>CM073004.1:38722500-43522500 GCA_037038555.1 Rhynchonycteris naso | reverse complement strand
CTCAAGCATCAGAAGACATATTTGGAGCATCTCATTTGCTGTCAAAAAATAGAGTTTAGTTCTACATCTATTGTTCCAACCCACAGATCTATACTTTACGAGTTCAATAAGATCAAATGGAAGTCACCTAAAAATGCAGTTTTAAAAAAAGATGTCCTTTACTTAAACATTTCCATTTTTTTTCTTCCAAGAGCTGAATGCTCTTTCCTCAATGAATTTGGCTAATCAAAAAGAAGAAACCATCAGAAGAGGGAAATCTGTGACCTCTTTGTCAACACAAGTCAGATTATTCAATGTCAAGACAGGCTATTTTTATTTTCATCTGATGTTCTGCAGGATTTTTAAAAGGTCAGCACTGTGGAAGTAAAAAAGAGAAACTATTTAAGAAAATCTCCCACAAATCTCTCTCCTCTTAATAGCTTCAAACCTGACCCTGTGATATCAGCAGCCACTTACTTGCGTAGTCAGAGTGTGGTTATAATGAGGACAAGGGGCTGGCCCTATTGCTGGGGATGTCACTGAAGAAGCTTTGACATGTTCTAGAGCCATCTAAACCACTGTTGACACCAGCAGTCACAATTTGAGTCCAGAAAGGTATATCTCCCTTAACTCATGCTGCTACTGGAAAGAAAGTCAGTAGCATGCTTTAGGCTAAACTAAAGAAATTTAAGGCATTTGTTTGCTTTATCCTTAAAGCATGACTGTGAGGACTGGATCTCAGGCAATAAGAAGGATGGGTCATGTTCAGTTAACAAATGCAATCACTCTGAGCTGCACCAAAAAAAAAAAAAAAATCTTGCAAAGCCACTCATTGATTCCATGGTTCTGGGTAAACTGTCTTGTTTCTCTGAGCCTCAGTTTCTTCATCTAGAAAGTGAGAACAGTCATTCCCTACCTCACCAAGTTGTGATGACGTTTGAATGAGACAAATGTAAAAGTGCTGTGGGAACTATGAAAAGCAGTATAAGCATTCATGGCCATTCTCTTCTTCATCAGAATCTACTTTTCATTACAAAAAAAATGGTTTTGTAATCAGGATCTTTGTTGATTCATTTAATAAAGGTTTGTTGAGTGCCTGCTATGGCCAGACAATGGTCTGTGTTAGAAATACAGAAGAAATATAATGAGATCCTGATCCTCAGAGATTACAGTCTGTGGAATATGATAGAGAGTGTGGGGGTCAGAGGGCAACAGGAAAGGAGAGTTAAGTATACTAGAGGCTGTGATGTGGCACTCAGACTCCCCTTTAGTGTCAAAGGACTTATTCCCCCCAGCTAATGGAACTACTAGCAGTCTCTTTAGGGAATGCCTCGGCTGAAGAGCCACCTTGCCTAAGACCACATCCCCTTTTGGGTAGGGGGGATTCATATCAAGTAACTTAAGTATATAAAGACACAGTCTTCTTTCTC
Organism: Rhynchonycteris naso; assembly: GCA_037038555.1. Classification (NCBI taxonomy): domain Eukaryota; kingdom Metazoa; phylum Chordata; class Mammalia; order Chiroptera; family Emballonuridae; genus Rhynchonycteris; species Rhynchonycteris naso. Next base: position 43,521,091 of record CM073004.1, on the reverse strand, counting down.
CAAACTGGGACTCTTCCTAAGGAAGGGTAATTCCTCCTCAAAATTTTCCATAGGGCTGGCTGACATTGGGACTGCCTCCCAGCTCACCTTCATCCTCTAACCAATCCTGCTTGCTTCCCTTCCTTTCCACAAGTATTGATCCCAAAGAGCTCAATAAAATTTCTGCATGCTGATATCCTTCTCAGACTCTACTTTTGTGATGACTAATTGTATGTGTCAACTTGGCTAGGCTATGGTACCCAGGTTTTTGTCAAATATCTGCCTAAATATTTCTGTGAAAAGATTTTGGCGGGGGGGATATGCTTAACATTTAAATCAATAGATATTGAGCAAAGCAGATTACCTTCCACAATGTGGGTGGGCCTTATCCAATCAGTTGAAGGCTTTAAGAGGAAAAAAACTAAGATCTCCCAAGGAAGGAGAAACTCTACTTCCAGGCTGCCTTTAGACTTGAGCTGCAACATTAACTCTGCCATGGGTCCCCAGCAGAAAGAGGAAGGAAGGAAGGAAGGAAGGAAGGAAGGAAGGAAGGAAGGAAGGAAGGAAGGAGGGAGGGAGGGAGGGAGGGAGGGAGGGAGGGAGGGAGGGAGGGAGGGAAGAAAGAGGAGGAAAAAAAGAAAGAGAATATGTCTGTTTCTTCGGAGAATTCTGACTAATACAAATTCCCAGAACTCAAATACAAAATCAGACATTTATGATACAGTGATCAATGATCTGAGTTAATATTAGAGCTTGCTTCATGGGCATTTGACATGTGCAGTCACATATGGTACCACACTCAGAAGGACCTAGGTTATATAATCAGCTGTCACTAAGTCTTGATGATTTTATATTCAAACTGTGTTTTCTAAGTGCAGTCCAGTGGAACAATGAAGCACATGTGTGAGCAAAAGAGATATGACTAATATGCATGATCACTGTTCCTTGCCACCGCATCCTTATATAGCATTTGAGATGCCCTGCAACCAACTAATCCCAGTGGATACACAATAACTGGGAATTCAGTGAGACTCAAAGTGGAAGATAAGATTGTTACTTCTACAACTGAGTAAGTGAAAAGGAGAGAGAAGGAGACCATGGACAGCCCTAAGAGACCCCAGTTCAAGTTCTGACCAAAACTTGCTTCAAACACAGAAAGAAGACAATGACATTCTAACAAATACATCTAACCAAGAAACACTATCACATTATTTTTTTTATTCATATTACACCCTTGTATTGGCCATTCATTGATGCTTAAAATGATGACACAGAAGGAAGGGAAATATCCAACAACCCATGGTTCCTTTACTTTCAGTCCTTCCCTAGTCATCAGTAAGCTAAAGATAGAGCGTTGGTAGAATGTGTTCTTATCAAGAAATGAAATTTTAAATGTTGTGTTAGTTTTATGCATATTTTTCACTGTCGGCTAAGAGCAAAATACATATGCATGTACAAGCTGTGAAACATGAACACTGTAATTTTAGTGGTCCTAAATACAAGGTAAGTACTCATATAAAACTGCATTGCACAAAATAGACATCAATGATAAAATTCATGTTCATTAACAATTTTAAATATGAACTTTCTTTACTTAGAATGACATTAAATAGCAAAGGAGACAGACTCTGGAAGAAAAGAAAAAGGTTTGTATAGTAGTGACTTTAATGGTACATTTTTCTCTTCCTTTTTGAACAAGGGGCCCCACATGTTTACTTTCCACTAGCTTTTTGCAAATTATGTAATAAACCCCGATTAGCAACATGTTTTATGGCTACACAATTGGAGTTTGAGGAGAATTTCTCAAAAGTTGAGTCCTAAGAGACTGTTGGAGACAGCTGGGAAACGTAAGTTAAGGGAAATGGAGGAGGAGATTTTAGGCAGAGGGAACAGAATGGAGTCTAGTTTCACAGTCTAGAGAACATGGCTCCCACATGAAATTAGAAAGCCTTTTTGTTCATCTGGATCTTGAGTTGGGGCAGTAGGGTTGGGGATCCAGCAAGAGATGAATCTGAACAATACAAGGCAGGCCAGATGGTGAAGGTGTTGGTATACCCTCTGCAGGTGATGGGAAGCCAATGGGTTTTAAACGAGCAGGTTGTAAGAGAAGATACATTGTAGAAAGATCTTTAGTTCCAGCTTTGATTCGAAGGGCCTTATGCACAGAGCTCTGTGAGATTGTTGCCCTATGAGTCCTACATGGTCTAACCAGCTGGCTATTGACTTTCCTTTCACCCAATTGCTACAGGGCTAGCTGTCATGCAGAGCACCATATGCCAGTTACTAAAACCAGGGCAGGACTTCAAATACCTCTGCCCATTATATTTAAGTATCAAAGTCACCAAGAAAAATACCAGGCAGTCAAACACTGGCTGGAACAGAGCTTTACTTACATAAAGAAGATACAAAGTACAATCACCTTAAATAGTGTGTGATGGTTTCCCATGGCCACTGGGCCTCTCCCAACAGCTGACACAGGACAATTTGCCTACATGCAGCCCTTCTGTGCCTCAATTGAAGGAATTCTATCTCCTTCTCACAAGGAACAGATCTAACAGTGGGGTTGGCCAGTTGGTATGTGACACACACACTTAAAGCAAAGACAGGAGTATTCATTTCATTGTGCCTGAAACAGGGAAAGATATTTGCACATGAGGTGATAAGCCCAGCACAGGCTGTATGAGCTCTGTATCTCTTGGTAAGACCCAAGGCCCATGCTTATGCTACTGAGTAGGAGTTGAAAAACTACTAGCGTTACAGTGCCTTTCCGAAAACTAATTACTCTTCCAAGTTCAGGTCAAATGCCACTTCCTCCATGACTCCTCCAGAATAATTTTAACAAGTACAGAGGCAATTGACTTTACTAAAATTAAAATATGTTTATAAAAGCCACTGTTAGGAGATGAAAGCACAACCACAGACTGGGAGAAATATCTGCAAAGTATATACTGTATTTTTCACTCCATAAGACACACCTAGGGCTTTAAGGAGGAAAATAAGAAGAAAAATATTCTGAACCAAATGGTGTGTTAAAATATTTAATAAAATACCGTATTTTTCGCTCCATAAGACGCACCAGCATTTTCCCCTCCACTTTTACGGGGAGAGAAGGGTGTGTCTTAAGGAGTGAAAAATATGGTATCTGTTAAAGGACTTGAATCCAAATATATAAAGAACTATGAAAAATGAATAGCAAGAAAATAAACAACCCAACTTTTAAAAAATGGACAAAAAAATTGAATAACATATAATTCAAAAAAAGATAGATGAATATCAATAAGCATACAAAAGACGCTCAATATAATTATAATTTCAAATATAAAATTGTAAATAAGAATCTCATTTATACAACTTCTTATCTATTAGAATGGCTAAAACTTTAAACACTGACCATATAAAAGGTTGGCAAGGATCTGGAGGAACCAGCATTCTCATACACTTCTAGTGAGAACGACTACAACTACTTTGGAAGACAGTCTGGCAGTTTCTTAACAAGTGAAACATATACCTAACATATGATCAAATCATTCCACTTCAGGATTTACCCAAGAGAAAAGAAAGCATACATCCCTACAGAGACTTGTACACAAATGTTTATAGCAGCTTTACTGGTAATATCCAAAAACTGGAAAAAATGCACATGTTCACCAACAGATGACTAAATAAACAAATTTTGTTATATCCAAACAATGGAATACTACTCATCAATAAAAAAGGAATGAGCCATTGATACATGCAACAGCATGGATGAATCTCAAAATAATTATGCTAAGTGAAAGAAATCAGACACTAAAAAAAGAGCATAACGCTCCCGTTTATATAAACCTCTAGAAAATGCAAGCAAATTTATAGTGACAGAAAGCAGATGGTGACTGCCTACAGACAGAAAGAAGGGAGATAGAAGAGAGATCGTGGGAAGGTGTCACAAGGAGAGATAACAGAGAGGCGTGAGAAAGCTTGGGAATGTGTAAAAATATATCATTGCCTTGATTGTGTCAATGGATTGACAAGTGTGTGTGTGTGTCAAAACTTTGCAAACTGTACCCTTTAAATATATACAAGTGATTCTGTATCAATTACATCTCAAAAAGCATTTTTTTAAAAAAAATCTTTGTTGTCTGGGGATCCATTTCACTATTTTATCCCCCTCTGTCTGTGTTTAAAATAGTCTAGAATAAAAAGGTAAGAAGAAAACCTTTGTTTTCTTTGGTACAACATAATCAGAGTCACAGAACTCGAAGTATCGATTCCCCGCCTTTACTCTTCACTGGAAAGTCAACAAGTGCTTTTAATGTGTATGCATGTTATAACCTAAGTCGTGTTGCTAGAGTTCTCAGGAACAAGCTGGGCTTGTACAACTTTAATTTGCCACAAAAATAATGACCTTTATTTATTCCCCTTTGCACTTAACTGTCCCCTGCATCAGGACAATAACCAAACATTTGTCATTGCTGGCAGTAAAGGTTCCGCTACAGAGTCTGACTCCCGTGAGAACAGAGGTAAGGAGAAAAGTGATCTGGAATGTATATTTGATTGCTCAATTATCTGCTATCTTTCTCCCAAGTAGCTCTGGCTGATTTCAAGTCAGGCAGGAACTGAAATGCTAATCAGATCTGATTTTTCACTCAGCTCTGCTGTTAACTAATCTACAGTGTTAAGCAAGTCACTTCCCTTTTCGCTGTTTCCTTCTCCATAATATGAGGGGCTTGATGGCTAGACAGTATCCAAGGTTTTTCCAGGACAACTTTTCTACTTCCCTTTTCTGAATACTCAGAATAATAAGCTGTGGGGTGAGACTCATCAGGACGTTACAGTATGGGCACCGGCCTGTGATTGGTGAGAGCTGGGAGGAGGCGTATTCTGAGATGGATCGGTCTCATCTGGGTTATAATGCCAAGTACATTATACTGAACTGACTTGTTGAAGAGGATAGAATCCTATCTGTACTTCTCAAGCAAATGGAAAATTTTCTAGAAACTGCAGGGATTTCTTAGAACTGAAATGGATGAAATACATATAGATCTTACAAGGGGTTGAAACCAGAGACCATAAAATCATAAACGGTGTAACTGACTTACACCAGCTCCCGCACTCCTGTGGTCTTGCACTATCACCCACATGATCTCTCTCTCTCTCTCTCTCTTAAACACACACACACACGCATGCACACACACACACACACACACACACACACACACACCCCTCTACTCTGCCTCCACAAAGGCCTTACTCCTTTCTTTCTGCCAAGTAGTCTCCTGTGCTTCAGTCCTATACAGTAGAAAATGGCTCAAAGACTCAACATGACCTCCCCCTCCACCACCCAGCGCCACCTAATTAGTCTCTTATATAAAATTTCAGGTTCCTAGGAGGGCATGCTAGAGGAGCCAGATTAGGTTGGGTGGTTCCCTGGTATAAGCAGTTCTCATAGTGGGGGGTGGGGAGGTGGGTCATGTGGTACAGAGAGCTGCTCTCTGGGGCTAGGACAAGATGAAACTCTTGTAAATGAGGGCATGAAATGATCGGTATTGAGACTAGTGCTGATGAGGTTTGGGTATCCAACTTAATGCCCAGGCAGCAAGTTTCTTTCCGTTAATAAACTCTGGGTAGTCAACCTTTTTATACCTACTGCCTACTTTTGTATCTCTGTTAGTAGTAAGATTTTCTAACCACCCACTGGTTCCACAGTAGTGGTGATTTATAAAGTAGGGAAGTAACTTTACTTTATAACATTTATAAAGCAGAGTTACAGCAAGTGAAAGCATATAATAATAATTACTTACCAAGTACTTTATGTCGAATTTTTACTAAGTTTGGCAGAATAAATCTTTATAAAACAACTTACAATAGTTAAATCTACCTTTTTATTTATACTTTGGTTGCTCTGCTACTGCCCACCATGAAAGCTGGAATACCCACTCGTGGGTGGTAGTGACCAGGTTGACTACCACTGCTCTAGAAGTTTATAGATGAGGGAGCTGAGGTCTAGCTTGTTGTGGCAGAGCTGGATCTGGAATTCTGGCTACTTACTTTCCAGCACAGGGTGCTCTTTAGGATGAGTTCTGCTGGAGGCTCTCCTCATGTCCAGGATGCTGATGGCATAGTAAGAGTTGAGTGCCATGAAGGATGCTGGTTATGATGACACCGCCATTAAATCATAAGAAAGAAATGGTCTTTTGTGATAGATTCTGTTTTCCAAAGATGACCATAACATACATTATTCCTTATCTTACATGCCCTTCTTACACTGTACATTGATATTCCTCCAGTGAGTTGTAAGGTCTATGTCCTCTCCATCTGAACCTTGGCAAATCAACTAATGGAGCAAGAGAAAACTATATCGCTTATGAGGCTAGATCATAAAAATATCTTTTGCATCCACTATATTCTCTTGCGATACTTATGCTTGGAACCTAGCCACCACATTGCGAGGAAGCCCAAACTAGACTGGATGGAGAGGGCACATGTTGCTGTTCAAGCTGAGAGCCTCCAAGGTCCCGGCCAAGAGCCAGAACCAGCTGCCAAACATGTGAGTGAAGAAACCTCCAGATGATTCCAGTCTTCCCACCCTAAGCCTCTGAAAAATCTCCCGAATCTGAATCTGAGACCCTTATATTAAGGAGCCATCTCTGCTGTGCCACTGAGCTTGGGGACAATGATAACCAGAACCACACTGGTACAGTAGTATCTACTAGCAAAATTTCTGGGTCTTAGAGCAGTGGTGAGATTCAGCTGGCTCGCACCAGTTTGGCAGAACCAATACCTAATATTTTGTAGAATTCAGTGAACCAGTTGTTAAAATGGCACTTGTAATCAGGGCTCTCTCTAAGGTGGGCATCTGGGCAGCTGCCCAACTTGGAAATCACAAATATACATTCCTTACTCTTTTTTAACATTCATCTGAGCAACAGTGTATTCTAAGCACCCAAAATAATGTTCATCCCATCTATAGGTGAAAAAAATTTGACAGAACTATGCTTGTAATATTGACTCATTCATATCACAAAACTCATTATACATTTGATGAAATGCTACATTTTAATTCCCTCATCTTTGTTACTTGAGTAAACAAACATATAATGTAAAGAGAAAAAGTGCCAAACAACTAGGGGGTGACAACTTGTGTTGTGTTTTGTCAAGTACTATTTAATATTTTTTCATTAATACTTTAAAACTCTTATAACATAATCTAGATTTGTGTGCCTCTTTTATTGTTCTTATTTAAGTATTAAATACATGAAACAATAAACTACCTTTTGGTATATCATATTTTTATACTTAAAATGGTCATTAGGGCAGAGAACCGGTTGTTAAATTATTTGAATCCCACCACTGTCTTAGAGACCATTTTTCCTGGGTATCTTTATCTTATTGATCATTTTAAGAGAATGACTTCCACAGTATTACTACTGGTTGTTGGATTTAAAAAAAGAAAGAGAGAGAGAGACATACATTAAGCCCAAAGTTCTACATCTGTGGACACTTGCTTTATCACCTATTGCAGTAACTAATTATTACCCAGGGTCTGTCATTTTGAGATAAGGCAGGATTTCCGCCTGACCCATAGAAGTAGTCTAAAATTGGCCTCAATTGCTTCTACTTTATTCCATTCTTAGAATCTTTTCAGGTGTTACTGTGGCAAAGCTAAAAGGTTCCAGTGTTTCCTTCTTTCAGTTCATGGGGGAAGATTCAGTATTTGTTTTAGCAACCCTGGAGGGCTTCAGCAATCCCTTTGAGTAGATAAAGCTGGACTCCAGTAGTTCCCCTCCTCACCCATGTCTGACCCCCATCCTGGTAGCCAAGGAACTACTACTGGCTTTGGCATCATCCGTATTTTCTATGACTCTCACCCTGTCTGACTTTCAATTGCTTGTTCCCCATCACTTCAGTCACACTCTAGTAATTAGACATCAACAGAGCCCTCATGTTATTATTAGAAGAATAATGCAAGATTATTACTTCAACACAAATAATTATCATATTTAGGGCAGGTTTTGAAAAGACTCGTGATCATCATCACAGAACTTGCATCTCAAAACCCAGATCATTGCTGGGTTCGCTCATGTATCTGGACATTAGCCACAATTCATATTTCCCTAAATCAGCTACATGTGCTGTTCAAGCTGAGAGCTCATCTTTTGCAACTTGACTTTGCAGCTTCTCCCATCAAGAGGTGAAGTTTAGCCTGACCAGGTGGTGGTGCAGAGGATAGAGCATCAGACAGGGACACTGAGAACCCAGGTTCAAAATCCTGAGGTCACCCGCTTGGTTGTGGGTTCATCCAGTTTAAGCGTGGACTCACCAACTTGAGTGTGGGGTCACTGGCTTGAGCATTGGATCATAGTTATAACTCCATGGTTGCTGGCTTGAGCCCAAAGGTTACTGGCTTAAGTCCAAGGTCGCTGGCTTGAGCAAGGGGTCACTGGCTCAGCTGGAGCCACTGGTGAAAGCACATATGAGGAAACAACCAATAAAAAACTAAGGTGCTGCAACAAAGAATTGTTGCTTCTCATCCCTCTCCCTTCTTGTCTGTCTGTCACTGTCTGTCTCTCTCTCTCATTGCACATGCTAAAAAAAAAAAGCTGAAGTGTATTTTCTCACCTCTCAGATCTGGCTTATTTTCATTCCTAGAGCCAAGTCTGGGTCTCCAGAGCCTTTATACACTTCTCATTCCCATGGAACCCTATGACCACCATGTGAACAAGCCCAGGCAAGCCTGCTGGTAGACAAGAGCCCACATGGAACAGGGCTCAGTTGTCCCCGATGAAGTCATGCTAAACAAGCCATGATCAACTGAACGTTCACACAACTACGCTAGGCACAGATACATGCATGAGTCCAGCTGAGACCAGAAGAAACACCCAACCAACCTGTAGACTTGTGAGCAAAACTGCATGCTTGTGGTTTGGAGTCACTGAGTTTTGGAGTATTTAGTTTTGCTGTAATATTGAATACCTAACAGACAAAAACTATAGAAAAACAAATTTTAACAAAATGTTCTTAGTTTGTGTGGGTTCCCAAAGCAGGGTTGAAGTAGGAGTACGTACATCTCTGCAGGTTGGGAAGAATGGTTTTCATTTTCATTTTCTTTGAAAGGGGACATCTACTAAAACAAGCTGAGAAACACTATTCTTAAGTTATAAAGCCACAAGTGGCCTAAATGTTGTTCAAAGGGCCTGGTAAAGCCTAGCCTGTGGTGGTGCAATGGATAGAGCGTGGACCTGAAATGTTGAGGTCTCTAGTTTGAAACCATGGGCTTGTCTGGCCAAGGCACATATGAGAATCAACTAATGAACAACTAAAGTGTGGCAACTATAAGATCATACTTCTCACTCCCCTTCCCCTTTCTTCTCTCTTTGTAAAACCAATAAATAAAATCTTTAAAAATAGGGGGGCTGGGCTGGTTAAAATTGACTATACTTTACCTTTAAACTGAAGGTCTATTATTGGAAATAATTAGAAAATGAAGCTGGGACTCGGGAAAAGGGGAGGAGATTGGGGTAGATATCTATTCGCATAGCCTTTCCAATCCCACTCCTGCTTCTGGGAAGTACATGGGAGTTGTCAGCTTTCTACCTTGCCTCCTTGGCATCAGTGATAAAACCAGAAATGTGTACACAACTCCAACATGCACAATGAAATTCTTACTTGAGATTTTAAAAATTAGAAGCAAGAAGAAAGGACCACTCCCTCTCTGTTGGCAGAAGTGGAGAGAAGTGAGGTATATTTGCCAGCATACTAGAAGGGGAGCTGTATTTTCCAGCAGACTAGAAGGAGTCAGTCACAATGAGATAAGTAGATGTAAAAGGTAGTGACCATCTTGGTAGCATCTCAGTTTCTGGTTTCAGTCACTTCTGGTCTGATGACAAGAGCAATAAACTCCCCTTTTCTCCCAAGCAAATTCAAGTTGCTCTCAAACACTTGCAACCAAGAGTCTAAATCAACAGGAGAGAATGTCTTTTGCAATTCAGGTTTAAAGAAAACTTTTTTAAAAAATAACTGGAGAAAGATAAGTTACATGTAACAGACACAGAAAAATACCACTTTGATTCTCCCTGGGAAACCCGATATAATCTTTGCAATAAAGAACTCGCTGCCCAGCTAGAAGGAATGTGGTTGGCCAACATCTCTAGCTGTAGGCAACTGCATGATCTGCCTCCACTTTCAAGCCAAGGGAACGCCACTCTGAAGGCAACCCCCAGCCAGTGACTGATCAAAGCAATGGTTGCCAAGGTCTTGCTGTTCTGGAGGTAGTGCATGCTCTAAGAACTAGCCATTGCCACCCAGGACAGGACTCCTCTGTGGACATTTCCCACCCCCACTCCATACCCCCGGATTCTCATTAGGTTAACAGAGGCTTTGCCTGTTCAGCATTATAATCTAGAGTCTTTCTGCCTCATTCAGCTCCCTCTTTTCCCCTTTCAAAGGTGTTACTCCTCTATAGACCTTTTCTATTTCTAACTCACTGTCCCAATATTTTCAGAAGCCCTAAATTTAGTGCTTAACAGCCTCCCTCCAGCAAATTCAAAATAGTACAACCAAGACAATGAATTTTTCACTCCATAAGATGCACTTGTTTCCCCCAAAAGTGGAGGGGGAAATGCCCATGCATCTTATGGAGCAAAAAATATGGTATTTTATTAAATATTTTAATGCACCATTTGGTTCAAGATATTTTTATCTTATTTTCTTCCTTAAAACTCTAGGTGTGTCTTATGGTCAGGTGCATCTTATGGAGAAGAAAAATATGGTATTTTCATAGGCATCTTCTCTAGAATAGGCAGAGAAAAAAAGAGCCCTTTCTAGGACCCATGAGCAGGTGAAGAGGACAGATAGCTCCTTCTTCCTCCTTTAGCCAAAACTCTGGTTATCTGGCACTGGTTCCTGCCTCTTCTCACAATGTAATGGCATAGCTAAATCAAGACCACACATCAGGAAAGTCTTCCTTATCCATCTGCTACACTTGTGGTATCAGTGAACTGGCCTCCAAGCCCCTGCTCTCCCCTCCCACCAAAATCCCTTCATTTCCATCACCTCCTACCCCACCTCTGGAGCTGAAGACTAATTAATGGACTGTCACTCTGAATGATGCAGACCTTGCACACCTCTGAGCCATTTATTTTGAATGCTTCCCATCATCTCTAACCTTGAAGCTCCCAAATAGATGATAGATAGCTGGCAATGAGCCTGAACCAGATTCTTCCTTTTATTTTCTACTGGTATACTCAGAAAGCATTAGAGGGGGAAGAAATTACAGCTTCTTCACACCTTGACTTACTTAGTCACCTGTAGGATGATTGACCTTCAAGCTAGAATTCCTGCAGAACTTCCTGTTTCTCCAGCTTGATTGGCACAGAGCTGATTCACTTCATAATCAAGGATCAAACACTTTACACTCCACTGGTTTTTTGGTATTTTGCAGATATCATTTCCTGAACTTTTTTCAAACTCTAAGATACAATTGTTATTTGAGATAATCTACAATAAGTAGGTAAATAGTCTCCAAAGATGGCCACCAACATTTTTTGTGTCCTTTTGTTCTCTCCCTAAGGCTGGCTTGACCCTGTGAGTGCTTTAATGGACGTGGGGGAAACGATGTTCTCAGACTTCTTTGCCGAACCCTTCAGAGAATTGGTAGCTTCTGCTTCCACTCAGGGTTTCCCACTGCTTTCCTGAGAAGTCCAAGCCATGTGGAGAAGACAATGGCAGCCACAAGAAGGAGGCATCTCAGAACCATAAGAAATGATAAAATGGTTGTTGTTGCAAGCCACTTAAGTTTGGTGGGTGGTTTGTCACAGAGCAATAGATAAGCTAAACAATGATTTTTAGATATGCTTACTTAGGAGATAATTGGAAAGAGTGGGGAATGGGCATTCACACACACTGCTGGGGGGAATATAAATTCAGTTTACACTGAATGCAAACACCCAAAATTAAAATATGCAAATACTTTATACAAAAACAGTTAACTTGGAGGGCAAGTTGGCAGTATGGGTTGACATTTGAAATGCATATGCTCTATAAGTCAGCAATTCCATTTCTCAGTAGCTATTCTAAAAAAGCACCAAAGCATGGACCAAGGAACAGGTAAATATGCTCATTTCAGTATTGTTTGAGAGAGAGAGAGAAAGAGACAGAATGGGACCCTCCATCAATGTAGTAGTGGCCTAACACAGAATACTTTGTATCTGCTGGAAGAATAGGTAGATCTGTACGGACCAACATAAAACATGTCTCCAATGTATCTCTGAGTGCAAATAAGTGGCACTGCAATATATCCAGTAAGAGAATATTTATGGCCAAAGCACAAGGCAATACTATATCTTTGTAATTGCCTATATACGTAAATGCATAGAAAGTCTGAAGGAGTGAACTCTATCCTTAGTGAGGATAGGATAGGCTGTTCCATGATAATAAATAACTCCAAGATTTCAGCAGCTGAACCCAATAAAAGCTTATTTTACCTCCATAAAAAGTGCTATGTGAGACAGGTAGTCCTCCTATGTGACTCTCCTCCAAATGGTGACACGGAGATAGATCTGTGTTATTTCATCAAGTGGTTAAAAATCTGACACATGTGGCCTTCGGGGTCTCTGTACCAGGGAAGAGGAACAGTTGGGGTGACACAATGGGGTTTAACTGTCACGGCCCAGAACTGACAGTATGTCATGGTTGCTCCCAGTCTATAGCCAAATTGGCCCGTACTTCAGTGTCATTTACATTTATTTCCTTTTTTATTTTTCACCATTATAGATAACACCCTACCACATGTGCACATGACAAGCTGAAACCCCTTTACATTCATACATTACTTTAAGTTTCACAAAAAAAAAACATTTCATAGCCATTTCTGTTTAAGCTACGGAAGAACCTCAGCTGATAAGAAAGCGATGTACAATTCTCCTCATTTTGCAAATAGGAAAATCAAGGCCTTGCTCAGGCTACCTCTTGAACCTCTTCCAAGGCCTTTTCTACTTCAGTGTGTTTCTCCCATTCTCCTTCAGAAGGGATTAAAATTGTGATTAAAGCACTATAATCTTTTATGAGACTGCATCTACCAAAGAGAAGATGACTCGATTACTGAAAGAGGACACAGACGCAGATGGAGACTTGATTTTGAGACTCAGTTGAGAACTGTAGATTCCCAAAGCCCTGTCTAGAAAGGAAACTGAGGTTTGCCGGGGGAAAGTCAATGCCCATTTTTGCTCATTGAAGGATAGCAGAGCATATGGGCTTGTGAGGGTCCCCCTCTATAATCTGGGATAACAAATTGATGAGTTACTGGTGCCAGGAAAACTGTTTCAGCACCTCCCAGTCCATTGAGAGGGGAGGGATGCCAAATTCATTTACCATAAAAAAACAGTGGCGGGACTCGGTGCCTACATTTCACTAAAATAGTGCTGAGATCGAACTTCAGGCACATCAAGAGTTGAGAAAGCATTTAAAGGCACCTCCCACTAAGGCTAAAACACCTATTTCAAGAACAGGACTTTGAGTTCTAAGCAAATGACCTCCAAATGAAAACTGGGCACAATGGATTCAAAGAAGGAGGGAGGTGGATACAACAGATCCTATAAATGGGAAAAAATGGGGAGAAAATGTCTCTGTGTTTTCTTTTCCCTTCTGAGCCACAAAAGATACTGCAGTTAACAAAACTTTTATAAACTGCCTGACCTGTGGTGGCGCAGTGGATAAAGCGTCGACCTGGGAACACTGAGGTCGCCAGTTCAAAACCCTGCACTGGTCTAGTCAAGGCACATATGGGAGTTGATGCTTTCAGCTCCTCCCCTCTTTCTCTCTCTCTCTCTCTCTCTCTCTCTCTCTCTCTCTTACTCTCTGTCTCTTCTCTAAAATGAATAAAATAAAATAAAATAAATTTTAAAAAAAACCACAAAACTTTTATAAACTAAAGAAAGCAATGTGATAAATTAAAGAAAAGCAACTTTGCCTGCTGTCCTTTGAATGCCGATTTCTGAAAGAATGGGCAATAAATCAAAAAATGAGCACAAATGTACCTTTTACAAAGCTCTTGTCTTCCAAAAGGCTCTAAACTCAAAACTTTTTAGTAGTACTTTTGAAAAAGCTTAAAATATATATGCCTTTTCCAGAAAGTTGCTCAGGAACACCATCTAAGTGTGTTGGGAAATTTTAGTGCACTTAGTGATGAAATGCAGAACTCATTCTGCACAATGGCCTCATGGCATATAAAGAGAAAGTTCTGGAAACCTAGGTAGCCTTTTGGACTTACCTGGAAATCTTCCTGTCTTGGTCTTTTGAATAGGTACTAGGATAGAATTAGGGGTTCCAAGATGCAAAAGGAAAACCTCAGGCAATGAAGGTTTCAGAACATCTCTGTAACGGGACTGAGGCTTAAGGGTAGAATCTAACGGGGTAACCCTTTATAATGTTTTGGTGCCTGAGTATTCTTCTGAGGGAAGTAGAAACGTTGGCTCACACACATGCACAAAAATAGTTTTTATATTAAAGGATAGCACTCAAGTCACCTTATCCAAAAGAGTGGATGGTAGAGGACGGAGTTTCGCTAAGAATGAGACACTCGTATGATAGAAATACCATAGACTTGACTTTCCAGCTCTGCCACTTACCAGTGGGACAAGACAACCCTGATCAAGTCCACCTTTTAATCTTTGCTTCTCACCCTGTAAATGGGGTAATATTGCCTCATAACCTTGTTATGAGAATTAAAATGAGAGCTTTTTTTCTAAGTCACCTGCTATACAGCACATATCAAATACATTCTTTCTCATTTTCTTTTCTGTAGGGCCTTCATGCATCACAGATGTGAGAACCTCCTTCAGGAAGTCCCATCAGAATTCAGAGCGGTTACCTTTGCCTTTCATTCCAGGAAGACCGGCAGTGTATTACTGCAGAGTCAGCTCGTAAAGTATGCAGGAACCCTCTCCAAACTGGGGTTTTTAACAGAGAAATAAACCACTGCGCTGTAGGTGCCTATAAATAAAAAGGGAAGGTTTCCAAATGCGTTTTCTGCCCATGTCAAAGGTGAACAGCTGCATAACCAAGGGAATTGCCCACAAGATATAAAAAGAAAAACTCACCCTCACAGAGAAGTAACAAATCTACAAATGCTACCCTAACCAAGTTAATTTATATAAAATTAGCAGTGTAAGAAGACTTTTCTCCAACCACCGCTTTGCTGTCTTTGATTCATGAATTATCAGCCCCGAAGAACGTTATCTCAAACCAGCAAACACACATGCACAAAATCTTGTCGTTTTACAGATTGGTAGCTTGGATAGATACATGTTTGCAAATAAACTTAGCTTTTAACAGCAAAGTGTTGAAATTTCAATAGCAACAGAACACTTTTTTATTGTTCATTCACTTATTAATTCATGAAGCACTTACTGAATACCTTGAGCCAGGCAGTGTTCCAGGTCTTGGGGAATAAAACAGTGAATCATACAGGCAAAGCATACCTGCATTTATGAAGCTTAACATCTCAATGAGAGGCTATAGATACTCACCATATGAATAAATAAATATGTGTTATATTATTGCACAGAATAAATACTGTAAGAAAACAGATCAGGTTAATGCAGTTTCCCTGGGAGTCAGCACTCTCAGACTCTGAGGAATATTGCTTGAGCTAATATCTGAAGGAGAAATTTGGGGACAGAGCAGTGAGACAAAGGTAATCATAAGAGCAAAGGCCCTAAGGTAGGAGCCAGAGAGCATGTTTGGACAAAAAGAAGGGTACTGTGGCTGGGTAATAATATCAAAGAAGTTGTGGGCTATACTTCTCAAACTTAAACATGAATACAAAACACCAGGGGATCTTGTTAAAACACAGTCTGAGTTGGCAGATCTGGGGCAGGGCCTGAGATTGTACATTTCTAATAAACTAACAGATGCTAATACTGCTGATTCATGAAGCCCTCTACAAGTAGCAAGAACATAAGCCCTTGTAAGGCATAGGGGAAATGTTTGAATTTCTGCTAATTGCTGTGGAAAGCCACATTTATCTGATGCCCTTAGACATCTGGAGCCTTTCTCAGTGACACAAAGATCTCTTACCCCTTTGGTATTTTCTCCCTAACACAGAGCTGTGCTACAAATGCCTGTCTTAAATGATAAGGCAAATTATCTAGATTCTGCTTTGCGATTTTCCTGGTCCTAGAAAGAGTAACAAAAAATAATGTTGGAAGGGAGTGAAACAAGGTAGTGAGTGGATAGATTATGGATGAACTTTGAGTCATGTATTTATGGGTTTAAATTCCACGCTGACAGCTGAAGAAACTTGGACAAAAATCTCAACTTCTCCAAGCCTTGATTTTCTCATTTATTAAGTAGAAATAATTTCCTTCTCATTACAGAGACATAAAAATTACATGCAATAGTAAATTGTACTGCCTTGCAATGGTAGGTGCTGAATAAACATTCACTCTCTCCTCTCCTCTCCCAGCTCCACCTGACTGTCAGCACCATGACATTTGTATTACAATCTGCAAATTTTGTAAAGTTGATTTCCAAATTAAGCATTCAATGCCCATATTCAGATAAAGTAACTGATTATGGGCCTGTAACATTTGCTTATATTGCTGACTGAAAGATGACTGGGTCTAGGTTCTAGCCCTAGTTCTATTACCAACTTACTTGACAATCTTGATAAGCCCCTCAATCGTCTGTGGACCTCTGTGAAATGAAATATTGAAGTAGATGTTCTCACCCAACTCAATCATCTGTGGACCTCTGTGAAATGAAATATTAAAGTAGATGTTCCCACCCAACTCTGGCACCTTCCAACTGATTACCCTGGTAAGAGTTCAGAGAGAGTGGACTTGTCTCCCAGGAAGCATGGCAGAAGCCTTATAGATGAGATATTTGGTTGAGATTCAATTCATTGAGAAGACAAGTGAAATCCTATCCATTAACCTTGGCCAAAAAATAACCTCATTCCCTTCTCTCCAATCCCATTATTCTAGGAATGAGAGTGCCAGAAATCTTATCTCATCCTCACTGGAACTTTAATATTTTTAAAAGCAACTGACATCACAGAGGAAATTTGTGTATAAGACTTAATGAAATCAAATGTGTGTACCACTCTGGTTTGGGCTGTTTTGGCTTTTTTGTTTTGTTTTGGTTTGGTTTTTGTATTTTTCTGAAGTGAGAAGTGGGAATGCAGAGAGACAGACTCTCCATGCGTCTGACCAGGATCTACCCAGTATGCCCACCAGGGGGTGATGCTCTGCTCATCTGGGGCATTGCTCTGTTGCAACTGGAGCCATTCTAGCACCTGAGGCCGAGGCCATGGAGCCATCCTCAGCGCCCTGGCCAACTTTTGCTTCAAAGGAAACTTGGCAGCGGAAGGGGCAGAGAGAGAGAGAGAAAGAGAGAGAGAGAGAGAGAGAGAGAGAGGAAGGAGATGGGGAGAGCTGGAGAAGCAGAAGGGTGCTTCTGTGTGCCCTGGCTGGGAATCAAACCCAGGACATCCACACACTGGGTGATACTCTACCACTGAGCCAACTGGCGAGGGCTGGACTGTTTTTCTGTTTATTTATTCTTGTTGTGTGTTTTTTTTTTGTCACACAATAATATTATAACACTTTATTTCCAAAAATATCTTTGAAATGAAAATAAATCTATAAAAGTGCTAATGTTTTAAACAGTTACAGTTCAAAACATTTAAGGAGGATGTTTAGGGTTTATATCTATTCTGCTCCTTACCACCTCCACTGTTTCCTCATCCCAGTTTGGGATTTTAGTCACTTGTACTTGTCTGCCTGCTTGGATTTTTTATTGTTGTTACTATTGTTTTACAATTAAACACAGTAAAAATTAAAACAACTCCAGCAGCAAATACTTCTGACATTAGAAAATTACAACTGTTGTGAGAGGCTTGAGCTGAGAAAGGAACTTATGTATCTTGTATAAAGGTATATATTTCAGGAAATGGTTTTTATTTATTTTTATTCTTTTATTTAAAAATAAATTTTATTTTGTAAGTAAAAGAAGGGGAAATAATGAGACAGACTCCAGCATGTGCACCAACCAGGATCAACCCAGCAACCCTAAGATGGATACTTGAGTACCAAGCTATTTTTAGTGCCTGAGGCCTATGCACTCAGACCAACAGAGCTATCCTCAGCACCCAGGGCCATGCTCAAACCAGTTGAGCCAGTGTCTGCATGAGGGGAAAAGGGAGAGAATGGGGAGAGGGAAGGGGAGAAGGTAGGGGAGAGGGAGGTGGAGAGAAGCAGATGGTTGCTTTTTCTGTGTACCCTAACAGGGAATCAAACCCTGGATGTCCATACACCAGGAAGACGCTCTATCCTCTGAGCACTGGCCGGGGCCAGAAAATGGTTTTTCAATGAAGACTTGGAAATAGCAGAAACTATTTCTTAATTTTTAAGTTTTATTTAGAAAATTAACTTTAACAGGGTGACGTTGATCAATAAGAGTACATAGGTTTGAGGTGAACATTTCTATAGCATTTAAACTGTTGATTATGTTGTATACCCATCACCCAAAGTCAAATCATTTTCCATCACCTTATATTTGTGCCTCTTTATACCCTCCCTCCACTCCTTCTCTCATCCCCCTCCTCCACATCCTCTTCCCTCTGGTAACCGCTTTACTTTTATGTGTGTCCATGAGTCTGTTTTATATCCCACCTATGTGTGAAAGCATACAGTTCTTAGCTTTTCTGATTTACTTATTTCACTCAGTATAATGTTCTCAAGGTCCATTCATGTTGTCATAAATATTACTATGTCATAATTTCTTATGGCTGAGTAGGATTCCATTGTACATATATACCACATCTTCTTTATCCAACCCTCTGTCGAGGGACACTTTGGTTGTTTCCATGTCTTGGACACTGTGAATAATGCTGCAATAAACATGAGGGTGCATGTGTCTTTATATAGCAATGTTTTCAAGTTTTGGGAGCAGATACCCAGTAGAGGGATTGCTGGGTCATATGGTAATACTATTCTTAATTTTTTGAGGAACCTCCATACTTTCTTCCATAATGTTTGTACTACTTTACATTCCCACCAGCAATAAATGAGGGTTCCTTTTTTTCCACAGCCTCTCCAACACTTGTTATTACCTGTCTTGTTGATAATAGCTAATCTAACAGGTGTGAGGTGGTATCTCATTGTAATTTTGATTTGCATTTCTCTAATAGCTAGTGAAGATGAGCATCTTTTAATATATCTGTTGGCCATTTGTATGTCCTCTTAGTAGAAGTGTCTGTTCAGATCATCTCTTCACTTTTTAATTGGATTGTTTGTTTGTTTGGTGCTGAGCTTTGTGAGTTCTTTATATATTTTGGTTATTAACCCCTTATCGAAGCTGTTGTTTGAAAATATTATCTTTCATTTAGTTGGCTGCCTATTGTTTTGTTTTCTGTTTCCTGTGCAGAAGCTTTTTAGTTTGATATAGTACCATTCATTTATATTTGCCTTTACTTCCCTTGCCTTTGGGGTCAAATTCATAAATTGTTCTCTACAGCAAAGGTCCATGAGCTTAGTACCTATGTTTTCTTCTATGTAATTTATTGTTTTGGATCTTATATTTAGGTCTTTGATCTACTTTGAATTAATTTTTGTGCAGGGGGAAAAACTGCAGTCAAGTTTCATTCTTTTGCATGTGGCTTTCCAATTTTCCCAGCACCATTTATTGGAGAGGCTTTCTTTTCTCCAACATGTGCTTTTGATATCTTTGTCAAAAATGATTTCTCCATCCATATGTGGTTTTATTTCTGGGCTTTCGATTCTATTCCATTGGTCTGTATGTCTGTTTTCCTTTCTTTCTTTTTTTAAAATTTATTGTGTTAATATATATTCAAGTGTCCCATCAAATATATCTCCCTCTTCACCCACCCCCACGTTCACCTTGATACCTCTTTTGCCTCCTCCCCCCAACTAGCTCCCCCCTTCCCTCCAGGATTTGCTGTTCTGCTCTCTTTGTCTCTGTGTTATGTATACATAATTTCACTAATCCCTTTCCCCTCTCTGATCCCATCCTCTCTTCTCCTTTCCCTCTGGTATCTTTGACTCTACCTCTGCCTCTATTTTATTCTTTAGTTCACATTGTTCATTAGATTCCTCATATGAGTGGGGTCATATAATATTTTCTTTCTCTGCCTGGCTTAATTCACTAAGCATAATAGTCTCCAGGTCCATCCATGTTGTCTCAAAAGCTAAGATTTCCTTTTTCACAGCCGCATAGTATTCCATTGTGTATAGGTACCACTGCTTTTTAATCCACTCATCCACTAATGGACACTTGGGCTGTTTCCAGATCTTTGCTATTGTAAACAATGCTGCAATAAACATAGGGGTGCACGTCTTCTTTTGAATCAATGATTTGGTATTATTAGGATATATTTCTAAAAGTGGGATAGCTGGGTCAAACAGCAGATCGATTTTTAATCTTTTGATGAAACAAGTCTGCATTCCCACCAGCCATGCAAGAGGGTTCCCTTTTCTCCACACCCTCGCCAGCACTAATTGTGTGTTGATTTGTTAATGGGTGCCATTATGACAGGTGTGAGGTGTTATCTTATTGTTGTTTAAATTTGCGTTGCTCTAATGATTAGTGATGTTGAACATTTTTTTATATGCCTATTGTTCATCTGTATATCCTCTTTGGAAAAATGTCTATTCAGTTCTTTTGCCCATTTTTTGATTGGATTGTTTACCTTCCAGATATTGAGTTTTACCAGTTCTTTATAAATTTCGGTTATTAACTTTTTATCAGAAATATTGTTGAATATGATCTTCTATTATGTGGTTTATCTTTTAATTTTGTTCATAGTGTCTTTAGCTGTGCAAAAACTTTTTAGTTTGATATAGTCCCATTTGTTCATCCTGTCCTTTATTTCACTTGCCCATGGAGATAAATCGGCAAATATATTGCTGTGAGAGATGTCTGAGAGCTTACTGCCTATGTTTTCTTCTAAGATACTCATGGTTTCACAACTTACATTTAAGTCTTTTATCCATTTTGAGTTTGTTTTTGTGAATGGTGTAAGTTGGTGGTCTGGATTCATTTTTTTGCAGGTAGATGTCCAATTTTCCCAACACCATTTGTTAAAGAGGCTGTCTTTACTCCATTGTATGCTCTTTCCTCCTTTGTCAAATATCAGTTGTCCATAAAGGTGTGGGTTTATTTCTGGGTTCTCTGTTCTGTTCCATTGATTTGTATGCCTGTTCTTATGCCAGTACCAAGCTGTTTTGAGTATAATGGCCTTGTAGTATAACTTGATATCAGGGAATGTTATACTCCCACTTTATTCTTCTTTTTTAAATTTGCTGAGGCTATTTGTGTTCTTCTTTGGTTCCATATAAATTTTTGGAATATTTGTTCTATATCTTTGAAGTATGCCATTGGTATTTTAATAGGAATTGCATTGAATTTATAGATTGCTTTGGGTAGTATATACATTTTAATTATGTTTATTCTTCCTATCCATGAACACAGTATATGCTTCCATTTGTTTGTATCCTCCTTGATTTATTTTATTATTATTTAATAATTTTTCGAGTACAAGTCTTCAACTTCCTTGGTTAAATTTACTTCTAGGTACTTTATTTTGTTGTTGTTGCAATAGTGAAGAAGATTGTTTCCTTAATTTCTTTTGCTGACAGTTCATTGTTGGTATATAAAAATTCCACTGATTTCTGAATATTTATTTTATATCCTGCCACCTTGCTGAATTCATTTATTACATCCAGTAGTTTTTTGACTGAGACTTTAGGGTTTTCTATGTACAGTATCATGTCATTAGCAAATAATGATAGCTTTACTTCTTCTTTTCCAATTTGGATGCCTTTTATTTCTTCTGCTTGTCTGATTGCTGTAGCTAGGACTTCCAGAACTATGTTGAATAAGAGTGGTGAAAGGGGGCACCCCTGCCTGGTTTCTGATCTAAGGGTATTGCTTTTAATTTTTGCCCATTTAGTATGATGTTGGCTGTGGGTTTGTCATAGATGGCCTTTATCATGTTAAGGAATGTTCCCTGTATTCCCACTTTGCTGAGAGTTTTGAGTATGAATGCATGCTGGATTTTATCAATGCCTTTTCTGCATCTATTGATATTATCATGTGGTTTTTCTCCTTTCTTTTGTTTATGTGATGAATCACATTGATTGATTTGCGAATATTGTACCAGCTTTGTCTCCTCAGAATAAATCCCACTTGTTCATGATGTATGATTTTTTTCATGTATTCCTGGATGTGGTTTGCTAATATTTTTTGAGAATTTTAGCATCTAAGTTCATTAGGAATATTGGTCTATAGTTTTCTTTTTTTGTAGTGTCTTTGTCTGGTTTTGAAATGAGGATTATGCTCACCTCATAAAAGGTGCTTGAAAGTCTTCCCTCCTCTTGAATTTTTTGAATTAGCTTGAGAAAGATAGGGAGTTAGTTTTTCTTTGAATGCTTGGTAAAATTCACCTGTGAAGCTATCTGACACAGGACTTTTTTTTTGTTGGGAGTTTTTTGATAACTGTTTGAATCTCATTTGTTGTAATTAGTCTGTTTAGGTTTTATGATTCTTCCAAATTGATTTTTGAAGATTATATGTTTCAAGGAATTTGTCCATTTCATCTAGGTTGTCTAGTTTTTTGGCATACAGTTTTTCATAGTATTTTCTTACAATATTTTGTATTTCTGCTGTGTCAGATGTTACTTCTCCTCTCTCCTTTCTAATTTTATTTATTTGAGTTCTCTCTCTTTTTTTCTTGGTGAGTCTGGTTAAAGGTTCATCAATCTTGTTAATCTTTTCAAAGAACCAGCTCTTGGTTTCATTGATCTTCTGTATTTTTTTTAACCTCTGTGTCATTTATTTCCACTCTGATCTTTATTATTTCCTTTCTTCTATTTCCTCTGGGATTTACTTGCTGTTCTTTTTCTAGTTCCTTTAGGTGCAGGATTATGTTGTTTATTTGAGCCTTTTCTTGCTTCTTAAGATATACATGTAATGCTATGAACTTCCCTCTAAGGATTGCTTTTGCTGTGGCCCATAAATTTTGAGTTGTTGTATGTTCTTTTTCATTTGTTTCATGAAACAATTTTTTTATTTCTTCCTTGATCTCATTGTTAACCCATTCATTATTTAATAACATGCTATTTAGTCTCCAAGTGTTTGCATGTTTTTCAGTATTTCTATTGTAGTTAATTTCTAGTTTCATGCCATTGTGATCAGAGAAGAAGCTTGATATTATTTCAATCTTCTTAAATTTAGTGAGACTCATTTTGTGGGCTAACATATGGTCTATCCTAGAGAATGTACCATGAGCACTTAAAAAAAATGTATATTCTGCTGCTTTGGGTGAAAGGTTCTGAAGATATCTATTAAATCCAGTTGATCTAATGTGTCATTTAATGCTGTTTCTTTGTTAATTTTCTGTCTTGAGAATCTATCCATTGATGTTAGTGGGCTATTAAAATCCTCTGTTATTATAGTATTGCTGTTGATCTCGCCCTTTATGTCCATCAAAATTCTTTTTATATATTTATTGTGCTCCTATACTAGGCACATAGGTATTTATAATGGTTATATCTTTCTGTTGGACTGCTCCCTTTATCATTATGTAGTGACCTTCTTTATCCCTTACTATAGCCTTTGTTTTAAAGTCTATTTTGTCAGATATGGGTATTGCTACCCCGGCTTTTTTTTCTTTTCCATTTGCGTGAAATACATTTTTCCATCCCTTCCCTCTCAGTCTATGTGTATCTTTTGTTCTGCGGTGAGTCTCTTGTAGACAGCATATGAACAGGTCCTGTTTCCTTATCCATTCAGCTATCCTATGTCTTTTGATTGGAGCATTTAATTCATTTACATTTAAGGTTATTATTGATATGTAGTTGTTTGTTGCCATTTTATTCTTTAAATCTGCAGTCCTCTTTTTATTGATTTTTTTTCTTTCCTTTGCTCTGTTTACAGCAGACCCCTTAACATTTCTTGCAGCATTGGTTTAGTTTGTAATGAATTCCTTTAGTTTAGTTTTGTTTTAGTTTTTTCTGGGAAGCTTTTTATTTCTCTTTCAATTTTAAGTGATAACCTTGCTGGAAAGAGAAGTCTTGGTTGTGGCTCTTGTTCTGCATTACTTTGAATATTTTTTGACATTCCTGTCTGGTCTCTAGTGTTTCTGTTGAAAAGTTGGATGTCATCCTTATGGGGGCCCCTGTGTAGGGGATTGACTGCTTTTCTCTTGCAGCTTTTAGTATTCTTTCTTTATCTCTTAATTTTGGTATTTAAATTATGATGTGTCTTGGTGTAGGCCTCTTTGGGTTCCTCTTTAATGGGACTCTCTGTGCTTCTTGAACTTGTGTGACTTTTTCCTTCATCAATTTAGGGAATTTTTCAGCTATGATTGCTTCAATCAGGTTCTCTATCCCTTGTTCTTTCTCTTCTCCTTCAGGAACCCTTATGATGTGAATGTTGTTTCTCTTCATGTTGTCAGAGAGCTCTCTTAGAGTGTCCTCAGACATTTTTAGTCTATTTTCTTTTTTCTGCTCTGCTTCCATATCTTCATTCATTTTGCCCTCCAACTCGCTGATTCGATCCTCAGCTTCATCCATCCTGCTTTTAATTCCTTCTATTGTGTTCTTCATTTTTGATATTGTATTTGTCATCTCCAACTGATCATTTTTTAATATTTCAATGTCCTTTTGAATGCTTGCTATCTCTTTATTTAGGTGCTCATTATGTCCATCCATTGTGCTCTAAGATCATTGAGCACCCTAGCAATCATTATTTTAAACTATGCATCCTGTAATTTGGTTACTTCCATCTCACTCAGTTCTTTTTCTGGGGGTTTCTCTTCTTGATTCATTTGGATTGCATTTCTCTGTCTTCCCATTTTTTCTGTGTATAGACTCCTACTTTGGGTGTGCTGTTTGAATAGCTAGCTGAGTCTAGGGTTTAAGTTTTCTGCTTCCAGCTATCAGTTGTGTTGGTTGTAGATCTTTCTGGGTTGGCATCATCTGTTGTTTGTAATCAGCTGTGGGTTACTTGTCATCAGCTACTGCTCTTTTTGCTGTTTGTGGGAGTGGTTTCTGTGCTTAGGTAGTGTGGGAGGGGCCAACCTGTCTATAAGGATCAGCTTCCTCCTGCTTAGAGCTGTCAGCAGCTCTGTACAAGCTGCAAGCTCTGAAAGATTTTCCTCCACTTTCCAACTGTTCCAGCTCCTCTTGCAGCTGCCTCATCTTTCCAGAGTCCTCTGTTGAAAGACTGTAGTGTGGGCCCCACTGGCCTCACCTAACCTACTTCTGCAAAGATTGCAAACTTTTTAGGTTAGGGCCACTGAGGTTGGGAATACAACTACTCTTGGGCTGTAGCTCAGCACAGGGAATATGCCCCTACTCCAGGGCTTAATCCCTCAGCCTCTGCTGGATACCCGAATTTTATTTTTCCTAACAAGATGAGCCACAGGGAAGTCTAAGATCCTCTTAGTTTCTCTTTCTGCTGCCTCTAATTGCTGGGTCTAGCAGGGAACTCTAGAAATTAGTGGAGGGCAGTGGTCGTGGCTTGCTCTGTGGTCCCAGCTGTCACTCTATCCAGACGTTCATTTTCTTTTACATATCTCAGTAGGGTGTTGCTACAGGAGTGCAGTGGATGTGGCCTCTGAATTCCAGAGGTGTTGCCTGCCCACCAGCTCTCTGAGGGTGGGGCACATTCTCAGCAGTGGAGGGGGGAGGTGTAGCTCAGTTCTCACTGGTAACCTGAGTCACTATCCCACACCCTGCTTCTTCACCTTTCTAAACGAGCTGGATATGGAGAGATATCTTGGGATGGGGCAGCTGCCTTTCCTCAGACTGGTGCAGGACAAAGGGATTGCTCCTCCCATGCATATGTCCACTTTAGCCCTGGAGAACGACTCAGCAGAGGTGTTCTGGTCACTGTCACCATGTTTCTCCCTGTACCTCCAGCTCTACACTTTCCTCATGCAACTCCAGTCCTCTCAGCTCTCCCACTCCCAGAACCTCAGGCAAGTGGTTCCAAGCGAGATTTTCTGCGCAGGCCCTTTAAGACTGAATCTGCCTCTCCAAAAGCTGCCTCCCCCCTGAAGACAGAAATCCTGCTCTTTTCAACACTCAATGTTGTCTGGTTGCCAATTCCAGTCACTTGGGCTCCAAGCTGAGACTCCAGGCCCGGGGCTGAGGCCCCCCACCTCTCAGGTTCCTTTTCCCCACAGTGAGAGTCCCTCTGGGCACTCCGTCACCCCTCACTCCTGGGAGTGGGGCAGCCCCCACCGTTTCCCACACTTCCTACCAGACTTGCTGTGGCTTCTTCTGTGATCCTTGGTTATAGTAGAGTCCTCTTCATTTCATCGGAAGTTGGTTTTTCACAATGGTTGTTCTTAAACTAAGTTGTAATCCAATTTGGTTCTGGGAGGTAGCTGTTGTAACGTCTGCCTACTCCGTAGCCATCTTGGAGTTGTATGTCTGTTTTTCTGCCAATACCATGCTGTTCTGATTATCATGGCTCTACAGTATAAGGTCAAGTAGTGTGATATATTGAGGTCAGGTAGTGTGATACCTCTGGCTTCATTCTTTCTCCTCAGGATTGTTTTAGCTATTCAGGGTTTTTTATGGTTCCATGCAAACCTGGTGATTTTTTTGTTCTATTTATTTAAAAAATGACTGGGATTTTGATGGGGATTGCATTAAATTTGTACACTGCTTTGGGTAATTTAGCCACTTTAACTATGTTGATTCTTCCAATTCATGAACATGGAATATTTTTTCTTTTCATTGTGTCTTTTTCAATTTCTTTCAGTAACGTTTTGTAGTTTTCAGTATATAAGTCCTTCACATTCTTTGTCAAATTTATTTCTAGGTATTTTATTTTTTTGTTGTTGTAATTGTAAAAGGAATTTTTTTTTTTTAGTTTATTTTCCAATGTTTCATTGTTGACATATAGAAAAAGCAGTGAACTTTTGAATATTTATTTTGTATCCTAAGACTTTACTGCATTGGTTTATTGTTTATAATAGTTTTTTGGTGGAGTCTTTGGGGTTTTCTATAAACAGGATCAGGTCATATGCAAAAAGTGATACCTTTACTTCTTTCTCTGTATGGATGCCTTTTATTTCTTTTAGCCTGATCACTCTGGCTAAAGCTTCCAGAACTATCTTGAATAAGAGTGGAGAAAGTGGGAAGCCTTGTCTCATTCCTGATTTTAGAGGAAAAGCCTTCATGTTTTCGTCATTTAGTATATTAGCTGATGATTTGTTATATATGACCTTGATTATGTTGAGGTACTTTCCTTCTATTCCAATATTATTGAATGTTTTAAACATAAAAGGATGTTGTATCTTATCGAATACCTTTTTGGCATCTATTGATAAAATCATATGGTTTTTGTTTTTTGTTGTTGCTGTGGTGTAATACATTGATCAATTTCCATATGTTGAACCATCTTGTGCTACTGGAATGAATCCCATTTGATCGTGATGTGTTATTTTTTAAATGTATTGTTGTATTCAATTTGCTAGTATTTTGTTTAGGATTTTTGCATCTGTATTCATTAGAGATATTGGTCTGTAGTTTCCTTTTTTAAGTTGTCCTTGCCAGGTTTTGATATGAGGGTTATTTTGGCCTCATAAAATGTGTTGGGAAATATTACTTCTTCTATTTTTTGCAAGACATTGAGAAGAATAGGTATCAAATCTTTTTTGAATGTCTGGTAGAAATCACTAGGGAAGCTATCTGGTCCTGGACTTTTGATTTGGGGGAGGTTTTTGATAGTTGTTTCTATTTCCTCCCTGCTGATAGGTCTATTTAGATTTTCCACTTCTTCATGACTCAGTCTAGAAAGACTGTATAGTTCTAGAAATGTATTTCCTCTAGGTTGTTGAATTTGGTGGCATATAATCTTTCATAATATTCTACTATGATCCTTTGTATATTTATGATGTCTGTGGTAATCTCTCTTCTTCATTTCAGATTCTGTTTATATGAGTCCTTCCTCTTTTTTTCCTTAGTGAGTCTAGCCAGTAGTTTGTCAATCTTATTGATCTTTTCAAAGAACCAGCTCTTTGTTGTATTAATTTTTTTTTAATATTTTTTGTTCTCCATTTCATTTAGTTCAGCTCTAACTTTAACTATTTTCTTTCTTCTGCTGACTTTGGGTTGCCTTTGTTTTTCTTTTGCTAGTTCTTTAAGGCATGATGTTAGGTTATTTATTTGGGATCTCTGTTGTGTCTTGATATAAACCTATAATGATGTAAACTTTTCTCTTATTACTGCTTTCACTGTATCCCAGAAATTTTGACATGTTGTATTATCATTTTTATTTGTCTGTATATATTTTTTAATTTTTTTTAATGACAGAGACAGAGAGAGGGACAGATAGGGACAGACAGACAGGAAGGGGAAGAGATGAGAAGCATCAATTCTTTTTTGTGGCTACTTAGCTCTTCACTGATTGCTTTTTCATATGTTTCTTGACTGCGGGGTTCCAGCAGGGTAAGTGACCCTTTGCTCTAGCCAGTGACCTTGGACTCAAGCCAGCAATCTTGGTCTTCAAGTCAGTGCCCTGTGGGCTCAAGCCAGTGACCATGGGGTCATGTCTATCATCCCATGTTCAAGCCAACAACCCCACGCTCAAGCTATTGAACCCGTGCTCAAGCCAGATGAGCCCACACTCAAGCTGGTAGCCTCAGGATTTTGAACTTGGGTCCTCTGCATCCGTTTCATGCTCTATTCACTGCACCACCACCTGGTCAGGCTGAGTATATCTTTTGATCTCTGCTTTTATTTCTTCTTTGACTCAGTCATTTTTTAGAAGTATGTTGTTTTATTTCCACATTTTTGTGGATTTATTTCTTTTTTACACCTGAATAAAAATTTCAAAGCCTTATGATCAGAAAATATGCTTGGTATAATTTCAATCTTCCTGAATTTGTCGATGTTAGTTTTGTGGCCCAACATATGGTCTATCCTTAAGAATGTTCCATGCACACTGGAGAAGAATGTATAATCTGATGTTTTGGGACGAAATGTCCTATAAATGTCTTTTTGGTCTAGAGTGTCATTTAAGGCCAATATTTCTTTACTGATTTTCTGTTTGGATTATCTATCTAGAGCTGTCAATGGTGTGTTGAAATTTTCAAGTATGATTGTGTTTTTGTCTGCTTCTATTTTTAAATCAGTTAGCAGATGTTTTATATGTTTTGGTGCTCCCTGGTTCAGTGCATATATATTAAAAAGTGTTATGTCTTCTTGATACAATGTTCCCTTTATCATTATAAAATGTCCATCTTTTTCTATAGTTACTTTTGTTGTCTTGAAGTCAGCATTGTCAGATATGAGTATAGCTATACCTGCTTTTCTTTGGATATTATTTTCTTAGAGAATCGTTTTCCAAACTTTCACTTTGAATTTACTTTTCTCTTTGCAAATTAGATGTATCTCTTGAAGAAGGCATATGGTTGGGTTTTGCTTTTTGATCCAATCTGCTACTCTTTGCCTCTTTATTGGTGAGTTCAGTCCATTTATATTTAGGGTAATTATCAACACTTGAGGATTTCCTATAGCCATTTTATGTTTTGTTTTCTGGATAGCTCTGTGTCTTCTTTGGGGTTTCTCTTGTTTGTTTCTCTTGGTTGTTTATGTTTGGTGGTATTCCATACTTCTTTACCCCATTTCTTCTTTTTTAAAGCTATGTGTTTTAGTAGTGGATTTTTCATGGGTGGTCACCATTAAGTTATTAAGAGAAAAATGTTCATATGTACAAGAGTCCTTTGTCTTGTGAGTGCTTCTGCACTCCATCTTCCTTTTCTACTGCAGATCTTTATCCTCTTCCCTTTTATGTTATTGTCACAAATTGTTCTTGTTTTTATTGTAACCTTGTTGGAGCTTTTGCTTGTAGTTTTGATTTGTTTTGTTCTTTATACTTCATTGACCAACCTTCTTGAATATTTCCCATAGTGGAGGTTTTCTAGTGATAAATTTCATCAGCTTCTGTATGTCTGAAAAAGCTTTTATTTCTTCTTTATATTTGAAGATAATTTTGATGGATATAGTATTCTTGGCTGGTAATCTTTTTTTTTCAGTACTTAGAATGCTTGGGTCCACTCTCTTCTGGCTTGTAGAGTTTCTGGTGAGAAGTCTGGTGGTAACCTAATAAATAGGTTTTCCTTTATACATTATGGTCTTCTTTTCCCTAACTATCTTGAGGATTCTCTCTTTGTCATTGATTTTTCACCATTTTATTACAGTGTTCCTTGAAATAGATCTGTTTGGGTTGCAGTAACTTGGCATTCTGTTTGCTTCTGGGATTTGAGGCTCTAACTCTTTCCATAAGCTTGGGAAATTCTCATCAATTATTTGTTTGAATAGTGTCTCTGTTCCTCTATTCCCTTCTTCCTCAATACTTCTTCTAATATACCATTATCCTTATATTGCTCTTTCTGTTGGAATTAGACAATTCTTGTAGAGCTCTTTGGTTTTCTTTTTTTTAATTTATGAGTCTCTCTCCTTTTCTCTCTGTAGCATCTCTAGTTGCCTGTCTTCAATGTCACTGATTCTTTCTTCTATCTGGCTTGTTCTATTAGGTAAACTTGCTACCTCGGTCTTCAATTCATGCATTGAGTTCTTCATCTCTGTTTTTCAAGTTTCAATCTCCTTGTTGAGGTGTTCATTTTGTTCATTAATTTGTTTTCTGAGCTCATTAAGTTGTCTATTCATGTCTTCTCGCATCTCATTGAGTATTTTCAGGACTTCAGTTTTAAACTCTCTATCATTTAAGTCTAAGGTTACCATGTGGTTGAGATTATTTTTCTGAAAAATTTTCATTTTCTTTCTGAACTATGTCTCAGTCTGTGTAGCCATGGATTCTATTTCTTCTTCCTTGATGGCATTTGAGAGTGGTGTTAAGGATCTTAACAAAAAAAAAAAAAAACTAAAAAAAACAAAAAATTAAAATAAAATACAATAAAAGATATAAAAATTTTAAAAATTATGACAAGAAGAAAAAGCACAGAAAAAGATTGAAAGCAAACAAAAAAGTCAAAACAAATTTCCCACAAAAATATAAGAATAAAGTATATAAAAATTTAAGAGAATAAAATTTAAAAGAGAAAAAAGAATAAAAAGGAGAAAGGGGAGGAAAAGAAAAAATAAATTTTTGTTTTGAGAGGTTTCTTCCAGTAGGTATTGCTGTATTACAACTTTTAACTCTGTGAAGTTTCTGCATGGTCTTCCACTGAGATGTTGCTTTTGCAATAATGTAGGCAAGGCCACAGTCACGTTGGTTGGTGGGGCGTATTGTGAGGACTCACAGCTTCAGCTTTAAGGCTTCAGCTTTCCAGCTTTATGGCTCTAGTAATGGCAATCTCAGACTTCCAGGCACTTCTTCACACATCTCAACAGACATGTGAACCAGATATGGAGCACCTCTGTTTTTCAGGGGAGTGGCTCTGGAGAGCTAGCGATGGTGTTGGGTTTTTTTTTTTTACAGGGACAGAGAGAGAGTCAGAGAGAGGGATAGATAGGGACAGACAGACAGGAACGGAGACAGATGAGAAGCATCAATCATTGATTTTTCATTGCCATTGCAACACCATAGTTGTTCATTGGTTGCTTTCTCACATGTGCCTTGACCGCGGGCCTTCAGCAGACCGAGCAACCCCTTGCTGGAGCCAGCGACCTTGGGTCCAAACTGGCAAGCTTTTGCTCAAGCCAGATGGGTCCACACTGAAGCTGGCGAGCTCGGGGTCTCGAACCTGGGTCTTCCACATCCCAGTCTGATGCTCTATCCACTGTGCCACCGCCTGGTCAGTCTAGCTGTGGTTTTTTTCTCTGCCATTCTCAGTACTACACAGTGAGGAAGGCAGGATCTGGGAGGTTGGGGGCCACACCTTAACTTTCTCTTCTCTCCCAAGTGCAGTCTGTAGGTCAACTGCTGGTACACTGGTCTGACCCCACACTCTGGCTGCTTTGGTTTTTCTTCCTTTATGCCCCTCTGTCTCACCACTCCTCCCAGCAGAAGGAGACCCAGTCACTCTGAGTTTCCCTCTCAGTATTTCTCAGACAAAATCCAGAGAGTGCAAACTTCCCTCCTCCCCATAGTCCAATAGAGAAAGAAAAAAGCCACTCATTCTAGGTTTGCCTCCCCTCTTCTACAAAACCCACCATGAATGTGTTTCATCTTCTACCCCCCTTTCACCTTATCCCACCTTTAGTCAATTCGGTGTGGTTTGTTCAGGCATACATGTAAACTCAGATGGAGTTACTTCACTGAATTATAGTTGTTTAATTTGTAAAGATTTCAAGGGGAGAGATAAGGAGTATCTCTCATGCTGCCACTACTCTGACATCATCTGAAACTATTTCTAAAAAGGTCAAATACTTCATCTTAACAGAATTTTTCCCACATTCTACAAAGACCAGTTACTTTTATATGTCAACAATAGTGCCCTTCCCTCAGACCCAGTCAAAATGAAGGATCTCTTTTTAGCCCAATTTACCCTCTGCCTTAGCTGGTTCTGCTCTTTGTCTTTTTTATCCTGATGTTTTAAAGACAAAAAAAATTAATAAAGTGGATCAAAGGCCTAAGAACCAGGTAAGGGCGACACACAGTGTGATTTCAGAGAGCTCACAGCAGTCACAGACCACCTTGCTTGAGAGATTAAAATTATGTTATCAAAGGTAACACATTCTCTGTGTTTCCTAGGTCCATGCATCCATGGAGCACTCAAAGGAGTAGGTGTGGCATACTCCAAATGTCAGCTCCTTTAATATCATCTCTACTCTTTCCTGGTGAAGTATACCCATAATTACCTCCCATAAACTGAACCCACAACTCTACCACCCTCCACACCCACCCACTGCTGAAAATTGTATTTGGCAATTAATTTGTCAGGAAAATGCTAGAGGATGTGAACACTGGTAATTTTATACCATAGATATTCAAATTAAACCCAAGCCTGAGTGTTCTCAGTGTCAAATTGTAGAATAGCTACAGCAGGAGAAAGAAACACAATCTTCCTTCTGCTATATCCTGACAAGAGGCGAAAAAGAATGTTCCTAGTGGATTTAATAACCTTGGCTCCATCTGTAGGCTTGACTTGGGAACATTAAGAACAAAAACACACTAATTATGGGTGATGTTCCTTAAAAAGGATGGGTGGTTGTTTGTTCTATATCATTCCTCAAGTGCCAAGCATTTTTTAATGAAAAACAATAGTGTCAGATACCGATAACTTGGCAGAATTCCACTCCAATTCCACACCTTATTTTCCCAGGATTACTGTGGCTTAAAGACTCTTAAAGTCACAAAAGCACAGGACAAAAGAGTATGAACATAGCATGTCCTGTGAAGTCCCCCAAATGAACTCATGTAGAGAAGGTAAGCCACTGGGACATTGAGGCTGAATTAAAAGGAAAAGTATAAAGTTTCAGATTCCCCCGGGGCTACAGTCTTCAGGAGTCACCTCATTAATTCTTTTAAACGAAGAAAGTTAACTAACATTAATAGTCCATTTCAGGCTTATAATTGTGCATATATGACACCATCCAATCTTTACACTGAAACCATTAGGAACATATTACCCATCATCATTTCACAGGTGAAAGCTAAGGTGTATGGGTTGGGTAGCTATATAACTCACCAGTGTGTATCCCCCCCCCTTTTTATGAGGAGAGAAAGAGAGACAGAGAAGGGAGAAGGAGCAGGAAGCATCAACTCTCATATGCGCCTTGACCAGGCAAGCTTGGGCAATGGTGGAATTCAACTGGTTTGCCTCAGTTCGAAAAAACCAATACCTAATTTTTTTCTTTTTGGTTCAGTAAACCAGTTGTTAAAATGGCACATGTAATAAGGGCTCTCTCTAAAGTGGGCACCTGGGCAGCCAACCAATGTGGAAATCACAGATTTGTATTTCTTACTCTTTATTTTAACATTCATCTGCACAACAGCATATTCTAAGCTCACCGCAGTAAAGTTCATTCCTTCCATAGGTAAAAATAATTGCAAGTAGGATGGCCATCAAGAAGCAATACTGGCAGCTGAACAAGGGTGCTCACCCTTGCCCTTGGTGCCAAGGCTTGTGGCCCGAGTATGGTACAAAACCCCACCCATGGGGACAGGGCGAAGGCTGAGACTAGCTGAGGCTTGTAGAACCAGGCACAAAAACACAGCCCCTCCTGCAGAGAAGAGACAGAAGCCACAGCAACACGCCGGCGCTGGCAACGCCTATACCCAACCGCCCTAGGCAGCGGCAGAGGGGGTGGTGAGCCTGAAGACAGACCACACCTAGAGAACACAGAGGCAACACCCATAGGACTCCACTGGCCAAACCCTTCTTGTACACAGACAAAATTAGAAGGCAGAGGAATGCAACCCAAATGAATCAAGAGAAATCCCCAGAGAAGGATCTGAATGAATCAGATATAACCAAATTACCAGATGCAAAGTTTAAAATAATGATTGTTAGGATATTCAAAGAGCTTTGAAAAACAATAGATGGTCATTACAAACACCTAAATAAAGAGATAGCAAGTATAAAAAAGGAAATTGATATAATAAAAAAGAATCAGACAGAAATGACAAATACAGTATCAGAACTGAAAACCACAATGGAAGGAATTAAAAGCAGGATGGATGAAGCTGGGGATCAAATCAGTGTGTTAGAGGACAAAATAAACAAAGGCACAGAAGCAGAGCAGAAAAAGGAAAAGAGACTCAAAAAAGTCTGAGGAAACTCTAAGGGAGCTCTGTGACAACATGAAGAGAAATAACATCCGCATCATAAGGGTTCCTGAAGAAGAAGAGAAAGAACAAGTGATAGAAACGTTGTTCAATCAAATCATAGCTGAAAACTTCCCTAAATTAAGACTGGACAATGTTTCACACGTTCAGGAAGCACAGAGAACTCCATTAAAGAGAAACCCAAAGAAATCTACACCAAGACACAACATATTTAAAATATCAAAGCTAAGTGATAAAGAGAAAATTTTAAAAGCTGCTAGAGAGAAAAAGGCTATAACCTATAAAGGAGCCCCTATAAGGATAACATCTGACTTCTCAACAGAAACACTTGAGGCCAGAAGGGAATGGCAAGAAATATTCAAAGTAATGCAGAACAAGAACCTACAACCAAGACTACTCTATCCAGTAAGGCTAATGTTTAAAATAGAAGGAGAAATAAAGAGCTTCTCAGACAAAATAAAACTCAAGGAATTCACTAAAACCAAACCAATTCTGCAAAAAATTCTAAGGGGCCTGTTGTGAACAGATCAAAGGGGGAAAAGAATATAGCAAAAGAGGAATACAGCTTTAAAGAACAAAATAGCAATAAACAACTACATATCAATAATATCCTTAAATGTAAATGGATTAATGTTCCAATCAAAAGACATAGGGTAGCTGTGTGGATAAGAAAACAGGACCCATACATATGCTGTCTACGAGAGACACACCTTAAAACAAAAGATGCACATAGACTGAAGGTAAAAGGATGGAAAAAAATATTTCATGCAAATGAAAATGAAAAAAAGCTGGGGTGGCAATACTTATACCTGACAAAATGAACTTTAAAACTAAGGCTGTAGTAAGAAATAAAGAAGGACACTACATAATGATAAAAGGAGAATCCAACAGGAAGATATAACCATTATAAATATTTATGCACCAAACAAAAGAGCAACAAAATACATAAAGCAGACTTTGATGGATATAAAGGGCGAGATTAACAGAAATACTATAATAGTAGGGGATTTCAATACCCCATTAACATCACTGGATAGATCCTCAAGAAAGAAAATTAACAAAGAAACAGCAGACTTAAAGGATACACTAGATCAACTTGATTTAATCTTCAGAACCTTTCACCCTTATGCAGCAGAATATACATTCTTTCCAAGTGCTCATGGTACATTCTCTAGGATAGACCACATAGGACATGTTAGGACACAAAAGTGGTCTCAACAAATTTCAGAAGATTGAAATCATATCAAGCATTTTCTCTGATCACAATGCCATGAAACTAGAAATTAACCACAACAGAAAAACTGAAAAATACTCAAACAACTGGAAACTAAATAGCATGTTATTAAATAACAAATGGGTTAACAATGAGATCAAAGAAGAAATTAAAAAGTTCCTAGAAATGAATGATAATGAGCATAAATCAACTCAAAATTTATGGGACATAGCAAAAGCAGTACTGAGAGGGAAGTTCATAGCACTACAGGCATACCATTAGAAGCTAGAAAAAGCTCAAATAAGAAACTTGACCCTGCATCTAAAAGAACTAGAAGAACAACAGCAAATAAAGCCCAGGGGTAGTAGAAGTAAGGAAATAATAAAGATCAGAGCAGAAATAAATGACATAGAGGCTAAAGAGGCAATACAGAGGATCAATGAAACCAGGAGCTGGTTCTTTGAAAAGGTAACCAAGATTGATGAACCTTTAACTAGACTCACCAAGAAAAGAAGAGAGAGGACCCAAATAAATAAAATTAGAAATGAGAGTGGAGAAATAACAACTGACACAACAGAAATACAAAATATTGTAAGAAAATACTATGAAGAACTCTATGCCAAAAAACTAGACAACCTAGATGACATGGACAAATTCCTTGAAACATACAATCTTCCAAAAATCAATTTGGAAGAATCAGAAAGCCTAAACAAACTAATTACAACAAATGAGATCAAAACAGTTATCAAAAAACTCCCAACAAAGTAAAGTCCTTGGCCTGATGGCTTCACAAGTGAATTCTACCAAAAATTCAAAAAAAGAACTAACTCCTATCCTTCTCAAGTTATTCAAAAAATTCAAGAGGAATGAAGGCTTCTAAGCTCCTTTTATGAGGCGAGCATAATTCTGACCCTGAAACCAGGCTAAGACAACACAAAGAAAGAAAATTATAGGCCAATATCCCTGATGAATTTAGATGCTAAAATCCTCAACAAAATATTAGCAAACTGGATTCAGCACTGTATGAAAAAAATCATACACCATGATCAAGTGGGATTTATTCTAGGGAGGCAATGCCGGTACAATTTTCGCAAACCAATCAATGTGATTCATCACATAAACAAAAGAAGGAAAAAACCACATGATAATTTCAATAGATGCAGAAAAAGCATTTGATAAAATCTAACACCTATTGATGATCAAAACTCTCAGCAAAGTAGGAATACAGGGAACATACCTTAACATGATAAAGGCCATCTAGGACAAACCCATAGCCAACATCATAGTCAATGGGCAAAAGTTAAAAGCAATACCCTTAAGATCAGGAACCAGGCAGGGGTGCCCCCTTTCACCATTCTTATTAAACATAGTTCTAGAAGTCCTAGCCACAGCAATCAGACAAGAAGAAGAAATAAAAGGCATCCAAATTGGAAAAGAAGAAGTAAAACTATCATTATTTGCAGATGATATGATATTGTATATAGAAAACCCTAAAGTCTCAGTCAAATAACTACTAAACCTGATAAATGAATTCAGCAAGGTGGCAGGATATAAAATTAATACTCAGATATCAGAGGCATTTTTATACACCAACAATGAACTGTCAGAAAGAGAATTTAAGGAAAAAATTTTCTTCACTATTACAACCAAAAAAATAAAGTACGTAGGAGTAAATTTAACCAAGGAGATTAAAGACTTGTACTCAGAAAATTATAGAACATTGATAAAAGAAATCAAGGAAGATACAAACAAGTGGAAGCATATATCGTGCTCATGGTTAGGAAGAATAAATATCATTAAAATGTCTATATTACCCAAAGCAATTTAATGCAATACCAATTAAAAAACCAATAACATACTTCAAAGATATAGAAAACATATTCCAAAAATTTTATGGAACCAAAAAAGAACACAATAACCTCAGCAATCTTAAAAAGAAAAAATAAAGTACAAGGTATCACTCTTCCTGATATCGAGTTATACTACAAGGCCATTGTACTCAAGACAGCCTCGTACTGGCGTAAGAACAGGCACATAGATCAATGGAACAGAACAGAGAACCCAGAAATAAACCCACACCTTTATGGACAAATAATATTTGACAAAGGAGGTAAGAGCATACAAAGGAGTAAAGACAACCTCTTTAACAAATGGTGTTGGGAAAATTGGACATCTACCTGCAAAAAAATGAAACTAGACCACCAACTTACACCATTCACAAAAACAAATTCAAAATGGATAAAAGACTTAAATGTAAGCTCTGAAACCATAAGCATCTTAGAAGATAACATAGGCAGTAAGCTCTCCAACATCTGTAGTAGCAGTATATTTGCCGATTTATCTCCACGGGCAAGTGAAATAAAAGACAGAATAAACAAATGAAACTATATCAAACTAAAATGCTTTTGCACAGCTAAAGACAAACTACACAATGGGAGAACATATTTGACAATATGTCTGATAAGGGGTTAAAAACCAAAATTTATAAAGAACTTGTAAAACTCAACACCAAGAAGATAAACAATCCAATCAAAAAATGGGCAAAAGAAATGAATAGACACTTCTCCAAAGAGGACATACAGATGGCCAATAGGCATATGAAAAAATGCTCAACATCACTAACCATTAGAGAAATGCAAATTAAAACCACAATGAGATATCACCTCACACCAGTCAGAATGGCGCTCATCTGCAAAACAACACAGAATAAGTGCTGGCGAGGATGTGGAAAAAGTGAAACCCTCCTGCACTGCTGGTAGGAATGCAGACTGGTGCAGCCACTGTGGAAAATAGTATGGAGTTTCCTCAAAAAATTATATATCAAACTGCCTTTTGACCCAGCTATCCCACTTATAGGAATATACCCTAAGAACACCATAGCACTGTTCGAAAAGAAAAAATGCGCCCCCATGTTCGTGGCAGCATTGTTCACAATAGCGAAGATCTGGAAACAGCCCAAGAGTCCGTCAGAGGACAAGTGGATTAAAAAGCTGTGGTACATATATACTATGGAATACTACTCAGCCATAAGAAATGATGACATCGGATCATTTACAACAACATGGATGGACCTTGATAACATTATACTGAGTGAAATAAGTAAATCAGAAAAAAATTAAAACTATATGATTCCATACATAGATGGGACATAAAAATTAGATTCAGAAACATGGACAAAAGTGTGCTGGCTATAGGGGGTGAGGGGTGGGGGGAAGGTGAGGGAGGGGGTAGAGGGAAGAGAGGGGCACAAATAAAATCCTATAGAAGGTGACGAAAGACAATTTGACTTTGGGTGATGGATACGCAATATAATCAAATGTCAAAATAACGTGGGAGAAAAAAAAAAATAAAAATAACCTGGAGATGTTTTCTCTGAACATATGTACCCTGATTTATCAATGTCACCCCTTTAAAATTAATTTTAAAAATACAAAAGAAAGGAATCAATACTGTATGGGAATTTCTTAAATAACAGTTTTATTGTTTTTTTTCAGGTATTATTTAATTTTTTTTCATTAACATTTTAAAACTTTAATAATCTAGTTTTGTGTACCTTTTTTATTGTTCTTATTTAAGTATCAAATGCATGAAATACTAAAGTACCTTATGGTATATCATTTTTTAATACTTAAAACGGTCATAAGGGAGAGAACTGGTTGCTAAATTATTTGAATCCCACCACTGAGCCCAGGGTTTCGAACTGGCAACCTCAGCATTCCAGGTTTAACACTTTATTCACTGCACCACCATAGGTTAGGCCAATGTGTGTCCTTTGTGGAATTCAAACTCAAGACTAGCTGGGCTTTTTCTAATTCCAAATAATTCCAACTTCTGCATCGAAAGCATTCAGGGCTGGATGAGGGACTCATGGGTTAGTTGATGGGATTCTTTCATAGGGTTTTCTAATCCTTGTAAGTAGATTAAATAAACAGGATCATTCACAGATATATGCAGAGTATTAACTCTTCAATATGCATAGATACTGCTGGTGCAATATAAATGTATTTAGAAGTTTCCTGAATCCATAGCATCTTCTCATTATTGTATACATTTAAGTAGATCACAAAAGTACAGTATTATCCCATGACTCTGTGTTTTTGTTTTTGTTTTTGTTTTATTGTTGTTGTGGTTTTGCCATTAGAGGCTTTTATACTCAAGAACTACTAATATCACCCATACAGCTTCTTGAGTTTATTCTTTAAGATCTGATGCAAACTGAGCACCACAGAAGTAAATTGTGGCACTGTATGGCTCACTTACATGAAAATGAAAGCCTTCAACATTGGTTTTAAGCACAAAATAGAAATCCTTCACTAGAGCATAGCCAACTATTTCACAAATTGTGATTTAAGGACTGAGACTTGATTTAAAAAGAAAATAAATTCTTTTCCTGAGCACTATCTCAGATCTATTAAGTCAGACTCTCTGGAGATGGGACCCAAGCAATTGTATTTTTTGCAAGTTCCCCTGGATATTTGACTGCCCATGAAGTCTGCAAACCACTAGTGAAAACTGAGACCATGGAATAAGTTCTGGTCCTATCATACAGTACTGGCTCTAAAACAAGACTCAAGGGACTAACATAAAAGTATAAGGGATGTGAGGCCTTAAGCATGCTGGTTTCTGTCCCTGGAGAACACAGACTGTGGGCTATAGTCCATCAGTTTACACCAAGACAAGCAAAAAGCCCTCCAGGTTCAAATCAGCAAGGCAGAATTGTTAACTCATTGTTAGCCAAAGGGGTTCTCCTATTTTGAGATAAGAGAATACTTTGCCAAACTAGATTTGAGATTTTTTTTGACTTCACAATCTCTCCTACTTCACATGACACAAGTCAAAGGTTATTCATTAATATTGATATAGGCTCTGTCTTTACTGTTGGCATTTAATTCGTTTCATTTGTTTTCACATTTAGACATCCTTGCCTTGATATGTGCCAAAATTGGGAATGGGAGTTTATCCTCGCGAGTCTGTTAAGGTGCCTGTTTGCAAGAACAACTAATTTGCTTTAGGAGTTGTTAGGAAATGGAAATGGAACTTCCAGTGTGATGAGAAATGTGGCACCTCGAACTCTCACAGTGTGGGAAGGCAGGAAGGCTCCAACCTGCAGGCTGGCTTCAAATGATTGGCAGTAGTCTCCTGGGCATTGTGTTGAGAAGGACTCTGAGACCACACACTCAGGCACAAGAGGAAAGGTTAGTGGGATTGATTACAGGCAATGTGGCAGCAAAGTGCCACGCACTTGCTCTTCCTGACTTAGTATTGGCATTGGAAATGCCTGCCAGGTTATATAACACCCAAAGTCAGAGAAATCTGGAAACTTTCCCTCTTTCAAATTTGCATTTAATATAAGAGAAGCAGTATCCAGAAAAAATGAATTTCCCTAAGCTACATAACCACTGGAAATGCGGGACCAAAACTAGAACTTAGTTCTTTTTAGTACCTTCACGGATGTCTCACCACGAAACAAGTTCCCTTTAATCTCAGCCATGCCTGTTACTTACATAGCTTCTGAAAAGAAAGTTGAGCAAATCTCCACTATGCCAGGTCAGAGGGCAGTTCTCCCAAGCAGCAGGTGGTGACCGCTTGCCCCCCAGTACCAAGTTGGCAAGTTGGACTGCACCAAGAAATAACCTGGAATAGTCCATCCCTATAAGAACCACACAAGATAATGACTGGTTCTGCTCTCTTAAGCAGGAGTTCACTTCCAAAGTTGGAGACAACGGGATTGGGAGAAATAAAGTTGGCTCTACGAAATAAGACAGAATTGACTGAATGTTATATGGTGTGTGATATGCTCTCTTCC
Organism: Rhynchonycteris naso; assembly: GCA_037038555.1. NCBI lineage: Eukaryota > Metazoa > Chordata > Mammalia > Chiroptera > Emballonuridae > Rhynchonycteris > Rhynchonycteris naso. The sequence continues at coordinate 43,479,383 of CM073004.1, read as the reverse complement.
CTGGAACTTACTGGGGTGAGGACTGGGCCTAGATTCTCCTTCCTAAATGCACTCTGAAATGCATCATGATGGAGTCAATAATCAGAGGACTGCATTCCCCCCTGATGGGCCCTCACAGATAGAGATGCTTACAGCTTTATAGATCTCTCACAGTTAGATGTGATTTCCCCAGTCCAGACAATTGCAACTAAAAGGAAAATTAGCATCACAAACATTTTAGCACCTTCCTTCTCTTGTAACTCTTACATTTTTTTTTACCCTTTTAATGGTCTTAAACAGCTTTCTCTTTTAAAAAGAAAAATCTTACATAGAATGTTTTTCTAACCTCCAAGGCCGTGTACCACTGGTGCCCATAAAGAAAATGGTGTTACGTACAAGGAGCCTTAATCAGACTGATCATCCAGCAGAGGTGCTGCCTCCAGGTAAACCACAGACAGCAAGAGAATGAGACCAGAACGCAAGGCTTGAAGCAAGGCTGGGGATGGCAGTGCAGCTGAACCCTGTGATTTCTGGCAACAGAAAACAGTCATAGTCATGTTTCATTCCCCAATCATGACGTTTTTCCTATTTATCATGTCTTCCCTATCCCTGGCCAGATATGATTAAGTAAAAGGATAAGAGGTAAGAGGAGAGGGACTAGAAACTCCAACTAGACTCTCCTGCTAGATTTTCAGGCAGACCACACAGACAGCCCAGATACTAGCTTGTCCAGGGATTTTGTGCAAACTAGGAAAAGACACCTCTTGCTCAAATCACTGCACTGCCATCTGCTGGAATGTTATCAGAATATCTCTTCATATCTAGGGTGATTGCAAGTAAATGTCGCCCCCTGGAGGTGTGCCCAATCGCTACACAACACAAACTAAATTGAGGTGGACTTGGGAAGAAATCTAGTCTGGTAGGTGGAACAGGAAGTCCCAATACTGTGTAAGCATGGTTGCTGGCTAGAAATCTGTGTATACCAGGAGACCACAAAATATAAACCCAGGTAAGGCGTAATCCAGGATAAAGCACTCCAGAAGGAGATCCAGCTGGGAAAGCCAATGTGGCCATTGCTACTGATCATAGCCAGTTGTTGATCAAAACAGAAGTTCAGACAAGCCCAAGAGGGGCTCCAGCACCAACGAGACTGAGGAAACACAGCAGACACCAGCTCAGAGAATCAGACAGTAGGTGACTCTACGGCTCAAAGACTGAGGGAAAAGCTGAGGCTCCAGTACAACCAGCCAGCCTTCTGTGAAGACAGAAGGGCTCACAGGGGAGGAGGGAAGATACATTCGGCAGGGGGGATGACACTAGAATCTATGTAAACACAATAAATTAAAATCAATAATAAAAAAGAAAAAAGACAGAAGGGCTGCCTAACCTGAGGTTGTGTCAGGGATCAATGATCATTCAACAAACACTGATTGACTACCTCCTGTATGCTAAGGACTAGGTGAACAGACTACAGAGAGGAATTAGTCATGATCCCTGCCATCAAGCAACTGATAGTCTGTCTGATAAAAGCTCCCCAAACGACTTTTTATTGATGAATTTTACAATTTATTTTTAAAAAATCAATATATATTTAATGAGTACCCACAACATGCCCAGCCCTGGACAAAGCACAGAACATGTAACAGTGAACTAGATACAGTCTTTGCCTGTAAGGAGCTTACAGAGAAGTGAATCAGTCATTGCAATACGGGGTATGTAAGCTGCACTGTAGAAGTTGGCAACAAGGGCTGCAAGCACTCATGAGAGGAGCACTTAACCCAATCTTGGGGGACATGGGAAGGGCTCCAGGAAGAAGCACTAACTACAGTAAGACCTGCATAACATATAGTTTCTGCCCCGAAAGAGTTTAAGAGCATAGGCCTGAGCTAACCAATACAGTAGCCGCATAACTACTGAGTACTTGAAATGTAACCAGTGCAAGAAGTTAACTTTAATTCATTTAAATTTTAAAACTGAAGCGATGAAAAATATTTTTTTCCATTAAATACACTTTGTTTCAGTAGGATTACATTTCCCTTTAACCATTGCATCACACATGATATTATTACCATGTGTGTGCTTTTTCTTCCAGAAAATTTGAAATTATAAATGGGGGTCTCATTCTATTTCTATTGGCTAGCACTGGCCTAGACCAAAAAGACAGTCATACAACCAGAAAAGTATAGTAGAGCATTCATAACAATTGCTGGGATAGAAGTAGATTCACCTACTCCCTGCTGGTGCCTGGAAATATTAAGACAAAATGCTGAGAAGATCCTAAATGCCGCAGAAAAAGACACAGATTCAATGCAAATTAATGTAAACTGAGTTTCTGAAGACATGGATGGCACAGGGGGGATAAACAATGTATTTTAAAAGGGTACCCCACATTCTGGGCAGAGACAGGTCCCTACACTGAGATAGGTCCCTGACTGCTATCTCAGATGTGGAATTAAGATGCTCACTGTACTACATCAGTCGGTGTGCATTAGGCTGCAAGTAATGAAAAGTCTAGAAAACAGTGGTTCAAACATTAAAGATATACACTGACCACTTAACAAGCCAGAGATAGAAATCTGTGGCAAGTTCAGCAGTTCAAATGTGTCTTCAAGGATTCAGCAATTGCTGGTCTTCCCACCATCCCAAAATTTTTCCCTAGATTTGTTGCCTCAGGGTCCCAAAGCAAGAAGCAATGGAGATGGGGGGCAGCCAAGTTAAGAGAACCTTCTCTTTAACTCACTGACTCTCAGAGTTCTACCCACATCATGCTTCTGCCCCAAGGAGGCAGAGAAAGGAAATATCTGGCAAAGGAGAGCCCAAAAGCCACAATACTTTTACACTAACCACAGGTGTTCTGTTGTGGCTGGACACATTGCTGCCAGGAATTAAACAGAGGTTCCATTAGCAAGGGCTCAGGCAAAGTAGGTCACAGTGTATACAGCATATAACAACACTATGACACTTGTCTCGTGATATTTAAATACCCCATATGCTAACTCTTAGTGGGTAACTGTCTAAAGGAGATGCCCTTAACTGAAAACACAGGAAATGTTTATAACCACATATGAAGGACAGGAGATCTGAAACCACTAGACAAAATAAAACAACCTGCCTACCATTCTCTTATTCTCAGTTAGGAAAAGAGGTGTCATCTCAGACTATTAGCTCCACTGAGAAGGACTCATGTGACTGAGAAATATCAGGGGCTGGGGAGAGGTAACATTGCTATAAAGAGATGAGAATACTGCAAAGTGCACAGCCTTCTTGAGCCAAGAACAAGTCATGTTTCAACTTTCCCCAAATAATAATGGCACTAAATTGAACCTTGTATGCAGTAACTGTTAAGATAAATTTTATAGACAAATACATTAAGAAAGAGCTATAAACCAAAACGTAAAGAGTGGGAAGCAACAAAAATTACCAATAATCTTCATGACAGAAGAAAAGGGATCTCACCCTGACAATGACATGGAAATTAAAATACGCCTTCATGATCTATCCGGGACCCTGACAAATCACTCACAGGAAACACCTCACCACCAGGGGCCAAACAGCTCATCCTCTACAAGGACATGACAGTCCCCAGAAACGAATGACACATTCATCAATCAAATGAAATGGAATTATATTTAACCATTAGAACTACATGTGGGCCTTTCATTTCAAAGGACATCTATTAAGTTTCTACTCAGTTCTGGACAGTGAGGTAGGTCCCAGCAACACAGAAGCAAAGAGCGCCAGACCCTGACCTCAGTTTTTTCACAGCCAAACAGAGATGAGTGAAAAATAGCGGCCCTGGGCTGGTGGCTCAGTGAAGAGAGTGTCATCTGGGAGCACTTCGGTCATGGGTTCGACCTCTGGTCAGGGCACGTATGAGAAGCAACCAATGAGTGCACAACTAAATGAACAGTTCAGTGGAACAAGGAGTTGATGCTTCTCTCTCTCCCGCTTCCCCTTTCATTTTCTCTCTCTCTCTATCTCTCTCAAATCAATGGAAAAAAGTTTTTAACAGAAAAAAAAAGGCAAAGAAAATAAACACCATCTGTTAAAAAAAAAGGTTATTTTCTCATAAAGAAGAGAGGTTCTAGGAATGTCCCACAGGGGAGGTGACGCATTGCCTGAGTTACAGAGAGGAGCAGACACTCCCCAGGGAGGCAAAGGGCTCACGGAGCTTCCAGTGGGAGAACACAAAGGCCTGATCTGGGAAGCAGAATGGTGTGAGGAGAGCAGGGGAGGGTTTCACATGAATGGAACAGAGCAGGGTAGGATGGTTCTAGAAGAGCAGTAATAAAAAAAGGCTGGGAAGACATGTGGTGGCTGGTACTACAATACTGTGGAGCAGCGAGTCTATAGCTTTGAGGTTGAAAAGACCTGGTTTTGTGTCCCAGCCCCTTCAGCACTGGCTATGTGCTTTTGTAGTAAGATCGTTCCATTTTCTGGGGCTCGCTTTTCCTCTTCATCCGTGAGATGGAAATAACGAGTCCTTCCCATGGTTCATGTGTAAAATATGATTGTGATTATAAAGGTATTCAATGAACAGCAAAGCAGTACACTGACATCCACTATTTTTATCATTATATGGGTGTTGTTATTAAAATTGGGTGTGAAGGTAGAGCAGCCTGAATTTCTGTTGCCATCCGGAACAAAATGGTGTCACTGTTTCCCAGAGAAGTAGTGGAGGCTAAAGGGACAGCAAACTACTTGCTAAGTTGTGAAAACTCATCTGATAGCCAAAGCAATGCTACTTAATTTAAATGCAATCTGAATATAATGGCAGAGAGGTGCTAAAAAGATGGAAGTATTAAAGAGAGTGCTGAACACTTTGCAGATGGGCCTATCAGTGTAACTCAGTGGTGATTTTATAGAAACCTTTAATCAGACTATTTTATTGCCATCTGACACCTGTTAGCTGCTGGGAACACCCCAGTCCTTTCCCAGGGAACCACAGGGCAGCCTTGTTTTTGGAAGCAATAGTGAAATATACTGGCTAGAATATCACCACCACCATCGTCACCATTCCAATCATGTCTGGTTACCATGGAATCTGGTTACCATGGCACCCTCCAAAAGGACATTTGCCAGGGTATGAGGTGGTAATCAAAGTCAGAGTTGGCTCAGATAGGTATATCTGAGCTCTAGCTTCAGGTCTGTCATTAAATATTTAATATTCCTAAATATTGAGACATTGTCTCAGTCTACTAGGCTCTGATTTTTCCTTACATGGAGAAAGAAGGTTATTCTGCTCTATTTCACCTTTATAAGGTTATGCGAGCTCGCTCATTCAAATAAATACTTATTAAGGCCTATTGCATACCAGGCACTTTACAAAGTGCTCTCCTGGGAGTCTGCATGCTGTATGTTTGGTCCTCCAAGGTATGTAATGGCTTCCTTCAGTCTCTTGTCTCTCCTCAACCATGTAAGTGAGCTTCTCATCCAAAGTTAAGCTCTTTTGGAAAGATGCAATTACTCTTAAAAACTTGTATTTTTCAAAATAAATGCCAATGCCTCTGTAATATTTCTGAAAGAGCAAATCTGTCTGTCAAAGTTGTCTCAGAGGCTGTCCAAGGAGCTGTGGTGCAAGAACTCATAAAAACAAGGCCCCAGGGCTTAATGTGCCAATATTATTTACTGCTACAAAATATTTTATTGGCACACTTAAAATGGGAAAAAGATGAACTTTGCATAGGAAGTCTAGTTTTGAAGTTCTAATTCTTTTACTTATTATATGTATAACCTGGAATAAGTAAATTTCTTATTACCTATGATCTAAAGATATTAAGACTATCTAAAGATATTAAGACTATCTCTCAAGGGTGTTGCAAAAGTGAATCTTGAGTTAAACTATGTCCTAGTATAAGTAAAAATCCCTTCTAAAGGTTGTTATATTATTTTCTCATATGCCATCCCTTACTCTGATTCTAAAATTGTAGCATGACCAACACCAAGCTGAGATGTGAGGCACAGTACTGGTCAAACAGCCAGAACCAGATGAGTAAACATGAAAGAAAATAAGAGTGACCACTCTGGGAAAAAAAGAGATAAATTATGGTCGGTATTTAGGCCAGGAAGGAGGAGGCTACTCTCTTTAAAGTTTTGAATGACTAGCATGTGAAACCGGGAGAGATTTGTAAAGGCAGACAAAATGAAACCATGACGTTCAGAATGTAGAATTAAGTGACTGCAAAATAGAATAGCAACATAGCCAAATAGTCTTTGAAATCAGACTGAATTTGAGTCAAATGCCCGTCCTGCCATGCTTGCTGGATGACCTCTGGAAGATTATTTAACTTCTCTAAACCTTCATTCTTTCATCATTATAATGGAATTAATAAAACTACCTACTTCATAGGGGTAGTCATGAGAATTAAATAAGATAAGGGGTATAAAAGACTTAACAGAGCCAGTGGCTCATGGAATTTTTCTATACATATTAGCTGTTGTTATTAAAGATGGAGAGGTGGAGGAAGAGAAAGATAGACTAATGTGTGGACAACAGATTCAGTTCCATAAGAGGAAAGCTTTCCCATGGGTCAAGACTCTCTAGCAATGGAGAGGTTACACTGCTCCAGTGCCAGTTCCCTTGTCTGAGCAACACAGCCCTGGGAAGTACCTCAAGCCAATGGTCTTTAGCCACAAAGCTTAGTCTGAGGGTGAAGCTTATTTTTCCTTATGTGAGAGCTAAGATGTGAGAAGCTGAAGGAGTGACTAAAGAATAGCAGTGTCTTGGGAAAGAACTAATTCAAAATCCCAGAAGACCATGCTAATACATCATTAGACCAACAGGAGCTGGACAAAGAGGGAGGATCCCCAAAGGAGTTCAACAATGGAGCCAACCGGGAGGAGGAAGAGAGGTAAAACCTGAGTTACTTCCACCAATGTGGAGGCCGCTGCTGATGTTTTCTGTGGGTGTGTCCAAGGCTGTGCAGTAGGGATTGTTGGAGTAAAGAAGGCCCAGCCAGGGGTAGATGCTTTCTTGAGGCACTAGTTTGCCAATCTTTGAACATTTTCCTATTGATGCAGGGCACCAACTACCCATCATCAGGATACCTAAAGACTATCTATCACAGGCAGAGAACTTGGTCTACACATATGATTTATATAGTCCCTTCCAGCTTTAATGCTTACACAGTTCTACGGATTATAAGGTCCCACTCAATGATTTCCTATATTGTCTTTCCTCTGCCTTTTTTCCTATAGTCAGTCAATACATTTTTATTGAGCACCAACTATATAGCAGGCATTGTGCTAGTTGCCCTGGAAATATGTGGCAGTCCTCAGGAAGCTATGGTCTAGCAATGCTGTCCATGAGACAGAAAACACGTGAGTCACATTTGTAATTTTATGTTTTCCAGGAGCCACAGTAACAAAAGTAAAAAAGAAAGTGTGAACTTAATCTTAATAATATATTTATTTAACCAAGCACATCCTAAGTACTATCATTTCAACCTGTTACTAATATTTTAAAAGTCCTTAGTGAGATAGTTTACATTTTCTCTTTATATTAAGTCCTTGAAAATCTGGTGTGTATTTTACACTTACAGCACATCTCAGATGGGAATCAGACACATTTCAAATGTTCCATAGACACATGTAGTATGCTTAGACTACCATGTTGGGCAGTATAGGCGTAGAACGGAAAACAGTTATTTTAGAAAAAGAATAACTATGTAAACTGACAATGGAAAGGAGCCCTGTCTCGTAGCATTAACAATGGTGTACTAATTGTTTAAAAACTGGCTGGGAAGGAGTGAATAATTTGTAATATTTGTTGAGTTTCATGGTGTCCTAATTGAATTTGGGGTCAAATAGGAATGATACTTTTTTCTGGGACCAGGAAATTGTTCTTCAAGTGCTAAAAAAATAAACTTTCCTTTCCTGGAAGGTGACCAGAGAGATCAGAGCCATCAGATAGAATGTGGCCCAGTCTAACAGTCATGTGACCTAGATTCTAATCCTAGAAATCTAACTACATTAAAGAAGTCTGAACACTTGCTCACCTATGAAATGGGGATTACAGCAATTTCCATTGTATAATTGCTTTAATACAAGGGATAAAATGCATGAAGGAGTCTTGTAAGAACTGCAAGAACCACTACAGATGTAAAGTTTTATAATAAATAACTTTGCAAACTTCAGTCAATGAGTTTTTATTAATTCCAATGTCCGCATTAAATCAGCAGAGATTGTGACTAAGAGAAGGAAGGCAGGTGGCCACTTAATGGCCCTAAGGAAGCTTCAGACTGTCATGTTCCTACTGGAAAGAGGAGGAACAACTGCCACTACAGAGACTGCCCAGTCTCCAAAACATGTCCCAGCTGTCCAGGAAAAAGAGCTTCCTAAGGACATCATTAAAGAGACCATAGCAACTTCTACAGGTCTCTGTGACACTAATTAATAAAAAGGGCTGGGGGAAGCAGGATTGACTCATGGTTATGTAATTCTCAAAAAAATAAGGCAGCTTCCCCAGTAAATATTGTCAACTAATTGCCATCAATCTTGCGCCCCCAAAGCCTAGCTGTGATGAACAGGCATTGCCGTCCAGGCGTCGCATACAGTGGGACTGAGCAGATGGTTCAAGGTGATCAGCACATCCAGGTGATATATAGACAAATATTAATAACTCTTATTACTTATCAAGCGTTTGCTTGGTCTGGCTCCAGCCACCAAGGCAGGTACCGGCTGAGCTGCTTACATAAGCACTCAGGTTGACAATTGGGCTCCAGATCTGAGTCAGGTAGAGGCCCAGCCAGCATCTCCTCGCTGATTAACCAGAGAAGCCTCGTGACAAACTGCACTCCAGAGTTTAGCTTTGTGAGATGTTGCTTTCCCTTGTTGCAATGTATAAACTGCAACTCAGGCTAATTGTCAGTGATTTCCTGACACGAACCTGAGAGACAAATTCAACAACCAAGGTGGTTGGAAAAATGTCCAGAGTGCAACATTTGGGGAACACATAATTTAAATTGATTCGTTGTTTATCTGAAATGTAAATTTAACTTTGCATTCTGTATTCCCGTTTTTTTGCTACATCTGGAAACACTAAGAGTGTTTTTCTCTGAGTACCTCTCAGCGAAGATACAACAGCTAGCTAATTCATCCCAGCTCCACTAGTTATATCCTCTTCCCTTCCCTGGCACCAGGAAAATAAATTTATAAATATTATTCATATGACTATTAATTTCATATGAAATTAATATTAATTTTAGACCAACAATGAACACTATGAAGTAGACTTGAAGTATCTCATTTTATTTTTCCTTTGACTTCATAAAATAATAAAATGATCCCTTGTTACTACAGGTCAGAATGGTCTTTGCCTTCTTTCATGCTACTTAAAGACTCGAAGAACCATGATAACTAAAGATTGGGCTTGGTACTGTAGTGCTTATTATGTGCCACACTCTCTTTTAAACACTCTGTATACACCGATTAATGCTCACCACCAGCTCATAAAGAAGTTATTTTTATCCCTGCTTTACAACTGAACAAATTAAATTTCATAGCATTTAGGCATCTTTCCCAGGTCACACAGCTAATGGAACGGCAGAGATAGGATTCAAACCCAGGTGTGACTCCAGGACCCATTAGGATGAATCTGGTGTAAAATCAACCCGAAGGCAGAAGTGAGAGCCTTCCTGCCAGAGAATTGTAAGAATCTTTTGGAAATAACAACCATATTTCCCCATGTATTAGAAGCTCCTATGTATAAGATGCACCTTCATTTGGGGGCCTGAATTTTGAAAAAAATATATATTTCATAACAGTATTGAACTCAAGTTTTGTTTATTATAAAATGCATACAACTCCTCATCACTGTCAGAACTCCCATCCATTAGCTTTTCCTCATCTGCGTCTGATGACGAATCACTGTCTTCATATATTGCCTCGTCCCCAGTTCCATCTATGGCATTTGAAATGCCACAACCACTGTATAAGAAAGATGCACCCAGTTTTTAGACCCCAAATTTTTTGAAAAAATGGTGCACCTTATACATAAAGAAATACGGTATGTTACATTCTTTGGAGGGTGCTTACTTCTCCAGAGAAAACATTTGCTTGATTTTTAAAATTAGTTGCCAATTTGGCTTTATTAACAGTAGCAAGGTCTGAGAACCGTACCAAGCTAGGTTTGCATTAGGACAGTGGTTCTTAATCTTTTTTGAGGTACCGAACCCACCAGTTTCATATGCACATTCACCGAACCCTTCTTTAGTGATAAATAAAATATGATTTTTTCCCCAAATTCAAGACATAGGTATATGTTTTTTTACTGGTGCACAAAATGAGCCGTGCGTGAACATCACCTTGCTCAAAGAACAAAACCAACAAAGTGCATGAACTCACAACAAATGACGGTATTACTTTATTCTGGCCTCTGCGGCAGAGTCTTCTCCGAACCCCTGAGACCGACTCATCGAACCCCTAGGGTTCAATAGAACTCAGGTTAAGAACCACTGCATTAGGATCTGTGCTGCTGGGACACACCTGAAGGGCACGAGGACCCTGGAGGAAGCAAGGCTAGGAGGAAGGGGAGTGTAGTTCAAGAACAGGGTCCCAGACTCTGAGGGGTAGAAGTGCCTGTGAGAAGAGCATGTCATTCTCCCGCAGATTGTTTCCTCCCTTCTGCAGACTCAACTCTGAATCATGGGGAAGGGGGACTGAAATACACAAGGGAGTAAACACAGCATTTCTTGTGTATGATCTCCTTGGGCCATTAGGAAGACATTAGCACAGTAGGTTCTGAGGTGACAGGACACACTGGGTTAGCATCAGTGGCTTTGGGATGAGGATGGGCATCGCTGAGACAGCACACCTCCATTGGGAGTTGCAGGGCAGGGCTTGGAAGAAATCGCCACAGCAGATCAGAAGGTAAGAGGAAACAGCTAAAGGCAGATTGGGTGGGGGCACCAAGGGCGCATGTGACACCTGCGGCAGGGACATCAGAACCCTTTGGAAGAAAACAGTATGCCACCAGGCAGATGGGGACCGAGGCAATAGATAACAAATTGATTTGGGGTTATTTTTTATAAAACACTAGTAGCCCCTGGCTAATTAGGGTACACTAACACAATGGGATCCTCATTCTTTTTACATAACTTTCAATTTCAAAAGTAGTCATTTCCCTCAATTCTAACAAGATAATGAGAAAGAAAATGTAAGAAGTGACTAATGTGAATTGCCTCAAATGTACATCCTAGAATGTCGATCAACATATAATCTACACTTATATAGATGCAAAGTTTTTCTTATGCCATTAAAAATGATTAATTCCATAGCAAGTCTGTTAGATTCTGCTAAAGCTATTGTACATTGTGTCCGTAAAGTCATGGTGCACTTTTGACCGGTCACAGGAAAGCGATTGCACCATGACTTTACGGACACACTGTATTGTTTAACCCTGCTGAGCATTTCATAACCCTTTTGTAGGAATCAATTAATCAAAATACTTTTATACATGTCTTCTATTTTTTTCCTCATACTACTTTGTCAATCATGAACATGGCTATTACTGGGAATTTCCCTCCCTTCTTGCATTTACTTTCTGCCTTGCAGATTACCAAGAGTCCACAGGTTTATTTTTTCTCTTGATTTCATATAAATTCTGCAGAGTATCCAGTGTAGCATGATTTGGTAGTTGTGGTGAGTTATCATTTGTTATGTCTCCATTAAGGGTCAGGCACATAAAAGTGATGAATAATAATGGTTAACATTTGCTGAGGGTGTTTTAAAATATACCAGGCACTGCTATAAGCCTTTCCTATGAATTTATTTATTCCAAAAAGCTTCTGATCTAGACTATAAATCCAGACATAGCCATTGAGGTATCTTGCTTATTGAGGTAAAAAATTTTTAATGATAGATCACTTTTCTGGGAAAAGGCTAAATAAAGCTAGCCATAAGCTTGCACACCTCTGTGGCACCCCCTGCCTGGAAGCTGACCCAGAACCAGTTGTCACATGCTCTGACGGAGTCAATGTGACTGTTGATTGATTTAAATATACTCAGAGGCATGACAAAGTAAAGTCTAGCCCCTTGTCTCTTGAATGGCCAAATCATTTATTATTTTTTCTTTTCTTTTTTATTAAATGAGAGGTAAGGAGACATAGAGACAGACTCCCATATAAGCCCTGACTGAGATCCACTCAGCAAGCGCCCTGTGGGGCAATGCTCTGCCCATCTGTGGCCATTGCTCCAATGCTCGGCAACCGAGCTATTTTAGCACCTGGGGCCAACTTGCTCAAATGAGCCATGGTTGTGGGAGAAGGGGAGAGAGAGAGAGAAGGGGGAGGGGGAGTGGTGAAGAATCAGATGGTCGCTTCTCCTGTGTGCCCTAACTGGGAATTGAATCCAGCACTTCCACATGCTGGGCAGACCCTTTACTGCTGAGCCAACAAGCCAGAACCTTGGCCAAATCATTTCTTAACCTAGGGAAGTAAGAAAGAGAGAGAGCATCTCAGCTGGACAAGGTCTGGTCCTCTGAAGCCCAAGCCATGAGACAGGAATAGATCTAAGATATTGGGCTTTGTCTCATCAGGATGCCCAAAGGGGCAGTTCACACATGCATGGGGATTGCAAAGCCAAAACTTGGTGAGTTAGCCATACAGGATGTAAGAAATGAGTTGTAAACCAGAGACTGAAGTTGTGGTGCTGGGAACTGAGAAAGCAAATCCTATTAATCATGATCCCTCCTATTTGTTGGAAGAGTTTGTGAAACATTGCTATTAATTCTTCTGTAAACCTTTGGTAGAATTCACCAGGGAAACCATCTGGGCCAAAGATTTTTTTGTGGGTATTTTTTTAAATACTAATTTAATCTCTTTACTTATTATAGGTTTATTCAGACATTCTACTCCTTGATATAGTTCTATTAGTCTGTATCTTTCTAGAAATGTGTACATTTTATTTAAGTTATCTCAGTAATTGGCATACAACTGTTCATAGTATTCCTTTAACACCCTTTTCTTCCCGTAAGGTATGTGCTAAAGACAGAACGTTTGTGTTAATTCATATGTTCAAATCCAGTCCCCAATGTAACGGTATTTGGAGGTAGGACCTTTGTTAATTACGTGATAAGAGTAGAGCCCTTATGAACTCGGATTAGAGGTCAGAGAGCTAGCCCACTCTCTGCCATGTGAAGATACAAGGAGCAGTTAGCTGTCTGCGACTCAGAAAAGGGTTCTCACCAAAACTCAACCATGCTGGCACTCTGATCTCAGATTTCCCTGCCTCTAGAATTGTGAGAAACAAATTTCTTTTATCGACAAGTCACCCAATTTAAGGTATTTTGGTATAGCAGCTCAAACTAAGATAGTAATAATGTTTCCTCTTCATTCCTGATATTAGTAACTTGGGTCTTTTTTTTTTCTTGGTCAATCTTGCTAAAAATTGTCAGTTTTACTGATCTTTAAAAGAAAACTTTTGGTTTTGTTTTTCTCTGTTGTTTTTCAGTGTTCCATTTAATTAATTTCTGCAGTTGTGTTTATTATTCCTTTTCTTCTGACTGCTTTAGGATTAGTTTACTCTTTTTTTCCCACTGGTGACTTAAAATTAAAAGGTTAAGTTATTGATATTAGACCTTTGTTCTTTTCTAACACAGGCATTTTACAGCTATACATTTTTTTCTAAGCACTACTTTGGCTGCATCCCATAACTTTGGATATGTTGTGTCTTCTTTTTTATTCATCTCAAAGTACTTTTTATTATTTTTTTTTACAGAGACAGAGAGAGAGTCAGATAGAGGGAAAGATAGGGACAGACAGACAGGAATGAAGAGAGATGAGAAGCATCAATCATCAGTTTTTCATTGCCGTCGCAACATCTTAGTTGTTCATTGATTGCTTTCTCACATGTGCCTTGACTGCAGGTCTTCAACAGACTGAGTAACCGCTTGCTGGAGTCAGTGACCTTGGGTCCAAGCTGGTGAGTTTTTGATCAAACCAGATGAGCCCGCGCTCAAGCTGGCGAACTTGGGGTCTCGAACCTGGGTCTTTCTGCATCCCAGTCCGATGCTCTATCCACTGCGCCACCACCTGGTCAGGCCATCTCAAAGTACTTTCAAATATGCCCTGTAATTTCTTCTTTGACCAATGGTTATTTAAGTGTTGCTTAATTTCCACATGTTTATGAGTTTCCCAAACTTCTTTCTGCTATTGATTTCTACTTCCATTGTGATCAAGAACATAATTTTTATAAAGTTAATTTTAAAACAAATATTTTATAAAAGCTGTCTGCTTTCATATATATCAATAATGAACAAGTAAAATTATAAACTAAAAATACAATATCACTTGTTTTAGCACCCCTAAAATTAAACATTTAGGAATAAATCCAATAAAACACAGATAATTTCAGTATGTTTTTAAAAAACTACAAAATTCTGGTGAACAAAAATCATAGAAAAAACTAAATAAATGGAGACAGTTTGTGTTCATGGATAGAAAGATTCAATACTATCAAGATGTCAGCTATTTCCAACTTGATCTATGTAATCCCAATCAAAATCCCAGAAAGTTATTTTACAGCTATCAATGAACTGATTCTAAAACTTATTTGAAAAGGCAAAAGGCTCAGAATAACCAAAACAATATTAAAGGAGAAGAATGAAAGTGGAGAACTGATGCTATCTGACTTCAAACTTACTATAAAGCTACAGTAATCAAGACGGTATGGCATTGAACTAGAGCAATGAAACAGAAGAAAGAGCTCAGAAATAGACTCCCATAAATATAGTTAATTGATCTTTAACAAAGGATCAAAGATAGCACAATGGAGTAAAGATAGTCTCTTCAACAAATGGTGCTAGAACAACTCAATCAAAAGCAAAAAAAAAAAAAAATCTATATATAGATCTTCCACCCTTCACAAAAATTAACTGAAAATAGATACTAGATCTAAGTGTAAAATGCAAAAGTATGAAACTCCTGGAAGATAACATAGGAGAGAACCTAGATGTCATAGGTAAAGTGATGCCTTATTTTAGATACAACACCAAAGATACAATAAAAATAAATAAATAATTGATACGCTGGATTTCTTTAATTGAAAAGTGTCTGTTCTATGAGAGACAATATCAAGAGACTTGGAAGAAAGCCACAGATTGGGATAAAATATTTGTAAAAGACATAGCTGATAACGGACAATTATCCAACATATATAAAGAACTCAACAATGTGTGAGTGTGTTATATAAGAGAAGTAGCATTCAGTATTTCCCAATCTTCTTTGACCAGAGTGAATCTAGAGAACTCCACTTGAGAAACCCTCCTCTGTACACATAGTTCTTGGCAAAGAATTGGCATTCAACAAACACTTGTTGACGTAACAGAGGGAAGAGGCTCTAATGCTTGAGTACAAAGGGGTCTTAGAACTTTCAAAGTATTAAGGTCAGAGGCAGATTATGAAACTGCTGTGAGTAGAATTGAATGCAAGTAATGTATGAGGTAAAGGAAGCACCAATAGGGGTCTCAGGAAGCAAGACAGGGAAAAGGAAGGCAGCAAATAAAGTGTGAATTTTCAAGTCAGCTATCAGAGTAGGTGCCTGGAGCTCAGGCTCAGGCTCACTGGAAAACTCTGGAGGCCACATGCCTCAAAATTACCCTGCTGGAGGGGTGGGGGAGACGTATTATTTATACCAGCTCCCATCATTCATTGGTTGAAGACTGCTCTCAGAGGTTATTAACCCCCTAGCATTTCTGGCCAGCCCAGTGGGTGTTAAAGTGGACTCTACAGCCAGAGAAAACCTTTGGTCAATGAAATGCAGGTGCCATCAGCTGGACGGTAAACCAGAGGGACATGGGTGGGATACCTACAGCATTATCTACAAAAGAGATCATTGGCAGTTTCTGAAAATTCCAACAAAGGTCTCCTAGACTTCATTTTTCCAAACCAAGAAAGTAGAAATGCCAATTGATTTACATACTAAATATATATAAGGGACAACAATCAAGCAGAGACAAAAAAAGAGACAAGATGATAAAATGAGAAAACTGGCAGGGAGGGTGCAGAGGGTAGGTGTTCACAGAATTTAAGTTAGCCCCTATATTGGTTCCTGCTAATATTTGGTCTTTGACTCCATCCTGACACAGAGCTCCTAAACCCTGTGTAAGTTTCTAAGTGATAGGATTGTCTGACACAGAGCCCCCAAATCCCTTATAATTTTTTGAGCGATAGCAGTGTCTTTTATTAGAATAAAAGACCATTCTTGGTGGGCTCCTGGATTGAGATTGGTCACCAGAAAGACTAATCCATGATTATAGAAGGTTAGAACTCTCATCCCTAGCCCCCATTTTCCAGAGAGGGGAGAGGGGTTGGAAATTGAGTTAATACTTGATTTTGCCTAAAAGATGAGACCTCCATATAAATCCTTAAACTGTGGGGTTTGGAGAGCTTCTGGGTCAGAGAACACATTTACATGCCAGAAGGTGATGCACCCAACTCCGCAGACGTGCTTGTGCTCAGACTCCTTCCAGGCCTTGCCCTATGTATCTCTTTGTCCAGCTGTTCCTTTATATCTTTTATTATATCCTTTATTAAATAATAAATCAGTAAACATAGTTGTCTTCCTATGTTCTGTGAGCTATTCTAGCAAACTATCAGAGCCCAGTAGGAAGTCATGGGGACTCTGATTTATGGCTGGTTGGTCAGAAGTACTGGTGACAACCTGGGACTTGTGATGGGCATGTGAAGTGTGGACAGTCTCATGGGACTGAGCTCTTAAATTGTAGAATCTGATACTAACTCCAGGAGCATAGTGTCAGAACTGAACTGAATTACAGGACACATAGCTACTGAAAACCCCACACATCTGGTGTCAGAAGTGTTGTGAGAGGAAGTAGAGAAATAACAGAAGAGTTTTTTTCTGATATGTATGTCTAATTCCTTCGAAACATCCTCATGTCCATGGAGGCCGCTCCATGCTTTCTAAGCCATTTAAGGGGAAGTCATCTTACAAACAAGGTTCCACCCCACAATCAAATTTCAACATTCAAACGGTATTATATCAATGCACATCCTTTAATGGGTGAGTTTATATCTGTTTACTTTGTGCTGCCTAACTCTACCCCACGCTCTACCTGACAACCAACATACATCACAAACAGCTGCACTGTGTTGTGTCAGACACAAGAAAGTTGCAGGAATTAAATGAGGTACTCCCAAGAAAGGCACACCCAGAAAGAACTTATCCAGCTTACCCCATTCCATAATGCTATAGGAGGAAGTACATGGCATTCTGGAATCCTACTGACCCAGGCCAAAGACCACAGTCATTCTTCAGTTAGTAGTATGAGTCCAAATCACATAAACTCCTTGAACTTCTGGATCCCCAACTATAAAATGGAGATAAAACGACCTTTGTTATCCTGACTATTACGTGAGATATGGGTACACACAAGCTTCACTAACTGCTACATAAATGTGAGGAATTTTCTTATGCCACTATCTTGATCTCAGTCAGTGAGGAGGGGAGACACTCCACAAGTCCCATGAGAATTGAACAATGATTTTATAGAGAGTGAGAAGAAAGGGATTTCCAATCAAGTCCACTTATTTGAGGGAAAGATACACCATACTTGTCCTGACCTTCCAACCTTTCATTAGGCTTGAAAAGTAAAAAGTATGCTTCCAAGCAAACCCTTCCCATTTCAAAATGAATCATGTTGCTAATCACCAACAGTAAGATTAAGCTTAAAGGGAGGAATGCTTGGTTATTTTCTCAGCATTTGAAAGATGAAGCACTTAATTATGCATTCTGTAATTAGTTTGCAGTTCTCACAAAAGGCACATGAGCAATGCTCATGGTGGCTGCGTGCCCTGGGGAGAAGGAGCAGCATGTTTAACATTCGAGAGCCCTCATGTGAAAGGGGTTCACCAAGTCCAGCTTTGCTCAACTACAAGGAAGTCCTAAAGCCAGCTCCCGTCGGCACAGTGATGGTGGAGGAGGAAGGCCAGGTTCTTTATACGTTAAGGTTGGGCAAGGTCATCACCTAGAGAGTATACTGCTTAATTATATCAGTTTTGTGGCACTGTTGGTCATCACCTGACATGGAGATTGGGGAATCTGTTGAGATGATGTTTTTTGTGTCGAATGTTCTCACAAGTCATGGGGCTTGAGTGCCACTTTGTATTGTTCATTTCTGCTGGTGCTAAACATTCGTCCCAGAACTGGTTCCCTCAGGTAGCAAGCTGTTATCAAAAGCATTTCAAGTTTAAAGAACTATAGAGCATGTTGGAGGTAATCAGGACCAAGAAGCCTGCTCGCCAGGGCCAAGACCAAGCAGGAGGGATGTAACCACTGTGCTGTCACGAATTCACTCAGTGGGTACCTGGGAAGACCATGCCCTTAGAAAGCATGGCTGACTTTCTCTGCAAACTACAAAGTGTGATTTACATCTCAGTATGGTGAGCTCCTTCTGCCCACAAAAGCAGAAGGATGATTGGGTAGATTGTTTGCAAAAGTGGTCCCAATTGTTCCCCACCCCGAATACATACCTATTTGCAATGTGATTTTTTAATCCTGCCATAAAACCCCCTATTTCTTAATTGTTTAAGTCTGAGCCAGCTTCATGACTTGTTTTGGTCAAGAGAATACAGTGGAAGTGACATTGTACCAGTTTTGAGCCTAGCTTCAAGTGACATCACACTCTTTTTCTTGGGACCCCGCCAAGCCACCATGTGAGCCAGTCTGCTGGATAATGAAAAACCTATGGTTTGGTCACCCCCACCCTTGCCTCAGCCAGCATCCAGCCAAACCTCAGAAGCAGAGCCTCCTAGTTGACCTGGAGCTGACCACAGACACGTATAAGCCCAGCTCTATTCATTCAATCCACAGAATTGTGAGCTCAATAGGTGGTGGTTGCTTTAAACCACAAAATTACAGGGTGGTTTGTTTTATCCACAAAAGCTCTATAGCAGTGGTTCTTAACCTTTTTTGAGGTACCGAACCCACCAGTTTCATGTGCGCATTCACCGAACCCTTCTTTAGTGATAAATAAAATATGATTTTTTTTTCCAAATTCAAGACATAGGTATATGTTTTTTTACTGGTGCACAAAATGAGCCGTGCATGAACATCACCTTGCTCAAAGAATAAAACCAACAAAGTGCATGAACTCACAACAAATTACAGTATTACTTTATTCTGGCCTCCACAGCAGAGGCTTCTCCAAACCCCTGAGACTGAGTCATCGAACCCCTAGGGTTCGATAGAACCCAGGTTAAGAACCACTGCTCTATAGAAGGGTGGGTTCCCTCTACAGCCCATGCTGGTGGCAGATGCTCAGAGCAGGATGATGCCAGAGAAACAGAAAGCAGGTGTTTTCTGCAGAACATGTGCAAATACTAGGTAAGGGTCAGTTTCAGAAAGATAGATTCCACATTCGAGCTGTCCACGGAGCTCCACCCCTGTAACAAGACTTGCTCCCACCAGCTGAGAATGCAAACACCAGCTTCTGTGCATTGCTCTGCACCTCTGGAAATAGCCCCAACTCCAGCTCTAACTCAGCGCTCCTTGTGGTCAATTTCCTTGCTTCTGGAGCCAAGTTTGGCTCCCTACCTCAGTTCCTACCATTTACCAGCCACCCACCAATTTATCTTCATCATCTGATTGAGCTCAGCTTAATTCTCCTGCTCCTCCCTCAACTCCCCTCCACTCTCCTGCTTTCTGGCTTCTGTCCACATCACTGGGTAGCAACTGCTCACCCCAAGGTCATTAATTGCCTCCTAAGTCCCACATTGAATAGCCTTTAACCATTTTCCTCTTATTCAACATCACTGCAGTGCTTGACCTTGTTCTCTGTAACCCCCTGTTAGGAGAACTTACTCGGGAAAGTCTCTGAAGAGCCCTATTTTATTAAAGAATCCTTTCAGTCAAGAAAGTCTCAAGACTTGAACATGATTATAGTGAAATTATAGGGAGAATTATTTCCCAGGGACAGGAGTATTTCTGTCTCCAAAGAGACAGCTAAGACATTAAAAAAAAAAAAGTGGTAAAGACATGGTGGGATTCTTCATGGTCTTAGCATGTTCCAAGCCAAGTCTAATTTTGTTTTTAAAGAGGACATCTATATCTCAAAAGAACACTGGGCTAGGATGTAAATGTTCAGAACCAAGTCCCAGTTCTGCCACCTAAAAGCAGTCTATATTTATAAGCTACTTAAGATCTAGAACCACAGTCTGCCATCTCTGAAATGGAAGCAACTGCCAGGCTGTGACTCCTTGAAGGTAGAGAGTCTCTTTATATGTCTTGGTGCCCACAAAACCTTGCACAATGCCTACAACATAGTAGGGGTCAATAAATGTTGAAATGTTCGTTGACTAAATTTTGAAAATGAATGAAATATCCGCAGCATAGATATAGTTATTAAACCCTAAGGGACCGCCACCCACATTGTGATTTTGGTCCCGCACAAATTTGTTCCTGATGGTCATCGAAGCACATTTTCCCCTGGATGTGGTAGACAGCAATGGCACAAAAGCAAAGTCAAGTTATGATCCTCAAACTTGCATACAACAGAATAACCCAAAGAGCTTATTCTTTAAAAGTCTACTCTCCTAGACCCGATTTGGAAGGATTAAATTAGGGCCCAGGAGTTTATTTTTTTAAATCAAGCTCTTCAAGTGATGTGTAGGCAGATGGTCTTTCATCACAATTTAAAAAGCACTGACCTCACCCTTCAAACATTTCCTCCTACCTGTCCTGCTGAAGGGCACCTGGATGTCATCTCTCTATATATGTCTTTTAATTTATTGACTTGAGAGAGATGGGGGCGGAGAACATTGACTTGTTGTTCCATTACTTATACATTCATTGGTTGATTCTTGTATGTGCCCTGACCAGGGATGGAACCTGCAACCTTGGCATATTGGGATGACGCTCTAACCAACTGAGCTATCCAACCAGGGCCATTGTCCATATTCTGAGTGTCTTGCATTTTTAACCATCTCAGCCCAGACCCAAGACTTCAAATCCATCTAACTGCACTGCTGCACAGAGAGAAATGGGTCTCTGGCCTCTGCAGGAGGCTGGGTTCTGCCCCAAAATAGCAATTCACAGCTCACGGAGGCAACTTAGGCTCAGTCCTCTACAAAATTATGAGTCAGAACCCCTTTGTTCAATCTTGAAAGTGATTAGCAAAGCAGAAGAGCTTCTTTGAAACATTGTTTTCCTCCATAACAAAGAGATGAGCATGCATCTATTTAAGTTAGGACCGTTGTTATAGAAACTACCTATTTTAAGTGAATGATAAAGAAGCACTACGTACTCTGTAAATGAACATGCTCCTACCAAAGGCCTGGGAGGCCTTATTTGTTCTCAAAGCACATCTGGGCTGGCTGGCCGGAGGTTCAGTTGTATTCTCTCTAACCATGGAGACTGAGCCAGGGCCCTTCTGGTGCTCTCCCCTTCCCTCTAACACCGGCCTTAGGGCTCCGAGATACCCCAGACTCTTTATCTACACACCCTGTCTAAACTCAAACAAGATCGGGTTGACCACCCTCTTTTCCTGTAGTGAATGAGTTTAAAAATGCAAAACATATGAGCTTCTCATGGATTGCATCACCTGAGTAAAAATAAGCACGGACCTCCTTCTCTGACCTCACCAAATCATGGAAAGAGACAACTCTGAGCCAGGCTACAGATCAGCCCAGTGGGATCTCCAGGAGATTACCTCTTTGTACTAAAAATGGGTTGAGGCAATTTTTTAATGAGGTTGCCTGTCTGAGCAGGAATGTTTTCCATCATGCCCATCTTCCTCTCCTTCCACCCTGCCCTCTGTTGCCCTCATATTTAGAAGAACTTCTTTTGGAGAAGACATTGGATTAGGCTGCTTCTACCTCAAATGTTGCAGCAATCTTTTTCTTAAAAAGCCAGAGAGTCAATATTTTAGGCACAACCATTCAACTCTGACATTGTAGCTGGAAAGCAGCCATAGACCATATGAAAGAAGTTGAGCATGGCTGTGTTTCAATCAAAGCTTATTTGCTAAAACATGTGTCAGGCTGCGCTTGGCCCGTGGGCCACAGTGTGCCAAAGCTTTCTGTAGTAGATGCCATTGTGTGCTGCCTGCACTGCCCCCTCCAGGACTAAAGAACTTGCGGTTCCAGGTGCTGGGAATCATGGAAGCTGAAGGATCTCAGCAGAGTCCCACTACGGGGATGGCTCTCAGCTGAAGAAAGCCACCTTACCCAATGTATAGTCTGTCCTCTCAGAAGCCATCACACCCAGTGGTTGGTGAGAAATATAAAGGCCCAGTCTACTTGGCTCAATCAAGGACATCTCTGAAAGGCCACCCCAGCCCCAGAAGCCCCTGCGGGATTGACTGAGGCCTCTTGTTGTGACTGTGGTTCAACTTCCCTCTCTTCCCAATCTTATTTCCTTCACTCCCCCGCAGAGGTGATCCTGAGAACACTGCCCAGGAAGCTTTCTGCATTCAGCTCTCCAGGCCAGAGTCTACCTCCCGAAGGACCTAACCTGAGACAAGCCCTGTCCCTCCGCTTCCAGCCCCAGTCTCTTTAGCCCTGGCCCACTCTGCTGGGCTTCCTCACTTCCCGCTGGACCTCCGCGTGCTGCGCGGGCTCCTGCGCCCGTGGCTGCCCACAGAACTTGCAGGCGTTGCTCCTTATGGAACGCATTTTCAACACAGGGCTCAGGCCACCATCCTCAGCATGGTGCCATCGCCACTGCCCACCCAGGGCCGCTGCTCACAAGTGAGTCTCACACTGTGCCTTGTATGAAATGCATATTCCAGAGCCTCACACCTAGATGTGCCACAGGAGACCTGGGGTGGGACCTAGGAACCTATATACTTAATAAGCTTTTATAAGCACCACGGGTGATTCTAAAATTGGTGATGTATGAAGCATTCATACACTGAGAAACTTGACACTATGCTTTACTTAGACATGGTAGCTACTTCACAACATAGACTCAAGAGACATTTCTAAACACTATTGTGTTAAGGGAGTTATAATCCAAAGCATACTGCTAAATATGTACAAGATATGCAAATAACAAGCTAAGAACAATATATATGTGTAAATATATATACACATAGTATATATATTTATTATATACACACACACACAATCTGAATTGAACACAGAACTTCAAAAATGTATCTTATTTGTCTTGTGCCTTGGCCAGGTGGCTCAGTGGATAGAGTATTGTCCTGGTGTGCTGGGGTCATGGGTTCAATCCCTAGTCAGGGCACGTACAAGAAGCAACCAATGAGTCCTCAACTAAATAGAACAACTAAGTGAAACAATGAGTTGATGCTTCTCTCTCTCTCTCCCCGCCCCCTCAAATCAATGGGGAAAAAAATTTTAAGTGCATCTTCTTTGAGGATAAGAGGCATTCATAACACATAACTGAGAGAACAGTGTTAACATAGCTGAACTTGGGAAGAGGTTATAAACTCAGATAAGAATACTGGACAGCAGAAGACATGAAGGCGTGATGCCCTGGATGCAAGGTAATGGGGAAGGCTAGAGACTCTGGCAAACCCTCTCCAAAATGGGGCCCCTGAAACTCACATCCCATGTGGGGAAACACCATTGCCAGATCATCTAATTTTTTTAAAGAGTAATCTAAAACTGGAGACCTGTGATATAAAATTTACAGAGATTTAAATATGGGCTTATACTGACTCTTTTTTAAGTCTGTAAATTCAATTAGGTCTTCAGAACATCAGAACTAGCCAAAGTCTTCTGAGAGTAGAAAATAGGATAATTGCTCTATCTGTGAAAAACATATTCCAGTGTTCCCAAGGAACACAGTCAGAGGAGTCCCAGGGGCCATCTGAGCGGAAAGACCCCAGAGATGTCCTTTCATAAGGCAGAAGGGAGCAGAAGCAGAGGTTTATAAGGAAAACCAGAGATCAGACCATGTGTGAAGAATAGTGGGAAGAGAGTACAATGGGGGCCAGAAAGGAAGTGTGACTGGAGATAAGACCTTGAATCAGCCTTAGGGAGAACCAGCGGCCCAAAGTAGAAAAGGTGCCTGTCTGAACCAAGGTCATTTCCAGGAGAGATGTAATGGGAGCTCAGTCCCCAGATCCTGGAGGTTGGGTAGGTTAGAAGTCGCTATGGGAGTTGGGGTCACAGTCATGTTATTTATTACTAATGGGTAGGGTCGGTGCCCACTTTCAAGGTGACAGGGGCCAGAGTATCACAGGCCCATCACATAGCCGTATGGAAGATGTTATAGTTTCAACTCAGATTGACAAGTCACAGACCTGTTGCAACAACTCTTATTTGTATCTGTTTGTTTGTTTATTTGTTTGTTTGTTTTAGTTGTCAGGACAGTTGTGATTTTATTTAGAAGATAAAAGTAAGACCTCACATCAGAACTGGCATATTTGAATGAAAATAAATTTAAAAGATGAAGCAACTTTCTTGAATGTGTCTCATAGCCTAATGATGGACATAGTTATTAATTCAAAGACAGAAAAGAGACCCAGATGCTAGATGTACCTCTACTCACCTCCTTGGTGTATGCATTCTAAAAATAAGATTGGAGGGATCATTCCTCAGGTTCCTTTCAGCATGAGTAGTGGTCATCTAGGTCTAAATAGTTAGGCCTTGTTGGTTTACAAGTAACAGAAAATGTAACCCAAAGTGGCTAAAGCAAGAAGGGAATTTATCTTATATCACTGAAAACTCTGGAAGGAAAACAGGTGTAGATTGATCAGGGTTCCAAGGATGTTCTCAGGAACCTTCTTTTCTCTTTATTTCTTGGTTCTGCCTTCTAGATGTTGAGCACATGCTTAGCTGCATCAGAGCAGCATGGCTGCAACAGCACAAAGAGCTACATCATCTATTCATATCCAGTGTAAAGAACACTTGCCTCTACCCCATGCCTCCACCAGTCTAAAGATATTTTATTGGCTTAATAATGAAACTTTGACCCAATTAAAGTTCATCTCAGTAGCCAGACCACATGTAATAATTTAATTTGCTTAGACAACAGGGATAAGTCTCGAGCTGAAAAGTGGAATTATATCAACAAAGAGAAGGTGGATCCCCCGAAGAGTCAGTAGTAAAAGTGAGGTGGAGAAGAGCATTGGAGGTCTTGCTCCCTGGCACATGTCATTAGTTCAACTCAAATAAACTCGGATTTAAAAAAAAAAAGAAGAAGAAGGAAAGAAAAGAAAAGAAAAGAAAGTGAGAAGGACAGAAACTAGATGCTAAAACAGAGGCAAACAAATCTGACCTTGTGCGCAAGAAGTGATTCACAGAGTGTCTTTTAAAATGCCTCCCTTCTAATAGGCTTATTAGGCCACACAAGGTATTACTCTCAGAAAAATGCACCAGAAAAAGTAATGATAATAATCTATTTTGTCTGGATCCTTTCCAAAGCCTTTAACACACTGGGTAGAAATACCTTGTTTTTTAGTTTGTTTGATTCTATCAGAAAACCTTCATGTCTGAGGGACTGAAAGCAAGAACTAGCCCCAGGGCAAATGTAACCCAGGCTACTGCTTGGGGTTCTTTCAGAAGAAAGTTACCACATTCTCCTAATTGGAACTGTTACCTGTGATTTTTCGCTCTGGAAGTGGTTTTGTAGACCTCAAGAAGACCAGCTAATAAGGATGAGTCCAATTCTGCTCATTAGGCAGCAAAATGACCAGATACAAAAGCACACAAGGCCTGGGGAGAAAATCAGACAAAGAATTGTCTAATTAGATTTCATAGAGTTCAAAAGAGCCAATAGGACAGAATTTAAGATAGAGATTTATAAATTAACAGCCAGAACTCTCTGCTTGCGTGTTAGTTCTCCCATAGTGTCTGAAGACACTGCTTATTGTGGAATAATGGATAAAGGTACCTAAGACCTATTTGCTTTCGCAAGCCTGAAAAATGAACCCGTTGGTACTCAAAGGCCAAACAATGCAGCCACATGCTGGCAACAGTCAAATCTCCCCCCTTGACTCTGGCTCAGGCTCAGTTTCTTTAGAAAAGTTCTGTGAATACCTGTTGGGCGGTCTAAAAGAGTTGGCTATTAAGTGGCTCGCAAACAGCTGGGATGGCTTCTTTTTTTTAGTGCAATTATTATTATTTTTTTAAATTTCTTTTTATTTTATTCATTTTAGAGAGGAGACACAGAGTGAGAGATAGAGAAAGAGAGTAAGCGGGGAGGAGCTGGAAGCATCAACTCCCATATGTGCCTTGACCAGACCAGTGCAGGGTTTTGAACTGGCGACCTCAGTGTTCCCAGGTCGACGCTTTATCCACTGCGCCACCACAGGTCAGGCGGGATGGCTTCTTGAGTAATTATATTTCAGCTTTGCTTAAATGTACTGCCTATAGTTATCCTATAAGTAGTGGTGGCAAAAAAAAAAAAAACTTAGGAGATTCATAAAAGGGAAGAAATCTGGGCCATGTTTGAGGTAGCATCATTACAGTTACAAACACACAGAAATGCAGGCAGGCTTTTGTGCAGATGGTGTGGGTCTCATCAGCGTGAAGTTGAATTCATAGTTATTCCTACTGACACACCACAGCGCTACATATGCTGACTACCATTCTAATGCACGCGCGATATACCAGCGTCTTTTTGTCTTGTGATGGTTATCTTGCCAATTTGATTTGCCTTTTCGCAATTACTCAAGTTGCAATATTTCATTTTCTGCAATTTATTTTGCTACCGAATTTTTTCCAATCTCTTTTGTAGGAAATTCAGAAGTAAACATCAAGCATCCACAAAATGGAACAAAATTATTATGGGTGCAGCTTAACTCATAAGAGCATCACAAGTTATTATTTTTTTTGTCCTGTCTGTGAAAAAGAAAAAGACAAAGAAAGATAACATAAGCCTGGGATCTGCAAATCCAACACTTTGTCCACAAATTCATGAGCAAGATGTACAGCAGGAAAATCTCAGAAAAAGGCACTCTCTTTACAATGTGTTGTGGTTAGCATAAAGCACCGAGGTATGTTAGCTATAAGAAATCATTTCCTAAAGCTGAGGTGAGCAAGCTACAGCCCACGGGCCAAATTCACCCACCACCTATTTTTGTAAGTAACATTTTATTGAAACCCAGACACATTCATTCATTCGAGTCTTGTCTATGGCTGCCTTTATGTGGCAAGGACAGAAGTGAGTAGTTATGACACAAACTCTATGGCCTCCGAAGACTAAAGTATTTACTATCCGGCTCTGGAAAAAACAGAAAATGGCTTTCCAGCTCCTGTCCCAAAGTCTAGAAGCAAATGGCTTCCTTGCTCTCTTTATCTTAGTATCTGGGTTTACCACTCCGATGGCAACAGCAGGCAAGGAAAGAGAAACCCAAGAACATGAGCACCCGGGAGCAAAATGGGGTATTTCTTCTCTAGAACTCTAGCAGAGTAATCCAATTGTCATCATCCTAGGCTCTCTCAAGGTAGGAGGTGCCTCCCAGTGAGGTGGCAGCTCCAATCAGCTCTCATAGGAGAGAAGGATGAACCAGAAAACCTTAGGGAGGAAACGTACCGCAATGAACTAGTGGACATAGTCATCAGTTAGATGATTTTATTGTCACACTTCATATTTCTATTTCTCACAGCTGGGTGTCTCCCCTACCTCAGATAGATCATGTATTTCTCCCATTTCATATTGTCTTTTATACCCATCTCCCAAAGAATGAATATATGCTATAGATGTATTAAAAGCATGAAGAGGAGACATGGAGCAATCTCAAAAATT
Organism: Rhynchonycteris naso; assembly: GCA_037038555.1. Classification (NCBI taxonomy): domain Eukaryota; kingdom Metazoa; phylum Chordata; class Mammalia; order Chiroptera; family Emballonuridae; genus Rhynchonycteris; species Rhynchonycteris naso. The sequence goes on along the minus strand of CM073004.1, from coordinate 43,451,726 downwards.
TTGGCTTTCCCTTCTCCACATCCAAAACTAGTCTTCCACACCATGATCCAATCACCATGTGGCTGTACCCATCATATTAGTGATCAGTCTCATTGAGGTGGACTTATACGTGTATTACTTTAGGGCAGTGGTTCTCAAAGTGTGCACCAGGGAGCATTGATGCACCCTAGAAGATTTCCAGGTGCCACTTTCAGAGAAATCTGTGCCTGTTGGGAACCAAAAAACCAACAGGGTTTTTGGAGTTTAGATTTTGGGGGGACAGAGGTGTGGGGAATTAGCTGAAAGCTGACAGTCCGCCCAACCCCCCACCTCACTTGCCTGATTAGGTTGCAAAGGGCTGTTAAACTGTGGTGCTGGATTGTTTACACTACCCCCATGTTCCCTGGAAAGACTGGAGGCAAGTTTCTTCTATCCTTTGTTTGGTGTAAAGTTAAGATAATATGTATGGTGGCGGTTTTAGATTGATGATTAAACATAAGAAATTGTCTCTTGAAGCGTTTTTGGATTTCTATAAAAGAAGAATATGTGGCAATATCTTAAAAAGCTTTTTACTACAATTTTCAACATCCTATTTATGTGAATCAGGATTTTCTACTCTCAACACAATTAAGAGTAAAAAGAGAGGAATTCTTCAATGTATTGATGAGGAAATGAGAGTTTGCCTTTCAAATATATGCCCAATCATTGAAGAAATCACTAGGACACATCAGACTCATGTTTCTCATAAACACAAGAATGAAAAAACTTAACACATTCTCACCGGGACCTGCCGAATTTACTAAATCTTACTAAGAATGTATCTACATATATATAAAAAGATAACTTTTTGTCATGTTTTTTACCTTTTAACCCCTCTTTTTTACAAATTCTAAAAAGCATAACTCAAAAAATGTAACATAAAAATGTTTTTTAATGTCAGAATAAATTTAATTTTGTCATATTTATTTTGTTTAATTACCATAAAAGCACACTTGAACTTTATATTTTTTCTATAATATTTGACTTAAGTATTATTATATTTTTTCTATAATATTTGACTTAAGTATTATAATTTGTATAATGTGCTTATAATTATTTGTAGGATTTTAAATGTGCCTCAACTTCAAAAAGTTTGAGAACTACTGCATTAGGGCACAGAAGGTAAAATGAAGGTTAATTATCCTTCTCCTAGAGGTCAACTCTGGTTATATCTCTACCTGCATTGGTATAAAATGTTCTGCAAAATAAAGGTTCAGTGGAAAATGCCACTCATTCAATGGTCATTTTAAAGATCTTCCATGCACATAGAAGATTAAGATCCCTAAGAAACAATGCAGTAGAGAAACCTATTTAACTTTGTTTAACCCAGTTTTTTAGGCAGCTATTGCCACAAAGGTGCTGCATAACAAATAACACCCCAAATCCCATGGCTTACAGCAAGGATTTATTCACTCACAAGGCTTGTAGGTTGATGATAATTTGGCTGAGCTAGGCTGGGCTCAGTTGGGCACCTATTCTTCAGGTTGAGGATTGGCTGGGCTGAGCTTTGGTATTAAAGCAAGAGCAGAGTTGATTTTTTGGACACCCTTAACAATCCAATATGGAGTCACTGTCAGCCATGACAGTTGTGTCAAGTGCTATATCAAGATTTAGCTAATGGGGTATTTAGGGAATGCCCTTAGGAGGGGCCCCAAGCACCCAAAATTACAAGTCTAGACACTTGGATAAGGACTCTATCTAGACACTGATATGAGCAGAACCGCCACCCCTTGTGGGCTATAAGAACTCAGATCTCCAACCACCCAATGCTCAAGCTTGGCTATACCATGTCTCACTCAGAGCCCCAGGGGAATTCTACTCCATGTGGCATGTGTCACTACTGTAGCCACCTGACTTGAGACTGAAGCCCGCCTTGAGACCAACACCTCCCTCTCCATCCTTGGACACCACTAGTGACCAGGACTTTGCGCCAGACCCTTGCTCTGTTCATTTCTATTGTGTGAGCTCCCTCTCGCTGTGTGTCACCTGCATGTGACTCTATTGGCTTGTTGGGGAAATTCCCCCTAATGAACTTGGCATTGTGGAAAGACACAAACATGTGTGAGTAACTCCTTTAGGGAATGTTCCCTTGATCACTACACTTTGGGCTATGGGTTGGACTCAGGTTGGATGCTGGAGTACTCATTTGAAACCCAGACTGCAGGGGAAGCAGCCACCCAGGAGAAACTCTTGCACAAGTATATTTCAAGCCTCTGTGCATATTAGGCCTATTACATTTCACATACTATAAGGTCATGGCTTGAGAGTGGGTATGTAATTCTACTACCTTTGCCAATCCATTATCTTCTGACATCCCTTCCATCCCACTCTGACCCCAACAATATGTCAACTCACATCCCAGTAGCTCTCAACATTTTTTTTCTATAGAACTCCCTTCTGACTAATAACTACCAAAATTAGTTCCATGGAATACACTTCATGTTAATCTATACACAATTAGTCATATGCATAACTATAGAATGAGGCTTGGTTTTCAAATATAATACATATGAGGCTCTTTAACTGAGAAAGAGATAAAGAGGAAAGAATATCTGAGAGCCGCATTCTCTCTAAATATGGATGTGCTTTAGCTATACAATGTCACCAGAAAGAATATTAAATTGCAAGACTAGCCTCACACAGAGTTGGAAAACTTTTCCAAGACTATGCCAGGAAATGCCACAGAGATCCTCTGAAGAACATGTGTTCTCCTTTTGGGTTTGCAAAGCCATGTCTTTGCCTCTTGCAGCTGCTGGCAGGCCACAGAGCCAACTTATTATAGATTTACCTCTCCAGTAATTGTCCAACTCTCTTTGTCAGCAGGAGCCTAGGGAAGTTGGCCTGGGAGCCTGAGTGGGTTTACAAGTGGAAGATGTCAGTTTCTTTATCATCTGTTTGTTCTCAACTTCAAGGAGATCTAAGAGGTTGCATCTGCAGTGAAATGAACGGAGAGGCAAGCAGAAAACTCACAGTGGCCAGATAGGCAGAAAACAAGGACTAGATACAAAAACAAACCTTGAGGACAGAGCAGCCGGGTCCAGGGCAAAGGGGAGAAGGAGGCATTACCTAGAGAGTCCTGGAGCATCGAGGGGCCTTGCTTGCTGGTGGGTGAAAAAGTTCTGGGTCAGTTTGAACCAGTTGTGAGCCACCAGGTAGAGCTTGAAGACACCAAGACATGTTAGACTTGGCAATCATTACATATGTATATAATATAACGGGTTTATTTTAGATTAGAATATGCTAAAACATTTTTATAGAACACAGGCTTGTGTTCTGCTAAAGGATATTACTTTACATCTGTGATGGCGAACTTATGACACGCGTGTCAGCACTGACACACATAGCCATTTTTGATGACACGTGGCCGCATACCAGAGAAGTATGGGGCCACATGCCGAGAAGGACATTTCATCCTCAGCTCCTGCATGGCCAGGTGCAGTAGCCGAGGATAAAACATTTGCTGTAGTGTAGACACTCTGTGCCGGAGGTTTGAGGCCAGAACAGCAGAACTCGGCACAGAGCGTCTAGTTCTGGGACTTCCGGTTAGGCCGTTTTTCTCGAAGTGACATACCACCCGAGTTATGCTCGGGTGCTTGGCGAATTTTGACACACCAAGCTCAAAAGATTGCCCATCACTGCTTTACATGAAACATGGTTCCATGAACAAGGGGGTTTAGAAACTCCCGTTAGCTTATCTTACAGGGACTTCTTGGCAGGACCGGCAGCAGCACTTTGTAATGATAATGCGTGCTAGAAGTCTCCAAGCAGAATATATAGTTCACAGCATTTTGCAAACGGATTGATTATGAAGCCCACCTTTTCTGAGCAGTGACACAAATTGATTATATTTGCTTTCTACTGGCAGGCTGCACAGTGCCAGAGTACTGTTATAAAAGAAAAGCTCAGGTATAACAAATCGTCACCGACTTAACCGTTTTACTCGTTTCTAATTATTTTCCTCTCTTTTTTATCAAAATCTATATGGGATAACATTTTAATATGGTTATATAGCTTTCTCACCTGCCTTTCCTCACACTGAACTTCCCATAGTCTACCAGAAACAACTATACTGCTCACAAAAATTAGGGAATATTTTATAGTTCCATATTTATTTTGAAATATCTCCTAATTTTTGTGAACAGTGCATTTCCCTTAAGAAGGTTAATTATTATTATAGTGGGGAAAAAAATCCCCAGCTAATCTTTAGCTTCAGAATTCCAAGATGGAATTTTGCAGCAACTTGATGGTCTACAAAGCATATCTTCTTAAGAGGAAAAAAAGGATTTCCTCTGTCTCTTTAACTTCTTACCTTGCTAAGGGTGAGGCCTAAATAAGCTAGTTCAAAGAGTTTCTTCTACACCTGTGCTTCTCATACCTTAATGTGCACCTAAGTCTTGTTAGACATGCAGATTCTGATCCATCAGGTCGAAGCGGGGCCTGAGTCTGCATGTCAAGCCAGCTCCCGGGTGACACTGACGCCTCAAGTCCACCGCCCACACAGTGACCGAGGGTACACACAGGGAGGCCCCCTTGCACATTTGTTGGCTCACCATGAGGCTTGTTGCCCTAGGGTGGGAAGAAGAGAAGATGTTGAGGGAAGGCCAAAGTTTCTCCCTTCCAATGTGAGGGATGGTGGAAGGAATAAAGGAGGCTAATTTCTTCTCATCAAAGTTATCCTCCTTGGTATGTGAAACTTCAAGCTAACCCTAACTTTAGCTCTTTTTTCTTCCCCCAAATAATTTTTATGGATGTACCAACACCCTGAGAAATGTGCGAAAATAAAATACCTTCTCATCTCAATCAACATCCTTGGGAAGCCCCAGGCGGAGTCTGCGCTCCCTGGATCCCAAACGGGAGGTGATTTGACCCACCAAGGGATTCGCCAGAAGGATTTAAACACCCCTCCCAAGCCAACAGCGGAGAGAGAAGACTGAACAGTGATTACTACGAGATACACAGACACAGACACACACACACACACCTTCCCAGACCCTGAAGTTACAGCAATGTCGCCTGGCTAAGAGCAGCACAGGGGATGGGAGGAGGGGTCTCCCAGGGGCTCTGTGATGTTTCCCTTGGTGTATGTAAATGGGGTTGAGAAACAATCTGCATTGGAGAAATAAGAGCTACCGTGTGGACAATCCAAACACAGGCCAGTGATTTATGGAGTGTATGAGAGAAACACGGAGCAGTATCTCCTCCCTAGCAAACTCTCTTGGGGAGCTTCCTGGGTCCCATGCATGTGGCATCAGTGTTTAGTTCCTCTAAGTGAAAGGCACTCCTGTTGCTTCAAGAAGTTGCCTGACCTGTGGTGGCGCTGTGGATAAAGTGTCAACCTGGAACGCCAGGTTGCCAGTTGGAAACCCTGGGCTTGCCTGGTCAAGGCACATATAGGAGTTGATGCTTCCTGCTCCTCCCCCCCTTCTCTCTCTCTTTCTTCCCACCCTGATCTCTCTAAAATGAATGAATAAATAAATAATAAAGAAGCTGGACCCTCTTCCTTCGGAATTTGTTGGAAACCATCAAACAAAACAAATATTTTTTCCTAGTTTTATTTTTAAGATTTTTAAAGATGAGGGGGAAAGATAAAAGGGAGAGGAGCAGGAAGCATCAACTCCCATATGTGCCTTAACCAGGCAAGTCCAGGGGTTTTGAACTGGCGACCTCAGCGTTCCCAGTCGAGGCTTTATCCACTGCACCACCACAGGTCAGGCAAGAAACAAATTTTAACAAAAGTCGAACAAGTGTCGTTATGCCCAGACCTCCACCAGCGGCAGGCACCCTGATAGAATACATATAGAAGCCTCCTCATAGACTTGCAGACAAAGGCCGCTTTCCTCCCTGGTGCCTTAGGTGTCCTCCTTCCCTCTCCAAATCACACTAGGGCAGTAAAGCTGAGATCAAATTTCACTTCTTTAAAGAAACCGTCCTTGGCCACTCAAACCTTCATTGATCTCCCCGTTCACTGTTCACTGAAGATCCTTGAGCAAGTACTGATCGTACCATAATTGCAATATTTAATCATGTCCTGTCTTGTGTTCCTTAAGGTTTTTGTTGTTGTTGTTGTTAATACTAGTGCCTTTTCCAACAAGAATTTGAAGATCTCATTACCAAGGGGTTTCTCAAATAATGGATTTGGTTCCAGGTTTTTTTTAATGATGTGGTTATGAGATGTTCTCCCTCAAGAGCTGTATGTACCATTTCCTGATTTTACTGGGGCAGCGGCCCCTAAAATACTGTGAATCGGGATAACTGCCTCAGGAGAAGCTTGTGCTCCCTGGCAGCCCATTAGCGTTAGCGTCCCGATGGTCCCACCCACTCACTATGACACAGCCACCCGCCGCTTACCCTGCTTCTGATCACCCAGCCTACATTCCTGACTTCAGCTTCTCTTTCACCCACTTACCCTGAGCATCGCCTTTTGTCATGAGAGGTAATTGCCTCTGCTCCTGACCCAGATCCCCTCGTTTAGAGCTAGATGTGTCCCTATCAGACACTCCTGGGGTGGCCAGGTTTGGGCTGCTGGCCTAACAAATCCTCCTAATTGATAACCTTGGTTCACCTGGTTTCTGTGAGCTGTCCGGCAGCTCTCTGCTGCCCCCTCCTGGCAATTTATGGCATTGTCAGATCTTTCAAGGAACTCAGCCTTGCCTCTTTATTATTATTTTTATTTTGGCGAGAGAGGAAGGTGGGGAGAGAGAGAGAGGGAGAAATTTCTCTGTTCCTGTACGTGCCCCTGGCTGGGGATTGAACCGGCAACCTCTGCGCTTTGGGACAGTGCTTTAATCAGCAGAGCTATCCGGTCAGGCTCAACCTTAACTCTAAATTCTAGTAAAATCCCATGCATTTAGCATGCCTGGTGACAAATGGTCATTTAATATCTATCATGTGAAAGTATTTTTTAAATTTAATTACTTAATTACCTTACTCTCACACTCAGCCACTCATAATCAGCTAGCTCTGCCTTTATTATATACCAACAGATCTAAAAGGCTCTCCTAAAAAGACAACCATCTATACCAGGCTTTTTCTTTTTTCTACATGTAAAAGAAAATGGGAAGTGTTACTATTTGTAAAGCACTGAAACTTTTAGAAAGTCATACTGACTGTCTTTCTCTGATTTCTCACCCATATAATAACAGATAGTATACAATGGTGAGTCTCAAAAATTAGTTTATGTAAGAATTGCCTGGTAAGTTTGTTGAAAATCAAAACTTATGAATATAACCCTTATAGACTCTAATTTTTTAGGTTGGACCTACAGATCTGGTCTAACCAGAACCAAGCAATTCTATTGCAAATGGTTCATGAGAAACACTAATCTACAAGCCATCCTCTATTTCTTTACATTCTATTCCTTGCTTCAGCCAAAACCACATACTGAGAGCTTTAAAAATAGAGTACAAGCCTACCAAGGACCTGGGGTAAAAACAGCTTCAGTGAGTAAGCATCTTCTAGAAGCACAATCATCATGTTTCTCTACTTGCTGTGTGATGATTGCCGTGCCCAAAATATGCCTCACACCAGCACCTGATATAAGAGTGTTTTAATTTAATAACTCTCTTCCATAATTTATCACACTGGACCCTGCAGCACAGAGCTGGTAAATGCCCAACTCAGCAAATATTTTAGCACCCAGGATTCAAATAAGGGCTGCTCAGAATATACTGTGGTGTCCCTCCTTAGGCCTGAAGACAAAAGCTTGGAGAATTTTTTTTTTTAACTTGTTATTTTCTTACTCTAATGAAGATGTATCAGAATAACTGGGCACCCTAAGATTGTCAGAGCAAACACCAAAGAACAAGATATTTCTGCTAGCTTCCACAGCTGCTATCAAGACCCTTTCACTACATTTCCAGTGGGGAGCTTGGTTACGGTTCTCTAACTTCAATGTGCATTTGAATTATTGGGGCTCTTATAAAAACGCAGGTTTTGATTCAGCAGGTCTAGGGTGGAGCCCAAGATTCTGCATGTTTATCGAATTCCTAGGTGATTCCATGCTGCTAAGCCAAGACTGTGTAGCAAGGCTTTCTTGCAGGTTCTTCTCTGGAAGGAGGTTGACTGCTTTGTGTTCAAGAAAACCACAAGCCCAAATGGTGTGCACTTGTGCTAATAGCCCGTGATACCAAACCTAGATTTAATACCTGATCTAATTGCAGTTTCAACCTCTACTGGAAACATAATCTTAATCAACTATTGTGGAATTTTCTGGTCAACACCAATGGGGTAATGTCATGTGTGGCCTCTCCATCTCCTCATCAAAGAAAAGGCAACCTGCAAGATAAAAACCCTTGCCGTCCCCTCCCCCCAAAAGAGGTGCTGCTGCCTGATTATGAATTGCTTAATGAAGCCAAGGATCTTCAAATTTACTCCGTTGAATTTTGTTTTGTAACACTCGTAACCCTGGTGTTTCCACTTACTAGCCATGTGACTCTAGGTAAGTTGAACTTTGAGACTGTTTTTGCCACGAGTAAAGCAGTTCCTCCGTCAAAGGATCATCATGAGAATTAAAGTAGAAATGCTCAAAAAACACCTGGCATGTGGAGACCACCCCATAAATGTTTTTTTATTTTTTTACAGGGACATAGAGAGAGTCAGAGAGAGAGAGAGATAGGGACAGACAGAAACAGAGAGAGGTGAGAAGCATCAATCATTAGTTTTTCGCTGCCGTTACAACACCTTAGTTGTTCATTGATTGCTTTCTCACACGTGCCTTGACCGCGGGCCTTCAGCAGACTGGTGAGCTTTTTGCTCAAGCCAGATGGGCCCGCACTCAAGCTGGCGACCTCAGGGTCTCGAACCTGGGTCTTCTGCATCCCAGTCTGACGCTCTATCCACTGCGCCACCGCCTGGTCAGGCCATAAGTGCTTATTATTGCTGCCTGACCACACTTTATGGGAGCCTGTAGCAGATAGTAATCACAGTTTTCAGACATTATTCCCACCCTGTCTGGATCATCTTCCACCCTCCATCTATATTCTTTACTGCCCCCAAACTATCTTCAATTACTGATTCAACAGGAGGAGAAGGTGAGGCGATGGAAGAAAGATTTAAAGACACTACACTTGTAGCTTTGAAGATGGAGAGAGGGACCACAAGCCAAGGAATGCAGCTCTAGAAGCTGGAAAAGACAAGGTGACAGATTCGCTGCTAGAGCCTGTGGAGAGACTGTGGACCTGCCAACACTTTGCCTTTAACACAGTGTTGGGCAAACAAGTTTGTGGACCTTGATAACATTGTACTGAGTGAAATAAGTAAATCAGAATAAACTAAGAACTATATGATTCCATACATAGATGGGACATAAAAATGAGACTCAGAGACATGGACAAGAGTGTGCTGGCTATGGCGGGGGCGGGGGGGGGGGTGTAGGGGGTAGGGAGGGGAAGAGAGGGAGGGGGTCGGGGGAGGGAAGGGGCACAAATAAAACCAGATAGAAGGTGACAGAAGACAATTTGACTTTGGGTGATGGGTATGCAATATAATCAAATGTCAAAATAACCTGGAGATGTTTTCTCTGAACATATGTACCCTGATTTATCAATGTCACCCCATTAAAATTAATAAAAATAAATTAATTAATTTAAAAAGAAAAAAGAAGTGTTTTTTAGGTTTGCTCGCTTGCTTTGGGGCAGCGCCATGTGTATAGTCTATGGAAGGCTGCGGGTGCTTGCCCTCGGGCGGGCGGAAGATCTCAAATTACAGACTGCCTGCCTCCTTGGGGAGGGGAGGTTGTTTGCTATCGTTTGCTGGAAAATGAGGTATTACCACCTGGCCTGTTTTGCTGGAGAGTGCTGAGGAGCTTGGGAGCCCTGAGAGAGAGGGAAGCAGTCTTCCCTGCCTGTTTCCTCATCGGCCACTAGGAGACTTTAATAAACAAAATGGCCCACTACTTTCTGGCTTCACTATTTCTCTGCCATATGCCCGAATCCAACAGGCATCTGCATGGCCACAACCACCAGCCTTACACACAGTGAAACTGGCTTTAAACTTCTGGCCTCCAGAACTGGGAGAGGATATTACAAATTATTATTTTACTGATCCACCACAGTGTTCTTTGTATTCTATTAGGGTCCCCCAAGATTCTTTCCCTTTTATTCACCCCACTAGAATGCAAATTCCCTAAGCACAATGATTCAGTCTAGCTGTATCTCTAGCAGCTGGAACCTTGGCACATAGTAGATGCTCAGTAGATATTTGCCGAATGAATGGACTAAACCTATCTCCCCCTTATTCCCTCTCTACAGGAACTGGAATATAATCTTCTGAGTTCAACATTTATTCTTGTTTACCCAAAACTCTCCACTAGAGATGCATCTGGGTTCTGAGAGGTGAATACAGGCAAAACCACTTAAACAAGCCACTGACAAAGTAACTCAAAGGAAAGGTGAGGTTTTGCTCTTCAAAGCAGCAAATCATTCCTGGAAAAGAAGAAGGAATAAACATTTGTTGATCATACATGAGGGAGGCCACTAAATCTGAGAGGTTAAGTAACTGCCCAAGGTCACAGAATAATGCTTCTTCATGTTCATATAACTAAAATGTTACTATAGGGAACTTGTAGAAATGCAAATTCAGACCTCACTGAAGCAGAAACTGGGGGGGGGGGAGTTTCAGAAGCCTCTATAGCAGTGGTTCTTAACCTTTTTTGAGGTACCGAACCCACCAGTTTCATATGCGCATTCACCGAACCCTTCTTTAATGATAAATAAAATATAATTTTTTTTCCAAATTCAAGACATAGGTATATGTTTTTTTACTGGTGCACAAAATGAGCCGTGCATGAACATCACCTTGCTCAAAGAACAAAACCAACAAAGTGCATGAACTCACAACAAATTACAGTATTACTTTATTCTGGCCTCCGTGGCAGAGGCTTCTCCCAACCCCCGAGACCGACTCATGGAACCCCTAGGGTGCAACAGAACCCAGGTTAAGAACCACTTCTGAGGGGGGGGATTCTGTGCACATGAAAGTTTGAGAACCATTGTCGTCTTCTCAGCTTCATCAAACCCACTCCTAGAAGTATTTAATTGCTAAATCAGAGAATCCAATAGCCTGAAAAGTATAGACTTGCATAATGCATAAAGTTAAGAGTAAAAAGAGACAAGATTAGTATTTCTCATAGGAAGGAAGTTTTAGAGAAAGAAAAACTACTATAATTCTTATCCCCACCCTTCTTCCTTCCTTCCACCACAGACTCCTCAGCACAATGTACAATAAATTCCTTGAGGCTTGAACAGGCTGCCAGAGTTAGGAGAAATCATTGTAGTAAGGTACCAAAAAAAGCTACAGAATTAATATTAATAGTTTAGGAAGCTTAAAGAACATTTTATTAATTTGGGTTAGGCGTGCAGAGAGATTTTGTAGATGTGATTTCTATATTTGTGTGATTAGCACGAACTCAGGATGGCCGATAGCACTGTATTATAAATGAGAGGGAAAAGAGATCTGGATTCCCATCCTTCCCCCCACACCTGTAAGGAAGCAGGTAAATAGCTAGCCAGGTGCAGGAAGGGAGAGATTGAAAAAAACATTTTCTTATTTGATGAGCCATTTGCAGGCATTTTATCCCCTAGAGCAATGAGAGGGAACCTATGGCTCACAAGCCATATGTGGCTCTTTTGATGGCTGCATCTGACTCACAGACAAATCTTTAATAAAAAAATAATAATAACGTTAAAAATATAAAACATTCTCATGTATTACAATCCATTTATTTCCTACCGCTCATGTTCATGATTGTGGGTGGCTAGAGCCAATCACAGCTGTCCTCCGGGACAACACCAAATTTTTATTGGCTCATGCATAATGTACACGGGTCATTGTATGGCTCTCACAGAATTACATTTTAAACTATGTGGGGCTCATGACTCTCTCAGCCAAAAAGGTTCCTGACCCCTGCCCTAGCGCCATGAAAACTACCCCTCCCCTCCTGAAAGCATGTAATTAATGTATATATCTCTAAGCCAGTGGTTCTTAACCTGGGTTCTATCAAACCCTAGGGGTTCAATGAGTCAGGGGTTTGGAGAAGCCTCTGCTGCGGAAGCCAGAATAAAGTAATACCGTCATTTGTTGTGAGTTCATGCACTTTGTTGGTTTTGTTCTTTGAGCAACGTGACGTTCATGCACGGCTCATTTTGTGCACCAGTAAAAAAACATATACCTATGTCTTGAATTTGGAAAAAAAAAATCATATTTTATTTATCACTAAAGAAGGGTTTGGTGCATGCGCATATGGAACTGGTGGGTTTGGTACCCAAAAAAGATTAAGAACCACTGTCTAAGGAAAAAAAACAAAGGAAGTTCATCTTATGAAGATGAACTGATGCCAGCTGAAGTGGGGTTTGTGTACAATGTCACATAAAAAGCATTTTAGGGGACCCACACTTGGAGAAGCTTAGTGTTGGACAGATGAGTTTGTAAAACATAATTTTTTCAGTTTGCTCACTTTTATTGTTAAAAATGGTACTGCCTGGGTGAAACTGCTCATTACCTTCCTGCTTGGGAAGGTCCATTGTTATGCTAATGTCACTGGTGGAGGGGCCCAGGTAGTTTTTTAGAGGAGAAAGAAGGAGAAGGAGAAGAAGAAGAAGAAGAAGAAGAAGAAGAAGAAGAAGAAGCAGCCAAGATGGGATGGAAGGGAAGGAGAAAGAAGCCAGTTTTGCAGCATAAGAAGCCATATTGGCAGATGGGGAACTAGAGATAACTTAGACTGGTGGGGGCCTTTGATTCTAGGAAAACCCAGATGTGTCAGTAGCTTTGTGAGCTCTGAATGAGTGAGTTTTGGAGCCCTGTGTGTTTTTACTCGCTTTCTAGGTATGAGGCTAGAATAAAAGAATGGCCCACCAGTTTTTGGCTCTGCAGTTTTTTTACCATCTGCTCGAATCTAATGGGAACCTGCATGTGCATGGCCATGACAGCAGCAACCCCTAGCCTTATACTTAGGCTTTTGCAGTAGGTTTTATTTGGGTTGAAAATGAAGGTGTTCACAGGCTTTCAATGTCTTTATCTCTCTGTCTGTCCTGCCAAGAAAAAAACCCAATCTTGTTTTAATTAAGTCCAGTATAAAGACCAAAAAGTCCAGATGTTTTGTACCATGGTTTAGCCTATATCAAAGTTCAGCCCAGTCCAGGTGCTGCTCAAAGACTGTACTTAGAGAGTGTCGGACAGCCAGCCCACACAGCATGTCTGCTGCTTGGGGACTCGGCAAATGAACAAGTGAGAGTGCACAGAGCAAACTTGTTTCCAAGCAGGAAGAGAGTGAGCTTTGCTAAGCCTATGTTTATATTTTCAGGCTGGGAACAACTAGCTTTCCTTTAAGCTAACCAAACAGTTTCTTTAAAATTTTTCAGGCTTGTGTTGGTTCTTTCCACTAACCAATCAGATCCTCCTTCTAGGCTAGATTGACAAACCTCTAAGACTGCCATTATAGCTTCCACTGCACATGCTTTAAAGTGGAAACACAGAACACCTTCCCCCACAGTTTTTATGAATTAGTTTTACCCTAGGGGGCTGGAAAAACCTGTTCTTCCTTCCTCTACAGGGGAGGGTGGGAGTGGCAATCTCTTTAGCTGGGCAGTCACCTGGGGTGTCCAAATTGTAAATGGAATGCTGAAGCTTCTTACTGAAGGAGGACTTCCAAGTTTTATAAAACATAATAATAACCTCTCTCATTGCTCTCTTTCCCCATCAAAATGTAGCTACCAACCGGTGTTAACAAAGGGAGCGATCATTATTTCATATTTACTATTTAATAAAAAGAGAGACTGGTAAATAGTGGGACTTGGCAATATTAAACAGATCAAATATGCTTAAGAACAGGATATAAATTATAAAATTTAAAAAGATATATAGCATTTAAGAATGACATGAAGTTTGGGATTTTTTAAAAACACTCCTTCTATATTGGGGCGAGGGGTAGAGGAGAAGATATGAAACAACACTGACAATGTTGACAGCTCTTCAAACAGGATGATGAAAGTTCATTACAATTTCCACTTTTGTGTGTATTTAAAACTTTTTCATAATAAAAGGTTTTTGGTTGTTTTGTTTTTTAAAAAGAATAAAAAAGAAATACAGGCATAAAACTCAGAAGGACTATGTGAGCACTTCAGTTAACCAAAGGCATCTGTTGAAACAAGGAAGTTTCAGGAACTCAAGATACGAGCTGGAGTCAGTTTCACCTGTAGGTTCTAGAATGCTAGCAAAATAACCCAGTGATCCTAGAAAAGGAAAATCCCCATATTCTTACATTGAAAGATTGATATGCAATACTTATAATTTAAAAAGTATTACCTGACCAGATGGTGGTACAGTGGATAGAGTGTCAGCATGGGATGCAGAGGAGCCAGGTTGGAAACCCCGAGGTTGCTGGCTTGAGTGTGGATCATCGGTATGACCTCCTGGTCACTGGCTTGAACCCAAAGCTCACTGGCTTGAGCAAGCAGTCGCTGGCTCGGCTGGAGCCCTCATATCAAGATACATATGAGAAAGCACTCAATGAACAACTAAGATGCCACAACAAAGAATTGATGCTTCTGATCTCTCTCCCTTCCTGTCTGTCTGTCCCTTTCTGTCCCTCTCTCTGTTTCTGTCACTCTTTCTGTCTCTGTCTCTCTGTCTCTGTCTCACTTGTTAAAAAATATTTTTTCAAAGTATTCACTATTTATCTAAAATTCAGATTCTCTGGGTGCCCTGTGTTTTTATTTGCTAAATCTAACAAACCTACCAATATTCTATTATCTAACCAAAGTTTGACACCATCATCATAGCTTGGTCCAAGTATAGTTTCTATCTCAATTCATGTCACCTTCTCTCCTCAGCTCGTCCTCTCTATCTGTCCTCTTCCTTCCCAATACATTTCCATCCCCCTTTTCTGTCCTGGTGCCAGGATCATATGGTTAATTTCCTCCACGGCAAATCTACTTGACTCATACAAATCAATAAAGTATTTTCTCAAAATAATACCAGTTGGTGAAAAACTGAGATTTAAAACAATATCAAGTTAATATCTCACCAGTGTTGGGGTTTTCTTTATAACTGCATTTCCTTACAGTACCAGAAACCCCAAAGTCAAGCATTTAAGAAGATAGGAGAAGAAAAGTGAGGGAACAGGAAAGAAAGAGTCAGTTTGACCCTGAACCTTCCCACCTCCCACCACAGAGAGGGATATTTTTAGTCTAGCTGCTTATAACTTAAAAAGTGAATCTAGATAATTGGCCTTTATTTCTTTTTTTAGTAAAAGACATCTTTTATTTTGTAGAGGAGTTTTCTTTTCTTTTTTAAGGCAGAAAAATCCAGAGTAAGAGATATTAATGCACAGTGCTCTTTTGCTAACATTTTGTGAAAACAAAGAATTCACCAGTGTTCTAAAGAGTCTACAACCCCCGTACGTAGTGGGTGGCATGTCTTATTATCATAGATTTATAAAGAGAGAAACAGGCACAGCAGGGTGGAGGGACTCACTGAAATTCTGGTGTTAGGGTTTCATGGGTAAGAAAGCCGGGCTTTGGGTATGAAGAGCAGCACCCAGGTCTTACTGGGCCTCTGAAATCGTCTGAGCAGTGTGGTATCGAGATGCATTCACTGGGAATCTTTTGTTTGCAGGTAACAGAAAACATGATGAACAGGGAATTTTCTGGATCTCATGACTGAAAAGTCCAGCAGTTGTCTAGCTTCTGGAGTGACTTGCTCCAGGGACTGCAATCATATCAGCAGGTCTTGGGTTTTTCTCTCCATTCTTAGACTAACTTCCTTTACAGAAGCAGCTCCATCCTCGGAAAAGACTACTCCTATATTTTTTAGTTGACCAAAAAACCTCCAGCCTTTGCTTACTTGTAGGTTCAAGGCCTACTGGAAGTAAACAAACAAATAAAGGAACCCTTTCCCAAATGAACCAGAAAAAGTCCCTTTGAGAAGCATTGGTTATGCTGAAGTTGTGACTCCATTTCTTAACAATTACTGTAAAGAGAAAAATGCAGTTGACTGGCTTAGGGCTCTGAGCCAAGAATGGGACACCCCAAACCATAAGGCCTGAAATAGAAGAAACTCAAGTGACTGTTTCCTGCTTTGACATCAAACCTTTGGATTCTGAGAGGTTCCACAACCAGCTGGCATTTCTCAGGGAACTGGAGTTCTGAGCTGTCTCCTGGTACTTTCTCAGGTAGGTCAACCTACCTCCCGTGAATGACAAGAATGCTCTGTGGGCTCCCTTTGGAAGAGTCAGGACCTGTAGATTTATCAGCTCCTGCTCCCCAGAAACAAACTCAGAAGTGAGGCAGCATGAGAACAAGAAAGGAAAAAGCTAGTGACTTCAAGGAGTGGCACATGCAAAGTGTACCATGAGTGTTCTCCAACCCAGGCTGCAGTGCGCTGCAGTGAGCCCTGGACAACAACGTGGAATAAAGAAAGTCCAGAGGCTCCAGGAGAGATCAGGGCTAGACTGCTGACACTGAAAGATCAAGCTGAGCTACAGGATCAATTCTCAGTTCATGGAAACGGGAACCGGGAAGTAACTTGAGGATAACCTGGGAATGCCACAAGATTAGAAGCAAAACCACACCTTTTCCTTATCGCCTTCTCAGTTTCCTTTCTACAATTTGTCTCCATGATGACTAGTCACACCAAAGCATGAATCTAGTCAGTGGATGTAGCAGCTTTGTATGGTTTGAATCCATCCAATCTATATCTGGTCCTTTTTTTTTTTTTTTTCAAGAGAAAGACAGGAAAGGAGAAAGATGCAAAGCATCAACTTTTAGTTGTGGCAGCTTAGTTTATTGATTGCTTCTCATGCATGCCTTAACCAGGGGAGTTCTAGCCAAGTCAGTGACCTGGGCTCAAGTGTGCAATCCTGGGCTTCAAGCCAGCGACCTTGGGCTCAAGCCAGTGACCATGGGGTCATGTCTATGATCCCACGTTCAAGTCATCAAACCCGCGCTCAAGCTGGTGAGCCAGTGCTCAAGCTGGCGACCTCAGGGTTTCAAACCTGGGTCTTCAGCATCCTAGGTCAATGTTCTATACACTGCACCACCACTTGGCCAGACCTCTTCCATTTTCTTTTTTCCTTTAGATACCACCCCCTCCCAATCTTAGTGTGGTTTGAATGGAGCAGAACCAACTTCCCAGCACTACAAAGGGTGAAATCAGAGAATTCCATGGCCATTGCCATATGACTGGTTCAAAAACTCCACTGAGACTTAATCAGAGGGCTAGAAACACTAGAAATCCTCCTATTGTCCTGAGGTGGCTAAAAGGAAGGAGGTAAACTTAGTCAACCTGCAACCACCTTGAGAGAATTTTCCTGAGAATAATGTTAACACAGAAAAAAAGCAGATCTGAGGAAAGGAGAGAAACAGATTCCTGCTAACATGACTTAGGAGCCTGGATCCAGCCATATCTGAAGCCAAATAGGAAACCTAGACTTTTCACTTAAACTTCCATTTGGCTAAAACCAATGTGAACTGGGTTTCTGTTGTGTGCAAAAAAGAGACACCCAACTAGAACCACTGCTAGTGAAAATGAGCCCTCGGGTTTGTTTTTTTATTTTTAAAAAAGAAAACACTTCTTTTTATTTTATTCATTTTAGAGAGGAGACACAGAGTGAGAGAGAGAAAGGAAGGAGGAGCTGGAAGCATCAACTCCCATATGTGCCTTGACCAGACCAGTACAGGGTTTTGAACTGGCGACCTCAGTGTTCCCAAGTTGACACTTTATCCACTGGGCCACCACAGGTCAGGCGAGCCCTTGGGTTTTAATGCTCAGCAAATCTATGGCAGCTTTGTGCACATTGGAAAAATGCTGGCTTTCCTCTAGGCACATGCAATCCAGACTAGGTTGGCTGGTGGAGTGTGGGCTGGGTCCCTTCCATTATTCACCCTCTCAGCTGAGCATCTTTGCATTATATTCTAATTGCATGTATTCATGTGGCAGCTCTGAGCCTGATTAACATACAAAAAGTTCAAACTTCAAACTCAAATTAATCTCTTATTGATATGTGAGGATATGTCAGACTCATCAGGTTAGAAACAAGTAATTAGGGGATGACCAAATGCACCAATTATCAATTCACACAGTAGATGTTCAATAGATTACTAAATCTTATCATTATAAAGAGATTACCCCTTGGATATCAATACCAGCCTGGACTGAGTACTAGAAATAGATTTACAGGAAGGTCAGGGTGAGATGGGGAGTTCTCCATCCGGTGAGTGATACTGGACACCTGGCCACAGCAAAGATTTCGAATCTAGAATGGGCCAGCAGAGCATTTTAAGAATTTGGTGGTACGTGGCAGGAAGCTTTCCCCAAAGATTGACTGTAGCGGTTTTAAAATATGCCCATGAATTATTTGACACTTCTTCAGAAGATACAGCTCATTTCTCCTTTTCTTGAGAGTAGATGAACCTTAATGACTTGCTTCTAACAAATAAGATGTGGCAAAATGTGGTTTATGATTTAAAGAACTAGATTTTACAAAGCATGCTTTACTCTTTCAGAGCACTCATAGGAAGAGCTAGCTGCCATGTCATGAGGATACTCAAGCAGTCATGAGGAGAAAGTCTAGATGGCAAAGAGCTGAGGGCTCTCACCAACAACAAGCATTAGTTTGCCAGCACGTCAGTGAGCTCCCTTAAAGCAGCATGCCCATTGGCTGTCAAGCCTTCATTTTTTCCATACTTTGACTTCAACCTCATGAAAGACCCTGAGCCACAACCACCTCACAAAGCTGTTCCTGAATCCCTTCTCCTCAGAAACTGTGAGAGATAATAAATGTTTATTGTTGTTTTTAGCTATTAAGTATTGCAGTAATTTTTTATGCAGCAATAGATAACTAACATGCTGAGAGGAACACGATTTCAGCCACTAGAAGTAGTGAGAGGCAAGAGGGACTCCAGCCCCAGAAAAAATGGGGCACCGAGCTAGGAGCCAAGACAGGAATGCAGACCTGGAAATTAGGGTAGCAAATGCAAGAGGAACCACATGTTTGTGTGAGTCCTAGAGGCAGGGCTATAAATTCAGAGGTCCTTACATTCCCCCTGACTTGGAGTCCAATTGATGGAGAACCTGGGCAGGACTGTGCCTGAAAGTCGGGCTAATAATGGGTCAGTCCTCCAGCAGGGGCCCAAACCCAGTAGAAATGTTGGCTTCTTGGCTGGGTCCAGGCAGAATGAGGTCTCAGGGGCTCAAGTGCACAAGGATGAGATGTCTGGAGCCACCAAACATAGGGACCAAAGGACAAATAGAACTCACATCTCATGGCAGATAACTATAATTCAAAAGATGAGCAGTCAAAATGGAGACAGACTAAAAGCATTATCTCAGGATAAAGGCTATAAGAGGGGAAGCCTGACTCCAGCAGGGTCCCAGGCCCGGCCATTGGAGGAGGGGCTGGGCAGGCCAGGTTAAAAGCTCATGTCAGATAGGGGATTTTCAAACCTTAATGTGCATCAGCAGCTTTTTAAAACACAGAATACTGCTCCCACCCCCCACTGAGATTCTGATTCCAAAATCAAAGGAGGAACCTGGTAATCTGCATTTCTAACCAGTTCCCAGGTGTTGGTGATACTCCTGGGCACTCTGAGAAGCACTGAAGTAGGTAGAAGGGCTGGAATAAGGAAGGACTTTGGGAGCAAGTCCATCACAGCAGTAAGAATGTGTAGAGGAAACATCTTTGAGTAGAGAACCAATTATGTTCCCTGAATCTAACTGGGTGACAGTGTGTCCCACCCCATACCCACTTCCTGTTTATTAAGTTCCACCCTCCACTCTGTGCTACAATTTTCACCATTGAAAAGAAATTCACTGTGAATTATCATTTATTGAGCAGTTACTATGTAAGTTACTTACTATAGTAAGTATATAATGCTGACCTCACACATAGTAAGGGGATTAGTATTGTCATTCCCAATAAACAAATGAAAATAACACAGAGATTCCGGAGGTTAGTTAACTGGCCCCAAATCATTCACGAAGCTAAAATAAAGCTTTAGAAGTTATCCCGCTGTAAAACAGAGAAAGAGAGAGAGAGATCCATTTGTGAGCAAGAAGCCCAATGTGCCCCACCCCAGTAAAACAAATCCCACCAGGTAGCAAAGTATCACACTATGAGCTTTAGCTGCCAGTTCTTTTCAAAGATGGTAGAAAAGGTACCTTGTTTAATGAAGAAATCTTGGATGCCATTTACTTCCTTTTAAGGTAGAATATAATCAAAATTCTTATATTTTTCTCCAAAGTACTCCTGCCATATGGCAACCTTCATAAAACATCAAAAAGAGGTCAGGAGAATTCTCTATATTGATTATTTCTTTCCTAATATGTGAAAAATAACCCATTTGTGGTTTATTTATTTGCAACTCTGATCCCAGAGACATAGCCTGTCTAGGTCTGTTTAGCGCTGAGTTAATTAGCATTGGATAGGAACACTGGAAACTACTGAAATGTCCAGCATATTATTAATATAATCCATATGGTAACTGTCATGCAGCATTTAAAACTCATATTTCAGACAAGTTTTAAAATATTTCACATCATGTACAGGATATATTATTAAATGAAAAAATAGTTTATAATAATTTTAAAAATTATATCTTAGCTGTCTTTGTTTGGTTTCCCAGAGAACCCAATAATTCTAGATCAAGTAGCTTACTTTGATGACTACAGGCCACACTGGTAGAGGAGAGGGGAAGTGAGGTGAAAGGAAAAGCAGCCAATAAATGTTTCATTGCCAAGTCACTACTGACTGGCACCTGACTTCATTCTACTGGGAAGCCTGGAGCCAGGTAAATCGCATCCTGGCTCAGTTCTCCGGAGACCTAAGGACTCCAGGGCATTTAAACAGCGCTTTGTCAGTCATTGTTTGTGTGATGCTACCAGGAGTCATTAATTCTCTGACATGTCCAGCTTGCCTTGAATAGTTGTAGAATAGACTCTGGCTGCCTTCCCAACCCTACGCTCCCCCAGAAAAAAGCCTCACAGGAAGAAATGCAAGTGCTGGTAGTTTGAACCTGGCCAGGCTGAATTTACAACTATTGTGGTAAAGGCTGGAGAGAACATTGGCAGAGCATCCAGACTGTCTGCTCTATCTGGATACCCCAGAACCTAGAGCTGGAGGCAAAAGCTTATGTGCTGTTGTTAATCTTCAGAAAGTACAATTCCAGAAAGTGAAGCAGGAGGGAGGTGAACGGCAGTGAGGCAGGGAAAAAAAGGGTTAGTTGATGCAAAGGTGCATTTTTAAGCTGGCCATCATTTGGGAATGAGTACAACTGAAATGGATTGCTTGATCTCATAATCTGTCTCTCTGGAGGAAGTAAGAATTGTTATTGTAAGGTATTTTTCCCCGCTGAGGAATAAGAAAGGGTGTAACCATGAAGTGTAGAATAATAAAAGCTTTATTTAGTACAGTGCTTCCCAGACGATATTCTCTGGTCCCAGGGACAGAGACCAGAGAAGTCGCATGGGGTGATCTGCATGGGGAATATTTAAAGGGTCTGTAGGGTGATCAAGCTAATATCATGTGGTGAAATCTCACTGGCTGGCAGACGGTTGCTCTTTTTCAAAGGACTTTTGGGAAGTTTCTTTCGGCACACATGGGTGTGGATGGTTTTAGCCAAGTTCCCAGGTCTGGTTCCTCATGTGACCTTCCCCCAATGCCCACCGACCTTACATTCTGACCTTTTGTGTTAAATAGGAGTGCTGCGATTCATCTGGTTACTTCCTGCTGGTTAGGGGCGTCGTGGGGAGGGAAGGTCATAAGGTGGTGGTTTTGAGGGGAGTCAGGAGGAACATCTGTTTGACCGTGAGTTGAGAAACTTTGCAGATGTGGTCCTGTAAGAATTTTTGAAAAAAGAGGAGCAATATGGGAATCTGTAGGGTTCAGCCTTTTGGTGAGTCAGATGGGTAGGGCCCAGTTGTTCCAACTGCCAGCGATCCTGCATGGGGGCAGGCTTGAGGCAAACTGCATGTCAGGAGTGGCATACAAAGGGGAAAGGAAAGGGTCCCATTCACTCCCATAACCGAGGCCTGTAAGGGAACTAGAGGTCCAGAGTGTGATGGCAAAACAGAGAAGGTAGCTGCAAACCTGTGTGAGGGTGGCCTGACGAAGGAGGGGCTTAAGAACACAGAGGAGAAGGGCGGGGCACCTGGCCAGCAGGGGAGGAGAAAGAGAGACTGGTATTTGCAGGTGAATGAGAAACAGGATTTTGTGGAAGGAGGGCAGGGGGCTCCTGGAGGGAAGAGGCTCAAGCGAAAGAGGTCCGTAGAAGGACCAGAGAGGGGTCCTGAGAGAGGGCACCCCCGAGGGTCAGGTTGGAGGGGGAGAGAGTTAGGGGTCGGGCAAAGGAGGAAAGATCAGGAGCAGAGGGTTTAAGTGAGGTTTCTCTGGCCAAAAGGGCCTGCGCCCTGTAGCAGGCAGCACAGAGATTAGAACGGGAGCACAAATACTAGAAGCCCTGAATGTAAGGGATCTCCAACCAGTTCCCAGGTTTTTTTGGTGATAGTTAAATTGGTGAGGGTGTTAAAATCAAAAGACCCTTCAGGAGGTCACCTGGTTTGATTATCCAGTGGGTTCTATGGTCTGGCCACAGCAGAGAAGAAGAACAGTTTCTTCTTCTTTAGGGAGGGAGAGATTTCGGATAAGGCACTTCAGGAGTGTTTTTGAGTCAGGTTTAGATTCCTGTGCCCCCATGGCTGCCCTCAGTTCTCAGAGTGGTCAGAGAAGAGAATTGTCATCCCGCAACTCAATCTCTGGCCACCAGGTGATTAGGTAAAGTGGATGTGCCTGGGACGTCTCCACGAGCACACACACACTCGGAATGGAAAAGAAGTCCCTGACGCAGCTGCAGTTTCAGACAGGGAGTCTCAGTGGAAAGAACTGAGGGGAGGCTGAAGGCAGGGGACTTACCACACTGTGTGCCGAAGTGGGTGGAAAGTCGGAGATCCTGGTTCTTTCTAGGAGAAGTGAAGAGGAGCGGTCCTTGTGGACTTCAACTCCTCCTGGGTTTTGGCACCAAATGTAAGGTATTTTTCCCCACCATGGAAGAAGAAAGGGCGTAGCCACGAAGTGTGGAATAATAAAAGCTTTATTTAGTACAGTGCTTCCCGGACGATATTCTCTGGTCCCGGGGACAGAGACCAGAGAAGTCGCATGAGGTGATCCGCGTGGGAGATATTTAAAGGGTCTGTAGGGTGGTCGAGCTAATATGATGTCGTGAAATCTCACTGGCTGGCAGACGGTTGCTCTTTTCCAGCGGACTTTTGGGAAGTTTCTTTTTGGCATGCATGGGTGTGGGCGGTTCTAGCCAAAGTTCCTGGGTCTTGTTCCTCATGTGACCTTCCCCCAATGCCCACTGACCTTACAGTTATATCCAGGACAATCTGTCCTAAGGTAGGGAGGAGAAGACGCTAGCCCTTGGTTCTGTATTTCACTGGTGAAAGCTTTTTCCCATGATGCATTCATTAACTCCTTAACACTTCCAGATTCTGCATGTGGGGCACCAATTGGGTCTCAAGGCCTCTCACATCTCAAAAGCAAGATGGAAACCAAGAGTCGGAGGGAAGTGACCGCCAGTATACACAAGAGGGAGAGGACTGGAGGGTGGTGCCTGGGAGAAGTTGACAGAGTCCACATATACTTGGTTACCCCCATGACAGCTAGGGTAGAAGAGCTAGCCAAGGGCCTCAGAAATAGTCAAGGACAGGAGAATCTGAGATTTTGCCTATGATACGGTTGATACACTTTTGTTTAATAAATATTTACACACATAGTCACATAAAACATACACTCACATGTGCACAAACACAATCACCTATAAAAGAAACAACGGTTTAAAAAAGATGGTGGTGAAGATCCAACTACATTTCATTTCCTCCTATAGTCTTCAATATATGTTTAAAAGTATTTTGACACTATAATGGGTAAAAGTCATGTGGACAGTTTTAGAAAGAGTAGCAAAGTAGTAAACATTTATTTTTTTAAAGTAGTAAAACAAACTGGTAAATAAAACATTTACTCTGTGTTTTACTTAATGGGCATAGGCAAACGTCTTCTTCAATAAAAGATGAACCTTTTTAAGAAATTGTTTAGAAAAGCAGCAGCAGGTTGTTTTTTAAATGTGAGAAGTATAACTCTTGCCTTATAATAAAATTAGTTTCCAAATAATTTAAAAAGATAGTTTGTTTATATATCCTTTGTCATTCATTTATTTAATCACTCAGTGAGCTAATAGCTGTTATTCTTCAAATACTTTCTGAGTTCCTACCATGGGAAAGGTACTTACCAGTTACTAGTGATAACAAGAAGAATCAGAAAGAAGTGTCACCATCTAATAGCCCATGCTGGAGTGGGTAAGGTGGGTTATGACAGAGAAAATTATTACTGACCAAGTATCCAAATGCTTTCTTGGTTTTGGAGTCTTCATTGCGATGAGTTTGGGCCTTGTGACTAGACCTGTCCCATGAACTGTGAGCAGAAGTAATGTATGTTGCCCCCAGGATAAGGCCATTGTGAACTGATGAGACTCCTCTAACCCTCTCAACCCTTGGACCAATGGCCCTAGAGGCCACATTTTGCTAGATGTCGCAGCTATAAGAGGCACTAGGACCACCAGACCTGTGTCAGACCTTGCATGAATAAGATAAAAATCTTCACTGCAGTAAGTTCCTGAGATTTCAGGGTTGTTACCACCAAGATTAACAGATATATAAACAATGACAACAGACATAAGAGAAACAAATAACACAAAAGAGAGGTAAATTCAATGTGCCATGGAAACAAAGAAAAAGCGAATGAATAAAACTGGAGTTTCCACTTACACTTTTGATACTAAGTCCCAATGTCCTCATGCAGGGACAAATTTCCCCACAGGCTGGACTGAGTACAGACCCCTTTCTTACTCTGGGACCCATAAAAAAACTGACAATCTTATGGGGCTATTGTTGTCTAGTAAATATACCAGAGAAGCACATCCAAATACATTGCCACCAAAATCCAAAGAGACTTACCCAGTGATGTGCTTTCTGCTGTGTGGTGTCCCTCACTTTAGAAGCATATCCTAATGACTTGCAGACACCAGACCTGTAGACATTTTACAATGTCGCAAACTCCAAAATCGTTGCAGTGTTTTTCTCCCACCCCCAACAAGATGTGACAACAAGGGCACAGAAACTTTGTAATATTTTCCCCCCAAATCCATAACCTCTGTCTAATCGTGAGAAAACACTAGATCAGTGGTTCCTAACCTGGGTTCTATCGAACCCTAGGGGTTCGATGAGTTGGTCTCAGGGGTTCCGAGAAGCCTCTGCTGCGGAGGCCAGAATAAAGTAATACCGTAATTTGTTGTGAGTTCATGCACTTTGTTGGTTTTGTTCTTTGAGCAAGGTGATGTTCATGCACGGCTCATTTTGTGCACCAGTAAAAAAAACATACCTCTGTCTTGAATTTGGAAAAAAAATATCATATTTTATTTATCACTAAAGAAGGGTTCAGTGAATGCGCATATGAAACTGGTGGGTTCAGTACCTCAAAAATGGTTAAGAACCACTGCTCTAGATAAACCCAAAGTGAAGGCATTCTACAAAATATCTGACCAGGATTTATTTTCAAAAAGTGTTAAGGTTACGAAAAACAACAATAACAACAACAAAAAACAAGCACACAAGACT
Organism: Rhynchonycteris naso; assembly: GCA_037038555.1. Classification (NCBI taxonomy): domain Eukaryota; kingdom Metazoa; phylum Chordata; class Mammalia; order Chiroptera; family Emballonuridae; genus Rhynchonycteris; species Rhynchonycteris naso. The sequence continues at coordinate 43,426,049 of CM073004.1, read as the reverse complement.
GAGAAACTTGGAGATTGAAGGAAATGAAAGACATGTTATATTTGACTCAATGTAACCTAGCATCCTGGAATGAATCCTGAAACAGAAAAAAGACATTACTAAAAATAACTGGTGAAATCTGAATATCTGAATGAAGTCTTTGGGTTGCTTAAGGGTGTTGCACTGATGTTTATTTCATAATTTTGATAAATACGCCATGGTTATGAAAGATGGTGGCAGGTGGAGAAGCTGAATGTAGGGGATATGGGACCTCTCTCTACTATATTTAGAACTTCTTCTGAAAATCTAAAATTATTAAAAGAGAAATGATTGAAGAAAGGAAAATAGAAAAGGTCTGGTTAATAAGATTGCATATAGAGGAAAGGGGGAAAATAGTACACATGAGAAAGCACAGCACTTCCGGTCAAGATGGCAGGTAGGTAAACACAGCACTTGCCTCCTCCGACAACCACATCAAAATTACAACTAAACTACAGAACAACCATCATGCAGAACCACCTGAAATCGAGTGGAATGGAAGTCCTACAACTAGGGAATTTAAAAGGAAGCCATATCAAGACTGGTAGGAGGCGTGGAGATGCAGAACAGGCTGGCCACATACCCACGTGTGGTGGTTTAAAATTAGGAAAGATATCACAGCTGCAGAGGTCCCCCCTGAGAAACAAGGGGTCCCAGTCCCACACCAGGCCCCCCCACTCAGGGTTTCAGTGCCAGGAAGAGAAGTCTCCACACGTCTGGCTATATAAAACCAGCAGGGATCAAGGCTGAGGAAGATGGAGGCTGCTGGAGTCCCGGGTAGTTCCTCTTAAAGAGCCTGCACAGGGATGATGGACTAACTGGGATTCACCTCCTCTGAGCTCCAGTGTGAGGGCAGCAGCTTGAAAGGCATCAGCAACATACAGGAAGGAAGTGAATTGTCCAGCATCAGGATGAAACTTGGAGGGGGGGAGGTCGGCTTTCTCCCAGACAGAAGTGCTGGCAGAAGCCATAGTTCCTTTGATAAGCCCCTCCCCCCACAGAGCCAGCAGGCTGGTACCATATCTGAGACCCCATCAATTCCTGGATCACACTGTTTGTCCCACCCTGGTGATTCTGTGAGACCCCTGCCACCACCACCCCAACTTTCAGCCCTATCCAAGTTATTTCCAGTGATTTTTCAATAGTAATGGTCTGTCTTGGGTCATGCTTCAGATTTTTATAAAATCTCTCTAACAAGCAGCATCTGGCCTCAGCAAGCCTTACACTTCTCACTACATGGTCCCAGACCTGGCACTAGAAGCAGCAGGCTCTGATTTTTAGCTTGGCATTGCCTAGTCACCTCCAAGCTCAGCACAAGTAGCCGCCATCTGCAGATTGCTTTGTAGCTCATACCAGGTGGCTCCATGCAGAACACAGGTAGTGGTCGACCTTGGCCTACCCTTCCCATGAGGCCCTGGAGCCAGTGTACCCAGTGAACAGCTTCAGACCACATTGAAGCACTACCACCTAACCACCACCACAGTGACACACTCGAGGGGCATAGCTCGGGTGATTGGGGAGGCTGTGGCACTGGGCACTACAAAACAACTGCTATGTTATACCACTCTAAAAAGTCTGGGAGACATAGAAGCTCTACCTAATGCATAGAAACAAAAAGGGAGTCTGTCGAAATGAGGAGACAAAGAAACATGTCCCAAATGAAAGAACAGAACTAAACTCCAGAAAAATAACTAAACAAAATGGATACAAGTAATCTAGTAGATGTAGAGTTCAAAACACTATGAGAACCTCAACGGCACAGAAGAGAACCAGTCAGAAATGAAGATATACTAACCGATATAAAGAAAAATTTATAGGGAATCAGCAGTAGAGTAGATGTAGCTGAGAATCAAGTCAGTGATTTGGAATATAAGGAAGCAAAAAACACCCAATCAGAAAAGAAAAGAAAAAAAGGAATCTAAGAAAATGAGAATAGTGGCCTTGGCCAGCTGGCTCAGTGGTAGAGCATCAGCCTGGCATGTGGAAGTTCTGGGTTTGATTCCAGGCCAGTGCATACAGGAAAGGTGCCCCTCTGCTTCTCCACCCTTCCCTCTCTCCCTCCTCTCTATCTCTCTCTTCCCCTCTTGCAGTCAAGGCTCCACTGGAGCAAGGTTGGCCCAGGCACTAAGAATGGGTCCATAGCCTCCACCTCAGGCACTAGAATGGCTCTGGTTGCAATGGAGCAATGCCCTAGATGGGCAGAGCACTGCCCCCTAGTGAACATGCCAGGTGGATCCCGGTCAGGCACATGCAGGAGTCTGTTTCTCTGCCTCCCCACTTCTCACTTCAGGAAAATACAAAAAAAAAAAAAAAAAATGAGGATAGTGTAAGGAGACTGAGACAACTTCAAGCATGCCAATATTCGCATCATGGGTGGGGGGCAGAAGGAGAAGAGAGAGAGCAAGAAATTGAAAATGTATTTTAAAAAATAATAATAGAAAACTTCCCTAACTTGGTGAAGGAAATAGATATACAAATCCAGGAAGCACAGAGGGTCCCAAATAAGATGAACCCAAAGAGGCAAAGAGGCCCACATCAAAACACATAATTAAAACACAAAAGGGTAATAACAAAGAGAGAATCTTAAAAGCAGGAAGAGAAAAGAAGTTAGTTACCTACAAGAGAGCTCCCATAAGACTGTCAGATGATTTCTCAACAGAAACTTTGCAAGCCAGAAGGGCGTAGCAAGAAATATTTAAATTGATGAAAAGCAGGGACCTACAACCAAGATTACTCTACTCAGCAGAGCTATCATTTAGAATCGAAGGACAATAAAGAGCTTCCAGACAAGAAAAAGCTAAAGGAGTTTATCACCGCCAATCAGTATTACATTAAAAAAGGGTCTTCATTAAGAAGAAGAAAAAAATATATCAAAAACATGAACAATAAAATGGCAATAAGTACATATCTATCAACAATTGAATCTAAAAAAAAAGAACAAAATAAATGAACAAGCAGAACAGAAACAGGCCATAGATACAGAAAACATGTTGACAATTGCCAGATGGGAAGGGAGTTGGGACGATGGGTCAAAAAGGTAAAGGGATTAAGAAATACAAACTGGTTATTACAGAATAGTCACGGGATGTAGAATATACATAGGGAATACAGTCAATAATATTCCAATAACTATGTATGGTGTCAAATGGGTGTGAGATTTATTGGGATGATGACTTAGTAAGCTATGTGATGTCTAAGCACTGGGGTGTACACCTGAAACTAATATAATAATGTAGTTCAACTATAACTGAAAATAAAAAATGATTAAAATGAGAAAGAAAGCACATGGGTGTGTGGGTTTAAATTTTTGTCTGTTGGTATGTCTGTGTGATGGTGTGGGGGTCTATGTGTGTGTGAGGGACATCTGGTGTGTGGGTAAGTGGGTCTATATCTCTGGGTGTGTGACTGTGTTTGTGCCCGTGTATGTCTGAGGAAGGGTATGTTTATGTGAACACATAGCTCTACTGTTGAGGGAACCAATGAACCAAAGTGCTTACATAAACCTGAGGATGAACATCTCCTTAAGTTTTGAGCCCGGGGCACCTTGCTGGCCTCACCCTAGATCCAGTCTTCTAATGAAGCTACCAAAAAGAATGAAAATAAACAAAGGGGGCACCTGGATTTGAACCAGGGACCTCTTGATCTGCAGTCAAATGCTCTACCACTGAGCTATACCCCCTGACATGGAAAGTATCCTATAAAACAATTATCCTATTTTAATGAGTTACATCATACTTCATAAAACACTTATTCCATTTTAATGAGTTACATCATACTTCATAAGAGCCTTTGTGGCTGAGATTCCTCCCAGACTTAAATTCATCCCAATTCCCTTCTAGCCACACCACCCACTGTTTGCCCCAGAGCCTGTATGCTCATTCTCTTCCCAGCACCTAACACTCAGTGCAGTATTCTCAGTCTAATTCTCCAGTTTTTAAAATACAACACACACATACACACACAAAAAAAATACACCAGCTGCTCATAAAACTCCAGGCACATCAATTGATGTTTTAAATATCATGAGCCACCAACTAGTATTGGAAATTGAGGGGAATCCTATGTGGATGTCCACACAGGGACTTCAGAGGTTCGTATACAACTCTGAAATTATAGGCAAATATTCAAATGTGCATGTATTATATATTGTGCATGCTTTCATCAGATTTTCAAAGCAGACCACATCCAGGATGAACTATCTCATTTTACAAGCTAAAATAATAATAATAAACTGGATGCTCCAAAGTTCAAAATTCACTTTTATACACTTCTAATTCCTATTTCCTTGAGTTCCAATCTGGGGATTTTTAACCTTGTGTCCACGATCGAGAAGAAAAGGCCAAGGTAATCTGTCACTGCAATAAATTCTCCCCAGTGATCCCTGTCAGCTGCCATGCATTTGAGGAGCAAACAGCGGCCAGGGCTCCAACTTTGCTCTCTGAAGCCCCGACACCCCACAGCCTGTCCCCTTTGAGGCCTTACAGGAATCTCATATTTCAAGCCCACCATGTCCCCCTAAAACGTGTCATCTTCCAGCCAAACCTGCATCTTCTCCTGCTTTGCTTTGTTGAAATAGTAACAGCTCACTTTACTGGACACTGCTGAGTGCCAAGCATGGTACTAACAGTTCTACCCATGACTTTCCAGAATCATCACAGGAACTCCATAAGTATTATTGTTGTTAGCATACTCATATTGCAGGTAAGAAAACTGAAGCACAAGGCCTGACCTGTGATGGCACAGTGGATAAAGTGTTGGCCTGGAATGCTGAGGTCGCTGGTTTGAAACTCTGGGCTTGCCTGGTCAAGGCGCATATAATACTTGATGCTTCCTGTTGCTCCCCCCTTCTCTTGCTCTTTCTCTCTCCCCTCTCTAAAATGAATAAAGTCTTTTTTTAAAAAAATTTCTTTAAAGGAAAGACTGGAGAATTGATCAATGGTTCTCGTCATTTGGCTCAGTGGTAGAATGTCAGCCCGGTGTATGGATGTCCCAGGTTTGATTCCTGGTCAGGGCACAGAGGAGAAGCAACATTCTGCTTCTCCACCCCACCCCCCTCTTGCTTCTCTCTCTCTCTCTCTCTCTCTCTCTCTCTCTCTCTCTCTCTCTCTCCTTTCCCCTCCTGCAGCCATGGCTTGATTGAAGCGAGTTGGCCTCAGGTGTTGAGGATGGCTCCATGGACCCCACCTCAGGCACTAAGATGAGTTCGGTTTGAGCAATGTAGCAACGAACCAGATGGGCAGAGCATCACCCACTAGTGGGCTTGCCGAGTGGATCCCAGTCGAGGTGCATGCAGGAATCTGTCTCTGCCTCTGCTTCTCTCAATAAATAAAAAATAAAAAAAAAAGAAAGAAAAGTAAAGAAAACTGAAGCACAGAGTGGTCACACAGCTAGCAGGTGCTGGGCTGGGATTCCAGTGTAGGCTCAGAGCAAATGCTGGCCCCGACTATTTAACTATCTCATCAGTCTCCTCTCTGTCGTGATTGGTGACCTCACTGTGTACTCGATCATTTGGCCAAAACACTCAACACAACTCTGGGCTTCTCCCACGCTGTCTTCCCCAGTTCCAGTTCATTGCTGGGAACTGGTAATTTTACCTCGGACAACACTTAGGTCCATCCCCATCCCTACACCAGCAGCATCACTACTTCCCGAATGGCCTGCAGCCCTCCACCCAGTGGCGGGATTCAAATAATTTAACAACCAGTTCTCTGCCTTAATGACCATTTTAAATTTATTTTATTTGTTTTATTTTATTTTTTACAGGGACAGAGAGAGAGTCAGAGAGAGAGGGATAGATAGGAACAGACAGACAGGAACAGAGAGAGGTGAGAAGCATCAGTCATTAGTTTTTCTTTGCTGTCACAACACCTTAGTTGTTCATTGATTGCTTTCTCATATGTGCCTTGACTGCGGGCCTTCAGCAGACCGAGCCACCCCTTGCTGGAGCCAGCGACCTTGGGTCCAAGCTGACAAGCTTTTGCTCAAGCCAGATGGGCCTGCGCTCAAGCTGGCGAGCTCGGGGTCTCAAACCTGGATCTTCCGCATCCCAGTCCGACGCTCTATCCACTGCACCACCGCCTGGTCAGGTTGACCATTTTAAATATAAATAAAAAAAGATATACCAAAAGGTAGTTTTTCATTTAAATAAGAACAATAAAAGAGGTACACAAAACTAGATTATGTTATAAGAGCTTTTAAATATTAATAAAAATATTAAATAATACCTGAGAAAAAAACAATGAAACTGTTATTTAAGAAATTTCCGTACTGCTTCTTGATGGGCATTCTCACTTGCACTTTTCTTTACTCTTATCCAAGCATCACCGGCTGCGTGATTAATTCTTAACCATCTTCTCACTGTAAGAGTTGGATCCCATTCTTTCAGAATGTAAATTTGTGATCTCCACATTGGGCGGCTGCCCAGGCGCCTGCCTACCTTAGAGAGAACCCTGATTACAAGTGCCATTTTAACCAGTTCCCTGAACTCAACAAAAAATTAGGTATCGGTTCTACGAACCGGTGCGAACCAGCTGAATCCCGCTACTGCCTCCAACCCTGACATCTCTCCGGGAACAGCCTGTTTTAAAACCAAGACTCGCCAGGTCTCTCTCATTTAAATGCCTCCATGAAACACTCCAAGTCCCTTAGCACCCCACGGGAAGTTCTTTACATCTAGATCCCTGTCTGCCTCTTCAGCTTCCAGCTTCGTTTCTGACCCTCCCCATAGCACATTTTGTGTTCCTGCTGCTTCCACTTGCATCCATCTGGCCCCAGCCTCTGCTCTTGCCATTTTCTCTGCCTGAAACTCAACCACCACAAACCCACCCTTCCCTCCATCCCCCGCTCCCTCCCATGAGATATCATTCATCTCCAAAACCCTGAGCCTTCAGCTTAACCTCCCTTAGCCTCTCCTCCTGTGGACAGAAGTAATCGCTGCCTCCTTTGCATTCCTGAAGCTGGCAAAGCTCAGAACAGTTCACATCCCTCAGATTTTTTACTTTATAGGCCTGCTTCCTGGTTGAGAGCACACTAAGGCCAGGGACTGCGTCTTATTCCCCTCTGGGCTCACACTTTGTGCAGTTCTAGCACACAGTAGGTGCTCAATATATGTTGTTCAAGTTGATATAAAGACACAGCAGTGCCAGTGTTGTGGGCAGGAGTCAAATGTACACTAAGCTCTGACCTCTGGCCCTTCCCTGGATCCCAAATGAAGGCACCCAAGGTGTTAGGGTGCTGGGCTGCAGAGAATGAATGGGATGGTGGTGATAATAGAAATTATCCAAGGTTTAGGAAGAAAAGAATGCAGTTCCTAAACTTTGGACCAGTTCACATTTACCCCTAGCCGCGTTTTTGTGGATAAAGACTGCATTCCATGACTTTCCCCAGGGCACTGAAAATTATGGACACAGTCACGAAGTTGCTGGGTTGACTTTCCAGCCAAAAGGTTCTAAAACTCAATGGACAGTCTCAGTACCTTGGGAGTATTGCTAAGTGAACTTTTGTCACCAAGTTTTTACCACTAGCTAAGAAACATGAGTAGTATAATGAAGTCAACCAGAGTGTGTGCTCTGAGTTCAAATCTTGACCTGCTTGTTGTAGCATTTTGACCTTGAGCCAATTACTGAGCATCTCCGAGCCTCAGTCTCCTCATGTAAAATAGAGATACTGATAGTAGGTATCTTGTAAAACTTTTGACAAGAAGTAGAGGATATAATTAATACAAAGAACCTCTACTGATGCCAGGCATATACACAAGGACATTATTATTCAACCAGCCATGAGCTACAGAAAATAATAAAGTCAAAGCCAATCCATAGTCTTGGAAGCAAAAACAGAAATGTGAGAGGGGGATACCTGGATTTGAACCAGGGACCTCTTAATCTATAGACAAATGCTCTACCCCTGAGCTATAGCCCCAGTGAAAGAAGCTTGTTTATATAGTCTATCCCTCTATTCTGATTCTAAAAACCTCCAATGACTCAGAGGAGCTATAATTAGAGAGAATGTTGTCTGAAAGGAGTCTGGCATTACAAGTCTTAGAAGAAGTTTATTATGAAAAAAATAAAGGACTCCTGAGAACTAAGTTCTCTAAGCTAAAACCAATTTTAAACTTTCCAATATCAAAGCCTCTCTTGTCCACTGTATCTTACATAAAACTAACCTCAGTTTCAGGTAAGAATAAACATAATGTGGGTGATTGGATTCCTGCCATGCTTTCCTTAGCCAAGGCTTCTAGCAACTGAGATTCTCATTCTTCTTCATGACTTCACAGAACTGAGCTCATAATCGGTTCTCAATAGATTTGTTGTATTAAATTGATTCTGGAAAAAATAAATACAGCAGTTCCCCCTTATCCAAGGGGTGTATGTTCCAAGACACCCAGTGGATGCCTGAAACCACTCTATATGCTATCTTTTTTCTTATACATATCTATCTATCATGAAGTATAATTTGTAAATTAGGCACAGTTAAGAAATTAACAATAAGCCTGACCTGTGGTGGCGCAGTGGATAAAGTGTCGACCTGGAAACACTGAGGTCGCCAGTTCAAAACCCTGCACTGGTCTGGTCAAGGCACATAGGGGAGTTGATGCTTCTAGCTCCTCCCCCCTTTCTCTCTCTCTCTCTCTCTCTCTCTGTCTCCTCTCTAAAAATAAATAAATAAAAAGATTTAAAAAAAAAAAGAAATTAACAATAATTAATAAAAAAGAAATTATAACAGTGTGCTATAATAAAAGTTATAAGAATGTGGTCTCTCTCTTTTAAAATATCTTACTGTATTTTACTTCCCCTTCTTGTGATGATAATAAGATAATACAGGCCCTGGCCAGTTGGCTTAGCGGTAGAGCATTGCCAGGTATGTGGAAGTCCTGGGTTTGATTCCCAGTCAGGGCACACAGGAGAAGCACCCATCTGCTTCTCCACCCTTCCCCCTCTCCTTCCTTTCTATCTCTCTCTTCCCCTCCCACAGCCAAGGCTCCATTGGAGCAAAGTTGGCCTGGGCACTGAGGATGGCTTCATGGGCTCCACCTCAGGCACTAGAATGGTTCCAGCCGCAATGGAGCAACACCCTAGATGGGCAGAGCATCGCCCCCTGGTGGGCATGCTGGGTTGATCCCAATCGGGCGCATGCAGGAGTCTGTCTGACTGCCTCCCCCCTTCTAACTTCAGAAAAATACAAAAAATAAATAAGTAAAAATAAATTTTAAAAAGATAATACAATGCCTGTGGGATAAGATGAAATGAGGTGAATGAGTGGGCATTGTGACAGAGTAGCACTAGTCTACGAAAAGGCTTACCTGAGCACTGAGACACCTGGTGTCTGATCTGATAATCAAAATAGCTACTAAGTGATACTAGTCAGGGAGCATGTGGACAAAGGGATGATTCACATCCCAGGGTCCCAGGTGGGACTAGGCATGACAGTTTGAGATTTTATTATCCTACTCAGAAGAGTGCACAATATTAAAACTTATGAACTGTTTATTTCTGGAATTTTTCATTTAATATTTTCAGACCACAGTTGACTGCAGGTAACTGAAATCACAGAAAGCAATACTGTGGATAAGGAAATTGCATAAATAATAACTTGTGTGAAACAGCTTTTCCAAGCCATAACTGTAAGATGATTTTAGCCACACAAAAACAGATGGTCAGTGAGTTATACTCTTATATAATGTAACTTGCCTGAAACTTAGAATATTGTCAACTCTAAAAGGTCATTTGGTAAAAAGAAAAAGGCTCTAAACAAGAGCCTCTTACTCAATTAAGTAAATTCTTTATCTTGGACCTATCACCAAAGATTCCTTTTCAAATTCCAAAAACAACCATAATTGAAGCCACCGATATTTCTTAGCTTTATGATTCTCTCTCAGCCTAATAATTGTTCAGGGACTTCTCATGAAAATCTTGCATGTTTAAACCTGTTGGGAAGTCTCTCTTCTGCCAATATCCCATGCCACATATATTTTTCAGGTCTTTTCAAAGGATCCTAAATTTGAGATGGTCATTTAGTGTCTGATTGTAGTTGTTTGGTAGCCCAGGAGAGAGGAGAGACTGCATTCCATTCTTTCTCAATCCTGCCTCAGTCTGGAACCGAGAACTAAGAAAAGAATCAATGCTCTGCTCATTGTTTGTGTTCAGCTCATTGTTCCTCTTTCACCTCAACACCAGTAGGAGTTGCAGTTTAAGTTGCTACTTGAGCAGTAACAGATGTACCATGTGCTTCATTCCATATCAAAGAACCCTGGCATTGGAAGGGATCTAGAGATCATTTATTCCAAACACTTCTTTTGTAGACTAATAAACACAGATGGAGGGGAGCTGAAGAGCCTTGCTTAAAGTCACAGACATATAAGGAGCAGGAGCAAAACCAAGGGTCCACTCCACTACCAGCTCCTTAGAGACAGGGGCCCTTTGAAGCACCCAGTGCCTGGAACAAGGTGGATGCTCAATAAATGTTTGTGGGATAAATATTGTAGCTATAGACAGGTAGACCAAACATCTGATTTACTGGGGATTCTCCTGGTTTTAGCACTGAGTGTCCTGCACTCTAGGAAATCCCCACAGAATACTAAATAGGGGTTGGTTGATCACCCTAGATATTACCTATCTTATCTCATCCATAGTATTTCCCAAACCTGATCATTAACTTTTCCAGTGTCCTAATATTTACCATTTCCACATACCTCCTTTACAAGTATTTACTTAATAGTCGTCTTCAAATGAACCCACTGTCTTTTATTTAGCCTCATACTAAACTAAAATATCTTTGAAATCATGTCAATTGTATTTTGTCTACTGCATATCAAAATAAATGCAGAACTATTAAAATATGTTAAAATTGCATTTACTACATGTTGCACTTAAAACTTGCCATGCATAGTTTTAAGCATTTTAAAAATATGAATCCATTTAATCTTTAAAATAACCCAACAAGAAAGAACCTGTTATCATCTTTTCTTTACAATGAGGAAACAAATGCACAGTGAAGTTAAATAACTCACCCAAAGTCACACAGCTGGCAAATTTGTCCACATGTCCCCAAAGTCATTTTGAAAATGGTCATTGGTAACCACCGTATGATTAAGGTGACCAGATTTTAAAATTAGTAAAGCGGGACACCATTGACCGGGGGTGGGGGGGTGGGGAGGGGGGTGGGGAGAGTTCTTGATTAAAAATTTGGTCTATATGGAGCAAAAAAAATTTTCATAGAATGCAACAATAGTATTGTAATATATATTTTTAAATTTTAACATAAGTACAATTTACAAATATAATACATTAAAAATTATGTATAGTATTATTTTATTCTTTGGCATATTTCTCATTTGAGAAATATGGACTCGTCTTTGCGGCAGCCAAGCTCCTGCATCCAGCCCCGCCGCCCACTGGAGACTGAGCAGCTTGCACCTCTCGAAGCCCGGAGCCACACGCCAGTGTCCAGGACGCGGGCCTATGGGTAGTTAGGGGACTTGACAGTTGCCGCCCCAGCAGGTACTTCCCGCCCAAAGTTCTTTGTTTCAGCCCGCATGAGGTAGCCAGCTCTTGTGGCAGTGCGGGCGCTTCCAGGTCAAGGCGGGGTCTCCCCGCGGAAAACCGTATATTCCCTTCCCAAAAATGTATATTCCCTTCTTGTTCTCCCGCGGTTCCCTAGATTTTTGTGCATTCTTTCCAAAAATCGGGACTTTTTAAAAACACCTCGGGACGTGGGACAAATTGTTAAAAATCAGGACTGTCCCACCAAAAGCAGGATTCTGGTCGCCTTACATATGATGGTTAATTTTATGTGTCAGTTTGACTGGGCCACGAAGTGCCCAGACATTTGGCCAAACATGATTTTGGGTGTGTCTACGAGAGTGTTTCTGGATTGGATTAACATTTAAATCGGTAGACTGAGGGAAGCAGACTGGCCCTCCCTTTTTGGGTGGGCCTCATCCAATTCACTGTAAACCTGAGTAGATGAAATGGCTGAGTGAAAGGGACCTCCGCCTGCCTGACTGCTTTGAGTTGGGACATCATCTTGTCCTGTCTTCAGAATCAAATTGAAGTATCAGCTCTTCTTGGGTCTTGAACCTGCCATCTTTCAGACCAGTATTCACATCATTAGTTCTCCTGGTTCTCAGGTCTTTGGACTCAGACTGAAACTACATATCCACCCTTCTGGGTCTCCAGCATGCTGACTGTAGAGCGTGGAACATTCAGCCTCCATAATAAATCTAAGGTTGACTGTTGAACAACCGGGTTTGAACTGTGTGAGTTCACTTATACATGGATTTTTTACAATAAATATATAGTCATCTTCCTGTATTATTGGATTTTGTATCTGTGGATTCAACTAACTGTAAATCAAAAACAGTCTTTTCAATCCATGGTTGGGAATCTGCATATGCAGAGAGCCACCTTATGTTATATGTGGGTTTTCAACTACACAGAAGTTACCCCCATGTTGTTCAAGGGTCAACTGATTTCTGCACACACAAATACAAGAGAACCCTAATACACAGAGCAAACTCTGGGAAAAATAGCTGGGCCTTCACTGGCCTGAAAGATATTGTTTTTATTTTTATTTGTTGAGATTTCATATATCTTATGAGGCCCAGAACATCACCTGCCCCAAGATAGAGGTTCAGTAATGATGGTTGAACTGACTTGCAATTGTATTCCAAATTTCTGTTCCTTTCACCACCGTGATGTCATGCATGTAAATTTGCACATGGTCAGAACATAAGAAAAAGTAAAAGTTAATATGTATTTTAATTATATGATATACAAGTCAAATAACCTAGCCCAAGTTCCAAAGCCTATCACTCAAAGATTTATAGCATAGCTACAGAAGAAGAGGGAATAACAGCACAAAACATCTTGCAGAGACCTAGGAAAAACTGTAGTTATTAAAATAGGTTCCACCACGCAGTTTTGGAAGCTGAGTCTTTATAATATTTACAGATACCATAGGACTATGTCATAATAGGAAAAAATTAGAATTTAAAGTTTCAAAAATTACAAAGATTTTCCTTCTTATACTAAGATATTCTTTCTTAATTGAAATTATTTTTCACTTTTCAATCCTCAGTTTATTCAACTGTGAAATGAGGATGTTGTAATTAGATTTGCTAAATCCTTTCTATAGGGTTAATGCTGGACATGGCCTTTCCACACCTCTTGGCAGTCAGCCTGGGGCCTAGGGCTGTTCACTCTTGAATATGCCAATGATCAAACACACCTTGAAGAAGGTTTCTATTGTCTGACTCCCAGCACTTACGCTTCCTGCCTTTGGCTCTGGGCTGCTATTGTTTCATTGCTTTATAAGCTAGACTGCACATGGGGCTGGTGCAGCTCCTCTTTGCCTGACCGGCTGCCACTGGACTTCCCATGTAATGTGAGTAGTAAAGGCTATGTCTGCTCCATCTGACCCTCCTTGTGGATTTTTCAGAGTATCTGCAAGACTGGTGGACATACCTTGTCTTGAATTTCTGTATTACACTTTCCAATCTCAACAATCTATGACTTACAAACTCAAAATGTAGCTTCTAGTGAAACTAGGTCAGAAAGTCCAGGATGGCTAAGGAGTGGTAGAAAAACAAGTGATTAAACTGAGTGGGCTATTTCAAATGCAGTGTGCAACATAAAAAAGAAAGGCAATATGTTACCATGGCTGCAAGATTTAATATCAACCTTACTATCCTAGTTCTTTTCCTCATTTTATTCTACACAGGATATCTTTTTTTCTTATAAATATCTATGTTTTATGAAAAGATGCTCAACACCACTAATCGCAACAGAAATGAAAATCAAAAGCACAATGAAATATCATCTGTTACCCAATAAATTGGCCACTATTAAAAGAAGAGAAAATATTAAGTTTCGGCAAAGACCCAGAGAAATTGGTCCCTCTGCACCTTTGGTAGAAATGTAAAATGGTACAATAATTATGGAAAACAGTATGGAGATTCCTCACAAAAAATTAAAAATAAAATTATCATATGATTCCAACAATAACACTTCTGGTATATACTCTAAAATAATTCAAAGCAGGATATCAAGGAGATATTTGCACACCCATGTTTGCTGCAGCATTGTTCACCATAGCTAAGAGGTAGAACGGGAAGCAACCAAACATCCACCAACATATGAACAAATAAAGAAAATACAGTATATATGTATAAAGCAATGTTATTTAGTCTTTAAAAATAAGAAAATCCTGCCATTTACAACAAAATAAGTGGGTTTGGAGGACATTGTGCTAAGGAAAATAAGCCAGCCACAGTGCATAATCCCACTTTTATGAGAAGTCTAAAATAGTCAAACTCAGAGAATTAGATGGTAGATAGCAGAGTGGTTACCAGGCACTGGGCAGAGGGGGAAACAGGGAAGTGTTGGTCAAAGGATACAAAGTTTCAATTAAGGCAGATGAATAAATTAAGATCTATTTCCAATATAGGGCCCCTGGTTGACAATATTGTATTATATACTGTACTTGAAGTTTCACTAAGAAGGTAGAACTTATGATAAGTGCTCTTACCACCAAGTGTGTGTGTGTGTGTGTGTGTGTGTGTGTGTGTGTGTGTGTGTGTGAATGGGTGGGAAGGAGGAACTTCTGGAGGTGGAGGTGAGGTGGTAAGTTTTTGGACTTGAATGTGGTAATGATTTCATGAGTGTATACTTATTTTCCAATTCATCAGGTAGTATACATTACCTAGGTACACCTTTTTAATGTCTATTATACCTCAGTAAAGTGTTTTTTTTTAAAAAAAAAAAAAAAAGGAGAAACTGGTATTTGTCAAGGACTGGGGAGAGGAAGGAATTCATGTTTAATGGGCACACCATTTCAGTTTTGCAAGAAAATAACGTTCTAGAGATCTGTTGCACAACAGTATGAATATATTTGACACTAACGAACTGTTCTCAAAAATGATTGGGATGGTAACTGTAATGTTATGTGGTTTTTAATAAAATTAAAAAATACCTATACTCTAATATTCAAAAGAACCTGAATAATGAAACAGGCACCTCCAAAGACAACAAGAGAAATTTGCCTATTGTAGAAAGGGCAGGCACGCATCAGCTTTTATCTCAGTTGATGGGCAGCTACTTGGCAGTCTCCAACTTAGTAAACAGATTTTTCCTGAGTCACAGACCAAGAGAAATCCTTCTCCTAACTCCATCGCAAACCCCAATGTTGCTCACTGCTTCCAACAGGGCATACTACCACCTGGCACCCATTCCCCAGGTGGCCACTGTGTCATTTATTTTAGCCCCCTTTCATTACCTACTTAACAACAGAGAAAAATGAAGCTAATATTATTGTCTATTTTTCTTCTCTTGGAGAAGCAGACGCTAGAATTAGCCCAGAGGTTTTACTCTCAAACTCTCTCTTTTCTTTCTTGCCTTCCTTCTTTCTTTCTCTCTCTCAAGTCAATCTAGGTCCTCCCAGGGTTCAATTTATTCTCTAAATGAAACAAAAAGCCTTTTACAATGTACATTCAATCCACTCAGATTGCAGTGTTCTAGTTCAGAAGTTACAATTTCAGGTAGAGAGACTCTTTGATGGGAAAGTTAGTTTCTTAGAAATGACTATGTAACAGCTATATCAGTGTGTCTCTCCTCACTTGTTTCATGAAATACTGTCTTTGCAGGCATACACATACCTCCTCTAAGCTTTCCTTAAAGTCTCCAAAAAATAGCACAACAGGTGGTGGCGCAGTGAATAGAGCGTCGGACTGGGATGCGGAAGACCCAGGTTTGAGACCCTGAGGTCACCAGCTTGAGCGCGGGCTCAGCTGGTTTGAGCGAAAGCTCGCCAGCTTGGATCCAAGGTCACTGGCTCCAGCAAGGGGTTACTCAGTCTGCTGAAGGCCCGTGGTCAAGGCACATGTGAGAGAGCAATCAATGAACAACTAAGGTGTCGCAATGAAAAACTGATGATTGATGCTTCTCATCTCTCTCTGTTCCTGTCTGTCTGTCCCTGTCTATCCCTCTCTCTGACTCTCTCTGTCTCTGTAAAAAAAAAAAAAAAAAGTCTCCAAAAAATAGCCAACCATTTGGCTAGCACACTTAATATGAGCTTATTGGGAGGATAAGGAGAATAACTTAATTCATAGATGTGATGGCTGGTATAAAATCAATTTAGCTAAGCTGGAACTGCATCTTCCAGAATTCTCCTCCCTGCATGGTTCTGGGTTAGGGCCACACTCACAAGAATGTGTGCAGGTGGAAGTGTACAAGGGAAGTGTTTACACGGAGATGGAGGGGGTTCAGGGCAGGTGCCATGGCCATCCACTCATACACATTGATCTTGTGGCCCACCTTGTTGGCTTTGGGCAGCCCTGGGCCCAAACTCCTGTCCACTTTCCATTGGCTCTTTTCCTTGGCTTCCCTGAATCCTGGGGCAGGTTTGTGAGCAGCTTTGGAGAGCAATGTCCTAGCAGATCACCCATATCACTGAAGGTTTGGAGGCATTGAGAGACAGATGGAGGTTCCAGTTTGTTCTTTCTCTCCCTCACTTCACATCCAGACTTCTGGCCTTGCTGATTTCAGGCCCAGCACCTGATACTGGACAACAGGCTTATATATACATAAAGGTCTCATTCCTATAATAAATTCTTTATATTACTTACATGGTTCTGCTTATCTGAATCTTAATTTCTAGAGGAAATTCAACAGCTAATGGCATGTAGAAACTGAAATTCTTTTCAGCTTCCAAATCCTTGGTAACAGCATTCACTTCCTTGGATGACTGAAGAGAAGAGTAGTGGTATCCAGGTTGAATCTCTCATTTTCTCTGGACTCTCACCATAAGCAAGAACCAGGAAAATGGTTTCTGGCCTCCCTGCAAGTCTCTTCATGATTTGATTCTCCACCCTGTCTCTATTCTGCTTCTTCTGTCCCTGGACTCACCACTGTCCAGGCACAAACCTACCGGTTCACATCTGTCCACAGTTACTTTATATCTGTAATCAGACCTGTGTGTGTGTGTCAGATCATAATTTCTTACTACAAATATACAACGTTTTATTTATTTCTCTTTAAGCTTTACTAAGCAGTAAATCTGAAAATGTCAGACCTAAGGATTCCCCTTTTATGGAATAAGTAGAAGAACACTTTGCTAGCAGTCATCCCCAGCTCTGCTCAATCAGCCTGACCTATGGGAGAGACCTTGAATCTCTTTGGATCCTCCCATCTTCGTATGTAGAGAGAAAACTTAAAATTAATGACCTCTCAAGACCCCTATAACTTCAAACATTTCATTTGAAGTAAATCTTCTAAATAACACTCTAAAGACAGTAAGAGAAACTTCATCTTTAAAAAAACTAAAAGTAAATATTTCCAGAAGGAAATATTTAGAGACTTTTGTACATTTTCAAAGGTATATCAAACCAGAGACACAGCTATATAAAAGCATATTCCAGAATAAAACTCAAAGCAAATTTAATATTCAATTACTGTTACTAAATTAACTTTTAGCATACTTATTTACATAGTTTTTGATCCTTTATTTTTATGTTGATAATCTTGTGTTTTTAATGTGAAAAACATTTTAAAATTCTATTTGGAAGTACATGAACTATAAACTGTAAGGAAATAATTAAAATATTCTACTAGCTCTAAAGAAAAACTGCTTCAGGTTAAAACTCATTTATTATATCCCTTGGGGACAGCAAGTTAATACATTATATTGAAGTTTCCAGGAAGAACACAGCTCTCAAAGGGCCCTAATTGACTTCTAAGAAGTGAATTCAACTTGGGGAAAAGCCAAGCATAAAATTTTGCTGACCTGACTAAGTTCACTTGAAGTTAAACAGCTTGTCTTTGCCTCATCTGCCTGTGTCCTACACTGTACCTGATGTAATGAATATCTAGGTATCCCCCCATCTTTGCATGAATGACATCAGGCACTAACTTCTGTGTAGTACTTGAAGAAAGGACCACGGCTGTGTGTCTCTCTTTATTACCAGTCTCTATACCTAGGGATGGCCAGATTCCTGCTTCATAATCAAACTCATTGACTAGAGTTCTCCTTATAGACAGGTGGCCCAGGTACTGGCTGTTTCCGTTCCCAAATCTCATGGATCCCCTAGGAGCAGGGGTGGGATTCAAATAATTTAACAACTGGTTCTCTGCCCTAATGACCATTTTAAATATAAAACAATATACCAAAAGGTAGTTTTTTATTTCATGCATGTAATACTTAAATAAGAACAATATAAGAGGTAAACAAAACTAGATCATGTTATAAAAAAGAATTTTAAAATATTAATGAAAATATATTAAATAATACCTGACAAAATACAATTAAACTGTTATTTAAGATATTTCCATATTGCTTCTTGACAGGCGTCCTCACTTCCTACTGAAGTAACAAAGGTGAGGGAATTAAAATGTAGTATTTTATCAAAGATATAATGAGTTTTTTGAAATAAATAAATAATTACAAGCATAGTTCCATCAAATTTTTTTTTATCTATAGACAAAATGAACATTACTACAGGCACTTAGAATATGCTCTTTTACAGATAAACGTTAAAAAGGAGTAAAGAATGTAAATTTGTGATTTCCACATTGGGTGGCTGCCCAGGCACCCACCTTAGAGAGAACCCTGATTACAAGTGCCATTTTAACAACTGGTTCACTGAACACAACAAGAAATTAAGTATTGGTTCTGCCAAATTGGTGCAAACTGGCTGAATCCCCCCACTACCTATAAGTCCATTTCTTACCAACAAGAAAGAGTACCTCAGAGGAGAAAACTAAGAGACCAGACGTCAGAGTCAAGAAGCATGGAGAATCATGATAGTAGCACTGAGTTCTAGTAGGGAATTAGTCACACGTGCCTTACTGTATTTCTAAACTGCTATGGACCAGTGGCTTTTGTGTGCCTCCCATTTTTTCTCTTTTTGAATAAAAATGTCTATTGTAGTCACCCTATACCTGTGCCACCACAGTGGGACCGATAATCTGTCTCTTCAGTTCACAGACCTTCAGATTGAGAAGGATGGTACTCAGGGAGGTAGATTTGAGGAACCACACCAAGAAGCCTCATTTGCAGCTGGACCTCAAGATTGAGACTGATTTCATGATAATATAGGGCTTTCAGAGAGACTTGAAAGCATATAGTTTGCATTTGAGAGGAATATAAACAACCGTCGCTATAGATTAAATTGTGTTTTAAAATACGCTTTAAGCCTGACCAGGTGGTGGTGCAGTGGATAGTGTCGGACTGAGATGTGGAAGACCCAGGATCGAGTTCCCGAGCTCTCCAGCTTGAGCACGGGCCCATCTGGCTGGAGCAAAAGCTCATAAGCTTGGACCCAAGGTCGCTGGCTCGAGCAAGGGGTTGCTTGGTCTGCTGAAGGCCCGTGGTCAAGGCACATATGAGAAAGCAATCAATGAACAACTAAGGTGTTGCAATGGCAACGAAAAACTAATGACTGACGCTTCTCACCTCTCTCCATTCCTGTCTGTCTGTCCCTATCTATCCCTCTCTAACTCTCTCTCTCTCTCTCTCTCTGTCCCTGTAAATAAATAAATAAATAAATAACTAAATAAATAAAATATGCTTTAAAATATAACCCCAAGTTTATCACTTATCCTATTTAGAAGTGGTATCTTTCACATGATTCTGACCAGGATCTTGGAACTTCTACAGCCATTAGAGTGTGGCAAATGTTATGTTGTGTGTTATCTGAGGCTAGCTCAGAAAGAGACATGTAGCTTCCACCTGCCTCTCTTGGGGTTCTTTTCTTAGATTCCAGATTCAGTGTTGTAAGGAAGCCCAAGCTGCCATATATAAAGGTAATGTGTAAGTATTCAGGCCAAAGGCCCCAGATCATTTCAGCCCTAGCTATGAAGCCATTCCCAGCTTTCAAGTCTTCCCAGCTGAGGACCCAGACAATGCAAACCAGAGACAAAACATTTCCATTGTGTCCTTCCCAAATTTCTGACACACAGAAATTATGAGTACAACAAAGAGCTGTTGTTTTATACTATTAACTTTGGGATGGTTTATTACGCAGCGATATACAACTGAAACTACCCCTGTCTTCCCTGTCACTGCTGTAGCTCTTAAGTTATTCTACTGCTTCATGCCTCAACCAGGACTGGGATTGCATGTCCTTGAATCCTATTCCTTTTCTGTCTTGCTTATCAAAGATCACCATCACAATGCTTGAGTCATGTCCCTCCCTTCACCTGCTTTGATTTGTCATGCTAAACTGCACTGCCCTATGGATGGAACCTGAGATAGAGCAAACATAACAGTGAGTGACATTATTATGACTAGGCAGTAAATAAGAAAAAGGAAATCATAGCCCGATACTTGACACTTGGCAATATGGTCTAGTGAGCCAAGTCAAGCCTAAGACTTCCCTCTCTTCTTCTTCATCTTTTTTTTTTTTTTTTTTTTTTTTTGGTCCTGGCATCTCTATCTAGAAAGTTGCATTACACCTTCAGTTTCCTATTGGTTTAGGACAAGGGCCAGGAATTAGTGGACAATGAACTTCTGGCAAATCTCCAGCCTCACTTGGCAGAATTCCAAGCCATGTACCATTGCTCTAGACCCCTCCCTAGGCCAGTCTCATGGGAGTCCCTACAAGAGAGAGGGTGCAGTCAGCAGCAAGACTTTCTCACACCTTCACATGTCTTAGTCATCGCTGACCACTCCTCTTGCACATTCAGTCGCAGGCAGTCTTCTTTGGGTCTGACATCTCAAAGCTTTAAGCAAATAAGACGTTCTCCTTTGCCAAAATGGTATCTAGCACACAACCTCTCTGCCTCGTTCCCTGCCTCTTCCGTCCACCAATGCCACTAGCATTCCTCTTACTGAAAACCGTTTGTTACCCATATGCCAAAATCATCTTTAAAATAATGGCAGCAATACCAACAGGAAGGCCTTGGGTGGGTGGGGCTGCAGAATTAGATGAAATAACCACTGAACTCACTAGCTCACCAGCTGATGAGGGAGGTGGCAGCAACTCCTCAGCACTGGCATGAGATCTTGGTTGTTATATCCTAGGATCAGGTGACAGGGCATCTGTGGAGAGCAGAGTGGCAATGCAGGCAGTGTCTGTGAAGGGCAGTGTGACAACCCAGGCAGTGGGTGGTGAGACTAAGAAGAAAAAGATGGAAATGGACAGATGGTGGCTCCTATAGCCGAGAAATGATTCTTCACATGGACGTGGTTGGCACAAAAATTTGAAATGAAACTTGGTAAAGATGAAGTTATATTACCAGAGGCCAAGCCTTTGGCCTCCACAAGGTCTTGAATTTTTATTTGTTTTTCTTGCTTTCCAGAAAGTTAAATAGTGAGGAGGGGGAGGCAGTGACAGATCAAGGAGAATTTAAGTCCCAGATCTAAACTTTGCCATCCTAAAATATTTTGAGTTATAAAAAAGTGTCCTATTTTCACTATCCAGTTATGTAAATAGTTTTCAGAAGTCAGAAGGTTTGCAGAGATTTACTTTGGCTGACGAAATTTTCACTCACCTCTTCTGTATTTCATAGCACCACCCTCAACGGGTTTTCAGTCCCTAAAATTATAAATGACTGTGGACATCTGCTTCTGGCAAATAGAGTCCCCCAAAATAGAGTTGCCCCGCCATCACCAGTTTGCAATCCTAAAATGAAAGGAAGAAAAAAAGAATTGAAAAAAGAGCAGCCTGTACAGCTTCCAGGACATAAGACCTTTCCCAACAACCACCTTCCAGGAGACAGGACCTTTCACAATAACCACCCCCACAAACCACCCCTCCAACAGCCCAGCCTGCCTCCCCCACCACATCTCAGTCTAATGTAACTCAACTGCCACGTATACATGATGGGAAACATCAGTCCCAATTCTGTTTGGTCTATAACCATTTAAAAAGCACTGTTTTGTTAGAATAATGAAAACTCTGTGAGCACAAACTACAGTTAAGAGCTCTGTACACCCCAAGTATTTTAGCCACAACATGCTCATAATGAGGAGACTCCAACTCCTGGTGGGCTAGCTGGCCCCTGACCCCTGGCCCAACAGTCACGGGGTCTCCCTGAATTGGCTTCAGCTCTAGGCTGGCGCTGTCCATGGGGCATGGGGAATGTAATGCGGACCACAAATGTGACTCCATATGTAATCTTTAATTCTCTAGTAGCCAAATTTAAAAAGTAAAAAAAGAAAACAATTATGAAGTTAATTTTAATAATACATTTTTATTTACTATATTAAAAAATTATCGTTTTACTATATAAGCATAGGTCAAAATTAATGAGTTATTTTATAACCTCTTCAAAACCCTTCAAAACTGGATGTCTGTTTCTATAACTCAGACCAGCTCTTTAGGAGATTCTTTTTTTTTACAAGGACAGAGAGAGAGTCAGAGAGAGGGATAGATAGAAATAGACAGACAGGAATGGAGAGAAATGAGAAGTATCAATCATCAGTTTTTCATTGCAACACCTTAGTTGTTCATTGATTGCTTTCTCACATGTGCCTTCACTGTGGGCCTTCAGCAGACCGAGTAACCTCTCGCTCAAGCCAGCGACCTTGGGTCCAAGCTAGTGAGCTTTTTTTTTTTTTTTTTTTTTAATTTTTTTTTATTTATTCACTTTAGAGAGGAGAGAGAGAGAGAGAGAGAGAGAGAGAGAAGAAGGGGGGAGGAGCTAGAAGCATCAACTCCCATATGTGCCTTGACCAGACCAGTGCAGGGCTTTGAACTGGCGACCTCAGTGTTCCCAGGTCGACGCTTTATCCACTGCGCCACCACAGGTCAGGCCAAGCTGGTGAGCTTTTTGCTCAAGCCAGATGAGTCCACCCTCAAGCTGGCGACCTCGGGGTTTCAAACCTGTGTCCTCTGCATCCCAGTCCGATGCTCTATCCATTGCACCACCGCCTGATCAGGCCTAGGAGATTCTTATGCTCACTAAAATTTGAGACCCGCCACAAGCAGTGTAATTTATATTTATCCTACAAATGTTTTATAGGCACCGATGTACCTAAAAGGCAGCCAAGGATTTGACAAAACTACAGCCCACTGGGGCTTCAGTTCCTCTGCTTGTGTAAATATAGCAAAAAGCACTAGTGTTTTTCTAGATGGGATTCAACGATGGGTCAAAGAAGGTCCCTTTATTTTGCTCCTAATATGCTTGGCCCTTTATTGCTTCCTCCCCACTTCCTTACCTTAGCATGCCATTCTCCCGGATTCATTCAACACCTCTTCATGTTTCCTTTTTTTATTTTATCTATTCATTTTAGAGAGAGAGACATACAGAGAAAGAGAGAGAGAGAAGGGGGAGGAGCAGGAAGCATCAACTCCCATATGTGCCTTGACTGGGCAAGCCCAGGGTCTTGAACCAGCGACCTCAGAGTTCCATATTTACTCTTTATCCACTGCGCCACCACAGGTCAGGCATACTCTTTTATGTCTTGATTCAACATTTCTGTGACCATTTTCTTGTTACCAAGCTTACATCTTCTCTAAAAAATGGTTTCCCGACAAATATACTGATTCTACGACATTAACTCGGCTGGCATTCCTAATCCCACCCACCTAACTCATCTTCTTGTTTAGCGATAGCAGTGAGTAAAGTAGAGGGACAGAGCTCATTATTACCCTTAAGACCAGAAACCACTTTGTTCATTCTTTGTACAATGGCCTTTGCAGAATTGATCTTTATGAATATCTCATTCCAGATTTCTTTTCGATTCCCATTAAATTAATGTATTGTCCTTCCCTTACATACTTCAAATGCCAACTTCCTCCCACTCTTAAACTGGAGATGGTTTATTAAACCTTCCTTTGTGCTGCCTCCATAATGTAATTACACTTAAATTCTTACACATTTCATGCTGCAATATAATACCTTGCTCACAAAAATTAGGGGATATTTCAAAATGCATTTTCAGGACCAGGGAACGTGAAGATACTCCAGTACTTTCAGCCTTTTGTATAGTGTATTTTCACCAATGAAATAAAAGTTGGCTTTGCATCTCATTTGTATAATCAAACAATTTTCTTTGACTTGTCATTTGCTTTTCTGATGTTCTTGTTTAATAAAAAAAATCGAATACTTCTTTTTTTATATCACTTCATTTTCATCTTGAAATATCCCCTAATTTTTGTGAGCAGTATATTTGGTGGCCTTTCTGTTTCCCCTGTTACATGATGCACCCCACCTAGGCAAGTATCTGATTCATTACTTTGCTATCTGATAGATAGTGGGCATTCAGTAATATTTATGTTGAACTGAACTGTTCTCAAACTTTTATGATGGGCATTATTTCATTCCATGTTTTCCCATAAAATGCCTATTTGTTATACCACTGTTCATTGCAGAAATATAATTATACTTATTATATGTAGTATAATACTATTATACTACTTATTATATGCATTATATATAATATACTATACATGAGTAGTGTGCAGGTAATATATGCTTTCATATAATTATACATGTTTTCGTATATCTACAGCTGTTAGCATCTAAAGTAACACTGTCTATTAGAACTTTCTGAAATCATGAAAATATTCTGTCAGTGCCGTCCAATATGGTAGCCTCTAGTTACATGGAGCTGACAAACTCTTGAAATGTGCCTAGTGAGACTGAGGAAGTAAACTTTTGATATTATTTAATTTTTATTGATTAAAATAGAAATAGCCACATTTGGCCAGCGGCTGCCTTATCGGACAGCACCGGGCTAACACGTGCTAGGTGTAATGCGATCAGGACAGTGGTGTTTCAAGTGGGGAGCAGGTGAAAGCAGTCAGCTGAGACCTGGAGAAGTCTTTCATCACTGCCATTTTTTAGAACTGCTGGTGCATAGTGATAAACAGCAGTGGTAACAAACTTTTAGTTTTGTTACTATTTTTAAACTCTTTCCAGTCAGTGCACCCACTCGCTGCTGGCACCCAGCAGGGACTGCTCCCACACTACCCCTGGGGTAGCACTATCTTCAGTCTCTGCATTTCTTCTTGCCCCCACATCACATGCCATTGATCATTTTGACACATGATGGATAACAAAAAAGTTGCAAGTGATTGTGCTAAAAGTGACTCAAAAGTGGCAAAGAGGGTTATCATCACACGGAGTGTTAAAATGCAAGGGGAAAAGCTCCTTGACACTGTTAGGCAATAATTGTTTTCTTTTGGAAATGACCCCAAAACCACAAGCAACAAAAACAAGATCCACAAGTGAGACTACAGCAAACTAAAAGGCTTCTCTACAGCAACATAAGCCATCAACAAAATGAAAAGTCAACCTGTGCAATGGAGAATATATTTTGAACACCTATCACATATGGAGTTAATATCCAAAAATATATAAAGAATTCACCAACGTAATAATGAAAACACAAATCATCTGTTTTGACATTGGCAGAGGAACTGAATAGGCATTTTTCCAAAGAGATACAAATGGCCAACAAGTCCATGAAAGGTCAACATCATTAATTATCAGGGAAATATTAATCAAAACCACAGTAGCTATCATCCTGCATCTGTTTTAATGGCTACAATCAAAATATAAGAGATAAGTGTTGGAGATGATGTGGAAAAAGGGAAACCCTTTTACATTGGTGGTGGTTGGTCTACATTGGTATAGCATTTTGAATAACAGTATAAAGATTTCTTCCAAATTAAAAACAGAACTGTCATTTGATCCAGAAATCTTTTGGGTATTTATCTGAAGGCAATAAACTTACTCTCTTGTACAGCTATCTGTATTCCCATGCTCACTGCAGCATTATTCTAGTAGTCAAAATAAATGAGTAAAGAAGATATGGTACATATATTAAATAGAATAGTATTCAGCAATGAAAAAGAAGAAAATCCTACCAGCTGTGACAATGTGGATAAACTTGAGGGTCAGGGTGCTTGTAAATTGACCTGGGAAATAAATCACTTTTTAATGTATATGTCCATACATTACTATAGAAATAAATTCATTAGATGTTAAAGGATAAAAACAGACAGTTTATAAAATGGCATGTGCAGTCTCTGGCCAGTTGGCTCAGTGGATGGAGCATCAGCCTAATATATGGAGGTCCCAAGTTCAATTCCTGGTCAGGGCACAATGTTCACTTGTAAGTGACCATTTGCTTCTCCCCTTTCTCTCCCTCTTCCCCTCCTGCAGCTCAAACCCTTCGAGCATTGGCCCCAGGCACTAAGGATAGCTTGTTGGTCTGAGCATCGGCCTCAGGCACTAAAAATAGCTTGGTTGATTCGAGCATTGGTCCTAGAAGGGGTTGCCGGTCGATCCTTGTCAGGGTGCATGCAGGAGTCTGTCTCATTATCTCCCCTCCTCTCACTTATATTAAAAAATAAATAAAATATTTTAAAATATAAATTAAATATCATGTGTAATATAATCCTGAATATACATGGGTGTATATGTGTGTGTGTATGGTAGCAACTAGCTACATCATGTGTATGTTCCTGTAGTACACATGGAACATGTGTGTAAGTATATGCATGCCTACACATAGAGAACAAGAAACAGAGAGAATGGTAGAGAATGCAATTAAAAAGTAGATGTGATCATATCCATGTAGTAAAATCACTGGTGATTTTGTTACCTACTTCCATAATAAATTTAAGCAAATATGAAACTTTCCTCAAAAGGCATACAACAAATAAGAAAATCCATTCTTTTTAAATGTCAGCAATTCAAATTCTTCAGTTATTGAGTACACCTTGCAGGATACCATCTTATCTGACAGCTTTCAAAGTCCTCAGCTGTGGTACTGGTTTTTTGTTTGGCCTAGATTGGTTAGATTTGTAGGATTTACTCATGTTTACAACGTTCACTTGTAAGTGGTTTCACTAGGTCTATATAGAGGTTCTTGCTCACTTTTCTCTGAATACTTGTTTAATGACATGGGTTAGATGTATTTCCTCTTTTACATAACTGCTCTTGAAACTTTCATTTTATTTAGGATGATCTGAAACCATGGTTCTCAAAAGTTTTGGATTCAGGGACAAGGGCAACGTCTCCATAAACACCTGCTTTCTCTGTTTCTGTTTATCACTTTTAGAAACTGGACATTTGGAATTGCTTTCAACCAGACACAAATAAGATGAAAAGGCTTTTTTCTTAAATTATATATCAAATTAAATTACTAACTCAGTCCTCAAATGAAAAGATAGATTCTGTCATAATATTAAGTATATACAGCGTTGCCTAAGATAGCCAGCTTAATGAGCCTCAGGAATCATCCGGGCATCTCAAAAAATGCTGATAACCTGGAGGGAGGGATGGTGAAGTCAGATGCATCCTACATGGTATATTGACATCTAATGCAAATAAAAACAGAACTTTGGGTTTTAAATTAGATATAAAGCCGTTTCTCCATATAAGCAATCTTGTGCAATTAGAAGTCAATTCTGCCTGATCAGATAGTTAGGCTGATCAGAGGGTACAGAAATTATTTCAGAAAAATTATTTCTAATGTCAAAAGTTATTTATACAGGAATTGACATGGCCTTCCAAACTGTTGAGGGAAGGGAAGGAAAGGGGAGGGAAGGGGAGGGGAGGGGAGGGGAGGAGAGGAGAGGAGAGGAGAGGAGAGGAGAGGAGAGGAGAGGAGAGGAGAGGAGAGGAGAGGAGAGGAGAGGAGAGGAGAGGAGAGGAGAGGAGAGGAGAGAATATGTATGTTACCTATTTCTAGAGTTGACCAAATTGTAACTTTTGAACTATACTAACTAGTGTGGCTGAATTAACACTTTGAGACCCAGACCCAATGAATTTTGTACTATGACCCATTTCATTTTTGCAAAAATTGTTTTGTTAGTGGGGGGATCACACATTCTTTTTTATTCATGAGCATTTAGTGAGTGCTATAGCTGACCAGACCTTGTGCTAAATTCTGTGCCTATGAATTAAGACAGGGAAAGACATGACAAACTTATATTTCATACTATTAATATTACCAACACCCCCACTCCAAAATAGGAGCAGGTGCATCAGCTAGCTACCCACTGTTTAGTCCAGTGGTTCTCAAATTTTTTGAAGTCGGGGTGCACTTAAAATTCTATAAATAATTGTAGGTGCACTATATACAAATTTCTGAGAAATATGCTATAATAACTAAGTCAAATATTAAAGAAAAAAATATAAAGTCCAAGCGTGCTTTTATGGTAATTAAACGAAATAAATACAAAATTAAATTTATCCTGACATTAAAAAACATTTTTGTTACATTTTTTGAGTTATGCTTTTTAGAATTCATAAAAAAGAGGGGTTAAAAATAAAAGTCAACAAAAAAGTTATCTTTTTATATATGTAGATACATTCTTAGTAAGATTTAGTAAATTCGGCAGGTCCCGGTGCGAATGTGTTAAGTTTTTTCATTCTTGTGTTTATGAGAAACATGAGCCTGATGTGTCCTAGTAATTTCTTCAATGTTTGGGCATATATTTGAAAGGCAAACTCTCATTTCCTCATCAATACATTGAAGAATTCCTCTCTTTTTACTCTTAATTGTGTTGAGAGTAGAAAATCCTGATTCACATAAATAGGATGTTGAAAATTGTAGTAAAAAGCTTTTTAAGATATTGCCACATATTCTTCTTTTATAGAAATCCAAAAGGCTTCAAGAGATAATTCCCTATGTTTAATCATCAATCCACGATCAGTGGATATAGCTGCCAGTTCTTCTTCTTCTGTTAATGTTAAACCAGAATCACTTGAAACTTCCACGAATGGGTTTCTAATCCAAGCGTATTGTTCAGTGTTAAGTGATGGAAAATGCTATAAATTAAATTATACCCATCAGCCTTCAAGTCCTATTTTATTTACACTTAACTTTTGCTCACTTCCAGAATCAGATTCTTCAATATCACACATTCTTTTTGAGAAATCTATTCATTTTATTTGGGTGTATTTATCTAAAAATAATGATGTGTTAATAATAAATATAATAATGATGTGTTAACAAAAAGAGCAGTATTTCCATAATAAAATGGTATAATAGAGTAACTATAATTATTTTTATATCTAGGCACATGCCGCAAACCAGTGCAGCTAGTAATTTCAGGTCCCAAGTGCGAACTGTGTGGAATTAAGAAAATTCGTGGTCAGGCCTGACCTGTGGTGGCGCAGTGGATAAAGCGTCGACCTGGGAACACTGAGGTCATCAGTTCAAATCCTTGCACTGGTCTGCTCAAGGCACATACGGGAGTTGATGCTTCCAGCTCCTCCCCCCTTTCTCTCTTTCTCTCTTTCTCTCTCTCACTCTGTGTCTCCACTCTAAAATGAATAAAAGAAAAATTAAAAAAAAAAAAGAAAATTCGGGGTCAGAAGGGCCCTGTAATTGCTGCTGGCAAGAACAAAGCATGCCCCAAAAACCACATTTTGCTTTATTTATAGGGCAAAGTGAGCCATTAGCAAATCAATGAGATCTTTGATCATGTTCCCAAGGCAACCCAAGAATTTTACCAAGTGCAGAAAACCCCCACCATACATGTCATCTTAACTTTACACCAAACAAAGGATAGAAGAAACTTGCCTCCAGTTTTTCCAGGGAACATGGGGGGCAGTGTAAACAATCCAGCACCACAGCTTAACAGCCTTTTGCAACCTAGTCAGGCAAGTGAGATGGGGGGCTGGGCAGACTGTCAGCTTACAGCCAATTCCCTATACCTCTGTCCCCCAAAAATCTAAACTCTAAAAACCCTGTTGATTTTTTGGTCCCCAAAAGGCACATATTTCTCTGGAATACCAAAGGGCACACCTGGAAATCTTCTAGGTCGCACTAGTGTGCCATGGCGCACACTTTGAGAACCACTGATTTAGTCTTTTGAAGTAACTGAATGGACAAGTATTTCACTTCTTAGTCACTCTGCCTCAGTGCTTTTTAGCCTTTTCAGGGAGTTTTCCTCTCTTAGAGGACAGTTTCTATAGATGAGCTATAGATGGCGCTAATTGACTGTAGTGGAACAAGTTTCTTAAAATCAACTTATTGTGGAAGTTTTCAAACACTACGAATGTAGAGATATTATAATGAAGCCCCGTGTACCAATCACCCAATGTCAACAATTATCAACAAATGGCAATCTTGTGTACCTACCCCCACCCACTGGATTTTTTTAATGAAATCGCACATATATCATTTCATCTATAAATATTTTTATATGTATCAATAAAAGTAATGATAAGATAAGCACCCTGAGCAGACTGCAATCTGTCAATTTTTGTTTTTGTCTTTTAAACCTCTAAAGTTAAAGTCACCAAAAATTTTTTTTATTTATTTTTTTGTGTGAGAGAGACAGAGATGGGGGGAGTGGGAAGGCGGGGTGGGGGTGGGGGACAGACAGAAAGGGAAAGAGATGAGAAGTATCAACCATTAGTTGCAGCACTTTAGTTGTTCATTGATTGCTTTCTCACACGTGGAGGGGGGAGCTCCAGCTGAGCCAGTGGACCCCTTGCTCAAGCCAACAACCTTTGGTTCAAGCCAGCAACTTTGGGCTCAAGCCAGAGACCATGGGGTCATGTCTATGATCCCACATTCCAGCTGGTGAGCCGGCAACCTCAGGGTTTTGAACCTGGATCCTCAGCATCGTAGGTCCATGCTCTATCCAGTGTGCCACTGCGTGGTCAAACAGCCAAAAAAATAATAATAATAATTTAATGAGTTAATTCAGACTGCTCCATTTTGAGACTTTTGGTTTTCTGTTTTCTCTTCCTCACTGCACACTGCGTGTCCCATCCCTTCCACCCCTGCCTTTCTCTCACCTTTACATGTGCATCCGTCTCCGGCCTCATGAGTGACCATAAAGTAAAAGCTGATTTCGCTTAGGCAACTGAGAGTTTCATCAGAGTTTTATTACATCAAATTTTTTTTTGTTATTCACCATGAGGAGGTTTAAGAAGTAGGTCAGTGGAAAAATTGTATTTTCAAACTAAAACTGTGGGTTTTGTTTATGGAAAATGTTCAGATTGGAGAAGAAGCAGAGGCGGGAAAACAGCAGGTTTCCAAGAGCAGCATGGGGGGGTTGGCGGGGGCAGAGAACTGGACTTGGAGACTGTATGGATCCTAACGCTGATCCCATCACTTATCACGACATGACCTTGAGCAAGTCACTCAACCTCTCTGTGCCTCAGTAGTTTTCTCTTTGGCAACAGGGGAGTAATTGTACCTGCTCAAACTGACACTGCCATAGCAGAGATGGACAGAGACGAACGCGAAAGTGCATTTTTATTCACAAAACACTGCGTACATGCATGAAGTCAAGCAGCATGGCACAGTTGTTCATAGCAAGCATTCAGGTGTCAAACAGATTTGTGTGTGAGTCCTAGCCCCGTGTGACCTTGCACAAGTGGCTTTACCTCTGTGATCCTTAGTTTCGACACCTATGAAATAAAGATAATTATAGAACCCATATAGTAAAAGAACCTGTGCAAGAATGAAATCTTACCAGTTGCAACAGCATTGATGGGTATTATGCATAGTGAAATAAGTCAGACAGAGAAAGACAAGTACCATATGATTTTACTTATATGTGGAACCTAAAGAACAAAATAAGTGAATAAACAAAATAAAAACAGACTCACAGATACAGAGAACAGGCTGATGGTTGCCAGAG
Organism: Rhynchonycteris naso; assembly: GCA_037038555.1. Classification (NCBI taxonomy): domain Eukaryota; kingdom Metazoa; phylum Chordata; class Mammalia; order Chiroptera; family Emballonuridae; genus Rhynchonycteris; species Rhynchonycteris naso. The sequence continues at coordinate 43,394,476 of CM073004.1, read as the reverse complement.
GGAGGGGTTTGGGGACTGGGTGTAAGGTGAAAGGATTAAGAAGTACAACATTAAGTAGTTACAACATAGTCACAGGGATGTAAAGTACAGCATAGATAATATAGTCAATAATATTGTAATAACTATGTGCGGTGTCATGTGGGCACTTGAAATATTGGGGGACACTTTGTAAAGTATATGGTTGTCTAACCACTACGCCATACACCTGAAACTAATACAAAATAATACTGAATGTAAACTGAAAAATAAAACTTAAAAAAACAATGCATGTAAATCACTTAGAGTGCTTGACACACAATGAGCAATCAATATCTGGCAGGTGCTACTTACAATTTTTACTTCATTTCTAAGCTGAAGGACTAGAGAAGCCAAAGGGACTCTGAAGAACATTGCCTAAGAGGACCCAGGAGGGCTATTCATTCAAGTTCACATCTGCTTCCCGGATCAAATTCACCCCAGTGTTTCCTTAAACCTCAGCTGGCACCTTGGACCTAGCCTTTCCAAGATCCTTGAGAGCAGGCCTTATCTCCTTGCTGGGGGGCGGGGAGGTTAGTCAAAATTTCTGGACCTAAAACAAAGGGAAACTGATCAACAGGGCTAAAGGTTAGGAAATTCACATTCTTCCCTCTGCCTTCTTGTGATCCATAGATAATTTCAAGCAGCCCTGTCAAGGTGTTGCTTAAAGAAAATGACAAACGCTGGTCTGTCACAGGTAGAGATGTTATGATGACACAATGCCGGATTCACTTGATCCCTAATTACACTGACGGAAATGTTGACCTATCCATCTCCAGGAAGGTGATCACCTGACTGGGGCTTTCTGAAAGCAACTTGCCTCTCCACTCTGAACTGGGAGGGACATGAGAAGGGGCAAATGCTTTCAAGTAAGTCTGTTCTCCGTTCTGGGGAAAAACAACAACATAGGATTCACTATCAGGAAATTAACACCTACCTGATTTTATTTTCTTCATCTGTCATTTTTAAAATCAACCTCCCACTCAAGAGTAATATTTTATATTGTTGATACTCTTAAGACTGGGATCTTAACAAAGAAAAGGTTGTCAAAAGACCCAGGACAACTGCTCAAATCACTGCTTAGACACTCAGATAGCCAGAACAGAGGCTGAGTTTGGCTCGCAGAGTTTCTCAGAGCAGTGTAATGAAGGAGGGTTTACAAATCTTCTGTAGGGTTCCTTGAATACAGACTTACACCAATGAATACAACCACCTTGCTCCTCTTTTGTGACAGCCAAAGCCTTTGCCATTCATACAAAACCTTTATGTGACAGGTCTAAGAACTGATGAAATGTAAACAGGAAGGGGTGGGGGTAATTCCCCTATTATAAGAAGAAAGACAGAAAGGAAGTCACTAGGATCTCTCTCCCACCCTCGGCCAGCATCTCCCAAACCTATTTGAGTAAATGATACAGTACATTCATAAATTACTTTGCAAAAAGTGAGGGGATTACTTGCTAAAAATAAGTTCAAGAAATATTGAATTTATGGTAAAGTGTCGGCCCAGCGTGTGGCAGTCCTGGGTTTGATTCCTGATCAGGCCACACAGGAGAAGCAACCACCTGCTTCTCCACCCCTCCCCTCCTTCTCTCTCTCTCTTTCTCTTTCCGCCTCCTGCAGCCATGGCTCAGGTCAAGCAAAGTTGGCCCTGGGCACTGAAGATGGCTCCCTGGCCTCACCTCAAGCACTAAAATGGCTTGGTCGCTGAGCAATGGAGCAGGAGCCCCAGATGGACAGGCCATTGCTTGGTAGGGGGTTTGCTGGGTGGATCCTAGTTGGGGCACATGTGGGAGTCTGTCTCTCTGCCTCCCTGCCTCTCACTTAATAATAAAAAGAAAGAAAGAAAGAAAGAAAGAAAGAAAGAAAGAAAGAAAGAAAGAAAGAAAGAAAGAAAGAGTTCAATAAAATTAAATTAATCAGGTCACATTACTACAAGATTATCAGAGCCATTAACTGTCACTGTGCTTAAACACTCCAAGAGGGTAAAGGATGTCTGAAGTATTTCCCAAACATGTTTTATTATGAAATCTTTTATTCATGGATTATATAAGAAATTGGGGAAAACTTCCCTAGCCTGATATTTCATATTTTTAACCCCACATGTTTAAAGTGCTACATCCTCCCACAAAAGTAAAAATTGAACATCCAAGGATAGAAAGAAGCAAACCTCTTTTAGGTGAAAGAGTTTATGTTCAGGATCTATCACTTGTTCGCCAGGTGGCTCCCCGCTTTTATTCCTTTAAAACAAATTGCCAAAATACACAGACACATCATCAGGAACTGGCCATCCCTTTCAAACTTGTGGCAAGGAAAGACATAGCCTATAACCATGTGTTATGGGCTGAATTGTGTCCCCCTGAAATTCATTTGTTGTAATCCTAACCATCAATATCTCACAATGTGACCTTATCTGGAGATTAGGTTTTAGCAGAGGTAGTTAAGTTAAAACAAGGTTATTTGGGTGGGGCCTAATTCAGTATGTCTTGTGTCCTTATACAAAGGAGAAATTGAAACACAGAGGTCTGCACAGGAAAGACAACATGAAGACACAAGGAGAAGATGACCATTGACAAGCCCAGAAAAGAGGCCTGAAAGAGATCCTTCCCTCAGAGCCCTCAGAAGAAACTGACCCTGCTGACACCTCGATTTTGGACTTTTAGCCTCAGAATTGTGAGATGATGCATTTCTGTTAGGCAGGCCACCCAGTTTGTGATATTTTGTTTTGGCAGCTCTGATAAATTCATACATTGCCTTTATAATCAACCTTTGCTGTATTTATTTACTTATTCATCAGACTTATGAGACTCTATTAAATTTCCAAGAGTGTTCTGGGTGCAAGAGATACAATGGCAAACAACTGCAAACATTTTCCCTGCCATTAGTGGTCTTACAGTCAACGGAAGAACACAGATGTGAAATCAAATAATCACTTAAAACACTGTAAAATTACAAACTATGGAAATAACTAAAAAGAGACAATAAACATGCTAGGTCATCTGTATAGACAGGAGCCTGACCCTGGGCTAGAGTGTCAAGAAAGCTTCCTTGAGGAAGTGACAGATGAGCTTCAACTGGAAGGATTAACAGAAATCATAAGGTAAAGGGAGGGTGTGAAAACCGTGCTTCCACCAGAGAGAGCAACATGTACAAAATAGATTTTAGACAAAACTAAATAAAATAAAATAAGGTCACTATATATTACAAAGAGTTGAATACTCCAAGGAAAAAAAAAATGACTCTAAATTCTATCTTTCTAATAAAATATTTTGAAATTTTATTTAAAAAATTGACATAAAGCCAAAGAGAAATAGAAAAAATATCTACCATTATAATAACAGGTTTTAATACATTTATCTAAGTAGTTGATAGATCAAAAAGACAAAAATCAGTAAGGACATAGAAGATCTGAATAAACTAGACACTTGATTTAATAGAAATTAATAGATTTATACATACACTACTACATTTCAAATGCACATGCCTTTCAAGCTCACAGGAAACATATAGTAGGCCAGAAAGCAAGTCTCAAAAATTTTTCAAGGAATAGTGCCAGATCACAGCCTCAGTTCAAAATGTAACTAAATTAGAAACAATACCAAAAAGATAACCACCAAAAACACATGATGTTTGGGAATAAAAAAACATACCTATCTCTAAATAATTCATAGGTTAAAAAATAAATCTCAACAGAATCTACAAAATATTTAGCAATAAACAATAATAAATATACTGTCTCTTACAATATGTGAGATACAGCTAAAATCGTACTTGGACGGGAATATATAGCCTTAAATACACAAATTAACAAGGATGAAGGTGGTGTAAGATAAATGAGCTAAGTCTCTCTAAATCCTGTATGCCCCTCTAGATCCATTTGTGGCCCTTATCTTCCTTATTCTGTGCCCCAAGAAGCTTATCTGTAAGGCTAGCACATCATTACAGCTACCTTCTGGCTGGCTTCCAGTTAAGTTTACCCAATTGGTGATCCTGGCAGACATCAGAGGGGAGGAAGAGAGATCAGGTTATTTAGTCTCTGCTTCCTCCTTACTGAGCCATGGTTTTGCAAAGGCTACATTGTTCTGCCCCTTTCCCAAGGCTACAGGTCTCACTAGAGGGTCTGAAAGCACTGCATGCTCACCTGACAACTTCAGGTTGAGGAGCAATAATGGTTTCCTACTGCTGTGAATTCTGGGGGCTTCATCTCGTGTTGGTTTCCTTAACCTTGCCATATCTATGTCAGCACTCTCTGACATGGAGAGTCATGTATGCCATGTATACATGGAGCCAGTATGCCATCTGTTTCCTGCCAGGACCCCGGCTGACCCAGCATCCTACTTAAAAAAGTTAAGAAAAAAAGTAGCACAATAAACCCAAAGGAAATAGATGGAAGAAAAATAAAGATCAGCAGAAATGTATACAATATAAAACAAACATCCAATAGAGAGAACCAACAAAGACAAAAGCTGATAACCCATTAGCGTGATTGATCAGGACAAAAGCTCCCAGAATAATATTAAGAATAAGAAAAGCATAGTTAAATATAATGTAGAGATTTAAAAAATACCAAGGACAATTTTATGCTAATAAATTTGGAAACAGATGAAATGGACAAATTTTTAGAAAAAAAATAATACAATTCCAATAAAAACCTCAAAAGATATATCCCTATAAATCAGGGGTGCCCACACTTTTTCAGCTTGCGAGCTACTTATAAGATGACCAAGTGAAAATGATCTACCTACAATAAAAATGCAAAACATAAATTTATTTCTTCTATATTATCATTATTTAAGTTACTATTATTACTATTTAATATTGTGTATTCTTTCACCTTTCTCCTTCTCAGCTCTCTTTTCGGAGGAAAGTCAATGTCATAGTTTTTATGAACAGTCCGAAAAAGCCGCTCCACATTTCCCTTCTTTGGAATAGCAATGGCACACAGACAGATGAGGCAAACGCACTTAGAATATGACATAGTGAAAAAAATCCCCTCCCATTCTGTATGAAAGTGGTAGGTTTTAGGCTTCTTACTCGGACCAGCTACGGCACTCATTTTTATACCCTTTGTTGTATTTAGTTTAAATAAATTGAAGGCTAACTACACAGCAATGTAACTGAACAAGTTAGCAAGGTTTAACGCGCATGCATAAGGTGTCAAAAGTTCAGACATCAGATTGGCTACCCTGTATGCCAATCAAAAGACAAATGTCTTTTTAATGTCATGCAATCTACCCACACTTCCTTCGCGATCAACCAGTAGATCGCAATCGACATATTGAGCACCCCTAATTTAAGTCTTTAGTTAAAAATCTACCAAAAAAGAGCCTAACCTGTAGTGGCGCAGTGGATAAAGTGTTGACCTGGGAACACTGAAGTCGCCAGTTCAAAACCCTGCAATGGTCTGGCCAAGGCACATATGGGAGTTGATGCTTTCAGCTCCTCCTCTTCCTCTCTTTCTCTCTCTCTCTCTCACACTCTGTGTCTCCTCTCTAAAATGAGTAAAATAAAATAAAAAAGAAATTTTTAAAAAATCTACCAAAAAAGAGCCTGACCAGGTGGTGGCGCAGTGGATAGAGCATCGGACTGGGATGCAGAAGACCCAGGTTCAAGACCCCGAGGTCACCAGCTTGAGCGCAGGCTCATCTGGCTTGAGCAAAAGCTCGCCAGCTTGGACCCAAGGTCGCTGGCTCCAGCAAGGGGTGGCTCGGTCTGCTGAAGGCCCACAGTCAAGGCACATGTGAGAAAGCAATCAAAGAACAACTATGGTATCGTAATGACAACAAAAAACTAATGATTGATGCTTCTCATCTCTCTCCGTTACTGTCTGTCTGTTCCTATCTATCCCGCTCTCTGACTCTCTCTCTCTGTCCCTGTAAAACAAAACAAAATCTACCATAAAATAAAAACAGGTTTCAACAATTTACCCATGAGCTCTAGCAAACATTAAAGATCAAGAAATAAATAATTCCAGTCTTACACAAACTCTTCCAGGGAATAAGTAAACAGGAAATTACTTAATGAGTTTAGCATTACCTTGATGTCCAACCTGATCAAGTTTGAATAAAAGAACTCTCAGGACAATCTCAATCATTATAATAGAAGCAAACATTGTAAACAAAATGCTAGCTGATAAATTCAGTAATGTGTACAACAGCTAGAGACAACATAAACAAATGGTTTCTTCCCAGAAATGCAAGGATGGTTTAACATTAGAAAATTCTTTAATGCAGTTCTTTACCTTAATAAACTTATTGAAAAAAGTTTGTTATCTCAAAAGATAAAAAGGCTTGGGGATGGTGAACTCACAATACAATATTTTAATATCAATTGTTTAATATTAATTGTTCTCATGCATATTCAAAGCATGAGAAAAAAATAAAATGTATGAAATAACAAGGCGTGTTGCAATATAATTAGAGCATGGGAGAAGGTAGCTCTCAAAGAGGAAGTTTAAAGCTAATATCTATATCACAACAAACCTTGAAGGCTAGAAGAGAAGAGTTACAGGGAAGACCTTAGAAACTAGGAAAACAGTCTCCCTTCTTGCTTTTTGGTAATGATTTGGCCGACAGGTAACAACATCACTACCAGGCAATTATTAGAGATTCCCTAGGACCTCTCCACCCTCCCAGGCACTGTAGGCTCTAGAAGACAGTGAGAAGGGAAGTCCCATTCCATCAGCCCACTCCAGCCAGCTGGAGCCCAGGCTGAAGCAATCACTCTTTCCTTCCCAGGATACTGAATCCCTATGCACTGCCCACACTTTATGGCTAGTAGTTCCAGATTCCAGTATCTTCTAGTGAAATCTTAAAAGATAAACAGCCAAACAAATAAAAATACTTCACCTGGGGTGTGTTTTAAATTCTCATTGCTCAGGCCACACTCTATACCTATTAAACCAGTATTGGGGGTGACACCAAACACCAGTCTTAAAAAATAATAATAATAAATTTTAAAACAGGCTGTTCCAGTATACAAGCAGGTTGGAGCCTTTCTCCTCAAAGTATATCTGTGGACCAGCAACATTAGCACCCCTGGAGAGCTCTTTAGAACTGCAGAGCTTGGACCCCACTCAGACCTATTGAATCAAAATATGCATTTCAATGAGAGTTGTATGCCCATTTAAGTCCGAGAAGTTAAATTTGGGAAACAAACCATGGTGGAAATCTGTGTGGAGGCACCAAGGCACAGAGATTTTTCTGGGAGCCATGTTGAGATGGGTGTCATTCACCAGCACTGATATTAGCAGAAAGTCTCCCTGTTCCCATCCATCTTTCCCACTACTGCCAAAATGCTAATCTTGTACTGCTCTACCATGAGATATGAAGTCCGAACCCTTGATCCTGAGATCCATTCACCACCCCTCTCCCCATTTCCAATATTATGTTCAAACTCCTACACACCTCCAACCTCCTCACACACACCCTTGACACTTATGCCTCTGCTGATTCTGCTCCTCCTGCCTGAAATTCTCCCCATTCCCAGCTGTTCCTCTTACTGTCTAAAGAACTCTTCTCCCTACTTCAAACGGCTCAAATGTCTCCTTCTCCATGAAACTTCCTGGAAAAAAATCAGGCATTTTCTCCTCCAATATTTTACAATTCTCCTACATCCTACATCAGTTCAAATCTAACCATGATTATGGCATGGGAATCTCATTTTACATGTCGGTCTTGTTCATGGCTTTGTGCTCTTAAGGGCAGGGACCATGACCTCTCACATTCACTCTGTAGCTAAAGGAATCAAGAATTTTGCAAAGGTCATTGGCTAAGAGTCTAACTGCAGCTCTATCCCTCCCCATGATTCCATCACTGACTCATGGGCTTTCCCCTTTAAGAATCCCAATCAATAAACGATATGCAGCAAACATTTAGTAAATGCTGCTTTGGGAATAAGAAGACGAAGACATACACACAACATTTTTGAAATTTATCTCTGCAACACTTGACGATTCCATCCTCCATTCCCACGCAGAAAATACTTTAAAACTCACAATCCAGTGGGAAGGTAGAGTGATGGCACTCTCTACACTTTCAGCAAAGCTTTTAAGAGTAAAGAATTAGATTAAGACATTTATAAACTGGGTGATATTCTAAATACAGTCAATTCTTGTCTGAATTGGTGAATATTGAACCATTGCTTGTAGGGGAAATACAGGGTTTAATTCCTGTGAGCCTCTGATCACATCTTCATCGCCTGATCAATACAGAACCTTGTTTTATGTGTGCTTCTGTTTAAAGGTAATTCATTTAATATGAATTGTTGATTACATTAAACTCTTGGCCAACAGTACTATAACGCATGCCTGAATGATGCTTATGTAACAGTGCATTTTCTCTTTAAGGCCCATCACAGCCTTCTGCCCCTAGGAACACTAGACAGCACTTCAGCACTGCATTTCTGGGCCATTTTAAACAGTGAAGTCACCAACAAAATGCAAAGAAACATGGGGCTAAATAAACTGTGAAAGGAATAGTATAAGAGCTGAAACAATAAGGCCAGGCATCACTTTGTTCAATGGGAATGTGCGTAGCAGGCAAGTTAAATTTTTCACCATTCTGCACATGTCCACTGATGCCTACAAAAGCACCATGAGTATTGACTTTGGGTTACAAATAAATTTTAGCAGCAATCACATTCATAAATGTAAAATCTGCCAATAGTGAAGACTATACCTAACAAGTAGCAGAGGAGGAGCACCAACAAATCAGAAGCGATGTAAACCACATTATTTGAGGCCCTGGGGGCTCCTGATGTGCCAGGAAAGAATAGTTTGATTGTTGAGTGCTAGGTCATGGGAGCTGTAGGCAGAGCCCAAAGGAAGAGCTAGGCAGTCAGTGGTAGCACAGAAGCAGCGGGCACTTACCAAGCCATTATGGAAGAATCGCAGTGCCTTATACATCAGATTGGCTCTTCTGGTCCTTATTATACCAAAGTCATACCAGGCTGAGAAATCCCAAGTTTTTCCCATTACTCATTATTTTGTAAATCTGTTTGATCTACTATGTTGGAAATTTTATTACTCTTGCTTCAGACAAAGAAAAATATATTTGTATCTTAAGAAAGAGGAAATCTCATGACAATTTTAATAACATCTGTTGGCTATTGGCAAATTGCTTGTTTCAAGTGGCACCACCCTCAATCTTTGTTGACAGGAACAGAGCCTGTTCTGCAGGAAACCTTGGTGCTGTCCAAGTTTACAAAACACCGGTACATAATGGTATCGCACCACTCGCCTTGATGGTGAACCTTTTTATAAAAACAGCCCACTTGCAATGCTGGTCAACCTAGTCCCTACCGCCCACTAGTGGGCGTTCCAGCTTTCATGGTGGGCGGTAGCAGAGCAACCAAATGGTGCCGCGATTGACCCACCATGAAAGCTGGACCGCCCACTAGTGGGCGGTAGGGACCAGGTTGACCAGCACTGCAAAAGTGGGCGGTTTTTATAAAATGGTTGACCATCAAGGGAGGGAAATGGAACATGTCATCAAGCTGCAGTGATATTATGACTGAGACAAGGAGTCCTAGCCTGTCTCTGGCCCTTTAAGGTACACTGTCTTGAGCGCTTCACAAACGTACGGTACATGCCCATCACCTGGGAATCCTATTAAAGTGCAAATTCTGGAACAGACCCAACATTCTATAGTCCTAATGAGCTCTCAGGGGATGCTGATGTTGCTGGTCCGTGGCCCACACTGAACATTAAGGGCCTAGAGTGGAGCTGTGGTTTCAATCACACCTGAGCATGCATCAGAATCACAGAGTCTGTTAAAGCTTAGATTGCTATCCCTCCTCACCCCCAGAGTTTCAGGCTCAGTAGCCCTGGGTTGGGGCCTATGAATTTCCCTCTTTCACAAATTCACAAGTGACAATAATGCTGCTAGTCTAAGGATCACACTTTGAGAACTACTGAGCAATTCAAACTCTTAGAACCTTGTTTTCTGCAACTTATTTATAGACATAATAACGCTAGCTTTTTACTATGTTAACAAATAACTTAAAATGCTCATAAGGTAAACCTCAGTGTTGAAGTTCTCGATATCAGGGGCCATATCTTATATTCATTTGATACAATATAAATATAATAAGGGCAAATTAAGACAACCTGGATTTGTGCCAATTAAATAATGAATTTGATTATCTGGTAGGAACTGTTACCCTTCTAAGTGCTTTCTGTCTCAACAAAACAAATCACCAACTAACAACTTTTCCTCTGAATTTATTTTTTACAAATTTCAAAATATGATTTCTACAAATTTCCTTCATCCTTTTCTTTGCAAATGAAAAGCCCTACAAAGAAAGCAACTAGGATTGGGGGAAAGGGTTGTAAGAAGATGTGGCTCTTTCACTCTGTGTCCCCTGTGCCTAAAACAGGGCCTGTTGAAATGTAAGTCCTCAATACATGTTTGAGGAAGGGAAGGAAGGAAGGAAAGAGAAGAGAAGGAAGGAAGGAAGGAAGGAAGGAAGGAAGGAAGGAAGGAATGGAGGAATGGAGGAAGGGAGGGAGGGAGGAAAGAGAAGAGAAGGAAGGAAGGAAGGGGAGGGGAGGGGAGAGGAGAGGAGGGAAGGGGAGGGGAGGGGAGGGGAGGAAGCATATACCCTGAATTCAATGTGTAGCTTGCTATTGGCATGTCTTCTAAATTATTAAATACCTTTCTAAAGGTAGAAATTTAAGTTTACCTATGGTTGGGTCTTTCAGGTGAAGTCTTCTGGCAGTAAAAAATCAAATTAATTCTTAATAATAATTATTATAAAATTTTTTTAAAGCCAGCTGGTTACATATAATATTAGCTTGTACAAAGTAGTTGGCAGCTAGATCACTGGAGGGGGGTAATTATGATCTATTAATCACATAAGGAGAACATTATCTTTCTTCTAACCAGACTGATTGATCAGCAGATTGATCTGTGTTGTACAAAAATGATGGCTACCAACCAGAAACAGTCATAGTCTGTTTACTCAGCTAAACAATCCAGGCCAGGCATTTGTTCACAGCAAGTCAACCATAACTTCAATGAGACCTATCTGTGCCAACATTTACCAGGTGCTTACTATGCGGTGGCGAATTGTGAGAGTAGAGAGGCGGGGGGAGGTTAAAGGAGAATGAGGTGTAGCCTATACCTAAAGTCATTTCCAGTTAATCTGGAGAGAAAAAAGGGTAAACAAGTGACTTTATCATAGATGTGTGCACAATGGCCATGGAACAGAAAAGGTAGTGACAATATAACTTATTGGGGGAGTCAGGAAAGACTTTAAGAGTGACATTGATCCTGGCACTCTTAAAGGATGCGTACAAATGAACTTAGAGCAAAAGACAGCATACAGAATATTCTAGAAAGAGACCAGCATGTGCAGATGTATTGTGAAATACACTGTAAGAGAAACACAAACATTGTGAAAACAATGGGGAGAGTGCTAATCTGGTGTTCCAGCTTTGAGCACGTCACCTGTGTCAACCCCGGACAAATAGCTATTTAGAACAATACCTGCAGTATTGTTTAAGTCAGTGCTTAATGATAGCAGCAAACAATTAGTTAAGAATGACTGAGCCCAAACTATGAAATGAGACCATGGATAGCTTTCTATACAGCTCAAGTAGCATAAGCAACAAATCAACCCAGACAGATCTGGTATTAATTTTCAATTTCTCATTACAAAGGAAATAGTAAGTCCTTAGCCACTGGAACTCTATTACTTAGGATTCTTCTTTTCTTCTTTTCGTTGTTGAAAACCTGCTGATCCGTTTGTCTTGAGTCCCACGCTGTCTTCCTCCCAATACAATTGGTGCTATTTCCTTAGATCAGAACCTGTACTTTCAGTGGCTGCCTCTGCATATACACAAGACACATTCTCATAATAGAGACTGTGGCAATATTTTTACCAGGAAGAAGTCTTTAGCTTACTATGTTAACTATTGGCCCACAAATGGCTTCTGTCTTTGGTGATAGGGCCCTGAAGACTTCTCTCCCTCAATCTCTCATTGAATATTTTATATCCAGAACAGTTTGTCTATGTGTCCTTAGGAATGAACAATCTCCCATAGTGGGACAAGGAGAAAGGTATCATATACCTTGTCTCTTTTGGTGGAAACAGTAGCTTCCTGAATGGATTTGAGTTGAAAATTATTTCCCCATTGTGGTGGAGTTTCCCAGTAGAATCATAGTTTCACTTATTGAATATTTGTGGAGCATCCATGATTAAGGTGACCAGACATCCCACTTTTGGCGGGACAGTCCCAATTTTTAACAATTTGTCCCGTGTCCCCGCAGTGTTTTAAAAAAAGTCCTGGTTTTTGGAAAGAATGCACAAAAAGCTAGGGAACGGTGGGAGAATGGGAAGAGAATATATGGTTTTCGGCGGGGAGACCCCGCCAGGACCTGGAAGCGCCCACACTGCCACAAGAGCAGGCTGCCCCATGCGGGACCGAAACAAAGAACTTCAGGCAGGACGTACCTGCTGGGGCAGTGGCTGTCAAGTCCCCTAACTACCCATAGACCCGCGTCCTGGACGCCGACGTGGGGCTCCGGGCTCCATGAGGCACAAACCACTCGGTCTCCAGCGGGCGGTGGGGCTGGACAAGGGGAGCATGGCTGCCAAGCGAGCCGGTGGCACTGCCCTGCCTGCTCCCACTCGCTCATGCAGCTCCGGCATCGGTTTCGGGACCATGTAACCCGATCCCTCTGACTCACTCAAAATTTCCCATATAGTAATACTTCAGAAAATGATCTTTTTAATGTGGTATCATTATTAAAAAGATAGATTGATAAGGAAAAGGTTAAATCTTGGGCATCAGCAAAAATCACAATAGACAACAAATGGTTAGAAATATTTCATCATTTTGAAACAAACCATGTTCCATACAATAGTGCACTGAAAATTGTGGAATATGCCCTGTCTTTACCAGGAACTAATGCTGCGACTGAACGCGTTTTTTCTATGCTAAATAAAGTGTGGACATCAGAAAAATCACAATTAAGTGTTGAGACTTTGAAAGCCATTTTATGTGTGAAATATAATTTAACAAATTCTTGTGAAAAATTTCATGACCTTTTAAACAACAACAGCAATCTACTAAAAAAATTCACTCAAATGAGAAATATGCCAAAAAATAAAATAATACTATACATAATTTTTAATGTATTATATTTGTAAATTGTACTTATGTTGAAATTTAAAAATATATATTACAATACTATTTTTGCATTCTATGAAAATTTTTTGCTCCACATAGACCAAATTTTTAATCAAGACCCCCTCCCCCCAGTCAATGGTGTCCCACTTTACCAATTTTAAAATCTGGTCACCTTATCCATGATGTGCCAGGCACTGTTCCAGATGCTTGGATATAGCAGTGAGCCACACAGACAAAAATTCCCATTGGTCGGTGTTCCATCCTGCCCCTGTGTAATTAATTCTGCAGGAGTCTAAGCTCCCAGCTTTAAATCACTCTACAATGATCATCACGTAGGCTGCACAAAGATGCAAAGAAATATAAGAGTAGATTGCATTCAAAAAGCTGTGAAACTCTTCACACCTAACACAAATATCCAGTATTTATTATTTTATTCAATAAATATTTATTGAGCATCTACTATTTACCAAAAATTTATATTCGAGACCAGTACTCAAACTTCAATGTATACATAAATCACCTGGAGATTTTGTTAGAAAGCAGAGTGATTTCATAGGTGGGGGTGGGGGTACTTGGGGTCCACATTTCTAACAGGTTCTTATGTGACCAATGTCACTGGTCCACTTTAGCACCATCATTTACATTCTGGTGAAAGACAGACAGATAAAGCAACAATTAAAAAATAGTGAATTGATATATAAAAAATAGCAGAAGATCAGAAGGAGCCCCAGAGTAAGAATTAAAGATGAGGAGATTGTGATGAGATCGGTCTTTTGAAAATGTAACTCTGAAATGCAATATGAAGGGTAGTCTGGGAGGAAGTAGGGGAGAGACTGAAGACACAAACTAATAATGACAACAATAAGGCCAACATTTATTGAGTACTTACACCAAGGTAAGCATTGTACAAAGTGCTTTATGGACTTATCTCGTTAAATCTTCTCAATAGCCCTGAGATAGGCTTGTGGGAGGCAGAAAAAATGTCTCCCAAACATGTCTATATCCTGATCTCCCAAACCTGAGAATGTGGCAAAGGGAAATTCAGGTTGCAGATGAAATTAAAGTTGCTTATCACCTGACTTTCAGAAAGGGAGAGTAGCCTGAATTACCCAGTTGGGCCCAATGTAATCAGGGGTCCTTAAAGTGGAAGAGGGAAGAGAAAGAAGATTTAGTATCAGAGCGCTCCCATGAGAGAAGACTTAATCGGTCATTACTGCTTTAAAGATGGAAGGGGGCCACACCAAGGAACGCAGGCAGACTAGATAGAAAAGGAAGAAAAATGCACTTGTCCCTAAAATCTCCAGAAGGAAAGCAGCCCTATCAACTCCTTGATTTTAGCCCAGTGAGACCTATTTCAGACTCTGACCTTCAGAACTGCAAGATGCTAACTAAATTTATGTTCCTTTAAGTTACCAAGGTTGTAGTAATTTGTCACAGAAGCCAATTGAAAAAAGAAGAAAATGGGAACACAGAGAAGTTTTTTAACTTGCTAGTAAATGGCTAGATTGGGGTCTGAACCCAAGATTCACATTAACAACATTAGAGTAAGAAACTGGGTTCAAGAAACTGTACTTGGCAGGATTTGGTGACTTCAATATGCAAGGATCCAGGAGATGAAGAAATCCAAGGTAATACCAAGGTGTAGTTTAAGCCACTGTTGGAGAAGTGACACCATGCATTCATAGGAATAGCAGAAGCTAAAGAGCAATAGGAAGTTTGGGAGAGGCCTACAATCTACTGGTATCTAATTTGCATACTCAAATCCTGATTCCCCTAATAGCCAAGCTGAACTACAGTAATCCTCGTAAGGAATAACATTCTCAATAGGATCTTCTCTGCAGCTCCTCATTCAAGTGCAGGAAATGCAGAGCTGGGATGGGGAGATGAAAATATAGCACGTGCAAGAAGAGCTTGCCAAACAGGGTCAGTCTCTCCTTTTGAAAGAGGGCTTCTGTTATGTGAGAATTATTATCAGATTGGCATTTGCTTCAGTGTTTTGGACTTCCTTCACAATCAACTTATAAAGCGGCTGTTTTATCAAGCATTCTTAATTTCCTCTTCTTCAAGACAATATTGCACAATATGACGATTTGAGGACCCTCCTTTGGAAGAAGTTATTTAAAATTCAGAAGAAAATATTCTACTGGCTAATAGGACTAAAACTCCCTGCCCAAGGGAGGCAATGTTCTGTGAGTGAAAACTCAGGCTTCAGAGTTGCTGTGAACTTGGTTTCAAATGCTGGTTCTGCTGTGTAATCTTAGACAAATTATTTAACCTCTCTGAGCCTTCTTTCTTCATTTATAAAATCAGGATATAAATTCTACCTCTTTGGATTATTGTGAAAATTAAATAAGACACATATATAAAGTGCCTAGAATGTGAAAGTCTTAATTAGCATTTCTTTTAAAATCAGCAAAACCTATGGTAAAAAAAAGAAAGAAAAAAATTCTACCTGTAATATATCATTAACTATTGTGGGAAGTCACTTTTACATAGTACATTTTTATCACCTTGTAAAGCCAGTAGTCGCGGTCAGGATCACAGCCGCCTGACCCATGCAGGTTCGCATCTGATTCAAACAGTCGGTAATGAAACACAGGAGCCAAGAACTGGTGAGCCATCAGCTTTAATTCTAGCTTGCACCCGGCAGGCAAGCAAAAACACACACTGGGCTCCAAAACCCACACATTCAGTGCTCACAAAGCTACTGACTTATCCAAGTTTCCTAGAATCAAAGGTTTCTAGCTCACCAGACTTATTCACCTCTGTTCCCCATCTCCTCCTGCACAAACTCTGCTCAAACTGGCTTCTCCCTCAGCACTCTACCATCTTGACTACTTCTCCTGGCCTCCATGTGTCCTTAATCTGCTCTCCTCTCTGATACTTCAGGAACCAAGAGAGCAAGATCCTGGTCGCCCCGCTTTATAGCATAGATTCAAAACCTTTAATCCAATTATACAAACAAGAAAGTCTCTGATACAAAGCCAACCATCTGAGGCATAATGGGATTCCTCAGGAGAGTGCACCACCCTACATCATCCAATCAGTCAAGGGTGTGGAGAAGAGCTTACTCTTAGGCCATAACGACCCGGCCTGCTTACATTACAGCTTTTTCCCTCACAGCCATCCCAAGAATAAGGGCAAATAATATCACCTGGGTGATGGGCTTCCATGTGGGCAGCGCCATCTTTAACAAAGTGAGCATATTATATTTTATCTGCCCAACACTCATCAACAAGGATAACGCATGTAAAACAAGCCACCATGAGATGCAATCTGAAATCACAGTTGTATTCAGAGCAACCAAGTTCAGCAGGAAACATAAACTGGAAAATTCAAAGATTCTCCTATCTTCTCCATATCTTCTCACTCCACCACAACTCTTCTCCCAGAAAGATACACCTGTCATTCCCTTTATGCAGGTCTCTGCTCAAGTTTCACCTGTTCAAAGAGACCTCCCTGATATCTTTATCTAATAACATCTGTTTCTTCCTCTTTATCTTGCTTAATTTTTTCATAGAATGTATTACTCTCAGAAGTTATATCATATGTCTGTGTGTTTGGGAGTATTTTCTGCTTCTTTTACTCTCATGTGAGCTCTAGGAAGACAGGGGCTTTGTTTTATGTTGTTATAATTCATGTCTTTATCCCTAGCACTTAAAACTTGACTGGGCACATAGCAGGTGCTCAATAAATATTCTTAACTGAATGTAAAAACATCAGTTGTCTAAGATAATAATACATATTATGTACAGGGTGGGGCAAAAGTAGGTTTATAGTTATGAGTACCCAGAACAGAGTTTATTCTTATATTATTTATTATTGTATTATTTTTCATACAAACAACTGTAAACCTATTTTTGCCCCACCCTGTTTATTATTTATTAAGTCCCCACAAAATTTAAGGAGCTAAGCACTATTATTATCATCCACATTTTATAGGTAAGAAAACTGAAGTGAGATCAGGAGTCAAATCTACACCTGTGCCCTTAATTTTTATACCACATCCTGCTCTGGACAGCTGGAAAATGGAAAAACAATTAGATTAATGGGCCTTTAAAGTCACTTTCAACTCTACAGTAATGGGAAAACACTCAGAGGGCTCTACTACATGAAGTCAAAAAAGCAGAACATTTTAAGCATCAGGAAGTAAGCTCGCCAGCGCCCCACTGTAGCCTCAGTAAAAAGTGTGACTCAAGTAGAGGGACATGGAGCAAACATGTTTTAACAGGGGCATGACTCTTTTAACTTGACTGGAGGCAACATAGGTCAACCTTGTAAAAGGTCCATTTGGGAACTCAAGAAACATCCTCTACTCCAAACCACCTGGTCTGTTTCTGTCATAAAGGCACATGGCATATTTATGACTCAAAAAAGCGAGTTTATATTGAGAACAGAGGGAGTAGAGAGCAAACAATAGTGTATATAAACATAAGAAGAAACTCCAAGTAACGGGGTAGTTTTGCTTAGAAGTGACCTAGGTTTTCAGAGAATAAGGGAGGTATGTCTCACACACAGAGAGAGCCAATTCCTGTCTTTTTTTTTCTGAGCACTTCATGCGCACCCCACATTGGGTGGTTATTTGTTTATCCGAGTTCATGGGCCTCACTCTACTACCCCAAAGTAAACATCTCTGTGTCACCCAAGTCCACCAACCGCCATGCCCAGTAAAGTTCAGATTTCAATAAATATTTCTTAAATAAATTCATGAGAAAAAACAAAATTATTTCTTGCTAATTTAAATACCAAGACAATAGTTTTTAAAATTGTTATTCAACTTCTGACTCACACATACCGTTTATCAGAGATATGGCAGAATGCTTAAAACAGGGGTCGGGAAGGTTTTTGGCTGAGAGAGCCATGAACGCCACAAATTTTAAAATGTAATTTTGTGAGATCCCTACAATATGTTTAACACTAAATATAAGTAAATGTGTGCATTTTATGTAAGAACAACACTTTTAAAGTACAATAAGTCTCTGAATTCTTTTTAATAACGTTGTTATGCTGTTGCTAATCAATGATGAATAAAGTACTTCTTACCATTAATGGAACTTCTGGTGCTGCACGGTTTTGCTGATGGCTTTATAGTCTGGTTTATACGTGGTGAGGTTAGGCTTCATGCAGGCGTTGAGACTTCCATCCGTTAAGTGTGATTGTAGGTTGGTCTTAACGTTCTTTAGACGTGAGAAAGACTGCTCACATGCATACGTAGAGCCAAACATTGTCAGTACAGCAATACTCATGCTGCAGTGTGTGGTATGTGACGGGAAGCGTGTTCCAAGTTTTGACAATCAGCTGGTCTGTGGGTTGAAGTTCTTTCATTTCTCCCCACTTGTGTTTGCTCGCCAACTCTGCTTGCTGTCGTGCAAGTCTTTCCAAATCTTCATTCAGTGACTTGAGCTTATTCACCCACATGTCTGAGGCCTTCAGGTCAGCAGCTTGAAGCTCAAATTTCTGACAGAGACACTGGAGATGTAACTCAGGTCGGCGCTGTCCACTGCACACTCCTGTGGTTGGGTGATGAACCTAAAAAGACGAGTGCGTTCACAATTCTCTAAAACACGCTTTGAATGACTGTAGGAGATTAGAAGTGAAACCCGCTAGCTGCTGGAGATCAAGATGTTGAGCAGGGTCACTTGCTGTGCATGCATCTTTAAACTCTCCCAGTTTTTCAAAGTGTAGTAAACTACCTGTTCCAATGTCAGCAATGAAGAGTTCCAGCTTGTTTTCAAATGCAAACACTGCTTTGTTGAAGGGATAAGACTGTATTTCCAACGCCTTCCATTTTCACATTGAGCTGGTTCAGATGTTCAGTCATGTCCACGAGATAGTAGAATTTCTGGAGCCACTCAGTGTTAGCTAACTCAGGATGCTCGACATTTTTCATTTTAAGAAAAGTCTGGATTTCACTCAGACAAGCTGCGAAATGGCTGAGCACCTTCCCTCTTGACAACCAATGCACATTGCTGTGCAGAAGCAGACCAGGATAAGTACTTCCAACTTCATCCAGCAGTGTTTTAAACTGGCAATCATTTAAAGCTCGGGCAACAATAAAGTTGACCACCCAGATGACCAGCGACATCACCTCAGCAAGCTGCTCGCCATACATCTGAGCACAGAGCGCCTCCTGATGTAGGATGCAGTGAAAACTTAGAATGGGTCTCTTTTCATGTTCACAAAGAAGCGCTACGAATCCTGTTTTTCCCCACCATGCACGGAGCACCATCAGTACACACCGAAATAAGTTTATCCATCGGTAGATTTTTTTCTTTAGTGAACTCAGTGAAAGACTTGAATAAATCCTCCCCTCTTGTTGTCTCTTTCATAGGCAAAATGCATGACTTTCCTCAAGTAGTGTGTCACCAACAGCATACCTTGCAATCACGCTGAACTGGGATAAATGGCTTACGTCTGTTGACTCATCCAGAGCGAGAGAAAAGAATGGTGCTGCATTTATGTCCTTCACTTGTGTTGCCTCAATTGGATTTGCCATCATGATGGTAGGATCGTAAACAGTTCTTGCCGACAGAGGCATGTCTTTTATTTATTTGATTATCTTGTCTTTATCAGAAAAGTCATCAAAAAGTTCACTGGCAACATCAAGCATGAATGTTTTGGCATACTCCCCATCTGTGAATGGCTCTCCGTTTCTCACAATTGCTAAAGCACCAGCAAAGCTAGCCGAATTCCAGTCACCTTCTTGAGTCCAAACACGGAGTTACTGCTGACTAGCTTGCACTTTGCACAGTAGCTCTTGACATGCTTTCTTTCTGCTGTCCCCCACTGGATGTTTCAATGCAAATGTAGTATGACGTGTGTTGAAGTGCTGCTTTATATTTGACCATTTCATTGATGCAATTTTATCACTGCATATTAGACACACTGCAGAACCTGCTCTCTCCACAAAGGCGAATTTCTTTGTCCATTCCTGCTGAAATGTATGATACTCCTCATCTTGTTTTCCTTTAGCCATCTTCTTCGTCAAAAGGGTTTCTGCAATTCGCTAGCTGACTACTTGATTAAAAGGAGGGAAGTTTACTTCTTGACCTCACAATGACCTGTGTATGTTATGCATTATCTAATAAAAATTTGGTGTTGTCCTGGAGAACAGCTGTGATTGGCTCCAGCCACCCGTAACCATGAACATGAGCAGTAGGAAATGAATGGATTGTAATACATGCAAATGTTTTATATTTTTAACGTTATTATTTCTTTTATTAAAGATTTTTCGGTGAGCCAGATGCAGCTATCAAAAAAGCCACATCTGGCTTACGAGCCATAGGTGCCTGACTACTGGCTTAAAAGCACCAGTTCCATATTCAGGAAATCCTGGGTTTAACTCTGACTCTTAAATTCTATGTCCTGAGAAAGCCTGTGAACCTTCAAATGCTTCTTTCTTCACCTGTGCATTGGAGATAACAGCTACCTTTCTGAGAGGTCACAGATAGGAGCTCTGGTTGACCGGAGAACTCCATTGAGACCATTGGAGACTCCTCGCCCTCTTATTCTTTGAATGTATGTTCTGCTTACCAATCCCACAGCGAGAGCCATTTTCAAGGACAAAGCCTGAGAGAACAACACGTGATTGAGACCATCTAGACGATATACCTGACCAAACTCCGTTTGGGCCCCTATGTCAACTTTTAAGACTGGTGAGCAGGTGCTGAGACCTATAGTCTTCCAGTGTCTAAGTCAAGCTCATGGGGAAGTTCCCTTGCTAATTAACCCTGCCACCTACCAATCTGAAGTTGTCTGTCTTTTTCTTGGCTTCTCCTTGTCCTTCATGAGGGGTGGGGTGAAAGTCAGGCAGTTTCAGATTTCACCTGGAAAACTCCCTAGGTTGTAAAGCAATACTTCAGGGTTGCTCTGAAGATGGTGTAAACCCTTGTCACAGAGTCTGACAACAGAAAGCTTTCAGAAAATACTATGTATTACCTTATGTTACTGAACTCAAGGAGTGCATCACTTGTTCTGTTCAAGAAAGAGATGTGATTATTGTTAGGTAGTTTTATTTAGAAGGGAGACTGGGGAATTCACATCCAAAGCTCTGTCTCCCTAGAGGAAGGCTTAGTCATTGCTTATATCTTCATTAATTGCATGTTGATATCTTCTTTTTTTTTCTTTTCTTTTTTTTTTTGTACAGGGACAGAGAGAGAGTCAGAGAGAGGGATAGATAGGGACAGACAGACAGGAACAGAGAGAGATGAGAAGCATCAATCATCAGTTTTTCGTTGTCATTGAGACACCTTAGTTGTCCATTGACTGCTTTTTCACATGTGCCTTGACCGTGGGCCTTCGGCAGACCGAGCCACCCCTTGCTGGAGCCAGCAACCTTGGGCAAGCTTTTGCTCAAGCCAGATGGGCCCGCGCTCAAGCTGGCAACCTCAGGGTCTCGAACCTGGGTCTTCTGCATCCCAGTCCGATGCTCTATCCACTGCACCACTGCCTGGTCAGGCCGATATCTTCTTTGTAGTTGGTTAAACTCACCTGATTAGGTTCCCCTCAAGCTCATTTTGGTAACAGCTGCATGTGCAAAATACTGCCTACACTTTAACATTTAGCAAGGATACCATTTAAAAGAAAAAAATAAAGACAACAAAATAAAACAGCATTTAATACAAACCATCCAGACCTTAAGACTCACCTACATACCTCTTAGAAAATGTTTTTATTTAATTGTCTGAATTTATCCTTAGACAATTAGTCTTGTTGGAGCTCTAATAAATAATTGGCTAACCATTTTCCAAGGTTAAAGAGGTTGAAAGAAAAAATATATAGTATAATAACCATGTAAGAATTTTACTTTAGCATGTGAAAATGTCAACAAAATTTAAACAAATAACAAACTAGGGAAAGTGTTTGCAATATGTAAAGATTTAATATTTGAAGAAGTCAAACAATCAATATGAAACATACTTAAACCCTGTAAAAGGCTAAATAATAGTAACAAACAATTCACCAAAGAAGAAATTTAAATGGCTGAGAAACCAGAAATTTAAAATAAAACTTTTATACTTGCCAATAATTGAAGAAATATCCTTAAAAAATAGAATTCTATTTTTGGTATGTCAAATTAAAGAGAGGAAAAAAATGAGGGAAGAAGAAGGGGAAGAGAGAGAAAAGGGAAGGGAAGGGAAAAGAAAGGAGAAAATAGTAAGATGAGGAAATTATATGCTTTCGTCTGGAATTTTATACATGACCAGTGGTAATAAAAATTGAAAGAAGTTTCTAATTTGTCAATATTATGAAAAGCATTTTAAAAATTCACACTCTTGATTCTGTAGTTGCAGTTCTAGAATCTATCCTAAGGAAATAATCCAAAATTACCTAAGACTTATATCTAACAAAATTTATTTCAGTGTAATTCAAAATAGGGGGAAAATTTAAATTATTATGCTATAAGAAATGCAGTTATTTGCATAATTTAAAAATATATTATAATATCTTAGGAAAATACTTAAACTAATGCCAAGGTAGAAAAAGTGAAAATACAAAAAAATTGTATGTTTTTTGGAATTTGGGAAATTTTCGTAGAATTTTGTGCTTATTACTATGCACATATGTATGCACATGGATGTATTGTATTTCATTGATTCTAAGATACATATTTCCCAATTTTAAAATTGGGATCTACTTAAAGTCAATGATGTCTTAGATTAAGTGAAATACTAGTCATTTATGATACTATTATCATATTGTTTTCTTCTTTATATTTTATTGTTTTCACAAATCCATAATGGATGGATTTTACTGTTCTAATTATACTTAGAAAGTAAATTAAAGTAAATAATTGACTGCCTAATTGACCACCCTCTGAAAAAAGTGCTAACATGTATAAAACAAACAAAATCAAATGTCAAGGGAAGACTCTATAAGGCAATGTCAATGGTAATAGCAGTTGGAAGCCATAGTCATACTGCCAGAAGGAGAAGGAGGAGGTAGAGGCAGATTATGCATGGAATTATGTCTCCCCAGAAGATATTAGAGTCCTAATCCCCAGTACCTGTGAATGTGATCTTATTTGGAAATAGAGATTTGGCAGATGATGTAGTTAAGATAAAGTCATACTGTGGGCCCTAACAAATATGACTTACGAAAAAGGGAAATTTAGACATAACAACAGACACATAGAGGGAGAACGCCAGAGGAAGGCAGAGATCAGGTGGATGCATCTACAAGCCGAGGAACACCAAAGATTGCCAGCAAACCACCAGAAGCCAGGAGAGAGGCATGGGATGATTTCTCCCTCACAGCCCCAGAAATGACCAACCTGAATTAAGTAGCCTTAACCTCAGAATTCTAGCAAACCACCAGAAGCCAGTGGAGAGGCATGGAACGATTTCTCCCTCATAGCCCCAGGAGTAACCAGCCGGAATTAAGTAGACTTCACCTTGGATTTCTAGGCTCCAGAGCTGTGAGACAATAAATTCTGTTGTTAAACCACCCAGTTTGTGGTACTTTGTTATAGCAGCCCTAGGACACTAATACAAGGGTCAAGACAAGGAGAGGAAGGAGGAGAAAAGATAGCAACTCTTGTCAGCCTAGGAAGCTGAGAGTCTCTCTCTGAAAGGAAAATAAAATATGTCCCCATAACACTAATTAGTTATGTTAAAAAATTCAATATAACCTCAAGTTTTCTAAAAATAGTTAATACACATTACTCTGTGTTTCATTCCTGGAAAAAACAGATAAGTCTGGGAGGCATTATGTTTCCTACTCTGTTTTCGAGATAGACTTCAATGACAAGAGTCCAGGAAAGGTGTTATGTCAGAGACTGAACTGAGAAAAAGAAGGATGCCAACCATTTTCAAAGGGCAAGGGAGGATCTGGAATTCAAGCATGAGTAGCAATAGAATAATTTTCCTACTGGTGCCACACAGAGATGTGGGACCCATGGAAAAAGAATCTGGGATTATAACTCACGTTTCCTAGGGAAGGCCAACTGTCCAATGTGGGCAGGCAGACAACCTATGGCAGATGACTTTTACCCTTCTCCAGGATTTCTGTGTTCAATTTTTAGCCAAAGTCCTTTCCGTAAGTCAGCATTTTTTAAAGGGAGGTCCACGAACCACATTCAGCAACATCACTTGAAGTATCTATTTGAAATTCCCATTCCTACCCACACCCAGTCCTCTAAAGCAGGACTTTGGGGAGCAGAGTCCAGGATTCTGGGTCTTTATTTATTTTTTTGTTTGTTTTTTGTTTTTTAACCAGCATCCCAGATGATTCTTTCAGAACAACTCTAGAGCCCACCTACCTTCTGTGCCCTAGCTCCCTCTGTTGCCCTTGTTCTAAGTCTGTGTATTTGATTCGTTAATTACTTTATGGGGAATACATTCTTCCACATTCGATATTTTTCTTGATGCTAAGGAACGACCTTGAGGCATTTGGAACCCTAACAACATAACTGAAGTTATGGATCAAGAGGTAGAAGTTATGAATTCATCTGGCTGTTTATTATGGATAGGGGCTGTTTGAGGATGGACAGGCTCAAAATGAGAGGAAGTGTAGAATATCCATTGTAATATGAGAAAAGGCTCAATCATGTAATAATTGGTGAAAATATGCCACTTTGATAGAGAAACATAAATATTTATACATATACACAAATGGTCACAATATCAAAATAATTTACAGTTCACAGTGAGGATGCAATTATCATAAATTTTTATATGGCAAATATCATAGCATATAAAGCATATAAATAAATCCATAAGGCAATTTCACAAAATGCAGTGAGAAGTGGGCAGAAATACAACTACAGTAGAAGACTTTAGCTTACCTTTCAAATATTAATTTTAAAAAATGCCCTATCACCAAAATATTTTGAAACCCTCTCTCAATTCGGTAAAAAAAAATTCAAATAAAAACTTGTAACTAATTTATAAAATAACAATAATAAAATCACAATACATAAGAAACTATGACAAACTTTTAAAGTCATGACAAAAATTCATAACTTTAAACCTTTTTATTGTTGACCAAGAAAGAGTGAGACTTTAAATCATGGCATTTTAGAAGAAAGCAAAACTAAACCAAATGATACAAAATGAAAGAAAAGACTCAGAGAGCAATGAGTTGAGGGGGAAGAAATAGAGCTAAAATACACTTGAGATTTGAATCTTGGGCTAACAACAAATAGATGGCTCACTGGCTAATATAATTATTATTCTTTACCCTCCCTGCTTCCATTTCCCCAGGTGACGTTGCATGTGACTTTTTACTGAGAATATAAAGGCCCTCAGAATAGAACTAGATCTCACTGCCATTACAATGCACACATTGTCCATCTCCTCTCTATCTGACCGTTGTGCTGTGTTCTAGATCCCATTCCCCGTCCCTATTCAGGGATTTTCCTCTATATTTACACTGCATCATCATACAAATTCAATACTTAAACACACATGAACACAAAGTGCAGAAAGCCATCTTTTTCCTCAACTTCTCCATCCATCTCCCCATTTTCAGGTCCATTTCATACAAAATTGTTGCAGAGTCACTGGTGGTTGCCACTGCTGTGTCCTCACTTCTCATGCCACGCTCAGTCGGTTCTGATCGTACTTCTCTCTCCCCTACTCCACTGGCACTGCTCCTGGCAGAGTCAACAGGACCTCATCTTGCCCAATCCGGTGGTCACTGCTGCTGTCCTCATCTTTCCTGTGCAAGCACTCAGAGCTTTTGAAACAGCTGACCTCTGCCAACATGAAATGCTCTCTCCACGTGGCTTTGTTGACACTGCACTCTACTGTTCCCTTTACAGTCCTCCTTACCCCTTTCCTGACCCCTCCTGTTTGTACTCTAAATGTCAGCATGTCCTGGTCCTTTCCTTTTTACTTTTTTTAAACAACATTATTGAGGTATAATTTTCATATTATAAAATTCATTTATGTGTACAATTCAATGAATTTTACCACAATCTAGTTTTAGAACATTCCTCTTGCCCGGGTAAGATCCCTCTCACTCATTTATAGCATTTATAGTTAATTCTGGTTTCCATAACCAGCTTTTCTTTTCTCTTTTGACTCACTCTCTATAGGTGATATCATAGAAGCCTGTGGCTTTATATACTGTTTCTACATCCAGGATAACTACATTTATGTCAATAGTCCCAGTCTCTCATCCAAACTCCAGACTCACGTGTCCAATAGCCTCTACTTGGATTTTTTTTTCCTATTTAAAATTTTTATTTTATTGATTTTTAGAGAGAGGAAGGGAGCGAACAGGAGAGAGAAGGGGACATCTGTTCCTGTTTGTGCCCTGACTAGGGATTGAACCGGCAACCGCTATGCTTCAGGACAATGCTTTAACCAACCGAGTTGTCCAGCCAAGGTGCCTCTACTTGGATTTTCAACAGGCATTTCAAACTCATAAAATGTTGCTTGTTTACTCCTCATGGTATAGTGGCTAACAGCATGGTCCGCAGCCAGACATCCAGGGTTTGAATCTTGGCTTGCTGCTTATGACTTGTGTGACCTTAGGCAAGTAACTTAACCTTTCTGTGCTTTAATTTCCTCATCCATAAGAGAAATTTTCATAACGGAACTTACTGCATAGTATTATAGCTATATTATAGGTGTAGAAGAATTATTTTGTATCTATATAGTGACAGCCCTCTTGAGACCGTGAATGGGGCTAATCCAAAGGAGAGAGAAGGTAAGAGAAATAACCTAGGATCTTAGTAACACCCTTGAGCCCCTAAATTAACCAATCCTGGAATAGTCTATCTCTGTACCACTTGTTATATGAAAACTGAGGTGGTTGTTCAGCAACTCATGGCACAAAGCATCCTGATATGTGACCTCGGTAATAACACAGTCGTTCATCTGATTCTCAAGTGCAATGCCTGGGAGCACTCCTTGATTCCCCCTTCCCTCACGTCTCATATCCAAGACAGGTCAGCTCTTCCTTCCACCGCCCCTAGGTCCACCCTGATCCAAGCTACCTGTGCCAATGCCATAGTCCTCTTTACTCCCTCTTTTTGCTCCTCTGGAATTCCTTCTTGACAAGTAGCCATAGTGATTTTTAACACATCTCCCTCCTTTGATTAAAATTTCTCATTTGTCTTCCCACTGCACATCGAATAAACCCAGGCTCCTCTCCCCAGCACATTAGACCCTGTGTGATTCAACACCTTCTCACCTCCCTGATCTCATCTCCTCCCAGTCTTCCCTGCATTTACAAATCTCCAACCACATGGGCCTTCTTTTCTTTCCTCCAATATGACACCCTCATTCCAGTCTCTGCTCCGTCTGTCCTGCTCCTGATGCTCTCAGAGTTCACATCTGCACTTTGGTCGGGCCTCACCGCAGATGTCACCTCAGAGAAACCCCCCAGACCGCAAAGTTGAAGTAACTCCACCACAGAGCTTCTCATTGTCATATCACATCAGATAGTTGCCACTATCTGAAATTATCCTGTTCGTTTATTCATTTACTTGTTATCTGCCTGTCCTGCTAAAGTAAAAGTTTCATAAAAGAAGACACTTGTCTGTTATGTTCATTCCAGCATTCTAAGAACTTAGAACATGTTAAGACTCAATAAGTAACAGTTTGAGTCAACGTGAGGTGATGGGCATACAACAAAACCAGACTGTCCCCAGGATTCATCCCCAGGATTTTTAAACTAAAGTTGGAGAAGAGCCCTTTCTTCTCAGATGAAGTTACGAGCAGTCTTGGTTCTTGTTTCAGTTGCGAGGGTGCCTGGTTTGAGAAATTAAAGCCACAATGGGGAGAAAAGGATGAATTAAACAAACCCCAGTGGCATATTTATTCCGAGTCCCCATTGATCTTTACCCTTCCCTTTGTTCAGTTATCTGAGGCAAAAAGTTATCTTTCTTGCCCAAGATAAACTAAAGTAGATTTCTGTCACTTGCCACCAAAAGAATCTTGAATCCTGATATGAATGGCTTCAGAGAAGGTACCAAGTGCCCTCCCAAAGGAAGTTTCAAATCAGGCATTCAGAGGGGAACTGGTCAGGAGCCAGGTACCTGGATTTAGGTGCTAGTTTCTCCCATCAACATCAAGCCAATGAGAACTGCCCTTCACTGTCTGGGCAGAAATTTTCTGAGCACACATCGAGGTGTGATGCTCAGGTCTGCCTTTAAGAACAAACTTGCCAGTAAGTTCCCAGGAGTAAATTTTCTAGTAGTGTCCAGTTGCAGTGCCTCTGGGATCCACTGTAGTGTTTAGGCTGAGGCCGCATTCTGCTCATGCAGCTTCCAGACCATGACTGTAAATGGTGAGCTACTGAATTTCTGCCCAGTTCTGTATTCCTCTACTGCAATGGAGCTCCCTCTTTATCGACTAAGACTCATTCAGGGTTTCACCACAGTCTGAGGCCCTTTCTACCCAATCCTCCTTCCATCCACCTGTCTTTTTTCCAGGTGTGTGACCTGCATCACAGTCTGAAGGCTTTTCTTACATCTTCCTTCTTCCCTTTCTCCTTTAAAGGCATTATCCACAATAAGGAACTTGTGCTTCTCTTTCTTGGCATTTGCTTCCTAACCAAATTTGAACTATATATCTTAATCTTTTCCTTCTTTTTTTTAAGTAAGAGGAGGGGAGATAATGAGGCAGACTCCCACATGTGCTCCCACCAGGATCCACTCAGCAACCCTGTCTTGGGCCAATGCTTGAATCAACTGAACTATTTTTAGTACCTGATGCTGATGTGCTTGGACCAACGTAGCTATCCCTCAGCGCCCGGGGCCACACTCAAACCAATCAAGCCACTGGCTGTGGGAGGGGAAGAGGGAAAGAAGGAGGAAAGAAGAGGGAGAGGGTAAGTAATGGTTGCTTTTCTTGTGTGCCCTGGCCAGGAATTGAACCTGGGACATCCATACACCAAGACAATACTCTATCCATTGAGCCACCAGCCAGAGCTAATCATTTTATTTTCTACACCTATTTAATATCCCAAATTATGCCATGATACAAAAATGTCTGAGTTTTTGTCATGCTAAGAATAATACTTCAGTGTACAACATTTCTAATGAGCAGCATCAGGTAAAGAGTATGAACTTCAGGTTACTCAATTTCCATTATTATTGTCAGACTCTTATAAGATTATTGTGAAGTGAGGAAGGATGAAATGGGTTATAATGGATATATTAAAGATGTTTTAGGAAAAGTACTCTCAACCTCACTATGATATAACAGGAGACACCCTATTTACTGCTTACCAATAAACCTTCCTCATTAAGCATCACAAAGTATCCTTATGTTTTCTTACAGTAGTACCCCTTTGAGAATAATTAATGCCATACTTCTAGAAAATGGGTGTATTTATTCTGAAGCACAAATTAATACGAGTGTGTGTGTGTGTAACATCATTATGAAATGTGTGTCGCATGGTAAGTAATTTAAAATGTTATTCTTATTAAAATAAGCACAGACATTATCACATAAAATAAAGATGTTACATTAATTTTCCAAATCAATTATGGGATTCAAAAAATGTCTCCCTTTCAACTGACCAATTGCCCCAAAACACATCTCAATGGGCAGAAATTAGCAGGGAGCTTCGAGTCAGCAGCCAAATAATAGAGAACTTATAAAATCACAAAGCTTTAAAGTTTCACAATCAAGAGAGAAAGATTGATATCTCTTTATTTATTTAAAGCAAAACATCTAAGCTGTAAAGATGTCCATCCTTCTGGTAATGGGATAAACAGAAAATCGGTTTAGACCAGTGGTTCTTAACCTTTTTTGAGGTACCAAACCCATCAGTTTCATATGTGCATTCACCGAACCCTTCTTTAGTGTTAAATAAAATATGATTTTTTTTCCAAATTCAAGACATAGGTATATGTTTTTTTACTGGTGCACAAAATGAGCCGTGCATGAACATCACCTTGCTCAAAGAGCAAAACCAACAAAGTACATGAACTCACAACAAATTACGGTATTACTTTATTCTGGCCTCCGCGGCAGAGGCTTCTCCAAACCCCTGAGACTGACTTATGGAACCCCTAGGGTTCGATAGAACCCAGGTTAAGAACCACTGGTTTAGAGATATTTATAGGAAAGTTTCAAGATGTATGGGGAGTGGGTTTTGTTGTGTTGGGGTTTTTTTTAGATAAAAGAGTTCATTAGTAAGAAGTTATTCATTCATTCAACAAATGTGCTAGGTATTGTTCTATCCAGTGAGGACATAGCAATAAACTCCTCTGCTTTCGTGGAGTTTACATTCTAATGGAGAAGACCAACAAGAAATAAACAAATATATAACATAATGTCAGGTATGAAAAGTGCTATAATAAATAAAACATGGGTTTTATAAAGACTGCTAGGATACTCACTGCTAGTTTAACTGGGTGGCCAAGGAAGGCCTAGCTAAGAAAGCGAAGTGAAAGAATGAGCCCATCTGAAGGAAAAGTGTACCATTGAGGGAGCCTTAAAGTGCAGCGGGCAGGAAGTGGAAGCATTTGTGGCTTGTTTAAGAAACAATGAGGTCGGTGTGGCTAGGATGAAGTTAGCAAGCAAAGAATGATGAGAGATGAATTGAAGAGGTAGCAGAAGCCAGGTCAGGGGGAGCCTCATAGGCCATGGTGGGTTTGGGATTTTATTTTAAGTATGGTGGGAAGCCAGCAGAAGACTTTTAGTCAGCCATTGACAAAATTTGATTCAGAAAATTCTCAAGGACTCATAACTGAAGACTTCCTAAATGGGTATGGTGTTACCCTGGGATTTTTATGATACTGGAAGAAACTGTAGAATCTCTTTAAGACAAGACATATCAAAAGAGGAAGGAGGGGGACAGGGGCAGAAATTGGAGCAGGAGAAAGAAAATTTTCTCTGTAATGGCGTTGAAATTGGCCATGGAACAGAAAAAGGCAGATGAACTATGCTGTAAACTGAATTACCTTTCAGGCCCACCTCCTGTAACCCCATAGTTAAGTGCATGTAGTTAATATTAGACATTTTAAATTATATTTTCTGAATTTAATAAAAATATTTGTTCACTGCAAGGCATTTGGAAAGTAGAAAGAAGAAAATGAAACCACGTATAATCACATCACCCAGGGGAAAAAAATCACCATCAAAATGCTGTGCATAGCCATTCAGTCCTTTAAGACACATTTAAACAAAACGAGATAGGATAATGTTTTTGTGAGCTGTGAGTTCTACCCTCAGCCTTTGACATATGAGAGACTCCACATGGTGTTCAATCCACAAGGCTCTGTGAAAGGTGAAAGCAATAGCCAATATTTGCTTGTTATTCTAGTGATCAGAAGCCCAGACTGACATGCAAAGTGGGTGGGGACAAAACACATGGGCTCCCTCTTCCTGACAGTCCCCGAACAATGGACATTCATTCCGAGGTGATGATTTCAGAATGACTGGACCCTATCCTGTCCTCCGGAGCCCCTTCCCAGTTATGAGTCACAGTCACCTCTGTTCTCTCAGGTTGTTTAGTTCTGAATGTGAGAAAAGCAGCCTCATCCCAAGGGTCCCAAGGGAAGGTTTACAAGGAAGGCCAACCGTACGCAGTCTGAGCTGGAGCCGGAGGTCAGCTTTGTTCAGTTGAGCAGACAAAAATATGAGGCCCCTTTCAGTTATTGATGCCTCAGTAGAGTGGCCTCATCTCACCCCAAGCATTCATTTCCTTATGGACAGAACCAGAGGAAGTTAGATAATTTAATCTCAAAAGAAAAAGAGAAGTTGTTCTTCCCGTCTTCCAGTTCTGAGAGTCATCATTGGGAGCTAGGGTGACAAGAGTGAGGTACTCTCATTTTGGGAACATAATTTAAGGAGTAACAAAAAAATCCCTAATCAAGAGAAACAATATTTTACATGATATATAAAAAATAAAAATTAATCTAAAACAGTCTATCATTTTTAAAATATCAAAATTTTAAGTAGAGACAGGGTTATTATTACTGATTTTTTCTCTCACTTCATGCTCTAGTAAGGCTTGGCAGGGCACTGTTGCTGATCCTATCTTAACCTGCTGAACTAGAATTTCTGGGAGCAAAACCCAGGAATCTGTATTTTATAAAGCTTCCCAGGTGATTGTTACAGGTGTTATAATTAGAGAGGTACGGTAAGATGGTCTCAGTTAAACTTACTTAGATAATATCCCAACGATATAGTCATTCGTGACATGGGGAGATGTTTGTCTACATATTGAACAATAGTCATTTTGTGACAAGGGCAAATAGACATACACACATGCACACAAAACATTAAATGACTGGTTGGGAGGAGAAGGGTCTTCGCTCTAAACCCATTTCATATTAAATTTTGCCTCAAAGCAGCTAACACTGTAACAAGTCTCTGATGCAATAATTTGCCTTTATGTTAACTGTTTGTCAATTGCCTTTATGTTAACTGTTTGTCAATCAGTGTTACTGAGTGGTCAAAGTCCATATGGGACTGAAAGCCAAATAATACAGTCGTGAATAGTAGCAAGGTCACAGGGTTTGAACACAGGCTCTCTACCTAGTGAACAACCAATATACCTATTAGTGGATTTCAACTCCAACCAAGTCTCTCACTATCAGAGGCACACTTATAGCCCTAGATCCACCAAAAATCATAAAATTTTTCCTTATAAAGATTTCATTGTCATGATTCTGTTATACCACCCAGGTCTTCCTTCATGGGCTGAAGGATTAATGCTCCCCAGCTTTTGGGAATTTAGTGTTTGATATCACTCACCTGTCAGCTCCCTTGAGGACTGGCATAGCAGAAGGGACCCACCTTACGTATGGTCAAACTTCCTGCCAGAAGCTGCCCACATCCAATGACTGGCTAATGCAGAGACAAAAAGGCCTTGTCCCTACACCCCAACTCTCCTTCTTCTCAACCCTGGTTATTTCTCTCCCCCTACTGTTGCTAATCCTAATAAATTTCCCACATACAAATCTCCACCTGGGAGTTTGCTCCCCAATGAACACAACCTACTCCACTTATGGAACTTCCTAACACTGTACTAATTAGAAGTTGACCAGCTGACACATGATGAAAGAAATATCTCAAGAAAAAAAGGTGGTTCAGCTAGTAAGTTCTGCTAACCATTAACAATAAAATAATTGACAACCTTTATTGGGATGTCAATAGAGATATCTCAGTATGTTTTCAAGTCTCACTTTCAATGCTACCATATCCATATATTTATTCAAGATGTCTTTTAAATCTCTAGAAAGACCTTGTGAGTCAAAGGTTCTAGAGACCAAAGAAGATTCTACAATTAGGTTTATCTTAGTTGAGGTTTTTCAAACCCTACTTCATGGTGTGCAAATCTACATTTATGATCTTCTCCTCCCTTTATTTATTTATTTATTTATTTATTTATTTTAGAGAAAAGAGGAGAGGGAGGGAGAGAGAGAGAGAGAGAGAGAGAAGGGGGTAGAAGCAGGAAAGATCAACTCCCACATGTGCCTTGACCAGGCAAGCCCAGGGTTTCAAACCAGCAACCTCAGCATTCCAGGTTGACATTCTTTCCACTGCACCACCACAAGTCAGGCCCTCCCTTTATAATTTGATGAGCAAAGTAAGAGTTTGGATAATAACTGAGAAAGAAGTATAAAACCAACTTTAATTAAATTTGAATTGAGATGTGTTTTATTCAAGCACCCTTTTTCTGGTTCTCTCCATAAAAAGTTGTTGCTGTTGTTATTCTTGTTCTTCTTCTTACTTGAAGGGCTAAAAGGAGCCCACAGGAGGTAACACAGAAAGTAGGGTCTGGGTCAGAAGTAGGGCTTACCCAACCAAGCACAACTTGGTACAGGTGGGTACAGAACCAGAATGATTATAAGGAAGCACTAACACTGTAGTCAGAATAGTATCAGGCATTGATCTAAAGGTAAGTAAGACAAGGAAAAAGCTCAGAGAACAAGGAGCTAGGCTGATCCTTGAGAAAATAAGACATTGAACCTGGAACAATTCAAGGCACGTGGTTCAGAACTAAGCTTGTAAGTGGTGGGCAGGTGCTAGTGTTCCCTTTCTCAGGTTGCTTGGCACACACAGCAAGCATTAGTGTGGCAACTTCATCTCTGCCCCGGGCAACCCCTTTTCCTTGCACCTATCTCCTCAAAATCTAACCCACTAAATAATGACAGTGAAGACTAGCTGGTGGAGAATATGATAGCAAAGAGAGGGTCACAAGTCCCCTTAAATGTCTAACCCTAACAACACATAATTCACACTTCATATATATTTCCTCACACAGGAAGAAGCAACAGCTCTCCCATAGGACCACTTCTAGGGCATCCTATGATCCCATCACAACAGCGCCCTCCTGCCACAGGTAAGTCCAGTGTACCAGGGAACAGGGTGTCAGGAAAACCTTGTTTTCCTGCTGAAGGGGTGGAAGGATCGGGACAAGAGAGCTCTTCCTGAAAATCCTGTTTTCACCTATGGCAGGGGCTGACAGGATGAGAACAATGGAAAGCTAATTTTCATCAGTCCAGATCAGCCCCTTTGGTGGCATCCTGGGTGAAGTCATGCCTGGAGAGGCAAGGGTGTGACTCACCCAGATGTAAGGCTTGTGGCCAAAGTTGGTGACTGACAGTAGTCAGTTTGTTGTTGTTTTTGAACTGTGTCAGGTTTGGAAAGGTACTAACTGCGATACCACAGATGAGCCCTAAATAGCTTACCATGTGACTAAAAATTCTCAAAACAAAATTGTTCTTACTTTCCTTCAATTAAAAAAATTTTTTTTTCTAATTCTAGATTCCCGAAAGATTAATAATGACTGGCCTAAGGTTTCCAAAGTCGGGGTAAATCCCCTTCCCCAAATGCCAGCCACAAAGCAAACTCTGCCTCACACCCCACCTAAAGTAAAGATAAAGGTAAACTTAAAAGCAAATGTGTCCTAACATATTCTGCGGCCTCGAACAAAAGCTTTGCCCCCTCTGGGTCTCAGCGTTCTAACTTACAGCGAGAAGACTGATCCCTAACGCCCACCCGAAAACCGGCTAACCCTGCCAAACCCCGCCCCAAGCTACCTGGAGAGTTTACGATTTAGGCGTCTGGCTCCTCCCAGCTCCTCCTTCTCTTCTGCTCCTTGACTAAATAGCTTCCCCTCTGATGGCTTTTGCAGGAGAAGCAGCACCTCCTAAATCTTGCCAGAAACAGCTCTCTCCAGCATGAGAGCTGCCCTGCTCCTGGTGGCCAAGGCAGCAAGCCTTCACCTTAGCTTCTTGCCCCTGCTTTGCTTCTGGCTGGACCGAAGTGTGGTCGCTAAGGAGCTGAAGTTTGTGACCCTGGTGAGTAGAATTTTCTTATTGCTGCCCGGTTTCATTTTACCCTGGTGTTGTCTGAGAGAGACCAAACTCAGAGACTGAATAATCAAGTTTCGTAAGTTCCTCACAGGGAAATTTTAACGTGTCCTGACACAAAGGTGTTTGGTTTGGTTACTCTTACCTTTTGCCGATGTTATTTATTTATCCACCTCCCTTACACCTGCCTTGAATGCAGATTCCTGTTGACAGCCACTCAGACCAGGAGAAGAGGCCTCAGCTGGCGCTGTTTGGTTCCGGGGGCTAAACTAGCTTCATTCAGTTTAATGATTGCTTGCAAACCAAAAAACAGTCATTTTCTGAATTAAGTAGCCCCTCTGTTTATGAGGAAGTTGAAAAATATATTTGTAAACAGTGTTTGAAGCATAAAAGTGAAACTAAATAAGAGTTCGAGGATGACTTCCTGATACATAGATTTGGTGGGCCATATAATCATATTTTGCCCCCCCATACATGTGACAAGTTATGAAAAAGGAGGGGAGGGGCTGCCTAATGCATGATGTCAGAGAAAGAACGTACATACACTGTTGGCTTTTTTTTTTTTTTAAATAGAGAGTTTGCAAAGTAAAGGGGAATAATTGCTTTACATATGAGTCTTGGAAGGAATCCTTTTATATCTCTTGGTTTCTGTCTGTGTATTTGATATTTTCAGTATCTCTATTACTCTTTTGTCTGTTTGACTCATTGTTTCTCTCTGACTCTGACCCTTCCTTGTTTTTCACAGGCTCTCTCAATCTCTTTCTCTGCCTCACACTTTTTATTTTATCATGAACGTATGCTGATAAAAAAAGTAGGTTTTCTTTCTGTAAGACTACTCAAAATTTATTTTAGTTATATTTTTATAATTTATTTAAAAAGTAAACATGAAGTTCTTATTTAGTCAGCTTAGTGTAGTCAGAATTTCTTCCTTCTACAAAAACAATTTCATAACCATGTGTTTATGCAAATCATGATTCTTAGTCTAATATTGCTTTAGTAGGTCATGAGTCAACAATGAGAGAGAGAAACAGAAATATATGATCAATTTACTTACAAATGATTCACCAGTTGTAAGGCTTCTGTGCTGAAAAAGCTGTATAATATTGTGTACCTGACATAAAGCAAAGTTAGGTTTTAAGTTACATAGTGAAATGTATGCGAGTTATACATTTAGCTCTGTTCATGAGTTCCTTGCCAACATGTACATTAAGAAAGTGTGGGGAGCCTGACCAGGCAGTGGCAGAGCAGATAGATCTTCAACCTGGGATGCTGAGGATCCAGGTTAGAAACCCCGAGGTTGCCAGGTTAGAAACCCCGAGGTTGCCAGCTTGAGAACGGGGTTGCAGGCTTGAGCATGGGATCATAGACATGACCACATGGTCACTGGCTTGAAGCCCAAGGTCTCTGGCTTAAGCCCAAGGTCACTGGCTTGAGCAAGGGGGCGCTCACTCTGCTGTAGCCCCTAGTCAAGGCACGTATGAGAAAGCAATCAGTGAACAACTAAGGAGCCACAATTTTGAGTTGATGCTTCTCATCCTTCTCCCTTCCTGTCTGCCTCTCTCTCTCTCTCTCGTTAAAAAAAAAGAAGAAGAAGAAGAAGTGTGAAGACTTTGCAGAAATTATACAGTGTGTCCGTAAAGTCATGGTGTACTTTTGACTGGTCACAGGAAAGCAACAAAAGATGATAGAAATGTGAAATCTGCACCAAATAAAAGGAAAAGTCTCCCAGTTTCATACCTATTCAGTGCAGTTTGATGTGGGCTCCATTTGTTGCCCTACACACCTCCAAACGATAGTGAAGTTCTTGCCACATACAGGTAAGGACGTCTGGTGTAACAGAGTGAATAACGTCTGTGATTCTCAGTTTTAAGTGATTAATGTCGTTGATACGTTCAATGTACACATGTTGCTTCACATAACCCCAAAAGTAAAAGTCTAAGGGCATCAGATCCGGGGATCGTGGTGGCCATGGCTTGACAGAACCCCTGCCTATCCACCGCCAGGGGAATGTTCTATCCAAAAACTCACGAACAATGGTGGCGTAGTGTGGAGGAGCGCCATCCTGTTGAAAGATGACACCTTCTGGAAATTGTGGCACTGCATACAATTCCAACATGTCAAGATAGGTGTTTGCCGTCACAGACTGCTCCGCAAAAAAAAAAAAATGGGCCTATCACCTTATCAGGCCACACCACACGTTCACTTTAGGGGTGTTACGTTCGTACTCAACGTAGGCATGAGGATGTTCAGCAGCCCATATTCGGACGTTATAGCGATGAACATGTCCACAGATAAGGAAGGTTGCCTCATCGCTAAACACAATCTTCTGCAAAAATCTTGCATCATTGTCAATTTCATGAAGCATATCTATAGCAAATGCTCATCATGTGGGTCTATCCACCGGTTTGATAGCGTGCAACAGCCGCAATTTGTATCCCGTAAATCAGAGACGTTTCTTTAACACCTTATGAACTGTAGTCTTGCTTAGGTGTAATTGTCGAGCACACGCACGCACAGATTTTTTTAGGGCTCCTTAGGTAGCTATCCCGTATAGCCTCTACAGACTCATCACTGACTGATGGCCTACCAGAACGGGGTTTCTCCACTAAACTGCCGGTTTCCTTCAACTGCTTATCCCACCGAGTAATGTTATTCCTATGTGGTGGCACTTCGTTATAAACGCGCCAATATTCACGTTGCACTTTGGTCACGGATTTGAATTTAGCGAGCCACAGAACACACTGAACTTTCCTCTGTACCATCCACATCTCGACTGGCATGGCCGTGGGCTGCTCCGCTGTATACACGGTGTTATGTCATCATCTGCGCATGTGCACATGCTGCCACATCATCCTACAGAAACTGGGAGGGTTTTCCTTTTATGTGGTGCAGATTTCACACTTCTATCATCTTTTGTTGCTTTCCTGTGACAGGTCAAAAGTGCACCATGACTTTACAGACACACTGTACTGCCAACATTGTAAACCTGTGACAAGCAGTTTGAGTCATAATCCTCTTTGAGATGTTACAGTGAACTCATGTAGGGAGTCTCTTCTCCATGTTTTACCAGGGCCCAAGATAACTTCCCCTGACAACCAAACTCTGTGGGTTTCCTTTCTTCTCCTCTACTCTTGTTTAACATCTGTTTAGGAAGTCCAAGTTAATTGTCCCCTAAGAAAAACCTTATAAAGTTAGCTCACTGTGAGCTAAAAAAAATTAACAATTACCACACAAGGCCAATGTTAACAATCCTACCACAGCTTCCTTCCATTAATGGTAGATGAAGGGCAATTTAATATACCTCTTTTGGCCCTTGCAAAAGAACTGCTATCCAAGGACTTAAGCCAGAAGATATTTCTTTCTTCTTTCTGTTGATTATAGCAAATATTTGATTATAAGTGGTTCAATTATATACCCAGGAAAATCCTTAGAAAATTATCAGAAAAACTGGAATAAAAGAAAGGTACCTCAGATTAAAGTGGTAATGTTAATGGCAATAACCAATAATTAAGTGTTTACTAGGTGCCAGGCACTGTTCTGAGAGTTCGATATAAATTATGTCACATAATCCTCCCCAAAATCCTATAAAGTAGTGTTGCCAGGAAAATATAGGATGCCCAGTTAAATTTGAATTTCAGGTAAACATCAAATAATATTTTAGTATAAGTATGCTCCATGAAATATTTGGGCATCCTGTATTTTTG
Source organism: Rhynchonycteris naso (assembly GCA_037038555.1). Taxonomy (NCBI): domain Eukaryota; kingdom Metazoa; phylum Chordata; class Mammalia; order Chiroptera; family Emballonuridae; genus Rhynchonycteris; species Rhynchonycteris naso. The sequence continues at coordinate 43,355,397 of CM073004.1, read as the reverse complement.
TTTGCTGAATCTGGCAACCACTGCATAAGGTTTTTGTATAAACCTCTTGTCCCTATTTTATAGATGAAAAAATTGAGGCACAACAAGGTTAAATAACTTGCCCGTGGTCACACAGCTGAGATTTGAATACATGCTGCATGATCCCAGAGGCCAGGCCCTTACTCACTGCACATATGTTCCTATGGTGTATGTAAGACCCAGCACATGAGCTGAGATCTCCCCATGGAGGTTAGGTGTGTTGTTCTGACTCACAATCAGTAGGTGATTTTTTTGCTTTTACCTCTGTAATCCAAAATTAATAAATCTCCCCCAACACTGTGATGCTGTTCTTGGCAGAAGGAGCGGGAAACTCCTTGGTTCTTACTCCGTCTCATACACAGATAAAACATGTTCACTCAAGTGTTTCCCATAAAAGGCTAATTTGATGAGTTGTTAATAGACATTGCTTGGTAAAATGGGTTTCAACAGTTAAATCAGCTTTGGGAATTGAATGTGGTTTAAACTGTGTTTTAAAGTCTCTTAAGCCTGACCAGGCGGTGGCACAGTGGATAGAGCGTCAGACTGGGATGCGGAAGACCCAGGTAGGTTCAAGACCCCGAGGTCACCAGCTTGAGCGCCAGCTCATCTGGTTTGAGCAAGGCTCACCAGCTTGGACCCAAGGTCGCTGGCTCGAGCAAAGGGTTACTCAGTCTGCTGAAGGTCCACAGTCAAGGCACATATGAGAAAGCAATCAAGGAACAACTAAGTTGTCGCAACAAAAAACTGATGATTGATGCTTCTCATCTCTCTCCATTCCTGTCTATCTGTCCCTGTCTAACTCTCTCTCTGTCTCTATGAAAAAGAAAAGAAAAAAAAAGTCTCTCAAATGCAGGACTCCTTGCAGTCTGTAATGTTCTAATATGTACTGCGGCTTTCAAAGAAAAGGTTCAGTAAATTGTATTCCCTAAATTTTGACTATGGAATCTACCTCCTTTTTTTCCAGAGAGTATGCCATGGAAAACCCTTAGAGAATTGCCATTTTAAAATTTATATAAACAGAATAAGTATGGTGAATCCCCAGGTACTGTCAAACAGCCTCACCAATTATCATTTATGGCCAATCTTGTTTCATCCATACGCCCACAACCTCCTACTGTAGTCCCATACAACAGTTTCCCATTTATAAATAGGGAGATGCCATTGAGAGCGTTCTCTCTCCCCTAAGTGAAGGGGAAACCACAAGTTCAGGTGATCTCAGAGAGAAAAAACTCCTCCTTCCCCCAAGGTTTTACAAGGAAAGATGATGAGCCACACAGCATAAGCTCTTCTCATTCTTCAGGGGTGACCAGGTCTTACTCAAAGTCATAGACTCTCCTCTGTGAAAATAGCATTGAGCACATCATCTCTTCCCTGGGATGGGTAACTTCCACACTGTGGGTAGTTGAATTCAAATGATGCTAGCCATCCCACTATTCCCAGGGCAGTGGGCTTTCGGGGTTCTTCCTCAGTCCTCCTGTAAAGTGAAAAATTGGCAAGTTACTTAGACTAGCAGCCCAGTGTTATTCTAAATTTTCTAATGCTGTGTGCTAAAGTAAAAGTTGAAAGCTATACCGAGGAAAACATTAAACTTTCCTTAATTGAAGTTCCAGCATCATTTACTAAGGATGAGACCATGGCAGGTCACTTCATTCAGCTGAGTCTTGAGTTCCTCAAATGTAAAGTTGGAGATAATGACCATAACTATGCTTCCTACTTCACAGAGTTGTCTTTAGTTTCAAATGACATGATATGCATATGAAAGTGTGAACCCTGATACAAATGTATGGGGCTATGAGAAGTCATCAGTGTAAAACAGAAGCTTTCCAACTTCTTGGATAAAATCTAGCTGGTCTTTAGTTATTCTTTGCTTCTTAATTGTGGTAAAAGACGCAGAACATAAAATTTTTTCCACCTTGACCATTTTAAGGGCACCGGTCAATGGCATTAGGTGTATTCACATTGCTGTGCTACCATTAGAACCAGCCAGCTCCAGAATTCTTTTCATTTTGTAAAACTGAAACTCCATGTCCATTAATCAGTACTTCACCATTGTCCCCTCCCCCAGCCCCTGGCGACCACCATTCTGTTTTCTGACTATGAATTTGACTGCTCTATATACTTCATATAAATAAAATCACACAGTATCTGTCCTTTTGTGACTGACTTGTTTTACTTAGCATCATGTCCTCAAGGTTCTAGATAATCCTGTATTATATTTGAGCTTATAAATGTAATAAGATACAGGGGTTTTTTGAGTTTATAAAATTGACAAACTTAGTAGTTAAGCACAGGTATAACTACAAGGGAGCAAAAGAAAGAGAACTAGAAGGTATTAGATACTTATTTATGCCAGAACCTTAAGACTATTTCACTTGTCTGTACGCAAGTGTCCCCCACCTATTTTCTCTTGGGGAGACGTGCCTGCAGTATGGCGTGAGATGGGGACAGCTGGAGGGGAGGACAAAGAGAGGATGCAACCACAGTTCCAGAAAAGCACACTGAAGACCTGAGTTGGAGCAGAAAGTGGTAGACTTGGAAAGTAAAGAATGAGTTTCTTTTATAAATTGGGAAGGCAAAATCTCTGTGGATTAAATGTGAATGTTAAGGAGGAAAGAGGAACCAAGATGACCCTGAGTTTTCTCATTTTGGTTGCTGGAAAAATGTTGATGCCACAAAGACAGGGTACATACAAAGCATTAAACATTTGAAATTCCTCAGAAGGAATATGGGCTATAAACACCAATAAAATAAAAATATTTTGTACTGCACAATACACTATAGCACAGTGGTTAAGTGGGAAGACCACCTGGGTTTGAATACCAGCTCAACCCTTACTAGCTGTGTGACTTTGGATGAGTAACTTAACCTACCTGTCTCAGTTTCATCATCAGTAAAATGGGAATAATGGTACTTCATGGAGTTGTTTTGAAGCTTCATTGAGTTAATAGATAAAAGCCTTGCTGGCAAATGCCCCAAACATTGTAACTATCATTAATATACATACTCTTATACAATTATCCCATGTGCATTTCTTAATAATGTTCACATAACCAGTTAATTAAAACACCTGGGTTTTTTTTCTATTTATTTTTCATATTCTAAAAATGATGAAGTATTTACAAGTCTCTTTTAAGTTTGATCAGTTTTCTTCCTGGCATCAAACCACCGGCCCAATAAAAACTAGAAAAATATATACATTTAAAATGTTACTCAAGAATTAAACAGAATTCAACCATGGTTTGACTTACATGTTTCGTTGACTTAACTGATGCTCCCCTTTATAACTTTTGAATAGAATAGACCATTGCCTGCCCTTTTATTTGTCTTCTACTTCATTGTCCATCTTTGAACAATACCTTTGAACACAGGCAGGAACTTCTCAAGGCCTGTAAACATTATTTTCCTGCTTCTCTCAGAGTAAGAATTGCAGTTACAGCTACCATACTGTGAGCATCCACTAGATGCTAGGCTCTTTACATTTGTATTGTGAATCTCCCAAAAGTCCCAGTGATGTGTATAATATTGGTACTACATCAGAGAAATAACAAAGGTGCTGGAACTTCTCTCTGTGGTGTACTGGGTGCTAGAGACTCATGATGTTAACCGTCTGGTGACACACCTCCAGTTGTGGGTTGGCTTATAAAAAGAGTACCGGATAGAACTCTATGAGCGAACAAAACCAGGGCTCCTGCCTCCGCTCACAAATCCTCCAGTGTCTCTCCTTTGTTCTGTGGCTCCCTAGTCACAGGCCAAGGAGTGGCAGAGCTATCTGTGGAGATCTGCATGTTCTTCAAAGGCATGTTGCTGGGCTGAGCACTTGCACTACTGGTTGCTGCTGAGCCAAGAAGGAGGTCCACCCAGTTTGCTTGTACATGCTCCTCCCTAGCTTTATGCTGATGCATTTTGTAAATTTTCAGGGTGGTAAACTGATCAGCTGACTAAAAAACATTTTAGTCAGCTGGACTGTCACTATAGGCACTAGAAGCAGTCAGTCTTTTTTTTTTTTCTTTTAGTGAAGCAGACTCCCCCACACACCCCCACTGGGATCCACCTGGCAACCCAGTCTGGGCCAGATGCTGGAGTACCAAGCTATTTTTAGCATCTGAGGCTGATGTGCTCCAACGGAGCTATCCTCAGTGCCTAGGGCCACGCTGGAACCAATCCAGCCACTTGCTGCAGAAGAAGAAGAAGAAGAAAAGGGGGAGAGGGAGGGAGGGAGAAGCAGATAGTCACTTCTCTTGTGTGCCCTGACAGAGAATTGAACCTGGGACATCCATAAGCTGGTTGATGCTCCATTCACTAAGCCACAGGCCAGGGCCCAGTGTGGGGTGTATAGTCTATTGAAACCATATGATAACATTAATTATTCAGTTCTGGGAAAGTATTTTACATGCACTATTTGGGGATCTAAAACTCTAAAGTGTGTTTCCACTGTGAAAAGGGAAGCACTAAGGGTTAGCCTCAATAATCTCTAGTCATGACCAAGTCACCCTTAGTCACTAATAATTGTAGGTGCTCATCAGAGAGTATGCCATGAGGACACCATTTATGACAATAATTCCTTATCTAACTGAAATGCTTTTTTTAAGATCCACTGCACCATTAGCCCTCTATTTGTTGTAGCCTATTCTACTAAGATTTTAGTTTAGGGCAATAATTTTTCAACCTTTTTCATCTCACGGCACACATAAACTAATTACTAAAATTCTGAAGCATACCAAAAAATATATATTTTTGGCTGATCTGACAAAAATAAATAGGTGCAATTTGATTCATTCACACTGAAAAGCTATTGTTGTATTGGCTGGTGTCATTGTTTTATTTGACAGTCTAAAGGAAAAGAGATCACTCCCCTGACATGTAATAGTCAGGTATTACATGTTTTAAAAGCCTTGCAGCACACTGGTTGAAAATTGCTGGCTTAGAGGGGCCAAAAGGTCAGTTTTCTTCAGACACCAGAGACACAACCCAGGTCTTACAATCCTCACTCACTGCCTTGGAATCACATCTCAAAGATGGTTAAAGTCTGAGGCTGTTTCTTGATCAGTGTCTACTGAACTATTTTATAGAATTTCTAAAGAGCAGCCTTCTGGCTTTTCTTTCAATGGAGCATCTGTGCTGTACAGGAGGTGTGGTACAGAGTTGCAGTTACTCACAGATGAATTTTAGGGTGAAATTTATTATAATTAATAACCATGAAAAATAATTAAGGCAAAATCAAAATGGTTTTAAACTTAAGTATCCTAAAGTAGAATAAAGAAAAAGTATCAACATAACAATAAGCTATACAACATAACCAGATGAAAAAACATCAGCCTGGGGCCTGACCTGTGGTAGCACAGTGGATAAAGCGTCGACCTGGGAACACTGAGGTCGCCAGTTCAAAACCCTGCACTGGTCAAGGCACATATGGGAGTTGATGCTTCCCTTTCTCTCTTTCTCTCTCTCTCTCTCTCTCTCTCTCTCTCTCTCTCACTCTGTGTCTCCTCTCTAAATTGAATAAAATAAAAATTAAAAATAAAAAATAAAAAAAACATCAGCCTGGCAGAAAAGAGTCCGCCGCCTTCCTGGCCCCGGACTCGACTCCGTCCTCGCCCCGCGCCCCCGCCCCCCACCCCGACTCAAAAAAAGGAGTGCCTCCGACCCTGCGCCGCCAGCATCCCCGCACTCGGCGCAGTGAGAACCCCCGCCCACTGCTCCCGGGCCGAAGGGAGCAAGATGGCGACGGAGTAGGCGGACGTACCAACTTCCAACTCCCTGAACCAAAGTGGATTACAACTCAATTTTAAGAACCACCACCTGGATAAACCAACTTTGAACAAAACTAAGTGGACTCTTCAACCAAGGAGCACAGAAGAAGCCACATTGAGACTGGTAGGAATAGCGAAAACGCGAAGAGGGCTGCCCAGCTCCCCGGAGCAAACGGCAGCCCGGAGAGACCCGTGTGGCGGGAGGAGAGTTTGGCGGAGAGGGAGGGACCTGGGTCCCAGGAACCAAGCCCCAGCCTGCAGTCCCAGAGCCTAGAAGAGGCGTTTGGACAGTATTGAGCTGTGAAACAAGTGAGGGAGCTCCCAGGCCTACAGTGTGGAGTATTAGGTCCCTTCCTACTCTGCTGAGGGCTGCTTGGGGTTTTGGGGCGGCAGGACGCTGAAACGTGGTTCTGTTGGCGTGGGCAGAGGCCAAGCCGGTGGGAGATCGGTCTAGCCCAGAGGGTCAGAGGGGACCGCGAAAGCAGTCCGGAAGCTGCGGGCCCACCTTTAATCCCACTAACGGGGTCAAAGCGGGAGGCCAGGAACGGGCAGGCCCTGCGCAAGCCGGCCCTGACCGCGGGGACCGGGCTAGGACCAGGGACGGGCAGGGGCTGTGGCTGAGCTGACGCTACCAGTCCCCCACTTCCCCCCCCCAACCCCCCCCCCCCCCGGGCCGGAGAAACCGCGGTTGGCCAGTATACGTGCGCAAGCGGGCTCCGAGCGCGGGAACGGGGTGGACCCCGAGACAAGTGGAGGCTCGCAGCTGAGCCCACGCTACTATCCGCGCCCGGCCGGAGAAACCCCGGATAGCATTCATAGGTGCACGAGCGGGCTCCGAACACGGGGGCGGGGTAGAGTCCGGGACGAGCGGAAGTACGCAGCTCAGCGGAAGCCAGCAAACACGCCCGCCCCAATAAACCTTGGTTTCCGAACCTGCGCAGAAGGGCCCTGGCCTCAAGGGCGGGGCTAAAGCTCCGGACGGGCAAAAGCTTACAGCTGAGAGCACGTCAAAAGCCCCGCCTAACCCGCGGAACTGTAGCGAGCAGGCTCCGACTGCTGGTTCTGGGCGGAAGTCCGGAAATAGGCTGGGTCCGCCGCTGAGGAAAGGTGCTCACCTCTACCCTTGGTGCTAATCTTGTGGCTTCAGTCACAGCCACTCCCACGGAGGAGAGGCAGAAATAATAGCAAAAGCCACAGTGGGCCGGCACTGGCAACGCTCATACCCAACAACCCTAGGCACCGGCAGAGGGGGTGGGGGGCCTGCAGATAGACCACAACTAGAGAACACAAAGGCAACACCTACTGGATTCCAGAGGCCACAACTTGCTTATACACAGAAAAAATGGGCAGGCAGAGGAATGCAAACCAAATGAATCAAGAGAAATCCCCAGAGAAGGACCTGAATGAACCAGATATAACCAAATTACCAGAAGCAGAATTTAGAATAATGATAGTTAGGATGTTCAAAGAAATTAGAGCAACAATGGATAGTCATTATGAACACCTAAATAAAGAGATAACAAGTATAAAAAATGAAATTGAAATAATAAAAAAGAATCAGACAGAAATGACAAATACAGTATCAGAACTGAAGACCACAATGGAAGGAATTAAAAGCAGGATGGATGACGCTGAGGATCGAATAAGCGAGTTAGAGGACACAATAAACAAAGGCACAGAAGCAGAGAAGAAAAAGGAAAATAGACTTAAAAAATGTGAGGAAACTCTAAGGGAGCTCTGTGACAACATGAAGAGAAACAACATTCGCATCATAGGGGTGCCTAAAGAAGAGGAGAGAGGACAGGAAATGGAAACTTTGTTCAATCAAATCATAGCAGAAAACTTTCCTAAATTAAGGCTGGGAAACACTCCACACATTCAAGAAGCACACAGAACTCCATTAAGGAGAAACCCAAAAAAATCTACACCAAGACACATCATAGTTAAAATACCAAAGCTAATGGATAAAGAAAAAATATTAAAAGCTGCTAGAGAAAAAAAGACTATCACCTACAAAGGAGCCCCCATAAGGATGACATCTGACTTCTCAACAGAAACACTTGAGGCCAGAAGGGAATGGCAAGAAATAATCAAAGTAATGCAGAACAAGAACCTACAACCAAGACTACTTTATCCAGCAAGGCTAACATTTAAAATTGAAGGAGAAATAAAGAGCTTCCCAGAAAAAGAAAGCCTGAAGGAATTCAAAAAAACCAAACCAATTCTGCAAGAGATACTAAGGGGCCTCTTGTGAACAGTTTAAAGGGAGGAATGAATAGAGCAAAAGAAGAATACAGCTTTAAAGAATAAAATGGCAATAAACAACTACATATCAATAATAACCTTAAATGTAAATGGATTAAATGATCCAATCAAAAGACATAGGGTAGCTGCATGGATAAAGAAACAGGACCCATACATATGCTGTCTACAAGAGACACACCTTAAAACAAAAGATGCTCATAGACTGAAGGTAAAAGGATGGAAAAAAATATTTCATGCAAATGGAAATGAAAAAAAAGCAGGGGTAGCAATACTTATATCAGACAAAATTGACTTTAAAACAAAGGCTGTAGTAAGAGATAAAGGAGGGCACTACATAATGGTAAAGGGAACAATTCAACAGGAAGATATAACTATTGTAAATATCTATGCACCAAATATAGGAGCCCCGACATACATAAAGCAGACTTTGATGGATATAAAGGGCGAGATTAACAGCAATACTATCATAGTAGGGGATTTCAATACCCCTCTAACAACACTGGATAGATCCTCAAGAAAGAAAATTAATAAAGAAACAGCAGACTTAGAGGAGACACTAGATCAACTTGATTTAATAGATATCTTCAGAACTTTTCACCCTAAAGCAGTAGAATATACATTCTTCTCAAGCGCTCATGGTACGTTTTCTAGGATAGACCACATGTTAGGACACAAAAATGGTCTCAATAAATTTAAGAAGATTGAAATCATATCAAGCATCTTCTCTGATCACAATGCCATGAAACTAGAAATTAACCACAAAAGAAAAAATGAAAAATACTCAAACACTTGGAAACTAAATAGCATGTTATTAAATAATGAATGGATTAACAATGAGATCAAAGAAGAAATAAAAAAGTTTCTAGAAACAAATGATAATGAGCATACATCAACTCAAAATTTATGGGACACAGCAAAAGCAGTTCTGAGAGGGAAGTTTATTGCACTACAGGCATATCATAAGAAGCTAGAAAAAGCTCAAATAAGCAACCTGACCCTGCATCTAAAAGAACTAGAAAAACAACAACAAATAAAACCCAAGACAAGTAGAAGGAAAGAAATAATAAAGGTCAGAGCAGAAATAAATGACATAGAGGCTAAGGAAACAATACAGAGGATCAATGAAACCAGAAGCTGGTTCTTTGAAAAGGTAAACAAGATTGATGAACCTTTAACTAGACTCACCAAGAAAAAAAGAGAGAGGACTCAAATAAATAAAATTAGAAAGGACAGTGGAGAAATAACAACTGACACAACAGAAATACAAAGCATTGTAAGAAAATACTATGAAGAACTATATGCCAAAAAATTAGACAATCTTGGTGAAATGGACAAATTTCTTGAATCATATAACCTTCAAAAAATCAATCTGGAAGAATCAGAACACCTAAACAGACCAATTACAGCAAATGAGATCGAAACAGTTATCAAAAAACTCCCAAAAAAGAATAGTCCTGGGCCTGATGGCTTCACAAGTGAATTCTATCAAAAATTCAAAGAAGAACTAACTCCTATTCTCCTGAAGCTATTTCAAAAAATTCAAGAGGAAGGAAGACTTCCAAACTCCTTTTATGAGGCGAGCATAATTCTGATCCCAAAACCGGGCAAAGACAACACAAAGAAAGAAAATTATAGGCCTATATCCCTGATGAATTTAGACGCTAAAATTCTCAACAAAATATTAGCCAACCGGATCCAGCAATATATGAAAAAAATCATACACCATGATCAAGTGGGATTTATTCTGGAGAGGCAAGGCTGGTTCAGTATTCGCAAATCAATCAATGTGATTCACCACATAAACAAAAGGAAGGACAAAAATCACATGATAATTTCAATAGATGCAGAAAAGGCATTTGATAAAATCCAGCACCCATTCATGCTCAAAACTCTCAGTAAAGTGGGAATACAGGGATCATTCCTTAACATGATAAAGGCCATCTACGATAAACCGACAGCAAACATCATACTAAATGGACAAAGATTAAAAGCAATCCCCTTAAGATCAGGAACCAGGCAGGGTTGCCCACTTTCACCACTCTTATTCAACATAGTTCTGGAAGTCCTAGCTACAGCAATCAGACAAGAAGAAGAAATAAAAGGCATACAAATTGGAAAAGAAGAAGTAAAACTGTCATTATTTGCAGATGATATGATATTGTATATTGAAAACCCTAAAGTCTCAGTCAAAAAACTACTGGACCTTATAAATGAATTCAGCAAGGTGGCAGGATATAAAATTAATACTCAGAAATCAGAGGCATTTCTATACACCAACAATGAAATATCAGCAAAAGAAATTAAGGAAACAATCCCCTTCACTATTGCAGCCAAAAAAATAAAGTACCTAGGAGTAAATTTAACCAAGGAGGTTAAGGACTTGTACTCGGAAAATTATAGAACATTGATAAAAGAAATCAAGGAAGATACAAACAAGTGGAAGCATATACCGTGCTCATGGCTAGGAAGAATAAACATCATTAAAATGTCTATATTACCCAAAGCAATTTATAAATTCAATGCAATACCAATTAAAATACCAATGACATACTTCAAAGATATAGAACACATATTCCAAAAATTTATATGGAACCAAAAAAGAACACGAATAGCCTCAGCAATCTTAAAAAGAAAAAATAAAGCAGGAGGTATCACTCTTCCAGATATCAAGGTTTAGTATAAGGCCATTGTACTCAAGACAGCCTGGTACTGGCATAAGAACAGGCACATAGATCAATGGAACAGAACAGAGGACCCAGAAATAAACCCACAGCTTTATGGACAACTGATATTTGACAAAGGAGGAAAGAACATACAGTGGAGTAAAGACAGCCTCTTTAACAAATGGTGTTGGGAAAATTGGACATCTACCTGCAAAAAAATGAAACTAGACCATCAACTTACACCATTCACAAAAACAAACTCAAAATGGATAAAAGACTTAAATGTAAGCCGTGAAACCATAAGCATCTTAGAAGAAAACATAGGCAGCAAGCTCTCCGACATCTGTCGCAGCGGTATATTTGCCGATTTATCTTCATGGGCAACTGAAATAAAAGGCAAGATAAACAAATGGGACTATATCAAACTAAAAAGTTTTTGCACAGCTAAAGACAATAGGAACAGAATAAAAAGACAAACCACACAATGGGAGAACATATTCGACAGCACATCTGATAAGGGGTTAATAACTAAAATTTATAAAGAACTTATAAAACTCAACACCAGGAAGACAACCCAATCAAAAAATGGGCAAAAGAAATGAATAGAAATTTTTCCAAAGAGGACATACAGATGGCCAATAGGCATATGAAAAAATGCTCAACATCACTAATCATTGAAGAAATGCAAATTAAAACCACAATGAGATATCACCTCACACCAGTCAGAATGGCACTTATCAGCAAAACAACACAGAATAAGTGCTGGCGAGGATGTGGAGAAAAGGGAACCCTTCTGCACTGCTGGTGGGAATGCAGACTGGTGCAGCCACTGTGGAAAACAGTTTGGAGATTCCTCAGAAAATTAAAAATTGAACTGCCTTTTGACCCAGCTATCCCACTTTTAGGAATATACCCTAAGAACACCATAGCACTGTTCGAAAAGAAGAAATGCGACCCCATGTTCGTGGCAGCATTGTTCACAATAGCGAAGATCTGGATATAGCCCAAGTGTCCGTCAGAAGACGAGTGGATTAAAAAGCTTTGGTACATATATACTATGGAATACTACTCAGCCATAAGAAACGATGACATCGGATCATTTATAACAAAATGGATGTACCTTGATAACATTATACGGAGTGAAATAAGTAAATCAGAAAAAAAGAAAAACTGAGAACAGCACGATTACATATATAGGTGGGACATGAAAGTGAGGGTATGAGACATGGACAAGAGAGTGGTGGTTATGGGATGGGGGGAGGGAGGGAAGAGTGGGATAGGGAGGAGGGGAGGGACGCAGGGAAAACCAGATTGAAGGTGACAGAGGACAATTTGACTTTTGGTGATGGGTATGCAACACAATTGAATGATAAGATAACCTGGAGATGTTTTCATTGTACATATGTACCCTGATTTATTGATGTCACCCCATTAGAATTAATAATAATAAAATATATATATATATAAAAAAAAAAAACATCAGCCTGGGTTCTAGAGAAATAACTAGTTAAAGCAATAGACTAAGAAAAAGAGAATTATGAGTATGTACAATTCTGACCAAACCATGGAGGAACACGTCACCAGACCAGGAAGTTTCAACCTGGACTGCAGACCACGTGCCATGCACAACAACAAGGAAGAGTTCTCTAGAGCTTACAGGTAGGCTGAGACCCTACCTACCTTTACAGAAAATTTTTGGCTGGAGGTTATTACACGAGGGCCCTTTGTGCATATCCTCTGGGAACAAATAAAGGTCACCACACTCTGAAATAATTAACTAGGCCAACAATCAAGTGGTAAAACCATCCCCCTTGGCTTCAGGGGAAATTGCAGCAGGACATTTCATCCCGCTCTGAGTAAATGACTCAGTTATTCCTGCAGCCATTTTTCATGACCCTTTTTGTTCGTGTTTAACTGAGTTCAAATTCACACATTTCTTCTATACTGTTCCTCCACAGCATCTCAGCTGGGTAGTATAAGTGAAAAGTGCAGGAAATCTCAGATAATGCAATTAAATATGTTTGCTGACAGCGTAGACTTCATTTGTACTTCTTGAGTGTTTTTCTTTTCCTATCTTTTGCTTACAAAATAGCTTTGTGATTGGCTTGGTGTACTGCTCAGAAAGCATATTATAACCAAAGAACCAAGGTTTTAAAATTTCGGGCTACTCTCCCCAAAGAGTAAAATGCACATGACATGTATGCACATCCAAAGCTTGTCCTTAAAGTACTGAGAATTTGCTTTTCTCATCTCCTTTCTGCAGTTTCTTTACCCTCAACTTCCTAAAAACTAACAAATCATTGGCTCAAAATGATTGCAAATTCTATGTAGCATTTAATAGCCACTATTTTATTATATGCAAAATTTTTAACACCATTATTACCATCACCACAATTAAAAGAGGAATACTTCTCCATCAGGGTTCCTCTGCAGTGAAGTGATCCCTACTAAGCTTTGTGTTTCTTCTCATCCTATTGAATATGCCACCCAATTTCCATGTGCGGATTGCCTGCCTCCTAATGGCTCGTCATCGCATTACTTACATTACCTAACACAGAGGAAAAGTGTTAGTGAGCTCAGAGCAGTGGTTCTTAACTTAGGATTTACCTGGAGAGGTTTATAAAAATCCTGATGCCCTGGCCATACCCCAAACTAATTAAAACCAAGTCACTAGGGGTAGGTCCATCCTCAGAACTTCTTTTAGCTCCCCAGGTGATTTCATGAGCAGCCAAGGTTGAGAACCAGTGGTTTAGAGAAACTTCTATTATGATGAGCAGAGGCAAAATACCTAAGTGAAATTTATAACATTACTGTTCTAATCTATTTTCAGGTTTTTAGGCATGGAGACCGAAGTCCCATTGAAACCTTCCCTAATGACCCCATTAAAGAATCGTCATGGCCACAAGGATATGGCCAGCTCACTCAGGTTGGTTGCATTTTTAACTAATATTGGTGATAAATCTCAAGGGAAACCAAACATGGTGAGGTTTATAATCTATTGAAGCCATATAACTACTTTAGTTGCTCAGATCTGGGAAGGTGTTTTGCACAATTACCTGTTTTGTTTAAAATGTGTTTTGATTGTGGAATAAGAGGAATTAATGGTTGGCCTAGTTCATTTCTGATCATATCCAACTCAGCCTTAGTGACTAGTAACTTTAGGAACAGTGAATAGAATTGCCTGTTTTGACCTTTTTTATCCTGTGGGTTTTGTTAAAGCCTAAGAGGTATGCGTGGACAACAGAAGAATATAGAAGCTTAGAGATGCTAAAGAGGGCTTAAAAATACTTAAAATCCAGACCCTGAGTTTCTCGGGCTCTACTTGAGAAAGTAGAAAATAATCTTGTAATCAATAAGCTGAATCAACAGGGTTGGGAAAACATGATTCCTCTGGAAGTGCTGATTTGATTTTTTTGTCAGCTGGATACATTGGGATTGAGCCTTCCTTATATGTGGTCACTTACACACAGGAAACCTTACTTCCTACTGAGCACCCAAAAAGAAGGTGAACCAGGGAACAAAGGCAAATGTAGTCCCTGCTCCAGTGCCCTACTACCTTCAGTTGTAAGAGTGAATGGCTCTTATGTTTGACCAAAGCACTGTTTAAGTCTATTAAGATAATGTCAAAGAATATTTAGAGTTGGCTGTGGCCAGGTAGCTCAGTAGAGCATTGTCCCAATACACCAAGGTTGCAGGTTAGATCCCTGGTCAGGGCACATATAAGAATCTACCAGGAAGAGCAAGATGGTGATGGTGTAGGCAGACATACCAACTTCCAACTCCCAGAACCAAAGTGGATTATAACTCAATTTTAAGAACCATCATCTGGATAAACCAACTATGAACTAAACTAAGTGGACTCTTCAACCAAGGAACACAAAAGAAGCCACATTGAGGCTGGTAGGAATAGTGAAAACGCAAAGAGGGCTGCCAAGCTCCCCGGAGCGAACGGCAGCCCGGAGAGACCCACGGGGCGGGAGGAGAGTTTGGCGGAGAGGGAGGGACCTGGGTTCCAGGAACAAAGCCCCAGCCTTCAGTCCCAGAGCCTAGAAGAGGCATTTGGACAGTATTGAGCTGTGAAACAAGTAAAGATACTGTTAATGAGAAAGAGACAGTTTTCTCAGACTCAAGATTGTTAAAGGGACAGTGCAGAAAACCTCTCTCACGGCCACTCACCCGGGGCTCCGGGGAACGGAGTCAGAGGAGAGGACCAGAGCAGCGGCAAGAGAGAGTAAACTGGAAGCTACAGGGAGAAAAACTCTAAGGGACAGCCACCCTAACCCCTGGGCAACGTCACTTCTCTAATCAAAAACAAATATTTCCCCTGGAACTAGCAATACCAGCAAAGGGAGACAGGACACCAGCCAAACAAGCTCTTCCATGGCACTTAGAGCAGAGCTGCTTAGAGGGAGGGAGCTTCCAGGTCTACAGTATGGAGTGTTAGGGTCTGAACTGTGGGGCCCCTTCCTACTCTGCTGAGGGTTGCTGGAGGGACGGTGGCATCGGGATGCTGAAACGCAGTTCTGTTGGCAGGGGGGGAGGCCCAGCGGTGTGAGCTCACTCTAGCCCAGCAGGGGAGGAGGGGACGCGCGAAAGCAGTTTGGCAGCTGCGGGCCCGCCTATAACCCCACCTGCGGGGGGAAAAGCGGGAGGCCAGGAACGGGCAGACATCTGCTCTGCAACCCTGCACAAGCCGGCCCTGACCGTGGGGACGGGGCTAGGCCTAGGGATGGGCAGAGGTTCGCGGCTAAGCTCATGCCAGTAGCCCCAACTGGCCGGAGAAACCATGCTTTGCCATCCTGCATGCGCGAGTTAGCTCTGAATGCGGGGACAGGGCTAGAGCCCCAGATGAGCGGAAGCTCGCAGCTGAGCGCATGCCAGCAGCCCCACCCGGCCCAAGAAACCGCGGTTGGCCATCCTGCGTGTGCGAGTTGGCTCTGAACATGGGGGCAGGGCTGAAGTTCGCAGCTGAACACATGCCAGCAACAATGCCCGGCCCAATAAACCATGGTTTGTGATCCTGCGCTGGAGGGCCCTGGCCTCAAGGGCGGCTAAAGCTCCGGACGGGCAAAGGCTCACAGCTGAGAGCATGTCAGCAGCCCGTCCAACCCGAGAAACTGTGGCGAGCAAGCTCTGACCACGGGGGATGAGCGGAAGCCTGGAAACAGGCTGCGTCCGCAGCTGAGCAAAGGTGCTCACCTCTACCCTTGATGCTAAGGCTTGTGGCTTGAGTGACAGCCCCTCCCACAGAGGAGAGGCGAAAATCACAGCAACAGCCGCAGTGGGCCGGCGCTGGCAATGTCCGCCCATACCCAATCGCAGTAGGCAGCGGCAGAGGGGGTGGCGGGCCTGCAGACAGACCACACCTAGAGAACACAAAAGCAACACCTACTAGACTCCAGTGGCCACAACCTTCTTATACACAGACAAAATGGGAAGACAGAGAAATGCAAACCAAATGAATCAAGAGAAATCCCCAGAGAAGGACCTGAATGAACCAGATATAACCAGATTACCAGAAGCAGAATTTAGAATAATGATAGTTAGGATGTTCAAAGAAATTAGAGCAACAATGGATAGTCACTATGAACACCTAAGTAAAGAGATAACAAGTATAAAAAACGAAATTGAAATAATAAAATAGAATCAGACAGAAATGACAAATACAGTATCAGAACTGAAGACCACAATGGAAGGAATTAAAAGCAGGATGAATCACACTGAGGATCGAATCAGTGAGTTAGAGGACACAATAAACAAAGGCACAGAAGCAGAGCAGAAAAAGGAAAAGAGACGCAAAAAATGTGAGGAAAATCTAAGGGAGCTCTGTGACAACATGAAGAGAAACAACATTTGCATCACAGGGGTTCCTGAAGAAGAGGAGAGAGAACAAGAAATAGAAACTTTGTTCAATCAAATCATAGCAGAAAACTTCCCTAAATTGAGGATGGGAAACATTACACACATTCAAGAAGCACACAGAACTCCATTAAAGAGAAACCCAAAAAGATCTACACCAAGCAACATCATAGTTAAAATACCAAAGCTAAGGGATAAAGAGAAAATTTTAAAAGCTGCTAAAGAAAAAAAGGCTATCACCTACAAAGGAGCCCCCATAAGGATGACATCTGACTTCTCAACAGAAACACTTGAGGCCAGAAGGGAATGGCAAGATATATTCAAAGTAATGCAGAACAAGAATCTACAACCAAGACTACTCTATCCAGTAAGGCTAACATTTAAGATTGAAGAAGAAATAAAGAGCTTCCCAGACAAAGAAAGCCTCAAGGAATTCATTAAAACCAAACCAATTCTGCAAGAGATACTAAGGGGCCTGTTGTGAACAGTTCAAAGGGAGGAAAGAATATAGCAAAAGAAGAATACAGCTTTAAAGAATAAAATGGCAATAAACAACTACATATCAATAATAACCTTAAATGTAAATGGATTAAATGATCCGATCAAAAGACATTGGGTAGTTGTGTGGATAAAGAAACAGGACCCATACATATGCTGTCTACAAGAGACATACCTTAAAACAAAAGATGCACATAGACTGAAGGTAAAAGGATGGAAAAAAATATTTCATGCAAATGGAAATGAAAGACAAGCCAGGGTAGCAATACTTATATCTGACAATATGGACCTTAAAACAAAAGCTGTAGTAAGAGATAAAGAAGGACACTACATAATGATAAAGGGAACAATTCAAGAGGAAGATATAACTATTATAAATATCTACGCACCAAATATAGGAGCCCCGACATACATAAAGCAGACTTTGATGGATAAAAAGGGCGAGATTAACAGCAATACTATATACTATAATAGTAGGGGATTTCAATACCCCACTAACAACACTGGATAGATCCTCAAGAAAGAAAATTAATAAAGAAACAGCAGACTTAAAGGATACACTAGATCAACTTGATTTAATATATATCTTCAGAACTTTTCACCCTAAAGCAGTAGAATATACATTCTTCTCAAGTGCTCATGGTACATTTTCTAGGATAGACCACATGTTAGGACACAAAAATGGTCTCAATAAATTTAAGAAGATTGAAATCATATCAAGCATTTTCTCTGATCATAATGCTATGAAACTAGAAATTAACCACAAAAGAAAAACTGAAAATACTCTAACACTTGGAAACTGAATAGCATGTTATTAAGTAATGAATGGATTAACAATGAGATCAAAGAAGATATAAAAAGTTTCTAGAAATGAATGATAATGAGTATACATCAATTCAAAATTTATGGGACACAGCAAAAGCAGTTCTGAAAGGGAAGTTCATTGCACTACAGGCATACCAAAAGAAGCTAGAAAAAGCTCAAATAAGCAACCTGGCCCTGCATCTAAAAGAACTAGAAAAACAACAGCAAATAAAGCCCAGGACCTGTAGAAGGAAGGAAATAATAAAGATCAGAGCAGAAATAAATGACATAGAGGCTAAGGAAACAATACAGAGGATCAATGAAACCAGGAGCTGGTTCTTTGAAAAGGTAAACAAGATTGATGAACCTTTAACTAGACTCACCAAAAAAAAAAGAGAGAGGACCCAAATAAATAAAATTAGAAATGACAGTGGAGAAATAACAACTGACACAACAGAAATACAAAGCATTGTAAGAAAATACTATGAAGAACTCTATGCCAAAAAATTAGACAACCTAGGTGAAATGGACAAATTTCTTGAATCATACAATCTTTCAAAAATCAATCTGGAAGAATCAGAACACCTAAACAGACCAATTACAACAAATGAGATCGAAACAGTTATCAAAATACTCCAAAAAAAGAAAAGTCCTGGGCCTGATGGCTTCACAAGTGAATTCTACCAAAAATTCAAAGAAGAACTAACTCCTATCCTTCTCAAGCTATTTCAAAAAATTCAAGAGGAAGGAAGACTTCCAAACTCCTTTTATGAGGCGAGCATAATTCTGATCCCAAAACCGGGCAAAGACAACACAAAGAAAGAAAATTATAGGCCAGTATCCCTGTGAATTTAGATGCTAAAATTCTCAACAAAATATTAGCCAACAGGATCCAGCAATATATGAAAAAATTCATACACCATGATCAAGTGGGATTTATTCTGGAGAGGCAAGGCTGGTTCAATATTCACAAATCAATCATTGTGATTCATCACATAAACAAAAGGAAGGACAAAAATCAAATGATAATTTCCATAGATGCAGAAAAGGCTTTTTATAAAATCCAGCACCCATTCATGCTCAAAACTCTCAGTAAAGTGGGAATACAGGGAACATTCCTTAACATGATAAAGACCATCTACAACAAACCCACAGCAAACATCATACTAAATGGGCAAAAATTAAAAGCAATCCCTTTAAGATCAGGAACCAGGCAGGGGTGCCCCCTTTCACCACTTTTTTTCAACATAGTTCTGGAAGTCCTACCTACAGCAATCAGACAAGAAGAAGAAATAAAAAGCATCCAAATTGGAAAAGAAGAAGTAAAACTGTCATTATTTGCAGATGATATGATATTGTATATAGAAAACCCTAAAGTCTCAATCAAAAAACTACTGGACCTGATAAATGATTTCAGCAAGGTAGCAGGATATAAAATTAATACTCAGAAATCAGAGGCATTTCTATATACCAACAATGAACTGTCAGCAAAAGAAATTAAGAAAACAATCCCCTTTACTGTTGCAGCCAAAAAAATAAAGTACGTAGGAGTAAATTTAACCAAGGATGTTAAGGACTTGTACTCGGAAAATTATAAAACATTGATAAAAGAAATCAAGGAAGATACAAACAAGTGGAAGCATATACCGTGCTCATGGCTAGGAAGAATAAACATCATTAAAATGTCTATATTACCCAAAGCAATTTATAAATTCAATGCAATACCAATGACATATTTCTTAGATATAGAACACATATTCCAAAAATTTATATGGAACCAAAAAAGAACACGAATAGCCTCAGCAATCTTAAAAAGAAAAAGCAGGAGGTATCACTCTTCCAGATATCAAGGTTTACTACAAGGCCATTATACTCAAGACAACCTGGTACTGGCATAAGAACAGGCACATAGATCAATGGAACAGAACAGAGGACCCAGAAATAAACCCACAGCTTTATGGACAACTGATATTTGACAAAGGAGGAAAGAACATACAATGGAGTGAAGACAGCCTCTTTAATAAATGGTGTTGGGAAAATTGGACATCTACCTGCAAAAAAATGAAACTAGACCATCAACTTACACCATTCACAAAAACAAACTCAAAATGGATAAAAGACTTAAACGTAAGCTGTGAAACCATAATCATCTTGGAAGAAAACATAGGCAGCAAGCTCTCTGACATCTGTAGCAGCAATATATTTGACGATTTATCTCCACGGGCAAATGAAATAAAAGGTAAGATAAACAAATGGGACTATATCAAACTAAAAAGTTTTTGCACAGCTAAAGACAATAAGAACAGAATAAAAAGACAAACCACACAATGGGAGAACATATTTGACAGCACGTATGATAAGGGGTTAATAACCAAAATTTATAAAGAACTTATAAAACTCAACACCAGGAAGACAAACAATCCAATCAAAAACTGGGCAAAAGAAATGAATAGAAATTTCTCCAAAGAGGACATACAGAATGGCCAATAGGTATATGAAAAAATGCTCAACATCACTAATCATTAGAGAAATGCAAATTAAAACCACAATGAGATATCACCTCACACCAGTCAGAATGGCACTTATCAGCAAAACAACACAGAATAAGTGCTGGCGAGGATGTGGAGAAAAGGGAACCCTTCTGCACTGCTGGTGGGAATGCAGACTGCTGCAGCCACTGTGGAAAACAGTATGGAGATTCCTCAAAAAATTAAAATTCAAACTGCCTTTTGACCCAGCTATCCCACTTATAGGAATATACCCTAAGAACACCATAACACTGTTCGAAAAGAAGAAATGCGCCCCCATGTTCGTGGCAGCATTGTTCACAATAGCGAAGATCTGGAAACAGCCCAAGTGTCCGTAGAGGACAAGTGGATTAAAAAGTTTTGGTACATATATACTATGGAATACTACTCAGCCATAAGAAATGATGACATCGAATCATTTACAACAAAATGGATGTACCTTGATAACATTATACGGAGTGAAATAAGTAAAACAGAAAAAAACTGAGAACAGCATGATTTCATACATAGGTGGGGCATAAAAGTGAGACTATGAGACATGGACAAGAGTGTGGTGGTTACGGGGTGGGGGGAGGGATAACAGGGTGGGATAGGGAGGAGGAGTGGGCACAGGATAAACCAAATAGAAGGTGACAGAAGACAATTTGACTTTGGGTGATGGGTATGCAACATAATTGAATGATAAGATAACCTGGAGATGTTTTCCTTGAACATATGTACCCTGATTTATTGGTGTCACCCCATTAAAATTTAAAAAAAAAGAAATGCTAATAATAGAACACATTAATCTCCAAAAGAAAAAAAAAGAATCAACCAATAATTTTAAAAACCAACCAATAAATGCTTAAATAGGTAGAACCAATGTTAATCTCTCTCACTCTTTCCCCCTCTCCATAATAATCAATCAATCAATCAATTTTTGTTAAAAGTTCACTTTTAGAAAACTTAGAGTTGGATATCTCCAAAACTAAGGGCCTTAATCTTGGCCAAACATTTGAGTTATTTGAAGAGCTTTACAAAGTATTGATGTCTGCCTGGGAGACTCTTATTTAATTGGTCTAGAGTGTGGCTTGGATATTGAGATATTTTAGAAGTATCTTGGTTGATCAGTTGACTCTAATATGCAGCCAAATCTGAGAATTATTGCCCTAACTCACCTACAATGTTTAATAGAGGAGGAAACTCAGAGGCTATTTGAGGCCAGTATCTTCTGGCTCCCAGGTCAGAGTTCTTCCCATCATAGCCTACCCAGCTTGTGGCATCTTGAGTAAGAGGTGTTACAACAATTCAGGGCTGCTTCTTAATAACTGTGATTCTACAGTGTGTTTGTAAAGTCAAGGTGCACTTGCTTTCCTGTGACCAGTCAAAAGTGCACCATGACTTTACGGACACACTGTATATAGACTCTTGTTCCCTTGCTGTGCTTTTCCTATAAGACCAAAAGATTTTTCCAAGAAAAAAACTGAGAACAGCATGATTTCATACATAGGTGGGACATAAAAGTGAGACTATGAGACATGGACAAGAGAGTGGTGGTTACGGGGTGGGGGGAGGGAGGAGAGGGTGGGATAGGGAGGAGGGGAGGGGCACAGGGAAAACCAGACAGAAGGTGACAGAGGACAATTTGACTTTGGGTGACGGGTATGCAATATAATTGAATGATAAGATAACCTGGAGATGTTTTCGTTGTACATATGTACCCTAATTTATTGGTGTCACCCCATTAAAATTAATAATAATAATAATAATAATAATAAAAGATTTTTCCAGATGGTGGGAACTATACTACTCACAAAAATTAGGGGACATTTCAAAATGAATATGAAGCGATAAAATATCCTCCATTTTTTATGAGCAACGTATATCCTTCTTCTGAGAGTTTCTTGACTAAACATCAGAATGTCCAAAAACAGTGTTTCTCAAGCTTTCTAGTGCAAATGAATCTTTTGGAGATCTTATTAAAATGCAGATTCTAATTCACCTGGTCTGACATGGGACCTGGAATTCTGCATTTCTAACATACTTCCAGGTGATGCCAGTGGTATTGATACATGCACACTCTTGAAGTAGCAAGCTTCTAGAGTTCAAATCTTTCCCTTCACCAGATACTTCCAATCTACACAATGACAAGTGATGGCTTTCTAGATCAGTCGTTCTTAAAGTGTGGTCCCTACATCAGCAATATTGCTTGATATAACTGTAAGTTCTTTGGCCCCACGCATTGAACCAGAAACTCTGGGGTGGAAACCTGGGAATCTTTGTTTTAGTGAATCCTCCAGGTGATTCTGTGCATAGTAAAGTTTGAAAACCACTGCTCTATAGAAAATGACTATTTCCTCAAAAGTCAGTTGTAAGTTTGAACAACCATTAGACCTATAAGTACCTGCTTATTGAGCTATCCAGGTCATCCAGGAAACTCACAAACCTCAAAGCACACATAACTCCTTTTCTACCTCCTTCCCCATTCTAGAGAGGTGGTGATGATAGTGGTGGCCAGGAGTGAAGCAAATGAGCATATGGGGCCAAGCAGAAGCCACAGTGACCACATCCTCTTTGACTCTTGAAGCTTTGGGAAAGCTCTGGATTAAAGACAGACTTAAATGCAGTGCTATTCAAAGCATGGCGCTCTATTACCTGGATCTGAATCACTCAGGGCACTCGCTAAAATGCAGATTCCAGGCCTATACCCAAGATATAATGATCAGGGATTTCTGTAGGAAATGCACTTCAACAAGCACTCCTAGATAAATTTTGCTTCTGATGCACAGAAATGCTTGAGGATCAATGAGCTAAAGCAGTGCATCTCAATGACTACTGGCCACCAGAATCTTAGTAAGCTTGTGAAAAACAGATTCCTATGCTCATCCCCAAAGTAGGTGGGGCCCAAGAGTTTGGTTTCTAACATACTCCTAAATATGCTAATACTGCTGATCCACAGACCACACTTTGAGTAACAGGTTCTCGTTTTTATATATCAGGCATAAATAAACTGTACAAATAATAAAACATTGCACGCAGAGGTTGAAAATGACCTTCAGATTAATCAAATCCAACCTCTTATCAGATAGTTGAATTTCTTCCATCAACCCCTCAAGTGGTCAACCAGCCCTTTGAATCATCTGCCCACAAAGATGACCATTGGTGCTCTACCACACCAGAGATGAATCATTTACATAAATCAGATCCACCACCAACTAGTAACTGTGCGCGGCTCTATGTAAAGTGCTAATGAAGATAAACAGCTTTCCCTGGCTAAAAATAACAGCTTTCTCTTGTTTTCATTTAAAAATATGTTGTTATTGTGGAACTATTCAAGTACACCATTGTTTACTCCTTTAATGAGGAGAGATAAGATGCAAAGATAAGAGTCACAGAACTTATTTTCAGTAATTTTTGCCTTTACTCTTTTCCCCTAGCTGGGCATGGAGCAGCAGTATGAACTTGGAGAGTATATAAGGAAGAGATATGAAAAGCTCTTGAATGAGTCCTATAAACATCAGCAGGCAAGTTGGGGAGCTAAAAGTGGGAACCTTATCCCTCTGAAAGAATTTAACATAATGTAGCATTTGGCAAAATGCTTTGCCTGTTTCTCAACGAACTTACACAAGTCAAGTATCTTGTTTAGAAACATACTCTTCTTTATACAAATATTTTATTCCTAGAAAAATTATGAATATGAGTAAGTTCAAAATTTAACTGACACTTGTGGTAAATACTTTAGCTTGGCAAGTATCGGCAAGTAGCCACCACTTACTTGGTCTCTTTTGTCATTTCAACTATTGGCATATCAAGTTACTTTATAGCATGGCATGCTCATAACACTGTCTCTTCCATATGAGATCCTCTGATCATGATGCTATCACAGCATCAGCTAATATTTTGGTGCAGGTATCCTATCCTTTCTCAGATATTAGCTGCATAGGAAATACCCACAGTTCCTCTCAATGGGATTCTGCTTTGATTTTCCCACTCTAGGTTTATGTTCGAAGCACAGACATTGACCGGACTTTGATGAGTGCTATGACAAACCTTGCAGCCCTGTTCCCCCCACAGGGTATCAGCATCTGGAATCCCAACCTCGCCTGGCAGCCCATTCCAGTGCACACAGTCCCTCTTTCTGAAGATCGGGTCAGTATTCTGGGGAAATTAGGAGATCCTGTTGGGCCTGGGAGAGGAAGGCAGGTTGCGCACTACTTGTGGATTTGGGAGTCTAGACTGTCCTTGGGCTGTGCAGCCTTAATTCTTTCCTAAATAAAGGTGCAAAGAACAATGTAGGATAGAAATCCCAAGGCAAGAGAGAGTAGGAACAGAATTTCTCTTTGAATCTTTATCATTCTTTTTTTTTTTTTTTTGCCACTCTTTCAACTTTTGGCAACTTGTCCCTCTCTATCTTTTCTCTCTCTCTCTCTCTCTTTCTCTATCTCTCTCTCTCTCTCTCTCTCTCTCACACACACACACACACACACACACACACACACACACACACACCAGTGTTCTGCCTTTAATTCGTGCAGAAAGAAGAACCACACAAGATTCTTCTCCCTCTGGAATATCCTAAGATCTCTTTACCTACAAAGGACCCCTACCACCATGAAAATCCCCATTTCTAGGTAGCAAATAAAAAGAGAAAAGTTGAGCATATGATTGGTACCCAGTACTTTATGTGAGTTATTGTATTTACTTTTCATAACAACCTTGAATGGACAATATCATTGTTCTCCTTTGATAGCTAGGAAAATAAGTGCTTAGAGAAGTTAAACAAAATGAACCTAAAGTCACACAACTGGTAAGCATCACTACTGGAACCAGGCAATTCCAAAGCAATTTCCTTTCCTATAAAATAGTGGTCCTCAAACTCAGCTGCATATTAGAATCACCTGACAATTTTTTTTTTTAATCTTGATGCCCAGGGCACTCTTCATAACAAATCAGAATCCCTGAGGTTGGAACCTAGGCATCAGTATTTTTTAAATAATCTCCCCTAAATGGCTCCAGTAGACGGCCAAGTCTGAGAACTGGTACTGTGAAGCAAGCTACTTTGAAAGAAATTCTCAAATTTATTTACACTGAGTGGGACTGATCAAGAACTCTTCAACCTTTTAATAGTAATAAATAAATCTGATCTCCCAAGTGAAGGAAATAGTTTGGGACAAGGAATCCTTCTAACTCCCCTGCAGTAACACTAAAAGTATGACCATCTCATCTCTCTGTGCCTGAGGCTTACATGACCAATGGACTCAAGCTGTTGCCCAGTGACCTCCGGGATACATTACTGCCCTCTTTGTCCTGCCAGTGCTCCTAGAAATTTGACTTAATTGCTGCATCTGGAGACAAGAATTTTTCCTAAATGCTTTGTAGAAACAACCCAACCCTGCCCACCTCACTCTAGGTAAATCTACTCCAATCAGTTTTTCTGGTGTTTCCTGAAAAGATAGGAGTATTTATTTATGCCTCTTTTCATCACATGATTAGGAGTGAAGTATTATGATTATCAGCATTCTTAGGAGTTTGTAAATACATTCTTCCAAAAAGAAAAAAATTCACTTTCAACACAGACTTTTCTGCTTAAAGACAGGGCAGCAGCACCAAATTTAGCCAAGGTAGCTGTTAAGCCCTTAATCCTAAAAGATAGTAATTAAATTAAAAAGTAGGCCCTGGCTGCCTGACCAGGTGGTGGCGCAGTGGATAGAGCGTCAGACTGGGATGCGAAAGACCCAAGTTCGAGACCCCAAGCTTGCCAGCTTGAGTGCGGGCCCATCTGGCTTGAGCAAAAGCTCGCCAGCTTGGACCCTAGGTCACTGGCTCCAGCAAGGGGTTGCTAGGTCTGCTGAGGCCCACGGTCAAGGCACATGTGAGAAAGCAATCAATGAATAACTATGGTGTCGTAACAGCAACAAAAAACTAATGATTGATGCTTCTCACCTCTTTCCGTTCCTGTCTGTCCCTATCTGTTCCTCTCTCTGACTCTCTCTCTGTTCCTGTAAAAAAAAAGAAAAAGGTAGGCCCTGGCTGGTTGGGTCAGTGGTAGAACATTGGTCCAGTGTGTAAATGTCCTGGGTTTGATTCCCAGTCAAGGCACACAGGAGGAGTGACTGTCTGCTTATCCACACCCCCACCCCCTTCTCTTCCCCTCATGCAACCATGGGTCAATTGGTTCTAGTGCATCCCCAGTTGCAGAGGATGGCTCCATGGATCCTCTGTCTCAGGAGCTAAAAATAGCTCGGGTGCAAGCACGGCCACAGATGGGCAGAGCATCAGCCCCAGACAAGGATTGCGTCTGGGTGGATCCTGGTCAGGGAACATGCAGAAGATTGTCTCTATCTCCCCTCCTCTCACTTGGAAAAGAAGAAAAAGAATTAAATAGTAAAGAGAATACAGGTACTATTAGAAGACAAAGGAAAAAACAGAGAGTGTGAGAGAGGAAGAGAGAAATAAGATTATTCACCTATGGCTTCCAGCTACCTCCTCATTAAAATAAAAACATTCTCTCTAACATCAACCAAGAAACCTATCAATCAGTTGCCTGACCAGGCAATGGCGCAGTGGATAGAGCGTCGGACTAGGATGCGGAGAACTCCAGTTCAAGACCCCGAGGTCACCAGCTTGAGCACAGGCCCATCTGGCTTGAGCAAAAGCTTGCCAGCTTGGACCCAAGGTCGCTGGCTCGAGCAAGGGGTTGCTTGGTCTGCTGAAGGCCCGTGGTCAAGGCACATATGAGAAAGCAATCAATAAACAACTAAGGTGTCGCAACAAAAAACTGATAATTGATGCTTATCATTTCTCTCCTGAGGTCACCAGTTCAAGCCCAGTCAGGACTTGAGCCCAAGGGTGCCGACTCAACCCCCGAGGTCACTGGTTTGAGCCCTGGTCAGTGCACATATAAGAAACAATCAATGGCACAACTATCAATGAGTTGGTGCTTTTCTCTCTCAAAAAAAAAAAAAAAAAAGCCTGACCTGTGGTGGCGCAGTGGATAAAGCATTGACCTGGGAACACTGAGGTCGCCAGTTCAAAACCCTGCACTGGTCTGGTCAAGGCACATATGGGAGTTGATGCTTCCAGCTCCTCCCCCCCTTTTCTCTTTCTCTCTCTCTCTCTCTCTCTCTCTCTTACTCTGTGTCTCCTCTCTAAAATGAATAAAATAAAGATAAAATAAATTTTAAAAAAATACTCTTAAAAAATATATATATTAATTTAAAAATACATAAAGGAATGGAAAAGACTGTAAAGTGCCAAATATTGGGCAGATGTTTAGGTATTATTCTATTTATTTGCAGCCTGACTCTTTCAATATGTGGAATGAGAAAACTGAAGTCTAGAAAGGCTAAATAATTCATTACAACCTAGACCTTCAAATGAACAGTTCTGTGCTTTTTTTCTCAACAATGTCATTTCTAACTATGGAAAAATTTGAAAGCCATGCAGGGAAATTTAGATGTAAAACAGTAAATATAAAAGTATACCTTCTTCAGAATGTCAAATGTAATTGAAAAATAAAATTAGCCTGACCTGTGGTGGCACAGTGGATAAAGCATTGACCTAGAATGCTAAGGTCGCCGGTTCGAAACCCTGGGTTTGCCTGGTCAAGGCACATATTAGAGTTGATGCTTCCTACTCCTCCCCACTTCTCTCTCTCCTTTCTCTCTCTCTCTCTCTCTCTCTCTCTCTCTCTCTCTCTCTGTCTCTCTCCCTCCTTCCCTCCCTCCCTCTCCTCTCTATCTGAAAATGAATAAATCTAAAAAAAAAAAAGAAAAGAAAAAAGAAGAAAGAGAAAACTAAATTTTAAAAAAGGTTAAAGTATACCTTCTTCAGTACCACGCACATGATGAGCGGTGTTTTGAGGCAATGGCCTGGAAGGAAACGGTACTTGAGCCTCTGAGAATAACAGTTGAAGCAATTCAGCAATAAGGAAATGAAGGCCTGAAATTAGACGGTAAAGACATTAGGGGAAGGATGAGAGGTAAGACAAGTGATGCACAGAATCAGCAATGACAGGAAGCAACTTATAAATTAAATGTTTTCTCAGTAGCTATTAATGTGCCAGGCCCTGTTCCAGACATTGACAGCACAGCAGTGTACTAGGATAGTCAAGATCCTGGCTGTCCTCGAGTTTATACATGAATGGAAAGAGGTAATAAAGAAGTCAATAAATAAAATAATTTCAGATGGCTATGAGCTCCTTGAAGGAAATAAACAGGGCAATGTTGTGGTTGCTGGGACAGGATGGTTAGAAAACCCAGGAGGGAGTTAATGGGAATGTCTCAAGCAGGGAACATCTTCAGAGAACTCAAACTTCTGTGTTCAAGGAACAGCAAGAAGGCCACAGAGTTGCTGGAGAGGAGTGAGTAAAAACAGTAGTGGGAAAGCAAGGCAGAGTAGTCACTAGGGGCTAACTGTGGGTTTGGGTTTAATTCCAAGTACGATGGGAAGCCAATGGAGGAGCCCTGCTGGGTAGCTCAGTTGGTTAAAGTGTCATCCTGATATGCCAACGTTGCGGGTTTGATCCCCAGTCAGGGCACATACAAGTGCCCTACTTATTTATAAATAAGTAGAACATAAATAAGTAGAACAACATAAATTAGAAGAGCAGCCCTGGCCTGATAGCTCAGTTGGTTAGAGCATCGTCCCAATACACCAAGGTTGCAGGTTCAATCGCCAGTCAGGGTACATAAAGGAACAGATTGATGTTTCTGTGTGTCTCTCTCTCTTCCTCTCTCTCTCAAATCAATCAATCAATTTTTCTTAAAGAAAGCCAATGAAGGTTATAAATCACAGAATAGCTTGATCTGACTGATGCTTTTAAAACACTAATGTTTACAAAAATAAAATAGAACGGATTCAAGGAGCTGCCCCCGAAGAATGAAATGTGAAGGTAGAAAGAGTGGACACCAACTGACCAAAGTGGAAGCTCTTGCAGTAAGTAGCTGCATTTCTTGTGTGCACCTAGAAATAAAAGGGTGCGGGAAGGAAGCAAGATAACCGTTATTATTTCATGTGGAAAACCAGGAAGTGTGAATATTCACCAATAGCACGGTCCTATTTAGGCAAGTTCATTAAAAAGAAAAAAAGAAGGTGTTCAGTTCTGGGTGCTTATCCTCCTCTGTAGACCATTTATCTCCTTTCACTCAAGTTTAGAATTTCCATTCAGTTCACAACACATTTGAACCCTTTATTAAGATCTTTCTGCACCTAATATTCAAACTATGGCTGCAGCTTCTTGAGAGAAGTTCTTCTGACTAATAAAGGTTTTATGAATTGCCTTTCATCCTCAGTTGCTATACATGCCCTTCAAGAACTGCCCTCGTTTTCAAGAACTTCACAGTGAGACTTTGAAATCGGAGGAATTCCAGAAGAGGCTGCACCCTTACAAGGTCAAAACATAGTGTCACTCAGTGGTGTGCGTGGCTGTGAGGGCCAAGACAAGGATGACACTGTAGCTTCTTCAAAGTGTGGGTGGCTTGTATCTGCTGGCAGCTGGGTATGGCAGTGGGTTAGACTGTTTAATGAAGGTCAGTCATCAGTTCCTGGTCCCCATCGCTGTGCTGGGGTCACAAGCCAGTAAAGAAGCCAGTTTTCTTTTTGTTTTTCTGTTGTTGTTGTTTTTTTAATCTTATACCATGTCCCTGAGAGGAACCAAGTGAAAGTGCTTGGCTGGCTCAGAATACAGGTAGGTCTAAGCTGACCTGCCTTATTGTGAGGCTGAGGGGATGAGACTAGTGTCTTCATAAACAAAGAATAGTTTTGTTTTGTTGTTTTTTTATGTCTCCATAAAACATATTTGTGAAATACCCCATATTCAAGACTATACAAAAAGTAAATATGATGTTTTATACTTTTGGAAAGAATATTTTATATCTGTAATACATTTACACAGTTCAAAAATCACAAAATATGTATATGCAAAGTCTCTCAATGACCTCACAGGTAACTGCTTTGGCAGTATGTTCTTATGTAGTCTTGCAGTTTCTTTATTGATATGCAAATAATTATGAATACGTATATTCTGGCAGTTTCCCCTTTTATTACATAAAAATGCTATACTATTTACACAATTGGAGACCTGGGTTGTTGTTTTTTTATTATTTAACAAAATATTGTGGATATACTTCTATATTTGTACATAGTTTCCTCATTTTGTTTTTACTACTGTGTATTTAAACTTGTAGTCATCCTATAATTTATTTAAGCAGTCTCTATTGATGGAAATCTGGGTCATTTCCAATCTTTTACTTTAACAGTCTGCTTGAATATATTGTGCAAGTAAATAATCTCACAAGAATATCTGTGGAATAATATCCCAAAAGTAAAATTCTGGAGCAATTTAAAATATAATCAAATTACCCTCAATCAAGGTTATACCTGTACCAATTTCTACCCCTATCACCAGTGCACAAGAAAGTACCTATTTCTCCACAGTCTTGCCAACTGTGTGCAGACAACGTTAGGGATATTTGCCAGTCTGTGAAAATAGTATCACTAGCAGTGTCTCCTCAAAAATCAAGAATAAGACAATTATTCAACATTGTGCTATAGTACTTTTCTCTTATGAAGAGTGAATCTTAGGTATCTTCATATAGTTAAATGCTATTTATTTTATGGAAATAGGCTTGGGTTAATATTGGGAAACCATATTTTCCTAGAAAGTTTATCCACCAGACAAACAATATATTCCAAAGTGCTTTCTAGAAATTGCTGCCCTTTTCATCAGACAGATAGCTGAACAGTGGGTCTCATTATCATGACGATCTAAGAATAATGCAGAACCTAGAGAAATGTTTGCATCCCATCCAAGTTTCACACTTAGAGCCAGATACCAGCTCCTGTTCCTGCTGTGTTTCCCTGGGGCAAGGAGGGGCCTAGGCCTGGGACATGCTTTCCTTCGTCACTTTGCCCATCCACTTACATGTGAGTCATACTTAAGCTACTTCCAAAAAGAATGTTGAGGCAGTACGCTTCAGTCTGATTCCAGGACAAACCAGGAGCAGGTGTCCAATAAACCCACATTTGCTCACATTTTTAATGTACT
Organism: Rhynchonycteris naso; assembly: GCA_037038555.1. NCBI lineage: Eukaryota > Metazoa > Chordata > Mammalia > Chiroptera > Emballonuridae > Rhynchonycteris > Rhynchonycteris naso. Next base: position 43,323,986 of record CM073004.1, on the reverse strand, counting down.
AGGAAAAATGATCAGTGTTTGTAAAATTTTTTGGATTGGCATTGTCATAGTCAATATCGCTGGCACACTTTTCTGTAAAGACTAGCAGTTCTCAGTGTGGGTAATCTGTTTCACAGGGAACATTTGGCAATGTCTGGAGACATTTTAGGCTGTCACAACTGAAGGACTGGGGATGATGCTGGCATCTAGTGAGTAGAGGCTAGGAATACTGCTAAACATCCTCTAAGTGTAGGGAAGCACTCCCCACCAGAGAATTATCCAGCCCAAAATATTAATAATGCTGAAGCTGAGAAACCCTGGTGTAAAATTTATTTTCCCTCTGTGTGTGTTTCAGGATTTTATAGCAACGTTGCCAAAATTTTCAGGATACCATGGCAAAGACCTTTTCGGAATTTGGAGTAGAATCTACGACCCTTTATTTTGTGAGGTAAAAGACCAAAAAAAATATTTAAAATTTATGTGCAATCTGATTTTGACTCATGCATACTTTAAAATTGATGAATACGTTTTCTTTTGCTTTTTTGCAGATGTATTACTTATGCTTTCTTTGGCATTGCACCATAATTTAAGGCTTCGTTATATTAACTTGAACATTCTGACTGCTTGCCATTATTTATGTTTTCACCCTTTAGAAAATTGCGAACAAAATTGCTTTTCTTCTATGCTTTGTCACTTATTTTCCAGTCACTCAGTAATGCTGGGCTCCTGTCATGCATTTTAATGAAAAACACAATGTTATTTGTACAGTAAGCGAAAAAAAAATTATCCTATTTCTGGATATAAAAACAAGCAAACTAACTTTAAACCAGGCTGTTGAAAATGATTTATCAGGAAAGGATCTCTTCCTTGCCATATAATGCATATAAAATAACCTTTGTGGCTAGATAAATTACCGAGTTTTTCAAGGACACGGTGTTTCTCACTCACCATGCTCCACCTACTGGCCAGAAAGAGAACTCTGCAATCCAGGATTCCCAACCAGTTTGTGGAATCCTGGGGCAAGATTCTGACTGCCCACATGACTCTTAACTTCTTCTGATTTTGAGGTCATCGTAAATATCTGGTGTCAACAATAATTTTCATAGTTCCATCTCAGTAACAGATGACACAGTTTGCCTCCCTCCACGTCAATGTTCCTTGACCCACTTACACACTACTTTCCCAGTATATTTACTATATCAGCATCTGTTTCAAGGAAGATGTGTTACTATGTATAAAAGACTCTCCAATGGAAACAAGAGCCCACATTTTGGTTCCAGTCTTGATTTTTTTTCTTACTTCCTCATTCCAGTTGAGCTGAGCTATTCTATAATGTGATCATGGTGTGTGGTTCATTTTTACCCCTTTCTCTCCGGTTTCCTCACTTTTCTTTGGTCTCCTTTTTCATGATCTCTCTCTCTCTCTCCCTCTCTCACACACACACACACCTTTGAAATGTGAAAAATCTTAATTAGCTATTCATAGAAGATAATAAATATTGGCACAAGGTCTCTACCTGCCCTGCTCTGCAATTCAGTCAGCAATTTAATTAATATTTACCAAATGCGTACTGTGTGCAAGGTGCAGGCTCTCCTCAAGAGTCAGTGAACTAGAAGCTGGCAGGAGTAAGGCTATGTGACTGAAGGCTCTAAAAATACAGTACCTTTCCCATCCGTCCTCTTAGGCCTCTCATTCAGCTTTTAGGGAAACATCATCTAACCTTGTCAGCTTTACCTTCCATTCAGGTTAATTAGATTTCTAAACCTTTCCAAAGAGAATAAGGTATGTCATTGCCTACTGCACCCTTGCTCTGGAAAATATGAATTATCCTTTTGCCCAGAGTTAAGCCAAAAGCTATAGACTTGGTAGGAAAGGGCAATTACTTTCTGCGAGTTTTTCTCCTAAAAATCAATACCACTCTCACAAAGTAACGTTTTTTCTAGAACAAACTGACAAGAAAGGCTGGACCCAGTAGTTCCTGTGAAAGATGATAAAGAGTCAACAAAGAGAGCAGTCAGAAATAAAAATACACATTTTTTTTCTCTGCTGCAGGGTGTTCACAATTTCACTTTACCCACCTGGACCACGGAGGACACCATGACTAAATTGAAAGAACTATCAGAATTGTCCCTCCTGTCCCTCTATGGGGTTTACAAGCAAAAAGAGAAATCTAGACTGCAGGGGGGTAAGTACATTTAAAGAAATGAGAAGAGTATATTGGATTGGTGGTTGTATGACAGAGATCTAAGATCTGGTTCTGCCACCAATCAGCTGTGTGACCTTGCAAAAATCACTTAATCACTCTTGTACCAGTTTCTATTATGCAAAATGGGGATAATAATGATATTCACTTCATAGGTCATAGGATTAAAATGCATGAATATATGTATAAGGCTTAGGAAAAACACTACCTAAAACATAATATGCTGGCATTAAACATTGTGTTATTATAATTATCAGTATTGCCCACCCTGGGCCTTAGTTTTCCCATCTGGAAAATGAAAGCTTTGAACTAATGCTAAATGATACTTTTCATTCTCTTCAGATTAAAGAATCAAGGATTTTGTATCAGGGCCCTGTAAAAATCAATTATGTCTGGTGGCCTATAGGATAAAATTCTCAAGTGGGTGGTATGACAAAAGTGGCCTGTTTTTCCAAAAGCCTTGGTGGTAGCTATTGTGAAAGTTAATAAAACACCCTGACCAGGTGGTGGTGCAGTGGATACAGCATTGGACTGGGATGCGGAAGACCCGGGTTCAAAACCCCGAGGTCGCCAGCTTGAGCATGGGCTCATCTGGCTTCAGCATGGGGTCGCTGGCTTGAGCGTGGAATCTTAAACACAACCCCATGGTCACTGGCTTGAGCCCAAGATCACTGACTCAAGCAAGGGGTCACTCGCTCTACTGTAAACCCCCTCCTCCTGCCCCCTCCATCAAGGCACATATGAGAAAGTCAATGAACAACTAAGGTGCCACAATGAAGAATTGATGCTTCTCATCTTTCTCCCTTCCTGTCTTTCTATTCCTGTCTGTCCCTCTCTCTGTTTCTGTCACACACAAAAAAAGTCAATAAAACATTTTGCAGGATAATGATGTCCTGTAGATTAATACCTATTGCTACTAACAAGCTTATGACTCATCTTAAATTTTTCTGTTGTTATTATAGAGTGTTTATTTCTCAATGTTGTCTCCTCTTGGCTAGATATGGTCCTCCATAGCATAAGATATCTTATCATAATGAAGGTAGAACCAGGCAAGTGGATGACAGCCATTATAGTCATGATAGGTGGGTGGAAGAAAGAAGCCAGCCCCAGGCAGGATGGGGTAGACACTGAAATCTCTGAGGGCATCGCGTAGGCAGGCCAAGACTGCAAAATGTATGTCAGTTTCAGGTGTTGTTAATGGAGGCATTAAAACTAAAGATGGAGAACAAAAGAAGGTCCATTGTGTGAGGTTGACATAACAATGAAGCAAGTCTTGCGACCCAGGTGCACAAAGTAATCCCATCCATGGGGGCTGGGTGGAGGCCCGGGGACCAGCCAAGGTTTGCAGACCAGGCACGCACGTGCAGTACCACCCAAAGAAGAGAGGCGGAAGCCGCAGTGACCACAGTAGTGGGCCGGTGTCGGCAATGCCTGTGCCTGAATGCCAGAGGCGGCAGCAGCAGTGGTGGTGGGCCTTCAGACAGACCACATGTAGGGAACAGAAATGCCATACCCATTGGACTTCTGTGGCCACACCCTTCTGAGGACTGAAAAGAAAGAAAAATATAAAATAAAATAAAATAAAATAGAAGGTTGGATAGAACGACACCTGAGGCTAAGGAGTAAGTCACATCCAATACCTTACCTAACCCCTGATTTATAGTACTGAGCCCAGCAAGTAGCCACCAATAAGAGGCGGCAGAAAGCAGATCTCAAGGGAACCTGAACATTTAAATGGACATCCTCCAGGCCAAAAGTAGATAAAAGTTAGCCTAAGTTGATATTAACAATGGCACTTGGGCTCAGCAGAGGCAGCCACAGGATATGGATCTCCTGTTGCTCCAAAAAGATAGATAAGGGCCAGTCATAGGCAGCAACCCCCAGTGGTCAGCACCAGGCTCTAGCCAAGAAGGTCTAAGGAGGGCACATTCAGAGGCCAGATACGGAGAGCATCAGTTCAGGACCTAACGACCCTTCTTAGTGAGACATCCTAAAGAAGAGATCCTCACACCTGACCCAGTTAAGATATAGAAAATGGAAAAGCGGCTCTACTAGTTAAGGAGACTGCAACTTGAACAAGCCTGCAAACCAAAAACAGAAACAAAGGAAAGACAGAGCAACGTAAGCCATATGAATCAACAAGAAAAATCTCCAGAAAAAGATCTGGATGAAATGGAAGCAAATTACCAGATACAGAGTTTAAAATAATGATTGTTAGGATGCTTAAGGATCTCAGAGTTTAATGGATGGACTTAATGAGCACCTAAATAAAGAAACTGTGGGCATCAATAAGGACACTGAAATCATAAAAAAGAACCAGACAGAAATGACAAACACAATATTAGAAATGAAGACTATACTAGAAGGAATGAAAAGCAGGCTGGATAAAGCAGAGTATAGAATCAGGGACTTAGAGAACAAGATAATCAAAAGTACAGAAACAGAACAGCAAAAAGAAAAGAAGATGAAAAAGTCTAAAGAAACTCTAAGAGAGCTCTATGACAACATGATGAGAAATAATATTCACATAATAGGGGTTCCTGAAGAAGAAGAGAAAGAACAAGGGATAGAGAACCTGATTGAAGAAATTACAGCTGAAAGTTTCCCTAAACTGATGCAGGAAAGAGTCATACAGGTTCAATAAGCAGAGAGAACCCCATTAAAAAAGAACCCAAACAGACGTACACCAAGACACATCATAATCAAAATTCCAAAACTAAGAGATAAAGAAAGAATACTAAAAGATGCAAGAGAAAAACAGTCAATCACCTACAAAAGAACCCCCATAAGGATGACATCCAACTTTTCAACAGAAACACTTGAGGCCAGAAGGGAATGGCAAGAAATATTCAAAGTAACGCAGAACAAGAACCTACAACCAAGACTTCTTTATCCAGCAAGACTATCGTTTAAAATTGAAGGAAAAATAAAAAGCTTCCCAGACAAAAGAAATCTCAAGGAATTTGTCACAACCAAACCAATGCTGCAAGAAAAGTTAAGGGGCCTGCTATAGACAGAACAAAGTGGGGAAAAAATCTAGTAAAAGAGCCTGACCAGGCGGTGGCGCAGTGGATAGAGCGTCAGACTGGGATGTGGAAGACACAGGTTCGAGATCCCAAGCTCGCCAGCTTGAGCGCAGGCCCATCTGGCTTGAGCAAAAGCTCGCCAGCTTGGACCCAAGGTCGCTGGCTCCAGCAAGGGGTTGCTCGGTCTGCTGAAGGCCCGCGGTCAAGGCACATGTGAGAAAGCAATCAATGAACAGCTATGGTGTTGCAACGGCAACGAGAAACTAATGATTGATGCTTCTTACCTCTCTCTGTTTCTGTCAGTCTATCCCTATCTAACCCTCTCTCTGACTCTCTCTCTGTTCCTGTAAAAAAAAAAAAAAAGTTAAAATCTAATAAAAGAGGACTGTAGATTTAAAGAAAAAATTGGCAATAAACAATCACATATCAAAAATAACCTTAAATGTAAATGGATTAAATGATCCAATCAAAAGACATAGGGTAACTGAATAGATAAGAAAACAGGACCCATACATATGCTGTCTACAGGAGACCCACCTCAAAACAAAAGATACACATAGACTAAAAGTAAAAGGATGGAAAAAATATTTTATGCAAATGAAAATAATATAAAGCTGGGATAGCAATACTTATATCTGACAAAATAGACTTTAAAACAAGGACTATAATAAGGGATAAAGAATGTCACTACATAATGATAAAGGAAGCAATCCAACAGAAATATATAACCATTATAAATATCTATGCACCTAATATAGGAGCATTTAAATATATAAAGCAGACTTTAATGGACATAAAGGGCAAGATCAACAGCAATACTATAATAGTAAAGGATTTCAATACCCCACTAACATCACTGGATAGATCCTCAAGAAAGAAAATTAATAAAGAAACAGCAGAATTAAGGAACACACTAGATCAACTGGATTTAATAGATATATTCGGAACCTTCATTCTAAAGCAGCAGAATATACATTCTTTTCAAATGCTCATAATACATTCTCTAGGATAGACCACATGTTAGGGCAGAAAACGAGCCTCAACAAATTTAAGAAGATTGAAACCATATCAAGCATCTTCTTTGACCACAATGGCATAAAACTGGAAATCAACTACAATAGAAAAACTGAAAAACACTCAAACACTTGGTAACTAAACAGCATGTTATTAAATAACAAATGGGTCAACAATGAGATCAAGGAAAAAATCAAAAATTTCCTTGAAACAAATGAAGATGAACATACAACAACTCAAAATTTATGGGACACAGCAAAAGCAGTCCTGAGAGGGAAGTTCATAGCATTACAGGCATATGCCTAAAGAAGCTAGAAAAGGCTCAAATAAGCAACTTAGCCCTGCAACTAAAAGAACTAGTAAAAAAGAATAGCAAGTAAAGCCCAGAGGAAGTGGAAGGAAGGAAATAATAAAGATCAGAGTGGAAGTAAATGACATAGAGGTTAAAAAGACAATACAGAGGATCAATGAGACCAAGAGCTGGTTCTTTGAAAAGGTAAATAAGATACATGAACTTTTAACTAGACTCACCAAGAAAAAAAGAGAGAGGACTCAAATAAAATTAAAAATGAGAGTGGAGAAATAACAACTGACAACAGAAATACAAAGAATTGTAAGAAAATACTATGAAGAACTGTATGTCAAAATATTAGACAACCTAGGAGAAATGGACAAATTCCTTGAAAAATAAAATCTCTCAAATATCAATCTGGAAGAATCAGAAAACCTAAATAGACTGATTACAACAAATGAGATCAAAACAGTTATCAAAAAACTCCCAACAAACAAAAGCCCTGGGCCAGATGGCTTCACAGACGAAATCTACCAAATATTCAAAGAACTAATTTCTATCCTTCTCAAGCTATTTCAAAAATTTCAAGAGGAGAGAAGACTTACAAGCTCCTTTTACGAGACGAGCATAATTCTGATGCAAAAACCAGGCAAAGACAACACAAAGAAAGAAAACTATAGGCCAGTATCCTTGATGAATTTAGATGCTAAAATTCTCAACAAGATATTAGAAAACCAGATCCAGGAATATATGAAAAAAATCATACATCATGATCAAGTGGGATTTATTCTGGGAGGCAAGGCTGGTACAATATTTGCAAATCAATCAATATGATTCATCACATAAACAAAAGGAAAGAGAAAAACCACATAATAATATCAATAGATACAAAAAAAGGATTTGATAAAATCCAGCACTCATTTATGATCAAAACTCTCAGCAAGGTGGGAATACAGGGATCATACCTTAACATAATAAAGGCCATCTATGAGAGACCCACAGCCAACATTATACTCAATGCACAAAACTTAAAAGCAATCCCCTTAGGATCAGCAACAAGGCAGGGGTGCCCCCCTTCACCACTCTTTTTTTTTTTTTCCAAGGACAGAGAGAGAGTCAGAGAAAGGGATAGATAGGGACAGACAGACAGGAACAGAGAGAGGTAAGAAGCATCAATCATTAGATTTTTGTTGTCATTACGACACCATAGTTGTTCATTGATTGCTTTCTCACATGTGCCTTGACCGTGGGCCTTCAGCAGACTGAGCAACCCCTTGCTGGAGCCAGCGACCTTAGGTCCAAGCTGGCGAGCTTCTGCTCAAGCCAGATGGGCCTGCGCTCAACCTGGAGAGCTTGGGGTCTCGGACCTGGGTCTTTCGCATCCCAGTCCGATGCTCTATCAACTGCACCTCCACCTTGTCAGGCTCACCACTCTTATTCAACATAGTTCTGAAAGTCCTGGCCACAGCATTCAGACAAGAAAAAGTAATAGAGGAGCAAGATGGCGATGGAGTAGGTGGATGTACCAACTTCCAACTCCCAGAACCAAAGTGGATTATATCTCAATTTTAAGAACCATCATCTGGATAAACCAACTTTGAAGTAAACTAAGTGGACTCTTCAACCAGGGAACACAGAAGAAGCCACATTGAGACTGGTAGGAATAGCGAAAACGCAAAGAGGGCTGCCCAGCTCCCCAGAGCGAATGGCAACCCGGAGAGACCCGCGTGGTGGGAGGAGAGTTTGGCGGAGAGGGAGGGACCTGGATCCCAGGAACAAAGACCCAGCCTGCAGTCCCAGAGCCTAGAAGAGGCGTTTGGACAGTATTGAGCTGTGAAACAAGCAACGATACTGTTTGTGAGAAAGAGACAGTTTTCTCAGACCAAATTTCTTTTTAAAGGGACAGCGCAGAAAACCTCTCTCACAACCACGCCCCCAGGGCTCTGGGGAATGGGGACAGAGGAGAGGACCAGAGCAGCGGGAAGAGAGTGTGGACGGAAGGCACAGGGACAAACACTCTGAGGGACAGCCACCCTAACCCCTGGGCTAAGTCACTTCCCGAATCAAAAATGAATATTTCCCCTGGAACTAGCAATACCAGCAAAGGGAGACAGGACACCAGCCCAACAAGCTCTCCCATGGCAGTTAGAGCAGAGCTGCTTAGAGGGAGGGAGCTCCCAGGTCTACAGTATGGAGTGTTAGGAGCTGATCTGTGGGGCACTTTCCTACTCTACTAAGGGTTGCTAGAGGGATGGTGGTGGCAGGACGCTGAAACACGGTTCTGTCGGCGGGGGCAGAGGCCCAACCGGTGTGAGCTCGGTCTAGCCCAGCAGGGGTGGAGAGGACACGCGAAAGCGGTCCGGCAGCTGCGGGCCCGCCTATAACCCCACCTGTGGGGGAAAAGCGGGAGGCCAGGAATGGGCAAAGATCTGCTCTGCGACCCTGCACAAGCCGGCCTTGACCGCGGGGATCGGGGCTAGGACCAGGGACAGGCAGGGGCTCGCGACTGAGCTCACGCCAGCAGCCCCACCTGGCCGGAGAAACCGCGGTTTGCCATCCTGCTTGCATGAGTTGGCTCTGAAAGCGGGGGCAGGGTAGAGCCCGGGAAGAGCGGAAGTCCCCAGCTGAGCTCAGGCCAGCAGCCACGCCTGGCCCAATAAACCTTGGTTTGCGACGCTGGGCAGGAGGGCCCTGGCCTCGAGGGCAGGGTTAAAGCTCCAGACGGGCAAAAGCTCACAGCTGAGAGCACATCAGGAGCCCCATCCAACCCGAGAAACTGTGGCAAACAGGCTCTAACCGCGAGTGCTGGGCGGAAGCCCAGAAACAGTCTGCATCCACAGCTGAGCAAAGGTGCTCACCTCTACCCTTGGTGCTGAGGCTTGTGGCTTGAGTGACAGCCCCTCCCGTGGAGGAGAGGCGGAAATCACAGCAACAGCCACAGTGGGCCGGTGCTGGCAAGGCCCAAATGCAACCGCCCTAGGCAGCAGCAGAGGGGGTGGCAGGCCTGCAGACAGACCACACCTAGAGAACACAAAGGCAGCACCTACAGGACTCCAGTGGCCACAACATGCTTATACACAGACAAAATGGGCAGGCAGAGGAATGCAAACCAAATGAATCAAGAGAAATCCCCAGAGAAGGACATGAATGAACCAGATATAACCAAATTACCAGAAGCAGAATTTAGAATAATGATAGTTAGGATGTTCAAAGAAATTAGAGCAACAATGGATAGTCACTATGAACACCTAAATAGAGAGATAACAAGTATAAAAAATGAAATTGAAATAATAAAAAAGAATCAGACAGAAATGACAAATACAGTATCAGAACTGAAGATCACAATGGAAGAAATTAAAAGCAGGATGAATGACGCTGAGGATCAAATCAGCAAGTTAGAGGACACAATAAACAAAGGCACAGAAGCAGAGCAGAAAAAGGAAAAGAGACTCAAAAAATGTGAGGAAACTCTAAGGGAACTCTGTGACAACATGAAGAGAAACAACATTCGAATCATAGGGGTCCCTGCAGAAGAGGAGAGAGAACAGGAAATAGAAACTTTGTTTAATCAAATCACAGCAGAAAACTTCCCTAAATTGAGGATGGGAAACATTCCACACGTTCAAGAAGCACACAGAACTCCATTAAAGAGAAACCCAAAGAAATCTACACCAAGACACATCATAGTTAAAATACCAAAGCTAAGGGATAAAGAGAAAATTTTAAAAGCTGCTAAAGAAAAAAAGGCTATCACCTACAAAGGAGCCCCCATAAGGATGACATCTGACTTCTCAACAGAAACACTTGAGGCCAGAAGGGAATGGCAAGATATATTCAAAGTAATGCAGAACAAGAACCTACAACAAAGACTACTCTATACAGCAAAGCTAACGTTTAAAATTGAAGGAGAAATAAAGAGCTTCCCAGACAAAGAAAGCCTGAAGGAATTCATAAAAACCAAACCCATTCTGCAAGAGATACTAAGGGACCTGGTGTGAACAGTTCAAAGGGAGGAAAGAATATAGCAAAAGAAGAATATAGCTTTAAAGAATAAAATGGCAATAAACAACTACATGTCAATAATAACCTTAAATGTAAATGGATTAAATGATCCGATCAAAAGACAAAGGGTAGATGCGTGGATAAAGAAACAGGACCCATACATATGCTGTCTACAAGAGACACACCTTAAAACAAAAGATGCACATAGACTGAAGGTAAAAGGATGGAAAAAAATATTTCATGCAAATGGAAATGAAAAAAAAGCGGGGGTAGCAGTACTTATATCTGACAAAATGAACTTTAAAACAAAGGCTGTAGTAAAAGATAAAGGAGGACACTACATAATGATAAAGGGAACAATTCAACAGGAAGATATAACTATTATAAATATCTATGCACCAAATATAGGAGCCCCGACATACATAAAGCAGACTTTGATGGATATAAAGGGTGAGATTAACAGCAATACCATAATAGTAGGGGATTTCAATACCCCACTAACAACACTGGATAGATCCGCAAGAAAGAAAATTAATAAACAGCACACTTAAAGGATACACTAGATCAACTCGATTTAATAGATATCTTCAGAACTTTTCACCCTAAAGCAGTAGAATATACATTCTTCTCAAGCGCTCATGGTACATTCTCTACGATAGACCACATGTTAGGACACAAAAATGGTCTCAATAAATTTAAGAAGATTGAAATCATATCAAGCATTTTCTCTGATCACAATGCCATGAAACTAGAAATTAACCACAAAAGAAAAACTGAAAAATACTCAAACACTTGGAAACTAAATAGCATGATATTAAATAATGAATGGATTAACAATGAGATCAAAGAAGAAATAAAAAAGTTTCTAGAAACTAATGATAATGAGCATACATCAACTCAAAATTTATGGGACACAGCAAAAGCAGTACTGAGAGGGAAGGTCATTGCACTACAGGCATATCATAAGAAGCTAGAAAAAGCTCAAATAAGCAACCTGACCCTGCATCTAAAAGAACTAGAAAAACAACAGCAAATCAAGCCCAGGACCAGTAGAAGGAAGGAAATAATAAAGATGAGAGCAGAAATAAATGACATAGAGGCTAAGGAAACAATACAGAGGATCAATGAAACGAGGAGCTGGTTCTTTGAAAAGGTAAACAAGATGGATGAACCTTTAACTAGACTCACCAAGAAAAAAAGAGAGAGGACCCAAATAAATAAAATTAGAAATGACAGTGGAGAAATAACAACTGACACAACAGAAATACAAAGCATTGTAAGAAAATACTATGAAGAACTCTATGCCAAAAAATTAGACCACCTAGGTGAAATGGACAAATTTCTTGAATCATATCATCTTCCAAAAATCAATCTGGAAGAATCAGAACACCTAAACATACCAATGACAACAAATGAGATCGAAACAGTTATCAAAAAACTCCCAAAAAAGAAAAGTCCTGGGCCTGATGGCTTCACAAGTGAATTCTACCAAAAATTCAAAGAAGAACTAACTCCTATCCTTCTCAAGCTATTTCAAAAAATTCAAGAGGAAGGAAGACTTCCAAACTCCTTTTATGAGGCGAGCATAATTCTTATCTCAAAACCAGGCAAAGACAACACAAAGAAAGAAAATTATAGGCCAATATCCCTGATGAATTTAGATGCTAAAATTCTCAACAAAATATTAGCCAACAGGATCCAGCAATATATGAAAAAAATACACCATGATCAAGTGGGATTTATTCTGGAGAGGCAAGGCTGGTTCAATATTCACAAATCAATCAATGTGATTCATCACATAAACAAAAGAAATGACAAAAATCACATGATAATTTCCATAGATGCAGAAAAGGCATTTGATAAAATTCAGCACCCATTCATGCTCAAAACTCTCAGTAAAGTGGGAATACAGGGAATATTCCTTAACATGATAAAGGCCATCTACGACAAACCCACAGCAAACATCATACTAAATGGAAAAAAATTAAAAGCAATCCCCTTAAGAAAAGGAACCAGGCTGGGGTTCCCCCTTTCACCACTTTTATTCAACATAGTTCTGGAAGTCCTAGCTACAGCAATCAGACAAGAAGAAGAAATAAAAGGCATACAAATTGGAAAAGAAGAAGTAAAACTGTCCTTATTTGCAGATGATATGATATTGTATATAGAAAACCCTAAAGTCTCAGTCAAAAAACTACTGGACCTGATAAATGAATTCAGCAAGGTGGCAGGATATAAAATTAATACTCAGAAATCAGAGGCATTTCTATATACCAACAATGAACTGTCAGCAAAAGAAATTAAGGAAATAATCCCCTTCACTATTGCAGCCAAAAAAATAAAGTACGTAGGAGTAAATTTAACCAAGGATGTTAAGGACTTGTACTCGGAAAATTATAAAACAATGATAAAAGATATCAAGGAAGATACAAACAAGTGGAAGCATATACCGTGCTCATGGCTAGGAAGAATAAACATCATTAAAATGTCTATATTACCCAAAACAATTTATAAATTCAATGCAATACCAATTAAAATACCAATGACATACTTCAAAGATATAGAACACATATTCCAAAAATCTATATGGAACCAAAATAGAACACGAATAGCCTCAGCAATCTTAAAAAGAAAAAATAAAGTACAAGGTATCACTCTTCTGGATATCAAGGTTTACTACAAGGCCATTATACTCAAGACAGCCTGGTACTGGCATAAGAACAGGCACATAGATCAATGGAACAGAACAGAGAACCCAGAAATAAACCCACAGCTTTATGGACAACTGATATTTGACAAAGGAGGAAAGAACATACAATGGAGTAAAGACAGCCTCTTTAACAAATGGTGTTGGGAAAATTGGACATCTACCTGAGAAAAATGAAACTAGACCATCAACTTACACCATTCACAAAAACAAACTCAAAATGGATAAAAGACTTAAACGTAAGCCGTGAAACCATAAGCATCTTAGAAGAAAACATAGGCAGCAAGCTCTCTGACATCTGTAGCAGCAATATATTTGACGATTTATCTCCACGGGGAAATGAAATAAAAGGCAAGATAAACAAATGGGACTATATCAAACTAAAAAGGTTTTGCATAGCTAAAGATAATAAGAACAGAATAAAAAGACAAACCACACAATGGGAGAACATATTCGACAGCACGTCTGATAAGGGGTTAATAACCAAAATTTATAAAGAACTTATAAAACTCAACACCAGGAAGACAAACAATCCAATCAAAAAACGGGCAAAAGAAATGAATAGAAATTTCTCCAAAGAAGACATACAGATGGCCAATAGGCATATGAAAAAATGCTCAACATCACTAATCATTAGAGAAATGCAAATTAAAACCACAATGAGATAGCACCTCACACCAGTCAGAATGGCGCTCATCAGCAAAACAACACAGAATAAGTGCTGGCAAGGATGTGGAGAAAAGGGAACCCTCCTGCACTGCTGGTGGGAATGCAGACTAGTGCAGCCACTGTGGAAAACAGTTTGGAGATTCCTCAAAAAATTAAAAGTCGAAGTGCCTTTTGACCCAGCTATCCCACTAATAGGAATATACCCTAAGAACACCATAGCACTGTTCGAAAAGAAGAAATGCGACCCCATGTTCGTGGCAGCATTGTTCACAATAGCGAAGATCTGGAAACAGCCCAAGTGTCCCTCAGAGGACGAGTGGATTAAAAAGCTATGGTACATATATACTATGGAATACTACTCAGCCATAAGAAATGATGACATCGGATCATTTACAACAAAATGGATGGGCCTTGATAACATTATACGGAGTGAAATAAGTAAATCAGAAAAAAACTGAGAACAGCATGATTTCATACATAGGGGGGACATAAAAGTGAGACTATGAGACATGGACAAGAGAGTGGTGGTTACGGGGTGGGGGGAGGGAGGTAAGAGTAGGATAGGGAGGAGGGGAGGGGCACAGGGAAAACCAGATAGAAGGTGACAGAGGACAATTTGACTTTGGGTGACGGGTATGCAACATAATTGAATGATAAGATAACCTGGAGATGTTTTTGTTGTACATATGTACCCTGAATTATTGGTGTCACCCCATTAAAATTAATAATAAAAAAAAAGAAAAAGAAATAAAAGGCATTCAAATTGGAAAAAAAGTTAAACTATCAATATTTGCTGATGATATGATACTGTACATAGAAAGTCGCAGTCAAAAACTACTGGACCTAATAAATGAATTTAGCAAGGCGGCAGGATATAAAACAGTAGAGAACAAAATTTTTGTTGCATCCACAGAGACACTTGTTCTTACCTAATTCGAGTGTGCTGATCTCAAATCTGACATTAGTTTTTCTCTGTAAGCTACAATTTTTTTTGCAATTCAATATTTTAGGTTTTTATCTTATTGTAAAATTTTCCACATTTAGTTTAACATAATGAAGTGGAAAGTCTTCTTGGCCATCATCTTTGTGAAAATATAATAAATTATATAATGCAGTAAATACACTAATACACTAAAAGATATGATTGCATCAGAATTTTCTACAATTTCAAAATAGAACATATTAAAACACTTATTTTAATCATCAAATTTCCTCACAACTTAATTAAATTCTATTCAGGCAAAAATTTGCGTTTTTACCTCTTTCGTTTGTGTACTTGTTGAAGACAATCTCGTTTGATGCTCCAGCAGTAGTCTGCCATCGTTTAGAGCTGTCAAGAAATAGCCGCCATTCTGTTGGACTGTATGTGGTAACACCTAGCTGGCTGAGAAGACTATTGATATCATGACATTGAACAAAGTGTCTTCAGAAAAAAGTCCACAAAAATTTGTTCATGCTTCCTGAAATGAGATACTTTAGCTGACCGGCGGAGTACATTCTGTTCTTGAAGCTTGGAGGCTAAAAACTCAGCTGCTTTTTTTGATAGGCCCAAATCTCTTAATAAGTCATTCAATTCAGGTTGGCTAAACTGCTGAGGTATTAATGACTGCTTGGCATCAGAAGAAGACCCTTCAGATTCTACAACCATTTCCTCATGCATCTTATCAAAATACACTTGATCACCATGTTAATTTTCTTCGTCCTTCGAAGAAATAAAACCATTGAAAACTGGAACCGGGAGTGTCTCAGAATGTGGGATAGGTCGTATTGCTGAAGGAATATTAGGATATGCGATCATATGCTGTTTTTTCTTGCTGATGTCCTTTGTATGGATCAGACAGAAATAACAGTCACTGCTGTGGTCCTTAGGTTCATGCCAAACCGTGGGAATACCAAAAGGCATTCCTTTGTGTTTTCCTTTTGTCCGGTCATGAAGCATTTCCTCACAATTATGGCAAACGATATGAGGAGCCCAATTCTTGTTTTGATCACCAAGGGGAACTTGAAAATAGGCAATATATGCACATGTCACAAATGATGAAATATTGTGCCTTTGACGTTGAAGTGTGTAACAGCCACATATATAACAGAAGGTGTCAGGACTATTCTTACATTTACGCCTATTTGAAGAAGCCATGATTCAATCTTAAAACAAAATAAGAGGGCATTTTTGTCAGATAATAATTTTTTACATTTAAAAACAACTACAATTATGTAAAAGTGATGTTTGTAAAACATTAATTGCCTTGTAGTTATGTTCAATCCAAGAGTTCTTGCCCTTTAACTCCAATTTAAAAACCAATGCATGCCATTAACTGTAACAAAAAGAAATTAAAATTGCACAAAAACTAGAGCATGCACCAAAAAAAAAACAGATTTCAGATTTGAAATCAGCGATGCAGAAATATATAGAAAAATTTCTAAAACCTCATGCAACAGAAAATGAAAAAGAATTGTTCCCCAGTGAAATTAATACTCAGAAATCAGAGGCATTTTAATACAACAATGATCTGTCTGAAAGAGAAATTAAGAATGCAATCCCCTTCACTATTGCAACAAATAAATAAAGTACCTAGGATTAAATTTAACCAAGGAGGTTAAAGATTTGTACCTGGAAAATTATAAAACAATGAGAAAAGAAATCAAGAAAGATACAAACAAGTGGAAGCATATACCATGTCCATGATTAGGAAGAATAAATATCATTAAAATGTCTATATCACCCAAAGCAATTTATAAATTCAATGCAATTCCTATTAAAATACAATGACATACTTCAAAGATATAGAACACATATTCCAAAAATTCATATGGAACCAAAAAAGAACACAAATAGCCTCAGCAATCTTGAAAAAGAAGAATAAAGTGGAAAGTATCACACTTCCTGATATCAAGTTATACTACAAGGCCTTTGTACTCAAGACAGCCTGGTACTGGCATAAGAACAGGCACATAGATCAATGGAACAGAACAGAGAACCCAGAAATAAACCCACACCTTTATGGACAACTAATATTTGACAAAGGAGGCAATAGCATACAATGGAGTAAATACAATCTCTTTAACAAATGGTGTTGGGAAAATTGGACAGTTACCTGCAATAAAATGAAACTAGACCACCAACTTACACCATTCACAAAAATAAACTCAAAGTAGATAAAAGACTTAAATGTAAGTCGTGAAACCATAAGCATCCTAGAAGAAAACATAGGCAATAAGCTCTCCGACATCACTCACAGCAATATACATATTTGCTGATTTATCTCCATGGGCAAGGGAAATAAAGGACAGGATAAACAAATGGGACTATATCAAACTAAGAAGCTCTTGCACACTAAAGACAATAAGAACAAAATGAAAAGACAAACCACACCATGGGAGAACATATTTGACAATATGTCTGATAAGGGGTTAATAACTAAAATTTATAAAGAACTTATAAAACGCAACACCAGGAAGACAAACAACCCAATCAAAAAATGGGCAAAAGAAATGAATAGAAATTTCTCCAAAGAGGACATACAGATGGCCAATAGGCATATGAAAAAATGCTCAACATCACTAATCATTAGAGAAATGCAAATTAAAACCACAATGAGATATCACCTCACACTAGTCAGAATGGCACTCATCAGCAAAACAACACAGAATAAGTGCTGGTGAGGATGTGGAGAAAAGGGGACCCTTATGCACTGCTGGTGGGAATGCAGACTGGTGCAGCCACTGTGGAAAACAGTATGGAGATTTCTCAAAAGATTAAAAATTGAACTGCCTTTTGACCCAGCCATCCCACTTTTTGGAATATATCCCAAGAACACCACATCAATGATTCAAAAGAAGAAATGCACCCCCATGTTTATGGTAGCATTGTTTACAATAGCCAAGATATGGAAAGTGCCCATCAGTGGACAAGTGAATTAAAAAGCCATGGTACATATACACAGTGGAATACTATGGGGCCATGAAAAAGAAGGAAATCTTACCTTTTGCGACAACATGGATGGACATGGAAACTATTATGTTAAGTGAAATAAGCCAGGCAGAGAAAGAAAAATATCATATGACCTCACTCATTTGAGGAATCCAATCAACAATATGAACTGAGGAACGGAATAGAGACAGAGGCGGGATCAATAGGTCCAGAGGGAAAGCGGACAGAGAAAAAGGGATGATAGGAAAGGATCAGAAAAGGGAAAGAGATTGGTGAAATTATACACACATAACACAGTGTTATAGAGAGCAGAAAAGCTAATCCTGGAGGGAAAGGGGAAGGGCGTTGCAGGGTGGGGGAAAGGAGGATGTTGTGGGGAACACAGGGGTGAGGGAATGCATTTGTGGGGGGGGACACTAGAATCTATGTAAATACAATAAATTAAATTCTTTTAAAAATGGTTAATTAAAATAAAGCTGTCCCTGTAGGACAAGCTATCTTACAAAAAACAACAACAAAAAGAAAAAAAAAAACAATGAAGCATGTCTAATCTACAGGAGATGTTTCAAGTGATATACTCTACACAGTTTGGGAAAATAGTACAATCACAACAGGACTTCAACCATGGCCAGACTCTAGTCACCATGAGGTCAAGACAAGTTCCACAGAACCCCAGGAGAATACATAGAGGCAAAGCATCCTGGTGGTTGGACCAGACTGGGGGGGAGTTTACTCAGGGCTGCATAGCTAAACAAAGAATTCAAATTACCAGCCAGGGGAGGAGTCAATTATAGCTACAAAAAAGAGCTAGGGAAGCCATAACCAGAACAGCTAATAAGGTATAAATTTCAGATATCAAGAGCAACTGCCTATGAGGTGTACAAAGTAGCTTGTGGCAAATACTTTAGGACACTGTTAATTAATGATGTGATGAAGTTGCAGGCCTGCTATTACAGAAGTCTTGATTGCATGGCCCAGAGGCAGACCTGATAGAAACATGCAAGTCCTTACTCTATGTTAAGGTCATGAGCAACAAGATCCAGCCTTTAGGAAAGGAAGAACATCCAGAGATGAGTCCTTGATGGGATCTGGTATATTGGGGGAAATTACCAGGCAGGATCCAGACTGTGCTTAAGGACAGAGGCCAGGAGACAGCTCAATTTTATGTACTGAACAACAAAACCACGCAGAGGGTGTAAGCTGGGCTCCACTGGCTATCTAAGCATCAGGCTTCATGGATGGACCACAGGGTGCCAGCATTATGACTCCATGCCAAGCCCCATTAGATGGTGAAGGCAGGACTCTTGATTTATTTCCTCACACTTAGTCCTGGTGGACTCAGGAATTTAGCCCCTCATTAGTCAAAATGCAATCCAAGGACCAGCAACATCACCTGTTGTCTGGCTAGGAATGCAAAATCTCAGGACCCACGCCAAACCAGCTGAATCAGAGTCTGTATTTTAATAAAGCCTGTAGAAACCTCACCAATCATTAAAGTTTCAGGAACACTTTTCTATATGCAAGAGATGATGAAGAGCCTGATCATGCAGTGGCGCAGTGGATAGAGCATCAGACTGGGATGTGGAGGACCCTGGTTCAAAACCCTGAGGTTGCCAGCTTGAGCACGGACTCATCCAGCTTGAGCAGGTGCTCACCAGCTTGAACACAGGGTCACTGGCTTGAGTGTGGGATCATAGACATGACCCCATGGTCACTGGCTTGAGCCCAAAGGTTGCTGGCTTGAAGCCCGAGGTTGCTGGCTTATACCCAAGATTGATGGCTCGAGCCAGGGGTCACTCTCTCTGCTGTGGCCCACTGATCAAGGCACATATGAGAAAGCAATCAACAAACAACTAAGATGCCACAACAAAGAGTTGATGCTTCTCATCTCTCTCCCTTCCTATCTGTCTGTCCCTATCTGTCTCTCTCTCTCTCTCTCTCTCTCTCTCTCTCTCTCTTTCTCTGTCACAAAAAGGGGGGGGGATAGATAGTGAAGAAAAGAGCAGAAAAACCAGGCAGAAGTTGGCAATAGCCTCATAATAGTGGCAGAGGTCTGTATATGAACAAAAGATGGCGTTTATCCTAGTGGTTGGCTCATGTCTCTCCTTTTTTCATTTGGCTACTAAAAATTGTATTTCACAGAAGTCACTTCCCCTCCTGGGGTCTCAGTTTTCCCACCTGATGAGTGTATTAAACTAGATTCTGTCTATTAGAGTCCTTCCCTAAGGTGTTCTCTGTCTTGGACTGTAAAGGCTGGCACTCGTGTGAACGCACCTGTCCTATTTTCTGGAGGAAGCCTAGTGCTATTGATAAACCAGGAAATTATTTCCTGAGTGATGCCTACCAAAACACAAGCTCAGGCTATTGTTCCAGTCTGGCTAGGCAAGAGGGACTTGTCAACTACATGCTTGTTGAATGATGAAGAGGCTGGATGCATTTCTGCCAAGAAAACATGTATTGTTTGGGTGACATGGAGTCACTTGCTTTCATCAGGACTTTGACTGGTGTCTTCCGCCTTTGCCAAAACTTGTTTTCTCAGTTGTTTTCAGGGGTGATACTGTTGGGTAATATACTCCCCCAAGTTCCCTATTACACACACACACACACACACACACACACACACACACACACACCAAGAAAATCCTTACAGTTCATTTAGAAATATATAGCTAGTTTGTCCCCCATTACTGCTCACAATAATGGAAGCCTCTTTTTCCTCTAGACCAGGTTTTGGCAAACTATACCCTGCAGTCCAAATCCAGCCCACTGCCTATTTCTTGTAAATAAAGTATTCTTGAAACTCAGCCACACTCATGTCTATGACTGCCTATGTGCTTTCCACCCAAGAGTGAGCAGTTGTGACACTGTGTGACCCACAAAGCCAAGGACATTTACTATTTGGCCCTTTACAGAAAAAGCTTGCCAATCTGTGCTGTAGAGTGAGGAAAGTGACATTTATGTCTTCCCATCAATGGCATTTTGTCTAGTTTATGCAGACTTAATGATACAACAGGGGACTCAGAAGCTAGCTTGCAGTACAGCATGGTCTAATGACTAAGCACAAGGGTTGTGAGGTAGGACATGTGGGGGTCAGAGCTCAGCCTGTCTGCTCACAGTTGTGTAATCATGGACAAGTCACTGAACCTCTCCGAGTCTGTTTCCTGTCCTATGAAACATCATTACTGGGATGCCAGAGCCTTCGGGATAATTGTGATAGTTACCCCTACTTTCTCCTAAGACAAAGTGAACAATCACTCAGGACCAAGAGATAATATCATTCCATTATCAACACTGAAGGCTACTGCAAAGGCGCCTGTTGATAAGGGACAAGTTGGTTGAAGATGGCTGTCATGACTCACAGAAACTTGGACCTAGGAGAACCTGCAGAAGTGGTCCTCAGGAAACAGTCCATGAACTGTACAGACAACGAGAGAGCTGCTTTCTCCCATGGTCTCCCAACAGGTCTGACTGTCAGAGAGGAGAAGCCACAGAGGTGAGGACAGAGAAGTTCATGTCATGTTGTCATTTCAGTCCTGCACTGGACAAGAGCATTGACTAACCACTATCTGAACAAAAAAGCCATGGGAAATCCCTTCCAAGTTCCTCAGTCTCTTCACTTGAGCTTTAACAAAATCTGAAAAACTGGCATGCCAGTCCCGCTCTCCTTCCCCAGTTGTGTGAGTCACCAATGTCTCTGGGCCTCAGCTTTCTCACCTAGAAATGGGTACAAGTCAGGACTCAGTAAAATAATGTATGTAAATCACACTGCTAGCACACAGTAGATGCTCAACCAAAATTAGTTCTTCCCTCTCTTCTTTAGTCTTGAGAATCATGGAAGAGAGAATCACTAGTATAATTTAGCTGAAAGCTTATTAACTGAAATAGAAACCCATGTTTGGTCCAGATCCATGGTTGATCTCTCTTCTTTAAGGTCTCCTGGTCAGTGAAATTCTCAATCACATGAATAGAGCAACTCAGCCATCGAACCACAGAAAACTTGTCATGTATTCTGCAGTAAGTATTTTTGTCTCCACCAAACATCCATTTGTTCAGGTGTATGATCTCTTGGAGCTTGGGTCCTCATCTTCATTTCCCTATTGCCCAGTAGATGGTAGACATCCATTCAGAGCTTTTAAAATTAAATATATAATTCTGGCCCTTGAGGAATTGCAATCTAATAGTCAGAAGGAGACGAGCAAACACAGAAACGCCATACAAGCCAGAGCTTTGGTGCCTCAGAGAAGAAAAGTGTTCACTCCTTTTCCAAATGAGGGCATCAACAGGAGAGGAAAATCGGAGTGAGGGTGGAGGGTGATGATGCGGAAAGTAGAGCCACAGGTAAAGGCAGTGTTCCAAGCCTTGGTGACTGGAAGGAAGGTGGAAGGAACCATTAACAGGATGGTCTTGGGCCAAGTGAATATACCGATTTGACAACTGGGTTTGAAATGCCAGGGGCATCCAAGTAGAAAACTCCAGATAGCAAAGGAATAGGTAGAAAAGGGAAGGTTAAAGACTTACAACTTGAAGTTAGAGCGGCATTTGGGTAGAGAAAGAAAAAAGAGAGATCTGAAAGAAGACATCCATCTCGGAGCAGGAGAGACAGAGAAAGAGACACAGTTGGAGGAGAGTTTGCAGGGATCATGCACTGAGATGCCTGTGCGTGGAGTCTGGGATGAGCCGGGAAACCGGACTCGGTGAGCTGACTCAGTTTGTCACCCACTGGCTCCATGACAGAGGATCTGTCAGAGGTATTTTGGTAGAGAAAGCGTGGTTTTATTCTGCACGAAGATGGTAGAGGTGACTGAGGATACAGCTCTGTTTATCATCCAGGGGTTTAGATAGTATAGACTGGAGAAAGAGTTTGTGGAGTATAGTGTTGCTGGCAAGAGACAGTCCTGAAAAATCTATTACACAAGTTTCTCTGGCTTCTAATCTGGTTTCCAGTTCTAGCTTGTGTGACTTCTGGGAAGTCATAAATCTGTAACTCCATTTCTTTCTCTAGCAAACTGGTTCCAACCCCTTTTGAATATGTGTACACTAAAATATAGTTTAGGGGAAAAAATGGTATACCCATTTAGTGGGTAGAGAAGTTAAGTATTTCCTAAAATTAGACATCTAATCAGTGACAAAACTCATCCCCTGTGCCTTCCAGCCACTCCGGGGTAAACATTAAACAATTATATTTATGCTATACACCCTACTCTTTATATTTTATCCCCCATAAACATGAATAACCTCATATATTCCTCCACAATTTTAAAATCACAGATTAATTTAATATATACAAGAAGGCTAGCATTAGTATGTTCCAAAATATTTTTAAAATTTAAGAAAAATTAAAAAGAAAAAGACAGAGATGCCACTGGGAAAAGGCATGGGAAAAAGTCAGAAGACCTGATTTAAATATACTTTCTTCCATTTGGGGGATTATATGAAATTTAAAAGTTAGTTAATTTCTCTGGGTCTGTTACTTCATCTTTTAAAAGTAGAAATAATGGTATGTTTGCAAATCTCACTGCCTAGCACACAGCAGTTCTTCCCCTCTCCACTTCTTAAATTACTGGGGGTATGGGAAATTTAATTGAATCACAAACGATCATGGTGCTCTACAAGTGCTTAATACATACTTAACTGAATGTGAATCTGAACCAAAAGTCAAGTTGAAAAATGCTTTGTTTCAAATCTCTGTAGCATGACACTACTGTGAGTGGCCTGCAGATGGCGCTAGATGTTTACAACGGAATCCTTCCTCCCTATGCTTCCTGCCACATAATGGAATTGTACCTTGACAAAGGGTAAGTGCCTAAGAGGCGCTTTTCAAAATTAATATCACTGGACCTGGAATTTTGTTATTGTTAATGTTAGCTTAACTATATTCTTAAGATATTTAATTTTTAGTCACATACATAAACTTAAAATCATAGACTATATTGAATAACTCACTAAATTAAAAATATTGCTTTTTTCCACTTTCACATTTTATGAAACAATTTATCCAAACTTTTGTATGCATCTTAACTTGTGTCTTCCCCACTAGTGCCAATTGAGAATACCTCAGAACTTTTTTTTTTTTTTTAGTGAGAGAGAGGAGAAAGGGACTGACAGACAGACAGGAAGGGATCCCAAAACTATTTACCAGATATATTAATAAGAGTAATTTGCGCTGCTGTAGAAATTAACCTCGAATTCTCAGAGGCTTGCTTAAAACCCAATGGAAATTTCATTCTCATTCACCTGACATTTCAGTGTAGAAGTTCCTGGCCAGTAGAGGGTGACTTACTCATAGTATGAGTTGCATGATGATTCAAGGACCAGGGTTTCACCTTTTGGATCTACAGGGATTTTTTGTTGTTGTTGTTTGTTTGTTTGTTTTTACAGAGACAGAGAGAGAGTCAGAGAGAGGGATAGACAGGGACAGACAGACAGGAACAGAGAGAGATGAGAAGCATCAATCATCAGTTTTTCATTGCGACACCTTAGTTGTTCATTGATTGCTTTCTCATATGTGCCTTGACCGCGGGCCTTCAGCAGACTGAGCCACCCCTTGCTGGAGCCAGCGACCTTGGGTCCAAGCTGGTGAGCTTTTGCTCAAACCAGATGAGCCCACACTCAAGCTGGTGACCTCGGGGTCTCGAACCTGGGTCTTCCGCATCCCAGTCCGACGCTCCATCCACTGCACCACCACCTGGTCAGGCTGGATCTACAGTTTTTAAGAGTGCTGTGTTCATCTGCAGATGGCTGTAGAAAGGAACAAGAGGGTGGAGAAAGTAACTTGTTTATGAACCACCTCAGCCTAGAAGGGGCACATATCACTTCTACTTGCATTCTACTGGCTAAAATTAGTCAGTTGGTCCCACCGAGGTGCATGGGGATCTGGGAAGTGTACTTACTTCCCAGTCATGCTCTATCCTATGGAACGGGAATCATGAACTTTGAAGGATTTTGACTGTCGTAGTTGCCATATTCTCTGGAGATTAAAATGCTGTCATTGGAAACATTGTCACACAAAATAAATACTCATTCACATAATATTAGGGAAGATTAAAAAAAACATATCTTAGAGCCTTGGCCAGATAGCTTGGTTGGTTGGATTGTTGTCCTGGAGTGCAGAGGTTGCTGGTTTCATCCCTGGACAGGGCACATTGGACAGGGCACATACAGGAACAGATTGATGTTTCTATCTCTCTGTCTTTCTCTCCCTGCCCCCCCCTCTCTCTATATATATATATGTGTGTGTGTGTGTGTGTGTGTGTGTGAGAGAGAGAGAGAGAGAGAGAGAGAGAGTATATTTGGTTATATGGCTTTTTAAAGTGATGTTTTAAAAGGCTTATTTATAACAAAATCCAAAAGTGGCAATTGTAAGGTTAGTACCCTACTTGGATTTCTGTCCTGCCGCTTTGGCAAATAACTTTCACAAGCACCTCAACTAGCTTTACTGAGACTGCTTTAAGCCAATGGGCCTTTCCCAAACCATATATACACATATATATTTTTTAAATCAAGTATGAAGACAGCCCTCTTTAATATGAGAGAATGTAAGAATTTGAATATATACCCACTCCCTCTTTCTGAAATGTGATTTTGATAAAGTCTTTTCTGTATATTCAAGCACATGTGTTATATATTATTTAATTCACTGTTTATGACCTGCTTAAGGAGAGAGGAGATAGATTCACCCACAGGAAAAACTAAAATTTACTGAGAGATGAAAAGAGAAAAGGAAGGAGCAAATGAGAAGCATAAAAAGGAAAGAATAGAAGAAAGAAACCCCAAGACTCCACCTGCCCCCCAATTCTTACTCCAAGATTCATCAGACCACCCCCAACTCTTCCAACCATGGCCTTTGAGCCTCTTCTCTGGTTAAGTGTCCTGGTCCCTACATCATATGCCCCTGTTCATCTGACAAACCAGCTCCCACCCATTTCTACCCTCCAGATCTTCCATACCTACCCCAATCTCCCCATTCTCACCCCTATATTGGTTAAAATCTACTCATTCCCATAAATTCTTCTACTAGTCCCTCAGGTGATGTGTTACAGGCCAAGTAGAAAGAAATTCAGTGGCAATTCAACAACGCTGAACTGACAGCTCTCTCCTCTTCCTTCTTCCACCAGGGAGTACTTCATAGAGATGTACTATCGGAATGATACTCAGCATGAGCCATATCCTCTCACAATGCCAGGCTGCACCCCCAGCTGCCCTCTGACAAAGTTCACTGAGCTGGTTGCCTCCGTGATCCCCCAAGACTGGTCCACGGAGTGTAAGATCACGGGCAGGCATCAAGGTACTAAGGACATGTTGGATTAGGTTGCATGCAGAGCCCATGAAGAGGGTAGGACACCCTTTTTTAAGGTGGATGGTACTTTGACAATATAACTTGGCCATTATCTCCAGCTTTTAAAGAAACAGGTTTGGGGTGATAATTGTATGTACCAGGGACCCCAATTTCAGGCAACTCCTACCTCTCTACCTCACCCTGCCCCTACTGACCATTAACCTTGACTTGACCTTTTTCAGTGTTGATATAAAAGGACATCGATGCCAAAATATAATCAGAGGTAAAACTTCAAAGTTCATGGGGCTGCCATGAGCTTCATGATTGGCCACATAGGACCTTTCGTTGTTTGAAGATGTCAAGGCTTTACTTGAGCAGAATTAAATGAGTCTGTTATTTAAGTGTCTGAAGTGGAACAGATTTCAAACAAATTCCACAGTCTCGGGGAGAGCAATTACGGGAAGACTTTAATTTTAGGCTAATGGGCAAAAAACCAGTTTACCCATTACTTCCATCCTTCTCTCAAGGAGTAAAGAAATACAATAGGGAGAGCTGGAGAAATAATCTACACCAGGAAACCGATCCTATCTTTTAACATTTCTGTTAAAACATATTGAGTGACAGAGCTAAAAAATAAATACTTCTTTGTATCATTTGGCCCTGGAAAATTCCTGTTACTTTTGAAGAAACCAAAAGCAAACTGGCCCAGAAAACTTTACTGTACATAATACATATGGCAGCTTTTGGAATACATACACAAATATGTATACACTTGATGAGAACAAGATATTCAGGCACAACACATCAGAGATGAGAGCCCTGCATGAGTGGAGATGCTCATGAAGCTCCAGTGTTCAGAGATATTGACCATGAAGTTGATTTAAGAGAGGAAGTATGATGTCACATGTCAAACTGGAACACAATTAGACCTGTCAGAATGTCCTGAATGCGTCCAAGGTCAAAACTTATTGGAATGTTGAAAGTGCGGTTGTATACCTGTTCTGAAGACAAAAACAATGCATAAGGGTTTGATCCTGGTATCTTAAGAAAACCTAAGCCCTCACAGGTCCAGCTGAAATTACTCTCTACAAAAAAAGAAATCATGTTCAAATCACAACTCTTTTTAGAGTCCTGTAGATTTGCCACATGGCAGATGCAGTATGTCTAGAGAACAGTGTGCTACATTACCATTCCGGCTAAAGATGAAGTAATTTCTAGAGATGATTTCTACTGGATGTCAGAGTCCAGGGCAAAGCCATTCCCTCTCCCAGTTGGTCATGGGATGACTGACACGAGATATTGATTGAGATGTTTATTTGTATTATTTCTTTCCCGAGTAAATATTTGGCCTCAGGGTCATCTTCTAATTATTCTTTCTCCTCCATGCATGTAACTCTCCTCCAGAAGTGGGACAAATGTAAAATAGTGAATAAAGTCATTATTAGGAAGTTCAATATCATTACCTTGTATGGTGAATTTTGAAAACTGTGTTTAATTGTAATAAAATTCCTAAAGGACAGATTTAAGGAACTCTTTCTTTTGAGGTTTTATTTTAATGTAGAAAGAGGAAAAGTGTAGAAAGTAAAATGATTTGACTGGCTTAAATTAACATTTTACATTGAGACCATTGTTATTAAATAGACTTTACTACTGTGGATACAGGCTAAGCTGATGGATGGCTCTACTTCATCTACTGAAGATAAAATTTGCCAAGAAAACGTCCTAGGGCAATTTACAATGTAGTGGGAAGTAAAGTGATACATATTACACAGAAAAACAAGGGGCTTTGTGTTGACTACAAGGATTGGTATGGGGACCATAGCTACCTGGATTTGGAGGGAGGGAGGGAGGGAGGTGTTAAGGAATGTCAGGGAAGGCTTCTTGCAGTAGGTGACAGCGGACCCATCTGAAATCAGTTTGGGTGGAGCTTTCAAATGTTGTGGTGCAAGGTACTTGAAAGGCATTTATCAAATGTTCTAGTGGCTTGACACTGGAAAGGATAAGTTACATTTAGCAGAAGACTCGGGTTTCAAAGAGATTCCCGCAAGTTTCCTTCAAGGGGCCAGTTCTAGAGATAAAATGTCATCCGACACAAGCAAGGATTCTACCCTTGTGTTCGCTGCTGCATCTGTCCTCAGCACCTAGAAGTGCCTGTGCCTGGTATTGATTGGTGATCGATGAGTATTTGCTCAATGAACATATAAATTATTTACCTTTTCTCCCTGAACCTACTCTTAGATTCTACCTTGATTTGCAGAAAGGCCGAGTAACCTGGGAGTTATTTTAGACTCCCTCCTCCATCCTCCACAGCTAGTCTGTCACCTCTTATCAAATCTACCGGTGGCATGTTTATAGAAATCTTTTCCTCAAAACACCACTATCAACAATTCAAGATCCACATAGATTGAAATATAATTAAGCCTCAAAATATATTAATAAGAAGCAAACTCGGGGACAGGTGTGCTGGAACCAGCCAAAGCAGGGCAGGAGTGGCGTGTATGCATTGATTCCCAACTCCCAGTTCCACAACTTCATTTTGGGAGTTTGAAATTTGTCGTGGTGTCATGGGTGGAGTGTTTTCACCACAGAAATTAGCATATGCCACAAATCCGAATGTTGCTTTTTGATTTTTGTTTTATTAGATCTGGTTACCAGCACACAACTGGTTTTAGCTCATAGAAATCTTGTTAAGAGTCTAACATGAGGTGGTCTTCAACAAGTGAATTTAGGATTTGAACTTATTTAAGTAAAAACCATTTGTTCTATAAGGTCTCAAACAGTGATGCTTGGGGCAGCAGGTAAACATTTCAGGAAGACAGACTGTGTACATGTTAGGAAATTTCTGGGACTGGATGTGTCTGTTGGGCTGGGTGGTCACTTGCCTTGACAGAGACACTACAGAGCAGGATGGAGCATAAAAGTCTGCAGTGGTTGAACGACTACTTGATAGAGAAACCAAACTTAGCAAATAAAAGTATAGGATGCCCAAATAGTTTTAATTAATAGCTCTAACTGCTGGAGTTTTATAATTTATTTCTATAGGCCAAATTAAGAACATTTAGGGTGTTCTGAGAAAGCCAATACAGAAAGCAGGAAAAAGCCATTAAATAAGGACATGTTCTAGATAGATACACAGAGTGCCTGGCAGCCTTACTCCTTAGGGCATTTCCACCTGTGAAATCTTGATCATACCTGTAGGCAGTGTTTCCAGCTAATAAACCCAATTAACTTAATTCTCATATCAATTAAATTAACCAGAGCCTTTGCTAGAAATTTCATGATAAGTCTAAGTTCCATACTGTTACTTAAAAATAATAAAATTCATTTTTTAGAAAACGCTTCCTTAATTTCAAAATTTTACTAACACAATCCGACGCTCTTCAACTAGCACTCTTCCAACCCCCACCTTAATCTCCACCGTCAGTTATTTCACAGGAAGGAGATTTACTGGTGGGTGGTTCCCATTTCTCTTAATAACCCTTGCGCAATTGAAGATCTACAACACATATACACATGCCCAAGAGTCAACCATGGGCCTAAAAGGTGGGATTTATACCTTTTCCTTCTTGAATTTCCAGGCAGTCAACAATGCCTAAAACCTGGTACCTTCAACCAATATTTGCTAATTAAATAAATGTTCAGCCTTCAATACGTAGCCTGACTTCCTCGTGGCTGGCCCCAGATGTCAGAAATCTGGACTCAGTTGTGCAATAAATAGGGGAGAGAAGTTATAAATGAGCCACAAATGTGATCGCACTATAAAGACGAAGCCATTGATTATGAATACATACGTATACGGGACCTGTTTTCAGCACAGTCACCTCGGCATTCCCTTGCTCCCCCACAGCTCTTTAGAGGCCCAGTTTAATGATGCCCCTCCCAGCACTCCTCCCACCTCAGAAATGAGGCCATCTGATTGCAATATTTTTTTCTCATCCTTGTTGCCATTCTCATCAATTTCCCAAGACGTGTCTCATCATTCATAAAAGACATTGGGAACTTGCTTTGGTACACACCAACTCACTTCTCACTTCCACGCCTGCCCTTACCCTAGCAATTTGGTCAGCCATAACAAGGCTCCATCTCATACCAGACCCACTATACCAATATCCAGCCTTTGATCAAATCAAACACACAGCTCTTCATTCTGATCTGCTGGGTGCAGCTTAAGCCTATCAGCATTTCAAACTGTGAATGTTGAGATTTCTATTCCAACCTCAGCTGGATGGAGCTTTCAACCCTACTTGGTAAATATTGTCACCTTCACTGGCCTCTTTTCCTGGTTTCTACAGAAAGGCCTTAGTATTTTCCAGACATGTATAATTCTATCTTGGCTTCTTTAATTGTCATGAGATGTCCTAAGGAGACCAAGATAATCCAATGAAAACCCTTTTAAGTTCTCCTGTCACTACCTCAAAGTAGCTCAGCAGCTTTAACCGGCCTTTCCTGCTGTCCCTCAGGAAAACAAGTCCCTCCTTGAGAAACCTCACTCCTTTCCTGGTGCCTGTGTTCCCAACTCTTCACTCCCCTTGGACCTCAATGAACCTCTTCGTTGGTTCCATCGCCTCTATGATGCAAGCGCCCACATCTTCTCTCATCAAGAGTACCCTCCATGCAATACCAATTAAAATACCAATGACATACTTCAAAGATATAGAAAACATACTCCAAAAATTTATATGGAACCAAAAAAGAACACGAATAGCCTCAGCAATCTTAAAAAGAAAAAATAAAGCAGGAGGCATCACTCTTCCGGATATCAAGGTTTACTACAAGGCCATTATACTCAAGACTGCCTGGTACTGGCATAAGAACAGGCACAGTGATCAATGGAACAGAACAGAAAACCCAGAAATAAACCCACAGCTTTATGGACAACTGATATTTGACAAAGGAGGAAAGAACATACAATGGAGTAAAGACAGCCTCTTTAACGAATGGTGCTGGGAAAATTGGACATCTACCTGCAAAAAAATGAAACTAGACCATCAACTTACTCCATGCACAAAAACAAATTCAAAATGGATAAAGGACTTAAACATAAGCCGTGAAACTATAAGCATCGTAGAAGAAAACATAGGCAGCAAGCTCTCCGACATCTGTAGCAGCAATTTATTTGCCAATTTATCTCCACGAGCAAATGAAATAAAAGGCAAGATAAACAAATGGGACTACATCAAACTAAAAAGCTTTTGCACAGCTAAAGACAATAAGAACAGAATAAAAAGACAAACTACACAATGGGAGAACATATTCGACAGCACGTCTGATAAGGGGTTAATAACCAAAATTTATAAAGAACTTATAAAACTCAACACCAGGAAGACAAACAATCCAATCAAAAAATGGGCAAAAGAAATGAATAGAAATTTTACCAAAGAAGACATACAGATGGCCAAAAGACATATGAAAAAATGCTCAACATCACTAATTATTAGAGAAATGCAAATTAAAACCACAATGAGATATCACCTCACACCAGTCAGAATGGCACTCATCAGCAAAACAACACAGAATAAGTGCTGGCGAGGATGTGGAGAAAAGGGAACCCTTCTGCACTGCTGGTGGGAATGCAGACTGGTGCAGTCACTGTGGAAAACAGTTTGGAGATTCCTCAAAAAATTAAAAGTCGAACTGCCTTTTGACCCAGCTATCCCACTTTTAGGAATATACCCTAAGAACACCATAACACTGTTCGAAAAGAAGAAATGCGCCCCCATGTTTGTGGCAGCATTGTTCACAATAGCGAAGAGCTGGAAACAGCCCAAGTGTCCGTCAGAAGACGAGTGGATTAAAAAGCTTTGGTATATATATACTATGGAACAATATTCAGCCATAAGAAATGATGACATCGGATCATTTATAACAAAATGGTTGGACCTTGATAACATTATACGGAGTGAAATAAGTAAATCAGAAAAAAAGAAAAACTGAGAACAGCATGATTTCAAACATAGGTGGGACATAAAAGTGAGACTATGAGACATGGACAAGAGAGTGGTGGTTACGGGATGGGGGGAGGGAGGGGAGGGTGGGATAGGGAGAAGGGGAGGGACACAGGGAAAAACAGATAGAAGGTGACAGAGGACAATTTGACTTTGGGTAATGGGTATGCAGCACAATTGAATGATGGGATAATCTGGAGATGTTTTCATTGTACATATGTACCCTGATTTATTGGTGTCACCCCATTAAAGTTAAAAAAAAAAAAAAAAAAAGAGTACCCTCCAGTGCCAGCCCCATCTCACTCTCTTCAATCCCAATTTTCTCGAACTAATGATTTGCATTCTCTAACTCTATTTCCTCCTCTCCCTCATTCCTGAACTATCCTATAAAATGATGTTCATCCTTCCTTTATGTTTTCTGAAACCTCCTCTTTGAAAGCCACCAGTGCCTAATTCAGCAGCCTCTTTTCCTGTCAGCACCACATGTCTCCATTTTGCAGAGGGAAATCCTGGTCCTCAGAAAATCACACGCCACAGGGCTAGGGTCAGGATTCAAGCCTGACACTTTCCAACACCTCATTTCTATTTACATCATAGTCCCTTTCCATCCCATACTGTCTTGTGAATCATTTCCTTAGGACAAATTCCCAAAAATAGTAATAGTGGGTCAAAGTATATGAATATTTAATAAGCAATAGGTATTTATGGAGTAGTAAGTTAGCATCCTATCTCAATCCTGCATTTGAAACAAAATTTATAACCTCCTCTACTCCAAATTAATCCTTTTTAATGTGCTACTAATCTCAATTTACAGCCTGGTCACCTTTTCATTCATTGAAGGTAGGACCCACAGGGTGACCTTCACCACGACTTCTTTACCAGTATTTTTAGTTCATCACAAAGCCTGTCAATG
Source organism: Rhynchonycteris naso (assembly GCA_037038555.1). Lineage (NCBI taxonomy): Eukaryota > Metazoa > Chordata > Mammalia > Chiroptera > Emballonuridae > Rhynchonycteris > Rhynchonycteris naso. The sequence continues at coordinate 43,291,030 of CM073004.1, read as the reverse complement.
CTAATTCAGAAGTATTTCCTGAATTCCCACATCTGCATTCTCAGGGCCATCACTCAGTATCTCATCAAAGGCATTTTAATAGCTCTCAATTAGGTATCTAGGGTCTCCACCATCCCATCTTCTCCCACAGTTTTGGGTTTGCTAAAAACACAAAATGGGCCATGTCACTTCCATGTGTAATAATTGCTGATGATTTCCATTTGTGCCACAGCAAACCAGGCCTTCTAAACCTGGACCCCAACCTACACACCTGGTCTCACCTCGCCATAACCTACACTCCAGTCACAGGCAACTTATGATTTCCCAAATGTGCTCTTGTGCTGCTCCCTCTCGCTCCAGACAAAATCTTCCTTCCCTCACAGGCCAACTCAAATCTGATTGTTTTCTCAGAAAACTTTCCAAACTCTTTTTTTTCTGTTTCAAATAGAATACTTTGTATTAATTGCAACTTTCTTTCTGATCCAATGCCATATCTTCTAGACCTCTGTGTTGCTATGAATCACAGTACCTTGTCATTGTGTATCTGATTTCCCCACTAGGTATTGTATCTCCTCAAGAGCAGGGATCATAGAACCCAAGAAACTAACACAGAGCTGGCCTGGCATGTGGTGTGTGATCACTGCATACCTAGGAAGGTATGAAGGAAGTAGAGAGGGAAAACACATTCCATGCAACCACCATGACAACATAGCAAACAAACAAACAAACAAACAAAAACATTGAAAATAATTTCCAAATACAGAAAGCTAGACATGAACATTAGTTTTTAAGAATGATTAGTGTCTGCCTTCCTGCCTCATTTCCATTTAGTCCTTTCCTCACTTCCTCAATTCCATTTAGTTCCCTCCAACTTTACATTAACTCCATCCTCAGTACTAATGGCACCCAGCCACCAGGATCTAATTTTATTAATATTCACCTCCCTGTGATGCTGAGAGGCATCCTGACATCATGAGAAAAACACTGAACTAAGAGTTGAGTACCCGGAAGTTCTAGATTATTAATTCATTCCACAAATATTTATTGAGCACCTGCTATGATCTAAGTGCTTGGGATACATTCATGAACAAAAAAGACAAACTTTCTTCATGAGGCTTACATTCTGTTAGGGGGAGAAAAGGATGAACAATAAATAATAAATAAGTACTTTGTAAGGTGAAGGTCACAAGCACCAGGCTAGAGATGGGTGTGGGCAGAGGGCATGTAAGTGGCAGCTTTAAATGAAAACCCTCGATGAAAAGTTTAGATTTGAGCACAGAAGGTGATGCAGTTGCCTAATGTGGAGATATGTAGGAAGAGCATCCAGACAATAGTACCAATACAGCAAGGGTGTAAGGGGGAGTGTGTCTGGTGTGTTTGAGGATCTACAGGAAGGTTTGTGTGGCCAAAAGAGAAGAAGTGGAAGGAGAGAAATAGGAGAGGAAATCCAACAGGGTAAGAAAGCCAGGTGATAAAGAGTCTCACAAACTTGTCATTAGGATTTGGGTTGTCATTCCAAGTGAGATGAGCATTCTTTGCACACTTTAAGTAGAGGAATGCCATGATTTGACTTGAAGTCATTTGGCTGCTGTGTTAAAAACAGACTATTGTAGCCCTGGCTGGATAACTTGGTTGGAACATCAACCCGAAGTACACAGGCTGCCGGTTCAATCCCTGGTTAGGGCACATACATGAACAGATCAATGTTCCTGTCTCTCTCTCTCTTCCCCTCCTTCTCTCATTAAAATCAATAAATAAAGATTTTTTTTTAAAAAAATAGACCTTTATTTTAGCAATAGGCCTATATTTAGCCATTATTACACATAGTTCAGTGCTTTTCTCATGATGCCAGAATGCCTCTTAGCATCATGGGGAGGTGAATATTAATAAAATTAGATCCTGGTGGCTGGGTGCCATTAGTACTGAGGATGGAGTTAATGTAAAGTTGGAGGGAACTAAATGGAATTGAGGAAGTGAGAAAAGGACTAAATGGAAATGAGGGAGGAAGGCAGGCGAAAGGTCTGGGAGAAAGATAGGAGCTAAGAAGCAAGCGGGTGGTGGGGTTGTAGTAGTTCTGGCAAAAGATGATGGGGTTCAAAGCAGAGTGGTGGCAGAGAACGGGGAAACCATTGGTTTCCAGATATAGGTTTTGTGTTTGTTTGTTCATCTGTTTAGAAAGAGAGAGACAGGAGGAGGGGAGGAGAGAGATGAGAAGAATCAATTCACAGTTGCTTCACTTCAGTTGTTTATTGATTGTTTCTCATACATTCCTTGACCGGGGAGCCCAAACTGAGCCAGTGACCCCTTCCTTGCTCAAGTCAGCATGTTGGGCTTCAAGCCAGCGACCTCTGGACTCAAACCAGTGACCTTGGGATCACATCAATGATCCTGCGCTTAAGGTGGCAAGCCCATGCTCTATTCTGTGACCTTGGGGTTTCAAACCAGGGCCCTCAGCATCCTTGGAAGATAATCATCTGTGCCACCACCAGTAAGGCAAGTTTCCAGATACAGTTTCTGATAGAACCAAGAGGATTTCCTGACAGAGTATAGGATGTGATAGAGGCGTCAAGGAAGACTCCTACAGTTTTGGACTGTGACACTAGAAGAAGCAACTTTCTATCAACTGAATTGGGGAGACTGTGGGAGGAACAGACTTGGCAGGATGTGTGGGGGAGGGGTACACAGAGGTTGGGAGTTTAGTTTTGGAATGTCTATTAGATGCCCAAGGGAGTATGTGGAGGACACAGTAGGACATATGAGTCTTGAGTTGGAGAAAGATTGAAATTTGGAAGTCTTTTTTTTTTTTTTTTGCCTTTGAAAATACACTTATTTTTTACACAAATTTGGAAGTCTTTAGTGGATTGATGGCTTTTAAAATTATACAACTGATAAAATCCCCACATATTCCAACCCAAATTCAATTATCTGATTTACCTTAGCCAAATTATCTAATTTCTCCACTTCTCATTTTCATCATCTCTACAATGATGAAGTTGGGCTACATAAGCGATTCCATGGAGCACTAGGGTTCTGGGGCTAGAGCTGCCAGGATTGGAGAGATCTTTGCTCTCCCACTGCCAACAAGCAATCCCATATTTTTACAGTGAAAATCAGACGTACCTTTAGAGGTGGTACAAACTGACATTTATGATGTATGTACTGCAGTGGACTAGGGTGTGTGTGTGTGTGTGTGTGTGTGTGTGTGTGTGTGGACAGGGGGTGATTTTTCAAATGAAACTATGAATAGTATCTCACTTAAAACGGCCTCATATATCTGCATCCTGACTGGTCAGCTATAAAAGGGATACACGTAAATAAAGGTATTCATTAGCAATAGCATGCAGTGGTCCTAAAAAATGCTTGCTGTCATCAATATGTGCTCAAGGTTTCCTCTCTAAAAGATATTTACCAAAAATCAAAGATCTAAAAATGATAGTTCATTTCTTTTCTACCCAGTTAATGATAGCAGGTGAGTATTCAGAAATTCCTTTGCCCCTGAGGCCATAAACAATTAGTAATTTTAATTGTAGAAAAGTATATCAAGCTAATCCTGGAAAGGGATTTAAGAAATACTTCTGTTAAGCGCTTTCCCTCCGGGGAGCACACCCACACCTTCCTCTCCTGCCTCCTCCTCTTCTTCCCCCCAGGTGTCCTTGCCTCCCTCTTTCTCCTAAGCTCTAAGGGACCCCACCAGACTTGCAGCCAGGGGAGCAGTGGGCTGTGACAGCTGGTCCCAGGCTAACCCCCTGAATCTTTCTCCAAGGCCCTCTTTTCCTGACTTTCTTCCTGCACAAACAGGAAGAAATAAATTCTTTCTTTACTTGCTGTGAGAGAGAAAGAGAGAGCTACTTCAGTCAATTGCCCTCCCTTTACAGGGGAGGGGCTGAGGCCCAAAGGTCAAAGGTCATGCTGGCACTGGGACCTAGGTCCGTGATGGCGAACCTATGACACGCATAGCCATTTTTGATGACACGCATAGCCATTTTCGATGACACGTGGCCACATGCGGCCGCATACCAGAGAAGTATGGGGCCACATGCCGAGAAGGACGTTTCATCCTCGGCTCCTGCACGGCCAGGTGCAGTAGCTGAGGATAAAACATTTGCTGTAGTGTAGACACTCTGTGCCAGAGGTCTGTAGGCCAAAACATTTTTGTTATTTAAACTATGATTATTGCGAAATTATGGTTTATTTCTCGAAGTGACACACCACCTGAGTTATGCTTGGTATTTTGGCGAATTTTGACACACCATGCTCAAAAGATTGCCCATCACTGACCTAGGTCATCTCCCAACTCCCAGTCCAGTGCTCTTTTTCCCACACTGTGCTGATTTCAAAGCTGCTTCAGAAATGTCACTGACATTTACAATTGAGGCAGAAATCAACACTAATTGATGATCATCATAGTTTCCCAACCCATTAATTTTACATTAATGCTCCCCATATTTCCCCACAGTTCTAAGGATCGTCCTCGCCGTTGCCTTTTTCCTGGTGTCTGGTGTCCTACTGGTGCTTCTATTTACCCTCGTCCGCTATGGGCCCTGCTGGCAGCGAGAATCCTATCGGAGCGTCTGAACAGACGTCTGGGAAGCAGCATCTCTCCGTGGCGCAGCATTCGAAGGACAGCTTCACCACGTGGGCATCACCCTGCCCACACTCTTCCTCTGTAGTCTGCCTAGAGTAGGAACTTACCATAATGCAGGGACAGCTGTTGGCCCAACTGATGGATGGACACTCGGGTTGCTTAGTTAGGACTCCTCAGCATAAAAACACGCTCTCTGCAAAGGGTAGTTGTAGTCCCTCGTACATGTGTCCAGAGAGAAATGAGAACTCAAACTCCCAATTAGCATTTTGCCTGTAAAGATCCAAAGAATACAAGGTGTGGCATAGACATAGATTAAAGAAGACTGGATAATGGGAGAAAATTAAAGGAGTAGAATGTTTTAGGATGATTCTTAAGAAGTAAGACCCAATCAGAAAATTTAATAAATCATTTTTTTCAGCCATTAATTAATACAAACATACATACTCTGGCCCAGGGTTTGATAGCCAACACATATATACACATATCTATCTTGAAAATGCCTTAGAAAGAGGTATTTAATTCTCATAAACTATAGTATCAACTACATTAGTTGCAGTTTAGGTCATTTTCCCCACAATTTCCACAACAGGGAATAACTAGAAAATCCATGTACACATGCTTTTGTTGTTGTTTGGTTTTTGTTTGTTTGTTTTTACCTCAACTATCAGAACTAGATATTTTTAAAGTTCTGATTTCTTTATTTCATTTTAAAATTAAGAGGTTTTATTTTGACAAGGGTTATTCATGGCCCTGACAAAAGGATAATGTATTTTAATTGTTACAAATAGATGTGAATTTCTCAAGTGATCAGGAGATGGAAAAGTAGCCTGAAGGGTGATGACCAATGGCCTCAGCTCCCTGCTGGCTTTAGGCCAAATTGGAACATATTTTTTTAAATTTTAAACCTTAGTTTCATAGGCTAGAAATGGAGAGTCCTGACTAGATTAACATAGAAGTCACATCTAGTTCTCACATTCGTATGAACAATTTGGTTTTTTTTTTCATTTTGTACTCTGGACTAATCATTGTCCAAGAAAGCACTTTCATGAATGGTAGTACCATTGTAGTAAGCCTGAAATTTATTCTTAACAATTTTATTCTGCATTGAGCTTCCAACCATCCAGTTGGTGGGAAATTCAATCTCCATCATTGGTAGTATTCTTCAACTCAGGTTCAACTAAAGGTCCCAGAGGTACCTGGTGGAGAGACAGATAAGGGTCCACTAGGCCACTGTCCAAACTGGTCTCCAGTCTGTTCACTTTCCATTCTCACACGGTGTTCTGAAGGTGGGCAGAGGAGATCTGTACCACGGCTCCCAAGGCCACACACTTGCAGTTAGCCAACCTGGCACTGTCCAGCCCCCCATTGGGGTGATAGCTGCAAGCAGTGCTGGGATCTTTGACATGCACAGAACGCCCTCAGAACCCTACCCCATCTCTTAGACTCAGAAATCTTCCTCTCCCCTTGGATTCCACAGCTTCCACCTGTGAAACTCCCAAGCGCCTACCTCTGCCATTCTGCCTTTCTACATAATTTTCCCTGAGCCAAGGCTATTGCAAACAAAAGCCTGAGAAGTTGTCTTCTCTTGCCTGGTATCTGCTGCATTCTTCTGGAATACAAGAGGCACACAGGCAAAAAAAGAGCAAGATCTGGCTATTTTCTCGGCTTGGGAAAGGGAAAGACATCTGTAGCAGCAAGAACAAAGTACACAGTTCTGTCTCCATTAAGTAGCCAGCCCTTTCAGTAAGGAAGCCACACTATCTTATGCTAATAAGTGAAGAGACTTTTAAATAGAAGCATGAACAAAATCGCAAGTCATGGATTTTCTCATTCATTCAACAGACATCTAGATGCTAAACTGTCCATCGCTAATGTGATTATTAAGATGTTGTCCCCAACAAACTATTTTATACAGGGTCTACAGAATGTAAAAGTAAAAACTTTCACAATCTTTTCCTCAGATATTGTCTTACCTTTAATGGCTAAAAGGACCTCTACTTTGTTGGTTCTGAGAGATTTTTTCACATCCCCCTTTCATTTCTTTCTACCATCTCTATGGGCCCTGCCCATAGAGTAAAGAAAGCTCTCATTCCCAATTTAGCTGTTTCTTTTACCTTCCACAGAACTATGCTGTTGATTAATGCTGAAATTGCTTTTCATACTTCGTGGCAGTATCCATATATGACAAATGAAAACTCAAAGTGACAAATGATCTATAGTGATAAAGCAGAGAGCACAAATGTACTGTAACATTTCTCAGAAAATAAGTTAATCATCCAAATTCAGTGGGAAAGTATCTCTACTGATAAAAGTGACTTTTTGAGATGGGTCAGGGAAAAATAGGTCCAGTTGACATGATGATGAATAATATTGTTAGAAAGAGAATTGCTAGGGTTGAGATAAGCTCTGCTGTGAAATGCATCCCCCGCATTTGAACCACTATGGGGGACTTTGAACAGAATTAGAATATGGCAATAATTACTACATCAATGTAGGGACATTCCCTACTATAAAAAATCAGCATTGTATACATAAGAAAGTTCTAAGGAAGAGTTGTAGGTAGCATATTCCTAGCTAGAATGACATAGTATAAAGAAAGTATTGAGAAAACATGATTACAAAAAGAATAACTTGAGGCATTGGAAGAATATAAGCATTAGAGCCAAACATTTTATGGGAGTCATTCAACAAATTATACAGGTTTCAGCTGTATGAGTCTATAATACATCATCTGGAATTGCATTTCTTCTCTCAGTCGTGTTCCCTATTTTCTCAACTTCCCATTGTCCGTCTTGTCCTAATATTGTTGCTATTGTTTTTTTCTTGATAGCTGGGGTGGTGAAGTGCTTGGTAAGTGAAATCTACAGTGTTAGTTTTATCTTTTAAAATTGTCTTTATAGAAACCACATTTGAACAATAAGGAATACATAGACAATAAGGGGTATTTGGGTGCTTTAGATCAGGGCTAATAGAAATATAATGCAAGCCACAGATGAGAGTCACATAGGGGACTTCAAATTCTCTAACAGCCACATTTTATTTTATTTTTTTCCTTTTTATTTTTATTTTTTGTATTTTTCTGAAGTGAGAAGAAGCAGGAAGGCAAAGAGACAGACTCCCACATGTGCCCAAAAGGGATCCACCTGGCATGCCCACCAATGGGGCGATGCTCCACTGCAACCAGAGCCATTCTAGCGCCTGAGGCGGAGGCCATCGAGCCGTCCTCAGCACCCGGGGCCAACTTTGCTCCAATGGAGCCTTGGCTGTGGGAGAGGAAGAGAGAGACACAGAGAAATGAGAGAGGGAAGGGTGGAGAAGCAGATGGGCGCCTTTTCTGTGTGCCCCGGCCAGGAACCGAACCTGGGACTTCCACACACTAGGCCAACACTCTACCACTGAGCCAACTGGCCAGGGCCAACAGCCACATTTTAAAAAGGTAAAAATAAAGAATGAAGTTAAATCTAATAATAAAATTTATTTCACCAATGCATCTAAAATATCACTTTAACATATAATCAATATTTTTTAAATATTAATGAGATACTTTACAGTTTTTTATACTAAGTATTTGAAATTTCATTTTTTTCTTTTTTTAACCTCATAGCATATTTCAACTTAGACTAGGCACATTCAAGTCTCACTTAGCCATATGTGGCTGGTGTTGGCCATATGGGACAGTACCACTTTAGATCATTAGATAACAATCTTTTTTTTTTTTTTTTTACAGGGACAGAGAGAGAGTCAGAGAGAGGGATAGATAGGGACAGACAGACAGGAACGGAGAGAGGTGAGAAGCATTAATCATTAGTTTTTCATTGCCGTTACGACACCTTAGTTGTTCATTGATTGCTTTCTCACATTTGCCTTGACCACGGGCCTTCAGCAGAAGGAGCAACCCCTTGCTGGAGCCAGCGACCTTGGATCCAAGCTGGCAAGCTTTTTGCTCAAGCTAGATGGGCCCCGCACTCAAGCTGACGACCTCGGGGTCTTGAACCTGGGTCTTCCGCATCCCAGTCCAACGCTCTATCTACTGAGCCACCGCCTGGTCAGGCTAGATAACAATCTTTTTGAAACAGAATGTATTCTTTGTTTTAATTTGTAAAATCCACTTTCAGATTATTGTGAAAAAATAAGAGTCATATTTTTATGTCTACATCTTACTATTTTTTCATGCATGCTGAATCAATAAAAGATTTTTCTGAAATGTTTTATTTGTATACTTTTTCTAAAAACTACCCTAAACTAAATGGACACGTTTCTCTTCTTATTAAATGTCTTAAGAAAAAAATTGACAACATGCTTAGAAAGTTAGTACTACTAGATTTTGGGGGGAGGGTGTCTTTTAAAAGTTTTATTAATTTTTTATAAGTAATTGTCGTCAAAACAAAAATAAAGAAAGGTAATACAAAAGAGTGTAAAATATAAAGTAAAAACTCTTCCTACCCACTTGCAATCATTAGAGGCAATGCTATCAACAACATCTGGTTTTCATTCCCCTAGTGATTAACATGAATTTTATGAACTATACTTTTACCTCTATTTTCTGAAATTTCACATCTTTCACTGCTCTTAATAACACATGCTGTCCTCTTTCTTGTATTTTTTTTATTGAAGTAATTTTTAAAGGGTACATGAGCACTTAGCTCTTCTGAGTCCTTTTATATTTTGCCCTCTTACCTGTCAATTGGCGAGATATAAAATATACAGGTTGAAAATCATTTTCCTCTAGAATTTAAATGCAGTATTTTGTTGTCTTCTAACATACAAGACTGCTAATTACAAATCTGATATCAGCCTGAATCTCATTCCAATGTAAATAATCTACTGTTGTTTGTTTTATTTTATGTATGCATGTATGTATGTATGTATGTTCATGTATATGCATTGTAGAATCTTTGAAGATATTCTTTTTATCCTTGAAGTTCTAAAATTTTAATAAAATATATTTAGGCATGGGTATTTGTTTGTTTTCTCTAATCCTATATGGCTTACATATGCCTTTTATTTCAGAATATTGTGTTCTGGAACTTGAATTTCCTGGATCTATCTATCCTCCACAGAGGCGGATTTAATAGCGGGCGCACTGGGCGCACACCCTGAGCCCCCACTTCTGAAGGGCCCCGAAAAATCCCAACTCTACACTTTTTTCTAATGTAAGGGGCCCAATATTTTCTTCTGCTCCTGGGGCCTCAACCAACCATAATCCACCTCTGCCTCCATGCTTCAGGTTTTTCCCTCATATTTTCCAACTTTATATCTTATTTCTCTACATTCTAATAAATAGCACTTTCTAGACAACTATTGTGGTCTTCAGAAAATTCATTATTCTTTTTTTATTTCCAAGAATTCTTTCCTATTTACTGATTGTTCCCTTTTTCATAGTGGCCTCTTCTTATTCTGTGAATGTAATCTATTCTTGAATATCTTTAAAGACACTACTTAGAATTTTTTCAAGTTCTCCTGTGCTCTCTAAATTATCTTTGTTTTCTCTGGGCTCAGTTGTTTGTATTTATGAATCTTTTTTTTTTTTTTTTTAATTTTAATATATATTTTATTATTATTAATTCTAATGAGGTGACACCAATAAATCAGGGTACATATGTACAATGAAAACATCTCCAGGTTATCTTATCATTCAATTGTGTTGCACACCCATCACCAAAAGTCAAATTGTCCTCTGTCACCTTCAATCTGGTTTTCTCTGTGTCCCTCCCCTCCTCCCTATCCCACTTTTCCCTCCCTCCCCCCATCCCATAACCAACACTCTCTTGTCCATGTCTCATACCCTCACTTTCATGTCCCACCTATGTATGTAATCGTGCTGTTCTCAGTTTTTCTTTTTTTCTGATTTACTTATTTCACTCCGTATAATGTTATCAAGGTACATCCATTTTGTTATAAATGATCCGATGTCATCGTTTCTTATGGCTGAGTAGTATTCCATAGTATATATGTACCAAAGCTTTTTAATCCACTCGTCTTCTGACGGACACTTGGGCTGTTTCCAGATCTTCGCTATTGTGAACAATGCTGCCACGAACATGGGGGCGCATTTCTTCTTTTCGAACAGAGCTATGGTGTTCTTAGGGTATATTCCTAAAAGTGGGATAGCTGGGTCAAAAGGCAGTTCAATTTTTAATTTTCTGAGGAATCTCCAAACTGTTTTCCACAGTGGCTGCACCAGTCTGCATTCCCACCAGCAGTGCAGAAGGGTTCCCTTTTCTCCACATCCTCGCCAGCACTTATTCTGTGTTGTTTTGCTGATAAGTGCCATTCTGACTGGTGTGAGGTGATATCTCATTGTGGTTTTAATTTGCATTTCTCTAATGATTAGTGATGTTGAGCATTTTTTCATATGCCTATTGGCCATCTGTATGTCCTCTTTGGAGAAATTTCTATTCATTTCTTTTGCCCATTTTTTGATTGGGTTGTTTGTCTTCCTGGTGTTGCGTTTTATAAGTTCTTTATAAATTTTAGTTATTAACCCCTTATCAGATGTGCTGTCGAATATGTTCTCCCATTGTGTGGTTTGTCTTCTTATTCTGTTCCTATTGTCTTTAGCTGTGCAAAAACTTTTTAGTTTGATATAGTCCCATTTGTTTATCTTGCCTTTTATTTCAGTTGCCCATGAAGATAAATCGGCAAATATACCGCTGCTACAGATGTCGGAGAGCTTGCTGCCTATGTTTTCTTCTAAGATGCTTATGGTTTCATGGCTTACATTTAAGTCTTTTATCCATTTTGAGTTTGTTTTTGTGAATGGTGTAAGTTGATGGTCTAGTTTCATTTTTTTGCAGGTAGATGTCCAATTTTCCCAACACCATTTGTTAAAGAGGCTGTCTTTACTCCATTGTATGTTCTTTCCTCCTTTGTCAAATATCAGTTGTCCATAAAGCTGTGGGTTTATTTCTGGGTTCTCTGTTCTATTCCATTGATCTATGTGCCTGTTCTTATGCCAGTACCAGACTGTCTTGAGTATAATGGCCTTATAGTAAACCTTGATATCAGGAAGCGTGATACCTCCTGCTTTATTTTTTCTTTTTAAGATTGCTGAGGCTATTCGTGTTCTTTTTTGGTTCCATATAAATTTTTGGAATATGTGTTCTATATCTTTGAAGTATGTCATTGGTATTTTAATTGGTATTGCATTGAATTTATAAATTGCTTTAGGTAATATAGACATTTTAATGATGTTTATTCTTCCTAGCCATGAGCACGGTATATGCTTCCACTTGTTTGTATCTTCCTTGATTTCTTTTATCAATGTTCTATAATTTTCCGAGTACAAGTCCTTAACCTCCTTGGTTAAATTTACTCCTAGGTACTTTATTTTTTTGGCTGCAATAGTGAAGGGGATTGTTTCCTTAATTTCTTTTGCTGGTATTTCATTGTTGGTGTATAGAAATGCCTCTGATTTCTGAGTATTAATTTTATATCCTGCCACCTTGCTGAATTCATTTATAAGGTCCAGTAGTCTTTTGACTGAGACTTTAGGGTTTTCAATATACAATATCATATCATCTGCAAATAATGACAGTTTTACTTCTTCTTTTCCAATTTGTATGCCTTTTATTTCTTCTTCTTGTCTGATTGCTGTAGCTAGGACTTCCAGAACTATGTTGAATAAGAGTGGTGAAAGTGGGCAACCCTGCCTGGTTCCTGATCTTAAGGGGATTGCTTTTAATCTTTGTCCATTTAGTATGATGTTTGCTGTCGGTTTATCGTAGATGGCCTTTATCATGTTAAGGAATGATCCCTGTATTCCCACTTTACTGAGAGTTTTGAGCATGAATGGGTGCTGGATTTTATCAAATGCCTTTTCTGCATCTATTGAAATTATCATGTGATTTTTGTCCTTCCTTTTGTTTATGTGATGAATCACATTGATTGATTTGCGAATATTGAACCAGCCTTGCCTCTCCAGAATAAATCCCACTTGATCGTGGTGTATGATTTTTTTCATATATTGCTGGATCCGGTTGGCTAATATTTTGTTGAGAATTTTAGCGTCTAAATTCATCAGGGATATAGGCCTATAATTTTCTTTCTTTGTGTTGTCTTTGCCCGGTTTTGGGATCAGAATTATGCTCGCCTCATAAAAGGAGTTTGGAAGTCTTCCTTCCTCTTGAATTTTTTGAAATAGCTTGAGGAGAATAGGAATTAGTTCTTCTTTGAATTTTTGATAGAATTCACTTGTGAAGCCATCAAGCCCAGGACTTTTCTTTTTTGGGAGTTTTTTGATAACTGTTTCTATCTCATTTGTTGTAATTGGTCTGTTTAGGTGTTCTGATTCTTCCAGATTGATTTTTGGAAGGTTATATGATTCAAGAAATTTGTCCATTTCACCAAGATTGTCTAATTTTTTGGCATATAGTTCTTCATAGTATTTTCTTACAATGCTTTGTATTTCTGTTGTGTCAGTTGTTATTTCTCCACTGTCCTTTCTAATTTTATTTATTTGAGTCCTCTCTCTTTTTTTCTTGGTGAGTCTAGTTAAAGGTTCATCAATCTTGTTTACCTTTTCAAAGAACCAGCTTCTTGTTTCATTGATCCTCTGTATTGTTTCCTTAGCCTCTATGTCATTTATTTCTGCTCTGACCTTTATTATTTCCTTCCTTCTACTTGTCTTGGGTTTTATTTGTTGTTGTTTTTCTAGTTCTTTTAGATGCAGGGTTAGGTTGCTTATTTGAGCTTTTTCTAGCTTCTTATGATATGCCTGTAGTGCAATAAACTTCCCTCTCAGAACTGCTTTTGCTGTGTCCCCTAAATTTTGAGTTGATGTATGCTCATTATCATTTGTTTCTAGAAACTTTTTTATTTCTTCTTTGATCTCATTGTTAATCCATTCATTATTTAATAACATGCTATTTAGTTTCCAAGTGTTTGAGTATTTTTCAGTTTTTCTTTTGTGGATAATTTCTAGTTTCATGGCATTGTGATCAGAGAAAATGCTTGATATGATTTCAATCTTCTTAAATTTATTGAGACCATTTTTGTGTCCTAACATGTGGTCTATCCTAGAAAACGTACCATGAGCGCTTGAGAAGAATGTATATTCTACTGCTTTAGGGTGAAAAGTTCTGAATATATCTATTAAATCAAGTTGATCTAGTGTATCCTTTAAGTCTGCTGTTTCTTTATTAATTTTCTTTCTTGAGGATCTATCCAGTGTTGTTAGAGGGGTATTGAAATCCCCTACTATGATAGTATTGCTGTTAATCTCGCCCTGTATATCCATCAAAGTTTGCTTTATGTATGTCGGGGCTCCTATATTTGGTGCATAGATATTTACAATAGTTATATCTTCCTGTTGAATTGTTCCCTTTATCATTATGTAGTGTCCTCCTTTATCTCTTACTACAGCCTTTGTTTTAAAGTCCATTTTGTCTGATATAAGTATTGCTACCCCTGCTTTTTTTTCATTTCCATTTGCATGAAATATTTTTTTCCATCCTTTTACCTTCAGTCTATGAGCATCTTTTGTTTTAAGGTGTGTCTCTTGTAGACAGCATATGTATGGGTCCTGTTTCTTTATCCATGCAGCTACCCTATGTCTTTTGATTGGATCATTTAATCCATTTACATTTAAGGTTATTATTGATATGTAGTTGTTTATTGCCATTTTATTCTTTAAAGCTGTATTCTTCTTTTGCTCTATTCATTCCTCCCTTTAAACTGTTCACAAGAGGCCCCTTAGTATCTCTTGCAGAATTGGTTTGGTTTTTATGAATTCCTTGAGGCTTTCTTTTTCTGGGAAGCTCTTTATTTCTCCTTCAATTTTAAACGTTAGCCTTGCTGGATAAAGTAGTCTTGGTTGTAGGTTCTTGTTCTGCATTACTTTGATTATTTCTTGCCATTCCCTTCTGGCCTCAAGTGTTTCTGTTGAGAAGTCTGATGTCATCCTTATGGGGGCTCCTTTGTAGGTGATAGCCTTTTTTTCTCTAGCAGCTTTTAAAATTTTTTCTTTATCCATTAGCTTTGGTATTTTAACTATGATGTGTCTTGGTGTAGATCTTTTTGGGTTTCTCTTTAATGGAGTTCTGTGTGCTTCTTGAATGTGTGGAGTGTTTCCCAGCCTTAATTTAGGAAAGTTTTCTGCTATGATTTGATTGAACAAAGTTTCCATTTCCTGTCCTCTCTCCTCTTCTTCAGGCACCCCTATGATGCGAATGTTGTTTCTCTTCATGTTGTCACAAAGCTCCCTTAGAGTTTCCTCACATTTTTTAAGTCTCTTTTCCTTTTTCTTCTCTGCTTCTGTGCCTTTGTTTATTGTGTCCTCTAACTCGCTTATTCGATCCTCAGCGTCATCCATCCTGCTTTTAATTCCTTCCATTGTGGTCTTCAGTTCTGATACTGTATTTGTCATTTCTGTCTGATTCTTTTTTATTATTTCAATTTCATTTTTTATACTTGTTATCTCTTTATTTAGGTGTTCATAATGACTATCCATTGTTGCTCTAATTTCTTTGAACATCCTAACTATCATTATTCTAAATTCTGCTTCCGGTAATTTGGTTATATCTGGTTCATTCAGGTCCTTCTCTGGGGATTTCTCTTGATTCATTTGGTTTGCATTCCTCTGCCTGCCCATTTTTTCTGTGTATAAGGAAGTTGTGGCCACTGGAGTCCAGTAGGTGTTGCCTTTGTGTTCTCTAGGTGTGGTCTGTCTGCAGGCCCCCCACCCCCTCTGCCGGTGCCTAGGGTGGTTGGGTATGAGCGTTGCCAGCGCGGGCCCACTGTGGCTTTTGCTGTGATTTCTGCCTCTCCTCCGTGGGAGGGGCTGTCACTGAAGCCACAAGATCAGCACCAAGGGTAGAGGTGAGCACCTTTCCTCAGCTGCGGACCCAGCCTATTTCCGGACTTCCGCCCAGAACCAGCAGTCGGAGCCTGCTCGCTACAGTTCCGCGGGTTAGGCGGGGCTTTTGACGTGCTCTCAGCTGTAAGCCTTTGCCCGTCCGGAGCTTTAGCCCCGCCCTCGAGGCCAGGGCCCTTTGCGCAGGGTCGGAAACCAAGGTTTATTGGGGCGGGCGTGTTTGCTGGCTTCCGCCGAGCTGCGTACTTACGCTCGTCCCGGACTCTACCCCGCCCCCGTGTTCGGAGCCCGCTCGTGCACGTATGAATGCTATTCGCGTTTTCTCCGGCCGGATGGGGATAATAGCGTGGGCTCAGCTGCGAGCCTCCACCCGTCTCGGGGTCCACCCCGTTCTCATGCTCGGAGCCCGCTCGCACACGTATACTGGCCAACCGCGGTTTCTCCGGCCGGGGGCGAGGGGACTGGTAGTGTCAGCTCAGCCGCGAGCCCCTGCCCGTCCCTGGTCCTAGCCCGGTCCCCACGGTCAGGGTCGGCTTGCGCAGGGCCTGCCTGTTCCTGGCCTCCCGCTTTGTCCCCGTAAGTGGGATTAAAGGCGGGCCCGCAGCTTCCGGACCGCTCTCGCGCTTCCCCTCCTACCCTCTGGGCTAGACCGATCTCCCACCGGCTTGGCCTCCGCCCACGCCGACAGAACCGCGTTTCAGCGTCCTGCCGCCCCAAAACCTTAAGCAGCCCTCAGCAGAGTAGGAAGGGACCTAATACTCCACACTGTAGGCCTGGGAGCTCCCTCACTTGTTTCACATCTCAAATCTGTCCAAACGCCTCTTCTAGGCTCTGGGACTGCGGGCTGGGGCTTGGTTCCTGGGACCCAGGTCCCTCCCTCTCTGCCAAACTCTCCTCCCGCCACACGGGTCTCTCCGGGCTGCCGTTTGCTCCGGGGAGCTGGGCAGCCCTTTTCGCGTTTTCGCTATTCCTACCAGTCTCAATGTGACTTCTTCTGTGTTCCTTGGTTGAAGAGTCCACTTAGTTTTGTTCAAAGTTGGTTTATCCAGGTGATGGTTCTTAAAATTGCGTTGTAATCCACTTTGGTTCTGGGAGTTGGAAGTTGGTACGTCCGCCTACTCCGTCGCCATCTTGCTCCCCTGTATTTATGAATCTTGAAGCTTTCCTTTCATGCCCAGGTTTTTTTCTCAAATTCTTATGAATCACAATTTACAAACAGAGGACTTTGTGGATTAGTCGGAATGACAAGTATTGATTTTCCCTTTAGCCCTGTGTATCGGTTTCCCCAAGAAACATCTTCTTGAATAGCTGCTTTAAAATTCTCTTGCTACCCTCATTGGGTAGCTCAGTTGGTTAGAGCATTATCCTGATAGCCAAGGATGTGGGTTCAAGGGCACATACAAGAATCAACCAATGAATGCATAAATAAGTGAAACAACAAATCATTGTTTTTCTCTTTCTCTCTCCCTTTTTCTTTCTCTAAAATTAATAAGTTAAATTAAATTAAAATTTTTAATTAAAAAATAAAATTCTCTTTTGCTAATTGCAACACCTTGGTCATCTCAGGGCTTGTCTTAATTGTCTTTTCTCCTAAGTATGGGTTATGTTTTTCTGTTTTTATTTGTATATAGTCATTTTGGGTTGTGTCTTAGACATTGTAAATGAGATATTATAGAGGATCTACATTTTATTATGCTCTAGAAATTTTGGGGGGTATTCTAAGCAGTCAGTTGAATTAGTTGAACTCAGACTACAAACTGCTACCCCTGCAAAGGACAGCAGCTCAAATCTCAATTCAGTTCTTTTAGCCTAAGTTAGGCTGCTTAGAGCCTTCCCTGTGCATGGTTAGTTCAACTTCTGGGGGTCAGCCACAGAGTTTGTATATAGTTTCTCTCTCTGGCTTTCAATTTTCTTCTCACTTTTAGAGGCTGTGTATACCTTCAAACTCTGTCCTCTGGTATTTCAAGCCAGTAAGACTATAGATTTCCACCCCCAACCCCACTCCCACCACCACCCCACATTTTAGCTACTCCATTCCTACCTTCTGCCCCTGCATGGCACAGACTTGAACCAATTCACAGGCTAAGAGCCATAAAAAATAAAAATCACCGCTTTTTCCAATTGCTTATTCCCCCTTAGTATCTGACTGCTTTTGAATACTTCCAAGTATCTTTAATTAGTTGTATTTTATTCAGAATTTATGGTTGTTGTCTGTGGAAGTTGGTATAATAGAAGGTACATAATTATTATTGGAAGTAGATGGGAGGGATAATTTTAGGTTCTGTATAAAAGTGGGGTTATACCATCAAATGCCCAGTAGTATTTGTGAGCAGGAATTGTCAGCTAGGGACATATCCAGAAATGAAGGAACTTTACTCTTGGCTGGGATGAGTGTTTCTGTGTATATATCCCCTGAGTAAAACAATCTTAACTTTTAAAAATTTTCCCTCCATGTCTGTGAGGTAAATCATACTTACCTCAACATCCACTCTGTTTCCCCAGGGTACAGCAGCCATACCAGGAGGCCCCCCCAAAAGAGCATCCTCTTTTCACAGAGAGCATTCCTCCAGATTTCACCTGGGAACAGCCACTCTGTACATCTGGAGGAAAGAGGGGAGGAGAGCTGATGAGGAACACAATCTTTATTTACCCTGACAAGTGCTCCACAGTTCTCTGATGCTCTCTCTCTCTCTGAGGGCTGGGCCACGCTCCAGCCTTCTCTGGGCTCCCTCAGCAAGAGCCATGTTTATCTCTGCTGGGTTTATCTTCCATGTTTTAACCTCTTCACCCATTTCATCACATCTGCTAATCATTGAAGGTTTTCTCAAATTATCTGACCTGCTGATGTCACTCTCTGTCGCACTATTATGGTATCATTCGTATTTTTAACATCTTTCTATTATTTCCGTAAAATACTGGAAGAAACGGAAGTTAGGTGAAAGTTAGGGTCTTTTTTCCCTAAACAGCAAACACGGAGTTTGTTTGTCCAGTAAAAGGGTCTATAATTGTCTTCAAAGTTAAGAAAGATAGTCAAGCCATTAACTAAAGAAAAAACAAACAAACCTAACACTATGTATATAATGACACTTAATCTCACAAATATTTGCTAAATTCCTGCTCTTAGTCTGAAGTAGGGTACTTAGTTTTCACCATATTTTTCAAAGGGAACCTTAGTTCAAGAAAAAGTTAAGTGCAGTGGTGCCATTATTTTTTTTAAATGAAGTCCTTTTATTTTAATATACATATAGAGAGGGGGTGGGGAGGAGAGACATGAGAGGCATCAACTCATAGTTGCTTCACTTTAGTTTTCATTGACTGCTTCTCAAACATGCCTTGACCAGGGGTCTCCACCAGAGCAAATACCCCTTGCTCAAGCCAGCAACCTTGGCATTCAAGCCAGTAATATTGTGATCATGTTAATGACCCTGTGCTCATGATGCCAACCTTGAGGTTTAAACCAAGGACTTCAGCATCCCAGGTTGAAGCTCTATATACTTTACCACCACTGGTCAGGCTAGAAAAAGTTAAGTGCAGTGGTGCCATTATTTGGCATGGGAGCACAGGTACTGAATTACTTACAGACCCTGCCTTCATAGGGCTCATAGGTAAATAATTTCTTTAACTGGGTTTTACATTTTCCTCTAGCTTATATCTTCCTTCAGAGTCCCTCAAGCATTTTCCCTTTCCTTTCTATAGTCAATACCATTTCTGGCCCTTTAGCACCTCATTTCTAGTTTAAACCATGTGGTTCCTCCTCTTCCCAGTTAATTTTGTACAGTATTCTTAAGACTCATTTTAGGCCCTTGTTCAAGAATATACATTGGGCTTATTCAAATTAGGGCCTCTATAAATGCCTGTTGATTGACCCAATCAATATTACTAACCATACTAGCTTCACTCAGTTTCAAGCTGCAGGGGATTCATAAAGCTCCACCTCAAATTCATCGATTACACAGACTCTCCTGGAAGTGTGATTAAGCCAGTAGTTCCCTAACTTCCCTGTGCATAAGGATCTCCTAGAATGCTTGTTAAAGACTCAGGTCCCCAGGCTTCCCTCCCTCCCAGAAATTCTGATTCGGTAAGCCTAGCATCTGCCATTATAACAGGCATCACATGGGGTCTGATGTAGGCCATTCCTGATCTTGTTTTGAGAAACCCACATGGGGTCTGATGTAGGCCATTCCTGATCTTGTTTTGAGAAACCCTGCTCTAAACTATGCTCTAAACCCTTAGGATGGGAATACCCACCTACTGCTTCAGTTTTATCTACTTCATCGGGAGTGTGTGAAGTAACTCAGAGATCTAAAAGTGCCTTAATTAATAGGCACTGAAGATGTATTTTCTTTTTATGTATTTTTTTTTACCTAGGTATATTTACTACATTCCTTTATTATTCATAGGTAGGCTTGACATCTTTTCTATTACACAAGGCACCATTTTAATTAGAGCCTGGCTGCATGCTTCCCATAACATCACTGATGTCTTCAACTGGTGAATGCGTAGGAAATATAAATTCTTTCAGACTTGGCCTAAATGAAACATAATTCAATGAGGTAAGTATGGTGTTAATTATGTTTGTTAAGTAAAACTTATTTTTTTGAAGGTCCGAACTGTATTTTATTTAAAAATCATTTCACAGAATGATGATTTAAACCATGAATACTTACCATTCTTTTTATATGGCCAGATTAAATTTTTATTTTATTTCTGGTGTGTGTATAAGTACTTTTTAAATTACAACTTACATTGAATATTATTTTGTATTAGTTTCAGGTGTTTAACATGGTGGTTAGGCAATCATATACTTCACAAAGTGTTCCCCCTGATATTTCAAGTGTTCACCTGGCACTGTACATAGTTATTAGCATATTACTGACTACATTTTGTATGCTGTAATTTACATCTTGATGACTATTTTGTAACTACCAATCTATACTACTCAATCCCTTCACCTTTTCCACCTAGTCCCTTAACTCCCCTCCCCTCTGGAGATATATTTTCCAAAAAGGAATCATAGAAGTTAGAAATGAGCTCACATTTTGAAATGTAGTTTAATAAGTTCTCACCTTAAGAACAGAGGAAATTAAAGATTTGGGACCGGTTGAAATGGTGGTCTTAAGAACAAAAGGAAGGCCATTCATAAATAGTGGTTCCCAAAGTACTGTAATTCATTTTAGTATAAAGTGAATAGAAGTGTGCATACATTAATCATATTTTCCAGACTTAAGCATAGGAAAATAAACTTACAGTGTAATAAGATATCTGAAACAATAACTTCCCTGAAAAAACTGAGACAAATAGTAACTTTTAGCATACCACAAAAGGTTTAAAGCCACACTTAAATATGTAACTCTCTGTTGTTACATCTTCTGAAACTATTTATCACTTCTTCCTATCTTCTATCCCTCTTACAAATATTGTACAAAGTAAATCATACTTGAAATAAATGAAATGGATGAGGGAAAATAAAATTGTCTCCCTTCTACATTTAAGAACGTATTTTTCCCTTTTTTGGCAGTGCTTTCTCACATATATGTGAGATCTACCTATAATTAAATCACTTTAAAATTTTATAGAAGGGCCTGACCTGTGGTGGCGCAGTGGATAAAGCGTCGACCTGGGAACACTGAGGTCGCCAGTTCAAAACCCTGCACTGGTCTGGTCAAGGCACATATGGGAGTTGATGCTTCCAGCTCCTCCCCCCTTTCTCTCTTTCTCTATCTCTCTCTCTCACTCTGTGTCTCCTCTCTAAAATGAATAAATAAATAAATTAAAAAATAAAAACTTAAAATTTTATAGAAGAGGAGCCAAGTCTTTTGAACTAATTTTTTGCTACGTACTTTTGTGTTAGAAGTTACTATTCTTAGTGAAGTGACTCAAAAGAAATTTTCTTCAATACCAATATCCCTATGTTTTGGGTCATTAATCATTACCAAATACAGAAAACAAGAGAATAGGATTGTAGAGCCAAACTGTTTGGCTTCAAATCCAAGCTCTGCCACTTACTAGCCATATGATCCTGGACAAGTTATTTAATTTCTTTATGCCTCAGTTTCCTTATCTTTAAATTATGAATAATTATAATACCTACTTCAGAGAACTATTACAGGAGTAAATGGGTTAATACTTGTAAAGTGTTAGTAACAATGCCTGGCCATAGTGGACACCATACAAGTGTTGGTTAAATAAAATATTGAATGAAAAGGGTAGGAATTTATCATTCCCATTTTTATTCTGAGTTTTATGAAGTTTAAACAACCATACGATGGCATTTTTCATTAATTCTCTGTATACTCTTGAAAATGATTTTTGTTTTTCAATCTTCCTATACCGCTTCTTGAAATGACAACTGTTAATAAAATGATGGAAGTTTTATTTGGTGGAAAAACAAGAAAACTTCAGAGCTTATTAAAACTTTGATAATTTCTTTCTTTCTTTCTGCTAGAACACAATATTCCTAATATTCTCAAGAAGAAGAAAACAACTAAATTTTAGCACAGGTCAACTGTAATAAAAGGCTTAGAAAATAAGTAAAAATGTGAAGACGGATTTCACAGTGAAGCCAGCTTCAGTTCACAAATACGAAGGTAAATGCAGCAGAAGGAACAAAACCCAGCAAAGCATTGCTTTTCTAAAGATTTGTTATCTTGTTAGAAATAAAGTAGAATAACATTGAATGTAGGTGGTAGATACCTTTTCAACTTTTCTAGTCTCTTGCTATGTCTCAACTTTTTCCTTAGAATTATAGAAATAAATTACCTCTCTTTTGCCCAAGTTTTATTGACCACCTTGAATTATATAGTTTTGGGAATTAGTTAATTAGTCTCAGTTAATGCCTAAGAAGTTACTTTTCAGTAAAATGTGGGAAAAGTACCCATATGGAAGGAATGTGTACACTTGGAGTATTTTAATTTCATTAAAGCAATTTAAAAAAATTTCTGTGATCAACAAATACATTTTGTATATTTTATTTTCTTAATAAACATTTATAAGCCATTTAGTATGTGCTAGTCCTATGAGGCAAGTACTAATAGTAACATCATGCCCATTTTACAGATGGGGAGACTGAGACTAAGTAATCTATCTACAGTAAAGAGAGCTGGGAGGTGGCAATGATGAGATCTGAACCCAAGCTGTCTTTGCTAGACACCATACTTTTAAACTGCTGAACCACATTGTGTTTCTTTGAAGAAAAGTACTTGATAAGATTTTTAGAAAATCATACCTCGTTCTTATTTTATTCTGTTGTTTTTCCAATCCAAAAATGTCTTATTTGTGTGACATTAATGCCTGAAGGAAACTGACTGCTAAGATGATATGTGAGTAGCATCCAAATGAAATATCACTTTATTTTGAGAATTTCAAACTTGATGTCTCTTAATGAAAGTTAAGGGTTCTTTTTTTACACTTTATTCAGGAAAATAACTTCCTATTTGGCCAAAGTCCTTCAAAGATTTGGGAAATAGCTCTATTCTCATAAAAAATCTAATTCTCTTGATTAAAATTGACCTGCCACCTGACCAGGTGGTGGCGCAGTTGATAGAATATTGGACTGAGATGTTGAAGACCCAGGTTTGAAACCCCAAGGTTGCCAACTTGAGCATGGGTCACCAGCTTGAGGACTGGGTTGCCAGCTTGAGCGCGGGATCATAGACATGACCCCATGGTCACTGGTTTGAGGTCACAGGTTGCTGGCTTGAACCCAAGGTCGCTGGCTTGAGCAAGGAGTCACTCACTCTGCTGTAGCCCCCCAGTCAAGGCACATATGAGAAAGCAATCATTGAACAACTAAGAAGTTGCAATGAAGAACTGACGCTCCTCACCTCTCTCCCTTCCTGTCTGTCTGTCCATATCTGTCCCTCTCTCTGACTCTCTCTCTGTCTCTGTCAAAAATTAATTAATTAATTATTTTAAAAAATTGACCTTCTGCAACTACCGTAATATGACCTTAAGCTTGCAGTTTTTGTGTAGATGCAATAGAGTGTGAAGATGAGATTTGATACTCTCAATTTGGAACTAATATATCCAGATCAATAATCTAATATGTTGATAAAGCAATCAAATATTTGTTCATGCTTTCCCTTACCCACCTAGCAAACAAATTAATGCTGAAACCTCCAGGATTTCCATATCTCTCCCTAGTTTTTGTGTTGCAAAGTCACTGCCAAATCATGAAATCACAATTGAATATTATTGAAAGTCCATTATAAACACCTTAAAGAGTGTTTCAACCTTGACACCAGGGGAGGAAAAATGTCATGTTTACAGAAACCAGAGCATGTAACAATAAAAGTAATCTATCTAATAAAAACTTAGCAAATTAACACAATAATTTTGTATACTGTAACCAGTGTTTTGTAGACCACAATTCATGATTCTTTTCAGAGAAAAATGATGAAATGAAAATACTGCAGCTTACCCCATTAAAGATATACACTATTGTCTTCTTGGAAGGCAGATATAGTGCTATTTTAGAGTGGTCTGATGTGAAGTAAAATAGATTGAGGCAAAGAACTGCTGACATTTTATTTTATTTATTTTTCTGAAGTGGGAAGCGGGGAGGCAGATGGACAGACTCCTGCATGCACCCTACCAGGATCCACCCAGCATGCCCACCAGGGGGCGATGCTCTGCCCATCTGGGGCGTTGCTCTATTGCAACTGGAGCCATTCTAGCACCTGAGGCGGAGGCCATGGAACCATCCTCAGTGCCTGGAACAACTTTGCTCCAATGGAAACTTGGTTGTGGGAGGGGAAGAGAGAGAGAGAGAGAAAGGAGAGGGGAAAAGGTGGAGAAGCAGATGGGCACTTCTCCTGTGTGCCCTGGCTGGGAATCGAACCTGGGAGTTCCACATGCCAGACCAATGCTCTATTGCTGAGCCATCCAGCCAGGGCTAAAATGTTGGCATTTGATGTTGGTTCAGTGAAAGTCAATAAATGATTCCACTTCTCTATTCCTCTCTCCTTTGCAAACTCCTACGTTTGTAACACCCACATGCTAACTTCAAGCATTTTAACTTCATCTTCACCATTTTGGCTATAGCTCCACTATTTATGGCTTAATATATCTTTTAATTTACTCCCTTTAAAATGTATCCTACCCTATGTGTGAACTCAGAAAACCTGGCTATATTCTCATATTCATTAAACTAAACTATTATAATCATAAAAATTTGATATGTGTAGTATCCAAAATTATATGTGGCGCATATGTATTTTAGGAACCACTTAAATGATTCAAGAACCATTGAAAATAATTCTAGAGAGATCCATTTGGTCCTTAGTGGGAGCTATATGTACCTAACAATGTTTCTAATGTATGGATTCACTTAAACTTCACCATGAAAAGGTGACTACTTTATGTTCATTTACAGAATGTGCAAACTGAGGCACAGAGAGATTAAGTTGCATGCCCTAGTCATACAGCAGGCCCTGTGGCTGAGCCACTTTTCAATCAGGACATGATGCAACAGTGCCCTTCTGATTGTGTCTTCAGACCCAATCTAAGTGTTCATATACACAGAAATTGCTTCCACTTCCATTATCTTCCCTTCAATTCTCTAATACTCTTCCCCTGGGGAGAGAATAACCTCTGAGAATCTTTGAGAACCAGCCCAGAAATTAGCATTTGGGAATGATCCTGGGGCTAATCTCAGATCCTAGAAAGTAGGATAGGGTGCCATGAAGATGTAGCCCATCTGTTGGGCTATATACTTTCATCCCATGATGTTACTCCCTGTGGTTCTTTGCTGACATCAAGATGCTATGCAATCGCCTGACCAGGCGGTGGCGCAGTGGATAGAGCATCAGACTGGGATGCAGAGGACCCAGGTTCGAGACCCCGACCTCGCCAGCTTGAGCGCGGGCCCATCTGGCTTGAGCAAAAGCTCGCCAGCTTGGACCCAAGGTCGCTGGCTCCAGCAAGGGGTTGCTCTTCTGCTGAAGGCCCGCAGTCAAGGCACATGTGAGAAAGCAATCAATGAACAACTAAGGTATCACAATGACAACAAAAAACTAATGATTGATGCTTCTCACCTCTCTCCGTTCCTGTCTGTCTGTCCCTATCTATCTATCTCTTTGGCTCTCTCTCTGTCCCTGTAAAAAAAAAAAAAAAAAAAAAAAGGTGCTATACAAGCCTCAATATGTAAGCATTTCTGAGTCCCTCTTTTATGCCTGTCAATTTGCTAATCCATGTGAGGGATACAATAGACATGATGAACATGGTATTGCCCTCTATTCTACCTATTATTGTCAAACTAACTACCCTAAAATTCAGTGGCTTAAAGCAAGCATTTTATTTTGTTCACAATACTATGGATCAGGAATTCTGGAAAAGCTCAGAGGGACAGCTCACCTCTGATTCAGGTGGCATCAAGTAGGGTGGCTAGAACCTAAAAGCTCCACTTCCAAGATGACTTCTTCACCCAGGTATCTGGTACTTCAATGTTCCTTGGTCATCTTTTCTCTTCATGTAGTGTTTCATCCTCTAGGACCTCATCATATGGTTTGAGCTTTTCACAGCATGGTGGTCTGGGATAATTGCACCTGGCTTCTACGAGGAAGGAAATTAACAGATCAGTTAAGGCTATGCTCAAACTGACATGGCATCACATCTAATATATTCTGTTGGTCAAAGGTGTCACAGGTCCACTCAGAGTCAAAGGGGTGGATAAATGTGGAAAGTGTCAAGGTCATATTGTGAAGGAGCATGTGGGGGTGGGAGATATCGATGCCACCATCTTTGGAACATGCAGTCTACCATTCCTCAAAGAACTTTTACTCTAAGTCAGGGGTTCATAAAAAAAGAGTCCATGGGTAAAATTCAGGAGATCTGTGAACTTAGATGAAAAGAAATTATATCTTTATTTTCCCTAATTTCTAACTAAACTTTAGAAACTCTGTCCACTTTTAATGTAAGCACAAACTACAGTAGTTATAGCAACACGATTTTGTTACCAACAGAAATCACACATACTTTCATAGCACATTCAGTTGGTTTAAATATCTCAAGATATCATTTATATTCATAACTCCTTTGAAATGATAGTGGCTAAATAAGCAATATATCACTCTAATACAATTTTGTTTTTATCAGTTCAGTAATTGTATATTAATTAAACCAGTTTCCTTTATAATTTTATATATTTTATTCTAAAAATTTCAAAACATTATTCTGGAAAGGGGTTTATAGGCTGCACTTGAAAGAAAGAAGTTTTCACAGACCAAAAGAAAGTTTAAGAATTTCTACTTTGGATGAAGATAAAAACATTAAACATTATAGACACAAAATAATTAGAGTAATCATACATAAAGATATAATCTAATGTTGAATGATATAGCACAGGCTTTAAGCATTATAACATTTCTTCCTCCTGATGGTACAATTCAACATAACCACTTTTTTAAAATGTTTTTTAACAACTGTGTATGCTTTTGTAATCATGACTACAGGAGGAATTTATTTTTTTGAAAGACCCAAACAGTGGCATATCCTCAAGAAATTTCACAACACCTAGCATATGGAAAGTATCCTAAGAGATTTCAAAGAGAGAAAAATATGTCCTACAAAGGAACAAAAATGTGAATCCCTAGTGCTATAACTTTCTGAGAAAAATAACTATAAACTTAACATTCTACATTCAGTAAACGTGTCAAAGAAGTGAGGGAGAAAAATAAAGACACTTTCAGGCATGTAAAATTTCAGAAGGTTTATTTTTCATGCACCCTTTCAAGACAATTACTTAAAGATATTCTTCAGCCAAGAAAAGAAAAAAGTCCAGGTAAAGACATGAGATCCAAGAACACTGGCTCCAACCTAGGACTAGGGTGAAAGGAGGGCAGGATGACATGCTGCCATCCAGCCCAGAGAGCAGATAGCTGTTCCATACTGGAATAAGAAGACAGAGGGTTCTGGGTAATTTATCTTCAGTAATATACTGCATCCCTTACCATGGATGAAATATGTTCAGGAAGATAGATAATGTTAGTAACTTGATGAAGAAATATGATAAAGAGTAAAATAAAATAAGACACTTTGAAATCATAGAGTAATGAACAATATTTACATCATTACAGTAATGGAAATACTGAGTATTGATATGTTCAATTTTAAAATTCAACTGACAAAGCATGCAAGGATTAATTAAGGTTACAGAAGAGATGTAGAAAGTTCACAAAAGTTGGGGGAAGACTGTATAGACAGATACGTGTCAAAAGAGGTAGAGGGAAGGACAGAGTACTACTTTACTCATTTTGTTAATAATAACTAACACAACATTTCCCATATGTTCATTCTAAATTAATTAATCTAATTTCCCAAGATGAGGAAGCTGACACACAGAGGAGCACCCAATTTTCTTTCTTTATTTCTTTCCTTTTTTAATTTTAATTGAGAGGAGGGGAGGGAGAAAGACAAACTCCTGTGTGTACCTAGATCAGGATCCACCCGGCAACCCCCATCTGGGGTCAATGCTCTGCCCATCTGGGGTCCTGCTTGCAACCAAGTTACAGTGCTTACAAAAATTAGGGGATACTTCAAAATGAATATGAAGCAATAAAATATGCCCTAATTTTTGTGAGCAGTATATTTTTAGCACTTGAGGTGGAGGATCCATGGAGCCATCCTCAGTGCCTGGGGCCAACACGTTCAAATCAACTGAGCCATGGCTGCAGGAGGAAAAGAGGGCTGGGAAAAGAAGCAGATGGTCACCCCTCCTGTGTGCTGTGATTAGGAATTGAACCCCAGACTTCCACATGCAGGTTGATGCTCTACCACCAAGCCAAGCAGCCAGGGCAGAAGTACCTAACTTTCAATCATATATTGCTTCTTATTTGATGGAAAGTCAAAGAGATGCACAGATACTTTGTGATGGCCAAGAAAATAAGAGATTTATATATAATTTCTAAAAATCATAACATATCTACCAAAAGTATAATGAAATCAAAACTGATATGCATATGAACCTTGGCAATTTTTATAACTCTACAGGAATTAAATCATTTTCATACAGGTTCATATATGGACAAACCAATAAGGAGGAAAGAATATAAATTTCAGAAATATGAATAAATGCATAAATAAATATATGATAAAGGTGATGTTTTAGCAAAGTAAAGAAAAGATTGGGTTAAGCTATTGGTTAGCTATTGAGAAAGAATATACGTACAGAAGTCCTCGATTCAATCCCTGGTCAGGGCACACAGGAGAAGCCCCCATCTACTTCTTCCCCCTTCTCCCTCTTTTTCCTCTCTATCTCTCTCTTCCCCTCCCGCAGCCAAGGCTCCATTGGAGCAAAGTTGACCTGGGTGCTGAGGACGGCTCCATGGCCTCCACCTCAGGTGCTAGAATGCTCTGGCCACAGCAGAGCAACGCCCCAGATGGGCAGAACATCGTCCCTGGTGGGCATGCTGGGTGGATCCTGGTAGGGTGCATGTGGGAGTCTGTCTGTCTGCCTCCCCGCTTCTAACTTCAGAAAAGAAAAAAGAAGAATATAACTGGACCTTTACCAAAAATAATTTTATCAAAAAGCATATATAGCCTGACCAGGCGGTGGTGCAGTGGATAGAGTGTCGGACTGGGATGCAGAAGACCCAGGTTCGAGACCCTGAGCTCGCCAGCTTGAGCGCGGGCCATCTGGCTTGAACAAAAAGCTGGTCAGCTTGGACCCAAGGTCGCTGGCTCCAGCAAGGGGTTGCTCGGTCTGCTGAAGGCCCACGGTCAAGGCACATGTGAGAAAGCAATCAATGAACAACTATGGTGTTGCAACGGCAACGAAAAACTAATGATTGATGCTTCTCACCTCTCTCCGTTCCTGTCTGTCTGTCCCTATCTGTCCCTCTCTCTGACTCTCTCTCTGTCCCTGTAAAAAAAAAAAAAAAAAAAAAAAGCATATATATATTTTTAAATAAAATAATATATAGTATACTAAGAACACATGTAAATTATACAGATATATGTGTGCATATGTATATATGTATAATATTGGAATAGAAATAGTTTTTTAAAACTTAGAAGTGATTATCTATGAAATTAATTAAAATAACTGCATCTGCATTAAAAATTAGAGCATGGCAAAAAATAGCATAAACATAGATAACAAATGACAAACCTAAGGGAAAATGGCAACATGTATAATAGAGGGCCTTCTTTCTTTCCTTTACAGGTAAAAAGAAGGCCAACAATTTAATAGAAAAACTGGCAAAAAACAGCACATAGAAAAGCAAATATCAATCACTTCCTGATGGAAACTTTTCTGAATGATCTGCAGTTTGAATTACAGCAGAACCATCCAAGGAATCCAGAAATTTTGCTTGCATTAGATTTGGCAGTTGAACCAACCTTAAGAACCTTTCTGAAAGCACGTTTAGTGGCTTGGCAGAATAAAGCAAGAATCCATGTATGTGTGTGCAGGGCTAGGAGGTGGGAGGGGGATAGCAGTGGATAAACTAATGGGGCATAAGGAGGTAAAAATGAAGACTGTAAAGAGGAAAAGGGGGAGGAAACTGGACAGGACTGGAGGTCACTGGCTCAATGGAAGAAGGAGTCAACCCAGGAAACATTTCAAAATACAATGTGTCCGTAAAGTCATGGTGAACTTTTGGCTGGTCACAGGTCAAAAGTGCACCATGATTTTACGGACACACTGTATAGAAAAAGAGGGGCTGGTGTTAAGAAAGTAAAATGATTAACTGTGACCTTCCAGCTGGAAAAGTGTGGAGCTGACACAAAAGGGGAAATGGAGAGATCAAGGGGACCAGAGGTTTCCGTGAGGCTAAACGAAGTTTAGACACGAAAAGGCTAAGAAGATAGGAGGTTTGGTCAATAAATGGGATATTGGACTTTGATTTATTCCTAAAGTGAATCAAACTCTCAAATACAAAATGTGACCCAATAGATGCAAATTGATTGTAGTAAAAGTAAAGTCATTGGAGTTGAATTCAAGCAATATTAATACTTTGGATGGATCATCGACAACACCATTGAAAGTCTACAGGATAGTAATATAAACAGAGAAGCCTAAGGGACTGAGATAGAAAAGCTGATACTATCTGAAAGGCCAACAGATGGCACAGAGAAGCAAGCAAGGCAGACTGGCAGGAAGTAGAGCAGAGGTGAGGACCCTGGGCTTTGCAAAGTTACAAATGTTGGATCTGGAATTACACTGAAGATTTTAAGTTTCTGGTAATTAATAGACCTACTGATAATGTCTGGTTCATAGGCTGTTGTGACAATCCAATGAGAAGACACATGCAAATTGCCCAGTGGCAGTTGTAGCTAGTATTGTAAGTAGTATAATTAGGCTTATACTCCTAGGAGAGAGGAAACACATGTAATTAATCACATTTCACATTTTCATTTGGGAGATGGGATATTTGACAACAGACTAAGGGACCTGCTGGGCATGGCACCATTCTGTGATAGTAGGCCTATATTCTGAAACTGATTTTTTATTCCTAACACTGAATTTAGGTCACTATGAACAAAAGAAATTGCATTTTTAAAACCCCCTAAATGTATATGGGCAAGTAGACACCTGCTTTCAGGTCTATATTGGCAACAGAAAATACCATCTTAACAAATCCAATGAATAAAACAAAATGAGTCCTTAAATAATTTTAGTGAAATACAGTATATTACTGTAAGGACAGGCAAATATATAACTCCTGTCAACCTCTAATCTGTTCTTCATAGTTTTGTCTTTTTTTAATTTATTTTATTTTATTCATTTTTAGAGAAAGGAGAAAGAGAGAGAAAGAAAGAGAGAGAGAGAGAGAGAGAGAGAGAAGGGGGGAGGAGCAGGAAGCATCAACTCCCATATGTGCCATGACCAGGCAAGCCCAGGGTTTCAAACCGTAGTTCTGTCTTTTCAAGACAGCCCTATACATGAAATCACTCAGTATGTAAGACACTGACTTCTACACTTAGCATGATTTTGAGTTTCAACCAAATTGTCATGTGTATCAAAGGCTCGTTACTTTTTACTGCTGCATAGTATTCTTTAGTATAAATGTACAATATTTAGTTTATTCATACACTGAAGGAAATCTGTGTTGTTTCAAACACAACTGTGAATAGAGCTATGATAAACATTTGTGTACAGGCTTTCATGTAGATATATATTTTTATTTCTTAAAACAGTTACCAAAAGTGGAATTTTGATGTCATACCATAATTTTATGTTTAACTTCATAAGAAACTATCACAGTTTTCCAGAGTGGCTGTGCAGTTTTGCATTCCCAATAGCAATGTATGACAGTTCTGGTTGCTCCCCATCCTCAGCAGCACTTGGGGTTGTCAGCAATTCTTATTTTAGCCACTCAGAAATGTAGTGGTATCTCATTATTTGCATTTCCCTAGTAGCTAACGATGTTAAAATTTTTTCATGTGTCTTATTTGTCATCCATTTTATCTCTTTGGTGAAGTGTCCATCCATGTCTTTGATGGATTTTTTTTTAAAGATTTTTATTTACTGATTTTAGAGAGTGGTGAGGGAGAGAGAAGAAGGGGTGAGGAAAAGGAAGCCTCAACTTGCAGTTGCTTCTCACATGTGTCTAGACCGGGCAATCCCAGGGTTTCTAACAAACAACCTCTGCGTTCCAAATCGATGTTTTATTCACTGCATCACCACAGGTCAGGCTGGATTTTTAATTAGGTGTTTGTTTTCTTACTGTTGAGTTTTGAGAGTTCTTTTTATAATCTGGATAAAAGTCCTCTGTCAATATGTAATTTGCAACAATTTTCTCCCAGTCTGTAGCCTATATTTTCATTCTCCTAACAGTGTCTTTTGCAGAGCAAGTGTTTTGTATTGTGATAAAGCTCAATTTATCAATTTTATTTTTTTAATCAATTTTATTTTTTTAAGAATCACACTTTTGTTGTCACATATAAGAATTCATTACTAAATCTAAAATCGCGTATCTTTTTTTCTAAAGGTGCTATAGTATAACAGGGTTTTTTTTTGTTTTTGTATTTTTCCGAAGTTAGAAGTGGGGAGGCAGTCAGACAAACTCCTGCATGCACCCAACAGGGATCCACCCACCATGGCCACCAGAGGGCAATGCTCTGCCCATCTGTGGTGTCGCTCCATGGCACCAGAGCCATTCTAGCACCTGAGGCAGAGGCCATGAAGCTGCCCTCAGTGCCTGGGCCAACTTAGCTCCAATGGAGTCTTGGCTGCGGGAAGGGAAGAGAGAGATAGAGAGAAAAGAGAGGGGGAAGGGTGGAGAAGCAGATGAGTGCTTCTCCTGTGTTCCCTGACTGGGAATCGAACCCGGGACTTTCACATGCCAGGCCAATGATCTACCGCAGAGCCAACTGGCCAGGGCTAGTTTAACATTTTTTAGTTAGATCTATGATCTAAAAGGTTTTTTCCCCCCTGATCTATGGATATCCAATTGTTCCAACACCATTTGTTGAAAAGACTATTTGTAATACCTTGAGTTGATTTTGCACCTTTGTGAAAATAAATTGGTTTCATATGTGTGACTGTATTTCTGGACTCTCAATTCTGTTGCATTGATTTATGTGCCTGTCCCTCCAACAATAATATACTGTCTTGATTACTGTAGCTTTATTATGCCCTTAAATTAGGTAGTGTAATATGTTAAAACATAATTTTCAAAAACAATTAAAGTGCCTGACCTGTGGTAGCACAGTGGATAAAGCATCGACCTGGGAACACTGAGGTTGCCAGTTCAAAACCCTGTACTGGTCTGGTCAAGGCACATATGGGAGTTGATGCTTCCAGCTCCTCCCCCCTTTCTCTCTTTCTCTCTCTCTCTCTCACACACATTCTATGTCTCCTCTCTAAAATGAATAAAATAAAATAAAAATTAAAAAAAAAACAATTAAAGTATGAATTTCATACAAATATAAAAATGAAAACATGTAAAATATTTTATTTCACCTGCTAATAAGGGAACCAAGCAGATGTTATAAATCATTCAAAGGAAATGTAAAAAGAACATGCAGTAAAGGAAGATTGAAAGAAATTGCAAATAAAAACAAAACTAGTTTTTCTACAGGGTGTGAAGAAAGACATTGGAACCTCTATCAGATAAAACAGAATGCCTACCTGTTTTACAGAGTTGCACAGTATATAGCTTCATTGGAATTAAAATCTGATGCATAGATTTCTATATGGATTGGTCCATATTTATTCTTCACTTTTAAAACTGTTGTACCTCTTATAGTTCCTTTGCTTTTCTTTTTTAAATCTAATGTTAGAATTAGCTTGTCTATATCTACAAAAAAATCCTTTGTTTTTGGATTACTATTGTATTAAATTTATTGTTCAGTTTGGGAAGAACTGATATCTTTGCTTTATTGAGTTTTCCAGTTCACAAACACAGTATATTATTTCCATTATTTAAGTTTTCTTTCATTTATCAGCATTTTGTAGTTTTCAACATACAAATTCTGTATATGTTTTGTTAGGTCTAGAACAAAATATTTAACTTTTTTAGCTATTGTAAACTGTATTTTTTTTAATTTCTTTTTATTTTATTTATTTTAGAGAGGAGACAGAGAGAGAGAGAGAGAGAGAGAGAGAGAGAGAGAGAGAAAGGGGGGAGGAGCTGGAAGCATCAACTCCCATATATGCCTTGACAAGACCAGTGCAGGGTTTTGAACTGGCGACCTCAGTGTTCCCAGGTCGACGCTTTATCCACTGCGCCACCACAGGTCAGGCTTGTAAACTGTATTTTTAAAATATTTTGCCTTCTACCTAATCTGTGGTGGCGAAGTGGATAGAGTGTCAACTTGGAATGCTAAGGTCACCGGTTCAAAATCCTGGGCTTGCCCAGTCAAGGCACATATGAGAAGCAGCTACTATAGTTGATGCTTCCCATTTCTACTGGCCCCTATCCCCTTCTCTCTCTTTCTCCAGGAAAAAAAAAATTTTTTTTTGTCTTCTAGTTCTACATTGCTAGTGTATAGAAATGTGATTGAATTGTGAGTGATAACCTTATATACTGCAACTCTGCTAAACAAACACACTTACTAGTTCCAGGACCTCTCTTGTAGAGTGCTTGAAATTTTCTACACAATCATGTTATCTGAGAATGTCTTCCTTTCAATCTGGATGTCTTCTTCTTTTCCTCCTCCTCCTCCTCCTCCTCCTCCTCCTCCTCCTCTTCTTCTTCCCCCTCCTCCTCCTCTTCTTCTTCCCCCTCCTCCTCCTCCTCCCCCTCCCCCTCCTCCTCCTCCTCTTCTTCTTCTTCATCATCTTTTAGCTTACCTCATTGCATTGGCTACAATTTTCAATGCAGCCTGACCAGGCAGTGGAGCAGTGGATAGAGTGTTGAACTGGGATGCGGAGGACCCAGGTTCGAGACCCCAAGGTCACCAGCTTGAGAGCGGGCCCATCTGGCTTGAGCAGAAAGCTCGCCAGCTTGAACCCAAGGTCGCTGGCTTGAGCAAGGGTTACCCGGTCTGCTGAAAGCCTTTGCTCAAGGCACATATGGAAAGGCAATCAATGAACAACTAAGGTGTCGCAAAGAAAAACTGATGATTGATGCTTCTCATCTCTCTCCGTTCCTGTCTGTCTGTCCCTGTCTATCCCTCTCTCTGACTTTCTCTCTGTCCCTGTAGGAAAAAAAATAAAATAAAAAATAAAATTTTCAATGTAGTGTTGAATAAAGATGGTGAGAAAACATCTTTAACTTATTCCTAAGTTTAGCAAGAAAGCATTTCACTGTTAAGTATGTTATTAACTGTAAATTTCTTTTTATAGACACTCTATAGAAAGTTAAGAAACTTCCTTTCTACTCCTAATTTCCTGGATGTTTTTATACAGAATGATTGTTGGATTTTATCAAATACTTTCTCTGCATCAATTGATATGCTCATGTAGTTTTTCTTCTTTAGATTTTTAATATGATGGATTATACTGATTGATTTCTAAATAATGAACTAGCCTTTGATCTTGAGGATAAACTCCATTTAGTGTGATGTATTATTCTTTTGATATATTTCTCATTTCAATTTGGTAATATTTTATTGAAAATTTTTTTGATCCATGTTCATAAGAAATATTGATTTATAGTTATTTTTTCTTAAAATGTCTTTGTCTGGTTTTGGCATAAGAATAATACTGGTCTCATGAAATGACTAGGGACTCCTAGGATGGACTGCTAAAAAACGTATCCCTACAGACTCAGAACTTCCCCATAGTTCAGAGATGTGTGAGGCGAGCATCCATAATATTGGAGACTTTTCTAAGACCAAACAAAACAGAATTCCTAGGCTAGCAGATGGCTGATGTCACAAAAGCATGCCATTGATAAAAGTGCATTTTTGAAGTTTTTACTGCCTTTTCCTATTACATTGCTTGAGTATACTACCTATTATATGTCAGTCTAGAATCTGATAAGGACATCAAAGACCTTCATCCCCCCACCTTCTTTCAAAATTCTTAATTGAAGAAGAACGTGTGTGTCTGTAAGGACCACATGTGGATAGGACAGAAGCTGGGATGTTTTAATTACTAAAATATTATTTATCAGGGTCCAGAGCCTCTTATATGTCTACTTACTGTGAGCAGGTAGTTTCAATAGTATCAGAATACAGAAACTTCCAACATTCCAACACTTGTATGTATCCTTGATATACACCCTTTGAATAGTTTAGGTACTGTGATGCAAGAAGCTGGGCCCATCTCCTTTCCCAAATATACTGCTCACAAAAATTAGGGGATATTTTATAGCTTCATATTCATTTTGAAATATCCCCTAATTTTTGTTAGCAGTATATTTGTGAGGTTTCACAAAGGACTCAACCACTAGTTTGTAGGTCTAGTCTGACACCTACTGTCCATAATTGTTCTTTGCGTGCTTGCTTTCATAGTTTAAAAATATGATTCAAACCACAAAAAATGTTTTAGTGTTTCCTATAAATGAATGTGATAGCAAATCTGGATTCTTTTATCCACAACCCAATCATCTGCTTCCTTCATTATAAACATTATATTTAGCTAAAATTCACCCTCACTTTTTCCTTAATATTTGACCAGGACTTGAGCTTTCAATGATCTACAGAAAAATGTTACTGAGGAAGTGGGTTATAGCAGTCAAACTCTGGGGTAGGTTAGTTTGAGGTGCAATTAATGTCTCCAGCTGCTGCAGGCAGGAAAAAAAAAAAAACTTTTCTTCATCCAAATTTAAATTCTGTGGTCAGAAATGTAGAAAAGAAAATAGAAATGAGGTAGACCAAGACTTTGCAATTTAATTTCTCTTTTCCTGGAAACTTTGGCCCTTCCGCCTCCACATCTTCTCCAGGTGCCCTAGTTATCAACATTCAGATCTCAATTCAAACATCACTTCCTAGAGAGCCTTTCCTGACTACGTGGGTAAAGTAGTAGTCATTCTGCCCTCCCTACTCTCCCTAGCCCATTACCCTGTTTTTATTTCTTCAAAGCATTTATCACTAACCAAAGTATTTGATTCATTCTCCAATGTGTCTATTGTCCTCCTCCAGCACCACCCCTGCCCTCTGCCAGAGGTAACAGGCTATTTTCTTGTTCACTGCTACATTCTCTATATGTAGAACAGGACCTGATACATAATATTAGTTTTTTTAATTAATAGATACAATTATTTTGTGACATCAGCCATCTATTAGCCTAGAGATTCTGTTTCATTTGGCTTAGAAAAGTTGGATGCTTATCTCAAGCCTCTCTGAACTATAGGAACCTTCTGAGCCACCCATCCTGGGAGTTCTCGAGAATGTATATATATACTTTTTAATTGCTGAATGAAAATATTATAAATATTATAATATGATGAATTAATGGAAAATTTGATATTCTGAGATCTGATAGGAACATTAATGTAACCGTCAGAAACTTGAAATCTGATCTCCTGATCTAGAGGCACTCTAGAAAAAATTATTCCCAAACTTCCAGTTATAGGTAAGATGGAGTAAGCATAATTTACACCTTCGCTCCTACTGAATATAGTTACAAAATCTGGACAGAATGCATGTGAAAACTATTTGAATAGGCTGAAGAGTAAATAGCAACAGGCAGATTGAGAAATACCTCTAGAATTCAGACCACCACCAGTACAAATCCAAATATATTAATACTGACATTAATGTATATGATATGAACATACTCATTTAAAAACAGGAATTGTCAGAATTTATTAAAAACAACATAATCAAACTACGCCATCAACAAGCAATTCAGTTTAAATATAATATACATTGATTAAAAATAAAATGATAGAAAAATATGAACCATAATAGAAGCAAATATATATCTCATATCATGCAAGTGTCATATCACTCATTTGTGCATTCATTCATCAAATATGTGTTGAAAATATAATAGCCTAAAGACATAATGCTGCAGACTTCTAGGACTAACTCATAATCTTAAGAGCCAAGTTTAAGAATGAATTATATTAGCCAGGAGAAGAGGTGATGGTATCTGAATTGGAGTGGGATAGGTAAAAAAAATAAGAAACCACACAAGAAAAATCTAAAACCCAATACTCAAGATACCTTTTGATCCACAAAGGTAAGGTTTCCATCCATTCACCAAGATTTCCAGGCAAAGCAGTGAAATAAAAATAAAATGGGAAAAGCAAAATCAGTTGAATAAAAGATATAATATCCTTTATTGGGTTGTATAACCTCCTTTTAAATAAGCATGATCAACAAAACCGAAGTAGAATATCCACTAATCGGTCTACTATGGTCATGTAGGAAGTAAGATTATGGAAGTTAAGACAAGGCTAGGAATACTAACTGATGGGGAATATTATATACATTTTGTTTCTTTCTATTCTTTTTTTCTTTTTGTTAAATATAATATTTTCTTTAATGTAGGGTTTTTAAAATCATTTTTATCCATCCCATACTGATCCATACACATACATATATTCATTATTCATATATA
This sequence comes from Rhynchonycteris naso, assembly GCA_037038555.1. NCBI lineage: Eukaryota > Metazoa > Chordata > Mammalia > Chiroptera > Emballonuridae > Rhynchonycteris > Rhynchonycteris naso. The sequence continues at coordinate 43,252,753 of CM073004.1, read as the reverse complement.
TATATGCATATAAGATACACAGAATAATGGAACAGCTGATACTTTCTAGTTCTCTCATTTTTTTATTTTTAGATTTTATTTATTCACTTTTTAGAGAGACAGGAGAGAGAGAGAAAGAGAAAAAGGGGGAGGAGCAGGAAGTATCAACTTCTACATGTGCCTTGATCAGGCAAGCCCAGAATTTCTAACCAGCAACGTCAGCATTCCAGGTCTGCTGGTTGACACTTTACCCACTGAGCCACCATAGGTTAGGCCTAGTTCTCATTCTTTAACATCAAAGAATAGCTAGGATTTAAAAATACATAGTCAAAGAAAAACTTAAATGCTATCAGTTTTTAAATGTCATCTTTGAAGGATCTGATTTAGCCTCTCTGGTATGTCAATGAAACAAATTACGTATAACTCCAATAGTAGTACTAATATTTGCAGCATTTGCTGAGCTCTTGGTATGTTCTAGGTACTTTTCCATGCATTTTAGATGTGCATAGACTCTTCACAATAACTCTATGAAGTCTTTATTACTTTTGTTCGTTTTAAGATGAGGGAGCTTCTAGCTGGGTAGCTCTGTTGGTTAGAATGTCAACTGAATTGCCAAGGTTGCAGGTTCGATCCCTGGTCAGGGCACATAAAAGAATCAACCAATGAATGCATAAATAAGCAGAACAAAAAATTGATGTTTTTTTTTCTCTCTCTCTCCTGCAAAGAAAGAAAGAAAGAAAAGAATAGAAAAGAAAAGAAAAGAATAAGAGCCTGACCAGGCGGTGGTGCAGTGGATAGAGGGTTGGCCTGGGACATCCATGACTTGGGTTCAAAACCCCTGAGGTTGCCGGCTTGAGCGCAGGCTCACCAGCTTAAGCGTGGGGTCGCTGGTTTGAGCGTGGGATTAGAGAATTGAAGCCCACAGTCACTGGCTCTAGCAAAGGGTCACTCGCTCTGCTATAGCCCCCCAGTCAAGGCACATATTAGAAAAGCAATCAGTGAACAACTAAGGAGCTGCAATAAAGAATTGATGCTTCTATCTCTCTCCCTTTCTGTTTGACTGTCCCTATCTGTCCCTCTCTCTGTCTTTCTCTCTGTCTCTGTCACACACACACAAAAAAAGAAAAAAGAATGAGGGAACTGAGGCACATAGAGACTAAGTAACTTGCCTAACTCTCTCCCCATCTTGAGTGAAGTGTAGACAGTGACTGTGTTCTTCGCTCATCAAGGACAAAAGAAAGCCAGTACCATTTTTATCATAAAAGTTCTTGTCTGATTTCAGCAGAACCCCTGTCAGATGAACGTCTTGGTCACTCTGAATATCACACTTGATATACCTGCCTCACCCAACCTAAGACAGCTTTAATGAGCACTGAGAGGTGAACATATGTGAAATGTATTAATATTTTAAAGAAAAATGACATGCATTCTATGATTCTAAAATACTTAAAGTAGACAAGGTTCCACAATCTCAATACAGGTGATATTGCCATTTACATATCTGGTAATTTCTACAAGAAAAATCTCTTTTCTATTTGGGTCCCATGTATTTTAGGAAAGCTAGTTCCCTTTTTAAATTAAGTCTGAGAAAACTTCCAATTGAAGGAAAATTGCAGCAGAAATTCCTAAGAGAGGTCATGGGGGCAAGAGAGATAATGAGTGACAAAAAACAAACAAACCCAAAAACACAACAATAACAACAACAAAAAAAAAACAGAAAAAGATGGCAAAGAAAATAAACAATAATAGCTCTCACTAACAAGCTATTAAGAAGGAAATCTATCCAAGCCCAACTGTTTCATAGCCCTCTACTTTAATAAGGACAGAGCTGACTCAGAACTGGCATAATTGTGAAAATTATAAAAAGTAATAATGCTAATATGTGTTTTATGGGAGTTTTTCAAAACATTTTACCCAACGAGAACAAATTGATAATCCCCTTATCTTCTAGAGCGGACCTCTTGCCTAAAGTAATGGAGGTATTTACTGGCAGAGATGTAGAAGAGGGAGATTTCTGTCTTTTGTATTTGAACTCAAACTTTCTCTCCTGTAAAACCTCAGCTGGCAAAATAAGCAGCATCAATACTTTAGCAAAACATAAGCAAGAAAATGGTAGACTATGTCGTGAAATGGTATTGGGACTTGTGCCTTTCTCAGAATGGTCAGCTCTCAACAAATAATAAGGCAGAAAACGGCATGGCAGCAGGAAGGTTTCAAAGCAGTAAAATATCTTTCCTTTCTACATAGTTGGCTAATAAAAGAAATCGCATTGACCAGCTAACAGCATGGAATACAGTCGGGAGAGAAAAGGGTCTAAAGTAGACGAGAGTCCGAAGTGAAGAGCTGGGATAAAGACATTTACAGAATTTATTAATTTTTGTGAATTCTGCTATTAAGCCTTTACTTGAAGAGATGAACCATGTTCTTGGTCAGACTACTTAAAACTTCCTGATGCCGAAAGGGGGTGGAAAAAGGAGAAAACACCTCCTTTTTTTACCATAGCAATAGAAATGTCAGTGAAAGGTATTGGTTTGTTTTCTTTGTTCTTTTTATCAGCAAAGCCATGTGCTGCTATTGTTTGCTGGCCTAACAAAAATGAAGTCAAGGCTTTCACTGAACAGCCTACTATTCTTCTGCCAAATGCTGAGTCAACAGTCCAACTTCTGCAACAGCTTGCTTTAATGATCCTAGAGAGTTTCTGTTCATGTCTTGTACTAGGTCACAAAGAGGAAAGACAGATAACAGAAATCAGAATGGTCCAGAAATGAAATTAGTGCTTTGGAGGCTATTTGGGCTGGTATCCAAATAATCCCTCACGGAGGCAGAACTGAAATTATTTATTAGTTTCATAACACATATTTTGCAGTTATTTTACTTGTTATAAAAAAAATGTATATTCTGTAAAATCTCTATTCTTCGCATTCAACAGAATGCATTCAAGTATTCCCAATAAATTCTTTTGCCATCTTTTTGTAACCTCTTTGGAAATTTTGGTTTATTGATTCTTAAGATTGTGGTGACTCTACCTGACAAATATAAGTCAAGGTTTTGATGCAAAATCAGATAAGCAGCTTCCAATCTGGAGGGTTGTTAAAGTCCAGGGGTGCTACATGGTTCTCTCTGGCCCCTCCAATGGCAGAACTGAAGTTCAGCTCTCATAGTTTAAGCTACTAGAGCAGGGGTCCCCAAGCTACAGCCCATGGGCCCCATGCTTACCCTTGAGGCCATTTATCCGCTCCTGCCGCACTTCCGGAAGGGGCACCTCTTTCATTGGTGGTCAGTGAGAGGAGCACAGGATGCATCCGCACCCATAGTTCCCATTGAAATACTGGTCAGTTTGTTGATTTAAATATACTTGTTCTTTATTTTAAATATTGTATTTGTTTCCGTTTTTTTTTTTCACTTTAAAATAAGATATGTGCAGTGTGCATAGGGATTTGTTCATAGTTTTTTTATAGTCCGGCCCTCCAACGGTCTGAGGGACAGTGAACTGGCCCCCTGTGTAAAAAGTTTGGGGACCCCTATGCTAGAGGCTTGAATGAGCCCCCAGGGCTATGAGTTAACAGTGATGAGTTATAATAACAATTATGGCATTCTGAGCTGGAGGAAGTCAAACTTCCTTTTGGGACATTCAAGTCACCACCCCTTCTTGTCTGGTTTGTGGCACTGAATTTGTCATCTTCCAGGAAATCTGCCATGGAGATATTCAAGACCACGATTAGAAAGGGGCAGCAGCAGCATGGAATGATTGGTTGGCTTTTTCATCAAAAACCACTCAAACAATCTGAAACTGGATAATTGAAATACCACTCAAGTTAATGCAGACTCTTACAAACAACATTAATCAGGGCGCTTTTGTGATAAATGTTGGCTGAGTGATGAATGGACTATGTATGAGGCCTCTTTAACTCTGCTGATGGGTGAATATCTTTTGGTCATTTTTCATTTTTATTTAAAAGTCTCCTTGACATATGAGAAAACAATCAATGAACAACTAAAAGTATCATTGTGTGAAGTTGAGGGAGTGATAAAAAGTAAAGTAAAAAGAAAAAATAATTAAAGCTGGAGAGAGGGTTGGGGGAATAAGAAAGAGAGAGGGAGAGAGAGATCAATTAAACATGTCTAGAGATAAAACCAGTTATTCCTGTTTATCCTTTGTTTGGGTCATCTCCACCATTAACTGCCTATGTGGTAATATATCTATCTACTCAGAGTATTGGGAGATCATTCCCAATGTAGAGCTAGCTTTCCTGCTTTTTCCAAGACATCTTTTACCAAATGGACGAATACATAAAGGAGTTAGGAGACAAACTAAGAAAAACAAAGGAAAGAATCAATAGCTTCCAGGACCTGATCTCCTGATACCATGTAGACTTAAACTCTGGGTACAAGTCAACTGATAATGTAATAAAGTAAATACTAAGATATAGCCATTTGACTTAAAAAAAAAAAAAGAAAAATTTGGAAATGCCCTTTTTACTCTCTACCCTGTACAGTTTAATTTTAGCTGATTTTAGATTATTTTGCAGTTTCACTTCCCCCTTGTGTTTTATTTGATTTCTCTAGAAACAGACTATTTACTTTCCCTTTCTGTTACTCCATTTAAGCAACAAATGGGCTGGAACTGAGAGAAACTGTAGATAAGAATGAGTCTTATTTTCTGTTATTTAAAATTACGGACACGATATTTTTGAGGAGATAATTTATCAATAAGTCTTTTTTTTTTTTTTTTTACAGAGACAGAGTCAGAGGGACAGATAGGGACAGACAGACAGGAAGGGAAAGAGATGAGAAGCATCAATTCTTCCTTGCAGCACCTTAGTTGTTCATTGATTGCTTTCTCATATATGCCTTGACCAGGGGGCTACAGCAGAGCAAGTGACCCCTTGCTCAAGCCAGCAGCAACCTTGGGTTCAAGCCAGCAATCTTGACCTTTAGGTTCAAGCCAGCGACCATGGGGTCATGTCTATGATTCCACACTCAAGCCAATGACTCTATGCACAAGCTGGTGAGCCAGCACTCAAGCTGGCAACCTCGGAGTTTCAAACCTGGGTTCTCCACGTCCTAGTCTGACACCCTATTCATTGCGCCACTGCCTGGTCAGGCTACAGGTCAAATTTTAATGAAACAATAATACAGTATGATAAAATAGAAGTTGATAAGAAAAAAACACAAATTGTGGACATTTTTTGCTATTTTGTAAAAATGCACTCAAAGCAAAGTGTGACTTGCACTATTTGTTTTTCCTTTATTTAAAAATCTCTAATATAAAGTTTTAGTAGAATTCTAATCAGAAGTGACTCCTGAATGATCAAGGAAAGATGAAATCATGGTTATGAGAGCTTGTGGGTTAGATGAAGTGTTAAGTGGTTGAGACTAGGGACTTTGAAATCCAAGAGACCTGGTTTGAATGGTTCTGTGGCTTATTAGTGATAACTCGTTGGAAAAGGTAGATACTTTCTCTGAAGACTTGGGTTTCTCACCTCTAAAATGGAGATAATAAAAGTGTGTCCCTTTAAGGGTTGTGATCAAAATTATATGAGACAATACATTAAAGTCTATACCCAAAGAAACAGAACACAAAGTAACTACTAGACATAACATAGATAGGATGATATGACATGATAGGTCTTTTAAACTAATCCAAAATTAGCCAGAATTTTGGATTAACTATGTAAAGACGGTGGCCACCATCGTGGCCATTCACATGCAGGTTCGCATTTGATTTGGACAGTTGGTAATGAAACAACGGAGCCAAGAACTGGTGAGCCATCAGTTTTAATCCTAGCTTGCACCCAGTGGACAAGTAAAAACACACGCTGGGCTCCAAAACCCACTCATTCAGTGCTCACAAAGCTACTGACTTTTCCGAGTTTCCTAGAATCAAAGGTTTCTAGCTCACCAGCTTTACTCACCTCTGTTTCCCATCTCCTTCTCTCTACACAAACTGGCTTCTTCCTCAGCACTCTGCCATCTTGGCTGCTTCTCCTCTCCTCCACGTGGCCTTAATCTGCTCTCCTCTCTAATGTAAGGTGACCAGACATCCCACTTTTGGCGGGACAGTCCCAATTTTTAACAATTTGTTTCACGTCCCGCGGCGTTTTAAAAAAGTCCCGATTTTTGGAAAGAATGCATGAAAAGCTAGGGAACGGCGGGAGAACAGGAAGGGAATATACGGTTTTCAGCGGGGAGACTCCGCCTCGACCTGGAAGCGCCCGCATTGCCGCAAGAGCTGGCTGCCCCACTCAGGGCCCAAAACAAAGAACTTCGGGCGGGATGTACCTACTGGGGCAGCGGCTGTCAAGTCCCCTAACTACCCATAGTCCCACATCCTGGATGCCGACCGGCTCCGGGCTCCACGAGGCACAAGCCGCTTGGTCTCCAGCAGGCAGCAGGGCTAGACGTGGGGAGCGCACCAGTGGCGCTGCCCTGCCTGCCAACCCCCCCCCCTCCCCGTCCCGCTCATGCAGCTCCGGTATCATGCAGCTCCAGCATCGGTTTCGGGACTGTGTAACCCGATCCCTCTGACTCACTCAAAATTTCCCGTATATTTCAGAAAATGATCTTTTTAATGAGGTATCATTATTAAAAAAATAGATTGATAAGGAAAAGGTTAAATCTTGAGCATCAGCAAAAATCACAATACAGAACAAATGATTAGAAATGTTTCATCATTTTTGAAAAAAACCATGTTCCATACAGTAATGCACTAAAAATTGTGGAATACGCACTGTCTTTACCAGGAACTAATGCTGCAACTAAACACATTTTTTCTATGCTAAATAAAGTGTGGACATCAGAAAAATCACAATTAAGTGTTGAGACTTTGAAAGCCATTTTATGTGTGAAAGATAATTTAATTCCTGTGAAAAATTTCATGACCTTTTAAACAACAGCAATCTACTAAAAAAAATTTACTCAAATGAGAAATATGCCAAAGAATAAAATAATACTATACATAATTTTTAATATATTATATTTGTAAATTGTACTTATGTTGAAATTAAAAAAATATATTACAATACTATTTTTGCATTCTAAGAAATTTTTTTTCTCCATAGAGACCAAATTTTTAATCAAGACCCCCTTTGACGCCCCATCAATGGTGTCCCACTTCACCAATTTTAAAATCTGGTCACCTTACTCTAATGCTAACCTCAGGAACCCAGAGAGAGCAAGCTCCGGTCTGCCCCATTTTATAGTGTAGAAATCCAAACCTTTAATCCAATCTACAAACAAGGAAGTCTCTTATACAAAGTCACTTATCTGAGGCATAATGGGAGGATTCCTCATGAGAGTGTGCCACCCCACATCATCCAATCAGTCAAGGGTGTGGTGAAAAGCTTACTCTTAAAACTAGGCCTTAGGCTGTAACAACATGGCCTGCCCACAGCCTGTCCCCCAAAACACATTAATATCAACACAATTAGTTTCACGTGGGCAGCACCATCTTTAACAAAGTGAGCATAATATATTTTATCTGCCCAAAAAACTAGAATATCTTTTCCTTGGTCTTTTGAGATAGTATAGAAAACATTATAACAAATTAATAAGTTTTTTTGGAAGGTCCTAAATAATGATTTACAACATTTTAGTTGATTTAGAACTAAGGCAGCATGGAGCCATAGTCTTTGAATTTCTTACTGTATTATTCATTTCTTAATGTGTTATTCATCTGCAAACCTGGGCTTATTCAGATTTTAGAATCAATTTGCTGACAGAAATTTAAATTCAGAAAAATAATATTTCATTTTAATATTTGTAGATAATCTTTTCTTTCAAGTGAAAGGAGGGGAGACAGAGAGACAGGCTCCTGCATGCCTACCAACCAAGATCCACCCAGCAAATCCTATCTGGGGCCGATGCTTGAATCAACCAAGCTACTCTCAGCACCTAAGGCCAATGCTCAGATCAATTGAGCTACTGGCTGCAGAGGGGAAGAGAGAGAAGGGAGAGAGGAAGGGGAAGAGAAGCAGATGGTCACTTCTCATGTGTGCCTTGACTGGAAATCAAACCTGGGATGTCCACAAGCTGGGCCAATGCTCTATCCACTGAGCAAACCAGCCAGGGCCTTTGTAGGTAATCTTAAACTGTCTGTTTAACATATATAAATATAGAAATAAAAAATGACACCTTTTGAGCATGAGCTATATTATAATTTTTCATAAGAGTATTCAGATATGGTTGTCAAGAATGAACAATTGAATTTCCTTCATTTTGGTAATAAGAGCTACTCTAAAACGGTTTACTTTGTTGTAGTTAGTCCAAGGAAACTCAAGCACAAGAAATATAAACCAGCTGGAGGTCTTGAGATTAACTATTGCCAAAAAACAAGTTATTGAATTTTAGTAGGCAGGTGCTCCACATAATTTTACTTAATTCTAACTACTGTCTCTCATGGTAAGTATCAATAGCTCTAGTTTACAGATAAGAAAACTATAGCACAAAGAGGTGAAGGGACTTGACTGTGATCCCTTTATCACCTTACATTTCCATCAAATGCTGATGACTAAAATTGTCTGACTGTAATAATTTCATAGCAATTTGGCAATCTTGTTCACTTCAAAATCCCTTATCGAAAAGAATTTTTTCAAGTCTGGTAATACTGGAAGGGTTTGAATTAACTAGTAAGAACGTTTGAATTGGAAAATCTTCAACAATGTATCTATTGCTAAAAGAGAAGTATAGGGTTAATTTTAATAAGGGATAAAACACAAAGAGGCCTTTTCTGCAATCAGTTAATATTTCAATGATGGTTTTAATATGTTAAATCACAGAAAAGCTATTTCATTTTCCCTCTTGACTAAACTCTCAAAATATGGTCAGAACTAGATAATTTTTTTGTAATTAAATGAAAGCATGGCCCTAACCAAGTTGCTCAATTAGTTAGAGCATTGTTCTGATATGCCAATATTGTAGGTCCTATCCCTGGTCAGGGCATATAAGAATCAACCAATGAATGCTTAGATAAGTGGAACAATAGGTTGATGTTTCTCTCACTCTCTCTCTCAAATCAATAAATAATTTTAAAAATAACCTGAGAGCATGTTTTTGTTAATATAAACTATTACAAGTCCATAATCCTGACCTGGCCACTTAGCTCAGTTGGTTAGAGCTTCCTCCCAATATGCCAAGGTTGAGAGTTTGATCCCCAGTCAGGGCACGTACAATAATCAACCAATGAATGCATAAATAGTATAATAACAAATCAATGTTTCTCTTTTTCTCTCTCTTCCTTTATCTAAAATCAATAAATGGAAAAAACTTAAAAACTCTTTATATATGAACAGCATTAAACTTTTTTAAAGACTCTATTGATTGATTTTTAGAGAGAGGACAGAGAGAGAAAAGAGAATCATCAACTTGTAGTAGTAACTTCCTGTATATGCCTTGATCAGGCAAGCCAGGGGTTTCAAAGTGGTGACCTCAGCATTCCAGGTCAGCGCTTTATACACTGTGCCACCACAGATCAGGCAGAACAGCATTACACTTTAAAAAGACATTTTCATTATTAATAACAATGAAATCTATTAATAATAAAATTAGCTTCTGGGATAGAATTAAGTAGCCAGGGGAATCAGGCTATTATTTATTTTTAAAAATGTGGAAATGATTTATGGGTAGATTCATACGTATTATGTGAAGGAATCCTCATGTCATTTTTTGCCATTTGTCTATAATGTTAAGTCTATACACTATATTGGTCAGGTATAAGGGAACACAGAAAACTAAATATATGTGGTGAGTTAAACCTTGAGAAAAACTTCTGGAGACAAACAAAAAACAACTATATAGGAAATTAAAATGAAGTCCAGTAGGTAGATGATTCTGCCAATTCATCTGAAAACACTATATGTACCCAAGACTTTCTGTAGCAGCACTGTCCCAGAGAAGCATAATGGAGGCTACATATACAATTTCATATTCTTTTCTTTTCTTTTCTTTTAGGTGAGAGGAGGGGAGATAGTGAGAGACTCCCGCATGCATCCTGATCAGGATCCATACCTGGTCTGGGTCTGATGCTTGAATCAACTGAGTTATTTTTAGCACCTGAAGCTGATGTGCTCAACCAAAAAAGCCACCCTCAGTGCTGGGGGCTGATGCTGGAACCAATCGAGCCACTGGCTATGGGACAGGAAGAGGAAGAAAGGGGAACTTAGAGGGGGAGAGGAGCAGATAATTGCTTCTCTTATGTGCTCTGACCAGGAATTGAACCTGGGACATCCATATGCTGGGCCGACACTCTATCTACTGAGCCAACTGGCCGGGGCCATAATTTCATTTTCTAGTAGCTAAAAGAAACATGAATTGATTTTAATAATTTATTTTATTTAACCAAATATATATCCAAATTTTTTTGTTGTTGTTGTTTTTCTTTTTACAGGAACAGAGAGAGAGTCAGAGAGAGGGATAGATAGGGACAGACAGACAGGAACAGAGAGAGATGAGAAGCATCAATCATTAGTTTTTCGTTGCCGTGGCGACACCTTAGTTGTTCATTGATTGCTTTCTCACATGTGCCTTGACCACGGGCCTTCAGCAGACCGAGCAACCCCTTGCTGGAGCCAGCGACCTTGGGTCCAAGCTGGCAAGCTTTTGCTCAGCCAGATAGGCCCGCGCTCAAGCTGGCAAGGTCGCGGTGTGGAATCTGGATCTTCCGCATCCCAGTTTGACGCTCTATCCACTGCGCCACCACCTGGTCAGGCTATCCAAATGTTTTTTCAACATGTGTTAACTATAAAATTAATGCAGTACAGTATTTTACATTATTTTCATATTAAATCTACTGTGTATTTTAATTTCAAGTATTCAGTAACCGTATGGGCTAGTGGCAATAGAAACAATTCAAATCTTGCTGAATTATGTAGCAGTCTTAGGGATTTATTTAGTATATGGGCATTGATGTAATTAGGTAGGTAATTTAACAGCATTATGGAGTTTGTTAGGCAGATGTTAGCCTGTCTTGTGGGTTCCCTAAAATCTCAAGCTTCTCTTGCCTGTATACTAATTTATGCCACTGATAAAAGCTATTGATATCTAAGAGGCTGTGAAATATTGTAAGTATATATCACACATAATTGGGAAGGACACCTTCGGTGTTGTTCCCCTTTCCCGACTGTAAATTAGATATGTGTGCACTATCAAAGTGTCAAAGCTCGCAAACTTGGAATTCGAATAGAAAGAGAGATCCAGAAGGAGAAGTTTGAGTGTCCTGCCTTGTATTTGTTACTCTTTAAAAAAGGGGGGCTGGGGATGGGCTAATTTAACAGAACAGGGAAAGAAGAGACAAGTCTTTCTATCCTTCCTGATTGTTGGGTTTAATTTTAATGTTTTAAGAAGGATACTGCAAATTTGAGAAAATCCAATTAAAGACAACCAGGGGAATCATGAAAAGGCTTGAAACCACATCCTGTCAGCAACTGTTGAAAGCACTAGGAACACAGCTTTTGAAGCTGAGAAACTGTGGCTGGCGTAGTTAGAGGGATAATCAGAAGAGAGAGTGAGATAGAATAATTAGCTGTATTAGCAAGTACTTAAAGGGATGTCACAAACAGGAAGAAAAAGCAAAACAAACAAACAAAAACTCACCAATGAGAAGGCAAACTGAACACAAAGAGTTTCTAAAACTGCAAAATGAAAATAATAAAGTCTTGGGAGGCAGAGAATTTTCCACTACAGGAGTTGGGCAGGGAGGGACAATTCATGATAGCTAAGGCTCCTCCCAACTCCCACAATCAACTTTATCTGATTCAGATATTGAACAGAGAAACAGCGTGAACGTCAAGATTTAATCATTCACTGGCTTTGATATTATAAGTCCTGTGACTAAATCTCACCTCAACCTTTAAGAGTTAGATGATCTCCAGCAAGTCTCTTGGACTCTCTGGGTGGGTGGGCTTGGTCTATAAAATAGAAAAAAACACAGCCCACACCTACGTAAGGTAAACACAGGCTTGTTTCCATGGGATGATCCAAGAGGGCCTCTGAATTCAGCCCTCCTGTTTTTTTTTCCTTTCTTCTCTATTTCAGGGTTTGTCTTCCCACATCCAACTATCCCTGGTACTATCCTTAGAAGCACCTCCTTATCTTACTGCTGCAGTACAGGAAAGAGTTGTAAATGCAGTCTTTTTCTACCCCAAGGTGGGACAAGGGGTCAATCAAGTCAAGAAGCAAAGTCTGTAAGAATTATTGTCGACACCTTTCATCCTGCAATCTCTATCCCCCAAAAGCGAGCCAACCACTGAAAGACATTCCAAAGAAATTACAGTTCTAGGATTGCGCTGAAGAAAATTAAACCTTTTATCAGAGACCTTTAACCCTCATAAAATAATGTACCCACACAAGCCATCCTATACCACTATCTTTTGAAGTTTGCAGCAGAATCACTTACTTTCAAACCATGGTATTTGGAGTTCAGATCTGGGAGTGGAGACTAAACATCTTTAATTAAACCTTTACCCACAGGTAACATAGTATCTCCTCTTTTCACTAACCTGACTCCTCTCCCCCCCCACCCCCGCTCCTATATGTTCAAGGAAATAGTATGAAGGGCAAACTCTGGAATCAGATTGCTTGGGTTCAAACTCTTAAGTCCACCATTGTGGAGAGGGCGTCAGTTTATCTGCAAAACGAGGATTACTCCCACTATACAGAGCTCAAGTTGAAGTCAGTCCCCACACGGAATCAGCATATCTTTCTGGCACTGCCACCAGCAAAAAGGCCGCAGGTATCACCCAAGCTTTGGTCTTTGAGATTGTCCAGACCAGTCAAGATTTAAATCATTTTCAACTCTTGTTCAGGGAGTCTCAACAGCAAGGGAAACTGCCTGCTGGCAACCTGGCCAGACGGGATAGCAGGCTGAGGCTTCCCATTACCTCACGGATGCTCTGTGGCACTTGAAGTCAAGGGCTAGGCTGCAGAGCACCAGGTCCCAATCAATACACAACTAAGTTCAGCAACGAATTGATGCTTCTCTCTCTCTCAAAAAGAAAAATAGTTAAAACAGGACATCAAAGCACTAAGAGTACAACACCCTGGGCTGTCTCACTTAAGAGATCTCAAGAATCAGTCACACGGCGAGGGGCGTGTCTCTCCTTGAGCGCGCGCGCGCCCAGGGGCGTGCCCTTCTCAGCACGCGCCGAGGGGCGGGTCCCCCTCGCGCGCTGCGTGGACTCCGGAAACAACAGCGGCATCACCAAGTCTGCGCATGTGTCAATGCTGGAGGGACTGGGTGGGCGGGCAGGCGGAACACGAAATTGCTGGGAAAGGGGTCGAATGGCACAGGGAGGGCGGGGAAATGCAGAAGGGGCGGGGCAGAAGCGGAAGAGTTGAAATCAGCTGATCGGGTCCCGTGACAGCCTGGGCGGGGGCGACGCAGGCGTATTGGAGCACGGTCGCTCAAAGCCTGAGGGAAGATGGCGGCCTCCAGATTGAGCCTCTGAGAGGCAGAGGGAGGAGGCGGAGGTGGAGGGGGCGGGGAGGCAACGCCGCGGCAGCACAGGAACCTGCGACAACGAAGCTACAGATCCCCGGCGGGGGAAAGGGGAAGTGGTGAGCTAGAGGAGGCCGGAGGTCGTCTCATCCCATTCTGGACGCAGAGCCGGTGGCGGGAGGAGGTCGGGCTGGAGCCTCTTCAGCCTCCCGCAAGGTAAACCACTTTGGACACTAGATTTTGGGACTCTTCTTTACCTTATCCTCACGCCGCGGGGACTTGGGGGGCTACGGGCAGGGAAAAGGAGGGATGGTTTGTTGGCCGCTGCAGCCTCCGGCTACTTAGGAAAGCACTTTACCCTCCCCCCCAAGCTGCTGATCTGGTTCCTCCTGTCGGACCTTCCCCAACCCCCCCCCCTCCCCCCGATCCTACTGACATTCGTCCCGGGCGCTCTCTTGGTCAGCCCTACTCCGCTGTTTTGTTTTCTTTTGCTTTGTTTTCACGTTTTCTACCCACCACTCCCGTCTGTACATCTTCACCCTACACAGCTCTCAATTTCCCGCTGGGCTCCGCCCTCGGAATTCCCTTGCAGCCTCCTACCTAGTCTGAGTGCTGATAGATGCTGGCAACTCTTGTTATCCTCCGGTCAGCCGCCCTCCTCCCACCCCACGTCCCGCTTGTACTTTGACTTTCTTTGTTTAGCTTTGTTTCGTTTTCTTAGGAAATGGGGAGCACCCACGTCGTTTCTTCTCCAGTCTTCCTTCTTTTCCAAAATCAACTGTTTCCCCAAGGCTTTTCCTTTTCTGCAAAGTAACTTATTCACGGTGGCCTATCCTCTGCTGTGGTTTTGCCTCTGGATGCGGTCTTTGGAGTGGGTAATGTAGAACTTAGACGCACAGTGAAGGGGGCTGTTAAACGCAGGTTTGATTTAGTGCACTTAAGGAGAATGCCTTCGCTTAAGTTTGTTTCCTTATTGTAGGGTGTTCAGTTAACCTCTCCTGACTTGTGATTGTTTCCTTTATCAGTTGCTTAGAGGGGAGGAAAAGTAATGACACCCCCAAACGTGGCAGTGGTCTCCTAAAGTAATTATTTGGTTCCTCTGCTTTTCCCTTTGACCCCGCCCTGATTCTCCTCAAAAAGGTCCTCTATCCGAAGCTTGCAGTTAGTTGCCTCTACTCTCTGAAGGCTTTGTGCTGTAGAGTTATTTTGAACCTCTTGGAGTGGAGTGTGTCTTCAGGAAAAAAGTGGTTTCAGAACATTTCTTCAGGACCTGCCTCAGTGATTACCTTCCTTCATGTATTTTTTTCTTACTTAATGGCTTTGAAAATTTTCTAGGTTTGAAAGTACAGTCTGTAGAGTTTAAGGAAATTGCTACCAGTGGTTAGATTTTGTAGGGATTTACCAGTATCTTGTGAGTTTTTGGGAATATGAAACTGGATTTACCTTAAGAAAAAATAGAAGTTCTAAAACTGCTTGTCAAAAATTTGATATCCTAAAAATACTTGAATTCACTACGTGTATTTCGTTTCTGGAAAGTGCTTTATTGTTTGATTTAATTTAATATATAACAGAAAACATTGTTAACATTTTTAATGTACTGGGAAGATAAGCAGCTGTGTCTCAAACTTGTGTTTTGCTATTAATATCACAGTGGAACATAAGATCTTGTTAGATAATATTATCTCATATTCCTTGGAATATAATGTTTGGAAATCGGAAGTAGAACTTATTAAGGAAAAGAGGAGTCAGAAGGTTATTAAAAGAAATAGTCCAGTTCATGGAAAGTACCACCATTTGTATTCCATTGGGAGGCAATGGATGTTCCTGTTTTTCTAAAGTGGTAGTACTAAGGAAATAGTCGAAAAGATACTTGAATGCTATTGGTAAAGTTGTGGAATCATGGAAAGCATGCGTTATTTGAAACAATTTAACATTATCCATAAATAAATAGAAGCTGATTGCCTACGTGGCTTTAACAATATTGGCTTTATTAAATTTGTGAAAAGGTTGATAGTGCAGTCTGCTTCTCAATAGGTACTAAATTATATTATAAATAAAAAGGCTCTATTTTAAGTAATTTGGCTTCATTCCTTAATCAGTTTTATTTACACAGGTGAATTTGAGGTTATCATTAAACATAACTTTCACCTGCTTCCCCCATTGAAGTACTTAAAATTAGTAAAATACAGACATACTTTATTTTCCTGCACTTCGCTTTATTATACTTCATGGATGTCTTGTTTCCTATAAATAAAATGCAAGATCTTTCAGCAGCAAAAAGATTACTACTCACTTTATTGTGATACTCAATTGCATTGGTCTGGAACCAAACCTGTAATATCCCCTAATTACACCAGTAGAAGCAAAGCTATGCATATAATTGTAGCAGAAATTTAGTTGCTACTAATTATTTTAGGTCTAAATACTGACGGTAATGTTTAGAAGTAATTAAAGGGAAGTTGTGAAAGAAATTGTTTAAATCATGCTTCTCAACTTTATCAAACCCAGTAAAGACCTTCTTTTTATTTTAAGCAATTTGTAACACCTTTTACTACCCTGAAATAGTTTAGAAATAATAAAACACTGGTGTTGGAAGCTTTGCTGGCACTGTTAAAACAGAACTGGACTGACTTCAGAGTCATTACTTTTTTTTTTTTTTTAATCTATTAAACAGTTGAGGCCACAGAACAAACCTCTGGCCCAAAATTTAAGGAGAGAGAGAGAGAGTAGACCTGAATTCACATTCATTTTCGTTAGACACAACTGAACACTGGTAAGAGTTCATACAGAATAGCTGACAAAGTGATGAAGGCTCAGTGTTCCTTCTTCCAATCTCTTTATCCACAAACTGCCCTAGGTACCGTACGTACTTCTAGAAAAGATTGTAAAGGGTTCTGGGAAGTATCTGTTGTGGTGCTGACATAGAAGAGGGGCAAAAACTGCTTTGATTGTTCCCCTGTATCACATCAATGTAACAAAAGCCTTAATCTTTTAAGGAAAGAGCTTCTCTGTTGGCCCTGTTAGTGAGCATTCATTGAGTTGGGGGAAGACAAAAGAAAGGGGGAAAGAATCTTCTGGGAAACGGGGCACTGAGCCTCAAACTGCAGCCAGGGGATCACACCTCTGAGATCCAGGTACATAGAATATGCATAAGACTGAATGTTAATCACACAACAGCAGCGACTGTACTCCCCTGTTAAGAATCTTTGATTAACAAGTAACTGCAGAAGACTACTAGGAGCAGAACAAGATTATTTAAGGAGGCACAGCACAAAGAATCAAATAGACATTGCTTTAGTAAACCAACCCCCATGGGAGCAACAAGCTATTGTGCAGGTATTTGAAACCTGTGGTACTGTGAATAACCATAGCAACAGCAAATCTTAAACCCAGCCCAACTCCTAAACAAGATTAACATCCTATACTAAAGACCTAGGAAAGAAAAGGCATGCCCATTTCCAGTTACAAAAATTATTTACCTTAGTCTCTGCTGTCCTAGAAAACATTTCCAGCTTTCAACAAAAATTACAAGGCATACAAAAAAGGCAAAAATTTCCTAAGTAAAAGAGTAATCGTCATAACTAGAGTTTGATTAATAGATGCTATTAAATGATAGGGAATTTAAAATGACTATAATTAATATGTTAAAGGTATGGACAGAAGAGTGGAAAACATTCAAGATCAGTTGTGTAATTTCAGCTGAGAGATGGAAACTATAAGAAACAACTAAAAAGAGCCTGACCAGGCGGTGGCACAGTGGATATAGTCAGACTGGTTCGCAGAGGACCCAGGTTTGAAACCCTGAGGTCGCCAACTTGATCACGGGCTCATCCAGCTTGAGTGCAGGGTTACTGGCTTGAGTGTGGGATCATAGACATGACCCCATGGTCACTGGCTTGAGCCCAAGGTCACTGGCTTGAAGCCAAGGTCGCTGACTTGAGCAAGGGGTCACTTGCTCTGCTGTAGCATACACACACACACACCATCCCCCCCCCAGCCCCTGTCAAGGCACATATGAGAAAGCAAATAATGAACAACTAAGGTGCCACAACGAAGAATTGATGCTTCTCATCTCTCTCCCGTCTGTCTGTCCCTCTCTGTGACTCTTTCCGTCTCTGTCAATAAAGAAAAAACAAACAAACAAAAGGAAATGCTAGAAATTTCACTACACAGTAAAGAAATGCAGAAAACCTTTGGGCTTGCCAGTAGATTTGAACAATTAAAGGAAGAAGCAGTGAACTTTTAGATGTCAGTAGAAATTACCCTATACACCAAAAGAAAAAGTTTTTTGGGTTTTTTTAAAATTTTTACAGGGACAGAGAGAGAGAGTCAGAGAGAGGGATATATAGGGACAGAAAGACAGGAATGGAGAGAGATGAGAAGCATCAATCATTAGTTTTTCGTTGCCATTGCAACACCATGGTTGTTCATTGATTGCTTTCTCACATGTGCCTTGACCGCAGCCCTTCAGCAGACCGAGCCACCCCTTGCTGGAGCCAGCGACCTTTGGTCCAAGCTGGCCAGCTTTTGCTCAAACCAGATGGGCCCGTGTTCAAGCTGGCAACCTCGGGGTCTCGAACCTGGGTCTTCCGCATCCCAGTCCGACGCTCTATCCACTGCGCCACCGTTTGGTCAGGCCAAAAGAAAAAGTTTTAAAAAAGAATAGAAAAGCTTTGGTTGGTTAGCTCATTTGGTTGGAGCATTGTCCAGATATGACAAGGTTGTAGATTCATCTCTGGTCAGGGCACATACAAGAATCAACCAATGAATGCATGGGTGAGTGGAACAGGAGATCAGTGTTTTACTTCTCTCTTTGCCTCTTCTCCCTTTCTCTCTCTATTTAAAATCAGTAAAAATAAATTTAACAACAACAAAAGAACAGAAAATCCAAGAACTTGGGGATAATATCAAACATTTTAATATATAAAAAAATTGGGGCCTGACCTGTGGTGGCACATTGGATAGAGTGTTGACCCAGAATGCTGAGGTTGCTGGTTCAAAACCCTGCACTTGTCTGGTCAAGGCACATATGGGAGTTGATATTTCCTACTCCTCCCCCCTTTCTCTCTCTCTCTCTCTTCTCTAAAATGAATAAATAAAATAAAGTTTTAAAAAAATTGGAATTCCAGAGGAGAATAGGAAGTAAATATTGACATATGTGAGGAAATAATTCAGACTTTTCCAAAATTAATGTCAGACATCAAACCATGATCCAAGAAGCTTAGAGACCAGCAAGCAGGATAAATACTTGGCCCTCAAAAACACAAGCAAAACATACCTACGCACATTATATTCAAACTGATGTTAAAAAAAGACAATATTTTTTTCAAAGTTATTGATTGATTTTTTAGAGAGAGAAACATTGATTTGTTGCTTCACTTACTTATGCATTCATTGGTTGACTCTTGTGTGTGCCCAGACTGCTATTGGAACCCACAACCTTGGTGCATTGGGTTGACACTAACCCACTGGGCTTCCTGGCCAGTGCCTGAAGAAAATCTTGAAGGAAGTGAAAGAAAAAAGTTACAGTCGAGAAACCATGCAAGCAAGGAGACAATTAAACAGTAACTTTTGAAGTGCTGAAAGAAAAACACAGCAAAATTATTTTTCAGAAATAAAGACATGGGGTGGGGACAGTTGGTGAACACACAAGATACAGTGTATTCGTAAAGTCATGGTGCACTTTTGCGTGTCAAAAGTCAAAAGTACACCATGACTTTATGGACACACTGTAGTGTACCGAAGATATGTTGTAGAATTGTGTACTTGAAACCTATAAAATTTTATTAATCATTGTCACCCCAATTAATTTGGTTTAAAATAATGAAGGTAAAATATAAACACTCTCAAAAGCCAAGAGAACCCAAAGTATAATTTCTTAATTTACATGGTACGCGCATTCTGGGAAAATTATGTACATATTAAACTGGAAAACATATGTTGTGATTTATGTTTAATATAGAATTAAATTGTGGGGTTAGTTAATTATAAGTAGGTTTTAACCTATGTTAATGACCACTTATATATTTGAAAGTTAATTGAAGACAGTTCCTAAATCTGTGGGATTGTCTTGTACATTTAGGGGTATCTAGCCTTATCCACTAAATACTAGTAGTGTTTCTAATAATAGTGTCTGTTAGTGGTCTCCAACCATTAGTTTAGTTCAAAATCTTACCAGTGTTTTTCAACACATTATTTTGTGTCACCCGTATTCACATGTCCATCACATGGCAATCATAGTTCTTAATCACGATTTTTAATCATAGGAACTCCTTTGAGATTCACAGATTTAAGGGAGAGATCAGGAGAATCTCTCAATGCACCATTACGCTGGTGTCGTATCTCAGTATAAAAGAGATTCACAAATTTAGGGAATAGTTCTGTCCCAAGCAATTGAAGCCAACAGGGCTGTGATGCTGTGATTATTTTTGCTAATTTAAGACAGTTACCTGTGCAAAGATACACTTAAATGGGGTTCATTCAATAAAGATAAACTTTTAATTTGCTAGTAGTTCTTTTAAGATGCTCTTAACTTTATTCACCAGGCTACCTATTTGAGTTTTACTTGTACTTTCATGGACTACTTAAAAAGAAAGTGATTTCTAAAACAGCCTAAAATCAGTGGGATGTTGTCTCAGAACTCTAAGTTTCTCTTGGAAGTAGATCACAGTGCCTAAGCACACATATTTAGCACATGCCCATTGGCAATATCTCTTTGCATTTGGTCAGTAAGAATTTGATATTTTGATGAGCAGATTGAAAACAAAACCCCTAAAGAAATCTAAAATAACTGTTTTGATGTTCTGATTTTGTCAAGTAGAGTTGTTACAACATAATTGAAGGATTCATAAAGTTGTGAATGTAGGAGACTTTTTCTAATACTTAATAAATTCTTTCCTAATTATATTAAAATTTAAGATCTTATATATGGATTTCGGACTTGTATTCCTTAGTCTGTTAGTGCTGTGGGTTTCTCTCTTCCTCCAATTTCTAGTCAAGATTCAGAATGTCTTTTGGATGTTTATCAAATTTTAGAATAGGTAAGCCATTTCTCCCCAAAACTGGAGCGCTTCCAGGTTTAATGTTAAAAGTGGAATTTTCTTTCTTTTTTTTTTTTTTTAAGTTAACTGATAGATTGGGAGCGTTCTGTAAACTGAAGCCCTGTGGCATAGTTAGGAATAATAATAGGGCTATTTCTGAGCCAAACTGGAAACTTACAGGTTGCTATTTTGTGTTTGGTGAAAGGGGAATGGTAGCAATTTAAAAACCTTGTCTTTTATGAAATATATATAAAAAAAATGTTTGGATATTAAGATACCTAGTGTAAACCCTTAAGTTGTATTTGTCATATGCTTAGGAAATTATGTCCTCCACTGTACTTGACTAGTGATAAAAAAAACAGCTAAAAGTTAAAATATGGTAATTGAAAATTTATCCAGTAGGGTCTATAATAGAGCAAGATTATTACATGGCTATTCATGAGCTGTTGAGTTTATTGAACTAATACAATTTGTTCTTGCATAAGTCAGGTTAGCTTCAAAAATAAAATAGAAATTAGGTCTAAAAAGTTTCAAGAATATGTACAAACAAAAATAAGTAAATGATCAATAGCATTGACTTCACAGTTACTTAAATGAACACATATCTTAGTTCTTTTTTTCAGGTAAATATTTCAAGGCATTTTTAAGTTCTGGAAAGGAAAGAGTCATAGTCTTGCATCTTGGAAACTATTAATTTTTTTTTACACATGTCTATTTTGTGAGAAATAAGAATTACTCCCTCAGATGAAATTAGCGTATGTATGATTAAAATATGAAGAGACAGGTATCTTTTTCAATATTTGATTATATTGAATAGGTAAGGCCAGCAAAATTAACTTCTTTGTTATATATATGCTTGCCTCTCTCCCAATTAAGACACTACTAAAAGTGTTTCTTCAGATTTAGGGGTTGCTTTTGAATTTCTCTTGACCTTTAATTTCATGAATATATATACAGTTTCTATTTGGAAAGGCATAGAATTTTTTAAAAGGGATGGGGGGGGGGTCTTAAGTAATTTTGTCTTACCCTATGGGAAGTATTTTAAAAAATATTTTGTGTGACAGACAGTGCAAATGTTTGATTTTTATAATTTCTGAGTGATTATTTGGAAATACGATTTTCAGCTTAACTTTGATTGTACGACTGGCTTTCTCTAATGACGTTATCTCTGGAGTTATGGGGTTCTTCAGCAAGAGCTAAGAAGGGATGTACTAAAGCCTTACTTTGTGATCTATTTTATAGCTGTTTAACATAGGCTGTTGTAAACATTGTGATACTAATTTGTTGTTTATTTAGAAGGAAATGCTTCTTTTCCTTATAATTGAGTTATATATTAAAACATGAAGTTGAAAATTAAAGAAAGAAGGTTAAAGTTAAAAGTTTCCCCCATACACAGCACATTCTAAGACCATCTAGTTGTAGCTTTTTTTAATTTGGGTAAAAATTAATATTCTGTTAACCATCTACGTTTTTTTACCTTTTATTTGAAACTAAACTGGCCTGGTGATATAATTCACTCAGATTTTGAATCCACTTACGAATATAAGTAGGTCTTTAAGAAGCCAGTAATAAGGGATTCTGCCTGTTGTTAATCAAAATTGATTACACAAAGGATTAGCCTTTACTTTAGCAATGGTTCTTCTTCCCCCAGCATTTTCAATACAATATTCCGGTATAAGGAAGTAGTACATTCATAAAATAGTTCCTATTGTGTGAATATTTACCATATTTTCAGATGTAGTTTTATAAAGTAGCAGAAAAAGTGTTTCTTTTGTAGGAGAGTTAGGTCAGAAAATAAAGGCAAAGGCATTGTTCCCCAACATAAAAGGTTTCACCTACAGCCAGATTAAAAGAACTTTACATTACATACCCATATAGCCCACCTCTAAAACTCTCACATTAATGTTTTACTATACTAACTTTTTTTTTTACTTTTATTTATTGATATAGCGAGAGCGGAAGGGACGGAGGAAGGGAGGGAAGGAGGGAGAGAGAGAGAAAGAAGAAGAAGATGGAGCTGCTCCTGTATGTGCCCTGACTGGGGATCAAACTGGCAACCTCTGTGCTTCAGGACAATGCTCCTACCAGACGAACTGCGTGGCCAGGGTTATACTTGCTTTAATACATAGATTTCCATCTTTCTGTCCTTTTTAGTTTATGATGCATTTCAAGACAAACTCTTGTTTTTAATTCATTAGTTAAGAGCAGAGTTAACAATGAAAAAGTTTATTCTTTCATCTATGAACCCAAAATGGAAACATTAGTATCATATCTGTTCTTAGGAAGTTTTCATATTTGTGTAAAAATCAGTTCCAGGTCATGCAAAACACATGGTTTAAAGCATATACCTAGATCCTTCATTCATTCACTAATGTATTATTTTTCTGAGTAAACATTTTCATTCTTGGCTAAATGAGTGTTCTGTTTAAGTTTTTAAGAAACATAAGACGTATGCACAACTTAATTTTTCTCCTTCATTCATTCACTAATGTATTGTTTTTCTGAGTAAACATTTTCATTCTTGGCTAAATGAGTGTTTTGTTTAAGTTTTTAAGGAACATAAGCCATGTGCGCACAACTTAATTTTTCTCTGTGTGCAGATTCTTTTGCTTATATAGCTCAGCTATAACCTGCTTGGGTGCCTGTACTATTAATATTAAGTTCCTTTTTGCCTTTTGTTTTTAATGTCAATTTGATGTAGGCTCTGGTCTGCAGACTCTCATCTTGCAGTTTTGTGTCAAAATCTTATCTCCTACAAGATCATTCTCATTTTATCTATAAAGGATTATCTATGAAGAATCTTAAATGGATTGTCAGTGTTAAAGCCAGTCATAAATTGGATAATGTGAGAATGTTAAATGTTGTTCGAAAGTATAAAGCAAGGGATTCATTGAAAATGGTGAAAAGCCATAATGCCTGTATTTTCCTTCATTTGACTTTTTAAACCCTTAGTACAGTTGTCTCAGGAGAACAAACTGAGAAGTTGCAAAAAGGTTCTGTTGATGATGTAATATCAGGATACAGAATGCAAAAAACTGAAGCCGACTTGCAAAAATTGGAGACACTTTCGATGTGAGTTAGTTAAAATCGGCATGTAAACTTTTTTTCTCGTGAAAAAGTTGGGGTAGGTCTTTGAAAATTTGAAGTGGGGCAGTTGCAGAAGTGAAGGAGGTGAAATTTAAACCATTAGTTTGAACTTGCTAATTTGAATAGTGTTTCAACTGACAGGATGGCAAATGCTGGTGATATGGCTGCTACCAAGATGTGTTCCAACTAATTTTACATTTTCTTTTAGTTGGACTGTTTATTGGTATATAGAATCTGCCTATAAGTGATTATTGGTGTGACCTGCTTGATGCTCAAGTTGCTTGATGATAAAAATTGTAAAGGTTTTCATCAATTTTAATGGTAATTACATAGTTGCTTAAGAGTTTTTGCCTATTAGCAATAATTTAAGAACCACTTTTAGAGTTTATTAAAGAAATATGTACAGAGAAGATATTGAACGGAGATTATTTTTATGGGGTAAAGTTATTTTTTCCAAAAGTTTCCTAAACTATAGTTAACTTGTAGGTATCACACATACATTATAATTTTAAAATCTTAGGTTGGTTTCATGTAAAGAAACATTTCTAATTAAGATTAAAAATCTCTAAGTGGAGGATATTTAAAATGCAGTAATTAAGATTGTCTTGCAAAACAGTATTTTGTAGGAATAAAGTTGAAATAAAAGCTTAAGTGTTAGGTTATAGTTGACAAGATAATTTTAAAAAATTTCAGCTCTCATGATTATCTTTAGTATATATATTTTTCCTTTTAAATGTTATAGGAAATATAAAATTTAAAAATAAAATAATAAAGTAATTACACCCTGTATACTCTTACCAGTTTAAGAAATATGATATTTTGATATAGTTATTTTTGAATGAGAAGGTAAAAACCATGGGTACTGATTAAATCAATAAAACACTACTTTTAAAGGTAGAAAGTCTAGTGATAAACATTAATGATATACATTGAATAGTACAAGGATTGAAATTAATAGATAAAAGAAGACTTAGATAAAATTAAGTAATTTAATAATAACTTTTCCCCATAATGCCTTAATATGTACAGGAGCCTATAAGTAATCTTGAAAATGAAAGGTAATAGAAATACTAAAAGTAACTGTTGCTGTGGGGTGGTATATTTAAAGCATGGTAATGATTATTGTGGATGCAGTTAATAGTTTTGAGTGCTTATTCTAAGCTAAGCCTCGTACTAACCCCTTATTGTAGTCTATATTTTATAAATGAACTGTAAAGACATTAAGAAACTTTTGTTCAAAGTCAGGATAGCAGTTAGTACTAGTCTGTCTTTGGCCATATGTAATGTTTTTAAAATTCACCATCCTTACCTTGGTGATAGATTATTAAAACTACTTCAATGTGTATACTAATGTAGCTTCTTGTGCTAGTCATTAATTAACATTTAGCATCAAAAAGGATGGAATAGCAGCTCTGGTATATGATTTAGGGAAGTATTCCAAGTTGGTCTTCCCAGAGTGAATCATCCCTTGACCACTACCCTTGGAGGGGCCCCTAGACTTTCATTCATTTTCTAATTGGTTGTTCTCTCACTTTGAATGATACATAGTACAAATATTCATGTTCTATTTTTCTGATATTTGTTCATTGCCATTATCCACTAGTGAGGTATCCTCATGGTGTGAAAAATAGTTCCAGACCAGTTGCCTTCATTAAGTGAAATGACATTATCACAAAGCAGTTGAACTTTTTCTGAGTTTTTAAGAGAGATTTACTTAAAAATTTAGTAATTTAGAGAGGTTAATACTATACTATTGAGAAGTAGGCCCCAGGCTCAGATCTCATTGATCTGTTATTTTTAAAAGCTCAATGCTAATTAAAATAGTATTTTTCTGTTGAACTTTCCTTAAAGATTATCCTGAAATTATGTATTGGTAGCAAATTTCTGTCATGTTTGTTTTGAACACTTTATTTTAAAAAGTTTAAAGTTTATCTATAGATGGAAATATTTTAAAGTTTACTTTTAAATGGTAGTTTTTCAGCATTTGAGGCTTCATTTTTCTTTATTTTTTGCCCCATGTTGAGTATGGTCATTTGTTTCACTGTTTGAAATTGTGGGTTTCCAACAAGTGCTTAATTATATTTCCAGGTGAAGATAAATAATTGGAATTAGTTCTAAATCTAGGAATGTGCTTTCAAATGATCAATCCATAATTACATTATCAGAATGACTTTATTTTGATTTCCTAAATTCGAGGGAAGGTAGTTTAAGTTAAGTACCTAGAGTGTAGAGTTAAGCAGGGTGAGTTCAAAGTCTGGTCTAACCATGTACCAGCTGTGTGACCTGGAGAAGTGGTTTAATTTCTCTAGCAGCTTTTTTGTCAGTCAGTGAGGATAATCATACATGTATCGTGGTTTTGTTATAGGGATAAAATTAAAGAGATAAATGTGTGGTAAGTACCCAGCATTAGTACGTGATTGATAAAAGCTAACTGTTTCATAATTTCAGGACATGTCATATATTTTTTCATTAGGATCACCTAACCTTCCCAGTCTTAGGATAATCTTTACTGAGGGTTTGAATTGGAAAAACGTTATTCTAATTTCCATTTTGAGTAGGTACAGACACTAATAATAGCATTGAATTATTCCATTATTTCTAGGCTTGATTTGGCTACTTAGGTAAGTATCTCCTCCTCTCACTTCTCCAATATACCCTTTCTTAAAAATTATATGATTGAAGGCCAGCTTTTCAGATAGAGGGGTAATTTTCTACCATGTATAGTACTTCCATTTACTAGTCTATTTTGAATGGTCATTATTCAGGATTAGATGTAGAATAGCAATATCACTTGTTTCATAAAGTAGCGGAGACAATTAACAAGTGTGTTTGATTTTGGCTATACAGTAGGAAATTCTGTTGACGCCAGAATATACTCCAGAATATTGAAGTACTTCATTAATCCTATATTGTATTTTTCTGTTATAATTGTCATCTGCATCGGGAATACAGCATTTCATTTAACAGGCCAGGTAGTCGGTAGAAATATTTTTTATTTTTAAAATTTTATTTTCTTGACACTACATAATGATAAAGGGAACAATTCAACAGGAAGATATAACTATTGTAAATATCTATGCACCAAATATAGGAGCCCCGACATACATAAAGCATACTTTGATGGATATAAAGGGCGAGATTAACAGCAATACTATCATAGTAGGGGATTTCAGTACCCCTCTAACAACACTGAATAGATCCTCAGGAAGAAAATTAATAAAGAAACAGCACACTTAAAGGAGACAATAGATCAACTTGATTTAATAGATATCTTCAGAACTTTTCACCCTAAAGCAGTAGAATATACATTCTTCTCAAGCGCTCATGGTACGTTTTCTAGGATAGACCACATGTTAGGACACAAAAATGGTCTCAATAAATTTAAGAAGATTGAAATCATATCAAGCATTTTCTCTGATCACAATGCCATGAAACTAGAAATTAACCACAAAAGAAAAAATGAAAAATACTCAAACACTTGGAAACTAAATAGCATGATATTAAATAATGAATGGATTAACAATGAGATCAAAGAAGAAATAAAAAAGTTTCTAGAAACAAATGATAATGAGCATACATCAACTCAAAATTTATGGGACACAGCAAAAGCAGTTCTGAGAGGGAAGTTTATTGCACTACAGGCATATCATAAGAAGCTAGAAAAAGCTCAAATAAGCAACCTGACCCTGCATCTAAAAGAACTAGAAAAACAACAGCAAATCAAGCCCAGGACCAGTAGAAGGAAGGAAATAAAGATCAGAGCAGAAGTAAATGACATAGAGGCTAAGGAAACAATACAGAGGATCAATGAAACCAGAAGCTGGTTCTTTGAAAAGGTAAACAAGATTGATGAACATTTAACTAGACTCACCAAGAAAAAAAGAGAGAGGACTCAAATAAATAAAATTAGAAAGGACAGTGGAGAAATAACAACTGACACAACAGAAATACAAAGCACTGTAAGAAAATACTATGAAGAACTATATGCCAAAAAATTAGACAATCTTGGTGAAATGGACAAATTTCTTGAATCATATAACCTTCCAAAAATCAATCTGGAAGAATCAGAACACCTAAACAGACCAATTACAACAAATGAGATCGAAACAGTTATCAAAAAACTCCCAACAAAGAAAAGTTCTGGGCCTGATGGCTTCACAAGTGAATTCTATCAAAAATTCAAAGAAGAACTAACTCCTATTCTCCTCAAGCTATTTCAAAAAATTCAAGAGGAAGATAGACTTCTAAACTCCTTTTATGAGGCGAGCATAATTCTGATCCCAAAACCGGGCAAAGACAACACAAAGAAAGAAAATTATAGGCCTGTATCCCTGATGAATTTAGACGCTAAAATTCTCAACAAAATATTAGCCAACCGGATCCAGCAATATATGAAAAAAATCATACACCACGATCAAGTGGGATTTATTCTGGAGAGGCAAGGCTGGTTCAATATTCGCAAATCAATCAATGTGATTCATCACATAAACAAAAGGAAGGACAAAAATCACATGATAATTTCAATAGATGCAGAAAAGGCATTTGATAAAATCCAGCACCCATTCATGCTCAAAACTCTCAGTAAAGTGGGAATACAGGGATCATTCCTTAACATGATAATGGCCATCTACGATAAACCGACAGCAAACATCATACTAAATGGACAAAGATTAAAAGCAATCCCCTTAAGATCAGGAACCAGGCAGGGTTGCCCACTTTCACCACTCTTATTCAACATAGTTCTGGAAGTCCTAGCTACAGCAATCAGACAAGAAGAAGAAATAAAAGGCATCCAAATTGGAAAAGAAGAAGTAAAACTGTCACTATTTGCAGATGATATGATATTGTATATTGAAAACCCTAAAGTCTCAGTCAAAAAACTACTGGACCTTATAAATGATTTCAGCAAGGTGGCAGGATATAAAATTAATACTCAGAAATCAGAGGCATTTCTATACACCAACAATGAAATATCAGCAAAAGAAATTAAGGAAACAATCCCCTTCACTATTGCAGCCAAAAAAATAAAGTACCTAGGAGTAAATTTAACCAAGGAGGTTAAGGACTTGTACTTGGAAAATTATAGAACATTGATAAAAGAAATCAAGGAAGATACAAACAAGTGGAAGCACATACCGTGCTCATGGCTAGGAAGAATAAACATCATTAAAATGTCTATATTACCCAAAGCAATTTATAAATTCAATGCAATACCAATTAAAATACCAATGACATACTTCAAAGATATAGAACACATATTCCAAAAATTTATATGGAACCAAAAAAGAACACGAATAGCCTCAGCAATCTTAAAAAGAAAGAATAAAGCAGGAGGTATCACTCTTCCAGATATCAAGGTTTACTATAAGGCCATTATACTCAAGACAGCCTGGTACTGGCATAAGAACAGGCACATAGATCAATGGAACAGAACAGAGGACCCAGAAATAAGCCCACAGCTTTATGGACAACTGATATTTGACAAAGGAGGAAAGAACATACAATGGAGTAAAGACAGCCTCATTAACAAATGGTGTTGGGGAAATTGGACATCTACCTGCAAATAAAATGAAACTAGACCATCAACTTACACCATTCACAAAAACAAACTCAAAATGGATAAAAGACTTAAATGTAAGCCGTGAAACTATAAGCATCTTAGAAGAAAACATAGGCAGCAAGCTCTCCGACATCTGTAGCAGCAGTATATTTGCCGATTTATCTTCATGGGCAACTGAAATAAAAGGCAAGATAAACAAATGGGACTATATCAAACTAAAAAGTTTTTGCACAGCTAAGGACAATAGGAACAGAATAAAAAGACACACCACACAATGGGAGAACATATTCGACAGCACATCTGATAAGGGGTTAATAACTAAAATTTATAAAGAACTTATAAAACTCAACACCAGGAAGACAAACAACCCAATCAGAAAATGGGCAAAAGAAATGAATAGAAATTTCTCCAAAGAGGATATACAGATGGCCAATAGGCATATGAAAAAATGGTCAACATCACTCATCATTAGAGAAATGCAAATTAAAACCACAATGAGATATCACCTCACACCAGTCAGAATGGCACTTATCAGCAAAACAACACAGAATAAGTGCTGGCGAGGATGTGGAGAAAAGGGAACCCTTCTGCACTGCTGGTGGGAATGCAGATTGGTGCAGCCACTGTGGAAAACAGTTTGGAGATTCCTCAGAAAGTTAAAAATCGAACTGCCTTTTGACCCAACTATCCCACTTTTAGGAATATACCCTAAGAACACCATAGCACTGTTCGAAAAGAAGAAATGCGCCCCCATGTTCATGGCAGCATTGTTCACAATAGCGAAAATCTGGAACCAGCCCAAGTGTCCGTCAGAAGACGAGTGGATTAAAAAGCTATGGTACATATATACTATGGAATACTACTCAGCCATAAGAAACGATGACATCAGATCATTTATAAAAAAATGGATGTACCTTGATATCATTATACGGAGTGAAATAAGTAAATCGGAAAAAAAGAAAAACTGAAAACAGCATGATTTCATACAGAGGTGGGACATAAAAGTGAGAATATGAGACATGGACAAGAGTGTGGTGGTTATGGGATGGGGGGAGGGAGGGAAGAGTGGAATAGGGAGGAGGGGAGGGACACAGGGAAAACCAGATTGAAGGTGACAGAGGACAATTTGACTTTTGGTGATGGGTATGCAACACAATTGAATGATAAGATAACTTGGAGATGTTTTCATTATACATATGTACCCTGATTTATTGGTGTCACCTTATTAGAATTAATAATAATAAAATATATATATAAAAAAAAATTATTTTCTTGGGTGAGAACACTTAACCAGGAGCTCTATCTTCTTAACAGATGTTTAAAGTATATGCTGCAATCTTGTTAGCTGTAGGCACAATGCTGTACAGCATAGCTCTAGAATGTATTCATCTTGCATAGTCCTCATTTCCCCCTTACCATTGTTTGGCAACAACCGTTCTACTCTCTGCTTTTGTACGTTTGAATATTTTAGGGAATTCATATCGTTGGAATCATGCGGCATTTTGCCTTCTGTGAGTGGCTTATTTCACTGAGAATAGTGCCTGCAAGGTTCACTCATGGTGTCACATATTGCAGGATTTCCTTTTTCAGGGGTGAATAGTATTCCATTTGTGTGTGTGATTTCTTTTCTTTATTCACTCATCCCTTGATGGACATTTAGGTTGTTTCCACCTGTTGGCTATTATGAGTAATGCTGCAATGAATATGGGAGTGCAGTTTCTCTGAGATCTAATTTTAGTTCTTTTGGATAAATATCCAGGAGTTTGTTTGCAAGATCATATGGTAGTTCTATTTTTAATTTTTTGAAGAGCTTAAATACTGTTCTACATAGGATTTGCACCATTTTACATTCCCAACAACAGTATACAAGGCTCCTTATTTCTCTACATCCTCTGCATCCTTTTTTGATAATAGACATCTTAATTGGTATGAGGCGATATCTTGCGGTGTTGAGTTTCATTTCTCTGATAGCTACATTGAATATCTTTTTATATACATTTTGGCCAATTGGTATGTCTTCTAGTAGTTTAATTTTATATTAATATATCATATCTTCTCTACCGTTCTCTTTTTATCAATTCTAGCCCTGGCTGTTCTAACCTAAGAACTCTGTGGTACTTGCATCATCCCAACTTGATAGATTTCCAAAAAGTTGTACTTAAGCCTTCTTGATGTAAACTTGTTTTAATTTTCCTTGTAAAAGATCTGTTTGAGCTACATATTCCCCTAAATCAGTGATACTTATGAGGTCATTCTTTAGGTTGTGTTTAATTCTTAAATTTGCTTTGTTTTTATTTTTGAGATTATTTTGCTTCTCTTCCTACCTCTCAACAATCCCCAACCCCTCAGGATTTATTAGGCATTTATTTTTTTCTGGGTCTTACCCTATGTTCTTTGTGGTGTAATTTAAAAATACTGTATTTCTCTTACTTTCATTTTCATTTTAAAGTTTCTTTATGATATCAGCCAGTCTTTGCTAAATTAGTTTCTTTTTGTCAGTTTTGCCAAGCAAGCCCTTGGGTACAGAGTCAGTCATTCCAATATCTTAAATTACGGCTTAGAAATCCAACCTCCACTCTTCAATATCAGTCCATCACTTTTTCTTCTCTCCTTTTTCTTCCATTGTTCCAGTCTTCAACTATATAAGGGGAAAATATCTGTCAACTTTTATTTTTCATTTTTTTGGGTACATTCTCAGAAATCTTATATTTCATTTCAGCAGTATTATTTGCTGCAAATGATTCAGAAGGCAGGGATAGTGGTTGCTTGTTTAATAAGTTTTGATTGGTTGCCTGTGTCATCCCAGATACACAGTGCAGAAAAAAAGAAGCAAAACAATGTACCAACTGGCAGGACTATATTTAGCTATCTCTATACATACTTGGGGGAAGATGTCAGTTGACTGTTCAGAGAAATTTCTGGTAGCAATAAAGGTTCCTCTAAACTGGTTGTCACTTGTGATTCTCTTGTTTTTCAGAGCATGAATTGATGCTTTTCTAGAAAATTTGACAAAACCTCTCTGGGAGTACATCTTATAACGTCAGCTTTGAAGTGGACATCAGAATTTCTCATGGCATTGCTGCATTTCATTCAGTCACTCAGATATTTACTTGAGTACCTGTTTTGTGTCAGGTACTCTTGTAGGCTCTGTGGAGAGATTAGATAGATAGAGAGAGAGACAGATTCATGATGATCAGTCTGTCTCTCTCTATCTCTATCTGAGCTTAACAGACATAAATACTTCTTTAGATATTCTGATAGGATTAGATAAATAATAAATATAATAAATTGCATATTAAATGATAAAGTCAAAGGTGCCATGGAGGAAAAATGAGTCAGATGGGCTAGAGAGGGTAGAATGAGGAGGGTGGTTACAATTTAAAACAAGATAGTAGAGTAGCATCATTGTAAAGGTGACAGTTGAACACAGATTTGAGGTGAAAATGTGAACCATATATTGTGTTGGCAAGAAAGTATTTTTGATTGTCACATAACGTTGTAATTGTTTTGAAGGACTTTTGTCAGTGTTATGGTTTTCTCCTTTGACATTTGATATCAGTCACATTTAGGTTACTTTAAAAGCAAGTTGTGCATAATTTTATTTGTAGTTGTTAGTTTAGAGTCAATTTTAACATGGGGTGCAGAAACGAACATTTTCGGCATATTTTACTTTTTTATTTCCGTAAAGGAAAGAAGGCTGCGCCTGACCAGGCGGTGGCTCAGTGGATAGAGCTTCGGACTGGGATGCGGAAGACCCAGGTTCGAGACCCCACGGTTGCCAGCTTGAGTGCGAGCCCATCTGGCTTAAGCAAGAAGCTCGCCAGCTTGAACCCAAGGTCGCTGGCTCCAGCAAGGGGTTGCTTGGTCTGCTGAAGGCCCACGGTCAAGGCACGTGTGAGAAAGCAATCAATGAACAATTATGGTGTTGCAACGGCAACGAAAAACTAAAGATTGATGCTTCTCACCTCTCTCCGTTCCTGTCTGTCTGTTCCTCTCTCTGTCTCTCTGACTCTCTCTCTGTCCCTGTAAAAAAAAAAAAAAAAAAAAAAAGAAGGCTGCTGAGGCTCACAAAAACATACGTGAAGTTTATGGTGTTCATGGCATAACAGAACGCACGTGTCAAAAAATTGGTTCCAAGATGTGTTCCAACTAATTGGTTTAAAAAATTCTGTTCTGGAGATTTTTCCCTCAAAGATGACCAACATTCTGGTCAACCTACTGAAGTTGATGATGACCAAATCAAAGTCATAATTGAAGAGAATCGTCATATAACTGTTCGAGAGATTGCAGAGAGTTTAAATGTGTTGCACACAACAATTGAAAATCACTTAAAATGTCTTGGACTCGCTAAGAAGCTCGATATTGGGTTCCGTGTGAATTGAGAGATTCACTTAATACAACAAATCAATATTTGCAATATGCATCTCAAGCGCAATAAAACCGACCCTTTTTTTTAAAAGAATCATCATTGGTGATGAAGAATGGGTCATCTACAGTAACATCATTTGAAAACTATCATCGTCCAAGCGTGATGAACCAGCACAAATCACATCTAAAGCTGAATTGCATCAAAAAAGGTCATGCTGCCAATTTGGTGGGACTACAAAGGTGTTGTGTATTTTGAGCTGCTTCCAAGAAACCATATGATCAATTCAGATGTTTATTGTCAACAACTAATGAGACTGGATGAAGTAATCAAAGAAAAACGGCCAGAATTGGCAAATTGCCAAGAAATTGTGTTCCACCATGATAATGTAAAGCCTCACACATCTTTAGTAACTCGTGGGAAATTATTGGAGCTTGGTTGGGAAGTGATGTTGCATCCCCATACATCCCTGACCTGGCACCATCTAATTACCATTTATTTCGAAGTTTGAAAACTCTTTGAATGGTAAAACTTTCACAAATGATGATTACCTTAAGTTGCACTTGGTTCAGTTTTTTGTTGATAAGGACCAGAATTTCTATGAGTGCAGAATCATGAAGCTGCAGGAAAGATGGCAAAAGGTCATTGAACAAAATGGAAAATATATAATTGATTAAAGTTTATTCTTTGTATAAAAACAGTTTTATTTCACACTATAAAACCGAAATTACTTTCTTGCCAACCCAATAGATATCTAGAAGAAGAGCACTCTACATAGAGTACAGAAGTCTTCAGTAATTTGCTAATGTAAAAAAATGTAGGAGGAATGAAAAAAGCAGTCTCAAAACAGAGATGTCTTTGAAAATGTTTTTACCGCTCAGGTATATATCCAAGAGAAATAAAACATGTTCACACAAACCAAATGTTAGAACAGTATGATTGATAAAGCCAAAAAGTAGAATCAACACCAATTTTCATCATTTGATGAATGGATAAACAAAGGTGGTATTATATTAGAAGGAAACTAATCCATGCCACAACATGGATAAACTAAAAATGTTATGCTAAGTGAAAAAGCTAGTCACAAAGACCACACATTGTATGATGCCTTTTATATGACATGTCCAAATTAGCAAACCCACAGTGATAGTAGATTAGTGGTTGCCAGGTGCTGGGAGTAAAGGGAAATGGGGAGTGACAGCTAACAGGGTTTCTTTTGGGGACAATAGAAATGTTCTAAAAATAGTAGTGTATGTTGTAGAACTCTGAACATACTAAAGAACCCTGAATTTTTAAACGTTAAAAGTAAAAGGGTGAATTTTATGGTGGGTAAATTGTTTCAAAAGTGGTTATAAAAATGTTTTTGAAAGAAAATTATTTTATTCTAATTATTAAAAGAATACTTGATTAAAAATATTGAGACCAGTGTATAAATATATAAAAACAAGAAAGCTTAATTGAAACACAATTTTAACCATTGTTTTGCATTATTGACACTTCGGTGTGAATCTTTTTTTTTTTTTCTTAAGTGAGAAGCAGAGAGGCAAGAGAGACAGACTCCTGCATGTGCCCCGACCAGGATCCACCTGCAAGCCCCCTTTGGGGCGATGCTCTGCCTGTTTGGGCCCATTGATCTGTTGCTTGAAAACTGAGCTATTTTAGCACCTGAGGTGAGGCCATGGAACCATCCTCGAGCCATAGTCGGTGCTTGGGCCAACTTGCTCCAACCGAGCCGAGGCTGCGGGAAGAGAGAGAGAGAGAGAAAGAAGAGGTCTAGGGGTGGAGAAGCAGATGGTCGCTTCTCCTGTGTGCCCTGACTGGGAGTTGAACCCAGGACATCCATACTCTGGGCCAGTGCTCTACCACTGAATTATTCAGTGAGGGCCTGGTATGAATTTTAAAATATTTTTTAGAGTGCATTTCTAATGAGGGTAGGAAAAAATAGCCAAGCCACAAAAGAATAAATGGTCATATTCATTTTATAGTTTTATTCAGTATGAAGCAAATGATGTGGTAGTTTTAAAATTTTATCATCAGTCTTTTATTAACAATTTATCCTGTAAACTTAGCTAAATTTAAACATTTTTTGTGTATTCTGAATTAATTTTATACACTTCAGGGTTACAGTCAGTAAACTAATCAACTAATTATAAAATACTAC
This sequence comes from Rhynchonycteris naso, assembly GCA_037038555.1. Classification (NCBI taxonomy): domain Eukaryota; kingdom Metazoa; phylum Chordata; class Mammalia; order Chiroptera; family Emballonuridae; genus Rhynchonycteris; species Rhynchonycteris naso. The sequence goes on along the minus strand of CM073004.1, from coordinate 43,217,128 downwards.
ACATAGCATAGTCCCTGTTAATGAGGCTGGTAGGAAGCTCATCACAACAATCCTGAACTGTTTTATATCCTGTTTAACCAGAAGAGTTCACTAACCAAACTGCTATAAAGTTTCAAAACACATAATTTCAATTTCTGCACTTGTTTTAGTATAGTCATATAATGGAATATTATGTAGCCTTAAGAATCATTTTCTCAAGATTTCATTCTAAGGGAACAGGTTAATATTTTCTGCGACTGCATTAATCAGTACAGTGTGCATGACAGTCTCAACTTTGTTTTTCTGGGCTTTTTAAGCCAGCTATTTTTCTTAAATAGATTAGGGAAGCTAGAATAATCATCTTTCAATGCTAGGATGAAATCTAGGATGAAAGTTTATATATTTATGAACATTTTAGATTTCTTAATACAGCTATGCATTCCCCCCCCCCCAATTGAGATTGAGAGAGAGAGAAACATTAACTCATTGTTCCATTTACCGTGTTTCCTCATGTATAAGACTCACCCTTTCTGAAAAATTTGGAGTCTAAAATCTGGGTGCATCTTATACAGTGGTTGTAGTTTTGTTTTGTTTTTTACTTGCATTTCCCGCTTTTTCACGCTTGTTTTTACGCTCCTTGAAGACATTGGTTCATCATCAGATTCAAATGAGGACAAGCTAATGGATGGGAGTTTTGAAGGTGGTGAGTTGTATGAATTTTATGATGAATACAACTTGAATTCAGTAACTTTATGTAATACCTTTTTTTTTCAAATTTCGGGCCCCAAAATTAAGGTGCATCTTATACATGGGAGCATTTTATACTTGGGGAAATACGGTAGCTGTGCACACCTTCTCAGTGCACCAGTTGACACTGTCCATGGAGCCACCTTGCCAGATCTGACGGGCATTACTTTTATAATGAGAAATATTGTTATATTTAGGTTAAATGTTATTTACAGTAGGTTCCCTTTAAAGTGGCAGCAACATTGCTGGCACTTAGCACCTCAGTGAAAACCTTACAGGTTGGTTTGGCACTAGGCAAACATTTTCAGGTGTGTCTATCCTGTGCCAAGGCATTGTTTGCCGATGTGAGATTTAAAGGTTCATTTACTTTAACATTTTTTTGTTAGATTCTCTGCACTTGCAATGTTGATAGAGAGCAGTTTTGGTCCTCAGGAAACCCAGTGCAGTGGAGGGAGCAATTACGATAAAGTGTGCTGAAGGCTCGATAGGTGACTAGACCACCCCTGTTCTTTTAAACCTGTGGTCTATAAGACAAAGTTGTGACTTAAAAGCAGTACCATATGGCACGTTATGAAAGTGTGGTTTGGGAGATTCAGGAAATTAAGGATAATTCAGTAACTGTACTGAATTCACCCATATTTTTATCTTTCAGGTTTCAGCACAAAATGAACATAATCAGGGAAAATAAGGATTTGGCATGTTTCTACACAACAAAACATTCATGGAGGGGAAAGTAAGTATTTCTGTTGGTTTTATTTTCCTGTGCTTCTATTAAAGTATTATTGTAAGCATTACTCACTTCAATATCTTGAGTTGTACTACACAACTCAATAATACTATTTAGTGTCTCTGCTGTAAAGCATCTATACATATCTCAAGCACAAATGTTACATGTAGAATAATTCTATTCTTTTTTTCTTTTGACATGCCTGTTTTCTATATCTGTCTTGGCAAGGAGTTTGGTAAGAATTAAAAATAACAATTAAAAGGAAAATAAACTGGTTATCCACCCTCTGATTGCTCTCAAGTGATGAGGTTATGCAGTGGTAACCTAGTGTTCATTTCACAACCTCATTGCCCAGAGACTAGCCTGTGTGCGATCAACACATTTTCCTATCCATTTGACTGTCAGAGAAAATATACAAATAGTGCCTCTGGTAATCTTTTTTTTAGGTGTGTAATGAAATTTAAAAATTGGGTTTGATCTTTTCTTTTCCTGGAGGAGTGGGGAGGCAGTAACATTTTTTAATAGCTTGCCAGCTTGTCGAGTCAGACCGAGGTTTAGATGCTTTATTTCCTTTTTGTAAAATGGATGGTAATTCTTGCCCTTCAAATTGCTATAAGGATTAAATGACATGATATGAAGTGTGTGATTTAAAAAATATGTCTTAAATACTTCTAGTATTTAATGAATAACACTTGTTGACCATTAGAAAAAAGTTGAGTTTGTGGCTCTTTTGAATAATAGTAATTAAAATGAGTGTGCCGCATTTTGACAAATAGGTGACTTCATTATTCCAGATTAGACCTTAGGTAGATAAAGCATGACGTGCACTAAGCCAATAACTAGTTTTTGTTCTTTTCATTTGTTAGATGATAGTTTGGTAACTTCTTAGAATGGTGCAACCTCTGAATTCTGTAGCATTTCTGGTTTTCACATACAAACTGACTATAATTTTGGAAGATTTAAGTGTTTACTTTTATTTCCTTTTAGTAGATTAATTGTGTGAGCTCCTAAAATAGAGGGCATAATTGTTATCTTTATAGAATGCTTATCTTGAAATTTTTTCTTCAGTTAATTTCATTGAGCAAAGTTAGAAAATTGGCATATTCAGGGTAAAATGAGTTTAATTCTTTAAGCAGCCTTACACAATTATGTATTTAAGTGATCCTTATTTTTTCCTCAACTAGTAGATTGCTCTGATTATCATAATATAACTTATGTTTTTAATGCAATTACAGCATGCTGATGCATTAATTCTAAGAACAAACTTACTGTAATGTTTTTTGCTTTGTGAGCTTGTCAGTAATTGTGATCATTTGGAAAAATTTTTTTAGTGTTCTTAGAGTGACTAGTACTTAAGAAAATCCTCTTTTTTCCTTCTGCTTTTTTATAATAATGTGAAACAGAACTGTTTCTCTTCTATCAGCACAATTCCTTGCCTCCATCATTCATACCTTAAAATGCTTTTGTTTTGTTTTTCTAGCAGCTTTATTAAGATACAGTTTAAACAACATAAATTTTATTTTATTTTTTTACAGAGTCAGAGAGAGCAATAGATAGGGACAGACAGGAACGGAGAGAGATGATAAGCATCAATTAACAGTTTTTTTGTTGCCATTGCAACATCTTAGTTGTTCATTGATTGCTCTCTCACATGTGCCTTGACCGCGGGCCTTCAGCAGACCGAGCCACCCCTTGCTGGAGCCAGTGACCTTGGGTCCAAGTGGTGAGCTTTTGCTCAAACCAGATGGGCCCGCGCTCAAGCTGACGACCTCGGGGTCTCGAACCTGAGTCTTCCACATCCCAGTCCGATGCTCTATCCACTGCGCCACTGCCTGGTCAGGCAACAACATAAATTTTATTCTTTAAAAATGTATATCAGTGTTTTCTTAAAGTTGTGAACCATCTCCACAAACTGTTTCAAAACACCTTCATAACTGCCCAAAAAGTCTCCTCTAAAAATATTAGCAGTTACAGTACTTCTCTTGTCCTCTTCCCAGCATCTGAAGGTTATTAATCTACTTTTTGTGTCAGATTTCCTTATTTAGGACATCTCACATAAGTGGAATTGTAAAATATGTGGTCTTTTATCACAGTCTTCTTTCACTTTACTAAAGTGGCAGCTGGGATTTTTTTTTTTTTTTTTTTTTTTTTTTTTGTGATAGATAGGGACAGACAGGAAGGGAGAGTGATGAGAAGCATCAATTCTTCATTGCGGCTCCTTAGGCTCCTTAGTTGTTCATTGATTGCTTTCTCATATGTGCCTCGATGGGGGGGGTGTGCTACTGCAGAGCGAGTGACCCTGCGCTCAAGCTAACGAGCCCCCGCTTAAGCCGGCGACCTCGGGGTTTCGAACCTGGGTCCTCTGTGTCCTAGTTCAGCGCTCCATCCACTGCACCACTGCCTGGTCAGGCTTTCAGCTGGGATTTTGATAGGGAGTGCATGTAATCTGTAGATCAGTTCAGGGAGTACAGGCAGACCCCGGGTTACGAATGAGATAGGTTCTGTAGGTTTGTTCGTAAGTTGAATTTGTATATAATGTTAGAATAGATACTTTTTTTAACATAGTATTTATTTTTACCTTTCTGTACATATAAATACTTAAACATTTTTAAATACAACCTTAAACTACTGTTTTGGATGTTGCAGAAGATCATGGACTTGTTGGAGAGGCTGGCGCCGGTGTTAGAGAGTCAGAGTTTGATTCTGCTACTATAGTAATTTTCTTGAAGTAGGCATTAAGGGAGGTTTGTACAGAGCTTTTCTTTTTCTCATCGTAAACGGTCTTGTAGCATCTCAGGTTTTTGGTAACTGTACAGTGAACTTTGGTGAACCTCTCTGTATCAGGATCTTGCTCCTCTATACTATTCTTGCTTCAATGAAACGAAAAGCACCAGCTACCTCTTAAAGAACACTTTTTCAGTTCTGGAATGTGTAGGTCCTTGTTTTCTTTCCTAAATGCTGTCATCTGCTGCTTTAGTTTCATAAGGTCTTAATTGGTTAGTTCTTTGCCTGGGGAGTCAAATAACTCTGTGATATCATTTTCACTGATGTCCAACTGCAGTCGGTTACCAAAGGCCCTTCATTTGTAAATATGAGTTGTACATGAGTTAGATGTTTTACTCAAGGACTTACTGTAATTGCCACAACTTCTGCTTTGGGGAATATGCTGTCAATCAAACGTAGAGATAAGTTGGGAGACAATATCTGCAAAAGACTTGAAATTTGACAAAGGACTATTACCAAAATTAAACAAAGAATCCTTAAAACTCAACAACCAAAAAACAATCATATTAAAATATGAGTCAAGCCTGACCAGGTAATGGCGCAGTGGATAGAGCTTTTGACTGGGACACAGAGGACCCAGGTTTGAAACCCCAATGTTGCCGGCTTGAGTGTGGGCTTACCAGCTCAAGCACAGGGTCACTGGCTTGAGCCCAAAGGTCACTGGCTTGAAGCCCAAGGTTGCTGGCTTGAGCAAGGGGTCAGTTGCTCTGCTATAGCACTGCCCCCATCATGGCACATATGAGAAAGCAATCAATGAACAACTAAGGAGCCGCAATGAAGTATTGATGCTTCTCATCTCTCTCCCTTCCTGTCTGTCTGTTCTTATCTGTCCCACTCTCTGTCTCTCTCTCTCTCTCTGTCTCTGACACACACGCGCGCGCGCACACACACAACCGCACACACACACACGGAGCTTTAGCTACCTCACCAAAGAAGATGTACAGGTGACAAGTGAGGAATTGGAAAGATGCTTCACATTACAAGCCATTGTGGAAATGCAAATGTAGTGCTACCACTCCACATCTGTTTGAATGACCAAACTCCAGAACACTGACAACATCAGCAAAGGACGGTGAGAGTGTAAAGCAGTAGGAACTCTCATTCTTTGCTAGTGGGAAGGCACAGTGGCACAGCCTCTTTGGAAAACGATTGTGTGGTTTTTTACAAAACTCAGTGTCCTCTTGCCATATGATCCAGCAGTTACACTTCTTAGAATTTATTCAAAGAAGTTGAAAGCTTATGTTCACACAAAAACCTGCACACAGATATCTATAGCATCTTTATTCATAATTACAAAAACTTGGAAGCAACCAATAGGTCCTTTAGTAGCTGAATGGATGAATAAACTGATACATGCAGACAGTACATATTATTCATATGTGACAGAAGTGAATCATCAAGCTATGCAAAGACCTAGAGGAAATTTAAGTGCATAATACAGAGAGAAAGGAAGCAATCTGACAAGGCTGCATGCAGTCAGGGTTTCAGCTATATGACCTTGTGGAGAAGGCAGCGATTTGGAGACTGTCAAAACACCAGTGGCGCCTGACCTGTGGTGGCGCAGTGGATAAAGCGTCGACCTGGGAACACTGAGGTCGCCAGTTCAAAACCCTGCACTGGTTCGGTCAAGGCACATATGGGAGTTGATGCTTCCAGCTCCTTCCCCCTTTCTCTCTCTCTCTCTCTCACTCTGTGTCTCCTCTCTAAAATGAATAAAATTAAAAAATAAAACAACAAAAAAACACCAGTGGCTGCCTTAGAGGGAAGGGTGACTAGGCAGAATACAGATGGTGTTCAGGGCTGTGAAACTACTCAGTATGACACTGTAATAGAGTATGCATGTCATTATACAGTTGTCCAAACCCAGGGAATATACACCAAGGTGAACCCTAATGTAAACTGTGGACCTTGGTTGAGGTGCGTCTGTATAGGTTCATCAGTTGTAACATGTACCACTCTGGTGGAGGATGTTGATACGGGGGAGGCTGTGCGTGGGTGGTGACAGGGAGTATTTGGGAACTCTGCGTCTTTTCCTTAAAATACTGCTGTGAACCTAAAACTGCTTTAAAAATAAAGTGTTTTGTTTTAAAGCTAGTTCCACTTGAGCTAGAAAAAATGTGGACCTGACATCATGAAATTTAAGTCCTTAAAATACAGCAGATCCTTGAATAATACTATTTCATTAAATGTCATTTGATGAGATGCAGTAGGAACTTTTGTTAAAACCAGTTAGCCTATGGTAAAATTAGTTTTATTATATATCATTTTGCCACAGTTCCAAGAACCTGTTGATGATGATGTTAAGCAAGGACTGCCCTTTATTTACTCTGAGATAAGTAGGACATTTTCTCACTGAGTTTTTGGGACAGATATTTGCACAGAGAGTATGTCCTTTACATTCCTTCTTTCTCTTTTTGATGAAGTACAACTTCTAATGTGAATGAGCTTTCCTTCTTAAGTGAAATTGATTGTTCAAGTAGAGCTTGACCAGTATCAGAGTATCATGGTATTATGGTAATAAAGCCAAATGAATGATCAAGTTGTCTATTTTGTTTTGTGTTTAATATGAGTGTAGCAGTCATAACTACTGGAAACGTAGTGATACTAATTACAGTTACCTCCTTGACTATGGCGTTTTGAGCCACTTCTCTCATTAGTCAATCAGCAGAATAGTAGCAATAAGAACAGTTAGCATTTATTGGTTGTAAACAATAGTGACAGCACTTTACATAGATTATTGCTAATTCTCAACATTTTATATGGGGAAACTGAAGCTTAGAGAGGCTGTTCAAGTGTTCAGAGGATACATAGAAAGTGAGTTGTCCAGACAGTATTTGAACCCAGGCAATGTGATTCTAGAGCTGACAGACTTGACTATTAGACTGTAGTACCTCCTTTAGCAATGCTTACCATTGCTGTCCTAACTCTGAAAAACCTTGTATTTCAGATATCCTTAGTTTAATTTGATGGACTAAAACTATAGTTCAAGTAACTGGATTCTCACACTTTATTAATAATAAAAGGGCAAGACCAGATTCTGTGAGAATCCTAAAGGCTTCTAGACATTGGTGGCTAAAACTTACTTACATTTTTAAAAAATAATGTATTGACTTTTTAGAGAGAATGGAAGTGGGGAGGGAGATGGAGAAACATTGATTTGTTCTACTTTTTTATGCTATGCATTTATTGGTTTGATTCTTACATGTGCCCTGACTGGGGACCAAACACATAGCCTTGGTGTATAGGACGATGCTCCAACCATCTGAGCTACCCAGCCAAGGTGGCAAACTTATTTTAAAAAGGTCGAAGGAACTAAGGTGTTCAGCCTAGGAAAGAGAATTCAAATTGAAAGTCTGATTGACAGAAAAGTTAGTTATGTTCTGTGTGAAGCCAAAAGACAGAACTTGGACCAGAGGGTGATTATGTTGGCTTAGTTAAACTAGCCATTAAAACTAGCCATCTTTGCCTAGGGTACTATAAAGTTTCAGGCTACATGTTATGGAAACTAAACTAGTAACATGAAAGCTTCGTTCAGTTCTAGATAAAATGAGGCCCATTGTATAGACTAGCCACTGAAAGAATCGAGGGTCTTAAATATCAGAAGTAACATACAAAGGTTTTATGACCTAAACAAATTTGATAACTCATTTTAGTAGGAAACGTGGAGCTTTTTCTGTACTTTACTAAGAGTAATGTTGAATTTTCTCTAGTTTGAGAGAAAACTGAATAATATGAATTTCTTTGCAGAAAAATAAGACATTTTGATGGTGGCCAATATTTTTGTAGTATCTCTTTGTGTTGATGCCTTTGTACATGCCTAATTGATATAAGCTAGTGAAGAGTATTTGACTCTAAAATTAATTTTCACATGAGTGACAAGTATCTTAGCTCTTACTACTTTAAAGTTTATTCAGATGTCTGAATTAGTTGACTAAATAATAAATAAAATGTAGGTCTTTAAGGAACCGATTTTCTTATTTACTGCTGTATGGTTGAACCAAGTACAGTGTTATGTGTCCATTGAATATTGGATCAAACAGTGATAATATCAAATGCAGTATCTTTTTTAAGGTGAGAGAATGGGACATAGGCAGACTCTATACATACACTCGACCAGGATCCACCTGGTAACCCCATGTAGGGCTGATGCTTGAGTACTGAGCTATTTTTAGCACCTGAGGCTGATGTGTTCCAACAGAGCTATCCTCAGTGCCCAGGGCCACATTCAAACCAATTGAGCCACTGGCTGCAGGAGGGAAAGAAGGAGAGAAGGGGCAGGGGAGAAGCAGATGTTCACTTCTCCTTTGTTCCCTGACCAGGGATTGAACCTGAGACATCCATATGCCAGTTGAAGTTCTAGTCATTGAGCCACCAACCAGGGATCCAAATGTAGTATCTGAGCCAACACATTAGTTTAATTTTTAAAGTTACCATATGAAGAAAAGTCATGTTATCAAAAGTTGTTTCAAAGAGGCAAGCAATAGAATGATACAACATTTTTGTTTGCAGGAGTTAAATAACATTATGAGTGTATTTGTTTTAGTATAAGTTAATACAAGTTAATTCTGTCTATTCAAAATTCTGAACATAATCTATCAAACATCATCTATCAAACTTGATTATTTCCTCAGCTTTTGCTTCAGTGGTCTTTCCTTGCTTTCAGATGACCTTTCTTATCTTCATCAGCTTTATTATTGGCACAGCATGCTTTACTTGTTCTTATCTTAATTACCAATTGCTGTGGGAGCAGGAAGCCCCATAGATAAAGCAGTTGCCTCAAACAGTTTTTTTATTTGCTGATTTGCACTAATACTGGCTAGTGTCATAATTGTAAATTACACTATATAGGTAAAATAAATTATACTTCTTAATAATCTATCGCATTAGAATAAATCTGTGAGATAGTGAAAATTTAGGAGGTGTAGGGAAAACCCAGCTAACCTTGAAGCCTCTATGACTTGGACTGGTGAACTTCAGTTAAAAGCCCTGACGGAATGCCTGTCTCGTGGATGCAAACACCAAAGGAATGCATATGAAGGGGTTTTAGAAAATTAGCCTAGAGGTTCTACATTGCCCCTTCCTATGTGCTTGTAAACTAGCAAAAGAAATAGAATGTACTGGCCCAAATTAGCTCTTTCCCCATGTCAGCAAAATGGCCGTTAGTCATTCTTTCCCCTTATCACCTGGTCTCCCTCCCTTGTAATCCTGTTACCTCTGTTCTACTTCTGATAATAAAAGCTAAGGGAGAAGGAGATTCAGGAGGTCTTCTTTGCCTCCTTTCTCAGGCCTCCCCCTCTTCCTCTTGACATAAGTTTGTGTCTTGAGTAGGTTTCTTCTGCACGGCACTGGTAGTTCACAGCGGGCTAGAGTACTACAAGGAGGGGAAGAAATGTCTGCTCTTATATAAGGCATTTGTGGATGTGTGTAACTTTAGATCCTGAATAAAATGGAACAAATACAGTAAAGTCAATAAGGAATATTAGTTTCTTAGTTGGGCAAAAAGTTGTTTGCTTTTACATTTCTTTATATATTTATATGGTGTCTTTTGTCATATTTCTCATGTTTCGTTTACATTTATCTAAATTCCTTTTATAACTTGATTTTATATAGTTGTATTTTTATAATAAGAACTTTCTTTTAGTATGATACTTTTTTAAGACTTAGCCAACAATTTGGCCCTGGTTGGCTGGCTCAGTGGATAGAGCATTGGCTCAGCGTATAGATATCCTGGGTTGGATTCCCAGTTAGGGCACACAGGAGAAGCGACCATCTGCTTCTCTCCCTTCTTTCCCTCTTTCCCTTCCACAGCCAGTGGCTTGATTGGTTCAAGCATTGGTCCCAGGTGCTAAAAATAGCCGGGTTGATTCTAGCACAAGCCTCAGATGGGGGTTGCCAGGTGAATTCCAGTCTGGGTGCATGCAGGAGTCTGTCTCATTATCTCCCTTCCTTTCCCTTAAGAAAGGAAAAAGAGAGAGGAAAAAAAGAATTAGCCAACAAATTAATCTTAAACCCCCTACCTAGAACAGCAAACTGATGTGATTTTTAAATAGCAGTTTCACTTTGTATATAGTGAGTAAAATGTAGTTTTTTTCATAAAAATATGAACTTAGTCTTTTCCTAATGTTATAGTGCAGGGGTCGGGAACCTTTTTGGCTGAGAGAGCCATGACACCAACATATTTTAAAATGTAATTTCGTGAGAGCCATACAATATGTTTAACACTAAATACAAGTAAATGTGTGCATTTTATGTAAGACCAACACTTTTAAAGTACAATAAGTCTTTGAATTCTTTTTAATAATGTTGTTATGCTGTTGCTAACCAATGATGAGTAAAGTACTTACCATTAATGTGACTTCTGGTGCTACATGGTTTTGCTGATGGCTTTGTAGTCTGGTTGATACATGGTGAGGTTAAGCTTCATTGCAGGCATTGAGACTTCCATTCGTTAAACATGATTGTAGATTGGTCTTAACGTTCTTTCAATGTGAGAAAGACTGCTCACATGCGTACACAGAGCTAAACATTGTCAGTACTGCAATACTTACACGCTGCAGTGTGTGGTATGTGACGGGAAGCGCATTCCAAGTTTTGACAATCAGCTGGTCTGTGGGTTGAAGTTTTTTCATTTCTCCCCACTTGAGTTTGCTCGCCAAGTCTGCTTGCTGTTGTGCAAGTCTTTCCAAATCTTCATTCAGTAACTTGAACTTATTCACCCACATGTCTGAGGCCTTCAGGTCAGCAGCTTGTAGCTCAAAATCTCTGACGGAGACACTGGGGATGTAACTCAGGTCGGCGCTGTCCACTGCACACTCATGTGGATAGGTGATGAACTTAAAAAGATGAGTGTGCTCACAATTCTCCAAAGCACGCTTTGAATGACTGCAGGAGATTAGATGTGAAGCCCACTAGCTGCTGGAGATCAAGATGTTGAGCAGGGTCACTTGCTGTGCATGCATCTTTAAACTCTCCCAGTTTTTCAAAGTGTAGTAAATGACCTGTTTCAATGTCGGCGATGAAGAGTTCCAGCTTGTTTTCAAATGCAAACACTGCTTGTTGAAGGGATAAGACTGTATTTCCAACACCTTTCATTTTTACATTGAGCTGGTTCAGATGTTCAGTCATATCCACGAGATAGTAGAACTTCAGGAGCCACTCAGTGTTAGCTAACTCAGGATGCTCAACATTTTTCATTTTAAGAAAAGTCTGGATTTCGCTCAGACAAGCCACAAAATGGCTGAGCACCTTCCATCTTGACAACCAACGCACATTGCTGTGCAGAAGCAGACCAGGATAAGTATTCCCAACTTCATCCAGTAGTATTTTAAACTGGCAATCATTTAAAGCTCGGGCAACAATAAAGTTGACCCCCCAGATGACCAGCAACATCACCTCAGCAAGCTGCTTGCCATACATCTGAGCACAAAGCGCCTCCTGATGTAGGATGCAGTGAAAACTTAGAATGGGTCTCTTTTCATGTTCACGAAGAAGCGCTACGAATCCTGTTTTTCCGTACCATGCACGGAGCACCATCAGTACACACCAAAATAAGTTTATCCATCGGTAGATTTTTTTCTTTAGCGAACTCAGTGAAAGACTGGAATAAATCCTCCCCTCTTATTGTCTCTTTCATAGGCAAAACGCATGACTTTCCTCATGTAGTGTGTCACCAACAGCATACCTTGCAATCACGCTGAACTGGGATAAATGTCTTACTTCTGTTGACTCATCCAGAGCGAGAGAAAAGAATGGTGCTGCATTTATATCCTTCACTTGTGTTGCCTCAATTGGATTTGCCATCATGATGGTACGAACTTGAACAGTTCTTGTAGACAGAGGCATGTCTTTTATTCATTTGATTATCTTGTCTTTATCCAAAAAGTCATCAGAAAGTTCATTGGCCACATAAAGCATGAATGTTTTGGCATACTCCCCATCTGTGAATGGCTTTCCGTTTCTCACAATTGCTAAAGCACCAGCAAAGCTCGCCGAATTCCAGTCACCTTGTTGGGTCCAAACACAAAGTTGTTGCTGACTAGCTTGCACTCTGCACAGTAGCTCTTGACATGCTTTCTTCCTGCTGTCTCCGCTGGATATTTCGATGCAAATGTAGTATAGCGTGTGTCGAAGTGCCGCTTTATATTTGACTGTTTCATCCATGCAATTTTATCATTGCATATTAGACACACTACAGAACCTGCTCTCTCTACAAAGGCGAATTTCTCTGTCCATTCCTACTGAAAAGTACTATACTCCCCACCTTTTTTTCTTTTAGCCATCTTCTCCGTCAAAAGGGTTTCTGCAATTAGCTAGCTGACTACTTGATTTAAAGAAAGTTTACTTCCTGACCTCACAATGACCTGTGTATGTTATGCATTATCTAATAAAAATTTGGTGTTGTCTAGGAGGACAGCTGTGATTGGCTCCAGCTACCCACAACCATGAACATGAGCAGTAGAAAATGGATTGTAATACATGAGAATGTTTTATGTTTTTAACATTGTTATTTTTTTTATTAAAGATCTGTCTGGGAGCCAGATGCAGCCATCAAAAGAGCCATAGGTTTCTGACCCCTGTTATTGTGGTTATGAATAAAAATTTGGTGTGAAATTAGTTGCTGTCTGTTAGGCAGATGAGTTTGTAAAATATCATTTCTGAGTTTGCTCACTTTTATTGTTAAAAATGGCACTGCTCATGTGAAACTGCTAATTACCTTCCTGCTTGGGAAGGGCCATTGTTATGATAATGTGTGCCTGGAGGAGGGGTTTTTGTGGGCCCAGGTAGTTTTTTTAGAAGGAGGAGGCCACTTTTTGCAAAGAAAGAAGCCAAGATAGCAGGGAATGAGAAAGAAGCCAGTTTGTGCAGAGAGTAGGAAGCCATTTTTGCAGGGTGAGAGCAAAAATGAGGGAGAAGATGTGCAGATGGGGAACCAGAGATGACTAAGACTGGTGGGGCATTTGATACTAGGAAAACCCAGATGTGTCAGTGGCTTTGGGAGCCCTGAATGGAAAGGGAAGTATTTTGCTTCTGTGTGTTTCTCACTGGCTGGTTGCAAGGCTAGAATAAAGGAATGGTCCACCATATTTTGGCTCCCCTGTTTCTTTACTGTCTGCCCAAATCTAATAGGAACCTGCATATGAATAGTCACGATGGCAGCGGCCCCTGGCCTTACTCTGTCTTGACTTATATTTTGTTTTAAAAACAAGAGTAAAGCAATGGGTCATTGATTTGAATGCATGTTGATTTACTGTTTTGTTTTTGCAAGAGAGAGATTGAGGGACAGGGACAGACAGGAAGGGAGAGAGATGAGAAGCATCAATATTTTGTTGTGGCACCTTAGTTGTTCATTGATTGCTTTCATGTGCCTTGACCAGGGGCCTCCAGCCAAGCCAGTGACCTTGGGCTCAAACCAGCGACCATGGGATCATGTCTGTGATCTTACACTCAAGTCAGATGAGCCCCCTCTCAAGCCAGCAACCTCGAGGTTTTGAACCTGGGTCCTCACATCTGAGGCTGATGTTATATCCACTGCACCACTGCCTGGTCAGGCTATGTTGCCTTACTGTTGGATAGATTGGACTACTTAGCTATCTATCTGACAAACGTTGAGTATTTGCTGTATGCAGTGCTGGGTACTATGGTAGGAGTTAAGAGTTTCAAAGGTAATGAAGACATGTACCTTCCTGAATTTGTAGGATCTTTGTCTTTTTTTTATGACTTAGGACAGCGATTTTTGACCAATGTGCCCCCCAAATTTTAAAACATGTAGTACCTGACTACTTAGGGACACTGACCACTTTCCCCTTAGATTGTCAAATAAAAAATGACAATAGCTTATACAACAATAGTTGTCTAGTATGATTGCCCTGTATTGAACCATAACAATATATAGGTCATATAATAATAGACTTTTATCTTATTGGACATGTTACATAATAAGGTTACATCTGATTGGTTAATTCTTGGTATCAGAAATCCTTATATACAAGTTTAGGCACCTGATTTTTTACAAAATCATTTTGGAGCAAAAAGAGTAGGTAATTATTTTTGTAAATCAATCAAAATTATACTTTTTTTTTTGTGAGATCTGCAAAAAACATATTTTTTGGTGTGCCTCAGAATTTTAGTAATTATGTATGCCTTGAGGTGAAAAAGGTTGAAAATCTTTGAGTTAGGATATTAGTGACTTAGATTTTAAAAAACTTTAATTCCAAATATTGTGACTTGACATACCATATACATGAGATCATTCAGATTTTAATCTTTAAATCATACAAAGGTCTTTTTATATTTTCTTTGAAGGTTAAGGGGTGTTTACAGAAGTTTTTTAAATACCCTACAGGTATTTGCCCTGTCCTTATAGGGAAGTTCAGTAGCCATTCTAGAGAAAAGAGGCATGGGAGCTCTTATGGAGGAATGGAAAGGGAATAGAGGAGAATGTAAGGGATGTTGTAAGAATTTTCTTACAGCTTTCTTCTTTTTTTTTAATTCAGTGAAAGGGGAGGCAAAGACATACTTCCACATGTGCCCCAACCAGGATCCACCCGGAGAGCCCCCTAGGGGGCAGTGCTCTGCCCATCTGAGCCATTGCTCAGCAACCAAGCTCTTCTTAGAGCCTGAAGAGGAGGCCATGGAGCCATCATCAGCTCCCAGGGCCAACTCGCTCCAGTCGAGCCATCACTGCAGGAGTGGAAGAGAGAGAGAAGTGAGAAGGGGAGGGGTGGAAAAGCAGATGGGCGCCTTTCCTGCATGCCATGACCAAGAATTGAACCCAGGACATCCACACACTGGGCTTAGGCCAGGGCCTATATCTTTCTTCTTAAGGCTTTAGAGATCAGTATTTATCTGATCGATAGCTCTGAGTTCACCAGTCTTGATAGTACTTTGGGCCTAATGGGCACCTAACTCCAGGATACTTTTGTTGAAGGATCTAGAACAGGCATGGCCAACATATGGCCCATGGGCCGGATCCAGCCCATGTAATGAGTTTATGCAGCCCACGATTAAATTTTTAATATTCTCTACTACTTTAAAATCTCAGCTACTCAGAAGCAGAAGTGTCTTTGATTATTGGAAATTGAGATATTTAAGAAGATAGCGATACGCAGAATAGAATTCTGCGTGTGACTAATATAGGGTTAACTTCCAATAATTGGTCAAATGGATTCGGGATACTTCTTTATTTTTTTAAAAATTCCATTATAAAGATTTACAACTTTTGTACTCGTCCGTACTCGATATGAACTGTTTGACGTTTAGTGACGATGTGAAACCCATATTCTTTTAGGTGGAGTTTGCCAGTAAACACCCAAGGTCAAACAGTTCGTTTATTTTTGTGGTCAGTGTGCTGAATCAAGTGGCCTTGTAGCATAGACAATAGCTGCAGTTGATAACTGAAAACATGTCCAGGCTGTTTGTAAAACGAAAGAATTGTTTTATTTGTGATATAACCCCTTCAAGCTCATTCTATTACTTAAATATTGTTTCGATTGATTGTGATACAGTTTGGATATTTATACGGTATATAATCATATTTTTATTAAAATAATATTGTATATTAAAATTTTTTCACTCACATTTATTCGTAAACAATTACATAATAAAATTTTGTTTACTTAAATGAATCGTTTTTGTATTTAACATTTTTAAATTTTAATATTTTGTCCAGCTCGTGAAAAATGTTTTTTTTTCTAATATGGCCCAGAGGCAAAAACTGTTGGCCACGCCTGATCTAGAATATGCTCTTCCGATGTGGCAGCCACTAACCACTTGTCGCTAATTAAATTTAAATAAAATTTAAAATTTGGTTGCATTAGTCACATTTCAAGTGCTCAATAGCTACATGGACTGTAGATGTTGGACATTTCGATCATCTCTGAAAGTTCTTACATGAGCCTGACCAGGCAGTGGTGCTGTGGATAGAGCATTGGACTGGGACGCAGAGCACCCAGGTTCGGAACCCCGAGGTTGCCAGCTTGAGCGCGGGCCCATCTGGTTTGAGCACAGCTCACCAGTGTGAACCCAAAGTCGCTGGCTTGAGCAAGGGGTCACTCGGTCGGCTGTAGACAACCCCTCAACCCGCGTCAAGGCACATATGAGAAAGCAATTAATGAACAAAAAAGGTGCTGCAATGCAGACTTGATGCTTCTCATCTCTTTCCCTTTCTGCCTGTATGTCCCTATCTGTCCCCTTCTCTTTTGCTTTCTCTTTCTGTCTCTGACACACACACACACACACACACACACACACACACACACACACTTCACACACGAATGTTCTTGCATAACAAACATGTTAGAAGGGCCCTAGTTGTGTGGAAGTTAGTGTAGAATTGCAAAGATGATTTTCTTAACTGGTCTCTGGTCTCCGCTAAGACTTTGTGACATCAGTTGACATTTGGAAATTTTCAGGCTTTTGATTTTTATGCTTTTGCTCCCAAAGTAAAACATCCTGTAGTTTCATTTTAGGATTATAAAAGATGACATATTTGACTCTCAAGATGCTTTTGAAAGAATTTATTTCACATTTATATCTAATATTTGATTTTATTATGCAGTCTTCTGCAAATACTAATTTAACAAGATCATCTGTATTTTTCTTTGTTTCCATTAATTGGTTAGACTTCTGAAGTTTTGAGAGTTTTAGCTGTTTAGGTAAATCCTCATCTATTTTACAATCCCTCAACCCTCACCCCACTTTAGAAAACAGCTATTAAATGTTTTTATGTTAGAAGTAAGTGCTCTCTTTAGTTTCCCACTCGACTTTAGACATTTGAACTTAGGGGAAAAATACTTTAATGTAGCAGTACTTTTCATATGACTATGTGATATAGATTAGTAAAATCTATCATTTATTCCCTAAGTGGAAATAACTTTATCATTTTTATTATGTAATATACTGATTTGACAACAGCAAAATTAAAATATGGAAAATTTTTTTTGTGACAGAGACAGAGAGAGACAGATAGGAAAGGAGAGAGAATGAGAAGCATCAATTCTTCATTGCGGCACCTTATTTGTTCATTGTTTGCTTTCTCATATGTGCCTTGATGGGGGGGCTTGCTACATCAGCCGAGTGACCCCTTGCTCAAGCCAGCGACCTTGGGCTTAAGCTGGTGAGCTAAGCTCAAACCAGATGAGCCTGTGCTCAAGCTGGCGAACTCTGGGTTTCGAACCTGAGTCCTCTGCATCCCAGTTTGATGCTCTATCCAGTGCGCCACCACCTGGTCAGGCAGAAATATCTCTCTTGATCTTAACTGGTATATTCCTAGTGTGCTACCCTTGAGTCCTATCATGGCTGTTGGTTTAAGGAAATGTATTTTTATTGTATTTAGTTTAAACGCAGAAAAATGTGACCTCCATAGGTATCAAAATGCCATCTGATTGTATTTAACATCCATTTTGATCATGTAAAAATCTCTTAAACTAAAAAGATATTTCACTAAATAGAATCAATTTTATTAATAAAGTTTTCTAATATTGAACTTTCTTTTCCTGAAATGAACATTTGGTCATAGTGTATAACTATATATTTTAATATGTTACTTGATTCTTATTGCTAATACTAATTTAAAAATAGATTGGTGTATTTTATTTCTTCTTTTTTGTGCTCTCTTACCAGGTTCACTTAAAGAATTGAGAGGCTGTCTTTAATCTGTTGTCTGGAACAATTTAGGAAGCATAGGATGTAACCTGTTCCTTTAAGGTTTTATCTCCTTGTTTGAGCCTTGGTGTTTTTAGGATATAATTCTTTGCAGCTTTCTTAAATTCTTCTATGTTGGGGTTGATTTCCTTTTAGTTTTCAAATTTATCAGCATAGAATTATACACATCATTTTTATATGTGTGTGTCTGTGGTTATAAACTTTTAATCTTAATTTTTTTTCCTTAGATTAATAATGTTCTACCTATTTTTAAATTTTATTTCCAAGAAAACAAAGTTTTAAGTAAGGTTTTCTAATTTAGTTTTACTTTTATCTTATAAAGGATTACTGATATCCAAATGGTTTTTCTCCTTTAGATGTTTGTTACTTTAAGTGAAGGAAGTGAAGTGAGAAGTGAAAATTGCTTGTCTGTGGTTTGTTCTTCCTACATCTATAAAATTGTGACGCTGAAATGTAATAGGTAGTTGCTTAAATTGAAATGATAAAGATTCTAGGATATGGCTGTGACAGACAAGTTGCAGGTCATAGCTTTTCCTTCCTTTGTAACATGGTTTTGTTAAAAGGATATTTTGAAAGAATTAGTAGTGTGCAGTGTCTTTGAGATGGGGAGAGAGAGGAAGGGAGAGAAATGAGAAGCTTTGACTTGTAGTTGTGGCACTTTAGTTGTTCATTGATTACTTCTCATATGTGCCTTGACTGGAGTCTCCAACAGAGCCAGTTATCTCTTCTTTTTTTTTTTTTCTTTTTATTTTATTCATTTTATTTATTCATTTTATTTTACTCTTTTTTTTTCTTTTTATTTTATTCATTTTAGAGAGCAGACAAAAAGTGAGTGAGAGAGAGAGAGAGAGAGAAAGAGAGAAAGGGGGGAGGAGCTGGAAGCATCAACTCCCATATGTGCCTTGACCAGACCAGGGCAGGGTTTTGAACTGGCGACCTCAGTGTTCCCAGGTCGTCGCTTTATCCACTGCGCCACCACAGGTCAGGCTCCGAGCCAGTGATCTCTTGCTCAAGCCAAGCAACCTTGGGCTCAAGCCAGTGACCATGGGATTATGTCGATGATCCATGCTCAAGCTGGGGAGCCTGTGCTTAAGCCGGTGGCCTCGGGGTTTCAAACCTGGGACCTCAGCATCCCAGGCCAATGCTCTGTCCACTGCACCACTGCTGGTCAGGCTTTTTTTTTTTTTTTTAAATAAAACTTTTCCATTTAGAATCTTGGCATCTTCAGGTGGTGTTTTGCTAACTTCATGTACAGGGGTTCCTCAGGTTATGACACAGTTCCATTCCTACAACAGTGACGTAACCCACATTTTGGTTTAAGTCGAAACATACCCTAGCCTAAGTCACTTACCTATCCTAACACAGTTGTAAAATCATAATCTAGGACATAAAAACACAACTAAGCCACAGCTGTACTGTATACTGTACTGAAGTAGCTGAAAAAAATGACCAAAAATGAGTGTAAAACATTCCTTACCTTTATTCCTGTGGTTGGCTTGCACCCTGGAAGGGGCATTGCAAGGTGGGAGAGAGTGAGCTATTGGGAGGAGGAAGCTGGAGAGGCAGGAGAACCTGCAGAAGGTGCTGGAGATACTGGGTCAGATGAATCAGGATTGCCTAAGGAGCATGCAGGAGATGCTGGAGATGATTCTACCTGCCCTACGGGTGTTTCAAGTCAAGAAGAAGATGATGTAGAGGGTACAGGATCTGTTGCAGGCCTCTACCTTTTTAAAGAATTGTTCTAGGCTAGTGTGGAAGGTTAATGACTTTTAACCAAACTGGTTTGCCCAGGTAGTCCATAAGTACGACGATAACTGGATAATCTGAAATACATCTCAGTTTTTTAAGATTTTATGGGAGTGAGCATGTAAACTCGAAACATTGGATGTTGAGACTGTTGTAACCCAAGGACCCCCCTATAGTAGCAATACAAGATTGCTTGCTTAGATAATTTTCTAATTAAGGATCTTATTAGTTCACAGTAAAATGAATGGTGGGTGGGTTTTAATACAAATTAACATTTTATAATGTTAAAAGATGTGAGAATAGCCTGACCTGTGGTGGTGCAGTAGTTAATGAATGCATTGACCTGAAATGCTGAGGTTGCCAGTTGGAAACCCTGGGCTTGCTCGGTCAAGGCACATAACATATGAGAACCAACTACTATGAGTTGATGCTTCCTGCTCCTTTCCCCTACCGTCTTTCTATTTCTCTCCTCTCTCTAAAAATCAATGAATAAAAATATTTTTTAAATGTGAGAATATAAAACTAAGCTATATTTAGTCACTGCTGACACGTTTGTTTATTGAAATGTTCCTTTTGTGATGATATATATTTTCTTACAAAGTGTTTCATTTAAGACTAAATTTCAGTACTTGTTTTTCTTTATAGGTATAAGCGAGTCTTTTCAGTTGGAACCCATGCAGTTACTACATATAATCCCAATACTTTAGAAGTAACGAATCAGGTAATTATGTTAGAAGCTGTTAAGTGTTCCTTTGAATGCCATTTGAATTTTAAAAGCCAGGATATGACCCATAACTCCCTGGCCTGAAATCAGGTTAAAACTTTAGTTTGGAAATATTAAGTATGAAAGAGATTGGTATGCTTATATAATGCTCAGTGCTCAGGACCAAAATAAATAAAAGGCAGCAGGAAGAGAATGTGCCAGTTTCTAGGCTCTAAATGGTTGCTACTTTTTGATACGTTACTACAGATTATAGCCATCTCGCTTATAGAGAATTTGTAAATTAGTTCCATAATTTCAAAGGCTTTGTTGTTAGTGTAATACAGGGATACATAAGTCGCAAGTGCAGTCACAAGTGCAGTGGTTGGAAAATACTCGGCATGGAGCTAGAATTACTGATTATAAAGTCAAGGCTAACTGAACATGGATGAGTAACATTTGTATATATTCCAGCCCATTTGAATTATAAACTAGGCTTGTTTTACAGATTCTTTTTTTATTGGTTTTAACAGATTTGTAGGTAACAAAATATTCCCCATTTTGTTTCACGTCTATGTATTTTATTGTTTTGGGTTAATGTCATTAATCATTAAAATTAAATAGGAAATTTTAATGTTGTCTCTGGTGACTGAAAACTTTAAGAAAATTTTGTGTTATAGAATTATTGTAAGACATAAATACTAGACCTCAATATCATTGTAAAATTTTTTTATTAGTGATTATGGAATTAAGTAGTGAAAATAATTGTTGTATTTTACTATATTTTAGCCCCAGTCGAAATAATTCCTCTCTTTTGTTAGTGGCCTTATGGAGACATTTGTAGCATCAGCCCTGTTGGAAAAGGACAAGGAACAGAATTCAACCTCACATTTCGTAAAGGCAGTGGGAAAAAGTCAGAAACTTTGAAATTTTCTACAGAGCACAGAACAGAACTTCTTACAGAAGCATTGGTAAGAACAGTTCCATATTAATAAACTAAATTTCTCCTCTTTTTCAAATGAAAGTTGTATTAATGTTAGGTTTCAATGTTGTGAGCCTCTGATCCCACTGTGCTTATTTTCTCTTATTGACCTTAATACAACACTGAAAGTTGCACTTTTCTCTAGCTAAAATACTGGAAAAACCTGTGTAATTTATAATTTTAGTCTTTTTAAGTGTATATACAGAACAAAGCAGTTATATGTTTAATTATCTTGTTTTCAATAAAGTCCCATATACTTTCTGTTAAATACCCTTTTTTTAATATTAGTATTACTAATTTGGGATTTTATTTGTTATGGATAGAAAGGACTGATCTGTAATTCTTCCTGTAAGGTATTTTCTCCACTGAGGAAGAAGGAAGGGCGTAGCCACCAAGTGTGGAATAGCAAAAGCTTTATTCAGAGTGCTTCCTGGACTATGTTCTCTGGTCCCAGGGAGGGATAGGGGCCAGAGAAGTCGTAGGGATTCTCCTGCATGGGGGTAATTTATTGGGTTGTTAGGGGGGTCAAGTTCATATGTTATGGCAAAATCCCATTGGCTGACAGAAGGTCGCTCTTTTCCAAAGGACTTCTGGGAAGTTTCTTTTGGCGTGCATGGGTGTGGGCGGTTCCAGGCAAAGTTCCTGGGTCTGGTTCCTCACGTGACCTTCCCCTATTGCCAACCAATCTCACACTTCCCTACCACTCTGTTGTTAACGGGGGTTATATTTTTTTCTTTCAGAGATTTAGGACTGATTTTTCAGAAGGAAAAATTACAGGAAGGGTAAGTATTAACAATTATTAATATCTATTTTTATTTGTTCAAATGTTACCCTTTATTAAAAACCATCCCATGGCATGTATGTTCTTTTTCTGGCAAAACTAAAGGGTAAAAAGGAAACATAATTTTATTTATTTTTATTTTTTTTAAAGTGTTCTATTGTATTTTTATTTAAAATTTTTATTTATTGATTTTAGTGAGAGAGGAATAGAGAGAGAGAGAGAGATACGGGAACATTGATTTGTTCCCGTATGTGCCCTGACCGAGGATCGAACACTCAACCTCTGTGCTTTGGGATGATGCTTTAACCAACTGAGCTATCCAGCCAGGGCAGGAAACATAATTTTAATGTCTCCCAATACTACATGATAGAGAGATGAGCGTGGTTTAATAGGAAACTCAAATATGCAGAATTAGATTTATGATTGTTTGGACAGAGAACTGTGGAGCATTGAAAACCATGCTGTCACCATTCAGGGAGTCTTGATATTCGGTATTCTAAAGAGCAGCAGTAAGGGTCACACTGCTGATAATTCCTGTTGGAACATCCGATGGTTTTTTGGTGTAGGAGTTTCCAGTTTCAGAAATACGAAAGTTGTATGGCTTATGTACATTAAAACCGTCTTATTAGGTGTTCTTGCACTGGATCTGGCTGGTAATACAGCTTTGTGTGGTGCACGGACAGCTTTGGGGAAGTCATGGTTATTTGTTACAATTTTCTTAACTTTTCCCCAGGCCTTCTCTAGCCACATTAGAACAGCATTTAAACTAAATCAGAGACTTCTGGGCTGGAGAGATGGGAATTTATGTTCTTTTCACTCCCGTGGAGTATTGAATTTTTTCCATGAGGAGGTATGCTTTTATAGTTCAGGGGTCAGAGGGAGCCGAATAATGCCTAAATTCATAGCACTTTTTAGAGCTCTGGCTTCTGGCAAAAGACAGGAATTGAATTCTGATGTTGGCAGAACCATTCCTGTCTTTTTAAAGCCCTCATTATCTCCTGTTTTAGCGTCCCAGAAGCCTTACTGATCTCAAATCAAGCAATTGGCTGGTTGCCCTGGAAGCATTTAATATAGTTTAATAGCATTTGGCAAGCTATTTGTTTCTTATTCCTGATAAAATACAGATTTCTATAAATCATAATTTGATATTCTTATTTTAATTATTTTATGGTAGCAGGTGAGCTTTTTATATATTTCATTTGTTTAGAAAACAGCTGCTTCCAAAAGTATATTTATAGATTTTATTTACAAGGTTCCCTTTATATTAATTAATGTTAGCAACTTAATACTTTTCAAAACTTTGTGGTGGAGACCAGTATCTCTAGAAGATTGCCTGAAGGACAGTCCACCTGATCTTAAATAACATCAAGAATAAGTGTGGCACTTCTTTCTCTCCACAGATGATGTGCCGACTAAACAGCACTCTAGCAGAAGTTGAATTTCGTCCTCAGGCCTTCACAGTCACCCCTAGAAACACTCTAAAATAGGGTCTTTCAAGTCTCTTTTCTTTTAACCTTCACAATCCTGAGGGCTAATGATGTGTTTCCATCAGGCATGTCTCGTGACAGTCCATTTCCTGCTGGAAGGAGTGGAGACTGTCCTGCAGAGTGGGTTGGGCATGTCAGTAAGCATACACTGGGAAAGCACCGCCTCTGTTGAGGCTTCCCTTTTATCCCATGCCTTTTGAGCTGTGGCGCTACTCCATCCTTTAGTTCAGAATCAAAGCTCTGAATAGATTCTGGGTTAATGCAGGCCCTTTTGTCTTTCTGCAGAATTCCTTTTATGGAACTATGTGGTGTATGATGTCACCAGTCAGTAATTCAGAGGGGACTTTGTGTGATATGATCTACGTACCTCATTAAGTTTAGTGCTGGGTTGTTAGTGGAGGTTTTTATTATGTGATGCCTTATTTTCTGAACACATACAAGAGAATTTCTCTCTTATTTCAGTGTTAGAAATAGTTGCATTCTTGAGCAAACAGTTTATTTTTACCTTAAGAATCATGTAACTGACTGTACTGATGAATAGGAAACTGGAATTTTTGGGTGGGCAAAACGATACTCATTTCACATCTGACACTTTGTTATCCTTATTCTTTTTGCCAAATTTTGCCTGTATTTTAAATTATTTTTCACTGTATCACACAGTTTTGGTAGCTGCCTCAATTAACCTTTTTATGGTCTTTTTTAAGAATTTAAAGTGCGTAGTAAATTGATGTTGACTGTTCTAATAATTTCTGATACTAGTTACTTCAATTTGCAAATGAATGTTATGGTCTAAATGGGATTTTACTTACTAATGAAATTAAACTGTTAAGATAATTTCCCATTGGTATGATTAGAAAAGCTTAAGGTTAGACTGAGACTTCAGCTTTCTTTCTCAGGCTGAGAGAGAAAATCTATATTAATACACTGAACCAGCTCAGGTTGTTTAAATTGAATACTCCCACTTCCCTGAAGTGTGACTTAGCTCTTTTTCATATCTAACTTAATTAAAATAATCCATCAACAAAAGTTGAAATCTTTTTCCCAGTAAAACTTTTTAAGAATAACAGTTCAAATATTTAAAATTTCCTTTATTATCTTTTTATAGATTTGCATAAGAGTGACTTAAAATTGTTTTACAATACAGTGTGTCCGTAAAGTCATGGTGCACTTTTTGACCGGTCACAGGTCAAAAGTGCACCATGACTTTATGGACACACTGTATTATAGCCCCAAACTTTCTTAATTTAAAAAGGACATACTGTTTTCAGTTAGTGTGAACATAAACACAAACCTTTAAATAAGTAATAATTAGTGTTATTCTTTATTTTTCCAACTATTTGGATAGTAACTCTAAATAGCTATAGTATTGCTTAGATATTTTGGTTTGTTTCAGCAGTAACTAGTACATTAAATGTAGCTTTACATTATGGTAAGTATATATATATGATTCTAAAGTTAATGTCTTTATTTTTCTAGAGATATAACTGTTATAAACATCACTGGAGTGATACAAGGAAACCTGTCATTTTGGAAGTAACTCCTGGAGGCTTTGACCAAATTAATCCTTCAACTAACAGAGTTCTCTGTTCCTATGACTATAGAAACATTGAAGGCTTTGTAGATCTCTCTGATTATCAAGGAGGGTTTTGTATACTTTATGGAGGATTTAGCAGATTGGTAAGTTCTGTTTTTAAAAAGTCATTTAAAAAGGCATATGAGTATTTATTTGAAGGAAAGCAAGTTTTTTCTACTTTATTTTCAAATTTCATGTGTGTCCTTTGGGAGGAAGCATGCTATTAAGAGTTCAGGCTTCGCTATCAAAGGATTTGAATAAGGAGAATATATATGTCATGGGGGTTTTTTGTTGTTGTTTTTTTTTGTTTTTTTTTTTTTTTGAGGAGGAAGTGAAATAATTTATATAAGATACTTATTAGCCCAATGTTTGGCTTTATATTCAGTAAATGGTAGGTTAGGGTTGTTATTTTTATTAGTATTAGTGTCTTTCCTGCAAGTTTCTAAGCTTCCTTTGAAAAAGAGTAATTTAAAATTTCTTGTTTTTAGTCTTTTTTCCTTTGCCCTGCTGTTTGTAACTTGAAATACAAAGCTTCGGATTTGAAAGTTTTGCATATTTTTATCTTAAAATTCTGAATTATATGTAAATTATGGGATATAGCTGAAGCCATTTAAGATACTGAGACCCTAGTTTATCAGTACTAGAAGCTGAGATAGAGATAATGAGCATCTTTTTTTAAAAATAAGAAACATCCTGAATTCGGGGGGACACTAGAATCTATGTAAACACAATAAATTAATAAAAAGAAATTTCTGTGCATAAAAAACAAAGAGAAACATCCTGCTTCTTTGGTGAAACCCCACATCTCAATTCTTTCTCTTGAAAATTTTAATTCTGTGGCTACCGAATGGTCTGGGAACACTACTCCAAGGTTTAGTGCTCTGCACTTAAACTATCCTGCCCTGGTTAGCAGTGCACAGGACAGCCCTGGAACTTTTAGATGTGTAAGAGGTTAGAGGGTAGCAAAAGGTTAATGAAAAGAATAAAGGGGAGGGGCAAACAATCTGACTTACAAAATATGTTAGCTCTTTAGAGATACAGATCTTTTTCATCCTAGATTTTACCTTTATTCAGATGATGGGTACCAACCTTGTGTCCCTCTTCTAGTAACCTAGATGTAGACATTTTGTTACTTCTGAATCTACAGGCCAGAGACGAAATTAGTTCCCTCTTTCACCCTAAAGCAGCCTAAGCAAGTCAGCTGTGGTAGCGCTATCCAAAGGCTCATCGCTTCCCTGGGCAGTGGAAGTTCATAAGGATGGAAAACATACCTAATTACAGAAATATGGCCTTGCTGGCCTTAACAGGATAACTGTTTAATTCAACCAAGCCTTACAATGTGTATGGTTAACATTAAGGATGAGAATTGTCATACTCCTTAATTGCCAACAGTTTTTATTGCTTGGTGGCATCAAGCAATTTTAATCATCCACTTTCTAAGCATACGCTGCCTTTTAAGACAGTAGCTAAAATGAGTCAGTTCACTGTAGTTATAATAGCATGACAGATACATTCAACAAATCTTTATCTGGTACCTTCTACATCCATAGTGATAAGCTGTTGGGAATAAAATCAGTTTTTAAAACATAATCTGACCCAGTGTTTCTCTGCAAGGGTGCTATTGGCATTCTGGACAGGAGCATTCTTGTGTAGGACTCCCCACCCTTTATAAGGACATTTAGCATTTCTGGCCTCCAGGCACCAAATGCAAGTAATATAGTACCTTATTCTTGACCTTTGTAAATACACGACTGGAGGTTGGTTTGTGATATCCATAGGGCAATGGCTTGTAAATATTTAAACATTCTTTAAGGTAATCTTTCAAGAAAGCCTACTATCTGGAAATAGATTAAATCAAAGCTACCTTTGTTGAAACTGGAATCCTGCCCACGTAGTACCCACCAATCCTATTGGACTTAGCTGGGGACCCTTTGGACAGCTCCAGAGTGCTATATTCTACATGGTGATGAAAATCACCTCTGAGTGGTTAAAATTTCAATTTATTGAGCTATTTTCAAGGTTCTGTATAACAGACTCTATGATTTTAATTTAGTATTAATGTTTCATCCACAATGCACTGCTTATTTACCTCTGAAAAGATCTACCATTTCCCCTTTAGAATTGCTACTTCAGTCTCTTTCCTTTGAGTTGATTCAACATGGTTGTGTCTTAGTTACTTCAATCCTGACTTTTTAAATTTCAAAATTTGTGCAGCATTTATTTGCATCAGAGCAAAGAGAAGAAATTGTCAAGAGTGCAATAGACCATGCTGGTAACTACATAGGTATTTCATTGCGAATCAGGAAAGAACCTTTAGAATTTGAGCAATATTTAAATCTCCGCTTTGGAAAATACAGCACTGATGAATCCATCACATCTTTAGCAGAGTTTGTAGTCCAAAAAATATCACCTAGACATCCGGTAAGACCCGTTGTTCAAAATAAAAATTTGTTCATATGATTTTAGCATTTTTCTTCAATCACTTTTTAATGTCTCAATTTTGTTTGAAGGAACCTGTAAAAAGAGTGCTAGCACTTACAGAAACATGTTTAGTAGAACGTGATCCCGCAACCTATAATATTGCAACATTGAAGCCTTTAGGAGAAGTAAGTTTCATCAATGTTAGTTTAAAAGAGATTTCTTCTCATTGATAAATTAGAATAAGTTTCTTTCTATTTTAATATTTCTTTTCATGCTTAAAGAATGGGAAACAAGAAGACTATTTCTTCACATTATATTTACTGATATTTAGACCAATAAATATTTCAAAATTCATTTTCAAATTATATAGTGAATGGAACTTTTTATTCAATAATTGTATGAAAATTTGAGGCTTAAGAAAGTAGCTCTTATCAGCCCCAGACGGGTTGCTGGGTGGATCCTGGTCGGGGCGCATGTGGGACTCTGTCTCACTATCTCCCCTCTTCTCGCTTGGCAAAGAAGAGGGAAAAAAAACAGCTCTTAAATTCTGATATTGTAAACAAGTTACGTGTATAAATACAGATTTTTGTAAAAATGATGTATAGTTTTTCTAACAAAATACCATATAACTAAACATGTTGTTGAACTTATTTCTTGTTTTTATTAGGTATTTGCATTGGTTTGTGACTCAGAAAATCCACAACTTTTTACCATTGAATTTATAAAAGGGCAAATACGGAAATATTCTTCAACAGAGAGGTATTTTTTTTAATTTATCAATCTTTTGAGATTTTATGTGTGCAGGTAAAGTGCTTCATCAAAGAAGAAAAAGAAAGATTTCTAATCCAGAACTTTAAATTTATGTGATTTAGGAAAAGAAAACATTATTTTGTTGTATAGTTAAAATGACCATTGGCCCTGGCCGGTTGTCTCAGTGGTAGAGCGAGTGGTAGAATGTTGGCCCAGTGTGTGGAAGTCCCTGGTTTGATTCCCCGTCAGGGCACACAGGAGAAGCGCCCCTCTGCTTCTCCACCCTTCCCCCTTTCCTTCCTCTCTCTTCCTGTGCTACAGCCAGGGCTTGATGGGTTCTATAGCACATCAGCCCCAGGTGCTGAGGATGCCTTTCTATCTCCCCTCTCATTTGGAAAAATAAAATAAAATAAAATAAAATGACCGTTTAGTTTTCAAATTACTAAAGAGAATAAAAATGGTGACTTGATTTTAAATGAAGTTTATTTCTGAAACCTAAGCTTTTAAAGTATATTTTAAAACTAGCACCTACCACTTTCATTGTTAAATTGTTTGGATAACAGTAGCATGTTACTTTAATGTGAATGCTATACTTGAAGTTAGATTTTTATAGATTAGTATCATTAGGCTGGTTATTTAATTTTCCAGTGGAGTAGGCCTGTATATTTTTATAGTACTGTGACTTGACTGTTGATGTGAAAACTGAAAACCTGTGAGATACTATAGCTCATAAACTCCTCCTGTGAGACAAACACATTTACTATGCTTCTGTGAATGACTGGTTCTCCCTGTATATACTCAGCCATTGTCATGGGGTTCACAGTGTTTATATTCCAGGCAGTTCTTCGATGCTGTTATAAATAGGTAGAGATTAAACCTGTTTTTAAAAGTTAGTTTAAACAAACAAACAAAAAAAAGTTAGTTTAAACAGTTATGGTACATTTTGCCACACTATCTATAATACACCCTTATTAAAGTATTTTCACTTCCTGTAGTATGGGACCAATTTCTTTCCTTAGAAAGCTTTTGACCTAAGGTCAATAAAAATGGCATCAATTTGTTGTTTCACTTATTTATGCATTCATTAGTTGATTCTTATATGTGTCCTGACAGAGAATCAAACCCGGAACCTTGGCATATTTGGGACAGTACTCTGACCAACTCAACTACTTGGCAAAGGGCAAAATTTCCATTAATTCTCAATTGTAAAACCTTTTTATTTTTCACCTTGCTTAGAGATTCCTTATTAGCAAGTTTGCTTGATGGAGTAAGAGCCTCTGGTAATAGAGATGTTTGTGTAAAAATGACATCAACCCATAAAGGCCAGCGATGGGGGTTACTCTGCATGCCCGTTGATGAGGAAGTCGAGAGCCTTCATCTCCGATTCCTGGCTGCACCTCCAAGTAAGTATTGATGTAAATATCATTGCGTTTTCATCCACTTAATAATCATTTAAGAGTTAGGAATGCAAAACTAAATCTTTTTGAATCTTTCTGTCTCCTTCCAGATGGCAGTTTTGCAGAGGCTGTATTCAGGTTCAACGCTAATATTGCATACAGCGGGGTGCTGCACGCAGTGACGCAGGATGTGAGATAGATCCCATTACAATTTGTTCATTGTCATCAACTTGCACTATGGGAACTTTTTTGAAATAATCTCTCTTCACCTAGGGTCTCTTCTCAGAAAACAAAGAAAAACTGATCAATAATGCTATAACAGCATTATTGTCCCAAGAGGGAGATGTTGTTGCTTCAAATGCAGAGCTGGAGAGTCAGTTCCAGGCTGTTAGGAGGCTTGTGGCTTCCAAAGCTGGTTTTCTAGCCTTTACTCAGCTTCCAAAGTAAGTTGTCTTCTGAAACATGACTTCTTTTTGAGAACTTTAACAATTCAGAATAACAAATAATCAACAATTTACCTCTTTATAGCTGATCAAACTTTATAACTTTTTTGTGGTGATAATGGCATTTTTTATTTATGAGAAGTAAAAGGGGAAAGTGGGTGGAACAGAAGGGGATATTGATATCATACTCACCAGTAATATTGACTTTTGTTGCTATAAATTTGAATGGGAAGTTCCACGTCTCTTAGTTTTAATTAACCACCAAATATCTTTACCCTCCAAAGACAGAAATTATTATGAAAACTGGTATGTTCCTGGGTGGGATTCAAAATATGTTATTGCTGTAGTAATACAATGGAAATTTAATGACTGTGACTTTATATGTTAATATAAAATAATGCCCTGATATTGCTTTTGAAAGCTTGTTTTTGGTTCAACAAGGTTTCGGGAACGTCTAGGAGTGAAGGTGATGAAAGCACTCAAAAGGAACCACAACGGAGTGATCCATGCTGCTGTCGACATGCTCTGTGCCCTCATGTGTGTAAGTAGAGTTTTTCTAGGCTGACTGATGGTTTAAATTTCCACAAACTCAGATTTTTACTTTACCAAGGGAATTTAGTGTTTCCAATTTCTTAAATTGTCCTTAGTAGCCATTTGTTTATGCAAATCAGCATTTGTTTATCACATCCTTTAATGTTTAGACAGAGTTCTCTTCTCCCTTGAATTTGCTGACAGTCTCGTAAGGAAGGCATATGTATATACTGTAAGTAGGTAGAGACCATGGAATCCCTGAAAAGCAACGCTCAATTTTGGTTTTGTGGGGAGAGCAAGATAAAAGATTGTAGCACAGTCTTGCTGGAAGATGTTACACTTGATCAGAATGTTGAAGGGCAGGTAAGTATTTTCCATCTGTGAGAAGGTTTTCCTGTGAGAGGGATTAGCATGTACAAAGGCATGTTTGGGAAGCACCAAATAACTGAATATGGCTGGATCATTAGGGTTTGTATTGGGGTGCATGGGATTCAGAGTTATAGCTAGAGGTATATGCAGAGACAGTCATTAAAAACCTTTTCTATTAGAGAAGCTAGGTTTGAATACTTTAAGTAAGGAACAACTGAAAGTTTTTTCAACAGGAGAGCAGTAATCTGTCAGGTTTGAATTTTACAAAGTTCTCGGGTTTTAATGGAGAGTAGATAACAGATGAAGCCAGAGGCAGGTAGACTAGATTATCATGTAAGGATGCCAACGTAGGATAGGGGCTAAGAGAGACCCATTTGAAAGCTGTTTGAGAAATAAGATCTAACTTGGTGACAGCTTGTATGGGGGAGAAGCAGTTGTACAGTATAACTTTGAAATTTCTGATTTGCCTCAATTTTGTGTATCGAATATGGTACTTTATTTCTTATATAATGTATTTTAGGTAAGTTTACTGGTGTAGAGTAAAATTAAGTAATCACGTGTATATCACCTTGCATTTATTACCAAAAGTGAATTTTATTATTTTACTACAAATAATTTCATTAAAAGAATTAATAGGATGCTAGACTATAAAATACAATAGTAAGAAGCAAACACATTGAGCCTTTATTGCATATTATGTTGTTTTTTTAAATTCTTGATTTTAGAGACATCATTGATTAGTTGTTCCACTTTATTGTTTGATTCTTTATATGCCCTGACCAGGGATTGAACCCACAACCTTGGTGTATTGGGATGATGCTCTAACCAGCTGAGCTACCTGGCCAGGACCTGCATATTAGGTTGGCTATATACAGTGTGTCCGTAAAGTCATGGTACACTTTTGACCCGACCATGACTTTACGGACACACTGTATTGTATATGAATTATCTCACTTAAGCTTCATCATAGTCCTATGAAACAAATACTATTATTTCCACTTTATAGCTGAGGAAAATAAGACTGAGAGTCAAAGTAACTTAACCTCGCTAAGGTCAACTGTAGTCAGTAGCAGAACGAGGATTTTATCTATACTCCTCACTAGTATTCGGGAATCCTTGCATTCTCTGTTATTCCAACAGTCAAAAGAGGAAATCATCATGAGACAGAAGTATTTGCTGTGAATTTTAGTACTTGCTTTTCAATTCTAAATTTTATTTCAAATTTAAGTTATAAAATTAGGGGAGTGAGTGGGTATTACTTGCCTTGTAAGAAGGAGACCTGTGTTGAGGGGGAGTACCTTGTGCTGTACTATCTGTAGTAACTTAATGGACATGTAATAAAGTCTCATGAAATCCCAGGGAAGTCATCACTTTTGTCTCCTTGTCTTATCGGTTCTTTCTGTGTTTAATGAATACTCTATAAATAACTTTTGTGTGATGCCAGTAACATGGGAGTGCACATGAATTACCACTGTTTTTATTCAATAGCCCATGCATGATGACTATGACTTAAGACAAGAACAGCTAAACAAAGCTTCTCTTCTCTCTTCGAAGAAGTTTCTGGAAAACTTACTAGAGAAATTTCATTCCCATGTGGTAAGTTATAATTAAATTTGTCATTGTTAGAGATACCATATGTTTTTAATTGCAGCCCCCAGCTTTGGTCAGTAATTTGGTCACAGTTCAGTTTGGTCATTAATAATAAAATACTGTTTTAGGACTATATAAATTCATCTGGGAGGGATATAGCCCTTTAGATATTTATATTGGTGTTCCAGAGTTGATACGTATTTTTTTGTCTTTCTTTAAAATGTCATTATAAAGTAAGCTGATCTAAAATTTAAAAATTGAACTTAATCTTTGTTCCTCAGTCACTGGTTAACGATTTTAGAAATGAGCAATCTTTAACATCTTAGAAGGATCGTGAGCAAACTGTCAAGAGTTTTGCAAGTGTTGTCAAAGATTGCTTTTAATGCAAATATACATTAACTTTAGTTATACATGTTTAAGGAGTCTTCATTCTCTTGAAATTTGACTGAAGTTTATTTCCTTTTGAGATATGGTAAACAATGGATTTGCTACATTTGTAAAACAAGTACTACTTCAAACTTTGAACCTCTTGTTGAGAGATTAAATGTTTACTTCTAACATACAGAATAACAGAAAGGAACACATTACTGCTATGTTTGAATGAAGTTCTGGTCTTAAGTCAAGGCAATATGTTACTTTGTTTCAGGGTCATGGGACTGGTGCCCTAGTTATTAGTTCACTCTTGGACTTCCTTACTTTTGCCCTCTGTGCTCCATATAGTGAGACAACGGAAGGGCAGCAGTTTGATATGCTGTTAGAAATGGTAGCATCCAATGGAAGAACTCTATTTAAACTCTTTCAGGTGAGAACTTGTATTTTTCTTACCAGATACAACTAATGTAAGAGAACCCCTTTTTGGGGTGAGTTTGTATTTAAAGTAATACAGGTGTGCTTCTGTAGTAATGTTGATAAAGAAATATAGCTTAGTCCATTATCATGTTAGGGCACTTAATTCCACAGATTTCTTATTTCATTTAGAGCTCTGTTGATGCCATTGGATCACTGTTTTTACTTTGCTGACCAACTTTTCCATCTTAGAAGTGGTGAAAAACTTTTTTTTTTGTAGTAGGCCCAAAGTTCTCATTTTTTACAAATTCTCAAATAATAACATAGAGTGTTAGCAGGCTGTTCATAAACAATTGAAAGCATTTATTATTTTATATGAAACTATAAATATTTATAATATATGTGTATGTGATATTTTTACATTTATATTAATTTCTATTTTAATATTGAGCTTTATTCAAATAAGTATAATTATTTCAATAAGTATAATGCATATTATTATTCAAATAAGTCAGCTATTATGAATGTAAACTATGTTTTTAGTGTTTATAGGGCTTTTTAAGAATAACTTTACTAATTTTATGGCTTATACTTTTATAAAATTATATATTCTCCTTAGGAGTGAACACTAAATACAGGAGTGAGGAAAAGTAGGTTTACAGTTTTGAGTACATGAAACAGTTTATTTTTGTATTATTTATTATATTATTTGTATTACAACTATAAACCTACTTTTGCTCACCCCTGTATGTTGCAATACAGTTATTTTATTCTCTTATATGTTTTTGCCCTATTATAAAGCATCCTTCCATGGCAATTGTCAAGGGAGCCGGATTGGTTATGAAAGCAATAATAGAGGTAAGAGAACAGTTTTGAAAATTTAGACTTGAATGTTGATTGGCTATTTTAACTGAAGATGACAAAGTTATTAATCTTTTATGGGAATTATGCAGTTTTTCTGTGTAAGGAAAATCATTTAAAATTTTTATTTAGAAATTAGTTTAAAACAATTGCAGGAACAATTCCTAACAATGAGCTAGAAGTTTTAAGTTCTTAGGTGGGTTTAGAGCAAATAAACCTTTCTTTTTTCTAAAAATGTTTTTGTTCTTAAATTGTTTGTTTTATTTTAAAAGAATTAAAAGTTAGCATTCTTTCTTGCTTCCTTTTTTGGAGACTTGTTTGTGATGGTTTTGAAATCTTTAGGTACTAAGATGTAAATCTCTTAGTGAAATTAGTTTATAGCAAAGTGACATCAAATAAGAATGGTAGCAAAAATTAGTTCCTCATGCTAAAGTGTATTTGTAATTAACCTCTAAGAGATCAGGACATGATATTTTTAGACACGGGATATTGTTTCTCTAATATAGTCACTTAAACCTTATGTGTTTTTTAAGTTGAGACTGTAGCTATGATTGTCAGCTTGTATACTGGATATTTACAATGACATAAGTCTAAGTGACTTTTGAATTCTTGTATTCTTTTGTTGTCATGTAGTAGTTTGGATAAAATATAAAGTTGTTTGCCCCTTTTATTGAAATCTCAGTGATTGTATCCCAAATATAACATGTAGCTAAATAATGAGCACAGAATTAGCATACTCAAGTAGCTCTTAAAAATTATATATAGATATTAAACTCATGGAATATTTTTGCATTTTTATTGTGTATATACTAAAGGCTAATGTTCCCTCTCTGGTTAATGGGTTCTATGCTCATTTTAGCTTCCAAAGTAAGTACCACATCTCTCATTTACAGAGCATGCAGTAGCCCAGGACAGTTAGGATCAAGAGACCAAACGAAAGTGTATTCCTGACCCTACTCCACCACTATATTGCCATTCATGCAAAAATATTGAGTGCCAGGTATAATCAAAATGCCAATTTTTGGCTTCAGTACAAGCCACACATGTCAAATTCATAGCCAGTGACAAGAATTGATGTCTATTTAAGGAAGACTATTTATTTACACCAAAATTCTGGCAAGTATCTTAAAATGTGTTTTTCTGATTGTAAAAGCAGTATATGACCTTTGAAGAAACATTAGGATGTTCAGAAATAAAACAGGGAACAAATAAAAATAAATCACCTGTATTTCTAACATGCAGAGATAACTGCTATTAGCACTTTTTAAATTCTCCTCTCAGATTGTATGTTCTGATGATATATGTACATATACATACGATGTATATGTTTATCTATATACATGTTTGTTAAAATGATATGTGTACATATTCATGCTGTATGTATATTTGTATACATACTACACATTCGATTGTATTACATACTTGTACTTTTCAGTAACGTTGTGAGCATTTTTACTTTTAAACAGATTGTCTTAAATACCACACTGCTTGCTTCATTTATAGTTCTGTGATTACCATTGATTAGTAGTCCTAAATCATAAGAAAAAGAACTGCACCTATATCATATCATTCTTCAGAAAAATAAAGAATTATGTTTACCCTGAAAATGATTCTATTGTTAATAATAAAAACAACTAGTTTTGTAAAATGCCTTTGGTAGAAATTGCTGATTTCCCTGTGTTACCTCTTTCCTTTGTTGGCTGTTACATACTCAGGGAATTAACCCGATTTTAATATTAAATTAAGCAAACCATAATTCATAAGGTAAATTTTTTTTTTTTTTTTTTTTATATATATATATTTTATTATTATTAATTCTAATGGGGTGACATCCATAAATCAGGGTACATATGTACAATGAAAACATCTCCAGGTTATCTTATCATTCAATTGTGTTGCATACCCATCACCAAAAGTCAAATTGTCCTCTGTCACCTTCAATCTGGTTTTCCCTGCGTCCCTCCCCTCCTCCCTATCCCATTCTTCCCTCCCTCCCCCCATCCCATAACCACCACTCTCTTGTCCATGTCTCATACCCTCACTTTCATGTCCCACCTATGTATGTAATCGTGCTGTTCTCAGTTTTTCTTTTTTTCTGATTTACTTATTTCACTCCGTATAATGTTATCAAGGTACATCCATTTTGTTATAAATGATCCGATGTCATCATTTCTTATGGCTGAGTAGTATTCCATAGTATATATGTACCATAGCTTTTTAATCCACTCGTCTTCTGACGGACACTTGGGCTGGTTCCAGATCTTCGCTATTGTGAACAATGCTGCCACGAACATGGGGGCGCATTTCTTCTTTTCGAACAGTGCTATGGTGTTCTTAGGGTATATTCCTAAAAGTGGGATAGCTGGGTCAAAAGGCAGTTCGATTTTTAATTTTCTGAGGAATCTCCAAACTGTTTTCCACAGTGGCTGCACCAGTCTGCATTCCCACCAGCAGTGCAGAAGGGTTCCCTTTTCTCCACATCCTCGCCAGCACTTATTCTGTGTTGTTTTGCTGATAAGTGCCATTCTGACTGGTGTGAGGTGATATCTCATTGTGGTTTTAATTTGCATTTCTCTAATGATTAGTGATGTTGAGCATTTTTTCATATGCCTATTGGCCATCTGTATGTCCTCTTTGGAGAAATTTCTATTCATTTCTTTTGCCCATTTTTTGATTGGGTTGTTTGTCTTCCTGGTGTTGCTTTTTATAAGTTCTTTATAAATTTTAGTTATTAACCCCTTATCAGATGTGCTGTCAAATATGTTCTCCCATTGTGTGGTTTGTCTTTTTATTCTGTTCCTATTGTCTTTAGCTGTGCAAAAACTTTTTAGTTTGATATAGTCCCATTTGTTTATCTTGCCTTTTATTTCAGTTGCCCATGAAGATAAATCGGCAAATATACCGCTGCTACAGATGTCGGAGAGCTTGCTGCCTATGTTTTCTTCTAAGATGTTTATGGTTTCACGGCTTACATTTAAGTCTTTTATCCATTTTGAGTTTGTTTTTGTGAATGGTGTAAGTTGATGGTCTAGTTTCATTTTTTTGCAGGTAGATGTCCAATTTTCCCAACACCATTTGTTAAAGAGGCTGTCTTTACTCCATTGTATGTTCTTTCCTCCTTTGTCAAATATCAGTTGTCCATAAAGCTGTGGGTTTATTTCTGGGTTCTCTGTTCTGTTCCATTGATCTATGTGCCTGTTCTTATGCCAGTACCAGGCTGTCTTGAGTATAATGGCCTTGTAGTAAACCTTGATATCAGGAAGAGTGATACCTCCTGCTTTATTTTTTCTTTTTAAGATTGCTGAGGCTATTCGTGTTCTTTTTTGGTTCCATATAAATTTTTGGAATATGTGTTCTATATCTTTGAAGTATGTCATTGGTATTTTAATTGGTATTGCATTGAATTTATAAATTGCTTTGGGTAATATAGACATTTTAATGATGTTTATTCTTCCTAGCCATGAGCACGGTATGTGCTTCCACTTGTTTGTATCTTCCTTGATTTCTTTTATCAATGTTCTATAATTTTCTGAGTACAAGTCCTTAACCTCCTTGGTTAAATTTACTCCTAGGTACTTTATTTTTTTGGCTGCAATAGTGAAGGGGATTGTTTCCTTAATTTCTTTTGCTGATATTTCATTGTTGGTGTATAGAAATGCCTCTGATTTCTGAGTATTAATTTTATATCCTGCCACCTTGCTGAATTCATTTATCAGGTCCAGTAGTTTTTTGACTGAGACTTTAGGGTTTTCAATATACAATATCATATCATCTGCAAATAATGACAGTTTTACTTCTTCTTTTCCAATTTGTATGCCTTTTATTTCTTCTTCTTGTCTGATTGCTGTAGCTAGGACTTCCAGAACTATGTTGAATAAGAGTGGTGAAAGTGGGCAACCCTGCCTGGTTCCTGATCTTAAGGGGATTGCTTTTAATCTTTGTCCATTTAGTATGATGTTTGCTGTCGGTTTATCATAGATGGCCTTTATCATGTTAAGGAATGATCCCTGTATTCCCACTTTACTGAGAGTTTTGAGCATGAATGGGTGCTGGATTTTATCAAATGCCTTTTCTGCATCTATTGAGATTATCATGTGATTTTTGTCCTTCCTTTTGTTTATGTGGTGAATCACATTGATTGATTTGCGAATATTGAACCAGCCTTGCCTCTCCAGAATAAATCCCACTTGATCGTGGTGTATGATTTTTTTCATATATTGCTGGATCCGGTTGGCTAATATTTTGTTGAGAATTTTAGCGTCTAAATTCATCAGGGATATAGGCCTATAATTTTCTTTCTTTGTGTTGTCTTTGCCCGGTTTTGGGATCAGAATTATGCTCGCCTCATAAAAGGAGTTTGGAATTCTTCCTTCCTCTTGAATTTTTTGAAATAGCTTCAGGAGAATAGGAGTTAGTTCTTCTTTGAATTTTTGATAGAATTCACTTGTGAAGCCATCAGGCCCAGGACTTTTCTTTTTTGGGAGTTTTTTGATAACTGTTTCGATCTCATTTGCTGTAATTGGTCTGTTTAGGTGTTCTGATTCTTCCAGATTGATTTTTGGAAGGTTATATGATTCAAGAAATTTGTCCATTTCACCAAGATTGTCTAATTTTTTGGCATATAGTTCTTCATAGTATTTTCTTACAATGCTTTGTATTTCTGTTGTGTCAGTTGTTATTTCTCCACTGTCCTTTCTAATTTTATTTATTTGAGTCCTCTCTCTTTTTTTCTTGGTGAGTCTAGTTAAAGGTTCATCAATCTTGTTTACCTTTTCAAAGAACCAGCTTCTTGTTTCATTGATCCTCTGTATTGTTTCCTTAGCCTCTATGTCATTTATTTCTGCTCTGACCTTTATTATTTCCTTTCTTCTACTTGTCTTGGGTTTTATTTGTTGTTGTTTTTCTAGTTCTTTTAGATGCAGGGTCAAGTTGCTTATTTGAGCTTTTTCTAGCTTCTTATGATATGCCTGTAGTGCAATAAACTTCCCTCTCAGAACTGCTTTTGCTGTGTCCCATAAATTTTGAGTTGATGTATGCTCATTATCATTTGTTTCTAGAAACTTTTTTATTTCTTCTTTGATCTCATTGTTAATCCATTCATTATTTAATAACAAGCTATTTAGTTTCCAAGTGTTTGAGTATTTTTCAGTTTTTCTTTTGTGGTTAATTTCTAGTTTCATGGCATTGTGATCAGAGAAAATGCTTGATATGATTTCAATCTTCTTAAATTTATTGAGACCATTTTTGTGTCCTAACATGTGGTCTATCCTAGAAAACGTACCATGAGCGCTTGAGAAGAATGTATATTCTACTGCTTTAGGGTGAAAAGTTCTGAAGATATCTATTAAATCAAGTTGATCTAGTGTATCCTTTAAGTCTGCTGTTTCTTTATTAATTTTCTTTCTTGAGGATCTATCCAGTGTTGTTAGAGGGGTATTGAAATCCCCTACTATGATAGTATTGCTGTTAATCTCGCCCTTTATATCCATCAAAGTCTGCTTTATGTATGTCGGGGCTCCTATATTTGGTGCATAGATATTTACAATAGTTATATCTTCCTGTTGAATTGTTCCCTTTATCATTATGTAGTGTCCTCTTTTATCTCTTACTACAGCCTTTGTTTTAAAGTCCATTTTGTCTGATATAAGTATTGCTACCCCTGCTTTTTTTTCATTTCCATTTGCATGAAATATTTTTTTCCATCCTTTTACCTTCAGTCTATGAACATCTTTTATTTTAAGGTGTGTCTCTTGTAGACAGCATATGTATGGGTCCTGTTTCTTTATCCATGCAGCTACCCTATGTCTTTTGATTGGATCATTTAATCCATTTACATTTAAGGTTATTATTGATATGTAGTTGTTTATTGCCATTTTATTCTTTAAAGCTGTATTCTTCTTTTGCTCTATTCTTTCCTCCCTTTAAACTGTTCACAAGAGGCCCCTTAGTATCTCTTGCAGAATTGGTTTGGTTTTTATGAATTCCTTGAGGCTTTCTTTTTCTGGGAAGCTCTTTATTTCTCCTTCAATTTTAAACGTTAGCCTTGCTGGATAAAGTAGTCTTGGTTGTAGATTCTTGTTCTGCATTACTTTGATTATTTCTTGCCATTCCCTTCTGGCCTCAAGTGTTTCTGTTGAGAAGTCAGATGTCATCCTTATGGGGGCTCCTTTGTAGGTGATAGTCTTTTTTTCTCTAGCAGCTTTTAAAATTTTTTCTTTAT
Organism: Rhynchonycteris naso; assembly: GCA_037038555.1. Classification (NCBI taxonomy): domain Eukaryota; kingdom Metazoa; phylum Chordata; class Mammalia; order Chiroptera; family Emballonuridae; genus Rhynchonycteris; species Rhynchonycteris naso. The sequence continues at coordinate 43,176,592 of CM073004.1, read as the reverse complement.
CCATTAGCTTTGGTATTTTAACTATGATGTGTCTTGGTGTAGATTTTTTTGGGTTTCTCCTTAATGGAGTTCTGTGTGCTTCTTGAATGTGTGGAGTGTTTCCCAGCCTTAATTTAGGAAAGTTTTCTGCTATAATTTGATTGAACAAAGTTTCCATTTCCTGTCCTCTCTCCTCTTCTTCAGGCACCCCTATGATGCGAATGTTGTTTCTCTTCATGTTGTCACAAAGCTCCCTTAGAGTTTCCTCACATTTTTTAAGTCTCTTTTCCTTTTTCTTCTCTGCTTCTGTGCCTTTGTTTATTGTGTCCTCTAACTCGCTTATTCGATCCTCAGCGTCATCCATCCTGCTTTTAATTCCTTCCATTGTGGTCTTCAGTTCTGATACTGTATTTGTCATTTCTGTCTGATTCTTTTTTATTATTTCAATTTCATTTTTTATACTTGTTATCTCTTTATTTAGGTGTTCATAATGACTATCCATTGTTGCTCTAATTTCTTTGAACATCCTAACTATCATTATTCTAAATTCTGCTTCTGGTAATTTGGTTATATCTGGTTCATTCAGGTCCTTCTCTGGGGATTTCTCTTGATTCATTTGGTTTGCATTCCTCTGCCTGCCCATTTTTTCTGTGTATAAGCAAGTTGTGGCCACTGGAGTCCAGTAGGTGTTGCCTTTGTGTTCTCTAGGTGTGGTCTATCTGCAGGCCCCCCACCCCCTCTGCCGGCGCCTAGGGTGGTTGGGTATGAGCGTTGCCAGCGCCGGCCCACTGTGGCTTTTGCTGTGATTTCTGCCTCTCCTCCGTGGGAGGGGCTGTCACTAAAGCCACAAGATTAGCACCAAGGGTAGAGGTGAGCACCTTTCCTCAGCTGCGGACCCAGCCTATTTCCGGACTTCCGCCCAGAACCAGCAGTCGGAGCCTGCTCGCTACAGTTCCGCGGGTTAGGCGGGGCTTTTGACGTGCTCTCAGCTGTAAGCTTTTGCCCGTCAGGAGCTTTAGCCCCGCCCTCGAGGCCAGGGCCCTTTGCGCAGGGTCGGAAACCAAGATTTATTGGGGCGGGCGTGTTTGCTGGCTTCCGCCGAGCTGCGTACTTCCGCTCGTCCCGGACTCTACCCCGCCCCCGCGTTCGGAGCCCGCTCGTGCACGTATTAACGCTATCCGGGGTTTCTCCGGCCGGATGGGGATAATAGCGTGGGCTCAGCTGCGAGCCTCCGCCTGTCTCAGGGTCCACCCCGTTCCCGCGCTCGGAGCCCGCTCGCGCACGTATACTGGCCAACCGCGGTTTCTCCGGCGGGCGGCGGGGGGGGGGGGGGGGGGGGCGGGGGGGGCGGACTGCTAGCGTCAGCTCAGCCACGAGCCCCCGCCCGTCCCTGGTCCTAGCCCGGTCCCCGCGGTCAGGGCCGGCTTGCGCAGGGCCTGCCTGTTCCTGGCCTCCCGCTTTGTCCCCGTAAGTGGGATTAAAGGCGGGCCCGCAGCTTCCGGACCGCTCTCGCGCTTACCCTCCGACCCTCTGGGCTAGACCGATCTCCCACCGGCCTGGCCTCTGCCCACGCCGACAGAACCGCCTTTCAGCGTCCTGCCGCCCCAAAACCTTAAGCAGCCCTCAGCAGAGTAGGAAGGGACCTAATACTCCACACTGTAGGCCTGGGAGCTCCCTCACTTGTTTCACAGCTCAAAACTGTCCAAACGTCTCCTCTTGGTTCTGGGACTGCAGGCTGGGGCTTGGTTCCTGGGACCCAGGTCCCTCCCTCTCCGCCAAAATCTCCTCCCGCCACACGGGTCTCTCCGGGCTGCCGTTTGCTCCGGGGAGCTGGGCAGCCCTCTTCGCGTTTTCGCTATTCCTACCAGTCTCAATGTGGCTTCTTCTGTGTTCCTTGGTTGAAGAGTCCACCCAGTTTTGTTCAAAGTTGGTTTATCCAGGTGATGGTTCTTAAAATTGAGTTGTAATCCACTTTGGTTCTGGGAGTTGGAAGTTGGTACGTCCGCCTACTCCGTCGCCATCTTGCTCCCCTCATAAGGTAAATTTGCCTGGAAACATTTAAACCTAATTCCCAAGGCAAATAATATTTTTAAAATTACTTATACTACTACTAACCTGTGGTATTTTTGGGTAACTGAGATTGCAGTTTTAATTTTTATCATATTGTATACTGAATAATTATTTTGTCTAGAGATAGAAAATTAGTTTTACAAAATCAGGATAGCTTTCTTCAGATTGCTGCTTTAGGGATCATTTTACCCTTTTTCCAAAGGAAGGTGATAAAGAAATTGCTACAAAAATGCAGGAGCTTGCCTTAAGTGAAGGTGCCTTACCTCGACACTTGCATACGGCGATGTTTACAATAAGCTCAGATCAAAGGATGCTTACAAATAGGTAGGTTGAATTTAATTTGTTGTAAATTAACTTGCTGATTAGAGAATGGATTCAGATATATTTTATAAAGCAAACCAAAGAAGTGTTTGAATTACACAAATGTTTTATTTTCCTTTGATTTATCTCATTTTTCTTTTCCTTAACAAAGGATTGTGCACAAATGATCATTTTTCTGCCCTTGAATAAGGGGGTGGGGAAACAATGAAATGTATTCCCCCCACCCCCATTACCAGGCTTCACATGCATAATCATGGAACTAGAACATGGAAAAAAGAGTGCCTGGAAGCTTATGGAACTAGAACTACATGCCCAGGCTTTTTCTCCTTGTACTTGCATCTGGCCACCCTGCATGCAGATGACCCCATATATAGACCTCGCACAATCAATTTTTAAGTATTTTTAATTAGGTACTCTATTTTAAGAATAAAGAAAACCGTAATATTTAACCAACCTAACATAAACCAATCCTAAATGTCTTATAAAAATTTTCCCTTTGGCAAATCATCTTTTTTATAATAATTATTCAAATATAAGGAAGCATGTAAGTGCATTTACTACAGGCTCTATGAAATCTAGCCCTTTAAAACTTAATTCCCAGCATGTGACTTTTTCAGGGATCTTAGCACACCATATTATGACTCATGACTCACATAGTAAAAGAAAGAAAAGTGTGACTTTTTAATTATGTTCTTTTGATTTTTACTTAATAAATTGCTGGCTTATGTTTACTTTATACTGTAAATTTCCTTTGTCTCCTACATTGTTTTGAATGTCTTTCTGTTGCCTTGCTAATAGTTTTCTGCTGTTTATACTATTAGAAGAAGCTATCTGCATTCCTCACTTATATATGTTAAGTAATCTTGTATGTTGCCTGAGAGGACAAAAAGATATAAAAAGAAAATTTTTTTTCCTTGGTGTATTGCCTTATTAGCAATGCTAGACATCATCTTTCATAACAACACACTGTTTGATATGTATCTCATTAAACCTTCCATGTTAGGTATTTACTTGTGTTCTTTATTATAAACAGTTACATTTACTACTATGATCAGTCACAATATTGCAAAGCCGTTAGATTGAAAATTACTACTTTTGATTTTGTACTGCTCTATCTTTTACAAATTGCTATTATAAAATGTATTTTTTTTACCCCTAATTAAAGTTTTCTTAGGAATTATTGATATGATACCTACCAAATACCAATGAAGGATATTACAAGTATAATTATAATCATTTCATTATATAAGCTTTCAAATAGGCATAGGAATGAACAGTTATAGTGATGTTTACTTTATTGGTGATAGAATAAAGTATAGCTTGGGCTTTCCTATTAAAGTATTTTCTTCTGGGAATGAAACATGGATAAATACATATAACTGTAGGTGATTATTTGGTTATTTCCCTCACAAGTTTTATGCCCATTCTTATAGCAAATGGCATGTGATTCCCTACCAAAGCATAGAAGGGTCAACAGTGAGTAAAATATATTCCCTGCTCATGAGTAGCTTCCAGCTTAGTAGACAAAAGTCATCATGAAGATTAAGATAAATGAATAAGTCATAGATTCAACATGGATATAAATTTTCATTTTGAATTAAAATGATTTTATTTTTATTATTTTTTTGATTGATTTTAGAGTGAGAGACATCAATCTGTTTCTCTATGCACCCTGATTGGGAATCAAACCTGCAACTTTTGTGTTTCAGGACGATGCTCACTGTAACCAACCGAGCTGTCTGGCCAGGGCTGAAACAAAATATGCTTTTAGCTCAATAGTGGGATCAGTAGAATAATTTGCTCTAAGAGTTTTAAGTTTTTGTCCAAACTCCAAAACTGAAAATATTTTGTATCTCAGATTTTGTCAAAAGGTTATATTAGAACATAGTTGTGGAATTTTGTTTATGTTTAGAATCCCCAAAAAATGTAAGAATACTAGGATCATCACAGTGTCAGGACTTGCTATACAGCCTAACTGTATCAAATCTAATTTTTTTTCTATCTTTAATTGGAGTGAGAATGTACTTCATTTTCAGGTTCATGAGAATTACTTTATTATGGGAAGAATTTTAATTTGGAGAAAATCCTAAAGTGTTAGCAATATTTGCATTACTATTTCATATATCTCCAAATTAAAAGATTAATTTTTAATGTTTAACATCAGAATGATTAATTTACTGTAGTCATATTTCTTATGTGATATTTTGTTTTTAAAAATTCCTTTCTGTTCTAGCTGAGATAAAGCAGCAAACCTTTCTCAACGTCTGCTTTTTTCAGACAGCTAAGTAGACATTTAGTGGGACTCTGGACAGCTGATAATGCAACTGCAACAAACTTGTTGAAGCGCATTTTGGTAAGTCACTTGAATAACTGGAGTTATGTATCCTTGCCCAGTAAAATTTCATTGATAAGTTATTTATACTTTTATTAAAAGGGTCTTTTAAAGTCTGTTTTTAATTTAAAAGATTGTAGGTAGGAGATGCCTTATCATGGATGCTATCCTCTATAAAACGACATCATACTATTCACTTGGGTTTTGAAGGCTAAATTTTCTTTTGTGCAGTTGTTTTGAAAATGGATTATGTCTTGTTTTTGTTTGTTGTTTTTAGCCGCCAGGCTTGTTGGCGTTCTTGGACAGCTCAGATTCCGTTCCTGAGAAGGATGCTGATCGGATGCATGTTAGAGATAATGTGAAAATAGCAATGGTAAATATGATTGTCCTAAGTATCTTTTCAGAATGAAAGATTACTTTTGTCTGATATAATCTAAAAATTTTAGAAAAAAATATTCAAATGTGTAATCTGCTGTTTTGCATATAATATGTAATTGATAAATGTTGGTAAATGGGACCAACACTAAAAAAATAATTTAAGTCAGATATTTTTCATACAAAGCTATTTTAATTATTAAGGTTTGGGTATCTGAGAAAATTAGCATGTTTCAAGATACTTCGTTATTTACTGTCTCTTAGGTTGTATTTTTCTGTTGTATTCTAAGAGGAATCGTCTTGAAAACTAAGTAGAAGGTTAAGATTTCTTGAACAAAAAGGATAATTTACAGTGGAAATTGTCACCTTGTTTTTTCACTAAGCCCTAACTAACATTCAGCATTTATTTAATCATGTTAAATAAATAGTGTGACTCAGCTTTACTTACAGTTTTAAAATAAATTTGCAAACAGGATTTCAACATTATTTTACAGGATCAGTATGGAAAATTTAATAAAGTTCCAGAGTGGCAAAGAATAGCTGGAAAAGCTGCTAAAGAAGTTGAAAAATTTGCCAAAGAAAAAGTGGATCTTGTACTGATGCATTGGAGAGACAGAATGGGTATTGCACAAAAAGAGGTAAAAATAAAATCTGCTTCCAAAAACTCTAGCACTTTGTATATCCTAAGTTTCCTTTTGCTGTTGCTGTTCAGAGATGGTAGTTTGATATTTTTGACCGAACACTTGAAGAAATGCTGCCTACTAGTGATTCATATTTTCATATGAATTTTTTTTAATTCAGTTTTCTGAATCATTGCTAATATTTTCCCATAGCTTCCAGTTTCAATACTTTTTCATTTTATATGTATATTTTCTTCCATGATCTTTGTTTTATAGCTATGAAAATAAGGACATCCTTCTTGTTTAGCTTTTTAATTCAGAGCTAGCCAGACATGATTTTGAAATGAGATGCACATTTTTAAATTAATTTATTGTGTGTACTTAAAATTTTCAGTATTAGCCTCTCAAATCAAGGTCAGATCTAAAATAGTTTTAGTCTCATTTTTCAGTCGGTAGCATGTGCCACAGAGCCTAATTCAGTAATGCACATTCTTTAATTTAGAAGGGAATGCGCAATGGTTAAGAGTGATTTACTGGGTCTTGTAAAAGTTGAGTTGATCTCATGGTTTGTTTGTTTTTTGACCACACTTAAATTCTTTTCCTTTAACTGTCTTCACTGCTCACAAAAATTAGGGAATATTTTATCGCTTCATAAATCATTTTGAAATATCCCCTAATTTTTGTGAGCACTCTATTTATGGTCTCTTTTTCCTTATGCAAGGAAAGTAATATGAATCTCTTTTTAACACAAACATGAATTTTCACAATATCTAAATATAGTGCATCAGGTGCAATAGAACAAATATTAGAGTCTGTGTGTCTATTTGAAATTAAGACCAAAATAAAGTTCTTTAGAACATGAGCATAATGGGTTAATGCTAATTTGTATGAGTGCTATATACAATATAAAGAGTCATTAGACGGGCTTTCAAATGGCTAGGAATACTGAATTTTGAATTGATTAACCTACATTTGAATCCTGGTTTTGTCATTTATTGACCCATGAGGCAAATTATGGGTTTTTAGAACCTTTCTTTCCTCTTTCGTAAAGTCAGAGTAACATTACCTCCTTCTCTATCCTATAAGGTTGCTTTAATGTACAAGCAAGATAATAATAAAAGCACCATACAGGTTGGGGCAAAAAGTAGGTTTACAGTTTGTATGGAAAATAATACAATAATTAATAAATAACACAAAGAATAACTGTTTTGTGTCCACAACTGTAAATCTACTTTTGCCCCTTCCTGTTTACATGTCTTGTCATGAAAATTGCTATAGCATTTGAGCAGTTGTGAATCTACAGAGATGATATGAATGAGTTTTGCAGTTATTAAGAATTACAAACTTCTGGTTTCAGATGGTTAAACCTTACATTTCTAAAATAACAGTTGTTTCAAGCTGTTAAATATAATTATATTGAAAAGAAGTTTTTGTCATCAGATTTCATACATCACATTTTACCAGCCTAAGCATGAAAATCAAAGCTAGTTAATTTAGAAATGTGGGTGACATCTGTTATTTAAAAACAACAGTTCAAAGGGAAAGAAATATATTTTTAGTATTAGTAATGTTTTATTGGTCTGTTGGTTTCATTTACATGGGATGTTATCTAAAGTGTTAAGTAAATAATGACACCAAATAGATAAATGTTGGTCAAAAAATTACTTTGGTAGCAAAGTAATTATTTCTGCCAAGTATTGTTTTTAACATTAATTTTTTTAATAAAGCAGTGAATAACTTTTGTGCTTATTTTATTCATAAATATTAACACCAAATTTTGGAATGATCTTATGCTTCAGCTAAAATCTAAAAATTAACCATTTTTAAGATTAACTGGCTAGTCTTTGAAATTAACCGCATTTCATGTATAATCAGTATGTTTATGAAGTTAGTTCCATATATAGCTAATGTTTTGTGTTGGATTAATAATAACCTTTGGCTAATGTATAAAATTATTTATGCTATTTTCAGATTAGGGATTTGTTTAGCCATTTGGGGTTTTTAGCCTAAGTATCTAAATCAGTCAGCTCAGGTTTTCGAGAGCTGTTCATCTTTTTCTGTATGGCATTTACATTTTCATTACCCTAGATGTTCAGCTTTTTGTCTTGAGAGCAGGGAAAATTGAAAAAGGTACTTCTCAATTATGATTTTAAAGAAAGATTTGTCAGTACTACATTTTTGAATTGTTTATAATTTCATTCAAGTCTCACCTTATATTAGTTTTCATGATATTGCACAGAATTAAAATTTATAGAACACATTTTCTCATATAATTCGTAGGTTTTATATTTCAAACAGCTTTTATTTTTTAAAATGTACTACTCATTTTACCTTTATTCTCTCTGTGTCTGGTCTGTTTTCTTGCTTTATGGAATTTGCCACTTATCTAATGAGGTTACAGGCTTTTATGTTTTATTCTATACTACTTTCTACTTTTTGTTTCTGTCACATTGGCAGTTAGAATTTTCACATCTGAAATATCTACAGGTTTATTAGAGCAGAGATTTTTAACCTATAGTCCATGTATAGACTTCAAGAAATCTTTTAAAATTTCCCCTCCAGTTGTAAACCTTATAACATGTCTTTTTCTGGAAGGGGGCCATAGCTTTTTTAAATTCTTAAATGGCCTTATAACTGCCTAAAATTAAGTCTTTTGAGAAGCAAAAGACTTAATGGGCCTTTTCTAAAGTGAAGGTGATTTATATTGGTAACATTCCTTTAATATTTGTATAATGGGTATGGCTTAGCAGGTATAGGCTCACTCTCTTATTTTTATTTTCTTTAAAAATTCTTTTTTCCTTTTTATAATTAAATTCAGGACAGAAACAATATGGTGAGTTTAAGTTCCTGCTACATGTGTGGAATTCATTAAATTGCCTGGCATGCGGAGTTGTCTTTGATAGTCTAATAAATGAAATTCAAGCCTCACTTCATGCGTGTCTGAATGTAGATACATATTTCTTGTCTATTAGCTGTTTTCAATTTATACTTGCTTCTCTTGGCTTTGGTAGCAGTTTAATCTGTAATCTTTTGCATTTATTATTTTCCCATGGCTTCTGTATTAACTGCATGTAAATGTTTAAAACAAGTCACTGTTTTTAACTGTTACAAATTTTACTAGTCATTGCTGTAACAATATAAGTCTAGGCCACATGAAAATATTACAGCTATACTATAAAAGTGTATGCTGACAAAGTATTATATTACGATACAATCTAATATTCTGTATTCATATTTTATAGATTTTATTTTATTCTGTTTCTGACAATTTGATGAAGGAAATGTTTCTCATCACTTAGTAAAGTGATAATCTTCTGATTGAGCCTCCTTGGTAGCCCCAGATTGAGCACTGTGAAGTTTCTTTCTTTTCCAGAATATAAATCAAAAGCCAGTAGTTCTTCGAAAGAGAAGACAAAGAATAAAAATAGAAGCAAATTGGGATCTCTTCTATTATAGGTAAACTTTAGGATTTTTTTACCAACAAAACATTAATTTGGCATTTCCATTACAGAGAAATTAAAGCGTGTGTGTTGTTTTTTGCTTGGAGCTGATGCTTTATGCAATAGGTATTTTTATGCTGTCAAGGTCAAGAACTGTACCTACAAAGATTGGTATGATTAGTGATGCTTCAATAAAATTAAGGCCTTTTATAGAGTGTTTGTTGGTAGACTAAAGAGCTTAAGTTACTTAAAAAAATTTTTAAGTTTTATTAAAATTCTGTTGTTGCTTAGAAATAGCTGCATTATAACTTCTTTAAGCCTTGTTGGAAATGGAGTCTCAATAGGGGAAAATGATGAAAACATAAGGAGTCTTAACTTATTTTTTTTTAGATTTTATTTATTCAATTTTAGAGTGAGAGAGAGTGAGAGAGAGAGGAAAGAGATAGAGAGAATAGGGGGAAGAGCAGGAAGCATCAACTCCCATATGTGCCTTGACCAGACAAGTGCAGGGTTTTGAACCTGTGACCTCAGCATTCCAGGTCGACGGTTTATCCACTGCGCCACCATAGGTCAGGCAACATAAGGAGTCTTAGTGGAAAATGTGTACCCAAGTTAGCTTACTTCATATACTTTGCTGGCTTCTCGAATATAGCAAACCCTTCTTATTCCTATTTTAACCTCCACTCTGCGCCCCCCCCCCCCCCACACACACACATAAAAGGACTCTGAAAAATATATTTTGGGGAATTTACAAAACTTTTTTGATACAACTCACAGTACTCAGTCTGGAAGCTGGCCTATTGATTATACCTCAGCTAAAAAAAGGACAATAATGTGCTTTGAAAACTTCCCACCGTACTTTTAAAGTGTATAGTATGCATTTAGTATATAGTATGACCTTAAGAATATGCCTTGATTTTCTTCCTCAGGAATCTCTCGACTGTGTTGTGCCCCTAGGAGCTCTGGTGTCAGACTTTCTAGGATTACAGACTGAAAGTGAATGGATGTGAAGCCTACTCATCCCCAGTTTAGACTTGTGGCCAAATTTATTACAGTGGTTAAACTAGTCCAGGACAAAAAAGGAGATATTTTGAAAATATCAACCAGAGCTTGGCAATTTAGCAGTATTCTTTAGTACATAGTTTGTAAGATTCTGATCTAGATTATCAGATAATCCAGAAAATCTTATATTCCCTAACCTGAAATTTGATACCTTTTTATAATTATTTTCTAGCTGAAATTTTTATAAGCAATAAATTCTGTAATTGAAATATTATTTTCTTATTTTGAAATTCACTCAAAGCCTGACCTGTGGTGGCTAAGTCGGATAAAACGACCTAAAACACTGAGGTTGTCAGTTTGAAACCCTGGCTTGCCTGGTCAAGGCACATATGGGAGTTGATGCTTCCTGCCCCTCTCCCTCTTCTCTCTCTCTCTCTCTCTCTCTCTCTCTCTCCTCTCTAAAATCATGAAATTAAAAAATAAAAATTTTAATCTTAAAAGTAATTCATACCAATTTGTTTTATAGTTTGAGTTCATTTTCCCCAACATTTTATTATGAAAATTTACATGCAGAAAAGGTGAAAGAATGTTACAGTGAATAGCTGCATACCTGTCACCAACATTCTGTTAACATTATTCTGTGATTTGCAGAAGTTTTATTTTTTCTTTATACATGCAAAAGTTTATTATTTCTACTATTTTCTGGATTATTATAAAATGTGGTAAGGAATTTATAGTTTTTTTAAACGTTTTTTCTTCCTACTCTTATCTGATTTTATGTATGTCCATCTAGATTTGGTCAGGACCATGCCAAATCAAACCTAATTTGGAATTTCAAAACACGAGAAGAATTAAGAGATAGCCTTGAATCTGAAATGAGAGCATTTAATATTGACAGAGAGCTTGGTAGTGCTAATGTGATCTCCTGGAACCACCATGAATTTGAGGTAAGGTTTAATATTTGTAGTACATTCGTTTTTGTTTTTTTTAATAAGCGTGTATTATTTTTGGAGTGTTTTTTAAAATTTATAGTTATATAACATATATCCTTACCTTTCCCTCTTAATTTTTATGGAGGAAACTTTGGAAAATTTTATAATCTATGCATGAAACAAAAAGAAAAATGTAATTTTAAGTAACTTGGCTTTGTACCTGAGAATCCTGTTGCTGTTTTACTAAATTTGATTCTCTGTATTCCAGATCTTTTCTCTTTAGAGCCTTTCTACATGGAAACATAGCCTGTTCTCCTTGTTCTTTGTAGCTTGTTTGATTAATTTTTTTGTGGTAATTTGGTTCTGAAATTTGACCATATTTTGCTGTTCTATTAAAATATTGCTGTGAGGAATGACAGTGTAAGAACAAGAAACATGGTGGTATAATTTAGACTCTTACTACAATTGTAGCTTTGAACCTGCTCATGACCTGGTAGCCTTTGATCTTTAACCCAAATGCATTTTCAAAGCATTTTAATGACTTGATTTTGCTCATTTTCTCCTTTTAAAGAGACTTCCTTCACTTTGGTTTTGAGAGTCTATATTCTCCTAGATTTTCTCCTTCACTGGACATTCATCCTTATTTGCTCATTTTATTTTGCCAAATGCCAAATGTAGGTTGGCTCCAAAGGGTCAGTTTGTGGACCTGTTTTCATTTATAATCATTGCCTCAGTGATCTCATCCGTTCTCGTGGCTTGATTTTTTTTTTTTTAATTTACTGGTAGCGTCCTTATTTTTTTTATCTCCTGTTTAAGACTTTCTTTCCTAGGCTTTATACTTTTAAACTGTAATTGGATATCTAATAAGCATCTGAAACTTAGCTCTTGTTCTTTCCCAAAACCTGCTTTTTTAGCAGTCTTTCTTATTTTAGATAATGGCTTCTCATTATTCTTCTGGTCAGAACCCTTAAAATCATATCTTTGATACTCAAAATCCAGTTTGTCAGGGAATCCTATTCAGTGCACCTTCCGGATGTATCTAGAACCCTACCCTCTTTTCTCTCTGGGATTGTAGCACTCTCTGCTTCCATCCGTATCTCCCTACAATTTATTATCAATGTAGCAGCAGTGTATGCTCATTAAAATATAAGTAGGTTGTGTCACTTCTCTGATCAAAGCCCTCTGCTGCTCCTGTGCCTTCCTGTTTTACTTAGTAAAAACAGGGCTCCTTAAAATGACTGACAAGACAGGTTCTGTGTTCCCCCTAACCCCAGGCATTGTTTGTTTGATCTTATCGCCTACTACTGTATGCTTCCACTCCTGTTCCGGCCACACTGGCTTCCCAGAAAACACCAAATTCATATTCTTGATTTGGGATCTTTCTCTTTCCTTCCTTCCTTTCTTTTTCTTTCTTTTTCTTCTTGCTTCCTTTCCCTCTCTCTCGTTTGTTCTTTTTAATATATTGATTTTATTTGAGAGAGAGAAAGAGAAATATCAGTTTGTTTTTACACTTATTTATGCATTCAATTATTGATTCTTATATGTGCCCTGACTCAGAACAAACCCACAACCTTGGCGTATCAGGATGACTCTCTTACCAACTGATCTACCCAGCCAGGACTGACTCAGGATCTTTCTGCTTGCTCTTCTCTCTGCCTCCATTTTTCCTCTGGGTAGCCTCATAACTTATTTTCTCATCTCCTTTAGGTTTTTTACTGACTGTCCTCATCGGAGAGGGCCTTCCCTAGCCACCCTATTTGAAAATACACATGCATGTGCACTGCATGCATGCACATACAGACACACACTCTCTCTATACCCTTTCTCTGCTTTATTTCATTTTATAGCTCTTACTGTCACCCCACTATCATAACCTTTTATGTGCCACTCCTGTAAGGACAGGCATTCTTATGTTTTTTAATTGTTGTATACTTGATTGCTAGAATATGCTTAATATAAAAGTTCGATGAGCCTGACCTGTGGTGGCGCAGTGGATAAAGCGTCGACCTGGAAACACTGAGGTCGCCAGTTCAAAACCCTGCACTGGTCCAGTCAAGGCACATATGGGAGTTGATGCTTCCAGCTCCTCCCCCCTTTCTCTCTTTCTCTCTCACTCTGTGTCTCCTCTCTAAAATGAATAAAATAAATAAAATAAATAAATAAAAAAGTTCGATGAATTGAATACTCAGAATTTGTAGAAAGAAAGTGAAATGGATATATAGTACATAGTTTGTATTTTTAGAAGTCAGTTACTTTAGGCTTTGGAAAAAGGATTTTGGTAAGCTGGTCAGGACATTCTTTTTATAATTGCTTGCAAGTCTTTATTTGAGATAAGCAGCCTGAGTATAAGAGTCAGGGTGCTGCCTCAGCTCCTGATCATGGGCTGTTCTTGTTTGAAGTGTGGGGTGATTTGATATACAGAGAGTGAAGACCGTATAAACATATGTCACAAAATGTAGTTGATATGTTGGGAGATGAGGGAAGACCTGCAGTAGCTGTGTGAGTTGGGTACACTGTGGCACAGGCCATTTGCACCTTGCTTGGTCATGGCTGAGTAAGGGAATGAAACAGATTATCCTTGAAAAGTGTTTTGATTCCTCTGTTCTCTCAAGCTTCAGGGATACCACGTAGTCCTGTGAATTTTTATCAGCAAGTTTTACATTCATAAAATTGTTGTATAACTCTTAATGTTGAATTGATTTACATTAAATAATAATGAATTACCACATATTTTAATAAATGATCAGTTTTCTTTCTGCGTTTAATGGCTGACCTTTCAGGCCCTGGCTGGTTGGCTCAGAGGTAGAGCGTCAGCCCGGCATATGGAAGTCCTGGGTTTGGTTACCAGTCAGGGCACACAGGAGAAGCAACCATGTGCTTCTCCACTCCCTCCTCTCTCTTGCTTTCTCTGTCTCACGTCCTCCTTTTCTTCCTCTTCACCACTCTCCCTCCTGCAGCCATGGCTCAAATGGTTTGAGCATAGTTGGCCCCAGGTCCTGAGGATGGCTCCATGGCCTCGCCTTAGGCACTAAAATAGCTTGGTTGTCAAGCAATGGAGCAGTGGTCCTAGATGGGGGAAGAGCATTGCCCCAGTAGAGAGCTTGCTGGGTTGATCCGAATCAGGGCACATGTAGAAGTCTGTCTCTCTGCCTCCCTGCCTCTCACTTAAAAAAAAGAAAGTAAAGGCTGAGCTCTCACAGAATTTAAGAAGTGATTATGTGGAACTTGCCAAAAATCTATTGTAAACTAATGTAATTTGCTTTTCCTACTAAAGGTTAAATATGAGTGCCTGGCAGAGGAAATCAAAATAGGAGACTATTACCTGAGATTACTGTTGGAGGAGGATGAGAATGAAGAAAGTAGATCAATTAAGAGATCGTAAGCTACTCTTTATATTTTGTTATGCTCATCCCCCGCCCCCATCTGCAGTTTCCCTCTCTGGTTTCATTTACCTGCAGTCAACTGCAGTTTGAAAATATTAAAACTGAAAATTCCAGAAATAAGCAATTCATAAGTTTTAAAGTGTGTACCATTTGAGTAGTGTGATGAAAGTTTGTGCTGTGCTATCCGTCCCGTGAATCATCTCTTTATCCTTTATATCACATTATATTTGCCAACTGCCCATTTGCCACTTAGTAACCATCTTAATTATCAGATATGTGGAAAGAGAGAGACCATGCTCACATAACTCTTAGTACATTATATTGGTCTATTGATATTAGTAATTGTTAATCTTTTACAGTGCCTAATTCATAAATTTAAACTTTATTATAGATCTGTATATATAGGAAAACAGTAAATACAGGGTTCATTGCTGTCTGTGGTTTCAGGCATCCACTGTTGGTCTTGAAACATGTCCCTCAAGGACAAAGGGAGAACTACTGTATATTTGTTTTCACTGTTAAGTTTCATGGCTAATTTTATTGTGAACACTTTTTTTAAACCTAGATATGAATTTTTCAATGAGCTCTATCATCGTTTCCTGCTCACCCCAAAAGTAAACATGAAGTGTTTATGTTTACAAGCCCTTGCTATTGTTTACGGCAGATGTCATGAAGAAATAGGACCTTTTACAGATACACGATATATCATTGGAATGTTAGAGAGGGTAAGGATATCGTCTAAGGAGACTGCTATTCGGAAGTATCATTGGGGTACTTGGGGAGGGGTACATGTTAACTTTTAAGACTACATTTAAATTCTATTTGGTTACCTTGACCATAACTTTCTGCATGAGTTTTTCTTTGATTTACATTACACTTTAATATATATATATATATATATATATATATATATATATATATATATATATATATATATATGAGATGAATAGGAAAATGACTAATGGGTTGGTGTTTGTCCATGTCAGTTTATTTTTTCAGTTGCTATTTTTGAACATTTTAGTGAACCATTTGTCAATCTTTAAGAATGGATGAGCTGGACGGGTGTGTAAAAGAAATAGTGACCTTTAGAGTCGTATACACTTTTGGTTTTCCATTTTGGAAAAATCTTAACTGATGCTATTATGCTAAATTTCAAAGTATGAAGATAGTAAAAACTTTTCAACACTACAATGATAGCCAGTAAAAGGGAAATGAGTTAGCACCTTTTTTTATTTTAAAAGTTAGTCACTTAACACTTTAGCAGGTAGCTGGAAAGAACAAATTGATCAATTCATCCATCACGCAACTCAAGTTTGAGTGTTACCTACTTGTTGCAGTGTATACACTTTATTGATTCATTTATGTTTACATTCTTCCTATACTTTGATGTAAATTTTGGAGAACTGCTTTAGGACCATTTCACCAGTTTTGCAAATTACCATCAGTGCTTATTTAACTGCATCAGCTATAGATTAGAAAACTGATTCTGAAGGTCACAAAACATACTTAGAAAATAATATAACCAAGTAAAAACCTTATTGTTTGCTATTACACCAAATCCTAATTCATGTTACTCTAGTGAACCTGAATATTTGTGACATAGCATTTGTAATTTAGGCAGATAAATTTTCTTTCTTGCTTGTGTTTATCATGATGTGATTTATGTGAAACATCATTAATCAATTATGTAGAACACTTAACCTAATTTAAGAGTATCATTTGAGCTAATTCATTTATTCTAATTTTTACATATAATCTTAAAGCTATATATTAAAGTAATCTGTTTATTACTTTTAAGATATCTGCTTTTCTAGGGAGATTAGAGAAGTTACATAAAACTTCAGAGAATGCAAAATATTGAGGAATTGTACTAACTGATAGTCTTCTGACTTTATGTTTAAAAGATGACATTATTTCTTATTGGCCCTTGGTTGATTTTGTCCATTGATGGTAATATCTAATTTGTCTTTCTATTCACTTCTGACTAAATTCTCACTTATTTCAATAGTGCACTGATAAACTTGAACGAGATAGATTGATCCTTTTCCTTAACAAGTTGATTCTTAATAAGGTACAGTATTTTTGCATAAATATGTTGTTCTGAAGTTAAAAGAAGTAACAAAAAGATAAATTATTATAGTTTGAGTTAATTATTCAGACATGGTTCTTTTCTTAATCTTCTTAGCTCAGAAAGCTTTGTGTGTTCTCAGCTCCTAGAGGGAAAAGTTTTTTGTGAGAGGTTTTGTATATTCTATCCTGATACTACATATACTAATTAAACTAATGATAAAAAATTCTTAGTGGACAATAATGAAGGCTGAAATCATTAGCTGATTTTTCTTTGGGCAATAGATTCTGTTTTTTTTAAGGACCTAGATTTTAAGTAAAGTTAATTGCTCAACAGAAAATGAAAAGTATCTATGTACATTTTAATGATGTATACTTACCAGTATGTGTTTTAATTTTGTCAATACACATGATCAGATAATTTGAAGACAAAACGAAAAGTTACTTTAGATCTTCACATTTTTTAAAGACATTTAAAAAGTTTTTGTTTCTAACCAGAATTTATAATTGTAATATTAACATTAATTCACAATTGCATGATGTTGGAATGAAGTATGAGCAGGTTTTGTTATTATATTTTTGATACTAATTTGCTTTGTTTTATTCTTTTAGTAAATAATCCAAATGTTTTAAAACAAAGTATAATTAATAAGTCCTAAGAAAATTTAAATTGTGATCTCTTCTTAACTTCTAAGAAATTACCAGTTTTATCTTATGTTTCAACAATATACTGGAGCAATAAAGGTTTTTTAATATATACCAGATGTTATTTCTGATTATAGAATAATTTGTTTATTAACCAGAACACCAGGGAAAATGCAGGATAATTGTAGAACCAGAGAGTTTACATGACTGTTATTACTGCCAGAGTTTAATTCATTTGCTTATTTTTATTTTCCTTTGCTCAGGATATATTTAAGTAAAAATTTTTATGTGATCTGTCTGTGATATAGGCCTTTTTATTTTTATCTAAATTTGTGTTCCTTGAGCATAAAATTCTATAAGTACTAAGTAATATCATTTGTATGTTAATTTTTTCCAAAGAGATTCCAAATACTCTCTTTATAGAGAGCTTTTAGGTAGTAGTACATATTGGAGAGAAACATTTTAGATTATGTAAAAATATTTTTGTCTTCTAGAAAAATGTTAAGGATCTCCTGGATTCAAATGGAATTCGAATCCTTGTGGACTTGCTTACTCTTGCTCATCTCCACGTAAGCCGAGCCACAGTACCACTGCAAGTATGTGTGCTTGTCCAGAGTTCACAAGTTTTACGTTCTTGGAGTATAGTTTTAGCATCAAAAGAATCATAAAAATCTGAAAATATGTCAGTATATGTGACATGTGGCTGTGAATATATTTCTCCAGTAATTATAGTACTAATGCCTGAGAGATTCAAGTCACACAAAAAAGGTAAAAAATAACTGTATGATCAATCCAAAACGGACAGTAATGAACCAGTTTTATTTTTTCTTTATTTATTTCAGTGAGAGAGAGAAAGAGTGAGAGACAGAAAGAGGGGCAGATAGGGACAGACAGACAGGAAAGGAGAGAGATGAGAAGCATCAGTTTTTCATTGTGGCTCCTTAGTTGTTCATTGATTGCTTTCTCATATGTGCCTTGACTGGGTGACTCCAACTGAGCTAGTGACCCCTTGCTCAAACCAGCAGTCATGGGCTTAAGCCAGCGGCCATAAGGTCATGTCTGTGATCCCATGCTCAAGACCATGACCCTGTGCTCAAGCTGGTGAGCCCGTACTTAAGCCGATGACTGGGGGGTTTTGAACCTGAGTCCTCAGCATCCCAGGCTGATGCTCTATCCACTGTGTCACCGCCTGCTCATGCCAGTTTTTTTTTTTCAATATCTCTTTTGTCTTTTAAAGTGACTGCATCTCTAATCTTATTTTGAAGCAGTGCAAACTTTTTATTTTTTAATTTAATTTTATTCATTTTAGAGAGGAGACACAGAGTGAGTGAGAGAGAGAGAGAGAGAAAGAAAGAGAGAAAGGGGGGAGGAGCTGGAAGCAGCAACTCCCATATGTGCCTTGACCAGACCAGTGCAGGGTTTTGAACTGGCGACCTCAGTGTTCCCAGGTCATCGCTTTATCCACTGCGCCACCACAGGTCAGGCAAAGCAGTGCAAACTTTTTAAACTGTACTTATCATATATGTAGCCAGACCTATTGGCATTGATAGCCACTGAGAATATGTGTTGAATATGGGGACCTTGAAACCAGCCAGTAAGAGGACAGAGCTGTCAATCTCTATTGAAAGGCCTCTTCTGATACCTCACTTGTGGAAGGGATCTATATCTAGCTTATTGATGATTGGGAGGGGGGTGGTTATGCTTTATTTTTGTTTACTATGTTAATGCAAGGAGATGTATTATTTTAGATTTTGGCTGAAGTATGAACAGAATGCTATTTGAATACTTATAGTATGACATTTTCTATTATCAGGTATGAATAATAGTAATCATAATGCTTTTGTATAGCATGACAGTATACCTGGTACTATTCTGGTACACATAATATATTAACTCTTGAAATCCCCAGTAGCCCTCCTATTTTACAGAGGAGGAAACTAAGGAACAGAGAGGCTCAGGTATATTGTCCAAAGTCAACGAATAAGGGTCAGAGCCTAAGTTAGAACCCATAAGTCTATGCTCTTCACCACTTTATTATCCCTCTTTATATGAGCAACTGAAAGCTGGTAGTTATGAGAGTATTTGTTTTTTTTAATTCAGTGAGAGGAGTGGAGGCAGAGAGGAAGACTCCGACATGTACCCCAACTGGGATGCACCTGGCAAGCCCACTAGGGGATGATGATCTGCCCATCTGGGGCATTGCTCTGTTCCTCGGCCACTGAGCTCTTCTTAGTGCCTGAGACAGAGGTCATGGAGCCATCCTCAGCACCTGGGCCCAACTCAATTCAAGCCATGGTTGCAGGAGGTGAAGAGAGAGAGAGAGAGAAAAACGGTGGCGAAGCAGATAGGCGCTTCTCCTTGTATTCCCTGACTGGGAATCGAACCCGGGACATCCACATGCTGGGCCGATACTCTACCACTGAACCAACCGGCCAGGGCCAACAGAGTATTTGTTTTAATAAAATATACTATTTACCTAAAAATTTTATTTTTGATTTTTGTAAACATTGGTATATAAAATTATGTGAGAATTATCTGTGGTGAGGGTAGTAGATTGAAACTGTAAAAACAATAAAACTTCCCTTTAGCAACTTAACTCTTTGATCTCAGATGCTTATTGAAACTTTCAGTTGGAGTGAGTTTTTCCCTCAAAAGAACTACTTTAGTGTTTTGACCATTATGATTTAAGGTTAGTGTTATATGTTTATTTTTGTAGCTATTTGCACTGTTCTTTGCTACTAAAATTTTAGTGTCCTGAGAATTTATAAATAACCATCAGAAATATAAATGTCTTTGAATTTAGCTTAGATTGCCAAGAGAATGTGGGAACTCATTTACTTCAAATGCATATTAGTAGGGAAGTAACTTTTTTTGGACTGTTAGGTTAGGTATATAACCCTTACCTTTTAAAATAAGATCTTTTAAAACTTTAGGTGAATTTCTAAAGAAATAAAATCAAAGAAATTAGCACTGTATAACTTCTTATGACATATGTCCTCTTAAATTTCTGCCTTGAAAAATAACTAAATCTTTTTACAATTTAGAGCAATGTAATTGAAGCTGCTCCAGATATGAAAAGAGAGAGTGAAAAGGAATGGTACTTTGGCAACGCAGACAAAGAAAGGAGTGGCCCGTATGGATTTCATGAGGTGTGTGTCTCAGAGGAAACTTTCATTAAAGTCTTAACCTTTCTTTTTCCCTCATGGTTAGCACACATGAAGATTTTGGAATGTATTGATATTGTAATTTGCATTATTGTTACCAGCTCCAAGAGCTCTATTTTTCCGTTTCCATACAGAGTAATCAGATGGCTTGTATTTTTAAAGAAACACACACTCAAAATCATGTCTTTAAACCTTAGTGTTTAAAAATGGTATGGTGGTAGCACTCAGGCTTTTAATAAATTTTATCTAACAATTGCTACCTTAATAATTTTGTCAAACTATAATTCTTCTTTATGGTATGAACAGGAAATTTTAATATGCAGTCAGCAATTTATTAAAAATTGCCTGTACAGTCTGAAGGCATTTTCTATCTAACATGTGCAGATGTTTTGTCCTGCCCTCCCATCATCAGCCTCCCAATCTCAGTCAGAATGTAGCCAAAGATAATTTTATAGACCAAGATTTCTGTTTGTGTAACTTGGTCATTTTACACTCTTTCTACTGTTTTTATTTTATCCATTGTTTCTTATACTCTGCAGGTAGATCAGCTGAATGGTTATTTTCTTTTATTAGCATATAGTTTTATATGTATTTACTATAAAATAGAAAACATTAATAAACCCTTTCATTTTGCTTTATTTGTGTGTTTGTAATAATGGTGACTTGCTTTCATTTAGATGCAAGAATTGTGGACCAAAGGAATGTTAAATGCAAAGACCAGATGCTGGGCTCAAGGCATGGATGGATGGCGACCACTACAGGCAATCCCTCAGCTTAAGTGGTGTCTGTTAGCCAGTGGACAGGCTGTGCTGAATGAAACTGACCTTGCTACCCTTATATTGAACATGTTGATCACAATGTGTGGATATTTTCCAAGCAGGTAAAATGTAATTGAACATTTCCAAGATTAACAGGGACTCTTAAATATCTTCTCCCCATTTGTAAGGATGCTTCTTTAGTGATGGCTTAGGATTACTCTTGGTGATTTAGAGCAAAAGTGTTCCATTTTGGCCTTGGGGAATGCTGCTTTGAATATAGGAGCTTTTTGAAAAAGATATATAGAAATAATATGTAGATTATATTGATTAAAATAGCTCAAAAGCATCTTTCTCTAGGAGACTACTAATAATGGTATTAAATTTAGGCTTACTGGATGCATTCTAGCAACAGTAACATTTCTTATTCATGTGAATCAGTTATGAACTTTTAAAATAAGAATACTGTAGTCAGTAGACAGTGGTGAGTGCCAGCTCCTGACTTGTCTGGTTAGGCACTCCTGGTCTAAGAATACGAGTCTGGGCCCACATCTTGCCCCACTTGACAAGGTGAGAATTGGTTTTCCAGTGATAATCAGACTTATGATCCTTAATGAAACTTTCAATCTATAAAATATTTCCATATACATCATTTTGTTCTATTACTGTACTAAAGATATTTTGTGATGGAAATTACTGAAAGCTTGTCAGTTTTATACCACTTGAGGCTTTTGTGGTTCTAGTTCTCTTTAAAATACAGATCAGACTTAAAGCCACATAAATAGTGTTTAGAAGTAAGTAGAATTAAATTAAGGCTATACTTGAAAAATACTGAGAGTAGGTAAATTAAGGTTTACATTTAAGTGACAAAGTTCGCTGTGCCCTTTGGGGGGGAATATCCACTGGCAGTGTTGGACAACACCAAGTTCCATCAATTAAATAATAAATAAGAGTCTTTGGCTCTTCTAGGGTTCTGTTGTTCAAGGAAATCTTATGGAAGGAAATGAAGTCATATTAAGCAGCCAAATAGATTTAAACCAAAATACCTAATCATGTTCCAAGCTATATGAGAGCTTAGTCTTCATTAACAAAAAAGTAAGGTAACATGTTTTATGCCTAGTAGAATGCTCTGATCATGTACATTTTAATAAGTATGTTAAAAGCTGACCTTAGTACATGTTTTCTAGGGATCAAGATAATGCCATCATTCGGCCTTTACCCAGGGTGAAAAGACTGCTGTCAGACAGTTCTTGCCTTCCCCATATCATTCAGGTGAGCTACTTTCACGTTAATAATATTTTCAGAGTCATGTTCCTTAATTAATTTTACTATTAGCCCCAGTCATTGTTTCATGGTAGTCTATTCCATTTTCAAAGAACCTGAACAATGAATTACATTTATTTCACTATATTCTGAATAGACTGTAGAAGATTCTGTATCCAGGAACCTAAACTTTGGAAGCCTCCAAATTCCAGAATTATTATCAAAAGGTTTTTTTTGTTATCATTCTTAAATGACACCATTGTAGTAACTGAAAGGTGACTCAGTCTGGTTTGTGGCACAGGTTGTTGTTAGGAGTATGGGGAAGCACACCGTCAGGCCACAGATGTGGATGGACATGGTACGTTCTGAGCTGTCTTGTCAGCTGCCTTAGAGTTTTACTCATCTTAATTCATGTTTTTATGGTTAGCAGCTGATATAAAGCATGGAGTTGAGATTATGTAGTATATATACTAAAGTATCCTTTTTTCCTCATTATTCTGCTTTTTAGGAATTATAATGCTGCCTAAACTCCGAATGAACATTAAACCCAAATAAGTCAGGTCCCAGAGATTTTAGGTTAATGTTTTCCTCTTACTGATTATTCCGTTGTCAGATCTATTTTTTAATATTAATTACACATGGTGTGACTTTTAAATATACACAGTAGTGTCTCCTTTGTAGGAGTCAGCCATCATTGGTGTGAAAAGGGATAGGAGATTTAGTTTGTGTATTTTTGAATTCAGGGATAGCTGAGTGGCTGTTGCAAGTCACTGATGAGGAAAGACTGAAAACAGTGACAATGTCCTGTCAACTCTTCTTCCTTTTTTGCCAGCTTCTGTTATTTAAGCATGTGTGCATTTCAGTATATGTCTACTTTTCTGTTGTGTACATTTCTGTTGCACTTAAATCAAAGTGCACCTCAGTTATTGTTTCTTATATTCTAGTGACATGCTACCCCCCCCCACCCCGTCCCCCTCAACCTAGGACTGTGCTGCTATGTGTGGGGGGTAATTCATTTGTTTCAGTTCTGGACCCTCTTGGCATGTAGGTGAAGGACCATTCCTGGCAAATCTAACTCCCAAATGTTTCCCAAGACTTCAGAAACTAAAAGGGAAGAAGTACACATAAGTGCTGATTGATGACTTTCAGGCCTGGAAAGGGTGACTGAAAAATTTTAAGAGATACGGTTAGCATAACATGAAGCTTAGGGTGGGAAAGATGTATTTTAATTAACCAAAGAATTTTAGTAATATCTAAACAATTAAAATAATTTAAAAGAATTTTTATTATAAAAGCTCCTTTTAATAATATGTGCCTCCTCTATATATTTTAATATTGAATTCAAAAAATATTTTTGAGAAGCTGTTTTGTTTTTCCTTAATTTTCTCTGGGAAGCCATAGTCATACTAAGCAGTCCAAGTTTTCAGGAACATTATATTGGTTGGTTCAGATTTTTGTACTTCATTTGACTTTAGAGTAGTCTCCAGTTATAGCGTTTGATACAGCTTTAGAGTTTTTAGAGTGCTCGAAGATGCCAATAAGATACCAGTGAATGTCTACATCTTCTGATATAGTCACAATTTCAAGTATTAGGGGTTTTTGCCTGGTAATTTCCATATTTTTGTTTAAGCGATGTTAGTTCCTAAATTATAACCACCATTAACCCTAGGGAAAATCCTGTGTTTCTGTATCTGTTTTTCCATTGTAAAAAATGCCATAGTACTAAACACTTAAATACCTTGTTAAGCAGGTAAAATACCAAAACACAGAAAAGTTTAAATTATTTACTTAAAGACATATAGCTATTCAATCTCATATCTGAATCTAGAACTTTGACCACCTAATCTGATCTAGTACTTACTCTTATTGTAAATTTTTTTACTAGTAACATTTTACCTCAGATTGGGGATTCTTTGGAAGCAGTTGTTTATACAAAATTGAAATGCCACTTTCAGAAAGATAAAACTAAATTTCATTATCAAGTGTTATTCTAGCAATGCTGTATTATTTATCTGTTTCATTAGCCCAGGTATATTACTATGATCTCAGATATTTCCATTAGTATTGTGAGCTCAAATTTCTGAAGGCCACAATTTTTTTGGTACTTTCTGGTAGTAGGACTACTACTACTGGTATTTGGTTACTGTCTTGCCTTCTTTCTGCACTTGTAAATCTGTTCTTTGGTGCTGTTTCTTCAGTAGCATTCTCTGCTCCTTGAATTCTCAAAGACTGCTCTTTGAGAGGAGCGTTTCACATCCACTCAACTGAACTGAAAATAACCCGAAGCGTTGCTGCTTTTCATTTTTCTTTTGCCATAAGATTCTTGCAGAAAAAACAACTTTACCTTCAATCATGATAAAACAGTTTTAGGCATGTTTGGGCTGTTTCTGAATAACTTGATCAATTCTAGTATTTTACATCTTTGCATTAAATGTAAAATGAATTACATTTCAAATCCTTTTAGAGTTTTATAGACAATGCTTACTGAATCCCACAGATTTTTATCTTGTAACTTAACTACATGTAAGAACCTCAGCACAAGAAATATGAAAATCTAAAATGAATAATAATAATGCAAGTATTTTACAACACAGTAACAAAAAGTTTTCTTTTTTAGCTACTGCTGACCTTTGATCCTATCCTTGTTGAAAAGGTTGCTATTTTGTTATACCATATCATGCAAGATAACCCTCAGTTACCTCGTTTTTATCTTAGTGGAGTATTTTTCTTTATCATGATGTATACCGGTTCCAATGTGCTTCCTGTGGCTCGGTAAGAACTCTAATGAAAATATATTTAAAATTATTGCTTGCATTGTACATAGATTAATTGATTTTTGTGTGCATGTGTGAGTACATCATTACTTTTATTAAATTTTTCATTATAAAGTATTTTAGATGTCTGAAAATGTAAAAATTACAACGATGGGGGAAATTACTTTGTATTACACCACTTTACCACATTTAACAAGAATTTTATCATCTAGTATTTTGATATACATTTTTCTGTAACCATATTGTGCATGCAATTTTGTTTTGCTTTCTTATTAAAATTTGATAAATTTTTACAATATTGCGTAACTTTAGTATGACCATAATTTTAAAACCTTTCTAATTCATCTAAGACCTTGCCTTAATTAGAAAGTAAACATTTTGATGATACAGATTTAGAAGTTACCTTTTATGACTTTATGTATAAAGATCTCATCTTTAGAGAAACTACTTTACTAAATCTACATCAGTTCCTGTGTCTGATGAGTCATTTTTCTCCCTAGATTTTTGAAGTACACACATACGAAACAGGCTTTCAAGTCAGAGGAGGTAAGCCAGATGAACCCTCCCAACACTTTAGTTCCCTTCCCGCTGGGTAAGCTCTGACAGCAAAGCTGTGTACGTTTGCTAGATTATTAGGAGCACTTGAGGAAAGGTATTATTTTATTCATTTTTTATGTTTGTTTGGTGGCCCTTACAGATAGAAAGTCTAAACTAATACTATATTTTAGTTTTTGTTGTTGTTTTTTTAAGCGAGGGGGTGGGGACAGACAGGTACAGGCAGGCAGGAAGGGAGAGATGAGGAGCATCAATCCTTTGCTGTGGCACTTTAGTTGTTCATTGATTGCTTTCTCATATGTGCCTTGACTTGGGGGCTACATCAGAACTAGTGACCCCTTGCTTAAACTAGTGACCTTGGACTCAAGCCAGCAACCTTGGGCTTTAAGCCAGTGACCATTGGGCTTAAGCCAGCAACCCTGAGCTGAAGCTGGTGAACCCATGCTTTAGCTGGGTGAGCCCGCGCTCAAGCCGGCAGCCTTCAGGGTTTCGAATCTGGGCCTTCTGCATCCCAGTCCGACGCTCTATCCACTGCACCACTGCCTGGTCATGCTTTTAAGGTTTTATTTACTGATTTTAGAGAGAGGAGAGAGGGAGTGAGTAAGAGTGGGAAGCATCAACTTGTAGTAGTTGCTTCTCGTATGTGCCTTGACCAGGCAAGTCTGGTGTTTTGAAGCGGCGACTTCATTCCAGGTCAATTCTTTATCCACTGTGCCACCACAGGTCAGGCGATAATATGTTTTTAATGAAAATAAATGTTGCTCATTAGACTTAATATTGAAATTGAAGATGTGAATTATAACCTGAAACCATTGTGAATATAACTGTTCCCTTTGTGTGAAATTTGGATTAGTAATTTTCATTAATAGTTCGTTATATACCTGAGTCTCATAAAGTCAGTTAACATTCAGTGCAATTTCAACTTTTTTTTGTTCAGATTTCAAGGTGGCAGAAATGCTAAGTTTGTCTTTTAGAGCTACTTAATTTTTTAGGTGCTTTCAAGTTTTCTTGCCAGTGTACTGAGGAGGAAAAGTAGGAATTCCAGAAAAAGATGAGACTTACTCAGTTGGTTTTGACAGCCTGAAGCTTTCTATGTACATTTGCAGAGATATTAATTGTCAGTGCATGACTGAAGGATGTTTCAGATTTCGTTAGGCTTTTTTCATGGGGCACTGGTTTTCAGATTTTACTGAGAACAACAGAACAATAAACAAAACCAGACCATTCTTTAGGACACTAATCAAGGAATATTATACTATTTTGACACTAGACCAAAACTGCATATAGTGTAGCCAGTAAGGCTCTAGAAAATTATCTAATATTATTAAAGTGATAACCATGGTTGTGTATTTTTTATAGCTTTATAAAAACAGAAAGTGAGAATATAAGAGTTTTTTAAAAATTGCCTCCAATGCCAGTACCTTAATGTAGGATTAGGCATTTGGGGTGTAATTTTTTCCTATATGTGTATATAGGTATGCACATATAATCTATTCAAATTTTATAATATGAGAAACTGTGTATATGTATTTCACCTAACAATATTTTGAATAACTACAACAAAATAGTTTTTATATCAGAACTTTGGATGCAGGAATTACTAAACAGTAGTATTGTAAAGAGCATATCAGGGAATTCTTCATCCAGAAGTTAAACAGATAATAAATTTGGCTTTTATTGGCAGAAAACCTGAAAAATGTTTATAATGTGATTTTCCTTTGCACTAAGTGGTAAAACCATGTCTGGGTTTTTACCACTGTCTCTTTATCAGATTCTAGAGAAATAAAATATCCTCAGTTTGTCTAGAAGGAAGTAAGAGAAGTACTTATTGTCTTTAGGATTTTATTTCCATCAAGTAAAGAAATGAGTTTAAAAATTAAGTATGATTAAGTGTGATCATTATTCTGACTCCATTTGACCATCCAGAGAATATGGAGTTTTATAAAACGTTAATTATACTGACTTCGAATAGAAATCCTCCATCTAAATCCTGGCCACTCTTCATGACAATGGACTCTCTAAGACCTTGATTTCTTTTTCAGTGAGAGAGAGAGACAGAGAGAGGGACAGATAGAGACAGACAGGCAGTAGGGAGAGAGATGAGAAGCATCAGTTCTTTGTTACGACACCTTAGTAACTGTTCATTGATTGCTTTCTCATATGTACCTTGATTGGGGTCTCCAGCAGAGCCAATGACCCCTTGCTTAAGCCAGTGACCTTGGACTCAAGCCAGCGACCATGGGTTTACATCTGTGATCCCACACTCAAGCTGACGACCCCACACTCAGGCTGGTGACCTCGGGGTTTTGAACCTGGGTCCTCTGGGTCCCAGTCCGACACTATCCACTGTCCCACTGCCTGGTCAGGCAGACCTTGATTTTCTGGACTGACTTTTTTTTTTTTAATTTATTTTTATTGTATTCATTTTAGAGAGGAGACACAGAGTGAGAGAGAGAGAGAGAGAAAGAGAGAAAGGTGGGGAGGAGGTGGAAGCATCAACTCCCATATGTGCCTTGACCAGACCAGTGCAGGGTTTTGAACTGGCAACCTCAGTGTTCCCAGGTCGACACTTTATCCACTGCGCCACCACAGGTCAGGCCTGGACTTACTTGTTTTTGAAAACAAAAGCAGGTACTGCTGGGAACTGTAGCCAACAGTGCTACACAGAATAATTGGTATAAATCTTTTCCACGTCTTCCTTGTGTTGTGCATTGCTGATCAGCATGGTCAGAGGCCAGGGGCAGCATGACAGCTGAGGAGGTTAAGACTGCTATTCTTGCAAAGCCAGTTTACACCAGAGGCCTTGCACTGCATATTTTGCCACGTTTCTATCTAAATTTTCAAAACACAGAAGCAGTTTATTTAGTTCTCTTTTTCTAAATGTTCGGTAGAAAAACATTAGCTTTAGTGTTTCTGACTACATTTTGTTTTGTTTTGTTTTATAGACAAAGGGGCAAGATATTTTTCAAAGAAGTATACTTGGCCACATTTTACCGGAAGCAATGGTTTGTTACTTAGAAAATTATGAGCCTGAGAAGTTTTCTGAGATTTTTCTTGGAGAATTTGACACTCCAGAAGCAATCTGGAGCAGTGAAATGAGGTAAGTAGCCAGTTGATTGTATTTTCACTCAAAATCTTTGTGCCTCTTGCTGTCTGGTTTTACTCATATTAAAAGAACTGTTAATTTAACTGGTTGCATAATCTAAAGCTTCAGTAGTCATTGGTGCCAAGTCAAGTGACAAGGCCATAACTTTTTTCAATTCTAACATAATTTGACAAAATTACTGTAATAGAGCTTTATATAAAGGTAGACCCTATTTTCACTGGTGCTTCCTAAGTCAGTTTGTAAAATGTTAGGCAGTGAACTAATACATATTTATGGAATATATAGAGATAAAATCAAGACATGCTTCTTGAGGATTGGGAAATAAAACTGTACTCCACTCATTAAAAAATTGCCCACATAGAATGCACCAGGCCAGATACTCAAAGCCAGAACATTTTGACTTTAATCTGAAAGTAGTATTCCTAACGAATGTCCTTATTAGGAAGAGAATGCCATAGGAAAAGCCTGTGGAAACCAAGAAAAGGGAGAAGCCCAAAAGCAGATGTCAGTGTTCAGACAGGCTCTGTGCAGTGAAGGCTTGGCACTTCATAGTTCATGTGTCAAGGCTGCCTCTGTGGAGAACCCCTCAGTCCTCAGCTTGATTGCAGTTCTCTTCTGAGGTTAGTTATTTACGCTCGTTTGGCTAACTTCACACTCAAAACACCACCTGCTGGTTATCATTTGGATTCTCCAATAGGTTGACCTATAGGGTTAGCATGTGCTTGCCACCAATTTGAATATATTCTGTATGATAGTCATATTTTTCATTGAGAAAAAATGTATAGGAATTTGAATAAGTTTATATCACAGTTTTCTGTATATTTTTCTTTTGAGATTGACTAATATGCCTTCCCCATCTAAAAGATATATAGCTCTCTGAGCACTGATCAAATCAAGTTTCTATGTAGCTGAGAACCAGATGCCAGACTGGAAAGTTAGCAAATAAGTTCTATGCAGTGAGCATCTTTGGGGTGATAGCTGATTTGAGTTTCCTGGTTGTGCCCATGTGCTGCAAGCAGATTTTATACCATTTGACCATCTCATAACCGATCTTTCTTAAGGAAGAACTGATACGTCTTTTTCTCTATGGTCTCCTTCGTAGATAGGTATTACAAATAGTGTATATCCCTTGAGAGTTTTTACATAATAAGTTTAGAATACTCTGAGTAACATTTATAGGGTATTCTAAATAATTTAGTTACTCTAAAGAAGATCCATGTAATTTTCTTGCATGGTGACCTGTCTTCTATAAAATCAAATAACTTCGTCATAATGCTTGGAGATTTTTATAATTGTAGGCGCCTCATGATAGAGAAGATTGCTGCCCATCTTGCTGATTTTACACCTCGTCTTCAGAGTAACACACGAGCACTTTATCAGTATTGTCCCATCCCAGTTATCAACTATCCACAACTAGAAAATGAACTATTTTGTAATATTTATTACCTCAAACAACTCTGTGATACACTCCGATTTCCAGATTGGCCAATTAAAGACCCGGTAAGTTAGCAGATTAATTTGTGCTTTGTTAAGTGTAAAAATAGCCTCTAAACACTTCTGGGGATTTCTTCCTTCTATGATAAGAAGGATAGTAGCTTCCTTAAAAATTCCCTCTTACTTTAAGCACTGTATAACTCTGAGAGCATATTCAGTATATTTGAATACTAAATATATCAAACTGAAAGATAATTTTATGAGGCAATATTAGGAACTTTACAATTTTGATCTCCTGTAATTAAAAAAAAACAAACTTAACATCATGTATATAACATAATGCTATAATAACTTGGTGGAAACTTGTCTTTATACCAGTTTGATTAAACTCATAGATGTAGGAGTTAGGCAGTATAAGATTGAGTCTCAGATTGGCTGTTATATAACAATTGTATATTGCTTGACTTCTCTAAGCCTCTGTTGTGGTAACAGTACTACTACTGCTTACAATAACAATTATCTCATGTGGTAGTTAGGGGGATTGAGAATTCACGTACAAAACCATAGCATAATTTCTGGCACACGTACAAGGCAGTAAGTGTGACCTGCTTATTTGTATAGTGGTATCTACTACCTGCCTGTTCACAGTGCCCTTGGGACCCCTCAGGCTGAAGCCTTTGGGTATCTGCTGGAATCAGGTGGGCCTGGGCGCCCATTGTTGGACTGTTACTATAGCAGAGGATATACCGTTACCCTTACCATCGAAAGGTTTCAGAACAGTTGCCACGTGTGCCACCAGGCACTGTCTCTTTACAGTGCTCTGACCAAGTGAAGTTTTAATTACAGTTAGACTCAGATACTTGTTCTGGATTCAACAGAAGATAGTTGAAAAACTATGGGCTAAAAGCCAGACCTAGGTTTGAATCCAGCTTTATCCCTCATTAACTGGGAAACCTGTAGCTATTTCTCAAAATCTCAACGTTTTCATATATTATTGAGAATTTTTTGTGTGTGAGTTAAGTACATCTGTAAAGCACTTAGATCCTTGGTGTATAGGCAGGGGTAGTCAACCTTTTTATACCTATCGCCCACTTTTGTAACTCTGTTAGTAGTAAAATTTTCTAACCGCGCACCAGTTCCACAGTAATGGTGATTTACAAAGTAGGGAAGTAACTTTACGAAATTTATAAAGCAGAGTTACAGCAAGTTAAAGCATATAATAATAATTACTTACCAAGTACTTTATGTCAGATTTTCGCTAAGTTTGGCAGAATAAATCTTTATAAAACAAGTTACTATAGTTAAATCTGTTCTTTTATTTATACTTTGGTTGCTCCTCTACCGCCCACCATGAAAGCTGGCACGCCCACTAGTGGGCGGTAGGGACCAGGTTGACTACCACTGGTGTGTAGGTGTGCAGTAAATGTTAGATCTCTCCTCACCTGCTCCCTACGCTCTCTTGTGTTATCTATTCCTGCATACCAATTGTTTAAATGCCTCCATGCCAATAACTATGTTGAACACCATGCAAGCCGCCATATATTGCTTATTTTCTTAATACAGAGTAGTATCTATTAATTTAAAAAATTTCCATACTTTCTGAATGTTTCTCTAACAGATATGATTTAATTTAATTTTTTTAAAGATTTTATTTATTGATTTTAGAGAGAGGAGAGAGAGAGAGAGAAAGGAAAGGGGGGAGGAATAGGAGGCATCAACTCATAGTAGTTGCTTCTCGTATGTACCTTAATCCAGGCAGCCTGGATTTTCGAAACAGCAAGCTCAGCTTTCCAGGTTGAGGTTTTATCCACTGCACCACAGGTCAGGCAACAAATACTACTTTTTTTTTTTTTTTTTTAACAGGGACAGGGAGAGAGTCAGTGAGGGATAGAAAGGGACAGACAGACAGGAACGGAGAGAGATGAGAAGCATCAATCATCAGTTTTTCGTTGCGACACCTTAGTTGTCCATTGATTGCTTTCTCACATGTGCCTTCACGGCGGGCCTGCAGCAGACCGAGTAACCCCTTGCTGGAGCCAGCGACCTTGGATCCAAGCTGGTGAGCTTTTTGCTCAAGCCAGATGAGCCCGTGCTCAAGCTGGCCACCTCAGGGGTCTCGAACCTGGGTCTTCCAAATCCCAGTCCAATGCTCTATCCACTGTTCCACCACCTGGTCAGGCACAAATATTACTTTTTAAGTAGAGGAATATACCCCTGAAACAAATACCTTGCTACCTAAACTATTCAACAATG
The DNA here is from genome assembly GCA_037038555.1 of Rhynchonycteris naso. Classification (NCBI taxonomy): domain Eukaryota; kingdom Metazoa; phylum Chordata; class Mammalia; order Chiroptera; family Emballonuridae; genus Rhynchonycteris; species Rhynchonycteris naso. The sequence continues at coordinate 43,144,122 of CM073004.1, read as the reverse complement.
CTAAGAAGGTGATTTTCTGAAGTTGTGTTTTTGAAACCTGTTAATTGGAGAGCTAAAAATGTCAATTAAAAAAACTATAGCCCAAGAATTCTGTAGCTTACAAATTATATTCTGAAATCATTTTATTTTAATAGGTATAAATTTTAATTCTCTGTCTTTAAGGTTAAACTTCTAAAAGATACCCTTGATGCCTGGAAGAAGGAAGTAGAGAAGAAGCCACCTACCATGTCAATAGATGATGCTTTTGAAGTTCTTAATCTCCCTCAAGGACAGGGACCGTGAGTTGTTTCAGTGTTCTCTTCCCTCTTCCTCTTGCAGTTTGTGTTATGCATGAGGAAGACATTTTAGAATAGTATGCCTGAAACGCTAAATGACAGAGCTTTGGAAAGATTGCAGATTCACTTTATCATTGTGTTTTATAGTGCAGTGGTTGGCAAACTCATTAGTCAACAGAGCCAAATATCAACAGTACAGTGATTGAAATTTCTTTTGAGAGCCAAATTTTTAAAATTTATACTATATAGGTAGGTACATTCCTTATTGAGGTAGCGCCTGCACGTGGTATTTTGTGGAAGAGCTGCATTCAAAGGGCAAAAGAGCTGCATGTGGCTTGCGAGCCGCAGCTTGCTGTCCACTGTTACAGTAGAATAGATATGTTAGTTAAAAGACATGTTCTTACATATAGACTGAATTTCTACATTTTTGGCAAGGCTGATAGTTGAAATAACTTAGAATTTTAGAGTTTAAAGTGATGTTTTGAAAATTTACTTTTTTTTTTTTTTTTTTTTTAGTGAGGGACAGATAAGAATAGACAGAGAGGAAGGGAGAGAGATGAGAAGCATCAGTTCCTTGTTACAATGCCTTAGTTTTTCATTGATTACTTTCTTATATGTGCCTTGACCTGGGAGCTCCAACAGTGCTAGTGACCCCTTGCTTAAGCCAGAGACCTTGGGCTTTAAGCCACCAACCTTTGGGCTCAAGCCAGAGACCATGGAGTCATATATATGATCCCATACTCAAGCCAGATGAGCCCGCGCTGAAGCCAGCAAACTTGGAGTTTCGAACTTGGGTCCTCGACATCCCAGGCCAACGCTCTTTCCACTGTACCGTTGCATCGTCAGGCTGAAAAATTACTTTTAAAATAATTTCTTAGTTCTCAAACCCCCAAATACTGTTTTCTATTAGAAGTAAATGATAACCTTGCATAGGAAAAATTTAGGTTTTATCTTTTATATGTCAAGATAACATATAAAGGATAAGCTTAAATTTAAATGGGTTTAATTTGATACCTAATATATGATCATATACAATAAAATAAGGTTCTTCCCCCCCCCCCCAAGTGAGGTGAGGGGAAGCAGAGACGGGCGTCTCTAGCATGTGATGCTCTCTGCCCACCTGGGACATTGCTCTGTTGCTCAGCAACTGAGCTTTTCTTAACATCTGAGGTAGAGGCCCTGGAGCCATCCTCAGTGCCTGGGGTCAACTTGCTCCAACTTGAGTCTTGGCTGCAGGAGTGAGGGAAAGAGAAATGAGAAGGGGAAGGTTGGCAAAGCAGATGGGCACTTCTCTGTGCCCTCATTGGGAATCAAACCTAGGACATCCACACACCGGACCAACACTCTGCCACTGAGCCAACAGGCCAGGGCAATAAAGTAAGGTTGTTTTTTTTTTACAGGGACAGAGAGTGAGTCAGAGAGAGGGACAGATAGGGACAGACAGACAGGAACGGAGAGAGGTGAGAAGCATCAATCATCAGTTTTTCATTGCCATTGCGACACCATAGTTGTTCATTGATTGCTTTCTCACATGTGCCTTGACTGCGGGCCTTCAGCAGGCCGAGCCTGGAGCCAGTGACCTTGGGTCCAAGCTGGCGAGCTTTTTGCTCAAGCCAGATGGGCCCGCGCTCAAGCTGGCGAGCTCGGGGTCTCGAACCTGGGTCTTCCGCATCCCAGTCCGACGCTCCATCCACTGCACCACCGCCTGGTCAGGCTAAAGTAAGGTTCTTAAAATAAAAATTTGGATGATTGTGGAAGTAGTTTTTCTTGCACCTTACTGCATAAAACAACTTCATAAAACAGTTTTTCCTATTTAACAGGCATGATGAGAGCAAGATTAGAAAAGCTTACTTCAGACTTGCACAGAAGTACCACCCTGATAAGAATCCAGAAGGAAGGGTATGTACCACCTTTGGAATTAGGGCTTTTGGATTGACTTCCTTTTGCTCTCTTATTGTTGTAGGCAGAGAGCAGGTACACTCATCCTCTGTTCCAGTATCTGTCTGCCTCATGATATGTGCCCAGTGTGTGTGTAACTTCTAGCCCATGTTTTCTGCATGAACAGTCTTCCTGCAGTTTACCAAAAGCACTACCCTTGATCTTAGTAGTTTAGGGATTTTATTCTCTCTCCTTACCCCTGCCTGTTTGAGAATTAACTCTAATTGGCAGCCATATAAATAATTAAAATTAGGATTGTGAATTTAATTTATTTGTAGGCGATGCCATTGCCATCCAGATTATTTTGTCTTTCTTTCTCTCTTTTAAAATTTTATTCATTTATTGATTTGAGAGAGAGAGAGAAAGATTGATTTGTTGGTCTGCTTATTTCTGCATTCATTGGTTGATTCTTGTATGTGCCCTGACTGGGGATCAAACTCACAACCTTGGAGTACTGGAACAATGCTCTAACCAAATGAGCTACCACAGCCAGGGTCTGTCATATTTTTTTCTTATGACATCCATTTCTTTTCTAACTGAAAAAGTAGAAATTTTGATTCAGACATAAATTCATCTGCTGCCAGCATTCCCTGATCCTACCTCTCCCAGCTTTTTATTAAAATACCAATTCATAAAAGATGAAATCAGAATTGCTAAAGCTAGGACTGATAGACTGTTGTTAGAAAGTTGAAGTAATTTCCACTGGTTTCAAGTTCAATGTTGTTTGTCTAGACAGACAGTATTTCTGAATAGGAAGCCAGCATTGAAAAGATGCTGCTGGCCCTGGCTGGTTGGCTCGGCGGTAGAGCATCAGCCTGGCATGTGGACGTCCTGGATTTGATTCCAGGTTAGGGCACACGAGAAGTGACCATCTGCTGTGCCCCCCTCCCCTTTCCCCCCTCACCCCACTTCACCCCCTCCCTCTCTCTCTCCTCCTTCAGGCAAGGCTTAAATGGCTTGAGCAAGGTGGAACGGGGCCCTGAGGATGGCTTCATGTTCCTACCTCAGGTGATAAAATTGCTTGGTTGCTGTGCAACAGAGCAGCAGCCCCAGATAGGCAGAGCATAGCCTGGTAAGTGGCTTGCTGGGTGGATCACAGTCAAGGTGCCTGTGGGAGTCTATCTGCCTCCCTACCTCTCACTTAATAAAATGAAAAGATGCTCCTTTTATTAGAGACATTTTAAATCAAAAGCTTGGGATAGTTTTCAGAAGATTTTGGCAATTCAGATACATCTGGGGGAGAGAACAATCAAGATAGGAAGAAATTTGTAATCAGTATTAAATAGCTAGCCTTAACCAACTAGATGTTATAACACTATAAAGCTACAGCAGTAAATATGCTACTGGCACAAGACACTAGAATCAACATAGATTAAGGAATATAATGTAGTGTAGTAGTTTATAAGTATAGACTGAGGAATTAGATCTGGGTGTCTTCTTTGTCTCCAGTTGATTTTGTCGCTTTAGGCAAGTAATTTAACATTTTCTAAAAAGTGAGTATAATAATGGTCCACACTTCACATGGCTGGTCTGAAGATCAAGTGAGATAATGAATGTAAAGCACTTAGCACAGTGTCTACCATAGTACTCAGTAAATAGAAGCTCTTACCATATTTATTTTTATAAAAACTCAGAGACTGCTGCCTGACCTGTGGTAGCGCAGTGGATAAAGCGTCAACCTGGGAACACTGAGGTCGCCAGTTCAAAACCCTGCACTGGTTCGGTCAAGGCACATATGGGAGTTGATGCTTCCAGCTCTTCCCCCCTTGCTCTCTCTCTCTCTCTCTCTCTCTCTCTCATTTGTGTCTCCTCTCTAAAATGAATAAAATAAAAATAAAATTAAAAAAAAAAAACTCAGAGACTGCCTAACCAGGTGGTGGCGCAGTGGATAGAGTGCCAGACTGGGACGCAAGGACCCTGATTTGAAACCCCAAGGTCGGCTTGAGCATGGGCTTATCCAGCTTGAGCATGGAATCACCAGCCTGAGTTTGAGGTTGCTTGCTTGAGTGTGGGATCATAGACATGACCCCATGGTCACTGGCTCAAAGCCCAAGATCACTGGCTTGAGCAAGGGGTCACTTGCTCTGCTATGTAGCCCCCAGGTCAAGGCACATATGAGAAAGCAATCGATGAACAACTAAGGAGCCGCAATGAAGAATTGATGTTTCTAGTCTCTCTCCCTTCCTGTCGGTCTGTCCCTATTCCTCTCTCTGACTCTCTCTCTCTAAAAAAAGCCCAAAAACTCAGAGACTATCTCTACTGTGTAGCAATTTAATATAATACTTATTGTATAAACCAGTGAGTAAGACATTTTCAAGTGGTATCGAGATCATTGGATAGCTATTGAGGGTGGGGCAGTTTCACCTTAAAAGTATACCTTCTGGATTAAGTTGAAATGAATTCCTTAATGTTAAAATAGTAATAATAACTAAAGAAGCAACTTGTAAAATACAGACCAGCTCTGTTCTGCTTTAGTTATCATTTGAGATATTCCAAATTAAAAGTTAATGATTTTTGGTTTCACACAGGATATGTTTGAAAAAGTAAATAAAGCATATGAATTTTTATGTACCAAATCAGCAAAAATAGTGGATGGACCAGATCCAGAGAATATAATTTTAATTTTGAAAACACAGAGCATTCTCTTTAACCGTCATAAAGAAGGTAAGGCATGTGTTGTTTTCAAATTTTAATTTACCCTGCAGCTAATTTTACCACGTTAACTTGTTTCTACAATATATTTTAATAGGTTTATAATTATAATGGCAAAAGCCTCTTGAAATTGTATCTTAGATACAGCAGAAGAGTACTTTTTCATAGGAAGGCCCAAAATGTTTATTTTATACCTTCCACTCAGTACGTTTTTTAATATTTTGCATTTCCAACAATTTTTATCATTCCTTTCTGGAGGACATTTCCGTTCTGTGGAGGTACTTGGTTATTATTTATGTGAAGCCATTTAGCAGCAAACATATAAATGAGATGTAAGATGGATCTGGCATGATTCAAGGATCATTCAGTGCTCATAAATCACATATAAAAACCGCCTGTTATGACTCTAAAAGCCTCTAAAAGTTGCAACAGTGTTTTGGTCTTTAAAAAGCAACAGAAACTTTTCAAATGATCATATACTTCCCATCACACTCTTATTTCCTGTGGTAGCTGTCAGAACCCTTTGTTTGTAAAAAACAGTGTTCTAGATTAAATAGTTGTGATTGCAGGGTGCAGGGTTATTGGGAGTTTCTAGTGTGTTTGCTGAGCCATTAGCAGTAAGCCTAACAGTTGTAGCCAAAAAGCTTGGAGTATGTTGAAAACTTTTTTAGACTTTGTGATGGGGAGACTTAGGTTCAAGATGGCAGGTATACATTGTCTTGGGACCTGAACTTGACTTATAGCAGCGAGTGGGAGATCCATTGGCTCTGTAGGGTAATGTTGGGAGAAAAGGAAGAGAAAAGAACAGGAGATCTGACATAAGTAGATTGGAGTGTTGAGAAATTGAAGACAAGTGAAGTTGCATTTTAAGTACATATTAGAAGGGACAGCCTGGGGATCTAGCAGTTGGGTCATTAGAGAGTAGTGACTTCACTTTTGCGTATGAATTAAGCAGAACACATTTGTAAGCATTTAGTTATATGTCATTTATTATTAATTGGAATGAGTTTAAAGATGTCTTTTTCAAACTTTTGGTTATTTTTTTAATGGCTGATAACTATAATAGCCACAAGGTGCGGTTGTGGCGCACCATTGGTTTATCAAAGTCAGAATGTTTTTTCAGGCTATTTTCCACTTTCTTAGGGGAGTTTAGTTTATACCCAATGAGTTGTGGGGTGAAGGACATGATCTGATAGGCTTAAAATTGATTCACTGTTCTTTCTTACCACATACATGTGCACATGTGTTGAGATTACTAGAACCAGTTACTGGGGACTTTTTTTAAAAACCATATTAAAAATAAGTTAATTTATTTCAGATAATTGGTCATACTTGAAAGACAAAAAAGCCTTATGCTGTTTTCAAGTGGGATTATAGAGATAATTATAAAGTTACAGCCAATTAATTTACATATTTCTTATCTGCCTTAAAGGTAAAGAACAGAGCAGTTGGGTACCTGTACATTTCAGCTTTCACTTTTAAATTTACTTACCACACATGGAATTAGCCAAAATACAATTAATAAGTTATTTCTACTTTGTATTTTAGAACAAATTATATTCAGTATTTTTTTTAAGCAAGAGAGAGGGACAGACAGGAAGGGAGATGAGAAGCATCAGTTCTTTGTTGTAGCACCTTAGTTGTTCATTGATTGTTTTCTCATCTGTGCCTTGACCAGGGTGCTTCAGCCGAGCCAGTGACCCCCCTTACTCAAGCCAACAACCTTGGGCTTCAAGTCAGTGACCATGGGGGTCATGTTTATAATTCCATGCTCGAGCTGGTGAGCCAACACTTAAGCTGGCAACCTCAGGGTTTCGAACTTGGGTCCTCAGCATCCAGGTTGATGCTCTGTCCACTGCATCACTGCCTGGTCAGGCATATTCAGTATTTTTTAGTGTTCATTTTATGATAACTAGTAAAATAGAAAGTAGAATATAAACTATTCACTCAGTTAAATCAGATGTCTCTCACCACCTCTTTTCTTTACAAAGAAGAATGAATGTCATGATTGTTAATATAGTCTGTGGCATGTCGGCTATGCTTTGCTGTCTGTGATCAGGTGAAAAGTTACAAAGATCACTTGGAAAACATAAAAAATAAATTCCCCAAAGGATCAAAACTACTACACACTAAATTCAGTTAATCTATCAGAAAATGTTTTTTTACTAGTGAAAATATTTTAGAGAAATCAAACCAGTTTGTTAAAAAAGAAAAGATCCAAGGGATTTGTACTCATTTCAATTTCTTTTTATAAACTAGAATTAGGAGACATTTAAGATGTTGAATATTTTATCATTTTTTTAACATAATTGAACAGTGTCAAAATTAACTTCATGTTATGGCATGATCAGTTTTTGTTTTGTTGTTTTCCCAGTACTAACCTTTGCTTATTTCAGATTTACAGCCTTATAAATATGCAGGATACCCAATGCTAATTAGGACTATAACAATGGAAACTTCAGATGACCTCCTTTTCTCCAAAGAATCCCCTTTGTTGCCTGCTGCTGTAGAGCTGGCTTTCCATACTGTCAACTGCTCAGCCCTCAATGCTGAAGAGCTCAGAAGGGAAAATGGAATTGAGGTATGTGGAATGACCTCTGGTCATTTTCAAGCTAGTTTAGGCACAGTGTATGACTTGACAATTGAGAATTTACCAAGTACAAATACAACTGATACAGTTTAACTTATGCCAACAGATATCAATGTTACACTCTTTGTATTCTAGTACCAAAATTAAAAGTGGAAATGGAACTTTATTTCATAATGTGAATTGGAGAGTATTGGATTCAAAATTAGTAGACTTAATAATTTTTAAAAATGAGCTTATTGGGACCACTTACAAAGAAACTTGTAGGAGTCTTGTTTATTTGTTTAACAAATGTTAATTGAGCAAATATTTACTTATCAAGTATCTAATATCGCAAAGTTATTAATATTTTATTCCTATCAGAAAAGGCTTTTCACGCTTCAAGGCAGATGGGAATTTAATGGCTGGCTTCTTTCTCTGCAGGTGTTACAAGAGGCATTTAGTCGCTGTGTGGCGGTCTTGAATCGTTCTAGTAAGCCAAGTGACATGTCAGTACAGGTGAGGCTAAAACACAGGGTTTTAAGAAAATTGCATTATACCCACAGTTCAAATTTTAACATTCATGAGAATTGCTTGGAGGGTTCACTAAACCATCACCTGCCTACAGCTGATAATACGTGTTTTTTATCAGATTCTCAGGCAATAATGATCAGTGTATCACACTTTAAGAACCATTGTGCTAGATCACTTGTTATCTATTGGCTTTATTTTCTTTCTTAAAGTAGAAAGTAGCATAATGAACCCATATGTCCCCATTACCAATCTCAAATGCTTGCTGTCTTGCTGTTGTTACTTCACTTATCTCCCACACCCTTCCCTAGTTTCCTTTTCTGCCTTCCTTCAGCATCCCTAGTATTTTAATTGGCTTAGTTTCTCTTATGATTATAATAGTTGAGTTCTTTGATAAGAAAATTCATCAGGAATTCATTAAGATCATTGTAGATTACATCTTTTTATGTGGCCCTTTGTGCCATCAAAATTTAGAATATAAAACAAGTACAGGCTTTTTGGGTTTAATCTTCTATTTTGAATTACAGTACATAAATAGAGTTCTGATTCTACAGTGTTAATAAGCTGGATAAAAATATTTTATTCCAGAGATCAAACTTTTTAAAATAAAGGGCCAAAGAGTAAACATTTGAGGCGCTCAGGCCACGTATAGCCTCTGTTGAATACTTTCGTTTGTTTTTAATAACTTTAAAAATCTAAAAACCATTCTTAGCTCCCTGGCCATATAAAGACAGGCTACTATCGATTTGGCCCACATTCTTTTGTGACTATGATGTGCCAACCTTGCATGTACAGGGAATCTTAACCAGAAACACGATTTAACAAATATTCTGTTTAATTTTGGAGCATTATATATGCTATTAAGCATTACTCAATCTCTGCTGGTTTGATTCGCATTGTCTTAAGAAATAAACAGGTGACTCCCTTTCCTGTGCCATGTTGTGTGTAGGTGTGTGGACACATAAGCAAGTGCTACAGTGTGGCTGCTCAGTTTGAAGAATGCCGAGAGAAGATTACAGAAATGCCCGGCATCATCAAGGATCTCTGTCGGGTGCTATATTTTGGCAAGGTAGAGTTCATCTTGACTGCTTCCTAGATTGAGTCAGCAGTGGCTGTCCTTTATGCGTAGCCAGTCTGCGATTTATAAGCAAGTTGTTTTCCCCAAATTATTTTTAAGTCAATTATTTGGGTTTCTAATAGCATTTTTCACTGAAACCTTGCTGTACATGAAAGTTTTTGTTACTTAGCTGGCCCATAAGAATGAGATTAGAGTGACTCGTCTGAAGAGAAATGGGTCTCATCTGAATATTAGGAGAAAAGCTGGGAAGAAATAGAGAATTGGACTAAATAAATCTAATGAAAGGAAAGGATCACGTAAAACCTGAAATGTAGCCAAATCACTGCCTTGTGGGAAGAGTCTTTAGGGATCTGGGTTTTTGCTGTACTTGATTAGAGTGTTACTCCTAGTCGAGTACGTACCACCGAGGGGAGGAAAGAGATTTCTCAGACTACTGGACATAGTTGTGTTGGAATAGAACAGGATTGGGATGTTGATTCTAGACTAAGGAATCTGTAAATAAGGGATCTGATGAAACTATGTCTTTAATTATATTTACTTGATGTCGTTAGAAGTATATATTAAGATTACAAACCCTGATATATAAAGAAGTAAATTTGTACACCTGAACTAAAGATACTGATTTACTGAAGTTCACTGGCCATGTAGGTTGCTGTTAATGCCTTATCACTATTTTTTAAAATTAAGAATTCAAGAAGTGAAATGAAAACTATTTCCAAGTGTTTGAAAACTATCTTCAAAGATAGTAATTCTGTATTTTGTCACAGGGTCACTTTTAATTTCAGGTTGTATAGGATATATGGTTCAGATTTAAATTGGAAATAAAAATATAAGAAGAGGTAAATACTTTTGCATAATAAGATAGCTAACTTGACATACATGCACATCCAGTTTCTCTTGGGAGCTTCTTTTTAACACTAATTAATTCAATTATTCTTTCAGAGTATTCCAAGAGTGGCTGCTCTTGGGGTAGAATGTGTCAGTTCTTTTGCTGTGGATTTCTGGCTACAGACACACCTATTTCAGGCTGGAATTTTGTGGCATATGCTTGGTTACCTGTTTAATTATGACTACACACTAGAGGAGAGTGGCATTCAGAAAAGCGAAGAAACAAACCAGCAGGTAGTTTTAACACTGCTTAAATATTAAACTTGCACCCAAATCTTATGTTAATATGAAGCAAAGCTTCAGCTATCCAGAATCCCCAAGGGCATAAACTTTTCCAAGATAACTAAGTTTATTGCTCTTTAGGTTTCCAAATGTTTTTTTTATCTTAGCCTCTTACGCTGGAGGAATTCAAGGCAAGGGGATTTGTAGTATTATACACTGGGCATAATTAATCTTTTGATTACTTAGCATCACCTTTATGATCACAGAATTATGGTTTTGTAACACACGGAAATATAACTATACCATTGGGGCTAGCCCCATCCCAACCCCTACCCCCCATCGTTTTAGTGCTTACCTGAATTTTACAGGCATTTTTTTCTATCTTTTCTTATTCATTGTTTATATTATTATTAGCACGTGCCTTTAGGAGTCAAATTTACCTGCCTGTTCCCATTTCTCCACACTATCCCCAAATGTACTTCTAGTTATCTACAACATACTGTTTTGGTATAAATGAGTTCATAAATTATGATGGTCTTCTTTATAAATAAAAGAGTAAGCTTTAATGCATAAACTCTTTAATATGTGCTGTTATTTATTTATTATTTTTGGTGGTGGTGGTTTGCTCCCTGCTTTTTAAATATGTTCCATACAGTTTGAGTTCAAAATATTGCTGTGTTTTCTATATAAGATGACAGATCTACTTTAATTTCTTAATTTTTTTAAACAGGAAGTAGCCAACAGCCTTGCCAAACTGAGTGTCCGTGCTCTCAGTCGCCTTGGAGGGTATCTGTCTGAAGAGCAAGCAACCCCAGAAAACCCAACCATTAGGAAAAGTTTATCTGGCATGCTGACACCCCATGTCGCTAGAAAACTTGCTGTGGCTAGCACTACTGAGGTATGTGCCTCAGAGGTCGCCTGGGTTTTGATGAATATTGCAAGGTCCTTTAAATTATACAGGAACATGACAGAGGTGATTGCTCTAGGAAACCTAAAAATCGAAAATGCTTACATACTTGTTCTTTCAACCAAGAAGCTCACTTTGTTGTGGGTTGATATTATCTGTGAGCCCAGTCTCTCTGTAAGGGTAATTTAGCATCACCTTTCTCAGTTGTGAGGCCACCATAATTTTTAACCAACCTTGAGTCACAAAGGGACAGGACGGGAACACGAACTTGGAATGGTGTTTTACAATGGACAGAGGACTGGGAGTCAGGAGACCCAGAGTCTTTTTAAAATTTTTTTTTTAATTTATTGATTTTTAGAGAGAAAGGGAAGGGAGAGAGGGAGAAGGTAGGAGGGAAGGAAAGAGAGAGAGAGATTCATTGGTTCATTATTGTATGTGTCTTGACCAGGGTTGAATCCACAACCTTGGCTCCTCGGGACGAGGCTCTAGTCAACTAAGCTACCTAGCCAGGGCTTGGATATTACGTTTTAATGACCTTGAGTAAGATGGAAGAGCTATAGATGTCACTCTTGATCTTTGTTCGTCTTCTGGACTTTGTGTTTAAATGTGATGGCTTTTCCTGACTGAAAACATTCTTTCCAGAAATACTGTATTTCACCATGTATAAGAGGCTCTCATGTATAAGATGCACCTTAATTTTGGGGCCCGAAATTTGAAAAGAAAGTAATTACATGATGTTATTGAACTCAAGTTTTTTTCATCATAAAATTTATACAGCTCATCACTGTCAAAATTCCCATCCGTTAGCTTGTCCTCATCTGTGTCTGATGACGAATCACTGTCTTCAGCAACGAGCCCAAAAACAAGTGTGAAAAAGCAGAAAATGCAAGTAAAAAAATCTACAACCACTGTAGGCCTGACCAGGTGGTGGCGCAGTGGATGGAGCGTCGGACTGGGATGCGGAGGACCCAGGTTCGAGACCCCGAGGTCACCAGCTTGACTGTGGGCTCATCTGGTTTGAGCAAGCGTCACCAGCTTAAGCCCAAGGTCACTGGCTTGAGCAAGGGGTGACTCAGTCTGCTAGCCCACTGGTCAAGGTACATAGGAGAGAGCAATCAATGAACAACTAAGGTGCCACAGCAAAGAATTGATGCTTCTCATCTCCCTCCTTTTCTGTCTGTCCCTCTCTCTGTCACCAAAAAAAATAAAATATTAAAAATATATATATATACAACCACTGTACAAGATGCACCCAGTTTTTAGACCCCAAATTTTCCAAAAAATGGTGTGTCTTATACATGGGGAAGTACGGTAGTAGCAAGCCGTTGATTACTACAGCAAAAAAGAAAAAAGAAACTGTTGACATTTCAAAATCTTGGCCTTAACTCCATTAAGTAAACGCTCATTTTAAACTGCTAGTTCTCAAAGTTTTACAGTTTTCTAATGATTATTTTTTCAGTCATTTTTATTTAACATTTTGAAAACAAGGGTTGGATGTCTTTTATAAGATGGAGGTTACAAACTGCTGCTTTCCTCTTGGAATAGAGTTCTGTAAATTTAAACGGTAGAAAATATTTACTAAAACGTAGACTTAAGAGTTAAATGTCTGTATAGTTACTATGAGGAGTGCTAAGAAAGGGGAGTGTGCTGGAAAGGGAAGCAGTCATACGCTGTGTCTGTGTAGTACTTACTGCAGGTTGGAATCAGGGCTTGGAAACACGCTGGGAACTGACTCCCTGCCCGTGCATGTACTTTTTCCCCTTCGTAAGAGTGTGCTTCATGCACACTTAAATCTTGTTTTCAAATACATGTGTATAAAGGCAGTCTGATTCCTTTTAAGCTTATGTTTACTGAGTGTTTATTAAACACTTTAGCAAAATATCTTGTGCAGTTTTCACCAAAGCAGAGCCAATATTAAGAATGTGAAGTCAAACAGATTCAAATTTAAATCTCAGTTTCTCTACATAGGATAATGAGACCTAGGGCAAATTATTTGCCTTCTCTCAACCTTGATGTTTGTCAGCTGCAATTGGATAATATTATCAAACTTGGTAGAATTATTGAGATTCTTATCATTGAGCTCCATTACCCCTAAGGCATCTATCACCAAATATACTAGACAATTTTAATAAATGATAACAACATTATTTTTTTCTCAATATTACAAAAACTTTATCTCCTAGATTTTGAAGATGCTTAACAGCAACACAGAGAACCCCTATTTGATATGGAACAATTCTACAAGAGCAGAACTACTTGAATTTCTTGAATCCCAACAAGAAAACATGATTAAAAAAGTATGTTAATTGTTTTACAGATTTCTTGAGTAACTATGATGGAATCTCTGAAAATGTACCTTAGTATTGACAGAACAGAAGCCTGCTGTTTCTCCATTCAGTGTTAAGCCTATAGCTTTTTGCCACATCATATTTGGCCCAATTAAATGAACACTTCTTACTGTATTTAATAATATCTTAGGGTGTTCTGTTGTTGTTTTTGTTACCACTTACGTAGGACTGTCTTCTATTTTAAGCGATTTTTATTCCCAGAAGCCCTGCTTTAATTGTTCTCTTCAGCCCCTTTTCCCCAGTAAACCAAAATTGCTTTTTGGTGCCTGACCTGTGGTGGCACAGTGGTTAAAACGTCGACCTGGAACGCTGAGGTTGCTGGTTCGAAACCCCAGGCTTGCCTGGTCAAGGTACATATAGGAGTTGATGCTTCCTCCTCCTCCTATTCTGACACCTTCCAGTGGAGAAGCAGTTATACCATTTAAAAACAGAACAGTAGGATAGGAAATAAGGAGAGAGCCTGGATAATAATACGCACACTAGATGTCTTGGCAGTTGTGAAGTTTTTTGTTTTTTTTTTAACATTTTATTTATTTGCTTTAAGAGAATGAGAGAGAGGAGAGAAGGGAGGGGGGGCAGGAACCATTAACTCCCACATGTGCCTTGACTAGGCAAGCCCAGGGTTTAGAACTGGCGACCTCAGTGTTCCAAGTTGATGCTTTATTCACTGAGCCACCACCGGCCAGGAATGAAGTCTGTATTTTTTAAAGAGTAATCATCACTGTTATGTCCTCAATTATTCAGAATTTGTTTTTAAACTCATTGTATATAGTTGTTCAGAACTCTTGATAGATGGAAGTTTGGGGAGTTACAGAGCTAGGAAAAACAGGTCTTAACATTTCTGTATATCAGCCATTTTACTAGCGAGATGCTCTTTCTTTCGCACTTTATAATTAATTGTATGCTGTTACATACTATTTTAGTCCAAACTAAATTCTGTAGCTTCAACCTTAATCTTCTTTGGGACTTTTTTCCTCCCATTCCTCTTCTTTTTCCTTTTTCTTAAATGGAAACTGTTCTTGATTTGTCAACCTATTTATTCAGCGATTGTATTTTCCAACACTTTGTTTAATCTATTACTTTTTTTAAACTAGTCCAATTGTGTTTATTTCTTAGCTCTGTCACCCTGTATCTTACTAGGCCAAATGTCTGCTAAGAAAAGTGAGAAGAAGCCCGTATCATACTTGCTTTGTGAGCACTAGCTCTAAGATACTTCATTGACTGACCTTTGTGATCTTTTGAAATTTTAAAATGAGTTAGAATATTAATCTTTGGACTAGAAAATAGCTCCACACCTATTCCAGAGTTCATATTACTGATTAATAAACCCTGCAATAGCAATGAGTGCTGTATGTGAATCCTGCCAGTTTTATCTCTCTGAAAAAATTTTAAGCTATTTATCTGTTAAGTTGTTAAGCTGGATATAGTTAGATATATGAACTAGACAGTAATGATTCTAATTCATATCTAACAGTCTATTTTCTTTTTTGGGAAGGGTGATTGCGACAAAAGTTATGGATCAGATTTTGTCTATAGTGATCATGCCAAAGAACTTATTGTAGGTGAGATTTTTGTAAGGGTGTACAATGAAGTCCCTACTTTCCAGCTGGAGGTAAGCTCTGTACTTTTAGTTTTGTCTGCTTCTTTTGCTCATTTATTTTTGAGAGATACTAGTTCATTACAATATACATTGAAATAATTCTTGTCCTTTGCCAAATGCTTTATACCAGCCTGGTTGTGTGGTGGGGGTCTCACCAATAATTTATGAGCCTCCTTATTTTGAATGTTGAAGAATTTAATTTTGTGGATTCATTAATGAGAAATTATTCCTTGCCTAGCTGTTTCTTATGTTATACATAATACTACCCTACTGTGTCGTGTATGTAAGCCTTCAACTTACTAGTCTCTTAAGGAAGTAATTACCGGGCTGTTGACACACTCAGCTCCATCTTGTAGAATATCCAATCACCAAACAGAAGTCCTTCTCTGCCTGAGTATTAGAAGAAAAAAGGAAAATACAGATGGAGAAGAAAAAATTTTTTAGAGGATGATTGGGATCACAGCAGCTCATCTTTTGTGATGATCCCTAATCACTTCCAAACGCAGATGAAGAACTATTTTTTTCTTTATAGCAGTGGTTCTTAACCTGGGTTCTATTGAACCCTAGGGGTTCGATGAGTTGGTCTTAGGGGTTCGGAGAAGCCTCTGCTGCAGGGGCCAGAATAAAGTAATATCGTAATTTGTTGTGAGTTCATGCACTTTGTTGGTTTTGTTCTTTGAGCAAGGTGATGTTCATGAAGGCTCATTATGTGCACCAGTAAAAAAACATATACCTATGTCTTGAATTTGGAAAAAAAGATCGTATTATATTTATCACTAAAGAAGGGTTCAGTGAATGCGCATATGAAACTGGTGGGTTTGGTACCTCAAAAAAGGTTAAGAACCACTGCTTTATAGTGTTTAGTGGTTGTGTAGGAATATTTTCTTGTAGGTTTTTGTTTTGTTTCATTTTGTAGGGCATGATAAGGAAGATTTGCTGATTGATGATTTATAAGGAGGGAAGAAGTGAAGCTTTGTTTTAGACTTTGCACTTAGCACAAAAGGAATTTACTAAATCATAATGTACATTATTTAGCTGTTAAATAAAATGAATTCAGTGATTTGTAAAGTCTCTTTGAAAACTTTCCTTTGAGTTTATATTCTAAATATATATACTTTTTAAATACAAAAATATAAATAAATATAGAAATTCATATAATGTTACCAGTTTTATTGGCAAAGAGAGGAGATACTCTAGTCTCAGAGTTGTGTTATACTAAAGTACGGATGGGAGTATATCCAATGTTTAAATTAATGGGACAGGAAATGTCGAGAAAGACTTCATAATGCACCTGACTTTTGTCTTCCCCTATTTTTAATACATAAGTGTATTTATGTGTGTGTATAAATTAATCACTTTCATAGCTTGAGTTTATGTCGTGGTTATTGTTTTATTGTTGTTACAAGTTATTTCTGAGGGCACACATGTCTTTAAATATGTCTCCACTCAACTTAGGTTCCAAAGGCATTTGCTGCAAGTCTCTTGGATTACATCGGCTCACAGGCCCAGTACCTGCACACGTTCATGGCTATCACACATTCTGCGAAAGTGCAGTCAGAGCAACACGGAGACCGCTTGCCAAGAGTGGAAATGGCTCTGGAGGCTCTTAGAAATGTCATAAAATATAATCCAGGTGTGTGACTATACCCTTGATGAGTAAGATCCTTACTGTAGAGGACCTGAAAATTCCAAATCTCAATTTTAACAGAGAAAATTACTTGGTTATCATGCTATACTTGGTATAACATTAAGAGGAATTGACCCCATAATATTTTTATCTATAAACAGTAGGCTGGAAAGAGAGTTCAAGGTACTGTGTTTGTGAAAGTCTTGGTGAGTTGAAAAGGCAAAATAACTTAATACATAGTGTAAAACTTCAGATTGATGCCATAAGTTGATATACCAAGTGTAAATGCTTAAAAATTAGATTTATTAGCTGATCTTATTTTTGCCCAGTCTTGTTCCTAACACAATGTCACGTGCATTTGGGCACTCATGCTTTTCAAAAGCTGCCTGACACATTTGGTGTTTGAAATTTGAAATAATAAAAATGTGAGAATTTTTATTTTTTAACATTATTAAGAAGACCTTTCCAAAAACTATCACTCTTTCATGACTCCAGGGGAGATAGATGAGTGAACGTCTGAATGCTGCTTCCAATTTTAGCTTTCATAATAAATATAGAATAGAAAATCTAAAACAGTACAAATGGAATTTAAGTTACTTTTAGTAATTATCTTTCAGATACTTTTGCTCTTTACAGTATGTATTATATTACTACTATTAAAATTCTGGCCTTTTTTATTGCCAACAGCATTCAAATAAAACAACTGCAATGAAAAGTTGTTAGGAAAATTGGTCCTTTCCTAAGGGATGTTATGAAAGGCAGTGTTATGAAATCTGAAGAAAACTTCATTTTTTATCCATAGTTGGCACAGTACACCGTTACCATGGTGAATTAGGTACAGAGGTTGTAGCAGAGCAGGCCGTTGATTTAGAACTTACAAAAATTGAGAAAGGGCTTATACAGAAATTCTATTTTGATAGCATCTATAAAGTGTATGTGTCAGGATTATATACTCACTTTTAACTTAGAAGTATGGTTTCTGTATCATTGATGTATCTATTATAATTCTTACCTATTAAAAAATAGTTTGGCCTGACCAGGCGGTGGCGCAGTGGATAGACCGTCGGACTGGGATGTGGAAGACCCAGGTTTGAGACCCCGAGCTCGCCAGCTTGAGCGGGCCCATCTGGCTTGAGCAAAAGCTCTTCAGCTTGGAACCAAGGTCGCTGGCTCCAGCAAGGGGTTGCTCGGTCTACTGAAGGCCCTCGGTCAAGGCACGTGTGAGGAAGCAATCAATGAACAACTAAGGTGTTGCGACGGCAACGAAAAACTAATGATTGATGCTTCTCACCTCTCTTCGTTCCTGTCTGTCTGTCCCTATCTATCCCTCTCTCTGACTCTCTCTCTGTCCCTGTAAAAAAAAAAAGAAATGGTTTGAAAATGAATTTAAAAGCAACCTATTTATATAATATTTTCAGATCCTTTAACTTGAGGGATCATAATGAATTATATTATGGGGTCTCAAAAGATTATGAATTACACTATACATTTTACTACCAGATGGTAAAAGGAAACATACTGAACAAAACCTTATTGTTTAATGTTTTTGTTTTATTAACAAAATGGCACAAATATATGGGATTGGGGTTTCAGGTGGGTGAGAATTGAAATACCATTCAATTTTACATATTTTTACAAGTAGCCTTTTAATTTATGCCTATCAGTTGTTTGTGATGTAGTCCTCAAGTGGCAGAATTCTAACTCGGTGTTAACTAAATGCTAAGTGATGTGTGCACTCTCCCAAAATATAATTACCAGGATAGTGAAGGAGGAGAGGGTGCAGTAGTAGCTCCAAGGTCTAGAGCAGTGGTTCTTAACCTTTTTTGAGGTACCAAACCCACCAGTTTCATATGCGCATTCACCAAACCCTTCTTTAGTGATGAATAAAATATGATTTTTTTTCCAAATTCAAGACATAGGTATATGATTTTTTACTGGTGCACAAAATGAGCTGTGCATGAACATCACCTTGCTCAAAGAGCAAAACCAACAAAGTGCATGAACTCACAACAAATTACGGTATTACTTTATTCTGGCCTCCGCGGCAGAGGCTTCTCCGAACCCCTGAGACCGCCTCATCGAACCCCTAGGGTTCGATAGAACCCAGGTTAAGAACCACTGGTCTAGAGATTAGGAGTATAATTACCACCTTAAACTCTTTATTTTATAGGTTTCTTGTTTTTAGCTGAAGCTAGGGTTGGGGATGGAAATGAAAACAAAACAAAGAATTCTAGTAGCTTACTCTTTGCCTAAGATATATTGCTACTTAGAGGTACTTCACTGACTTCGTGTCACAAATATTGATAAATGGTTATCAGAGACAAATTGCTAGAGAACAATAGTGTGTATTGGTTTTTTGAAAGTTTGCAATTTAGGACATCTCTTGCAAATAAAAAAAATAAACATTTTATTCTTATTTTCTAGGCTCTGAAAGTGAATGCATTGGGCACTTTAAATTAATATTTTCTCTTCTCCGAGTCCATGGAGCTGGTCAAGTGCAACAATTGGCCTTGGAGGTAAAAGAATATTGTACTAAAGCATGTTGCCTATCCTGCCACTTACTGTGCATGCTTTGAGCCTTGTTAATCACCATCTGAAGCTGAAGGTTACAGGGTGCTTTTTTGTTTTGTTTTTATTTTGCCTATTAAGCCAAGTGAATGTGTTTTTAATATTTGAATTAATTTACTTATTTTGAAGAGCAAATGTTATGCGTTGTTAAAGGTTATTTCCTCTGTGATCATGGTCTGTTATGCATTAGAACTTGAGATGCATTGTATATTGTCATGCAGTGCAGGTTAGGAAATGGACTTGCCCCTGGCCGGTTAGCTCAGTGGTAGAGCATCGGCCCAGCATGTGGAAGTCCTGGGTTTTATTCCCAGCCAGGGCATAGAGGAGAAGCTCCCATCTGCTTCTCCACCCTTTCCCTCTCCTTCCTCTCTATCTCTCTTCACCTCCTGCAGCCAAGGCTCCATTGGAGCAAAGTTGGCCCAGGTGCTGAGGATGGCTCCATGGACTCCGCCTCAGGTGCTAGAATGGCTCCAGCTGCAACGGAGCAACGCCCCAGTTGGGCAGAGCATCATCCCCTGGTGGGCATGCTGGGTGGATTCTGGTCAGGCACATGAGGGAGTCTGTCTGACTACCTCCCTGCTTCTAACTTCAGAAAAATATATATATATAAAAAAAAGAAATGACTCGGGTGCTTGGAAGCCACATATCAGCAAGAGAAAGAGCCTGACCAGGCGGTTGCACGGTGGCTAGAGCATCGGACTGAAATGTGGAGGACCCAGGTTTGAAACCCTGTGGTGGCCAGCTTGAGTCCAAGGTTGCTGGCTTGAGAAAGGGGTCACTTGGTCTGCTGTAGCCCCCCTGTCAAGGCACATATGAGAAAGCAATAAAGAATTGATGCTTCTCATCTCTCTTCCTTCCTCTTTGTCTTTATCTGTTCCTTTCTCTCAGTCTGAAAAAAAAAAAAAGAGAAAGAGAGTCATGGTTTCTCGGATTTCTCAGTGTCCCCACAAAGAGACATTTGAGACCAGGGCACTCATCTGGCTACACGTTGTCTGTGAGTCCCAGGGGAAGGACTATGCCTGATCCCCTCAGTTGCTCTCCCTTCTTATAAGTCTAGTACAAAAGTGACTTTTGCAGTGAGGGTACAGATAGACAACTGGGACATTATTCTGTTCGCTGAAGCTGTCTAGGAAAGCCAGCTCCGTTGGTCTAGGGGTCCAAGAGAAGTTGAGGGTCCCTCCCACTTGTTTCCTGGGAAGCTGTTGGAGTGGAACCTTTTTCTTCTGGAAGAAACCCGGGTCCCTAGTTATAGGGGCTCACTCATTGTCCATGCAACCCACAGTGAGTCTCTCGTGTTGTTTTTCAGAAGACCTTGCTCATTGTGACACAATTTATTATCAAGAACACAAAATTCAACACTGCAGTAACAGGTTAATAAGTAGTTTATGAATGATATGTGTGACGTTCTTAGATGGTATTAATTTAAAAGGTTTTTAATAATAAAAGTTAAATTGATCAAAAAGCTTAACAAGTATGTTCTTTTAATTGAAAACCATAGGTCTCTACTTAATTTCTTTAAGTACTCTTATATTTTCCATAAATATTAAATCTGCCTGACCAGGCGGTGGCACAGTGGGTAGAGCGTCAGACTGGGATGCGAAAGACCCGAGTTCGAGAACCTGAGGTCGCCAGCTTGAGCGCAGGCTCATCTGGTTTGAGCAAAAGCTCATCAGCTTGGACTCAAGGTCGCTCGCTCCACAAGGAGTTACTTGGTCTGCTGAAGGCCCGCGGTCAAGGCACATGTGAGAAAGCAATCAATGAACAACTATGGTGTCGCAATGGCAACGAAAAACTAATGATTGGTGCTTCTCATCTCTCTCTGTTCCTGTCTATCTGTCCCTATCTATTCCTCTCTCTGACTCTCACTCTCTGTCTCTGTAAAAGAAAAGAAAATATTATTAAATCTAGGATAATGTTGCTTTGAGGTGCTGACCACATGGTTCAAGTTAAGTGACATTGATCTTTAGCTGTGTACTGTAGTGTATAATTTAGAATTGAGAAATCATCTTCGAAAGAAAAATATGCCTGTTTCTTCAGAGTGGAATGATAAAATAGTCTATTGTGCTGGGCCCTGGCAACATTTACTTTTCCCTCTATAAACGAAGTTATAGTATTGAGGATTATATTCTCCCTAACTACTCCTTGCCCCAAATTTGTAACTGGAAAACACTACAGTATAACCATAGTTCTAGAGTGCGTAGGATTTGAAGGCTTCTTATAAACCTCAAGCTTATTATTTCCCAAAAGATAAAATGATAAAGCCAGTCTTAAAACTAAACTCTGAATATTTTGTCCTTCAAGCATTTTTCTCACTTTTGTGAATCTTTAAATATATTTAGATCTGGCTAATTTGACTTAATTGGATTCAGTCAGAAATTATTTTCAAAACTCATAATATCCTATTGATTAATTTACAGGTTGTGAATATAGTGACATCTAACCAAGACTGTGTCAACAATATTGCTGAATCAATGGTTTTATCCAATTTATTGGCTCTTCTACATTCATTACCATCAAGTAGGTATACATACAAGTGGAATTTTAGAAACCACAGCAAAGCTAGCCTGTGGGGAAGCAGTTACATAGATCAGTGTTTTTCAACCACCAGTCTACTTAACTACTCTGATGTATGAAGACTATAGAGCAGTGGTTCTTAACCTTTTTTGAGGTAGCGAACCCACCAGTTTCGTATGCGCATTCACTGAACCCTTATTTAGTGATAAATATAATACGATCTTTTTTCCAAATTCAAGACATAGGTATATGTTTTTTTTACTGGTGCACAAAATGAGCCGTGCATGAACATCACCTTGCTCAAAGAACAAAACCAACAAAGTGCATGAACTCACAACAAATGACGGTATTACTTTTATTCTGGCCTCCACGGCAGAGGCTTCTCCGAACCCCTGAGACCGACTCATCGAACCCCTAGGGTTCCATAGAACCCAGGTTAAGAACCACTGCTATAGAGTCTATTATCATTGGGTCAGTGGTTGAAAACCACTGACACAGATGATACAATAACTCTGGCATAACGTTTCCATGTTTACTTTCGGAATATTTTAAGGGCTATTCTTTATATTAAATTTGTCTTTTACCATTAATAAAATTTTGCATTTCCCATATCAGAAGTTGAAAGTTGGGAGGTGAGCGAGGTTTAGAAGCAAAGGAAAATAAGGATTTTCAGTTTGTTGAGTATAAACTACACCCAAGTAATTGAGAATTGACTAACCTTCCCTGGTTTATTTGAAAACATAATTGGCCTTGAATGATAGAAAAATATGTTTAAGATAAAAATTACCGTGTTCAGCCTAGAATTGAATTCAACATTACTTGTCTTGTACTGATGTAATGCTGGTAGAGACTGTTCCCACCAAAATGAGATTAATTCTTTAAAAATATACCGACCTGGTTTTTTAAATATAACATGTATTAATATTGTTCTTCTGTATGTTCATTTTAGCTCACTACAGATAATTAGCCTTTGTTGTTTTAGTCTCAGCCTAATATTTGACAGCCTCCACCCTCTTTGCCAACTCTTTACTTTGGTCACCTGTCATTGCCATTTGGCTTAGAAGAGTCAAATGCAGTAGCCCAGTATACTTAAGTGACAAGGAGTGGGAGGTGCACAGACTGTTTCCAGAAGGATGCTCTTAGTTTGGAATTAGTGTCTTGAAACTGCTACTTCCCTGCCCATTCCATTCCATAGCACCAGATAAAGATGTTAGATGCCTGATTAGAGTGTCCTCGGGTGTTGGGGTGCAAGAAGATTTTGTTTATGTAGTCCCCTATGCAAAACCGAGCTCTCCCACTGACTGGGTGAGAAACCATGGTCTGATCAGAGTGTCTTCGAGTGTTGGGGTGTGAGAAGATTTTGTTCATGCAGTCCCCTATGCAAAACTGAGCTCTACCACTGACTGGGTGAGAAACCATGGTCTGACTAAAACAGGCCTCAGTTCCTTATCATTCATAACATGGCCACGATAATGTTTGTCTCACTGGTTACTGTGAAGAACTAATTATGATACCATTTAGAGCAACAAGTTCAGTCCTGACATAGAAATGAGACACAGTAAATATAAGCTTGCTGCTGATATATTTTTTAAAACATCTTTGCCTCTGTAGGTCGTCAGCTTGTTCTCGAAACTCTCTATGCTTTGACATCAAATACAAAAATAATCAAAGAAGCAATGGCAAAAGGTAATACATAGAGTGCTTTCTCATCCACTCATGCTTAATAATGATGAAGCTGCTTTGTATGGTCTGTAAAAAAGAAGACTTTTGGAGGAAGGGTTACAGTTTTTTTAAAAAAATGTATTGAGTTAAAATAAGAATGAAAAGGAATTCTACTGATTAGAAAAGTGGTATTTTTCATGTATAGTATAAATACTAATTCTCTTTTTCCTTCATAGGAGCTTTGATTTATTTACTAGATATGTTCTGCAATTCAACACATCCACAGGTTCGAGCCCAAACTGCAGAACTCTTTGCTAAAATGACAGCAGATAAACTAATAGGCCCAAAGGTAAGCACAGAATGGGTTCTTAGAAGGAAATTAATTATTAAATCTCTGTTACTTTGATAGTGATTTCATGAAGTTTACCAAAGTGAGAGAGTGTGGACAAGGAAATGATGGTGTGATAGCTGGAAGATTGACATACCCGAAACTGTTCCTATATATTATTAGTTTGAGAAAAATTATAATCCAGGCAACCTGCATTGGAATTGAGAAGTTTTAAGCGAGTGTTTGGATTATTGTGATAAATTGCTTTTCTCCCGTCAAGAACATAAGTATCTTTAGGTTATGACAGAGAATACTCCTAAGTAGAAGTCCCTCCAGACACAATGCTAGGCAAAGTCTCCATCTTCTGTTGTGAACTCAGTTACACAAGCAGTAGTGCTCACTGCAACAGGTCTGTGCCAGCCCACCAAGCAGCAGAGGCGTGTGGGAGCACCGGGAGATGAGGCTTCTGAGCCCCAGTTCCAGAGTCTGATTTTACATCAGTAAAACACGCTGGGTTCGGTCATTTTTCTCTTTGTCTGATCTCACAATCTGGGTGTAGAGAATCTTGTCACAAGACCTGAAGCAGTTGTGCTTTGGGAGTAAGGTTAATAGTCTGTCGTCAGCAGGTTCGATAAGATGGCTAATTACATTTGGATGCCTATAGAAAGGGTCCATAAAAGAATGAATATTGATATTTAATACTGAGTTTTCTTAAAGCTAGAGTTGGGTAGAACATAATATTTAATATCACATGTTCTAAATGATGCTTTAAGTATTTAAAATCAATGTGTACTGCTATTGGCTTTGAGTCCTTCAGTAATTTTTTGACCTTTGCAATACATGAGAAACAAATTTTATTGTGGTGAGAATTTTATACTTAAATTTTCTGTAGGAAAAACACAAGTGTCTGTACCTTAGTTAAATGATTTACAGCAAGAGATTCTAGAACTGGGGTCAGTAAACTTTTTTTTTTCCTTTTTGGTAACAGCTCTATTGAGATATAACTGACATACCACACAATTCTCACAAAATGAAGTGTACAGTTCCATGATTTTCTTATATTTATAATATATGTGCTACTGAAGCAAGCACAATTTTTTCATATTTATAGTTTGGTCAACCACAACTAATTTTAGAACATTTTCATCAACCCAGGGTGCAGGGGGAAACATTCTCTTTAGCAATCACTCCCCATTCCCTTCCCAGCTCCTGGTAACCGCTTACCTACTTTCTGTCTCCATAGATTTGCCAGTTCTAGGCACTTCATGTAAATGGAATCATACAATATACGATCTTTTGTGACTTGTTTCTGTCACTTGGCATAATGTTTTTAGGGTTCATGTCATAGCAAGTATCTGTACTTCATTTTTTTATTGTCAAATAATATTCCATTATATAGATACCACATTTTGTTTTTCCATTTATCAGTTGATGGGTATGTGAATTGTTTTTACATTTTAGCTACTTCGAATAATGCTTCTGTGATCATTTGTTAAGTTTTTGTGTGGAACTGTCCTTTTATTTCTTAGAGTGGAATTTCTGAATCGTGGTAATAAACAGCTTAACATTTCAAGAATTATCAGACTGTTTTCCAATGTGGCTGCACCATTTTACATTCTCACCAGCAGTGTGTGAGGGTTTTAACTTGTCCATATCTTTTTTGTGACAGAGACGGAGAGAGTTAGAGAGAGAGGGACAGATAGCGACAGACAGACAGGAAGGGAGAGAGACGAGAAGCATCAGTTCTTCATTGCAGCACCTTAGTTGTTCATTGATTGCTTTCTCATATGTGCCTTGACTGGGGGCTGGGGGGACTACCACAGACTGAGTGACCCCTTGCTCTAGCCAGCGACCTTGATCTCAAGCTGATGAGCCTTGCTCAAACCAGATGAGCCCGCGCTCAAGCTGGAAACCTTGGAGTCTCAAACCTGGGTCCTCCGTGTCCCAGTCCAATACTCTATCCACTGCACCACTACCTGGTCAGGCCACATCTGTTTTTTTATTACAGCTTTTCTTATGACTGTGAAGTGGTATCTCATGGTTTTGATTTACATTTCCCTCCTGGCTAGTGATGTTGAGAGTCGTTTTACCTGCCTTTTGGCCACATGTACATCTTTTTAGAGAAATATCTGTTCATATTTTTTGCTCATTTTTAATTCAGTTATGTATCTTTTTACTATTGAATTGTCTGGATACCTGTTCTTTACCAGATAAGTGATTTGCAAATACTTTCTTCCATTCTGTTGATGTCTTTCCATTTTCTTGATGGTATCTTTTGAAGTTTATGTTTTTGTTGTTCATGTAGTTTGTGCTTTTGATGTCATATGTAAGAAACCATCATCTAACCCAAGGTTGCAAAGTTCCATTGCCTGTGTTTTCTCCTAAGAGTTTTATAGTTCTAGCTCTTGATTTATGTCTTAGGGCCCTTTCAGTGAATTCTTGCATATGGTGTGAGGTAGAGATGAGGTTGATAAACTTTTTATATAAAGGGCTCTGAAGTAAATATTTTATCCTTTTGGGTCATGTGATCTCTGCAAATACTCAGCTCTGCCATTGTAACAGAAGCGCAGACAGAGACAGTAAGTGTACGAATGGGTTTGGTTGTAATCTAATAAAAGTATGAATAAAATTAGCCAGCCAGATTTGGCCCCTGGTTTGCCAACCCCTATTCTAGAATATCAGAGTAATCTGGACATAACTCTGAAGGCTTATGATCAAAGGATTTGCATTATATAAAATGTTTTTACTTAAATGTCTAATAGTATACACACCAGTGAGTATACTATTTGAGTTGCATCATGACCAAGGAAAGTGACATACTTTCTATTTTGTGGATGCTTTTCGTCATGTTATTATTATTAGTACTGTTTCTTCCAGTTCAGAGGCTGCTAGAGAGTTCAGAGCTGAATTTGTAGTCTCTGCAGAGCTTTTAAAGTTTCCTTTGTGTACTGACTTCATATTATTTCTCATTCATTCAAGTAAGTTTTTGAGTATCTGCGGTGTGTAGGGGGCTGCTGGATACAGAGAGTGAGCAAGACCCCTGGACTGGGGAACTTCTCTGTAGGAAAGTATTTGAGCATGGGCTTGAATGACACAAGGGAGAGAGAACCATGTGAAGACCTGGGGGGGGGGGGAGGGCTCACCTTCCCAACTTTCATTTTGCCTTTGTACTTAGGCCACACATTAATTTTTGGTTTGTGTGGATGTGTGTTCTTTGGGTGTATTTTTTAAAAAGCTGCTTTTTAAATCCTTTGTGGAAAAAGTCACAGTATAATGTAAAATATGGTACAGCAAAATAAACGCAGTAAAAATGCTTATAGGACACAAAGCATGAGAAAATAATTGTTGCCAAGCCTGGGAGGCATGGGGTAGATTGGGAGGGATAGGTCAGCTAAGGAGGTTCTGGGAAGAGGGAACAGCATGTGCAGTGCATGATCCAGAAGGGTGATACTGGGAACTTCACAAACCAGTAATACTGAATTCCTTCCCTTCCCTCCCTCCCTCCCTTCCTTCTGAAGCTTCAACTCACTGTTTCACTTAGTTGTTCCATTTAGTTGTGCACTCATTAATTGCTTCTTGTATGTGCCCTGATCTGACCTGACCGGGATTGAACCTGTACTAGCCACTGATCCACCCGGCCAGGCCTGATACTGAATTTCCTAAAAGTTTCTTAAATTTGAGGCAGTGAATGGAGTGAAACTAGATAGGTAAGTGAGACCAGGTTGTAGTGAGGCTTGTTAAAATTACCTTTGATTAAACCATGGTTTGACTTTTATTTAGATAATATAGTGGCTCAGATCAGCCATCACCTTACAGAAGTATTCTATGTTAGAGAAATGTAAAACAAACCAAATATTGATATGTCTCCAATAGGTTTTTATTTCCTCACACCTCCTCATATAGGTTCGACTTACATTAATGAAATTTCTACCAAGTGTTTTCATGGATGCCATGAGAGACAACCCCGAAGCAGCTGTGCATATTTTTGAAGGAACTCATGAAAATCCTGAGCTGATTTGGAATGACAGTTCCAGAGATAAAGTGTCCACAGCAGTTAGAGAGATGATGCTAGAGTAAGTAAAGACACATGTGGTAACTTAGGCCTTCGTGTAGAACCACCAGGAAGGGCGAACACTTTCTACTTTGTCCGCTCTCTAAGACTTATTCTCAGGCTACTAAAAGTGTATCTTGTGACTGAAGTTTGATATTCCCCCTTTTCTCCTCCAAGGCACTTTAAAAATCAACGAGATAACCCTGATGTAAACTGGAAGGTAAGTATACTTTTATTCAGAGAAAGGAATTTTACATTTTACTTTTGTTGTTATTTTTTAAAATTCCTGCTGAGTCAGTCAATGCCAACCTCTTAGATAATTTGTCATTAAGACACTAAAGTCTTCCCCTGGAAATTAAGGTTTTAAACATAAAACTAGAAATACTCACTTTTAAAGTAAGTGACTAATCAAAACATTTTTCTGAATTTTATTAACAGACAAAGCTTATATTAATTATAATTTGATTATATCAGTGACTAAGGACTACTTACTTTCATAATGATGTCTTTAATAGAGTTTGCATTAATTGCTTAATGTACAGTTAAAAATAACTAAGGGACTTGACTGTGATTCTTTCTCTACTTAAAGTTGCCAGAAGAATTTACTGTGGTGTTTGGAGAAGCAGAGGGTGAACTTGCTGTTGGAGGAGTTTTCTTGAGGATCTTTATTGCACAACCAGCTTGGGTTCTAAGAAAACCTAGAGAGTTTCTTATTGCACTACTGGAAAAATTAACCGAACTCTTGGAGAAGAACAATCCTCATGTAAGCTTCAGCCATCAGACAGCTTGCCAAGTGTGCTGATTGTGTTTCTGTTACACCATCTTCCCTGACAGTGCATGAGAATTGGCTGCCTCTTTCAATAGAGCAGCCACATTTCAATTCACATATGCCCATCTTTTTTCCGGCATGTTCATAAGTGAAACTCCTTAGGGAAAAGGGTTATTTTTGAATTAGTTGTAGGTATCTATACTGAGAAGATGCTATTTCTGACAATTGTAGAGGCTTGGAAAGAAGGTTTCTACCACCCCATTTCCAAAGATTATATAATTTTTAGGTGAAACCCAAATGTTCAATGTAGAAACATAAGTGGAAGTGTGTTCTGCTAGGTCATGTACTTTACTCATCCTTTCCATATGGCAAGGGTGACCCTAGTTCCTGAAATTGACAGGAGAGTAGTAACTACATGAGTGAACTCTGTGCCCATGCTCAAAGCCAAAGGCTACCTGGAAAGCAGGAGTGAGTGAGAATCCCTGATAGTGTATGAGGTTCTGTTATTTGAACCAGTAGCTTGAAAATAATTGAGGCATGTACATGATTGTTGTTGAATTAAACAAGTTGGCTCTAGAGAGAGGTTATTAAGAGCCCGAGCTGTCTTGTTAGATGGTCTTGAACCCCATTTCAAGCTCTGTCACTGACTAAGCTCTGTGACCTTGAGTAAAAATACCTCATGACTCTCTCTTGCTTCATTTTTGAGTGGTGATCACAGCACCTTCCCCTAAGGCTAAGGTTTTAATGGGTTTTGATATATGTGAAATACTTTGCATAATGTCTGCTGCATGTCGAGTACTTAGAAATTATAAGTTACTGTTAACTATTAGTTTAGCAAAACTTAAAAATATTAGTATAGAAATATTTATATATGTCTCTTTACATAGTCGTGTTTTCTCTTTCCTGGGATTTTTTACTACATAAAGCTTGTTTAAGTAATGAAATCTTCAAAGTAGAAACTTAGAAAAGAAAAACACTACATTTTCTCCTATGTCCCGTTCTTTTTGGACACGTTCCCATTTCCATGTTCATCTACTGTGAATTATGTTAGGGATATACATGTCTGCCTATAATGGTATGTTACAGGTCTTGACCATCATTATGCAAAATAGAAAGTGCATTATGGCAACCTGACATGTTAAATAGTAGAGTTTTGAATAGAGCTGGCGAAAAGACTTCAGTAGTTCCACATTCTCCTGATTTGTTGATGTTCTTTGAAACTGACATTTCTATAACATTAAAATTTCTAGTACTATCTTTTAGGAGATGGTCCCTTTTTTCTTTTTTTTAAAGTGAGAGGTGGGGAGATAGAGAGACAGACCCGTGCACCCCAGCCAGGGTCCACCTGGCAAACCCCCTATGTAGTGATGCTCTGCCCATCTGGGGCTGTTCCTTTGTTGCTCAGCAACAGAGCTATTTTAGTACCTGAAGTGAGGCCATGGAGCCATCCTCAGTGCCTGGGGCCAACTTTGTTGGAACCATTTGAGCCATGGCTGTGGAAGGAGAAGAGAGAGAGAGAGAGATGGGGAGTGGGGTGGATCGGGGACGAATGAAGAAGCGGATGGTTGCTTTTCCTGTGTGCCCTGACCGGGAATTGAATCCAGGATTTCCACACACTGGGATGATGCTCTACCACTGAATCAACCAGATAGGGCCTAGGAGATGGTCTTTTAAACCTTTATTAATAGAGAAATGTGACCTTGCCCAGTGAAATGCTGCTAAGATTAAGATACCACATTCTCTTTTTTCCCCCATTGATTGGAGAGGAGGGAAAGGAGAGAGAGAGAGAAGCATCAACTCTTTGTTCCATGTAGTTGTACACTTATTGGTTGCTTCTCATATGTGCCCTGACCTGGGATTGAACCCATGACCTTGGTGTGGTGGGTTGATGCTTTTATCCATTGAGCCACCTGACCAGAGCCAAGATATCTCGTTCATAAAGTCCTTTGAATTCATGTTTTTTTATCAAGTTGTGGAAGTTTGTTTCTACAGGATTTATGAATCAGTTTTAAAGTATCTGAAAGGAAGAAACTGCAGGCCGAACCAAAAACATGAGGCTAGTGTGTTCAAAGAGGAAAATTTATTTCAAAAGCATTTGGGTGCACGCGGGCTGAGACCAACGAAGGATGTCAGCGTTGAGGGAAGGATAGGGCACTGGTTGGGTTGTACAGAATAATCAAACGGCCTGGGGCAAAAGTGGTTGACAGTTTCTTCTCTTTGTGGATTGGAGTGGCTCCATTGCTCCTCAGAATCTGTTTGTACCCTGGCTGACCCGTTTATTATCAGCAACTGGCTTCAAGGGGGGGGGTTGGGCTGGGTTACTAAGTAAGCCAGTCCTCCTCCTTCCTCTGGGCTTGCATTATTCTCGAGATGGCAGCTGATAGCCATTTTATCTATCAGTATCAGTACATAGAACTTGTGGGTTCCTAGTTTTGAACACCAAATAATTGCCAAGGATGTTTAGGACTGTATCAGTATTTTATTGTTTGTTTGTTTTATACCCTCCAGGGAGAAACTCTGGAAACTCTGACAATGGCTACAGTATGTCTCTTCAGTGCACAGCCTCAACTGGCTGATCAAGTCCCACCATTGGGCCATCTTCCCAAAGTTATCCAGGCGATGAATCATAGGAACAATGCCATTCCTAAGAGTGCCATTCGAGTTATCCATGCCCTATCTGAAAATGAGGTATTGATGAGTCCATCTAATAGATTATAGTTCTAGAATTCATCTGTGCCCCCTCCCTGACTGATGTACATTGTAGTTTGAATCCCTTTCCTACAGTGTGCCCGTCTGCATGTGGTACGGCAGCAGTTCTTAAACCATTTTGGTGATGTAATTAATAGAAGACTGAATTTGTTCAAGTTTAACTGAAAATAAGCTTTTTTTCATTTATTTTACTATTATGGTATTTTCTGTGCTATATAAAATGTTGTTGCTCTACAAGTTATCTCTTTTGGGGCACTTAGCTGTGTGTTCGAGCCATGGCGTCTTTGGAGACCATTGGCCCACTGATGAATGGAATGAAGAAGCGACCAGATATTGTTGGTTTAGCATGTGAAGCAATTAATCGAATGTTTCAGAAGGAGCAGGGTGAATTAGTAGCACAAGTAAGTGACTTTTCAATTCAACACTATTTTAAGAAAGCCAACAGCAGATAAACAGGTTTTACTTAGCAATGCTTGATTTCCCTGGTGGAGGTTTGGCAGAGAGGTAACTTGTGAGTTGTGCATGTGTGATTTTATATCTTATATACAGACACACACAAGCACAAGTGTGTATATCTACACAGAGAAAGGTGAGCCAGCTGTCAAATATCTTACCAATGTTTAAATTTAAAATTTTGGTTGTCTGTTAAACATTTATCCTTAGTTTGTTTTGTATAATTTGCTTCACCCTCTTTGGAAAAGTTCATTCTGTTTATTTATTCCTTTATTTCTTAAGTCATATTTAAGAAACTTGACAAAATTTTGTTTTTCCTTTTCAAAGAGACTGCCCACTTAATGGAAATAAGACTTGGTCAGTACTAAAGTAAGGGACAAGGAACAAAAAACATACAATAAATTAAAGATCATTGTGACAGTGATTCTTCTAAAATATAACTTAAATATAACTGGATCACTTTTAAAACCTTTAACAGTTTCTCATTACATGCCAGATGACCAAGTGACATCTGATACCCTGAGCCTGAATACAGGCCCTATGACGTTTATATCAGGCTCTCCTGTTCTCCCAGCCCCTTTACTCTCCTCTCCACCCACCCCTCATTTAGGCAGGTTACAAGTACTGCGTACATCTCAAGATCATTGGATGGTCTGAGGCTCACAGTTACAGTTGGCTTGGGGGGTTTGTTGTATTGGAAGAACATGAACTAGTTTTACCACTTGATGGCTCTGTGACCTCAGGCATAATACTTAACCCAACAGTCCTCAGATTTCTCATCTCTAATATAAAGTCCTGTGAGGACTCTTTCACAGGGTTGTTATGAGAATAATATAGGTAAAAAGGAACACTCACTAAATGATAATTACTTCCACCTCTTTGAGTTTCAGAGTGAGTGTTGAAAAGTGTGTGAAACCAGAGTAGTATTTAGCTTTCATTGGGCTGATAGGAAGTGTATAGTGAATGCAAAAGTTGATGTTTTAAGAAAAATGTGAAAAAGATAATTAAGATACTTCAAATATCATTGCCCAGTCGTGTAGTGTCATTAGAGCAGGCAGCCCACGTCATAGCTAAAAGCTCAGGTTCTGCCCTTTGTGGATCTAGATGTAGATTCAGTCACTTCCTCGCTCTGTGACTATCAACATGTTACGCCCTCCATGCATTGATTTTTTTCCATCAATAACAATAATTGTGCCTACAGCATTGGGTGTTGGGAATACTAAGTAAAATAATGTGTAACATTTAGAACAGTTGATGGCGTGGATTAAAATCTTAATAAATAAGAATGTCGCCATTAAATACTAAAAATAATCTTTGTTGACATTAAAATAAAGCAGATTGTCCTCTTCCAGTTATGGTCCTGCAGGTGAAATTATTTCTCCAGTAAATGGTATACATTTTTTCTAGCATATGTATACTTAATATTGTCTTTTAGGCCCTAAAAGCAGATTTGGTACCATACCTCTTAAAATTACTTGAAGGCATTGGCCTCGAAAATCTGGACAGTCCATCAGCCACAAAGGCTCAGATTGTTAAAGCTCTCAAGGCAATGACACGAAGCCTGCAGCATGGAGAGCAGGTGAGTGCATAGAGCTGGCATTGATCTGCAGATTACAATAAGGCATTCTCAAAGCCAGGGGTCTAGGCCAGGAGGTGTATATGCCACAATTTGTTTATCCATTCATCTGTTGTTGGACATTTGGATTGTTTCTGCCTGCCAGTTTTCTCTTATAGGTTTAAATTGATTTAAAGCTTTCCTTTAGTGAATCCACTCACTATGTTTGTGTAGTCCAACTAAAGAAATGTTTTTATGCCATTGACCATTCTGTCAGTGTCATCAGTTGAACAATTAATGGTGCTATTAAAAAAGAGAGTCAGCATATGTTGCTGCGGTCATTAACTAGAGGTTTATGTGAAGTATTTCGGGGGTTTTGGCCCCGAATTCAGGGTTTGCCCCCTGAATGCCAGCCAAAGCCACTCTTGTGTCCCACATGCAGGCAGTTGTCTTCCTCTTGACCTATCTCAGGACTCCTATTGCTGAGTTAGCAGGTAACACCACCACCACCACCACCTTCCACTCCCAGGAGGAGGAGAGAAGTATGGTAGTTTCCAAAATAGGAACTCCTCCACCACCTTCCAAACCAGTCACTTGTGCTATTGCTTCCTTCCAAGATTGGGACAAGGAGTCCCTTGTGCTCAAATGACCCATGTATATATCTACTTTATACTTAGCACTGCATTGTCTCGTGCTGTCTCTCCTACTAGACTGTCTTTCTCATTGTGTGTCCACTGTGTGTGCCACATGCCAAGTACTCAGTAAATATTTGATGTGAACTTTCATATGCAAAAGATAATCTCTAAGTTGGAATTTCCTAAACTTTAAAAAATCTAGTCACATAGAAAGAAATGTCTTTCATCTTAATTCAGTAGGTACTTCCACACACATTATTTAAGTGTGTGTGTGTGTGTGTGTGTGTGTGTGTGTGTGTGTGTAAAATCATAGAACATTTATCCATTTTACATGTGATACTTCGATGCTTTGTATATTAGCCTATTTTATTTTCCGAAGGCTGTTGATCACAATTCCCGTAATTGGTTTCCTAAACTTCTAATAGGTCACAACCTGTCATTCGAAAGACTGCTATAAGTTTGAGTTGGAATTTGTGGCATCTTCTCCCCAGACCCCTTCCTGGGGAGCCATCCTGAGCACATATCACACAGTCACCTAGTTGTTACTGTAACAGAATCTTCCTGCCCAAATTAGTACATGTCAGTAAATTGTAGATTCGAATAGAGGCCAAGGTTAGAGAGAAGACTGGCCAAAGGGCTTCTTTGGGTCTGGTTTGATGAGCTGATCTGGTATAGCGCATTTGGCAGATGCTGGGTTGAATTCCATCCTTGGGCCTTTCCTCAGCTGGCCTTCTTCCTTTTGTCTTGGGAGTTTGCTTTTCCTCTTTAGTTCAGTCTTTCAGTATCCAGTCCTTACTGTATTTATCTTTATAGAGTTTGCTTTACTTCCCTAGGTGAATGAAATCCTGTCTCATTCTTCAATCTGGAGTGCCTTCAAAGATCAGAAACATGATTTGTTTATTTCCGACTCTCAAACAGCAGGATACCTCACAGGTAAGTCACACCTAATTGGCTACCCTAAGACATATGGCAGAAGCCACTTGGCCCTTCCTGTTGCCCTTACTAAACTAGAAATAGCATTAAGAGGGTTTTCCTAAGCTACTACCTGTCCTGGAGGTGCTGCAAGCGAGCAGCAGACTTCTGGTTTAGCCCTAGGCAGCATGGGAACTGCTGTTGTGTTGAATGTGTGCTGACCTAAACATGAACCCTGCTCAGTTTTGATAAGATTAGTTAATGGTGTCATAAGTTATGTTTGGAGCATGCTTATCTTGAACATGTAAAAATTGTGGGAAAGTATCTAATCAGAAATAACAGTATCATCCCATCACTCTATTTTTGTCAAAATAACAGGTTGAGGTTCCAAATACATATACTCATGTGAAATGTTTTTCTTTTTAAGTTTCTAGTGATTAATCTGTACTTTCACTAAATAGTTTTGGGTAATCCTCTTACTGGAGAAAAATGTGGGTAACATAAAGGATGTTTTACTGATTAAGAGATCAAAAGGTAGTAGAGTTTTGAAGCTCAGGACTCTTGTCCATTTGGCATACTGATTGCAAAATAATTTTAAATTATTCGGTTTCATATTGACTTCTGATTAACCAGAAAGTCCCGCATTCTATTGCTGTGTGCAGAAAATGTAATCTAGTCCCTAGTGTAAAGGTTTTCAGTTGAAATTAACCTTAAGAATATGAGGTGGTTCTTGCTCTGCCATGGGTTTCCCTCCAACTCTCCATCCCGTGTCCTGTGATTGCTGTGGAGAGAAGTACCTGGAATCTGGGCTTGGTCTATCCCATATCCTTTCAGAGTGGGGGTAGAGCTGCAGCTTCTAAGTAGGAGAATGTTCTAATAGGCACACTGAACACTTTATCTCTTTAGACTCTTTTTTTCAGAAGTTTACATAGTACCTCATTTTTGTAACATTTACATTCATTATTTTGTTATAGGATTCTGTACTTGGAAAATCTTCCTTATTCTAGCTAAGTGTAAACTTCTTTAAAATTTGGCCCTGAAAAATAGTAAGGTATAGATTAAAAGCTTCCCTGCAGGAAGGCATTCATTGGCTTGACTTGCTGGAATCAAAGACTGCCAGAGTTCTATGACTTAGTAGTAGGCCTCAGGCCAGAAGATCTGTGGTTGGGATACAGAGGAGATAGGGTATTATCTTCAGAGACCTGGACTTCCTTTAGAAACTATTGTGGTTCTGACCCTCATCCAAATTCCCTAAGAACTAGAGAAAAAGAACAGGGAGTAAAGGTTCCTGTGTGTGCCTTTCCTCTTACTTGGATCCTGGGGTGGCTTCTGACATGAGGTGTAAGCAGCAACTGTGATGAGTTGTAGGGGAAAGACGGGGAAAAAGAAAGGCTGCTGCTAACAGCTGTCTTCCAGTCTGTGGGCTAGCTCGAGGGGCAGAGCCCCTCGAGGGGCAGATGTTGTACATCTAAGCCTGGAAGGGGCTGGCTGTCACTGTGACTATCCTGAAGGCCATTACGGAAGCCTGCAGGCCTGTCAACATGGGGCTGTCTGGACTAGCTCCCAGCTCTGTTGGCCCCTGTATTGTCCAGTTCTTAGCACATCATCGATCTGGGATGTTCTTTTGTTGAGAAGTTTGTTGTTGAAGATTTTCCCTAATAGCTCAGTCTGTCCTATTTAAAAGGACTAACTCTGAAGAGTTCATGTAGTGCCAGTTGATTGATGTGTACTTACTGGGTTGCCAGATGTTTTGTGTGTATGTGTTTGAGCTTTTCTACTCGTGTATTATGTGTCGTGTGTTTGATAAAAGGGACAAGTACTTCTAATAATAAGCCCCGTTATGAGGAACCACATGGAATGAATGTATACAGTGTTCTGCTGAATTGGAATTTTAGATTTACCCCTCCCTACCCTTAGTCTTCAGAAGATTCAGATTGTACCCAGCCACTCTTTACTCCATTTGCAAATGAAATAAGGTGCTGTGAGAACACACCTTCACCAGCCTTTTCTTCTGGTACCTTTGCGTGGGTTTGACAAGTAAGTGGATTTTGGTTAGTAGATGGAGGAAAATAAAAGAAAGTTCATTACTATTTTGAAATAAGATGGAAATAACCAAAAATGCATTTAATGATTTTCTTCTCCCTGCTGCTGAGCCAATGTCATTCATGCTCAGGATTTGGGGTAAAAATTTAAAATGCACTAGTCAGGATTACTTGGTGTTGATAAACTGACATGAGTCAGCCTCCATTGAGGCTTCTCTCAAGCCCGGCATGTTGTTTTGCTTGATGGTAAATGTTCACCTGAAAGTACCTCTGGGATTATACCTGTGGTGCAGACATGTGGTTGCTCATTAGCCAGGGCCTTGAGTTGCTTAGCTGTTCATAAGGTTCCGGAAGAGCTTCGCGCAGACAAGTTCAAGGCCCTATAAAAATGATTTCAGTACTGAATGTCCTCAAATTACATCACCTAGAAAACCAGTAGGTAAAGGAACAACAGGGAAAGGAAGACAAGCAGGACAAAGTGAAGATGCTTTTAGGAACTGGAATTGGAGGTGAAAAAACTTCACTTCTCCATATTTGTTCAGTTACAGGCATGTGGACTAGCTGACTTGGCTTCCTAAGGCATTAAAGGGAGAGAGGTACAAGTCTTGGCTCTCCTCAAACCGGCCCGTTTGTTTTTTGCAGAGTTGGTTTTTATTACCTTTTGCTCATTTTACTCCTGTCCAAGACAGGACATGAACAGTGTCAGGGAGGACCCCTGAGGTCAGCGTCAGTGGACACGGGCCAGGACACAGGGTGCTAAGGAAGGGCTTCCCTGCTGGGGATCCCATGTTCATTTTCACCCAAGCTCATGTTTTTTCCATTACTCCGTCATGAGAGCCAGTTTCGTTTTGTGGTATTCTTTAATTTTTTTGTCTTTTCTCATTCTTTTCAAGTCTGACAGCCTTGCACACTGTTGCCACATGTCACATTTTTTGCAAGCTCTCTTCTTTTCTCCTACCTTTCTCTGGAGAACACAACTACTCTGTCCCATCCTAATGACCTGACTAGCCGCTGGCCCCCAGAAACCAGTCATGTCCTCCAGGAGGCCAGGTTGCTCTGTCTTTCCTAATGAGGCAAGTGAAAGGCCTAGAATATTCCGGATAATCCTTTGAGACCCATGTCAGTTTAGATTTTAGCCCAGACATTCTCAGACTTGCTCATTTCACAGTGCCCTTAATATCTTAGTGATTTTTTTTTCATATATTCCTAGACAAAAAGAAAACCTAATAGTTAAATTTATTAAGTAGTTCTGTCCAACACCTTGAAAGTTGTTGTTTGTATGGTGTCCAGCAGCTGTCTCTGTGTATCTCAAATTAAAAATACCCAGCAGTGCTTCTGTGAGTTTGCCTGGGTGCCTCAGCACACAGTTTGAGAACCTCAGCCTTAGTCCGTTTTTTATACATAGCATTCATGATTTGGTCTCATAATTACTTGTTTGATGTGAACCAAGTTGAGTCCACAGTCGGAAGTGCTTGGGCACTAGACCGATCCGGAGTGTTAGGGTTTTATTCCCAAGGATTGCATATTTGGTGAGACCTGTTCGCTAGTTTCCTGGTAATCTTGCTGCTGGGAAAGGCTCAGGGAGTGACAGTTTGGTGGGAAGTGATGTAACAGTGTGGGCTGTTGCTGAGTCACCCTGTGAGCGGGCTCTGCTGACCGGATTGTCTTTTTCCTGAGCAGTCTGTGCAAGGCCTGGTGTCCTGATTGGTAGAAGGCAGGGGATGATAGGAACAAGCTCATGGGGTTCTTAAAAAGGGAGAATTCTTTTTCTAAGTTTTATGAGTTGAAGGAATGAAGTACCAGGTGCGTGCATGTCATGTGACAGCCCATGCAGGCTGCGTTGGCCCTGGCCACGGAACCATGCATCAGCTGTGCTTGTCTGCTCAGCGGTGCAGGCCACTTCATGTCCTCGATCCCAGTGGTTGTCAGGTGAAAAACGGGATAACCTGGATTTGTCCTGCATCAGCCCGGTTACACCGTGGCCCTCTGCAGACTGCTCTGCTGTTCGCACTTCCTAACAACTTCCTTGCTGCTTAAATTTCTTTTTTCCCTCAGGTGTCTCTCCTTCCCTTCTAACTGGCAGCAGTCCCCTTCACCTCAGGAGCGGCCTTTAGATCCGCTCTGCCAGGCAGCTTGCTAACTTCTGTGTAGCTCTGAAGCAGGTAGAGAACCATTTTGCTACATGCATGCCGCTTCCACTGCCTTTCTGGTCCTAACCCTTCAGTGTTCCGTAGCTGTTTGCCCTGTTTCCTGCAATTTCAGCTGAAAGTACTGCTCAGTATGCTTGTTACACTGCAGTGTGTCTTTTAAGTACTCTGTACTGTTTGTGCAGTGATTCTAAGATGTGATTAAATGTTTGCAATGTGTAAGATAAACTAGAGGGCCTGAAGCCGTGGTCTGCTCGCGGATCTTGATATGTAATGGCATTTCAGCATTACGGCATTTTCATGCACCAGAGATCGTTTAGAATCAAGGCAGACATAAAACTAAAATAGTGATACCTTTTCCCATAGCATTCTTGTTTTGGCCTCTGACATGTCCCGAGCCTACCTTTTCTTTCTGAGACCTTGGCGTAGCAACCCTTGTTCATTTGGTGTTACATGTTAAAATAACATTTCTTTGCACCAAATGGAAATAGATTAACTTGAATAGCAGTGGTGTTTTTTTTTTGAATTTCATCATGTGACTTTTGGATGAACTGACCAAGTATAGAGTTTCTTTCCTCTGTTTGTTCCCATTTATTTTTTATTTGACATAGCTGTCCTTCATTGCCCAGGATTTTTTGAAAACATGAACTTCCAAGATGTAAGAAAGGAAATTTATTTTTCATATTTTCACATCAGTTCAGCATAAACTTTGAAATCATTTTTAGCTTTGTCACATAGTGAAGGCAAACCATGAAATGAAATTGGTGCTGTGTAGCTGTTAAGATTTAGTTCTACATTTAGATAATTCTCCTAGATTATCAGTTTCTTGTGATGGGGTTCTGACTTTTTTTTAGAACTGTTTTCACATGACTGCTCTCCAGAAGGTGTGTGTTTTGCTTTCTCTCTTACAGGACCTGGAGTTGCTGGCTACCTTACCGCAGGGACAGCCCCGTCAGTCATGTCTAATCTGCCGCCTCCTGTAGACCATGAGGCGGGCGACCTTGGCTATCAGACTTGAAACATTCTTCAGGACAGTAATCGCTGAAAGGCCAGTCAGTGCCCGGTCCACATTCCTCCAGCTGATGTGCTGAAGCAAACTCTTAACTGCCTTTCTCCTGATTTCATGACAGTGTTATTCCTTTTTCTATAAATATATTTTTATTTAGGAAAAAAGTCAGTGGTTCTAATTGTATCACATTATAAGAAAGCACTCTGTGGATCAACCTAAGTGGGTACACAAGAATTATTTTTCTTGTTGTATGTAAGCACATTTTGTTTCTTTATATCTGTTTACAAGACTGTGAATCAAAAAGACTAAACTTTCTTCCTAGTTTTTATAATGTTTTTTTGAATTAGCATGACTGTAAGGTTGAACTACAGTCTACAGAAATTGGACTAAGTCACTTGTCCTTGGAAAAGGGTAGTTTCCTCTCCTGAATCGAGTTTTTGTGGCTGTCCTCCTCGCGCAGTCGAACACTATTAGGGTTTGTCCGTGCCTCTGTTCACTGTTATCTTCTCCTCAATCATTAACCTTCCGAGAGCTCACAGTACACATCGGTATGTATAACCAGCTTTACCAAATTGAATGAAAAAGGAGCTTGTGCAAAAAATTTTAAAAACAAATGTCAAGATGTTATGTAAGAGATTAGTGTAATTGTGAAATGTTCTATACATTATCAAATATATAAAGCTTTCTATATTGAATGTACATTATACAGATCATTCATATGTGTACATAAAATTTTAAAAATAAAGGGAATTGACTGCTTTGTTAATGAGATATATTTGTTCTATTTTAGTTTTTCCCTTTGAATACCTCACATAACACTGGGGAACAATTTTGTTTTCATTTTCTGTTGCATGAGGTTTTAGAACTTTTTCTATATATTTCTACATCAGTGATTCCAAATCTGAAATCTGTTTTTTGGTGCATGCTCTAGTTTTTATGCAATTTTAATTTCTTTTTGTTACAGTTAATGGCATGCATTGGTTTTTAAATTGGAGTTAAAGGGCAACGACTCTTGGATTGAACATAACCACAAGGCAATTAATGTTTTACAGACATCACTTTTACATAATTGTAGTTGTTTTTAAATGTAAAAAATTATTATCTGATATTAACACCCTCTTATTTTGTTTTAAGATTGAATGATGGCTTCTTCGAGTAGGCGTAAATGTAAGAATAGTCCTGACACCTTCTGTTATATATGTGGCTGTTACACACTTCAACGTCAAAGGCGCAATATTTCATCATTTGTGACATGTGCATATAATGCCTATTTTCAAGTTCCCCTTGACAATCAAGACAAGAATTGGGCTCCTCATATCGTCTGTCATAATTGTGAGGAAATGCTTTGTGACTGGACAAAAGGAAAATGCAAAGGAATGCCTTTTGGTATTCCCATGGTTTGGCGTGAACCTAAGGACCACAGCAGTGACTGTTATTTCTGTCTGATCCATACAAAGGGCATCGGCAAGAAAAACGACATATGGTCACATATTTTAATATTTGTTCAGCAATATGACCTATCCCACACTCTGAGACACTCCTGGTTCCAGTTTTCAATGGTTTTATTTCTTCTAAGGATGAAGAAAGTGAACATGGTGATCAAGTATATTTTGATAAGTTGCATGAGGAAATGGTTGTAGAATCTGAAGGGTCTTCTTCTGATGCCAAGCAGTCATTAACCCCTCAACAGTTTAGCCAACCCAAATTGAATGACTTAATAAGAGATTTGGGCCTATCAAAGAAAGAAGCTAAGTTATTAGCCTCCAGGCTTCAAGAAAAGAATGTACTTCATTCCGGTCAGCTAAAATACCCCATTTCAGGAAACATGAACAAATTTTTTAAGTGGATTTTTTTTCCGAAGACAAACACTTTGTTTACTGTCATGATATCAGTAGTCTTCTCAGCCAGCCAGGTGTTACCACTTACAGTCTAACAGAATGGTGGTTCTTGACAGCTCTAAACGGAGTCTGAAATGTGTTTTCCTACACAACAGTAATGTTTATGCAGCAGTTCCAACTGGTTATTCAACTCCTCTGCGACAAGATTATAATGACATAAAAATTGTCCTTGACTTACTGAAGTATGAGGAGCATAACTAGATCCTTTGTGTGGATCTTAAAATGGTCGATTTCCTGCAAGGACAACAGAGAGGTTTCACAAAGTATCCTTGCTTTCTGTGTTTGATCAGCCGAGCTCGGAAGAAACACTGGACATAGAAGGAGTGGTCGAAACGTGAAGCTCTGAAAGTAGGGATGCAAAATATTATGAATGAACCTGTAGTTAATCAAGACAGGATCATTTTCCCCCCACTTCATATCAAACTTTGCTTAATGAAGCTGTTTGTTCAGGCTTTGAATAGAGAAAGTGAATGCTTTCAACATATTATTTCTGCTTTTCCTACCTTGT
Source organism: Rhynchonycteris naso (assembly GCA_037038555.1). Classification (NCBI taxonomy): domain Eukaryota; kingdom Metazoa; phylum Chordata; class Mammalia; order Chiroptera; family Emballonuridae; genus Rhynchonycteris; species Rhynchonycteris naso. Next base: position 43,101,730 of record CM073004.1, on the reverse strand, counting down.
CTTTCAAGAAGATAAAAGCAGGTATATTTGATGGACCTCAAATTCGAACCTTCATACATGACTAAGTATTTGCCAGGAAGATGAATAAGGAGGAGAAAGCAGCATGGCAGTCTTTTGTGGCAGTTACAAAGAACTTCCTTGGCAACATAAGCAGAAAACTAGGAACTTCTGGTTCAAAGGATGCTGTTGGCTTTCCACGACATTGGATGTAACATGAGCGTTAAGATTTACTTCCTGGCCTGGCCAGGTGGTGGCGCAGTGGATAGAGCGTTGGACTGGGATGCAGAAGACCCAGGTTCAAGACCCCGAGGTCTCTAGCTTGAGCGCGGACCCATCTGGCTTGAGCTAAAGCTCACCAACTTGGACCCAAGGTTGCTGGCCCCAGCAAGGGGTTGCTCGGTCGGCTGAAGGCCCGTGATCAAGGCACATGTGAGAAAGCAGTCAATGGACAACTGAGGTGTCGCAACGACAACGAAAAACTAATAATTGATGCTTCTCACCTCTCTCCGTCCTGTCTGTCCCTATCTATCTCTCTCTCTGACCCTCTCTCTGTCCCTGTAAAAAAAAAAGAAAGATTTACTTCCTGAACAGTCACCTTGATAAGTTTCCTGAAAATCTTAGAGCTGTTAGTGATGAGCAGGGAGAACGCTTTCATCAAGATCTGAAGACAATGGAAGAGCGTTATCAGGGCAATGGGACAGAAATATGATGTCAGACTACTGCTGGAGCATCAAACGAGATTGTCCTCAACAAGTGCAAAAACGCAAGAGCTACAAACGCAAATTTTTGCCTGAATAGAATTTAAATGTTTTGCGCAAATTTTATGATTAAAATAAGTTTTAATATGTTCTATTTTGAAATTGTAGACAAATTCTGATGCAATCATCTTTTAGTGTATTAGTGTATTTACTGCATTATATCAATTATTATATTTTCACAAAGATGATGCCCAAGAAGACATTCTACTTCATTATGTTAAACTAAATGTTGAAAATTTTACAATAAGATGAAAACCTGAAATCTTGAATTGCAAAAATACTGTAGCTTACAGAGAAAAATTAATGTCAGATTTGAGATCAGCACACTCGAATTAGGTAAGAACAAGTGCTTTTGTGGATGCAACAAAAATTTTGTTCCCCAGTGTAATACCTTTATTTCTGAGACTGATCTAGTAGTGACAGCAAACACAGGCTTTCCCTCACATTCCCAGCTCCTCATACTGACAGCTACATTGACATCTGATCATTTTCTAACTCCCTTCATTAATATTTTAGCCATATCTAAATTTCCAGAAACACCATCTCATTTATTTTCCATACAATATTCAGGAGTGGGTCAGAATGTTAATAAATAATGTGTGTGAAAGACATTAATTCCAGTATTTTTAATGGGATAAGAATTTAACAAGTGAGAGGATATTCTAGATAACACAGATGTTAGCACATAGGTCTTCTCTTGGGACCAGAAACTACAGGACTGTATGGACATGTAAAATATATACACATGCTTCTTAAAGAGTGGGGAAATACCCAAACTTCCAAGTTGTGCCGAGAGCAAGAACCAAGTTTGTTCCACAGTGAATATGTAAGAAGAGCTAGAATGGAGACTTGTTCCTATCATAAATGACTAATGTGACATTTTCCCTCAGATGTGTCCTCTCTCAAATTAAAGATTTTGAAGTAATACAGCCATGAAAGTATTTTAATATATAAGTATGGTTTTACTTTCTAGACAATGCTTCATTATAAATATATTTTTATGACATGACAAAAAGAGATTTTAACAGATAACTTGGGGGTAGGTGTTTTAGGAGAACATGAATCAACATAGAAATATACACTGCTTAGCTTAGCCTGACCAGGCAGTGTTGCAGTGGATAGTGCATCGGACTGGGACACGAAGGACCCAGGTTCAAAGCCCTGAGATCGCTGACTTGAGCGCGAGCTCATCTGGTTTGAGCAAGACTCACTAACTCGAGCCCAAGGTCGCTGGCTTGAGCGAGGGGGTCACTCAATCTGCTGTAGCCCCCCAGTCAAGGCACATATGAGAAGGCAGTCAATGAACAACTAACGTACCACAGTGAAGAATTGATGCTTCTCATCTCTCTCCCTTCCTGTCTGTCTCTATCTGTCCCTCTTTCTGGCTGTCACACAAAAAGTATATACTTAGCTTAAATACTAAGAGACTATAAATCAGGGGTGCCCACACTTTGAGCTTGCGAGCTACTTATAAGATGACCAAGTCAAAATGATCTATGTACAATAAAAATGCAAAACAAATTTATTTCTTCTATATTATTATTTAAGTTACTATTATTACTATTTAATATTGTGTATTTTTTTTCACCTTTCTCCTTCTCAGCTCTCTTTTCAGAGGAAAGTCAATGTCATAGTTTTTATGAACAGTTCGAAAAAGCCGCTCCACATTTCCCTTCTTTGGAATAGCAATGGCACACAGACAGATGAGGCAAACGCACTTAGAATATGACATAGTGAAAAAAATCCCCTCCCATTCTGTATGAAAGTGGTGGGTTTTAGGCTTCTTACTCAGACCAGCTATGGCACTCATTTTTATACCCTTTGTTGTATTTAGTTTAAATAAATTGAAGGCTAACTATGCAGCAATGTAACTGAACAAGTTAGCGTGGTTTAACGCGCATGCGTAGGGTGTCAAAAGTTCAGACATCAGATTGGCTACCCTGTATGCCAATTAAAAGACAAATGTCTTTTTAATGTCATGCGATCTACCCACACTTCCTTAGCGATTGACCAGTAGATCGCGATCAACGTATTGAGCACTCCTGCTATAAATATTGTGATTAACAATACAGTGTGTCCGTAAAGTGATGGTGCACTTTTGTCCAGTGACCGGTGAAAAGTGCACCATGACTTTACGGACACACTGTATTTAAAGGCCCATTAATCTATAATCATTGATGTTTGAATACCAATAATAACTAATCTCATTGAACATTTACTATATGCTGTGCATTGTATAAAGTGTCCTACATGCATAACCTCATTTAATCCTCAGAGCAAACCTATGGGCTTGATCATGATATAATTCCCACTTTCCAGGCGAAGAACATTGGGCTCAGAGAGGCAAAGCCATTTACCAAAAGTCACACAACTAGTCAGTAACAGAGTAAGACATCAAAACGACTTTTACTTGACTCTGAAACCTGTGTTCTGAGCCACTATCCTAAGATAGCAGCACTCTCAAGCAAGTGTAAGAGACAGGGAAAACTGAGTTTTTGCTTTTAAACATTCTTTATATTGTAAGCTAAAACAGAACAGAATCTCAATTAACAGATGAGTTTAATGAGTCATGGCATGGCAAGGCAAGTCACCCTTGAAATTATCGTGCAGGTCAAGGACTTGGCCAAACCACATCAAAATCACAGCCTCTCTGCAGAGGTGATCCAATGTCTGACACTTCCCTGCATTTCTTCTTAGTTTATCACATGGACACTAGAGTTTGGTCTTTTTCTTTTGTAACATGGCTCTCTTAATCTTCTGGCTTGACCTCCTTCCCTTTCTTTCCCTATAACTTGTTTGCTGAAGGTCCCGGGCAGTTGAGAGTTGATAGTTTTCCCACAGTATGGAAGTGGCTGACTGCTCCTCCTGGTGCAGTTCAGCTTCTTCCTCTGCCCTCTTGTCCAGGGGCCTGGTCAGACTCGGGTTCCATCCCTCTGGCAAGACTAGAGGCAGTGTGCTAGCCGCTTCTGTTCGGAGGCACATCATGTCTGCTGTCCTGTGGTTCTAACAGCAGAGGAGGCTTGATGCGTCTAGATTCATTTGTACATGGGAGTCAGAGCCTTGCTATTGTGCTCTTTCATTCTTAACTGGACACTCCTGTAAAGAAACACTGTTCTTTAGCTACTCTTTCTGACCCAGTGGCACATTTCATATGGGAAAGGCAGTGAACAGGATTCATTCATTCCTTTATCAGCTTTTAAGATAATGAATTTTCTCCCTGTCATACTCTGAAGGTGACTAGTTTGCTTTTTTTATTAGTACCATTATTTTTTAGTATCAAAGATTTAAACATTCTTGATGTTTCAGTTGTTAACAATTACAGTTGATTGTTGATTAACATGAGTTGAACTGTGTGAGTCCACTAATGTGAACTTTTTGGAGATGTGACAATTTGAAAAAACAGTCAAAGCATGTAACCTAGAAATATTGAAAAAATTAAGGAAAAGGTGCCTGAGCAAGGTGTTGGCGCAGTCAATAGAGCATCGAACTGGGATGCAGAGGACCCAGGTTCAAAACCCTGAGGTCACCGGCTTGAGTTTGAGATCATAGACATGACCCCATGGTCGCTGGCTTGAGCCCAATGGTCACTGACTCAGCTGGAGCCTCCAGTCAAGGCACAAATGAGAAGCAATAGAACAACTAAGGTGCCACAATGAAGAATTGATGCTTCTCATCTCTCTCCCTGCCTGCCTGTCTGTCCCTATCAGTCCCTCTCTCCTCTCTGTCTCTTATCTTTTACTACCATAAATGTATTATAAAAAGTTAAAATTTATCAAAGCTTACAGACAGACTAGATGGGCCATTCGCAGTTTAGAGAAATATAAAGATGCAATATTATAACCATAAAATTAACTGTAGCACATATTGTACTATAATGATTTTGTAGCCATCTTCGGTTTCTATTCTGGTGATTTGTGTTGTGAGTGCTCACTTAAAACGCCTGTGATGCTGGTCCTCTCTATGTGAGTAATTCATCTCTCCAGCACATCATGATTTCTTGCAGTTCTCGCATATTTTTTGTGTTTAGTGCAACCCTGCAAACCTTGACTAACACCATGGGACCTATATGAAGTGCCACTAGTGATGCCAGAAGTGCTCCCGAGAAGCAGAGAAAAGTCATGACGTTACAAGAAAACTTGATTGCTCGATATGTACTGACTGCAGGTTGAAGTCTGCAGTCCGTGGTTGCCTGCCCTTTCAAGATAAACAAATCCAGCCCGTGGACCATTGTAGAAAAAGAAAAGGGAATTTGTGAAGCTGTTGCTGCAGCTACGCCAGCAGGTGCAAAAACCTTACACTTTTTGCAAAATACCTTTTTTATATCATTGAGAAGGCAGCTTTTATGGAAGGTGAAAGATCTAAAGCTAGAGACTTGAATGCCAGCAAGTATGGTTTGATAATTTTAGAAAGCAGTTTGGCTTTAAATATGTCAAGATAATGGGAGTAAGCAAGACAACAGACAAGTTTCCAGGCGCCATTAAGAAAAATCACTGAGGGAAAGGATGCCTGCACAAGTGTCCGCGCAGACGGAAGTGCTGCATTCGGGGCGGGGCCAGGGGACCACAGAGGCCCTTCGTCTGTAAGGAAGAGAAGCGAGCACCGGGATTTCAGGTAGGTTAACCCTGTTTTCTGCAGATGCAGCAGGGTTTATGATTAACTGCCCTTATCTATAAAGTGCTAACCCCCGAGCCTTGAAGGGTAAAGGTAGCCCAGCTGCCAGCCTTTTGGTTATACAACTGGAAGGCTTGGACAACAAGAACCCTTTTTCTGGATTGGTTCTATCCATGCTTCCTGAAGTCAGGGAGTGCCTTGCCTGGAGACTGCCTTTCAAGTTCTTTCAAGCCTGACCAGGTGGTGGCGCAGTGGATAGAGCGTCAGACTAGGGTATGGAGGACCCAGGTTCAAGACCCCAAAGTCGCCAGCTTGAGCGCAGGCTCATCTGGTTTGAGCAAGGCTCACCAGCTTGAGCCCAAGGTCACTGGCTAGAGCAAGGGATCACTCAGTCTGCTGTAGCCCCCGGTAAAGGCACATATGAGAAATCAATAAATGAACAACTAAGGAGCCGCAACAAAGAATTGCTGTTTCTCATCTCTCCCTTCCTGTCTGTCTGTTCCAATCTGCCCCTCTCTCTGACTCTCTCTGTCTCTGCCACAAAATAAACAAATAGATAAATAAAGTTCTTTCGATATTGGACAATGCCCCTGGCCACCCAGAACCCCATGAGTTGAACACCAACGATTGGTCTGCTTGCTCCTAAACACAACTAATTCTGATTCATACTCTAGATTTGGGGGTCATAAGAACCCTTAAGGCTCATTACCACATGGTACTCTGTGGAAAGGATTGTCAGTGCTACAGAAGAGAACCCATTAGAGAGAACATCATGAAAGTCTGGAAGGATTACACCACTGAGAAGCCATTGTTGTTATAGAAAAAGCGGTGAAAGCATTCAAGCCCCAAACAAATCCCTGCTGGAGAAACTGCCCAGATGCATATGAGTTCACAAGGAATCATGACAGAAATTGTGAATATGGCAAAGGTGGTGAGGAAGGGTTTCAGAATATGGGTCTTGGAGAAATTCAAGAGCTAATAGACGCCACACCAGAAGAAGTAACGCAAGACGACTTGGTGAAGATGAGTGCTCTGAGCCAGTGCCCGGCGAGGAGGAAGGAGACACACTAGAACCAGAGCCAGGAAACAAACTGACTTTAGGCAGGCAGAGGGTTCTGATTAATCAAGACTGCATCTGACTTCTTTACAGCGTGGACCCTTGTATGATACAGGCACTGAAAGTAAAGTTAATGGTGGGAGAAGAACTGGCACTGTATAAAAACATTTTTAGAGGAATGAAAAAGTTAGAAAAATTACCATGTATTTCTGTAAACATAACCGAGTATGCCTGCCTTTCCCATCACCTCTTGTACCTCCCCCATGTCTTCCACCTCATCCCCGGTGAGGCAGCAAGCCTGACTTCTCCCTCTTCTGCCCAGCCAGCTCATCGTGGAGACAGTGACAACTTCCCACTTCCACTTGCTGAACAGGGAATGATCATCCTGTACAGTTAAACTTCCTGTCTGAACTTTATGTGCGTGTCTTCATGTGAAAATCTAATAACTGGATGGTAACAACTGTAAGATTCTGGGTCATCGACATGATCGTGAATGAGTGATATATATAAAAATGTGTTGCTTATTGTTTCATAACTTTGCTTTCAAAGAATTACTTTATTGTACTCTAATTGGAAAAACTGCACATCAGCCTATCAGTACAGGTGAGTGGTTTTTAAAAGTGTAACAGTATTCCCAGGAATGCCTTATGAATGGGACTGTAATACTGTGTGCCATAAGAATTTTAGAACTAAGCTTTCATCAGCGTATAGGCTACGCTACTGTCAAGCAACTGTGTTGATTATACTAGGCTACCATAAAGCAATCATATTGTTGCTGCTTCATTTTCAATATAGGAATCATTATACCTGCAAATGAATATAACTTTATTTTCCACACTATCTTTTAATGTCCAGTGTCGTGTTATTAAAACCTATAACAGCTACAGTGTTTTGTATCACGTAAGATAATATCGATGTAGGTACTAAGATGATTCCTTCTGTAAACGTGATGTAAACTTAAAATACGATACTGTAATGTATTTTCTCTTAAGATTTTCTTAATAACATTTTACATTTTATTGTAAAAATATAGTATATAATACATATAACATACAAATATGTTTTAATCCACTGTTTGTTATTGGTGAGGTTTCTGGTCAACAGTAGGCTATTAGTAAATTTTGGGGGGAGTCAAAACTTATAGACTTTCAACTGTATGAAGTGTTGGCACCCTAATCTCTGTGTTGTTCAAGTGTCAACTATTTTTTTGTTTGTTTGTTTTTGCAATACAGAGAGGAAGGGAGAGAGGGAGAGAAATGAGAAGCATCAACTTGTAGTTGCAGCACTTTAGTTGTTCATTGATTTCTTCCTCTTGTGCTTAACCAGGGAGCTCCAGCCAAGACAGTGAGTGACCTTTGGGCTCAAGCCAGTGACCTTGGGGTTTCAAACCTGGGTCTCAGCATCCCAAGTTTATTCTCTGTTTACTCTGCTACCACCTGATGAGGCCAATTTTATCTTTAGTGAAGTTAAAAATATTTCCTCTGGCCCTGGCCAGTTGGCTCAGCAGTAGAGTGTCAGCTCACTGTGTGGAAATCCTGGGTTTGATTCCTAATCAGGGCACACAGAAGGGCACATCTGCTTCTCCACCACCCCCCTTCCCTTCCTGCAGCCATGGCTCAAATGAGCAAGTTAGCCCCAAGTGCTGAGGATGGCTCCATGGACTCGCCTCAGGCACTAAAATGGCTCGGTTGCTGAGCAATGGAGCAGCTGACCTAGATGGGCAGAACATCAGCCCCAGACAGGGGTTGCCAGGCAGATCCTGGTCGGGGCGCATGTGAGAGACTGTGTCTCTGCCTCCCTACCTCTCACTTAAAAAAAAAAAAAAGTGTCATCTTTGGCCAGTGGAAACTTCTTTAGTTCCTGAATTATTATTATTTTTTTTTGGACAGAGAAGGAAAGGCACAGATGGGGACAGACAGGAAAGGAAGAGAGATGAGAAGCATCAATTCTTCATTACGGCACCTTAGTTGTTCATTGATTGCTTTCTCATATGTGCCTTGATGGGGGGGGCAACCGCAGAATGAGTGACCCCTTGAGCAAGCCAGCGACCATGGGGTCACATCTGTGATCCCACGCTCAAACTGGTGAGCCCGTTCTCAAGCTGGCAACCTCGGTTTCCAACCTGGGTCCTCTGTGTCCCAGTCTGACACTCTGTCCACTGCACCACTACCTGGTCAGGCCCTGAATTCTTTTTATTTCAAGAAATTGTTTAATGTGGTAAAAGATGCATAACATTCAATTTATCATCTAAACCATTTTACATGTACAGTTTAGTGATATTAAATACATTCATAATATTGTGTAAACATAATGACCATCCACCTCCAGAACATATTTCATCTGGTAAGACAAACTCGAAACCCATGAAACAATATTTCCCCATCTCCTGTTCCCCAGACCCTGGCAACCACCATTCTATTTTCTGTCTTCACGTTTTAACTACTCGAAGTATCTCATATAAGTGGAATCATGTAGTGTTTATCACTGTGTGACTGCTTATAACCTTGTGAAATCAGATAATAAATATGGACAACCCATTCAAAGTTTTAGAACCAAGTGGGGCATAGAAAAAGTACTCCTGAACTAGATTTGACCCAAGGATTGCCAGTTGTCCTCTGTCAGGAAAACATCTGAAGTTTAGTTCCCTTGAAATAAGTAGAAATTAGTGCCTACAAGAAATTGTCAATAACTGTATTTTCTGTCTAATGAATTGATTGTTAAATCAGTTATACTTTTATATGACTGAACTGCTCTTGCAATATGGGTAGTTTCACCGTCAGGTACGCTCATGATACTTTTATGAGGGGAGATGGAAGGACAGGACTTCAGAAAAGCTTGTTGTGGTGGACTGAATGTTTGCCTCTCCTTCATTCATATAATATTAAAGCCCTAACTCCAGTGTATTTAAAGGGGCGACTTTGGCAGGTAAAAGACTAGATGAAGTTGTGAGGGTGTGGCCCTCATGATGGGATTAGTGCCCTTAGGGATGGCGGAGTTGCTTGCTCTGTCCCTGTGTACACACAAGAAAGAAACCATGTGAGCACACAGCATGATGATAGCTGCCTATAAGTCAAGAAGAGAGGCCTCTGAATGAAACTCTCCTTGCCAGAATCTTGATTTCAGGATTCGCAGTCTCCAGAACTGTGAGGAATTTCTGTAGTTCAAGCCCCCTGGTCTGTGGTATTTTGTTATAGTAGGCTGAGCTGACGCATACACTGAGGCTAACTGGAGGATCAGCAGCAGGAGGGAGAGGAGAGTTTGCTCTTAGATTAGCAGACGAAGGGCTGATCAGAATCAGAGCCACCTGAACATTAATTGGACTTGGTTTAAATTAAGTTTAATCTCCTTTAGAAACAACTGGCACCCTGTCCTGAAGCCAGGGAGTGGGGGGTAACCCCCAAGACTGATGATATACAGCACACACCAAAACTTGGAATCGGCACTGGGGTTAGAAGCAGGTAACTGGCTGGCTCCAGTTTTTTATGATTTTGAAGTGTGTGTGAAATTTGGAGTATCCAAGGGATACCAGAATATACTGGATGCCCAAGGACCTAAGTGTTGATACTAAATATTCTATCCTCATTCACAGCAACCCCAAGTTGTATGGACTTTGAGTTGAATTCTGTGTCTCACTTGTGGTCTTGTCACCCAGTCTGTTTAATGAGAGCAAGAGAGAGACAGCTAGTTACCCCAGAGCCACCAAGGGCTCCGGAGCTGGGGCCAGCTAGGCAGTTCCGGCTCCCAGTGTGTAACCTTAAATGAGGGTCATGACACCTCCTTCATGGTGGTCTGTAGATCCGGGAAATAACTAAGAAAAGAGGCCCCAGAACTGTTAATGAAAGTCTCGGTTATATATACAAGTGAGAATGAATAATTACGCTTAACATTTTTAACATTGAAGGTTAATGCGGTTACTGAGCGTTTTCAGTTCTGCAGTGGTAGTCTGTGTAAAACCCAATGCCCTTGAGCCACGCTGGCCTCATTTCCTGGCCCCTGCCAAGTCTGGCAGCATCTGTGAGCAGGAAAAAAAGAGACCGTGTCCTCAATCTATCTTTATTTCAAGGAAAAGTTTATAAAGACATGGCTTGAAGCAGTGAAGGAGTGAGTCATTTGTCTTCAAAAAGAATGGTCATCTGGAAGTAATTCTATAAATATTTAGTTGGACATAAATTCAGTGAGGTTGCTTCAACTAGAACTTGAGCTCACTTGAATATTTTACAGGACTCAAAACAACCCTTTGCATACATTTATCAGGTTTCCTAGCATTCCAAGACAGGAAATGGAGATTTTCTGGCTTTACTTGTAAGAGTTGGTCTGAAGCTGTCTTCTCAACCCTAAAACAATCAAGATAAATTTGGAATATTTATGCAACTCTTGGGTTTAGAGCAGAAAACTTGACTAGTTGCTTCAGAGCTGGGTAATACCACACCTTTAAGTGACTGGGACTTTCCTACAGCAGCTTAGCCTTATGGAAAACCTTAGAAGTCAGACCTCAGATTGAAAGCGGACAAGTTTACACCTCCAGACGGGAGAGCAGATGCTTGAAAGAGGCCAAACCAGGGAGGAAAGAAAAAAGGTGATTTGGAGGAAACACAATGGAGGAAGAAGAAAACACTGGAAAAGAAAAGTTATCAGTACACTTTAGAGGTAAATATTACATTCATAAACAACAGGATGCCACTTAAAATTATTTTTTTCAGAGAATTAAAATCAAGTCTTCTAAATTTAAAAGTTTATATATAGCAGAAAAGAAAAATTGGGAGGCATTGAGAGATGAAGCAGAGGAAAGATTTCCAGAAGCAGAGTAAAAAGAGAGATGGAAAAACAGGAGGCCAGTCCAGGAGACTCATTATGCAAAAAACCTTGATCCAGGAAAAGATACAAGTTTTGAAAAGGAGATGTTATGGACTGGGATTTATGTGCCCCCCAAATTTGTGTGTTGCGATCCTAACCCTTTCTCCCTGTGATAGTATTTGGAGGTGGTTAAATCCTCATGAATGGGATTTGTGCTCTTGTAAAAGGGACCCCAGAAAGCTCTCGTGCCCTGTCTGCCATGTGAGAAAGCAGCATTTGGAAACCAGAAACGGCCCAGAACAGTTGCTGACATGCTGGCACTTAGATCTTGGACTTCAGCTTCCAGAGCTTTGAAAAATACATGTTTTGTTGTTTCAAGCCACCAGTTTACAGAATTTTGTTATAGCAGCCCAAGCTGACTAAATGGGTGGAGATCAGAATGAAACATTTAAATACTTTCCCAAAAAGTAGGAGTATGCTACCGAGCACCCAGTTTGATCAATGAAAATAAGCTTGTACATTGTGCAGTTTCCCAAGTTCCTAGAAGCTTCCAGGGCAAGGCAGGAGAAAGGGAGAACATTTCAGAGAAAATCAGAATAACACTGGATTTCTCAACACCAAAAATGAGAAGACAGTGCAGAATGTTTTGAAGGCTAAGGGGAAATGATTTCTTAGCTCAGAATTCTAGATCTAGCCAAACTACCATTGAGTGTGGGACCAAAATGGACAGTTTAAAAATCATAAGTTCTCAGATTTACCTCCCGTGAAGGTTGTGTAAGAAACTCCTGAAGGATGTTCTCCTCTAAAGCAGGGTGGCCGAGAATGGAAGCTGGGATTCTCCAAATAGTGCTGGAAGAGATTAACTGAAGGTGACGGCTTGCAGCTGATTTAGAGCACAACCAGACCAGGCCAGACTGCAGCAGCTCAGAGGCTCTGGGAGCAAATTCCTCCATTAGATGAAAGTGATAGGCAACTTAGGTGCTTGCATATACTTGGAGGAAGGAGATTGACATACCCCAGATAAGAGTTCAGAAGAGTAGGACAGCTAAGTAATCATAGTACGTATGACACAGTAAGGTAAGGTTCTGACTGGTATGTATTATGATGTCAGTGTGATTATATCCCGAGAGTGAAAAAACAGGATGTGTGAGAAAGAATATGTAACTTAGGTGGGAGGAGGAAATGAAAGACAAGTGGATTTTTTCTTAATAAATAAGTGGCCTAACTGGTGGTGGACAGTGGATAGAGCACAACTCAGAACGTTGAGGTTGCTAGTTTGAGACTCCAAGGTTGCCAGCTTGAGCGTGTGCTCTTCTTCAGTTTGAGCGCAGGGTCACTGACTTGAGTGTGGGATTTTCGACTTGTTCACAAGGGGTCAGTGGCTCAGCTGGAGCTCCCCACCCTAGGTCAAGGCATGTATGAGAAACAACATACAACTAAAGTGAAGCAACTACAAGTTGATGCTTCTCATCTCTTTCCTCTCTCCCTTCCTGTCTCTCTAAAATAGTAAGTCAATAAATTTTGCTCAGTATACCATAATAGATCTTCGTATGCATGTATCCTGGAAATGCATTTCCTGCAATACCATGAAAGGATCCTATGCCCTCCAGCAACATGATGAGCCGTATGCCCTTACCTAAATTCCCATTTTGCGCGCTCTCTCTCTCTCTGGTGTCCCGACTTCTAAGAATGAATCTAGTCCATTCTTCATGGAGCAGTATTTCTAAAACCCAGATACGGTCCTTTCAATCCCATGTTTAACACCCTTCCGTGACTCCTCAGTGCTCTTAGGACCAAGTCCAGTGCCTCATCTTGGGTTGTGAAGCCCTCCGTGAGGGCTTCACATTGCCTCTCCTGCTGTCTCTGAATCGGTACAAAAATAATGAACTTCTCAGTTTCCAGAACTTGCCAACCTTTTCTCCCCAGACCTTCACACACATGGTTCTACCCAGAACATTTTCCTGTCCTCCTTGCACCCCTCGTTTTCAGGTCTGGGAGCCTTTGGTGACTCCCTGGTACTGTGGACGCTTCTAGTGAGCGCACTTTGTTTTACTGAGTGCAGGGATCACATTCATCTAGTCCATCTGTAGATTGCCCCTGAATTTAGCATTATACCTAGGGCATAATAGGCACTCAGTAAGTATTTGGTGAATTAGGCTGTGCTTATATAGGTCAGGTGTTTCTTTTTAAATTTATTTTTCCATTGATTTGATAGAAGCATCAAGTCGTACTACTTAGTTCCATCTTTTTACATGTGCAGTTATTGATTGCTTCTCATTTGTGCCCCGACTGGGGATGGAACATGTAACCTTGGTATGCTAGGATGATGCTCTATCTATTGGGTTACCCGGCCAGGGCCTGTATAAGTCAGTTCTTAATTATGGAAAAGCCCAAATTCACTTGGTACAAAGTGAATGTGAACAGCAAACTGTAAGATTGACCAGCTAACATTAATTAAGCCATGGGCTGAGTCAGTGCCCTGTGGTCCAGTTTCCTAAATTACAAATTCCTGCTCCAGCCCAGTCTCTGACTTCTAAGTATTTTCAACAATGCCAGCTTCTCAGAATCGCCCACTGAGATTTGGGGCTGGGACTAGAGTTCCCAAATGAGGAGAAATCCCACCTGTTCTCTTGCTTCCTGCTTCTAGGTTCTTCAGCTGGAGTTGTTTCAGACTCCTCTTGCAGACTCTCTACAGTGAAAAGGACATCTTAACCAGGAACATTTTGAAAATGTTTTCCTGTGTAAGTAAGTTTATTTTCTCAAGGCTCTGTGGTTGATAAAAATTTGGCCCTCTCTAGTACAAATGGGCAGGGTTTGGGGCTGAGTTGTCGGCTAGATGAAATCTGCCTGAGAGCAAGGCCAGCCTGGCAGGTCACAGTACGTCCCCGCCCCCCCCCCCCCCCCCCCCGTCAGAACTGGTTCAGTTGCCCAGGGTTGCAGATATCCTCCATCCTGAATTTAATCTGGTATCAATCTCGTATTGTGTTGCTTCCACTAGATATAAGTAAGAAAACCTTTTGATTTTAATACACTTTAAAGAATCATTTCCTGACCTGTGGTGGCGCAGTACATAAAGCATCGACCTGGAACGCTCAAGTTGCCGGTTTGAAATCCTGGGCTTGCCTGGTCATGGCACATATGAGAGTTAATGCTTCCTGCTCCTCCCCCCTTCTCTCTCACTCTCTGTCTCTCGAATGAGTAAATTAAATCTTTAAAAAGGAAGGAATCATGAGGCAGTAAAGCTAAGCGAATAGGAAGCAAATAAACCCTCAGCATTCAAGTTCCACTTCTAGCAATATGTTAATACAGTGGTCCTCAAAGTGTGCGTCCTAGGTTTCCAGGTGCGCCCTATAGTATTCCAGAGAAATATGTGCCTGTTGGGGCCAAAAGACCAACAGGGTTTCTGGAGTTTAGATTTTGGGGGTACAGAGGTGTGGGAAATTGGCTGTAAACTGACAATCTGCCCAGCCCCCCACCTCACTTGCCTGATTAGGTTGCAAAAGGCTGTTAAGCTGTGGTGCTGGGTTGTTTACACTACCCCCATGTTCCCCAGTAAGACTGGAGGCAAGTTTCTTCTATCCTTTGTTTGGTGTAAAGTTAAGATGACATGTATGGTGGGGGTTTTCTCCACTAAACACAATTAAAAGTAAAAAGAGAGGGATTCTTCAATGTATTGACAAGAAAATGAGAGTTTGCTTTTCAAATATATACCCAAACATTGAAGAAATCACTAGGACACATCAGGCTCATGTTTCTCATAAACACAAGAATGAAAAACTTAATACATTCGCGCTGGGACCTGCCGAATTTACTAAATCTTACTAAGAATGGATCTATATATATAAAAAGATAACTTATTTTTTGTTTTTTAATATTTTAACCCCTCTTTTTTATGAATTCTAGAAAGCATAACTCAAAAAATGTAACATAAAAATGTTTTTTAATGTCAAAATAAATTTAATTTTGTTGTAATTATTTTGTTTAATTACCATAAAAGCACGCTTGGACTTTATATTTTTTCTTTAATATTTGACTTAATCATTATAACATATTTCTCAGAAACTTGTATATAGTGCGCCTACAATTATTTGCAGGATTTTAAATGCGCCCCACTTTAAAAAGTTTGAGAACCACTGTGTTAATACTTTAGTGAGGGGCTGTTTCTGCCTCTTTTCCTATGAATGTTTTTTGTCTTAAACTCTGCCAGCAAAAGAAAATATAAAACTAGAACAAGGAGCCTGACCAGGCGGTGGCGCAGTGGATAGAGTGTCGGACTGGGATGAGGAAGACCCAGGTTCGAGACCCTGAGGTCGCCAGCTACAGCACGGGCCCATCTGGCTTGAGCAAAAGCTCGTCAGCTTGGATGCAAGGTCGCTGGCTCCAGCAAGGGGTTGCTCGTCTGCTGAAGGCCCGCGGTCAAGGCATGTGTGAGAAAGCAATCAATGAACAACTATGGTGTCGCAATGGCAACGAAAAACTAATGATTGATGCTTCTCATCTCTCTTCGTTCCTGTCTGTCTGTCCCTATCTATCCCTCTCTCTGATTCTCTGTCCCTGTAAAAAAAAAAAAGAGAGAGAAAGGAAAAAAAAAAAACTAGAACAAGGAAAATTATTAACTTAGTATGTGAGGCTTATGATATATAGCATTATGGGTTTGCTTATCAAATTATTTAGCTTTTTGAAGGGCTGGATAGAGACTTCTTGCAGAAGGGTTTCAACTGAGTTTAGAATTTAAAACTAACTTTGCCCAAGGGAGGAGGTAGACTTCCAGGTTCAACAGGGCTGTGTTACCTGGAGAGCAGCCTCAGCCACTATGTGAGCAGGTGGCGGAAGGAAGCTTGCTTGCTCCTCAGCGCCCTGGGGAAGGGGCTCACCGGCACTCTGAGAGGGCCGTCCCTCCAGACTGATTCCCAGCTGGGTCCCTTAGAATGGGAAGTTCATTTAACATCTTTAAGACAAGGCTAGGAGTTCTGATGGACTAAACGGGATGAAATGCAGCAAGTAAGCCATTTGGGGACCATTTCCCCTGAAGCCAAAGCCTCTTTATAAATAATTATATAGAGGATGGATAGGAGAGAATAATTGATGATCACAATTTTGAATTTTATTTTTAAAATGTCTCCTTTTTTTCATAACTAGGTCATGGATTTCCACCAGGCTCATAAATCAGTTGTGTGACCTTAAGAGACATAGTTTACATTCTTCTATTGCTGTGTATTAGAGCCAAGCTTTTGTTTCCAAGCGGAAACCCTAACCACCCCCAAATGATTACAGCATGGGATCCTTGGTAAACTAGACTTACTTAGCAATTAATTCTTTGTCGTGCTGAGTTTTTGGGTTTTTTTAATTTTAATCCTAAATACAGGAAATGCACTGGAGATAACTTTTTCCTTCCCCCAGGCAAAAATTAGTAAGATATAAAATCACTGTCCTCCCTTAGTTGCCATGGTGACAGCTTTTGGGGCTGCTCAGCATCTATTCAGCATTTCTGTTGATGCCCCAAGTCCTTTTGCCCATGAGTGTGATTTTGGTGGGAAGGTATCCTGGTAACTTCTCAAACTGTGGCAACTAAAGGGACAGCCATGCTGTCCAATACAGCAGCCACTGGCCACATGTGACTACTGAGAACTTGAAATGTATCTAAGGAACTGAAATTTTAATTTTAGTTAAGTTATTTAAATTTAAAACCTTAACTAAATTTTAAAAATTCAGTTTCTGAAAACTTAAGAAGATAGAAAAAATTTGGGTATGTTAATCGACTAAATTTTATGAACTGTACATACAGTTAAACTTTTTACAGTTTATTTCCATTGAAAATTCAGCTTCCAAATTAAGATGTGTTATAAATATAGAATATACTCTGGATTTGGAGGGAAAAGTATAAAATACCTTCTTAATATTTTTTATATTGATCATATGTTGAAATGACAATATTTGGATATATTAAATTAAATATATTAAAATTAATATATTTCTTTTTACTCTTCTTTTAATGTGGCACTAGAAAGTCTTAAACCACCCATGTGGCTTCCATTGTATTATTTCTCTTCCCTCTGCCTGTTTAAGGACAGGCCAGGGCGGACCTGTAGCCTGAGTATGGCCCAGCGAGTGCTGCTCGGAGCCTGAGCAAGTGAGGCAAGGACAGAACCAGTGGGCAGGCCAGAGAAGATAAGCACAGCAGCCTCCAGACTGCAGTAGTGTCCCGCCCCCACGCCCGCCTACCGGATTCCCTCTGGCTCACATTGGCCAGTCTCGTCCTGGTGTTTGCAGTCACACATCCTAGCAGACCTGATGAGGAGTTGGCAGGAAGCAAGTCTCTACCCTGGACCCTTGTTTCACCAGAGCCCCTGGTACGTCTTACCACTGAAGTCACAACGCCAGGGTTGGGCTGGGACCCAGGTGAAGCTGGGGCAGCTGAGTCTGTCAAGCTCCCTGGGGAGTCAGACGGTCAGGCAGGGTGAACCGCGATTCTAGGTCTTCTTTTAAGCATCTGCTTGGCCCGGAGTAAACATGAGCCCATGCTACCATACTTTCTTTTAAAATTAAATTTATTGGTGTGACACTGATTAGTGAGATAATGTAGGTTTCAATTTATAATACATTTAGGTTACAGTTCTGTGATACATCTCCTGTATATTGCATTGTGTGCCCACCACCCAAGTCAGTTATGTTTTGTTATGTTTTTAGTGAGAGAGACAGAGGGGTAGATAGGGACAGACAGACAGGTAGGGAGAGATGAGAAGCATCAAGTCTTCATTGCGGCACCTTAGTTGTTCAGTGATTGCTTTCTCTTATGTGCCTTGATGGGGGGGTGGCTACAGCAGAGCCAGTGACCCCTTGCTCAAACCAGCAACCATGAGGTCATGTCTATGATCCCACACTCAAGCTGGCGACCTCTGGGTTTCGAACCAGGGTCCTCTGTGTCCCAGGCTGACGCTCTGTCCACTGCGCCACCGCCTGGTCGGGCCATCGCTATGCATTTGGCCCCCACCACACTTGTGATACAGAGGTTAAGTGAACTTGCAGGGACCCCAGCCCTCCAGCTGGAGGAGGGCCACTCATGCATTCCCTAGATACTATTGGGGACCCATTATTCATGTTCTAGGTGTTGTCCTAGATGCTAGGGAGAAAGCAGTGGGCAAACAGACAAAACCTCTCCCTGCTAAAGTATATGGTTAGTGGCGGGAGGGGGTTAATCAGCCAAATAAAAAGGAAAGAATGTCACATGGCAGAAGTTCCCAGGAGAAAACCACCAGGGAAGGGGGTAAGGAATGTATTTGTGTGTTTGAAATCTCGATGGAGTGATCACAGAAGAAACACCTAGAATTTTTATTTTCAGGAGAGGAGCGAGCCTTGCGAACATGGGGCGGGGGAGAGGCAAACAGAAAAGCAAGTGCACAGACCCTGACGTAGGACCTTGGCCTGGAGTTATGAAATTCCTTAATTAGGCCGCCCCAACTTGTGAGGGTGAAGGCTGCTCAAGGCTGCAGGGCGCTGGGCGTGGCCTGCAAGGGGCGCTGGGCAGGACTCGGCTGTCCTGCCGGTGTGACGGAGGAGGGTGCCAATCAGAGCTCTGTGTGTGGATGTGGGGAGACTGTGGCCTTAAAGGTAGCCCTTGCTTTGTATAATTTGGTGTGCTATCTTTAAACATTTTGACAGAATTCTTTCTTGTCAATTTAAGGGATGTCAAGTGGGTTTAGAGGTGGAGTTCAGTAGCTTCTAGACCACATACCATCCATGGCCAAAGAGCTGCTCTGTTATCTCAAAATCCTCCTTGTTCAAGACGGACCGGCTCTCACTGGGGGTCCTGTGCGTGTTTTCAGCTGGCTGACCAGGAGCTGGGGCTTCTTCAACCATCTGACTTCCAGGATACCTCGCATCCTGGTCTGCACACGTCTGACCACGAGAACTGGGCATATGTGCCTAGATAGCCTGTGAACAGTTGTGTTTTGATTTCAATACTTGCATGCCTTAAAAAAGATGAAAACAGAAAGAGTAGCCTAGTTTCCAGGAGCAGGTGGGGCGCTTCCCCGGCTGCACAGTGAGTGGGGTTTTGAATTGACAACCCAGCATGTGGAGATAAGTGAGAAAATCCAGGGAGGCTTTTTCACACATTCTTTTCCTGTAAGATTGTCCCATTTTAACAGGAAACAATACATATTGTTTCCAATTAAAATTTAAAAAAGGCATTGGGGACCCATGTGGCTGGTGTAGAGTAAGAAACAAGAACGGTAGGAATTGAAGTCAAAGTGGTAAGGGTGGTGGGGAGAGGAGGCACCTGAAGTCTCCACTGTCACTGATTAAAATTGTGAACTATGGCCTGACCAGGCAGTGGCGATGTGGATAGAGCATCAGACTAGGACGCAGAGGACCCAGGTTTGAAACCCCAAGGTCACCACCTTGAGCATGGGATCATCTGGTTTGAGCAAGGCTCATCAGCTTGAGCCCAAGGTCGCTGGCTTGAGCAGGGGGTGGCTCAGTCTGCTATAGCCCCTCAGTCAAGGCACATGAGAAAGCAATCAATGAACAACTAAGGTGCCGCAACAAAGAATTGATGCTTCTCATCTCTCTCTCTTCCGGTCACCTTGTCCCTATGTGTCCCTCTCTGTCTCTCTCTGTCACACACACACAATGTGAACTGTGACTCACCAGGGTGGTATTTTCTGTCAGCCCAGCTGGTGCAGGAGTGCTGGTGAGAAGCCCCCGGGAGGCCCGGTCCACATGGCCCTTCTCCACTGGACCAGTATTTACTTCGGGTGTCCGGAGAGGGAGGCACCGCTCCAGGATAATCACCCTTTGTTCACATATTTTTGGGTGAAGATAAGGCAGAGAAAAGACCTTGTTTTTCAGGGCTTATATTAACCACAGTTTTATACTAGAATGTGTGTGGATTTTCATGATAAATACATAATCACCACAATCAGAAAGAGATCCTGAAAAAAAGAGAAATAAAAATATTGTGGCAGGATCATAAACCCCAAATGTTCCCTTTGGCTGCCTTGAACAAGAGAGGACACTTCCTAGAATCCTGTTTATTTGGGAAATTGGAAAATTCTAACAATCACCAAGAACAGTTTTGTTTTTCTTAGGTGTCATGACTGCCTTCTGTACCTAGAGATGATCACAGCACCCGGAAATTTTTAAAAAGTAGATGTGCACTCCCGTGGACTGCTAAATATTCATTCAAGATCTACTTCCAACTGATTTGCCCAAACTACAGTGTACCCCCCCCCCCCCCCCGAGCTGGATCACCAACGTCCTGTCTCAGCCCCAGCTTTTCTCCAGCTGCTTGTACCCATTCTGGGTCGGCTGCTCAACCTTTGTGACTGGCGCTGGGCCTCAGGCTTTCTGCTCTGTTCCCTTTGCAGACCTGTAAATACACGTGTTGTCCTCTCACCTACTGCAGGTTGGGAATCAGAAGAGCATCCATGCTTACCATTCATTCATTCATCTTTTTATTTTTCTTAATATTTTTGTTTTTCAATTACAGCTAACACATGATATTGTATTAGTTTTAGGCATACAATATTTTTGTTTCTTAATATTTTTGTTTTTCAATTACAGCTAACACATGATATTGTATTAGTTTTAGGCATACAACACAGTGTGACTAGACGTTAGATAACTGAGTGATTACCCTGATAAATCTCATACACATCTAACACCATACAGACATATTACAATATAACTGACTGTTTCCTATGCTGTACTTTATATCCTCATGAGTATTCTGTAACTACCAATTTGTGTTTCTTAATTCCTTCACCTTTTACACCAAACCCCCCAATTCCCTCCCATCTGGCAACCATCAGAATGTTCTCTATGAGTGTTTCAGGCCGCTAGTTTATTTTATTCTTTAGATTCCACGTTAAGTGGAGTCATACAGCATTTCCATCTGACTTACTTCACATAGCACAATACCCTCTAGGTCTGTCCATGTTGTTACAGATGGACTCCTTTATGGCTGAGTCATAATTCATTGTATATATGTCTCTTCTTTATCATCTATTGATGGACATTTGTTTCCATATCTTGGCTGTTGTAAATAATGGTGCAATGAACATATATATATATTTTTTCAATTCAGTGTTTTGGGTTTCTTCAGATAAATACCCAAAAGTGGAATTGCTGAGTCCTTCTTTGGCTAGTAATAGCCTTGGTTGTAGTCTGTTTTGTTTGGTAGAAGTATTGTTACTCCAGCTTTTGTTTTCATTTCCATTTTCATGAAATATCTTTTCCATCCCTTTACTTTCAGTTTGTGTGTATCTTCTAATCTGAAATGAGTCTCTTGAAGACAGTGTATGTAATTATGGGTCTATTTTGTTATCCATTCAGTCACTGTTATGTCTTTTGATTGAAACATTTAATCCATTTGCATTAAAGTAATTGTTGATATGTATGTATTGCCATTTTATTCATATTATTATCTTTTTTCTTCTTAAAGAAGATCTTTTACATTTCTTATTACTAGTTTGGTAGTGATGAACTCCTTTAGCTTTTCCTTGTTTGGGAAGCTCTTTATCTGTCCTTTGATTCTGAATGATAGCTTTGCTGGGTAATCTTGGTTGTAGGTACTTGCTTTTCATCACTTTGAATATTTTGTGCCAATCTCTCCTGGCCTGTAAAATTTCTGTTGGAAAATTAGCTGACAGTCTTATGGGAACTCTCTTGTAGGTAACTAACTTCATTTCTCTTGCTGCTTTTAATATTCTCTTTGTCTTTAATTTTTGACATTTTCATTATGTGTATTGGTGTGGGCCTCTTTGGATTCATCTTGTTTGGAATTCTCTGTACTTCCTGGACTTACATGTCTACTTTCTTCACTAGGTTAGAGAATTTTTCTGTTATTATTTCGTTTTTAATTTTTTATTTATTTTTTATTCATTTTAGAGAGGAGACACAGAGAGAGAGAGAGAGAGAGAGAGAGAGAGAGAGAGAGAGAAAGAGAGAAAGGGGGGAGGAGCTGGAAGCATCAACTCCCATATGTATCTTGACGGGACCAGAGCAGGGTTTTGAACTGGCGACCTCAGTGTTCCCAGGTCGACACTTTATCCACTGTGCCACCACAGGTCAGGCTCTGTTATTATTTCTTAACATAGGTTTTCAATTTCCTGCTCTCTCTCATCTCTTCATGCAAATGTTGATAGCCTTGATGTTGATCCAGAGGCCCCTTAAGTATCACTATTTTGGGTTTTTTCTTTTTCTTGTTCTGATTGGGTATTTTTTGCTTCCTTATCTTTCAAATCCCTGATTTGATTCTCTGCTTCATCTACTACATTATTGATTCCCTGTAAGGTAGTCTTGTTATTGTATTGTTCATTTCTGAATTTTTAATTTCTATCTCTATTTTTATGTTTCCTATCTCTTTGTTGAAGTTTTCACTAAGTTTATTTACTTTTCCCCTAAGTTCATTGAACATCCTTATAACTAGTGTTTTGAGCTCTGCATCTGATAGATTGCTTGTCTCCCATTTTGTTTAGTTCTGGAGTTTTGTTCTGTCTTTTCATTTGAAACATGTTTCTTTGTCTCCTCATTACGGCAACTTCTGTGTGTGTGTTTCTCTATACTTGTAGAGCTACTATGTCTCCTGGATTTAGGGGGTAGGTGTCCCGTAGGGCCCAATGGTGCAACTTTCTCAGTCACTCAAGCTAGGCACTCCAAGGGCGCCCCCTCTCTCTGGTGTGGGCTGCACACACCCTCTTGTTGTAGTTGAGTCTTCATTGATGTTGGCATGCCAATGGGAGGGATTTACCCCCAGGTCCATCGGCTACGAGGACTGTGGAGCAGCTGCTATGCAGAGGCCAACCCTACAGAGCAGGACTCACTTCAGAGGGCCTCTGGTGTCTGATGGGTCTGCCTCTTGCTTGTGGCATGGTCAGAAGCTGCCCACTGGGTATGCTGGTTCAAGGGCCTCCTGAGAGGTGCAGGCTTAGATCAGCCACCACTTGTGCCCTTCCCAGCACCACTTGGCATGAGCTAGAGGGACGGGCAGATGGCTGCTACTTGTGCTGGGCTTGGAGGTGCTCAGGAGAGGCCAGCTGAGGACTGAGGCTGCTTCTGCAAGTGCTGGGCCTGGGGCCACTTAGCAAGAGGGACACAGCATGCTGAGGCCAGATGCTGCTTGTTTGGGGTTGTGGATGATTGGGAGATTTTAGGAATCTAAACCAAGGGTATTATAAAGAACAACTTGTTTCAAAACCATTTGATTTCAAATGTGTGGAGAACTTTACTGACTGTCCCAGGTGGACTGTTGCATAGTGACACCCGGTGACAGCCTGTGGAGATCCTAGAAATGGTTCTGAGGTTCCTGTGTTTACAGTCAGTCACTGTGACTGAGGAAAAGAATCCCTTGATCTTCTGTTATTCTTTGGAGACTAGAATTTTCCCTCTCAAACCAACCTTTCCTATTCTTTATAACCTTTTATCCGAATGAATTAAAGGTAGGGGAAGTTAAATAGCTTGGGTTAAGAGTTTATTCACTTTAAATAAGGACACCCTTTAAGTCAGTGGTTCTTAACCTTTTTTGAGGTACCGAACCCACCAGTTTCATATGCGCATTCACCAAACCCTTCTTTAGTGATAAATAAAATATGGTTCCTTTTTCCAAATTCAAGACAGAGGTATATGTTCTTTTACTGGTGCACAAAATGAGCCATGCATGAACATCACCTTGCTCAAAGAACAAAACCAACAAAGTGCATGAACTCACAACAAATTACGGTATTACTTTATTCTGGCCTCCACGGCAGAGGCTTCTCCGAACCTCTGAGACCAACTCATCGAATCCCTAGGGTTCGATAGAACCCAGGTTAAGAACCACTGCTTTAAGTACTTTATTGTGGTTCACAAATATCAAGCTGCTTCTACATGGTTTCAGTGATTGTTACAACAAACCCTTAGTAGGTAAGGGTCTTCTAGGTTTAAAAGTTAATTCCAGTGTGTAGGAAGAAAAATGAAGTGCAAAAAGGTTAAGGTTTAAATGTAATTTTTTTTTTTTTTTACTTTTTTTTGCGAGAGGGACAGGGACAGAGAGAGAGACAGAGCAACAGACAGGGACAGAGAGACAGGAAGGGAGAGAGATGAAAAGCATCAGTTCTTCCTTGCAGCTCCTTAGTTGTTTATTGACCCCTCTTTCATACGTGCCCTGACTGGGGGACTTCAACAGAGCAAGTGACCCCTTGCTCAAACCGGCCACCTCAGAGATTTGAACCTGGGTCCTCTGCGTCCCAGACTAATGCTCTATCCACTGCGCCACTACCTGGTCAGGCTCAAATGTAATCTTTTTAAAAAAATTTTATTTATTGCTTTTAGAAAGAGGAGATAAGAGAATGGTGGGAGGAGAGCGGGAAGGATCAACTCCTAATAGTTGCATCTCGTATGTGCCTCAACTGGACAAGCCCTGACTTTCAAACTGGTAACCTCAGCATTCCAGGTCAGTACTTTATCCACTGCGCCACCACAGGTCAAACCAAATGCAAAATGTTTAAGAAGCCCAAATTACATACAAGGTCTTCGTCAAATGTGTGTTCCCCACCTCCACTCCAAGATATTTAAATAATGATTGAAATAATCTCTGGACATCCGTAAATTCATGTGATATGTAAGCTTTCTAATAAAACAATTTTACAATTTTTAGACATACTTTCATTGAAACATATGAAAATTTACCAGTTACCAGTCCAATGGCTTCCACATTAAAAAGGTAACAAGAAAAAGATAAAATTAGTTTAAATAATATATTTTATTTAATTCATTATACCCAAATTTTCTCATTTCAACATGTAATTGATATTTTTAAAGTATTAATAAAATAAGCATTAAAATATTTACTTTTTCATACTAAATCTTCAAAATTTAGTGTTTTACACTTACTGCACATAGCCAAATTATTCCAAACATAAGCACAGTTTTCCAGTAACTTGAATTGAGAATAGATTTCAGTTAAAATTAAAATAAATAAATTCAGTTCCTCAGTGTGCACCAGCCACCGTCCTAGTGCTCAAGAGTCATATGTGGCCAGTGGCTGCTGGACTGGACAGAGCTGACTCAACAACCACAAGTTCGCTCTTAACACAGTGGTATCCTCTTTACAGGGTAGCATTCAGAGCAGGCTGTCTTAAACTATTCTCAGAATTAAATCACTTTCTTGTACCTTAAACTATTCATTATCTTCTCAACATATTATAAATAATTACAATTTTTCTTAATCACATTTTCTTATAAAGTGCCATATTTTCTAGTAAAGTTTAAATGCATCCACATTTTATGTATAAATGCTTCCTGTTAAATTATGAAGCTTATATGAATTCTAAAATGACCCAAACAGTTATGCATCTTTCTCCAGTGCAAACATTATTACAAAGTGTTAAACCAATCCCTAAATGAGTGTTAACAAGGTCCCACTGTATTTTTTTTACAAAGTAATGATTAAAGTCTTTGGATATTTATTTAAATCAAACTATTCATGAGAATCAAATGTAAAAATATTTCTTTGCCTATGCTCTTTTGTGTGTGTGTGTGTGTGTATGTATGTGTGTGTGTGTGTTTAAGATTTTAGAGAAAGGAGAGGGAGGAGACAGGAAGCATCAACTCTTTGCTTCTTATATGAGCCTTGACCAGGCAAGCCCAGGGTTTCGAACCAGCGACCTCAGTGTTCCAGGTTGACGCTGTATCCACTGCACCACCCTAGGTGGAGCTAGCTCTTCAATTTACTTCATTATCTCCTTAATATCTGAGAGTTTAAAAGGTAAATGCTGGCCCCAGACAGGGTTGCCGGGTGGATCCCAGTTAGGGCATATGTGAGACTCTCTCTATCTCCCCTCCTCTCACTTAAAAAAAAAATTAAATAAAAACTAAAGGTAAATGCTAAATGGTTAGGTATTAGACTGAATGACATCTGCTATGGAATTTCTTAATTAAGTCTGTGTGACCCTTGAAATACCCACTAATCAAAATAGAGCCTCAAATCTTTACCAAAACTGCTACAAAAACAGAATGAAATTCAAATTCTGGAGCCCATAATGTGTGTCTAAAGGTGAGATGGTGTTGCCTCCTTACACCTTGGCCCTCAAGCGTCTAGCTTGGTCCGTAAGCTCCATCTTTGCGATTGCTGACAGGTGGACTTCGTCGGGTCCATCTGCTATGCGCAAAGTCCGCGCGAGGGCATACCTGGGAAACACAAAGAACAGGAGGGCAGGGCTTACAGAGAGGAGCGTGGCACCTTAATGTCAGTCACACTAAGTTTAAGCCAAAACTATGAACTTTTAAAATCTGGCCAGGCAGTGATAAGAAAAAGAACACAGAGAAAATCAAGTAAAGAGGCCCAAGGACTTTTCCAATGCCATTTTAAAGTGCTTACCTTGGGAAGTGGTACAGTGCAGGGACTTAACCTCAGTCTTGGTTTGCTGCATGTAGGTTACTAGAAGTTGCTCGAACTAAGAGATCTCTTAGGTAAGCCACAAGCAGTGGAGTATAAATGTGTAATACTTATATACTAAAATATATGTGTGTTTTAGTTCTTTCTTAAGGTTAAAACTGATGGGGGAATTACTGGGGGCACCTCTGCAGTGTGAGAGAATGTGGAAATGGAGGAGAGAATCCCCTCTGGACACGAGGTGGTCACTGACCGGCACTGTGCCCCTGGGCGAAGGCCTCGGGGGGTAAGCTTTCCTGAGCACATATCTCCACCTGCTCTCGGCTCCCTTTGGCCGGCTCCGCCCCCTCCCCTCCCTCTGGGTTCTGGGTGAACCCCATGCTGTTTCTTCTACCCAGGAGGCCCAGTGTGGAAGCTAACGTAATTGAGTGAGATGGTCATTGTAATCATAAGGACAACTATTTTTTGGGTATTGAGCTCTATATAAAAGCACCCACCAAGGTCACCCCAATAACTTCAATTAAAAAGAACTAAAAAAAAAAAAGAGAAGATAATCTGTTCTCTACAAAAAATAAAAGTGCCAATGTTACAGTTGAACCTTGAATAATTGGGGCGCAGACCTGTACCTCAAAAGTCTGTATATAATTAGTACTTAATTTAGCCTTCAATTATACTTTAAGTTATTTCTTTATTTTCTTATGAACCAATTAGGGTCAGGCATGTATAGATTTTTAACTTGAAGCCTATCAAATGCAGATGGTTATTAAATAACATCCACTCACATGTTAGCCAGAGGGTAATCCTGGGAAACACCTGCCCCTCCGCACACTTGGATGGCCTGGTCAATAATTTTGCAGACGGCCCGAGGGGTAGCCACTTTAATCATTGCAATCTATAAAAGCAAGATACAAAAAGAATGTTCCTTTCTTTGATAATACACCATGTGGCAGAATTTGATATAATCTGTATTTTCTTTGTGAAATGAAACAAGGAAATTTTTCCACATGCATTCTCCACTAAAACAGGATCTTTGATGAAAGGCAACAAAGAGATCTGCTGTAATGTGGCTAATGGCCATATTTCAGTCAATACGGGCCCTTCTGGTAAGAGCTATCTCTTCCAAATCACATTTTATTTGTGTATTTATAACTTGCCATGTTTCCGAAAGAATTTCAGGCCGCTGATAAATTACATTTGTCACCTTAGGGATCATAAAGAGTTCAAGAGTCTTCACTAATCAGTTTTCCCTTAGTGATTTAATTGGCTTTTAGAACTAAGTGATCGCGTTCTTATCACATATAAGCCAGAAACATCAGGAGGCAGGGGACAAGATGTTCTATGAAACATTTACTATGTGGCCACACAGTGCTGTGCATTCTGTATCATGGTTGCTCTTCACTGGAACTCTAGGCCACAGGCAGAAAGGTTACTTTGCCCAAGATCACAAAGCTCACAGCAGCTGACACAGTGGGTAAACTGCATGTCTGTATAAAGTCTAGGACTTCCCTACTCCCTACTGCTACATCTAAAGAACGCTGAAGATATTTTTGTCCTGAAAATCATTACCTAGAGCAACTCAGTGAAAGGAAAACTAGCAACTACATTTATAATCTTGAAATCAAAATCACACGGAAGATTCCAATATTCTGAATGCTATCAAGGCACCATAAAACACGAAACGCCCAGTGGAAGGGAGAATCTGGAGAGAGCCTGACAGATGGTGGTAGAAGGGCCTCACCTCCTTCTTAGCACCAGCGCTGCCCAAAGTGTCAATCATGTGAGCGGCTTTCAGGGTCAACAAGCGCATCTCTTCAATGGCAATGCGGCTCTCAGCAATCCAGTGAGCCACAACCTCCTGCAAGGGAGCAGAGGACAGCAAAAAAGGAGGAGAGAGGCTAGTATCTTATGTCACATGCCTTGTCGTTTGGTGAAAACACTAGTTCAAGAACTGTCCCCAAGCCTCACTCCATATATTTTTAAGTGGAAGATTTTATTCATCTGATACAACTTCTTTGATAGTTGTAGAACCATACAGGTTATATATTTTACCTTTAGTGAGTTTGGTAGTTTGTGGCTTTTGAGGGATTAGTCTGTGTCACCTAAGATAAATGTCTACGCTCTGCATATATCCCTTAACGTGTGGGTCTCAGGTCCAGATGTGGAGTGAAGATTCCACTTCAGTCTCAGCTCCAGACCCTTCCCCACCCAGCTTCTCCCAGAGAGTGCTCACTGTGATTTTAGAGTACTGAGTAACTTCTACTTCCAGGCAGATGGAATAGATGGACTTTACCACACTGTTTTCTTGCTAAGTACAACTAAAAACCTGGGCATCTGCCATAAAACAAACTCAACAGGACTCTGGAAGGTGGAGGGAAGGAGGCAGATCTGCTAGGGTCTTCCAGACTAAAGACAGCGTGGCAGTGATTTCCCTGGGTGTCCTTTATGTGTCATATATCCCCGACTTGGAGCTGAAGAAGCCAGCAACCTGGAAATGCCAGTGAGCATAAAAATTATACAAATAAATAGCCCCAACAAAAGCCTACTCTTTTCAGCTAAAGGACTGGGTAGGGGCAGCTTAGCAAGAAAGAACGTTCACAGAATAACTATTCTACCCAAGCCAAATACCACAGAGAAAAGTCTGGACCTGCCCTTAATCATAGCAGTGTGTACTTCTACCCTCATCAGTGCTATAATGCTATTCCTCAGCACTCTTGCCAGGCGTTATCAGAATGCCAAGTAAGGAGTGAGACCAGCAACAAGTTCCATTCTCTGCCGTGTCAGTGGAGACCACATGGGTAGCCTGGATTTCCATCTCCCAAGGCAATAAGAATGCACTCTTCTCAGGGATCAATGGAGGCTAAGTGGGAACCTGGACTTCTACCTCTGCCGTGAAGTAATGAGTTGGTGCAAACCCTTTCTAACAGAGTGGTGCCTCAAAAAGCAGCTAAAATAGGTTTATACAGGCCAGTACTGCTGATGAACAGATTCAAAAATCCTCAAGAAAATATTGACAAACTGAACTCAGCAATGTGTTAAAAAATATCACACACCATTGCCTAACCAGGTGGTGGCAAGTGGAAAAGGTGTTGGCCTGGGACTCTGAGGACTCAGGTTTAAAACCCTGAGGTCGCTGGCTTGAGTGCAGGCTCACCAGTTTGAGCGTGGGGTCACTGGCTTGAGCATGGGATCATAGACATGACCCCATGGTCACTGGCTTGAGCCCAAAGGTCACTGGCTTGAAGGCTAAGGTTGCTGCTGGCTTGAGCAAGGGGTCACTGGCTTGGCTGGAGCTCTGCGGTCAAGGCACATATGAGAAAGCAATCAATGAACAACTAAGGTGCCGCAATAAAGAATGCTTCTTATTTCTCTCCTTGCCTGTCTGTCCCTCCCCCTTGCTTTTTAAAAAAAATCATACACCATAATCAAGTAGGATTTATTCCTGAGATTCCTGAGGTTGATTCAAAATCTCAAATCAATTAGTAGGATACACCACAAACAAAATAAGGGATAAAAATAATATGATCATATCAATAGATGCAGAAAAACTATCTGACAAAATCAAACATCCATTTACGATTTAAAAAAAAAACCCTCAGGCCTGATCTGTGGTGGCATAGTGGATTAAAGCCTTGACCTACAACTCTGAGGTCGCTGGTTTGAAACCCTGGGCTTGCCTGGTCAAGGCACATATGGGAGTTGATGCTTCCTGCTCCTCTCCACCTTCTCTCTCTCTCTCTCTCTCCTCTCTGAAATGAATAAATAATAAAAATAATTTAAAAAAACCAACCTCAGCAAAATGGGAATAAAGGGAACATACTTCAATATTATAAGGGCCATACATGGCAAACCCACAACAGTAATCATACTCAATGGTGAAAAGTGTCCATTGGTAGACAGATTGATAAAGATGTCATATATATATATGCAATGGAATATTACTCAGCCATAAAAGGAAAGAAGTCTTGCTATTTGTGACAACATGGATAAACCTAGAGGGTAGTAGGCTAAGTGAAATAAGTGAAACAGAGAAAGACAAATACCATAGGATTTCACCTATATGTGGAATCTAAAAAACAAAATGAACAAGTAAAACCGAAACAGACTCAGATACAGAGAACATTTTGATGGTCGCCAAATGGGAAGGCGTTAGGGAGATGGGTGATCGAGGTGAAGGGATTACGAAGTACAAGCTGGTAGTTAGAGTATAGCCACGGGGATGTAAAGTGCAGCATGGGGAGTGTGCTCAATATTGTAGTAGCTGTATGCTGTCAGGTGGGTGTGAGATTTATCTGGGTGATCACTTTGTTACATAATGTCTAATCACTGGGTTGTATACCTGAAACTGATAGAATACTGTATGTTACATGAAATTATAAAAATGATTGAAAGTAAAACAAAAAAAAAGTAACATTTTGGATATATTGGTTTAACTAAAAGATTATTAAAATCAGTTTCACCTTTTTTTTATACTTTTTAAAAATATAGTGACTAGAAAAATTTCAATTGCATATGTGACTCACAATATAGATCTACTGGATGGCTCTGCCCTAGAGGTTGGAACAAGGCTCTGAACTGACCGCAAGCAAGTCCCCGGTGGTCAGTGAGTAACCCTCTGATGGCTGTGGCACTGGCTGTGATCCTCATGAAGACCCCAAATGCACTTCAGCTGGGTCTCTACAGACCCTAGATTTGCTGAAGTATTAAGTGGGTAGGAATTAAATAATCTAAAGAATTGCCAAGTTATTAAGACAGAACTTCAATATAGAACTGTTAGCTTTAGAAACCAGAGGTTTGACCTGGAATATTTAAAAGGGAGCTGGAAGGAGTCTCCAAATTCAGGGAAAGGGAATGTCACTTTTGCCAATCGGGAGAAAAAGAAAAGCTGGCCCAGGCTTTTATTTATGACAGGCTTAGACATCTCCTTTTACTTCTGCCAGATCATTTTCTTTGTGCCAAATGAAGACTTTTCCAGGGAAGGGAGTCATATTTTTGAAAAGCCCAGGCTTGTTCTACTTGATACATTACTTATTAAAAAGCAGGAGGGAAATTTTAAAATTTAAATTTAAAAAAGCAGGAGGGAAATTCCCCTTAAGTACACTTTTAAAAACATCTTACATGAAAGCAACAACTGAGCACAGTGCTCTTGTGTAATTCCAAATGTTTGTCTGTCAACCCTTCTGTGTGCTCCCTTCCCCCTGCTCGAGAGGAGGGCGCCATCTTGGAAAGATAGAAGTGTAAGTGATAGTTGATGCCTCAAGCAGCTCTTCTGGTCCACTCCAGCAGCAGTGTGGAGGTGCATGCACAGCCCCCCAAATTCATGCCTTCTCATCTGCTCCCACAGTGCCCATCCCACAGCTGAACCCTTGCCCTCACCATGTACTAAAGGGGTTCCCCACAAATGAGTCCTAGGTGTGTGCCATAACACAGCAGGCCGTGTTCTTCTGTAAGAACAATGTCTTGAGCTTGACCTGTGTGGCACAGTGGATAAAGCATCAACCTAGAATGCTGAGGTCGCCAGTTGGAAACCCTGGGCTTGCCTGGTCAAGGCACATATAGGAGTTGATGCTTCCTGATCTTCCCCACTTCTTTCTCTCTCTCCTAAAATAAAATCTTAAAAAAAAAAGAACAATATCATGACTAAATCATAGTTGTGCTGGATAATATTTTCACAACAAGCAAACAAAGCCTATATAATTTAAAGTGAAAAATACACTGCAAAATTGGATAAGGTGATCAAATATGTACTTTAGCAAACAAAAATAGGATTTTATCACCATAGGTTTGACCTAACACTAACATGTTAGCAATGGCAAGTATTAAATATTTACCGATAATTTTTCTTGTCTTCTTAAAAGTTAGGAGGGTTCTTGGGGGATGATTGGAATATCCCATTTCTCTTTAAAAAGTTTTCCAAGGAAGTCTGAAATAATACCTTCTTCTCTCTTGATGAATGTTCTCTTTTGATTATATTGCCTACATGTAATTATGCTGTTTATTGGGCTTTGTAAACAACAGATTCAGTATACTACACAACTTACAGATGACAATTTAAAAAATGAACATCCCACCAAATGTTGGTTCCATTTCTACACATTTCTGCAGTGATGGGAACTTCCTTCCTCCTGATGCAGTCCATTCTACAGTGTGTCCGTAAAGTCATGGTGCATTTTTGACGAGTCACATGACAAAAGTACACCATGACTTTATGGACACACTGTATTTTTAGATCTCTCTCCTTTCACTGAGTGTTAGGCTATTTTCCTCTATCTTTACACTTATCTATTATCCTAATTTCTTTCAGAAAACAACAACAAAAAAGCAATCCCTTTTCTTTGGGACAGCCCTCACATGTCCACAGAGAACACTAATGTCCCAGGTTCTCTAGAGAATAAGGCTGAGAGAGCTGAAGGAATTGTCCACACACTGTGTGCTGAGGTGCTGAAGTACTTTAGGAGTTAAAAAATCTTTCACAAAGATAAATATCTCTCGGCCTGACCTGTGGTGGCGCAGTGGATAAAGCGTTGACCTGGGAACACTGAGGTCGCCAGTTTAAAACCCTGCACTGGTCTGGTCAGGGCATATATGGGAGTTGATGCTTCTAGCTCCTCCCCTCTTTCTCTCTTTCTCTCTCTCTCTGTCTCTCTAAAATGAATAAAATAAAATAGTTTAAAAAAAATAAAAAAAAAAGATAAATATCTCTCATCAGACTATATTTAAATATAGACATAAATATACTTTGAGGGAAAGAATCACCTTGTTTATGTGGAGGAAATCTGACCAAGTAATGCTGTTTTGGATCAAGGTTATTGTAGTGCATTGGGCTACAATACATTGAAATAATAATTATCCTTACATGTGAATACAGCTTCTTCTGGAAGGCCACCCTCTGAGCCGCCCGTTCACACATGATCTGTAGAGCGCGTTCTGCCAAGCCGATTGCCCTCATACAGTGGTGGATTCTGCCAGGTCCAAGGCGGCCTTGGGCAATTTCAAATCCCCTTCCTTCACCTTTGAGAGAGAAAAGGGAACAGGAAAGTGGTCGCAGCCCATTTATTGTGCTAAGTACACAAATCCTGAGAAAATATTGAGCTGCCCTCAATATAAATGGCACTCTGGTAGGAAAAAAGGAAAAAAGTCAGTTCTATAATAAGGCTCATTATACATTTATGGAACTTCTAATTTCTATGTTTTTAAATCACCATCATTAAACATTAAACACTGTGGCCTGACCTGTGGTGGCGCAGTGGATAAAGTGTCGACCTGGGAACACTGAGGT
The DNA here is from genome assembly GCA_037038555.1 of Rhynchonycteris naso. Classification (NCBI taxonomy): domain Eukaryota; kingdom Metazoa; phylum Chordata; class Mammalia; order Chiroptera; family Emballonuridae; genus Rhynchonycteris; species Rhynchonycteris naso. The sequence continues at coordinate 43,067,861 of CM073004.1, read as the reverse complement.
CACCAGTTCAAATCCCTGCACTGGTCTGGTCAAGGCACATATGGGAGTTGATGCTTCCAGCTCCTCCCCCCTTTCTCTCTTTGTCTCTCTCTCTCTCTCTCTCTCTTTCTCTCTATCTCTCTCTCACTCTGTGTCTCCTCTCTAAAATGAATAAAATTAAAAAAAAAACATTAAACACTGTGATCACATTTAAAAACCATCTGAGTGCCTACTATGCATAAGCCAATCATTAGTACAGTCCTGCAGTGCTTACAAAGGTGGGTGAGACACAGCCCCTGCTCTAAGAGTTCAGAGTGAAGAAGAGACAGGATGCTCGGGATGAGGGGCTGCAGAGGGACATGCACGGCAAAGGAGGAAGACTGGGACCTTGGCCCCAGTGGGCAGCAGGGCTTGCTGAGTGGACAGGATGAGGAAGACAAAGGCCTTTCTGAGAGGTGCCACTGGGATTCTCTGAAGGTTGGGTGGGATTGCGGTAAGCAGGAGGGGGGAGTCATTCCAGGCGCAGTGTTCAAAGTCATTTATGCTTCTACTGTGTGTGCAAGACTTGAATTCAGAGAGTACTGAGGTTTTCTTAAAACAAATAGAAGCCTGAGATCATGTTTGAGGAAAATGTGTGTTGCTCTGAACCGCATAATATTTTAGCTGTGCTTTCAGTGGATGTCATACAAAACCACAATTAACCACTTTAATAAAACATGATTCCATGTAAGAAAACAATCACAAAATGGAAAAATGTCCCCTTGCAAATGAAGAGGGGAAAATATCTAAATTAATTTCATATCTTTTCCATATTTAGACCTGAAAATATTTCAATATACATTATTATAGAATCATTTTTGCAAACTTATCTCACCTAGTATTAAATTGGTGGCAGGAACTCGCACTTGATTAAAATGGATCTCAAAATGTCCTCCATGCATTTGATCTATCAAATAGAAAATAAAATTTTAAAGAGTAAAATGGTTAACCAAAAAATAGTTCCATATAATTAATCTGCCAAAGTATAATTACTCAAAGTAGGATTTAAAAGTCTCATGTGTCACAGACATTTCTAGGTAGATCTGAGCCCTGAACACCCAGCATCCCATAGCCCAGAGAACTCATCAAATGTTCAGGTTAGATTTTAGAAATCATTTGATTCAGCCTGACCTGGAGCGTCAAACTGGAATGCTGGGGTCAACAGCTGGAAACCAGGGCTTTCCCAGTCAAGGCACATATGAAGAGAAACTACTATGAGTTGATGCTTTCCACTCTTCCCCCACCTCTCTCTCTCTCTCTCCACTTTCTCTCAAATAAAATCTTAAAAAAAAATCATTTGATCCAGAGGTTTTTTAGCTTCCAAAGTTGTACAGCTATTACAAGGAACATGGCTCCACAGCTCCAACAGACTATTTTATTATTGTTTTATTATTGCTTATTCTTTGACATTTTTTATATATGGGCTTCCAAAGAAAATTTTGCTTGGAGGAAACGAAAAAGGTTCCAGCCTGACCAGCGGTGGTGTAGTGGATAGAGCATCAACCCAGAATGATGAGGTTGCCAGTTCAAAACCCGAGGTGGCCGGCTTGAGGATGGCATCGCTGGCTTGAGCACAGAGTGACAGGCTTGGGCATGGGATTGTTGACATGATCCCCAGGTCACCGGCTGAGCCCAAGGTCACTGGTCTGATCCTCAGGCAAGGTGCATATGAGAAGTAATCAATGAACAACTAAGTGGAGCAATGAGTTGATCCTTCTCTCTCTTTCCCTCCCTTTCTCCCTTCCCTTTTCTTTCTCAAAAAATAAATAAAAAGGTTCCAGTAGTTCAAAAACTGAAAATGAGTAATGTAATTCAAGTTTCTTATTTTATCATTGTAGAAACCAATACCCAAAGATGCGAAGAGGCTGCTCAAAGGGACAGAGCGCTCAGCACTAGAGTTGAAGCACAGACTAGCCCTTCAGGAATGGTGATTCCCAGTCTACGCTTGTTCACTATGAGTCCCCTCTTAAAGATGCTGGCATTTCACTGAAACTGGAAACATTCACACTTTGTCTTTATAGCACCCCTCCTCCCCTCCCCAGTCTGAGATAGCTCATGCTGACTCCACACCACACCCTTTTCCTGTCAGACATGAGTAATCAACCTTCTCCACACTGTTTCTTTTGGCCTTGGGCATAGGGAGTCAGATGGGTGCTGGTGAATTTCTGAAAATTCCAATGTAGGCTCTGTAACGAAGGATATTTGTAGCCAATCTATATTATAAACCCGTCTGGGAGTCTCTGAGGCTGCTGGTCTGCAACCCCACTTCCTATACACACTGCCTCCACTGGGCTTGTTCACCTCCATCTTGCCAACGCTAACCTGTGGGTCTCTACACTTGCATCCCACAGACAGTAATCATGTCAAGTGTTCTATAAAACTGCAAGCCTTATATCTGTTAACGTGAACATTTCCATTAGATATGTTCCACAGTAAAGAGAAAGCCAGGGTCTCCACAGAACCTGATGTTCAACGAACTTTTTCATAGCATCATCACCTGCTGTATAGTCACCATGCTATTTTATTTATGTTTGTAGTCACTGCCTGTCTCCTCCCCATGACAAGTAAGCCCGGTGAGGTCTGTTGCTTTCCCTAATGTGTACTAAGCACTTAGAACAGTGTTCACCACTCAGACACTTGCTGAGTGAATGACCTTAGCAGCAAGGAAACAAAGTACATGAGCTAATATGGGTGGCAGAAAATAAAAGCATTCTTGCTTCTTAGACACTCAAGGACAGAAGGAAAAGTTTTGTATTCAAATCATTCAAAACTCATTGCTGCCTGGCCAGGCAGTGGTCCAATGGATGTGGTGTTGGACTGGGAGGAGGAGGACCCAGGTTCAAAACCCCGAGACTGCTGGCTTGAGTGCAGGCTCACGAGCTTGAGCACAGTGTTGCTGGTTTGAGTGGGAGATCATAGACATGACCCCAAGTTGCTGGCTTGAGCAAGGGGTCACTCACTCTGCTGTAGCTCCCTGGTCAAGGCACATATGAGAACACAATTAATAAACAACTAAGGTGCTACAATAAAGAATTGATGCTTCTCATCTCTCTCCCTTCCTGTCTGTCTGTCCCTGTCCCTCTCTCTGGCTCTGGAAAAACAATAACAAAACAAAAACTCATTGCTGATTAAGAGCTCTTATAGCTTGAGTTAGAAAGCTAAAAATGAATTGCATTGTGAATTGCCTAGATTTAATTTGTCTATATTTCATTAATCCATTCTCCTGATGACAGAAGACTGACAGAGCTGATTGTTGTTCCTTGAATACAATGTGTCCTTTCCCAAAAGCAAACAAAATGAGGTAGAATGATGCTGTACCACTTCCCTTCTTATTTGCTGGCACTTATATTAAGACAGTTGTTAGGGTCAAAAGATTTCTAAGAACACATCTCATATAAGAAAATGCTATCTATTCCCTTCAGTATAACTAAATACTCGAGTCTTCCGGCATGGTCATATTGCTTGGGCACTTACCCATGTAGCCAAAAACTGACAAAGGCCTTATGATTTCTACGCCAGGTGTGTTGATAGGAACAAGAATCATACTGTGTTGTTTGTGTCTGGTCAAAAGAAAAACAGATGTTAGGAGAAGTGTGCTAAGTGAAAAAATAAGACATGTCATAAAGCAGGCAGACCCTGGCCTGACATGTGGTGGCGCAGTGGATAAAGCATCGACCTGGAATGCTGAGGTCGCTGGTTCAAAACCCTGCACTTGTCTGGTCAAGGCACATGTGGGAGTTGATGCTTCCTGCTCCTCCCCCTTTCTCTCTCTCTCTCTCTCCTCTCTAAAATGAATAAAAAAAAAAAAAAAAAAAAAAAAAAAGCAAGCAGGCAGGCAGACCCAGAATTCCCACACTGTTGCTATCATGTGAGCAGCATGCCTGGAATGGGGCGTAAAACACACATCAAGCACAGTCAGGTGCAAGGCTGGGATCTGGGACAGTCAGGGCTTGAAAAGTATTTAATTGAGGCTTCCCCCTGCTCAACACTGGGGGCCGCTACACGGTGCTAAGCATTCCAAGCTTATTGCCTTTATTTAAACTGCTTAGTTACTGACAGTTCTGAAAAATTTTATGTCTTAAAATCTTTTGATTTTAAGACCCAAAAAGTTTTGAGGATTCAGCAACACTTTTTAATACAGGAAATTCCACAGGGAAGAATGTATAGCGACACTCCCTAAAATGTCTCCTAAACAGATCTTTAAGCAAAATAATTGTGAAACACAAACATGTGTATTAAATATAATAATATATTTTATGTTACGATTTGTAAGCCCAAATGCTGCATTTTATGTAAATTAAGTGGGTAGAAAGACTGATTCTTGTTCCCATACAGATTTTTTTTTTTTTAATTTGTGAGACAGAGAGAGACAGAGACAGAGAGAGGGGCAGATAAGGGGCAGACAGGAAGGGAGAGAGATGAGAACCATCAATTCTTCATTGCAGCACTTTAGTTGTTCATCGATTGCTTTCTCACATGTGCCTTGACCGGTGGGCTACAGCAGACTGAGTGACCCCTTGCTCAAGCCAGAGACCTTGGGTACAAGCTGGCGAGCCTTGCTCAAACCAGATTAGCCCGCGCTCAAGCTGGTGGCCTCGGGGTTTCGAACCTGGGTCCTCCATGTCCCAGTCCAATGCTCTATCCATGGTGCCACCTCCTGGTCATGCCCTATATAGATTTTCAATCACTATTGACTCATTACCTGTTTGTAGAGGTATTTTTAGTTCTTCCCATTACAATCGCAATTTTGCAGTTTGGATTCCCAGTTCCTAAAAGCAAGGGGAAGATGAACAGAATACATTATAAAGGAAATATTTTTAGTCTGGTATTTTACTCTAAAAGTTTTCATCCTTCTGCCTGGCCTGTGGTGGTGCAATGTATAGAGTGTGGACCTGGGATGCTGAGGTTGCTGGTTTGAAACCCGAGGCTTGCCTGGTCAAGGCACATACAACATGCAAGCAGTGAACAACTAAAGTGGAGCAACTATGAGACAATACTTCTCCCCCGCCCCTACTTGTAAAATCAGTAAGTAAAATCTTTAAAAAATTTTTAAAAATTAATAAGTAAAAGTTCTAATCCTTCCAAGTTTATCTGTGGCAAAAAAACTATAACATTCTTAATTGATTGACTTTTTTTTTTTAATGCAGTAAGAGGAGGGGAGGCAGAGACAGACTCCCGGATGCACCCCAACTGGGATCCACTTGGCAAGCCCACTAGGGAGGGGGTGATGCTCTGGGGCATTGCTCCATTGCTCAGTAACTGAGCTCTTCGTAGGGCCTGAGACAGAAGCCATGGAACCATCCTCAGTGTCCGAGACCAACTCACTCCAATCAAGCCATGGCTGCAGGAGGGGAAGAAAGAGAGAAAGAGACAGAGAGAGAGAGAGAGGAGAGACAGAGAGAGAGAGAGAGAGAAGCGAGAGGGGGAGGGACAGAGAAACAGACAGTGCTTCTCCTGTGTGCCCTGACTGGGAATTCAACCGGGGACTTCCACATGCTGGGCCAGCACTCTACCACTGAGCCAGTTGTCAGGGCCATCCTTGATTTATTTAAAAAAATAATGCTTATGTACAAAAACTATGTCAACTCAAGAAAAATGACCTGGCAAAGCCATGAATGAACTTCATCAATGAAAACAGCTGCACAAAAAGAAACAGAAATCAAAACCATGAAACAGCCGCAACTCTTAAGACACAATGACAGCTCTCCTATTTAGGCAATTTCATATTTCATCATGCCAGAAAGGTTGTGAAACCTTCTAGTATGTTTCCTTTTGTTTAGATCTCTTCTTTTCTGACACATGGATAAGAAGGTGTTAAAACTCATATGATATTTACTCCGCAACCTGTGGCTGAGAAAGAACCCTAATTTCCCCAGGAGTGCGGCTGGACGAGGGGGTCTGAGGACCTCCACGCCTCTCCCCAATGGCATCGTTTGCCCGAGCTCCACTGTGGAGCAGCTTGAGGGTTTACATGGAGCTGTCCCCCTCATGAGGCTCTGACTACATCGCTGGTGAGCCCTGGTTCTTCCTTCCTTTTCCTTCTCTTCTCTTTCTTTCCTTTCCCTTCCCTTCCCTTCCCATCCCTTCCCTTCCCTTCCTTTCCCTTCCCTGCCTTTCCTTCCCTTCCCTTCCCTTCCTTCCCTTCCCCTTCACTTCCCCTTCCCTTCTCTTGCCCATCCCCTTCCCTTCCCTTCTCTTGCCCATCCCCTTCCCTTCCCTTCTCTTGCCCATCCCCTTCCCTTCCCTTCTCTTGCCCATCCCCTTCCCTTCCTTTTACTTCCCTTCCCTTCCCTCCCTTCCCCTTCCCTTCCCTTCCCCTTCCTTTTCCCTTCCCTCCCTTCCCTTTCCCTTCCTTTCCCCTTCCCCTCCCTTCCCTTTCTTTTCCTTCCCTTCTCTTCCCTTCCCTTCCTTTCTTTCAGGTTAGAAATTTGAAAATATAGTTTCATTTTAATGGACTCTTTTATTACAGTTCAGAGGTCTATGTCAATTCCCCAAATGGGCCTTATTGCAAAAAAGTACATTACAGTCTGACCAGGTGGCAGTGCAGTGGATAGTGCCGGACTAGGATGCAGAGGACCCACGTTCAAAATCACGAGGTCGCCAGCTTGAGCGCGGGATCATAGACATGACCCCATGGTCACTGACATGAGCCCAATGTTGCTGGCTTGAGCAAGGGGTCACTTGCTCTGCTGGTCAAGGCACATATGAGAAAGCAATCAATGAACAACTAAGGAGCTGCAACGAAGAACTGATGTTTCTCATCTCTCTCCCTTCCTGTCTGTCCCTATCTGTCCCACTCTCTGTCTCTGTCACAGAAAAAAGAAAGTATATTACATTACATTTCAGCTTGGTCCTGCACGGAAACTACCATTTAACTGGCTTTCTGATTACAAGGCCATCAACAACCAGGTCAGACTAAGTTAAACACATCTGTACAAATTCTTAAATTATCATATTCTTTTTTTCTAACTTCTTATAAAAAATGGTTTCAAGAGATTTGAAATGATATGAAGATTCAATGAGAAATATAAAGAATGATGTCAAATAGTTGAAAGCCATAAAATCCCAGGAGTTTAAAAGAATAAATCCCATTTGACCTGTGATGGCGCAGTGAATAAGGTGTCAACCCGGATCGCTGAGGTTGCAGGTTCAGAACCTGGGCCTGCCTGGTCAAGGCACATACAAGAAGGAACTACAAGTTGGTGCTTTCCCGCTCCACCCCATCCCCGCCTTTCTTTTTCTCCTCTCTCTAAAATCAATAAATACAATCTTAAAAAAAAAGAAAAGAAAAGACAAACTCCATGGAACAATGCAGGGATGTAATCAGTAAAATCCAGACTGTGGGAAATCTATGAGACAACCCATTTCTTTGTTTTTTGTTTTTGCGACAGAAACAGGAAGGGAGAGAGATGAGGAGCACCAACACATAGTTGCTTCACTTCAGTTGTTTATTGTTTCTCGTATGTGCCTTGCCCTGGGGGCTCAAGCTGAGACAAGTTACCCCTTGCTCAAGCCAGCGACCTTGGGATCATGTCTGATCTCACACTCAAGCTGGCGACTCCATGCTCAAATAGGATGAGATGCACTCAAGCTGGTGACCTTGTGGTTTCAAACCTGGAACCTCAGCCTCCCAGGTTGAGGCTCTATCCACTGCAACACCACCCATCAGGCAGTCCAGTTTCTTAATTAAATTGCAATAGAGAAAGAGGGAGCTTACAAATTGAAAACGACTTTAAAAGCATATCAACTAACAGTAATTTTTAGACTTTATTTGGATCCTAATTCAATCAAATAAACTAAAATGTATTAATGATAATTTTATGAAACAATTAGAAATGTGAATACTTACTGGATATGTAATGATAATGCAGTAATTTTAGGTGTGCTAATGGTACTGTGGTTACATTTTAAAACAGGTGTTATTGAAAAACATACTAAAATATCTGAAGGAAATGAGGTGATGTCTGAAATTTGTTTCAAAATACTATAGGGAGAGCCTGATCAGGCGGTGGCACAGTGGATAGACCGTCGGACTGGGATGCAGAAGACTCAGGTTCGAGACCCCGAGGTCGCCAGCTTGAGCACAGGCCCATCTGGCTTGAGCAAAAGCTCGCCAGCTTGGACCCAAGGTCGCTGGCTCCAGCAAGGGGTGGCTCGGTCTGCTGAAGGCCCGCAGTCAAGGCACATGTGAGAAAGCAATCAATGAACAACTAAAGTGTTGCAACGAGAAACTGATGATTGATGCTTCTCATCTCTCTCTGTTCCTGTCTGTCTGTCCCTATCTATCCCTCTCTCTCTCTCTCTCTGTCTCTGTAAAAAAAAAAAGTTTAAAAAAACCCACCACCACAACAAAACAACAAAATACTACAGGGAGAAGAAGGAATGGGATAGTGACGCAGCAAAACTGAACACGAGTTGAAAACTGTTGAGTCTCAAAACTATTCAAAGGGCGCTCCTCCCCAGCGAACTTAAATGTGTAGCGGAGGTAAGAAGCAGAAATAGGGGCGGGACACTGAACTGTCCGGGAACACTCACAGCACTGCGCATGAAGAGGAAAGTAGGGCAGGGCCCAGGACAGAGCGATGCTTTAACCATAGCTTGAGAGAGGGTTGAGAAGAGGGCATAGTGCAGAAACAGTGCTGGAAGAAAAGACGGTTAGGCAAGAAACAGAGCAAGGAAAGCAGAGGTTAATTAAAAACTGAAGAGTGAAGGCAGGGTGGGCCTACTTTAAACCCTCGCACTTGCATTTGAAATTCTGAAACTCCGTACAGTTGAACCTCTTGCTGTACAGAAAATAAATGAAATAGAATGTACACCTATAGCTCGTGTAGTATTTTCAGTCCACTTGAGGAGGTACTAAAACAGAGAAAACTATACAATGGAAACAATCTAGAATTTGCTAGAGTTCAAATGGAAACTGAATTGATATCTTTTCTAAAACCAACTTGTAGAGATTCAAAGATGGCAGAAATATGTGTTTTTCTCCCATTGTGCCTAAGACCCCACTGACATAAAAGTATAAAAGTACAATGAAGGTGTAACCATAACAGAAAATGAAACAGAAGGTGAGGGACAGGAGTGGTAGTGGTGGTGATGGTGGTGGTCACCTACAGATGAGAGAATTCAATAAATGTCTGGGAGACAGAGGCAGGTGACCAATGAAATGTGCAGAGAAGCCAGAGTCTAGAAAATGATGTAAGAAACTGCAAAGGAGAGGGTTCAGGCCCCACAGTCAGACAGTCTGACTGAAGGAGATTAGCCTAAGATTCGTAAGTGGGCAGATGTGTCAGTTGGCACTCTGACAGGCAGGTGTTGACGGCCTAAGGAGAAAAGTATAGTGTATTATAAAACCTGTCCTTCTGAAACCTGAAAGCTAGCTTCCTATCAGCTGGCTCTACAGTGAGTTCTAGCGCTGTTCCACCAAGTTTCCTTACAGAATTCCTACTCGGGACAGAAACATGGCTGGGAAAGAGCTCTGTGCTAGTAACAAAGCAAACCTCAACCAGAAAACCTCCTTAACCTTAAGTATTAAACAGAAAACCACAGATCCATAATATGTGAAGAGAGCTCACAGTACAGTGTGTCCATAAAGTAATGGTGCACTTCTGCATGGTGACCGGTCAAAAGTGCACCAGGACTTTACGGACACACTGTATTAAAGAGAACTGCCCACAACACACTACCATGGACCACAGAGGAATAAATAAGAGAGAACCTAAGACAAAACAGAGCTAACTCGTACAACAACACCTCTAGGTAACGTAATCTGGGAGCCAAAGTATTACAGCCATAAAACCAGCAAAGGACACTGAACCAGAGAACAAGAAAGTAAAAACTCTTAAAAATTAACCTATGATTGCTAAAACATGAAGTTTAATAAGAAGCACAAAAACTCAAATCAGGAAAATATTCACAAGCAAAGGAAAAAGGCTAAAACTAGGAGAGTAAAGATAGATACTCAGAGCAAAAACAAAGTCCCACATCAGAATAAAAGGGATCTAATAGAGAAAAAATAAAGGGAGAATTTATCAAAGAAACTTGTAAAAGAAAATTTTCTAAAACTGAAAAAGAAGTCTTCAGGTTAAGAGCATCACTGTCTGGCAAGAGGGATCTTCAGCTATGTGCTTGTGACACTTCAAAACATCAGCAATAAAGGGGAAATCCCAAAGGGCTCCAACGAGAAGAAAACAGGTCACCTACAGAGCAATGAGGGTTAGACTTGCACCAGACTAAAGATTCAGAGAGAGAGGTCTCCAGAAATGAATGACTTATTGGTACAATTAGAGGTATTGTGTTTATGTGTAAGGGGGAGGAGATATGATGAAAGCAAATAATGCAAGGCAAGAAAAATGGCAATTAGAAACTCCAGGAAAATGCTTTTTAAATGAATACGAGAACCATGATCCAAATATAAAACCAACTATAATATGGCCTGAATTTAAGTAATACCTAGAGTGTAAGAAAAGCTATTCTAATTGACCTTGATGCTCCTTAAAAAGGCCATAAAATTAAATTGCCTTAGTTAGAAAAGGACAAGCAATCTAACTTACTACTTAGACCAGCATTGAGCAGTACTAACATGTCCTACAGGGCAAGCGCTGTGTTGGTTTTCAAAGAGTAGAATCATCCTGTGGTCATCCACAATTGTGGTTGCAAGACAGAACAGAACATAAACGTTATTCTGGCATGTGAGAGCGGAGGCTGTGGCTGATGCAGCGTACAACGTGGAAGGAAGGGATCAAGGCAGAGGAAGGGGAAAGTGCGCTCACTGCCTTGCCCTGTCAAGTGAAGCCTGAAGAGATTCTGTCCAATGAGGATTCACAGGAAAGATTTAGAGATCATTTAAAGTTTAAAAAGTAATAAAAAAGTTGAAATAATAAAATATACATATTAGGAAAGGGCAGAGTTATAATACAAATGAGTGGAGTTGTCATTATTCAAATTGGAATCGACACAGAGCGTCTAAAACAAATAAACCGGGACAGTGAGAGAAAAAACAAAAAGTTTTACTTAGAATTATAGCCGATACCAGAGAACTAAAGACAGAAACTGTTAGAAGAGTTTTCTCTAGGGTATGGTACTGGGGTGTAGAGGGACGGGGAGCAGTATGCTCTTAGATATATTCTGACTTGTTACCTTTTCTAATTAAAAAATAATAATTTTTAAAAACTAGCCTATCATATTGTAAACAAATCTGTAGACCACCATTAGGAGAAGGAGAACAAGAGACTTGCTGAGTAAACTATAATCTGTTCTTTTTTTCTCTTTCCTAATCTTTTAAATTAACATTGGAGCCTGGCCGGTGGGGGCACAGTGGGTAAAGTGTCAACCTGGAACGCTGAGGTCACCAGTTCGAAACCCTGGGCTTGCCTGGTCAAGGCATATATGGGAGTTGATGCTTCCTGCTCCTCCCCCTTCTCTCTTTCTCTCTCTCTCTCTACTCTCTAAAAGTGAATAAATAAAAAATATTTTAACATTGGCTATGGAGGAGACATGTCCTGCAGAGGGTAGATCACTTTCCCCACTTCTGTGAGACAATACACAACCCAGAAATCCCATGTGCATACTCTGCCTTATAAAACACTTAAATTGATTGAAAAACCCACTAAAAATAACTTGCCTCTGGGAAAGGGAGAGAAGGGGAAGAAGGCAGTGTGCCTAAAGCTGATGACTGTTCATCCCCAGGCACGTAGTGGAATAAGAAAACACCTTAAACTGATTTAAATTTTGAATCACACGACTGTTTCCCAGACTTGTCAGAACATGCAATTATATATACAATCATTCTGTTTGTGACTAGAGTATAAAGAAGAAGCCACGTAACTAACTTAGAACAGGACATTTTTTAAAATCAACATTAAGCTGGCTATTAGAAACCACACTGTAATCAGATAGCAAATATGTGAGGCAAAATTGTCCTATTATTTTCCCCAGGTATATGACTTACTCTCTATAATTATGTCTGCGATAAAGAGCAAAACCATTCTTTCCACCCTTCTGGGCTTTTGCAACGTAACCGCTATTAAATCCAATTGTTTTAAGTAAAATTAAAATAGAAAGTTATGATATTAAAAATGTTTTTCATTACAAGAAAAATATAACCATTTTCATAAATATAAAAGAAATGTAATGTTCAAGGAGAACACTTTACAAAGCCTTGAAAAGTTGGCAGTAGATATACTGACATTAGAAAACAAAAACCCTTAATTCAGGTTAAACATACAGATTTAAACAGCCAATAATAAATGACTGTGAGAATTTGTAAAACTTTTTTGTGTACGTGCATTTTACTTTAGGTTCACAGCAAAATTTAGGGGAAGATTCAGAAATGTCCCCTATTCCTGCCGCCACCCATGCTCAGCTTGCCAGATTATCAACATCCCCCGCAAGATACATCGTAAGTACCCAAAGTTCGTAGTTTCGGTTACAGTTCACTCAATGTTGTACATTGTATGGGTTTGGACAAAAGTATAAAGACATGTATCAGTCATTAAGGTATCATATAGAGTATTTCCACTTTCCTAAAAACCCCAGTGCTCTACCTATTTACCTATTTACCTGGCTGATGATTGCCAGAGGAGAGGAGGCTTGGGGGACTGGGTGAAAAAGGTGAAGGGATAAGAAGTAAATATTGGTGCCTGACCAGGCGGTGGCACAGTGGATAGAGCGTTGGACTGGGATGCAGAGGACCCAGGTTTGAAACCCAAGGTCACTGGCTTAAGTGCGGGCTCACCGGCTTGTGCGTGGGGTCACCAACTTGAGTGTGGGATCATAGACATGACCTAATGGTTGCTGGCTTGAGCCCAAAGGTCAATGGCTTGAGTCCAAGGTCACTGGCTTGAGCAAGGGGTTACTCACTCTGCTGTAGCCCTCTGCCTCCAGTCAAGGCACATATGAGAAAGCAATGAACAACTAAGGTGCCACAACAAAGAATTGATTCTTCTCATCTCCCTTCCCATCAGTACCTCTCTGTCTCTTGCTAAAAAAAAAAAAAAAAGTACAGATTGGCAGTTACAACATATTCACAGGAATGTAAAGTACAGCATCGGAATAGTCAGTAACATTGTAATAACTATGTATAGTGCCAGTATGATACTGGAAATATGGGGGGAACACTTTGTAAAGTATGATTGTCTAACCACTCTGCTATATCACTGAAACTCACAAAAATAATATTGAAGATAAACTATAATTGAAATAAGATTTTTTAATTAAAAAAGGATTATAAAAATAAAATGTATTCATGACTCATAACTTAAAAATTAAAAATCTTTATTTTAAAAAATGCAATTGTATTAAAAACCAATGCTTATAATTTGGGTTCCTTCAAATTTAATGGAATCTACTTTTCAATCAGCTCTAAAAGGACTCTCTTTAGAACAGTGGTTCTTAACCTGGGTTCTATCGAACCCTAGGGGTTCGATGAGTTGGTCTCAGGGGTTCGGAGAAGCCTCTGCTGCGGAGGCCAGAATAAAGTAATACCGTAATTTGTTGTGAATTCATGCATTTTGTTGGTTTTGTTCTTTGAGCACGGTGATGTTCATGCACGGCTCATTTTGTGCACCAGTAAAAAAACATATACCTATGTCTTGAATTTGGAAAAAAAAAATCATATTTTATTTATCACTAAAGAAGGGTTCGGTGAATGCGCATATGAAACTGGTGGGTTCGGTACCTCAAAAAACGTTAAGAACCACTGCTTTAGAAGAAGGCTGTTTCTGTTGATGCACCTGTCAAATTTTAATGAGAAAGGATTCCCCATTCACATATTTCAAAATTACATTTTAAAAATCTCAGATGTTATATTCCTGACGGTGAATCCACCTGACTATCCTTATTTATTGAACCATGTCTGAATTTCAAAATTATCACTGTTTTATTTTTACAAGAGTGTGTCCCTCTGACTTCTCTAGGTGCTAATAGAGAAAAAATGAATTCTATAAGCCCAAAGAACACTAGGACAATTCAAATGGCAAATGATAACACTGACATTTTACTATGGATCTCAACTGAAATTTGTTATCTGAAAATGCTGGGCTGGGGGGAATATTTTTATCTTTGACTGAACCTGGATATGCAATAATATGCAAACATGCTTTCTTAGTTAGAAATTATAAAGATCATTTTTTTTCCAGAGAGGCTCACTTTTAGTTTCCTAACTGGATATTTTTCTATTGGGATTTTTGAGGTTTTAGCCATAGGAAACCTTAAGGCCCAGAGACTGAAGGGCCAGTCCACTAGCCCCATATAATGCATTGTCTCTTTAGTGAGCATACTTCTGAAAGTCACATTAGAACACAATGGTATGACTTGGGGTTGATTTTCATTAGAGATCTTTTCTTTTTCAATTTCTATCCTGGTAGTCAAAAGCACTTTGGATAAATCTTTTAAGGTTTCATGGATCTTACTCCTAGATAACGAGAAGCTAAATCCATCAAAAGTAAAATCTCTCTAATTTCCTTAAACCATAGTCAAAAGCCTAATACTCAGAATATATATTTTTTTCTCTAATATTTCCCAATAGTTTCTTGCCTTGTTCTTTCTGTCATGATAACTTGTTACCACAACTTTGTGTAAGTGCCCAGTAGATTTCAGATATATGGTAAATTTTGAAAAACAAACAAAAAAGGTAAATAATTCCTTGATTCTCCCTGGCTAAATCTAAAACAATTTGATTAAAAAAATAATAAAAACCCTCTAAATCGCCTCTCCTTTTGGGGTCATTAAGTAGAGGAAGTAAAGGTGAACACATAGGTTGTAAATTTTGAAATACTGTGATTTAACCTTGATGTTTCATAATAGAAAAACCCTCATAAATATATCATCTCAACTACAAGCAGAATTTGGCAGGTACAGTAGCTAAAACGTCCTTCTTCTAAAGCGAATTTTGCTCTTTTAAGTTATTTTAGTTAATGAACAGGATAGCAAATGTCAAAAATGAAATATGTTAGAAGAAATCTGCATAGACCAGAAAACAGTTAAATATCTGCTGTGTCACAGGCCATCATGAATGAAAACAGATGGCATAGATAAAAGAATTTTGTTTTTAATTCAGACTCTGTGGTATTTCAAAACTATTCAAGTGCCAGGATTAAGTCAGGCTGAAAATGACATCTCTCTGATATTTACTGATGTATTTTAATTTCTTAGACTCTTACAAACCACATGGTTATTAAATGACATCATTCTCAAACACAAGGAAAGATGACAGGTAGGAAAGAAACATGACCTTTGGAAGTGGATGTAACATAGTGATGTAAACAATTATATAATATGAGGCTATTTCTTCTTCTTCTTCTTTTCTTTTTACAAGGACAGAGAGTGACTCAGAGAGAAGAATAGATAGGGACAGACAGACAGGAACGAAGAGAGGTGAGAAGTATCAATCATTAGTTTTTCGTTGCTATTGCAACACCTTAGTTGTTCATTGATTGCTTTCTCACACGTGCCTTGACCGCGGGCCTTCAGCAGAACGAGCAACCCCTTGCTGGAGCCAGTGACCTTGGGTCCAAGCTGACGAGCTTTTGCTCAAGCCAGATGGGATGGGCCCGTGCTCAAGCTGGCGACCTCAGGGTCTCGAACCTGGGTCTTCCACATCCCAGTCCGACGCTCTATCCACTGCGCCACCGCCTGGTCAGGCTCAAGGCTATTTCTTCTTCTACCACCATTGAATTTCTGAGGTGAAATACTTAAACTTTAAAACTAATACTTAGATTTTACCCAAATGGGAATAAAAAACCATTATGAGTTAAGTACCATTTTACATTAAAATTTCCACTTGTTAAAAATAATGTTTGTCACCTGACCAGGTGGTGATGCAGTGGATAGAGCATTGGCCTGAGACACTGAGAACCCAGGTTCGAAACCCCAAGGTCGCTGACTTGAGTGTGGGATCATAGAGATGATCACATGGCTGCTGGCTTGAGAATAAAGGTCACTGTCTTGAAGCCCAAGGTTGCCAGCGTGAGCCTAAGGTTGCTGGCTTGAGCAAGGAGTGACTGGCTTGGCAGGAGCACCCCAATCAAGGCATACATGAGAAAGCAATCAATGAACAGTTAAAGTGCTGCAACAAGTTGATGCTTCTCATCTCTCTCCCTTCCTGTCTGTCTCTCTCTCACACATGCGTATGCACGATTAAAAAAAAAGGAGAGTATGGAGGTTTCTCAAAAAATTAAAATAGAACCACTACATGACTCAGCAATCCCACTTCTGAATATTTATCCAAAGAAATACAAAACACATATTTGAAAATATATGTATTTATGGAATATATATATATTGAAAAAATATATATATTGAAATATATGTATATATAAATATATATATATAAATATATAAATATATATTTATATTAAATATATATATTTAATAATATTTATATATATTAAATATATATATCCTCATTCTCATTGCAGCATTATTTATTATAATAATTATTTATTATAATTATTATAAAAATATATAATATTTATTATATTATTTATTCAATATATATATTGAAATATATGTATATATAAATATATATATAAATATATAAATATATAAATATATATTTATATTAAATATATATATTTATTAATATTTATATATATTAAATATATATATATCCTCATTCTCATTGCAGCATTATTTATTATGGCCAACATATAGAAGCAACCTAAGTATCCATTGATGAACGAAAAAGAAGATGTGGTACACACATACAATGGAATACTATTCTTTCATAAAAAAGAATGAAAGCTACTGTTTGTGACAGCTTGCTATTTGGACCTACAGGGTATTAGACTAAATGAAATACGTCAGTTAGGTGAAACCAAATACCAAGTGGTTTCACTTATATGTGGAATTTAAAAAACAAAATAAATGAACAAAATGAAACAAACTCATAGATACAGAGAACACAATAAAGGCTGTAAGACGGGAGGGATTTGAGAAGCTGGGTAAAAAGGTGAAGGAATTAAGAAGTACAAAACTGGCGATGATAAGATAGGCATGGGGATGTAAAGTATACATAGCATAAGGGATGTAATCAGTAACACTGTAATAACTACACTATGTATGATGTTGGGTAGACACTAGACTTATCAAGGGATCACCTCTAAGATATACAAATGTCTAACCCAGTGGTTCTTAACCTTTTTTGAGGTACCGAACCCACCAGTTTCATATGTGCATTCACCGAACCCTTCTTTAGTGATAAATAAAATATGATTTTTTTTCCAAATTCAAGACATAGGTATATGTTTTTTTACTGGTGCACAAAATGAGCCGTGCATGACATCACCTCGCTCAAAGAACAAAACCAACAAAGTGCATGAACTCACAACAAATTACGGTATTACTTTATTCTGGCCTCCGCGGCAGAGGCTTCTCCGAACCCCTGAGACCGACTCATCAAACCCCTAGGGTTCTATAGAACCCAGGTTAAGAACCACTGGTCTAACCACTATGCTGTATACCTGAAATTAATATTATTGCATATCAACTGTAATTGAAAAAAAAAGTATAGCATCAAGGGCAAGTAAAATGAGAAAATAATCAGAAAGAAAAGTAGGATGATTTATTAAATCAAAATATTGACTGAGGACCTACAATGTGCAAGATGCTATTCTTGGCATTTAGGATATATTAGTGAAGAAGCCAACCAAAGTACCGACTCTGATGAAGTTTATATTCTAGTATAGGGCAAGAGGCAACAGACAACTGATATGGTACATTAGCACAGGACAGATGCTATGGGAAAGGTGGATTGGAAGCGTAGGTGTGGGGGCATGTTAAACAGAGAAGTCAGGGACTGCCTCAATGAGAAGGTGGTGACTGGACAGACTTGAAGTAGATAAGGGAGTGAGCCCTGCAGATATTAAGAGGAAGCACAGTCCAGCAAACAGAAGAGCCAGTACAAAAGCCCTAAGTAGGAAATGTGCCTGGTACTTTTCAAACAGCAAGGCGGTTGGTGAGGCAGAACAAGCAAGCCAACAGGCAAGTACAATGAGAAAAGGTCAGAGTGGCAATGAGGAATGGAGGGATTTTGTAGGCCGCTCTAAGAGTTCAGTAGCAGGTTGCTCATTTATTTCCTCCCACCCCAATATGTATCAGATCAAGAAGAACAAGAGGTGGGAGAGAGGGAAGACAAGAGAGTCTGGAGAAGGTGGGGGAAGGAGAACGGTAAGAGCTGTGTCCCTCAGAAGGCAGCAGAGATGAAAAGATCCATTGTGGTAAGGAGAAGGATGCCTCCTTTGGGAGAAGTGTGCTCGAGCCTGCTCAGGAGGGCAGATTCTGCTTGCTTACCTTTTTCCTTCACGTTGGTAGCTTAAAATTGGCCATGATAGCAGCATTTACACTATAGAAAATGACAAACAGCACCAAGCCAGGCACCATTTTTCCTGGTACACTGGTATGGCTTCATGTAAATGACTCTTCCTCAATGACTGGAGGAGAATCTGACTGACCTCTCAGATATATACTGTGGGAAGATGAAGGAAGATAAAGGCCCCAATGACCCAGAACCTTTTCTCTGTGAATCGAGTTCTATCAATGGCTTGAAGAAAAAATAGCATGGGTCTGAAATAACTTCTGCAGGTGAAGACTGAACCTAGCTTTGCATGAATATATAATAACTAAGAGAACTGTTATGCAAATGTGAGAATCAAATTAAACCACAAAGGTTCAATCTGCATAAATTTGTCTTCTTTCTCATTTGTTTGGAAATGTGGGAAAAATAAACAATCTACTCAGACATAGGATCAGAGGCTGGTCTTTGAAGATTAAGGTTACAAGAAGGCAGGAGATTTTAAAGTCATGAGGAAAAGCATACTCTGGAACCGAGGACAGAAGAGTATAGTAAAGCAAAGAGGAGACTAATAGCTTAGGTAAATATTAATGTGACATAAAAAAATTAAGCTGTATATATGCCTAATGATTACTTAGAATTAAGACTTTGATAATTTAGTCTTCAAAAAGATAATTTCTGGGTGAAAAATCATTTTGATTTCTTTCCTAGACAATATAACTTTAGAGAGCATTTCTCTGCTGCCACCTACAAGTGCTTTTTAGCTGCCCTGATGCTCTTGGGGAAATTCTTTTGGCTTGGCAGCAAGTTCCTAAGCTACAGGCACTTTCTGGTTGCCTTCAGCTAAGTGGAAACTTGGAGACTTGTAGTTGTTGAAACAAGATGAAATTCTTTCTGGTTGTAGCTTAGGACACTTAAGAACTTGGATTTGACTTCACAGGATGGTTATACATAAAATAAAGATCTAGTGCTCAAAAGGTTAAATTTCAGGAAAGCCCTCTTGGATGCAAGACAAAGGCGGGGTATGAACCGAAAACAAAAGTAGGCAGAGTTAAAGAGGTCATTTGATTTCATCCTACACTCAAGACTGCTCCTCTGCCCCCTGAAACAGGTTGGTTTTTCTTTTCTCATTCTAATTTAGATACGATTATTTTTAAAAAGCCTCAAAATTTTGTATATTTACCTATGCAGATGGAGACTTGATGCATAAGTCTAAACGTTTTTGTGCAAAAGAGCTATTTGAAAACAGCTATATGCTTTAATCTTAAAACAAGTATCTGAGTATGGCAAGAAGAAAATAAGAAATTAATTTAATACCATTACTTACTTGCCTATGAAATTTTGTTAATGAGAAACAGGTTTTGCTATACCACTTTTTGCTTTGTTTTACAAACACTAATTATTTTGTTCTTATAATCATTACAAAGACATCTTAAATGTGTTTCTATGCATCTGCTAGAGGATCCTTTCTGGAAACATTTCCATTCCTACTCCTTTCTATTTATGCACATTTTTAGTAAGATTCTTATTTTAAAATATCCTTCCTTAATTTCATATTTGGCCATTTTGTTCCTTATCATCAGGTTCAAGATTTCTGTGATGAAAGAGAAGGAAAGAACAAAGTTCATAAGTGTTAATAATTAACCAAAACCACAGTAATCTTCCAGATTGGAACTTTGCAAATAGCATTAAGGATAAAAGTAATCATGTAAAAATTGTCAGCACCTAATTTTTACATAATGGAAGTGTAATCTTATGTGGTATCTTTCCTTGGGGGTCCTTCTTTACTTTGCTTTACTCTTCCCAAAATGACTAGCAAGTATAAGAATACTCTTTTGAAAATGTACTATAAGTTATCACACTGTTCTGAAGATAGTATTTTCATTAATGATTTTACAGGAATGTTTGGGATTCTTCCAAAGACAAAAATAACTGAAGGCAGACAGAAAGGTTAAGGAAAAAGCAAAACAAGTTCAGCACTCAAATAAAAATATTTAGTCATTATTAAATACATTTTAAAACTTGTGAATTCTGTGTAAGCTTATCTTACTACTACTGAGTATTAATAGCCAAATAGTAAAATAACAATGAGGAGACAGGAGTACCAGCATTATAACTGCTGGTAAAATCTTTATTTGGCAGATATTTACTGAGCAATTAGTGTGTGCCAGGCACTCAATAGGTATTAATTACAATCTTAGGGAACTTAGAACTGTTAGGTTGCCAGAGGAGGGATGCACAGGGCCTGATGAGTTTTAGAAGATATTTATGTATGCACCTGCGAACAGACAGGCTGAGACCCTAGTGGCTTCAGCGGTGAGAGGATGAAAAGCCTCAGCCTGCACAGGACTG
Source organism: Rhynchonycteris naso (assembly GCA_037038555.1). Taxonomy (NCBI): domain Eukaryota; kingdom Metazoa; phylum Chordata; class Mammalia; order Chiroptera; family Emballonuridae; genus Rhynchonycteris; species Rhynchonycteris naso. The sequence goes on along the minus strand of CM073004.1, from coordinate 43,047,202 downwards.
AGGGTGGCTGTATTTCTCCCTGCAGGGAAAACATCCGTTACCTGTGTACCTGTGGCGGTTTTAACAATGGGGGAGGGAGGATGGTGCTAATGAAGAAATGTTCTGATTAGTGATGGGGGAGGGGATGGCTGTCAGGGTGCCCCAGGGTCAGGTCCAGGTAAGATGCCAATCAGGATTGCTCAGGTGGAGTTATGGGAACTGCCCTGGCACTGGGTCACCTAAGTTCCACCCGGCTAGCTGGGGCTTTTGGTAGTGGGCTTGGACCCGAACCTAATAATATAGGGGGAATGTAGTCTGGGAGACACATATTTTCCATAGGATGGGGTGAGTTCTCTGAGAGGTATGTATATACTGTAAAGCTTTTGGATCAGGAAAGTCTTCTGGGGAAGTGACATCCAAGTTAAGCGAGTAGGAACTGGCCCGTCAAGGGAAGGCAGGAAATGGTATATCAGGAAAGGACAGAACAAGTACTGATGTATGCATGTGCTGCAGCATGGGTGTGTTTGGCAGACTGCTAGCACTCAGTATTATTACTGTCTGGGGTGCTGGGGCCCATAGCACAGATGTGGCAGGAACTGTGGGCAGCACCACATTATGGAGGGAGCCTTGAAGATCATGCTAAGGAGCTGAGACTGTATCTTTCAGGTGAAGAGATTTGTCTTCCAGGTAAGGAGCTAAGCAGGGACTTATTGGCAACAGATTGGCATTTCAGAGACAGAGCACTCTGGTGGCAGGAAGACAGATGTGCTTGACAAGAAGATGGTAAGGAAGAATTAGAACAGTAGAAAACCAGTGAGGAAGATATTGTATGGACCAGGTAAGAACAACAATGGTCTAACTGGGTGGATGTACTGAAGAGCACAGATTAAAAGTAGGAGACAGATTTGAGAGCTATTGGAAAGGTAAAATCAGAATTTAGGGGCTGACTGGAAATCACAGATGAAGGTAAGAGAGAAGTCAGGATTGTGTAGGCTTAAGACTTTGGTGGCTGCCTGACCAGGCGGTGGCGCAGTGGATAGAGCGTCAGACTGGGATGCAGAGGACCCAGGTTTCAGACCCTGAGGTCACCAGCTTGAGCGCAGGCTCATCTGGTTTGAGCAAAGCTCACTAGCTTAGACCCAAGGTCGCTGGCTCCAGCAAGGGGTTGCTCGGTCTGCTGAAGGCCCACGGTCAAGGCACATGTGAGAAAGCAATCATTGAACAACTAAGGTGTCACAATGAAAAACTAATGATTGATGCTTCTCATCTCTCTCCGTTCCTGTCTTTCCCTATCTATCCCTCTCTCTGACTCTCTGTCTCTGTAAAAAAAGAAAAAAAAAAAGACTTTGGCGGCTAGTGGAATGACGGAGCTTCCTAATAGTAGTGACAAGAAGCACGTAGAGACAGGATTGCAGGAAAGCTAACCAGAGAGAGTGTTTTATAAATACCAACTAATGAAATTAAGTAGAAATGCTGAGATAGACTACTTAACTTATTTTAAAATAAAGTTATAAATAACAAAATAAAATAAGTTGATTTTAAGTAATTAAAATAATTTTATTTAATTTATCAATATACCAATATACTGCAGAATAATCACAAACCTGTACATGTAAAAATTATAACATTTTTTATTCCTTTTAGTTGAAAACTGACTACATGTTCATATTTTAAAAACTATTTTTATAAAGCCTGACCTGTCGCAATACAGTGGATAAAGTGTTGACCTGGAACGCTGAGATCACCGGTTCGAAACCCTGGACTTGCCTAGTCAAGGCACATATGTGAGTTGATGCTTCCTGCTCCTCCCCCTTCTTTTGCTCTTTCTCTCTCTCTCAAAATGGATAAACAAAAATCTTTAAAAAACCCACAACTTTTGCCTGACCTATGGTGGCGCAGTGGATAAAGCGTCGACTTGGGAACACTGAGGTTGCCAGTTCAAAACCCTGCACTGGTCTGGTTGGGGCACATGTGAGAGTTGATGCTTCCAGCTCCTCCCCCCTTTCTCTCTTTCTCTCTCTCTCTCTCTCACTCTGTGTCTCCTCTCTAAAATGAATAAAATAAAAATAAAATAAATTAAAAAAAAAACCCACAACTTTTTGTAAGAGAAGTAATGATTTTTATTTAGGGTTTAATGATTAAGAAAATTCTCCAGGGTATTATTTTTAGCTTCTCTGTGTAAATCCCAATCCTGCACACAGACTTGTAAAAACAAAGGTTGAAAAACTAGCCTTGGGGATATACTCCAATGTGGCTTCCATTAAAGGATTTCAAATAACAGCAGATCCAGGCTCATGCATGTTATGGCAACAATCTACTCTAGCAAGGGAACAAAACATATGCTAGCTAAAAAATGTTTCCTTTTTTTTCTTTATTTTTTTTCATTTATTTATTTTTTTAAATTTCTTTTTATTTATTCATCTTAGAGAGGAGACACAGAGTGAGAGAGAGAGAGAGAGAAAGAGAGAAAGGGGGGAGGAGCTGGAAGCATCAACTCCCATATGTGCCTTGACCAGACCAGTGCAGGGTTTTGAACTGGCGACCTCAGTGTTCCCAGGTCGATGCTTTATCCACTGAGCCACCACAGGTCAGGCAAAAAATGTTTACTTTTAAGCAACTTTAAAATAAATGTCTTGTATTTTTTTTGTCATTTAGATTGCAGCCATGGCTCTGGAACACAACCAATCAGCAGATTACTATTATGAAGACAATGAAATAAACGGCACTTATGACTATAGTCATTATGAAGTGATCTGTATCAAAGAAGATGTCAGACAATTTGCAAAAGTTTTCCTGCCTGCCTTCTTCACAATAGCTTTCGTCATTGGACTTGCAGGAAACTCGACAGTAGTGGCAATTTATGCCTATTACAAGAAGCAGAGAACCAAAACAGATGTGTACATCCTGAATTTGGCAGTAGCGGATTTACTCCTCCTATTCACTCTGCCTTTTTGGGCAGTTAATGCAGTTCTCGGGTGGGTTTTAGGGAGAATCATGTGCAAGGTCACTGCAGCCTTGTACACAGTCAACTTTGTTTCTGGAATGCAGTTTTTGGCTTGTATCAGCATAGACAGATACTGGGCAGTAACTAAACCCTTGAGCCATTCAGGAGTGGGAAAACCATGCTGGCTCATCTGCTTCTGTGTCTGGATGGCTGCCATCTTGCTGAGTATACCTCAGCTGGTTTTCTATACAGTAAATCACAAGGCCAACTGCATTCCCATCTTTCCCTACCACCTGCAAACATCAATGAAAGCTGCAATTCAAATGCTGGAAATCTGCATTGGATTTGTGATACCCTTTCTTATTATGGGAGTGTGCTACTTTATCACGGCAAGGACACTCATCAAGATGCCAGACATTAAAAAATCTCGACCCTTAAAAGTTCTGCTCACAGTGGTTATAGTTTTCGTTGTCACTCAGCTGCCTTATAACATTGTCAAGTTCTGCCGAGCCATCGACATCATCTACTCCCTGATCACTGACTGCAACATGAGCAAACGCATGGATGTTGCCATCCAAATCACAGAGAGCATTGCACTTTTCCACAGCTGCCTCAACCCAATCCTATATGCTTTTATGGGATCCTCTTTTAAAAACTACATTATGAAAGTTGCCAAGAAATATGGATCCTGGAGAAGACAAAGACAAAATGTGGAGGAGATTCCTTTCGATTCTGAAGTCCCTACAGAGCCAACCAGTACATTCAGCATTTAAATGTAAAACTGCCTTCTGTCTTACCTGGATACACAAGAATGCTTCTCCCTCAGAGAAAAACATCTGCATTATTTTGAAATTCAAATCTCAGACACTGGTGGCAACTTACAAAAAAGAAGACGCTGGGATGTGGAAGGGGGGAGGGTAGAAGCCAAGAAAAGAAAACAAAATAATCAATGCATAAAACATAAAAACTAAACTGAACAATACTGGAAAATAGTAGTAACAAGCATAAGTAATAAAAACATTAACTATAAGTTAGGCCATCTAAATCATTTTTTTTTCTTAAGTGCGAAAGGGGAGGCAGAGGGATGAGACTCCCACATGTATCCTGACCGGCATCCACCCAGCTAGCCCACTAGGGAGCGATGCTCTGCCCATCTGGGGCCATTGCTCCAGTGCTTGGCAACCAAGTTATCTTAGTGCCTGAGACGAGGACATGGAGCCATCCTCAGCACCTGGGGCCAACTTGTTCCAACCGAGCCATGGCTTCAGGAGGAGAAGAGAGAGCGGGAGAGAGAGAGAGAAAGAGAGAGAGAGAGAGAAAAGGGAGAGGGGGAGGGGTGGAAAGGCAGATAGTCACTTCTCTGTGCCCTGACTGGGAATCTGATAGATAAAATGGCTACTCAGTCACCATCTTAAGAACAATGCAGGCCTGCCTGACCTGTGGTGGCGCAGTGGATCAAGTGTTGACCTGGAACGCTGAGGTCACTTGTTCAAAATCCTGAGCTTGCCTGGTCAAGGCATATACAAGAGGCAACTACTTCAAGGTGATGCCTCCCAATCTTCCCACCCCCCCATCTCTAAAATCAATAAATAAAATCTTTAAATATCAGCTGCCTTGGCCCAAAGCCCTATGCCTAATCCATGTAAACCCTGCCCTATCCCTCCCTCCCTTGGGGCTGACACCCTATGCTGGTCTCAGCCTGCCTGCACCCAGGTGCTTTTAAAATAAATTTTCCTTTTGGAACACATTAGCTTTGTGTTTTTGGTTTGGCCCATGGTGTCTGCCTTTCAGAATTGAACCTGGGACATCCACATGCCAGACCAACATTCTAATGATAACCAGCCAGGGCCTAAATCATTATTAAAGAGGTTTAGCCCGACCTGTGGTGGCACAGTGGATAAAGCATTGACCTGGGAACACTGAGGTCGCCAGTTCAAAACCCTGCACTGGTCTGGTCAAGGCACATATGGGAGTTGATGCTTCTAGCTCCTCCCCCCCTTTCTCTCTCTCTCTCTCTCTCTCACTCACTCTGTGTCTCCTCTCTAAAATGAATAAAGAAAAAATAAAAAGATCCTTTTAAAGAGGTTTATATTAAAGGGCATTTATAATTATTTTAAATTATATAAGAATAATTTACCTGCATAATTCAACACTTGAATAACTATACTGCAAAATTTAATCTATTCTTCTTTTTCTGATTCTTAATTTGTAAGTGATCTCATAAAACTCCAGAAAGAATAGCAATCAACAAAAGGGTTCATCCATTTATGTGAGCCTATTACTGAGAGTTGACTAACCAGTATATTTTTCTATGTATAAAGATTATTTTTCAATTAAACACTTGTATTTTAAGCAATAAAATATGTGCCACAATAAATTATTTTGAATAATATGTACAGTTTCTCTTTGAAAACAATTATATATGAATTATTAGAGTCCATGTGCTGTGTTCCTATTAAAATTCAATTTTGATAGAAATTACAATGGTCAAAATATTGTGCACTAATATGAATTTTATCTTTCACAAACTGTAAAACATGTTTTCTGCTCTTAAAATAAAAATCACCTAATCAAAACATTTTATTAAAAAAAAATTATTTTAAAATTACTTTTCTTTTTATCAACTATTTCTAAATTTTAAAATCTTAAAGCAGAATTTGAAGAACTGTGATCATAATCCCTGTGCATCATATTATTCCAGGACAGCATCTAGCACAAAGGGTCGGTCTGAGTACTCACCACTGCTCCACCATTTCTTGCCATCGACTATGTAGCTATTTCCATCTCGTTCGATGCTACATTCAATGTTGGTGGCATCACTGGATGCTACATCAGGCTCTATAAATAAGCAAAGGCTGAATTTACAGGAAGGCAGATACCACTGGTTTATAAGAGACTGAGATAAGAAATCTGAGGACAGAGAGAATCTTTGTCTTTGTGATCCTCCTATCCTTCTCCCACTGCACTCTGGTTCTCCCATAACCTTCAAGTAGTAGGTATTCAAAAAATGTGCATTGGAAGACTGAATGAATAAAATATTTAGAACAGTGGAAATCAACAATCTGAATTGTATTTTTGGTTTCCTCGCTGATACATGACTTAGGATAAAACTCAATCCTTTTTTCAGTCACTAAAAGTAGATTAAAACCATTGTTCTTCCCACAACGGAAGTTTGTACTAAATATTTGCAAGCCAGATTTCCTTACTGCTTGGTTTACTATCTTAAACAATTTTAACTGTGCCTTCAAATTCCATCAGAGTACTTTTACTGATTTATTTTGCATTCCACAAAGCCTGCTCCACACTTAATGTCTTCAGAAAGTTTTCCATGGAACTCTTACAGAACTGCTTTACTGCTTGGCATCTCAGAGTTTACATGCTGGCTCTTAATCACAGCATTCTGCACTTGCTAATATAATGTTCTTTTCAAAGGGTCCTTCAAATATTTCTTGTGTTCTGTTTCTAAAATTAGAGACTCAGGTCCTTTAGAAAGGGGGCTGTGTACTTATTTTATAACCTAAAATTAGTGCTTTGTAGATAACACATCATACTGCAGGTGTTCAATAAATACTTCTTACTGATTTAAATGGAGATCACTTTTGCTATTATAAATGTATGCAATGTTATAAAAACCAGTAAAATCTGGCCAAAATTATGGCCACATGAAATTTAGTTTAATTCTGAACTCAATTATGAAATAATGTGTTTGACCTTCAAGAGTTCTTAATGACTGTTTCCTATGTACAAAAGGTACCAAACCATTTTTATTAATATGCTCCTAGCTTTATTTCCCCATATGATTATAACTTGAGCTATATGACCAGTACTAGTGGAAGTTCTATTTCAGGTTTATGCAGAGTTAAGTATTTTGTAAGTATCAATATGAAATTATCGCAAAGATAAATATTTCATACAAAAGGGCAAAACAGATCTTAAATATCCATAGATGGCAATTTTAGAAATGCAAGTCGAACAATTATGAAACTACGTTTATTTTTATTGCTAATGCCTAAAGTAGACTACAGAAAACATCATCTGGTCTCCTCCCTAAGGGAAGGATAGTTTTATCCTGCACATTTAAAAATTCCAAAGTTTACAAGTGGGTTTAAAATAAATAAATAAGTAAAATAAAAGTGGGCTCAAAACAGAGATATTCACATTTCTGACCACTGGCAAATTTGCCTGAAATACAGAGCCACATCCCAGTTCTTCAGCTGCCCATGTAACTCTGGGGTGACTGCCTGCACAAGGCCAGAACAGTGGTTTGCTCTTACCTGTCATACAGAAGCAGGAGGCAATGTTCCCTTCAAGAAGAGGCTCAAGCCACTGCTGCTTCTGCCTTTCACTCCCATACAGGTGGAGCAGCTCCATGTTCCCTGTGTCTATACACACGTAATAAGAAAAGCATTTGTTTCCAATCGAAACATTTACTAATATGAAGTACAAACTTTATGTAGATAATAAAGACATGCATCTTTTTAAAGCAAATGTTTACTAACAATATTTTGAGGCAAAGCAAGTATAATATACAATGAAGCTTTGCCATAAATAATTGTAAGTACATGGCAGTCCCGTGCATATTTATTCAACTTGTTCTGAACCACAGACACTTGTCTGTTTCATGCTAATGAAACATGGGTCTGATGAGGTCTACCTCAGTCAGGACTAATGAATTGACTGGCCTAACCTTTGTCTTGTTAACATGCTACACCAGGAATGAAGGCAACAAACACTTCTGGAAAACAACGTTATTCTACTGATACTCCAGTTCCTCAAACACACCCTGTGCTTTCTAACCATCGTATGTTTGCTTGGGCCAGGCCTTCTCTCAGGTAAAATTCCACATTCCTTCCTCAGTAAATTCCTGCTTCTTAGCCACCTTCACTGTGAAGAATCTCCAACTATGCAGTCAGAAATACTTCCTTCTTCTGAACTTACATAGTAATTATTGTCTCTTTACCACTAACATTGCTCTTACTTTCGTGCACCCCATTCGATTTATTTATTTATTTATTTATTTATTTATTTATTACAGGGACAGAGAGAGTGATAGATAGGGACAGACAGACAGGAACGAAGAGAGATGAGAAGCATCAATCATTAGTTCTTCATTGCCGTTATGACACCTTAGTTGTTCATTGATTGCTTTCTCACATGTGCCTTGACCGCGGGCCATCAGCAGACCGAGCAACCCCTTGCTGGAGCCAGCGACCTTGGGTCCAAGCTGGCGAGCTCGGGGTCTTGAGCCTGGGTCTTTAGCATCCCAGTCCGACGCTCTATCCAACTGTGCCACCGCCTGGTCAGGCCACCCCATTCGATTTAGAAAAGTACTAGGTCAGGGGTGCTCAATACATGATCACGATCTACTGGTCGATCACGAAGGAAGTGTGGGTCGATCACATGACATTAAAAAGACATTTGTCTTTTGATTGGCATACAGGGTAGCCAATCTGACGTCTGAACTTTTGACACCCTACGCGTGCACGTTAAACCTCGCTAACTTGTTCAGTTACATTGCTGCGTAGTTAGCCTTCAATTTATTTAAACTAAATACAACAAAGGGTATAAAAATGAGTGCCGTGGCTGGTCCGAGTAAGAAGCCTAAAACCTACCAATTTCATACAGAGTGGGAGGGGATTTTTTCACTATGTCATATTCTAAGTGCGTTTGCCTCATCTGTCTGTGTGCCATTGTTATTCCAAAGAAGGGAAATGTAGAGCGGCTTTTTCGGACTGTTCATAAAAACTATGACATTGACTTTCCTCCGAAAAGAGAGTTGAGAAGGAGAAAGGCGAAAGAAGAATACACACTATTAAATAGTAATAATAGTAACTTAAATAATGATAATATAGAAGAAACAAACTTATGTTTTGCATTTTTATTGTAGGTAGATCATTTTGACTCAGTCATCTGATAAGTAGCTCGCAAGCTAAAAAAGTGTGGGCACCCCTGTACTAGGACATATCTCAAGAATGCTAAACACAGAATCCTGCCCTGGGTAGACAATGGCAACAGATAACTTCAACCCTCAGAGGGCATTGCTCAGTGCCTAATAACACCATAGTATCAGCCTGAGTCTGAGGTTATAAAAAAAAGGGGGGGGGGGCTTCACGTCTACCATAGAGCAAAATGTTCTAAAAGCCTTTCTCTGGTTTTCATTCCAGCAACTTTCTGAAAATACTCTCTAAAACCTTTCCCTTGAATACTGATTACTTATGAGGAAGCATCTTCAACATCACCTCTTAAAATGACTTTAGAGGTAGTCACTAAAATGCCTATGAAAATTGAGTTAAGTCTAAGTTAAGTCTCTCAAAATACGTTTGTACCCTGTTTAGACATTCCTAATGGAGCTGAAGTTATATTAAAATGCAAAATTCTGAGATTAACACAAGCTTAAAATTCTTTTTGAATGAGGGAGAAAATGAGTCTTTAGTTGGAATTAATGAAGCTCATTGTTTTCTTTGCTTGTTTTAAATTCTGTGTTTCTTGTTAGAGTTCAAATGAGGTAAATAGTGAATATAAACTCTCCCAAAATTATCAGTTTATTCTGAGAAGCTGGCAAAATAGAGCTATCATTTACGGGTAAAGGAAAGAGCCTAGATAAATTACTTCTACATATTTTATTTTTTTTCAAAAATCAGCCCAATGGCCCCTATATTTTCCAGTAATAGGTTTAGAATTAAAATAGTTACTTTCAACATTCCAATATACAATATTGTATGACTTTTTGAAGGGCAAAAATCAAAAAGACAAATTAGAAGATGAAATGTTTCCCATATGCTTTTATGACTACTTGGGAAATAATTTGGGTAGCTTGAGTAGAAATTCATCTTTTATGCTTAACAAACCTCCCAAACTACTTAATTGGCTGCAATTACATACCATTTTTGTATGCTTTGGAAATGCTCCAAAACGCACTGCTCTAAGCCCTTCATGAAGATATCTCCACTACAAAGAGAAAATGCCTGGTTTTCTACTGATGATTTTATACATCTTGTTTGATGAGTAGAGTTACTGATTATGCTTTGACCAAAGAAAATATTTCCCTGGCCAATTTTAAAATGTCAGCAGTTTGGCGATATCATTTACACAGTACAATTGACAGACTTATGAAATTTTAATACTGAAAAAACGTCCACGGCCATCTTCTGAAAAATAAGTTCACAGGTCAAATGGAGAAATAGTGTCAGAGCTGTATCTGCAAAGGATGTCCTCCATTATTTTTCATTTTATGACCCATTAGTATGTTGTGAAATCAAAATATTTTTATATGTTTTTTATTTATTAATTTTTAGAGAGAGAGAGAGAAGGGGAGGAGCAGGAAGCATCAACTGCCGTATATGCCTTGAGATCAGACAAACCCAGGGTTTTGAACCAGCAACCTCAGCGTTCCAGGTCAATGCTTTATCCACTGCGCCACCACAGGTCAGGCCTACTGTGAAATAAATTTAATGGAATATGGCTAGCAAGCTATAAAAACTAACATAGATCGAATAGTATACATTAGACTCAGTGGAAAATATCTGAATGCACTGTATGTAAGAAACTTTGTTTCATGAAGCCTTTTTTTAATAATATATAAGTATTTGTCTCCCTCTTCTTTCACCCCACCACCCATCAATGAGGACACATACAACTACATATGCTACATATTGGGCCACAATATAAGATAGATTTCTTACTATTAAGTAACAAAAACAGTTTTAAAAGACTCCCAGCTCTCTTTCCACAAAATGAAGCCATCTATGCAGTATGATATAATAGCCTCACATGAATAAGATAAACTTTTAGAAACTTTGTAAATAGATTTCTTTACTTTTACAATAGCCTTATTATTAGATTAAAATGTAAATACAACAGCAATTTCATAAATCAGGCTTTTGAAGAGGGAAAACCACACCAGGGAAAAGTTGAACCATCAACAGAAGTGTATGAACTATCTCAATTGTTCCAAAGAAACAAAGTCAGAAAACAAAGAGGAAACACTTTGCTAAAACACCAAGTTGTGTTTTCTCTCAGACAGCCAATATTCCTCTTTTTGGCAGTTCTACCATCATTAACTCTTTTTGGGAGAGCTTCAGGACCAGGGCTATACAAGAAGCACAAAAGGCAATACTAAGACTAACTTGTGTGCAGGAACACTATAGGATATCATACCATCATCCTTCTACTACAAGTCAAATGCTAGCTCTTGACTGGCAACCTCAGAGTAACTTGTTCAAAAATAAATAAAAAAAGACATTCCCAGGGTCTACCCTTCACCCACTGATCAGAAGAATCTCTAGGTATAGAGCCTATGAATCTGGATTTTCTGGGTTTTTTTGGTTTTTTTTTTAGACACAAGATAGAGAGTCAGAGAGAGGGATAGATAGGGACAGACAGACAGGAACGAAGATGAGAAGCATCAATCATCAATCATCAATCATCAGTTTTTCGTTTTGACACCTTAGTTGTTCATTGATTGCTTTTTTACATGTGCCTTGACCGCGGGCTTTCAGCAGACCGAGCAACCCCTTGCTCAAGGCAGCAACTTTAGACTCAAGCTGGTGAGCTTTTGCTCAAACCAGATGGGCCCGCACTCAAGCTGGTGACCTCGGGGTCTCGAACCTGGGCCCTTCCGCATCCCAGTCCGACGCTCTATCCACTGTACCACCGCCTGGTCAGGTTGGATTTTTTTTTTAAGTTCCTTAGGTGGTTCTTCTTCAATCCAGGTTTGAAAACATCTTCTATACATGGACTCCATTCCATATTGCCTTTTACAAAAAAAGCTGGCCTCCTTCCCTCATCCTTTCAATTTTCATGCCAAAGTCCTTAGCAGCATCCTCGACACCCTCATTATACCCCATATCCAATCAGGAAATCCTCTTGACTCAGCCTTCAAAATATATTTAGAATCTTTCCACTCCTTCCACTGCTAGTACTCTAGAACAAATAAATCACTATCGTCTCTCACTAGGATTATTACAACAGACTCCCTGGCTTCCCTCCTTCCCTCCTTTTATTAGCAGCCAAAGTGATCCTTTTAAAACCCAAATTACATCTTGTCACTGCATCTTGTCACCCAATGGCTTCCCATGCCACTGTGAAAAGCCCTTTCCTGTTCTATATAGCCCAACATATAAATAAGGACCTTTCCTCTCTGATATGTTGTACTATTCTACCAGCCACACTGGCCTCCTTGGCTTTTCCTGGAACACACCAATCACACTGCATTAGGGCCTGTGTATTTTCTGTTCCCTCTGCTATGAAAACTATTCCCCCAGACATCAGTAGGGCTAACTCTCTGACCTTCTTTAAGTCTCTATCAAATGTCATTTCCTAACTAAGGCCTACCTCAACCATTCTATTTTAAATTATAATCCTTATTCCTTGTCTCTCAGCATTCCAGAGCTCCCACATCCTGCTGAATTTTTTTTCCCCAAATCACTTTTCTTTTTTTGTGACAGAGACAGAGACAGGAACAGATAGGGACAGACATACAGGAAGGTAGAGAGATGAGAAGCATCAAGTCTTCGTTGTGGCACCTTAGTTGTTCATTGATTGCTTTTTCATATGTGCCTTGACTGTGGGGTTACAGCAGAGCAAGTGACCCCTTGCTCGAGCCAGCAACCTTGGGTTCAAGCTGGTGAGTTGTGCTCAAACCAGATGAGCCCGCGCTCAAGCTGGAAACCTCGGGGTTTTGAACCTGGGTCCTCTATGTCCCAGTCCAATGTTCTAACCACTGTGCCACTGCCTGGTCAGGCTCAAATCACTTTTCATCTTCAAACTCACTTCATTCTTTCTTTTTCTTTTTAAAGATTTTATTTATTGATGAGAGAGAGAGAAAGGGTGAAGAGGGGGGAAGCATCAACATGTAGTAGTTGCACGTGCTTTGACTGGGCAAGCTCGGGGCTTTGAACCAGGAACCTCAGCATTCCAGATCAATGCTTTGTCCACTGCACCATTACAGGTCAGGCAATATAATTTCTTTATTTTTTTCAAAAATTTGATGAGGTCCACCTCAGTCAGGACTGAGGTATTACTGTACCTACTACTTCTTTTTGTCTCCCTCCATTAGAATGCAACCTCCATGTGGGCAGGAAACTTCGTTTATTTTATTCCTTGGTATAGCTCAAGGATCTAGAGCAGGACTTGGTACATAGCAGATTATCAATAGATAATTGATGAATAAATGGAAAGATAGCGACGCTAACCAAAAAATGTGGGACTATCTATTCACTCCAACTAGCCATAGAAATACCCAGTAGCCAATCAGGAAACCGCAATCCTTACACTGCCACTGCTTTTGGTGGCAGATTCCACCCACTAATAGCCTTACTGTAATGATGTTTACCAAGACAGGAATCCACTGAGAACATCAGATCCATTTTTAATATTTAAATCAAAGTAACTTAAAAAATAAAATTATAGACAAATTAATAAGTCAATGACTTTATGTGGGAAAACTTTCTTGTCATAAAATAGAGAATTTTAAATTCCACTCAAAATAGCTGAGACTGTGTTTTTAAATAATGTAGTAACCTGGTGCTTGGCAGTTAAAGACATCTGGAGCAAAAAAGCATTTTCCCGTTTCTTCAGCAATCAAGGCATAGTCCAGCTGGTTGAGGCTGCTTTCAGCTGGCAGAAACAAATTCCAGAGGCCCTGGGCTTTGGCCATTTCCTGTCAAGGTGATGAATACACCAGAGTGATCACAATTTCCATGACCTAAAATAGTCTTGTTTTTTAAAGCTATTGGTATTTATACATTTGAAATTTAAGAACACTTAAGTTATTTATTTCACTGTATCCTAGTACAAAAACAAGTACTTATTAATTCATCATGAAGCAATATTTTCTTAACTGTTAAAAAATGATTTTTCCTCCAAGCTTCCTTATATTTAGCTGAAAAACTAAATTGCTTGAGTATTTCTTAATGAATTATAGCTATTCGAAAGCTCCCACACCTGAATATAATTATGCCAAATTTATGCGTTGTGATTTTTAACATGTGTTGCTATTAGGATTTGAAAACATGAAATTTGGATTAAGCCCATGTGAGACTTGACTTTAGTCTCAGTTAAGTTACAGATGGTAGTGAGTAGTGTTGACTGTGTGTTTTTCTTTAAATATCTGTAAGAGGCTGTCTTCATCACATACCATATATAAAACACTATGCAACCTAATATGTATATTACAGAGTCTATTTTAAACTTCTTTAAAAAAGGTTATTATTGATATAATTATCCTCTACATATATAAGAAAACAGCAACAACAAAATGAGGTCTTAAAAAACACCTGCATATATATTTTTCAATGTTAAAGGTTTTCTTATTTTTCTTACCTTGAGCTTATCAATTACTGAAGGTTTTTTCCATTTGTCTACTGAATTTTCATTCTTAACATAGAACTCGATTACCTCCTTAAAGTAATAAAAAGAAAAAAGTTCATTAGCTAAAGTTAATACAAAGTAAATAATGCCATAAACTTACTATGCAAAGAAAATCTATTTAGGTGAAGCAGTTTCTTCAGCTGTTATTAAATCAGTAATATTTAGTTCTAAAACAAGACACAGGTATAAAATATTCAAAAGGCTTGCTGCTCACAAAATTATACTGCCTTAAATATTAGATAACAGACTCTCACAATCTTACACCAAGGTTTGACTTTTCATTCTCATCAATACAGCACACTGGATGATCACAGAAACCCCTCCCACGGTAGTACAACTAAAAATATCTGGTAAAATATTTAAAATAGTTTGAAAAATACATCTAGAAATGCATTTCTGTGCTGGAAGGAAATTAAGGACACTCAGAGCTCACAAATAAAAAACGCCTGACTTTCCGGGTGTGAGTGAGCACTAGCGCCGAGTTCACCTGGGGGCTGGGGGCTGGTGCAGGTTAGCCTGGGCCTTAGTTTTTAATGGTCACATAGGCAGGGGTCAGGAGACAAAGCCAAATGCCCCAAAGGGGCAAAAGGATCTAAGATCATCTCTTTCCTTCACCACAGCCAGGGTACATAATGGGTAAAACCTAAATGGAAAAACAAAAAGAACAGAAACCCACCCTTCAGAGGTAAGCCATGGGGAATAGGCCATATATAGGACAGACTAGGAAAAAGATCAATACTTCTAGCTTGAAGCCTGTCTTTACTTAAGTTTCGGATCTAAATTCAGAGATTTGTGGGGTCCTAATATCTCATGTCAAAAATTAAGCTACAGGACGGCAAGATGGCGATGGAGTAGGCAGACGTACCAAATTCCAACTCCCAGAACCAAAGTGGATTATAACTTAATTTTAAGAACCATCATCTGGATAAACCAACTTTGAACTAAACTAAGTGGACTCTTCAACCAAGGAACACAGAAGAAGCCACATTGAGACTGGTAGGAAAAGCGAAAATGTGGAAAGGGCTGCCCAGCTCCTCGGAGCAAACTGCAGCCCAGAGAGACTCACGTGGCAGGAAGAGAGTTTAGCGGAGGAGGGGCCTGGGTCCTAGGAACAAAGCCCCAGCCTGCAGCCCCAGAGCCTAGAAGAGGCGTTTGGACAGTATTGAGCTGTGAAACAAGTGAGGATACTGTTTGTGAGAAAGAGACAGTTTTCTCAGACCCAGGATTCTTTTCGAAGGGACAGCACAGAAAACTTCTCTCACAACCACTCACCCGGGGCTCCGGGGAACGGGGACAGAGGAGAGGACCAGAGCAGCGGGAAGAGAGTGTGGACTGGAAGGCACAGGGAGAAACACTCTGAGGGACAGCCAACCTAACTAACCCCTGGGCTGACTCACTTCCTTAATCGAAAACGAGTATTTCCCCTGGAACTAGCAATACCAGCAAAGGGAGATAGGACACCAGCCAAACAAGCTCTCCCACGGCACTTAGAGCAGAGCTGCTTAGACAAAGAGAGCTTCCAGGACTACATTATGGAGTGTTAGGGTCTGAGCTGCAGTGCCCCTACCCACACTGCTGAGGGTTGCTGGAGGGATGGTGGCAGTGGGACACTGAAACGCAGTTCTGTTGGCGGGGGCAGAGGCGCAGCCGGCGTGAACTCAGTCTAGCCCTGCAGGGGTGGAGGGGACGTGCGAAAGTGGTCCGGAAGCTGCGGGCCCGCCTGCAGCCCCACCTGCAGGGGAAAAGTGGGAGGCCAGGAACAGGCAGAGATCTGCTGTTGAGAAAAGCCCGCGGCCTACAGGCGCGCAGCATCACATGGCCTCCGAGGTTTGCGACCCTGCATAAGTCAGCCCTGACCGCGGGGGTGGGCCTAAAGCCCGGGACAGGCAGAGGCTCGCAGCTGAGTGCACACCAGCAGCCCAGCCCAACCCAAGAAACCACGGTGAGCAGGCTCTGACCGCGGGGCTGGGTGGAAGCCCAGGAAAGGCAGGGTCTGCAGCTGAGCAAAGGTGCTCACCCCTACCCATGGTGCTGAGGCTTGTGGCTTGAGTGTGGTGCACAATCTCACCTATGGGGGCAAGGCGAAGGCCCAGATAAGCTGAGGCTTGTAGAGCTGGGCACCAGAACACAGCCCCTCCCGTGGAGGAGAGGCGGAAATCACAGCAACAGCCGCAGTGGGCCAGTGCCGGCAACGCCCATACCAAACCGCCCTAGGCAGCGGTAGAGGGGGTGGTGAGCATGCAGACAGACCACACCTAGGGAATACAGAGGCAACACCCATTGGACTCCAGTGGCCACACCCTCCTTATATACGGACGAAATGGGCAGGCAGAGAAATGCAACCCAAATGAATCAAGAGAAATACCCAGAGAAGGACCTGAATGAACCAGATATAACCAAATTACCAGGTGCAGAGTTTAAAATAATGATAGTTTAGGATGTTCAAAGAGATTAGAGAACAATGGATAGTCATTATGAACACCTAAAGAAATAACAAGTATCAAAAAAAAATGGAAATAATAAAAAAGAATCAGACAGAAATGACAAATATAGTATCAGAACTGAAGACCACAATAGAAGGAATTAAAAGCAGGATGGATGAAGCTGAGCATGAAATCAGCGAGTTAGAGGACAAAATAAACAAAGGCACAGAAGCAGAGCAGAAAAAAGAAAAGAGACTTAAAAAATCTGAGGAAACTATAAGGCAGTGGTTCTTAACCTTTTTTGAGGTACCGAACACACCAGTTTCATATGCGCATTCATTCACCAAACCCTTCTTTAGTGATAAATAAAATATCTTTTTTTTCCAAATTCAAGACATAGGTATATGTTTTTATACTGGTGCACAAAATGAGCCGTGCATGAACATCACCTTGCTCCAAGAACAAAACCAACAAAGTGCATGAACTCACAACAAATTACAGTATTACTTTATTCTGGGCTCCGCGGCAGAGGCTTCTTCGAACCCCTTAGACTGACTCATCAAACCCTTAGGGTTCGATGGAACCCAGGTTAAGAACCACTGCTTTAAGGGAGCTCTGTGACAACATGAAGAGAGATAACATCCACATCATAGTGGTTCCCGAAGATAAAGAGAAAGAACAAGGGATAGAAACTTTGTTCATTCAAATCATAGCTGAAAACTTCCCTAAATTAAGTCCGGAAAAAGTTTCACATGTTCAAGAAGCACACAGAACTCCATTAAAGAGAAACCCAAAGAAATCGACACCAAGACACATCATAGTTAAAATACCAAAGCTAAGGGATAAAGAGAAAATTTTAAAAGCTGCAAGAGAAAAAAAAGGCTATCACCTACAAAGGAGCCCCCATAAGGATGACATCGGACTTCTCAACAGAAACACTTGAGGCCAGAAGGGAATGGCAAGATATAATCAAAGTGATGCAGAACAAGAACCTACAACCAAGACTACTCTATCCAGCAAGGCTAACGTTTAAAATTAAAGGAGAAATAAAGAGCTTCCCAGACAAAAAAAGCCTCAAGGAATTCATTAAAACCAAACCAATTCTGCAAGAGATGCTAAGGGGCCTGTTGTGAACAGTTCAAACGGGGAAAAGAATATAGCAAAAGAAGAATACAGCTTTAAAGAATAAAATGGCAATAAACAACTACATATCAATAATAACCTTAAATGTAAATGGAATAAATGATCCAATCAAAAGACATACGGTAGCTGCGTGGATAAAGAAACAGGACCCATACATATGCTTTCTACAAGAGACACACCTTAAAACAAAAGATGCACATAGACTGAAGGTAAAAGGATAAAAAAAAATATTTCATGCAAATGGAAATGAAAAAGAAGCTGGGGTAGCAACACCTATATCTGACAAAATGAACTTTAAAACAAAGGCTGTAGTAAGAGATAAAGAAGGATACTACATAATGATAAAGGGAACAATTCAACAGGAAGATATAACCATTATAAATATCTATGCACCAAATAGAGGAGCCCCTACATACATAAAGCAGACTTTAATGGATATAAAGGGTGAGATTAACAGCAATACTATAATAGTAGGGGATTTCAATATCCCACTAACATCACTGGATAGATCCCCAAGAAAGAAAATTAATAAAGAAACAGCAGAGTTAAAAGATACACTAGATCAACTCGATTTAATAAATATCTTCAGAACTTTTCACCCTAAAACAGTAGAATATACATTCTTTTCAAGCGCTCATGGTACATTCTCTAGGATAGACCACATGTTAGGACATAAAAGTGGTCTCAACAAATTTCTGAAGATTGAAATCATATCAAGCATTTTCTCTGATCACAATGCCATGAAACTAGAAATTAACCACAAAAAAACCCTGAAAAATATTCAAACACATGGAAACTAAATAGCATGTTATTAAATAATAAATGGATTAACAATGAGATCAAAGAAGAAATAAAAGTTTCTAGAAACGAATGACAATGAGCATACATCAACACAAAATTTATGGGACACAGCAAAAGCAGTACTGAGAGGGAAGTTCATAGCACTACAGTCATACTATTAGAAGCTAGAAAAAGCTCAAATAAGCAACCTAACCCTGCATCTAAAAGAACTAGAAAAACAACAGCAAATAAAGCCCAGGACTAGTAGAAGGAAGGAAATAATAAAGATCAGAGTGGAAATAAATGACATAGAGGCTAAGAAAACAATACAGAGGATCAATGAAACCAGGAGCTGGTTCTTTGAAAAGGTAAACAAGATCGATGAACCTTTAACTAGACTCACCAAGAAAAAAAGAGAGAGGACGCAAATAAATAATATTAGAAAGGAGAGTGAAGAAATAACAACTGACACAACAGAAATACAAAGTATTGTAAGAAAATACTATGAAGAACTCTGTGCCAAAAAATTAGACAATCTAGGTGAAATGGACAAATTTCTTGAATCATAGAATCTTCCAAAAATCAATCTGGAAGAATCAGAACACCTAAACAGACCAATTACAACAAATGAGATTGAAACAGTTATTAAAAAACTCCCAAAAAAGAAAAGTCCTGGGCCTGATTGCTTCACAAGTGAATTCTAACAGAATTTAAAGATGAACTAACTCCTATCCTCCTCAAGCTATTTCAAAAATTTCAAGAGGAAGGAAGACTT
The DNA here is from genome assembly GCA_037038555.1 of Rhynchonycteris naso. Lineage (NCBI taxonomy): Eukaryota > Metazoa > Chordata > Mammalia > Chiroptera > Emballonuridae > Rhynchonycteris > Rhynchonycteris naso. The sequence goes on along the minus strand of CM073004.1, from coordinate 43,027,788 downwards.
CCAAACTCCTTTTATGAGGCGAGCATAATTCTGATCCCGAAACCGGGCAAAGATAATACAAAAAAGAAAATTATAGGCCAATATCCCTGATGAATTTAGATACTAAAATTCTCAACAAAATATTAGCCAACCGGATCCAGCAATATATGAAAAAAATCATACACCATAATCAAGTGGGATTTATTCTGGAGAGGCAAGGCTGGTTCATTATTCTCAAATCAATCAATGTGATTCATCACATAAATAAAAGAAATGACAAAAATCACATGATAATTTCATTAGATGCAGAAAAGGCATTTGATAAAATCCAGCACCCATTCATGCTCAAAACTCTCAGTAAAGTGGGAATACAGGGAACATTCCTTAACATGATAAAGGCCATCTACGACAAACCCACAGCAAACATCATACTAAATGGGCAAAAATTATAAGCAATCCCCTTAAGATCAGGAACCAGGCAGGGGTGCCCCCTTTCACCACTCTTATTCAACATAGTTCTGGAAGTCCTAGCTACAGCAATCAGACAAGAAGAAGAAATAAAAGGCATCCAAATTGGAAAAGAAGAAGTAAAACTGTCATTATTTGCAGATGATATGATATTGTATATAGAAAACCTTAAAGTCTCAGTCAAAAAACTACTGGACCTGATAAATGAATTCAGCAAGGTGGCAGGATATAAAATTAATACTCAGAAATCAGAAGCATTTTTATACACCAACAATAAACTGTCAGCAAACGAAATTAAGGAAACAATCCCCTTCACTATTGCAACCAAAAAAATAAAGTACCTAGGAGTAAATTTAACCAAGGAGGTTAAGAACTTGTACTCGGAGAATTATAATACATTGATAAAAGAAATCAAGGAAGATACAAACAAGTGGAAGCATAGACCGTGCTCATGGTTAGGAAGAATAAACATCATTAAAATGTCTATATTACCCAAAGCAATTTATAAATTCAATGCAATACCAATTAAAATACCAATGACATACTTCAAAGATATAGAACACATATTCCAAAAATTTATATGGAACCAAAAAAGAACACAAATAGCCTCAGCAATCTTAAAAAGAAAAAATAAAGCAGGATGTATCACTCTTCCAGATATCAAGGTATACTACAAGGCCATTATACTCAAGACAGCCTGGTACTGGCATAAGAACAGGCACATAGATCAATGGAACAGAATAGAGAACCCAGAAATAAACCCACACCTTTATGGACAACTGATATTTGACAAAGAAGGAAAGAACATACAATGGAGTAAAGACAGCCTCTTTAACAAATGGTGTTGGGAAAATTGGACATCTACCTGCAAAAAAATGAAACTAAACTAGACCATCAACTTACACCATTCACAAAAACAAACTCAAAACTGATAAAAGACTTAAACGTAAGCCCTGAAACCATAAGCATCTTAGAAGAAAACATAGGCTGCAAGCTCTCTGATATCTGTAGCAGCAATATCTTTGCCAATTTATCTCCACGGGCAAATGAAATAAAAGGCAAGATAAACAAATGGGACTATATCAAACTAAAATGTTTTTGCACAGCTAAAGACAATAAGAACAGAATAAAAAGACAAACCACACAATGGGAGAACATTTTCGACAACCCGTCTGATAAGAGGTTAATAACCAAAATTTATAAAGAACTTATAAAACTCAACACCAGGAAGACAAACAATCCAATCAAAAAATGGGCAAAAGAAATGAATAGAAATTTCTCCAAAGAGGACATACAGATGGCCAATAGGCATATGAAAAAATGCTCAACATCACTAATCATTAGAGAAATGCAAATTAAAACCACAATGAGATATCACCTCACACCAGTCAGAATGGTGCTCATCAGCAAAACAACACAGAATAAGTGCTGGTGAGGATGTGGAGAAAAGGGAACCCTCCTGCACTGCTGGTGGGAATGCAGACTGGTACAGCCACTGTGGAAAACAGTCTGGAGATTCCTCAAAAAATTAAAAATCGAACTGCCTTTTGACCCAGCTATCCCACTTTTAGGAATACACCCTAAGAACACCATAGCACTGTTCGAAAAGAAGAAATGCGCCCCCATGTTCGTGGCAGCATTGTTCACAATAGCGAAGATCTGGAAACAGCCCAAGTGTCCGTCAGAGGATGAGTGGATTAAAAAGCTTTGGTACATATATACTATGGAATACTACTCAGCCACAAGAAATGATGACATCGGATCATTTACAACAAAATGGATGGACCTTGATAACATTATACGGAGTGAAATAAGTACAACAGAAAAAAACTGAGAACAGTATGATTTCATACATAGGTGGGACATAAAAGTGAGACTATGAGACATGGACAAGAGTGTGGTAGTTACTGGGTGGGTGGAGTGAGGAGGGGGTGGGAGGGGGGAAGGGGAGGGGCACAAAGAAAACCAAATAGAAGGTGACAGAGGACAATTTGACTTTGGGTGATGGGTATGCAACATAATTGAATGATAAGATAACCTGGAGATGTTTTCTTTGAACATATGTACCTTGATTTATTAATGTCACCCCATTAAAATTAATAAAAAAAAAAAATAAGCTATATTGTTCCTGGTGACAGGGCCGAAAAGGACCTGGCAGAATCAAAAGCAAATACTTCCTGGAGGAAAGAGCTTTAAACAAAGCCTTACTGAATTCCAGCAGATAAAATTTCATTTCAAAGACCATGAGTTCAAAATAAAAAATTAATGAACACTCAAGGAAACAAGCCACCATTAGCAAGAATTATCAAAAACAATAGTTCAACAAAACAAAAACATGCTCCCCAAGAACTAGATAGAATAACGATCTGACACAGAATATAAAATATTTGTGTCTAATATATTTCAAGAATAAAGGAAGAAATTAAAAATATGACAAAAGATTATCAAAATTGGCCAAATTTGAAAAAGAACTGAATGCTACATAAGGAAAGGAAAATCCATAGTAATTACACTTAAAAACTCAATGCAATGGTTCTCAAAGTTTGGTGAGTTTCAGAATCATTTGGGGAATTTGGTAAAAGTACAAGGACCTAGGCACTATCTTACTTCAATGAGCCTGAGGCTTCTGTATTCTTTCCTAGCTTTTTAGACAATTATGACTCAATCCACATTTTAAAAGCCACTGCTCTATGGATGGTTGAAAAAATCAGATACAGGTAAAAAATAAATAAATAAATAAAAGGATCTGAAGAAATTTCTCCTTTACTGAATGAAGCATAGAAATTTAATAGAAGGAAAATATGGCCCTGGCCAGTTGGCTCAGTGGATAGAGTGTCAGCCAGTGTATGGACATCACGGTTCAATTCCAGTCAGGGCCCACAAGAGAAGCAACTGTTTCTCTTCCTCTCTCTCTTTCCCTCTCACAGCCAGTGGCTCTACTGGTCTGAATGTTGGCCCGGGTGCTGAGGATAGTTTGGTTGGTCCAAGTGTGGGCCTCAGGCACTAAGGATAACTTGGTTGGTCCGAGTATTGGCCTCAGGTGCTAAAAATAGCTTGGTTGATTCGAGCATCAGCCTCAGATTGGGGTTGCCAGGCGGATCTTGGTCAAAGCACATGTGGGAGTCTGTCTCACTATCTCCATTCCTCTGACATAAAAAAAAAAAGAAAAAATGGGAGTCTTCGATAAAAAGGATAGAAGAGATGGGATGTTGGAAAATAATAGATCTGAGAATTTTTAGAACTTTTTAGTTTAGTTCTAAGAACTACCTTAGAGCTGATAAAAGACACCAATCCTCAAATTCAGAAAGCTCAATGAAGCCAGAGCACAGTCAACTGCAGAACCTCAAAAAGGAAGAAAAGCTCTTCAAAGAGGAGATTATTGATAATTTAAACAATTAAGATTGAGAGCTGACTTTTCAGAGCAACAAATGAGGACAGATATTAGTAGGATAATATCTTCAATTGTTGAGAGAAAATCACTGTCAATCTAGGATTCTATATCCAACAAAATACTCTTCCAAAAATTAGGACAAAATACTGTCATTAGAAAGAAACAAAGAAAGGAATAAAGACACACAGGTATAGAGAGATAGAGAAAGAAAAGATGAACAGAAACCAGTACTTCCTTCAACCAGGAAAAGAAAGTAAAAGAGGGAAAAAAGATAAAAGCTTATGAGAAGATTCTCATTAAAGGAACTTGATTCTAGAAGAAACATCTGAATTGCAAGAAGTAAACAAAATGATAAATATATGGGTAGTAGCCATATAAAACAGTAAGTAACAGTAATCTCTAGTTGGTGCAGCTAAAGAATCAAGATGAACTAAAATCTTGGACTAGAAAGGCATTCTCCAATTCTCTGCTATCATAGCATCTTTGTACATACTTTACATACTTGTTTTTCCCTATACTTGGGCTAGTAGAATTATTTTACTAGATTAAAGGCTATGAACATTGTAAAAACTCCATATTACAATTTTTTTTTTTTTTTTTTTTTTTTTACAGGGACAGAGACAGCGAGTCAGAGAGAGGGATAGATAGGGACAGACAGACAGGAACAGAGAGAGATGAGAAGCATCAATCATCAGTCTTTTTCATTGCCGTCACGACACCTTAGTTGTTCACCAATTGCTTTCTCACATGTGCATTGACCGCGGGCCTTCAGCAGACCGAGCAACCCCTTGCTGGAGCCAGCGACCTTGGTTCCAAGCTGGCGAGCTTTTGTTCAAGCCAGATGGGTCCGCACTCAAGCTGGCGAGCTCGGGGTCTTGAACCTGGGTCCTTCCGCATCCCAGTCCAATACTCTATCCACTGCGCCACCGCCTGGTCAGGCCTTTTGACTTAATTTTAATTCCACAGGTTTATCTGTAGCATTCCCTTGGCATAATTTAAAAGCATGGAGATTTTTGGGATCAGGTTCTACAGCAGGTCAGTGCTAAGGTGGGAGGGGCACCTAGTTAGGGATTGACTATGATATGATACCATGGCGCTCCTAGAAGCAGAGATAGCAGAAATAACTCAGTAGCCCTTGAACACAAATATATTCTTTACATACAACACTTACCTTTTCGGCTGGAAGGATGTGCTCTTGCATGAAATGCTTCACCCTAGCAAGAACTTCCTGGCCTCTCCTAGTCTGTACAAACAACTCTCGGGTAGTATCAACCGGGGGTACTGTAGTTCTGTAAGTTCTTTGTTTAAAAAAAAGTTAGAGATAGCCAAAATTATTACATTTGAAAATAATGTGAAGTCTTCCCTAGCTCCCCCAAAATAGCACTCAGAAAGAGTTGGCACATTTGGAATTTTTTAAGTCTTTCATATTACGGGGTGAGCGCATAATCACTTTATTTTGACCATCAAAACTTTAATGCTTAAACATTATTTGGGGAAAAGTAAGCCTGGCATGACCTCAATCAATGATAGTGTTGAATCTTTATTGAAGTAATCTGTTAGAATCTCTATAAAAGGACAAAAGCAACCAAAGAAATTGAACATAAATTTAATAATTACTCTTAGCATATGCCTGATAAATATACCTGCTGGGTGTCATTATAAATAAGACATCTACAGATCGGTTACATAGTGGAGATCACAAATATCCATCTATAAAGTGAACTGTAAAAACATAACTGTCCTAACATTATGCCATAACTACTTGTGGCTCGGGCAGAATTCCCAGGCACAGCATCCACCACAAATTCACTAAGTCCCATATATCACACCACTTAGGTGGGAGTGTGGTTGGCAAAGTGTGTTAGATGCCTCAAAATGGGCTCCACTGGCAGAGATATGGATCTCAAAGATGCTTACAAAAAGTCTGAATAGCCTGACCAAGCAGTGGTACAGTGGATAGAGCGTTGGACTGGGAGATGGAGGACCCAGGTTTGAAACCCCAAGGTCACCAGCTTGAGTGTTCACCAGCTTGAGCATTCACCAGCTTGAGCATTCATCAGCTTGAGCGTTTACCATCTTGAGCGAGGGATCATAGACATGGTCGCTGGCTTGAGTCCAAGGTTGCTGGTTTGATCAAGGGTTCACTTGCTCTGCTGTAGCCCCCCGGTCAAGGCACATATGAGAAAGCGATCACTGAGCAACTAAGGAGCTGCAACAAAGAATTGATGCTTTTCATCTTTCTCCCTTCCTGTCTGTCCTTATCTTTGACTATCTCAATGTCTCCATCAAAAAAATAAGCCTGAATAAAATTTCATGACGTGATGGTGGAAGAGAGCAACATTTCAAAATTTAATAAGCATCTTATATAATTTAAAGTTTAAACAGGCATATGTAAGTAACAAATATTAGAAGGAAACATTTGAGAGTTTTATATATAGCCTTAAAAATTTATATACACAATTTGTCAAAATAATCATAAATATAGGTATTTTCTTTATATATGAAGTCAATTTATTTTCAGGCAGATAAAGCATTTACCAATCAAACTATTGTGATTGGCAGCAACAATCTTAGTATAAGAAATACAAACAACCTCCTGACCAGGCGGTGACACAGTGAATAGAGCGTTGGACTAGGATGCGGAGGATCCAGGTTCGAGACCCCGAGGTCGCCAGCTTGAGTGCGGGCTCATCTGGCTTGAGCAAAACGCTCACCAGCTTGGAACCAAGGTCGCTGGCTCCAGCAAGGGATTACTCGGTCTGCTGAAGGCCCGCGGTCAAGGCACATATGAGAAAGCAATCAATGAACAACTAAGGTGTCGCAACAAAAGACTGATGATTGATGCTTCTCATCTCTCTCCAATCCTGTCTGTCTGTCCCTATCTATGCCTCTCTCTGATTCCCTTCTCTATCCCTGTTAAAAAAAAAAAAGAGGCCTGACGAGGCAGTGGCACAGTGGATAGAGCTTTGGACTGGGATGCGGAAGACCCAGGTTCGAGACCCTGAGGTCACCAGCTTGAGTGCGGGTCCATCTGGCTTGAGCAAAAAGCTCGCCAGCTTGGACCCAAGGTCGCTGGCTCCAGCAAGGGGTTGCTCGGTCTGCTGAAGGCCCGCGGTCAAGGCACATATGAGAAAGCAATCAATGAACAACTAAGGTGTCACAACAAAAGACTGATGATTGATGCTTCTCATCTCTCTCCCATCCTGTCTGTCTGTCCCTATCTATGCCTCTCTCTGACTCTCTTTCTATCCCTGTTAAAAAAAAAAAAAAGGAGGCCTGATGAGGCAGTGGCACAGTGGATAGAGCTTTGGACTGGGATGCGGAAGACCCAGGTTCGAGACCCCAAGGTCACCAGCTTGAGTGCAGGCTCATCTGGCTTGAGCAAAAAGCTTGCCAGCTTGGACCCAAGGTCGCTGGCTCCAGCAAGGGGTTGCTCAGTCTGCTGAAGACCCGCAGTCAAGGCACATGTGAGAAATCAATCAATGAACAACTATGGTGTCGCAACGGCAGCAAAAAACTAATGATTGATGCTTCTCACCTCTCTCCGTTCCTGTCTGTCTACCCTATCTATTCTTCTCTCTGAATATGTCCCTGTAAAAATTAAATTAAAAAAAAAAAGTAGAAAAGAAAAGAAATACAAACAACCCTTATCCCCCTAAAGTGTATAACCTTAACATACCTAATAAAGGCTCTAATTTGAGTTAGCAAAGAATTCTATTTTGCTTACCTTTTGGAGAGTAGCAATCCAGTTTCTGCCAGGGGTTGCACAACATTGGCAAACTGAAAGCTATTGTCAGACACATTATTCCCCAGAAGATACCTACTATACACTCCCTATAAATAAATTAATGAAGAACAATTAAAATTCATTGAAAACTGTTCTTTACTAGTCTTTGAAGTTTCCTAGCTATGTGAACTTACAAGGTACCAAGATATAAACGAGATGATCAATTCTATTAATTCACATGAAAGAATTATTATCCCCCCCCCAAAAAAAATTAAGAGTCATGGGATTAGCCAAAAAACATATATAAATAACACACAGACACAGACAACAGTGTGGCAAAACCAGAGGGAAAGGGCTGTGGGTCAGGTGGAGGACAGGTGGGGAAAATAAGAGCAGAAAGACTTTACTTGGGTGGAAGGTGCACGACATGGTGTGCAATGGTATTATATTGAGTAGTACACTTGAAATCTGTATGGTTTTATGAAGCAATGTCATCCTAATAAATTAATGTTAAAAAAGAGTCATACTTGTATCATCTGGTTAAGACGTTCTCATCCTAACAGAATTGTAACCGGAAATCAAATCAAACTTGACAATGAGCTCAGCAGTTCCCAAAGATAATAAACTGGTAAGTTATATTACTTCTAAAAATCACTGCTCTCCATTCTTAGCGGGGGAAAAACATCTAAAGAAACCAAAACAAAATAAACTATAAGACCAAAGAGAAAGCAATGAGATGACCTCTAAGAATATTTTATTTCATTTTTTGGACCTCTAGTTTAGGTAAAACGTCTCCATTGAACAGTGTTAGCTGAATGTTAACTAGTTTTCTTAACTGTCCATGTTCTGTACTTCCAACAATAATATATACTCACTCCTCTCCCCTGCCTCCCACCAAAACACAAGTAAATTTAAATGTCTTTTAATTTTTAATTTATTGTGTAAACATGGTTTCAAGTGTCCCACTCAATAGAACACCCTCGACACACGGCATCATGCCCCCTCACCCCATGCAAAGTCCTTTCCATCCTCCCCCTTCTTCAATGGCCTCTTTTCCTCAGGCTATTGTTACCCTGTTTTCTGTATCTATGTGTTATGTATACAGTATATAATTTAATTAATCCGTTCACCTTCTCTCATCCTGTCCTCTTTTACCCCTTCTCTCTGACAGCTGTCCATTGTTCCACGTGTCCATGCCTCTGTTTCTATTCTGTTTCTCAGTTTATTGTACTCATTAGATTCCACATATGAGATCATATGGTATTTGTCTTTTTCTGCCTGGCTTATTTTACTTAGCATAATAATCTCCAGGTCCATCCATGCTGTCGCAAAAGGTAAGGTTTCCCTCTTTTTCACAGCTGTGTTGTATTCCATCATGTAAATGTACCACAGCTTTTTTATCCACTTGTCCACTGATGGACACTTGGCCTGTTTCCAGATCTTGACTATTGTAAATAACATTGCAATGAACATGGAGGTGCATATCTTTTGAATTAGTGTTTTGGGATTTTTAGGATAAATTCCTAGAAGTGGGATAGCTAGGTCATAAGGCAGTTCCATTTTTAATTTTTTGCGGAATCTCTATACTGTTTTCCACAGTGGCTGCACCAGTCTGCATTCCCACCAACAGTGCAAAAGGGTTCCCTTTTCTCCACATCCTCGCCAATACTGTTGTTTGTTGAATTGTTAATGACAGTTATTCTAGCACATATGAAGTTAATATCTCATTGTGGTTTTAATTTGCATTTCTCTAATGATTAGTGATGTTGAGCATTTTTTCATATGCCTATTGGCCATCTGTATGTCCTCTTTGGAGAAGTGTCTAATCAGGTTCTTTGTCCGTTTTTAAATTAGATTGCTCACCTTCCTAGTGTTAAGTTTTATAAGTTCTTTGTAAATTTCTGTTATTAGCTCCTTATCAGATGCATTGGTAAATATTTTCGCCCATTGAGTGGGCTGTCTTTTTTAAAAAAAATATTTATTGGGTTTTTTTGAGAAAAAGAGAGAAAGAGTGAGAGAAATAGAAAGGCATGGGGGAAGAGTGGGAAGCATCAACTCATAGCTGCTTCTTGTATGTGCCTTGACCCAGCAAACCTGAGGACTCGAGCTGGCAACCTCAGCATTCCAGGCCTACGCTCTATCCACTGTGCCATTATAGGTCAGGCTGTCTTTTTATTTTAATGGTGTCTTTTACTGTGTAAAAGCTTTTTAGTTTGATATAGTCCCATTTGTTTATTTTGTCCTTTATTTCACTTGCCAATGGAGAAATATCAGCAAAAATACTGCTATGCACCTCACCAGGTGGTGGCGCAGTGGATAGAGTATCAGACTGAGATGTAGAGGACCCAGGTTCAAATCCCTGAGGTTGCCAGCTTGAGTGCGAGCTCATCCGGCTTGAGCGTGGGCTCACCAGCTTGAGCACAAGGTAGCTGGCTTGAGCCCAAAGGTTGCTGGCTTGAACACAAGGTTGCTGGCTTGAGCAAGGGGTCACTTGCTCTTCTGTAATCCCCCAGTCAAGGCACATATGAGAAAGCAATCAATAAACAACGAAGGAGCTACAACAAAGAATTGATGCTTCTCATCTCTCTCCCTTCCTGTCTATCCCCATCTATCCCTCTCTCTGTCTCTGTCACCAAAAAAAAAGAATATATATACAGTATATTGCTATGAGAGATGTCTGAGTCTACTGCCCATGTTTTGTTTCAAGATTTTTATAGTTTCACAACTTACATTTAAGTCTTTTATCCATTTTTAGTTTATTTTTGTGAATGGTATTCTAGTTTCATTTTTTTTACATGCACCTTTCCAATTTCCCCTACACGATTTATTAAAGAGACTGTCTTTAATGTATATCCTTGCCTCCTTTGAAGTTTATTTTTATATAATTCTTTAAATTTTATTTTTATTCATTTTAGAAAGGATGGAGAGAGAGAGAAAGGTGGAGGAGCAGGAAGCATCAACTCCCATATGTGCCTTGACCAGGCAAGCTCGGGGTTTCAAACTGGCAACCTCAGCGTTCCAGGTCAACACTTTATCCACTGTGACACCACAGGTCAGGTTATATAACTCTTTATATAATAAAATGCTAATAGTTTTTCCATTATTTTCAATTTCATATTTATAGTTAGAATGAAATGTTTATGATCATCTCTAAGGCTACTACTATAAGGTAAAGCAAAAGTAGGTTTTCAGTTGTGAGTACACAATATACAAAGTTTATTCTTGTATTATTATTAATTACTTTCCATACAAACAACTGTAAACCTACTTTTGCTCCACCCTGTATATAGTGTTTCTTTTTTATTTATTTATTTTTGTGTCAGAGACAGAGAGAGTAAGAGAGAAGGACAGATAGGGACAGACAGACAGAAAGGGAGAGAAATGAGAAACATCAATCCTTTGTTGCAGCTCCTTAGTTGTTCATTGATTGATTTCTCATATGTGTCTTGATGGGAGGCGGGGGCTACAGCAGACCTAGTGACCCCTTGCATAAGCCAGCAACCTTGGGCTCAAGCTGGTGAGCCTTGCTCAAACCAGAGGAGCCCACGCTCAAGCTGGCGACCTTGGGATCTTGAACCTGGGTCCTCGGCATCTCAGTCCGACGCTCTATCCACTGCACCACGGCCTGGTCAGGCTAGTTTATAACATATATTAATTTCAAGCATAACTCATGTCAAACTTTTATTTGTAATGAAAATCCATTTTAAATTCAAAACCCATTTGATACCTGATTTGTGGAAACTGACAAATATAGAAACATTGCATAAACCCTGTTTTGAGAAACTCATCCAACACAAAATTGAGACTCATGGACATAGATAAAAGTGCAGTGGTTACCAGGGGGAAAGAAGGGATGGAGAAGGAGGAGGATGGGAGGAATAGGAGGGGCTTAAAGAGAAACAAAATATAGGGTGACAGCTTTTCTCTTTTTATCATTATGTCTCTCTCCATCTATCTTTCAAGTTTATTTTACCATAAAGTCACAACATATTTTGCTAATCAACTTTATTCTTTGCCAAATTCCTATTCTGTTAATTCTAGATTTATATTTTACCAATGTCTGGTATTTGTCATTATGAAAAGCCAAATGGTCTAAGGATAAAGAATATAAAACCCCTGAAGACCAGAAAATATTGCCAATCACCTGACCGGCGGTAGTGCAGTAGATAGAGCTTGACCTGGGACACTGAGGTTCCAGGTACGAAACCCCAAGGTCACTGGCTTCAGTGTGAACTTGCTGGCTTGAGCTTGGGATCACAGACATGATCCCATGGTTGAAAGCTTGATCCCAAAGTTCACTGGCTTGAGCAAAGGGTCACTGGCCTGTCTAGAGCCCCCTGGTCAAGGCACATATGAGATGCAATGAACTAAAGTGCTGCAACTACGAGTTAATGCTCCTCATCTCTCTCCCTTCCTGTCCTCTTACTCTTTCTCACTCTCTTGCAAAAAAAAAAAAGTAAATATTGTCAATAGTACATTAATAAATAATAATGATACACATATTAAAAGCAAATAATTACCTGCAGTATTCCAGCCAATTTAAAATATGCAAGGGCAAGAAAGAAATTCCAGTTAGGAAGAATAGAATTAATTCCCCTGCAGCGGCAATATATTGAAATTAGCTCTTCCATTGATGGTATCCCTATAAAAATAGCATGTACTGTAAACTTTCACACAAATCTCATGGTGAATATTTTAAAATATTGTAATATCGCATATGTTTATGAAATTAAATATAATAACCATTAGTCCACATAACAAAACATATTCGAAATATTGATTTCTAAAAGAACACTATAAACAAAGGATCACATTTTGTCATAAGTTACTAAAAGTGGAATGCTATATTCAGAAAAATTAATAAAGAATAAAATAATTTAGAAACATTTCAAAACCAAATAAAAGCTATTTATCTAAAATTGTTATATAATGCTATTATTAAGTTATGAGCAGTAATAAAGACAATTTTATATTAATAAGCAATTTAGGCATAATGATGTTTTCATACCTCTGTTTTCTTGAAGATAAAAGCCTGAATTTCTCAATCGAAGTGTCCTTGGCCAAAAGTAGAACAGGGAGAGGTAAGCTAAGTCTGACAAAGGATGACCAATGGTTGAAAGCTCCCAATCCAGTACAGCTATAACTCGAGACTGTAATCAAAAATAAAAAGGTTTGAACATATTAAATCAAAAACAACTAAAATGAGAAAATAAGTGAGATAGAATATATTCAGAATCTTATTTTCCATCAACAGCAAAGCTGAGCTCATAGCTTGTAGTCTTTACCCACACTTGCAACTCATTAATCATGTAACTAGCCTTGATTGTGTAAAGCCAAGTCCTCTGATGCCATTATTGGCCATCAGTTCTCCAGCCTTTTCCTTTGCACAGCCTTAATATCTCTCCTAATGAGCAGAAGCAAAAACAGCTGAAACTTCCCAACTGGGAATAACTGCAGTAAAGCAGAAATTCTAATAATTACTTATAATTTAAGAGTCTAGGCCATGTGTAATTAAGAGTGTCTTTGGTGATGAATTTTACTACATAACAAATATCTCAATCTTATGGCAATTGTGATTTTTTAAATAAGTTATTTCACGGTGTAAATATAAAAATGTAATTATTATAAAAGATGTTATTTATTTTATGAATAGAAAACATACCATTGTATAGCAACATGATAACAGTCATGTGATTTAGATAACAGAAAACTTTCCTCATTCTACTTTGTAACTATTCATCAAGGGATCTTACATCTTTATGTTAAGAACATAGGACATTCAGCTGTAAATGCAGGGTGGAAAGCAATTTGTAGAATAATATGGCCCTGGCTCATTGGCTCAGTGGTAGAACATTGGCCTGGTGCGTGGATGTCACAGGATCTATTCCAGGTCAGGGCACGTAAAAGTGCCCATCTGCTCCTCCACTCCTACCCCTCTTGCTTCTCTCTCATTCCCTCCTGCAGCCATGGCTTGAGTGGAGCGAGCTGGCCCCAGGCACTGAGGGTGGCTCCATGGCCTCTGCCTCAGGTGCTAAGGGCTTAGTTGCTGAGCAACCAGCAAGGCCTCAGATGGGCAGAGTATTGCCTCCTAGTGGGCTTGCCGAGTGGACCCCGGCTGGGGCATGTGTGGGAGTCTGTCTCTCTACCTCCCCTCTTCTCACTGAATTAAAAAAATATAGTATTTTTAAATTAAAAAAGTTAAAAGAGTACTCAAAGTTGAAAGACTATACACTAAACTGACAGCAATGCTGTGGTTACTTCAGAGGATTGGGCAGGGAGAAATGGGGTACAAGAAAGGGAATCTCCATGGGAGCGTTCTGCACAGAGGAGTGACATGATAGGATTTACCTTTTGAGGGTCACTCTGGCTGCTATGTTTGAATGGACTGCATGTAACAGGCTCAGTGAGGAGTCTGCAGCAATAATCGAGATATACTCAAGCAAATAAAACAGCAGAGCTCATCTGGACATGTGAATAGCTGGGTTTCATGCCTTTATATAACTCTGTATATGCTTGAACTCCCTTGTTAAATTGTAACTTTGTGGAAAAATGTGGACTTTGAAATCAGACAGACCTATATTCAAATCCTAGCTCCACCAACTACTGACTGTGTAATTCTAAACAATCTAGTTAGCCTTTCTGTTCCTCAATTTTCTCAGTCATAACATATATCTCCTTGTATAGGATTAAGTGTGACAATTAACTGAGGCCAGGTAGCATGAGTGTTTTGTTTACCAGTTCCTTGCAAAGTGGCTGGCATATAGTAAGTGGCCAATATGTATTTATTCAATGAATACGTACAGAGCCTGACATATAACAGGCAATTAGAAGAATTATGGAAAAATTTGATACTTCTTTGCTCCATAATTTCACTTTCTAAGACTTTTATAATATATTATAAACTACTATTCCTGCTAGATTGATAAGCTAAAGGAAAACATTGGATGCATTTTTCTCTATCATTCTATTTGTTTCTGTGCTCTTAACAGCCAAAGAAAAGATGATATGATGAGACTTCTTTATGCTATAAGTGTTTACCTTTTTCTCTGTGAAAATTGGGAATCTCTTCTAGAGTTACATTTCAAGATATCTGAAACAATTTTTAGGTAATTACACAAAGCTATAAAACAATGACAAGTGAAAAAAAGTTTATGGTTAATGAAATTGTATCAATTAACATAAACTAATTGGCAATAGTCTATATCTATTTGTATACAGAGCTATGAAAAGCTCAGCACAACTCCTAGTGGTTGAGATGAATATTTACTAGTTCATCATGCTGTTAAAAAACTTATTAATAAAATTATTTATGACAGTTTTCCTGTAACCTCAGCACAACTGAATGTTTTTCTTTTTGTTGATTATGTTCTATATTGAGTTTTATTTTTCTATGTATGCTTTTGTACTACTGAATTTTATTAAAATATATGCATCTTTCCTTTTCAAAACAAAAGAAATATATACAAGCTAACAGGATACAACAGTAGATGAAGAAGCCAGGGAGGAAGATAATAGAATTTTTAATAAAAAGATAAAACTAGGAGTAAGGCTATTACATAAAATCAAATATCATAAGTCACATGTAGTTGTTAATATAGTAATATCTGCTCTGAGTTTTCTATGGACAAAATAAAGTGTGAAGCATGATCAGTCACAATGTTAATAATGTATGTAGCTTAAAAACAAACCAGCCGCTCAAAAGTGACAATTTTTCTTGACAATGAGGCTTAAGAAAAATGTCACCTTTCGATCTGCATGAAAGAGCTATTAATAGAGGGCTGTAATGTCTACAAGAACATCAAGAGAACTTCAAAGCACATATAATCTCCAGAAAGCAACTTATGCTGGAAAATGACTAAAAAGACAAAATTGAGTCAAGTACAAGGCAAGACCATATGCTGAGAGTGGGAGTTTCAATAAGAAAAACAACTTGAGAACTTGAGAAGGATGGAAAAGATGTGAAAAAGCCATTTTTAAAGTCACAGATTTTATAAGTTGATGCTGCTCATCTCTCTCCCTTGCTGTCTATTTGTCTCTGTGTCTCTCTCGCACACGTGCATGCACACACACACACAAACACACAAAAGTCAGATCTTACAAAGAGGTGAATTTCCAACTTAGATGAAATTATGTAACATGAATACCTGCAGCAAAAATATGACTCAAGTTCAGTGTCGGAGATTGTGTAAAGTTAAGAAGATTCTGGAATAAGAAGTTATCTAAGGATAAGAAACCTTATATCTCTTATATTACTTGTACACATCCACAGTAAAAAAAAAACTATTAATTTTCCTGACCAGGCAGTGGTGCAGTGGATAGATCGTCAGACTAGGGATGTGGAAGACCCAGGTTCAAAACCCCTAGGCTACCAGCTTGAGCGTGGGCTCATTTGGCTTGAGCAAGGGCTCACCACTTTGAGCACGGGGTTGCAGGCTTGAGCGGGGGATCATAGACATGAGCCCAATGTCACTGCCTTGAGAAAGGGGTCAAACGCTCTGCTGTAGCCTCCCAGTCAATGCACATATGAGAAAGCAATCAATGAATTAAGGAGCCACAATGAATTGATGCTTCTCATCTTTCCTTTCCTGTCTATCTGTCCCTATCTGTCTCTCTCTCTCTCTTACTCTCTATGTCTGTCAAAAAACAAAAAAGTATTAATTCAACTGGTAATAAAGAAGGTAGTTTATTTATTTATTTATTTAAGAGGCAGGGAGGCAGAGACAGACTCCTGCATGCGTCTGGATTTGGATCCACCCAGCAAATCCCCTACCAGGGATACTCTGCCCATCTGGGCCTTCTGCTCTGTTGCTTGGCAACCAAGCTATTTTAGCAGCTTACAGGAGGCTATGGAGCCATCCTCAGCACCCAGGGCCAACTTTGCTCAAACCATTTGAGCCATGGCTGCAGGAGGGAAAGAGAGAGAGGGAGATAGATAAAGAAGGTGAGGGGGATGGTTGGAAGAGCAGATGGTCGCTTCTCCTGCATGCCCTGACTGGGACTTGAACCTGGGACTTCCACATGCTGGGTCAATGTTCTACCACTGAGCCAACTGAACAGGTAATTTTTTAAATGACTGATCATGCCCATATGGGCCAGGCAGGATTAGAAGTCAAATGAAGCCATAAGGGGTTCATGGATTCTAGAGTAAGAGCAATTGAGTTTGTAGCATTTCAGAAGACATATAAAGAAATAAAAGAAGTAGAAAGTGAAGAAGGCATAGTCAAAGACAAGGGGTTTCAATTTCTGGGTCACTCAAGTTGACCAGTTCCAGTGGAGATGAGAAACAGTACAATGTAGAAGGAATTATATAGCATTGGAAATCTATAAACCTCAGTTCAAATCCTAGCTTTACTGTGTAAATTAAAAAGGTTGAAAAAACCCCAATTCCCATATGTTTTCTAGGAATAAAATTAAAATTAATTAATTTTTGAAGGCTGCAAGGCATTTATGACTTCCAAAGAACAAGGATATATATATATATATATATATATATAATTTGTTATTTTAAATATATCTAATTACTAGTTAATGAATGCAGATGAAGTATCTATGGGTTTATCTGTTTATAATGAAGTATACAGTGTGTCTGTAAAGTCAGGGTACACTTTTGACCATTCACAGGACTGACATGCACCATGACTTTACGGACACACTGAATTTGTCTTTCAAGTTGAAATGGCAATATGCACCTAAAACTCCAAAATCTTAAAACACTTTTCAGCCAGATGGATAAGATTTACATTTAGAAAATTAACAGTATTTTCCAGGAAAACTGGATTTCTTTTAAACACTGCAGTGAGCGAGTTGCACGGCTGAAATACACGCTTGAGCATGCTTCAAATACTTGTCATATAAGTGAATGGAAAATAACTAGGGATTGCAACACTGAGAAATATGCTTTTGTTTCGCCATAAGCTTTAATAACCCTTTACTGGCTAACCACACAACCACATACATTCCTGGAAGGTTTATCACTTAAAATTTTATTTTCTTTCTTAATTGTTTGACTTTCTGATGATAAAAATAGAGCATGCTGTTTTGCAACAACAAAAAACAATAAAACCTCAAACCATAAACATTACAGAAATGTACAGTTTACAAGCCTCCTATAATTTTATCCCCTACAACTAGTGTTTAAATTTTAGTAAATATTATGAAAGATTAACTTTTACCTTAATATTTTTCTGAAGAATAGAGACTGATAGTCTTAGAAAAGAATTTTAAAAAGCAACTCTGAAATTCCCTTCACACCCAAATTAAAAGACACACAGTGTGAATTTCCTGGTTTTGATAATATGCTATAGTTGTGTGAAATTGTTTGGGGAATGTGAATGACGGGAACACAGGACTCATCTGTACTTTTATTTCTTTTGAGTCTATAATTGTTTCTAAATAAAAAGTTAAAATAAAAATCGAGGAATAGGGAGGGGTTAAATGATTTGCTTTATGGTACACTGTTAGAGGATTAAAAATTAAGCAAATATATGAGATGGAAATAGTTACTTGATTAACTAAAATCAATTCCTTCAACATGGATTCATTCAGAAATATGTAACCACCTGCTACATAAATGGATAAGATAGTTACAGCTTTAAAGGTGCTCTCAGTCTAGTAGGCCCTCATTTATAGAGAACCTACCATATAGACTCTACAGGCAAAGGGGAAAAAAATTAAATCCTTACCCTTAATGGAAAAATAAAGAGCTTTCAACCATATTCTTATAAATATATACTGGAAAGCACATACATATACATATTCAACTCCAATTTGTGGACTGCTTTCATACAAAAGGAACAATCTAATTTTCTATTTACTTATGCAATTTTAAAAATAAAGTGGAAAAGATAAACTATTGACTAAAATTAAATTCTAAAGTTCTGTAACTCTGAACAGTCCACAGTAGGTATTGTTCTATCTTTGACTCTCGTAGTTCATGTTGTGTGATACACTTCGGTTTATAATGTTCTCAGCTG
This sequence comes from Rhynchonycteris naso, assembly GCA_037038555.1. Classification (NCBI taxonomy): domain Eukaryota; kingdom Metazoa; phylum Chordata; class Mammalia; order Chiroptera; family Emballonuridae; genus Rhynchonycteris; species Rhynchonycteris naso. The sequence goes on along the minus strand of CM073004.1, from coordinate 43,009,250 downwards.
TTACCCTTTATCTCCATCAGTATTTTGAGCTTATTTAAGAACTGTATTTCCACCAGACCAGGTGGTGGCGCAGTGGACATGAAGAACCCAGGTTCAAAACCCCAAGGTTGCCGGCTTGAGCGCGGGCTCATCTGGTTTGAGCAAGGTTCACTAGCTTGAGCCCAAGGTTGCTGGATTGAGCAAGGGTCACTCGCTCTGCTGTAGCCCCCTGGCCCCCATCAAGGAACATATGAGAAAGCAATCAATGAACAACTAAGGTGCCGCAAAGAAGAACTGATGTTTCTCATCTCTCTCCCTTTCTGTCTGTCCCTATCAGTCCTCTCTGGCTCTGTCACAAACACACAAAAGAACTGTATTTCCTTTCTAAAACCATGTGTCAGAGCACATAAATTAGTAAAAAATAAATGTTAGTTGACTTGCACTTTGTCAACCATGTTACTTCCATAAAAAATTAGCTATAGCATTTATAGGAGGCAGGAATTGATTAAACCTGATTTAACCAATAATTATAGTATTACTGGGTATAAGGTAGAAGACATTTACCAGCTACCATATAATGCTAAAATATTAAAAATAATGATATAGCCTGACCAGGCGGTGGTGCAGTGGATAGAGCGTCGGACTGGGATGCGGAAGACCCAGGTTCGAGACCCCGAGCTCTCCAGCTTGAGCGCAGGCCCATCTGGCTTGAGCAAAAGCTCGCCAGCTTGGACCCAAGGTCACTGGCTCCAGCAAGGGGTGGCTCTGTCTGCTGAAGGCCCGCGGTCAAGGCACATGTGAGAAAGCAATCAATGAACAACTATGGTGTCGCAACGGCAACAAAAAACTAATGATTGATGCTTCTCACCTCTCTCTGTTCCTGTCTGTCCCTATCTATTCCTCTCTCTGACTCTCTCTCTATCCCTGTAAAAAAAAAAAAGATAATGGTATAGGTAACAAATTAGTAGTGTAGCTAAATAGCTTAAAGCAATGCCTACCAGTTGTTACTTAAAAAAAATTTTTTTTCTCTCTTCCCAACTATTAAATATTCTACTTGTCTAAAGGAAGATGATACCTGTTTGTCAACTTTAACCCTAAAGGAAATGATTTTCTAATATGAGATTAAATATAAAGAAGGAATAACTTTTTGGTACTTACTGTAGTATGTCATTACTTTCAGCATATTATGCTAATCCTAAAATTTAACATCTTGGTACACAACATATAATTCAAGAGATCTAGATCTGAATTTTTCCTTCCTTGCTTAAATAATGAATAGAAAAGAACTACAGTTACAGAACACATAGAGGACTCTGACTTTTTCAAAAGTAAGCTATTAAAATATTAAAGAATCAACCTGACCAGGCAGTGGCTCAGTGGATAAAGCATCAGACTGGGATGTAGAGGTCCAGGTTCAAAACCCCAGTAACTGGCTTGGGCATGGGATCCCCAGCTTGAGCAGAGAGTCATTGGCTTGAGCGTGGGATCACAGACATGACTATATGGTCACTGGATTGAGTCTAAGATTGCTGACTTGAGCAAGGGGTTACTGGCTCAGCTGCAGCCCCTTCCTCCTTCCCCCGTCAAGGCACATATGAGAAAGCAATCAATGAACAACTAAGAAGCTGCAACGAAGAATTGATGCTTCTCTATCCTGACCTGTGGTGGCACAGTAGATAAAGCGTCAACCTGGAACGCTGAGGTTGCCAGTTCAAAACCCCGGGCTGCTTGGTCAAGGCAAATATGAGAAGCAACTACATGTTGATGCTTCCCGTTTCTCCACCCTCCCTTTCTTTCTCTCTCCTCTAAAAATCAATCAATTTAAAAAAATTAAAAGAAATAAAAGAATTGATGCTTCTCTCTCTCTCTTCCTTCTGTCTGTCCCTCTCTCTCTGTCTCCCATAAAAAATAAGATAAAATATTAATGAGTCAAATGACATATCTCAAAAACAGGTTAGATCCTGCTATATTTTTAAGTTATAAGCTTTTATAGTTTTTCCAGGTTATAAATTAGTACTTTTTTTTTTTTTTTTTTACAGGGACAGAGAGAGAGTCAGAGGGATAGACAGGGACAGACAGACAGGAACAGAGAGAGGTAAGAAGCATCAATCATTAGTTTTTCGTTGCCGTTGTGACACCTTAGTTGTTCATTGATTGCTTTCTCACATGTGCCTTGACTGTGGGCCTTCAACACACAGAGCCACCCTTTGCTAGAGCCAGCGACCTTGGGTCCAAGCTGGCGAGCTTTTGCTCAAGCCAGATGGGCCTGTGCTCAAGCTGGCGAGCTCGGGGTCTCGAACCTGGGTCTTCTGCATCCCAGTCTGACGCTCCCTCCACTGTACCACCGCCTGGTCAGGCTAAATTAGTACTTTTTTAAATTCTCCTACTCTCTATTTAACAAAGTTAGAATTCAGAGTTCATCAGTGCCATTAACAAAAAGATTATACACACATATATAATTACATCTACATCACTTTAATATCACTATAATTTAAAAAAAATGTAGGATTTTTAAAGAAAAATTTTGTCTTGCTGATGAAAGTGCTCACATGTTTATATTACATTTGAACTTTCAATTGGTACAGTACCACTTGTATTATGACGACAATGCCATTTATAATGCTACTTTTCTTCATTTTTAACTTTTTATTTTTATTTTTATTTTTTTCAACTGTGACTCCAGACAGGATCCAAAGACGAGTTTTATCCATCTCTTCTCTGGGTTTTATGGAGACTTATTTTACCCTTCTGTGTTAGCCTCCTAAGGCACTGCGTCAACCTTAAAAGGGCTTAGGAAAGGGCGCATTTTTAACTTTTTAAAAATTTTTTTCATTTTTTTAGAGGTGAGAAAGAGAGGGGGAGGTGGAGAGAGAGAGAGAAAAGAGAGAGAAGGGGGGAGGAGCAGGAAGTATCAACTCTCATATGTGCCTTGACTGGGCAAGCCCAGGGTTTTGAACCGGTGACCTCAGTGTTCCAGGTTGACGCTTTATCCTCTGCGCCGCCACAGGTCAGGCTCTTCTGTCCTTTTCTTATAGGGAAAGAAGATAAAAAAACCCAAAATTGAGCACATGAATTTCGAGCAGCTCTTTCTGCTCTCAAACATCTTCATATTGAGAAAACTAATGAACTCAGAAAACCTTCCTCTAAGAAGCAAGATTCAGGAAGCTGTAAATCATTTACATTGGTGTCAGAAGACTATGGGCCAAGTGTCCTACCCAAAGACATACAGGCAATGAGGGGGACTGAAGTAGCTTCCTCATTCCCACCACACTCCTTCAGTCCTAGGCCTCATTGTCCAGTGGAGGAGGGTTATCGTTTTTATTCGTTAGTGCTCTTTCTGCCACCTATGTCAGAAAACCTGCAGGACTCATTTCTCAAAGGTTGGGTGCTGAAGACACTCCTGAATGTAGGGGAAAGGTGGGGATAGGCTGGGTTCCTTCAGCACTCTGGGGGGAACATCCGAGTACGTGTGTGCCATATCAGACCTACTTAATTTATTATAAACATGGCTTTCGGTACCTCTGTAGGGTGGAAGACTATGTTGTCTAGTTTGAAATCTCCATGAATCAAACTTTCTTCATTATCATTATCTGGCAAGTTTTTCATTAGCCAGTCAGAGAGCTGGTTCATGGCAGGGATGTCCTGGTGAGCTGCAGCTTGATACTGCTTTGTCCAGGTTGATACCTAAAGATAGATAAATAAGAAAAATCATACAGCTAGAACTGGAATGTAAGATTCAGCAATTCTAAAATTAAAACAAAATTCAAGTATATCAAATTGTTTTATTTTTAAATACTCAAGACAAATGCCTGTGATGCTCATCTTAGCCCAAAACAATACCAGCCTAAAATCTTAAACACTTAAGTCTTTCTTCCATCTAGTTCCATTTTACTTACATAGATATTTTTATTTTAGCAAGAGAGACAGAGAGAGGGACAGGAAGGGAGAGAGATGAGAAGTATCAACTCCTCATTGTGGCACCTTGGTTGTTCACTGATTGCTTTCTCACATGTGCCTTGAGCGGAGGGCTCCAGCAGAACAAGTGACCCCTTGCTAAAGCCAGGACCTTGGGCTCAAGCCAGCGACCATGATGTCATGTCTATGATTCCACACTCAAGCTGGTGAGCGTGTGCTCAAGCCAGATGAGCCTGCTCAAGCCGGTAACCTCAGGGTTTCAAACCTGGCTCCTCTGCGTCCCAGTCTGACGCTCTATCTATTGCGCTACTGTCTAGTCCGGCTTACTTACAGACATTTTTATCACACACACATATACACACACAAATAATCATAGAAAGGTAAATTATGGAAGGGTCACAAAAAACAACCCTTGAAAAAGAAATATGGGGGCCAGAAGACAAAGGGAGCTTTTCTCATTTAAATACACTTTCTTATTACCCTTAGAATCTTCTAACTATGTATATTGTAGATATGAGTAGTGTAAATACTTTTTATTGTTCTTTCACTCAAATGTAAACAAATCTATTCTCAAAAGAATCCATCAGCTGAGACCATACTATTTATTTGCTTATATCTATCTCTCCACTCCTATCTCTGTTTTATTTATTGCAGTAAAGATATTTGTTTGGAATAATGCAGACCTGTGTTTAAATTTTGTCTAAGCCACTTATTTGTGTTGAGAACTGTTTCCCCAACTGCAAAATGGGAATAATGTTTTGAGGGCTGTTACAAAGATTAAAAAGACCTAGCATATAGTAAGTACTCTCTAAACCTTAGTTCCCTTCCTTCCTCCCCTCAGTCGCCTCAAAAAGACATAAGTACAAAGGAAAACAGCCCCATACATATCTGGTCTTGCTGTTCTTTTTATCTGAAATGCTTGTCATCTCTTCCTTGTCACTCTAGACCAGTGGTTCTTAACCCTTTTTGAGGTACCGAACCCACCAGTTTCATATGCGCATTCACCAAACCCTTCTTTAGTGATAAATAAAATATGTTTTTTTTTTCCAAATTCAAGACATAGGTATATGTTTTTTTACTGGTGCACAAAATGAGCCGTGCATGAACATCACCTTGCTCAAAGAACAAAACCAACAAAGTGCATGAACTCACAACAAATTACGGTATTACTTTATTCTGGCCTCGGTGGCAGAGGCTTCTCCAAACCCCTGAGATCAACCCATCGAACCCCTAGGGTTCGATAGAACCCAGGTTAAGAACCACTGCTCTAGACTGTATCCTTCCTTACACAGTGTACGGTATCTCTCTCTCTCAGGAAGCTTTCCCCACTTAAGCAAGGGCATACTGATATCTACCATTTGAATGGAATAGCTCTCGTAATAAGTCCCAATCAATCTACTACTTGATTATACAGTATACATTTTTATACCTTTTTAAAGTTCATGTAAGTGAGATTCATATATAGCTCTTTTAAAATGAACATGGTTCCTTTGGGGGAAGAACTTATTTTTATTTTCTTGATACTTACCACAGTACTCAGCACATCTTAAACACAATCATGCTTAATTAATATGTTAACTTAAAAAGGAAAAATTGTATAGAAATATGTTGGTAAATTAAGTGAAAATATGGAAACAACTTTAAATGTGCATTCATGTACATTCTGTCAGTTACAGAAGTTTGCTAAACAAAACCTGACATAAAATTACTTTATGCTTAAAACAAGTCAAACTGAACATTGTCATTAAATGTTAGAGCCAAGTTTCAGAAAAGTATAAGTGATTGGTTTTTATTTTGACTAATAATGTACACATATTATTTCCAAGAACTTGAGAAAAAGAGCTCTGTACGTGGCTTTGTTACCTGTCTTTTGCAGTATCCAGCACCTGTACCATGTCCTTCCAGATGCAATGAGTTTATATTCAAAGAATGTAACCGAGCCAGGGTTTCGACCATGGCCACATACAAGGCTGAGCGCTCTGCTGGGCTAACTCCAGGAATTGTGACATCACGAAAAATTCGACCCTAAGGAAGCAATTACAATAGATAATTAAAAAGAAAATAAATCTTTTCATATCAACTTTTGTGGTGTCACCATACTTTATTGACTACAAAAAATATCAGGATAACAGTTTTGCAACCAACACCAATTTTTTTATAAAATATGCTAGAAAATATTCATTTTTGAAACATATCTAATAGAAGAGTATATATGTCAAGGGAAAATACAAAGATATGCCAAGATGAATTTAAAGGACAAAACTACCCTCAAGTTATATTTAAAAAAAGTCTTTTAAACAATTTGAATTTATCTTCCTTAATGGACTGATTTTCAATTTGGAGTTTCTCCTCCTTCCCTCTACAGTTTATATCATTACATATAGCTCTTTACTGACACCTAGAGGAAAACACTGTGCTCAAATTAAAAGTTTAAGCTCTTCGCCTGACCTGTGGTGGCGCAGTGGATAAAGCGTCGACCTGGGAACACTGAGGTCGCCAGTTCAAAACCTTGCACTGGTCTGGTCAAGGCACATATGGGAGTTGATGCTTCTAGCTCCTCCCCCCTTTCTCTCTCTCTCTCTCTCTCTCTCTCTCTCTCTCTCTCTCTCACTCACTCTGTCTCCTCTCTAAAATGAATAAAAATAAATTTAAAAAAAAGTTTAAGCTCTTACAAAGCAAACTAATTACCTAAAATTCTTATTAAGAAACTATTATTAACATCTAATTTCTATCTTTAAAATGTTTCCATTGATTTGAGAGAGACAGAACGGCGAGGGAGAGGAATGGGGGGACAAGGGGAAGAAGAGGGAGAGAAGGGGAGAGTGGGAGGGAAAGAAGGGGAGAGTGGGAGGGAGAGAAGGGGAGAGTGGGAGGGAAAGAAGGGGAAGGATGAGAAGAGGGGAGGAGGAGAGGGTAAAGGGAAAAGAGAGGAGGGGGAGGGGGAGAAAGAGAGAAAGGAAGGGGGAGGGGGAGGAGGTGGGAGGAAGAAGGGCATCAATATGCCATTCCACTTAGTTGTTCCATTTAGTTGTGTACTCGCTGATTGCTTCTCGTACATGCCCTGACTAGGGATCAAACTCACAACCCTGACATGCCACAATGATGCTTTATCCACTTAGCCACCGGGCCAGGGCATGAATGACATCTAATTTCTTAATTAAAAATATGCCTAACCAGGTGGTGGTGCAATGGATAGGGCATCGGACCAGGATGCGGAGGACCCAGGTTCAAAACCCTAAGGTTGCCAGCTTGAGCGCAGGCTCATCTGGTTTGAGCAAGGCTCACCAGCTTGAACCCAAGGTTTCTGGCTTAACAAAGTGTCGCTTAGTCTGCTGTAGTCCCCCGGTCAAGGCACGCATGAAAAAGTAATCAATGAACAACTAAGGTGCTGCAACGAAGAATTGATGCTTCTCATCTCTCTCCCTTCCTAACTGTCTGTCCCTATCTGTCCTCTCTGTCTCTGTCACACACACAAAAATAAATAAATAAGAATAAAAATAAAAGCAGCAACAAAGAAGATTGAGTGTTAATTTACCTGCACATGTTCCATCACGTAAAATTCTGTTCCAATGACAGAAGCATCACTGCAGTACAGTAAAGGCTTGGGAACAGGGAATCCAATTGAAAACAAAGCTTTCTGGACTTTAAATTCTCTATCAATCTAAAGGGGATGGTAGATTATTAAAAATAAGCAACACAGAAGTTTAATAACTACTTCTGAGCTAACATTAAGATTAGAATTCAATTTTAAAACAACCCAGAGGATAATAGTTTCCTTATTATTTTCCTTAAATGTCATCTGAGTACAATTATTATAAATTAGGCCAGCACTAAAACATGATAATTTAATTAAGCTAAAAAGGATAGGTATATTCATGGGGCTTAATTCTGGCTCTGGTAATATGAAGGCAACAGATTCTGACCACATTATTTCACAGATATTGTCATAAAACATCTCTTGGTTCTCAGCAGTTCCCTGATCACTGGCTACTGGCTCACTCTGCCTCTCTCAAGTTTCCCAAGGGGGCTCAGGCAAGTCTCTGTTCTAATGCTCTGGGCACAGCTGGCTACAGGATACTGGGGGAGACCAGTGGGTACCTGCAGAAGGAAAACACAACTGCTCCTTCTGGAGATCAATGGGGGTACTTGTTCCCAAATCAGGGGTATGCGGGTCCTTCCAGGTGACTGAGGCTGCTATGGGGCTCAAGACAACTATTGGGGAAGGAGGCAATGAGAAGCAAGCTGTACTGAAGCAGGCTTCCAAATAAGATAGTGAGAACAAAAGGGCTGACTCATCTGTATGCGAAGTTCCCTTGCCCCAGACTCAAGCAGTGGTGACTGATCACTCCTAAGGAGAAGAAACCATGAGCTCACAGGGACAACAGGGATAAAGCAGCCACTGCTGCAATAACTAGAGCAGGGAGGTGGCTACATCTATGACCAAGGTGAGAGAAGCCAGCAGTGCCAATGGCTGTGGAAAGAGTGTTTATAAGGACTCTGCTGCTGGGAAATGGGGGCAGGGTGGAATGGAGGTAGGGCCAAAAGGGTTAAGGAGTCACAAAGTCGATGGCAGAGTGGGAGCATCACTTTTCAATGCAGACTTGGGAAAAATAAAGGGAGCTGAAACAACCTACTCCAGATCCTTGAGCAGAGAGCATTATGTCATCTTCTGTTTTCTGGTAGGATGTTATCAAACAGAGAGACATATTGAGCTATTTATTGGGGCATAAATCTCTGGATAGGTAGGGATTCTCCTTTAGCCATGATAAGTTGAGGCTTAATAAAAGTTATCCAAACTTTTTGATCTTATGCATCCAAGTTACTTCATGTTTATAGGAATATGATATGGGCCAAGAAAGTCCGATTAAGCATTTTCTATTACTGTGATATTAAGCACACCATAACGGCCTGGAAAGTCAGCTGGACCTGGGAAGTACCTGTTATACATGATTATAATAATACTCTAATTATAAATATTAATGTTCTCTAGGACTTTTCTGTATTCTCCTATTTTCTTCTCTAAAAATTCATAGATAATGTTTCCTCAAAACAGAAAGACTCAATTAAAAAACATCTTTTCTAATTCTCATGGTCTGCTATTTAGAAGACACTATAAAATCATTATTTAAATATTTTTATCCCCAAAAGATCAAGGAATTGTCATAGCAAATACTTTACAGTAATTCAGTGAAGACTGTTATAAGATATAATGTGTTCTTAAAAACATAATTTAAATGCTATATTTCTTGAAATTCACAAGAGAACTGGGTATTGTTCAAGATTATTAGCCTGAAGATGGGCTTAATTTCAGTTTCAAATCCTTTTTCAAAACCAAAACAGGAAATAAAATTCAAAAGAAAATTTTATCTGAATAAATAAAATGCATTTTTGTTATATGATAATTATGAGATGACTTTTAAAAGCAATTGTTTCTGTGAATATAAAATGCATTTATTTATCAGCAATGCATTTGTACACCATACCATATGTGCTTTAGGAAGAAGTGAACCGGGTGGTTTTTTTCTGAGTACATATTCTTGAAAGCCCTTCTGGAGATAAAAGGTTGGATTGGACTGTCCTGATCTAGATAAAAGGAAAGAAAGGGTCAATTATAAAGATATATTTTCCTGAAATGTCAGGAGAAACAAAAAATGAAAATCCATTTCAACATTGGAAAGCCAAGAGTGGCGCCCAGAAACTCAGAAGATGAGGTTTTGGATAGTAAAAAGCAGATGGCAACAACAGCTGGAGAATCTCTTATCCACAGGTAGAAGAAAGGACCTTACTCACTGCCTGCAAGTCATGAGTTTTATTAGAAGTACCCCTAGAACAACGCCCAGAACTAAGTAAAAAAAGGCAGAGAGAAGAGACTGTAGCTGATCAGTCAGAAAATTAAAGGATGCTGGAACAGCTGGGTCAGTGTTCCCTCATCTGCCACTGGAGAGATAACCCACATATGCATGACTGAGGTTAGCACTCAACTACAGCTCCCTACAGTGGGAACTCTGATAAGCAATGTACTAGAGGGGATATCTGGACTAGGGAAGTGCAACAGTGTTCCAGGTAACTCACAGACCCAGGATGCTGGCTTTCCCCACCAGCTGAACAGAAATTCTCACGTCGGCTAAGGAAATACATTCCAGCTACCATACCAAAACTATCTAATTTATACCTTCATTTACAATAATATGAGCGGTTGAGAATTACCCAACTTTTAAAGAATTCCAGAGCATGAAAGAGAGGCCTTAAACTAAACATACAGAAGAATAAATCCCTGAAGTAAATGGTAATACAGGAAAGTGAAAAAAGACTTTTTCTCAAAGTTTCTCCCTAGGCCTCCAGCATCCACCTGCAAAGAACAAGTCAGACTGAAGGCAGCAGCATCTTTCTCCTACAAGCCAGACCTATCTTTCCCAACAATCATATCAACGAGCACTGATCTTGGTTTTATCTAACCCGGTGTGGGCACCTTGTAGCATAAGAAAGTGGAAAAATGGAGCCTGACCAGTGGTGGCACAGAGGATAAAGTATCGATCTAGAACACTGAGATCGCTCGTTCAAAACCCTGGGTTTGCCTGGTCAAGGCACATATAGAAGGCAACTACTATGAGTTGATGCTTCCTGCTTTTCCTCCCTCCTTTTCTCTCTTTCTTCTCTCTAAAAATCAATAAATAAAATCTAAAAAAAAAAGTACTACATGTACCTGACCAAGCAGTGGCACAGTAGAGAGAGCACTGACCTGGGATGCAGAGGACCCAGGTTCGAAGCCCCAAAGTGACCAGTTTGAGCTTGCTCATCCGGCAAGAGCTGGCTTGAAGTCCAAGGTCTCTGGTTTAAGCAGGGGTCACTGGCTTGGCTGATGCACCCCCCCCCCCAAGGCACATATGAGAAAGCAATCAATGAACAACTAAGGTGCCACAACAAATTGATGCTTCTCATCTCTCTCCCTTCCTGTCTTTCTGTCCCTATCTGTCTCCCTCTCTATCTCTCTTCCCCTCCCCCAAAAAAGGAAAGTAGGAAAATAGTCAGGAAATGGGACCACCTCAAGCTATGTTATTTTGACATGGAACAATTTATCTATGATGCTCCAAAGAGTCAAGATGGAATGAACCTTATAAAACATTTTTATGCCAAACATCTTATTGAATGCATTTTTAAAAAATTTTACTACACATTATAGTCTTTCTTTTTAAGATTTTACTTATTGATGTTTTTTAGAGGAGAGAGATAGAGAGAGAGAGAGAGAGAGAGAGAGAGAGAGAGAGAAAGGCAGGGGATAGGAGCGGGAAGAATAAACTCAAAGTTGCTTCTCATATGTGCCTTGACCAGGCAAGTCAGGGGTTTCAAACTGGTGACCTCCACATTCCAGGTCAATGCTTTATCCCTATCCCCTACACCACCACAGGTCAGACTGAATACATTTTTAATAATGCAGTCATAGATAAGGCACTGTACTCTCATGATGATAAATATAATGGGAAAACTAAAAGCTTCTCATAAAAGTTACCACAGGAATTACCATATCACCCAGCAATTCCACTTCTGGGTATATATCTAAGAGAAATGAAAATGTGTTCACACAAAAACTGTAGCAGCACTATTCACAACAGCCCAAAAGTGCAAACAACTAAAATGTCCATCAACAAATGAATGGATAAACAAAATGTGGTATAGCCACACAATGTAATATTAGAAAGTCATAAAAGAAATGAATTTCTAATACATGCACTAACATGAATGGGCTTTGAAAACATTATGTTAAGTGAAAACACCATCACAAAAGGTCATATGTTATATGATTCCACTTCTACCAATATCTAGAAATATGTAAATCCATAGTGATAAAAAGTAGAGAGTGGCTGCTAGTGGTTAGAACTGGGAATAAGGGTTTCTTTTGGGGGCAATGGAAATGTTCTGGAATATATATATAATGGTGATGGTTGCACAACTTTGTGAATATGCTTAAAAAAAGCTACTAAATTATACACTTAAACAGTTAAAATTTTATATAAATTTTAGCTCAAAATAGATAGATAACCAACCAAACCCACCAAACTAGAAGCTTCTCTTCTGACGAAGTATCTATCATGGTTCTGACAAAAACAAAAAAAGTGGTGGGAGATCACCTTGGGAAAATCACAGTACCAGCTAAATTTAACCACGCCATGCATCAGGCCTCCATATAGACTGGATCATTAACTATATCAATATGATAAGAATCATCAATGAGCCAGTGGTCATAAGTATTGTTTAGGATTTGGACAAGACATTTGGCACTGAAAGAAATGTGTTCATCTATCAATATAACCAAAGAGGTGGCACTTTTGATTTGTCCAACCTTAAACAAAATGAAATCTTGGCACTTAAGTATACAGTTAGGAACACTCACTTGTTTGAAGATAACTAGACAATCAATCTCACAAGTCCCTATCAGGCCTCCCTCAGCATTGGTTGGCTTAGAAGCATACAAAGACAGGAAATACAGTACACCAGCGGGGCATCATCAGATGAGTTTCTTCAGTGCAGTCCTCAGAGTAATCCACGCAGTGGACTAGGATTTGCTCTATGACCCCTTTGTCCCTTTGGTGACAGCTCAGGTTCAAAGAAATAAGATCACAATGGATAAGTATGGGTGCCACCCTGCTTTAGAAGCCTCATGCTCTATAGAAGCCTTTATCTCTAGTAGCAGTCAGTCCTCTGGGAACAGCTTCCAGGGTCATAGCAAGGGGCATAACCAGTTGTGAGGCCTTACTGCACTTAGGGAAGCCCAAAGCATCCCAACTGATACTTGTAGTTCATTTATAAGCCTTCTGGTTCAGATGCACTTGATCAAGTAGACATTTTTACCATAAGTAATGTTGCCTGGAAACATATATGACATGCCATCTTTACCAAGTTTCCAAAATAACAGCGTTAGAAAGTTAACTTAATTTGTTACGAAGAAGAAAAGGTTTTTTAACCCCTTCCTCACATCATAGTAGAGAAGTCCCAGACCCATGACATCATCCTAACAGATAGCAAGTTTAAGCTTCAGAAATAGAAATCCTACAGGACTTTTTCAACAGCAAGAAATTGAAAAAACCATTAATCCTGATAAAAGTGTTAATTAGGTTTGCAGCTATGTAGGCAGCCATCTTGTCCCCTGTCCAGAAATAATGTGAAATATTCAAAATTTGCTGCCTTTTTTTTTTAAAGAGAGAGAAACAGTAAGGGAGAGAGATGAGAAGCATCAACTCATAGTTGAAGCACCTTACTTGTCCATTGATTATTTTCTCATATGTGCCTTGATGGGGGTGGGTCCCTAACAAACCAGCAACCCCTTGCGCAAGCCAGTGACCTTGGGCTTCAAGACAGCGACCCGTGGGCTCAAACCAGCAACCATGGGGTCATGTCTATGACCTCATGCTCAAGCTGGTGACCCTGTGCTCAAGCTGGATGAGTCCACGCTGAAGCCGGTGACCTCAGGGTTTTGTACCTGGGTCCTCAGCAGCCCACGCCAATGCTTTATCCACTGTGCCATCGCCTGGTCAGGCCAGAATTTGCTTCTCCTTGATAGCACACCTTCCCTATGGTATTGAAACCACTGGTGGAGTCATGACTATTCTGATCAAATATAATAGAACAGTTCATATCAAGCTGACTTAACCCTTCACTATCTGTTTTTAAATACAGCTTCACATGCTCATTTAGGCTTATGAAATTGAGTAAGCATTGATGAAAGATAACAACCAGCTTAGTCAACTTCCCTCCTGCCCCCTATGGATTTGCATAAATTAAAGTAACTTTTGATATTATGCCAATAATCATCTTAAATCTGTTTGCTGTAGATAAGAGATCAAGGAAGGAGATTAAAAGACTCACATGTTTGAGAATGGAGAACGCAGAGTTCATGGTCCAAGAAGTTTAACCGTACAAAGCTGGAGATGAGGAGAGAGGCAAAATATCCCAAGAATTTGTTCTGATCTTATGTATTCAACAATAAAGCCACATGGAAGATGAAACAAGTTAAAACAGAATCAAAGATGAAGTCAAAAAGAAGCTTCTTACCAAAGGGAATCAATGGCTGGTCAAGAATTAGATTACTGACTGAGTGGCGGTGACACAGTAGATAAAGTGTGGATACAGCTGACATCTTTAGTTCGAAACCCTGATATGATCAGCTTGTGTGCAAGGTCACTGGCTCTGCTTGAGCTCCTTGGTCAAGGCAAATATGAGATCCAATCAACGAAGCAACTACAAGTTAATGTTTCTTACTCATCTCCTCCCTCTCTCTCTCCCTTCCCCTGTCTCTTTAAAATTAATTAAAAAATATTTTTTTAAGTAATCAGATTACTGAAAAGGAAGAATTTAACATCAGTAGAAAGAGCTGGAGAAGGTCCGGAATCCCACCATTATCATAGTGTACCAAAGAGCAGGCTGCTTGTTTGGAGCTCCCTGGGAATAGTGGCTTCACCTTTCCCCTTCCTCCATCATGTCCTTCCATATCTAGCTTAAATGTGGTGGTCAATTACATAACCACTCCCTTGAATACATCTTTTATACACTTATCCTTTCTCACTTCATGTTATTTCCCTGTACTGGTTAAATCCAACTCTGCCTACACTGCATAACTGAATATAGCTAGAGAAAGAAACACACAGCCACGGTTATAGTTTTAGGTTTGGTCCCCTAGAAGCAGACCCTGAGAGAAAGATTTGTGTGCAAGTGACTTATTAAGGAAACACTTGTGAAACCAATAAGGAACCAGAAGAAGAAGCAGGTCAAGAAGGGGAGAATGCCAAGCAAGAGTACCATGTAAGACAAAGCCCCTTAGAGGGTAGCTTCAGCCTGATTTCATTTTGGGGAGGGGACTCTACAGTTTAAGTTACATCTGAGATTGTCTTATCTCCAAAGCAAGAATGATAAGGATTTGATACTCCTGAACCCAACAGTCACTGGTTAAAGACCATCCTGGGCATTACAACATTCAGGACAAAGGAGCCTCCAAAAAGCCACAGACATAAAGAAAAGAGCCACAGAGGCTGGCTATTGGAAGCAAAAGCCATCAAACCAGGATGTACACAGAAAGAGTAAAAAAGTATCCAGAAGAATCTGGGTAAAGTTTTAATAATATCTATTAAAATAAATATTCTTCCTTCCAGTTCATTACCATGAACCTCAAAATGAACCCTGCTTGGCAATGATAATGTATTTCCTTAGCCTGTTTATTCTCCAATGCTCTCGGGTGTCTATGCCACAATTTTTCTTCTCTCTTCAGACCTCCAACACCTTTTCCTCTATCTTCACTCTCAGCTAATTCTAGCTTCTTACTTCATTGAGAAAATAGAAGCAATCAGATGAGAATTTCCACAAGCTTACACTACTGTATTTACTGAACACAAGCATCTGTACCCATATAAATTCCTGCAGTGTTTAACAACGTCCACATTCCTATCTAAGGGTACTACTCCCTTTTCTTGTGAGCTAGACCACAGCCTGCTCTTGCTTCCTCTAAGACAGGGGTGCCCACACTTTTTCAGCTTGCGAGCTACTTATAAGATGACCAAGTCAAAATGATCTACCTACAATAAAAATGCAAAACATAAATTTATTTCTTCTATATTATCATTATTTAAGTTACTATTATTACGATTTCATATTGTGTATTCTTCTTTCACCTTTCTCCTTCTCAGCTCTCTTTTCGGAGGAAAGACAATGTCATAGTTTTTATGAACAGTCCGAAAAAGCCGCTCCACATTTCCCTTCTTTGGAATAGCAATGGCACACAGATAGATGAGGCAAACACACTTAGAATATGACATAGTGAAAAAAAATCCCCTCCCACTCTGTATGAAAGTGGTAGGTTTTAGGCTTCTTACTCGGACCAGCTACGGCACTCATTTTTATACCCTTTGTTGTATTTAGTTTAAATAAATTGAAGGCTAATTACGCAGCAACGTAACTGAACAAGTTAGCTCGGTTTAATGCGCATGCGTAGGGTGTCAAAAGTTCAGACATCAGATTGGCTACCCTGTATGCCAATCAAAAGACAAATGTCTTTTTAATATCATGCGATCTAGCCACACTTCCTTCACGATGGACCAGTAGATCGCGATCAACGTATTGAGCACCCCTACTCTAAGACTTGGTTCTAGCCTCTCTCTCACACGATTTACCCCTCTCTTCTAGATCATTGGCATCAGTATACAAACATACTCCTGTTTACTTTTAGAATTCTTTTGACCCCGCTTCTTCCTCTACATAAAACATTTTTTTTTCAGATACCTAATTTTAGTGTATTTTATTCTTTTTTAATTATTTCACGTATAAGTTATAAATAAAGCAACATTGATCTAGGTAGTGTGGTATATGAAAAGCAAAATGGGAGGGAAATTTTCATGAAGGTCTACTTAAGCTGGGTCTTGTAGACTGGATTTTCTTTGTAAGGTTCTCCATCTTGGCTGCACATTGCAGTCACCTGGGGATTCTGATTTAGTTGGACCCCGGGCATTGGTGGGTAAGTTCTCCAGGTAATTCTAATGTGTAGAGAACAGGCCTCTACAGTTGTCTGGGTCACTTTGCTATATATATATATTTTTTTAATATATATTTTATTATTATTAATTCTAATGGGGTGACACCAATAAATCAGGGTACATATGTACAATGAAAACATCTCCAGGTTATCTTATCATTCAATTGTGTTGCATACCCATCACCAAAAGTCAAATTGTCCTCTGTCACCTTCAATCTGGTTTTCCCTGTGTCCCTCCCATCCCCCCATCCCATAACCAACACTCTCTTGTCCATGTCTCATACCCTCACCTCAGAAAATTAAATATTGAACTGCCTTTTGACCCAGCTATCCCACTTTTAGGAATATACCCTAAGAACACCATAGCACTGTTCGAAAAGAAGAAATGCGCCCCCATGTTCGTGGCAGCATTGTTCACAATAGCGAAGATCTGGAAACAGCCCAAGTGTCCGTCAGAAGATGAGTGGATTAAAAAGCTATGGTACATATATACTATGGAATACTACTCAGCCATAAGAAACGATGACATCGGATCATTTATAACAAAATGGATGGACCTTGATAACATTATACGGAGTGAAATAAGTAAATCAGAAAAAAAGAAAAACTGAGAACAGCACGATTACATACATAGGTGGGACATAAAACATTTTTATGCCCCTCTGTGGAAAAATTTGAGAGCTGTTTACACTTCCTGTTCCAGTTCCTCTCCTATTTTCTCTTAAGCCTATTTCAATCAAGCTTTCATTCCTCTTTCCACTAAAACTACTTTTTCAAGGTCACTAACACTGTTATGGTATCAAACCATAATTTCCGCTACTTTTCCAGCCACTCCTTCATATACTCCTTTGCAGTTTCCTCCTTAATTCTTCAGCTTCTTAATATTTGGGTGCCTGGGACTAAGTTTGTACACTTCTTTACATACACTCATTGTCTAGGAAAGCTCTATAAACTCATATATACCACCTTTATATCAATGACTCCCTAATGTACTTGTCCAGACCTCTGCCATGACCTCCAGACTCGTGTATCTGTTTACTGCACAGATCCACTTGGATGTCTAAAAAGCATCTTGAAACTTATTCCAAAACTGAGCTCTGATATTTCCCCTCGATCTACTTCTCTAAAATCACGTCTATTTTATTTTATGGTAACTCCATTCTTCCAGTTAGCAAGACAAAAATGAAATACTAGTTGTCTCTTCTCTTGTTTTTTCATCCCCCCACATCTGATCAGTCAGTAAATCCTTCAAAATAAATCCAGCCTGACCAGGCCATGGTGCAGTGGATAGAGCGTCAGACTAGGAAGCGGAGGACCCAGGTTTGAAACACCGAGGTCACCAGCTTGAACGCAGGCTCATCTGATTTGAGCAAGGTTCACCAGCTTGAGCCCAAGGTCGCTGGCTTGAACCAAGGGTCGCTTCATCAGCGGTAGTCCCCTGGTCAAGACACATATGAGAAAGCAATCAATGAACAACTAAGGTGCCACAAGGAAGAATTGGTGGTTCTCATCTCTCTCCCTTCCTGTCTGTCCCTCTCTGTCTCTGTCACACACACACACACAATATATATATATATATATATATATATATATATATATATATATATATATATATATATATATATGACAACTTTGCCCCTATTCTACACTACCATTCCAGTCCATGCTACTAATATTTCTCTATTGGATCATTGCAATATATTCCAAACTGGTCTCCTTAACTTTCAAATACAGTAGGCAAAGAGATTGTTTAAAAAGACAGCTCAGGCCGTTCCGTCCCCAAAACCCTAATCTCTCCCTATCTCAACTCAGTAAAGATCAAAGTTCTTCTTAATGGTCAGCAGGATCCTATTGCTCTAGCTTCCACTACTCTGGGTACATCAGCTTAAATTCCCTCACCACACTGGCCACACTCCCCCTTCAGAGCCTTTGTTCTTACTGTTCCCTATGCCTGAAATGTTCTTCCTCAGATAATCACATGGCTCATATCCTCAACCCCTTTGAGATTTTGCTGAATGCCACTTTCTCAATGAGGCCTTCCTGCTCCTTCTCCCAAACATATCCTAGTTTCCTTTATTTCTCATCATAATACATCTCACCTTCTCCTACACTATAATATTTAGAAACTGATTTTATTGTCTGTACGTATTCCCTATATAGAAGAGAAGTTCCAAGGAGGCAAGATGTTTGTTATAGTCCCAGTGATTGGAGTGGTGCCAGGCACATATCAGACACTTAGCTGCAAAACAGGGGTTTTGTTATATCAAGCTATGAAATGTTTTCAATATTTAATTCTAAATATTTTGTATTTCCAATAGGATTTAATTCTTGCAAATTCTAGCCTGACCGGCAGTGGCACAATGGATACAGCATCGACCTGGAATGCTGAGGTCCCTGGTTCAAAATCCTGAGGTCATCAGCTTGAGCAGAGTGTCACTGGCTTGAATGCGGAATCATTGCCATGATCCCAAGGTCACTGGTTTAAACCCAAATGTTGTTGGCTTGACGCCCAAAGTCACTGGCTTGAGCAAGGGGTCACTTGCTTAGCTTGAGCCTCCCCTGTCATCAAAGCATGTATGAAAAACAATCAATAAACAACTAAAGTGAAGTAATTACAAGTTGATGCTTCTCATCTCCCTCCTCCACCCTCCTTCTTGTCTCTTCCTCTCTAAAAAATTTTTCAAATTCTAAAAATAAATTTTGCATTGATAAAAATATTTACAAAATTTGTAAAGCATAAAGAATAACACAATAGCCTGACCAGTGGTGGTGCAGCAGATAGAGCGTCAACCTGGGATGCTGTTTCAGGTTGGAAGCCCCAAGGTTGCAGGCTTTTAGCACAGGTTCACCAGCTTGAGTGTGGGATCATGTTACTGGCTTAAACAAGGAGTCACTGGCTCAACTGGAGCCCCCCACCCCCACCCGGCACTCCACCCGGTCAAGGCACTTATGTGAAGCAATCAATGAACAGCTAAGGTGCCACAACTATGAGTTGATGCTTCTCATTTCTCTCCCTTCCTGTCTGTCATTCTCTCTCACTTGCTATAAATAAATAAATAACACAATAAACACCAGTGTGCTCACTACCAAGTTTAAGAAAATTACTGTAAATCTGAAGCCTCCTCTGTACCCCTTCCCTCAGAGTACCTACTGTCCTAATTTTTAAATCTTTCCCTTGAACTTTGTGTCCTTACACAATATACTGCTATTTATCCACTTTTTGATTGTGTGTTGTTGTATATTGCTGCAGCCGAATCATTTTCACAGCTGTATGGTATTGCATCACATACATTATAATTTATTCATCCATTCTGCTGGATGAACATTGTGCCATTTCTGGTATTTTGCTATTATAAGCAGTGCAATGAACCCTTTTGTAGATGATCTCCTGATGCTCTAGTTTATTGTGAAACAATTCCACAAGCATCTATACCTAGGAATAGCATTGCTATGTCATGGGGTATGTATATCTTTTCATCTTCATCTTTACAAGAGCATGCCTAAATGTTTTGCAAAGGAGCTATACTAATCATGTTGCCACCAACTGTGGATGTGAGTCTGGATTCCTCCATATCCTGTTTGAAATTGCCAGATTTAAACAAAAGGTCAATATGGAGGTGTGAAATGGTGTCTCTATGCCAAAGTCAATGATCATCTGTATGTCCTCCAAATGGTTTTAGTTTTGCCTTTAACACTAATTTATCTGGAAGTTTCTGAGGTAATAATGGAAGGGTCTAATTTCAATGTTTTCATATGGATAACAATCACACCTATATAATTTATTCAAAAGTCCCCCCCATCCACATACTTATTCTTGATGCCACCATTGTCCTATGTCCAAATTCTATAAATATGTGGGTCATTTTGTGGGCTCTGACTTTACTGGTCTATTTCCATGCTAATATGAAATTTCCTACGTTGTTTATCTTTAGGAGTGTTTTTGCTATTCTTAGCCCTTAGCTCCTTTTTATTTTATTTTTATTTTTTTTTGTGACAGAGACAGATGAGAAACATCAATACTCATATGTGCCTTGGCCAAGGGGAAGGCGGGAGGGGACTACAGCCGACAGTGACCCCTTGCTCTAGCCAGCAACCTTGGGCTCAAGCTAGTGAGCCTTGCTCAAACCAGATGAGCTGCTGCTCAAGCTGATGATCTCAGGCTTTTGAACCTGGGTCCTCCGCATCTCAGTCCGACGCTCTATCCACTGTGCCACCGCCTGGTCAGGCAGCCCTTTGCTCTTGCACATAAAATTTTAGGAGTAATTTCTCAAATTAAAGAAAAAAATTAAAATTTTGATTGCCACTGTACTGAATCTATACATCAGTTGGGGAAAAAGAAAACTTTACTATTAAATTTATCTATTCATAGCCTGACCAGACGGTGGCACAGTGGATAGAGCATCAGCCTGAGACACAGAAGACCCAGGTTCGAAACCTCAGGGTCACAGGCTTGAGCTCATCTGGCTTGAGCAGGGGTCGCTGGCTTGAGTGTAGGATCATAGACATGATCCCAAGGTCGCTGGCTTGAGCAAGGGGTCATTGGTTCGGCTGTAGCCCCCCTACCCTCCACCACTGAAAGGCACATATGAGAAAGCAATCAATGAACAACTATGGTGCTGCAATAAAGAATTGATGCTTCTCATCTCTCTCCCTTCTTGTCTGTCCCTGTCTTTCTCTCGCTAAAAAAATCTGTTCATAAACATTGCATTTCTCTAGTTAATTCTTTTAAAGATCCTAATAAAGTTTCATAATTTTATCTGCAAAGGTCTTGCACATATTTTATGAGGTTAATATATAGACAATTTATATTTTGGTTGTTCTTATGTCTTTTTGAAGATTACATTTTAATTGTTGCTAAGGTACAGAAATGCAATTGGTTTTGCACACTGAACTTTAATAAACTATTATCTGCAAATTATTGGCCTTTTAAATCCATGAGTTAGTTTCTAAACATGTATTTGATAGCTGTCTTTTTCAGTAGATTTCTAAATTTTTGGCATTTATGCTGTGAATTTTTTTTTTAAGATTGACACTTTAGAATTTTTGAAACTTTCTTTGTGGCCTAACACGTCTTTGATTTTCATAAACTTTTTTCACGTGTCCAGGAAATAAATGTGTATTTTCTGCAGGATAGTTCCATCCATATACTAAGTATGGGCATACCTCAGAGATATTTTGGGTTTGGTTCCAGACCACTGCAATAAAAGCGCATATAGCAATAAAGTGAATCTTATTCTTTGCTAGTGGAACATCTTGCCTTCAATTTGTAAAACACACATCAGTGAAGTGAAATAAAGCTACGCTCAATAAAACAAGGTATGTTTGTACTATTTATGTGGCAACTAAATCCATTTATCAAGCACTCTGGTTTATGTAACATTCAACTAAATTCAGAATTAAGTATCTTTCAGTTAGGTAATTAATTCTCCAATAACTCTAAGAGATAAATATTATTATTTCCATTTTGCCAAAGGCCTCAATGCTCAAAAGGGTTAAAAACAGCTAGTCCAAATAACCACAGCAAGCGCAATGGTGCAAATTTGAACTTTGATCTGCTTTAGTTTGTTACAACACAACACTTCTAGGATAGAAACCTCAACTGTTTTCTTTTTTATTCCATGTTCATCTTCATTCTCCATTGTGCATTGAGACCAGGTGCCTTTGAATTCTATACCTCAAAACTCTCTTTGATCCATCTCCTTTACCACTATTTTTATTTTCACTGAAATCAAGATTATAAATGCTAATGAGAAACGCCACTGGTATATGATTCTGTTCCAATGTTTAAGTCCTTTCACCGGCAGTACTTCATTTATCAGCATTACTCAGAACGGGCGGGTATTCATTACAGATTAGGAAACTAGTTCTCAGAGAGTTTATGTAACATATTTAAATTCCAATCAGTAAGTCGTAGATCTAATTTTCTGGAAGCCAGTACTGTTCCTCTACCTCTCTGTTTATAAAAACATTATTTTTAGAATAAATTTTATTTTAAAATCTATTTTCTATTATAAGATATTAGACTACAGCCCGATTCAAGGTGGGGAACAGTACTCTCAGAATCGTCTTTCAGTTCCATTCCCTCATTTTAAAAAGAACTAAAATCCAAAGTGGTGCTGTGTTTTGCCAAGTGAAAAATCTCTCTAGCATTAGAATTCGGATCCCCCCGGTGGTACTTCCCAGAATATGGCCAATTATAAAGGAATTAACACCTGCTTTTCAGGGGGGGCAAAAATCTAATGGTGATAGAACAAAAGTTGAGAGAAGGCCTCTCTGTACATCCCACAGAGCTGCCAACCTTAATTGCCTCAATGAATCCTCGGGGTACATAATTGCATACTTTAACAAAGATTCCTTTACATGGTTGGAATCACGACTACGATCGCTTCCATTATTGCCCACGAACTGGCAAGACCCCGAATGGAATGCAAGGGACAGGTGAGGATGCCAGCTCCCGCCTGGAGACTGCATCATTCCAGGAAAAGAAACTAGGGTTGGGGGAAATTGGGAATCCACCTGGACCAAAGGAAGAAAAGAGCACGATGCATAGATTTGTTTCTACTGGAGGAGAAGGCTGGCTCTGATACCTGTACTGGGCAACGGTCAATTTAGCCTCGGGCTCGGCCCCAAAGCTCGGCAAGTGCTGCTTGAGATACGCCTCCAGAGACCTGACGTCGAACCTGTGCTGCGGCAACACCTCGGCCGCTTCCGGCTCGCGTGAGGCACGGGGCTCCATGATCTCCGAGGGGGCCGCAGAGACGTTGAACGCTCGACACTTCTGGCACCTGGAGTGCTCATTTATACTCAGTGGGCAAGGCGGAGGGCGGGGAGGAACGAGGCGTGCAGCGTCAGGGGCGGAGGTCGGCTGCAGCCAATCACACACATGTTAGGCGCCGTTGCTAAGCAACACTGGCCAGCGGAAGCTGGTGATTTAGGCTCTAGTCCAAAAACAGTTACTTGTTTGTTAGGGTTTTAAATGATCAGTCCGCGTCAGAATTGGGGACCTCAATTTTAAAGTCAGGAAAGCCACGTTAGCCGTTACGGGCAAGTAAAAACGCGGAGGCCTCTTCCACCTCTAAACTTACGGCACCGGTAGGCGGAAGACCTGTGGGGTCCGCTTCAGAAAAGGGCCGGTCCGGACCTGGAACCCAGAAAGGAAAGATCCTAGGTTTCCTCCTAGCGGCCCGCCTGAAAAGGCAACGTCGCAGGCCGCCCGAGCTGGACACTTAGGACTCCGGCCCTTCTGTGGCCTGGTCTCTCAGGACCGGGCAAAGAAGGAAGCTAGAAGGGGCGGGTTTGTTCCTGAGCCGGAGCGATGACTGCAACCGGAAGCCGTGCGGCGGGCGGGAGCGGCGGAGACGTGTCCCTCTGTAAGGGGCTGGGAGCCCTTCCCCTCCCGCTCTGGGCTAAGCAGGCCGCGAGGTGCCCCTTTATAAACTCCTCCCAGGTCCGGCATACCTGTCAACGTGGGGCGGCGGCGGCGGCGGCGGCCCGGGCCGGGAGCGTTGGCGCCCGGGGTCCCAGCCATGGCCGAGTCTGTCGAGCGTCTGCAGCAGCGGGTTGAGGAGCTGGAGCGGGAACTGGTCCAAGAAAGAAGTCGGGGGACCTTGGGGCGCGGCGACGGAGGGGGCGGCCGGGCCCGCATCGAGAAGATGAGCCCGGAGGTGGTGGACTCCAACCCCTACAGGTGACCGCGGGGTCTGGCGGACGAGGGGGGCGAAGTGTCTCTCCGTGTGGCCCCGAGTGAGGCGCTCCCCTCCCGTCCAGCTCAGGAGGCCTCCCACCTCCCGCTTCTTGTTCAGGGGAAAGGCCAAGCCTTAATATTAGTCAAAAGATATTTCTTCTCTTAAAAGGGGGGGGGAGCGGCGGCAAATCAGCCATATGGCACTGCTCCTGTGCCTGCTCAGGCCACGTATCCAGTTTCCTACCGCCCCTGACTATCGGTCTGCCTTATAGAATGGATAGTAACTGCTTGCAGAAGATGACCGCATGTGTAAAACCCGCTAAACATAAACTTCGAGTTTCATTAAGGCTTCGCAATGTTTCTTAAATTGGGGGCTTGGTGGGGAGACCTTGATTAGCTCTAAAGCCACTGGACTTCCCCAGTTCTTTCTCTTTCTCCTTTTTTCCTAGTCTGAGAAGGTTAATTCAGCAGGCCGAATGTAGCGCAGTAGTTAAGGATAAGGACTTTAGAGTCACACTGATTGGATTCAAGACCCACCTCTCAGTAGCGGAGTACCCTTGGGCGAGTTATGAAGCTATCTGCTTCAGTTTCTCACTTGTAAAATAGGAGTAATAGTACTATTTCTCCCTTTTTAAAGGATTAGTAACGATTGACTTTTGGGATTTCTTTTCTGTGATGTATGTTTATGTATGTCACGAAGATGGTAACCTTTAAAACATTTTTTTCCTTTGTTTTAAGCCGCCTGATGGCATTGAAACGAATGGGAATTGTAAGTGACTATGAGGTACGATAAACCTTTACAATTTTTTGAGGATGAGTTCAATAAATAAAAATAATTTTTGGTGAAGACTTATTAACCAAGACATATATAATTTTGCATTTTACAGAAAATCCGTACCTTCGCTGTGGCAGTAGTAGGTGTTGGTGGAGTTGGTAGTGTGACTGCTGAAATGTTGACAAGATGTGGCATTGGTAAGGTAAAAGCATTTCTCTTTCCCTATTATGTAGAAAACTCCTCAATTCTGGAATAAATCAGGTACAAATTAGGATTTTCTCCACCTCATTGTTAATGGTTTACTGAATTGTGTTTTTATTCAGATTGTTTTTTCTACCTGAGGGGGTTAAGAAATAACCCCAGCAAAATGATATTATTGCTAATTAAACCAGGACTACCTAATTGTATTCAGAAACTTTTTGTCTGTGGTAATATATAAATAATTTGGACTTTTTAACCCTTATATTTTTTTTACTTTTTTCCAAGATTGGTTTAGATTAGGGGTCCCCAAACTTTTTACACAGGGGGCCAGTTCACTGTCCCTCAGACCGTTGGAGGGCCGGACTATAAAAAAAACTATGAACAACAGCATGATTTCATACATAGGTGGGACATAAAAGTGAGACTATGAGACATGGACAAGAGAGTGGTGGTTACAGGGTGGGGGGAGGGAGGAGAGGGTGGGATAGGGCAGAGGGAAGGGGCACGGGGAAAACCAGATAGAAGATGACAGAGGACAATTTAACTTTGGGTGATGGGTATGCAACATAATTGAGTGATAAGATAACCTGGAGATGTTTTCTTTGAACATATGTACCCTGATTTATTGGTGTCACCCCATTATAATTAATTAATAAAAATCATCTTGATCATTTTGTATTATATAATTCACTACAAAATATATGTATAGATATTACACTCCCAGAAAGCCATGAACTACACTTTAAAACTTAAAAAAAAAAACAAAAAAAACTATGAACAAATCCCTATGCACACTGCACATATCTTATTTTAAAGTAAAAAAACAAAACGGGAACAAATACAATATTTAAAATAAAGAACAAGTAAATTTAAATCAACAAACTGACCAGTATTTCAATGGGAACTATGGGTGAGGATGCATCCTGTGCTCCTCTCACTGACCACCAATGAAAGAGGTGCCCTTCTGGAAGTGTGGTGGGGGTGGATAAACGGCCTTAGGCCTGGCCGTAGTTTGGGGACCGCTGGTTTAGATTGTGGATGGGAAGGAGAAGTAATCTTATACTAGTTATCATTTTACCAATCTTAGACTTATAAAGTTAGAGTCCATGCTACTAGATATGTAGTAGTAGAATGCATAAGCTTCCACAAATATATACCCTTTAATTTGTCATTTTGATAAAGCATGCATGTTCCTATAAAGTTTATCAATGTTTTTTAATATGCTGGTTTACTCCATGCACCAAATATTTTTTTATTAATTTAATGTTTTTACATAGATTCTAACGTCCCCCGTGTACCCCAGTACATCCCTCCCCGTAACGCCCTCCCTCCTTCCCTCCAGGATTTGCTTTTCTGCACTTGTCCCATCCTATCAGCCTCTCATCCCCTTTCCCTCTGTCCGCTTTCCTTTTGGATTTTTTGATCCTGCCTCTGTCTATTCCACTTCTCAGTTCATATTGTTTGTTGGATTCCTCATATGAGTGAGGTCATATGATATTTTTCTTTCTCTGCCTGGCTTATTTCACTTAACATAATAGTTTCCAGGTCCATCCATGTTGTCTCAAAAAATAATATTTCCTTCTTTTTCATGGCCCCATAGTATTCCATTGTGTATATGTACCACCACTTTTTAATCCACTTGTCCACTGACGGACACTTGGGCTGTTTCCAGATCTTGGCTATTGTAAACAATGCTGCCATAAACATGGGGGTGTATTTCTCCTTTTGAATTGTTGATGTGGTTCATGCACCAAGTTTTTAAAAGACAGTGGTTTCACAGTTGGCACTCATTTATCAATATAGAAAAGACAATACCGCCAGATCAGGCAGTGGTGTAGCGAATAGAGCATCAGCCTGGAAAGCTGAAGATCCAGGTTCAAAACCCCAACATTGCTGGCTTAAGCATGGGATCATAGACATGACCCCATGGTAGCTGGCTTGAGCCCACGGTCTCTGGCTGAGCAAGGGGTCACTGGCTTGGATGGATTCTGCCCCCCCCCCAATCAGGGCACATATGAGAAGCAATCAATGAACAACTAAGGTGCCACAACAAAGAATTGATGCTTCTCATATCTCCCTTCCTGTTTCTCTTGTCCTTGTCTGTCTCTGTCTTTCTCTGCTCTCTCTTAAAAAAAAAAGACAACATCAAAATACTAAAAATGTTTATTAATATTTTAAAATCTTTGAAGAGGCTTACAAAACCAGCCAACAGTTGCTTATAGCTGACGTAAGTACCCTGGCTGACCAAGGATTAGTGCAGATCATGGAGATCCATGGTTTTCACGTTTGAGTGTGCATCAGAATCCCTTGGAAGGCTAATTAAACCAGATTGATGGACCCTACCCTGGTGGTTTTGGTCTTGTAAGTTTCAGATGGACCTAAGAATTTCTGGGGTGTTTTTAAGACTTATTTATCCATTTTAGAGAAGAGAAAGAGAGCAGGAAGCATCAACTCCCATATAAGCATTGACCAGGCAAGCCCAGGGTTTTGAAATGGCGACCTCAGTGTTCCAGGTTGACGTTTTATCCACTGTGTCACCACAGGTCAGGCAAGAATTTCTAGTTTAATAAGTTCCCAGGTGATTCTGATGTCGTTTCTGGGATGGCACTTTAAGAACCTCTGGATTCTTGCCACTCAAAGTCTGGTCTCTGAAGTAATAGCATCAGCATCACCTGAGAGCTGGTTAGAAATGAAGACTCCCAGGCCCCACCCAGATGTGCAGAATCAGAATCTGTACTTTTTAACAAGATCTCCAGATAATTTGTATGCAAATTAAAGTTAAAGAAGTGCTCCTTCAACAAGCTCCAGGCAATGCTGATGCTGCTAGCCCAGGCCATATGTTGAATAGCAAGAATCTAGAACAGTGATTATCAAATACCACTGTAATTAAAATTACGTGGGAAGTTTTAAAAAGTTTCTGATGTCCAGGCTGCACTCCATACTAAGTTAATCAGGATCTCTGGAAATGGGGCCCAGACATTTGTATTTTTTAAAAACTCCTCAAATGATTCCAATGTGCACTCAAGGTTGTATGCTAAGGATCTACATAGGTAAGTTTCAGAACTCTTTCTCCAATGTGTAAAACAGATAAGAAGCTAATTCATGGGCTGAAGTAAGGAAATGGAGGATTGGAGACCTAAACCCCACTTTTTATCCCTGAAAGTTTCTGGAATCTCCAGCACGTCCTGGACCACCAGATTCAGATCTGCTGCTTTATTTTACAGATGAGGATACAGTGAAAGTGACTCACCTATGATCAGAGCTAATTGGTGGCAGAGTTACAACTCATACCTCCTGTTCCCAAATTTAGGATTTTCTGCAACTTACTCAAACTAAATTTGTGTGTGTATGTGTGTGTGTGTGTGTGTGTGTGTGTGTGTGTGTGTGTGTGTGAGACAGAGATAGAGCCATAGAGAGGGACAGAGAGACAGGAAGGGAGAGAGAAGAGAAGCATCTTCGTTGCAACACCTTAGTTGTTCATTGATTGCTTTCTCATATGTGCCTTGACTGGGGGGCTATAGCAGACCGAGCTACCCCTTGCTCAAGTTAGAGACTTTGGGCTCAAGCTGGTGAGCCATGCTCAAACCAGATGAGCCCACGCTCAACCCGGCGACCTTGGGGTTTCAAACCTGGGTCTCCACGTCCCAATCTGATGCTCTATCCACTGCACCACTGCATGGTCAGGCTAATAAATATTGTTGAATGAGTTTAAATAAATCATATTTTGGAGACTCAGTTTAGAAAATTATAAGAGGCATGAGCGATATCATTTTCTAGCAAGATTTTAAGGGTTACCATATTTCCCCATGTATGAGATGTACTCTTCTTTGAATAATTTGGGGTCTAAAAACTGAGTGCTTCTTATAAAGTGGTTGTAGATGTTTTACTTGCATTTCCCGCTTTTTTGCGCTTGTTGTTGAAGACAGTGATTCGTCATCAGACACAGATGAGGACAAGCTAATGGATGGGAGTTTTGGCAGTGATGAGGAATTTCATGATGAATAAAACTTGACTTTAATAACTTTATGTAATACATTTCTTTTCAAATTTCATGCCCCAAAATTAACGTACATCTTATACATGGGGAAATACAGTATATGGCACCTACTGTTTCAGGGTTTATTACTGTTTATTAAACTGTTAAACCCATCAAATGTAAAGCCCACTAGTTCATTCTTTCTTACATTTTTCATCAGAATACCACTATTTTCATTTTAGTTGCTACTCTTTGATTATGACAAGGTGGAACTGGCCAATATGAATAGACTTTTCTTCCAACCTCATCAAGCAGGATTAAGTAAAGTTCAAGCCGCAGAACATACTTTGAGGTAAATGAAATAGCAATTAAAGACCACTTTTAGTGAAATCATACTTTGCATATTTGGTATGAGTTAACCTAATGTATAGATAAATGTTTCTCTATAAAAATGCAGGTTTCACATATACAAAGAATTCTCTTACCTCTTGGATCTGGGTTGGCAACCTTTTCCTGTAGAGGGCCAGATAGGGAATTACTGCTTACAAATTTAGGGGATACTTCAAAATGAATATAAAGCGGTAAAATACCCCCTAATTTTTGAGAGCACTTATATTTTAGCCCTTGAGGGCCATACTGTGTCTGTTGAAACTGCTCACCTGTGCAGGGATAGTGTCATCGCAGCTGTAGGTGACACAAAAATGAGTGAGCTCCAATAAAGCCTTATTTATGGACCCAAAATGAAAACTTCATAGATTTTTCTTATATGTCATGAAATAATTGTTGTTTTTACTTTTTTTTTTCTGAAGCCATTTAAAAATGTAAAAGCTATTCTTAGTTTGCAGACTTTACAAAAACAGGCGGCAGGTCAGTTTTGACCAAAAGGCTATAGTTAGCCAACCCTTCCTCTAGGAAGTTTCTTTGTGAGCCCAAACATGATTGCATAGAATTGAGTAAGGAAAAAGGAAGCCCTTTTGTCAGGCTGAAATGGAGCTAAGAGAGGTGATAAGGCTTAAGTTCCAACACATAGATTTTGGGAACATTTTTTAAGCCTTCTGATAATCTACACATTATGAACCTTGTCCTTGAATCTAGTCCTGGAAGTGGGACAAAAGAAGTAGAAGAGGATTTAGGATGTTTTTATGAATACCTTAAATTCCATTTCTCTAATCTGTTAAAATGATCTTTAGTTTGTTTTTTTACTTTTTATTATTCATACTAATAATTTTTAAACTTTTTCACCCTCTTAGGAACATTAATCCTGATGTTCTTTTTGAAGTACACAACTATAATATAACCACAGTAGAAAACTTTCAACATTTCATGGATAGAATAAGGTAAAATTTTATTTATGAATATTTTGCACAATGTCCAGCTCAGTTAAACAAATATTATTAAAGAATGTACTGATGATTAATTCAGTGAGTTGGTAGAATTAAATGCATTTTTGTTTTTAAAATATTTAATTTTTGTGTAATTTTTATATACTGGGAGCTCAGCAAAAAGTATATATTGTCCAGAATACAATGGTAACAACAAAATAAAAAACAAACAAAAGACCTGACCTGTGGTGGCGCAGTGGATTAAATATCAACCTAGAATGCTGAGGTTGCAGGTTCGAAACCCTGGGCTTGCCCTGTCAAGGCACATATGAGAAACCACTACTAGTTGGTGTTTCCTGCTCCTTCCTCATCTCTCTCTCTCTCTCTCTCTCTGTGTTTTTCTTTCTCTGCAAATAAAATCTTTAAACAAACAAACCCAATTATTGTAATAGTATAACAAGGAATTTTCAATTATACATTCTGTGTTCTAGAATATACTTCTATCTGAAAGTAGTTTTCTACAGACTCTTGTAATACTACTGAAATAATGAATTGTATTCAATTAACTTTATTATTACATTTGAATAAAAGTCTGAAGTGGTAACTTGCATCCTTGTATGTCTTGTGTAAGAAATACTGTAGTATCATTGATGTTATATTCATAATAGTTACTCAATACTCTATTTACTGGATTTTTAGTATTAAATGCTATATCATAATTATACCTAAACATTTACTAAAACAGTAAATGTGAGACTGAACAAATAAAGTCTAATTAGAATGTATTTTTAGTCTTGATATTTTTCAAATAAAATTTATTTTCTTTGCCTAGTAATGGTGGATTAGAAGAGGGAAAACCTATTGACCTGGTTCTTAGCTGTGTCGACAATTTTGAAGCTCGAATGGCAATAAATACAGTGAGTATTCCTATTGTGTAAATGTTATACTCGTGGATTTATCTATTTTCTTATATAGTCTATCTGTATGTATTTCCATCCTAAAAATAGTTCTGTATTTACATTCTATTATAGTGTGTTTTATTTCTTTGTAATATTCCCTTATCCAGCTTTTGAAATGTATTCTAATGGCTGTGGGACCTGTCTAGCCTTGCTATTGTGGCATATGTTTCAATATTCTACTGTCTCTTATTTATGCCAATAGAGGAAACTATAAAATAGCAGATACTTGTGATGTACAGTTTTTAAAATAAGTGAATATCTTGTTCAGCTTTGGTTTTAACTTTTGTTACTTTATTTTAAAGTAAATGTATAAATATATTTAAATTGCCTTTAAATGTGGTTTCTCAAAAATAAACTGAATTCTTTTTCAATTATTGTATTTTTGGCTTTTCAAATGACATTTTGCATTTTTATTGGTGAAATAATTTTAGAAAAATGATTTTTCGTTAATAAATTCAATAAACTATTCTTTTTTTGTGACAGAGACAGAAACAAGGAGAGGGACAGATAGGGACAGACAGACAGGGAGGGAGAGAGATGAGAAGCATCAGTTTTCTGTTGCGGCACCTTAGTTGTTCATTGATTGCTTTCTCATGTATCTTGACTGGGGGGCTACAGCAGACCGAGTGACCCCTTGCTCAAGCCAGCAACCTTAGGTTCAAACTAGTGAGCTATGCTCAAACCAGATGAGCCCATGCTCAAACTGGCGCCCTCTGGGTTTTGAACCTGGGTCCTCTGCATCCCAGTCCAATGCTCTATCCACTGCGCCACTACCTGATCAGGTCAATAAACTGTTAAATTTCACTAAATAGATATTTCTTGACTGCTTACCTGTCAGTTTATTTATTTTTTTGTTATTATTATTTTTTTGTAAGTGGGGGTGGGGCTACAGCAGATCAAGTGACCCTCTTGCTCAAGCCAGTGACCTTGGGCTCAAGCCAGTGACCATGGGGTCATGTCTATGATCCCATGCTCAAGCCAGCTACCCAACACTCAAGCTGGTGACCTTGGGGTTTTGAACCTGGGTCCTCTGCGTCTCAGCCCGACATTCTATTCACTGTGTCACTGTCAGGCCCTGTCAGTTTATTTTAAACAGAAGGTAGCAATTGGCAACGAATTTCATTATTTACAACTTTCCTCTTTTTTTCTGAAAATTAATTTAAGAAAACTCATGGTAATCCACTTAGTTAAACCCCAGTATTTCATGAGAAGAAGTTATTATGGTAAATTACTTCTTGTTCTTTTCTTTTTACCTCTTTTTTCTACCAAGGCTTGTAATGAACTTGGACAAACATGGATGGAGTCTGGGGTCAGTGAAAATGCAGTTTCGGGGCACATACAGCTCATAATTCCTGGAGAATCTGCTTGTTTTGCGGTATGCATAATTTGTTTTGGGTTATTTTTCACTGTTAAGTACCAGAGAGAGTTCCTAGGGTCATTGAAATTATATTAAGGTTCAAAGAAAAACCAAACTTTGATTATCGTTATTATTTGGAACGTATATTTTTTCCCTTTCTTTGAAATATATTTTCTTCTATTCCTTTTCATATAGTGTGCCCCACCACTTGTAGTTGCTGCAAATATTGATGAGAAGACTCTGAAACGAGAGGGTGTTTGTGCAGCCAGTCTTCCTACCACTATGGGAGTGGTTGCTGGGATCTTGGTACAGAATGTGTTAAAGTGAGTGAAGGCTAATTTTTCTGAATATTCTTATTTGCTTTTGATAAAAATAAATACATTTGGCCTGACCTGTGGTGGTGCAGTGGATAAAGTGTCGACCTGGAACTCTGAGGTCACTAGTTCGAAACTCTGGGCTTGCTCTGTCAAGGCACATATGGGAGTTGTATATACTTCCTGTTCCTTTCTACCTTCTCTCCCTCTCTCGCCTTTCTAAAAATGAGTAAAGTCTTTAAACAAATATGTTTTATGAAGTATTTTACCGTTTTTTTTATTTTTTAACACCTTTTATTTTTTTCCCCCAGGGACAGAGAAAGAGAGTCAGAGAGAGGGATAGATAGGGACAGACAGACAGGAACGGAAAGAGGTGAGAAGCATCAATCATTAGTTTTTCGTTGCCGTTGCGATACCATAGTTGTTCATTGCTTTCTTACATGTGCCTTGACCGCGGGCCTTCAGCAGACTGAGCCACCCCTTGCTGGAGCCAGCGACCTTGGGTCCAAGCTGGTGAGCTTTTGCTCAAGCCAGATGGGCCTGCGCTCAAGCTGGCGAGCTCGGGGTCTCGAACCTGGGTCTTCCGCATCCCAGTCTGACGCTCTATCCACTGCGCCACCGCCTGGTCAGGCTTATGAAGTATTTTAAATATTGAAATTACCAGCTAAATATTTAGTTTTTTAATATTTAGTTTGAAATGTACATATATTTTTATTTTATATACTATGTATAATATGCATTATACTTTTTATTCGCATGTAGTATACTTTAATAGGTATAATTTAAATGAACAGTTGACCCTTGAACAATGCAGGTGTTAGGGGTATTGACCTATATGTAGCTTTTGACTCTCCCAAAATTTAACTGGTTGTCTTTTGGTATTTGCTGGGGATTGGTTCCATGTCCTCCACGGATACCAAAATCCGACGATGCTCAAGTCCCCTATATAAAGTGGTATAGAACAATGTATATAGTCAGCCCTATGCAGATTCCCAGGGATACAGAGGGTCGACTATATAGTTACTGAAAAAAAAACTCATGTATATGTGAACCCCATGCTGTTTAAACTTGTGTTGTCCAAGAATCAACTGTAAGTTAATATTACACATTAATAACATACATGTTTGTGTTGCTCTCAGCATTTGGAATAGCTCTTTTTAGATGACACAGGGTTACCAGTGTATTTAAAAATGATGCATTAACCAAATAATATAAGTGTCTGCAGGTTTGACCAGCGGTTGGAGACTTAGGCATAAGCTCACTTGTTTCCACAATCTTGATTTAACTCTTACTAAAAATATGAATGTGGCATGCTTTCCCTCCCAGACGCATGCCTGCACCATTTCTTTACCCCGTTCTCTCCCCTACAGGCTGCATCTCCTAAATCCTAAGCGTCCCCATGAGACTTGTAACCAGGGAAGCAATGGGCAGTGGCAGCTTGTCTGAAGCTAACCCCCTGAACCTGTCTCCAAGGCCCCTTTTCTCTGACTTTCTAGTGAGCCAGCAGCCCCGCCTAGACTCATTTTTTTTCTATAAAATTTCAAGAGCCAAAACAGCCCTGCGTAGGCTCTCCTATTGCTTCTTCCATCCTAAGCCTTTTTTCTTTCTAAAGTGAGAAGTGGGAGGCAGACTCCAGCACGTGCCCACTGGGATCCACCCAGCATGCCCACCAGGGGGCGATGCTCTGCTGCAACTGGAGCCATTCTAGTGCCTGAGGCTGAGGCCATGGAGCCATCCTCAGTGCCCAGGCCAACTTTGCTCCCATGGAACCTTGGCTGCTATGGGAGGGGATGAGAGAGATAGAGAGGAAGGAGAGGGGGAAGGGTGGAGAAGCAGATGGGTGCCTCTCCTGTGTTCCTTGACCGGGAATCAAACCTGGGACTTTCACACACTGGGCCGACGCTCTACCGCTGAGCCAACTGGCCAGGGCCCTAAACCCTTGTTTCACTGCTCCAAGCTTTAATAAACATATTCTTGAAATCACATGAACTCAGGTTGTGAAATTGTTCCTGCACGAAGTCAAGATCCCACACACTACAGGCTGGCCTGAGGCAGAGCCACTCCAGGCCGGTCCCCTTTCTGGTAACACAACTAGGCTTTAAACTACAGCCAAGCATAATTTCCTTGCTTTGCTTATGCCTGTTTTTCTGTAAAAGTCTCCCCAGCTTCTGTCAGTGAACTTCTAACCACTTCTAGTTTGGCACCACCCAATTTGTACTCAAACTCTTAATTTTTTTTTTTAATTTCTTTTTATTTATTCATTTTAGAGAGGAGATACAGAGAGAGAGAGAGAGAGAGAGAGAAAGGAGGGAGGAGCTAGAAGCATCAACTCCCATATGTGCCTTGACCAGACCAGTGCAGGGTTTTGAACTGGCAACCTCAGTGTTCCCAGGTTGACTCTTTATCCACTGCGCCACCACAGGTCAGGCTTTTTTTTTTTTTTTTACAGGGACAGAGAGAGAGTCAGAGAGTGGGATAGACAGACAGGAATGGAGAGAGATGAGAAGCATCAATCATCAGTTTTTCGTTGCCGTTGCAACACCTTAGTTGTTCATTGATTGCTTTCTCACATGTGCCTTGACCGCGGGCCTTCAGCAGACCGAGCAACCCCTTGCTGGAGCCAGCGACCTTGGGTCCAAGCTGATGAGCTTTTGCTCAAGCCATATGGGCCTGCGCTCAAGCTGGCGACCTCGGGGTCTCGAACCTGGGTCTTCCGCATCCTAGTCTGACACTTTATCTACTGCGCCACCGCCTGGTCAGGCAAACTCTTAAATTTTTAATATGAAAATATAATATGAATATGATTAAACATTAACCAGGGTAATATCTCTGTTATTAAAAAACAAATATCTAGCCACCATACCATCTAAACCAGGGGTCCCCAAACTTTTTACACAGGGGGCCAGTTCACTGTCCCTTAGACCTTTGGAGGGCCGGACTATTAAAAAAACTATAAACAAATACCTATGCACACTGCACATATCTTATTTTAAAGTAAAAAAACAAAACGGGAACAAATACAATATTTAAAATAAAGAACAAGTAAATTTAAATCAACAAACTGACCAGTATTTCAATGGGAACCATGGGTGTGGATGCTTCCTGTGCTCCTCTCACTGACCACCAATGAAAGAGGTGCCCCTTCCGGAAGTGCAGCTGGGCGGATAAATGGCCTCAGGGGGCCGCATGCGGCCCCGTAGGTGTAGTTTGGGGACCCCTGATCTAAACTATAGCTAAAAGGACAATGTTTCTTTACAGTTAAAATTGATGTCAGCCCTGGCTGGATAGCTCTGTTGGTTAGAGATCTAGATTTCTTTCTCACCCTCTCTCTCTCTCTCTCTCTCTCTCTCTCTTTCTCCTTTTCTCTCTCTCTCCCTCCCTTCCTGTCTCTTTAAAATCAATAAAAATAAACAAAAGAAAAATGACTTCTATTTAAAAATAATTAATGTCAGTTTTTGAATCAACTCACATTTAATTAAAAATAGAACCCCCCTAGGTGTTCCCTTCTCTCAGGCTACTTTTTGTTACTTTACAATTTTAACAAGCTTAGTTATGTTTCCTACGCCTCCAATATAATAAGAACAGACTGCAACATGATACAGGTCTGATACCAGAAGTGTTCACTACCAGCGAAGATACTGTAAAAAGCATACATAAAACTGTCAGGGCAGCTGTCTGGAGCTATTTTATACAAGAGCAGATAGCTTGAACAAACTTCAGTATCCCCGGTTTAAACAAAACATTTCATAGAATAATACAGAAAGGGGGGAAGTCATGGCTATAAAGTACTCTTATGGGTGTGTCATACTTGTGAGCCCTCTATTGATGGACATTTAGACTACTTACAGATATATATATTTTGCTATTAATAATGCCGCAAACAACATATCTTTGTATACTAGATTTCTGTACAGTTTTAATTTTTAGGAGTGGGGTTCCTGGGTTTATGCAAATTTTATTTGAACAGATATTACTAATCTCTCTTGCAAAGGAATTGTACGTTTCCATCACAGTGTAGGGGAGTACTTGGTTCGCCCACAGTTTTGATAACATTGGGTATTATAATACTCTTTAATCTTGATCAGTATGATAGGTGAAAAATGGATATCTCTTTTAATTTTGTTATTTGTGATCATTTGAGCACTATTTTTCTGTGAATTATTTGCTCATATTCTTTGCTCAATTTTTTGTTCTTCCTTGTCTATTAAGAACACATTTGCAAATATTTTTCCTTTTGTTGTTCATCTTATGTACCTGATATTTCCTCTCTGTGCAAACTTCTAAAATGAATCAGATTTGAGCCCTGGACATTTGGCTCAGTGGTAGAGCATTGGCCTGGTGTGTGGATGTCCCGGGATCGATTCCGTCAGGGCACACAGGGGAAGCAACCATCTGCTCCTCCCACCACTATTTTCTCTTTTTTCTCTCTCTCTCTTCTCCTCTCGCAGCCATGGTTTGATTGATTCGAGTGCATTGGCATTGGACACTGAGGGTGGCTCCTTAGAGCCTCTGCCTCAGGCACTAAAAAGCTCGGTTGCAAGCATGGCCCCAGATGGGGGTTGCCAGGTGGATCACGGTCAGGGTGCATGTGGGAGTCTATCTCCCGTCCTCTCAACTTGGAAAAGAAAAAGAAAATTAGTTTTGACTGAGAGGGAGCACAGGAAGCTTTATGGCATACTGTAAATGTTCTATATTTTGATCTGGTAGCGATTACGTGGGTGGATACTTTTGTAAAATTTTATTGAGCTATAAGATTTTAAACTTCATAGTAAGTTATATAAAATTTTTTTTATTTAATTAGGTTATCACATCTCAGGGAATTTTAAGATACACCTCTTGTTACACTTTAAGCTCTGAAATCAGGTATGCTTCTTAAAGTTGTTGACATAGTTTAACTGGAAATATTTTATCTTTATTAAAGGTTCAAAAAAAGAATTCTATGATTTATGGAAGGGTTATCTTTTCTTTCCTGCTTTTATTCAACAATAATCTATGAGCCAGGCCCTATAAACAAGATAATAAATTTCTGTTTTCTTGATTGTTTTTTACAAAAATCATTACCTATTTTAAAGTCATTTTTTAAAAAATCTGATTACTTTCTTTTAATACTTTCCTACTTTCTACTTTGATTTGTTTTTCTAGGTTTCTGTTAAATTTTGGTACTGTTAGCTTTTACCTCGGATACAATGCAATGCAGGATTTTTTTCCTACTATGTCCATGAAGCCAAATCCTCAGTGTGATGACAGAAATTGCAGGAAACAGCAGGAAGAATATAAGGTATATGTCAATCTGTCAGAATATATGTGGTAACTTAAGGAAATTATTTAGATTTGTAATTCAAAATAATTAGATTTTGGGTTTTTAAACTTTTATTTACCATGCTTCAAAAATGAAAATTATTTTCAAAGTCCTTTTTTACTTTTGGTAGGATAAAAAGCCTGCCTGAATTCTTGATTAATGCTTCAGAGAACTGAGACTGAGTAAAAACACTGTTTGATTTCTGCAGAAAAAGGCAGCAGCACTGCCCAAACCAGAGGTTGTTCAGGAAGAGGAAGAGATAACACACGAAGACAATGAGTGGGGTAGGATTCCTTTCATAGAGGAAAGCTAATTATAATTAAGGTTATACAAGTTTGAGTTGTTATTGCTGATTTTCCTTAAGAGCTGTTACAAGGTCAAATTTAACTCTACAGGCATTGAGGTAGTATCGGAGGTTTCAGAAGAGGAACTAAAGAATTCTTCAGGTCCAGTTCCTGACTTACCTGAAGGAATTACAGTGGCCTACACAATTCCCAGAAAGGTACACATAAAATCTGCTATACCATGAGTAAATGCCACTTACGAGAAAATGTTCGTTTATCTTTCATCTTCATCCTACTTTATAATGCCAATGCAGTACTTTCTAGTTTAGATTTTAACCCTACAGGCGTTATGGTGTATGAGAGAGAGAGGTCTTCAGTGCTAATACAGACATAGGCAAAACACATCCACACTGTTTGAAAACATAAATATAAAATAGTTTTGTTCACTCATTAATGGATCAAGTAAAATAAATTTTGATGAAATGAAAATAATCATTTTGTAAAATATCATTTTTGTAAATTGGTAGTTTTACCCATAATACTTTTAAAATATATCAGGAATATTGAAATTACTGCCTGGTAATTCAAAAGACTGGTATGGAAAGTAAAGGACTTTGTCTCTCATAAAAATTAGAAGGCATATTTACTAATGAAAATTTACTTTATAAACTTGTTGAACATGGTTAAAGCTTACTGACTATATATTTCTAAGCATTAAGAATTTTATATGATTATTTTCCCACTGTTTCCCTCATTTGTTGGTAGCAAGAAGATTCTGTACCTGAGGTAACAGTGGAAGATGCTGGTGAAAGCTTGGAAGAGCTCATGGCCAAGATGAAGAATATATAGATAACGGACTGGACTATATTTTCTGTGTTTACACCTATTTCTTTGCAATTAAAAAATCATTTTAAAACTGACAAAACTTAGGGCAACATCAGTTGATGTGTAATCTTTGCTATATTGTTATACTCTTTGAAATACCATGATTGTTGCTTGTTGCTACCCCAGCCTCAACTAAATCAATAACTCCTTTAAATTCATTTTTCATTCAGCAAGAAAATTTCGAAGGATTATTTTAGGCAGTTATAAAATAGGGAAAAGGACCAATTTGATGCTATACATGTTTCTTTTCTTTCCAAGAATTCCTTGTGGTCTGTGGCCATGGGCAGTAAAGCAGTACGTGGTCCTGAAATACAGGGAAAAGAACAAGGTGCAGCTTGGGGATCTGAGCAGCAGGCGTGTCCTCATTGTTTTGGAAAACTGCCCATGCCTGACCAGGTGGTGGCACAGTGGATACAGCGTCAGACTAGGACATGGAGGGCCCAGGTTCAAAACCTCAAGGTTGCCAGCTTGAGCACAAGCTCATCTGGTTTGAGCAAGGCTCACCAGCTTGGACCCAAGGTCCCTGGCTTGAGCAAGGGTTCACTCAGTCTGCTGGAGTCCCCCAGTCAAGGCACATATGAGAAAGCAATCAATGGCCTGACCAGGCAGTGGCGCAGTAGGTAGAGCATTGGACTGGGATGCGGAGGACCCAGGTTCAAGACTCTGAGGTCACCAGCTTGAGCGTGGGCTCATCTGGCTTAAGCATAAGCTCGCCAGCTTGGACCCAAGGTCGCTGGCTCAAGCAAGGGGTTTTTTGGTCTGCTGAAGGCCCGCGGTCAAGGCACATGTGAGAAAGCAATCAATGAACAACTAAGGTATCGCAACAAAAAACGGATGATTGATGCTTCTCATCTCTCTGTTTCTGTCTGTCTCTCACTATCCATCCCTCTTTCTGACTCTCTCACTGTCCCTGTAGAAAAAAATTAAAAAGCAATCAATGAACAACTAAGAATTGATGCTTCTCACTTCTCTGTCCTTATCTGTTCCTCTGTCTGTCACACACACACACACACACACACTGCCCACTACTACTAATGTGGCCAAAAACAAATAAAAACGAATTTGAAATAGTTAACCTATAAAAAAACATCTCAAATGTCGCCTGATTACAAACTGAGATGTAGTCATTGGAAAAGTTTGTAAACTTGTGAAGTACATACTCAGAATCATTCAGGCAACATACTTTAAGGAAATACAATTTTTATTTCTGCACTGACCAAGAAAAAGAAACCACTGCATCTGTGGGACATGTATCTGGAATCACTACTGTATTCAGGAGCAAGGGGTAAATTTAGGCCAAGATCATCTATTGTGGGTTACTTCCTGAATACTTGATTTCATTTAAACATGATTCCACAGGTAATTAAATATTGGCAAGTGTTTGGATAGTGGGCATTAAACAGGCCTAAGTGCCTGTGAAGTGAATGACATGTATTCCCTGGAAGAGTATCATTTTCCCTGATCATGACCACTAAATTATAAATTAATACCTGGTTTTCTCTGGAGTTGCGTACAAATAATGCAGGCTTGGAGCACCTTGGCTGAAATAAATTCCCACTGGTTTGAAGACCAGTACAAAAAGTGCATGTGTAACCATTATCTGTAGGCTGTTATTATGCTAATCTACTCTGGTAATTTTTTTGCTTTGAAGATACAAATGTCTACATTATATCTAGGGAGAAAATGTTAGTAAAAAAATTAAAAAGTGAATACCCCACTTGTAAAATAAAGTTCTTAAAACTTATTTCAGTCCTAGACGGATACGCAGTTGGAGCATTGTTCTCGGTACACCAGGGTTGTGGGTTCAGTCCCCCATCAGGGCATGTGCAGGAATTGACTAATGAATGTATGAATGAGTAGAACAACAAATTGATGTTTTGATTTTTTTTCTCTCTCTCCCCCTTATATAATCAGTCAGTAGATAAAAATTCTAATTAAAAAAATACTTATTTCAGAAAGCCCCAATTAACAAATATCTTCAATATATTAGTTTTGAGAGTCTAGGACCATATTGTGATTGTTATGTCTACAGTAATGTCAGGAAAAGTAGAGGGATAGTTTTTCTCACCTTGAAAATTATGTTGCTTTCACACAGGTCATTTGCCATATTTTAAGATTTAGTGTACTCATCTATAAAATAACTTTTGTAGTTACTAGAGATGTTTTGATTTCAAAAGAAAAATTCGGTCTTCCTAAATCCCATTCCTTTGTAACCTCTGGTACACTAACTTGGTGAGGCTTTACTTATAATTTAAAATTTTAATAGCTGGAACTCACCATCTTCTAAAGACCTTTTTCCTGCTCTTGACTGCACACTGCTGATGTAATCACCAAATATTATCAAAGTTGTCTACTATTTTGGTATTATATTTTCCATTAATAGTAGTTATTGGATTATTTTACCAGGAAAACACCTGCTAACAGGATTCTTTTACAACTTAGAATGTTCTCTTGACAGTTGATTGCCATGAAAACTTGTATATGTGGGCTGATAATAAAATATTAATCTTACTGAATTTTATATTACTAAATTAACCCATAGCACTTGACAAGATTTATTAATACTGTTGTTTCTAATGTGGAAGATGGAAACACACTCCCAAAACTGCCTTAGCACAAAGGCCCTAAATTCTAGTAAAACAATATGTTCTTTAATCCCTTCCCTCATTGTTAACGGGAAGTTAATTTGTGACACTACCAAAATGTTTATGTAGTAAAAAAAATATGTATGATGGGTTTCTTCACATAAAAATACTCTCTGAATACCTACAACCACCCTGAGCAACACAAAAAGAAAACATTTAAGAGTTTGGGGCGATACAGGGAGGGGACAGGGAGGATGTACTGGGGAACATGGGGGAGGGGAGGGTGTATTTGGGGGGACCTAGAATCTATGTAAATACAATAAATTAAAAAAACAGTATTTGGAAGCTTTGACCCCCTCCCAAATCATATTTTTAAATTTTATTTCTATAAAGTATTAATAAAAATTAACCATAACTACCATAATTTGGG
This sequence comes from Rhynchonycteris naso, assembly GCA_037038555.1. NCBI lineage: Eukaryota > Metazoa > Chordata > Mammalia > Chiroptera > Emballonuridae > Rhynchonycteris > Rhynchonycteris naso. The sequence goes on along the minus strand of CM073004.1, from coordinate 42,966,771 downwards.
TCCTACCAATTCAGTTTTATAACTGAGTTGTTTGAAAAGGTGTATATTAATGTGCACATAATATTCCTATTTGAGAAACTCGGATATACATAAAGAATTGTCCTTTTTAAGTAGGCCTTCTATATGAAAACATCGGAGTTGACAGTACAATAAGTAGTATGAAAAAAATATAATAACTTAAATCTTGAAATACTCATCATCCCCCAAATGTAACTAGTGAATTTTTATCATAAAGTCACTTGAATAATATAACTTGAAGGATATTTAAAGTTTCCACTTTCTGTATGTTTTTCAAGTCCAAATTTTGTAGGAATAAAGAATACATAAATATTATTCTTTTGCTCATTTTGCCTTTTTTCAAGGTTCTAGTATATTGATCTCAATATTTCCTAAAGTTTTTTTTTTTTTTTCAGTGAGAGGATGGGAGGCAGAGACAAACTCCTTCATGTTCCCTGATGGATCCACCCAGCAAACCCACTAGGGGGCAATGCTTTGTCCATCTGGGGTGTTACTTAGCAACCAAGCTCTTCTTAGCGCCTGAGGCAGAGGCCATGGAGCCATCATCAGTGTCAGGAGCCAAGTCAAACTCCAATTCAGCCATGGCTGCATAAGTGGGAGAGAAAGAGAAGCGAGAGGGGGAAGGGTAGAGAAACAGATGGGCCCTTTTCCTATGTACCCTGACTGGGAATCCAACCCAGGACATCCACATGCCAGACTGACGCTCTACTACTGAGCCAGTTTTTTTATTTTTTTATTTTTTTTTAATTTATTATTATTTTTTTATTTTATTTTATTCATTTTAGAGAGGAGACACAGAGTGAGAGAGAGAGAGAGAGAAAGAAAGAGAGAAAGGGGGGAGGAGCTGGAAGCATCAACTCCCATATGTGCCTTGACCAGACCAGTGCAGGGTTTTGAACTGGCGACCTCAGTGTTCCCAGGTCGTCGCTTTATCCACTGCGCCACCACAGGTCAGGCCTGAGCCAGTTTTATAAGGCATTTAAACTTAATGTATTACTTATAATGTAGCCACTAAATAAATTTTAAACTCTAATAGCTTAATTATATTTTTAAATTAAATTACTTTGTGCCTTGCATAGCTGGCAAACCCAGAGGATATGTTATATATTTTTTTCCTCTTGAACTTCTCTCAAAAGGAGCTAGAAGGATGTTCACTTTATATAATCCTAATTTCTTGCCTGACCATATAGAGTCTCGGTCTGGGATGCTGAGGTGAGGGCCCAGGTTTGAAACCCTGAGGTTTTTGGCTTGAGCAGCGGGTCATTAGCTCAGCTGGAGCCCCCACCCCCCAACTGTCAAGGTGCATATGAGAAAGCAATCAATGAAAAACAAAGGTGCTGCAACTATGAGTTGATGTTTCTCATCTCTTTCTGTCTCTTGCTAAAAAAATGAAAATTCTAATTTAAGTCACCACTGTGGTGTCTTAGAGTTAGACCACTGCTTCTCAAACTTATATGCATCTGACTCACTTAGTGATCTAGCTATTATAGATTCTGATTCAGTAGGTCTGAGGAGAGGTTCAAGAGTCTGAATTTTTAATGAGCTCCCAGGTTGTAGTTCATGGACTTGTGAATAGTCAGGCCATAAAGTCACCAAAACCCTATACAGTCACCAAAGTGAAAGTTGAGCAAAGTTTTCAGTGAGTAGTGACAACATTCAAGTCCTTTTCATAATGTTTGATGTATTTATTTATATAAATATAAGCCTCTTGTATAAACTAGTGGGAAATCGTACTTTTATTTTAAAGCTTAAGTATGGTTATTATATCCTTTACCTTTATAATTAATGTATATCAGAATCTTACAAGTATTTAAATGGAAGATTTTATTATATATAATAAATACAGAAATGGTAAAAAACAATATCCAAACTGTGACAGTATTTGTGAAACTTATAAAATGGCTGACTAATTGGAGTTTGAGATAATTAAAGAGACAGGTTTAGCCCACTTAGGAAAAAATAGAGAATGTCCTGTACGAAAAGGTCACTGTTACTGCATTAATGACTTCAGATTATCCAGATACATGCTACACACTAAAATAACACACAATGTGGAGAGCACATAAAGCAGAGGGCTCAGTCCAACCTGCTCAAAGAAAAGGTAGAATAAAAAAATGTAGCAGCCAGCTTCCTATTACTAGCTCACTGTACAGAAGACAATTCACACTTTTCATAAACATATCCCTTTAATCCTTGAAACCTTTGAAGTAGAGAATTAAGCCAGACTACTGCTGAAAAGCAAGATGAGGAATCACTGAGGTAAAGTAGCCTTTGAGGGATGATTGATGGAATTCTTGAACTCCTTGTCTGACTTGCTCTGTGTAACATTCATGTCCTCTCTGGACAAGTGTCTATACAAGAGGGAAGTTAATTCTTTTAACTAAAACAGACATGATTATGACTCAAATGTCAATGTAGTCAATACAGTTTTATACAAATACCACTTAAATAATACAAAGTAAAAATAAATTTTCTTAAAAACATTTTTAATAAGTTTTAAATTCTATCGTTCCCAATGTTTTTTCATTATTCTAAGGTGCATTTGCAATGAATTGTAATTGCTGCTACCTTTGTCCTTGATGAAGGAAAACATTAGGAGAATGGGCTGTTTTCACACTAAATTTATCTCCACTTGATGAGTGTTGTGAAGGAGCTTTTCCACCTAAAAGTGATGTTTCTGCTTCTTTTATTTCCATAGCCCTTTTGTATAGTTCAGCAGCTTTTTCAAAATCTCCTTCTTCATAGCTTTGAGGGAAAAAAAAAACCCTTAAAATCAGAATATAAGCTTTAATTAACAATTCTAAGTGACTTTATAGGATACAAAAACAAACAAAAAAACCCACGTGAATAATTGCTCAATTTTTCCCCAGTGTATTTACTCAGACCAGAAAAAGATAACCCAAATTCTTTTCCTTTCTATTTGTACTGCTAAGGAACATTTCAGTATCTCACACCATTAAAACCATGTTGTGATAGATGTAGTGAAATTGCTAAGGGAAGTTTGATATTCTCTATCCTGAGTTAAACACAAAGCAGAAGTCAGCATATACTTAATGGTAAATTAGCTTTGAGGACAGCAGTGGTAGTCAACCTGGTCCCTACCGCCCACTAGTGGTCGTGCCAGCTTTCCTGGTGGGTGGTAGCAGAGCAACCAAAGTATAAATAAAAAGATAGATTTAACTATAGTAAGTTGTTTTATAAAGATTTATTCTGCCAAATTTAGCAAAAACCCGACATAAAGTACTTGGTAAGTAATTATTATTATATGCTTTAACTTGCTGTAACTCTGCTTTATAAATTTTATAAAGTAAAATTACTTCCCTACTTTATAAATCACCATTACTGTGCAACCAGTGGGTGGTTAGAAAATTTTACTACTAACAGAGATACAAAAGTGGGCGGTAGGTATAAAAAGGTTGGCTACCCCTGGGTTATATTATTCCAGAGCCAGTTGGTTGCAACTATAAACCATCCTTCACTATTTGCCGTGATAAACTCCTCTGCAAAATACATCATGCAGCCTTCATTTCGCTTGTATCTCTTGAAACAACCCTTCCTCCTCCCAGAAAAATCATTCAGCAATCAGTATTTTTTGTTGTTCCATGACGAGTCAAATTAAAGGTGCTCTATAAGAGAGTTTGGGTGTACGAGGAAAGTGAAAAAATTCTTACCTAAGCACAGCTAAATTTTTTAATGTTTCTCCAACTCGAGGATGCATCCGACCCAGGCTGTCTTCATAAATCTTTAGTGCTCTTTCATACAGTGGCAAGGCCTCAATGTGTTTTTTCTTATTAAAAAGTAACAACACTCAAGTGAACACATTGCCTTTCTGAAATTACTATTAATATATTCTAGATTAAATTGATCAAGTGGCATAAGCACTTTTAGAATGTTAATATCCTCCTAAAAGATGTGGATAAATAGCTTAATTTATGAGTAATCATAATGGGAGAATGAGTATAATAGCGCTGGCTTGGAAACCATCAACCTTAATCCAATTATATAAACACAGACTTGTCTCTTTATTGCCCAGTGGGTACCTGTTTCTCACCTATCACAGGCAAACGTTGCAGCTTGAAAATAATATTATATACAGAGATGTAGGGAGTCTCTAGAATTTAGAAAACTAAGCCTAAGCAACGAACTAAGCAGTCAGTGTTTTACACTAAGAGGAGTGTGACTTTAACAATTAAGTACTAAAGGAAGCATTAATAGGTAACCTTAAATTTCCTTTAATTACTTTTTACTGTGCCACATTTAATATATTTTGTACCTAACACCATTCATTTATAAAGAATTAAAATGTGGGAACTTACCATTTGGCTATAGAGAACAGCTAAGTTCACCAAGGCAGTAGCTACACTAGGGTGCTTTGGGCCAAAGGATTTCTGCCGGATCTCAACAGCCAGCTCATACAACGGTACAGCTTTGTCAAGTTTCCCCTAAAACACAAAAGTGAAATCTAACAAAAATATTAAAGCAATAATTACTACCTGATCAGAGCTTTTCCATAATCAAAATTTTTTACTAAAAGTAGTATTTGAGGGCCCTGGCCAGCTGGTTCAGTGGATAGAGTGTTGACCCGGTGTATGGACGTCCTGGTTTGATTCCTGGTCAGGGCACACAGGAGAAGCAATAATCTGCTTATCTTCCCCTCCCTCTCCCCCTTTTCTCCCTCTGTCCTTCCCACAGACAGTGGCTGGTAGGTTTGATTATCAACCCTTGGTGCTTAGGATAGCTTGGTTGGTCTGAGCATCAGCCCCAGGCACTGAGGATAGCTCAGTTGTGAGCATCTGCCCCAGACAGGGGTTGCCAGATGGATCCTGGTTGATGCGCATACAGGAATCTGTCTCACTATCTCCCTTCCTCTTACTTAAAAATAATTTAAAAAATCTTTTAGGTAATTTTTGAGAAATTCAGAAGCATTACCTCCAATTTAATGGTTAAGTTTGTAGATGGTTGAAATCTAATAGAATATGTAAGTAAAGCTATATTGAATATAAAAACATTTTCTTTGATAATTCAGAAAGCCTTTTAGGATCACCCATTATTACTCAGTGTTTCTGGTAAAGTAAAATATAACAGGTAAAGTACCGGGTGGGACAAAAATATATTTACAGTTATGAATGCACAGTTTATTCTTGTATTATTACTCATTAATTATTGTATTGTTTTCCACAGGAATAACTGTAAACCTACTTTTATCCACCTTGTATGTTTGCTACTGTACATAATTTAGAGATGGCATCAAAATTAAAACTTAATTCTTACCAAATCCTTTTGAGATTTTTCCAAATATTTTTTTTTTTTACTTGATGGGGAGAAATAACAACAATGGAGTCTTCTTACTAAAACAACTTCAGTGCCTGGATGACCAGCAAAAGGACCCATAAAAGTCTAGAGAGAGTCTAACACTGCACTAAGTAAAAGCAAACTTCTCTGGAATTTTTTTTCTTTCAGAAAAGTTATAAAAGTTCCACACATCACTCTGGCTAGCACTCTTGGGCAAAGGATGGTGTTTAGCTCATTACATTTAATTAAAGACTGTCGTGAAGACAATGACTTGGAGACCACATGGAGTGCACCGAGGGACCTAGGGGAGACCGCCTTACAATCCCCTATACAGTTTTCATGAGGTGGCCTTGACCCCCAGTCCTATCGGTATCTATTGATACACATAAAATAGAAGCAGGGACAAGAATGAAGAAGTCAGGAAGCAGAGAAGAGAATTAGGAGAAAAGAATGAGGAAATCAGGAAGAGGAATTCCTTTAGAACAAACAACATGGCAAGGAAGTAGCTCAAATGTCCCCACCTATTGATTAATCAGAATTGCTAATTCTGTCTCTCCTGTGCTGCGTTCAAGCTGTCCCTTGCCATATCGGGTATACAGTACTGCATTGAGCACTTTCTGTCAGTGAAGTCACTGCGGCCTTTCCTCAGGGTACTGAACTCTGTCCCTGTTCTATGTTCCTATTCAGCGCCTCTACAGAAGACAAAGAAAAGAGTGAAATTAAAATGCTCATTTAATCACCTACAAGACCTCTTCCTTCATGCACAACAACTGGGTAACTTATATTTGTGGTAGCTTAACACAGCAAACTTAACACTGGTCTGGTCTGTGAACTTCTGAAATGGAATATAAGTTTAATTAGAATGCTGAAGACTGCCTTTGTATTTAGAATCAAAAAAAATTTTTTTATTTATTCATTTTAGCGAGGGGGGAGAGAGAGAGAGGGAGAAGGGGAAGAGAAGCAGGAAGCATCAACTCCCATATGTACTTTGACCAGGGAAGCCCAGGGTTTCGAACTGGTGACCTCAGCATTTCAGGTCAACGCTTTATCCACTGCACCACGACAGGTCAGGCTGTATTTAGAATTTTTTTAACAAAACCAAATCAGTACCTTAACTTAGTTAAGTCTGAAATAACTTTTTAATTGTTCTACTCAGGTATTTGTTAAAATATTAAATCATTATGATTTAAAAGCTCATAGAAAATAATCTATCCAGAAGACAAATGATTTTAATTGGTATATAAGACACATGCCAAGAATTACTTACCATTTTCTTATACAGGATTGCAAGATGCTTCACTGTGTAAGCCAAAGAAGGGTGATCAGGAGCTAATGCTCGTCTCCGTATGTCTAAAGCTCTTTCATAGAGTTCTTCGGCTTTATCGTACTGTTTCATTTCATTGCATAGAGCCGCCAGGTTATTCAACGACTGGGCACAGTCGGGGTGATCTGGTCCTAGAACGCGCTCCCTCATTTCTAAGGAACGCTTCAGAAACTGGTCAGCTGTTCTATGAACAAAACACCAAAATCATTTAAACAGCTTATATTCTAGAAATCAGAATCCTAGTTAGGTGGAGAATTGAAGCATTTTTATTTTTAAATCTAAGAAAGTTAAAGAATTCAGCTCAAAATCCTTTTTCCCTCTTTCTGAGCCCTCTTCCCTTCCTGCTCTTGTCCAAAAGTTAAAAATGCTTTCCTCATCATGTAAGGACCTGAAACATTTGGATGACTGCCTCTGTTTTCCACTCCACTTCTCCTAAAAGACAAACCTGTAAATATTTTCCAAACAAACTTTTTATACCTTTAAAATAATTAGACCTAACTCAAACAAAAGATCAATAATTATTCTTTCTCCCTTTGGGATTAGTACCTAATTTTTAATAAAAGAACCTTTTGTGAAGTAGACTAAATATTTACATTCTTTTATATCCAAAGTATCAAACTTGTTATATTTTTCTCATATCCAAAGAAGCCCCAAACACTTCTTTTTCTGAAAGTATAAATATTGTCATTTTGTCCAGTTAAACTGAATAAACCCTGCACCCTCTACATTCTTCTTCTTTTTTTTAAAGATTTTATTTATTTATTTCTAGAGAGGGGAGAGAGAGAAAGAAAGAAAAGGGAGGGGGGAGAGGAGCAGGAAGCATCAACTCCCATATGTGCCCTGATCAGGGAAACGCAGGGTTTCAAACCAGTGGCCTGAGCATTCCAAGAAGATGCTTTATCCACTGCGCCACCACAGGCCAGGTCATCTACATTCTTTATTCTCATTTAATCCTATTTCTTCCTGGGCAAGGTCTCATGTATGGTATCTATAAAAACTCACTTTTCAGAAACATATAAAAAATACTAGGGCAGTCTGACCTGTGGTGGTACAGTGGATGAAGCATTGACTCAGAATGCTGAGGTTGCTGGTTCAAAACCCCAAGGTTAGGGGGGCTTGGCGGGGGATTGTCTGCATGATCCCAAAGCTCACCAGTTTGAGCCCAGAGGTCCCTGGTTGAGCAAGGGGTCACTGGCTCAGCTGGAGCCCTCTGGTCAAGGCACATATAAAAATGCAATCAATGAACAACTAAGGTGCTGCATCTATGAGTTCCTGATGCTTCTCACGTCTCTCCCTGTCTTTCTGTCCCTTCCCGCCCCTCTCAAAACAAGAAAAAAAATAGGGAAGCTACAGAATAACTTTTCAGTTACTAAGGAAACAATGTGAGAGAAAACGATAGAGAAAATGGCAAGGGCTTTGTTAAATGTGGCTATGCTCATAACATACATGAAATCTGGCATGGTTTCTGTTAACTTCTTCTAACTTGACCTGATAGAAATGTAAAATAGCTTTGCATCTAAGAGAAAACTGGATACTTATTTTCATTATTAATGCCGTGGTACTCACTCCAAGTTATTCTGAAGATAGTAGAGAACACCCAGTTCATTGAGGGTCCGAGCATTGTCAGGTGTGTCCTTACCTAATGTAAGCTCTTCTAACTGTAGGGCCCGTCTACGCAAAAGGGCAAATCCATACTGGAGCAAACACAAAAAATTCATGGCAATCACTAAGTAAGTGCAATCTTTGGTTCTGAAACAATAGACAGTACTAGAATTCTAAAAAATTGTTTCTCTTTTTGTTCCCTTTAGGAAAGATTACAATTATTTTAAGTATTACTCTAAATTAATCCAATGGTTATTAAAAATTCACATATTTCTGCATGGTATCACATTTCAAAATTCATTAAGAGCTACTGTGAAAATGATTATGAGATAGGTTAGCAATGGGAACTGAATCTCAAAGTGCTTCAAAAATATCAGGAAACAATTAATTTACTGCTGGTTAATTAAATAGTCCCACTGCTAAACACTTAAACCTCAGGTATTTAAATTGTACATAGGGCCTGACTGGTGGTGGCATAGTGGATAGAGCGTCAACCTGGAACACTGAGGTCCAAGCTTCGAAACCCTGAGGTCGCTGGCTTGAGAGCAGGGTCACTAGCTTGAGTATGGGATCATCAAGATGATCCCATGATCACTGGCTTGAAGCCCAAGGTTGCTGGCTTAAGCAAGGGATCACCGGCTCAGCTGGAGCCTCCTGGTCAAGGCACATATGAGAAGCAATCAATGAACAACTAACATGACATAACTATGAGCTGATGCTTTTCATCTTTCTCTCTTCCTGTCAGTTTCTCTCTTACAAAAAATAAATAAAGAAAAAAGAAAAATAACTGCTCATAGCACTTGGAACTAGTAGACAAATAAGTCTTGGAGATCGAATGCACAGTAAAATGAATATAGACTACAATATTATATTATAATCAACAAGGTTGCTAAGTGACTAGATCATAATTATTTCCAGAAAAGAGAAGTAATTATGTGATATCATAGAGGTGCTAACTATAACTTCAATGGCAATTATATTACAGTAAGTGTATCAAATCAACATGGTGTACACCTTAAATTTACAGTATATGTCAGATACATTTTAATTAAAAATTGCACATAGCATTTTAAGTTAAAACAGACATGTTCTATTTAGCTCTTATCAGCAGCTTAGAAATATGAAAATAATTTATTTGTTCTCAAGAGTAAGAATTTCTTTGAATTTGAATCCAACATAAAATATTAACTAAATTTCTTTTATTCTCTTTTCCAACCTTTTAAAGAACTGAAGCAGCTTTTAAGTCTATCTTCCAAAGTCTAACCTTCAAATGAACTTTATAGTTCCACTTAAAAATTTCTTTTTTAATTTCCCAGATTTATTGGGACATAATTACACAGTTGTAACTCTATGTAAGCTTTAGGTATACAGAGCAATGATTTGATGTACAAACACTGCTCAAAGAAATTAGGGGATCAGGGAACATGCAAATACTCCAGTACGTTCAGCCTTTTGTATAGTGCATTTTCACCATTGAAATAAAAGTTGGTTTACATAATTGAACAACTTTCTTTGACTAGTTGTTTGCTTTCCTGATGTTCCTGTTTAATAAAAAAAAAAAAAATCATCCTGACCAGGTGGTGGTGTAGTGGATAGAGCGTCGGACTGGGATGCGGAAGACCAAGGTTCAAGACCCTGAGCTCGCCAGCTTGGACCTAAGGTCGCTGGCTCCAGCAAGGGGTTGCTCGGTCTGCTGAAGGCCCGCGGTCAAGGCACATGTGAGAAAGCAATCAATGAACAACTATGGTGTCGCAACGGCAACGAAAAACAAATGATTGATGCTTCTCACCTCTTTCCGTTCCTGTCTGTCTGTCCCTATCTATCCCTCTCTCTGACTCTCTCTCTGTCCCTGGGGGGGGGGGGAATCAAATGCTTTTTCTATCACTTCATATTCATTTTGAAATATCCCCTAATTTTTGTGAGAAGTATATATATTGCAAAATGATTGCCACAATAAAAAGTTCTATTTTTTTTCCTCTTTATGTGACAGAGACAGAGAGAGACAGATAGGGACATAGAGGAAGGGAGAGAGATGAGAAGCATCAATTCTTCGTGGAGGCTCTTTAGTTGTTCAGTGATTGCTTTCTCATATGTGCCTTGATGAGGGGGGGCACTATAGCAGAGCAAGTGACCCCTTGCTCAAGCCAGCGGCCTTGGGCTTCAAGCCAGCAACCTTTTGGCTCAAACCACCAGTGACCATGCGGTCATGTCTATGATCCCACACTGAAGCCAATGACCCCATGCTCAAGCCAGATGAGCATGTGCTTAAGCCAGCGACCTTGGAGTTTTGAACCTGGGTCCTCAGCGTCCCAGTCCAACGCTCTATCCACTACACCACTGCCTGGTCAGGCTAAAGTTGACTTTTTAAGAGTCTACCAAGTTGTACCTCTCAGTAACACGAAGATTTAAATACATTATAAATAAATAAGAAAATATTAATTGGTACTTTTCTAGAAGTCACTTTAAAGTCTAAAGTTCTTAAAACATAATGTTTATGCATCTGTATGATAGTCAGAGATGCTCTTTTCCTCTGATTCAAAACACAACACACAAAAAAATCATTACCGAGTTGCCTTTTCTCCTTGTAGCTTTCTGATGAATTTTAAAGGATTTTTTCCTAAAATGTTCAGCTTGTTCATACCTTTAAAAAGAAAAGTAAGTCAAACAAAAGAACATATTCAAACCATTATGCTTCCATGAAATGAAAGAACTCCTTACGTAGTGTAAAGCTTTTTACAGCTATTAAAAACAGAACTATTTCTAGAAGTGATAGTCATAGAAAATTTAAAAATTTTAACACAACCCTGCATAAAACAAAATCTAAAAAAACAAATTAATCCTCCAAGTAGCTGACATTTAACACATTTTTAACTGATCTACAATCTAGAATTTTAGTTTGCTATATAAAGGCTTAATTTTGGTCACAATATAAATGTAAAATTCATATAAAATTTGTGAGAACAATACTTCTAAAAGTTAAAAGAAAAAAATTTCAATACATATCAGTTATGATGGTGCAAAGAAATAATTTCTGAGAGAGGAAAAGATGCCATTCAGTGGGTGCCTAAAAGATACTTTTTATTACATCAGGGACCAGCAAACTTCTTCTATAAAGGGCTAAATAAGTAAGTATGGTAGGCTTCGTGGGCCACTTCCTTTCCAACTACAAAGGAACACCATAACTGAAGCAAGGAAGCAACCATAGGTAATATGTAAATGAAAAAACACAGCTGTGTTCTAATAAAACCTTGTTTACAAAGCAGGAAGCCACATGAACTTGGCCAGGGACAGTGGTTTGCAGGCCCTTGTGTTAGTTCGCAGCACTCAGTGTTACAAAGCTAGTCAGTGAAGGAGCCCAGATTCAAACCCAACTATATGATTCCAAACTCCATGCTCTATGCTCCACTCATCTTCAGAGATGAATCTTACAGTTCCAGTTTCCTGTTTACCCCATGAAGACACAGACCAACAAACAGTATTTGATCTATTCAAAAGATATGATGAGGAAAGATACATAGCCATAAAACAAAACCTACCACGAGTATATTTAGAACTGCAACTCCCCGTCATAAAATTATAGAATTAGTGATCTAAATCTTACTTATTTTGTTTCTGGTACAAAGTGGCAAGTGCCTCAAGTTCACGAGCAATACGTGGATGGTCCGCACCATAGGCATTTTCAGAGATTTCCAATGCCTGTTTGTACAGCTGTTCTGCATTGCCAAACTTCTTCCACTGCACGTAGACACTTGCCAGCTGGTGGAGGGACTGAGCTACCCTTGGGTGATCTGGATCTAAAGCCGTTTCTCGAATTTCTAGAGACCTCTGCAAAGGCACCACAGCCTGAAGAAAAAAGGCCAACTAAAGTGAGTGAAAGGCTGTTAGCACAATGAAAGAATGCAGCGTTAACTTCTAGGAAGGAGAGCAGGGTCGGCAAGAAAAATCTGCACTGGCCCTTACTCCGGCTACACTGACCTGACTGAGCAGGCCCAAGTCCTTGAGAAATCGCCCCAGGGTTTCATAGAGATCTGCTAAACAGATCATACTCTCCTCCCCGTCACAGTTTTTCTCATACTGCTTCAGGGAATCAAAGTACTCCGCTGCCATCGCACTCTTGTCTTTGCCAACAAACTGCCAGTAGCTCAGCAACTCAGCAAAGTGGCCTCTGTTTCAACAAATAATGGTAATTAATGAAAAACAAGCTGAAAAAGCCATTAGCAAGTGAAAATGCCAGAATTCACATCAAGTTTTGACAATGTATTAGGCAAGTGTTGTGTAGTGACTCAGACTGTCACCTGAGTCCACCGCCTCCTAGCTGTGTGATCAGGAACAGGATGTGTGCTCTTACACCTCGACTTCCTGTGCTGCAGGGAGGGAGACACTGACACTACTTGCCTCTGGTGTTACTGCAAGAAGATTATGGCACATACTATAGAAAAGATTCCACAGTGTGGTTGTTACCATTAACCTCATTATATGGAAATTTATCAGAATTATTTTAGGCACTTCATTATATGTAGTCAGCTGGAGGAAGCCAGCTGAGTTCATTCAAAAAACTATTTTAAGTGATGGAAATTAGAGCAAAAGACATTAATGAAACACAGGCAAACTGTTATAGAATATCACTTTGTATTTTCATTAAGGATTTGGATGATAAAAGTAAACTTAATCATCTGTAGACATTATTAAGCAGGTTGTGTGGATGAAAATGGGGCCACATGCTGAACCTGACAAGCTCAGGGAAAGCCAGCACGGTGGCCTTGCAGACTCAGGGACCTAGAGTAACCACACAGGATGGTCTGAAATGGAAAGTTTTTCACTAAAAGCGGTTCACGGTGGATGGTCATGGCCTAGGGTGGTATTTTTCTCTAAACAGAGGTCAATGCTTACCTTAATTGGGCCTGTCTGTTGTCCTTTGCATCTACAATAACATACCTGATAACATGTCTTTGAAATATAAGGGTCATCTTCTTTTCCTGCTTCCCTCAGGGCAGGCATCCCACCAGAGCAAAAACCAACAAACCCATTCCTGGTCATTGTTACCCTGTTAACTGTTAACTATCTTATTCCTGCCTATGTTTAGCGGAATAAATGTTTAAATATGTTTATTTGGGGAAAGGTGTTCTACAGGTAAGTTTCTTACCTTTTATAAAGGTTCTGAGACACAAAGAGATTGAGAAGGCAATCATGCAACTTCTGTTTACTTCCTTCCTGCTGAAAAAGCCATGGGAGTTCGTCTGCACTTCTCCAGGTCACTGAGTCCTGGCTTTTAAGAGAAAGGACAATACTCAACAGTACTTTCCTACAATGACATTGCTTCAGAAGGCTTCAGACAAATGCTGAAGCAAGAAAAATAAATTTAGCCTGACCAGGCAGTGGCGCAGTGGATAGAGCGTCGGACTGGGATGTGGAGGGCTCAGGTTCGAAACCCCGAGGTCGCCAGCTTGAGAACAGGTTCATCTGGTTTGAGCAAAGCTCACCAGCTTGGACCCAAGGTCGCTGACTTGAGCAAGGGGTTACTAGGTCTGCTGAAGGCCCACGGTCAAGGCACATATGAGAAGGCAGTCAATGAACAACTAAGGTGTCACAACGAAAAACTGATGATTGATGCTTCTCATCTCTCTCTGTTCCTGTCTGTCTGTCCCTGTCTATCCCTCTCTCTGACTCTCTGTCTCTGTCAAAAATAAATAAATATATAAAATATATTTAACATATATCTCTGGTTCTTTAATGATCAAAACCAGAAACTTTACCACTATAACTAAGAAAATAAAGTTATATTCAGGGACACCAACCAAACTCTAAAGGTATTTTGCTAAAGTTGAATTATTTTAAAAACCCTCAATAAACCCAAATGGACAGACAGATATACATAGACACACTCATCTCTTCAAACTAACTGGAATAAAATAGAAGCAATAAAATGATCCTGCATTGATTTTAATTACAGTTAAATCTTTTTTCTTTTTTTGACAGAGATAGAGAGAGAGTCAGAGAGAGGGACAGATAGACAGGAAGGGAGAGGAATGAGAAGCATCAATTCTTCGTTGCAGCTCGTTAATTGTTCATTGATTGTGTTCTCATTTGGGTCTTGACTAGGGGGGGGGGCTAGAGCAGAGTGAGTGATCCCTTGCTCAAGCCAGCAACCTTGGGCTTCAAGCCAGTGACCTTTGGGCTCAAGCCAGCAAACCCACACTCAAGCCGGATGAGCCTGCTCTCAAGCCAGCAACCTCGGGGTTTCGAACCTGGGTCTTCTGCATCCCAATCCGACACTCTATCCACTGCACCACCGCCTGGTCAGGCCTTACAGTTAAATCTTTAGCATAATGTCAAGACTTTCAGAGTTATCTTTTATCTTTTTGACATTAACAGAATAGGGAGAGAATTTAATCTTTTTAAAAATAATTAAATATTTATCCATTAAGTTATAAATTAAGAAAGAGAAATAAGGACACAGAGATAAAGTGGGCAGCAGAAGTTACAGAAGAACAATATGGGTATTTAGAATACTTTAGCTGTGTGGTGAAATAATTGATTAGCTTCTGCCTATAAGAAGAAATCGTGGTGGCATCTTCCATGTATTCTAGTCTCACAGTTTCCCAAGCCTAGAGAGAAAAAGAAGAAATAAAATATGCTGTCTATTGTTTGTAATAGGAATTTGTAAATCAAAATTTAAAATTATTTCAATCTTATTGTTGTATAATAGAAATAGCATTAGAATATTTTAAAATTCAGGATGTACTTATGTGATTAACTGATAAGAATAAAAATTCCTATACTAATATTTTAAGAACTTAAAAACACAATTTACTTCAAACTTTTAGTTAATACATTAAAAATCTCAAAAATATAAATGTCAAATCATTATGTTATACACCTGAAGCTAATATAATATTTTATGTCAATTATATTTCAATAAAAAATCTAAAAGATGTGGATTAAAAAAGTACTAAAAAGAGTAACAATAAAGGAGAAAAATAAGCCTGTGAAATTATAAACATTTCATACCTACAAATATAATATACCACACTCAAATTAAAGACTTCATATCCATTTGTATGCATTTATAAATCAATAATTGCATTGTAGATAAGAATTATGCTAGCCAATATTTTCTAAACATTTTCTACTATGTACTAAACACCATGTCTAGAACCTCACAAGGACCAACAAACACCTCAATTAATTCTCTGCACAACCCCTGTTTAAGCTGGAAAAGTCTGCTCAACACTTAAAGAATCTGCCGAAGATTACATAGTTATTAAGCTTTAAAGAGCTCAGTTGTAAATAGAGGCAGAATGACATACAGAGTACAAGCTCTAAATACACATATAAATATACCTGCAATTCAATGAACGATAAAGTGAGGGAAAATACATTTTCTCTTACAGAAAGACCCTACCTTTCAAAGTTAAAACAATCTCATAAAGATACTACATATAATATTATTCGCCAAATTTTACATCTAACCTAAAATCATTGCAAAAAGTTTTGTAATACCTAATTCAGAATTCACTTTTGTCTTGTAACTGAAACTTAAAATAATATTGTACAATATAGCATAATACAGCATTTAATTATATGTTGACATTTGTAAGTTAAAAAAAAAAGTATTAAAATAACATTTACCTGTAGATGTTGAAACTTGAGCAAGCCACAACCGTAGGTCAATAAACACATTTTGTGTAAACTGTGAATAAGAGAGGTCAAGACAGCCCAGGACATCTCTGGATAGAGTTCCATCAATTCTGATTCACTCACCCCATTATGACTAATATTTATGAGGCAGAGAATCTAGGTAGAAAAACAAATTAACAATGATCATAAAGTACTTCTATATGTAACTAACAGTCATTAAAATTTCCATAATTCTTTTTATCTTACTGATTTCTTACTCAAATTTATAGTTCAAATGATTAAATAAACCAAGAAACAGATTTTTTAGAATGAAGCGCACTTCCTGAAAGACACTAATCAAGAATCAGATAAAAGCCTGACCAGGCGGTGGCACAGTGGATAGAGCCTTGGACTAGGATGCGGAAGACCCAGGTTTGAGACCCCGAAGTCGCCAGCTTGAGTGTGGGCTTATATGGTTTGAGCAAAGCTCACCAGCTTGGACCCAAGGTCGCTGGCTCCAGCAAGGGGTTGCTCGGTCTGCTGAAGGCCCGCGGTCAAGGCACATGTGAGAAAGCAATCAATGAACTAAGGTGTTGCAACAAAAAACTGATGATTGATGCTTCTCATCTCTCTCCGTTCCTGTCTGTCTGTCCCTATCTATCCCTCTCTCTGTCTCTGTAAAAAAAAAAAAAGAATCAGATAAAGTAAAAATAAAGAAAAGAAAGCTCATTTATACTGGAGTCGGGAAGCCCTTGGGAGAACATCTCATGTCCCTATCACTCCTCAAGGCCTGCAGAGCCAGCAGGAAGAAGGAAGACAATTATTTTGACAAGGCAGGACATTAATCACATGAGAATTTCATCTCCTGCTTTTAAGAAAAAGGAAGACCGCTTTCTGCCCCAGCAACAATGCACTAACCACTGCTTGCAGCCAAAGAGAAACTGTCACAACCTTGAACTCTTGCTCTTCTCCAATGAACTTATGTTCAATACAACTCTCCTGTTTCCTCCTAAAGCCTCATATCAACAAGCCCCTCTTTTTTGTCATATTGACTTTCCAGTGGTTTTGCCATAGCTTGCTTGTACCTAACTGCAATTCTCTGCTATTCTAAAATACACCCATTTTGCTAATAAAGTAAGTTTTATTTTTAAGGTTTACAATAGTGTATATAAAAAAATATAGCATGCCAATGATAGCACACAAATAGAAAAAGTTTAGTGAAAAGTTAAAACTGCATGAAATGCATTAGTAAAACTAATGAAAATGTTCCAAATCTGGGAAGATGGTGGAAAACATAGCCCTCCTAGTACAAATGCCTGTTAATATCAAACAACATATAACAAAACATTTCTAAAAGCACAGTTGAGCCTGGGAAAAGGAAAATCCTGCAGGTGCCAAAAATGATAAGGAAAGTGATCATCAGAGGGATAAGAACTAGGGATGCTCTCCCTGAGGAGAGTGGGGATAGAGGACCATCCCAAACTTCAGGGACTGGGTTTTCACACCTACAGTGGGGGTCACAGGTGAGCCCATATGCCCCATGAGGTAAGGAGTGGGAACTAGAAAGCTTGCCACCACCAGGACCTTCCAAGGGCTGTACCCTCAGAGAAGGGTCCCAAAAGGGAAATATCAGCCCAAAGACATGGGGGCAAGACAAGGATACTTAAGGACTAGAAGGTAATATGAAAAGTCAAAACCCCAGCCTGACCAGACAGTGGCACAGTGGATAGAACTTCAGACTGGGACGCAGAGGACCCAGGTTTGAAACCCTGAAGTCACTGGAGTGAGTGAAGGCTCATTTGGTTTGAGCAAGGCTCACCAACTTGAACCCAACGTTGCTGGCTTGAGCACGGGGTCACTCAATCTGCTGTATCCCCCACCTCCTGACAAGGCACATGAAAAAGCAATCAATGAACAACTAAGGTGCCGCAATGAAGAATTGATGCTTCTTATATCTCTCCCTTCCTGTTTGTCTGTCTCTATCTGTCCCTCTCTGTCTCTGACACAAAAAAATAAATAAATAAAAAGTCAATACCCCAGGAACCCCTAAGCTGAGAAATTAACATAAAAATGGATCCAGAATCAAACTTTAAAAGTTCAGCAAGATTGCTAAAAATCAAGTAAGTTTTCAGAAATCAAAATTGAATTTAACAACAAACAACTTAAAAATGTTATTTTATTTGTCTTTCTCTGTCTGACTTATTTCACTTAGTATAATACCCTCTATCTAGGTCTATCCATGGTGTCACAAATGGCAAGATTTTATTTCTTTTTACTGCTGAGTAATATTCCCCTGTGTATATATATCTTTTTTATCCATTCATCTATCAATAAATATCTATGTTGTTTCCATGTCTTGGCTATTGTAAATAATGCTGTATGAATACAGTGGTACATATATTTTCTCAAATTAGTGTTTTTGTTTTCTTCAACTATATACTTAGAAGTGGAATTTCTGGGTTGTGTGGTAGTTCTACTTTTAATTTTTTGAAGAATCTCCATACTGTTTTCCACAGTGGTTGTACCAATTTACAATCCTATCAAAAGTACGTTAGGGTTTCCTTTTTTCCTCATCCTCAATGCATAAAAAAGGTAAAGGGGAAGAAAACTATAAACATCCAGTTATAAATAGGCCACAGAAATGTGGTGTTTAGCATATGGGCTACAGTCAATAACATTTTAATAACTTGGCATGGTGACAAATGGTTACTAGACTTAGTGTGGTGATCATATCATAGGTTATGCAAATATCAAATCACTGTGTGTTGTACACCTGAAACAAATATACTATTGTATGCCAACAATACTTTAATAAAAAATAAAGTACATAAAATGTTATTTTAACTATAGAGTCCTTAGGAACAAATCTTAACAAAAGATGGGCAAGAGCTTTATGGGGAAGAAGGTAAAATGTTTTTGAAAGTCATTTAAAAAGACGACTAAGTAAATGGAGAGCTATTTAGTTTTCCATGAAGGAAAAGACTTATATGTTAATTTCCTCAACTTATATTCTAAATTCAGTGCAATCCCTAAAATTCCAAAATGAGTTTCTATAGCACTTGCTGAGTCAATTCTAAAAACACATGTGGGAAATTAGCCAAGACAATTGTGAAGAATATTCAGAAAGGCCTTACCCAACTAAATATTAAAGTTCACTTGAAAGTTCTAATAGTTAAGACACTGGTATTAGCAAGGAATAGGCAAAATTGGAAAAGCCTAGAAACAGATTCGTGTCTATATACTTGATACTCGACAGATGGCATTCCAAATCAGTAGAAAAGATACACTATGTAGTAAAATAGCCATGTAAAAAAAGATTAAAAAGTAGATTCCTTCTTCACACAATAAACAAAAATAAATTAACATAAGTTAAGGACTTATACATGAAGAACAAAACTTTCAAGTATTTTGAAAGGGAAAATATATATGAGAATTCTGCTATGATAGCAAATGACTTTTAAAAGAAAATACACAGGCATAAACCATAAAAGCAGCCATTGATAAATCTGACTTTATTGAAATAAAACTTTGTATAATGCTTGAGACCATAAAGTTAAAAGATAAGAAACAAACAAGAAAAAGACATTTATTTGCAAACTCTGTAACAAAGGATTTGTACTCTCTATGTAGAACATTTAAGAATGCCTGCAGATCAATAAGAAAAAGATGAACAACTAGCCTGACCTGTGGTGGCGCAGTGGAGAAAGCATCGACCTAGAATGAATGCTAGGTCACAGGTTCAATACCCCGGACTTCCCCAGTCAAGGTCAAGGTACATACGAGAAGCAACTACAAGTTGATGCTTCCTGTTCCCCATCCCCTTCTCTCTCTAAAATCAGTAAATAAAATCTTTAAAAAAAAAAAAAAGATGAACAACTCAAAAACTGTTTAAAAAACTTCAACAAAGAATTTAAGAAGAAACAAGAATAGCCAAGCTTATGAAAAGATTAAAAATCTTAATGATAATCAGGAAAATGCAAATATCCTGAGATCTCTTTTGGACACAAGCACACATTCCTGTAGATGCTTGAAACGTACTTAAGCAGAAATTTACCAAAATTTGCTATTTACTTCAATTCACACACAATTACAAACAAATCAAAATAATCTTCCTTTTACAAGGTTATTATACTTTACCTGTTTCATGAGTTTTTTATCCACATCATTTGCCATGGACTCCTGGATAGATTGCAGAACAAGCCTATATAACGAAATAGTATCTTGACACTGGAAACACTGATGAAGGATCTTATCCAAGTTGCCTGCTCTCCCAGCACTGTTGGAATCGAGAATAGGTTTAATTTCTTATAGACTGCCAACATCTGCGAAAAATTTGGGTAGATTAAAAACAATGTGGTCTCTATTTTTTAAACTACAACTGATAATAGGAATTCAATAAAACATGATACAGGAAATAGTGGTTTTGCGGGGTGGTGTTGGGCAAATGAGTTTGTAAAATTCGTATTTTTTGAGTTTGCTCACTTTTAGTGTTAAAAAATGGGGCTGGGCAGTGCCAAGTATGTGATCTGTGAAATTGCAATTACCTTCCTGCTTGGGAAGGGTCATTGTCTTACTAATGTTTGCTGGAGGAGAGGTTTCTGTGCCAGAAAGTTTGTGATGAGAACGGAGGAAGCCATGTTTTTGCAGAGTTTGTGCAGAGTGAGAACAGAGACACAGTGTGCAGATGGGGAACCAGAGGTGAGGGGCTTTTGTGAGCTCCACTGAGACTGTTAAGGCCTTTGATTATAGGAGAAACTGAAGAAGATTCTCCTGGTAGTGGAACCGGATAATGTGTCAGTGGCTTTGTGAGCTCTGAATGAATGAAGAGTGAAGTGCTTTCCCTGTGTGTTGCTCATCGGCCAGTGCGAGACTTTAATAAAGGGATGGCCCACCATTTTTTGTCTCCACTATTTCTTTACTGTCTGCCTGAATCCTATGAGAACCTGCATGTGCCTGACCAAAATGGCCGCAGCTACTGGCCATACAGATGGCTAGAGTCAAGTTTATTTTAATGTACCATTTAATTTAATTCAATAAACAAATGCTGGTTTTGATTAAATTTAAACAATTACTATGAATTATAGAACATAAAAATGAGTAAGACATGGTTCTTATCATCTAGAAGCATGCCACCTACATACTAGAAGCAGAAAAATAATTATAAATAAATATTAGTTAGTTAGCCATGCAAATTAAATTTTTTAGAGCCAGAATTTGAAAAATGTCAGGCTAAAGAAAATCAGGAAACAGGAAATAATTGTTTTAAATTATTATACAATATTTACCAGTAGTTTCTTTTTTAAATATAAAGTTATCTAAGAAAACATATCAACCCCCCCCAAAAAAAAATGGTCCCTAGACCATTTTAAAGAGATAATTTGAATAAATACTGTGAAATGTATAGAAAGTGACACACACTCTCGAATTGTTGATATTCAATCTACTGATGTTCACAGAGGCCAGATTCACTGCACAACTCTGGGAACAGTGGGAAGGAACAGTGCAAATATCGTGGGCAATTCAGAGTTTCAGAAGATATTTTTCATTTCAAATTTGGTGCTTAAGATGAGACCAAAGAATTAAGAGAAGAGTACTAGATTCAGTGCCTAGAATATGAGTTGTGCTAGGATTACTATCTATTATAATGAATATCTCCTAAAATTAATCATTTTTATCTCTGGTTTCAGCCTTCAAACAAGCAGGCTGAGGCAGTACTGAAGAAGAAATAAAAGTACTAAAACTTTCTAATGCTCTACCTAAAGCAAATTAATAATTGATATATGTCTAAAATGGAATAATCTATTTTAAGATGAAAGGTTTATCAGGATTTGACAAGAGATTCCTGCCTACATACCTACCTACTGATATTCAAGGGGACTGGAAATAACATTCTTACACCTCAGTTGACTCCTCACTTTCCCAAAGCTAGGGGGTCACAAACAGGTGAAAATGGGCACTCATGGGTAGGCTCCAAATGAGGGCAAACATGGCCTTCTTTTGAAATGCCCATTAGGGAAAAGGTTAGTGTGATAAAAATTACACATACTCGACAAGTTATGGTAATTCATGGGCTACTGATCTTCAGTCACAAGTCACATTCTCACAGGATGTTAGTATCACTGTTAAAATATACAGAATCTGAGTGGCCCAAGAGATTGTCATAGCGATCAATTCTCCGTTTCACATGGTGAGGAAGCAGTCTGCAGCAAACACAAAACATGCAGAAGATCACGTAAAATAACCACCACTTACCATGCAATCATTTTGCCGAAAAGGGTGACATAAAGGGCATTGCAGGTTGTAGCAGAACGACAATGTCGTTCTAGCTTCTTCTCCTGCACCAGTTAGCAAAAAACAAAACAGAAATACAAAACCACCCTGGAATTAAGCGGTCTTTACTCCCAAGCCATCAATATACCCCTGCAGGAATGATACGGTTCCTGCCATCTGGTTGACAGCATCATTTCCATGGTGGTGGCTCACAGGTGAGGTCAACATGCAAACACTGTTTTGCTTTTAAAATACCGGCTTAATTTAATATAGTAAAATAAACCTATGACCAAAATTCTTTTTATTGCGTCTTCTATATCTGTTGTAAGTTTAAGAGCAAATGCATTTAACAAAGTTAATTACTAAACTCCCAATTTTCCTTATAACAATACAGAATATTGAATTTTAAGTCTTATATAAAATGTTTTATAGGAAAACTGATAGAGAGTAAAAGATAGCAGCATAATTAAAAATATTTACCTGCTCTTTATTCAATTTAATGTCTACAGAGTGGCATTCTGCAGTAATAATAGATTTTGCATCTTTCGGATTTAAAGGATCAAGATGAAGTGTAGGCCACAACCTTTATTTAAAGAAAAGAATAATAAAATTATCTTCTAATAATACCACAAAAGCTGTATTCTACCCACAAGTCAAAATCCATTACAAGAATTAATTTTTATACTATTTTTGTAAAATAAGCAAAACCAATTTGTTAACCCTATTAAGAAATATTTCATTTATTCTAACATGTGTATCATTACTTTCAGCAGTTAATCACAACAAAGACTGTTATAAAATAAATCACATACATTAGGTAGTGAAGTGGTAAAATATTTCTAGTTCTATGTATTACACTATCAGTAAAATTAAACATAGGTATTAGTACCTATGAGGAATAGTATAAGACAGTCTTTGCCCACAGGTTACTTGTAATCCAATTGAAATTTAATCTCTCTACAACATGCATTCTCAGTAAAGTGGTAAAAATTGTTTGTTGGGGTGGAGGAGCGAAAAATTATTCTTTTTATGTATAGAGCACAAGTATACACACATATCTGTTTATATGCATAACCTGGATATACAGTATATGCATGGCATTAAATTTCCAGGCAGGGAGGTGATTAGAAAGAATATTACTAAAAGGTTCCTTGTGGAGGCAAAAACAGGTTGAGAAATCTGCCCCACAGAATTCAACCCCTGCATCCCTTTTTTAGGACTGTTAAATTGAGCTGGCATTTCAGGGTAACAGGTGTCTTAGCCCAGTCCTCTCACTATTTTCTTCATCCATAGATATAATTGCCTACTAGACATCGCTACTCAAGTTATAGTTGGCAACTCAAACTAACCACGTTGGAAAATCAACCTGTTTGTCCTCTGTGCTTCCCGTTCAGTTCGAAGGACTACAGCTTACTTAATTTCTCAAGTCAGAAACTTGGGAGTAATCATAATCTTCTCCTCTCTCATTTCCCAGATTTAACCTCCCACCAAATCCTATAGATTGCATCTTTTTCCTGATATTGTCCACTTCTCCCCATCTTCACTGCCACTTGTATAAAAAATATAAAAAACACAAAAACCCATATCAAAAACCTTGCCTTGTTTGTACTTAACACATTTCATGTAATCTGAAAGAACTAAAGTTAGCATCGTACCTCCATGCTGGAGGGCATGTTTCTACATTCACAGAAACAATTACTCTTACATTCACTGGCAGTGGATCTATCAGCCATTTCATGTGCTTTTCAACTTGCTTTAAAAATATAAAAACAAAATTCAATCTATTAATTCAAAATATTTCAACACAACCCAATAATAGCTCCCCAAGTAAAATGAAAAGTCTCTTGAAGTTTCTCATTAATATTAAAGATAAAACCTTATTTTTGGATGATTTATCTCAGAATATTAGAAGAACAAATGGCAAAGACAATTGCTGCTGATCCGAATTCTGGACACCTAAGGAAACGTCCAGGCCCTAAAACTATGTCAGAATAAACAGTTTTTGCTAATTGTGGAAATTCAGCTGGTCTTTCTGAATAAGATATCAGCATCTACTGGCATATAGTATTATTTCCTATATCCATGTGCTTTGTCTTTAGATATTAAGCAGAAATTAAAGAAACAACAACATTTTCTTCTCACGAACATATAAATTAAATGCCTGCTAGAGTCTTAATGATATTTTTGTCTCTTTCTGAGTGTATCAATAGGCTACAAAGTGAAACAAGTACCTGAACTTGATCTATAGAATCAATAATGATGATGATACTGCCTTGGTGGCGGGCAGAGAGCTTTTCCAGCCAACGTGGAAATTCTTCCAGCAGCTTAGCGGGATCCAGAGTCAGAGCCGATACTGACCAAGAGTGCTGCATCAGCTACCAGATGAGAACACACACAAACTGAAGGAGCTATATTTTATTACAGCTGGTGAGAAATATTTCTATGTTTGCATTTTAAACCAAAATTCAGTCACCAATTGCACTACTGTTCTTTTTTTTTTTTTTTTTACAGGGACAGAGAGAGTCAGAGAGAGGGATAGATAGGGACAGACAGACAGGAACGGAGAGAGGTGAGAAGCATCAATCATCAGTTTTTTGTTGCGACACCTTAGTTGTTCATTGATTGCTTTCTCACATGTGCCTTGACTGTGGGCCTTCAGCAGACCGAGCAACCCCTTGCTGGAGCCAGCGACCTTTGGTCCAAGCTGGTGAGCTTTTGCTCAAGCCAGATGGACCCCGCGCTCAAGCTGGCGAGCTCGGGGTCTTGAACCTGGGTCTTCCGCATCCCAGTCCGACACTCTATCCACTGAGCCACCGCCTGGTCAGGCTGCACTACCGTTCTTAACCTTACACAAACCAAAACAAATGAGTAATACTGAGAACGGGTTTATTGTCAGGTAGTTAGCCCCCAAAACGTCTGTATTTAAATAAAAATTCTGGTAATTCCAAAAGATGAAACACTATACCTTTAGAGTAAGTCGTTTGATAATCAAGGAAGACTCTGAGCTGGTTGACATGGGCCTCCCCACAAAATGAGAAAGAATTAGCATATTAGGGGAATTCTTCTGTTGTAATTGAATCCTGAAAGAAAAAGTCATTTTATCAAACTTTAAGCTCTTTCACTGCTAAAAAAAATAATTCAAAGTGCATTAAGCATCAAATCATACTGTCAATTTTGAATAAATATGAGAAATTTCCATTTTTACTCCACTTTTAGATCCTTTTAAATTAATCATTAAAAATTATAGATTCATTTTAGTTAAAAATTGATATTAACTAATGTAAGTCAAAATAGTGTACATTTGAATTTAAAGTATTAATAAAATGAGGATTAACCTCTAATTACAAATATGCCATTAAAGGTAAAACTAAGTTTCTTTGTTAAGGACAAAAAATATTTTTCCAAATATAACTGTAAATAAAAAGGCAATAAAAAAGAAAAAACATATGCTAACTCTTCAAAGTAAATAATCATGGAATGCAAGAAAATACTCTTAGAATTATCTTTAATACGATAAACTAAAATGAAACTAAAACAATTTATTTGCTCGTATAAACTTTAGTCCATAATTTGAAGAAGTAGCTTGCATTCATAGTAAAGATTATCCTTTATAGTTATATTCCTTATGACATTTCACTCTAAATAGTCTTTGTCTTGTTTCACATATTCAAAATCCCAGTGAAACTTTTAAGATGAAGCCAATAATTGAAAACACGGCGTATCTACTCTGGAATTCACCTAGCCTAGTTCAATGTCATGCTGACCACTCCCTTACTAAGCTCTCCCTTAGCTCTACTTATATCATTTATCTGCCCAGTCATAAATGTTCACATTTCCTATTCCTTTTTCATTCTGAGTCTTTTCTCTAATATATACATTTATACACTTTGAGGCAAACATCTATTATTTCACTCCTTTATGCTCTTTTACTGTTTAGTACAGACTATGCAGGAAGGCAGATACGCAACACTACACTTTGTTGAATGCATTCGGTAATTCAAATGACACAACGATAACAATGTAATTGTACTGCATCATACCACTTTGATAAAAGAAGGGACTTTCCAGAACCTGGTCCTCCAGAGACGAGAAGGGGTGGAATCGGGGCTGGTGCAACCACGAGCTCATTAAGGCGCTGGTAATACTAGAAACAAAAATGAATTTAAATTGTGAGGAAGCACGTGACTCTAGAAGAGTAAATAGAGTCAAATTCTGATTAGCCTCTGAAATCATCAGAGAAATGCTGCATGAGAAAATGAAATCTACGTTTAGTCAATAGCACCCTCATAATTGCTTATTTTTATGGCTGGTTAAATATGCCCAAAGTAGCAAACCACAAAAGGGTCCCAATTTCTTTCTTTCTTTTTAATTATTTTAATTTATTGTGCTTACATAGATTCAAGTGTCCCACCAAATACATTCCCTCCATCCCCGTGTTCCCCTCAACATCACCCTTGCCCTCTTCCCCTAGACGCCCACCCCCCTTCCCTCCAGGATTTGCTGTTCTGCTCTCTGTAATGCTGTTAGGTATATATAATTTCACCAACCTCTTTCCCTTCTCTGATTCCATCCTCTCAACCCCTTTCCCGCTGTCCTAAGGTGACCAGATTTCAAAATTGGTAAAGCGCGACACCATTACGGGGCGGGGGGGGGGTGTCTTGATTAAAACGTTGGTCTACATGGAGCAAAAAATTTTTTCATAGAATGCAAAAATAGTATTGTAATATATTTTTTTAAATTTCAACATAAGTACAATTTACAAATATAATACATTTAAAAATTTATATATAGTATTTTATTCTTGGCATATTTCTCATTTGAGTGAATTCTTTTTTAGTAGATTGCTGTTGTTGTTTAAAAGGTCATGAAAATTTTCACAAGAATTTGTTAAATTATATTTCACACATAAAATGGCTTTCAAAGTCTCAACACTTAATTGTGATTTTTCTGATGTCCACACTTTATTTAGAGTAGAAGAAACACGTTCAGTCACAGCATTAGTTCCTGGTAAAGACAGCGCGTATTCCTCAATTTTTAGTGCACTATTGTATGGAATATGGTTTGTTTGAAAATGATGAAATATTTCTAACCATTTGTTCTCTATTGTGATTTTTGCTGATGACCAAGATTTAACCTTTTTCTTATCAATCTATTTTTTTTAATAATGATACCTCATTAAAAGGATCATATTCTGAAATATTACTATATGGGAAATTTTAAGTGAGTCAGAGGGATCGGGTTACACGGTCATGCTGCCCGCCCGCTGGAGACTGAGCAGCTTGAGCCCTGTGGAGCCCGGAGCCGCACGCCAGTGAACAGGATGCGGGCCTATGGGTAGTTAGGGAACTTGACAGCCGCCACCCCAGCAGGTACTTCCCACCCGAAATTCTTCGTTTCGAGGCTCCGCATGGTGCAGTCAGCTCTGCGGTAGTGTGGGCACTTCCAGGTCAAGGCGGGGTCTCCCCACCGAAAACCGTATATTTATTCCCTTCCCGTTCTCCTGCCATTCCTTAGCTTTTTGTGCATTCTTTCCAAAACTCGGGACTTTTTAAAAACACCACAGGACAAATTGTTAAAAATCGGGACTGTCCCGCCAAAAGCGGGACGTCTGGTCACCTTCCTCTGTCCACTTTCCCTCTGTGGGCCCCAATTTCATCTACACATTGTATTGCTATAAATAACGGAGGCTACTGAATTGCCCTGTAGTCCCTAAGCCACAGAAAAGACCACAGAAGGCCTTGAGGGGGGTACCCGCGGGCATCTTTGATCTCCCAGTTTAAACACCGGTCCTAAAGACCTAAAGATCTCCCAGTTAAACACCGGTTCCTGAGGATAGGTCCAAACAAGAGGTTTCACCGGAGGACCTGAAGTTTCGGCATCTGCTGGAGAATCAGGTTAGGACAGGCCCTCTGAGATTGAGTGAGCCCTAGGCAAAGTCCAAGAACCGCATCCCCCAGGTGTGCCCTGAACACGAAAAACTGGTTCAGAGCCGAAAAGGACATGTTCAGAAAACCAAGATATCTCAGTACTTATTAAGGAGATTTCAGAGTTATCTTGGGGGCTGAAATGTTTATCAAGTGTGCTGGTGGTCTAAATGACAGCTGATAAGAATTTTTAAAAATTTGTAAAAAAAATTGTAATATATAGTTTGTGGCTAGCTTTAGAATAGCAGAAATCTGTAGCAATTACCTGATATAATTTCTCAATCATTTTTTCTGTTTGTCAAGTCTAAACACAGGGGGTCCTCAGGTTACAACAGTCTCGACATATGACGTTCCGAGTTTATGATGCTCACTCCCATAAAAACTAAAAAATTGAGATGTGTGTGTTTTGTCTTACGCCGTTAGCAATGTAATTATGAACTACATGGGTGAACTAGTACCAGACTAGCCTGAAACAATTCTTTAAGAAGACAGAGGGGCCTGCAACAGATCCTGTAGCCTCCACATCAGCTGCTTTACGAGATAAAACACCTGTAGCACAGGTAGAATCATCTCCAGCGTCTCCTGCATGTTCCTTAGGCAATCCTGACTCACCTGACCCAGTATCTCCAGCACCTTCTGCAGGTTCTCCTGCCTCTCCAGCTTCCTCCTCCCAATAGGTCACTCTCTCCCACCCTTCAATGCCCCTTCCAGGGTGCAAGCCAAACACAGGAATAAAGGTAGGAAATATTTTACACTCATTTTTTGTCACTTTTTGTTACTACTGTACAGTATATTTATGTCCTTTTCCTTTTTCTGCGGTTTAGTTGTTTTTCTATGTTCTAGATTATGACTTTACAACTGTGTTTGGATATGTAAGAGACTTAGGCTAGGATGTGTTTTGACTTACACCAAAATTCGGGTTATGTCACTGTTGTAGGAAAGGAACTGTGTCATAACCCGAGGACCCCTATACAGAATATATTCTCCAGTAACTCAAATAATTCTGATGGCAAACATACTTCTGAAGAAGCAAAAAGTTTAGTGATTTATGACCTTGCACATTCTAAAAATTCAGTTCATTGTCTTACAGTACATCCACCTCTAGACCCATAGCTCCCAAATTAAGACCTCTTGCTATAGAAGAAAAAACATAGGATTTGGAGCTAGAAGACTTTAGTTCAAATCCCAGATCTGCAATCTACTCACTGTGTGCTCTAAAACAAAGTATATCTGAATGTTAGGTTCTTCATTTCTAAAATAACAATAATAATACCTCTCTTATAAAATAATAACAATTTAACATTTATCATGTGCCAGGTACTATGCAAAGTGCTTTATTTGCATGATCTGGTTCAATCCACCCATCAACCCTGTGGTAGGTACTATTAATTATTCTCATTTTATAGACAAGAAAGTCAAAGTTTAGAGCTAAGTAACTTGACAAAAATCCATTGTTATGGATTTATGAAATGGTGGAACCAGGACATAGACATTTTAAATTATAAAAGTTCTTTAAAAATATAGTGTTAGTGACAGCTACTGTACAATATTTAAAATAGTAGTTTTTACATTAATTTAATTTTTTTCTTTCCCCAGGGACAGAGAGAGGGATAGATAGGGACAGACAGACAGGAACGGAGAGAGGTGAGAAGCATCAATCATTAGTTTTTCATTGCCGTTGCGACACCTTAGTTGTTCATTGATTGCTTTCTCACATGTGCCTTGACCGCGGGCCTTCAGCAGACTGAGCAACCCCCTGCTGGAGCCAGCGACCTTGGGTCCAAGCTGACGAGCTTTGGCTCAAGCCAGATGGGCCCGCGCTCAAGCTGGTGACCTCGGGGTCTCGAACCCGGGTCTTCCACATCCCAGTTCGACGCTCTATTCACTGCTTCACTGCCTGGTCAGGCAGTTCTTAGATTAATTTAAAAAGCACTCCAAATTTTTTGAACTGGGACATAGATTCTTTGAGTATTTCAAATTCTGGGGTTTTTTTAGATATTTAAGGATGTTGAAGCAGTGATTTGCCCATCACAACGACTACTGTGCTTTGTTTCCTGAATGCTTGATATTTTGATTTCTCCAAGAACTGGAATAATAGATAGCTTTACTATTTTTATCAAATTTCCTAGATATTCCAATCTTGATGTGGTGAATTGCAGATGGTAGCATAATGAACATGTGGTTGATAAATCCTAATCTGTAACTAAAAATGTTTAATGTTCATTCCTAAGTATATTTGATCTCACATATTTTTCATAAGATTCGTACCTGAGCACATGTCTCAAAATAGATAACCAAGCCATGAGAGCAGACATTAACACAAATATTAACCTTAACTATATTTAGGTGAAAAACAATCATAATACAGCCTTTAAATGAAGACTGATCTTTGTTACCACAATACTCCAAATGCTTACTTTCTCAAATCCCAACTCATGCGCTGAATTTGAAGCCTGTTGAAAAGTTTCCATTTGCTCCTGTTCATCATGTATGTCCCACAGAACATCACCAAAATCGTCTTCTTCTGGAATAGAATCTTCACTGCCCAAATCCTTAGTCTCCAGGTCTGTGTTCTCAAAGCCTAGGATGTCCTGAACACCAAGAGCAAGCAAACACCATGAAAACGAATGAACTGCATCAAGACCTTGTAGTAGCAGTGTTACCACACGGCCTATAGTGGGCTCACCCACTAAGGGGGGCAAGGCCAAAACCATGGCCTTTGTATAGTGCCTCCAGGAATAAATTTATAACTATAAAAATAAAACACTAGGTTTAAAATAAAGAAAAGAAATATTAAAAAATAAAAACGAAGACCTCTCTCTTTTATTAAAAAGTTAGAGGGGTATTTGACTCCCATGGGATCTATTTTCTGAAAAAAATGTTACACAATATATCTTTGGTTATATCTGCCTGGGGAATAATTTTAAAGATTGTGTCAATAATAAGAAATATGCTGCTTTACATTTTTATAAGAATATAATCACTTAGATGAGGTTTCTGATATCAAATATCTCAGCTATGATCTATAGGATTTGTTACTGAAAATATGCTATCCTTTAAGATGGTAAATATGTCCATTTCACTTGCTGCCGCTTATTCTGCTTAATTCATTTAATTTCTTTGGTCCTAAAGTTCAAAAGATTGAGAAAATCAAAATCGATAATGTCAATATTTATAATAAAGAAATTATATAAAATGTGTTGCCTGGCCCTGGCTGGTGGCTCAGTGGATAGAGCACTGGCCCAGCATATAGACGTCGTGGGTTTGATTCCGGGTCAGGGCACACAGAAAAAGTGACCATCTGCTTCTCCCTTCCTCTCCTTTCTCTCCTTCATCCAGTCCTGCAGCCAGTGGCTTGATTGGTTTGAGTGTGGCCCCAGGTGTTGAGGATAGCTCTATTGGAGCGCATCAGCGTCAGGCACTAAAAATAGCTAGGCACTTGAGCACTGGCTCTAGATGGGGTTGCTGGGTGGATCCCAGTCAGGGCACATGCAGGAATCTGCCTCACTATCTCCCGTTAACTCACCTAAAAAAAAATGTTGTCAGAAGTCTGTTTTAATATTTATTGATTGATTTGGGAGGGGGGAGGGGGAAAGAGAGAAACATCAATTTGATGTTCCATTTATTTATGCATTCATTGGTTGATTCTTGTATGTGCCCTGATTGGGGATTGAACCTGCAACCTTGGTATATCAGGATGATGCTCTAACCAACGGAACTACCTGGCCAGGGACAGAAGTCTTATCATTATGTTTTGGGACTCACTATTTTTCTCTGACAACATATTGCCATACTTGTAATGCAAGTGAATTTTAAAAAGTAAACTAAGCTTTTCCAGGAGGGTCCTCAGTAACATGCAGGAGGTTTCAGTAGGTGTGGGCAACCACAGGTGAAACATGGTATATCTTCTTCTTGTGCCCATTTTAGTTAAAGATGAAGGCTTATTTTTTTTTCATCATGATCACCATTTTCACTGATATATTATTTTAAATAATTTTTATAGTTAAAATAGATATGTGTAAAACAGGTACATATAAAAATAAAGAGAATATGTAATGCTCATAAAATTTCAAGACAACACTTGAGACATCATAGAAATAAACTTTCAGCTCCAGACATCTCCATGACTCCTAGATGTGTTTTCACCCCTCTGTGCTGTTAGAATATGGTGAAAAATTTGAGAAGGATTTTTCTAATATATAAAAATTCAAGGTGCACAGAGAATCTGGGGAGACTATTAAATAGAATGAACATTTTTCCTTAAGTACATTTTAACTAGCACTTCTGTAATCTACACTATTTTATATTTAGTGGTACGGAAGCATCAGACAGCTCTGTGAGACAGCTGAGAGAGAAAGACAGGGTGGTGGAGATACCACGATGACACCACAGGATGAAACTCTCAACAGAAACAACGGCACTCTCCCTGGGAACTGTTTTCAGAAAATAAGAGATTTTCTCTGGCAAACCCAATTTTGTGGAAAACGATCTTAAATATTTTAGATGAAATCTTGCAGGGAATGCATATTTACCTGTTTAATAATCCTTTCCACATGAATATAAGTTTTATATACACCTTCTGCAGGATCTCCTGAGTGATCAATGATCTGAGGAAAAAAGGAGTTTAACAACAACAAGAAATACCAGTAAGAACAGCAGGAAGTGGGGGTGGTAAACGCTTTTATAGTGCTTGTGTGTCACAAACTGTTGTCAGGACTTTCCCTGTATTAGCTCATTTATCCTCACTGTGAGGGAAATGCTATGATTACTTCCATTTTACAAAACAGAAAACTGAGACAAGTTAAGTAACTTGTCCAAAGCCACACAAGGGATTTAGTATGAACAATGTCGTAACAAAACAAACAGTATAGTTTTTAAGCCTACGTGTACAAATTTTGTCTTATGTATTTCTGTACCACTCAATAAACATAACTGTCAAAATACATCACAATCAATTTTTATGCCAGTAAAGCGAATTCTACAAAACAAAAAAGCAAAATGGTAGTTGGCTACGTAAAAAAGTCTTTTGACTTCGCTGAAAAAAAAATGCCCTATCTGTAAAGAACATCTGTATTACTAATAAATTATTAATATTTGTAAGATTAGAATAAGAGAATGGTTTTAGAAAGCATATCAAGTGAACTGGCATGGAAGTTTATCTTACATTTACATTTGTATTATGGTAGAGAGATCTTATTTATCCTATTTTCATAAAATAAATTCAAACTTCTAATACACTAATTTGTAAAAGCAGGATTTATACAATTAATAGAATAAAGACAAGAAAGATGAGTATGTTTTCTTATAGAACCTAGTAGACTAAACTGAAAATAAAAAATTAAAACAAAGAAAGAAATGATTCTGGAGATTATAATAAATAAAAAGGACATTTTTGTCTCAGGCTCTTTGATTTAATGTTGTGCTGGTCTTTCAATACTAAAATGATGTAAGAAAAACACTTGTATTAACATTTATTTCTTATTTTCTGGCTGAAATAAAGAGAACTAAAAACTGTTTTTAAATCCTGGAGTTGTTTTCTATTATATTCTTAATATTACAAACATTTAACAAGTCAACAGCGTGCAGTCACGCAAATCCTGTAATCTCCATTCTAAAATACATCTCACCATGAATCTCTTTCATCAAATCTCTTTCTCCACTCATCATCAGTTTTTTGTTTTTCCCAGTGCTCTTAGGAAAGGTTACTATAAAAAGGCTCCTTCTGACACTAACTCTTGGTCAACAGTAGACAGGAAAAAAAGAAAGAAAAGAAAAAAGTTTGGGAAAAATAGCACAGAAGTGTCTGAGGTATCCATTCATATTTTTATTTTTATTTTTTTAACATTGCCCACACTTTTAATAATGCTATTCCCTTAGTTTCACTTCACCTATTAAAATACAAAGTATAGGAAAAGTGTACAAAAAGCAGTGAATAGAAGAAAGCATGACTACATTGAATAATTTCCTTGTGGCATACAGTTACTAAAATGAACTAACTGCTGGACTAACTCCTTATCAATAAACATAAATAGCATCATTATTGACACAAATTATCCATTCATATTTTTAAACTATATATTGCTAATTATGCCTCTCTTTCTCCCATATTCCACAGTTTATCTTAGGAAATTCATTGACTCTATCATCAAAATTTATCCAGAATCCTATCATTTCTCATCACTTCCTCTACATCACCCTGGTGCAAGCATCAGCATCTGTCACCTGGATGACTGCGACATGTCTCCAACTCTGACCTCTCCACAACCCCCAATCACAGTTAATTCTCAACACAGCAGCATAAAAGAGCCTTCTCAGAATAAAATTTCTTCTGCTGCTGGTTAAAGCACTCCAATTGTGTCCCATCTCACTCCAAGTAAAAAAACCAAGGTCCTTAAAATGGTCTCCAAGGTTCTTTCACAATCAGTCCCTCTTACTTTTCCTACTAATCTGCCACTCTGGCTTCCTTCCTCTCCCCAAACATGTCACACCACTCCTATGTCATGGCCTTTGCTCTAGCACTTGCCTCTGCCAAGCATGTTCTTAAAAAACAATATTATGGCCTGACCAGGTGGTGGTGTGGTGGATAGAGCACTGGATTGGGATGCAGAAGACCCAGGTTTGAAACCCCAAGGTCGCCGGTTTGATTGCAGGCTCAGCCAGCTTGAGCACGGGCTCACCAGCTTGAGCGTGGAGTCACTGGCTTGAGTGTGGGATCATAGACATGACCTCGTGGTCGCTGGCTGGAGCTCAAAGGTCACCAGCTTGAAGCCCAAGGTGGCTGGCTTGAGCATGAGTCACTCGCTTTGCTGTAGCCCCCCCAGTCAAGGCACATACGAGAAAGTAATCAATGAACAACTAAGATGCTGCAACAAAGAATTGATGTTTCTCATCTCTCTCTCTTCCTGTCTGTCCCTGTCTGTCCCTCTTTCTGTCTCTCTGTCTCTGTCACAAACAATACTATAAATTTTACCTTGGCTTTGCTGATCTTGTTCAGATTAGAAACTTGATCAATCAATTGCTGGACAGAGTCAGAGCTGACTTTCCCATCCTCCAAACGATGATAAATTAATCGTGGTTTGCCTTCAGGATTTTTCAGAAAAGCTTCTTCACAGTCTTCCAATAAAAAGCTAGATTGAAAATCAGAATTTCTTTTACTATATTGCACTGTGGTAGCAAACAATCAACCGAAGTGTCAATAATGGGGGTTTACCGCAATAACAAGTGGCCAGAAAAGAACCAGCTGCAGAACACACTTGGGTGTTTCTATAGCTCTGTTCCAGCTTAGTGTTAAAATATAATATGTTCATTATCAGCCAATAAGAGTGCATTAAATTTAATTGTGCATTAAATTAATTTTAAAGCCTACGTAACTTTAATTTTTTAAATCTAATATAAAAAACCTCTCAAACATACTGTTAAACATGGCTCATGATAATGGATCAGACTCATGAGACTTTGCAAATGAATGGAAAACTTACAGGCTTAACTCCTATAATAAATTACAGAATTTCCAGCTTACCTGGGTAAAGTTAAATGAATAAATAAGATAACTAATGAACTCTTGTCAATTTCCCATTTTCTTACAGTGAGGTGTTGATTTTCAATATCTATTGGAAAATGTACCGCATGGAAAAAATATCCCATTGTCTCACACATTCTTTTAAGTTTAGGTGCACAGTCCTAAAAACAAATTAAAACATATAAAAGCATAACTTATTTAACCAAAGGAGTTAGTTTCATACTACTTGAAATAAAAAGTATGCTTTAGAACCAGAAGTGTTGGATATATATCAGTGGTTCTTAACCTGGGTTCTATCGAACCCTAGGGGTTCAATGAGTTGGTCTCAGGGGTTCGGAGAAGCGTCTGCCGCGGAGGCCAGAATAAAGTAATACCGTAATTTGTTGTGAGTTCATGCACTTTGTTGGTTTTGTTCTTTGAGCAAGGTGATATTCATGCATGGCTCATTTTGTGCACCAGTAAAAAAACATATACCTATGTCTTGAATTTGGAAAAAAAAAAATCATATTTATCACTAAAGAAGGGTTTGGTGAATGCGCATATGAAACTGGTGGGTTCGGTACCTCAAAAAAGGTTAAGAACCACTGATATATATAATCATTTTTTTTTTTGACAGAGACAGAGAGTTAGAGGGAGGGACAAATAGGGACAGACAGGAGGAAGGGAGAGAGATGAGAAGCATCAATTCTTCACTGTGGCACCTTAGTTATTCAATGATTGCTTTCTCATATGTGCCTTGACTGGGGGGCGCACAGCAGAGCGAGTGACCCCTTGCTCAAGCCAGCGACCTTGGGCTCAAGCCAGCAACCTTGGGCTTCAAACCAGTGACCTGTGGGCTCAAGCCAGAGACGATGGGCCATATCTACGATCCCACGCTCAAACCAGCGACCCCACGCTCAAGCTGGTGAGCCCGCGCTCGAGCCGGAGACCTTGGGGTTTTGAACCTGGGTCCTCCGTGTCCCAGTCCGACACTCTATCCACTACACTACTGCCTGGTCATACTATATATATAATCATTTTTTAAAAAGTCTTTTAGAGGAAAAGGCAAAGTTTCTATAAAATGAAAATAATAATAGTTTAATAACTTGGCTCTTTCCTAGCTCAGAAAATGATTTACCTTAATATAAAACCTGAAGTATGGAAGAAAAATATTAGGTTATTTTGCTTTAGTTCTTTTTATTATTATTACAATTTATGTTTTATTGTTATAAAAAGTGAAAAATATAAATCCACAGATATATTAGACATACCTAAAATAAAAATATATTGGTCATAACAAATGATGTTAAGTAATCGTGACTATTATTCTGCAATAAGTTAGTGATTCCTTCAACATGTGTTTGGAAACAACCTGTATTCAGTTAGTGAATGAAATCTTTGGTATTCAAAATATTTCTATTTTTTACCAAAATTCAAAAACATCAGAAAAGAAAGCTAAATGAACTTATTAAACAATCTGCAGGACACAGGTATAGCATGTGACATGCAGATTTATTTAAAATTCAGTTAGAACAAACAGACAGTATTTGGCAAATGTTCTTTGTAAAGGGCCAGATGGCAAATATTTTCAGAAATTAATGATAGCTTCAGCACTTGGCTGTTTGGGCAGCGGCTTTGTGGTCCATTTAGTCTGTCAGTTACTCCGCTGTGGCAGAGCAAAATAGCCACAGACAAAATGTACATAAATGAGCATGGCTGGGTTTGATAAAACTTTATTTATAGACACTAAAATTTGAATTTCACAGAGTTTTCACATGTCACAAAATATTATTTTTCATTTGATTTCTTTTTAACCATTTAAAAATGTAAAAACAGTCTTAGCTCTGGGTCATACAAAAATAGACAACAGGCCAGATTTGGCCCATAGGCTGCAATTTGCTGACCCCTGCCTTAGATTAACCACAATGGCTTTTTTGAAAAATTAAAAACCATAACAAGGATTAAATGCTGTTATAATCTGAAACAGATTTGAGATTAGAGCAGGTAGTATTAACTAAAGTAGGCACTAGTAACAAGGGTTTTAGATATTGTGGAGAATGTGTAATGAAGCACTCAAAAGAACAAAGTTCCAAAACCTCAATTTAAAAATACTGAGAATATTGAGCAAGACTTTCTCTTAAGAAAAGCCCCAAATGCTTCCTGCTCTTTAAGACATATAATCTAGTAGGTAGTAAACTACTTGGTTTAGAATTAGTAGAATCAGAAGTAGGATACAGTATTAACTTGTGTTTTAAATCAGTGAATACAGCATTTATAACTGTCCTTACCTTAAGGAAAAGATCCATTTCAGGCTGGGTTTCATCTGTATAAATGAGGTAACATCTGACAGTGTTACTCCACAGAGAATGTGAAAGCAAGGGAGTAACTTGTAATAAACTAGCCACAGCAATATCCCAGTCATCTGAAAATAAAATTTCTCATAAGTTCATGAAAAAAAAAATCACCCAAGAACACTTGACAAGATGATTTTTAGAAAGTCATAGAAAACACAATAGGCATCATAGAATGGAATCTGATCTCACTTAATCCTGACATTACATAGAATAACGTATTAGAAAGCAACCAGTTCTCTAATGTCAAATTCTATTCTGGGGTTTAAAACAATGTCACCAGTGGTCTTTGCTGGGGTACTGGTGGTTGCGGTCAAATATCATGGAACTATGCCGCATAGTTTGCTACTTGAGGAGACCCTACATTCCCAGGTTGGCTTATGGTTTTACCTACTTACTATTCTTGAAATATAGTAAGTTCAAGAATGACATAAAATGAAAAGTAACTATATGCTAGTTAGTATGAAAGAACAAACATTTAAAAAAATATTTGGCTAATTCAAAAGGCATAATTTTAAAAATGATTTTCATTTTGCTAATAAATAATTTCACAGTTCTAAAAAAAAGAGCAGAACTATTTATAATATCTCAGATCTGCATTGGTACTGAAATTCTAGACAGATCTTTGAACTGTTTTGGATACCAAATTATATTAAAATAGTGAAAATATTCTTTTGACTAAGAATACTATACTATATAACTGAGGTTCTGTATTCTACTCTGCAACCTGCTCTAACCTTTAACACCATCAAAGATGCAGACGGAAAGACTAAAAACTATTATTTCTCAGTTAATTTACATTAGACTTTCACTGTTCAACTAAGATACCTGAGAATTCAGACCAGACGTTCAGTTATCAGAACCTGAATGGACAGTTGGCCAGGGAGCACCATCTGATTCTGATATGAAAAGGTCACTTCCTCAGCCCTGGTCTGTGACAGCACCAGTACATAATGGTTTGACAATGGAAGACACCCAGTACACAAATCTCAGGTTCTGAAGATGGTAGTTGTCCAAGCACAAGTTTATAATACACATAAACAGTCACTACCATTAGCCAAGGTAATTGGGAAATGATGTGTTACCTCTGTTGACATTTGCAAAGGGTCCTTCCACATCTATAGAACTGTGAGCGAACTCTGGGCCCCTGAAGGACTGCTGAAGTTGGATCATGCTCCCTATGGAAGGTTCACTTCCCAGGGCTCTACCAGTCCAATATTCACACTGGGTTCCAGCAGCTGTTAAAGCAAGAGATTTTAGCTGAATGTTCAAAAACTTACCAGGTATAGTGAGCAGGAGTTTTAATTTAAAAAACAACAACACTATAATATTATAAATGCAACAAATATTCAAACTTTAATTATTTTGAAAGTACTTTGCCACCCAGTTCTGGAAGGTTCTACAGTGCAGGTTAACATAATTCTGGTTATCATCTCAAATTAAAAGAGGGAATTAAAAAGAGACAGATAAAAAAAATTAAGACTACAATGCAATATACAGATGATGTATCATAGAACTGTATACTTGAAATGTATATAATTGTCACCCCAATAAATTTAACTTAAATAGAATAATATAAGCCCTGGCCGGCTAGCTCAGTGGTAGAGTGTCAGATAGGCAGGAAGGGAGAGAGATGAGATGTATCAATTTCTGTTGAAGCATCTTAGTTGTTCATTGATTGCTTTCACATACCTGCCTTGACCTGGGGGCTCCAGCTGAGCTAGTGATCCCTTGCTCAAGCCAGCGACCTTGGGCTCAAGCCAGCAACCTCAGGCTCAAGTCAGTGACCATGGGGTCATGTCTATGATCCCACACTCAAGCTGGCGACCCTGCACTCAAACTGATGAGCCCACGCTCAAGCTGGCGACCTTGGAGTTTAGAACCTGGGTCCTCAGTATCCCAGGTCAATGCTCTATCCACTGTATCACGACCTGGTCAGGCCTCACCACATTTAAAACAGAATCTGTTTTCTTTTTTCAGTATCAGTCACACTTTATTAACATTTTCTCGGAACATGGTGGACTCTTTCATTCTATGATTCCAAGCTTTTCCTTATTTCTAGAAAAAACATATTTTATAAGTTTAATTATAAAATAAAAACTCTTTGACTATTTCACAAAACTGCACTGGAAACTACTCAATGATATACTATGTAGACATTGTAAGTAATAATTGTAAAGAATACATCA
The DNA here is from genome assembly GCA_037038555.1 of Rhynchonycteris naso. Lineage (NCBI taxonomy): Eukaryota > Metazoa > Chordata > Mammalia > Chiroptera > Emballonuridae > Rhynchonycteris > Rhynchonycteris naso. The sequence goes on along the minus strand of CM073004.1, from coordinate 42,926,686 downwards.
TTATTACCCCAAGCTTTAGAGAATACAGGGCTCTTCTGTTAATGATTACACTTTCCAATCATCCTCACCATAGTGCTGGCCAATGGGATATAAGTAGGAGTAACCTGTATAGCTTTCAGATTGTGCTTTGAAGGGAAGGAATGTATTCCCTTTTCTCTTCATGGGCTAAAATGTAGATGTGAATGTGGGACTTGCAGGAGCTATCTTAGACCAGAGAGAGAAAAGCTGTGAGTTGAGGTTGGCAGAGCAACAAGACAGAAGGAACCACAGCCCCTGACAGCATCACGGACTTCACAGAAAAGAGTAGTAACAATTGAGGACCAGAGAGAAAGTGCAACTCTATCATAAATAAAAGGATTCAAAGTTGACTTTACAATAGCGTTACACCTCTACTGAAACCTCAAGATATTATAAATAGGGAATACATTTACCAGTAACATCTGTACAGTTGTCATCTGAATCAGACTCCCCAGGATCAAATACTTGGATCCCCTGAACTTGTAGCCTCTGAAGTTTGCTCTCCAACTCCCGCTTGGCTCTCAGTAAGTCCTGAATTTCATTCTCCTTGGTCTCCCTAAAAATCTTTGAAAAGAATAGAAATTTTGAAACTTTTTCTATAATAAAAAAATTGTGCCTTCAACTTTTAAGGGAAACATTTTTCATTCATTTGGTCCTTGATTTCCTCTTTTGTAGGATGAATACTCTGAGTATCTATCTCTACCTGTTTTGTAACTGGAACCCACTGGAATTCCAGCAGGATGCCTTTCCGTGGTATGGGGCTGTCTTGTGCACTGCATAATGTTGAACAAATTTGTTCCCTCATTCCACTAAATTCCAGTAATACCCTCCCATACAAAACATCCCCAAACATTTCCCAATGCCTTCCCCCCATTTTTTCTAAAATCCTTATTTATACCTTTTCTTTGAAACTATCTCAGATTTACCAGGTTCAACTCAAAAATGTAAAAAATGTTCTACTTTAGTTCTTAGAACTTTCATGACTCCTATATCACTTCCTATTATTTATTCATCACCGCATTATATAAACTTTGAAAATACATAGTTTTCCCTGGCCGGTTGGCTCAGTGGTAGAGCGTCAGCCTGGCGTATGGATGTCCTGGGTTCAATTCCTGGCCAGGGCACACAAGAGAAGTGACCACCTGCTCCTCTACCACTCCCCCTCTCACTTCTCTCTCTCTCTTTCTTCTCCTCCATTCCTACAGCGATAGATGATGGAGCAAGTTGGCCCTGGGCACTGAGGATGGCTCTATGGCCTCCAACTCAGGCGCTAAAAAACATGGCTCCATTTGCATTGGAGCTAGAGCCCCAGATGGGCAGAGCATCGCCCCCTAGTGGGCTTGCTGGCTGGATCCCAGTGGGGGCACATGCAGGAGTCTGTCTCTGCTTCCCCTCCTCTCACTAAATAAATAAAAAAGAAAATATATACATTTTATTCTGCATCACTTTGGGGATAAAAACATAAGGAATACCTTGAATTGCCTTTTAACTTTATCTCTGTCATGTTCAAATGTAGCTGCCCTCTCCATTGCTTGGTATTTGGCTTCTACGGCGCTCTCCTTTTCCCGAAGTATCTTCTGATAAGTTTTTTGAAGTGCCTGGAAGAAGTTACCTTGTTATTGTTAACAAAAATAGTATTCTCCCCAAATTTAACATTATCTTACATAAATATTATATAATTTAGAACTTCAGCAATTTACTATTTTACCCGTTATCAAAAACTGCATATTGCCATTTTTTTGAACATATAATGAAAAAATGCAAACATACTTGAACAAACAGTAAATGAAGACACTTCAACATTAAACTTTCAATGAAAAAAGACTTACTTTACTGTACCACCTCTTAATCTTACATATCACTTTCCCCATCTTTAAAAGAACAAAAGTACAATTTCTAAGTTTAACTTGAAAAATAATGAATTTGGCAAGATCATGTGCTCCTTTCTTTCATGTCTTACTCATCTTGTTAGCCAAAGACCTCCTCCACTAAGTGTCAGACTAAATGCATTAAATAAATAAAGAAGAAATTTTTAAATGGCTAGATATGTGAGAAAGGAATCAGAAGGACTGCGTAAGGAATTAACACTGGTAACAGGAGGAACCTGTGACTGTGGCATTTGTCCGCCCTTACTGCACTTGACCTGGGTTGGTCTAGACTTCCAGCTCCATCTCACAGTCATTTCCAATGTGCAGTGTCTGTTGGACAGTGGCTTGGACCCATGAAATCAGATATCTGAAATGCATACATCCATTTTATACATATAAGTGCATTAACACTGACCAGTAGGAAAACTGTTAAGGAAACAAATTGCTGATAAGTATGTCTTCCCAGATAACAGTGCTGATTATACAACGCCTAGTGCAGGGTGTATGGGTTAATTAGCATGCCTAGTCTAGAAAGGTGTCTTCCTTTTAGAAAACTCAGGCTGAGCCTGACCAGGCGGTGGCGCAGTGGATAGAGCGACGGACTGGGATGCGGAAGACCCAGGGTGGAGACCCCAAGCTCGCCAGCTTGAGCGCGGACCCATCTGGCTTGAGCAAAAGTTCGCCAGCTTGGACCCAGGGTCGCTGGCTCCAGCAAGGGTTTGCTCGGTCTGCTGAAGGCCCGTGGTCAAGGCACGTTTGAGAAAGCAATCAATGAACAACTATGGTGTTGCAACGGCAACGAAAAACTAATGATTGATGCTTCTCACCTCTCTCTGTTCCTGTCTGTCTGTCCCTATCTGTTCCTCTCTCTGTCCCTGTAAAAAAAAAAAAAAGAAAAGAAAACTCAGGCTGAGCTATTTATTCAATTCTCACTGTGATGCGCCCAGAAACATTTGGAATGTCTAGAAGTCTCTCCCATAGTAAACAAAAAGAGAGTAAACAAACCACAACTCTGAAAGGGGCCCAAAACCAATGGCACAAAGTCTCACAACTCTGTTCACAGAAAAACAACTTTTTGCTTTACATACTCTTTTATTTTTATTTATTTATTTATTTAAGTGAGAGGTGGGGAGGCAGAGTGCCAGACTCCCGCATGTGCCGGGGAATCCACCCCACAAGCCCCCTCCAGGGCATGCTCTGCCCATCTGGGGCCCCTGCTCCATTGGCCATGGGGCAACTTTAGCCCTAAGGGGAGGCCATGGAGCCATCCTCAGTGCCCAGAGCCAACTTGCTGGAACCATTCAAGCCATAACTACAGGAGGGAAAAGAGAGAGAGAGAGAGAGAGAGAGAGAAAGAGAGAGAGAGAGAGAGAGAGAGAGAGAGAAGGGGAGATGGAGAAGCAGATGGTTGCTTCTTCTCTGTGCCCAGACTGGGGATTGAATCAAGGACTTCCACACGCTGGCCCACGCTCTACCACTGAGCCAACCAGCCAGGGTTTTACATATTATTTTAATGAGTTAAAATATATCTGCTAGAGGGAGGGCAAGAGATTTTTTCTTTTTTTTTTTTTTTTTTTAATTTTTCTTTTTTTTACTTTATTCATTTTAGAGAGGAGACACAGAGTGAGAGAGAGTGAGAGAGAGAGAAAGGGGGGAGGAGCTGGAAGCATCAACTCCCATATGTGCCTTGACCAGACCAGTGCAGGGTTTTGAACTGGCGACCTCAGTGTTCCCAGGTCGACGCTTTATCCACTGCGCCAGCACAGGTCAGGCACGAGATTTTTTCTTTTTGAGTAAATTAAATGTCTTAAGGGATTTGACAACACCTGAACTACAGCAGTTAAGATGTTGAAAATCAGGGGCTTGTAGAAAAATTCACTTCTGGATCACTAAAACCCAATAGTAATGCAATGTCACCAAGAAACCTGAGACATATACCTCACCTTAGAGCAGTGGTTCTTAACCTTTTTTGGGGTACTAAACCCACCAGTTTCATATGCGCATTCACCGAACCCTTCTTTAGTGATAAACAAAATATGATTTTTTCCCCCAAATTCAAGACATAGGTATATGTTTTCTTACTGGTGCACAAAATGAGCCGTGCATGAACATCACCTTGCTCAAAGAACAAAACCAACAAAGTGCATGAACTCACAACAAATTACGGTATTACTTTATTCTGGCCTCCGCGGCAGAGGCTTCTCCGAACCCCTGAGATGGACTCATCAAACCCCTAGGGTTCCATAGAACCCAGGTTAAGAACCACTGCCTTAGAGGTATGTAAAATTTTAGGGGGTAGGGAGTTAAAAACTCCTGAGATTTTGATAAGTTGCTTCAACAGATGTCATCAGTCATTTTTGTGTACGTTACCCTAAGTGAACCCACTTTCCTACAGCCCCATGGAGATTGGCATTGCTGCTTTGGGACTTTCAGTCTAATTGCCTCTAGGAGGTGACTGAATGAATGAACCAGAAATAGAAAAGGGGTGTCATTAGTTAAGGAATCAGTTTAGACCCCAAGAGAATATGCAAATTCAAATTAAAATGCACAGGAGTTTCTGCTCAACTTTCAAAAATCAGTTAGTTTGGAGAGGAGACAAGATGGACAAGGAACGGTGTCAGGCGTCCTGAGTCCAGCCTGGCAATGTCGCCAGGCGGCTACACGGCCATGGGCAGGCTGCCCGGCCGCGTTTTCCAGGGTGTCGTGGCCGCCCTCTTCAGCACCGGGCCTGGTGTTACCTGCAGCTCTGCCCGCAGCCGCTTGTTCTCCGTGTCCAGCTTGGCTTCACGGCGGCCCATGGACAGCAACTCCTGGTTCTTGCTGACCCGGAAGATTTCGTACTCCTTCTTCAGCCGCTCGTATTCAGCCACCGCGTACTCCAGCTCGGGCACCGACGATCCCGTGGACTTGAAGCTGGCTCCCAGTAGTCCGCCTCCGCCCATCCCGCGGGCCAGCGACCCGGGCCCGGCCCCGGCTGCCCCTGCTCCCGCGCCCCGGCGGAAGGAGCTGCGCAGCAGGCGGGCCTTGGGCTTCACCTCCACCGGGATTTCGCAGGCTTCTCCGCCTCCCGTCCCATACGTGTCCTCGATTACCTCCCCGCCTGCGGGGTTCACGAGCGAGGAGGCAGTCCCCATGGCGCCGCCGGCCGCCCCTACCCCGGGTACCAGGAGGGGGCGGGACCTGATAAGCGAGACAAGGGCGGGGCAGCGGGAAGGAATAAGGTGGGGCGAGGGGCAGTGGCAAGCGGGATGAGGAGGGGCATTAGGACGGGAACGGGGACAGGAGGCGCGGGACGATTGGGCGGGGCTGTAGACGGAGCGGTGCAGTGCAGTAGAATGGGGCGGGGCGAGGGGCGGGGCTACATGCATGGGCGGGGCACAAGAGGTAGTATAGGGAGGAGCGGAGTGAACGGCACATGACAAGTGGGCGGGGGTTTGGGTCAGGGGGCGGGGCAAACGGCGTGGTATGGGTTAGGTGGCTCAGCAGGAGGGGGCGGGGCGGCCGAGCTGGACCCTCGCTGTTCTAGCTCAGGGCTTGCGTGCGGGCGCACGCACGGCTTAAGTACCCCTGACTGGTGCGTACTCCACGGTGAACACTGGGGCTTCCCGTTGCTCCTTCTCGGCTGCTGCGCTCTGGCCTGCGGCCGCCCCTGACCCAGCGCTCCTCTCTGAAGGCAACTGGGAAATCTGAGGGGTTTACTGAGCGCGGGTTGTGAGCCTGTCACTACTTGTCTCTCACTCAGTATGCAGGTAGCTGTAATGACCAGCGCGATGTAGTACCAGCCAAGAGAAAGCTTTTAGGCTTCGCAGCCTGAGACCAGGAAGAGTCCTTAATGAGGTGAGGTTTTTGACTTTTTGCAACAACTGACATTAGATGGAGACTGCACATCAGAGAAACTGTAGGGCGTCTCACCAAATAGAGTATTACAGTATTGGGGGGAATGGTGGGGGTTAGCTGATACAGAAAGGAAAAGAAGGGGAAACTTTCAGATTTTTATAGTCAGAGAAAGGGTCGGGTTGGCATCGTCCCTCTTACCCTGTCTTGTGTTCTGCTTCCTAACTGGCTTCTTCAAGTGTGGAGCCCTGGGAGTGGAGCGGGGGAGAGGGCGGAAAAGGCTCCCACTGCCCTGGGCTGGATGAGGGCGCCTTTGGACTCTAGGTAAATTGTTGAAGCTGGCCCTTTTTCTCTTAGATGGGTTTGTAAGTTCTTCAGAGACGCCACTCCCCCTCATAACTGGAAGTCTTTAATCTTCCATTCTCTTGACCCAGACTGGTGCAGCTCGGCTCCAGTTGTTGCTTCCTCCTTCCCCAGCTATAAGAAATCCACTGAAACTTTAAGCATCTTCTCTGCTGAAGTCAGTTCATATCCCTCCGGGGTGTCCCTTAGACAGACCCAAGATCACCCAACCTGGTTCATTTCCCCCTGACGCCCACATCTGATACACAGGTGTTACAGGTCAGGTTTCACGGGAAGCAAACTCCTAGATGGACATAACCATACAAGATATTTGTTAGGGGTGCCCGTAGGGTCAACACCCATGGAAAGGAAGGAAAAATGCCCCTGGGGTCAACAACTAAGGAACAGAAGAGAAAGGCAAAAGTGGGCAGCGTGAAAAGTTGAGCTTTGCTGCAGTCTTAATGACGACCTCAGCCAATCTGTGAGTTCAGAAACTGCGATTGTCCCTCCTGTAGAGTTGTCCTGAATTGGGGTGGGGGCTGGGACTTTATACCCTCATACCCCCCAATTATCAGCTCTCTTCAGCTGAAACAATCCCTGTGGGGACTGACAGTTGAGGGCTATCTCCTTCCAGTCGCTGGAGGAACAAGTCTTTCGGTCATCACGACATCTACCACAATAGGAAACACCATCTTTGTCCTGAAGAACTCTGAGGATGCAGGTCAATTCTAATTCCCTCTGTCAAAGTGACTAGTCATCTTTCTCTTAACCTTCAGATTTTCTTCAGGAGGGAATCAGACACCAGGCCATTGTATTCTTCAAACTCCAGGAGAAATGTATTCAAGTAATCTCTTGGGATAAAGGAAAACATTTCCATCGACACAGTACCTCAAGGACTCTCTCCCTTTTGAAGTCCTTTCTGATCTCCAGCTTCCAATTCTGTTCCCTCAATGTGGATCTGTGGTTTAAGAATTATTCCACCAGGTTTCTGACTACCTCCTTTGCATCTGAGGCTTGCACCTCTTTTGGAATATGCCGCAGCTGAAGACTGCTGTCATTATGCTTGCATAAATAAGCCGCCACCCATTCCCTGCAAACTAATAACAAATGAACTACACGAGTTTTCCCACAGTTTGTGAAGTAAGTTTAGATTCTGCAGCCGGGGACTGGGGCATCAAAGCAATGAATCTCTCCTTTTCCCACCTCTCACCTATCTAGGCACATCCCTCTACCCACCTCCGTCCTGCCCGGCTGATTTTCTTCTCTTCCTCAAACCAAGATGGTTTCTATTTCCTTTTGGGGCTCTCTGCCAACCCTCACTTTTTTCAAAGTATAGTTTCTTTTCTCTAAGAAAATTGGATAATCATACCTTTCAAGAGTTTATTAGATCCATAGTTTATGTCAACAATCCTACTACGTGCAAAGCACTTTGCTTAACTGTTTTCCTGACCTTGTTCTTCATTAATTGCGTCTGCATTCTATCAGTCTTGGTTCTTTGGTAGTTGTTATTGTTGTTGTGCCATTTGTTGTTTAGATTCATCACCAGCAACCCTTATTGAGCTCCTTCTGAAAATACAATGTGGTGCAAATGATTGATTTACCCAAACAGATGTCCTGTGTGGCCCCGGTTCTCAAAAAAGCATACGAGCTGTGCCTGACCAGGCAGTGACACAGTGGATAGAGTGTGTCGGCCTGGGATGCTAAGGACCCAGATTTGAAACCTTGGGGTCACTGGCTTGAGTGCGGGATCACTGGCTTGAGTGTGGGAACATAGACATGACCTCATGGTTGCTGGCTTGAAACCTAAGATTACTGATTTGAGCAAGGGATCACTGACTCAGCTGGAGCCCCCCTGGTCAAGGCACATATGAGAAAGCAATCAACGAACAACTAAGCTCTGGCAGTGAACAATTGATTCTTCTCATCTCTCTCCTTCCTCTCTGTCTCTCTCTCTCTTGCTTAAAAAGAAAAAAAAAAACATATGAGTTGTCACTGCCTTCCTTAATCATCTTTAAACAGTTTTGCAAATACCCCAAACACAAATTCAGGTTTACTGAGGATATGGAGACTTTCTCGTCTGTAGTAACTACTGGCTATCTTTATCATCAAAGACAATATATATAAATCCAGCATGCATACTGCCCTTGGATAACTGTTGGTTAAAGCCTAAGTGACCTGCGTGAGTGAACCCAGAGGTGATCAGATACAGGATGCTAGCCTATACTCAGCATAATAGTGTGTTTGGTTTTCAACACATTTCATAATCCTAAAAACACTATAGAATTTTCTAATTTGCAACCTCATGATTTGTTTCCCTTTTTATGCTGACCTTAACTCGCATATCTCAGTCTGAATTTTGAAAGGATAACTTTGAATACACAAATATGACGAGGAATGATGTCTCTGGCAGGCAGCTTATGGCTGTTTAACATCACTCCCATTGAAAGGCAAGGTTTATGATGAGGACAGGCTACATAATTTGTGGGATCCAGTGAAAAATGAATTGTATTGCCCTTTGTTCAAAAATTGTAAAGAACTTAAGGATGGCAGCAGCAGAGCATTAAACCAAGCACAGGACCTTTTTGATTTTGGGGCCCTTTCAAGTTCAGAGCCCTATGCAGCTGTACCTGGGGTCCTTCAAGGGGTTGCATACTTGTGACTCAGCCTGTTTATGACTTCCTCCTTTTGAATTTGTTTGGGCTCTGTGACTGCTTTGACCAGTAGACTATGGCAGAAGTAACACTGTGCCAGTTTCTGAGCCCAGGCCTTGAGAAAATAGCAACTTCTTTTTATCTTGAAACTCTCTCTGGGAGCCTTGAGTCGCCATTTAAGGAGCCCTACCACCCCATCTGAGACTGCCAGACTGCAGAGATTAAGTGTAGGCATTCTAGAAAACAGTCCCAGTTGAGCACAGCCTTCCAGTCAAGGTACATGAACTGAGCCAGCATATTTGCCAACTCTTGGTAGATGACTTCACTTGACACCATAGGGAGAGCGAAGAATCACCCAGCCAACCCTTCCCCGAATTTCTGACACACAAAATCATGAGATATAATAAAATTATTGTGGGTTTAAACCACTGACCTTGGCGGTAATTTCTTCTCCCAGAACAAGAGAAAAATTTTATCACATTTGGTCAAGGTAGCTTGTAAAATTAATAAATAATGCTGCCACCAGTTTAAAAATGTGACTTGTAAAATAAGTATTATTTGCGTAGGTTAAAATATATATAATTGTTTGTGGGGTTCTCAGACTATGAATCTCTCAGAACAGTTGTTAAAAATGGAGATCTACTAAATTTTAGTTTCTGAAACTGGAGCTTGCAAATTTGCATGTTTAGTTAACTCCCAGGTGATACTTATGTAATTGCATAAAAACTATGGCTAGAGATGATCTAATTCCTTGCTACTCAAAATTTGGTCCATAAAGAGCAGCATCAGCATCACCTTGAAGCTTGTTAGGGATCAGATTCTCAGGTCCCATCACAGACCTACTGAATCACAAAGTGCAGATTAAAAATATCCCAGATGATTTTAATATACCTTAACATTTGAGAAACACTGCTGTAGAATGATGACTCTTCACCTTGGTTGCACATTACAATCACTTGGAGAACTTAAAAAAAATGCTGCCTAAGTCTCTCCTTAGACCAAGAGATTCTTACATCAGAATCTCTAGGGGTGGAGATCTGGTCATCATTATTTTCTAAAAGCTCCTCAGGGGATTTTAATTAATAGTCAAGGGGAAAAACCAAAGGGTTCATCATCTACTGCCTCATTATTGCCCAAATGTGTGCAATCCCCCTTAGTTACCTTAACATATGTTTTCATGCACCCAGATTCCTATTTAAACTTTCTTTTATCACAGTTCATCACAGAGAGTGCACATGTGATTTTGACCATTTTGGTAGTATTGTGACTCAATTTTAGAGATAGGTTTGCATCACAAATGCCAGAATATTCCTGAGAAAATCTGTCACGTTGGGATAAATGACTTACCTAATTAGTAATGCTATATGGAAAAATACAGCCTGACCAGGAGGTGGGGTAGTGGATAGAGTGTCGAACTGGGACACCAAGAACCCAGGTTCAAAACCCTGAGGTCGCTGGCTTGAGCAAGGGCTCATCTGGCTTGAGCATGGGCTCACCGGCTTGAGTGTGGGGTTGCTGGCTTGAGAATGGGATTATAGACATGATCCTATGGCTGCTGGCTTGAGCCCAAAGGTCTCTAGCTTGAAGCCCAAGGTCGCTGGCTTGATCAAGGGGTCACTCGCTCTGCTGCACCCCCTCTCATTAAGGCACATATGAAAAAGCAATCAATGAACAGCTAAGGAGACTAAGGAGCCGCACAAAGAATTGATGCTTCTCATTTCTCTTTTTTCCTGTCTTCTGTCCCTATCTGTCCTCTCTGTCTTTCTCTCTCTCTCTCTCTGTCACAAAAAAGAAAAGAAAAATACATAGGCTTTGAAGAGAAAGGAATTTTAAAGAAGGAAGGTGTTCTAATTCTCATTAAAAGTGCTAACCTTCTCATAGTCTGTGTAGTCCTGCTCATTTCTACCAAGTGAACTCTGATTCCTAAAGTCCCTTTCCACAAAGTCTATAATATGACTCTGATTTCAGGAATTATGTAATTAACGATGGAGCACATCTAATCTGATTAAGCATCTATGATTTAACATTTTCACCACTAGAGGACAGTATAACTCAGGAAAAGATTAATTTGACTGGTAATTTGTGTATGTACGAGGTTGGCAAAAATAAGTTTACAGTTGTGAATACATGAAAAACAGTTTATTTTTCTATTACTGTTTATTAATTATAGTATTATTTATTTTCATTACAACTGTAAATGTACTTTTCCCACCCCTATATAAAAAAGAATCATCTTTCTCATATGAAGATGAAGACTGTCAAAAATTCAGTGCAGATGTTGTTTTAGGAGTGATCACCTACATTGCCTTACTTAATTCCTACCATGAGTAATAATAGGACTCTGGAAATTAGTCATTAAACAGACAAGAACGTGAGTCTGCAAACTTTTTCTATAAAGTACCAGATAGTAAATATTTTACTCTTTGTGGGCCATATGGTTTCTATCTCAGTCACCCAACTTTGTGCCATCATAGCACAAAAAACAACCGTAGCACCACATAAATAAATGGGTATGTCCGCATTCTAATTCAACTTTATTTACACAACAGGGTGGAAAAATACAACCAAATTTTTTTTTTTTTTACAGGGACAGAGAGAGAGTCAGAGAGAGGGATAGATAGGGACAGACAGATAGGAATGGAGAGAGGTGAGAAGCATCAATCATCAGTTTTTTGTTGCGACACCTTAGTTGTTCATTGATTGCTTTCTCACACGTGCCTTGACCGCAGGCCTTCAGCAGACCAAGTAACCCTTTGCTGGAGCCAGCGATCTTGGGTCCAAGTTGATGAGCTTTGCTCAAACCAGATGAGCCTGCGCTCAAGCTGGCAACCTCGGGGTCTCAAACCTGGATCCTCCGCATCCCAGTCCGACGCTCTATCCACTGCGCCACCACCTGGTCAGGCCTTAGTTGTTCATTGATTGCTTTCTCATATGTGCCTTGACAGGGTGGGGGGAACTACAGCAGAGAGAATGACTCCTTGCTCAAGCTAGTGATCTTGGATTCAAGCCATATGAGCCCGCACTCAAGCCAGCAACCTCGGGGTTTGGAACCTGGTCCTCAGTGTCCTAGTCCGATGCTCTATCTACTGCGCCAGCACCTGGTGAGGCTTTTTCTTTCTTTTGCAGAATTGGTGAAGGGGAAGGGTTTAATATCTAGGTAAGTACACGGATGAAAACAAAGGCAACACACAGGGATGCAGTGGGGAAGGAAGTCGGGTCAGAATATTTTAAATATAAAATGTCCATTCCTCATGTAGTATGTTCTGTAAAGATAGGGTCATCCTAGGCTGTTTCATCTTGGACTAAGTAAATATATGGGTATATAGAAAGCCATGCTTTAAAAAGAGCTGCAGTGAGTTTTGATAATAATGTGATAACATATACAATTACTTGTGGTCCTACAGCATACTGCATATTTTGGACATCTGTTTAATAAATAAAAGAGTTCTAATTTTCTGGAGCAGAAGCAGTGCTGGGATACAGGAAGTCATTTATTTCTTGCTTGCTGAGGATTGGCCTTTTATTTCTTGACTTCAGTGCTGTTCTTTCTCCTCCTGTACCCCCACTCACATTTATTTGTGAAATTGAATATAATCTTAATTTCTTCTGTGTAACCATCCATTCCAAGTCTGGTAGCCATTGTCCACTTCACGTTGTCATTAGTGACTCTCATTTCTTACCCACCCTCCTGACCCACATGGCAGGCAGCAGGCAAGGAGCCAGATTTAATCAGCTCCCTCACAGGAGAAATGAAGTCGTCTTTCCTACTGTATAAATTTGAGAAAGGATGTGCCTTTCTGACTTAAGTCACACACTGAGGAGAAAGTTAGCTGAGATCTGTAGTTAAGGAAAAAAGATAACTATGTCTCTTTACAAATAGTGTATCGATCAAATTGGAAGGTTTTAATTATCAGAGTTTAAAACCAAAAGAGTTTTTCTTTTAGATAATATTTATTCATGGTTATAATATTTTTCTAATTTTTATCATAACACTGATAGTTTTTATATATGAGTTATAGCCTCAATCTATAAAAGTGACTAATTTAATAATCTGATATTTAGTATTTGAAATATATTTTCTCAAGAGACAATGTTAGACAAGGTGATTACTGTTTCAGCTCAGCACACAAAATACTGTTTATGCTTAGTGCAGAATAAAAAGAATCCAAACACTATTATATGTATTCTATGGAACCATGTATTAAGCATATTTACTCAAATTATTTAGGAACACATTCATCCTTCAGTTGTGAAATCTTAGATATTACCTCTGCTCATATTTGTGACCTGCTAGACCCCATGAAGTGGGTATCTACAGAAGAAAATAATAAGGAGTAGAGCAGAAAGAAATGAAATAGAGAATAGAAAAACAATAGAAAAGATCAACAAAGCTAAGGTATGGTTTTTTGAAAAGATAAAATTGATACACCTTTAGCTAGAAAAAAATAAGACTCAAAGAAAACATAGAAAAAGCTCCATGATTTTGATCTTGGTAGTGATTTTTGGGGGATGTGACAGCAACAGCATAAGCAACAATAGTAAAGCAAGTGGGATTACATCAAATTAAAAAGCTTCTGTACAGCAAAAATAGCCAACTAACAAAAAAATAACAAAATGAAAAAGTAGCGTATAGAGTAGGAGAAAATATTTGAAAACCATCTATCTAAAAGGGGTTAATATCCAAAATATATAAAGAATTTTTACTACTCAATAGCAACAACAGCAAAACAAATTGAGAAATGGGCAAAGGACCTGAAAAGGCATTTTCCCAAAGAAGACATACTCATGGCCAATAGTATATGAAGAGGTGTTCACCATCACCAATTATCAGGGAAATGCATATCAAAACCGCAATGAGATGTCATCTCACACCTGTTAGAGGCACTCTTATCATAGAGAAAAGGGTGTTGACAAGGGTGTGGAAAAAAGAGAACCTTTTTGCCCACCATTGATGAAAATATAAATTAGTACAGCCATCATGGAAAACAGTATGGAGGTTTCTAAAAGAATAAATAAATTAGAAATAGAACTACTGTATGATCCACCAATCTCACTTCTAGGTATATATTTAAAAGAAGTGAAATCACCATCTTGAAGAGATATCTGCACCCGACTGCATCATTATTCACAATAGCCAAGAAAAGGAAATAATCTAAATGGCAGTTGACAGATGAATGGATAAAGAAACTGTGGTGTATGTACACAGTGGAACATTAATCAGCTTTAGGAAAAAAGAGAAAGAAATCCTGCCAAATGTGACAACATAGATGGACCTTAAGGGTGTTATGCCTTTTAAGTAAAATAAGCCTGACAAAGGAAGACAAATACTGTATGATTTCATTTACATGTGATTCTAAAAGAGTCACATGTATAGAAACAGAAAAAAGAATGGTGGTGACCAGGAATGGGGAGTTGAGGGAAATATTGATCAAAGTGTACAAATTTTCAGGTATAAGATGAATAAATTCTGGGGATCCAATATATACAGCATGGTGACTATAGTTAAGAATATTTTGTATTTGAAATTTACTAAGAGAAGAGGTCTTTGTTCTCATGACACATCCAAAAATGGTAACTATATGAGGTGATGGGTGTGATAACTAATCTTATTGTGGTAATCATTTCATAATATATATGTATATCAAATCATCATTTTGTGCTAAACTTCTATAATATTATTTATCAATTATATTTTAATAAAGCAGGAACAATTAAAATACAATGAAAAGCAGAGACAAGTCTAAGTGTCATAAGGACAAGGATTTGGAGCAACTGGAACTCTCTTACACTGTTTAAGGGAGTATAAATTGACAGAAACACTTTGGAAAATTGTTGGAAGTATTTCTTAAAGCTGCATATCCCAACTCTTCTAGTCCTAGGCATAATTCTTACAGAAATGCACACATATATTTACCAAAAGATACATATAAGAATGTGAGAAGTAGCCCTGGCTGGTTGGCTCAGTGGTAGAGCGTCGGCCCCATGTGTGGATGTTCCAGGTTTGATTCCCAACCAGGGCACACAGGAGAATCACCCATCTGCTTCTCCACCCTTCCCCCTCTTTTTCTCTATCTCTCTCTTCCCCTCCTGCAGCCACGGCTCCATTGGAGCAAAGTTGGCCCCTGTTGCAATGGAGCAATGCCCCAGATGAGCAGAGCATCACCCCCTGGTGGGCATGTCAGATGGATCCCGGTCCAGCGCATGCAGGAGTCTTTCTCTCTGCCTCCCTGCTTCTCACTTTAGAAAAATACAAAAAAAAAAAAAAAAAAAAAAAGAAAAGGAAAAGAAAAAGAAAGAAAGAAAAAGAAAAGTCTGCTGGTGACAAACTCTTTCCATTTTTGTTTTTGGAAAAATTTTTATTTCACTTTCTTTTACAAGGGTATTTTTGCTAAATATAGAAGGCTGGAAATATTATCTTTAAGCATTGTAAATGTGTTATTCCATTGCTTTCTAGCTTTCATTGCTTATATTTAACTGTCAGTCATAAGTCTCATCACTGAGCACTTGGAGACAATGTTCCCCTTCCCCTGTCCTATGTGACTGCTTTTTAATATTCTCTTTATCTTTCATATTCAGCAGTTTTACTATATTGTTTTATGCAACATCCTTGAGATTTTTAGACTTTCTTGAGAATAAGATTTGATGTCTCAGGTTGATAATTTTTACAAATTTTCAGCCAATTTTTCTGATTCATATATTATTTTTGCCCAAGTCTCTTTCTTCCTATCATGGTTCTTTGAATAGATGTCAGTTTGACCTTTTTACCTTATATCTTATATGCCTCTTACCTGTTTTCTGAGTTTTCTATTCTTTTATTCTGACAGGTATGGGGTGATATCTCATTGTGGTCTTAATTTGCATTTCTCTGATGATTAGTAATGTTGAACATCTTTTCATATGTTTATTGAATGCCTAGTGTTTTGCACTTGATGACCACTTGATAAATCTACGTAATGAATGCATTCTTTCTCTCTCTCTCTTTTAGTGAGAGAGACAGACACAGACAGATAGGAAGGGAGAGAGATAAGAAGCATCAATTCTTCATTGCTGCACCTTAGTTGTTTATTTTGCTTTCTCATATGTGCCTTGACAGGGGGACTCCAGCTGAGCCAGTGATCCCTTGCTCAAGCCAGTTGACCCTGTGTTCAAGCTGGTGAGCCTGTGCTCAAGCCTGTGAGCCCAGGGTTTCAAACCTGGGTTCTCTGTGTCCCAGGCCAACGCTCTATCCACTGTGCCATGTCTGGTCAGCTGCTTATGACTTTGGATGTTGGTGGTTCTAGATAAAATTTTTGACAGTGCTATAAAGATATTTATAAATATACCAATCATGGAATTTCAGAGGCAGGGGAAAAATAGCAATGGTGAGCTAAGCAGGATGGTTTTATGGGATGTTAGAATAGGGATTTTCATCTTTGACCTGCTCAGAAGTATTTGTATTATAAGTAGGTTCCATGTTATCCTCTGCCTGTTTCCCTATGTATAAAGTATAGGTAACACTACATACCTATGGATAAATACTAAAAATTTGTGTGACTCCTGGATGATAGTATAGGATAATTCAATGCAAAATATTATGCTTGTAAGCTATTTATAGCTTATATATTGTGTGCTAGATACAGGCCCATTTTCCTTTTCATATATTTGTAGGAAATGAAAATGTATAAAAATGCATGTATCATTTTACTTTGATAAAAGTAAATTTATTGTATTTAAGATAAACAATTCCCTAAAAGATAGGCCATTGGAACCATATTCAATTGCCATTGTATGTAATACCCTAGGAACCTTGAGGAAGAAAGAAAAGTCCTAATTAATGAAGAGGATGCATTCTAAAGACACCTTTTACTATCAGACACAGCTATGCTTTCTGAAACCTTTCCATGGGAACCTACTTTTGTTAGTAGTTAGCAACAGAATAAACTAATATTCCTTATGGACTGAAACCATCTTGCTTATTTCAAATTGCCTCCTTTAGATTATGAAATTATAGACTCATAGAGATATACATTTGGAATATTGGAAAACTATCTTGTCTAGTTTTATTGTTGTAAAAACAAAGACTCAGGGAGTTTCATTATTTTCTCAAAAGCTAATATATCCTAAAAACTAATGGTAGGGCCCAGACAAGACCTGAAATCTCTTGCCTTCTACTCTGGAGTTTTTTCAAATCCTACAATTGAATAAAGGAAGTTAGTAAGTAAATATAAGCATAGGTACCTCAAAATGAAAAATTGGACACTTTATATAGAATTTATACTTTTTAGCCTTAATGCTTTAGTCCAAGAGCAAAAAGAAATGACTTTATTGTGTTTCTAATGAAAAGAAAGAAACCACTAAACTCTAGTATGTGGAAATTTATGTGTTTAAACGAGTTGCAAATTATGATGCTCAGAGTTTGTCATTTGCTTATACAGTGGATCCTGCTTTACAAGGTTTCCTACCAGATGTCAGAGGCAACAGTTTTGGAGATATTTTCCACTTGCTACTTAAGAAAAATATATATATACATCTGAAAACCTCTTTTAAATTTACTTCAAAGGAAAACTATCTGTTGCAAGACTCTTCAGCTTATCTGTGAAAAAGGAATTGTCATTTCATTCCAGAACAAGGTAAACAAAGCCATGAAAAGCATCGCTCAGAACTGTCAGAGAGGCATACGTCTTTTAACTCAGAAGGGAAGCTCACTGCTGCATTGTAAGCCAGTACTTTGTTATGGCAAACTAAGTAAGTCGTTAAAATGAGGAATTCATAAAATATCCCACCGTTCTAGTGTTGGTGATAAACATGTTATCTACACTCTTGTTAAACTACTGCAGAGCGTGAAGAATGGGACCAAGCCATTGACCTTTGTGGAATAAACTCTTTTCTCTAGGCTGTGTGGAAAGCTTGTTAGTATCTAGATTTTTTAAAGTTAGATGCACTGTTATTTGGACAAAATATAGTTCTAGTAATTATCAATAAAAAATGGCCCAACTAAATGCTATTTATTCCTCTAAAAATATGTTTCATTCATAGATAGGTATCCATGTAGACACATTGGAAGATAAAGGGATCAGGAGCTTTTTGAGAATCTTTTTGAAAATTATTCAGGAAGTAAGATTTTGAATACAGGATTTTAAAAGCACAGTCATATATTTAACTCAGTGAGCTGAGCTTAGCTAAGTTACCCATTTTTTTCCGTCACATTCTTCTACAGGACATTAAAATTCTCTAATTAGATTCTCACAGAATTAACTACAGTGCCATATTGGCAATTACCATTTACATTTTATTGAATCAAGTACCTATTGATTGTTTGTGGAAAACTTGGACCAATAACTATTTGTGCAGTCGATATAAATGAGTAGGCGTAAGCTTTTTACTATGAGCCCATTTCAGAGGTGAACAAACCTGGCTGTGGCGCAAGAGTATCTGTGAGTTGTTTAGGAGGTTGAAAAGGCAAATGGCAGAGTGCTCGACATCTAGAATTCAACTTCTGGCAGCTGGTCCAGAGCTCCCTCTTGTACCCTCATGCTAAGAATGGGTTACATCTGTAGAAGCACCAGGCAAAGGTAAAACTTGGTGTTTTCATTTTGTCACATTTTTCTTAATAAAAATAGAAATAGAGATGTTGTTAAATAACTAAATTTACCAAACAGTTCTTTTTCAGGGAGTTAAGTCAGCAGGAAACCTATTATAGTTTCCCTTTCTAGGTCAAGACTGAAATATTCCAACAGTGCTCAGGGGATTTTGAAGTAAGTATCACAACTCCCAGAAAAGAATTATGAAATCAGATATATGATTGCTTAGCTAATGATGAGAGTGGAGAAGTGCAGGCTCTATTCTACAATTCTAGCACATTGCCAGTCTAGCTGTGACATTTACTTGACATGTGTCTCAGTTTATGAGAGTAGATACCACAGAATTATTTTTTGGCAACAAACTGTGTGATGCTTAAAGAAAAGAATGATGTTGACTGTGTCAAGACAAGTGTCAAGGGTCTTGCTGGCACAGAGCAGTAGAGTACAATGAGGGCACATATGTTCTATAAGGATGAAGATGGTCCCTGACAAATATTGAAATAAGGTGACCTCTTCATGCTAATTACTTTGCAGCATTTGTCCCTGAATTGGGCTACTTGTTAAATCAGGAAAGACAAAACTTCCAAACATGTGACTGTTTAAGAATTTAACTAAAACTCCAGTGAGAAATAGAAACACAAACAGGTTGACAGTGATCATTCAGAATGGTGACCATCACCCAATGTCCTAATGGTTATGTCTATTTTATGTTGAACTTTACATTGAGCTTTTTGAAATTCAGCAACCACGAAAGACCACTCCACTGTAACCATCTCATTATTGCCAGAATATTAATCAGAGACCAAGTCAGCAATTATTCACAGCAAACTATTAATTGATATTTCCTACAGGTGTTTGTGTTTTGAAGGAGGCATTTGGTTTTGTTTTGTTTTGTTTTAGTTTTTGAATTGTATGAGTGAGATAAATGAAAATCTTTATTTGGGATGGAAAGGGTGATATATTCATCAGCATCTTGTTTGATCTATAGTTATTTCCTGCTTATAGTAGTTTAGGTTACCTTGAAAATATGTGTATGGGAAAGCCAAACCCTCAGCAACTCTTCTAAAATCATCAACAATTTAGTTTGTTCATGTATTAATTGCTTTATTTCAGACTGCTGTTTTATTTAACCAAGGTTATTACTCTTAATAGATATGACCTTGAGCAATTTGTTTAACTTTTAAGCTTCAGTAGTTTATCAGAATTCTAAAAAGGGAACAGAAATATAGTCTGCTTTACAAAGTTGTCATAGGTGGTAGGAGGTAATACCTATAAACTGCTCACCACAGGGCTGGTACACAGTAAGCAGTGAATGAATGAGTTATATTAGTCTTATTAATGACATATTAAAACTGTGAGGATCGCCTGACCACGCGGTGGTGCAGTGCATAGAGCTTCCGACTGGGATGCAGAGGACCCAGGTTTGAGACCCTGAGGTTGCCAGCTTGAGTGTGGGCTCATCTGGTTTGAGCCCCAGGTCACTGGCTTGAGCCAGGGGTCACTTGGTCTACTGTAGCCCCCCGGTCAAGGCACAGATGAGAAATCACTCAATGAACAACTAAGGAGCCACAACAAAGAATTGATGTTTCTCATTTCTCTCCCTTCCTGTCTATCTGTCCCTCTCTCTGACTCTGTCTCTGCCACAAAAAAAAAAAAAAAATTGTAAAACTGTGAGGATGTGTGTGTGTGTGTGTGTGTGTGTGTGTGTATGAGCATACATTTTGCCTATAAAAGCATTTTAACTTATTTTTCAATAGGTTTGGTGCTTTAAAACAAAACCTTTTGAAATTTCTAAAAACACTTAAGGGCAGACTTCGATTCAACAAACATTGGTTTTAGAACCAAAGTAGTATGAAAGCATAGTATAAATATTTATTGTGGATTATTTGAACATAATATATTAAATATGAGAAGTTTGATAGAGTGAAACCAGAACATATGATTCCTCACTTGTTCTATCTTTTATGAGTTGTTAGTACAGAAACCTCTGAGATAGGGTTTCTTTCTCCATCAGAAGATACATGTAGATACTACATTTGATTAAAAATTCATTTTCTAGCAATGATTCATCTAGATTATATTATTCAAAGGTCTTTTAAGGTATCTTTTCTCTTTCATTTCTAGCCTATAGTGATAAACACTGTGATGAGAATATTTTCCCATTGTCCTAGATTTCACAATTTTTATATTCTACACATTTTAAAAATGACCTGTCATTAAAATTGCTCTTACATTAGTGAAAAAATATTCTGGGTCGACAGTATCCAAAGCCTTGCAGCTTGATGGAACTATATCACCAGAGATCTCACCGTGCGTCAGTCATATTTTAGGGCATTCAGGGAGTCTCTAGGCTAGGGGAGCACTTTGTGACAAAAATCAATGATATTTTACAGTGATTCCTGGTCACACAAAAAGAAGACAAGAAACAGGAAGACCTCCAGCATAAGGAGAACCCAGAAAAGGGAGAGAACTTGGCCAGGGAGGTCAGGAAAGGCTTTCCCGGGAGAAGCTGTTTGAGCTAACACCTAAAGGAATGAGCTAGAATTCCTAAATGAAAGGGCCCTTTGGCAAGATGCGATTTAATTAGTGCAAAGGGCTTCAAAAGAGGACAAAGGCCAGAACAGATTGCTGCTGAGTGGTATGGAGCTGGAAGAGGCTGGAGAGGTGGGCAGGAGCAGGAATATCTTAGGCTTTATAGATAGCGTTATGGCATTACCCCTTTATCGCCAAAGCAGTGAGAAGTCTTTGCAGGATTTTGACCAGTGATATGATGTGATCAGATTTGTGTTTTGAAAAGATGCCCAGTCTGGCTGCAGGTAGAGAACAGATCATAGGGAACAAAAGCAGTTCAGGGAATATTTGTTAGGAGACTGCTTTGAAATACACACAACGGGAGTGGCTTGAACTAGCTTCAGGGTGGAGATGGAGAGAAATAGGTTTGATTCAAGAAGAATTGGATATAGAAGGTCGGGTAAAGGAGAGCAGGGATGAGACCTAGCTCTCTGAGTTAAAGAACTAGAAGAGTGGGCATGCCATTTGCTGAATTAGGGAGCAAAAAAAGGTGAAAGCCCTGGTTTTCAAGACACAATCATGAGGTTTTGTTTTCAATATACAGAATAGAGTTTGAAGTTTATTTAAGGGTTTTTAGAGAAGCCATCAAGTAGGGTATTGGAATAGGTCCAGGGCCTCTCCCCACTGGGCTACCACTGTGTCTGGCCTATGGGAAACATATTTTAAATTCCCCTAACAAACTTTTAGTAAGAACCTGCCTTGGATTTAGATTTTGGAGCTGCTTTCTCCGGTCCTGGTCTGCCCTAAATTTCCTGTTTGAAATTCTATGGGCCTCTCTTGTGTTCTGGTGTGACAAGACTGTCTACTCCTCCCCACAAAGACCCGCCTTGAACTTCAGTTGGGTGGTGGTGTATCTCCTTCATTCTTCCTAGAACTGCAGGTGAAGGTGACTCCTGGAAGCTCTGTCTTCACCTCTGTCTATTTCTTTCCATCCTGTCCAGCCTGCCTGAACCATATTCACCAGCAGGCTGTTATCTGGCTCTATTTATCTATTCACCAGTGGGTGTGAGTACAATCATTTGAGGGGACTGTAATGGTGACTCCCCTAACCCAAGGGCCTTATCAGTTTCCTGTCAGTTCTTAGCTGCCTCCTGCATAAACTTCCTTGTCTCATTGTATTTAAGCTGAAGCTACTTATTAAATCTTTTGGTACACTCTTGTTTTTTTGTCAGGAATTTCTGTAGCTTTTAGCTTATGGGTAGAACTGAGAATACTGACACATCTTGAGCTTACATCTATCCTTAAGTTCTGTTTGATTACACTGGAGAACTATTTTTTTTCATTTTCCGTTGCATGAGGTTTTAGAACTGTTTCTATATATTTCTGCATCGCTGCTTCCAAATCTGAAATTCGTTCTTTGGTGTATGTTCTAGTTCTTATGCAATTTTAATATCTTTTTGTTATAGTTAATGGCATGCATTCATTTTTAAATTGGAGTTAAAGGGCAACAACTCTTGGATTGAACATAACTACAAGGCAATTAATGTTTTACAAACATCACTTTTACATAATTGTAGTTGTTTTTAAAAGTAAAAAATTATTATCTGACAAAAATGCCCTCTTATTTTGTTTTAAGATTGAATCATGGCTTCTTCAAATAGGCGTAAATGTAAGAATAGTCCTGACACCTTCTGTTATATATGTGGCTGTTACACACTTCAATGTCAAAGGCGCAATATTTCATCATTTATGACACGTGCATATATTGCCTATTTTCAAGTTCCCCTGGTGATCAAGACAAGAATTGGGCTCCTCATATTGTTTGTCATAATTGTGAGGAAATGCTTCGTGACTGGACAAAAGGAAAATGCAAAGGAATGCCTTTTGGTATTCCCGTGGTTTGGCATGAACCTAAGGACCACAGCAGTGACTGTTATTTCTGTCTGATCCATACAAAGGGCACCGGCAAGAAAAAACAGCATATGATCGCATATCCTAATATTCCTTCAGCAATACGACCTATCCCACACTCTGAGACACTTCAGGTTCCAGTTTTCAATGGTTTTATTTCTTCTAAAGACGAAGAAAGTGAACATGGTGATCAAGTGTATTCTGATAAGATGCATGAGGAAATGGTTGTAGAATCTGAAGGGTCTTCTTCTGATGCCAAGGAGTCATTAACCCCTCAGCAGTTTAGCCAACCCGAATTGAATGACTTAGTAAGAGATTTGGGGCCTATCAAAGAAAGCAGCTGAGTTATTAGCCTCCAGGCTTCAAGAAAAGAATGTATTTCACCAGTCAGCTAAAGTATCCCATTTCAGGAAGCGTGAACAAATGTTTGTGGACTTTATTTCCGAAGACAAACACTTTGTTTACTGTCATGATATCGGTAGTTTTCTCATCCAGCTAGGTGTTACCACTTACAGTACAACAGAATGGCAGCTATTTCTTGACAGCTCTAAACAGAGTCTGAAATGTGTTCTACACAACGATAATGCTTATGCAGCGGTTCCAATTGGTTATTCAATACCTCTGCGTGAAGATTATAATGACATAAAAATTGTCCTCAACTTTCTGAAGTATGAGGAGCATAACTGGATCATTTGTGTGGATATTAAAATGGTCAGTTTCCTGCTAGAACAACAAAGAGGTTTCACGAAGTATCCTTGCTTTCTGTGTTTGTGGGACAGCTGAGTTTGGGAGAAACACTGGACACAGAAGGAGTGGCCGAAATGTGAAGCTCTGGAAGTAGGGATGCAAAGTATTGTGAATGAACCTGTAGTTAATTGAGACAGGATCATTTTCCCCCCACTTCACATCAAATGGCTTAATGAAGCGGTTTGTTCAGGCTTTGAATAGAGAAAGTGAATGCTTTCAACATATTAGTTCTGCTTTTCCTGCCTTGTCTTTCGAGAAGATAAAAGCAGGTGTATTCAGCCTGACCTGTGGTGGCGCAGTGGATAAAGTGTTGGCCTGGGAACACTGAGGTTGCCAGTTCAAAACCCTGAACTGGTCTGGTCAAGGCACATATGGGAGTTGATGCTTCCAGCTCCTCCCCCTTTCTCTCTTTATCTCTCTCTCACTCTGTGTCTCCTCTCTAAAATGAATAAAATAAAAATAAAATTAAAAAAAATAAAAGCAGGTGTATTCAATGGACCTCAAATTCAAACCCTCATACGTGACAAAGAATTTGCCAGAAAGATGCATAAGGAGGAGAAAGCAGCATGGCAGTCTTTTGTGGCAGTTACAAAGAACTTCCTTGGCAACAAATAAGCAGAAAACTATGAACTTCTGGTTCAAAGGATGCTGTTGGCTTTCCGCGACATTGGATGTAACATGAGCGTTAAGATTCACTTCCTGAACAGTCACCTTGATAAGTTTCCTGAAAATCTTGGAGCTGTTAGTGATGAGCAGACTACTGCTGGAGCGTCAAACGAGATTGTACTCAGCAAGTGCACAAAAACAAGAGCTACAAACGCAAATTTTTGCCTGAATAGAATTTAAATAAGTTTTGCGCAAATTTTATGATTAAAATATTAAGTGTTTCAATATGTTCCATTTCAAAATTGTAGACAAATTCTGATGCAGTCATCTCTTTTAGTGTATTTACTGCATTAAATAAATTATTATATTTTTACAAAGATGATGCCCAAGAAGACATTCTACTTCATTATGTTAAACTAAATGTTGAAAATTTTACAATAAGATGAAAACCTAAAATCTTGAATTGCAAAATAACTGTAGCTCACAGAGAAAAACTAATGTCAGATTTGAAATCAGCACACTCGAATTAGGTGAGAACAAGTGTTTTTGTGGATGCAAAAAAATTTTGTTCCTCAGTGTTACTTGTCCTTCAGGTAACTAACTATCTCAAAGTGAATTTCTAGAATCCTGTTTAATAACTTCAATTTTAGAACTGAAAAATACTTGACAAATACAATAATAATACAGATCATCCTTTTTCAAAAGAGCAGGCTCATTTTTCAACACATAAATGTCAATATTTAATGATTGATTGATTTGTTCATTTACTGATTCATTTATTTGACAAATATATCCCAGGCCCGTACTCATGGACTGAATTAGATGGAAAAACTCCTTCTACTTGTTTCACTTAGGAACTGACCAAGTAAATTTCTTCTGTCCAGTTAACAGAGGAGAAAATAAATAGTTCAGATGCTCCTGGCAGCAGTAGTTAATTTTGACCCAATTTTTAAAAGACTTAATTCTAAAACTAATTAATTAATTAATTAATTAATTAAAGAGTCCTTATCTGCTTGCTAGAACCACTTTCCTGATTTGTTTCTCAACATCCCAATCCTAGTACATTAAAAATGCTGACTTGGCCCTGGCCCTTTGGCTCAGCGGTAGAGCATCCACCCAGCGTGTGGAAGTCCCAGGTTCAACTCCTGGTCAGGCACACAGGAGGGTTGAACATCTGTTTCTCCACCCCTTTCCCCACCTCTATTTCTCTCTCTCTTCCCCTTCTGCAGCCATGGCTTGAATGTTTCAAACAATGTTGGCCCCGGGCGCTGAGGATGGCTCCATGGCCTCTCCACAGGCACTGAGATAGCTTGGTTGTTGAGCAACAAAGCAGTGGCCCAGATGGGCAGAGCATTGCCTGGCAGGGGGCTTGCTGGGTGGATCCTGGTTGAGGCACATGAGGAGTCTGTCTCTGCCTCCCTGCCTCTCACTTAAAAAAAAAAAAAAGAAATGAGGAGCAGGATTTTGTTTGATATATGTGGAAACTGAGTCACAGAGCAGTACATGTCTATCAAAGATCACCCAATGTCTGTGGCTGCAGAAGTTAATAAATTCACTGGTAGGAAATAAAATAGTGCATGTAGATACAACTATCTCCAGTCAACCTCCATGAGCTCTCCTCTGATGATTCTATAATATATTTCCTTCATTTTTAATTTCCTTCACACAGTAAAAATTGTGATCATTCTCATACTATTTACTCTTGTCACTGCCTGATCAGGCTCCTTCGTGGCTCTTACATTCCTTACTTCTCTCTTATATTCAACATTGAGTCTCAGAAGTAAATTCTATTGCTTCTACCTTCAAAATACATCCAAAATGCTATCACTTTTCATTACTACTACTTATCACTATATAATATATTACACATTATACTGTTTAATCTTTTTTTTCTTCTTGCCATATTAGAAGAAAAGCTTTGTGAGGGTAAAGAATTTTTATTTGCTTTATATACTAATTCTCTGTGTTTAAAACAGACCATGGTGCATAATAAGTCCTTGGTAAATATTCATTGAACGAATGAATAAACAAATACTGAGACCAAAAGACGTTGATTAACTTGCTCATGGAAAGGAGTGGATAAATATTGGTACCTAAGTTTATGTGACTCCAACAACCACATTTATAATTATTACACATTTTGTCAGGGTTAATTTCTGGATATTGATCATAACCTAGATTGTCTTTAGGCACACATTAATATAATGATGCCTGAGTTAGCACATACTTGAGAAATAAGGATTATTTTACTGCACGATTAGTCAGTGTTTTTCGGGGGTAAGTGCTTACTGGTTTGAGCATAGAGAGGAAAGGGAGGGTGTTGAGAGGACTAAAGAGGGACTTCTGATCTTGTTTCTGGTTCTCTGGCTTCAGTCTTGCCCACTTGGCTGATCCCTACCTAGCCAGAGTGCTGAGATTTCTGAGACAGAGGCATACTTTCACACTTTACTCAGGTTGGGAAGATAGCCCTTCCTTTCCAGATCCTCTTTACTTTCTCCCTCTGCTTCTCTCCATCTTGTTTCCACTTTCCACATCTTACTTTGTACAATGTCAAGGCTGTCTACTAGGGCACAGGACCCAAGAGTCATCATATAAGATGTATACTATGGCCCTTTAACCCCTGATATTTCACATAGGTAAATCATCTTCACTGAATGTCAAGTGACCTTGGGATACGCAAAGATTTTGTAAAGAGGATACAAATAGCACTTATCAAAGCTAAGGCTGATAAATTAGACTTCATTAAAATAAGAAATTCTGCCAATTAAAAAACACTGAAGAAAATGAAAATGTAATCCACAGACTAAGAAAAGATGTTTGTCATACATATACCTAAGAAATGATTTATATTCAGAATGTATAAAGAACTTCTATAAATAAGAAAAAGACAAATAATACAACTAAAAATGGGCAAAAACTTTGAGTAGACACTTCACAAAAGAGTATATTCAAATGACTGTATGAAAAAGTTCTCAATATAATTTTTCATTAGAGAAATATAAATTGAAACCTCATAGAGATTGCAGAACACATGTGACAGAATGACTAAAATGAAAAAGACCTTCAATACCAAGTATTAATGAGGGAACAGAGTAATTGGAATTGTCATACATTGGTGGTAGGTGTGTAAATTGATACAGGCACTTCAGAAAGCTAAACATTAACCTACCTCATGATTTATTAATTCCATTCCTGGGTCAAGAAAAATGAGATTATGTGTTCGCCAAGGACCTGTACAAAATTGTTCATAATAGTTATATTCATAAGAGGAATAAAACTGGGAACAACTCTATATCCATTAATAAGGGAATAAATATATACAATGCAAAACAACTGCAATAAAAAGAATGAACTCCATTCATTCGTCATGTGAATGAATCTTGTGGACATATGTTGAGCAAGAGAAGCCAGAAACCAAAGGGTGCATATATACTCTATATTTCCATTTATATGATGCCCTAAAACAGCAAAACTAATCAATGGAGAGAGAAGTCAGACTAGTGATAACCTCTGCAGGAGTCTGTGGCTAAGAAAGGGTACCGGGGACCTTCTGTATGTTGAAAATTTTGTAAATCTTAATCTGGGGGGTGTTACACAGGTGCGTGTGGATATAAGAAATCATCAATCTGTATAGTTATGATTTGTGCACTTTATGTATGTTATATCTCAATTTAAAAATAGCATATCTTACCAGAGAGGAAGGGGTATGAAGAGGGAAAAGTGAGTAAAGCTGGTCAAATATATAGTAATAAATGGAAACTAGACTTCAGGTGGTGAACATGCAATAGACTATACAGATATAGACTGATAATGCTATACACCTAAAATTTATATAACATTATTAACTAATGTGCCAATACACCTAGTAAAATATAAAAGTAGCATATCTTCATGTCTAGGTATTTATCACAAAACATTTATACATAAATATTTATAACAGCCTTGGTCATAATAACACTAAATTGGAAATGACCCAAATGTGAATCAGTGTTTGAATGGATAAACAAACTATGGTACATTGATGGACTATTACTTAACAATAAAAAGAACTGAATGATTGGTAAATGCAAAAACATGGCTGAATCTCAAAATTATGTTGATTGAAAGAAGTCAGACACAGAAGATTCCATTTATATAAAATCCTAGAAAATGCAGACAAATTTATAGTGACAGTAATCAGACCAGTAGTTGCTCATCTGGGGTCCAAGGCAGAGGGAGGGATGGACTGAAAAAGGGCATGAGTAGACTTTGGTGATTGAAGGAAATGTTCTGTATCTTGATCTGTTAGTGGTTTTCCAGGTGAGTACATATGTCAGAATGCATCAAATTGTATCCTTTGAAGGGATGCATGTTATTTTTCACCAGTTATACTTCATTAAAGTTGTTGAAAAATAATATATATCAAATTATGAATACTCAATGTCTGGGGCTTGATCATAAAGGTCTAGAGTGCACTAGTTAAATAAACTTAAGTTTCCTTTGTAAGACCCCACACCCTGAATAAAAGCGAAACTAACTGAAGCAGGATGTGTATAAAGGGGAGGAATGGTCCCACTCACTTTGCCTTATGGAGGCAAATGGAGGACCTGAGTAGGGAGTGGAGAGCAAAATGGATGGTAGAAGACAGACAGAAAACCAGGTATTTGAACTGAGAGAATTTAACTTAAAGAATTCTTAATTGTGTAATTATAATAAAAAAAGAACACTGAAGCATCAGAAAGGTAGCAATCATAGGGTGCAACTACAACCCATAGGTTTTGAGAAAACTGATGGAAGAGTTTAGAATGATTAAAACTTGAAAACTCAGAGGATGGTCCTGGGGACTGGGTCCCAGACCTCTCAGGAGGTCACCCAGGCTGCCTGGTGCAGATGTCTCTGAGGCTAGTTTTATAAGAGTCAGAGAAACTACAAACTGGATTCAGCTGCTGCTATAAGACGAGCGTGCTGGCCCTGGCTGGCTAGCTCCGTAGGTTAGAGTGTTGTCCCAAATCACCAAGGTGGCAGGTTTGATCCCCAATCAGGACACATATAGGAAGTGACCAATGAATGCACAACTAAGTGGAACAACAAATGAATGCTTTTCTCTTTCTCCCCACCCCTATCTTTCTAAAATCAACCAATTAAAAATAATTTTAAAAAAGAATCTACTAATGTTGGAGTGAAGACGCATTTCTGCTGGGACAGAAAACCAACAGGGAAAAGCATGTCTTTTCTCTCTCCATCAGCTTTGCGGTCTCCCTCTAATGCAGGGGTCCCCAAACTTTTTACACAGGGGGCCAGTTCACTGTCCCTCAGACTGTTGGAGGGCCGCCACATACAGTACTCCATACACTGACCACCAATGAAAGAGGCGCCCCTTCCGGAAGTGCAGCCAGGGCCAGATAAATGGCCTCAGGGGGCTGCAATTTGACCCGCGGGGCCGTAGTTTGGGGACCTCTGCTCTAATGCCTCCAACTGGCATTGCTGAACAATGAACAGCAGAAAAAATGAAATACATTTTGCAGAGCCCAAACTCCAGTGCCGTAAAGCCAGATGTGTGTAAAGAAGCTGGTGGCCGTGGAGGACAGTGTGAAGTTAAGATTGAGACTCAAACTATGTTGTGTTTAAATCTTGGCTTTGTCACTCATTTGTCCTGTGACCTTGAGCAAGTTACTTAACCTCTCTGAGACTCAGCACCACCTTATAAGCTAGTGGAGGTAAGCCTCCAATGAATGGGCCCTAGTATGAATTTACTTATTTACGTAGCATCAGTTTCCCTTCACTCCCAGCATCGTGGCCCATTTACTTGGTCCTCAGGGTGGCTCTGCTCAGAGGTACCTTACCAGTTCTGTGCCCTCCAGTTCCCTCCTGAAAAGCTTCCCAGAACTATGGTGTCGCAGTGTTGAATTGTAGTCCATGGTTGTATCGCTTGGATTTCAATCCTGGGAAGAAAGAAATTAAGCAGACAGCATATCATCCAGTTCTTTTCTGATACCGGGAGGGCACTCCTTGGAGACAGAGAAAGCAAGTGATCCGGTATAATCTCCTTATAAACCTGCTGATAATTGCTCTCTTGGTAAATAAAGTAATGATATTGACTACATGGGAAGTATTCAGTAATATTGAATACATGGAATGCTTTTTGCAAGAACAACCCCAGATTAGGATGCTTATGGAAAACTAATTTAAAGTCTTTGGATTTATGAAGCATGGCGCCCTGGAGAATTTTATTTAAGTCATATAATGATCTGGATATAAAATGAAGATGATTCATAGCCTAAAGTCTCCCTGCTGTGAGGTAACCCACAAATCTCTTTGGAGAACTCATCATTGCTCTGGGCCAGATAGCACATGTTGGATGCAGGAAGAAAGAGCTTGGGGAGTCACACTCCAAGTTCCGAACCCCTGCTTGTTTCACCTGTGCCTCTTAACTACGTGTATCTTTAATTATTAGTGAAGCCTGTTCTGAGTAACAGAGAAACTCAAACTAACCCGGAGAGTTGTTGTCATGGTTCAGCCATGCTTTTTCAGTGAGTAAAGTATTAGCCCTAAAAACAAGAGGCTGTAGAGGCTCTTAGCCATGTTTATCAGAAACACTATAGTTTTTATTCATTAAATTATATCCATATTCTGGAATCTAACTCATGTGTTTCTCTGGCTATTGTAACTTTTCCATCTCTAAAAGAGTAAAGGTAGAATGAGCACTAAACTTCCTTTAGAAAATAAAGGTTCTGGTCCTACCTCTGCCACAAATGGATGGTGTAACCTTGAGTAGAACCTTAACTTCTCTGAACCTCAGTTTTCTCATCTGCACAAAGAGGGGGTGTGTGGGGGTTGACCACACTGCTTACCATCATGCAGTTGCTATGAAAATCAAACAAAAATGTAGGAAAATGCTAAATAACTGTACAAAACTTCAAAGTTTCACTAGAAAGATAGAGGTATCTTCTCTGTGTGTTATCTACAGCTATACATTCAAACATAATGCCTTTGATTTAAAGACACAGCACTACATTGCTTCTAGTACTTTTACTAATACTTGCCTTAAGAGGTAGTAAAAAGAAAAGTCTTAATTTTCTTTCTTTTACTAATACTTATATATCCCTGAATCATTTCTGTTTTCTAAAAATATATTTTATTGAACCCTGGCTAGATAGCTCGGTTGGTCAGAACATCGTCCCAAAACGCGGAGGTTGCTAGTTCAATCCCCGATCAGGGCACATACAGGAACAGCTCAATGTGCCTGTCTCTCTTTCTCTCTCTCTTCCTCTCTCACTGAAATCAATCAATAAAAAACTTTTAATAATAAAAATGTATTTTACTGAGATATATTTTATGGAAAGTGAAACACAAATCTTAGGTACACAGTTCAATCAATTTTGAAAATGCATACACCTGTGTAACCAATACTTCTGTCAAGATATAGAACATTCCCAAAGCTCAGAAAGACCCCATGTGCCCCCTGTAGTCCATCACACCCTTCAGAAATAACCATTGTTCTGATTTCTATTGCTGTATGTCAGTTTTGCCTGTTCTAGTACTTCATACTTTCTTGTGTTACTTATTTTATTTTTCACTCTGCATAATGTTTTTGAAATTTAGCCATATTGTTGTCATTATAAGTAGTACATTTTTCCTTTGTAGGTTTCCATTTTCTGATTATATCACAATTTATATTGCTGTTGATGGCATTTGGGTTGTTTCTAGTATTTAGCTGTTACAAATAAAGCTAACAACTCTTATGTACAAGACTTTGTATAGACACATGTTTTGATTTGTTTTGGGTAAATACCTAGAAATGGAATTGTTGGATCATAGTGTAGATGCATATTTAACTTTTTAAGAAACTGCCGTTGTATGAGAAGTTCAGCATTTTTATACCTTGCCAACATTTGGTATTGTCACACTTTTTTCATTATGGCCACGGTGTGTTGTGGTATTTCTGGTTCTTTTTCATGATTTGTAAACTAGTATCTATGGAACCCCTTCGTGTATGTTCATGAAGTTACATGTAAAAAATGTATGCCTGCTTACATTTTCATGAACATAATGTCTATATAAATTTCAGCTTCTTAAAACAACCCCTTGTTCCCTCAGATGTTAACTATTATTCAAAGAGCAGTCTCTAAAAATACAATTTTTGTTTAGTCTGATGGGCTAGGTTATAGTTCACTAACAATAATCAACTATTTATGTTCTCACATCTTAAAGATTTTGTTTTACTGGTATAACATGCAGTTAAACATAACATAAAATCTTACCAGCTCTTAACATCTTAAAATACCATTTGGCCCAGATTTCTAAAATACTCTCATGTATCACAGTCCATTCTATAATGAAAATCATGTCCTCTGTCACTGTGCTATTAGGAAAGGAAATTTACATTCCTGATTTGATTAAGGAAAAATTAGTCATGGAGGCTCTCATAATGAATGTCCTTTGGTCCACCTGAAGCCTGAGCAAATAAAATAAAACAGGCATGGATAATTGCCACAGACATTCAGCATGTTCTGGAAGACCCAGTTTATGATTGTGATTAGCCCCATCACTGTAGTGTTTTAGGAATTTGCTTTCTAGATTGTTGTGTATTTTCATGTGCATAATTTCGCAAAGGTTTTCAAAGCATCATTTGTGTGTGTGTGTGTGTGTGTGTGTGTGTGTGTGTGTGTGTGTAAAACTTAAAAAGCCAGTGAGCCTCCAGAGATAAAGTTTCCTTTTTGCAAACCCCTCACATTCACTTTTAGAATGCACACTGAATGAATTCAAGAATTAAAGAAGAATTCGGAAATGTTTTCTTATTCTGTGGATGTCCTGTTTATGCCCAATTCAAAACATACTATTAGTTTGCAATGGTTACTTCCAGTGTAATGGGAAAGAAAGCCAGCTTCTAGCATTACCTTTTAGGAGTCTGGATTTGAATAAAATTAACATAGAGTTATGTGTTGGCCAGTCTACAATGTACCCAATACATTGCTTGAGTAAAATAAAGAATGACGTATGGTAGAATGACACTTCATTCTAGACTGTCATAGTCATAGAAGCACTAGTATATAATATTTCACTGATGGTCGTTTGATACGACTAGAGGAGAAATGGAGCAGGATAGAAAGTTCTGATATGCTTTTATTTTTTTGTGACAGATTTATTGAGATATAACTTACATACCATATAGCTCACTCATTTAAAAGTGTACATTCAGTTGTTTAAAGTATGTTCACGGACCTGTCAATGTCACAACAGTCGATCTCAGAACATTTTCAACATCACAAAAGAAACCCTTTATCCTTTAATAGTCGCCTTCCACCCTCGTTTCCACTTGGCCTTTCCAGCCCTAGATAGCCATGAATATATTTTCTGTATCTATAGATTTTTATGGGTTTGCCTCTTCTGAACAGTTCACATTAATGAAATCATAAAATATGTAGTCTTTCATGGCTGTCTTCTTTCAATTAGTATATTTTTGTTGTTCATATTGTAACGTGAATTCTTTTTTTTTTTTTTTACAAGGACAGAGAGAGAGAGTCAGAGAGAGGGATAGACAGGGACAGACAGACAGGAACAGAGAGAAATGAGAAGCATCAATCATTAGTTTTTTGTTGCCGTTGCGACACCATAGTTGTTCATTGATTGCTTTCTCACATGTGCCTTGACCGCGGGCCTTCAGCAGACCGAGCCACCCCTTGCTGGAGCCAGTGACCTTGGGTCCAAGCTGGAGAGCTTTTGCTCAAGCCAGATGGGTCCGTGCTCAAGCTGGCGACCTCGGGGTCTCGAACCTGGGTCTTCCGCATCCCAGTCTGATGCTCTATCCACTGCGCCACCGCCTGGTCAGGCTGTAACGTGAATTCTTTATTTTTATTTTTGGAGACTATTGTATGGATGTACCACATTTTACTTATCTATTCATCATTGACTGGCGTTTGGATTGTTTCCACTTTTTGGCTATTAGGAATAATGCTGCTATGAACACTTGTGTACAACTTTGTGCACAGGCATATGTTTTCAATTTTCTTGGTATATACCTGGGAGTAAAATTCCTGGGTCAAATGGGAAGTCTAAGTTTAACCTTTTGAGGAGCTGTTAAACAATTTTCCAAAGCAGCTACATCATTTTACATTCCCACTAGTAGTGTAGTAATATATTCTATTTTCTCTACATCCTGGCCAACACCTGCTATTGTCATTCATTTTTATTATAGCCATTCTCATGTGCATGTCAGGTGGTATCTCATTGTGATTTTGAGTGCATTTCCCTGCTGGCTAATAATGTTGAGCATCTTTTCATATGTTATTAGCCATTTGTGTATCTTCTTTAGAGAAATGTCTATTCAGAGCCTTTGTTCATCTTTTAATTGGGTTGTATTTTTGTTATTGAGTTGTAAGAAGGTTTTTTCCTTTCCTTTTTTTTTTGAGTTGTAAGACTTTTGATATGCTTTTGAATAATACCATGAAGCGGAAAAAATGGTAAAATGGGTATTTCAAAATGACAATAATATACATATTGATTGAGATGCTTGAAATCACATCATTTAAGAGCTGAAAGACACAGTAAAGATGCTGAGGCAAGCTCCTCCTTTTATAGATGAGGAAACAAATCATTGTAAAAAAGTATTTTTTTATTTTATTATTTTGACAAAGAGAGATTCAGAGAGGGACAGATAGGGACAGACAGGGAAGGAGAGAGATGAGAAACATCAGTTCTCCATTACGGCACCTTAGTTGTTCATTGATTGCTTTTTTGTAAGTCCCTTGACTAGGGGGCTACAGCAGAGTGAGTGATCTCATGCTCAAGCCAGTAACCTTGGGTTCAAGCAAGCAACCTCTGGGCTTAAGCCAGCAACTATGGGGTCATGTCTATGATCCCACACTCAAGCCAGTGACCCCATGCTCAAGCCAGATGAGCCTGTGCTCAAGCCAGTGACCTGGGTGTTTTGAACCCGGGTCCTCCACGTCCCAGGCCAACATTCTATCCACTGCACCACCGCCTGGCCAGGCTCATTGTAAAAATGATTTTCTAAGGAGCAACCACCAGGAGGTTAAAGAAGAGTGACTCAAACCCAAGTGTTTTTATGCAGAATTTGCTAGTGTAGTTATGCACTTTATTCTTGGAAATGCAAAAGGATGCTCTGTGCCATCAAGAATTTTTGCCTCTTGTTCCTTAAAGATGAGCACAATATTGATAGTTATTGCTGTGGATTATAACAGGTTTCTATTGTGGGCAGGACTAATAGGTTAGAGCAATGACTCTCAGACTTGAGCATGCATCAGAATTGCCTGGAGAGCTTGTGAAAACACAATTATTTCCAACATATGTAATATGTAATATCATGTATATATATATTTAAAATCATGATACATGATGCACAGGTACCATCAACAAAGGTTAAATAATGTATACCATTTATTACTTGACCCCAAATAAATATATATCACATGGAAGTTTTAAAACATAGTTTAATATGTAATTTTACAACCATGAGCCCCACCCCCAGAATTTCTGATATAATAGATCTGAGGAGGGATCCAATAATTTACATTTCAAACAATAATTTACATTTCAAACAGGTTCCCAGTGATATTGACACTTGCTGGTCCAGGGACCACACTGTGAGAACCATTGCACCAAGCAGTGGTAGTCAACCTGGTCCCTACCGCCCACTAGTGGGCGCTCCAGCTTTCATGATGGGCGGTAGTGGAGCCACCAAAGTATAAATACAAAGATAGATTTAACTATATAGTAAGTTGTTTTATAAATATTTATTCTGCCAAACAGCGAAAATCCAACATAAAGTACCTGATAAGTAATTATTATTATATGCTTTAACTTGCTGTAACTCTGCTTTATAAATTTTATAAAGTAAAGTTACTTCCCTACTTTATAAATCACCATTACTGTGGAACCGGTGGGCGGTTAGAAAATTTTACTACTAACAGAGATACAAAAGTGGGCGATAGGTATAAAAAGGTTGACTACCCCTGCACCAGAGGAAAGAAAACATTTCAGTGCTTGGGGCAGGGATAATATGGTGAAAGGCAGGTCAAAATTATAATACAGTGCCATATACAAGTGAGAAATCTTGCTAGATGTCCTTAATTTTAATCCTTTTCAGTGTATATACTTTGACATGACTTGCTTTTCTCTTATGCTGGCTTGAAAAAGAGATAGCAACAAAAATGCCAATCCTTTTGGTTTCCCTAAACACAAATTGCAGAGCTTTATTCCATTCAAATGTTAGTTATAACTTGTATATTATATTTATACATGAAAACATTTGACAAGGATATTTGGCTTCACTATAGAACGGTTGCTTGTTCTGAAACAAGGCAGCCACAAAGTATCATTTGGATGCAGCTGGAAAGCCGATCAAATTTCTCTGGAACAGCTAAGTTGTGGCCTGGGTTCTTAGAGTACTTAACACTGATCCTTGCATCACATAGGTGCTCTGTCAATATTTGTTGAATTGATGACTGCCTTATTTATCTGCCTTGGGTTTTACTTTGGCTCAGTCATGTAAACTTTCAAATTGAAGAATATGACTGATAAATTTCAGTTATACTTTTCAGATTTCCATATCAAGGTGAGAGGCATATGCATTGCATCAAGTCTTTGTGAATCCTTGTACACCTTTTCCTCCTGGAACTTCTGAACCAATATCTATGCTTAAGCATTGGGCCTTTGGTGATCAAATATATTTTAAAAGTGAATAGCACACATCTGACTCAAATTATTCTTCTCTATTATTCCTGAATTCTAAGCAAATTCTAAGAGGAAAAGTTCAAAAGTTATCTAATGGATCAGCCTAGATAGAATATGTTTTAACTCTTTAGCATACTTACTGTTTTGGTTGAACTTAAGAAGTAAGGACATTTTTGTGGATAACCTTAGAAAAAGTATTAATCATTAAAAACATGTAATAGATCCAAAGTTGAATTATCTACATAAAACCTTGGACAATTCTCATGATGTAAGACACCAAGGCCATATTTCAAGAATTAGAATGCAAATTATTTTATTTTTTTACCATTTTCTAAAATAAATAACCAACTGGCTGACTGCCTGAAGAAGTTATTTCCTCCAGCCTTCAAGTGCTGCATCCAGCTGGTTTTCACGGTTGTAAAAAATCCTGGCCCCCTTATCACAACTTGGGACAACTCTTAAGGGTTATTACAGCTCTAGTGCTCCCCCATGGGATCAACTGAGGCCTCACCAAGACTGCACTGAAGCCCAGCTCTTTCCTGGGCCCCATTCTGCTCCCTTCCCTTCCCTTCCCTTCCCTTCCCTTCCCTTCCCTTCCCTTCCCTTCCCTTCCCTTCCCAGTATTGACCCTGATAATCCTCTCTACAATTTTTCTGAACACAAACCTCCATCTCAGCATCTGCTTCCTAGGAACCCAATATGCATTTCAGGTTGTCATCATAACTAAACCAGATAATGTGTTTGGAGGGTCCTTGTACAATGTCAGACACAGGACAGATGTCCAATAATGTTGACTTCCTTTCTGTTCTCCATCTAAATTTCCTTCCTGTTTGTAGTTAATTCATTTCCTCCAGACTACTCACCTTGTGCAACTACAGATTACTGGCAGAATAGATTCTGTGAATACTTTCAGTTGGTTTGCCTAACCTCAGGCAAAACAGTTCCATTCTAGGACTGGTATAAAGAAAGGTAGTTTACAAAATATTGCCACAGAGCTAAGTAGGCCAGGCTATGGTACCCGATTCCCGCTTCTGCGCTAGGTTTCCTCTGACTGCCGAGAAAATAGATGATAGACATTTCTTAAGTTAATTGTCTCATGTTTGATTTAAATATTCAACTTGAGAGAACATGTCCCTGCTTTGAGAGCGAGGTTTTTCTATGTGTGTGTTTTTAAGGTTTTCCTCCTCAAAAATGTCACATAGCAAGAACAAACTAAAGTGCTTCATTATGCGAAGTTTTGGATCCTACGGCAGGTAAAGCCAACAGTGTCATATATATGGTATAATACTGCTCATTAAAACTTGACAGTCTACAATCCTCATGGTAGTAAAGGGGTTTAACCCAGATGAGTGTTCTTTGAGAGACTATGATTATTCACTTTGATAAACATTCATTAAGAATAATCCTGTGTTAGGTTCTGAACATGGGAGGATAAGTAGCCATGGTTCTATGCTTTTTTTTTTTAATTTTTTTATTTTTTTACAGGGACAGAGAGAGAGAGTCAGAGAGAGGGATAGATAGGAACAGACAGACAGGAACAAAGAGAGATGAGAAGCATCAATCATTAGTTTTTGTTGTTGTTGTTGTTGTTGTCGTTGCAACACCTTAGTTGTTCATTGATTGCTTTCTTACATGTTCCTTGACCGCAGGCCTTCAGCAGACTGAGCAACCCCTTGCTGGAGCCAGCGACCTTGGGTCCAAGCTGGCGAGCTTTTGCTCAAGCCAGATGGGCCCCCTCAAGCTGGTGACCTCGGGGTCTCGAACCTGTGTCTTCTGCATTCCAGCCCCAATGCTCTATCCACTGCGCCACCACCTGGTCAGGCGGTTCTCTGCTTTTAAACAACTTATCTTTTGTCCTTGAAGTTGCAGACTATATGGGATTTTTGATTAGTAGGAAAGGAGATAAAAAATAAAATGTAAAGTACTTTTTAAAAAAATAACATAAATCAACGCAATAGCGAGAGAGTAGCTAACGTAAATTTGTTCATTATCCCCCAATATCCATTCTGTCCTTTTTCCTTTTCATAATAAACTGATTCCCCCACAATATTAACTGGGCATACGACCATTCAGATAGGGATTATGTTTCCCAGCTTCCTTAGTTATTAGATGTAGCCACCTGATTGCATTCTGGCCAGTGGGGTGTAAGCAACAGTGAAGTGTGTGATTTCTGGATCATACCTTAAAAAATGAAGCTTTTTGCCATCACTCTCTTTCCTCCACTGTTGGCTGTTAGATGACCCATAAACAAATGGAAGATATATACACGGGTAGGCAAAAGTAGATTTACAGTTATTTATATAGAAAATAATACAATAATTCATACACAATAATACAAGAATCAACTTGTGTACTCACAAATATAAACCCACTTTTGCCTACCCCATATTGAAATTATAGAGCTACCTATGAGTTACTATGTCTGGAATAGTCCCTAAGAAATAGATTCCTATCTTGTTTCATCCCCTCCCCTATATTTTAGGCTCTCTTTGCTTTAGGAATTTAGTCTATAGTCTGCTAATGTATGTATTATTTTATTTAATTCTTATAACTATCATGTTGGTATCTTCCTTTATAGATGAAGAAACTGATTCAGATATTAATTTGCCCAAACAAGTGGGGGAACTGGAATGGAAGCCCAGAAAATCTGTATTCAAGTCTAATTCCTTTCTTCAAATAGAGTCTTTCAGAAGTAAATAAAAACATTTTCTAGTCTAGAAAGTAAAATTTCATGAAGACGTGACCAAAAGTTTATAAAATCATGTAAGGATAGTTTGATCTAGTCTTGTTCATTAAATCTTGTCTATTAAAACTGGGAAGTGTCTTTAAAGATTGAGAATTAAAGTTAAAAGTGGAATTGTTCTATTTGCATAGAAAATCAACTAAGAAAAATCACTACCCCAAGAAGTGAGGACTGAAAGCATAAATCGGCTGAAGTTGGTTTAAATCATTCATTCACAATCGGGATTCAGATTAGGAAAGTTTTGTGGGTAGTTGGGTACATCCTTAACTTTTAATTTTAACTTTTAAAGAAGAACTCTGCCTTCCCACAAAGTTTCCCTCAGGGCCTCTCTACAGAGAATCTCAGATGGACTGGCTGGCACAGCATGTCATTCCTTAAATTCTCATGCTGGTGCTAGCACAGCACACCAAGCTGTGAGCCTCTCTGCTGCCAACAGCTTCAGTGAGAAAGAAGCAGACCATATGCTAAGATGTGACCTCTGTAAATGTCTTTAAATTCACAGTGATGAACAAGCAGGTGCTTAATAACCACATTTTACAATTATGTCACAATTTGGATTTTGGAAAGGCATCA
Organism: Rhynchonycteris naso; assembly: GCA_037038555.1. NCBI lineage: Eukaryota > Metazoa > Chordata > Mammalia > Chiroptera > Emballonuridae > Rhynchonycteris > Rhynchonycteris naso. Next base: position 42,886,650 of record CM073004.1, on the reverse strand, counting down.
ATTCATCCTGGATGCACAAACAGAAGACTTCAGATTGCCTTTGAGTTGGTTGCTCTTGGAAGTATTTTTATGGAGACCCAGTGGCTCTGACTTCAAGTGGTAGGGCACCAGGGACATGTGAGGAAGCACTGAGTAGTCTGGCATCAGAGCTTCAAAAGCTTGGAGGGGTAGCTTTTTCCCAGATGGAAGTGCTGGCAGAGGCCATTGTTTCTTTTCTGGGGCCTCCCCCCTACAGAACTGGCACGCAGGTACCATATCTGAGTTGCCAACAACCTGACTAACACTATTTGCCCCATCCTGGTGATTCTCTGTGACCCCACTCTAAACAACTTGCAGGCCCATCCAAGCTATTTTCAGTGGCTTTTTCATATAAGTGCCCTGGCTTGACTCATGCTACAAACTTTCCTAAAACCTCTCAAATAAGCAGCATCTGGCCTGAGTGTGCACATACAGCTTGGTAAGTGGCCCCAGGCCTGCCACTAGTGGCAGCTGGCCTTGGTTTACAGATTGGCCTCTCCTGGGTACCTCCAAGAAGGTACCCTACACCTAGCACAAGTACCGTCATCAGCAGATCACTTTGAAGTTCATGCCAGGTGGCACTGGGCAAGGTACAGGTGGCAGATATTCTGGTTCTGCACCTCCTGGGAGGCCCCAGAGCTGCACACACAGTAAACAGCTTTAAATCACGTTGAAGCACCACTCAACCTCCTCCACAAGGGACACACTTGACGGGTAGACTGCGCAGGCACCACAGCCCTGCTGAAGTAAGTCCTGCCCTGTGGAGTTGCGCTCTGCATATCTGATCCCCCATGGTGGTTTCAGCCAGTCCTCTCAGTCAGCCAGCATGGAGATACAGCCCTCCCACTGAGGTGCCCACAGCAATCCAGGCTCAACTACAACAGGAGGGTGTACACAGCCCACACGGGGAGGGAGGTAGCACACCTGAAGTGCCCAGTTCAGGTGACCAGGAAGGCTGTGCGACTAGACACTTCAGGATACCTACCACATAAGGTCACTCTACCAAGCCTGGGAGATGTAGCAGCTCTACCTAATACCTAGAAACGAACACAAGGAGGCAGCCAAAATGAGGAGACAAGCAAGTCCCAAATCAAGGAACAAAACAAAACTCCAGAAAAAGAACTTAACAAAATCTACTAGATGCAGAAATCAAAACACTGGTTATAAGGATGCTCAAAAGCCTGACCAGGTGGTGGTGCAGTGGGTAGAGCATCAACCTGGGATGCAGAGTACCCAAATTCAAAACCCTGAGGTCACTGACTTGCGTGCGGGCTCACCAGCTTGAGTGTGGGATCACTGGCTTGAGTGTGAGATCATAGACATGACCCCCTGGTCACTGGCTTAAAGTCCAAGGTTGCTGGGTTGAGCAATGGGTAACTGGCTCAGCTGGACACCACCCCTCCCAATCAAGGAACATACGAGAAAGCAATCAATGAACAACTCAAGTGCCACAACAAAGAGTAGATGCTTCTCATCTTTCTTCCTTCCTATCTGTCCCTGTTTGTCCTTCTCTCTCTCACTAAAAAAATAAAAATGCTCAATAAACTTAGGGGAAGAGCCCTGGCTGGATAGCCTGATTGGTTAGAGCATTGCCCCAAAGCACAGAGGTTGCTGGTTCAATCCCCAGTCATGGCACATACAGGAACAGATCAATGTTTCTATTGCTTGCTCTCTCCCTTTCTCTCTCTCTCAAATCAATAAACAACAAACAAAACTTTTTTTAAACTTAAGGGAAGAGTAGATGAACTTAGTGAAAACTTCAACATATATATAAGAAATATAAAAAAGGAAATAGAGAACATAAAAAGAAATCAGATAAAAATGAAGAATATACTAACTGCAATGAAGAATACATTGCAGCCTGACCAGTTGGTGGCACAGTGGATAAAGCGTCAGACTGGAATGCAGAGGACCCAGGTTCAAAACCCCAGTCACTGGCTTGAGCACGGGCTCATCCAGCTTGAGTGTGGGCTCACCAGCTGAGCGCAGGGTCACTGGCTTGAGCGTGGGATCATAGACATGACCCATGGTCACTGGGTTGAGCCCCAAAATCACTGGCTTGAAGCCCAAGGTCACTGGCTTGAGCAAGGGGGTCACTTGCTCTGCTGTTATCCCCAACCCCACGTCAAGGCACATGAGGAAGCAATCAATGAACAACTAAGGAGACTAAGGAGCTGCAACAAAGAATTGATGCTTCTTGTTTCTCTCTCTTCCTGTCTGTCTGTTCCTCTCTCTGGCTCTGCCACACACACACACACACACACACACACACACAAAATACATTATAGGGAATCAACAGTGGAGTAGATAAAGCAGAAAATCACACCAGACATTAGGAAGATAAGGAATCAGAAAACACGTGATCAGAATAGCAAAACAAAGAGGCCAAAAAAGTGAGCATAGTCTAAGGAGCTTCTGGGACAAATTCAAGCATACCAACATTCACATTATGGGTGTGCCAGGAGAAGAGAGAGAGCAAAGAATTGAAATTGTTTGTGAAAAAATAATGATGGAAGGCCCTGGCCGATTGGCTCAGTGGTAGAGCATCTGCCCAGCGTGTGGAAGTTCTGGGTTCAATTCCAGGCCAGGGCACAATAGGAGAAGCGCCCATCTGCTTCTTCATCCTTCCCCCTCTCCTTTCTCTGTATTTCTCTCTTCCTCTCCTGCAGCCAAGGCTCCATTGGAGCAAAGTTGGCCCTGGCACTCAGGATGGCTCCATGGCCTCTGCCTCAGGCATTAAAATGGCTCCAGCTGCAACGGAGCAACACCCCAGATGGGCAGAGCATCACCCCCTAGTAGGCTTGCCAGGTGGATCCTGGTCAGGCACATGCGGATGTCTGTCTCTCTGCTTCCCTGCTTCTCACTTCAGAAAAAAAAAGAAGATGGAAGACTTTTCTAACCTGGTGAAGGAATTAAAAATGTAAGTCCAGGAAGCACAGAGAGTACCAAACAAGATGATCCCAAAGAGGCCTACACCAAGACACATTATAATTAAAATGGCAAAAGTTAAAGACATAGAGAGAATATTAAAAGCAGCAGGAGAAAAGCAGTCAGTTACCTACAAGAGTGTCAGGTGATTTCTCAACAGAAACTTTGTAGGCCAGAAAGAACTGACATGAAATATTCAAAGTGAGGAAAAGCAATTACTTAAAACCAAGATTACTCTACCCCGCAGAGCTGTCATTTAGAATCAAAGGACAAATAAAGAGCTTCCCAGATAAGAAAAAGCCAAAGGAGTTCATCACCACCAAACCAGTATTCCAAGAAATGTAAAGGGTCTTCTAGAAGAAGAAGGAGAAGAAACAAAAATATGAATAATAAAAAGGCAATAAATACACATCTACCAACAACTACTTTAAATGCAGATGGGTTAACTGCTATAATCAAAAGACATATGGAAGCTGAATGGATAACAAAACAAGAACTTTACATATGCTGTCTACAAGAGACTCATTCTGACCTAAAGACATACATAGACTGAAAGTAAAGGAATGAAATATGATATTTTATGAAAATGGAAACAAACAAAAGCTGGGGTAACAATACTTATGCCAGAAAAAATAGACTTTTAAACAAAGGCTATATAACAAGAGTCAAAGAAGTAATTCCACTTTTAGTTATTTACCAGAAGACACTCAAAAACACTAAATTGAAAAGACATATACTTCCATATGTTCATTGCAGCATTATTTACAATAGCCAAGATATGGAAGCAACCTAAGTGTCCTTCTATAGATGAATTGATAAAGAAGAAGTGATGTATATATACAGTGGAATATGATTCAGTCATAAAAAAATCTTTCCATCTGTTACAATGTGGATGGACCTAGAGCAGTGATGGGCAATCTTTTGAGCTTGGTGTGTCAAAATTCGCCAAAAAACCGAGCATAACTCAGGTGGAGTGTCAATTTGAGAAAAAAGGCCTAACCGGAAGTCCCAGAACTAGATGCTCTGTGCCGGAGTTCTGCTGTTTTGGCCTACATACCTCCGGCACAGAGTGTCTACACTACAGCAAATGTTTTATTCTCTGCTACTGCACCTGGCCATGCATGAGCCGAGGAAGAAACCTCCTTCTCGGCATGCGGCCCCATACTTCTCTGGTATGCGGCCACATGCGGCCGTGTGTCATCTAAAATGGCTACGCGTGTCAGTGCTGACACGCATGTCATAGGTTCACCATCACAGTCCTAGAGGATGTGCTGAGTGAAATGTCAGATAGAGGAAGACAAATGCCATATGATTTCATTTACATGTAGAATCTAAGAAACAAAATAAACAAGCAGAGCATTAACTGACTCGTAACTACATAGAACATTTTGATGTTTGCCAGATTGAGGAGTTGGGTGAGAAAGATGAAGAGATTAAGTACAAATCAACAGTTCATACGCTATAAAAATGTTTAACTGAAACATACTTTTTAAAAGTTTTTAAATTTATTGTGTTAACATGGATTCAAGTGTCCCACTCAATATAACACCCTCACCCCCCAACAATGTGCCTCCTATTACACCCTTCACCCCCGCTGAAACCTATGTACTCTTACTGATCAATGTCACCCCATTAAATTTAATTTCTAAATAAAAAAAAAATTTTAAAGAATGTAAATAGGGCAGCCACTATGGAGTGAGGAGGAAGATGATATGTCACAAAAAAAGAAAAGAAGTACAAAATGATAGTTATAAAATAGTAATGGGATGTAAAGTACAACCTAGGAAATATTATCAATAATATTCAAATAACACCTAATCAGGCGGTGGCGCAGTGGATAAAGCTTCGGACTGGGATGAAGAAGGACCCAGGTTCGAGACCCTGAGTTCGCCAGCTTGAGCGTGGGCTCATCTGGTTTGAGCAAAGCTCACCAACTTGGACCCAAGGTCGCTGGCTCGAGCAAGGGGTTACTAGGTCTGCTGAAGGCCCGTGATCAAGGCACATGTGAGCAAGCTATCAATGAACAACTAAGGTGTCACAACGAAAAACTGATGATTGATGCTTCTCATCTCTCTCTGTTTCTGTTAGTCTGTTCCTATCTATCTCTCTCTCTGTAAAATAATAATAATAATATTCTAATAACTATGAATGATGTCAGGTGGGTACTAGATTTATGAGGGTGATCACTTAGTAAGTTGTATAATGTCCAATCACTGGGTTGTACACCTGAAACTGACATAATATTGTATGTCAACTATAATTAACAAATAAAAAAATCATTAAAAAAAGATTGAAAGAGTGACATAAGTTAGTTCTTTCTCTTCAAGAGGGGCCATCCATGCTTCCTTCTGTATGGCCTCCAGTTACTTGCCTCCTTTCTTTTTATTCCAACAAGTGTGTTTGGTACAAGTTCCACCACTCTCTCTCCACTCCAGCCTGCCCTCCCTTTTTCTTTTACCCTGCTCCCTCTATTTATGCTAGGAGAAGGATTATCCCTCCTTCCAGACATCAAAGTATAGACTCCTTCTCTTTCTTCTTCTGTTGGGATATTGCTCCTTTAACTGTCCCTCCTAATTGATTCCTCAACCTTTCCATCTGGCGATCTCTGTGCTTTCTTAAAACACACACACACACACACACACACACACACACACACACACACACACACACACCCACCCACCCTTGTGGTGGTTTTGTAATGTGTTAACTTGCCTCAGCTGAACTACATTTTCCAGCGTTCCCTTTTCATTTATATTTCTAAGTATTTGGGCCACCACAAAGGAGATTCTTGTGGGAGATGTAGAGATTGGAAGTGAAGTAGAAGGCTTTTTTTTTTTTAGCTTGCACATATTGCTTCTTATCTGCTGATTCACCTTTGGCTAAGGCCAGCCTACAGCTGCTCTACCTTCTGCGCTCCCATTCCTAGGTTAGGTGTATGTATTCTGCTCTATAAGAAAGGCTCCACATCTGCGGGGTAACCACAGCACTAGGATCAGAGGCAGCAAGAACTATCACAGTTTCAGTCCATGCCGATGGGACTCCAGCTCATGTTTGTGGGTTCTAGACTGCTTTTCATCTTCTCCACTTTACACTCATCTGCCCTTTTATTTTTCTGGGGACTTCATACTGTAGCTTCAGATGCAAAGTCAACAACCTCATAGAGACTGCTTGATCAGCTCCCATAATTCGATAAGGTCAACCCCATTACAAACCCGTGTGCCTGTGCATGTGAATGAGAGAAGAGAGAGAGAGAAAGCGTGCACACTTCTCCTGGTGGTTGACTTACTGATACATACCTTTTTACATTTTTGCCTAACACCCTCTAATTATGTACTGCCCACATACTTCCTTTCTTTCATCTCAATGTTCTCTAGAACATAGTTTATATTCAGTATCTTACTACAGCATATTCAGGTGTTTCTCAAAGGGGCCATCAGCATCAGAACCCTTGTTAAAAATGTAAATTCCTAGGCCCTACCTCCAGACTGATTGAATCAGAAACTCTAAGGGTGGACCTTGAAATATGCATTTCAAACAAGCTCTCTCTGGATGGTGATGCACAGTAAAGTTCGAGAAGCACTGCTTAACTCCTTGTAAGCTGGACCCTCTTCCCTCACTTTCTTCAGTCTTCTTTACCTTCTAGACTCCACTTGAAACTGCTCTCTTGAATGGCATTGGTGACTTTTTTCTGGCATTGGTCCTCAGGAGTAGTTGACATAGAAAACCCTCTCCTTCTCTTCTTTATGTCCGCATAGACGTATGTACTGATAGGTCTCCCCTAAAATTTCCTGGCCTGTTCCAGTTACTAGACATGTAGGATTCTAACTCACCCCTCCTTACTCCCACTGTTTTTATTTTTGTTGTTGTTTTGTTTTCTTAGCTAACTTTTCCAGATGTTGTATAGTATCTGAGAAACAATTTAACTGAGAAACGTATTGAATAGTTACTGTGTGCCCTGCACTGTGCTGGGCCCCGGGAATAAATACATGAGTAAAATTAAATCCTTGTACCTAAGGAGCCCACAGTATAGTGGTTTGAGAGACCATAATTCAGGGTAATAAGTGCGTCCAGGGGTGAGTAGTGGGTGCTAAGGTAGAAGAAAGAGGCTAGGGCCCTCATTGGCAAACTGCGGCCCGCGAGCCACATGTGGCTCTTTGGACCCTTGAGTGTGGCTCTTACACAAAATACCACGTGCGGGCGCTACCTCGATAAGGAATGTACCTACCTGTATAGTTTAAGTTTTAAAAATTTGGCTCTCAAAAGAAATTTCTATCGTTGTACTGTTGATATTTAGCTCTGTTGACTAATGAGTTTGCCGACCAGAGGTAGAACAATATACCTAGAGGAAGATGTAAAGAGATGACACTCCAGCCAGGTATAGAATTGAATGAGGATGTTCTAGAAAAGAGAAGAGCATGGCCGAAAGGTAGGAGGTGTCAGGAATTAAGGTGCATTCTGGGATTTGTAAGTAATTTGTTTTGTCATGTGAGGGAATGGCAGACATGAGGCTGAACAGGTAAGCTGAGGATGCATCATGAAGAGCCTTAGACACCTCATTAAGGAGTTGGTCTTTGTTCTAAAATGGCACTGGAGAGCTTTAAATAGAAGAGATTAAGGGGTGACAGATATGTGTTTTGAAAATATCATTCTGGTAGTGGTGACACTAGTGCCAGGCCCTTGAAAAATGCTAGGTGCGGAATGGTGAGTCCCCAAGTCAAGGCTGGATAGGGTAGTTGAAGATGAAGGGAGATCTAGGAGCTGGGATTGGCAGAAGCTGATGGCTGATGAGATGTGCGTGGTTAGGAGGATTTAGGGAATAAAGAGAAAGACAGGCTTAAGATATTATTTAGTTTCTGGATTGCGTGAACAGGCTATATGCCTTTATCTGAGACAGGGACTCAAGGAGGACAAACAGGTTGGGATAAAGGTGGCAGGACAGGCAAGAGCAATGAAGAGTTGAGTTGCAGGCCCACTCAGGCCAATGGACACATGAACAGAGGGATAAGCAGACCGGCTCAAGGAGCCTGGGCCTTTCGGACCTCATTGACATAGTTCCTTTTGGGCACCCCAAGCAGATGCTTGACTAGGCTTTTATAAGGAGAGGGGCTATGCAACAAATTGAAACAACGTAGTAACTGAACTAATTCATCAATCCTATCCTTTCCAAAACTCTGTCACTCCCCATCTACTGTTCCTTTCCTCCTCCCTATTCTCCCAAGCAATACTGAGGGGAAGTTGTGGAGTGCTGAATAAGGCCACTTAAAGGTGTTCCTGCTTTCATCCCAGGAACCTGTGAATATGCTACCTTACATGGCGAGAGGGACTTTGCAGGTGTGATTACTTGTTTTTTTAATTTAGTGAGAAGAGGGAGGCAGAGACAGACTTTCTCATGAGCCCTCACCAGGATCCACCTGGAAAGCCCACTAGGGGGTAATGCTCTGCATTGCAACTGGAGCCATTTTTTAGTGCCTATGGCAGAGGCCATAAAGCCATCCTCAGCACCTGGGGCCAATTCAATCCAATTTGTCATGGCTGCAGGAGGGAAGGAGAAAGGAGAGATAGAGATAGAAAGAAGTGAGAAGGGGTGAGGTGGAGAAGCTGATGGGTACTTCTCCTGTGTGTCCTGTCCAGGAATTGAACCTGGTACATTCACACACTAGGCTGACACTCTACTACTGAACCAACTGGCCATGTACAGATGTGATTAAATTAAGGATATCGAGATGGAGAAATTATCCTGGATTACCTGAATGGCCTGATGTAATTGCAAAAGTCCTTATGAGAGCAAGGTGAAAAGGACACAGAGGAGCTGTGATGAAGGAAGCAGTGGTCAGAGTGACACAGGAACATAGCCAAGGAATACAGGATGCTTCTCAAAGCTGGAAAAGGCAAGGGAATGGATTCTCCCCTACAGCCTTCAGAAGGAACCAGATCAGCCTAAACGTTGGCCTCAGACCAGTGAGACTGAATTTGGACTTCTGACCTCCAGAACGGAAAGATAATAAATTACTGTTGTTTTACACCACTAACTTTGTGGTCATTGTTACAGCAGCCAATAGGAAACTAATGCAAAAGAACAAAAAAGGATTGAAACTGGAGGAACACCCAGTGGCCTTAGATATTAGGACAACTGAAACCCTAAGCCTGCCTCACAGAACTCGATAAACAACAGGCTGCAAGCCCCAGTGCCCAAGTTCATTATTTCTTGGTGGGATACCAATAACCAACCCAACCCCTTTTCCCTAAGCAATTACACTTTATTGTCATCTCTTTTGCTAAACCAGTGGTTTCCAGACATTAGTGTACATCAGGATCACCTGGAGGGTGATTGCATGGCTCTACTCTCAGTTTCTGATTCAGTAGGTTTCACGTAGGGCCTGAGAATTTGCATTTCTAACAAGGTCCCAGCAGTTGATCTGGGGACCACAACTACGAGGACAGCTATTATACACATACTAACCTCTTGCTCATTATAAGGGTTGCTGTAAAGAGTTCCCTCTGCCTTCCCTATAAGACTTTTAATTCTCCTAGGCTGCGTTTTTCTTTATATTCCCAGAGTTTAGCAATGTGCCCAACCAAATACACATTTCATGAATGTCTGTTGAGATCCTGCGTAGTTCTGCCCCTCTTCTACTCCCTAAAAGTTAAAGACCCACCTCATTTCAGCAAAAATGTACAAAGCATTTTTTAAGATGTGAAATTGTTTACAACCCCTGCAAATTTCACTGAGATACGAGCAGTGGACACTGTTTCCAATGAACTGTGCATAATCCACTCTTTTTTTTTTTTATGCCTGGAAAACTAACCTAATTATCTTTTGGTTGTTGGCAACTTCTCAATAAGAGATCTCTCAGGTGTGATACAATCACAAGACTTTTGGTGACAGAAAGCAGAAATTATATAAGAAGAATAAACATTTCCCCCCCCCCCCACTGAGGGCAGGAAAAGGGGTGAGCAGAAGAAAGCCACACTGGTAATTTAAAATGTTCTTTCTCATTCAAGAACAAGGAAGTTTATGCTCATTAACACTGGGTTCCCAGAGACATGTGCTTCTGTTTCACTGTGGCCTTTCCCCGACTGCCCAAAGCTCGGCTTCATCCCAGAGCCATTTTCTAGCCTGTCGAGACTCCCCAGTTGAGGTCTGAAGAGAAGAGGTTCTGAAATTAGGTTTTTACTCTTTCATGATGTTTTTAGAATTCTTGTGTTAGGGTGGCTAGAAGCCCTCATATACCAGATTCTTCAAATAAAATTCCTCCTACTAACTTGGTCTAAAATATACAACCAGGCATTAGACTATGACTATGTTATTTTAATACCTGTAATTCTTTTGTTATTCTAAGTTGGTTGCAATCCAGAGTGATTCATTCTTTAGATTCAGAATAAAGCCGTGTGGTTATAATGCACTCACTTTACAATATGATAGCTAGAGGAGAGAGGGTTAATTTTGGCATCAAACTTCCTTTGAATAAGATCAATATGTATATTTTGGAGGCATTCAGTACTTGTACAGAGGTGGCAAATACATGACTGACCAGACTGTGCCCACCTGCCTTTGCCCCACTGAGTTCAAACGCATCTTCAGAATCTTTCTCAACACATTAGGTTATATGGGCAGAAACCTGGAATCTGGAGCCAGGGAAGAGCTGTGTTTGAATACAAGCTCCTGTATTTACTAGAGACATGGCCTCAGATAAGGTACTAATCTCTAAGCCAGGGGTCCCCAAACTTTTTACACAGGGGCCAGTTTACTGTCCGTCAGATCGTTGGAGGGCCGGACTATAAAAAATACTATGAACAAATCCCTACGCACACTGCACATATCTTATTTTAAAGTAAAAAAAAAAAAAAAAAACAAAAAAAAAACCAGGAACAAATACAATATTTAAAATAAAGAACAAGTAAATTTAAATCAACAAACTGACCAGTATTTTAATGGGAACTATGGGTGTGGATGCATCTTGTGTTCCTCTCACTGACCACCAATGAAAGAGGTGCCCCTTCCGGAAGTGCGGCGAGGGCCGGATAAATGGCCTCGGAGATCACATGAGGCTCAGGGAGAGTAGTTGGGGGACCCCTACTCTAAGCCTCAGTGTTAGTTAGTAAACAAAGGTAATACAGTAGGGTCTCACTAATGTTGTAGTTGATAGGTTCCGCTACATTAAGTGTAACGATGTGTAACTAAACCAGTTTTACCACAGGCGAGTTGATATAAACAAGAGTTATGTTCCTAGGGCATCTCATCAACATTATAATGAAACAGCATTGAAGAAAACAATATTATTTGAGGAACCTCTGTAATAGTACTCACCTCACAGAGCCCGAATGAACCTGAGTAAGAACAAGCACACATTCCTTAGCACAGGGTCTGGCACAAAGATTTTCTTAATGTTAGCTATTATTTTTCTTACTATTATTATCAATAGCTATTAAGAAGAGGTAAAGGGACCCTTGCCAGTGGCTCAGTGGATAGAGCATCAGCAATGGCGTATGGATGTCCTGGGTTTAATTTCTGATCAGGTCACACAGGAGAAGCAACCATCTGCTTCTTTCCCTTCTCTCTCCTCCTTTTCTTCCTCTTCCCTTCCCAAAGCTAGTGGCTTGATTGGTTGGAGTATGGTCCTGGGCTCTGAGCAAAGCACCATTGGAGCGCATCAGCCTTATGCACTAAAAATAGCTTGGTATTCGAGCATCAACCCCAGATGGTGTTGCTGGGTGGATCCTGGTTGGGACACACCCAGGAGTCTGTCTCACTATCTCCCCCAACTCTTACCTAAAAAAAAAAAAAGAGGCAAGGGATGAAATTATTTGATTCTGCCAAGGTACTTAAATCATTTCTGGATAGAGTCCTTATTTGTTAGGTTTCAGAATTGTTTATCTAATCAGACTCCATTCCTTTGGCATGGCAACACATCTGAGTGAGCACACTGTCATTCACCTACCCAAGTGGGCAACAAGCTTCTGACTCCAAGCCTTGCTTTCCTGGCAACCTCTCATCTCCTCTAGACCATCTGCTCAAATGGTTGTGGTTCAGATATAGGAGAAGCTGCTCTTACCCTTGTTTGCCATATCCTCTCAACCTGTAGAGGGCTCAGCTTAGAGCTTATTACCTCCTTCCGTCTCTCACTAGAGTTTAACGATACTGAATGCAGGAGTTGCTATTCTGTTTAACGTATCAAGCATGTCTCAAACCCTTCTGTTTGTCCCCTTATACATGCTGCCACTCCTCTAATTCAACATGCCAATATCTCTTGCCTGTATTTCTGAAACAGCCCCTGCTTGGGCTCTCTCCTTCCAGTTTAGCCTCCCTCCCAAACAATCTCTATCTTGGCCAGTTTGATATTTTAGAAATGGAATCCTGAGCCTGCTCCCTGCTTAAATTTTTTCCTAGGCTTTTGTAATAAAATGTAAAATCAAGAACGAGGCCTTTGTGGACAGTGTGAACTTGTCTCTGCCTATTTCTTCATCCCCATCTCATACCTATTTCCTCCTCACCCTACAATGTTGGCATTTCTCAGATACTCAATTGAGGCAGCCTCTTTTCTTTCTCAGGGCCTTTGCACATTCTCTTTCCTTCCTTCCTTCCTTCCTTCCTTCCTTCCTTCCTTCCTTCCTTCCTTCCTTCCTTCCTTCCTTCCTTCTTTCCTTCCTTCCTTCCTTCCTCCCTTCTTTCCTCCCTCCCTCCCTCTGTTCGTCCTTCCTTCCTTCCTTCCTTCCTTCCTTCCTTCCTTCCTTCCTTCCTTCCTTCCTTCCTTCCTTCCTTCTTTCTTTCTTTCTTTTTTTCTTTCAGAAGTTTTATAAGAGTTTATTTGAGCCAAACTGATGAGAATTGCCAGGAAGCAAGATCTCAAATGCTCTAGGCCTTTGCACATTTTGTTCCTTTTGCCTGGAGTGCTATTCCCCCAACTCTTCAACTGCTTGACTCTGACCCTGTCTTTAGGTTTCATTTCAACTGTCTTCACTCATTCCCACTCCATAATATTAGTTATATCTCCACTTATAACTTTTTCTAGGTTATTTTTATTTTTCCTCCATAAAGCTCAGCATGATTTGTAGTTATAAACATAACTCTGCATTTACTTGGTTCATATTTCTCTATCCTTTTGTACCGTGTGATCCTTCTGTGTTTAATCATTCTCCTAGCTTGGGAAAAAGTCCTAAGCAGGTTCTGTTTAGCTTCACAGGTATGAGTTTTTTTCCTTTCCTTACCATCATAGCACCATGGTAGATTGTGAGGGCCCCACCTTCCTTTTGGGGGGTGCTTACTGTGTCCTGGTATTTTGCAATGGGGTTCTTGTCCTTATGGGGTAAGTTGGATAAGGAGTTAACTAAGTCCAGGGACAGGATAGTGTAACATGAACCAGGGAATTTCTCAGAATATTTTTCAGAGTAGGTTAAAATTCCTGTAACTAACTGCAATATTTTAGTGGTTTGATACAGTAAAAATTAACTTCTATTCACAAATGCAAGTGTTTCTGGTCAGAGTGGGACCAGAAACCCAGGGACTCTTTCAAACAGAAACTCAGGGATCCAGGCTCCTTTCTTCTTTTGGCTTTACCATCTAGTCCTTAGAGCCTGTCATCTATCTCTGGCAGTATAGGAAGGAATGTTAGGATTGCATAAGATGGGCAATCTTTTGAGCTTGGTGTGTCAAAATTCGCCAAAAAACTGAGCATAACTCAGGTGGTGTGTCACTTCGAGAAAAACGGCCTAACTGGAAGTCCCAGAACTAGACGCTCTGTGCCGGAGTTCTGTTGTTTTGGCCTACAGACCTCCGGCACAGAGTGTCTACAATATAGCAAATGTTTTATCCTCGGCTACTGCACTTGGCTGTGCGGGAGCCGAGGATGATAACATCCTTCTCAGCATGCGGCCCCATACTCCTCTGTGTCATCGAAAATGGCTACGTGTGTCAGCACTGACACGCGTGTCATAGGTTCACCATCACGGGCATAGGAAGTACATATTTATAAATAGGATGGTAAGTGGTGTATATCACTCCCCCCCTCCTTCCGTTGGTCAGAACTCACTAGTTCATGATATGGCTTTATTTCTAACTGCAAGGGAGTCTGGGAAATAGAGTCTAACTGTGCCCAGGAAGAAGAGGCAAGTGTGGAATCTGGATGCCTGGGGAAAGGATGGTTGATAGAGACCCAGGTGTGGATGATAGGATGTGTTGGCAGATGCGCTCTTTGCTGCCATCTGGTCCTGGCTGTACACAAATCCTCCTCACTAGGGTCTCTGGCAGAGATACAGCTTGTACTAATTCATGGCCCCTGTAGGTCTGGATTTCTCTTTCCTCTCCCCAATTAGCTAGATGGGAGTTCCCTTACCCTCTGTCCGTCTTCTGCCTTTCAGTCCAGTGGAATCTTTTTGATCTAGTGAAGTATCTCTGTGGGGTAAAGCCCTGCTCATGCTAGTGTTTTGCCTATGTCTGATGTCATTTAAAAAAAATTAAATTTGACTTTAGAGAGAGAGGAAGAGGGAGAAAGAGAGAGACAGAAACATTGACCCATTTCTGTATGTGCGCTGACTGGGGATCGAACCAGCAACCTGTCTGTACCAGGATGATGCTTGAACTAACTGAGCTATCCAGCCTGGACTGTCTAATATAATTTATATTCCCCTAAAATATAAGAAGTCTGCTTTTTTCTCTTTGCTTTCTGTTTATTACTTCTATCCCCTGAGACAATGAACACAGCCTGGCTAATTGATTGGGAGCAGGGAAAGAAAAGAGTGAACTATTGGGAGAAATAACATTCGTTAATATTTCAAAACCACTGTCCCACAACAGGGATGTGTTGGCAGATGCGCTCTTTGCTGCCAAAGAGCGCGTCTTTTTTCTTTCTTTTTCTTTTTTCTAGATAAAAGTAAATGAATGAGCTATATTTAACAAATATGAAATATTTTAAAAAGATTTTAAATATGGAATGGCAGAATAGGTAAAACAATTTCATAAAAGAGTAAAGTTGGAGGATTCACATGGCCTGGTTTAAATATAAACCATTTCAATGAGGGTAGAGGCCATGTCTATATGTTCACCACAGTCTCTTCAGAATCTATAAAGATGGACTCAGTAAATATTTACTGACTAAATAAATGCACAAATAAGTACATGAATGTTGTAAGAAGCACCTTAATGATTTTCCTCCTGATTTTTTTACACCTTCCCGTCTTTCCTTGTCAGGGACTGTGAGCAATGCTCTTCTGGCTGAGAGGCCAGAGTGAGCTGTAATTGCAGTGCCCAGGACATACTGTCATACACTTCTTCATCCACTCACATATGCACACGTTTAGAAAAAAATTCAAGAAAACAGGACAGGGAACAATAATAAAGGGAAGAGAAGTAAAAACACCCAGTGCCTGGCACATAGGAGCCCAATAAATGTTTGTTGAGTGAGAGAAAAGAAGAATTGCCTAGTTTTCCCCATTCAGGGGCTGAAATGGGTGATTCATAAACATGCATTGAATTTCAACTTTTTATTTTTTAGAAAATTTATTAAAGAGAGCTATGTTGTAAGCTCACCATAATGTCAGTCTTGTCCTTAAGCAATAGACTCGGTTTGTTTTTTGTAGATGGTCCCTCTGACTCTCAAGGACGGTATGGGTTCTGCAGAATGCTAGGGGAGAATTAACTCTCAAGCCAGGGAGAGGCAGGATCAAGAGGCACTGAACTGGCTCCCATCCAAGCGAAGGACAGCGATGTAGCTTAAGATGGGTTCTTTATCACTGGTTCCTCTGTTGAGTTTATTATTAAGTTCTGGGGGCAGAATTTAATGACAAGTTTGTTTTTTTGTTTTGTTTTCTTTTGGAAACATCTCCTCAACTTTTGTGGCAGACACTAGAGGTTGGCACTCCCAAGTCCCATATGAAGGCTCCTTCCTCCAGGCCTATGTCAATTATACAGGCTGAAAAACAAAAACACTTTATTCCCAAACTCTCTTGTAGCCAAAGGAGGCAATTTGAACATTTTGGACAAGAAGATATGTTACCTCTCCCTCCATTTCTTTTTATTTTTCTTCCTTACCTTGAATGGACAAAGTGGCAGCAGCTATAGCTGCCATTTGTGACCATAAGGGAGAGGTCAGACACCCACAGAAACATTGGCCCTGACTTTGTTGAACCATTGAACCAATGCCAGAAACCTGTCTTCAGATTTTCCCTTCTGCGGGGAAAATAAGCCCTCTTTGTTTAAGGTGCTGACATGAAGGGTTCTGTCACTCACAGCCTAAAGTACTCCTTACAGAAAGCTCTTTTTTCTTTCTTTTTCTAGATAAAAGTAAATGAATGAGCTATATTTAACAAATATGAAATATTTTAAAAGAATTTAAATATGGAATGGCAGAATAGGTAAAACAATTTCATAAAAGAGTAAAGTTGGAGGATTCACATGGCCTGGTTTAAAGACTTATTCTAAAACTAAGTATTTATAAAGTCGTTATAAATCAAAACAATGTGTTGCTGACAAAAGGATAGACGTGTAGATCAATGGAACACAATGCAGTTTAGGAAAGATGGCATTGCTAAATATTCATCACTGTGGAGTGTTTCCACCCAGAGGAAATATTCAAGAACCCAAATTGCTGCTTCTACTTTGAGAGTCAAATCAGCTCAATCCCAGTGATTTAGCCTGAGATAAGTTCTAATCATGACAAATATGTTTAAAAGCAACTTCTATGTTAGCCTTTCCTTGATCAGGCTGCACTTCTCCACTTTCAGGTCTTCTTGCTCTCTCTCTCTCTCTGATCTTCCTGGAGTATTAGGAAAACTCGGTGGTGGAATTCAAATAATCTAACAACTGGTTCTCTGCCCTAATGACTGTTGTTTAAGTATAAAAAATGATATACCGAAAGGTAGTTTATTACTTCATGCATTTAATACTTAAATAAGAACAATAAAAGCAGTACATAAAAACTAGATTATGTTATAAGAAAGAGTTTTAAAATGTTAATGAAAAAATATTAAATAATACCTGACAAAAAAAAACCCAATAAGATATATCCATATTGTTACTTCTTTTTTTTTATTAAGTGAAAGGCAGGGAGACAGAGACAGGCTCCCACATGCGCCCCCACTGGGATCTGGCCAGCAAACCCCCTACCAAACCATGATCTGCCTGCCTGGGCTACAGTTCTGTTGCTCAACAACCAAGCTATTTTAGCACCTGAGGCAAGGCCATGGAGCCATCCTCAATGCCCAGGGCCACTTTTGCTCGAGCCATCCCAGCCATGACTCTGGGAGGGGAAGAGAGATGGAGATAGAGAAAGGGGGTGATGAGAAGCAGATGGGTGCTTCTCCTGTGTGCCCTGACTGGGAATCAAACCTGGGACTTCCACATGCTGGACTGTCCCAAGTGACCAGGGCCCATATTGCTTCTTGATTGGCATCTTCACTTGCAATGTTTTTCACCTATGAATGAAATGAACATTACTACGGGCGCTTAGAATATGCTGTTGCGCAGATGAACATTAAAAAGGAGTAAGGAATGTAAATTTGTGATTTCCACATTGGTCAGCTGCCCAAGTGCCCACCTTAGAGAGAACCCTGATTACAAGTGCCATTTTAATAACCACTTCTCCAAACTCAAAAAAATAATTAGGTTTTGTTTCTGCCAAACTGGTGCAAACCAGCTGAATCCCACCACTGGGAAAACTTCCTTTGCCCTCTGGTGAGCTAGTCCTGGCACTCTCAATGCTCAGTCCCACCTAAACCACCTCCAGTTTGGAGCAGGTTCAGAGGTTGTTTTTTCCAGGCTCCCACTTGCCTTTTCCTGCCTTTATTAATTTCCTCTTCCAGCCACATCAACCATCCTCTTTCCCCAGTTGTCTTTGGCTCCACTCTTTCCTTCTTTCTCATTCCTTTCCCTAGACTGGGTCGGATTGTGTCACCCCTTGCTTAAAACCTTCACTGGATTTTCCTTTCCGTGGATCTGTTTCTTCAACCCAGCATAGGCCTCAGGGCCTTTGTTCTTATTGGTCTCCTGTCAGGTGCACTCTGTCATCACATCTTGGCATGCTCCACCCTGTGTGGACCTTCTGGTCTCCAGCCACATGCCTTCCCCTCAAGCAGGCCTTCCTGACCAGTCTACCTCTTCATCCTGCATCACTTCTTCCACTTGTTAAACTTTCTTCAAAGCTTTATCAGTCTCCAGTGATCTTGTTCATTAATTTGTTTACTTTATTAATTTCTCTTTTACTTTGTCTAAACTCCATGAAATCAAGGACCTTATATGCTAAAAAAATGACATTTGCCTTTGGTTTATAAGAAAATTAGTTAACCTGAGGGGAAAGGTCTGCAAGTAAGGTGGTCCTGGTTCCCTAGAAAAGTCCAGGTTATTTCTATGTCATTATTAACAGCATTCCCTTTCACTCTCAAAAATGTTCCCTTTGGAGTGAGACTACTTTTATCTAGGTCCTTTCCTTGGGTCCTAAGTGCCAAGAATGATCTTTTTGTGATCAGTGCCTTTCTGACACAGGATGGCCTCAAACTCAATATAGATTAGATGTAAAGCAGGGAATGGATGTGGGTAAACAAACAATCTGTGGATGACAGCCACTTCAGTTAATATAAAATTATTTCTCTGCTATAAAGTTATGTTTGACTATTTTTGGTAATTGAAGAACATTTTAACATATGACTTTATAATTTAATTCCTTATTAACAAGCATTTCAGTTGTTTCAAATTTTTCCCCTGCTGTCTATGCTGTGATAATGAACATTCTTGTATACATGTGCAAAAATTCATCAGGATCAATTTTTACAAGTGGAATTTCTGTGTTGAACTATAAAATGCTAATAATTATTGCCTGAGCCAATTTTAAGCAGGAAATTAATATGACAATCATCTTCCACAAAACAAGCATGTGTTTCAGTTTCATATCAGGCTAACACACTTTTATTTTACACATACATACCAATAGGCCTCCCTATAAGAAGAATTTTTAGATATTCATACTACATAATTATCTTTTGCATTCTGAGCTTCCATTTAATGATCTGCAATGAATGCATATGGAGTGAATTCATGGATCGTATTAGTAATGGGCCTTCTGTGTTAATTTTAGACTATGTAATGATTACAGATGGATCCTCAGTTTACACATTTATTTATTTATTTCTTCCTCCCTCCCTCCCTCCCTCCTTTCTTTCTTTCTTTCCTTCCTTCCTTCTTTTTTTTTTTTAGATAAGAGTCCTACTGTCTACTGACTTAAGGATATATTTACATGTTAAACTCTGAATTAAAGTCAGTCTTTGGGTTTTGTTTCGGATCATACATGTAAATCACAATATATTTGAGCTGTAAGGGATCTTATAGGTCTGGACTGGAGTGCTCCAATTTATACTTTGGGATGTGAAGAAGGTACAACTCAGGTGATGTCCCAAAGTTGAACATGTGAGCTCTGACACGCTCAGTGAACAGCAAACAGTGCCCTTTCCTGATGTGCCAAGGGCCATCCTGGTCGCTTCGATTTCAACTTCTGGAGTGTGAACTTGAATGTGCTCTCTCAAGGCTGGGAATTCTGCTGCCCCACAGGGGCAGGGGGCTCCAGAAGAAGCTCCTAGTATAGACCCCTGCCTTGGCCTCTGTTCTTTAATGGGCCAGAGAGGAGATCCGCAGCCCTCAGGGGTATGTCCAGTAGGCTCTGTGAAAACCCAGCTTGGACTCCCATCCTTAAAGCTAATATTCATTCACACAGCCACCTCTCCTGGACTCAGCCTGCTACCTGATTTCTGCTTGGGTCCGCTCCCTTTGCACTCCGAAGTCTGTGCAGAGGCTGAGCTGGTGGCTCTATCTTTTCTCCTTGGTAAGTTCATCTGAGGGGGTCTTCTGGCCCTTTCCTGCCTTTGAGCCTTGCCCAGGGCAACCCTAGTCATGCTGACTACTTTTACTTTCTGAGACAAAGTGTAGGGCTCTTGATTCCTTCCCACCCTCATCCCCTAGGACTATTTTGGGTTTAAAATGTAAATTTAGCTACTTCCTCCCAGGAATCTTCAGGCTCTGGTATTTTTTGTCTCCCTAAGACAGAAATTAAATTCCATATTACCCATCCATCCTTCCAGAAAGCATTTAAATCCAGTACCCTCCTTTTAAAACTGAGGTTCAGGGAAGTTATTTAACCAGGATCACACCCCTGGCCATGAGACACCAGAGACAAGAATTCTTGCCTTCTACATGACAGTTCAGAGCTCTGTTGTTTCCACAGAGATGTTTCCATTGTGTGAGTTTTCTCTGGCGAGTTTTGAAACCCTAAGTCTCTTTGTCCCTAGTCACATTCCACACTGCCTAGCTGAAACAGGCTCCGACATGCTGGGTACCTTTTTCTTTAGCGAGTAGTGATTTCCAGAGTCAAAACCAAATCTCTCATTAAAATCAGCTGCCGTTTGGGAAAACCCACACCCTGTTCCCCTTCATTAGGAAGGAGTGTACTTTGCTGCTTCTCTGTGACTCAGTGAATCTAGAAAAACTTATGCTGCAGCCCAGCACTTGGTGCACGTTTCCCTGTCAATAACTGTTCTGGGCTTTCCATTGGGTCATATTTCTTTAAGGTTTCTTATTCTGTTTCATCCTAAACATTTGTCATTTGATGGACAGCTTAGGGAAGCAACTACAAAGCAATTATAGAGATAAGAAATCTGCATGAAAAGCATCTTGGTTCTTGAGCTGCAGGGCTGGAACTCTTACTATGGCCTGAGTTTGGGTGTATGGTCATGTCTCAGGCTGACGCTAGCCTTGGGTGCCAAGGGCAGTTCAAGAACAGACAGGCCATGATGGGGGAGGAAAGAGTAGTAGGGGTGTTCACATTGAGAAGTCCTTCTCCTGAGGAGCTCTGTTTTAAAAACCCAGAGTTTTGCTAAGTGTTGGCAGAATTCAAGTAGTTGACCTGTCTAATATTGGGTCAGACTGCCAGCCAGCATGCCATCAGAATGCCATTCTACAAAGACAGCCTCTAGAACAGTGGTTCTTAACCTGGGTTCTATCGAACCCTAGGGGTTCGATGAGTCGGTCTCAGGGGTTCGGAGAAGCCTCTGCCGCGGAGGCCAGAATAAAGGAATACCGTAATTTGTTGTGAGTTCATGCACTTTGTTGGTTTTGTTCTTTGAGCAAGGTGATGTTCATGCACGGCTCATTTTGTGCACCAGTAGAAAAACATATACCTATGTCTTGAATTTGGGGAAAAAAATCATATTTTATTTATCACTAAAGAAGGGTTCAGTGAATGCGCATATGAAACTGGTGGGTTCGGTACCTCAAAAAAGGTTAAGAACCGCGGTTCTAGAACTTTCTGAAAAATACCTTTCCAGTAGTTGTGTTTCTGCCTTGGTTTATATTTTCTAGTTAACATGAAGTAAAGACTG
This sequence comes from Rhynchonycteris naso, assembly GCA_037038555.1. Classification (NCBI taxonomy): domain Eukaryota; kingdom Metazoa; phylum Chordata; class Mammalia; order Chiroptera; family Emballonuridae; genus Rhynchonycteris; species Rhynchonycteris naso. The sequence continues at coordinate 42,865,350 of CM073004.1, read as the reverse complement.
AATTCTCTAGGTTTGCAGTCATAAGTTTTATCAAAATGTTGAAATTTCCCTCTCTGTTATCCACATTGGCTCATATCTCTCTAAGAGGTTCTCTGCCCAGGCAGCACAGTGAATCAGCCTGGGAACTTTTAGAAATCCCAGTGCCCTGGTCCCATCTCTGAGTGATAAAATCGGACCCGCCAGAGGTGGGACCTAGGCATCAGTACTTTTTAAACCTCTCAGATGATTCTGTTGTGCTGTTTAGGTTAAAAACCACTGCTTAAAAATTGCTACCTGCAGGCAATAACTTGCCTGAATGCTAAACTCTAAGCTGTGTAAAGTCAGAAACTGGTTTATTTATTCTGGTTCAGCCCTGACCCCTATACATACCTCCTGGTCCATAGTTGGTATTTAATAAATATTCACTGATGGAATGAATTCATGCTTATTTTGAACTCGCTCCCTTTTGCCCAAGGATACTGTTGCACATCTACAGCCCTGGGCTAGATCAGTATTAGCGGCTTATATGCACCCTGAATACTTCTTTTTTAAATTAATTTTTTATTTTTATTTTTTCAATTCAAGTTTACATTTAGTATTTTTTTGTATCACTTTCAGGTTTACAGCATAGTTGTCAGACAATCATATATTCTCCAAAGTATTCCCCTGATTTCCAGTACCCACCTGGCACCATACATGGTTATTACAGTATTATTGACTGTATTTCCTGTGCTGTACTTTCCATCCCAGTGACTAGTTTGTAACTACCAGTTTGTACTTCTCAACCCCTTCACCTTTGTCACCCAATCTGCCAATCCTTCTTTCCTCTGGCAGCCATCAGTCTGTTCTCTATATCTATGAATCTGTTTCTGTTTTCTTTGTTTCTATTGTTCTTTAGATTCCACATATGAAATTACATTGTATTTGTCTTTCTCTGACTGATTTATTTCCCTTAACATGATACCCTCTAGTCCATCCATGCTTTGCAAATGGTAAGATTTTGTTCTTTTTGTATGGCTGAGTAGTGTTCCATTGTATATATGTACCACAACATTTGTATCCACTTGTCTATTAATGGGCACTTGGGTTGTTTCCACAGGTTGGCTATTGTTGATAATGCTGCAATGAACATATATTTTTTTGAATTACATTTTGGGTTTCTTTGGATATATACCCAGAACTGGAATTGCTGGGTCATAAGGCAGTTTCACTTTTAATATTTTGAGGAATCTCTACACTGCTTCCACAGTGGTTGCACCAATCTGTATTCCCACCAACAGTCCATGAGGGTTCCACCAACTCTTATTGTTTGTGGATTTATTGATGATAGCCATTCTGACAGCAATGAGGTGATATCTCATGGTGGTTTTAATTTACATTTCTCTGATGATTAGTGATGTTGAGTATCTTTTCATATGTTTATTGGTCATCTCTATGTCCTCTTTGGAGGAGTGTCTATTCAGGTCCTTTGCCCATTTTTTAATTGTATTATTTGGGTGTTTTTGGTGTTGAGCTGTATGAGTTTTTAAAATAAATTTTGGATATTAACCTTTTATCAGATGTCTCCTTGGTAAATATGTTCTCCCCTTCAGTGGGCTGTCTTTCATTTTATTGATGGTTTTCTTTGCTGTACAGATACTTTTTAGTTTGATGTAGTACCATTTATTATTTTTTTCTTTTGTTTCCCTTGCCTGAGCAGATATATCAGAAAAAATATTACTAAGAGAAATGTTCAAGATTTAACTGCCTATATTTTCTTCTAGGAGTTTTATGGTTTTGAGTCTTACATTTAAGTCTCCCTGAATTCTTAAATTACATGATCATGGAAGGGTTTTGGTCATGGAGGAGAGGCTCAGCTAGCCAGGGCTGTGAGGACACTGGAAGGGATCATCACAGTGGCTATTTGCAAACTAGAATGAAAGCATTTTAATATTTTCACAATAGGTCCTCCTGTACTTGTGTATAAGTAGGCCATAGTGGTTTAGGTTTTGGCCCTTTTACTGTTGCCAGGGATTCCCTTCTCTCAAACACGATGCTGTTCTCTCCCTGACTTCATCTCTATTGCTGCCCAGTCACTTTTCCCTGCACTTCAGCCACACTAGCCTTCTGTGTGTTCTTTTCTTTTAAAAGTTTATTTATTGATTTTAGCGAGAGAGATAGAGATTGAAAAAGAGAGAAAGAAACATCTGTTCCTCTATGTGCCCTGACTGGAGATCAAACCGGCAACCTCTGTGCTTTAAGACAGTGCTCTAACCAACTGAACCATCTGGCTAGGGCTCTTTGCTTTTTTATTAGTTGCTTTTTTTTAGAGAGAAAGAGGAAGGGAGAAAGAGAGAGAAACATTGATTTGTTGTTCCACCTATTCATGCTTCCATTAGTTGACTCTTGTATGTGCCCTGACAGGGGATCAAACCCACAAGCTTGGCATATTGGGACAACGCTCTAATCACCTGAGCTACCTGGCCTGGGCTTCTGTGTTTCTTGAACACTGTCAAGCTTTTTTTTACACTTGCTGTTAAGTCTGCTGAAACTTTCCTCTGATGGGATAGGCAGCAAGGTCATGCTGCACAGGGTGTGGACACAAAGAGGTGATGACAGCAGCCAGTATGGCAAATCTACCATGTGGCCCCTTTAGATAAACATTCAGTCTCTTAGGTAAAATGCTCAGCACCTCAGAATTCTTCTCTCTCTTTCTTTCTCCTTAACAACATTCTATGTTGGCTGCCTGAATGTGAATAGTAACTATTTTTCTTTATGTTTCTGAAATAAATCTCCTAATTGTCTTTCCTCCACTTTCTGCTCCATACTTTCTGTCCACCCCTTTTTCCAGATTAATGCTTTGTACTGACTGTGGAGATGCTTCATATGAAAGAGCAAAGGAGAAATGCACATTTGTGTGGTTTAAGATATTATCCCAGTTACATTTACAATAATTACTCAAAATAGGTTCAGGCAATGGGCTGAGCACTTTCTGCACATTGTTCCATTCAATCTTCACAAGAGCTCACCGTATACATGAGAAAACTGAGCCCTTAAGTGATTGATAAAACTGCTTCAGAAATGGTCTCTAGTTAAATAGTAGAGCAGGATTTGAACACAGGGCTGCCTAACTCCGAGGCCCATGCTCCAAATCCTTGCTTTCTCTGTACCCCTCTGTAAGATCATGATCAATAAAGTCCCCTTCACAAAGCTTCAAAATTCCTTCATGCTGCCTGTTTGTTTGCATCTTGCTTACTGCCCTAGGTATACACTAACTGCAAAGTAGGGCTTGCACTTAAAAGAAGAAAACAAAAGAAGCATAACACAGAGAGTAATTGTAATGGCAAACAAATATCAGGAAAGTCTCCATCCAGAAGGCTTTTTCTAGTCCAGAGGCGAGGCTGTGATATTTCATTATGAAGCGCAATCTAGCAGAATGGGCCACCAGGACGAATTCTATTTAAATATATTATTTCTGTGTTGGGCACATAAACAATAGCACATATTATATGCATGATTATTTTCCTCTGGGTTAAGGCACATCATTGATGCAATAAATTTCTCTTGATATATAGTAGTGTCCCGGTAGGTGCCTCAATAACCTATAGTTTACTAGCCCTAAATTCAGCATGGTTGAAAATAGTATTTCTTCATGGCTTCTATCATTTCTACTTAATTCTAAATTATTAATAGTTTCAATTTATTCCTAAGAAGTTACTATTTTACTTTACAATTTTACTTTATAGCCATTCAAGGGGAACATTTGAGTGAAAAATATTTTTAGCATTTGTAATTTTTTTTTCTTACACCATGCTGTTAAAATATAATGACAAAATGTGGTTCCTGGGCCAGCAGCATGCACATCACCTGGGGAACTTGTTTGATATGCAAAATCTCAGACACATATGTGATGTCTTAGAAGTTGTGTAGTTGCAACATTTGCATTTAAGTTTATGATTCATTTTTCCATATACTTATCTAGTTGTACCAGCACCGTGTATGTATTTAAGAGACTTTTCTCCCCCTAACTGAATTGCCTTAGCTCTTTCGTCCAAAATCAATTGACTGCAAATCTCTGATCTATTTCTGGACTCTTTCATCTGTTCCACTGGTTTATTCATCCTTCAGAAATCTCACTCTGTCTTCATTACTGTACCATTCTAATGTCTTGAAATCAGGTAGAGCGAGTCTCCAGCATTGTTCTTTCTCTCCATTCATTTATATTGTTATTAGCTTCTCTCAGCAATGTTTTTTTGGGTTTTGGTGTAAGGGATTTGCATGCTTTTTGCTAAATTTATTCTTTTCTTTTCTTTTTTTACAGGGACAGAGAGAGAGGCAGAGAAAGGGATAGATAAGGACAGACAGACAGGAACGAAGAGAGATGAGAAGCATCAATCATCAGTTTTTTGTTGCAGTACCTTAGTTGTTCATTGATTGCTTTCTCATATGTGCCTTGACCCCGGGCCTTCAGCAGACCCAGTAACCCCTTGCTGGAGCCAGCAACCTTGGGTCCAAGCTGGTGAGCTTTCTGCTCAAGCCAGATGAGCCCGCGTTCAAGCTGGCAACCTCAGGGTCTTGAACCTGGGTCTTCCGCATCCCAGTCCGACACTCTATTCACTGCGCCACTGCCTGGTCAGGCTAAATTTATTCTTAAGGTATATATAGGTATCTTAGAAATATATATATATATATATATATTCCTGCAATATATATTTATGCAATTTAGTGCTTCTATTAACAGTATTTTGATTTTTTAAATTATGGTAAAATATATATAACAAAATATTATCATTTAAGTCTTTTTTCTTTAGATTTTATTTATTGAGTTTTAGAGAGAAGTGAGAGAGAGAGAGAGAGAGAAGAGAAAGAAGCAGGAAGCATCAACCTGTAGTGGTTGCTTCCTGTTTGTGCCTTGACTGGATAAGCTCAGGGATTTGAACTGGTGACCTCGGCATTCCAAGTTGACGCTTTATCCACTGCGCCCCCACAGGTCAGGCTTAAGTAATTTTTAATTATTCAGTTCAGTAGTACGTATTAACTACATTCTCACTGCTGTGCGACCATTGCTGTCGTCCATCTTCAGAACACTTTTCATCTTCCCAAAGTGAAACTCAGCACTGATTGAACGACAGCTCCCCAGTTCTTCCCTTTCCTCAGTTCCTGGCAAACACCGTTCTACTTTCTGTCTCTCTGAATTTGACTACTCTAGGTACCTCGTGTGAGTGGAATCATGCGGTATTTGTCCTTTTGTGACTTGCTTATTTTACTTCTGATGTCTTTAAGGTTTTTTCATGTTGTAGCATGTGTCAGAATTTCCCTTTGTTAAAAGGTTAAATAACATTCTTTTGCATGTATATACTATATTTTGCTTATTCATCCATCAGTGGATACTTGGGTTGCTTCCACTTTTTTTGTCTATTGTGAATAATGCTGCTTTGAATATGGGTTTGTAAAAATATTTGTTTTAATCATTGCTTTCAATACTTTTGAGTATATACTTTAAATTATATTTTGAGACTATTTTCTAAATTTTTATTGCCAAAATTTAGAAATGCAATTGATTTTTTGTATATTGATCTTGTATCCTGTGACTTTGCTAAATTTATTAATTCTACTACTTTAGCAGGTTCTTGAAAATATTTTAAGCATATGGTCTTTTTTTGTGTGTGACAGAGACAGAGAGAGAGAGACAGAGGGACAGATAGGGACAGACAGACAGGAAGGGAGAGAGATGAGAGCATCAATTCTTTGTTGTGGTTCCTTAGTTTCCTTAGTTGTTCATTGATTGCTTTCTCATATGTGCCTTGACCAGGGGGCTGCAGCAGAGCGAATGACCCCTTGTTCAAGCCAGCGACCTCAGGCTCAAGTCAGACCTTGGGCTTCAAGCCAGCGACCATGGGGTCATGTCTATGATCCCACGCTCAAGCTGGTGAGCCCGCACTCAAGCCAGATGAGCCCACACTCAAGCTGGCGACCTCTGGGTTTAGAACCTGGGTTCTCCATGTCACGTCTGACACTCTATCCACTGCGCCACTGCCTGGTCAGGCAAGCATCTAGCCTTTTTGACAGTGAGTAACATGGTTTTATTTCCTTGTTTCAAATTTTATGTCTTTTACTTATTTTTCTTGCTTTGAAGCGTGACTAGGACCTTAAGCACAATGTTTAGTATGAGTAGGAAAATGAACATCCTTGCCTTGCTCCCAATCTCAAAGTGAGGTATTCAGTATTCCTACATTAGAGAAAATTTTAGTTGTATGTCTTTTGCTGATGTCTTTTATCAGACAGAGGAAACTCCTTTCTATTTCTGTTTTGATAAGAGTTTTTTTTAAAAAAACAGTTTCCCTCCCTCCCTCCCTCCCTCCTTCCCTCTCTAAAGTCAATATAAATCTAACCATGTTACAACTTTGCTGAAAAAATCTGCTGGCTACTTATAGCAGCAAAACAACTTCCATGGCATAGTATGCAATATCTTTCTGGATTTGACTCCATGTTGTCTTTTTAGTGTATCTTTCAGTGTACCTCTTTCTGCCTTTGTCACACACATTTGCCCTTCCTCTGACATGCTGACCATTCCTGGGTCTGTTATTGCTGATCATGCCTCTGCCCTATCGTACCTATATTGCTTCTTTTTTCTTTTTTTAAAAATTTTTTATTGATTTTAATTTATTGTGTTTACATAGATTCAAGTGTCCCACCGAATATATCTCTCCCTACGCCATGTTCCCCTTGACACAACCCTTGGCCCCTCCCCCCAGTGCCCTCCCCCATTCCCTTCAAGATTTGCTTTCCTGCTCTCTATAATGCTGTATTGTGTATATATAATTCCACTAATCTCTTTTCTTTCTCTGATCTCATCCTCTCATCCTCTTTCCCTCTGGTTCCTTTAATCCTGGCTCTGCCTCTATTCCCTTCCTCAGTTCGTATTGTTCATTAGATTCCTCAAATGAATGAGGTCATACGATATTTTTTTCTTTCTCTGCCTGGCTTATTTCACTTAGCAGAATAGTTTCCAGGTCCATCCATGTTGTCGCAAAAGGTAAGATTTCCTTTTTCCTCATGGCTGCGTAGTATTCCATTGTGTATATGTACCACTGCTTTTTAATCTACTCATCCACTGACGGACACTAGGGCTGTTTCCAGTTCTTGGCTATTGTAAACAATGCTGCAATAAACATGGGTGTGCATTTCTTCTTTTGAATGAGTGATATGGTACTCTTAGGATATATTCCTAAAAGTGGGGTGGCTGGGTCAAAAGGCAGTTCCATTTTTAATTTTTTTGAGGAATCTCCATACCATTTTCCACAGTGGCTGCACCAGTCTGCATTCCCACCAGCAGTGCAGGAGGGTTCCCTGATCTCCACATCCTCGCCAGCACTTGTTATGTGTTGTTTTGTTGATGAGCGCCATTCTGACTGGTATGAGGTGATATCTCATTGTGGTTTTAATTTGCATTTCTCTAATGATTAGTGATGCTGAACATTTTTTCATCTGTCTATTGGCCATCTGTATGTCCTCTATGGAGAAGTGTCTATTCATTTCTTTTGCCCATTTTTTGATTGGATTGTTTATCTTACTGGTGTTGAGTTTTATAAGTTCTTTATAAATTTTGATTATTAACCCCTTATCAGATGTATTGTCGAATATGTTCTCCCATTGTGTGATTTGTCTTTTTATTTTGTTCATGTTCTCTTTAGCTGTGCAAAACCTTTTTAGCTTGATATTGTCCCATTTGTTCATCCTTTCCTTTATTTCACTTGCCCGTGGAGATAAATCAGCAAATATATTGCTGTGAGAGATATCGGAGAGCTCACTGCATATGTTTTCTTCCAAGATGATTATGGTTTCACAACTTACATTTAAGTCTTTCATCCATTTTGAGTTTATTTTTGTGAATGGTGTAAGTTGATGGTCTATTTTCATTTTTTTGCAAGAAGCTGTCCAATTTCCCCAATACCATTTGTTAAAGAGGCTGTCTTTACTCCACTGTATGTTCTTTCCTCTTTTGTCAAATATCAGTTGTCCATAAAGATGTGGGTTTATTTCTGGGTTCTCTGTTCTGTTCCATTGATCTATGTGCCTGTTCTTATGCCAGTATCAGGCTGTCTTGAGTACAATAGCCTTGTAGTATAACTTGATATCCGGAAGAGTGATGCCTCCTGCTTTATTTTTTCTTTTTAAGATTGCTGAGGCTATTCGTGTTCTTTTTAAGTTCCATATAAATTTTTGGAATATATGTTCTATATCTTTGAAGTATGTCATTGGTATTTTAATTGGTATTGCATTGAATTTATAAATTGCTTTGGGTAATATAAACATTTTAATGATGTTTATTCTTCCTAGCCACGAGCATGGTATATGCTTCCACTTGTTTGTATCTTCCTTGATTTATTTTATCAATGTTTTATAATTTTCCGAGTACAAGTCCTTAACCTCCTTGGTTAAATTTACTCCAAGGTACTTTATTTTTTTGGTTGCAATAGTGAAGGGGATTGTTTTCTTAATTTCTTTTGCTGACAGTTTATTGTTGGTATATAAAAATGCCTCTGATTTCTGAGTATTAATTTTATATCCTGCCACCTTGCTGAATTCATTTTATCAGGTCCAGTAGTTTTTTGACTGAGACTTTAGGGTTTTCAATATACAATATCATATCATCTGCAAATAATGAGTTTTACTTCTTTTTTTTCCAATTTGGATGCCTTTTATTTCTTGTTCTTGTCTGATTGCTGTGTCTTAGACTTCCAGAACTATGTTGAATAAGAGTGGTGAAAGTGGGCAACCCTGCCTGGTTCCTGATCTTAAGGGGATTGCTTTTAATTTTTGCCCATTTAGTATGATGTTTGGTGTGAGTTTGTCATAGATGGCCTTTATTATGTTGAGGTATGTTTTCTGTATTCCCACTTTGCTGAGAGTTTGGATCATAAATGGGTGCTGGATTTTATCAAATACTTTTTCTACATCTATTGATATTATCATGTGATTTTTGTCCTTCCTTTTGTTTATACGATGAATCACATTGATTGATTTGTGAATATTGTACCAGCCTTGCCTTCCCAGAATAAATCCCACTTGATCATGATGTATGATTTTTTTCATGTATCCAGCAGGATCCGATTTGCTAATATTTTGTTGAGAATTTTAGCATCTACGTTCTAGGGATATTGGCCTGTAATTTTTTTTTCTTTGTAGTGTCTTAGTCTTGTTTTGGAATGAGGATTATGCACCCCTCATAAAAGAAGCTTGGAAGTCTTCCCTCCTCTTGAAATTTTTGAAATAGCTTGAGAAGAATAGGAGTTAGTTCTTCTTTGAATATTTGATAGAATTCGCATGTGAAGCCATCTGGTCCAGGGCTTTTGTTTGTTGGGGGTTTTTAGATAACTGTTTCAATCTCATTTGTTATAATTGGTCTGTTTAGATTTTCTGATTCTTCCGGATTGATTTTTGAAAGATTATGTTTCAAGAAATTTGTCCATTTCATCTAGGTCAGTGGTTCTTAACCTGGGTTCTATCGAACCCTAGGGCTTCGATGAGTTGGTCTCAGGGGTTCGGAGAAGCCTCTGCCGCGGAAGCCAGAATAAAGTAATACCGTAATTTGTTGTGAGTTCATGCACTTTGTTGGTTTTGTTCTTTGAGCAAGGTGATGTTCATGCACAGCTCATTTTGTGCACCAGTAAAATAACATATACCTATGTCTTGAATTTGGAAAAAAATATATTTTATTTATCACTAAAGATGGGTTCGATGAATGCGCATATGAAACTGGTGGGTTCGGTACCTCAAAAAAGGTTAAGAACCATTGATCTAGGTTGTCTAATTTTTTGGCATACAGTTTTTCATATTATTTTCTTACAATTCTTTGTATTTCTACTGTGTCAGTTGTTACTTCTCCACTCTCATTACTAATTTTATTTATTTGAGTCCTCTCTCTCTCTTTTTTTTTTTTGGTGAGTCTGGTTAAAGGTTCATCAATCATGTTTACCTTTTCAAAGAACCAGCTCTGGTTTCATTGATCTTCTGTATTGTGTTTTTAGTCTCTATGTCATTTATTTTTGCTCTGATCTTTATTATTTCCTTCCCTCTACTTCCTCTGGTCTTTACTTGCTATTCTTTATCTAGTTCTTTTAGATGCAGGGTTAAGTAGTTTATTTGAGCTTTTGCTTGCTTCTTAAGGGATGCCTGTAATGCTATGAACTTCCCTCTCAGGAAAGCTTTTGCTGTGTCTCATAAAGTTTGAGTTGTATATTAATTTTCATTTGTTTCAAGGAAATTTTTTATTTCTTCCTTGATCTCATTGTTAACCCATTCATTATTTAATAACATGCTATTTAGTTTCCAAGTGTTTGAGTGTTTTTCAGTTTTTCTATTTTAGTTGATTTCTAGTTTTATGCCATTGTGATCAGAGAAGATGCTTCATATGATTTAAATCTTCTTAAATTCACTGAGACTCGTTTTGTGTCTTTATATGTGGTCTATCCTAGAGAAGGTACCCTGAGCACTTGAAAAGAATGTATATTCTGCTGCTTTAGGGTGAAAGGTTCTGAAGATATCTATTAAATTCAGTTGATTTTGCCTGAGCAGGTAGTGGTGCAGTGGATGGAGCATCGGACTGGGATGCAGAAGACCCAGGTTCGAGACCCCGAGGTTGCCAGCTTGAGCGCGGGCCCATCTGGCTTGAGCAAAAAGCTCATCAGGTTGGACCCAAGGTCACTGGCTCCAGCAAGGGGTTGCTTGGTCTGCTGAAGGCCTGCGGTCAAGGCACATGTGAGAAAGCAATCAATGAACAACTATGATGTCTTAAGGGCAACGAGAAACTAATGATTGATGCTTCTCACCTCTCTCTGTTCCTGTCTGTCTGTCCCTATCTATCCCTCTCTCTGACTCTCTCTCTGTTTTAGGAAAATAAATAAGTAAATAAATAAATAAATAAATAAATAAATCCAGTTGATCTAGTGTGTTCTTTAAGAGTGCTGTTTCTTTGTTAATTTTCTTTCTTGAGGATCTATCCAGTGATATTAGTGGGGTATTGAAATTCCCTACTATTATAGTATTGCTGTTAATCTTGCCCTTTATGTCCATGAAAATCTACTTTATATATTTAAGTGCTACTATATTAGGTGCGTAGATATTAATAATGGTTATATCTTCCTATTGGATTGCTCCCTTTATCACTATGTGGTGACCTTCTTTATCCCTTACTACAGCCTTTGTTTTAAAGTCCATTTTGTCAGATATAAATGTTGCCACCCCAGCTTTTCTTTCATTTCCATTTGCATGAAATATATTTTTCTATCCCTTTACTTTCAGTCTATGTGCATCTTTTGTTTCGAGGAGGGTCTCTTGTAGACAGCATATGTATGGGTCCTGTTTTCTTATCAATGCAGCTACCCTATGTCTTTTGATGGGAGCATTTAATCCATTTACATTTAAGGTTATTATTTATATGTAGTTATTTATTGCCATTTTATTCTTTAAATCTACATTCCTCTTTTTCTAGATTCCCCCTACCCCCTTTGTTCTGTTCTCATCAGGCCCCTTCACATATCTTGCAGCATTGGTTTGGTTGTAATAAATTTCTTGATGGGTTTTTTTTTTCATTTTCTTTTTTTTGGTCTGGGAAACTTTATTTCTCCTTCAATTTTAAACAATAGCCTTGCTGGATAAACAGTCTTGGTTGCAGGCTCTTGTTTTGCATTACTTTGAATATTTCTTGCCATTCCCTTCTGGCCTCAAGTGTTTCTGTTTAAAAGTCAGATGTCATCCTTATGGGAGCTCCTTTGTAGGGGATTGACTGCTTTTCTCTTGCAGCTTTTAGTATTCTTTATCTCTTAACTTTGGTATTTTAATTGTGATGTGTCTTGGTGTAGGTCTCTTTGGGTTCCTCTTTAATGGAATTCTCTGTGCTTCTTAAACTTGTATGACTTTTTCCTTCATCAATTTAGGGAATTTTTCAGCTATGATTTCTTCAATCAGATTCTCTATTCCTTGTTTGTTCTCTTCTCATTCAGGAATCCCTATGATACAGATGTCGTTTCTCTTCATGTTGTCACAGAGCTCTCTTATAGTTTCCTCAGACTTTTTGATCCTCTTTTCTTTTTGCTGTTCTTCTTCCATTCCTTCATTTATCTTGTCCTTTAAATAGCTGATTTAATCCTTTGCTTCATCCAGCCTGCTGTTAATTCCTTCTAGTGTAATCTTCATTTCAGATTTGTCATTTCTGTCTGATTCTTTTTTATTATATCAATGTCCTTTTTTATGCTTGCTATCTCTTTATTTAGGTGCTTATTATGTCTGTCCATTGTTGCTCTAAGATATTTGAGCATCCTAACAATCATTATTTTAAACTCTGCATCCAGTATCTTGGTTATTTCCATCTCATTCAGTTCTTTTTCTGGGGATTTTTCTTCTTGATTCGTTTGGATTGAATTTCTTTGTTTTCCCATTTTATTTTGTATATAGGCTGCTCCTTTGGATGTGCTGTTTGTGTAGCTAGCTTAGTAAAGGGTTGGTGTCTGCTTCCAGCTTTCAGTTGTGTTGTTTCTAGATCTTCTTGGGTTGGCCTCAGCTACTGTTTGTAATCCATTGTAGGCTACTTGTCTGCTGCTACTGCTCTTTTTGCTATTTGTGTCAGTGTTTTCTATGCCTTAACTGGGTCGGATGTGAGGAGTCCTTCCTTAAGATACCACTCTAACTAAATTTGTTAGATCCTGAGCTGATGCTCTCCATATCTGGCCACTTGATGTGCCAGCCCTGGACCTCCCTGGCTGGAACCTGGCCCAGACACTGCTGATGAGTGGCCCTTAGCAACCTTCTTGGAGCTACAGGTGATCCAGAATTTGTGTCTGCCTCTACTGGGCCCAGATGCCATTGTAAATATCAGCTGTACTCCTAGGCTGGCTTTTATCTACTCTTGGCCAGTGTGTGTGGCCTCTCTATTCCTGAGGTGTGGTCTGTCTGCTGGCCTGCCGCCACTGCCACCTCCTTGGGCACTTGAGTACCGGCACCACCAGGTGCATGAGCTCACGGGCCACAGCACAGGCTGCCACTCGTGGGAGCATGGGCCGTCTCACCTGGCCCCACCCCCTGCTGCCACACGGGATGCCTTGCTGGCTGCCGCCACCACAGCCGAGCCTGCCTGCCCTTTGGAGGGTACTCAGCAGCATGAGTGGGTGGTGTAGCCTAGACCTCAGCACTCAGAGATTTTGTGCACTGACTGGAGTGGGAGAGCCTCCGGTGGGCAGGGTAATTGCTACCCTTTGCTGGCATTGATTCTCCCAGGAAAAATGGCCACTTTAGGTTTGGGGAATGACCCAGTACAGGGGTTAGGGTGGCTGTTCCCCACACACTCTCTCTGTGCCTCTGAGACTATACTCTCCTCTTGCAATGCCAGTTCTCTCAGCACTTCCTGCTCCTGGAGCCCTAGCTAAGTGGCTGTGAACAAGGTTTTCTGCATGTTTTCTTTAAGATGGAGCCTGGGTCTGAGAGTTCTGTCTCCCTCTTGCAAACAGTAACCCGGCTCTTCTTTCAGCTAAATACTATCCATACACCTCTTCTAGTCTCTAAGACTTCAGGCTGGGGCTGTGGTCCTGGGGCTGAGGACGTACAATTCTCCAGGCTACCCACTCCACCATGAGAGACCCTCCAGGCTGCTGCTTGCTCCTGGGAGTGGGGCAGCCCTTTCCGCGTCTCTGCCCTTCCTACCAGTTGCAGTGTGGTTTCTTCAGTGATCCTTGGTTATAGATTCCACTTAGTTTAGTCAAAATTTGGTTTTTCAAGATGATTGTTTTCAAGTTAAGTTGTAATCCACTTTGGTTCTGGGAGGTGGGAGTTGTAACATCCTTCTACTCCATCGCCATTTTCTCTTCCCCTATAATGCTTTCTTGTAGGATATTTATTGGCAAATGTGTTTGGATTATGTTGTCTTCAACCATGTATCCCTACATTGCCTTACATGGGGATGGCAGAGAGACAACAAAGAAGCCACAAGTTGCTGTTTGTGAGCCTGTGGAAGATATTATTAAGTGATTACAGCATGATTTTCCATTAAGCCAAGATGCACTTCATGACATCTCAAGAAGTTGTTAATTTATTATTACGAACAAAGGCAGTCATTATTAGTTGACTAAATTAAATCTGGATTTCATCTCTAGTTATACTTATGAACTTGTTCATAACAAACACTTAGTGCTTTTGTTAGTTGAAGTGAATTTCATTGCGTAGACTCCATGGGTGGTTTCCATCAATAGCTGCATTTACTTGGAAGAGGGCAGAAGGCTAGAGGATTGTAGTGTTATTCTGTAGCATTACAGCATGTGGATTATCTGACCACATGGAAGAAATCTGTTAGTAAGAGCAACAAACTCTTGCAAAAAGGATGCCAGGCTCTCAGACCTATTTTATTTTCTTCTCAAGAAACCCACCAGAAGACCTCGTTATTTTTTTGGTTTAGAACAGTGACTCTTAACCTTTTTTGAGGTACCAAACCACCAGTTTCATATGTGCATTCACCAAACCCTTCTTTAGTGATAAATAAAATATGATTTTTCCCCCAAATTTAGTTTTACCGGTGTGAGACTAGAGTTGCTCAACTTGGCATTGCATATCATGCAGATAGGACGCTGAATCCCATCCTGTTCCGTGATACATGTGAATCCATGTTGTACCTATTCGTATGACCACTTTCTTTTTTTGCTCGACATATTTAGTATGGATTAAAATATTAAGAAAGAAACCACACGATGTACAACTATGACAGCCGTTGACTACTGCGCGTACTAAATTCCACGCAACACTGGTTGGCCAAGCAATGTAACGTGATCCTTTGCAGCAAGTGAGGGCCAAGCGGGGCGTGTCATCACGACTTTACACAAGTGTGTCTTTACCTCCGCGGCAGAGGCTTCTCCGAACCCGAGACCGACTCATCGAACCCCTAGGGTTCGATAGAACCCAGGTTAAGAAGCACTGGTTTAGAATCCAAGAATCAGATAAAGGCCTATATCAACTATGTGTAAGGCTATGCCTTAGTAATCTCATGGGCCAAGGGGAGGAGTGAGAGTGTTCCCAAATGTCACAACCCATTTCATTACTGTGAGGCAAACTTTTATTACTTATGGCAGTAAGTTTTTCCCTGGGAGCAGCAGGTGTCTGCAACAAATAGAACTCTTTAAACCACTCAGACATGTCTAATTAAGTCTGTTTGGGAAATGACAGAGTCATCAGGGTTTTCTTTGAAGATAAGATCACTTTCAAATGTCTGTCTCTTTCTAAGAATATACTGCCTGATTCAATGGACATTAGTCACATTTAAGTTATTTTTAAAATTTACTGTATTTTTCACTCCATAGGACACACCTGACCATAAGACACACGTAGGCTTTTAAGGAGGAAATAAGAAAAAAAAAAATTGAACCAAATGGTGTGTTTAAATAGTTAATAAAATACTGTATTTTTCACTCCATAACACATACGGGCATTTTCCCCTCCGCTTTTCGGGGGAAAAATGCGTCTTATGGAGTGAAAAATATGGTAAATTAATTAAACTTAAGTAAAATTAAAACTTCAGTTCCTCATTCCCATTAGCTACATTTTTTTTTTTTTTTTTAGGGATTTGTTCATAGTTTATTTTTTTTTGTATTTTAATATATATTTTATTATTATTAATTCTAATGGGGTGACACCAATAAATCAGGGTACATATGTACAATGAAAACATCTCCAGGTTATCTTATCATTCAATTGTCTTGCATACCCATCACCAAAAGTCAAATTGTCCTCTGTCACCTTCAATCTGGTTTTCCCTGTGTCCCTCCTCTCCTCCCTATCCCACTCTTCCCTCCCTCCCCCCATCCCATAACCACCACTCTCTTGTCCATGTCTCATACCCTCACTTTCATGTCCCACCTATGTATGTAATCGTGCTGTTCTCAGTTTTTCTTTTTTTCTGATTTACTTATTTCACTCCGTATAATGTTATCAAGGTACATCCATTTTGTTATAAATGATCCGATGTCATCGTTTCTTATGGCTGAGTAGTATTCCATAGTATATATGTACCATGGCTTTTTAATCCACTCGTCTTCTGACGGACACTTGGGCTGTTTCCAGATCTTCGCTATTGTGAACAATGCTGCCACGAACATGGGGGCGCATTTCTTCTTTTCGAACAGTGCTATGGTGTTCTTAGGGTATATTCCTAAAAGTGGGATAGCTGGGTCAAAAGGCAGTTCGATTTTTAATTTTCTGAGGAATCTCCAAACTGTTTTCCACAGTGGCTGCACCAGTCTGCATTCCCACCAGCAGTGCAGAAGGGTCCCCTTTTCTCCACATCCTCGCCAGCACTTATTCTGTGTTGTTTTGCTGATAAGTGCCATTCTGACTGGTGTGAGGTGATATCTCATTGTGGTTTTAATTTGCATTTCTCTAATGATTAGTGATGTTGAGCATTTTTTCATATGCCTATTGGCCATCTGTATGTCCTCTTTGGAGAAATTTCTATTCATTTCTTTTGCCCATTTTTTGATTGGGTTGTTTGTCTTCCTGGTGTTGCGTTTTATAAGTTCTTTATAAATTTTAGTTATTAACCCCTTATCAGATGTGCTGTCGAATATGTTCTCCCAATGTGTGGTTTGTCTTTTTATTCTGTTCCTATTGTCTTTAGCTGTGCAAAAACTTTTTAGTTTGATATAGTTCCATTTGTTTATCTTGCCTTTTATTTCAGTTGCCCGTGGAGATAAATCGGCAAATATACCACTGCTACAGATGTCGGAGAGCTTGCTGCCTATGTTTTCTTCTAAGATGCTTATGGTTTCACGGCTTATATTTAAGTCTTTTATCCATTTTGAGTTTGTTTTTGTGAATGGTGTAAGTTGATGGTCTAGTTTCATTTTTTTGCAGGTAGATGTCCAATTTTCCCAACACCATTTGTTAAAGAGGCTGTCTTTACTCCATTGTATGTTCTTTCCGCCTTTGTCAAATATCAGTTGTCCATAAAGCTGTGGGTTTATTTCTGGGTTCTCTGTTCTGTTCCATTGATCTATGTGCCTGTTCTTATGCCAGTACCAGGCTGTTTTGAGTATAATGGCCTTATAGTAAACCTTGATATCAGGAAGAGTGATACCTCCTGCTTTATTTTTTCTTTTTAAGATTGCTGAGGCTATTTGTGTTCGTTTTTGGTTCCATATATATTTTTGGAATATGTGTTCTATATCTTTGAAGTATGTCATTGGTATTTTAATTGGTATTGCATTGAATTTATAAATTGCTTTGGGTAATATAGACATTTTAATGATGTTTATTCTTCCTAGCCATGAGCACGGTATATGCTTCCACTTGTTTGTATCTTCCTTGATTTCTTTAATCAATGTTCTATAATTTTCCGAGTACAAGTCCTTAACCTCCTTGGTTAAATTTACTCCTAGGTACTTTATTTTTTTGGCTGCAATAGTGAAGGGGATTGTTTCCTTAATTTCTTTTGCTGATATTTCATTCTTGGTGTATAGAAATGCCTCTGATTTCTGAGTATTAATTTTATATCCTGCCACCTTGCTGAAATCATTTATAAGGTCCAGTAGTTTTTTGACTGAGACTTTAGGGTTTTCAATATACAATATCATATCATCTGCAAATAATGACAGTTTTACTTCTTCTTTTCCAATTTGTATGCCTTTTATTTCTTCTTCTTGTCTGATTGCTGTAGCTAGGACTTCCAGAACTATGTTGAATAAGAGTGGTGAAAGTGGGCAACCCTGCCTGGTTCCTGATCTTAAGGGGATTGCTTTTAATCTTTGTCCATTTAGTATGATGTTTGCTGTCGGTTTATCGTAGATGGCCTTTATCATGTTAAGGAATGATCCCTGTATTCCCACTTTCCTGAGAGTTTTGAGCATGAATGGGTGCTGGATTTTATCAAATGCCTTTTCTGCATCTATTGAAATTATCATGTGATTTTTGTCCTTCCTTTTGTTTATGTGGTGAATCACATTGATTGATTTGAGAATATTGAACCAGCCTTGCCTCTCCAGAATAAATCCCACTTGATCGTGGTGTATGATTTTTTTCATATATTGCTGGATCCGGTTGGCTAATATTTTGTTGAGAATTTTAGCGTCTAAATTCATCAGGGATATAGGCCTATAATTTTCTTTCTTTGTGTTGTCTTTGCCCGGTTTGGGGATCAGAATTATGCTCGCCTCATAAAAGGAGTTTGGAAGTCTCCCTTCCTCTTGAATTTTTTGAAATAGCTTGAGGAGAATAGGAGTTAGTTCTTCTTTAAATTTTTGATAGAATTCACTTGTGAAGCCATCAGGCCCAGGACTTTTCTTTTTGGGGAGTTTTTTTGATAACTGTTTCGATCTCATTTGCTGTAATTGGTCTGTTTAGGTGTTCTGATTCTTCCAGATTGATTTTTGGAAGGTTATATGATTCAAGAAATTTGTCCATTTCACCAAGATTGTCTAATTTTTTGGCATATAGTTCTTCATAGTATTTTCTTACAATGCTTTGTATTTCTGTTGTGTCAGTTGTTTTTTCTCCACTGTCCTTTCTAATTGTATTTATTTGAGTCCTCTCTCTTTTTTTCTTGGTGAGTGTAGTTAAAGGTTCATCAATCTTGTTTACCTTTTCAAAGAACCAGCTTCTTGTTTCATTGATCCTCTGTATTGTTTCCTTAGCCTCTATGTCATTTATTTCTGCTCTGACCTTTATTATTTCCTTCCTTCTACTTGTCTTGGGTTTTATTTGTTGTTGTTTTTCTAGTTCTTTTAGATGCAGAGTCAGGTTGCTTATTTGAGCTTTTTCTAGCTTCTTATGATATGCCTGTAGTGCAATAAACTTGCCTCTCAGAACTGCTTTTGCTGTGTCCCATAAATTGTGAGTTGATGTATGCTCATTATCATTTGTTTCTAGAAACTTTTTTATTTCTTCTTTGATCTCATTGTTAATCCATTCATTATTTAATAACATGCTATTTAGTTTCCAAGTGTTTGAGTATTTTTCAGTTTTTCTTTTGTGGTTAATTTCTAGTTTCATGGCATTGTGATCAGAGAAAATGCTTGATATGATTTCAATCTTCTTAAATTTATTGAGACCATTTTTGTGTCCTAACATGTGGTCTATCCTAGAAAACGTACCATGAGCGCTTGAGAAGAATGTATATTCTACTGCTTTAGGGTGAAAAGTTCTGAAGATATGTATTAAATCAAGTTGATCTAGTGTATCCTTTAAGTCTGCTGTTTCTTTATTAATTTTCTTTCTTGAGGATCTATCCAGTATTGTTAGAGGGGTATTGAAATCCCCTACTATGATAGTATTGCTGTTAATCTCGCCCTTTATATCCATCAAAGTCTGCTTTATGTATGTCGGGGCTCCTATATTTGGTGCATAGATATTTACAATAGTTATATCTTCCTGTTGAATTGTTCCCTTTATCATTATGTAGTGTCCTCCTTTATCTCTTACTACAGCCTTTGTTTTAAAGTCCATTTTGTCTGATATAAGTATTGCTACCCCTGCTTTTTTTTCATTTCCATTTGCATGAAATATTTTATTCCATCCTTTTACCTTCAGTCTATGAGCATCTTTTGTTTTAAGGTGTGTCTCTTGTAGACAGCATATGTATGGGTCCCATTTCTTTATCCATGCAGCTACCCTATGTCTTTTGATTGGACCATTTAATCCATTTACATTTAAGGTTATTATTGATATGTAGTTGTTTATTGCCATTTTATTCTTTAAAGCTGTATTCTTCTTTTGCTCTATTCATTCCTCCCTTTAAACTGTTCACAAGAGGCCCCTTAGTATCTCTTGCAGGATTGGTTTGGTTTTTATGAATTCCTTGAGGCTTTCTTTTTCTGGGAAGCTCTTTACTTCTCTTTCAATTTTAAACGTTAGCCTTGCTGGATAAAGTAGTCTTGGTTGTAGGTTCTTGTTCTGCATTACTTTGATTATTTCTTGCCATTCCCTTCTGGCCTCAAGTGTTTCTGTTGAGAAGTCCGATGTCATCCTTATGGGAGCTCCTTTGTAGGTGATATTCTTTTTTTCTCTAGCAGCTTTTAAAATTTTTTCTTTATCCATTAGCTTTGGTATTTTAACTATGATGTGTCTTGGTGTAGATCTTTTTGGGTTTCTCTTTAATGGAGTTCTGTGTGCTTCTTGAATGTGTGGAGTGTTTCCCAGCCTTAATTTAGGAAAGTTTTCTGCTATGATTTGATTGAACAAAGTTTCCATTTCCTGTCCTCTCTCCTCTTCTTCAGGCACCCCTATGATGCGAATGTTGTTTCTCTTCATGTTGTCACAAAGCTCCCTTAGAGTTTCCTCACATTTTTTAAGTCTCTTTTCCTTTTTCTTCTCTGCTTCTGTGCCTTTGTTTATTATGTCCTCTAACTCGCTTATTCGATCCTCAGCGTCATCCATCCTGCTTTTAATTCCTTCCATTGTGGTCTTCAGTTCTGATACTGTATTTGTCATTTCTGTCTGATTCTTTTTTATTATTTCAATTTCATTTTTTATACTTGTTATCTCTTTATTTAGGTGTTCATAATGACTATCCATTGTTGCTCTAATTTCTTTGAACATCCTAACTATCATTATTCTAAATTCTGCTTCTGGTAATTTGGTTATATCTGGTTCATTCAGGTCCTTCTCTGGGGATTTCTCTTGATTCATTTGGTTTGCATTCCTCTGCCTGCCCATTTTTTCTGTGTATAAGCAAGTTGTGGCCACTGGAGTCCAGTAGGTGTTGCCTTTGTGTTCTCTAGGTGTGGTCTATCTGCAGGCCCCCCACCCCCTCTGCCGGTGCCTAGGGTGGGTGGGTATGAGCGTTGCCAGAGCCGGCCCACTGTGGCTTTTGCTGTGATTTCTGCCTCTCCTCCGTGGGAGGGGCTGTCACTGAAGCCACAAGATCAGCACCAAGGGTAGAGGTGAGCACCTTTGCTCAGCTGCAGACCCAGCCTATTTTCGGACTTCCGCCCAGAACCAGCAGTCGGAGCCTGCTCGCTACAGTTCCGCGGGTTAGGCGGGGCTTTTGACGTGCTCTCAGCTGTAAGCTTTTGCCCGTCCGGAGCTTTAGCCCCGCCCTCGAGGCCAGGGCCCTTTGCGCAGGGTCGGAAACCAAGGTTTATTGGGGCGGGCGTGTTTGCTGGCTTCCGCTCAGGTGCGTACTTCCGCTCATCCCAGACTCTACCCCGCCCCCGCGTTCGGAGCCCGCTTGTGCACGTATACTGGCCAACCTCGGTTTCTCCGGCCGGGAGGGGGGGGACTAGTAGCGTCAGCTCAGCCACGAGCCCCTGCCCGTCCCTGGTCCTAGCCCGGTCCCCGCGGTCAGGGCCGGCTTGTGCAGGGCCTGCCCGTTCCTGGCCTCCCGCTTTGTCCCCGTAAGTGGGATTAAAGGCGGGCCCGCAGCTTCCGGACCGCTCTCGCGCGTCCCCTCCGACCCTCTGGGCTAGACCGATCTCCCTCCGGCTTGGCCTCTGCCCACGCCAACAGAACCGCCTTTCAGCGTCCTGCTGCCCCAAACCCTTAAGCAGCCCTCAGCAGAGTAGGAAGGGACCTAATACTCCACACTGTAGGCCTGGGAGTCCCTCACTTGTTTCACAGCTCAAAACTGTCCAAACGCCTCTTCTAGGCTCTAGGACTGCCGGCTGGGGCTTGGTTCCTGGGACCCAGGTCCCTCCCTCTCCGCCAAACTCTCCTCCCGCCACACGGGTCTCTCCGGGCTGCCGTTTGCTCCGGGGAGCTGGGCAGCCCTCTTCGCGTTTTCGCTATTCCTACCAGTCTCAATGTGGCTTCTTCTGTGTTACTTGGTTGAAGAGTCCACTTAGTTTAGTTCATAGATGGTTTATCCAGGTGGTGGTTCTTAAAATTGAGTTGTAATCCACTTTGCTTCTGGGAGTTGGAAGTTGGTATGTCCGCCTACTCCGTCGCCATCTTGCTCCTCTCCATTAGCTACATTTTAAGTGCTCAACTAGCCTTGTTTGGTTAATGGCTACCACACTGGACAGAGCAGATATAGAACATTTTTATGACTGTAGAAATTTCTAGTGGACAGCACTGTTGTAAGGCTTTCTGTAAAAGACTTAAATTCCTTTGCACTGTAGTTTAGGTTTTTGCAGAAGTTTTGACTTGCATGCATCAAATGTCCAAATTTTCTTTGGTCTTAGCATTATTTATATCATGTAACTATTTTATTTATGTTTCTTTCACCCAAATAAATGTGTTTCTTTTCCAAGGCCTTTCTGTTTAATGAATCATTTGAGAAAAATATCAGGGAAATTGTCAGTTCCCATAGTTAGAGGCCTGTGTGGTAAGTGAGATTCTATTATTTATCTTCTGTTGTTTCTTTATGGGGGTTAATATCTTTCCTGATCCTATGAGTTCCTTTGTGGAATCCTCTGCTGCTAAGTCGGCTATGTCCTGCATGGTTGTTTGAATTTAAATTACTTACCATTTTGCCTTACTAAGGAAGGTGCTGTGAATTCAATCACTAAAGGAAGGGACTATTGGGAAATATTGTGCCGTAAGGCTCCTATCTGTTCTGTGACATTTTTATTCTTGACTCTTCTCCCACAATAAATAAAAGCTATTGTATATAGGGAGATGCATTAAAAATAGACTACACACTATAATGTGGCTAGGGCTTCCATATCAGTTTTAAATGGGATTTATTTAAAATTATTTTAATCTTGGTTATGGTGGCTATTCAATATAATATTCATTCTTTGTTACAACTCAAAGCCATATGTTTACTTCATTTATTCCTACAAAGATAATATTAATTGCTTTTTAAACATTTTAAGTAAGGTAAAATAAAATGGATTGTAGCATAGGAGTCAAAATCTAATCTTTACTTCTATTTCTATGGTTCCACAAATTATCACCATTCTTTATAATTTCCTGTTAAGGCACCTCTTTTAATAAGGTCTGGATTGGCTACTTAGTATTCATATATTCTCTTTATTTGCATAAGGCTGAGGCTAAAAACTTAGTATATATACATTGCTCTCAAAAATTAGGGGACATTTTATCACCTCATATTCATTTTGAAATACCCCTGATTTTTGTGAGCAGTATATTTTAAAAATTAAAAAATAATTTTTTTTTCCAGTTTCATTGCTCTCATGACAAACCTTCTTCAGAGACAGATGTAGTGGGGGTGGTTAATGACATGACTGGTTTGAATCCCACCATCACTACTCCTGACTGTGTGGACCACAGAAACTACTTAATATGGTATACTTCAGCTTATCTCAGAGATGAATTTAATTTTTGAAGCTATGTTACTGGATTTTCCTGAGGTGTAATAAAAGCCCTTAAAACAGTCTCATTATTATTATTATTATTGTATTTTTTTCTGAAGCGAGAAGCAGGGAGGCAGAGAGAAAGACTCCCGCATGCACCCGACCAGGATTCACCCAGCAAGCCCTCTAGGGGGAGATGCTCTACTTATCTGGGGTGTTGCTCCATTGCAACCGGAGCCATTCTAGTGCCTGAAGCGGAGGCCATGGAGCCATCCTCAATGCCTGGGCCAACTGCTCCAGTGGAGCCTTCACTGTGGGAGGAGAAGAGAGAGATAAACAAAAAGGAGAGGAGGAAGGGTGGAGAAGCAGATGAGCTCTTCTCTTGTGTGTCCTGGCTGAGAATCAAACCTGGGACATTCACATGCTGGGCTGACAATCTACTACTGAGCCAACTGGCCTGGGTTTGCTTGGGTTTTAAATTTTAAAATCATTTTCTTTGACTTTTTAATTTTTTTTTTGACAGAGACCAAGAGAGAGTCAGAGAGAGGGAAAAATAGGGACAGACAGGAAGGGAGAGATGAAAGGCATCAATTCTTAGTTGCAGCACCTTAGTTGTTCATTGATTACTTTCCCATATGTTCCTTGACCCGGGGGCTACAGCAGAGTGAGTGACCCCTTGCTCAAGCCAGAGACCTTGGGTTCAAGCCAGCAACCTTTGGGCTCAAGCTAGTGACCATGGGTCATGTCTATGATCCCACGCTCAAGCCAGAAACCCTGTGCTCAAGCTGGTGATCCAATGCTCCATTGGATGAGCCCACACTCAAATTGGCGACCTCGGGATTTTGATCCTAGGTCCTTTGGTCCCAGTCTGATGCTCTTCCCACTGTGCCATTGAGTGGTCAGGCCATTTTCTGTGACTTCAAATTTTTATAATTGAAATGCAGTTACTGTGGTCTGAATGATTGTGTCCTCCCAACATTCATATATTGAAATATTAATGCCCAATGTGATGATGTTAGGAGATGGGACATTTGGAAAGTGATTAGGTCATGATGAGACTAATAAGAGAGACCAAAAAGTGAGCTTTCTTGTCTCTGTCACCATGTGAGAACACAACCAGAAGTCAGCAATCTGTAACCCATACGTGGGCCTTCATCAGAAACTGTTCATGGTGGTCCCTGATTGTGGACATCCAGCCTCCAGAACTATCAGAAAGAAATTTCTGTTATTTATAAGCCATCCAGTCTGTGGCATTTTGTTATAGAAGCCTGAATGGGCTAAGACAGCAACTTATGTAGAGTGAAATGTGCAGCTCTTAAGTAGTAGAGTTTGGTGAGTGTTGACAAAAGCATACACCATCTAACCCACTATCAAGATAGTATGGGAGATTTCTATCTCCTTGTTAATTTCTGTTTGCCCTTCCCCAATAAATCCCTGCTATCCCTACTCCCAACACACACACACACACACACACACACACACACACACACACACACACACACACAAATCACTGTTTTGATTTTATTGCTATAGCTTATTATCTGTCTGTTCTAGAACTTCATCTAATGGAATCATAGACCATGTACTACTACTACTGCTATTTATTATTATTATTATTATGGAATTAGCCTTTTTTCATTTTTCCCATCAATTCTTTATTGTGGCACCTTAGTTGGTCATTGATTGCTTTCTCATATGTGCCTTGACCAGAAGCTACAGCAGAGCAAGTGACCCCTTCAAGCCAGTGACCTTGGGCTTCAAGCCAGCGACCATGAGGTTATGTTTATGATACCACACTCAAGCCAGTGACCCCGTGCTCAAGCTGGTGAGCCGTGCTCAAGCTGGCAACCTTAGGGTTTTGAACCTGGGTTCTCTGCATCCCAGTCCAATGCTCTATTCACTGTGCCAGCCACCATCTGGTCAGGCTGGCAAGTTACTTAAACTCTTTGAATCTCACTTACCACTTTAAAAGGACTGTTATAATATTTACCTTTCATGAATTTTTATTAGGATAAAATGAAATAATGTATGTGAAATAGCGACCATTTGTGAATACTAAAAACTGTCAGTCTCCTCCCTTTTTAGGCCAATTAGTCTCACTTCAGTAACCAACCAGTCATTCTGGCCACTTATGTGACTAATCACATACCCATCCATTTCACTGAATATGTTGCCTGTGTTAATTGCTAAATTGGCTCAAAACGGTGTTCTCTTGTATAATTATAACATTTTATATTTATTTACCCCTTTATAATTTACAGAACATTACTTCCATGTGTTAGTTCATTTAATTTTTATTGTATCTCTTTAAAAAAAATAGATGATATAATATTTATTTTACAGATAAGGAAACCAAAACTCAATATGGGTAAGTAACTTGTCCAGAATCATTCAAATAAGTAGTAGACTTTAAAACCAGATGTCTAGCACTAAAGCTTATACTTTTCATGGAGCAATGCTCTGTCTCCTGGGGTGGAGACAAGAGTGACTTAAGACCCTCAAGTTTTTCTGCCATTACTCTGCACCCAGGAGCAGGCCAGGCAGGTGTGGGCATCCTGCAAAGCTCTCTACATGTCATTTGTCTTCAGCACAAATGGTGCTTGGCTGTGAATTGACAGTGGTCCAATAATTCCTCTGTTTTTTCATTCGTCCATCAACAGGTGTATGTCATTCTGGCCATTTGTGTGACTACTGTGTGCCAGGAACTATTCTGGACGCTGGAAATTCAGCAACAGGCAAAATAGACTAAAAAAAAACTTCTTTCTGTAATGGAATTGACATTCTAAATGGGTAAGATGAACTAAAAGTGAACAAACAAACATGTCTGTTTACTTATTTACTTACTTAATGGGGGAGGGTAATAAGTTCTTGGAAGAAAAATAAAACGGGAGAGGAACCTGGAGTGCCAAGGCATAGTACGAGCTTTGTTGTTCTAACCCAGTGGTTCTTAACCTGGGTTCTATCAAACCCTAGGGGTTCAATGAGTCAGTCTCAGGGGTTCGGAGAAGCCTCTGCCACGGAGGCCAGAATAAAGTAATACCGTAATTTGTTGTGAGTTCATGCACTTTGTTGGTTTTGCTCTTTGAGCAAGGTGATGTTCATGCTCGGCTCATTTTGTGCACCATTTGTGTGACTACTGTGTGCCAGGAACTATTAAAAAACATATACCTATGTCTTGAATTTGGAAAAATAATCATATTTTATTTATCACTAAAGAAGGGTTCGGTGAATGTGCATATGAAACTGGTGGGTTTGGTACCTCAAAAAAGGTTAAGAAGCACTGTTCTAAACAGAGTGATGAGAGAAGGCCTTGCTGACGAGTTGAAGGAGGTGGGGAGTAAGTCACACAGACAAGGCTGAGGGTGGAGGGTGTTTCTGGCAAAGGGAAGAGCAAATACAAAAGCACTAAGGCAGGAGGGTGCTTGGCATCTTTTAGGAACAACCAAGAAGACAATGAGCCCAGAGCAGAGTGAGCCCAATAAGAGAGGAGAGATAGGGAATAATCGTGGCAGGCCTTTTTTATTTTATTTTTGCCATTTTAAGGATTTGGGCTTTTATTACAGGTGAGCTGCAAACCCATTAGAGTACCCTGGGCAGAGGAAGAACATAATTTCACTTATATTCCTAAAGAATCTGGGGTCAGAACAGACCATAGGAAGGTAAGGGTGGGAGCAGGGAGACCAGTTAGGAGGCAGTTGCCACAATCTAGATGAGAGATACGTAGTGGTGGAGGTCATGAGAAGTTGTTAGAGTCTGGAAATGATTTGAGGCTAGAGCGGATGGATGGGCTCTGTTTCGTGAAAGTGAGGTCGAGGAGATGTTGGCTGTTTTGTCTTGCACCAGTGGAAGGAGAGAATTTTTATCATCTAGGATGGAGAAGGCAGGAAGAGGAACAGGTTTGGGAAGGAGCATCAGGATTCTCTTTTTGGAGAAGTTGAGTTTGAAATGCCTGTTAGGCATAAAGAGATGTTGGGTAGCAGAGGGATATATGAATGTAGAGTTTACAGATAAGCTACTGACTGAAGATACAGATTTGGAAGTTGTCAGAAAAGGGGGGAGATTTAAAGGTAGAGGACAGATGAGTACTAACTACATTGAGGGTAAGGGAGTGTAGACAGAAAAGTAAGAACTAGACATCGGGGGCATCACTTTGTAAATCACATAAATGCCTAACCACTCTGCTGTATACCAGAAACTAATATAAGATACATTGGATGGCAACTGTAATTGAAAGAGAAGTTCAGTGAAAGACTCTTTGGAACTGATGAAAATGTGAGTTAAAATGAAAACTGTCTCTCAGTTACAGAAAGACTATTGGAGAGGTTTTTGTCTCTTATTACTATTTAGTATTTTCATGACATTTGTCACTTATTCCTCATGTACTCTTCCTTACTAAAGAGAGACTTACCAGTTTTATCTCTGGGATGAAAACCAGCCCTGCAGACCATTTTTTTCTGGACCCTTCTAAGATTAATATGCCTGACGTTATTATTGGTCTCTTTTTGAAACTGTTCTTTTCAACTCTTCAGAAATTAAGAGGAAGCCAAGTAGGCACAAACACAAATATATCTTCTGTGGGCTCGAGCGCCTTATTAACGTGAGAAATAGAGTTTCAGTTCAAAAGTTCTGTTGTTCTATAAGAAGTAAAGATAAGAAATATTCCAGCTGTTTTGTTTTAATCTATGACCTTGAGAACCGTCTTCAGTTTACAGAGAAACAAAATCCTCTTTTGTTGAAATGTGGACAGGCAGAAATAATCCTCCCACTACCCTGGATGTTATTGTGTAAGCGTTAGGTTGTTTGAAAAGAAGTCACTCTGAGAGTAATCTTAAGATGAAACGAGAGAGGAAATACCTGAGAAGATATTGTTCCAGTTACCATGGTGGCATAACAAATTACCCTACAACTTAGTGGAATAAAGCAGACATTTATTATACTCTCAAATTCTGTGGGTAATGTATTTGGACAGGACACAGCAGGGATTTTCCGTCCTGCTTCATGAGGTCTGGGACATCAAATGGAAGGTGTGGAGCTGGGAGCGGGAATCATCTGAAGGCTCAAGCACTCAACCAGCAGCTGCTACTAGGTGCCACTTGGGGCCACAGTTCCTTTCCACATGTGCTTCTCCATGCAGTTTTTCTGTGTGGGCAAGTTTGGGCTTATTTGCACCATGGTGGCTGTCCTGAAAGAGAGAACCAGGTGGACACTATCTCCTTCTGGCTTCACCTCCGAAGCCACACAGCATCACTTCTGCTCTACTCTTTGGTGGGGTCAGTCTTGAGCTCACGTGGGCTCAGTAGAAGGAATATACAGGTCCTGCCTCGCAGGGTGGGGAATGTTAGTCATACTGTAAGAGGAGCTTATGGGGTAAGATATGTACAGTGGTGCATCCATCTTTGGGAAAATACAATCTGCCCAAGATTTAGTGACTATCGGTAGCATAAGCTATCAGATTCAGAGTTCTCGGCTTGAGAAGTAGAGCAGAGGTAAACACATCTGAGTAGAGAAGGGAGATTGAGTTAAGATCTTTCATTGCTAATTTTGGGAACATTTTATTCTTTTTTTCTTCTTCCTGTTTTGCAGACCATAAAAATATTGCTTCAGGAAGAGGTTTGTGTGTATGTCAGGTTCACAGTCTCATGAGGATAGAATTTGTACAGTTTGCCGGCTGACAAGTCTCTCAGAAGGGCACTGGGAACTGGCGTATGGTGGAGTTGCAAACAATTACTGAAGGCCCTTGGGAGTTTGCAAGCATCACCCATAGGGGATAAGAGGGAGGCTTTCCTATGACGCTGTTCCCCTGACAAGAGACCAGTGAAATCCCTAACCTACCCTGTGCTTAATTTCCACCACTTTCCCTCCAGACCTGTGCGAAGAGAATAGAGCTAAATCATACCTGTTACCTGTGTAGATTTAGATTTTGGGGAAAAACTCTTCTCTCACCACACACAAAGTCAATACCATGGACTCATTTTTAGAGGAGATGGGTGGCTAGGTCCAGGTTAGAGTACAGACTCAAAGATCTACAAGCTCTAGATAAAGACTGAGAGGAAAATGACTAAAATCCTTGGTGTTAGGAAGGCTCAGAATAAAATGAATGCAAATATGGAAACCAAATTTGAAGAGTTTTCTGAGGACGATTTCAAATTCCCAAACAGTGCCTATGCTATGGGGCTAACCTCAGGGTGATATTTTCTGGCTTTGCCTATATCTAGTCTAATCAAAGGAAGTTCTCAGCTTCCTATCAGCTCTCTTAAGCATGGTGACACAAAACAAGAAGAAAACTATTTTTAAAAAATAAAAAAGTACTCAGGTCATATTAGAATTGATCTCAAAACTTAATGCAGTTTAAATGGACCAGATGTTTGCAATTTTCAAAGTATCATATAGCTGAGACTAACCTTTATTGATTGGCTCTATTCTAACCAGCCTTTGACTATTGGAATCTTGGAATGTTAGACTATCACATTTCCACAAATGTTGGGGTTTGGCTGCCTGGGACCAGCAGAGGCATCTGAGGGAGTGGTGGGTGCTATGAGAGCACTGAGGGTCCAGGTTGGGTTGGTAAAGGCTGGGAAGTATTTGGCAGTCAGGGGGAAGTGAAGGAACCAAGAATAGAGAAGTTAGTTTCCCTAGGAACAGGCAATTTCATGGAGGCATGGTGGACATGATTTGGAAGGGAAGGAGTAGTCGGAGGGGCAGGGATGAAGAAGCCCAGACAGTTCTGAGATACGTTTGGGAAAGAAAAGATGACCTGGGTGTGTGTGGTACTCACATTTTTGGGTTCTGGTAGATAATGCAAATTTTGGTTAATACAAACATTTGAAAAGAATTGTAATAATAATTTTTTGCAGTAGAATAAGTCTCTGCCTTATGTGATAAAGATTAATGTGAAGCCTGTCCTGTCTGTCTCTCTTCCTGGTCCATGTGAGGTTACTCTTGTGGATGTGTCTTCTGTTTAGATAGAGCTGTGTAGCTGTCCTGGGCTGTGGGCAGAAGTGACGTGAGAACCAAAGTATATTTTATTACGGCTGTAAAACCCTCCAGTTTCTTTTGTCTGATGTCAGAACCTGAAATATTCCAAAGAATGCATCCTTCATTAATTCTGGGTTCTGGAGTGAGGGCAACATGGACTAGTAGCCAGTCATAGCCCCAGTAATGTAAAATGGACATGTTGCACGAGCAAGAAATAATTGTGTTAAGCTACTGAGATGTGGGGACTGTTACCTCAGCACAACCTAATATATCCTGAATGACAACTCAGGTGTGCAAATAAATAACATTATTTTCTATAACTTCTTTCATTTTACTATCAAGACTGCATCTTGTTGAAGGCTGACAAGGGGGCTTAAATGTGCTTATTAAAGATTATGGTGTCGTTTAATAAATAAATGTTAATAAAACAATTTTTTTTTCCCCAAATCTCAATCCTCTCATGAATTTTCCCCCCAGGAAACATGATATCTAGGTATAGAAGGTAGCTCATTTGTCCTTGTAGCAGAGGAGAGGACAGGGATTTATGCTCTTCCTGGTCCCTGAATAACCTGTTGACTTCAAATGCAGAAGGTTACAGTTAGGACTTCTGCTGACTCAATCCTACCTAGGTATTCTAACCTCAGATCTCAGGTCTGGGCTCAGTCCTCCAGTACCCTTGCCTGGGAGGTCTGCTCCTGGCCCAGCCTCAACTAGAAAGTCACCTTTTCACAGCAGCACCATGCAAGCTTGGCAGTCTTTATCCTCAGCTACCTTTTTATCCCCCACCCCTTGGCCTATAGGCTTGTCTGAATCATTTTTTTTATGGTTCCCTCTCTATCTACCTTAGATATCTGTTCTTTCACTGTCTACTCCGACTGCCTAAGCTAAGGATCGGAGAGACAGGAGTGCTGGGCCCTTATGGGGCTAGACCCATTCTTCCTCCTACACTCTCCCTATTTTTTTCTTTCCCTTTCAGATTGGGAATGACCAGCCCTTTCTGTCTGGTGGAAACTAGCTCTACATCATTTTCTCTCTTGTTTATTTGTAGATATCTTTTTCCTAAGTGGCCCTGCTTCCTTGCCCAAGTCGTTAAGCCTCATGGCTTGGTCTTAATGGTGAATATAATATAGGGGAGAATAAAACAAAAACTCAGGTTCACATTTTTCAAGATAATTATATTAACATTTATAAAGGACTTCTTTCCTGGATATTCTGCCTACTTGCTTGATATTGTCATTTGCGGATTCACTTGGTCAGGAATCCAGGAGCCTCCAATGTGTGGTGAGCCCTTAGAGGGGTATGGACAGCCCTCATGTTGACTCTCATAGTTCAGGTTGGTGGATTGACCCAGGAAGCTCCTTCCACTCTCTATATAAAATATATGCCTGCAGCAAAATAAACTCAGAGTTTAACCTCCAATTTTCATGGAAACCCTTTGGGAAATACAACCCATCCTTTCTGTGTCTGTCAGCTGCCTTGCTTTTCTAAACACCATGGCCCAATTCCTTTTTTGGTCTCACAGAGTTATGACTTATTTCAAGATTGGCAAGGATCAAATGAATACATGCAAAGACTTTAATTTTTTTAAACTTTCTTTTTTGTCACATCTTTGGTCTGTACATTGATTGAGACCCTAGGGAGAATTTTGTCTTATTAAGAGAAATCCTCATTTTTGTACAGAGTATCTTGTCTAAATTTGCACCTCTCCTATGGGACAGCCAATAAATATGATGTCTATAGATCATTTCAAGCTGAACCCCAGGGAGTCTTGATGCTTTTAAACCCTGAAAATGGTTTGACCTGGAGACTCTTAGTTGTTCTTTATGAAAAATTATGATTACTCAAGAGCTTCTCAATACTTTTTTAGTTTGCTGCTGAATATTTTTATCTGTGAATGATCTTGTATTTGTTGAGCTCATGATACTCATCTTTTATCTCCCCATCAAACAATCAAGCTATACTTCAGGAATATGCCATCTGTCTTTCTTACTCTCAGCTGCTGGAAGTTGTGCTAGACAGAGCTGCTACATTTCTCGTTGGTGGCAGGGATAATGCAGAGGAAACTCTTCTCCCTTTTTTAGTTAACATGATGATGATAAGAGCATGTTTATGAGCAGATGTATGGCATTTTTACCAAAAAAAATACACATTCCTAAAAATTGCTTTAAATGTGAATCTCTTTATTTCAAATCCTATGACCTTATTATTTGATTGGACAGCTTTTGTGCCTTACTTAAAATATTTGTCAGGTCAAGCTACTTCTGTGGAAACTAGTTCCTCCTCCAGATTTTAATCTGCTTTATGCAGGGACAATTAGACTGAGACTTGCTATGGGCTCATGCTATGACCATGCTATGCCTTATGGCTTCTCTGATATCCCATAATGGGATACTGCTTTGTACTTACAGATATGCAAACCAGAAATTTGCTTGAGTCACCCTTGACCATTGGCTTAGAGGAACAGATGAATAAATGCTCCTCTTTTGTCCCCAGTGTGAACACTTCTGAAATACAATACATAAGCCTCTTAGAAAGTTCTCGGTATATCAAGCAATGGTTGCTCATAGGAATGGCCCGTTTCTAACACATTCTTGTGTTGTCTTTGCCTTCTTGTTTTGCTTCTCTGTCTTGTAGTCTTGTTCTCTAGGAACCATATTGCTTTCCTTTTTTTTTTAGGATTTTATTTATGCATTTTTTTAAGAGAGTATAGAGAGGAGGAAGAGAGAGAGAGAGAGAGAGAGAGAGAGAGAGAGAGAGGAGTAGGAAACATCAACTCCCATATGTGCCAAAACCAGGGTTTCAAACCAGCAGCCTCAGCATTCCAGGTTAATGCGTTATCTGCTGAGCCACCACAGGCCAGGTAGAACCATATTTCAAAATAAGCAATCTGCAAAGAAGTTTTTGCCTTGGGTTCTTCTTTGGGGGATTCAAGGATAAGACAGTATTCTTTATACTTTTCTCTTCTTCCTCACTCTTTCTCATTAAAGCCCACCAACAGAGAGTCAAGTAAATAAAGAAGTGTTTGTGAGTTTGGTGAATTATTTGGTTGTCCAAATAAAGAAACAAATGGATTATCCAAAAAGTATTTATGTTTTATATAAGATGTACACACTCCACTATTTACTGATAGCCAAACTCATGTTTTCTATTTCTGGTTTTAACTTCCTTCCAAATTAGTACTTCTTTAATAACCTAGGATCCTATGGTATAATGGTCATGAAGATTTCTTAGAGAATCTACAAAGCATATAAACGGACTTAACTGTTAGTTACATTGACATTATCTGCTGCTTGGGGTACTTTACACCTAATTCCTATCTATTAACATGAAAAATTAAGGACTGATTGAGTTGATAATAATGATATAACATGATTTTCTTTTATTTAAAACTGGTGTTCCTAGTGGATACATTGTCAAATGGCTATCAAAAGAGTGGTCCATATAATTAGGGAGTTAGAAAAACACCTTCTCAGATGGAGCTGGGCCTCCCTCCAAATTCTAGACCTTTATGATCATGAAAAAAAATTCTGATGACCATTTCCATAGTCAATGTCTTGAGAAAGAATTTGCTCCCTGTGACATTGTGATTTATAAGAAATATATATTTGGCCTTCATCTCATTCCTGGCACAAGGTTTCTAAAACCCTTGGAATTTTGTTAAAGGAAGAAGGAGAAAGTGTCCCATGTTAATGGTGTGGCCTTTGTAAAACCCCTAGATAACCTAAGAATGTGGGCTGGTTGGCAGGGAAACCAACCCTGTGAATAGTGTTAGAAATTTCAGTTCTACTATTGAACCTGCCCAAGAAGATGTAATCCCATCAAATCTCAAAGAAATAGGCTGGGAGAGCAGTGCACCCAGAGTATGGAAGCTCTGAGCACCTTCCCATGTATCTTACTCCATGTATTCTTCATCTGGCTGTTCATCTGCATACTTTATAATACCCTTTATAATAAACTAGTAAATGTAAATAAGTGTCTGAGTTCTGTGAACTGATCTATCAAATTACTTGAACCCAAGGAGAGTGTGGCAGGAACCTGATCTATAGACAGTGGGTCAGAAGCACAAGAGACATCTGGACTTACAATTGGCATCTGAAGTGGTAAAGGTTTGTGGTAGAGGTTTGACTTTGTGGGACTGAGCCCTTAACTGACACTATCACCAGGTAGGGAGTGTTGGAATTGAGTTAAATTGTAGGATCCCCAGTTTGCTGAGAAATGGAGAATTGCGTCATGGTGTTGGACAAAACACACATTGGACCTAATTAGAAAGATAGAATCCTGTAGGGAATCACACATCTAATCTTGGACCTTCTATAACTTGGAAGGGGAAATTTAGTTGAAAATCCCTGAGTGTGAATGGTGATGTGAATCTGCTCCCCTGCTGCAAACACAAGGAAGCAGCTCTCTTGGATGCAAACATCAAGAAACTATGTGAGTGACCTTTGTGCAAACACAAAGGAATGCATGTGAACGGGCTTTAGGAAATTAGCCTAGAGGTTTACAGATTGCCCCTCCCTTTGTGCTTGTTAATTAGCAAAGGAAGAAGAATGTATTGACCCAAACTAGCCCTTTTTTTATATCAGTAAGAAGTCCATTAGTCATTCTTTTCTCTTATCGCCTGATCTCCCTAGCCTGCACTCCTGCTACCTTTGTTCTTGTAAAAAACTGTTTCTGTCTCTGATCAATAAAAGTTCTGGGAGGAGACTCAGGATGTTAGTCTCTCTTGACTGCCTCTCCCTCTTCCTCTGGACAACAGTTTTCTGTCTTGAGCAGTTCTTCTGAGAGATTCAGGTAGTTCCCAGTGGGCTGAAGGACAACGTAATCCAATTGAATCTCAAAGGAATAGGCATGCTATAAGAGAGTGTATGGCCAGTAGTTGTCACTGTTGTGGCCATGCTCATGCAGGTTCTCATTATATTTGGGCAGATGATAAAGAAAAGTGGAGCCAAAAAATGGTGGGCCATTCCTTTATTAAAGTCTCACATCAGCCAACATGCAACACACACAGGTTAAAACACTTTCTTTTCACTCAGGGCTCCCAAAGCCACTGACACATTCTCCGGTTCCACAACCAAGGGAATTGTAAAGCCAGTATTTGTGGCCAACAACAGGGCCGACTGGCTCATGCAGGTTTGCATTGGATTCGGACAGACAGTAATGAAACAATGGAGCCAAGAACTGGTGGACTATCATCTTTAATCCTATCTTGCACCCGGTGGTCAAGTAAAAACACACACTGGACTCCAAAACCTACTCATTCAGTGCTCACAAAGCTACTGACTTATCCGAGTTTCCTAGTGTTGGGCAGATAAAATATATTATGCTCACTCTGTTAAAGATGGCGCTGCCCACGTGCAAGTTTTAAGAGTAAGCTTTTTCCCACACCTTTGACTGATTGGATGATGTGGGGTGGTGCACTCTCATGAGAAATCCTCCCATTATGCCTCAGATAAGTGACTTTGTATCAGAGACTTCCTTGCTTGTAGATTGGATTAAAGGTTTGGATTTC
The DNA here is from genome assembly GCA_037038555.1 of Rhynchonycteris naso. Lineage (NCBI taxonomy): Eukaryota > Metazoa > Chordata > Mammalia > Chiroptera > Emballonuridae > Rhynchonycteris > Rhynchonycteris naso. The sequence continues at coordinate 42,829,680 of CM073004.1, read as the reverse complement.
TACACTATAAAGTGGGGTAGACCAGGAGCTTGTGCTCTCTTGGTTACTGAGGTTAGTATTAGAAAGGAGAGCAGATTAAGGCCACCTGGAGGACAGGAGAAGCAGTCAAGATGGCAGAGTGCTGAGGAAGAAGCCAGTTTGTGCAGAGAGAAGGAGATGGGAAACAGAGGTGAATAAGTCTGGTGAGCTAGAAAGCTTTGATTCTAGGAAACTCGGATAAGTCAGTAGCTTTGTGAGCACTGAATGAGTGGGTTTTGGAGCTCAGTGTGTGCTTTTACTTGCCCGCTGGGTGCAAGCTAGAATTAAAGCGGATGGCTCACCAGTTCTTGGCTCCATTGTTTCATTACCGACTGTCTGAATCTAATGCAAATCTGCACTGGCCAGGCGGCTGTGATGGTGGCCTTGGACACTGGCACCATATTTTAACATTAAAAGTGAACAAACTCACAAAATAAAAATTTTACAAACTCATTTGCCCAACAGAGAGCTTTAGAGGAGGGGATCCCTAAAATTTTGCTGTCTACTTAAGATGCAGAAATTGGGGTTCCAGTCACTTGATGGTATGCTTTAAGTGATTTTTATCCTGCTATTGCTCCTTTCTGAGTAAGCAGTATGTACCATGTGGTTCTATCCTTTTGCCAGGACAAGAAAAAATTAGAGAAATCTGGAATCATCCTTTTTCTTATAGTTGCATTATATGGGTAATTAGTCATTATGGAATTTCTTCAAAATTTTATTCAACTTTGATAATTTTTTTTCTTTGGTGACTCATAAGTAATCATTATTAAAAATGTGTTCCCTTTGAAATCTTTCAATAATATAGCAGTTGGATAAATAATTTTAGAAAGCTTGATCAGTAATGGTGTAGTAAATAAAGCATCGACCTGGGACACTGAGGTCCCAGGTTTAAAACCCCAGGCCACAGCTTGAATGCACATTCACCAGGTAGAGCACAGGGTTGCTGGCTTGAGCATGGATCATAGACATGAGCCCATGATCACTGTCTTGAGCACAAAGGATGTTGGCTTAAAGCCCAAGGCCGCTGACTTGAGCAAGTGGTCACTGCTTGGCTGGAGCCCCCACAGTCAAGGCATGTACGAGAAGCAATCAATGAACCACTAAAGTGCTGCAACTATGTGTCGGTGTTTCTCTTCTCTCTCCCTTCCTTTCTCTCTCTTTCTAACACAATAGATAGATAGATAGATAGATAGATAGATAGATAGATAGATAGATAGATAGATTTAGAAGTTGATTGTGTTAATTAGGACTATTTTGGTTGTAAATGATAGATAGCCAAGTAACAGTAGTTGAAACAAGGATGTTGTGGTGTGTCACAGAGCTCAAGGGCAGGAGTGGGGCTCAAATACCAATCTCAGGCAGGTCTCTTTCTTCACCTTTTACTTGTTCATGTCTTTATTTTTCTACCTAATTTCTCTCCTTACTCTTTCAACTGGCTTGCCTTGTTCACATGGAAAGAAAACATGGCTGTTGACTGTACCTACCTGAGCTTTCATTTATAGTTTTAGTTCCCTGAAAAAGATGGACTTTCCTCATTTTCAGTTACTAAATCCCTGGTAAAGGACTCTGAGTGGACTAGGTTGGGTCAAATGCTCACTCTGGAACCAATCTGCTGGCCGAGGCATGTTCTCATAGGTGATTGACCCAGATCACCTTCTCTCAGACCAACTAACTGACTAGGGTACATTTTGTATCATATGATTGATCCAGAGGTTACCATGTTGATAGAGTTGGGGAAAAGAAGGGCCAGAGGCTATTTCCAGAAGAAAGTAGGGAAGGGGTAGAGTTGGTTCTATATAGGTAAGCAATAATTGTTCACTACAGGTATATGAAGGACTTTGATCCCTTATAGTCAGTAAGGTAAAGTTCCCATAAAAGAACAAATCTCTTTAGTGCCGGAAATAATAAATGTCTAGTGTTACTAAAAATGTAAATATTGGCATGTTGATAGAATATTGGAATGCACTGAAAAGAAAATCTCAAATGATAGTTTGGCTTAATTCTCCAGCTAATGAAATGCTTCTTAATTAAATTTGAATTTAGTTTTGTTATTAATTGCGCAAACAATAAATGATGAAGCAGGCTAGCTCTGGAGGTATTTTGCTTTGGTATTTTTCTTTGCCACTTACTATCTATATGGCCTTGGAAAAATGACTTAATCTTGTTATACCTCAGATTGCTATCTGTAAATTGGGGATAATAATAGTGGCCTTTTCATAGGTAGTATAGAATTAGTCAACACATACAAAGTGCTTAGAAGAGTAGCCTGGCATGTGTTCAGCATTCAGTAAATATTAATTATTAATGTTAGAATACTCTTTGGGGCCCTGGCTGGTTGGCTCAGTGATAGAGCATTGGTTTTGCATGTGGAAGTCCTGGGTTGGATTCCTGGTCAGGGCACACAGGAGAAGTGACCATCTGTTTTTCTTCTCCTCCCCTGACTCTTTTTCCCCCTTTCTCTCTCTTTCTTCCCCTCCCACAGCCATGGCTCTATTGGTTCAAGTGCAGTGGCCCCAGATACTGAGATGGCTCCATGGAGCCTCTGCCTCAGGAGCTAAAAATAGTTTGGTTGCAAGCATGGCACTAGATGGGCAGAGCATTGGTGCCAGATGGGGATTGCTGGGTGGATCCTGGTCGGTGTACCTGCGGGAATCTGTTTCTCTATCTCCCCTAAAAAGTCCTCACCTAAAAAAAAAAAAAGAAAGAAAGAAAAAGAAAAGGGATACTCTTTGGGCATTATTACTTTCTTCAAGATTTTAAATGAATAATACAAATGGACTTTCTTGCATACCTTTTACTTTTTATTGAAATGATCACTTCGGGTTTTTTTGCAAAACATTTGTGAGCTATATTTGACAGAAAAATACAAACAAAGTACAGGTTACTGGTCATGCTTTGAGGACCTGAAACATATTCTGCTCTAGTATCCATTAAGACTTTTCACAAAAGTTATATTCCATAGATATTCCAGCATCTTCTCCTTCTAGGCACATGATAGGGCTTTAGTTTTTACCTACTGGAACTTAAGTGTGGCCTTGTGATTTGCTTTGGCAATTATTTGTTTCTTTCTGAGTAGAAACTTTAAGATTCAGGGTATGTTCTGCCACATTCTCTCTTCCTTCTGCAAGGGGATAGATAGTAGACATATTTTTAAAACATTAATCTTATGCTCTGTACTGTAAAATTGTCTAAGTTTTGTTTTGTTTCCAGGCATAGGGATGCCAACTAAACTGCTTCCCTAGCCTGGATGTAGTCCATAGCCCTGGCCTTGGAGTGCTTGGACACAATTTAAGTCCTTGAGGAAAATAACAAAGCCATAAACTTATCTCCAAGATGGAAACCATGCCACGGCCTAATAAAGAATAGGATCTGGGACCTGAGAAAGGACATGTAGCCACATTCTTTTTCCATCCCTAGCTAGCCCTAATCAACTTATAAAAAAGGCCAGTAAACTGAGGTTATTATTTATTTTTAATTTTTCTGAAGTGAGAAGCAGAGAGGCAGAGAGACACAGAATCCCGCATGCGCCTGATCAGGATCCACCCGGCAAGCCCACTAGGGGGTGATGCTCTGCCCATTTGGGGCCCTTCCTTTTTTGCAACAAGAGCGATTCTAGTGCCTGAGGTGGAGCCTATGGAGCCATCCTCAGTGCCAGGGCCAACTTTGCTACAATGGAGCCTTGGCTGCAGGAGGGGAAGAGAGAGAGAGAGAGAAAAGAGGAGGAAGGGTAGAGAAGCAGATAGGCGCTTCTCCTGTGTGCCCTGGGCAGGAATCGAACCCGGGACTTCCACACGCTGGGCCAACTCTCTACCACTGAGTCAACCGGCCAGGGCCAAACTGAGGTTGTTCACACAGGCTTTGGAACCATAGAAGACCCCTGTTTTCTCAGTTTAGTGACCATCTGAATAAAGCCCATTAGTAAGAGTCAACCCTTGTTTCTACTTATTGGTTGGTGGTGACAGGCAGCATAAACACGGCTTGTTCTGGTTATAGTTGGAGCGACCCAGATGGGACCCAACTGTGATTCTTGTGGCATTCTCTGTTGCTTTCAGTTTTGGTTGAATTGCTGTGCTTTTTGATAGCAGGAAAGTCCCAGGCAACAGGAGTGGCAAATTTAAGGTGCCTTCTGTGTCTGTTGAGTTAGTGTTGCTCAATTGGGTCAATGTGGGTCACTATGAGCACTGCTGTATCTGCTCTAGAGGGAAGTCCATTAGGACAAGTTCTGGCTGATTGGTTGACCTGTACTTATGAATCGGTGAGGTAATGTCAACTTAGGATGGCCAAAATGAAACTCATTTGAGACCTAAAGAAATTTTTTTTTTTGCTTGCAAAATTAGAAAAGGCTAGCATAAAATTAAACTAATGAATAAAAAGCTTTATGATTGTTTATACTCTATAGCAGTGTTTTCCATTTCGGGTCTGTGGTAATTGTACATCAGGGTGGTTAACTGTTTTGTGAACCTTCGTGAAATTTCTGGCAGATTGGCACAGGTCCACGGACTGCTGGTTAAAAACCACTACTCTATAAAATAGTCTCATCCCCGTATCTACATACTCTGGACCAGTGGTTCTTAACCTTTTCTGAGGTACCGAACCCACCAGTTTCATATGCGCATTCACCGAACCCTTCTTTAGTGATAAATAAAATATGATTTTTTTTACAAATTCAAGACATAGGTATATGTTTTTTTACTGGTGCACAAAATGAGCCGTGCATGAACATCACCTTGCTCAAAGAACAAAACCAACAAAGTGCGTGAACTCACAACAAATTACGGTATTACTTTATTCTGGCCTCCACGACAAAGGCTTCTCTGAAACCCTAAGAGCGACTCATCAAACCCCTAGGGTTCGATAGAACCCAGGTTAAGACCACTGCTCTGGACATTATTGCTTTGAAATGGGAATCTTGAGAAGTGCTCATTTAAATTTAAATAGAATGGAATTTTTGACCCTGAACTTGTTACTTTGTTTTTATACTCTGTAAGGTCTGGCCATGCTAATTTTTATGCCCTCATTTCCTTCAGAGTTAGGGGCCAAATAGCAACTCTGCTACTCACTTGATTGTATTTTATTTATGTGTCATGTTTGTGTCCCTGTATTGTATTTGTCCTGTTTGTATGTGAAAACATACTCAGGTCTGTGAAATGGGAGGAGTCAGTTTCAGTTTGAGAGTTTTCATTTGTCTAATTATCTTTTTGTCATAATTCCTTTATTTTATTTTATTTTATTTTATTTTTTTACAGGGACAGAGAAAGGGTCAGAGAGAGGGATAGATAGGAACAGACAGATAGGAATGGAGAGAGGTGAGAAGCATTAATTATTAGGTTTTCATTGCCATCACAACACCTTAGTTGTTCATTGATTGCTTTCTCACATGTGCCTTGACCGCGGGCCTTCAGGAGACCGAGCAAACCCCTTGCTGGAGCCAGTGACCTTGGGTCCAAGCTGAGGAGCTTTTGCTCAAGCCAGATGGGCCCGCGCTCAAGCTGGCGAGCTCGGGGTCCCGAACCTGGGTCTTCTACATCCCAGTCTGACGCTCTATCCACTGCACCACCGCCTGGTCAGGCATCTTTTTGTCATAATTCTTGATATTCTCTGCACACTGGGAATTCTGTCTCTACCATTTGGGCTTTGTGCTATGTGTACTTTGTAAAGATCACTTACAATACTTGTTGGTGTGAGAGAAGATTATAAGACTAGTGTCTCAGTCCGTCCTTCTGGAGAATTTGGTTTGTAAATACTTGTTTATTTAAACTTTGTCTTTGATTTGGATTTTGTTTATATAGCCCATATTCTAGCTAACTGGCCAATTTATAGCTATAAGTCAATGACTAGTCAAAATTGTTTTATGCACCAGTTTTCATGTTGTTTTATAAGGATTCTACTCATAAAGGAACTAAATTGATGGTTCAAAGAGGAAAAAAGATCTCACCCCCTTGTCTCACAGTAAAACTCAGGAAGAAAAAAAAGAAAGGAGTCTTTCAAACATCGTAGAGCCTCCTCCTAGAGGTCTGAGAGTAGCTGTGGTCCCCCAAACAATAAGGGCATTGCCACCACCCCAAACCTTGTGTAGGCTGTGGGAGTAGGATGCGTAATGTTTTGTGAACCGTCATGAAATTTTTAACCAAACTTCATGAAACTCCCATATGAAAGGGAAAAAAATGTTGCTTTTAAAACTCAAGTGGCTCACCTGACCAGGTGGTGGCGCAGTAGGTAGAGCATTGGACTGGGATGCAAAGGACCCAGGTTCGAAACCGCGAGGTTGCTGGCTTAAACATGAGCTCATCTGGCTTGCATGGGCACTCACCAGCTTGAGTGTGGGGTCTGGCTTGAACATGGGATCATAGACATGTGCCCATGGTAGCTGGTTTGAGCTCAAAGGTTGCTGGCTTGAAGCCCAAGTTCACTGGCTTGAAGGGGTCACTCACTCCGCCCACCGTGGTCAAGGCACATGTGAGAAAGCAATCAATGAACAACTAAGGAGACTAATGAACCGCAATGAAGAACTGATGCTTCTCATCTCTCTCATTTCCTGCCCATCTGTCCCTCTCTCTGTCTCTGTCACAAAAAAAAAAAAGAAAGAAAAAACCAAACTCAAGTGGCTCTAAGTAGCCCACACCTGATATCTCCCCTATCTCCACTCCAGCCTCCTCAAAAATTCTCAAGGACACTAGGTAATTAAACAACTCACTTCTGAGCACACTAAAGGACTACGATAATCACCAAGAATACAAATAGGTAATTGTTGGTCAAATAAGTTTGTAAATATGATATATATGTTTGCTTGCTTATAGTTTGCATTGTGTGTGTGTGTGTGGGGGGGGACAGGCTGTAAGCAGGCAGTGTTGTTATAGCCTAAGGCTTAGTTTTAAGACTAAGCCTTTCCCACCCTAAGAGACTTTGTATCAGAGACTTCCTTGTTTGTATATTGGATTAAAGGTTTGGATTTCTATACTATAAAATGGGGCAGAGGAGCCCATGCAGGAGGAGAGTAGAGAAAGGCCACGTGGAGGAGAGGAGAAGCAGCCAAGATGGCAGAGTGCTGAAGGAGAAGCTAGATTGTGCAGAGTTTGTGCAGAGAGAAGGAGATGGGAAACAGACATGAAGAAGGCTGGTGAGGTACAAACCTTTGATTCCAGGAAACTCGGATAAGTCAGTGGCTTTGGGAGCCCTGAATGGAAAGGGAAGTGTTTTCCCACTGTGTGTATTTCTTTCCCGCTGAGTGCAAGCTAGGATTAAAGCTAATGGCCTACCAATTTTTGGCTCCATTGTTTCATTACTGTCTGTCCAAATCAAATACAAACCTGCATGGGCCAGGTGGCTGTGATGGTGGCCGTGGCTACTTGGCTTTACAGTAATTTAAGTTATTAACATAAGATATGTATTTGCTTTGCATGGGTTTATAAAAGGTTCCCATTATCTCTGTTATATCTCTTAAAAATATGAGTATGTTTAACTTTTGTCACTAAAAATTAAGGTTTCTAAAAATTAAGAATTCTAATTAAGTCAGAAAGGAACTATACACTTTTAAAGAAATTTGTAAAGGTCAACTAAAAGGGAATAGAAAAGTCACAGAAAATTTCTATAAGTCACAGAAGGTCTGTTAAGTAGCAAAAGGTTTGTGTAAGTCACAGAATATTTGTGCAAGTTGCAGAAGGTTTGTGCCAAGGCAAGAAGCAAATGAGAAAGAATTGAGGAAGTGAAAAAAGGTGAGAAAGGGGTATAAAGGAAAGGGACATACATTATTACAGGAAGAAAGGACATTAGATAAGGATTGTCCTAAAAGGAAAATATATAGAACAAGAGGCAATGGATGGTAGAATGTTATTTTACTCCGATGCATTTGCAAATATATTACATCTTCAGAAAATCCATGGAAAGGACTTAGACTTATTCTAAAATACATGTTTCTGAAGATAAATGTTCAAACCATATTTTTGGACCTGATGAAGGTTTATAGAACTGGGAAATAACTGGGTTCATGGAAATACTGATGAATAATCAGGATGAACAAAATTAGTTATATACGGCTGAATAAACTAAGAATAGTTATTATTTTTCTGACTTTGTTCAAAATGTTGTTGATTTTTTAATCCTTTTGTTTTCTAGATACAAGAAAAATTTTATTTTCCTTAAAGAAATTTAATGAGTTATATACATTTATGGATAACATTGAGATATTTATATTTTTCTCTCTACCTGATCCCTCCAGAATCTGGAACTGTTTATAAGTATTATTAATGTCATAGTAATATATTTGTTTGCATAAATCCAATAAGAATCTGTTCTCTTTATAATAGGACACATAAATCCAGTTTCCAATTGTGATTTTATTAAATAAGATTTTGACTGGAATATCATGTCTGAAAAAGACCTGCCTGGACTCTGGAGGTCATCAGAAAGCTTTAAAGAATTAATAGTGACATGAAAAGCCAGTGAAAGCCCTTGGAGAAATGGCCTGGCACCTTGTTCATTCATGGTTCATGGTAGTTTCTACACTTAAGGAACATAGGCTGCTTTCCTGGGAGATGGCAAGGAAGGAAGCTCAAGACATCTAGGACCTCAAGGACTTGAGGAGGAACTACAGGTCCTGCAGGCAGAGCCTGATGGCAATGGTAGGGCTTGGCTTCTTTGCCCAGGAGGGCTAATCAAGGCTCAGTCTAAAGATTCCTCCTGAGATTCCAGCAAAGCAGATTTGAAAGAGCCTATATATATATGATCAATTGCTATTCTTGTTGTGTTTATGCAAATAATCAGGCCAAATTGAAACTGGACTTAATGTAGTGAATAGTTTTAATTCAACCATCTTTGATATAAATGAAAATGCTTTTAGGGGGAAAATTATGTTTCAGTAGAATCTATAACACACAGTTATAAATATCAGACTCTAGACTGGGTCCTGAATTTTTCTAATTTCTTGATAATTTTAGCTGTAACCCTCTGAACTAATGTTTAATTTTTCTTCCAATTTTTGACTTGAAATTATTAAAACTAAAATTCTTTTCTTCTGAGCTTTGCAATTGCAAACTGCAACTAAAGGACATGACATAAATGCGAACCACCTCGGTGATTAATGCTACGTAAGCCCTACAGAAGTTACCTAAGCACCTGACGACATCACCAATGACATGCAAACTGCAGATAAGAAGGATCAGATCACCACTGCTTCCTTTTCTTCTAGCAATAAAAAACAAAACAAAACAAAACAGTAAGCCTCTGCAACCATTCCAACCAGAAGACAAGATTGGGTCTACTACAAAGTGAGAGGACATAGGGAGTGGAGACTAGTTCACAAATTTATTCTCACAGATGCCACAGGGATTCTAGTTCATACTTAGAAGGATTTGTAATTAGGACTAACTCTCCCATGTTTTATTTCACTTGTCTTTATTTGCCTAAACATTTTATAACCTATTTTTCTTGTATAGGTAAATGCATTTCTGCCCCACATATACCTTTAAAAGAAAGCGTACTTTTAACTCATGAAACACTGCTTTACAACAGGCCCGTGTTTTCCACTCCCCGAGAAGATTTAGAAAACATCAATAGCTCCATAGAAATGAAGACAGAATTGACAGTGGGGAAATGTAATGGGGAATAAATATGCTATATTACTGACTTACTGATAGTATTCTGACTAGCCATAAAATAGAGTTAAACAAGAATGATCTAGCAAAGTAAGTTTATGAAAGGATTCCTAGAAAATGTTAAATCTAGCCCGTTGCTCTTATAACCATAATTCAATATTGCTAGTTTAGTAATCTCAGTTATAGTATATTCTGTAACAAATCAATAGTATATCATCAATCCTGTGCTTTCACCTCTGGCCAAGTTCTCATTAACATCCAAGCAAGAAGAATAAGCAAAGCTCCCACACTTCTCTTCACTCCCACTACCACCAGGGCCGGCAGTGCTGATTCTCACTCGCTCAAGGCCAAAAAGGACAGCTTGACTGTGGGAATCTGTGGACACTTGTTATGTTAGTTGCTAGCTTCAATTCCCGTAACAACCAAGGGAAGGACTTCGACTTTCAGATATGCCAACTCGGGAAGATATGCGACCTTCACTCTGTTATCTGAACACAATGAGCTGGCTTGCACATACTCCACCCCAGCAGAGAATTCTCAACCCCCTTTTTCTGATGCCTCTGGTCTAGTTTTGCTCATTCCCTCTTCTTCTCTCTCCTTATAAAAACCCTTGCCTGCACCAGAAGAGAGAGATGGGTTTTTGAGGACAGGAGATCCCTTATCTTTCTCAGGTGGCCAGCACTCAAATAAACCTTTTTCCTTTGTATCAGCACCTGTAATGTAGTTTTCATGGCGACAGGCAGCTGGACCTGTGGGTCATTTTTCTGATTTCACTTCTACTATGACAACTGGCAACTTCAACAATTCACAATGGATATGTAATATGAACAACAAGGAAGCTTTGTTCTTTTAAACAACAGAATTTACTATTTTTGATTCCTGCAGTCCTTTAAATAAGGCCTCTGGAAAGAAGATATCTTCAGGCATTAGGTCTGGCTGGGCTAGTTCTCCTTTGTCTATATTTCATTCAGGAATGAACATCTGCATAATTAGGGTATCAATTTCAAAGAACATCATATCATTAAGAGCAAATGTTTTAATGCAGGACAAAAACACCCATATTTTGCACAGCAATGCAGTAATTTTAAAACTCTGGCATCAGTTGAAAATTTATATTAAAGTAATAAATTTCTAATCCAGCCTCACAGAAGCAGAGCTCATTTTTAAGACTGCCATTTCTATTTGTTTGGTAAGGGCCATACACCCATCATTCCAACACTTACAGATAAACCTGGATTGATGAACTACGTTTTATTCTTCTGTGTAGTTTTAATTATCCATCTCACCTATTGTTTTCTTTTTATGTTTTAATTTATATAAGATCTGATTTCTCTCTATCTAGAAATTCTTTTAAGTTAAGTCATTTGGGTATTTTTTTTATCTGTCTTGAAACTTAAACGTATGGTTTTACTTGACCTTTAAAAATAGCATTTCCAGTCATTCCTGAGCTAGAAATGAGTATACAGTTAGGTATAAGACCAGTTTCAATTTATTTTCACTTAATTTTTCAATTAAATTTTACTGAGGCCAGAGTTTTACTGTGCCATTTCTTCCATATCCAAATGGCCAACAAAATCTTTTTGTTTTTTTCTCAACTTGTCTCTTAAATTCACTTACCATCCTGTGCCCTTGGGCAGCAGCATAGCTCAGGTTTTCCTTATCTTTGGCTGGATATTTCAAGCTTCCCGGCTGCTCTTCCTGGCCCTGTTTTCTTATCTATCATCAGAATTACCAGTTTAGAAACCAAACTCTATAAACTCATTATCTGCCCAGGCAATAAAATAGTTTAGCATTTAGAGTTCCTTTTCCATTGTGTCTTTTTCCCTCACGTCCCACATAAGTACTCATAATTCTCCAAAGACGTGTTTATACCATTTGTTGACAATGTCATAGCTTTTCGTGCCCCTGGGCTCTGGCCGTGTTGATTTCCCTGATTTATAACAACATTCTGTTACACTGGTATAGTGTTTTGCCAGGGCAACCATAACAAAATACAACAGACTTGGAGGGGGGGGGGCTTAAACAACAGAACTCAAATATTGAGGTTTCAACTGGTTTGGCTTCTACTGACTCCTCAGTCTTAGCCTTGTAGACAACCAACCACCTTCACATTGCTTTGTCCTCACATGGTTTTTCCTGTGAGTGTCCAAATCTCTTCTTATAATCTGGTCTGATTGATTCAAGGCTCACCTTAATGGCTTCATTTTAACTTATTTAACTTAATCACCTCTTTAATGTCCCTATCCAACTAAATAAAGTCACATTTTGAGTTACTGGGACTTAGGGATTCAACATAGGAGTTTTAGAGGGGACACAATTTAGCCCATACATACCATATTTTTGAACTATTAATCCTTCAAGATCTAGTTTTCTGGAAAGCAGTTCTTGGATTCTCTAGTTACTGACTCCTTGATGCCCATAGCACTTGGTGCTTACTTCAATTATCATGCTAACTTTACAGTATTGTAATCGCGGATGTCATAGGTTGGCACACTTTTTCTTGAAGGGCCAGGTATAAATGTTTTAGGTTTTGCCGGCCAGCCCCTGTGACAACTACTCAACTCTACCATAGTATTAAAGGGAGTTCGCAGCTCTTATGCCTAGGTGCCAGTCTATGAGGCCATCATACGCCTTCAGTATGAGAATTTTTTTTTTCAATTTTAATTAGAGTTTAAGGATAGTGAGGTATAAGAAAACATCTTCCTTTGCTATGCATTCATTCATTTCTCATAACAATCTAGTGCAGCTTGTGGGGCAATAGCACAAATACATTTTACCCCTAGGTGCATTTGGCCTCCTATATTATGGTCTAGGTAACTTCCCCAGCTATGGGATCTGGAGCAGATCACTTAATTTCCTTGGAAGCAAATTTCTAATTTAAAAAATAAACAGTTGGACAGAAAGTATTTCCAACAGGGGAGCAATTGGCATTATGCTCATCTCACAGTTACAGGACAATTATTTCATGTACAAGACTGTCCTGCACTTTATTGCAGATGCTTAAAATCTCTGGCCTCTGACCAGTAGCACCTCCTAGTCTTTATGATGGCCCCAAATATCCCCAAATAGTTCCAAACAACCTGAGTTTTGAACACTCTGCGTAATCTCTAATGCCTCTTCCAATTCTAGAATTCTATGATGCATAAGTTTCAGACAAGTGTATGGCAAATGCCTCTTTTTCAGAAGTCTAAGCCAATCAGAAAGCTCAGATAACCAGTTTTTGTTTTGTATGTGTTTGGGGAGTGGACACTGTGCATTCTGATTTTATTTTTTTATTTTGAGAAGTCAAATGATAGGTAAATAACTTGTTTTTAATTCTGAAATGTTGCATGCAAGGCACATCACTGGTTACTTCAGATTTAACCCAATCTCTGATCCTTATGCAACTCCCAATATGGTAACCACTAGCCACAAGTGGCTATTTAAATTTAAATTAAGTAAAGTTAAATGTTCAGTATCTCAGTTGTGGTGACCACATTTTACTACACATGTGTCTACATTTGTAGCTAATGACTACCATATTAGATAGCACAGATATAGGACACATCTTCAATACAGGAAATTCCAACAGCATCCTACTCTAAGTTATAATCTGTCATGCAACATTTTATTTTATTCAGCTGATTTTTAAAAGTGTGAATGTTATTCCTTAAAAAAATTTTTTTAAATTTTTTTTAGTGAGGGGAGGGGAAGCAGAGAGACAATCTCTTGCATGTGCTGAGACCAGGATTCACCCGGAAACCCCACCAGGGGAAGATGCTCTGCCCCTCTGGGGCCATTGCTACATTGTTCAAAAATGAAACCATTTTTTTAAGCACCTGAGAAAGAGGCCACTGAACCGTTCTCAGTGCCCAAGGCCAACTCACTTGAACCAAGAGAACCATGGCTGTGGGAGGGGCAGAGAGAGAGAGAGAAGCGAGAGGTGGAGGGGTGGTGAAGCAGATGGGTGCTTCTCCTGTGTGCCCTGACTGGGAATTGAACCTGGGACATCCAAATGCCGGGCCGACACTCAGCCAGGGCCAAATGTTATTATATTCTAATTTATTTAGCAATACAGACATGAAAACCTTTCTCCGATCCATTTAGGTATGCTGAAAGTTTATTACAATCAGTAAAATATGCATTTGGCAATGAAAATATTTAAGTTTTTATGTGAAGGATCAGAATCTAGATGAACTGGCTGCTCAGATTTTTATGTACAGAGGCCTAGTAAACCCACTTTCTGTTTCCAGGAGCTTTGCAAATGTAGGCATTTCAACAGTCATCTCTTCTTGTACATGTTTGGAGTCACTGAAGACAATAATAATCACTCTGATTTGGCACAAGCCTTTTGATTGTGAGTTCACTTGTTAAAGAAGGCTTGCTTGCTGCCTAATGTCAGGATTAAAAGGTTTATGTCTGGAGGGCCTCTCTTGTATTTTCTTTTACTCCTGGAAACACAGGCCTGTATTCTGTCCCAGAAAGCAGGACTCGGGCGTGGAACTGCAGAGTAGATGAGCAAGTGTGAGATCACAGGTAGGTTGATGAGTCCCTCATGACCACATGTGCTATGTTTTAATTAGTGGAGCTTTTCTTATCTCCTTGACTGTATCTTAATTGCCCACAGGGAAGTCTCACTTCCTAGATGAAGGCTCACAGAGTCCCTCAGAGGCAGGAGAATGATTCACTACTGCTTATCCAAAGGTTCCAGATGGTTTCCTGTAACTGCAGCTTTAACTCAACTCATAGTTATGGGTAAGAGACCTACAGTGAGAGGCCAATCTGATTGTCAGGCCCTTTTACCAACTTGTAACTGTAAGAATCCATTTCCCTTCAGACAGCCCTTTAGATGGATAAATAATCTCTTGTCTTTGTGCAGTAACCATAGCTGGCACTGATGGAGTGCTTACATTGTACTAGGCAGTAAGCTCAAATTTTCCTCTCTATAGTTCACTGATTCTTCCCAATGTATGAGGAGGGTTCTATTATTAGCTCTGGTTGCAGAGACGTTAAGTAACCTACTGAAGGCCACACAGCTAGGAGGTGTAAGACTGAGATGTGACCCCAGTCTGACATCAGAGTATATGTGTACACACACACACACACACACACACACACACACACACTCACACTTCTATGAATCTATTAAATGCTTGACTACTTTTCTACTCCATCTTCACAATCCTCTAAGGTATAAAAGGGTCCAAAAAGACAAGAGACCCCTAATAACACCAGAAAAGCTAAATTTCAAAGCTCCTAAACATACCAAACTTGTCCTCAGACAAGACCATGCCCATAACGTGCCGTGACAGCTCCACAGAGGGAATGGGCATAAATGTGAAAGGTGACGACAGAGAAACATGGTCTCTGAGGGTTAACAGGAATTTGCCTCTGTGACAGACTCCTACCAATTAGACTATCCTCTTGTTCAAGACTAGCAGAGACTCAGGTAACTCAGAAGTGGGATAGTTCTTCTAAAGTACATTTGGGACAAAGATGAATGAAGACTTTCATGCAAATCCACCTAGTGGGTTTGATCTCCTAAAGCCAGACAGTAGAGAAGGACTGGGATCTGAGGTAGTTCAGGTGTTTCAGGAATCTACTATCAGAACCAGCTTCTCTAGTGCATCCATACCTTCAAGGATGCCCACCCACATCTGCCTCACAGGCCAATTTCCTTATTGTTCCCCATTTCCAATTCCAATAATGAGAGACAGGATCTGATTGGCTTAGCAAATATTCATCATCTCTGTTTGGGCAGAATCCCAGCCCCCAGGAGGACTTGGTAAAAGGCAGATGATTGGCTGTCTTTGTTGTCAGGTGCCCACCCAGGCCCAATCAGCTGGACTGGAGGGGTGGAATAGGATAAGGATGGGTGGGGAAAAATAAAAGGGAAATCTTTGTCATCAGAACCTTCTGCAGAGTTGTTTTCTTCAGAAGGATCTGGGATTCAGAAGCACTGACAATAGTGTATCTTTACAGAGGGAAAGTACTACACGTGTGTACAACTATATTATAATTTACTCCGTCTAGTGTGTGTTTATATTTTGGAAGGTGATTTATCAGTTTTCCCGAGGTTACCTAATTCCTTAGCTACCCAATCCAAAGTGCTCATTCACTTCGCACTTTGTCTTGCAAATGATATTTAAATAAAATTCCTATCTTTTTTTTTTCAACTGGAAACTTCTGAAACTCTGTTACCCTTAAGCATGACACCAATTTCTGAAGGTCCCATTGGGGATTTTGATTGAGGCTCTCATTGCTTAAATTCTTTTTCTTTATTTTTTCCTACACCTCATAATCATTCTCACATAAATTTCAATGTTACAAAAGTTACCGATGTTTACTGCCAGCATTTCCCTACCTAGTGGTTCTCATCTCTGGCTACACAGCGGATCACTTGCGGACCTTTAAAAAAGTACCCCAGTCTGTGGCATACCTCTGAAAATTAGGGTTTAATGGTTCTGTGAAGGCCTGGAGATGGGTAAAAAGCTCCCCAGGTGATGTTAATGTATACCCAGGTTCTGTAGCCACGGTATGGTCACTGACCAGCGGCACCCACAGCATCAGCAAACTTCATAGAAATTCAAACTTTTGGGCCTTATCCCATGTCTGCTGGAGTAGAAACTGGATGGTATGGGGGTAGCAGCATTCAGCAATCTGAGGTTTTTTGTTGTTGTTTTGAGGGGCTTTTTGGGTAATTTTTCTATTGATTTGAGAGAAAGAGAGAGGGGGGAAAGGGGGGGGGGGAGAGAGAGAGAAGCACCAACTTGTTGTTCCACTTAGTTGTTTCATTTAGTCATGCACTCATTGGATCCACGACCTCGGTGCACTGGGATGACACCCTGTCCACTGAGAAACATGACTAGGGACAGCAACCTGAATTTTAACAAGCCCTCCACATGATGCTGATGTGGACTCAGGTTTCAGAGCCCCAGGTCTACATGGAGTTGTTTAATTTATTGTAACTCTTTATAGGACCATATCTCATGCCTTTGAACTAAGTAAGCCCTTTGCAGGTGGCCTCTTGAATTACATTTGTCACACATCCTAAGCGCTGCATTGGGCTGTATTATGGCCTGGCAGAAGGTTGATCATTCTGATTATTTTGGCAATCCTCAGCTCATTTATTTGTGGTTATTAATGACCAAAATAAAATAGCTAAGTTAATCCTCTCAGTGAGCTCCCTTTATTAATTCTTTTTTAGCGTGATTGTTTTCCTGATGGTTTCAGAGAATCATTTTTCTCCCCACACCTGTTCCATGACATGATAAATTAGCCAGGTATTAAAATGACTCTTTGTTCTCTCTTCAGCTGCCATGATAAGATTTTCCAATTTTTGGGGGGTGTGTGTGTGAGAAAGACCCAATAATTGTTTACCAAGATTTTTTCAAACACATAGAATATATAATGTGCTTGCCGTAAAATCAAATACATATTGTACAGGGAGGGTATCACATAGCACCTAAAATTCAGGATACAGTGCAGTCATAGTATTGTAATTGTCTGTTTATGAGTCTGTCCTCCACTCAATACTGAGCTTCTGAGGGGGTCAGGGAGTGTATCTTTTCCATCTGGCACGTAGAGCGCTAATGTGTGATAAACACTGAGCACATGTTTGGTGAATGAATGAAAGAGTGAATGAATGTTAGCATCGTCCAACACCAGCTGGTCACACCCAGGCCTAAAACAGTTACTTTTTGGTCCGTTACCTGAAAAGTTTGCCAATCATTAGCTCTCTATACCTTTCCTTCAAAACCATAACACAAATTGTAACGATATAGCATGTGACTATTTTATTAATGTTAATCTCTCACATTATTTGTTAAGCTCCATGAGGACAAAAACCAGGTTTATTATCCTCACTATTACATTCCTAGAACCTAGACTAATGTTGGCACATAGCAGTTGCTTAATAAATGCTTGTTATTAAATAAGTAGATGATAATTTGGGAGCAAATATTGTTCTCTGGAGTAAATCTACACCTCTTTTTAATTTGTGAGATATAATGGTGTAGCCTAAATGGGATCATGCACCAAGTGCTCAGCATAATGTCTAGAACATGAAATGTGATGACTAAATGATAGTTCTTATTATGTAAGATCCTCCAAATCTTCACCCAAACACCTTTTGGAGCCCTTGCTATGAGGGCATAGCCTTGTAGATGCACAAAAATATTAGGAAATGTGTTTATTCTAGGACACACTTGTATTTAAAAGAAAGTATTAAGTGGCTACTCCATGCCCGGTAAAGCCACTTTTCTTATTTCACAGCTTCTGCATTTTACTACTTTGCTGATTTTTTGTAAGCCCTTGCCAATGATGTGTCTCCCAGAAAAGAGGGTCAGTGGAGAAGTAAGCAGCCTTACCAAGGATTGTGTCTATTCTTTATTGGTATGACAGTTGACCAGGGCTGTGCATTGGCATTGCCTAGGGCAGTGGCCAGCAAACTGCGGCTCGTGAGCCACATGCGGCTCTTTGGCCCCTTGAGTGTGGCTCTTCCCCAAAATACCACGTGCGGGCGCTACCTCGATAAGGAATGTACCTACCTGTATAGTTTAAGTGTAAAAAATTTGGCTCTCAAAAGAAGTTTCAATCGCTGTACTGTTGATATTTGGCTCTGTTGACTGAGTTTGCCGACCACTGGCCTAGGGAACTGTTGAAAATATTGATGCCTCCTTCCACAGAGGTTCTGGTTTCATTGGTCCAGGGTTGTGCTTTTAAAGCTTCCAGGCAATTCTAATTGGCAGCCAGGAGGAAGACTGTCACTTTCATCAGCTGGGAGGTATTAAATGAAAATTTTTCTGAGAGACTGAATATACAAACAGAAAATGGCCAAACTATATTGTAATAAAAGAACTGACCCGCCTCTACAGTAACTGACAGAGAGGAACCAGAACTCAGTCAATAAAGGCCAACTTTTCTATTTTTTATCCCCAACCCCACTCCACACCAACCATAGAAAGTCAAACATACTCCCCTCCCCCCCCTAATCAGACAGGATGCATTGCTTCTAGTTAGCACACCTCCAGAATCTCATGCTAACAACCTCTGAACAGGGCATACCTGAAGTCCTCTTTCTTTCACTATAAAGCTTTCCTATTCCACTGCTTGCATTTGAGTTTCTGCCAAATGCAAGTGATGGTGGCTGACTCCCTTGCTATGCCAGACTCTGAATAAATGGCCTCTCTTTTTTCTGATTTGGGTGGTCTTCATTTATTTCTAAAGTGCTATTCTTCTTGACTAGTATTGCACATATAAATAACTAGTATTGACATGTAAATAACATGCTTTAGCTTCTGCTGTAACCAGGAGAATCACTTAGCAGAATCCTACAGGGATTGGCCTAGGTAAAAACCAGAATGAACATAGAATGTAAGGGTCTCTGACAGCCTAAGGTCAGGGGCCAGTTGGGCGGCAGGAACCCAGGAATGGAAGGCTGTTGGGAAACAGGATATTTTCCCACTCTGTCTCTTGCCCCCATTTTTCTTTGTGCATCTGCTTAATTCTTTCTTCTTGGTCCAAACCACCTATTTTCCAGTCCACATGGCAAAAGAACCACTGCCAACAACTCCCAGGTTTGCAGCTCCTCAATTAAAGACAGAAGAGCTAGGCCAAATAGAATCCCTGTTCTACTTCCATGCCTCCAAGGAAGGAGCTCGCTGGCCCAAGTTGGGGAGATTCTTTTCCTGCTGCCCCACTCTAACCACATGGATTTCTGGGAGCTTGGTCAGTTCCCACAGTACATGGGCAGTGAGGCTGAGGGGGACTCTTTAGCAATACAAACTTGATAATAAAAAAGCAGTTTCACTGTAATTCTAGACTTTACTAAATCCTTTGTTCGGCTGTTTTTCAGCTCTATAGTGGTTTTGTACTTTTTTTGGTAAGGCTCACACTGTATAACTTTCACCTGCAGCTCCATTCTCAGGCATCTTGGAGTCACTTGAACATTTTAAGGAAAGTTATCCTTGAAACCATAGTTCTTCAGGGAATTTATGGGTGCCTCTCTACTGTATAAGCCATCTCCCAGTGTCCTTTGAAAGTACACTTCACCCATTGCTTGATGAGGGGTATTCATGTCCCAACAACTGCTATGACGACCCATACTATTCTTTTAGGGGATCAGTGCTTTATGTCCTTGGATTTTCTTGCCCAGGAGACCTGGGTTTGGGACAACTGTTTGGAGCACCTCAACTTCCCACTGCACCTATTTCCACTCATCCAAAATGATGCTATTCTCCCTCACTTGCCCCTCCCTCCATGAGCCCACAGGGTTGCAGAGTCAGCAGGGAGGTGCTAGGAATGAAGTAAGAGAATTTCTTGAAGTGGAATGAGCTCAGAGCCATCTCCTTCTAATCAACTTAGGTACTAAATTCTGGGCAACACAAGGAGGCAATTAGCATAAGTGTATGTCATTTGCTTTGTAGGTGAATATAAATTGCAAAGACTAGAGTTTTTGAAACACTGTTCAAGCCAAAACTAGGGCAAACTGTGCTTCCCCGTCAAATCACATACTTTAAGTACAGAGGAGCCCACAGGATTAAGTCCAGAATTGATACTTTCAAAGGAAACTTGGAGAAAACGCTGCTTCAAATGTTCCAGTCTCTGTAACCACGGAGCTCTGCACTGAGTCTTGAAATCAAAGATTAATTGAAGACCTGACACATTTGCCATTATGCAAATAACATAGTCTTACTTTTTACAACTGAGAAGTTCAATTAACATTTTATTATGTGAAGTCAAGCAGGAGCCCACTCCTTCAACTTCAAGTTTTAAACAAGCAGCAATATTTTCAGTCTGCTTTGATGTCTGCTTATCCCTAAGCAGAGAGAACAAGAACAAAGATATCCAGGAGTTTTGCATTGCTTATGGAACTGCAGAGTTCATAGTCTCTGCCCTATCCAAGGCCTTGGGACTAGCAGATTTGACATTTTCCAAACCAGATATTTGAGGACAGCTTGTGAAAGATCATCTCTCCCTTTTATTTTCCCCCCTCCTGAAATATTTGATGAGTTTGCAGTGCATCTGACCCTTCACTGGGGAGGATTCATTGGACCCTTAGAGCCAGAGGGCATTGTAAGCCAGCTGGGAGGGACCAAGCTTCCATTCCTCTGCATACTCCTGTCTGCTGTGGCAACACAGGTTTTTGAGCCTTGATTTCATCATTAGTCAAATGAGAATAATGTGGAAAGCAATGTATATTCTGCTCACCTCACAGAGAACCAAATAATAACCAAAAGAGATTCTAAAATCATATCTGAGCACCCACTGCATGCCATGTTCTCTACCAGGGCCTGGGGATGCAATAATGGAGCAAAGATCGGTTTAGTCTCTTCCCCTATGGGTTTACTTGAGTCTACTCGGGAAACTAGATATTAAGTTTTAAGTCACACAAACAAATGTAAACTGTAAGTGTGACACATGTCCCAGGCAGAGAGGTATGTGGTGCTATGCAAATCTGTATTAGTGAGATCTGATCTAGGTTGGAGGTCACAGAAGCCTTCCTGGCTATAGTGATAATTGAGTTATAATCTGAAAGGAAAATAGGAGATAACTAGGGGAAAAGATAGAGAACATTCCAGGCATGTACAAAGGCACCATAAAGAAGAGGCCGACTGGACACAAGGCTCTGAAAGATTATGTGGAAAGACCACTGGCACCTTGCCCTGCCACCATGATAATTACGTGTGCACGTCGCACACTCAGTCAGAGGGGAAAGTAAGAGCAATTTTGCGTCATGAGATGACCACAAAAATAAGAAAAATCAGAAATGTGCTGTCTAAAAGCCTAGTCTTCAAAATAGATAAAGCCTTGAGCCCCTTCCTAAAAGTTAAAAACTTTATCTCTGACTTTTATGACCTTCATGTCTTCAGACACATGATGATGCTTACAGATATGATCATCAAGCAAAGAACTGTTGTTGAGCAATGAAAATAATAATCAGACTAATTGTAACTTCATAGTATTTTTCTTTAAATAACCACTTGGTCCTCTATTCAGGGTGTCCCATTCTTCTGAAGGTTGGATTGTCTTACAGTCGTTGCACAAACATTTCTTATCGCTTGAATCTCCTTCTAGGTTTTGGCTGGAATTGCCTGAAGTGAGGCTAGAGGGATTTAGTAGGCGCCAGCTCATATAATCGTCCCGGCCACACTCAGAAGCCTTGTCTTTTCCTTGAGACCAAGGGAGAAGCCATTGTCGGTAGTAAGGACATGACCCCTCACACTTTGAGAACATCACCCTACAGAGGGAAGAGTGCATTAGAGAGGGACAGAGTCGAGTGCAAGTGGACAAGTTAGGGCGCTGTGGAAGCAGCGAGTTGGAGAAAGATCGAATGCTAGGATGGTGATGGTGGTGGTGGGATGGGCAGAAGAGAACGGAACTGGAAGATAGGTGATAAAATGAATAGGACTCGGTTCCAATAGAAACCAGTTGGATGGTGAAGCCATGCCCTGAACAGGGAAGCACTGGAAGAGGGGCATGCTTGGGGTCTTGTAACATCCCACACGCATGTACAGTGTGAGTCTCACTTTCCAGGGATTGAGGAATTCCTCAGATGGAGGAATTCCGGACCACAGGGTGCCTTTCCAGCATCCCTGAGTCTCAGTGGGCAACCCATTAAACTCTCTGGGGAAATGCACAAAATTCATTCTTTTTTCCAAAGCTATTAGTGAATCTTCTTGGAGAACTCATGCAAATGTACATATCATCCTTTTTTAAAAAAAACCTTCTGTTTACATGGCATTTAAAAATTCACAGGGTGTTTTATCACAGTGCTACTCAAAGTACGGTTTTCAGAAGGCAGTGTCAGCATCACCAGGAGCTTGTTAGACATGCGGACAATCAGACCTTCTGAATCAGAAACTTGGTGTGTATGTTTTGGGGGGTCAGCAATCTGTGTTTTAACAAGCTCTCCGGGTGATTCTGATGCACACTCAAGATTGAGAAGCACTACTTATATAACACATCTTTCTTGCTTAACGACAATTGTGAAAGGTGAATGTTATCATCCCTGTTTTAGTAAGAAGGAACTGAGATTCTGAGAGGTTAAGTGACCTGTTTAAACATGCAACTGGTGGTGGCAAATGTAGAAATCCAGTCCACAGATCTTTTTTTTAAATTAATTAATTAATTAATTCATTCATTCATTTTAGAGAGGAGAGGGGGGGGGGAGGAGCAGGAAGCATCAACTCCCATATGTGCCTTGACCAGACAAGTACAGGGTTTTGAACCGGTGACCTCAGCATTCCAGGTCGACGCTTTATCCACTGCACCACCACAGGTCAGGCCAGTCCACAGATCTTTTAAATCTACATTTAGTATCTACCAGAGCCTTCTTACTTGAAATGAGTACAAGGTCCTTGAGGGAAGAAACTGATGATGGGGAGTGAGGGTGAGAAGGTGAGTTTAGAAGAAAGAGAGGGAAGAATATCCTACTTTACACCAAATAATAAACAATTAGATTATATTCTTCTGCCTAGGGAAGAAGGCCTCCCAGGTGGGTGCAGTGGTATGCTGGATCTGGCTGGTACCAGGTCATGAACGTCAATGATGCATACTTCTTCTAAATTCTCTGTTCGGGGTCAAGCTAAAATAGAATGGGATGGGAGTATTTATACCACAGAACATGGCAAACACTACAGATCAGGGGTCCTCACCCCCATGCTCAAGAACAGGTTGTTAAATATTTACCAGCACACCTCTGGATGGGTGTCAGAAGATCTCAGAGAGCACAGTACCATAAAACAGGGAAGGAGTTGATAGAGATGTGGGGTGGGTTCACTGTGATCAAGGTAAAGTGTTGCTGATTATAATTATAAACTAGATGCTTCTCCTATAGATTAATATAACTGGCTACAAATAAACCAATATTAAATCCTAAGCTTCTATCCTAATTAACCAAGAAATGATTGGAAAAAAACTTACTGAATGCACTAATGTGTGAGACAAAATAAGAAACATTTTAAAATGTTTTTATTTTATTTTATTCATTTTAGAGAGGAGACACAGAGTGAGAGAGAAAGAGAGAAAGGGGGGAGGAGCTGGAAGCATCAACTCCCATATGTGCCTTGACCGAACCAGTGCAGGGTTTTGAACTGGCGACCTCAGTGTTCCCAGGTCGACGGCTTTATCCACTGCGCCACCACAGGTCAGGCAAAATAAGAAACATTTTAAAACAGGGGTGGGTCTCTCTTTTTTCGCTCAATCTAAAAAGTAACATGGACTGGATTTTCATAATAAAGAGCACTTCCATCCTTTTCTGGTGTCAGCTTGGAGCCCTTTGTTTTTAAGAACTCTTGAACAAAATGATAACAGGCGCCATCAGGAAGACCTGCAGGATCTGGAAAGAAATTAGCTTTTGCCAAGCTCAAGCTTATGTTACATTTCAGTTAGAGTTCAGGTTGAATACACTTCTAAGCATTTTTTTAAAAACCCACAAGAGAGAAACTGTAATTGTCTTGGAAATTAGAATTATTCTGAGAGGCTTGTTCAAAGGATCCTATCTTAGCTAAAATTTGAGTTATATTTTGATTTAGAAACCAAGAATGAAGGCTTCTAATATTGGGGTTTTAACTCATAATATAATAGAATTTGGCTACTACAAGGGATTATAAGACTCACTGAGAATACCTTTAAACCTACTCTGTCTCAACCTGGTCTATCACTTTGGGGAGTACTAAAAAACACTGATTTCTAGGTTGCACTCCAAACCTGTTAATTTGGAGTCTCAGGGAGTAGAATCCAGACCTTACCTTAAAGCACCCCAGATAGTTCCGATGCACAGTTGGAACTGGGGTTCTAACCCCAGTCCTGGAACAGTGATAGGAACCACCTCCCTTATTTTACAAATGAGAGGCTGATAGCCCAAATTGCTTCACTGGGTGTCCCAGAACTACTCAGGTAGTTGCTGAGTGAATCATTAATATAATGGTGTATCATCAATTGGTTATCAATTGTAGAACATTTCCTGTCTGTTCAGTAGGGGGGTGCCATGGAATTTAGAGGAAAGACTAGGGTGGGCTGTGGAGCCCTGAGCTCATAGCTCCCGCAAGCATTTTCATTATGGTGAAATCATTTTAAATCAATAGTGACTCCATTTTACCACACACCCCCTGCCACCCCAGGCTTTTTCTATTGTCTAGTTAATATTGCTCTAATAGCACACTGGAATCTATTTTTCTAGCATGCATCACAATTGGTAATTATAGATTTATTTATGAGATTATTATATCAATGTAGACTCCGCCACAGTCTATCATCCCCATGAAGGCAGGGATTGTGTCTGGGTTTAGTTCACTATTTATTCATTTATTCAACTAATAGTTACTGAATGGCTAGTCTAGGTCAGGCTCTGTTCTAAGAACTAGGATATTGCCTGGAACGTAGTAGTCACTAAATAAATGTTTCTGCCAGTTAGAAGAGGCAGGAGAAAAGTGGCATATAGAAGCCTAAAGAGGCAGATCTCTGCCTTAGAGGTGTGGTTCTCCGGGTGGTTGGGGACCACTCTGAGGCAAACAACATCAGCATCATCTGGGAACTTGTTAGAAGTGCAAATTCTTGGGTCCCACTCTAGATTTATTGAATGAGAAACTAGGGGTGGGCCCAACAAGCACCCCAGGTGATTCTTGTGAATGCAACGGTGTGAGAACCACTGCAATTGGGAAATCGGGAGCTTAAGACGTGCCTCAGGGTTTTTTTGCCTTTGGTTGTCCCACCGGTGGCCTCTTTGCCTATTTCTCTTGAAGGCCTCCAACCTGCCCTTGAAATTCTAAGGGCTTGAAGTGACCACTCAGATTTTGATTCCCAAGGGTAGCTCTTCCATCCAGTTGTGGCCTATACCTTCAAGGAAGATGAGGGTGCAAGGTAGGCATGGCTGGATATCCTTTCTGAATGAGCTGGCTGGGTTTTAACACAGCGATTTTCAACGGATGTGCTGCAAGAACTTTTAAAACATGTAACGATAGCTGCCCAGTGTGAATAACTCAAAATTATACTTTCTTTTTGTCACACTGGCAAAAAAAATATATAGATATTTTTGGTGCGCCGCTAAATTTTAGTA
Source organism: Rhynchonycteris naso (assembly GCA_037038555.1). Taxonomy (NCBI): domain Eukaryota; kingdom Metazoa; phylum Chordata; class Mammalia; order Chiroptera; family Emballonuridae; genus Rhynchonycteris; species Rhynchonycteris naso. The sequence continues at coordinate 42,804,033 of CM073004.1, read as the reverse complement.
ATTAGTTTATATGTGCCAAGAGATGAAAACCGTTGAAAATCCCTGTCCTAACCTAATAAATCATGGGTATCAGTGTTGACTGGTTATCAAGTTTGGAACCACTCTGTCCTGCTATACCTGCCTTGCCAATTCCAGCCATCAGCAACTCCCATTTGTTTTTGTTTCTCCCTTGCTGGGATGGCCAAGAGTTTTTGAAGAAAGTCTCAAAGCCTTGCTGTTTGGTCCAATCCTCAGTCACACTGCCCAGCTCTTTGTCCCTTCTTCCGTACTCCAGACCATTCACTTTCTACATTTCTCACCACCAAACCCGCCCTGATCTTTTTCACTCTCAATAGTGATCCTGCCATTCCTATTAAAAGGTCAAGAAGTTTAACACACACGCTCAGGCTCCTCGCCACTTCGTCTTTTCTACATCTTCACTTGTTCCTTCTTTCCTTATATTTCATTTCATTTACAAGTGATTTACTGAGAACCTTTTATATACCAGGCACTGTACATTCTATCATCTTGCCCTCAGGGTGCATTCAGGGAAGGCTGCTAATGAACATGCAAGCAAGCAAATATATATATGAATATGCAAGCTAGGATAATTATAAATTGCAACAAGAGCTACAAAGGAAATTAACCAGGTCCAAAAAGAGAAAGTAACAGAAAGCGGATAATTACCTGTTTTCCCCAGGGTTTTTCTTTCTCTGAACTTTCCCAGCCTGGTTTTCTTCCTCTGGCTTAATTACTATCACTTCTCTCTCTCTCTCTCTCATTCTCTCTCTCTTCTCTAATCCTTTCCTTTTGCCTACAGATAGAACTAACTCCCATTGTCAAACATGTCTTCACAATTCTGGGATTGATTTACAATTGGTTTTTATTTCCACTTCTCTGTTGAAATTGGACCTTCCATTAAACAGGTCACTAAAGTCTAAATCCCGTGGCCATTGGTTGGTATCATCATTCTTGATTTGCTTATAGGACTGTCCATGTCCTGTCCGATTAAACCCATTCCTTCCCTGGCTTTGTGAGGTGGAGCCAACCTTGTCCTAGAAACTTTCTAAATGTGCTTTTCTCCTTGTCTTTCCCTGTTCTACATCTTCACACGTGCTTCCTTTGTGAAATCATTATTTATTTTCCCAGCCAGTATTGGCCCGGGCCTCCTCTGTTAGCTTATAGCTCTCTTCTTCACAAGTGGCAGCATTTACTGCCCCGTGGCAGGTCTCTCACTCTCCTTGCTGGGTTGCAAAATGCCTAAGGGATAGAACTGTGAACTAAATGTTCTACCACAGGGTTTTGCCATGGTGGGCCCCAGTAAATATTTGGAATGGACTGCTTTTAGCTACTTGGCAATGATGGTTAGTAGATAGTCTTAAATAATATCTTTAAATATTTCTTAATTGATTTGTTGCATAATCGATTTAAAGATCTGGAAGCTGGAAATGACGGTAATGTTTCAACTGTGAAAGAAATGGATTCTTACTCTAAAACTAAAAGCCAGGTTCACCTGCAGTCCTTGGTGCCCAAGCACAGAACCTCAGTAAAGGCTGCCATAGCAACACACAGAATTGCTTTGTCTCAGTTAGTATAAACTAACCTTTTAGAACATATGACTGAAAGGGGTTACATTGTTTTTCTTAAGTATATAATCATATTTTTGCTCTGAAATACTACCTCCCTGTCCATTTCCACTGTTATGACTTTCTGGAATGTAACCCCATGCTCCCTCTGAAACTTGCTCTTCCCAACAAGCAGAAGTACCTCATTGAACCACAGCTGACATGTTAAGGGCTTCTCTTTGCACATTAGGGAGCCGGACGATGAGTTATGGTTGCCTGAGTGTTGTCAGGGTTTGCAGAAGAAGGGAACTTGTTCACAAAGTTGTTATGGCAAAGCGACCTGAGAGCAGGCTCTTAAGGAATGTTGCATTCAGCCAGCCTTAGAGTAAACTGAGAGGGCCCGTTAGGTGACATGAAGGATATGGACCAGGGTAGTTGACAGGAATAACTAGCTTAAATGTAGGTGAACCAAATCTCTGACATCAGGTTTGTTCATAGTCTTTGAACTCTACTGTTTCCCTTGAATATATATGAAGACCCAACCACAAATCAGTAAGAACTGATCAGAGAAAGCAATTTTGATTTTTTTTTAGAGAACAAGTTTCAAAATGTTTATAATTTTCCAAGTCCAATCCACAAGTACCATTCTCTCCCTAATCAATGTGGTAATACGGTGGATGGAGATATGGGGCATAAGTGGATAATACAGTTAGCTGTTCATACCCTTGGGCTCCACACCCACAGGTTCAATCAACTGCAGACTGGAAATGGTGTTGGGAATTTACAGATGCAAAGGACCGACTGGATGCATTGGTCTGCGCCACTTTATGCTGTAAGGGACTTGAGCATCGGTGGATTTTGGTATCTGTGGGGTATCCTGGAAACAACCCCCCATGCAGCCCTTTGTACATTATAAGTAAAAACAACTTTCAAACAATGTTCAAGGAGGTTATTTATCATATCTTTTAATATTTCAAAATAGGTTAAAATCAAACCTCAACAATCTCAAATTCTACAGATTGAGGAGAAGAGAGATATTCTTCACTTTTCCCATGATTACCCACATTTATAGGAGTCTACTATTTGATGGCCTATTTGTTTAATAGTCACCCAAACTCAATGAACTGAGAGGAACAGGGTTATATAAAAATCTTCAAATTTATTTCTGGTTATGCATGATTATTCCCCCTAGGAGTATATGGGCAAAGTGTGGCAGATTTGAATTTTTTCTGAGGTCATTTATTTCTAATTGTATGCTAATGTTAGACTTCATTGTGATTAATAAAATAACACAGTTGTAGCCACTTGATAGTTATTCTTATTAGGTTTATAAAATACACTCTTTTCCTCCATATGAAAAACCCAAATCATTTCACAAAATTTCACTTGGCAACTAGAAAAGAATCCTCGCTTACAAATCCTCACTTAGAAAGTACCGTACAAGAGAGCAAGACAAGTGCAAATTGCATTAGGGATGTGTTCTTTTTCATTTAATATTTTTAGTTTCCACCTGCTCTTCTCAGATGTATTTTTACTTTACTCTGTGATAGTCTCTCTTCCCCAGCACCCTTTTCCATTCCATTCTTTTGAATTTCTGATTGGAAGAGCTTTCTAAAACTCTCCAAGCAACTTGAAACTGAAAACTATTGTGTTTAACATTCAAAGTGGTACATTCTACCACCCCCTGCCTTCAGCACCAGTCTCATGTTTTGTGACCTTCAACAGTTAGACTGGGAACGCCTCAGGGTCACGGAGAAAGGTTAATCCACATTGGTATCCCTGGGGTAGAGGTCAATGCTTGGCAATTGAAGATACTCAATAAATGTTGTTTCAGCAAAAGAGTAAATGCATGGATAGCCATTCTACTCTAGTTCACCTCATTAGATACTGATGAGGTCCATGGAGGAGATGTAGGAATGGGAAGCTAGTGGAAATGACTGGAAGAAGGCAGGGAGGCTATCTCTATAGATATTAATGATAAAAATCTTTGATTGTACTTATATTAGAAAATGGGAATAAAATATGGTTCACAGATAGACCTAAGATAAGGTATTTGTTGCGAGATATCACATCTCAGGAACATTCTTTGTGACATTGTGGGATGCTTCCCGTCTTTCTTGTGAACATTTCTCTGTCTACTCACAACACTGGGTTATTTCAACTTCTAAAGGTTCTCAGAGATTGGGAGAAAGAAGGCCTGAGAGTTCAGATATCCCAACGGGTTGGCAAAAACAAAGCAGTTAACACAATGGAGCATCTTTGATGTCAGGATATTTGCATCCACATTTTTATTTAATCTTATTAATAGTCAATAAGGTTAGTATTATCCTTCTTTTGAGATGACAAAATGGAGGCTCAAATAGATTTAGTGTTTCAGGGAAGCTTTGATGAAAGCTACAAAGCTGTTGTGAACTCACCACCAAAATGCCAGAGTCTGATGGTATAATATCTTTGGCCAGTTTTTCTTTCTCTTAGTACCATTAAGTACTATAGTGAGCATCTTTGTATGTGTGTGTGAAGTGTGCAGGTGTATGGCTTTTTAAAAATTTGTTTTTATTTTGTTTGTTTGCTTGCTAATGTTTTTTCTTTATTTTAATTTGTTATGTTTACATAGTTACAAGTGTTGCCCCAAACATAACTTTCTCCCTCCCCCTCCCATGTTCTCCTTGATACCCCCTCTGCCCCGTCCCCCCACCAACTTCCTTCCCTCCATGAGTTACTATCCTGCCCTCTATCTCTCTGTGTTATGTTTATATACTTTCCTTAATGTCTTTCCTTTCTTTGATCCCTCCTCTCATTCCCTTTCCCTCTGACTGTTTTCCCTCTGGACTCTTTTAACCCTTTCTCTGACTCTCTTTCATTCCTCAGTTCACATTGTTCATTGGATTCCTCATATGAGTGAGGTCTCATATGATACTTTTCTTTCTCTGTCTGGCTTATTTTGCTTAGCATAATAGACTCTAGGTTCATCGATGTTGTCGCAAAGATTAAGATTTCCTTCTTTTTCATGGCCGCATAGCATTCTATTGTGTATATGTACCACAGCTTTTTAATCCACTTGTCCACTGATAGACACATCATCTATTTCCAGATCTTGGCTATTGTAAACATTGCTGCAATAAACATGGGGGTGCATTTCTTCGTTTGAATCTGTGATTTGTTATTCTTAGAATATACTCCTAGAAGTAGGATAGCTGGGTCAAAAGGTAGTTCGATTTTTAATTTTTTGAGGAATCTCCATACTGTTTTCCACAGTGGCTGACCAGTCTACATTTCCACCAGCAGTGCAGGAGGGTTCCCTTTTCTCCACATCCTAGCCAGCATTTATTCTGTGTTGTTTTGTTGATGAGTGCCATTCTGACCAGTGTGAGGTGGTATCTCATTGTGGTTTTAATTTGCATTGATCTAATGATTAGTGATGTTGAACATTTTATTATATTCCCATTGGCCTTCTGTATGTCCTCTTTGGAGAAGTGTCTATTCACTTCTTTTGCCCATTTTTTGATTGTATTGTTTACTTTCCTGGTGTTGAATTTTACAAATTCTTTATAGATTTTGGTTATTAACCCCTAATCGGACGTGTTGGTGAATATGTTCTCCCATTTTGTGGGTTGTCTTTTTATTTTGTTCATGATGTCTTCTGCTGTGAAAAAGCTTTTTAGTTTGATATAGTCCTATTTGTTCATCCTGTCCTTTATTTCACTTGCCCGTGTGATTAAATCCGCAAATATATTGCAACGAGAGATGTCGGAGAGCTTGCTGCCTATGTTTTCTTCCAAAATGATCGTGGTTTCACGACTTACATTCAAGTCTTTTATCCATTGTGAGTTTATTTTTGTGAATGGTGTAAGTTGGTGGTCTACTTTCATTTTTTTGCATATATTTTCCCAACACCATTTGTTGAAGAGGCTGTCTTTACTCCATTGTATGCTCTTACATCTTTTGTCAAATATCAAGTGGCCATAAAGGTGTGGGTTTATTTCTGGGTTCTCTGTTCTGTTCCATTGATCTGTATGCCTGTTCTTATGCCAGTACCAAGCTGTCTTGAGTATAATGGCCTTGTAGTATACCTTGATATCAGGAAGTGTAAAACCCCCCATTTTATTTTTCTTTTTCAAGATTGCTGAGGCTATTCGTGTTCTTTTTTGGTTCCATATATACTTTTGGAATATTTGTTCTATATCTTTGAAGTATGTCATTGGTATTTCAGTAGGAATTGTATTGAATTTATATATTGCTTTGGGTAGTATAGGCATTTTAATGATATTTATTCTTCCTCCCATGAACATGGTATATGCTTCCATTTCTTTGTATCTTTCTTGATCTCTTTTATTAATGTTTTATAATTTCCCAAGTGCAAGTCTTCAACATCCTTGGTTAAACTTACACCTAGGTACTTTATTTTTTTGGTTATAATAGTGAAGGGGACTGTTTCCTTAATTTCTCTTTCAGTATATAAATGCCACTGATTTCTGAATATTTATTTTATATCCTGCCACCTAGCTGAATTCATTTATCAGGTCCAGTAGGTTTTTGACTGAGACTTTGGGGTTTCTATGTACAGTATCAAGTCATCATCAAATAATGAAAGTTTTATTTCTTCTTTCCCAATTTGTATGCCTTTTATTTCTTCTTTTTGTCTGATTGCTGTAGCTAGGACTTCCAGAACTATGTTAAATAAGAGTGGTGAAAGGGGGTGCCCCTCCCTTGTTCCTGTTCTTAAGGGGATTGCTTTTAATTTTTGCCCATTGAGTATGATGTTGGCTGTGGGTTTGTCATAGATGGCATTTATCAGGTTGAGGTATGTCCCTGTATTCCCACCTTGCTGAGAGTTTTGATCATAAATGGGTGCTGGATTTTATCAAATGCTTTTTCTGCATCTATTGATCTTATCATGTGGTTTTTATCCTTCCTTTTGTTTATATGACGAATCACGTTGATTGATTTGCAAATATTGTACCAGCCTAGTCTCCCCAGAATAAATCCCACTTGATCATAATGTATGATTTTTTTTATGTATTGCTGGATCCAATTTGCTAATATTTTGTTGAGAATTTTAGCATTTTAAGTTCATCAGGGATACTGGCCTATAGTCTTCTTAAATTTATTAAGACTTATTTTGTGTCTTAACATGTGGTCTATCCTAGAGAATGTACTGTGAGTACTTGAAAAGAATGTATACTCTGCTGCTTTGGGGTAAAAAGTTCTGAAAATATTTATTAAATCGAGTTGATCTAGTGTGTCATTTAAGGCTGCTGTTTCTTTGTTAATTTTCTGTCTGGAGGTTCTATCCATTGATGTTAGTAGGGTATTAAAATTCGCACTATTATAGTGTTGCTGTTGATCTCACCCTTTTTGTCCATCAAAATCTGTTTTATATATTTAGGTGCTCTTATATTAGGCACATATATTTTTATAATAGTTATATCTTCCTGTTGTAACGCTCCTTTTTCATTATGTAGTGACCTTCTTTATCTCTTATTATATAGCCTTTGTTTTAAAGTTTATTTTGTCAGATATTAGTATTGCTACCCCAGCTTTTCTTTCATTTCCATTTGCATGAAATATTTTTTTCCATCCCTTTATTCTCAGTTTATGGGTATCTTTTGTTATGAGGTGGGTCTCTTGTAGACAGCATATGTATGGGTCCTGTTTTCGTATTCATGCAGCTACCCTATGTCTTTTGATTGGAGCATTTAATTTATTGACATTTAAAGTTATTATTTATATGTAGTTGTTTATTGCCATTTTATTCTTTAAATCTATAATCCTCTTTTTATTGATTTCTTTTTTCTTTGCTCTTTTTACAGCAGGCCTCTTAACATTTCCTACAGTAGTGATTTGGTTGTAATGAATTCCTTGAAATTTTTAATAGTCTGGGAAGCTTTTTATTTCTCCTTCAATTTTAAATGATAATCTTGCTGGATAAAGAAGTCTTGGTTGTAGGTTCTTGTTTTGCATTACTTTGAATATTTCTTGCCATTCCCTTCTGTCCTAAAGTGTTTCTGTTGAGAAGTTGGATGTCATTCTTATGAGGGCTCCTCTATTGGTAATTGACTTCCTTTCTCTTTCTGCTTTTAGTATATTTTCTTTATCTCTTAGCTTTGGTATTTTAATTATGATGTGTCTTGATGTAAGCCTCATTGGGTTTTTCTTTACCGGGACTTTCTGTGCTTCTTGAACTTGTGTGACTTTTCCCTTCATCAATTTAGGAAAGTTTTCAGCTGTGATTTCTTCAAACACGTTCTCTATCCCGTGTTCTTTCTCTTCTGCTTCAGGAACCCCTAAGATGCGGATGTTATTTCTCTTCATATTGTCACAGAGTTCTCTTATAGTTTCCTCAGACTTTTTGAGCCTCTTTTCTTTTTGCTGCTCTGTTTCTGTGTTTTTATTTATCTTGTCCTCTAATTCGCTGATTCTGTCCTATGCTTCCTCCAGCCTGCTGTTGATTTCTTCTAGTGTAGTCTTCATTTCTGATATTGTAACTGTCATTTCTGATTGATTCCTTTTTATAATTTCAGGGTCTTTTTTGATGCTTGCAGTTTCTTTATTTAGGTGCTCTTTAAGTCCATCCATTGTAGCTCTGAGATCTTTAAGCATCCTAACAATTATTATTTTAAACTCTGCATCTGGTAATTTGGTTACTTCTATCTCATTCAGTTCTTTTTCTGGGGATTTCTCTTATTGATTTATATGGATTACATTTCTCTGCCTTTTTTTTTTTCTGTGTGTGGTTTGCAAGCTTGTTGGGGTTATGGGTCTGAGGTTGGTATATGGAATGCAGCTCCTCCTCCAAGTATTTATCCCCTCAACCTCTGCTGGTTTCTCAGATTTTAATTCTCCTTAACTAGTAGAGCCACTTCAAAGTCTTAATTTCCCTGCTGTTTGTTTGCTGAGCCCAGCCGGGAACTTCTGTGTTTAGGATGGGTGTGGTGGGCATATCTTGCTCTTTGGCCCCAGTTGAAACTCTATTCAGGAATGCAGTGGGTGAAACTCTGAGAACCAGAAGGTGTGGTCTGCCCAGTTACTCCTAAGAATGGGGCATGTTCTCCATATCAGAAGGGGGAGGTGTAGCTCTGGCCTTCCCAGAAACCTGAGTCACTGCCCCTCCCCTTTACTTCCTCCTTTCCAAATGGCCTTTTGCGCTGATTGGAGCTGGAGAGTTTTTTGGAGTTGGGTCAACTGGCTCCATGCTAGCCTTGTGCTGAATGGAGGGAGTGACCCTCCCCCCCAGTTATGGCCTCCTTGGCACTGGAGAATGACTCAGCTCAAGTATTCTTCTCCCAGTCATCGTTTGTGTCCCCATGCCTCAATCTCCCCACTCTCTTCATGCAGGACCAGTCCTCTCAGCCCTCCTCACCCCCAGAGCCCAAGGCAAGTGGCTATGAGCAATATTTTCTGAGCTGGCCCTTTAAGACTGCAACTTCTTTGCTAGCCATTTCCCACAGACAGAAATCCCGCTCTTCTCCCCACTCAATGCTGTCAGGCTGTCTCCTCCAGTCTCTGGGTTTCTATGCTGGGGCTCCAGTCCTGGGACTGAGGACCCCTGCCTCTCAGGGTCTTTCTTCCCACAATGAGAAACCCTCTGGATCCTCAGCTGCCCCTCACTCCTGGAAACAGGAAAGCCCCCACTGCATCCCTGCACTCTTACCAGGCTCAGTGTGGTTTCTTCTGTGCTACTTGGTTTTCGAGTCCTGTTCTTTAGTCCAAAATTGGTTTTTCATGATGATTGTTTTTAAATTAATTTGTATTCAGTTTGGTCCTGTGAGGTGGCAGTTTGTCTGTCTGCCTACTCTACTGACATCTTGGAATCTCTCCCAATGTTTTTAAATTTTTAAAATCTCCATCACTATAATTTTATCTTTTTGATGATGCTCTATAAATGGATTCATAAAATATGTAACCTTTTGAGATTGGCTTTGTTTACTTAGTATAATGTCTTTAAGATTTATCCAAGTTGCTGCATATATCAAAGTTTATTTTCATTGGTGAGTAGGATTTCATCTTATGGACATAGCACAATTTGTTCAGTGATTTGTTCATTTGTGACAGACAAATTGATGGCCCTTCCAAGGATGTCCACATCCTAATCCCTGGGACCTATGATATATTACACTACACAAAAAAGGAGAAATTATGGTTGCTAACCATATGAACTTAAGATGTAGAGTTGTCATGGGTTAGCCTGGTGGGCCCAGTGTAATCACAAGTGTCCTTAAGTGGAGAAGAGGAAGTCTGAAGGGTCAGAACCAAAGAATTGAAGGTGGCCAGACAAGTTTTTATCATAATGTTGACTGAATATGGAAGGGGCCATGAGGCAAAGAATACAGGCATCCTCTTGAAACTATTATATTGTAAAATTGACTTACTTTCTTTTGATATGCAGTTCTATGAATTTTAAACACAGGTATGTATTTCTTTTAGGAATGTTTTAAAATACAAATTCAATTTATTTATTTAATAGATATAAAGTTCTTCAAGTTATCTATTTTATCTTGCATGAGTTTTGGTAGTTTATGGGTTTTGAGGAATTAATCCATCTTATTTAATTTGTTGAAGTTTTGTGCATAGAGTTGTTAATAGTATTTTATTGTCTATAGGGTCTGTAATGACATCCACTCTTTGGTTACCAAATTCTCTTAGTTTTTCTTCATCTGAGAATATCTTCATTTTACATTTATTTTAGAAAGATATTTTCACTGGATATAGAATTCTGTGTTGATAGTTCTTTATATTCAGCACTTTGAAACAGTTGTGCTTCTTCCTCTCAGCTTTCATGGTTTCTCATAAAAAATCTTTTGGCCTTTGAATCAGTGTTCACCTAGAGATAATGTGTCTTTTTTCTCTGGCTTGTATTCAAATGTTTCTTTTTACTTTGCTTTTCAAGAATTTGGGTAGTGATGGCAAGTTCAATTTTTTTGATTGTCTACCCCAGATCTATTCTTGTTCCTCCTTGCTGATGTGGCCCTGAGTTTGTTCAGGTATCAGGGCACACACAGTTTATTAAGATTCAGGGCTTGCTTTTATAATTGGTCTAGCCAGTGGTCAGCAAACTCATTAGTCAACAGAGCCAAATATCAACAGTACAATGACTGAAATTTCTTTTGAGAGCCAAAAATTTTAAACTTAAACTATATAGGTAGGTACATTCCTTATTGAGGTAGTGCTCGCAAGTGGTATTTTGTGGAAGAGCCACACTCAAGGGGCCAAAGAGCTGCATGTGGCTCACAAGCCACAGTTTGCTGACCAGGGGAGGCAACTGTAGTCATCCCCTTTCTTTTTCCAGCGATTAGCTTAGTTGTGGTCACTTGACCCAGTTCTAGCTAAGGTGATAGAAGAGTGATTCAGCTGGGAAGTTCTTGGAAAATATTTTTCTATCAGGTTAAAAAAATTAATACACACAGAATTAGTATATTCTTTCCTACTTTTAGCACCATTATGTGAGGATGTGATTTGTGGGACTACTTCAGTCTCCTCACACCCATGAAGGAAACCGAGGAGTTCAGCCAGAGTTCTGACATTGTTGAGGTACAAAGGCAACCTTAGGACAGCCTACTTTGAGACTTTGTATATGAGGTTATTAATTGACCTCTATTGTTTAAGCCACTTTTAGTTGTATACTCTGCTACTTCAGTCAAAAGCATCCTAACTGATGTAAGGACCATGTATGTTTTGTTCACCACCATCAACTAATGCAGTGCTTAGCATATGAGTAGGAGATTAATAATTGTTTACTGGATTAGTGAACGACATTACTGTTCAATCTTACTGATGAGTCTATTCTGAGTCTTGGTTATGGTGACAAGGTACCAGGTCGGTCCAGAAGGCTACCTGAGTCCTTGCCTGGGTAACCAGCCTTGAGTTGCAGTTACTTGTCCATTGAGTCTGGTCTTTTCTTGCTCTTGAGCTCCTTCAGGATGGGAGTTACACCAATGGCCAGCAGTGCCTCCCAGCTCTCCCTGAGACCTACCTCTGCCCAGACTGTGAAAGGATAGCCTGATTTCATATCTTCTGTTATTGAGTGCCTTCTGGAGAGGAACTATGTGTTGCTTTCTGATGAACTGTCCAGCCATAAACCACCTGCCTAGATTGCCAAATTTTGTCTACTTTTTGTCTATTCCCATATCTCTTGAGACTGTGTTTCACCTGCCTTCCTGGGGCACTCTCACCCACCTACCACCACCATCTCTTATATCTTGTCCACTATATGAATGCCTGCAACTACTGGCAGGTGTGACCTGTAATCATGACTCAGCCATCCCTGGTATGACCAGGTATGTTCTATCACAAACTTCCCAGGCCCTGGAGGGCTCTTTTCCTAATACACTCAGAAGCAATTTCTGTTATCAACTGACAGAACTAGTCAGATGCTAATGAACGTTGACAATTATTTCTTTGGCAGGCTAGTCAGCTTTACCTGTGACTGAAATGACCAGCAGAAACTGAGCTAAAAGAGGAACAAGAAAATTCTCCTCTGCTCATGTTCACCGCTAGGATTAAATAGAGCTCAAGGTTTTTTGAAATCTCTGTACAAGGACATTTCAACCTTGCTGTTTATAAAATCTGAGAAAGTAAACTTATTTTCAATCTTATTAAAATTATCAAAAACTAGGAATGGAGGAAATTTTTAGTAAATTATAAAATTACATGACAAGTCAAAAATGAAACTGATCCAAATGTTCATTACCAATACAATGGTAATTCAACTGTGGTATATTTATACGACAGAACACTGTATTAATGAGCAGGAAAGAACTACAACCATGTGGATAAATTTCAAAAGATGATTCTGGGCTAAAGAACTCTGTTGCATACATATTATAGGATTCCATTTATTTTTAAGTTAAAAATCAACAGACCCAGTATTTTCATTTTGTATCTGTTCCCACAGGTTATGTAGCCAGTCCTGGATATAAATATTGTTTTGTGTGGTGCAGGGTAAGTATTGGTAATAAAAATCTATTTTAAATGAACTAAGTAATTTGATAGTAAAAGGAAAATATTATACAACAACAAATCATTTCAATGCAAAATATAATTTTCTAATTTATTTATTTTTCTGCTAAATTTCTGTACCACTAGTTGACTTAAAACAAGGTACCAAATAGAAAGTGAAATAATAAGTACAAATCTTGAAATAGTCTTATTTAAAAACTAGAAAGAGATCTTAAAAATAATCTGATTCATCCATTTTTTTTTTTTTTTGCAAATGGAGAAAAATTATGCCTAAAAAAATAAGTGATTTGCAAAGAAATTGAGTCAACTGTGCAAGTGGTGGTCAATGAAAATTGATCAGCGTAGTGCAATATTTGAAGACTCAGTGATATTTGGAAATTTCTGGCAAGGTTTCTGGAACACTTCTTTTTCCATGCCAGAAAAAGCTTCTTAGCCAGGCCAAAATAATAAACTTTGCTTTATACAGAATCATTTTCTGGAGAGAAAGTATACAAGCAAATTGATTATACTTTGTGTAAAATAATTATCTTAATGTAGCATCTGCCATATGCAATTTTCACTTGGAAACAGAAATAGCTGTCAGAATGGGTCTGCCACAGATAGTTGGTTAGCATCGACTTGACCCAACTCAGTGTCTGCCAGATATAGATACCAGTGGCCAACAAAGATGCTGGCATGTGGCTGGGGCACTGGGCTTGCATTTCAGCCTACCTCTGTTTGGCTTCACTCACCAGATTTGGGTGGCTGGGTCATGGATGCATTCTCCTTCAAATAAATGACATTTCTGGGCTGAGAATATATGAATGAATTATAATTTTTAAGTAGCTAGGATGGGCCAGGAGTTCTGCTAGGTGACAGGAATGGAACACACCTCTGTTCTCAGAGAGTCCACAGCCTGGTTAGGGAGGCAGGTAGTTATAACTCAAGGCACTGAGTGCAGTTGTACAAAGGATAGTGGGATGGTGAGGTTAGTTGGTGGAGCCTTGCAGGAGAGTGGAAAGCAATGATGTGCTTCCTGAGTCTAACAGGATGAGTGGCAGGTAGCGTGGTGAAGGGCCAGGATGGGCACAACATGGTAAGTAGTGCATAGAACATCAGGGGAGAGTGGGAGCAAGCAAGCGAATGGTTTTGAACAGCGAAGTGTGTGGTGGCTCAGAAAGATGGCAGCAGTGTGGACAATGGTTAGTGGATGATGAGGGCAAGATGATGGTAGGAAGTGGTCTAGGTAAGCAAAGATGAGAGTCTAAGCTACCAGGGCCCCTTACTGCTTTTCAGAGAAGGTGTCTGAAGAAAGTGGGGAGGTGAAGTTATCAGGCCTGATCATCTATGAGTGTGTAGGTTAAGAAAAAGGACAAAGAGGATTGGTTTTGTAGCCAAGGTGATGCAGGCACAGCAGTGCCATCACATAACGTGGACTTTGCAGAAGTGGATTTAAAGGGAAGGATGATGAATTCTTAGAGATGCTGAGTTTGAAGGGCCTGTGGAACATCTAGAGCAGTGGTTCTTAACCTTTTTTGAGGTACCGAACCCATCAGTTTCATATGCGCATACACCGAACCCTTCTTTAGTGATAAATAAAATATGATATTTTTTCCAAATTCAAGACATAGGTATATGTTATTTTACTGGTGCACAAAATGAGCAGTGCATGAACATCACCTTGCTCAAAGAACAAAACCAACAAAGTGCATGAATTCACAACAAATTATGGTATTACTTTATTCTGGCCTCTGCGGCAGAGGCTTCTCCGAACCCCTGAGACCGACTCATCGAACACCTAGGGTTCAATAGAACCCAGGTTAAGAACCACTGTCTTAAGGGCTTCATAGCTTCTACCCCCACACCCACCCACCACCTACTACTCTATTTAAATTCTCCTTCCTTGCTTCTGGCTCCCGGGAGTTTCCTTTCTTGTATGCCTGTGTACTAAAGAGAAACCTTGTTAAATTTTGAGGACCCCAGCCAGTTACTGAATGGCCCCGGGCCCACTGGAAGTTCAGGCAACCAATACTAATCTTGAAGCCAGACTTCATAACGGCAGAGACCAGGAAAGAAAGGCACCAGGAAAGAGTGTAGACACTCTGCCTTGTGGGCCAACAAAGGACCTGAGCTCAGAATTTTGCCTTATCGGTGCACAACCTGCCTTTTGCTGGAACCAGGTTCTTTGAATTTCTGCTTGGAGAGACCTGCTGAACTCATACCCGAATGAGATGATATGGCTCTCCCTTCCAAGTAAACAAGAAATCCAGCTTTGTTTGGGATCACATTTGGTGGTCTTTGTTTCTTACTGTCAAACACATATCTCTTTTTTATTTAAAAAAAATATACACACACACATAGCCTTTCTGTATATTTGCAGAAGAACTGTGGTGGGATTGGTTTACACATCGGCTAAGTCTGCCTCCGTGTCTGGAAGTTCAGGTCACTTCTGTGGCATTTATAGTGTTGGATCAAATGGTATTAAGTCCACAAAGGTCCTCAAGGTCAGGGGAATATGGACAAAAGTCACCAAAGGAGGGAATAACAAAAGTGTCTTTCTCGTGCTGCAGAAGGGCTCTCGGCTGCCCCGGCCAAGGGCATGGCTTGCTCTTCAATGCAAAGTCGCAGAGGCGGAAGGTCCACTTTCTGTGTAGTCAGGAATCTGGGTTCTCACCATCAGCAGCCAAACGGGTTAGAGAACATTTGTCAGCTGGAGAACTCGCTGATCTAGAAAGAGGGACTTTGCAAAGGACAGCCCAAAATATATATATATTTTAATTTATGGAAAACTGGTAGTGATTTTTTTCATGTGCCAGCTGCTGACAAGCATTTTTATTTAAAGATATACCAGGTGGAAAAACAGTAGAATGTTTCAAGGAACATTTCAGTTCAGGAGAGTGCTGTGCCAGGGGTCACTTGAGGGATGAGTCAGAGAAGTTAACAAACTCAGCAGCATAGAATGTGAGGGATTGAAGCTGAATTCGGAATGGAGGTAGCCTCCTCAGGTGACTCAGAGCATGTGTATTGGGACTCAGATGGGGATCGGGACTGGGCTCCCTGGGTAATCATGACCCCTCTGTGCCTCAGTTTCTACATCTGTAAAACGGCAGTGAAAATTATACCTACCTATAGAGCCGTATGGGATTCAATGCAGGAAAAGGACTTGGAGCAGTAACTGACACATAGGGGAAGTGACATACACTCAGCTGTTATGGCAACATAATAGGATGTTAAAATCTCAGAAGTTTGTTGAGATGAGTCCTCTGAGCTAAAAACAGTGTCAAGTGCTCCCTCCATCCCATGGGAGTCACTAAACCAGTTAGGCCTTCTGTTTAGATCATGTATGTTGCAAAAGGGGTGACTAGAGGCTGATTTTGCCAAAGTCAGGGAGATGGAAGATTATGTAGAGGAGAGTGATTATTCCTTTAGAGAGAGAGAGTTGTTGGAGAACTGTGGAGCTGCCACCTTCCAGAGAACAGAGGTATTTCTCTATTACATTGAGCCAAGTGAGGAGAAGTTGTCAAGCAAACTACTCAGAGAGCTTGGCCTGCACCTCCTAGAATTTGGGGACATGATAAAAGGTCCCTGACACACATCTGGGAAAATATATAGGTGAGAAGTTGTAGCTAAAGAGGCCAGAGTAGAAAAGTAGAGTAGCATGGAAAAGAGGTCACTTTTTAAGGGGAGGGGGCCCACAAAGATATGGATCTCTTGGAAGCGATCCCGCAATGAATTGTCTTGAAAAGGATACTTCCCAAGAGAGAAGTCTTCCTGGGTTAAAGTGATCTAGGCAGAAAGAGGCTGGAGGATTGCTGTTACATGCAGAGACTGAGGGAGTAGGGGGAGTCATAAACAGCCAGCCAGAAGGATAATCCTCAAATCAGAAAATTGGTGTTGAAGCTCATGCGTGCGTGGTGTGTGTGTGTGTGTGTGTGTGTGTGTGTGTGTGTGTGTGTGTGTGTGTGTGTGTGGAGGGGCAATGTCTTAGGGAACTCACAAAATGTGCCAGAGAAGAGTTAGCATTTGGACATCCATCCCACGAGAGGACATCAGTGCCAGATTGCAACTGTACCTTTTTAAGAAAAGAAACATCTTTTTTCTTTACCAACTTCATCTCACCTGGGGAAGCCTGAAGCAGACTTGTGGGAGAGGGTAGGAAGAATAGGTAAACAATGTTTGGAAATAATGACGAAGTCAACCTTGCCCCATTCCCTTCCACACTGTGTTAGACTTAATGAGGGAGGAATTTTCAATTAGGCAAGTTTAAAGTGAGCAAAGTGCATTTGCAAAGGCAGATGTGAAAGATATTAGCTTTCAGTACTCGCACCTTACCAAGCTTGAAGGTTTTCGGTCGCTTTTCCAAGAAGCAGAGCCTGAGACAGGTATGCAAACCCCAGAATTTATTGAGAGTGATGGCAGGAGAAACCACTAGGGATGGAGTGAATAAGGATAGATAGGGGAAGAAGTTAAGCCAGTGGTTCTCAAAGTGTGCGCCAGGGCGCACTGGTGCACCCTAGAAGATTTTCAGGTAAGTTTCCTTCCTGGCTCTCAGATGGCTGGTTCTGGCTGCATTCTCATGTGGCCTTTCCTCTGTGGCACATGAGAGAAGGAGCTTTCTTGTCTCTGTCAAATCAGTCCTAGTGGATTATGGCCCTACCCTTATGACCTCATTTAATATCGACTACCTCCCAAAGGCCTTATCCCCAAATATAGTAATAATGGAGTTAAGGACTCAACATATGAACTTGAGAGGGACACAATTCAGTCTAGGTTGTGGACATTCCAGCCTGGACATCCAGGCTCTATCTACATAGCCTACTAACAGTCTTTTTTTTTTTCTTTGTCTACCTCTTAGGACTTGAGGTGTCATATTAACAACATGGTCTACTCTTGGAAAGACTAACCCAGAGAAAAAGCCTCTAATCTTGGAAATGGGCTTTGGACATTTTGGGCAGGTATATTTGAGGTCCCAGATCAGTACTATCCAATGCAATGATGGAAATATTCTATATTTGGGCTGTCCAATATGGTAGCCACTGGTCCCTTGAGAATTTAAAATGTGGTTAGTGTGACTAAGGAACTGAATTTTTATTTTTATTTAATCTTAAATTTAAATAGCCACATATAGCTAGTAGCAACCATATTGTTCAGTAAAGATGTAGAAGTTGGGAAGTAGACTCTATGTGAGCATGTTTCGTGGCCCCACAGACATCTTGTCCTGTGGGTAGCTACCAGATTGTATTTTTCAAAGATGGCCAAACTTGCATATTTATCCCATCCCACATACTCTTCTTACAATGTGATTGACACACCTCTCTACCAAGATATGGGGTCTGTGTTCTCCCAAGGCAGGGAACTGTGACTTCCTGGTCTAAGGAAGAATGATATGTGACTTCCAAAGCTGTCATAAAAAGGACACAGCTTCTGGCTTTTGCCTGACATGTGTTCTCCCTTTCCCTTTCTCTCTCTCTCACTCTCTCCCACTCTCCCTCCCTGTCTCTCTTTCCCTCTCTCTTTCTCCCCCCCCCCACATACACCCTTAGAACTCTTGCTTTTGGAACTGTGGAAACAAGTAAAGACCCAAATGAGGACAAGCAAAGGCTATTTAATTCACAGCTTGTGTAGCACGAGAATCAGCCAGCATCACTTGTGTTTTGCAGAGATCCAAGGACAGGCGGAGGAGTGGAGGAAAGGAAGGTTTCTGGTAAGCCCTGATAGGAGGGTATTGGTACAGTAGACTTTCTGCTAGTAGGCGGGCTAAATGGAAGCAGGCACTCTATGTGATTGGTTAAGAGAACATATTTGGCTTTCTTTGGTTAGTCCTAAGTTGGGAATAGGGACAAAAATTAGGAAAGCTATCAATTATTAATCAAGTCCAGGCTGTTAGAAGCTAATTGTTATAGCGGTTGTGGTTGGCTTCCTGGGCTGTTGCTGCTTATTGTGGGTCAGAGTTCTATTTTCATATATGGTCTAGCCGTTATCGATTTGTATACTCAGCCCTTGGAACCTAGCCACCATCCTGTGAGGAAGCTTCCCATGTGGACAAGATCTAAGCTCCTCTGACTGCTGCTAAACCGACTAGCCAACTCTGGAGTGAACCTCCTTGATCTAGATCCTCCAGTCCAAGTCAAGCCTTCAGATGACTGTACTCTCGGCTGACATCTGCTGGCAACATTATGAGACCCTGAACCAGAATCACCCAACAAACTACTCTCAAATTCACAACCCATAGAAACCACAACAACTATAAATGTTTGTTCATTTTAAGTCACCATTCTGTGGTGATGTTTAATGCCACACTGGATAACTAATATAAGAGAGGAGAGCAACAGAGAAGGGCCATCCCAGAGCCCACAAAGGCACAGGGCCGGGGACAGGGTCTTTTGCCTGGATTTAAGGGTAGTGTTAATGAAAGGATATTGATATTGCACTGGCCAGTTGGCTCAGTGGATAGAACGTCAGCCTGGCATGTGGACATCCTGGGTTTGATTCCCAATCAGGGCACACAGGAGAAGCGACTATCTGCTTTTTACCCTTCTTTCCTTCCCTCCCTCCCTCCCTCCCTCCCTCCCTCCCTTCTCTCTTTCTTTCCTCTTGCAGCCAGTGGCTTGATTGGTTTGAGCCTTGGTCCCTAGGCACTGAGGGTAGCTCAGTTGATTAGAGCATCGACCCCAGATGGGGGTTGCCGGGTGGATCCTAGTTGGGGTACATGTGGGAGTCTGTCGTTCTATCTCCCCGCCTAAAAAAAAGACACTAAAATAAAAAAGGATACGTGTTGATTTTGTTTGTTTCAGTACCTTGGTATTTCCTAGGGGATGATGGAAATTTATACAAAAGAGGAACTTGGAGGACTGATCAGGTGTTTGAGATCAGATTTTTTTTTTTAATAAAAGCTGTAACAAAAGAGCCCTTTATGTGGCATACACAAACAAACCAAAATGCAATGAGACCAGTTTGCTTGATTGTGAAAGCATACAAAATGTACACATTTTTTAATAGTCACAATGGAAGGAGATCTGCTTAAGCCGATGATGCTGTCTGTCATTTTTTAAAAATGCTGAGAAACTTCTCTTTCAGAATTGCCTACAAAGCTGGATTATAAGCTTCACAGGAAATCAGACTCATCAGTCAAACTGAGACTTGGTTGGTGACCCCAGACAGCATTTCCCAGCTGGATCACCCAACCCACTCAGCAGACTTCTCTCTGAATGTCTCAGAACTGTTTCTAAAACTCACATGCCCCATTGAAGATACATGCTGTCAGAGTTATCTTTCTAAAACACATCTCAGATCATGTGCTTTGGTGGCTCTCCATGGCATAGAGACTAAAACCCCAACTTCTCAGCCGTATTTTCAAAACCTTCTATAATATGCAACCCCACCTATCTTTTCAATTCTATCATCCCAGAACTTACCATTGATCAGCACCATTTACTGAGGCTCTATTATGTGCTCCACACTGTGTTGAGAGCCATGCATAACCTCTTAATTATTCTTCTATGATTTAGTAAGGCCAATGTTATCTGTATAGTATAGAAAACAATAGAAAAGTGATCACTAGCAGTTTGTGTAGTCCTTATAGTGTACTAAGCCACTATTCAATTGAAATATCATGAGTCATATGTACCATTTAAAAATTTTTAATTGCCACATTGAGAAAAAAAATGTAGGATTGGTTTTAATAATGTTTAAACAGTGAGTATACAATCAATATAAAAGCTTATTAATGATATATTTCATACTCTATTTCTGTGTGTAGTAAGTCTTTAAAATCTGCTGTATATTTCAGTTTCACACCTATAGCACATCTTAATTTGGATACTAAATTTTCATTGGAAATAGTTTATCTGAATTTCGATTTCATAAAAAGTCCAGTGGAAAAAGTAGGTTCACATACTCAAGTTGTTCCAAACATAAAAGATTTCCAATACCTAAATCAAGTACCAAAAAATCATTCTTTCCCTATTGTCATCCATATTGACAAAACTGTTTCAATTAAAATGTTTAATTTCAATCAATTAAGATGAAATAGAATGAGAAAACTTAGTTTCTCAGTTGTATTAGCCACATACCAGGTGCTCAATGGCCGCATGTGGTTGGTGGCTCCTTGTCGGAACTCTGCACACTGTACTGCAGTCAGCACAAGCATAGGAGGCGGATGCTGTTATTATCTTCATTTTATAGACAAATAAACAGAGGCACAGACAGGTAGTAACTAGCTTTAGTACATATAGCTAATAAGCTGAAGCTCAGAATGGTCAATTTGCCCAATTTGACTTAGCTAATACAGGTTGGAGTCAGGATTTGAACTCAGGATTATTTATATCTGAAGCCTCCATTTTTATCAACTGTGCTAGTCTGCTTTATACACTGACTTATCACGCTTCTCAAAAACACTTTCCTCTCTTGTTTCTGGACTTTTTTAAAATTTTTATCAGACTGTTCCCTCTTTCTGAAATGCCTGGCAAGGTCCATTTTGAGTATTATTTATTCAGTCTTATAGTCAGTCATGCGATCACCTTTTCAACAAGTATTGCCAGCCACTTTTCAAGTATCTCCCATGTAAGAGAGAGTAGTGATCGATACAGATGTAACCTGTGCCCTCACAGTCTGTCTAGTCTAGAAAAGCACTTCTCAAATGTTGGTCTTGAACCCTGTAATACTCTAAAAGTTAATTGAGGACCCCAAAGGGCTTTTGATTATGTGGGTTATAGCTGTCAATATTTATTGTATTAGAAATTAAAACTAAGAAAATTATAAAATTTTTATTTATTTAAAAATAGCAATGAACCTATTTATTATATTTGAACATAGATAATGTATAACTTATGAAAAGAAACCTATATTTTTCAAAACAAAAACAAATTAATGAGCGGCATTGTTTTATAATTTTGCTAATCTCTTTAATATGACTTAATAAAAGACAGCAGGATTCTCATCACTGCTTCTGTCTTTGATCTGTTAGAATATGTTGTGCTGGTTGAGGTGGGGTTTTTTTGTTTTTTGTATTTTCCCATAGTAAAAAGCTGGGGCAGGGGAGGCATATAGACTCCCACATGCACCTGACCAGGATCCACCTGGCATGCCCACCAGGGGGCAATGCTTGGTCCCTCTGGGCTGTTGCTCCGCTGCATCAGAGCCATTCTAGCACCTGAGGCGGAGGCCATGGAGCCGTCCTCAGTGCCCAGGCCAACTTTGCTCCAATGGAGCTTTGGCTGCAGGAGAGGAAGAGAGTGATAGAGAGAAAGGAGAGAGGGAAGGGTGGAGAAGCAGATGGGTACTTCTCCTGTGTGCCCTTGCTGGGAATCAAACCCGGGACTTCCACACTTCGGGTCAACGCTGTACTGCTGATCCAACCAGCCAGGGCCTGGTTGAGGTTTTTAAACATAATCTGGTCTCATCCAAATATTGTAATTGGAAAACAAAAATCAACAAGTGGTCATTTATTTATTTATTTTTCTTTTTTATTTTTTTGTAACAGAGACAGACAGAAGGTCAGATAGGGACAGGAAGAGAGAGAGATGAGAAGTATCAACTCTTCATTATGGCTCCTTAGTTGTTCATTGACTGCTTGCTCATATGTGCCTTGACGGGGGGGGGGGGGGGGGCTACAGCGTAGCGAGTGAATCCTTGCTCGAGCCAGTGACCTTGGGCTTTAAGCCAGCAACTATGAGGCCATGTCTGTGAACCCACACTCAATCCAGTGACCCCACGCTCAAGCTGGTGAGTCCGCACTCAAGCTGGATGAACCCCCACTCAAGCTGGCGACTTTGGGGTTTTGAACCTGGGTCCTTCATGTCCCAGTCTGACACTCTATCCATTGTGCCACTGCCTGGTCAGGTAACAAGTGGTGATTTCTTAGAGTTAGCAACAATACAGAACCTGAAACCATATCAAATGGTAAACATATAAAATAAACTTTTCATATATTAAAATTACATTAAAGCTTATTAGTCTATCTTGCATTTTCAATGGGTCATACATGTGATTTTGCCCCATACATTCATTTAGAAACATTAATTCACTGAATTATACCATATCTCTTTCAAATGTTGATACATTTCATTATATAATATAGAAAAATTACACTAATTAATATTAGCACTGATCACATCAGAAATGTCTTTAAATGTTGGAAAGCTGTCAAGCTTGTGGTGACAAATATAATTTTTCCAAAATTCCAATTTTATTTAAATGCTTTAATCTTACCATTGGCAACATATACTGTGAGTCATTTTAACTTTGTTCATTTTTAAGAAAACATCTGCCAAAGACTTGGATCTAAACACCATAGTTTAACTGCCCGTTGTTCTTTCAAATAACAATGGTGCTTCGTGAAAAAGGCATCTGGCTCAGCTCACAATCCAATCACACAAGTGCTTTTCCTCGAGATGACCATTTTATCGTGAGTGTATAGCAGAGGGCTTTATGCAGACTTTATTTGCCATGTAGAATATTAAACAAACACATTCAAGGGTTGCAATTAATAAAATTAATCATTTTTACTGCTTAACCAAGGACATTCTTAAGTAAAACTAGCATTTTATCTTTTTCTGTGGGTGGATGGGTGAAGAAGTCAATGACTTAAGGTACAGCTCATGGTCACTGTCATGATGTACCTTAAGGTACCAGCAATTTTGCCCCTGGTTGCTTTTGTACGATCAATACAGTGGAAAAAGGTAAATAGCATTTTAGTATTATCGTGGAAATCATTTTGACCTTGTGCACCTGGTGAAATGACCTCAGAATCCCAGGGCTCTGAGAACTGCGCTTTGAAGACCAATATTCTAGAGAGACAGATAATTACACAGGTACCTGAGTAACTGGCCAATTCCAAGGGGTCAAGGAGAGCTAATGGACATGTAAGATTAGACCAAAGCCCAAGTGGGTGAAGGGCAGGGTAAGGGAAGAGAGTGTCAGGCGGAGGCAGTAGTGTGTGTGAAAGCTGGAAAAGAGAGGCAGGTGGGAGGAACTCCAGGAGGTTCATTGGGCCGGAACCTGAAAGAGCACAAGGAGAACAGTTAAGTGACGAGGTCAGAGAGTTGGGCAGGACCAGCCTGGGGCCGGTCTGGCAATATGCCTTGAGGACATTACATTCCCTCTGCTTTCTCCTGAAAATATTTAACCTGAATCTAATCTTGAGGAGATGACCATATAAATCCAATTTAAGTACGTTCTGACAAACAACCTGCTTGGTTGTCCACAAAATGTCAAGGTATTGAAAGAAAAAGGATATGGAATCGTTCTAAGTGAAAGGATACTAAAAAGACAGGACAACTAAAAGCATTACATATGTTGGGTGGGCAGAAAAAATATATTATGCTTACTTTGTTAAAGATGGCGCTGCCCACGTGGAAGCCTGTTGCCCAGGTGATAATATTAGTTGCCCTTCTTACTTGGGATGGGTGTGATTATATTAATGTGTGTTGGGGGCAGGCTGTGGGCAGGCAGAATCCTTGTAGCCTGGGGCTTGGTTTTAAGACTGAGCCTTTCCCACCCTTCCTGATGTAGGGTGCTGCACTCTCATAAGGAATCCCCTTATGCCTCAGATAAGTGACTTTGTATCAGAGACTTCCTTGTTTGTATATTGGATTAGAGGTTTTTATTTCTACACTATAAAGTGGGGCAGACCAGGAGTTTGCTCTCGGTTCCTGAGATTAGCATTAGAGAGGAGAGCAGAGAAAGGCCACGTGGAGGAGGCCAGGAGAAGCAGCCAAGATGGTGGAGTGCTGAGGGACAAACCAGTTAGTGTAGAGTTTGTACAGAGAGAAGGAGATGAGGAACAGAGGTGGATAAGTCTGGTGAGCTGGAAACCTTTGATTTTAGGAAACTTGCATAAGTCAGTGGCTTTGGGAGCCCTGAATGGAAAGGGAAGTGTTTTCCCATTGTGTGTATTTCTTGCCTGCCGGGTGCAAGCTAGGATTAAAGATGATGGTCTACCAGTTCTTGGCTTGGTTGTTTCATTACCGTCTGTCTGAATCTAACGCAGACCTGCATGAGCCAGGTGGCTGTGATGGTGGTCGCGGCTACTGGCTTTACAACATAATCCTTGATTAGATCTCAGATCAAAAAACATAAGTAACAATAACTATAAACAATGTTATTGAGACAATTGGGGAAATTTGAGTACAGACTGCATTTTATATAATGATATTGTATCAAGGTTAAGTTTTTTTAATGTTGTTGGGCAGATAAAATATATTATGCTCACTTTGTTAAAGATGGCGCTGCCCACATGGAAGCCCATCACCCAGGTGATATTATTTGCCCTTATTCTTGGGATGGGTGTAGGGGAAAGGCTGTAATGTAAGCAGGCCAGGTCGTTATGGCCTAAGGCTTGGTTTTAGGAGTAAGTTCTTCTCCACACCCTTGACTGATTGGATGATGTAGGGTGGTGCACTCTCCTGAGGAATCCCATTATACAGAGACTTTCTTGTTTGTACAATTGGATTAAAGGTTTTGATTCCACGGTATAAAGTGGGAGAGACCAGTAGCTTGATCTCTCTCTTGGTTCCTGAGTTCCTGAGGTTAGTATTAGAGAAGAGAGCAGATTAAGGCCACGTGGAGAGGAGAAGCAGCCAAGATGGCTGAATGCTGAGGGAGAAGCCAGTTTGTTAAGAGTTTGTGCAGGAGGAGATGGGAAACAGAGGTGAATAAGTCTGGTGAGCTAGAAACCTTTGATTCTAGGAAACTCAGATAAGTCAGTAGCTTTGTGAGCACTGAATGTGTGGGTTTTGGACCCCAGTGTGTGTTTTTGCTTGCCCGCCAGGTGCAAGCTAGAATTAAAGCTGATGACTCACCAGTTTTTGGCTCCTGTGTTTCATTACCGACTGTTTGAATCCATTGCGAACCTGCATGGGTCAGGCGGCTGTGATCCTGACCCCGACTACTGGCTTTACAAATGTGATCATTGTATATTGGTTATGTAGGAAATTGCCCTTGTTTTAAGTGTATTTAGGGGTGAAGTATTAGGATGTCTGTGACTAATTTAATTCTCAAATGACTCATCAAAAACTACTTGTATGTATATAGAGAAAGAGCAAGAGCTATGAGCAATGTAGCAAAATGTTAATTGAGCGTAAGTGCAGGGTATAAAGGCATTCATTTTACTATTCTTGAACGTTTTCAGTGGGTTTGGAAAATTTTCAAGCTATAATGTTGGAATATAAGGAACTAAACCTTTACTTTAGAATCAGTGGAATCCATGGAATGATATTTAACAAAGAGGTAACATTAAGACTCTGGCATCAAAATCCAATTTGAACAAGAAACTTATTGGCTTGTGTGACTGTGGTGAGATACCAAAGAATTGCAAAAATTAATATTAATATTTTAGGAGGAAAAGTCAGGCTTCTTACCCCATCCTTTCTATAGAGAATGGAGGGAGAAAAATGCAGAAGCTTTCTGGCTTGCAAGGAGGACTGGGTCATTTAGTTTAACTATAGAATAAAGGTTATCTGAAAAACTTCCTTTCCCTTTCAATAGGAGACAATGTCTGCATGCCCTACACTGATTTTAACTCTCCCTCCCTTTCTGGAATCCTGAGAGTAACATATACTTCTATGCCAGTGATGGGCAATCTTTTGAGCTTGGTGTGTCAAAATTAACCAAAAAAACGAGCATAACTTGGTGGTGTGTCACTTCGAGAAAAACAGCCTAACCGGAGTCCCAGAACTAGATGCTCTGCCGGAGTTCTGTTGTTTTGGCCTACAGACCTCCGGCACAGAGTGTCTACACTATAGCAAATGTTTTATCCTCGGCTACTGCACCTGGCCGTGCAGGAGCCAAGGATGAAATGTCCTTCTCGGGCATGTGACTCCACACTTCTCTGGTATGCGGCCACGTGTCATCGAAAATGGCTACACGCGTCAGTGCTGACATGTGTGTCATAGGTTCGCCATCATGATTCTAGGCAAAGGGAGGGGAGATAGACACTAAAGGATTTGTGAATGTCTTTTATATGTAAAACAACATCACTATTGTGTTACCTTGAAAGTATTAATGTTTTTTATTGATCCTCTAGACAAATGTTACTAAGCTTATTAGTGATTGTGTCATGCTTCTCCCAACCTGTATGTGGTCAAGGGTATATAACCAGCCTCAGAGTTATATTCGACACTGCACAATTTGGGTCAGCTATACCCTGTGTTAGTCATATGCAGCCGGCTTAATCAATAAATCTCCTCTTAAAAATTCTTCTGTATCCTGCCCTGGTGTCTCTACATAAACCCATGAAATGCTACTGTTGGTGAAATAAGTTTGTAAATATGATATATATGTTTGCTCACTTATAGTTTGCATTGGGTGTGGGGGACAGGTGATAAGCAGGCAGGGTCTTTATAGTCTAAGACTGTGATGGCAAACCTACGACATGTGTGTCAGCACTGACACACATAGCCATTTTCAATGACATGCGGCCACATACTAGAGAAGTATGGGGCCGCATGCCAAGGATGTTTCATCCTCAGCTCCTGCAGGGCCAGGTGCAGTAGCTGAGGATAAAACATTTGCTATAGTGTAGATACTCTGTGCTGGAGGTCTGTAGGCCAAAACAGCAGAACTCGGCACAGAGCATCTAGTTCTGGGACTTCCGGTTAGGCCGTTTTTCTCGAAGTGACACACCACCCGAGTTATGCTTGTTTTTTGGCAAATTTTGACACACCAAGCTCAAAAGATTGCCCATCACTGGTCTAAGGCTTAGTTTTAAGACTAAGTCTTTCCCACCCTTTTAATTCTATGATCTTCTCAACACTAAGTTTTTTACCACACCCTTGACTGTTGCATGATGTAGGGTGGTGCACTCTCATGAGGAATCCCATTATGCTTCAGATAAGTGACTTTGTATCAGAGACTTCCTTGTTGGTGTATTGGATTAAAGGTTTTGATTTCTACGCTATAAAACGGGGCAGAGGAGCCCATGCTGAAGGAGAGCAGAGAAAGGCCATGAGGAGGAAAGTATAAGCAGCCAAGATGACGGAGTACTGAAGGAGAAGCCAGCTTGTGCAGAGTTTGTGCAGAGAGAAGGAGATAGAGGACAGAGGTGAATAAATCTGGTGAGCTAGAAACCTTTGATTCTAGGAAACTCGGATAAGTCAGTGGCTTTGGGAGCCCTGATTGGAAAGGGAAGTGTTTTCCCACTGTATGTATCTCTTGCCTGCCGGGTGTGAGCTAGGATTAAAGCTAATGGTCTACCAGTTCTTGGCTCCGTTGTTTCATTACCGTCTGTCCAAATCAAATGCAAACCTGCATGGGCCAGGCGGCTGTGATGGTGGCCATGGCTACTGGCCTTACAGCTACTTCACAACATGACCAAATATGATGTGTGTTGCTGGTCTCCAAATTTCAGAATCCAGATCTCCTCAGGTCCTACCATTCCTGTATGGCCAATTGCCACCCGGCGGGCAAGAAATACACACAGAAGGAAAACACTTCCCTTTCCATTCAGGACTCCCAAAGCCACTGACTTATCCGAGTTTCCTAGAATCAAAGGTTTCTACCTCACCAGCTTTATTCACCTCTGTTCCCCATCTCCTTCTCTCTGCACAAACTGGCTTCTCCTTCAGCACCCTGCCATCTTGGCTGCCTCTTCTATGCAATGCTGATAGCAGGAACCAAGAGAGAGCAAGAGCCTCTTGTTCTGCCCATTTTATAGTGTAGAAATCAAAACCTTTAATCCAATATACAAACAAGGAAGTCTCTGATACAAAGTCACTTATCTGAGGCATAGTGTGAGGATTCCTCATAAGACTGTGCCACCCCCCATCATGCGACAGTCAAGGGTGTGGGGAAAAGCTTAGTTTTGAAAAGATCTTAGTATAAAAGGGGCGGGAAAGGCTTAGTCTTAAAACTAAGCCTTAGGCTAGTTTAAATGACTTTGCCGGTTTACAGCCTGTCCCCCACACCCAATGCAAACTACAAGCGAGCAAACATATACATCATATTTACAAACTTATTTGATTGACAACTCCACTTCCGAATCTTTCTCTTTTTTCTGTTTCTCTCTAACACTTTGCCCATTATTTTTCAACTGCAGACAGGAGTCCTGTGCCCGAGGAACATGGCCTCAGACGAGAGTGAGTTTATTTCCTTACTGACACAGAATCCCTTCTCCCTACTGTTTGAGGTTAATGAATCCCCAGGAAAGCATTCTGATGGGTCCTATGGGAACCAAAGGGTCGCCTCTTTGACCAGTTATTGAAGCCATTTATGTGGATGATGATAATTACTTCCTCCCATCTCCTCTTAGAATTTGATGCCAAGAAAGGACTAGATCTCCCAGAGATTTAGAGGGGGAAGTGCCAGTAAAGGATAAACTGGAAGGGAGGAGGAGGAGTCAGGGGGAGTGTTTCGCCTGTGATGTGGGCCTGAGGACTATGGAAGGAGGGAAGGAAGGATGGATTAAGTAGGAAGAGCCTCTGGCCACAGGACAGTTCTAAGATAGTCCCCATTAAGCTAAGAAAAAGTTCCCAAGAAAAAAATTGCCCACTGGAAAAGTCATACCACAGATAGGAATGTCCCAGCCCTTATTGACCATCATGCTCACCGTGTGGCTGGGGCAGCCTGGGGGAAGCAGGGTCTTCATATGCTTGATATCCAAAGTGCAGTAGCTGGAGCCTCGTGAGTCACATATGCCCCCGCCTCGCCAGCAGTTCCTGGAGAAGGAGGTCTACACTGTATACCTCATGGCTGCCACCTCCTGTTGGTCAGAAAGCAAGCAGAAAGAATGAAGGAAAAGGTGCTGGGCAGAAAAAAAAGAGGAGAAATGCAGGAACTGTTACACTGTATTTCTCCAAGAGGGAAAGAACCCGGCCTTTCTTTGATTATCAGCCCTCTGGTCTTTGCGTCTTTACATTCTTACACAGTAGTGAATGTGTAATAATTAAATTTAGATTCTGGAGATGATTACTAAAAAAGAAGTATAAAACAGATTTTATGCAGTAACAGTGTGATCTGACTCAGTCTAGCTGGAACGATTCCTTTGAGGGTAAAAATAGTCATTTGATGTGTAAAGTCTGGTGTGTTAAAAAAAATTTTTTTTTTTTTTTTGCTTTCTTATTACTCCAACTTCCTGTGTCTTCTAATTAAATTTCAGGATGCCTGTGAGGGTTCTTGTTTTTTATGTAATAGTTGTATGAGTTAGTGGCAGGACTAGAAATAGAAACTAGCTTTCCTCCGTGTTCAGCACTTGTCCCTGGCCTGCATCACATCACACAGATAACCAGGGCTGGAACACACAAAGGCTGGATTGTCACCAAAATATGGATAAGATGTTGCAATTCAAGACCCAAGTTTGGTTCAGAATAGAACTATGTAAAAGAAATGGGATGGTGCAGTAACAATGGAAGAAACTATGGTGGATCCTGAAGAGATTAAACATAGAATTATGATCCAGCCATTCCACTTCTAGATGCAAACCCAAAGAATCAAAAGCAGAGATTCAAACAAGAATCTGTATATTCATGTTCATAGCAGCAATATTCACAACAGCCAAATGGTAGAAGCAACCCAAGTGTTCATTGACTCATGAATGAATTTTAAAAAGTGTGATATATACATTCTGTGGAATATTAGTAAGCCTTAAAAAGGAGGAAAATTCTGGCATGCCAACACATTTTATGAATCTTATGGACATTCTGCCAAATGAAATAGGCCAGTCACTAGAGGACATATACTGTACCATTTTATTTATAATGAGGTACCTAGAGTAGTCAAATTCATAAAGACAGAAAATAGCATGCTAGTAGCCAAGGGTTAGTAGGGGAGGGTTTTTAAAAAATATAAAATGGTAACTACTTCAGAAAGCTATCTGGCAGTATCAACTAAAGGTGAATTTGAGTGTATTCTAGAGGCCAGCAATTCCTCTCATTGTTACATGCCAAAGATAACTGAGTGCGTTTGTCCACCAGAAGGCAGGTGCAAGAATGTTTATTTATAGTATATTATGCATGTGGCGTCCGATTGTGGTGTCATCATATAATGAAATACTATATGGCGAAGGAAATGAACAAACTACTACTACATACAACGTGAATGAATCTCACAAACATGGAGCTGACTCCATCATATATTCCATGGAGTGATTCCAGTATAAAAAGGAGAAACTAATTTCTGCTACTAAAAGTCAGAATAATGGTTACTTTGGGGGAGGAGAGGGAGAAAGGACTAGGAGGAAGCACAAGTATGGCTCCTGAGGTGCTGTTCATGACCTATTTTTAGACCCAGTTACATGGGTGTGTTCACTTTATAAAATTTCATTGAACTTTGCACGTGTTAATTAGGCACTTATCCGGCATGTGTACCTCAATTTTAAAATTTGTTAAAATAATGAATCAGGAGTAATTAGGATTCTGGGGTCACCATAGAGTTTGAAATTAATCTTTACATAACTAACACTCAGAATCAATAAGGTGGGTAGTCCAGGGCCCAGCTGTGGGAAGGTGGAGACATTTTCTGCATACAGCATGCACCAGCTGCGTGACTCTGTGGGAGCTAGTGGCAGACCACTAGCACTTAAAAACCCTTTCATGTACATAGACTGACCACCCTGAGAGTAGCAAGTGCCACCATAGCACCCTTCCAGGTGAGAAAACCAGTTCTCAGAAAATCCAGGGAGTTAGGAAGGTGTCTCAGCTCATGCGTGATGGCTTTAGAAGCAAAGCCCTAGTCAGCGAGCCCCAAAGCTTGCGTTGGCTCCTCCTCCGATTCTGCTGCCAGGTCTCTCTCTGTGCTGGCTACTTCCCTTCACTCGCATGACCTAGTACCTAGGTAGTGTGGTTCTGGTTATATATTTATATAGTGCTATTGTAGAGAAAGAATTTTATAATTTTTCTTGGTGCCTACTCTGTTTTCCAAATAAATTTAAGTTTTTATTGTTTTAATTTTTAATCCAGGGCTTTATTAGAATTTTAATAGATTAAAGAGTTACTTTTATTTAGGCTTTTACATTATAAAAGAAGTATAGTGACATTAAGGGAAATGGAGAAATTAAGAAGTCGTATATTATCTTACCATCTCAATCTAATTGCTATTAAATTAAGTATGCCTTCTTCTAGCTCTGCCCTCTTGTTTATTTCTCCACTTTTTTCACTTACTACATATTGCAGAGTCTTTATGAGACTTGTTTGGAGGTTCTAGCAGGGGAGCGCAGCTACTCGTATACCCTTGACCAAAGAACAGTCCTCTCCTCTATAGGGGAATGTCGTCCTCTTCCACCGAGCATGCAGCTTCAGGAGGGACGCACATGGAGCGGTGGGGGAGGAAGGGGACACCCGCTGAGCTAGCCAGATCAGCCGAATCAACACTGGCGATCAATGGGGTGACAGATGTCACAGCCAGATCGCCCTCACATCCCATATTGCAGAGTCTTTAGAACTAGAGTTTTAGAAATAACTTCTTTGTGTTAAGAGAGTAAAACATTATTAAAAAATTGCAAATTGAAAAAAAATACGAGGAAAAAACTGAAGATTATCTTAATTGTGCAACTGAGCAAGAACCAGTACTAACGACTATTGTTGTTTCTTTCTAGTGTTTTCTTTCCCTATGTATATACAGCATTTATTTAGAAGTTAGAATCACACTATATATACAAAATTGTATCTTGCTTTTTTTCCACTTATCGTATTCTTCTCGGCCACCAATATTCTTTGAAACCACAATTTGAATGGCCACATCCCAGTTTATTGGATAAAAATATTTAAAAGAAAAATTTCCTACACAACTTTTTAATCTTTAACAGTCTTTTCTAGTGTATATGCATATAAAAATATTATTTTTTAACACAATTTCAAAATTTTAAGTGTCTTATGGGCAGAATGCACGTGAACTAAAGGACAAAATCTAGCCTTTCTTTAACCGAAATGACAGCTCACCAAAGGTGCTGCCTAAAGTAGGGACTACCCAGTGGAAGATTTGGATGAGGGTATCTGTTAGTTATGGGTTAAACAAACTGTGGAGAAGGGTATCCTGATATTATAAAGATTTAAAAAATCCTCAAATAGGCAAATAGTCTTTGGCTAATGATAGAAAATAATGATGTATGTTTGAATATACCTGAAATATCTTCAGTGTGTGTGTGTGTGTGTGTGTGTGTGTGTGTGTGTGTGTGTGTGTGTGTGTATGTATACATCCATCCATCCATCCATCCACTGGCCTTCTTGCTAGAAATTTGTCCACTACCAAATGTCTTTGTGGCATTCCCATGGTGCCGTTGTATTTTGGAGGTACTGTTGCCAACCTAGCTTCTGGGAAGCCACAGGCAACAGCAGAGTTCTGCTAGCTCCTGACCCACCAGCTCCACTGTAACTACTTTCATAAGGCTCTGGGTCAAGGCCAGAGAGATTAAGAAATCCATCTTGGTCCATTCCAAAGACTGTCCAATATTCCCCCTCAAGCTTTTCTTTATCACAGGACTATTAACAAGAGAAACAAACATTCTCGTTAGGGCAGTGGTTCTTAACCTGGGTTCTATCGAATCCTAGGGGTTTGATGAGTCGGTCTCAGGGGTTCAGAGAAGCCTCTGCTGAGGAGGCCAGAATAAAGTAATACCGTAATTTGTTGTGAGTTCATGCACTTTGTTGGTTTTGTTCTTTGAGCAAGGTGATGTTCATGCACGGCTCATTTTGTGCACCAGTAGAAAAACATATACCTATGTCTTGAATTTGGAAAAAAAAGTCATATTTTATTTATCACTAAAGAAGGGTTCAGTGAATGCGCATATGAAACTGGTGGGTTCAGTACCTCAAAAAAGATTAAGAACCACTGCTTAGGGGAAAACCCTTAACCCTCTCACTCAGGAGGGCTCTTGTCCTCTTGGCCCCAACAAAGTGAGAGAATATTAGTTTACATTGGTCTCTCTCCCATAGTATGAGCCATTCTTTCTCATCCAGGATTTTTAGAGCAACAGGTGTCCCATAAATATAAATAGGTCAACTTGATCTGACAACAAACAAACAAAAAACAGAACAAAAAGGGGCTGGAACAAAGAGCCACAGTTTGTGCTGCAGTCAGCTGCAAGCTGCTTATGTGGGAATACTGAGGCAGAGAGGGAGACGAAAATTGTGAAGTCGGTGACAGCACAATTTGCAAATGACAACCTCCTTGCCAGTTTCCGCTCCTTTAAATTCACCAGAATGAGGAGCTGGGAAGCAAAGATTCTGTTCCAATGACTGGCTATGTGTACTTTATTTTTCAAACAGGTATGTTCACCAAATGATTGAGAGGATTAGGGTTTATCCATAAGGCTATTTATTTTCATTCTGAATGATGCAGACAAGTGCTCATCAGCGTGAAGACCCCCAAGGGCGTGCTGTGTACTCAGTCCCACATTTACCAAATCAGGTGTGTTCTAATACGTTGTGAGTATAGCAGTTAAATGTGTCCTGATCTAAAACTGCATTTTGTCAATGGCACCAGTGCAAATTAACAGAATTCATTAAACTCAAATATTTATTTATGTCATTGTTACTATAAATAAGGTTGCTAGAACTGTTTACCCCTGTGACTATACCTGTCTGTAAAAGTCACCTGGCATCTGATATCTTCTGAGATTATTCTGCACTTGCTATGTTGACCTGAGAATGAAGAGGAGAAACTTTAATTATGGGCATAAACCCTATTGGGAATGGGGAGAACTCTGTGTGCCTTCAACTACCCACAGTATTTTTATTTCTTCCCCCAGTGCTCTTTGAACTCTCCTCACTCCCAATATGTATAAAACCCTGGGATCCATTATTTCCTTGGTGCAGACTAGAATTATGTGCTCTGCCAATATCCACACAGCAGGGGAGGAAGGAGCGCTGGAGGAAAACACCAGAAATATTAATAACCAGTCTGATGGAAACAGAATAAGCATACTCCACAGAAATTAACATAGTAATACAAAGGAGAAGCCTATTCAGTAGTGTTTAAAAGTCACAGAGCCTAATTTAATTTAAAAGGTATTAAGATTATTGCCCAAATAGCCACATGTCTCTATTATATATATACCCTCAAATGAAAATGAATAATAAATGGTTAGCTTTTTCTGGGTCAAATATTTCTGATTAAGCTCCTGCAGAGCTATGCAACAAGTTATGATTTTTTTAAAAATAAAAGAAGCACAATAAATTTGGAGTTTGGTTGAGTTTAAAATCTGATTTTGGCCCTGGCTGGTTGGCTCAGTGGATAGAGTGTCCTCTCAGCATGTGGACCTTGTGTTCAATTTCCAGTCAGGATGCACCTGTGAAGTGACCACCTGCTTCTCTTCTCCTCACTCTTCCCCTTCTCTTTCTTTTCCCCTCTCCAGCCGCTTGGTTCGAGCGTCGGCCTGGGTGCTGAGTATATAGCTCAGTTGATTCAAGCATCGGCCCTAGACTGGGGTTGCCAGGTGGATCCCAGTCAGGGCACCTGTGGGAGTCTGTCTCTTTATCTCCCCTCTTCTCACTTAAATTTTATTTTAAATCTTATTTTTAAAATTTATTTATACTTGGAGATGTTGTGTTATTATTTCTCTTTTCTGATTTCAAAGGGTACACACAGCCTTTTAGATTACAATTTAAATTTAGATCGGAATAATAGTTTTTTTGGTAAATTTCAACTTAAACTAAAATTCACTTACTGAACCACCAGCTATCACCAGGCTCATTGGGTTTATCACCTCTCTCTGAAGATCTTCTCAATATTTTCCCACAGAGACGAGTTTGCTCTTTTAGGTTGTCTTCAGATAGCTTGTCTGGTTTCAGGATATTTCACTTCAGTTCTTTTTGCTAAATTATTTCTAGTTAAATCGTTATGCAAAAGGCAAAAGGGTTAAGCTTTGCTGTTTATTACTTTGGGTTTGTTATTGTCTCATTTAGCGGCTGCTGGAAGGAGTAGCAAAGTCCTTTAAAAAGAACTATGGTTGTGAAAGGAATGGTCCTCACTTCCAGGGTTTGCGAGAGCCAGGGTGCAGATGTACACTAGTGGGCCCAGCAGACTGTGTAGAAAGGTGCCCAAGCTGGAGTCATTGCAAAGAATCCAGTTGGAGGGATGAACCCTAAGGGGAGGAAGCCCTGAGTGTAATTTGCTGGAAGGCAGAAGAAGCTGAGGAGTGAAGAGGTTCAAAGAATAGTCTAGTTAGTGAGATCATCTCCCACAAAAATCACTCAATAATCTAGCAATGTGCCACATGAAGGAGCCAGCATTTGGGTAGGAGCATTCAGCAGCCAAAGGAGAGCTGCAAACAGAACCAGTTAAAGAAGTCGATCTTTGTCCCTTTTCTTCTCATCCCTCTCTTTGCCTCCAGTCTTGGAGGCACCACAGGCAGAAACTGAGAATTGGAGGAAAGATAGAAATATTGGTACTAAATTGGACTGCACTTCTTAATATCTGAAAGTAAGAGTGTTCATTAACACCTGAAGGTATTATATAGAGCAATGAGGTATGCCCCCAGGTGTCACCAGGAAGAAGGGAGATCTGTCAGTGTTTGACAGCATTGGTGGGAGAAAACAAAGCCAAATTTAACTCTTTCAATAGACCAAACAAGTAAATAGATCATTATAAAAGAATGGCATAAGCGTTGATATACAGATGCATATGAGTTACCATGGGGAAAGCATGGAGGCGCCTGATTAAATCTCAGGAGAGCAGGGAATGCTTCCCAGAATCAGTGAGTTCAAATACCAGGTAGGAGTTTGCCAGGGAAAAAGAGGAAAAATTGGAGGGGAAGGGCAGCTGAGCCAAAGTAAGGGCAGGTGCAAATTCCTAGAGGCAAATCCCTAGAAACAATGGCCTGTTTGGAAAATTACAATTCAGTGTGTTTTGAGTTGAGATTCTGATCAGGGAGCAGTGCAAAGTGATGAAATATATGCTAGTAATTAATTAGAATGTAACCCCGGAGTCTCTAGGAATCCATTAAGTAGCATTTCTTTTAAGCAGGGAAGTCATATTGTGACAGGCCACTCTAGCTGCTGGGTTCAGAGGTGCCTGGAGTTGGGCAGACCTATTAAGGAGCTGCACCAATCATCAAGGTGAGGGGTACAGGTAGTTCAAACTAGAACTAAGGTTATGGCAGTGAGGATGGAGAGAAGGTGGCAGATACCAGAGCTCTTCAGGAAGTATCATCTGAAAGACTTGGTGGTCGACTGAATGGGGGGGTAAGTAAAAGAAAGAATCAAGGATGGAAGCTTACATGTTTTCAGCTTGAACAACCAGTCATTTAATCATTTAGTGATTCCTTTTTTCAGTACTTCAAAAAGGCCAAGCACTCTTAGGAGAAGTGTTGGATATAGATTTTGTAGTAACTGGCAAGATAATTGGATTGGATGGAAACCGAAAGACTGAGTGCAGACAGTTCTTTTTAATAAACTGTTGGATGTGAGGGAAGAACAGAGAGGATAGTAAGTAGAAAAAAATGAAATTTAATAACAAGCTTTAGTGTTGCTTTTTTGTGTGTGACAGAGACAGAGAAAGAGACAGAGAGAGGGACAGATAGGGATAGACAGGAAGGGAGAGAGATAAGAAGCATCAATTGTTTTTTGCAGCTCCTTAGTTGTTCATTGATTGCTTTCTCATAGGTTCCTTGACCTGGGGGCTACAGCAGAGCGAGTGACCCCTTGCTCAAGCCAGCGAACTTGGGCTTCAAGCCAGTGACCTTTGGGCTCAAGCTAGTGACCATGGCGTCATGTCTATGATCCCACACTCAAGCCAGTGACCCCGCGCTCGAGCTGGTGAGCCCATGCTCAAGATTGATGAGCCCATGCTCAAGCTTTGCAACCTTGGGGTTTCTAACCTGGGTCCTCCGCATCCCAGTCCAACACTCTATCCACTGTGTCACTGTCTGGTCAAGCGCTTTAGTATTTTTTTTAAGATAAAAAGAAATGACCAAACTAGTGAGATCTGGCCTGAAGAAGGAAGGGGGTGTCTGTTAATAGTAAGAGGAAAGTTATGAGGAACTAATCAAGCCATGTTAAAAAATATGGAGCCTTTGTGTGTTTTGAATATTTTGGTAATTTTTGTTTAGAAGCCTAGATATTCCTGAAATCCTGGAGTGGTCTTTCATTCAGATTCAAATTGGGGCTATTGAATTTACTTTGAAATTATTTCCTTCTGTGTAACTAGAATGAAATAACATAACAGGAGGGCTGTCTGAACAGAACACACACACACACACACACACACACACACACACACACACACACACGTCTATGTGCTTAGCCTGAGGCAGACAGGGAGCCTGATCATAGGAAGTTTGTCATGGACTTCCCAGTTGCTTCAACCTGAGGAAATTTCTCAAGGTGTCACAGATTGATTTGTTGTCTTGATTAGTTGAAATGCTCACAACTGCATAGACTGGGTTTTTGAAAACAAGATATTATATAGTCTAGCTGAAAAAGAAAAAAGACAACGATCATAGCTATACAATATAAGAAAAATAAATCAATGTAGGGAGTACGTTTAAGGCAGCAGCTTTGCCCCTTGATTGCCTGAAATGGCAGGTAGCAAAAGTAAGCCACAAATGTCCAGACCAATTGTTTTTTCTATTCTGTGTAGACCAACAGAACGGGGTCCGAATTTTACACAGCTGAGCCTGAGAACTCTGACTGTCCAGGCAGCATGATGGGATTAGGTAAAACATTTTACATCAGTTCTCTGAAAATTTCCAGAATTGAATATACCCAAGAAAATATAAGCTTTATGTCTTTATGAGCACACAAACCCATATCCCCAATCTATTATTCAAATAGGCATTCAAAAGCCTTTTATGGGGGTATTTATGAGGTGGTGTGTGAATAAAAATTAAATATGTATGTATTTTTGTCATATGGGCCCTAAACTTAACTAAACAAATCTTTATTTACTGAGCCGTGCTGTTGTCTTCTTTTTCTCCTTTATCATATTTAGATTTTGAATTGTGAACAGGTGAGGGGCAATTTTCAATGTAGAACATGTTTGCTTCTAAATCCTGTGGGGTTATCATGAGGGAAATAATTGCAGGAAAAAAAGAGAGAGAGAGAGAAGATAGTGTTCTTGAGGCTTCAGATGTGATTGGCAGGTAAAAAAAGGAATCTAAAGGCAGATTGAATGGTTGATGAATGTTCACAGGTGGTGGCCAGCATCAACAAATGACAACATAAGAAAGACTTCTTAGACATTACCTTGTGGAAGACTGAATTGGGATAGAATATATATTAATTCAATATTTAACTTTAAGCGCTCTATTTCTTTTCTTCTAGTGCCTACACATATGTATGTGCTGTAGCTTGTAATTTGATTTCTGAAAGCAACTGAGATACAACCAGGCAATCTCTTTGTAATCTATGAATAACGTGGGCGGTGAGTCATGCCTGGGGCTTTTAGAATGACTTCACCAAGTAATGACGTGTCAACTTCAACTTGGGTTTTTATGGTAGATTTTATGGCTAAGAGAAGAATAACTGTATTTATTAAACTGACAGTGACTAGAATTATCATTGACTGTGTATCTTGAAATGCAAACACTGCCACCACTTTAACACATGTGTAGTTTGTCTATGATTCTTTTGTCTTGATATGATAAGGATATTTGCCTTATAATTTATTCAGGTTCTGGTACATCCAGAGGGTGTGATGCAGCATACAGACCAGGTATAATCTTACTCTAGGGCCACAGGACACCAGGACAAAGTAGAATTTATCACGGGATCCAGTCTGTTCTTGAATGTTCTCTTCAACCCACATATAAAAAGAGTGGAAAGGAAACAGAAAAAGGGAAAAGGAAGGGGCTGGTAATGTTTAGTCAGTGCAACCAAATTTGTCCTCAGAGTCAGTGTAGTGACACCCACACACTGGGTGGGAGCCTTGAATAAGAGTACAACAAGATATTGTCCCTGTGTGTCTAGAAGGTTTGAAAACACCCAAAATACCAGTCACATTTATTCAGTAGGCATCAAGGTGATAAAAATTCAAAGCAATTTGCTGTTTTTGAGCAGAAATTACTTCCACTGTATACCTTCTTTTAGCAAGAGATGAGGTGAACAGAAAGGAGCATTTGAAAAAGGAGACTAAGAAGCCAACGTTGTCAGTACAACTGGAAGCACCATCCAAGGAGAAGTAGAACCAGGCAGATCACAAGGGCTTTGTTAAGAGGAGCAGAGTTCTTGGTTAAGTGGCCTTGAGTCATGCTGCCTCCAGAGCAAGAGTACGCTCACAATGTGTTTGGTAGACACACAGATGAGGCACCCTGCTTCTCAAGATCTTCCTCCACTGCAGAGAGCTGCCAGCCTGAGGTCTTGACCCTCAGAAGGCAGGCCATATTCAGTGACCAAGTGAGGCAGGATTGCATAGGCCCAGATATCTCGACCCAAATCTAGACAACTTTGATGGATAGGACTTAGTCCAAGATCCCTGCTGGATGGGCCGAGGCATTGCTAGGTCTGCCTCATAGTTCAGCTTCTGCTTCTACCCTGTCCTGTTTCCTCCCTCTTCCTTTTAGAGATTTGCTCTCTAACAAATACTTACCTCAAACTTTCTCAGCATCTGCTACCAGAAAACCCAACCTGCAACAGCAATCTTGTCTCAAATTACTCTACTGGAGAGACAGCTCTTAGGATGTCAGCATTCAAGACATGTGTTGTTCGAAATACCTCTCCAACAGTCCCTTTGGTCTGAATTTATGCTCGCAAGTGAACTTCTACTATTTGATTTACATGTGATTTGCCTAAAAAGAAAGAATATGCTGGTCAGACCGTTGTAAGCATCTAGTTCACCTGACAATTATGTTTTCTCATTATGAATGAGTTAAGTACACTTTGACTCAGTTTCTGCAAAGCTTAATAAGATGAGTGTGTTTCTGGTACATGAGCTCATTCTTAGAGCGCCCACAAAAGCAGTGTTTTGAGCCTGTGAGGTCTGGGACCAAAACCTGATTGTGGTGAGATCAATGTTACAGTAGTGGACATCTATTATTTTGTCTTTCCATCATTCCATCCTCTGGGGAACAATTCTACCTCTTCCATTTTGGGGGGATTTTATTGGCTCTCAGTCATGACAACCAGCACCATCAGTACCACCACCGCCACACAGGGTTGGGCCTGTGCCCCAAGCTGGACTGATGAAGTTCTCTCTTTGGAAATTTGAATATCCAGTGAAGATGCACACAGGCAGAAGGTAGTTGGAGCTGAGTCATATCATGGCAGTGTTCAAGAGATTGTCCTTGAACTTCTGCTGCTGCATTTCCTAACACTGACCAAGTTCCTGTACTCCCAAGCCTTGTGTGCTCAGCTCTTACTTCAATTTGTAAACAACTCCAGCACTCTTGCAATAAAAAAGCCTTTTACTTCCTCAAATTAGCCAATGTGTTAGTCAGGTCTAAGTGGCAAAACTGAACCTACTTAAGTGTTTTGGACCAGATGCAGGGGATTGTTAAAAGGTGAAAGAAGACGTCCCTGGCTAGTTGTCTCAGTGGATAGAGCGTCAGTCCATCATGTGGATGTCCCAGGTTCGATTCCTGATCAGAACACACAGGAGAGGAGACCATCTGCTTCTCCACACCTCCTTCTCACCTTTCTCTCTCTTTCTCTGTCTCTCCCCATCCCACAGCCATGACTAGATTGGTTCGAGCACACAGGCCCCAGGCACAGGTGCTAAAAATAGCTCAGATCCAAGCATGGCCCCAGATGGGCAGAACATTGGTTCCAGATAGGGGTTGCCAGGTGGATCCTGGTTGGGGTGCATGCAGGAGTCTGTCTCCCTATCTCCCCTCCTTTCACTTGGAAAAGAAGAAGAAAAAAGGTGAAAGAAGACCTCTGAGATCAACCCTAACCTGGGAAACAATTTAGAGATGAGCCATAGCAGAAGCTACTCTCACCCTTAGGCTGGAGGGACCAAGGGAGATGGTGTTCTCAGAGCCCAGGGCCAGGGTTACCTGGACAAAGGTGGAAACAACCTCAGTAGACCTGTGTAGCTGAACTGGATCAATAAAGGAGTCCCAACTGCAGAGAGGAAGCTGCTAGAGACAGAGCAGAAGGGAAGATACACCCTGGCTTTTCCCTTGCGGCTGCCCTGCAGATTCCCACCAGTGCCTCTAAGTAGTCGGAGCCTGTTACCTGGGAGCCTGAGAAATGAAATGTACCAGGTCAGCCCCATGGCGATCAAGAGCCCAGGGCCAGCACTGTCAGAACCAGTTTCAATCACTTTCTGTGAAAAACCTCAGAACGAGGTGGCCGTTTGAGGAGTCATCAGAGGCAGGCAGCCTATATTACTTACATAATCATTTCTACCATGAATTGTGCATCTTATTGGAGTGGTAATTATATGAACCAAGCACTGTGCCAGGATTTGTTCTTATAGAGCAGATCTATGTACCCGGTACAAACCAAATCAACCTCAGGGAAATGACATGAAGACGGGCTGATTTGAAATCACATCCATTCAAGACCCTTCACTTACTACCCAATAAATGGTGAGTTTAACTTTCGTCTCTTAACAATTGCAAAATGAACAGAAATGAGCCATATGAATAAGGTAGAAAACCTACTTAATTAAGTTCTAAAGACTGGAGAATGAGGAACCAGTTGTCCAACTCTCAAGGAGTCCATCTGTTTACCGTATTTTATAGGAGAAAACAAAGCTGGATAAACAATCAATTTGCTAATAGTGTTTTTAAAAATGTGAATAGCCCTGGCCAATTGGCTCAGTGGTAGAGCATCAACCCAGTGTTCGGATGTCCCAAGTTTGATTCCCAGTCAGAGCACACAGGAGAAGCAACCATCTGCCTCTCTCTCACCCTCCCACAGCCATGGCTTAATTGGTTCAGGCTCTGAGAATGGCTCTGTGGCCTCCACCTCAGGCACTTAAAAAAAAAAAAGTTGGTTGCTAAGAAACAGAGCAACACCCCAGTTGGGCAGAGCATGGCTCCCTAGTGGGCTTGCCTGGTGAATCCCTGTGGGAGGGGGCACACGCAGGAGTCTGTCTCTCTGCCTGCCTTCCTCTCACTGGAAAAAAAAAAAAAGTGAATTATTCTGTACAAATCCCTCCAAAAAAATGAAATGAATTTGGAGTCCTATTTTCATTGTTTTACTTCTAATGCATGTTTCCTTTGTGTTTCCATGAAAAGAGGCTGTCTCATTATAGTGTACATGTTTACTTATTTTTGAAAATATCCAGCAGAATAATTATACCATTTATGGAAAAATATTTTAGCAGATGTTCCAAAGGAAATTGCTTGCGATATTGTCTCCCTGTCATGGTGGCATACATAATAACTACAGTGTGTCCGTAAAGTCATGGTGCACTTTTGACCTGGGACGGGTCAAAAGTGCACCATGACTTTACGGACACACTGTATATAATTTTAGTTTGCTAAGGCTATAGATTTTCAGTTTCATTCTTACTTATGGAAAATTACACAGGAAAACAGATACTTCAAAAAAGAAAACAAGCCTACCCACCACTTTGAATTTGTGGATAAAACAATTAGAGTAAATCATTCAATAGTAACAAGGATTTAAAATGTGCTCTAAGGGAAACTGGGTCAAATGCCAACTTTGTTTGATTTAAAGCTGTCTCTTGAAGTATAATATAAGGGTATAATGGCATAGCACCTAGGCTCTACTGAGAACTAAATAAACATGATTTGTTACTGATAATTTATAAATGATAAGCTAAAGCTTGGACACAATGATAAAAATGATCTAATAGCCAACCCAGCCAAAATGATAGTAATTCAGTTTAGTGTGCCTAAAATATTCCAACAGTTGATAACCTTCACACACACCTGATATCTGGTTTTAACAACAACAACAACGAAATGAGTTCAAGTTGCAGAGATTTCAGCTCCTTCCTGTTTCCAAAAATATGATTATGGAAAAGGGATAAATAAAGATTGACTTTACAATACATAGAATTTGGGCTTTTTTTTTTTTTTTTTTTTTTTTTACTGAGACAGAGAAAGAGTCAGAGAAAGGGGCAGATAGGGACAGACAGACAGGATAGGAAAGAGATGAGAAGCATCAGTTCTTCGTTGTGGTACCTTAGTTGTTCATTGATTGCTTTCTCATACGTGCCTTGACCAGGGAGGGGCTCCAGAAGAGCAGGTGACCACTTGCTAAAGCCAGCGACCTTGGGCTCAAGCCAGCGACTTTGGGCTTCAAGCCAGCAACCTTTGGGCTCAAGCTAATGACCATGGGGTCATGTTTATGATCCCACGCTCAAGCCGGGGACCCCGTACTGAAGCTGGTGAGCTTGCATTCAAGCCGGATGAGGCCATACTCAAGCTGAATGAGCCCATGCTTAACCCGGCAACCTCGGGTTTCGAACCTGGGTCCTTTGCATCCCAGTCCAACACTCTATCCACTGTTCTACTGCTTGGTCAGACTGGGCATTACTTGAAGGTGTGGAGATTCCTGTGCTGCAAATAAAAGTCAGGAAAGTTTGTGTGTCTGAAAAATTCTTCAAGACTAAATTCAAGACCCAAAGTGAAAATATCTCAGTAGTTTATCAAGTCAGTCACAAATGTCCATTTTCCAAAGTAAGGGACTGCAAAAGAGTTTCAGGAAGGCAAAGATGCTGAGATATATTTCAATTCCTCCCTCCTGTCTCTTTCAACATTGCTGTCATTTTTATCTATGAGGTGGGCAAAAGTAGGTTTATAATTATTCATGTGGAAAATAATATAATAATAAATAATAATACAAAAATAAACTGTGTTTTGTGTACTCATAACTATGAACGTACTTTTGCCCACTCCCATGTATGTTATAATCACTTAATACATTGTTACTATTGTTACCTCAATTATCTATTAGATCAACTAAGAATAAGAAAAACTAGATTATTTTACTTTCATTTCTTCTTTTTTAGTATAGATCTAAGTTTCTGACTCATCATTTTTTTCCCTCTGAAGAACATTTTTTCTTTTTAACATTTTAACTTTTTTTTTTTTCAGAGTGGGTGATTTGGCAATGAATTCCCTCAGTTTTCATTTGGCTGAGAGAATCTTTGTTTCTTCTTTGCTCTTAAAGAATAATTTTACTGGTTATAGAATTCTAGATTGGTGTGTATTTTTTTTCCCTCAACACTTGAAATAGTCCACTCCACACTTTCCTTGCATCATTTATGACAAGTCCACTGTAATGTTTACCTTTATTTAGGTTACGTTTAGGTTCAGGGCTCCTTTAAATTCAGACCCCCTTTAAAACTCATGTTTCCCTCACCCAGCTTCCCACTAGGGCTCAAAACAGAACATTCTCAGCCCCCCACTGTGAGGTTGTAATTAATTTGCTTGCTATTCTCTCTGTTAATGGTGTCCTGGCCTTCACTTTGAAATGTAGCAAAAAGTTTACCTTTGCAGAAGTGTCAGGGTGAGGAAGAAGGGGCAGGCCCCCTCTTCACTAAGAAGGAAGAAACATAAAGAATAAAAAGGAAAGGAGCCAGCAGGGTGACCAAGTCAGTCAGTGATAAATTAACTATATCCCATAGTTACAATACAAAGCAAGAATAGCAGGATCTGT
Source organism: Rhynchonycteris naso (assembly GCA_037038555.1). Lineage (NCBI taxonomy): Eukaryota > Metazoa > Chordata > Mammalia > Chiroptera > Emballonuridae > Rhynchonycteris > Rhynchonycteris naso. Next base: position 42,759,110 of record CM073004.1, on the reverse strand, counting down.
ATGTAACTATGGCCAGTGATCTTGGAAACCCCTTCCCCCTTGCTTACCCCACTGAAACTTTCCCTCCCCTCTCCTTGAGTCCTGGGAAACCTTAAACAAATAAATCACATGCCCATTGCTTAGATACTGTAAAGGTATATAACCTGTAAGAAAGTCAACTTTGGGGAGCCTGTGTTTTGGAGCTACAAATCCCACGTGCTCCGCTGGCTTTAATAAGTTCTCCCTACTTTATTGATTAAGTTATCTGAGTGTCCATCCTCCTTTGGGGCTTCCTGCTACAAGGGAAAGCTTATACTGGGGAGGGACCTGACAATTAGGGGAGTTTAAATCACAATAGTTGTTTGAAAAAGCCTAACCACAGACTCAGAGACACTGTCTTCTGATAGATCAGCCCTAAGTGGGAACTGCCCTGCTTGAAGCCCCACCCAGGACCTTTGAACCAGCCCAGGCCTGGTTCGAAGAAATATTACCTTGTACCTATAGAGGCAGTGACGTCAAGCCACTTTTTTCCAAGACCCCTGACTAACCTATGTAAACCCTGTTCCATCTCTCCCTGGCCACCAACGCAGCTTAGTCTGTCTTAGCCAGCCTGCACCCAGGCTTTATAAATACATTTTCCTTTTGGAATATACTAGCCTTGTGTTTTAAGTTTGGCTCTCCCTAGTACTCACCCATAGACGCAGGAAGGTGTTTAGCCTGTCAGCTATCTCATACGGGATAAGGCAGTCCAGTTGGAGTTCTTTCCAGGTCTGACCTAGTTGGGGGTTTATACCGACCTGCCAGTTGCCAAGGGAGACTGACAATACGCTTCTCCCCCTCCCTAGTGGACCAGCCACCCAGTTTCAACTTTTCAGTTTATAAGTAAGGTCTATTTCCCCCCTTTGGCTTCTTTGAACATTTTTGGTTTTCTGCACATTGAATATGATATACCTAGCAGTAGATTTTTTATATTTATTCTGCATGATGTTCTCTGAGCTTTCTAGATTTGAAATTTTGTGTCTGTCATTAATTTTGAAAACTTTGCAGCCATTTATCATTTCAATATTTCTTCTACATCTTCTCTTTCTTTTCCTTCTTATATTCTGTAAAGCCAGTGGCCAAGGCCACCATCACAGCAGCCTGGCTCATTCAGGTTCACATTAGATTCAGACAGTTGGTGTTGGGCAGATAAAATATATTATGCTCACTTTGTTAAAGATGGCGCTGCCCACATGGAAGTTCATTGATATTAATGTGTGTTCTGGAACAGGCTGTGGGCAGGCCGGGTCATTGTAGCCTAAGGCTTAGTTTTAAGAGTAAGTTCTTCTCCACACCCTTGACTGATTGGATGATGTAGGGTGGTGCACTCTCCTGAGGAATTCCATTATACAGAGACTTCCTTGTTTGTATAATAGGATTAAAGGTTTTGATTCTACGGTATAAAGCGGGAGAGACCAGTAGCTTGATCTCTCTCTCTCGGTTCCTGGGATTAGTTTAGAGAGGAGAGCAGATTAAGGCCATGTGAAGGCCAGGAGAAGCAGCCAAGATGGCAGAGTGCTGAGGAAGAAGCCAGTTTGTTAAGAGTTTGTGCAGGAGGAGATGGGAAACAGAGGTGAATAAGTCTGGTGAGCTAGAAACCTTTGATTAAACTCAGATAAGTCAGTAGCTTTGTGAGCACTGAATGTGTGGGTTTTGGAGCCCAGTGTGTATTTTTGCTTGCCCGCCGGGTGCAAGCTAGAATTAAAGTTGATGGCTCACCAGTTCTTGGCTCCGGTGTTTTACTACCGACTGTTCGAATCTAATGTGAACCTGCACGGGTCAGGCGGCTGTGATGGTGGCCTTGACTACTGACTGGCTTTACAGTTGGTAATGAAACAACGGAGCCAAGAACTGGTGAGCCATCAGCTTTAATCCTAGCTTGCACCCAGCAGGCAAGTAAAAACACACACTGGGCTCCAAAACCCTCTCATTCAGTGCTCACAAAGTTACTGACTTACCGAGTTTCCTAGAATCAAAGGTTTCCGGCTCACCAGACTTATTCACCTCTGTTCCCCATCTCCTTCTCTAGCACAAACTCTGCTCAAACTGGCTTCTCCCTCAACACTCCATCATCTTGTTTGCTTCTCCTGGCCTCTTCCACATGGCCTTCTCTGCTCTCCCCTCTAATGCTAATCTCAGGAACCAAGAGAGAGAGATCCCAGTCTGCCCCACTTTATAGTGTAGAAATCCAAACCTTTAAGCCAATCTAAAAACAAGGAAGTCTCTGATACAAAGTCACTTATCTGAGGCATAATGGGATTCCTCATGAGAGTGCACCACCCCACGTCATCCAATCAGTCAAGGGTGTGGGGGAAAGCTTACTCTTAAAACTAAGCCTTGGGCTATAACGACCATGCCTGCTTACACAATAATATAATTACACCCATCCCAAGCATAAGGACAACCAATATCACCTGGGCAACGGGCTTCCCTGTGGGCAGCGCCATCTTTAACAAAGTGAGCATAATATATTTTATCTGCCCAACATATTCCAATTATGCATATGTTACATGTTTTGAAATTGTCCCACAGTTCTTCCTTCCCTTTCCATCACACTTTGCAAAGTTCTATTTACCATATCATCAAGCTTAATTATTATTTCCTTTGCTGTATCCAGTCTGCTGATGAGCACATCAAAGGCATTCTTCATTTGTGGTCCAATGCTTTTATTTCTAGCATTTCCTTTTGATTCTTTCTTCAAATGCCCATCTCTCTGCATACATTACTCAGCTGTTATTGTATATTGCCTACATTTCCCATTAAAGCCCTTAACATATTAGGCATAGTTATTTTATATTCCCAATCCAATCATTCCAAAATATATGGCGTATCTGACTCTGGTTCTGAGGCTTGCTGTGTCTCTTCAGGCTGTTTTTGTTTTGTTTTCCCTCCTTGCCTCTTAACATGCGTTGTAGTTTGTCATCGTTGTTGTTGTTAAAAGCTGGATATGATAAATCAACAGAAACTGAGATAAATAGACCTGTAGTGTGAGATCTTTATATTGATCTGGCTAGGAGTTGGGCTGTGCTTAGTACTTGCTGTAGCTATAGGTTCTGGAGGTTTCAAACTCCTCAACTGTCCTTTCTTTTTTGTCTTCCCTGTTGTCTTGGGATTTCCCTAATAACCTCTTCTAAATAGAGTCTGAACCTTGCAGCTCTGTCAGCTGTAATCCGCTTTGATTTTAAGATATGGGAGAGGGGAAGTATTCTATAATCTTATAATTAAATCTCAGTCTTTTAGTGGGCCCAAATCCCTGGGTGATAAACCTCACAAGTGTTCTTTAGCCACTACCCCACCCCCCTTAGGTGAGACAGGAATGCTAGGAAGTGCTGGAAGCGGGTGACTGCCCTTCTGCCTAGGTGAGATAAGGCTCTGATAAAATCTTACCCCATGGAAAGTAGGTCTTTGTTATGAAGAATGGTCTGGGTATATTCCAAAATAGTTACTTTTCTCCTCCCCCTGCTAAGACACAGGAATTTCCCTTGGCTCCGCTGTGAGTACCTGATGGGGTTCCTGGAAGTGAAATCCACAAATGTGTGGAGACCCCTAAGACATGCCATCCAGGTGTTGCTTACACTCAAGCCAGTCCGCACTCAGGATGAGCAATTCATCAAAAGGACAAGTGTAGGGCCAGTAGCCGCGGCCACCATCACAGCAGCCTGGCCCATGCAGGTTTGCATTTAATTTGGGCAGACCATAATGAAACTGTGGAGCCAAGAAGTGGTGGGCCATTACCTTTTTTCCTAGCTTGCGCTTAGTTAAACACAAACACACTGGGCTCCAAAATCCACTCATTCAGCATTCACGAAGCTACTGACGCATCTGAGTTTTCCTAGAATCAAAGGTCCCCACCAGTCTTATCCCTCTGGTTCCCCATCTCCCTTCTCCTCTCTGCACAAACTGGTTTATCCTTCAGCACCCGGCCATTTTGACTGCCTCCTCTCCTCCAACCACGTGCCCTCTCTCCCTTGGAACAATGTGGTCTCCTCCTCTCTCTGCAACATGGTCTCTCCTTAAAATGGCCTCCTAGCTCCACCTTTTAAAATTTTTTGTCAGGACAACCCCTTGTTGGGCAGATAAAATATATTATGCTCACTTTGTTAAAGATGGCGCTGCCCACATGGAAGCCCATCGCCCAGGTGATATTAGTTGCCCTTATGCTTGGGATGGGCGTAATTATATTCTTGGGTGTGGAGGACAGGCTATAAGCAGGCAGAGTCCTTATAGCCCCAGATTTAGTTTTAAGAGTAAGCTTTTCCCCACACCTTTGACTGATTGGATGATGTGGGGTGGTGCACTCTCATGAGGAATCCTCCCATTATGCCTCAGATAAGTGGCTTTTTATCAGAGACTTCCTTGTTTGTAGATTGGCTTAAAGGTTTGGATTTCTACACTATAAAATGGGGAAGACTGGTAGCTTGCTCTCTCTTTCGGTTCCTGAGGTTAGCATTAGAGAGGAGAGCAGACTAAGGCCATGTGGAGGCCAGGAGAAGCAGCCAAGATGGAGGAATGCTGAGGAAGAAGCCAGTTTGTGCAGAGTTTGTGTAGAGAGAAGGAGATGGGAAACTGTTGGGCAGATAAAATATATTATGCTCACTTTGTTAAAGATGGTGCTGCCTGTTGGGCAGATAAAATATATTATGCTCACTTTGTTAAAGATGGAGCTGCCCACATGGAAGCCCGTCACCCAGGTGATATTATTTGGCCTTATGCTTGGAATGTGTGTTCTGGAACAGGCTGTGGGCAGGCTGGGTCGTTATAGCCTAAGGCTTAGTTTAAGACTAAACTTTTCCCCACACCCTTGACTGATTAGATGATGTAGGGTGGTGATGTAGGGAGGAATCCCATTATGCCTCAGATGGGTGGCTTTGTATCAGAGACTTTCTTGTATGTATAATTGGATTAAAGGTTTGGATTATCTATGCTATAAAGTGGGCGGACCGGTAGCTAGATCTCTCTCTCGCTCTTGGTTCCTGAGTTCCTGAGGTTAGTATTAGAAGAGAGGAGAGGAGAGTAAGGCCACGTGAAGGCCAGGAGAAGCAGCCAGGATGGCAGAGTGCTGAGGAAGAAGCCAGTTTGTTAAGAGTTTGTGCAGGAGGAGATGGGAAACAGAGGTGAATAAGTCTGGTGAGCTGGAAAGCTTTGATTCTAGGAAACTCGGATAAGTCAGTAGCTTTGTGAGCACTGAATGTGTGGGTTTTGGAGCCCAGTGTGTATTTTTGCTTGCCCCCTGGGTGCAAGCTAGAATTAAAGCTGATGGCTCACCAGTTCTTGGCTCCCGTGTTTCATTGCCATCTGTCCGAATCTAATGCGAACCTGCGTGGGTCGGGCTGCTGTGATGGTGGCCTCGACTACTGGCTTTACACTGCCCATGTGCAAGTTTTAAGAGTAAGCTTTTCCCCACACCTTTGACTGATTGGACGATGTAGGGTGGTATACTATCATGAGGAATCTTCCCCGTATATCTCAGATAAGTGAGTTTGTGTCAGAGACTTCTTTGTTTGTAGATTGGATTAAAGGTTTTGAATCTATGTTATAAAGTTGGGCAGACTGGGGGCTTGCTCTCTCTCGGTTCCTGAGGTTAGTATTAGAAAGGAGAGCAGATTAAGAACATGTGGAGGAGAGGAAGCAGCCAAGATGGGAGAGTGCTGAAGAAGAATCCAGTTTGTGCAGAGTTTGTGCAGAGAGAAGGAGATGGGAAACAGAGGTGAATAAGTCTGGTGAGCTAGAAGCCTTTGATACTAGGAAACTCAGATAAGTCAGTAGCTGTGTGAGCACTGAATGAGTGGGTTTTGGAGCCCAGTGTGTGTTTTTACTTGCCCGCTGGGTGCAAGGTAGAATTAAAGCTGATGGCTCACCAGTTCTTGGCTCTGTTGTTTCATTACCGACTGTTTGAATCTAATGTGAACCTGCACTGGCGGGGGGGCTGTGATGGTGGCCTTGGCCAATGGCTTTACACCCCTCCTCCAGCACATATTAACATAACCAAGCCCCTTTTCAAGCAGGAAGGTAATTAATATTATCACCTAGGTGACAGCCATCTACATGAGCAGTGCCATTTTAACAATAAAAGTGAGCATAAAAATCACATTTAACTTATTTGCCCAACAACAAGGTAATTGTTCCTACCAGTTTGCGGCTCTAGCAGTGGTGTCTCCCGGTAAGCTGATCTCAGTTGTGATTCTCTGTACCTGCTTGACTCTACAACTCTGGGTGGCAGTGTGCCTCCAACTTCGGTCTCTAGTGAGTACAAAACAAGTCATTGATTTTCTAGTTTTTGAGCTTTTTTTCATATCTTCAGAATAAGACAATTTCCAAGCTCTTTTTATATTGGAATTGAAAGTGGATGCCCTTTCTGTGAATATTTCTAAGAAAATATTACAGTTATAGTTGGAGCTCACTCTCTCCTTTCTCTTCTTTTCTAGCCCCTTCTTCTTTCAGGGGAGATAGCTATCATTCAGAGCCTTGCCAGTGGTTGATTACTATCTAATATGGGGTTTGTTTTATCTACCCATCCATGCCTTTAGACCTTTACAGAGTGTGTATTCTCTATGAACAATTTAATTGTATCAGTTATCTTTTGATTTGTAACAGAACTTGGTATAAATTTAACTTAAAACAACCCATTATATTTCACAATTCTAAGATTCACTGGACAGTTCTTTCTGACCAAGGGAGGAGCTCTCTAGTTAGCTTTACAGATATGTCTGGTGGTTGACTCACTGTCAAGTGGTGTGATAAGAATGACTTGATCAGGTGTCTCTCATCATCCAACTGAATGGCCCTGTGACCATTCCCATTGTTGTGGCCACAGTATTTCCAAGAACAGCAGAGTGTGCAAACTGTGATGTCCAAGCACTTTTCAAGTCTCTGCTTGTGTCAAGTTTGCTATTATCCTATTAACCAAAGCAAGTTACACAGCTTAGTTAGTGTGGGAGGAGACTTTGCATAGAGAGGAATTAGTTGTGTTCATATTCACACACACACACACACACACACACACCCTTAAATATATTAGTATTACTGTATTATGTGTTTCTAAAGTGTTACATATATGGTAGCATAAATCCATTTCTTTTTTCAATGTTGTTTTGTCACTCAAAACTCTTTCCATGCTTTAACCATATTGATATATTGAACCAGATAATTCCTTTTGTGTGTATGAAAGGGTGATCTATGCACTATAGAATATTTAGTAGCATCCTGGCCTCTACTTACTAGATGTCAATAACAAGCCTCCAGTAGTAACTCTCAATTCCTCCAGACATTGCCAAATGTTGCCTGAAGGCAAAGGGTGGGGCAAAAGTGCCCTTGCTGAGAACCACTACAATCTAAATGTATATATCTGGAAGTTGAAATTCCCAGGTCATTGGGTAGGTACATCTTCCAATTTACTAAATGCTATAGACTGAATGTTTGTGTTACCCCAAAATTCATGTGTTGTGATGGCATTTGGAGGTGGGACCTTTGGGACATAATTAGATCATGGGGGTGGAGCCCTCAAGAATTGGATTAGTTCTTTTTTAGAAAAGAGACATCAGAGAGCTTTCTCACCCTTTTGCCATGTGAGGACACAGCAAGAAGGCAGCCATCTCTGAAATAGGAAGGGGGCTCTTACTAGATACTGAATCTGTCAGCACCTTCATCTTGGACTTTCAGCCTGTAGAACTATGAGAAATAAATCTTTATTGTTTAAGCCATCCAAGCAATGGGATTTTTGTTATAGCAGCCCAAACAGACTAATGCACTAGATCTTACCAAATGGCTTTCCAAAGGGCTATCTATGGTAATTCACTCCTCCAGAATCAGTGTGAGAGTTTGTTTCTCAATGGCTTTGCCATCACTTGATTTTACCAGATTTGAAAACTTTTACAGATCTAATAGGCATGAAATTGCTTCTTGTTTCTTGTTTTTGTTTTTAATGAGGGGAGAAAGAGAAAGAGAGGGAAAGACAGGGAGAGAGATAAGAAGCGTCAGCTCGTATTTGTGGCACCTTAGTTGTTCATTGATTGCTTTCTCATGTGCCTTGACTGTGGTGGGGGGTGGGGTTCCAGCTAAGCCAGTGAACCCTTGCTCAAGCCAGCAACCTTGAGTTCAAACCAGCAACCATGGGGTCATGTCTGTGAGCCCCCACTCAATCCATTGACCTTGGGATTTTGAAACTGGGTCCTCAGCATCCCAGGCTGACACTCTATTCACTGAGTCACCACCTGGTGAGGCATTTCTTGTTGTTTTATATTGCATTCGTTGAATTCATAATGAAGTCAAGCATCTTTAATTATGGGCAAACCAAGTTTCTCCTCTGTGAATTGCCTTTTTTAAAAAGTCCTTTCCCACTTTTCAATTAGATTGTTTTTAATTATTATAGTTCTCGATACATTTTGTGTGCAATTTTTTTTTAATTATGTGCATCCCAAATATCTCCTTTCTGCCTATGGCTTAACAAAGTCAAATTGATCAATGTTTATCTACTTTCCTCCTGAACACTTCAGAACCTCTTAATTCTAATCTGTAATGCTATTGAGGTCCTGCATTTTAGTTGAACTTTTATTTTAACCTCCGTTGTTGATTATTGTTTTACCAGTCAATATTTATTTTTACTCACATGTCTACCAGCCTCACTAGTTTCCATCCCTTCTTGCATTCTACTTCTTCCTTTTTTACATCCTTCAGAAGAACTCTTGGCAAGGACTATTCACCCATAGTATTCAGGGCTAGTTTACTTGAGTGCAGAATTCCAGGTTAACATTATTTTCTCTCTCTTCTGCCAAATCTGATGTTAGTTTACTGGTTTGTTCCTTTGTAGGTAATTTCTCTTCTCCTGGTGATTATTTTTAAGAATTTCTTTGTCTTTGATATTCTGCAATTTTACAATGATGGCATCTAGGCAATATTTATATATATTTTAAACTTGCCCTTCAGATATAGTATGCTTTCTCATTCTGAGAACTAGGTCTTTTCTCAATTATATGTAATTAAAGTTTCTTTAATAAATTTTTTAAATTAGAAGATTCCCAAAAGTACCTATGAAGACATATCTGGCAAAGACTAGATTATACCATCACATGGGTTGCAGACTTCAGCCATAGTGATTTGTGCATTAAAAATATGACCTTAAAGCTCAATGGAGACTCGGGAAAAGAATACTGCATTTCCTGACTAGTGCTGACTCATAAAGCCAGGCATAAATGGGGCCAAAAATATAGAAAAACACATCAAGGTCAAGGGCATTAATTCCAAGAGTGTGACTGTGTGTGTATGTGTAAGCATGAGTGTGTGTGTGTGTGTGTGTGTGTGTGTGTGTGTGTGTGTATTTGGTTTCTGGAAGAGAGAACAGTCAGCATTCTCAAAACAGCAGGCAGGAGAAATAATATTAGGTTTAAACATGTATGTTAGATTTGGCAGCTAGATTTATCTACTCCTGCATGAATAGTTGAATGAGGTAGATAAGATCTCCTTCTCCCCTGAAATTATTTGTTTCTAATGCTTCTATGTATCACTGTCTTTTTGATTCATGTCATAAAGCTCTTCTCTGTTTTATGCTGTTATCTACCTGAGGGAAAATAAGAATTTTGCTGTCTATGTTCTAAAAACTGTGTAACCTACTTGCTTTTATCAGCTTGATATTCTTGTTCGTAACTCAGACATCATGTTCTATATGTGTTCCTATAATTCCTTCCCATCACTCCTTGCAAAGTGACGGAATCCATAAATAAATTGATTATTCCGCAGTTGAACCTAATTTTTACATATTAGTTGGTAGCGTTTTTTTGAACAAAGTATCTGAACATAACAGTGGGTCTGTGGGTTACCTCTTTACCCACAGACCCACTCTGTAGCAATAACTAACACTGGCCTAACACTGAGCCAGTCACTGCTCTAAGTACTTTACAAACATTAGGCAATATAATTCTCATGGCACATGTTGAGAAAGATGCTATTATTAACCCCATTTTACAAATGAGAAAACTGAAGCATTAGAGATTAATTTACATGGCCAAAGTTCAAGCATTTCAAATGCTAACGTTATTGCAGGCTGGGTTCTCCAAAAAGCATATCCAAAGATGGGGTTCAGCATGCAGACAGTTTACTAAGAAGTATTCTCAGGAAAAATACCTGTACAAGGGAAGAGAAGAAAGTGGCATTAGGCAGAAAAAGGAACTTGGGCAGATGTGGTCTTAGAAAAAGCACTTGTCAACACCCTCTGAAGCTGAGGTGGCCCTCCAGAGCAGTTTCAAGGAGGATGAAGGAGCCAAGACTTCCACACTGACCACTCATTGGATAAAGGCTGCCCTTGGAAAATGGGGTGTGACCATGGTAAAGCAGTTCTCTCTAACCAAAAATATTTCCCAGAGGAGGACTGCATCCTTAGCCACTGGGAAAATAAGCATCTCAGTCCTGAAGGGGGAACTGGGTAGCACATCCCACCTCCCCTCCATATGAGTCAATCATTCAAGGATCTTAAAAAGTAGCTTCTGATTCAGTAGGTCTGGGCTGGGGCTGAGCATCTGGGTTTCTAACAAGCTCCCAACTAATGCCCCTGCTGCTGGTTTGCGACAGCAAGGTTCTGGTTGTGCCACTTCCATGCTGCAAAATAAGAATAGAATCTATGCCTGACCAGGCGGTAGTGCAGTGGATAGAGCGTCAGACTGGGATGCGGAAGACCCAGGTTCGAGACTCCGACCTCACCAGCTTGAGAGCAGGCCCATCTGGCTTGAGCAAAAGCTTGTCAGCTTGGACCCAAGGTTGCTGGCTCCAGCAAGGGGTGGCTCGGTCTGCTGAAGGCCCGCGGTCAAGGCACATGTGAGAAAGCAATCAATGAACAACTATGGTGTCGCAACGGCAATGAAAAACTAATGATTGATGCTTCTCACCTGTCTCCGTTCCTGTCTGTCTGTCCCTATCTATCCCTCTCTCTGACTCTCTCTCTATCCCTGTAAAGAAAAAAAAAAAAAAAAGAATAGAACTAGGCTGTCTGGTTGTGGGTCTCTGACCTTACCACTCTGTTGTTCTGCTGCTTAACAAAATTCTTTACTAAATTTTTAATTCTAAAGAACTAACTAGATAAACTGCCAGGACTAGCTTTAAAGCATTTTCAGGTCTCCCAGCCTGCCAGAGACACAGTTGTGTCCTTAGTAAATACGCTATCCCAGGCATTGGTTTAATGCTGCGGTTAATCTTGCTGGCTTTCATAGTGACATTTTTTTGTCCAGGAAATTCTTTTCAGTTACCCTGGCAGTGTTCTTTCCCCCTCCCCCACAATCTTTAAGCAGGTGTATCAAACACGAGAGGAATCTTACCTCGTTAGTATTCATAATTTCGGTACACATTGGCTATTCTTTATTTTTATCAGAAAATTACCATTTTTTATTATTAGGTGTGAGTTTATTATGTCTTACAGCCAGTTTTGTTTCCTCAAAGGAGCCAATCTTTAATTTCATAAAGAAAACCAGTAAGGGAATTGGATTTGACATCCAGGTTCATTTATACTCAATTTATTAGAAGCACCTCTGTTGTATAAAGTCAAACCTATACTAAGAATTTTCCAGGTTACAATATCCTACTGATGAAATGGAAACTCATGAACAATGATAAAAGTAAAGTGGTTACCGGGGGAGGGGGTGGGGAAGAGGAGAGTAAAGAGGGGCAAATATGTACCCCACACAGGAGGGATATAAAACTGAGACTCATAAAGAGGGACAAATACATTCGTCCCTCACTATATCGTGGTTCACTTTCACAGTCTCACTGCATCATGGATTTTTAAATTGTATATATTTAATTTTGTATCGTGGATTTTTCGCTATATCATGGGATTTTTATTTTTTTACAGGGAGAGAGAGAGAGAGTGATAGATAGGGACAGACAGACAGGAACAGAGAGAGGTGAGAAGCATCAATCATTAGTTTTTCATTGCCGTTGCGACACCTTAGTTGTTCATTGATTGCTTTCTCACATGTGCCTTGACTGCAAGCCTTCAGCAGACCGAGCAACCCCTTGCTGGAGCCAGCGACCTTGGGTCCAAGCTGGTGAGCTTTCTGCTCAAGCCAGATGGGCCCGCGCTCAAGCTGGAGACCTCAGGTTCTCGAACCTTGGTCCTCCGCATCCCAGTCTGACACTCTATCCACTGTGCCACCATGTGGTCAGGCTATATCACGGGATTTTGCAGTATATAGGTATTTTTATATATTTATTATTTTAATGATTTTTGTGGTAAAATAAGCAAAATAAGTATGGGAAAGGTTAATAACAGTGAGGGAAAAGTTTATGAGTGTGGGGAGGGTTTATAAAGCCATATATATATCTATATCTATATATATAGATATAGATATAATAAAATAAATATAAGATCACTACTTTGTGGATTTTCATCTATCGCAGGGGTTCTGGAACCTAATCCCCACGACAGATGAGGGACCACTGTATACAGTGACAGAAAATGATTTGACTTTGGGTGATGGGCACACAACACAATCACCAGTTCAAATGCTTAAAAAATGTTCACCTGAAACCTTGTACTCTTATTGATCAATGTTGCCACATTAAACTTAATTTCTAAAACAAAATAAAAATCCTGTTAATGACATGATGATACTTGTCTCACTATATACTCCCCACAAGCACAGAGGGAAGAAGATAAAATTCTATGCAATTTTATAATGTCTACACAAAGGACAGATGTGAGAATTAGTAACATACGTGTGTCCACACTTACCTTGTTTTAAATTTTTATAAAAGGATTTAATTATTTTCCTTTGTATTGTTTTGAAAGAAACTATAGCAGAGACCTGGAAAAGATGAGTGACCTGCTTGAAGATATTTATTGGATTGCAGGAAATAAGTGCTTGAACGGGGCAGCATTCTGGTTAAGAAGAACCCTTTTCTTGCTCAGTCTGTTCCCTAGGCAACAAAAGTCTATGTTAAAAAAGAAAAGAAGAAAAGGGAGCTAGAGCTAGTAGCACTTAGAGCGGTTAAGGTTTCAGAGTTTTCATCATTCAGAAGATTCGCAACGGAAAACCATGTGTTTGAATACTGCAGTTAGTAATAGTGACTCTAAGAATCTGGGTCAGCAGATAGAGTAACTGCTTCCAGAATGATGGTTCTCAGAGTGCAGGCCGTGGACCAGCGGCATCAGCATCACCTTCACCTGGGAACTTGTTAGAATGTGAGTTTCTGTCTCCATCTAGATCTGCAGAAGCAGAGCCTGGGGCAAGGAGGAGGGGAAGGAGTAGGCAGCAATCTTTTCCACGAGTCCTCCAAGTGGTTCTAGAGCTCACAAAACTTTGGGAGCCACTGTGGTTATAACATTTTAAATCTGTTGAGAACAACTTCTGTCCCAGAATGTTTTTCTACCCACACATTAGGCACACAGCATAGACTCAAAATATTTCAAACATTAGTTTGAAGGAACTCTTAGTAAACCAGTCATATCAGAAACAAATACCTTACTCAAGAGGACTGAATGAGAATAATCTCTAAGTTCCCTTTAAAGCCTTTTTCTAGGACTAAACTATGAAAGTTACCATTTGCAGGGACAGCCTCAGCAGTAAAGATGCTACCGCTGAATTTCATTTCAAGCAGTATCTGGAAGAGCAGTCAGCAGCAGGAAACATCTTTCAGGAGGAAAAAAAAAAAGACATCTTTATCCTTTAAATAGAGTAGAAAATGACTCCCATTGGATAGTTGAAAGCAGCTTTCCCAGTGAGGCAGAAGTAGTTTGCAGGGTTCACTCCTCTCTCTTCCTGCTGCTAGAGAAAAGGTCAGCTGTGAAAAGGAGAGGAGATACCGTATTTTATTCCTGGCTTTTCTTTCTTTTGCTAGTTATATTGGGAAGATAGATGTCAGATCAGTAACCACTGGTTGAGAAGAAAAGATTAGACTCTCATTTTCAAAACCGCAGAAGAAAAGACAATCTGGTGTATTCAGAGCCATTGCTAAGAGAGAAGTTAGGCAGTTCTGATGGCATACTGCCCAAGACTTTGTAGTTATCCATTCCATCCCTAGATGTAACTGACTGTATGCTAGTCAGGAAATACAAGAAGGAGAAGGAGAAGAAAAGTATATATAATAAGATCTAAAGACAAGCTCAAAGTTGGGTTGAGCTTTAATTTACATATTAAGACTTAATATAACAAGATCTATATGGGTTTATAAAAATTGTCTTTTTGGCCCTGAGCGGGTGTCTCAGTGGATAAAGTGTCATCAGATCCTTGTCAGGGCATGACGAGAAGCAATCAATGAGTGCATAACCAAGTAGAACGAGTTGATGCTTCTCTCTCCTCTCTCTCTCTCAAATCAATGGAAAATAATATTTTAATAGATTTTTCAATGAACAGTTATTGAGTGTCCTCAAGTGCTGAAATACAAATCTCTATATAATATTTAATAACTTAAGTACAGTGTATTTCAAGCAGTTTTGTTTATTTGTTCTCACAGTTATGTAGGGTTGGGCAAAAAGAGGTTTACCGTTGTGAGTACATGAAACACAGAGTTCATTCTATTATCTTTATTTATTAATTATATTATTTTTAATTTAACAACTGTAAACCTACTTTTCCACACCCTGTGTATTTTTAAAACTATAACGAGCAGGGGGATTATACTGCTTTCTCACTCGGTAAGGGTTTGTAGCTACCATTGATATGTTTCAAAACATGGTCTCCTTAGATTCTGACACAGCTCTCAGGTTTGCACCATTTAATCTGCATTTTGTATGTGAAAAAACTGTTGTCTAGAAATTTAGTCACGTTCCCCATCAAGTACATAGTGGAGGCTGTCTGACTGCAAACCCTGTTCTTTTTTTTTTTTTAAGTTTTATTTTATTTTATTCATTTTAGAGAGGAGACACACACACACACAGAGAGAGAGAGAGAGAGGGAGAGAGAGAGAGAGAGAGAGAGAGAGAAAGAGAGAAAGAGAGAAAAAGGGGGGAGGAGCTGGAAGCATCAACTCCCATATGTGCCTTGACCAGACCAGTGCAGGGTTTTGAACTGGCGACCTCAGTGTTCCCAGGTCGACGCTTTATCCATTGCACCACCACAGGTCAGGCTGCAAACCCTGTTCTTAATCTCTGCACTTGTTTGCCTCAATCCGTTAATCATAACCATGTAAGACTGGTGGTTGACCATGCAATCAGCAAATAGTTTCCCCTGTGGTCTTGTATTCTAATTGCAAGTCTAGTTCTTTGATGGGGTGAGTATATCTTTTTAAAACTGACACTGTACCTTTCGTGTGTTCATAAATCAAGGTCAATTAGGAAAAAAAAAATAAACCAAAGTAAATTTCAAATTGTATTTTTATTTTTTAGAATTATTTTTGTAACCAATAGAGGCAAATTTTACATATCATACAAATCACCCATTTCAAGTGTACAGTTCAATGATTTTTTTAATTAAATTTTCTAAGTTGTACAACCATTATCATAAATAATTTCCAAACCTTTCTACTACCCCAATAATATTCCTCATGCCTATTTATATTATATTCTCCTTACAACCCACGCCACCCAGGCAACCAATTATTTGCTTCCAGATTTTGTAGATTTGCCCTTTCTGCAAATTTCATGTAACTAGAACCATACAACATGTGGTCTCTTATAACTGACTTATTTTACTTAACATAATGCTTTTAGGTTTAGTCTATGTCACAGTATGTATCAGTAGTTCATTTCTTTTCGTTATTGAGTAGTATTCCATTGTGTGAATATACCGTATTTTATTTACTCATTCACTCATTAAAAGACATTTAGGTTGCTTTCAATATTTGGCTATTACTAATAATTTTTCTATCATAAATAATTTTTTTCTGAGACCATTTATATATGCTAGTCTTTGTGTGGCTATGTATTTTCATGTCTCTTGAGAAGATGTCTACAAGTAGAATAGCTGGATCATGCAGTAAATTTATATTTAGCTTTTTAAAGCAACTGCCAAATCTTTTCCAAAGTGGCTGCATCATTTCACATTCACACCAGCAATATATGAGGGCTCAGTTCTTTCACATCTTCACCAACATTTGTTGTCTGTCTTTTTTTTATAATAGCCATTCTAGAGGGTGTGAAGTGGTATGTCGCTGTGGTTTAAATTTGCATTTCCCGAATGACCAATGTTGTTGAATATATTTTCATGTACTTTGGTGTATGTTTAAATAATTTAACCACTTTTTAATTAGGCTGTTTGTCTTTTTATTATTGACATATAGGACTTCTTTGTATATTCCAAACCAATGTAAATTAGGTAGTCCTAAATTTGTGTCTCAGTGAAATTTATAAAGACAATATATAGTACCCCAACCTCTGTATACGTAAACAACATTGAAACCACACTGTATTATTGTTTGTGTGTGTGTGTGTGTGTGTGTGTGTGTGACAAACAGAGAGAGGGACAGATAGGGACAGATAGACAGGAAGAGAGAGAAATGAGAAGCAGAAAAGTATCAATTCTTTGTTGCAGCATCTTAGTTGTTCATTGATTGCTTTCTCATATGTGCCTTGACCAGGGGGCTACAGAAGAACAAGTGATGCCTTGCTCAAACCAGTAACCTTGGGCTCAAGCCAGCAACCTTTGGGCTCAATCCAGTGACCAATAAGTCATGTCTATGATCCCACGCTCAAGCCAGCAACCGTATGCTCAAGTGGTGAGCCATGCTCAAGCCAGGGCCCACGCTCAAGCCGGCAACCTTGGGGTTTTGAACCTGGGTCCTCTACATCCCTCCACATTCCAGTCTGGCACTCTCTCCACTGTGCCACCACCTGGTCAGGCCACACTGTTATCATTTCTATGGTGATGAGCAGATTCAGTAGAATGGAAATCTATGCTGTCTGAAAGGGCCTTATCTTTTATTTTCCCTATCTTTTATTTTCTTTGAGTCTTCTTCCTCAGAGCTAGAAGCAGTGCAGATTGCATATTTTTTTAAGTGACACACACAAGTGGACAGACAGGAAGGGAGAAAGATGAGATCATCAGTTCATAGTTGTGGCACTTTAGTGGTTCATTTATTGCTTTCTCATTTGCGCCTTGACCAGGAGGCTCCAGCCAAGCCAGTAATCCCTTGCTCAAGTCAGTGTGACCTTGGGCTTCAAACCAGCGACCTTGCAGTTATGTGTATGATCCCATGCTCAAGCCGGCAGCCTCGGGGTTTTGAACCTATGTCTTAGCCATCCCAGGCTGACACTCTAGCCACTGTGCCACCGCCTGGTCAGGCACCAATTGCCTTTTAAAGAAAGCCTATTGTTAGCTTATTGTGGTTGCTTTTAAACATGGTATCAAATTTTTTTACTCTCTTCCACCATCTACAGATGGGGTCTATTTCTCCTCCCTGATTATGCATTGGCTTGTAAGTGCTCCGGTAAGTAGAATATGGTGGAAAAAATTTTATATCACTTCTAAACCTAGATTATAAAAAGTCATGCATGTTCTGCCTCATTTGTTGGCATACATGTTCTTGAAGCCCTGAATTACCATGTAAAATGACCATCTCTTCTGATACTACTATGCTGTGAGGAAGCCCAAGCCATGTGGAGAGGTTATGAGTAAGCATTCCAATAAACATTCCAAAACATGGCACCACATATGTGAGTGAAGAAACTTCCGGGTGATCCCAAGCCTCCAGCCATTCAGGTATTCCCAGCTGAAGTCCAAGACATAATGGAGCATGGAAAAGAAAGAGAGAAGTCATTCCTGCTGAGCCAAGTCTGAATTCCTCACCCACAGACTCTAGGAATAGAATAACATGGTTTCTGTTGTATGCCACTACATTGAAGCTTATTGTTCATTCAGTACTATTGTAACCACAATGGATAGAACTCCCCTGAAGATTACTCAAATAAACTAAAGTTAATAATAAAGATTCTTCTTATGAACTTGAAGGACGGTAGAAAGCAGTTAGAAACTGCAGTCCCACTCTCCCCCCGTCAGAGGACTCCCCCTGCTCTCACCTGCATGCTTACTCCATTCCCCTCTGGGATTCTTCAGCATACTTGACAGCTATATATGACCCCACAGCTTCTTCATCCTGACCCCCAGCTATGTCATCAATTTCCAGCTTTTTGTCCCATTTCAAACTGATGGTCTATTTGATGCCTCTTAATTCAAATTCAAGTGAGAGATTCTAGGATAGTGTAGCCCAGTGGTAGTCAACCTGGTCCCTACCGCCCACTAGTAGGCATTTCAGCTTTCATGGTGGGCGGTAGTGGAGCAACCAAAGTATAAATAAAAGGATGGATTTAACTATAGTAAGTTGTTTTATAAAGATTTATTTTGCGCCTGACCAGGCAGTGGCGCAGTGGATAGAGCGTCTGACTGGGATGTGGAAGACCCAGGTTCAAGGCCCCGAGCTCGCCAGCTTGAGCGCGGGCCCATCTGGCTTGAGCAAAAATCTCGCCAGCTTGGACCCAAGGTTGCTGGCTCCAGCAAGGGGTTGCTCGGTCTGCTGAAGGCCCGCAGTCAAGGCACATCTGAGAAAGCAATCAATGAACAACTATGGTGTCGCAACGGCAACGAAAAACTAATGATTGATGCTTCTCACCTGTCTCCATTCCTGTCTGTCTGTCCCTATCTATCCCTCTTTCTGACTCTCTCCTCTCTCTGACCCGCCCCCCCAAAAAAGATTTATTTTGCCAAACTTAGCAAAAATTTGACATAAAGTACTTGGTAAGTAATTATTATTATATTCTTTAATTTGCTGTAACTCTGCTTTATAAATTTTATAAAGTAAAGTTACTTCCCTACTTTATAAATCACCATTACTGTGGAACCGGTGGGCAGTTAGAAAATTTTACTACTAACAGAGATACAAAAGTGGGCGGTAGATATAAAAACGTTGACTACCCCTGGTCTAGCTTCTGATTTAGTAGATCTGAGGCAGGCCCTGAGACTTGACATTTCTGACAATTTACCGGGTTTGCCGCTGCTGGTCCCGGGACCACACTTTGAGAACCGCTATTCACTGCGGATGTCCTTTAGATCTTGTGCTAACCTGGGACCAGGACTAAGAACCCCCAGATTTCTGTCCGATTATGATGTAGACTCAGATTTCTAAAGGACTGGAATTTCTCTCTCCTTCTCCATCAGGTGGATGCCAAGGGCGAGATAACAATGATTGTCCTGATCTATGTTGCTGCATGGCAGGCTGTGGGACCATTTCTCAACAGCAAGAAGTAGTTGCCATAGTGATTCTGTCTTACTCTAAAGATATATTTGTACAGGACTTGGAATTAGAGTTGAAAATGGAATCAATAACTTGTTAACCTAAAAAAAAAAAACTTGTTAACCAAAATAAACCATCACAATGGTCTCTTCTGACCTGGCTGTATGGGTGAGGGCTAATGAGCCAGACACCCAATCAGCACTGAGGATAGAGAAAGTCACTTCCGGGTTTTCTCTATCACATCTCCAGGTTTTGTTCCCTCTTAGTCCTCACTACATTTTGTAATTATTTAGCTTTTTGTTTGCTTATTTATTTCCTGGCTCCACTACTTATCATAAGCTCCACAAAGGCTTAGATCAACTATACCTTGTTTATAATTTTGTCCCCAGCCTTACTATGATTGAATAAATGAATATATGATAAGAAAGATACATCCTCATCCTCAAAGAACTTATAGTCTGGTAGATATGTAATTACATCACAACATAATAAGTAGTTTAATAACTGAATATTGAAAGAGCTGTGGGATACAGAAGAAAGAGAAAGTGATTCTGCCCCAGGGAAGTCAGAAATGATTTCACTGAGAAGAGGAGGTTTGAGCTGAGAGGTTGCAGATTAAGCAGGAGGTTAGAGGTGTTGTGGGCTGCCATGCAAGACAGAGGAAATGCATGTGAAAGCATTGCTGTAGGATAGAACATGGTGTGGGAGAGTGATTGATGTGATTGGAGCACAAAGAATGGTGGCAGGGGTGGATTGACACGAGTCTGGAAAAGCACACTGGGGCCAGACTGTGACGGGTCTGGGATAACATGCCATGGGTTTGAACCTTACACACACATTGATGGAGAGCCGCTAGAAGCATGAGAGTGATATCATTTGATTGTAGAAAGATGTTATTGGTACTCAGGTCATGGGGGTGGATTGTAGTAATCCAGGCAAGAAGGAATGAGATTCTGAGCCAAACCATAAACTAATCTGGGAGTCAGAAGAAGAAGAGGACAAATTTGGGAGGTATTTACAGAGCAAAATCAATGAGACCTGGGAATAGAGTATAACAAATTTGTGTGAGGGCAGAGTGAGGATTTATTTTCTAGAACACTTTTTATGTGCCACATAAGTATTTATTAAAGACTGTTCTAAGTACTTTACAGGAATGAATTCATTCAATCTAAGCAACCCTGTGAGGTAGGTACTATTATCAGCACAGTTTTACAGATGAGGAAATCTAGGTGCAAAAATGTTAAGTAACTTGTTCAATGTCACACAGTTACTAAGTGGTAGAACCAGGATTTGAACCCAGAAAGTCTGACTCCAGGTCTGTGCTCCTACATCTAACATGAGCAATCTCACAAGGGCAAGGTGTTTAAGAGCAATTGAAAGTACATAAAAGGAATGTCAACTCCTGAAAACAGTGAATGATTTTGTTTTTCCTTTGTCTTCAAAACACTATGAAATACTTTCCAGTGTTAATGATTTTAGTGACATTTTGGATGGAATCAAATGGGGCTGAAAAGAGAGACCATTAGTTCTGAACAGATGCCAAAGGACAGAGTTGGAGTTTGATGGCTTCAGGAACGGTAGTTGATTTCCACAGGAAAAAACTCTGTAAAAACATTGTGTATTGTTGTGATGGATGGGTCTGGTAATGACTAAAGCCTGTACAGATCATCTTCTTTGCTTGCTAGAAATCTACTAAACATATACAGTGGGTTGGTCTTTTCCTGTAGTTCGTAGGGGCAAAAAGTATCTTATATAAAATGCAAAGCAGTTTTTGCACTTTGATAAATCTAGAAGTAACACATGTCCATGTTCATGTCTACATGTTATTGGAAGAGAAAAAACAACCTTCTAGAGAATAACCCCAAAATGACTTTTCCAGTCTCTCATCCACATATTCCCCTTAGAACTTGGCCCAATTTCTGAAAACTGAAAAACAGGGGATGTGGCCGCCGGCTCAGTGGTTTGGACACAGAGTTACCAGGAAATCAATAGTTATGAATAATGGTTCTGAGACACATTTGGGTGCAGGCAAGCAAGGAATCACTGGAGAAATGTTTCAGTCCTGGTCATGTGTCATCAGTGTCCTGTCCCACTGATAGAATATGAATCTTAGTGTACTCTTAGTTCTGTGATGCTGGCGGAATTCGTAAGTAAGTCTGTAAATAGAAATTCTATATTAGCACTTCCAGGAACTACTAATAGGATCACTGCTTATGCTGGGTAATTTAAAATGGAAATTGCTACTTATCTTAGACTAATAAAAATGCATTAGTTGTAAATTATAGTTTGATCATGAGAGTAAAAAAAAATTTGGAAAAGTATAGTTGATATTCAGTTGGGGCCCCAGCTACAATGATCCCTCTATAGCATGGGATCATTTTAGGCTCCATCATGTTGGAGGGGGAAGACTTGACAGTGTAAAGCCAAAGTTTACCAATAGCATTTACAAGGGATTACAAAAGTATCGCATTCACATTTTAAAAAATTTTTAATTGACTTTAGAGAGAGGTAGGGAGAGAGAGACAGACATAGACGGAAACATTGATCTATTCCTGTATGTGCCCTGACTGGGGATCGAACAGACAACCTCTGTGTTTCAGGATGACACTCCACCACTGAGCTATCTGGCCAGAGCTGCACCCCCACTTTTCTAATGCCTGTTATTTTTCATCTCAATGGAACAGAAATGACTGCTTTTTTTCTTGTAAAATTTGTTTTGTGTTGTTGTGAGGGAGGGCTGTTGCCTTAGTGTCAGGTTTTTTGCTATGTGGCTGTCAATGGCAATACATGAAATTAAGAAAGACAAAGATTAATTTTTAAAATCATATAAATATAGAAAATAATGACCACCTTACCCACTTTTAAGCATACAGTTTAGTGGTAGTAAGTGCACATGCAGTGTTGTACAACCATCACCACCATCCATCTTCAGAACTTTAATTTTCTAATATATAAACAATAATAACCATGTCGCGTATATAGTTATCCGTTCATTTCCATTAAAAGGGCCCCCGGGGCAAACGGAAGTCACTCACCAGCCTCCCTGCCTATACTAGAATGCCTCATCATTCCTATTGTGGCATTCTGGCACAGAATAGACAGGTTGTAAATTCGAATGAACAAAAAAATGAATTAATTAAAAATTGTTTTTTATCCCTTCTCTACCGGGGAAGGGTGAATGGTGCCTAGAGTTCACTCTATTTGGTCCTAACGAAGGTTCCTTCGTCTTTAGAACACAGTGCTCTAGTATAACCATCCCTGCAGGAAACAGGGTTTGTAGGACTCAGTAACCTGCACGTGACATTCAGCTTTGAGTCTCATGTTAACGGTGGTCTTGGGTACTTGTTTATCTGTTCCCTTGGTCCGTGGCTCATAGATATAGAAATATCAAAAATATGAAGAGACTGTATTTTCTGTCTCTATGCCTGGGGTTTTGCTATTTTTAGCCAGACCTGGACTGGTTTCATTTGTCAGTAATGAAATTGGTTTTAAAATTGGCTCTCTGTATTCTGTAGGTAGTAGCTCAACCTACGCATTTCTAGATGAGTAATGAGGTGAGAGTTTAGTAAGAATAATCATTATACCATACACTGGCCTGGCATACCCAGTGTGCCAGGCCCTGTGATATGTGTGTTCCATGTCTTATTTCAAATCCCCCAGGGTACCCTTTCAAGCAAAGGTAAGGCTTCTGTTTAAAATGTCTATGTGTCTGCCTGTGTTATAGATAGCATCTTACTCAATTCTTAAGGCCACACTGTTTTGTGCCTCTTTCACTAGTGAAGAAACTGAGGTTCCAGGAGGTTAGAAATCTTTGTGGGTTACTTAAGCTGGAATTCACATTCAGGCCTGTCTGACTCTGACATCTATGTTATTTCTCTCAACTCTTTTTAGATTTCTCCTTTGAGTCATCTGAATTTAATTCTTGCTCTACAGCTGATCTTTTGCAGGCTTCTTTCTTTTATATTTTTGTTAATGTTTTTATACATCTTGGCTCTTCCTTACCATCCATTAGTCATGAGAATGGTGAATCAGGAGTTCAGAGATTTGGGTCTTTGGGGAAGGATTGGATAGATAATTTGCTTCTGAGAGAAACAGTCTTGTCAAAGCTCATGGCTATTTTAAAAAAGCACTATAATTACAAAAGGCTGTACATCATGAACAGGTGTTGGCCAAATGGACTTAAACATATAAATCAACCTTCATCAACACCATTTGGGAGGAGGTGGAGAAAGCTTTCATCTTAAATGAACAGAAGGAGTCCAGGTATCACACAGCTATGGTTGCTTTATCACAGTAAAAAATCAATAATTGATTTTTTAGTAACTTTTTATTGCAAGTCTTTACATCTGAGACTTTCATAAACTTTACCAAAATAATTCCGTAGTCCTGTCCTCTCCTTGTTTTTCCTCCTCCTTACAAAAGTAATGCATTTTCATTGTAGGAAAATTGTAAAACATAAAAGAGCAAAAGAAGAAAATAAAAAATGCCCCTTTGTTGACCCTCTTTCTGGATGTCACAGAAGAAAAGACCCTTGACTCCCCATTTCATTACAGAATGTCCTGCACTTTGGCTTTCTCCCTCTGGTTTGAGTGTAACATAACAGATTCAAAATGTCAAGCCAGACCGGTGGTGGATAAAGAGTCAACCTGGAATGCTGAGGTTGCTGGTTCGAAACCCTGGGCTTGCCTGCTCAAGGCACATACAAAGAGCAACTACTACAACAAAAGGTCAAGCCAAAAATGGACTCATGTCATATAACAGATTGAATATACTTGTTAATATACCAGTCTTGGAAAGCTAAGACCTCGTGATAATTAGCAACTAGTTTCTAGTTTGTGATTTTGTTTCTTTGTATCTTAAGGATAATTAATCACTAAAAAAATTAATAAGCTTCTTATTGAAATTTTATTTATATTTACCTTTGAAATTTGATTTTGAAATTACATTGAACTGGAATGTGTCTATTTATGGCTCATTTGAAAAATACATATTTTTCTTCTTGGTAGAATCAAACTACCTCTATGGCACATTTTCAGTAATTTATAGGGTTGAAATGCTGCATCTTTGGGACAAAAACGGTGCCTGGCACAGTCTTGCACCTAATTGGTGCTTAGTGTACACCAATAATGTACACATCACATTCAAATGTTGCTAATGCTGCTGGTGATTCTTTTGTGCTGTTAGGGTTTAAAAAGCTTCAGCAGGAATCACAACTCATCCCCTCCCCCTGTCTATTGCATGATCTTGAAACTTGTGCTATTTTGCAGGGTTCCTAAGGACAGGAAGCACATTTCTTTATATTTTATTTTATTTTATTATTAAGTGAGAGGCAAGTAGGCAGAGAGACAGACTCCTGCATGTACCCCAAATGGGATCTACCTGGAAAGCCCCCTACCAGGCAATGCTCTACCCATCTGGGGCCATTGCTCCATTGCTCAGCAACCGAGCTATTTTAATGCCTAAGGCAAGGCAATGAAGCCATTCTCAGTGCCCAGGGCCAACTTGCTCAAACCAATTGAGCCATGACTGCAGGAGGGGAAGAAAGAGAAAGAGAGAGAAGGGGGATGGAGAGGGGTGAAGGAGCCGGGCCAACACTGTACCACCACTGAGTCAACCAGCCAAGGCACGTGTCTTTTTAATAGTAGATTAAGAGGGAATGCTTCAATGAAGAGAGAACTGCTAAGCTGTAAGGATTCACCATCGAAGTCATCTTCACATCTGTCCTAGTATGTCCGAACTGCCATATTAAATACAAAACACTGGTGGCTTATAAGCAACAGAAACTTATTTCTCACAGTTCTGGAGTCTGCAGAGTCGAAGATTAAGGCACTGGCAGTTTGGTGTCTGGTGAGAGCCTGCTTCCTGGCTTGTAGACACCCATGTGTTCGCTGGTGACAGAAGGGGCAGGAGAACTCTGAGGTCTCTTTTTTCTGAGTACTAATTCCATTCACAAGCACTCCACCCTCACAACCTAATCAATTCCCATAGGTCCCACCTCAAATGCTATCACATTGGGGTTTAGGTTTCAACACATGAATTTAGGGGGAACACAAACATTGTCTATAGTATCTAGAAAATAAAGGTACACCTATCCAATGACCCGAGGAGGCCTGGAGGGAGAAAGCATGTCCTATTTGAGGCACTACAAGAAGCTCAGTAGGTCAGAGCACAGATTACATAATTCAACCTGAACACAGCCATGGGACTGAACCTGAGGCTAGGTCAGATTGTGGGAGGCCTTGTAAAATGTATGGTGAAATCGAGACTTTATCCTAATGTCAAGGAGAAGTCATTGAAAAATCAGACAGAGCAACCCTCAAATAGCCCATTTTACTTCCCCAATAATGAAAACTGTTTCCTTTGATTATATCATAATTTTATCATAATGAATACCATTATATCATAATCAATATTTTATTCTATGTGTTAGTCAGGGTTCTCCAGAGAAACAGAACTAATGGGATATATCTAAATAGAGATATAGAGATTTATTTTGAGAAATTAGCTGACATGATTATTGAGGCTGAGAATTTGCACAGTCTCCTGTCTGCAAGCCAAAGACCCAGGTGCGATACTGGTATAATTTCAAGTCTGAGTCCAGAGGTCTAAGAACCAGGGGAGATGAAGTATATCCTCCTCCAGAGACAGGAGAAGAGATGAGGTGTCCCAGCTCATCAGTGAGGCAGGAGAAAGAACAAATCCCTCCTTCCTCTGCCTTTTGTTCTGTTTAGGCCCTCAGTGATAGATGATGCCTAACCACACCTAGGAGGGCAACCTGCTTTAGTGAGTCCACCAATTCAAATGCTACTCTCATCCTGAAACACCCTCACAGACACGCCCAGAAACAATGTTTAACCTGCATACCTGTGGCCCACTGTAAGCTGACATAAAATTTATGTAGAAAAGCGACAAGAAGTTACTGTTTATATCCTTGTAATAATTATTTTACATGGCAATAAAGTCAGTATCTTAAGCCCTGTAAAGTTATTTTTTGAATATATATTTAGAATAAATATGTCACTACCCAACAATATTCCACTTTCAGTTTTTTAAATGTGAGATTTGATATTCTCAAATTTAAGAATATAAATTAAGAGACTTTACATGTATAATTTAAATATAAACTAAGAAATTTTAAGAACGTTTTTCACTTTGCAGACAAAAATTCTTTAATCAATAAAAATCCCTTATGCCTACATGATTAATTAATTTTGGAGAGGAGGGTAGCAGAGAAACTTTAAGGCTAAACTGAAAATTAGTGAGAAATTAAGGTAAAATATTGGTAAGTGGTAACAATGAAGCTTTTATTACTTTTTTTAAATTATTTATTTTTTTACTACACACCACTTTTCAAGAAAACATCTGTCTTGTAGAAAGAAAACTATGTGTTGCCCAGGTGTTTTTCAATGTTGTTTTTAATAAACTGTCAATAATATTTGGTTGAAATATAGCCTCCTCACCTTTAAAGACCTCACAGCAATGACAGGCAGGGTTTTTAAATGCTTCCATTCACATTCCACCTTGTCAGAACATGGCCCTTGCTTGGTTTTGCTTGTCTTCTTAGGTTAAATGACCTTGTATTCTTCCTCTCATGGTCTGCCCAAGGTGAAGCCGTTCATGGGCCCCATGAACTTCAGAAGTGCTTTTTTCCCTTTGTCATTCATTTCACATGGTTGTCTTGCAATCTCACCTCTCCATGCACTCAAGAATAGTTAGGATTGTGTAGGTTATCTGCTTTTTTTATCTTATGAAGTTGGGAGTGACACTTTCTGGCAGCTTTCTCTATCCTAAGAGAAGGGAGAGTCTCTGTGGCTCTTGTTAATGTTTTATATGACAACCAGTGCATTATCCAATACACGTAACCAAGACTAATATCCCCAAACAATATTCAGTCTGATTTTTTATTCTGTTCTATTCTTCTCCATTTATTTTTTATAATAAGTTATTGTATTTCATTGTAAGAAATGATGGTGGCAAAAATTGATCTCACAATCCACTAATTGTATCAAGAAGTATAGTTTTAAAAACACTAGTCTGGCCTGACCAGGCGGTGGTGCAGTGGATAGAGCATCTGACTGGGATGCGGAAGACCCGGGTTCGAGACCCCGAGGTCGTCAACTTGAGCAAAAGCTCGCCAGCTTGGACCCAAGGTCGCTGGCTCCAGCAAGGGGTGGCTTGGTCTGCTGAAGGCCTGCGGTCAAGGCACGTGTGAGAAAGCAATCAATGAACAACTAAGGTGTCGCAACGGCAACGAAAAACTAATGATTGATGCTTCTCACCTCTCTCCGTTCCTGTCTGTCTGTCCCTATCTATCCCTCTCTCTGACTCTTTCTCTCTCTGTCCCTGTTAAAAAAAAAATGTGGAAGATCAAATAGAAGCCAGCAGCTGAGAGCACGTCCAAAACCACACCACAGGTACACTGTCACTGGCAAAACTTGCCCACCCAACTGCTAGACTCTTGCCACTGCCATAGTCACCTCTACAAATGAGTTCCCAACAGTCCCTACATCTTTGTGTCAAGCTATGGAAAGTTAAAGTCCTTAAATATCAGATGGCTGAGTCTAGGTCTTATAGCTGCTCCCTCACCTTCTGGGAGTACCTAGGGGGAATATCTAATCTCATGGGTTTCAATGTGGGGACAATGTCCCTCAAAATGAAAGGGTGGCCAAAAAATGTTCACTACCTTATAATCACTCCATATTCTTTTAAAGAAAATTTCTTGATTTTCATTGCTTTAATTACCATTTACCTGGGACTGTTTCCTGAATTCATGTCTTTAACCCAAAACTTTCCTCTGAGCTGCAGGCCTGGAAAATACAACTGTTCAACTGGCATCTCCAAATGGGTGTCTCAGAAGTGCCTCCAACTAAGTTTCTCAACATATTCATAGGTGACCTCAAGATCTTCCCCCCCAAAAAACCCCACACTGCATATCCAGGTGACTTACACTTCTATCTACCTATTCACAAGAGTCAAGAATGTTGAAGTCATTCTTGAAGCTCTTTCTTCTCCAATGACATATCTAATTTTTCACCAGATCTATGGATTTTTAATTCTCAAGTATCTCTGGAAGAGAAGGGCTATGACAGGTGCAGATGGGTGGGTTAAGGCTGATAGAGTCTAGTGGGTTGGATGAGGAAATCTGATGGAGAACATGTTCTTCACATAAGATTTCTTAAAAGACAAAGATCACTATATCATTCTCATTGCTTAGAATCATTTAATGTCTTGCAAGAACTCCTGATGGAACCAGAGAAACATTTTCTAGTTAGAGATTTTAGCATAGATTTCATTATGTATTTCCAAAACAGGAATGCAGGAGGAAAAAATGACACCTATGATATGACAGTCCTTTGAACGAATAGCTGATTGCAGTTTGAAGATGCTTTTTCAGTGGCTTTCGAAAAGGACAGAATGGGAGATTCTTCTAGAACACAGATGGCGTTAGTGATTACCAATGCATTTAACAACCCCCTGGAGTCAAAGTGACTTCACCCCTCATAAACCTGAATTACCCATAAGTATGGATTTAATATTTTGATTCTCAGAGTAGTTTAGACTCATATATAATCTCCATAAAGTCAAGAATAGTCTATTTCATTCGTTCAGTTGGTAGGGATTCAGTAGGGAACAAAAGACATTCTGAGTAGAAAAGGTAATTTGGCAGCATAGATGTGTGCCGAACAGAAGTTTCCAATCACAAAACCCTTAGAAAGTTTCTTTTTTTTTTTTTTACCTCTCTTCCCTCCCCCCCACGCCCTAACCACCACACTCTTGTCCATTTCTTATAGTCTCACTTTTATGTCCCACCTATGTATGAAATCATGCTGTTCTCAGTTTCTTTCTGTTTTACTTATTTCACTCCGTATAATGTTATCAAGGTCCATCCATTTTGTTGTAAATGATCCGATGTCATCATTTCTTATGGCTGAATATTGTTCCATAGTATATATGTACCAAAGCTTTTTAATCCACTCATCCTGTGACGGACACTTGGGCTGTTTCCAGATCTTCGCTATTGTGAACAATGCTGCCACGAACATGGGGGCGCATTTCTTCTTTTCGAACAGTGCTATGGTGTTCTTAGGGGATATTCCTAAAAGTGGGATAGCTGGGTCAAAAGGTAGTTCGATTTTTAATTTTTTGAGGAATCTCCATACTGTTTTCCACAGTGGCTGCACCAGTCTGCATTCCCACCAGCAGTGCAGAAGTGTTCCCTTTTCTCCACATCCTCGCCAGCACTTGTTCTGTGTTGTTTTGCTGATGAGCGCCATTCTGACTGGTGTGAGGTGATATCTCATTGTGGTTTTAATTTGTATTTCTCTAATGATTAGTGATGTTGAGCATTTTTTCATATGCCTATTGGCCATCTGTATGTCCTCTCTGGAGAAATTCCTATTCATTTCATTTGCCCATTTTTTGATTGGATTGTTTGTCTTCCTGGTGTTGAGTTTTATAAGTTCTTTATAAATTTTATTTATTAACCCCTTATCAGACGTGTTGTCAAATATGTTCTCCCATTGTGTGGTTTGTCTTTTTATTCTGTTCTTATTGTCTTTAGCTGTGCAAAAACTTTTTAGTTTGATATAGTCCCATTTGTTTATCTTGCCTTTTATTTCAGTTGCCCGTGGAGATAAATCGGCAAATATACTGCTGCTACAGATGTCGGAGAGCTTGCTGCCTATGTTTTCTTCTAAGATGCTTATGGTTTCACGGCTTACATTTAAGTCTTTTATCCATTTTGAGTTTGTTTTTGTGAATGGTGTAAGTTGATGGTCTAGTTTCATTTTTTTGCAGGTAGATGTCCAATTTTCCCAACACCATTGTTAAAGAGGCTGTCTTTACTCCATTGTATGTTCTTTCCTCCTTTGTCAACTATCAGTTGTCCATAAAGCTGTGGGTTTATTTCTGGGTCCTCTGTTCTGTTCCATTGATCTATGTGCCTGTTCTTATGCCAGTACCAGGCTGTCTTGAGTACAATGGCCTTGTAGTAAACCTTGATATCTGGAAGAGTGATACCTCCTGCTTTATTTTTCCTTTTTAAGATTGCTGAGGCTATTCGTGTTCTTTTTTGGTTCCATATAAATTTTTGGAATATGTGTTCTATATCTTTGAAGTATGTCATTCGAATTTTAATTGGTATTGCATTGAATTTATAAATTGCTTTGGGTAATATAGACATTTTAATGATGTTTATTCTTCCTAACCATGAGCACGGTAATAACCCTTAGAAAGTTTCTTGCGATGGTTTTGTACTGTGTCAATTTAGCTAAGCTGGAATTTCATTTCCCTAATTTCCTGTTCTATATGGCTCTGAGTTAGGGTAGGCCACAAGAGAAATTTGCATAAGATTGGAAGGGAAGCAGCAAGGGCAGTGTGAGTCCCCGTGTACCCCGGCAGCATGCGCGCATTGCCACTGACCTGCTGCCTCACGTTGGTGGCATGTGTGTTCACAGCCAGCTCTGCAACTCCTCCGGCTCCACCGGATCCCCTCCTTCAGCTTCTCCAGGTCCTGAGTTCAGTGCATGTGCAGCAGCATAGCAGAGGGTGCCAGCATTTTCTGTGAATCACTGTATTCAGCACTGGGGGGCGGGGTGAGAGGCAAATGGGGATTCCAGGGTGTCCTTCTCCCCTGCTTCTCTCCAACTTTTCTTCCTGACTGTTGTCCCCACCGATCTGCGGACACATCAGGCACACAGTCACATGCAGAGGCAACAAACCTTCCAAAGATTTCTTACCAGATCCCACAATTGTATAAATCTAAGTTCCTATCATAAATCCTATATTTCACATCATTAAGAGTGGCTCTGCTTCCCTGATTGGCTCCTGACTAACAACATTTTCTACATAATATTGCACGTATTAGGATTCTTTTAAAGGACTCACTTTACTGGATGATCCTGCACAGGGACAAATTACCAGTTCATTGTCCCCATAGGAGGTTGGTTCCAGAGGTGAGGTCATAAGCAGTACAGAACAGTCATAGTTAATTAAGAGCATGGTCTCAAATGCCAAGAAGACCCAGGTTTAAATCCAAGATCGCTACTTCCTGGCACATTTGGGTCTGTTCCTTAACCTCCCTGAGGCTTAGTCCCCTCACTTATAAAATAGACACAATAACACACATCTCATAAGGTTGTAAGATTTAAATGAACCCAAGATACATTAACCACTTAGGGGCACAAAGTAAATAAATACATTGTAACCATTAATGTGATAGTTTTTTTCCACCTGGGAATAAAGTGATATCTTCTGTCTGGTAGTAAATTAGAAACATTAGCTAAGTTCCCCACATATGTCTCTTTTAAAAAGTCCTTATAGTCTTAAAATAACATAAGGGCCAGGTAACTTTCTCAGCCTTATCATTTAAGACCATCTCCAGGAAGAAGCCCTGTGGAGAAGGAGATAGGGAGAGTGTGCAGAGCAGAGCTGGTAAAGAGCTAAAGAAACTGTTTTTACTTGGCTACAGTTATTGAAGTGGAACCCAAATTGATAGGCTTGTATAGTTGCCATTACCCACACCATTTCTTACCCTGTCACAAGCCAGATGAGGCTGAGCAATCAGACTTCATGAAAGATGAATGCCTCTGAGCTATCTGATTTATTGAGCTCAATGGGGAAAGTTTTATTTATTTATTTTAATTAAGTGAGAGGCAGGGAAGCAGAGAGGCAGACTCCCACGTGTACCCTGACTGGAATCCACCTGACCAGACCTGTCTGGGGCCAATGCTCCACCCATCAGGAGCTGCTGCTCCACTACTTGGTAACCAAGCCATTTCAGCACCTAAGGCAGGGTCATGGAGCCATCCTCAATGCATGGGGCCAAATTGCTCAAAACCATTTGAGCCATGGCTATGGGAAGGAAAAAGAGAGGGAGAGAGGAGTGAGGGGGAGAGGGGGAGAAGCAGACGGTTGCTTCTCCTGTGTGCCCTGACTAGGAATCAAACCTAGGACTTCCACACACCAGGCTGACGCTCTACCACTGAAGCAACTGGCCAGAAATTTTTTGATATTCTTGCATAGTTTTGTTTGGTTGGTTGTGTGTAATTCTTGCATAGTTTTGTTTGGTTGGTTGTGTGTGTGTATGTGTGTGTGTGTGTGTGTGTGTGTGTGTGTGTGTGTGTGTGTATTTTGTTGGCTCTTATCTTGCAGAATGCTGTCTGCCCTTATCCAAGCTGCTGATTGCTTATTAAAAGTATAAGGACTAGTAGATGCCTCCATGTGAGACATGCCAACCTAACTTTCAGAGGTTCTCATCAGTATCAAGAGAAAGCTGCCCCATGACCATGCATTGCCTGACATTTGGTTAAAGGACATTTGTGGTTTTGCAGAATACCCAAGGGTGCTATTGTGCTGCAGAGAGGTAAAGCTCAATGGTTTTCTTCAGAAAAGGGGGAAGAGGGAATTTCAGGCCAAGTTTAGGCTTAGGTACAAACAAATTAAAAAGTAACAATGAGGGAAGAGAAGATGGAATCCTAATCTGTATGATCAGGAAGGATTCAGCCTTTTTAATGGTGTTTCAGTGTGACTGTTTTCTAGAAGAAAATAATATTTTATAGTTTAAATATCATGAAATTTTGTCAAATATTCATTTTTATGTATGAAGTAACTTTCAATAGTATATTTTAATGATAGAATTAAATAATGATTCTGACTCTAAAATTCAATAGCCTCAGGTTATCATAAGAAAGATGATAAAATATTTATTCCTTTGTAATTAGTCTTAGAGTTAGAGGTAAAAAGAGAAAAAGGCCTGCAGCTTTGAAGCACTGGCTTGAAAAAATGCTTTCCACAAAAGTGGGGGAGGTAAATGGCTCTGTGTTTAATAAATACTAAAAGGTCATGAAACATGGCTACTTCGCTAATCTGCTGTCCAGGTTTCAATTTGTCTGCAAGCAAATATCGCCGGTTTGTGCCCACACTGTGTAGTCGCATATTTTATTACTATCTCATGTTTATTTTAGTTTTCACATAGCCTGTAGTTCAAAGGCAGAAATTCTTTTTAACCTAACATTTCCTCCCACCTCCTGCAAAAATTATGGGGAATTTGAAATTATGGCTCAGTTGTTTCCATCCACTGTAAAGGTAAAGTTCTTCATGGTTCTGAGTCATGAACCCCTTTGAAAATTTGATAAAAGAATATCTTCTCTAGAAAAATACCTCCACACATTTGCAACCTCACATTAAATTTGCATAGAATATCCAGGGGTTCATGGACTCCTCAGAGCACATTTTTGGACCCCAGCATGAGAGCAACTGATTCAAAAGGTGGATGGTTATTTACAACTTGGAGTAGAAGCAGAAAGTTGAGTGGAGAGTCAAGATGATGTAGAAAAGTGGCTTCTTGATTTTTCTAGATTTAAGAATTCACAGGTTAGTTTTGAAATGAATTTCCAAAATATTAAACATGCCCATATCCCAATATACTTTTCAAAGGATCATTTCTTTTTTTAATTGTTATTCAGTGAGTGGAGAGGAGGGAGAGACAGGCCTCACATACATCCCAACTGGGATCCACCCAGCAAGCCCACTGGGGGCAATGCTCTGCCCATCTGGGGCATTGCCTGTTGCTCAGAAACCAAGCTCTTCTTATGGCCTGAGGCAGAGGCCATGGAGCCATCCTCAGTGCCTGGGGCCAACTTGCTACAATTGAGCCAGGGCTGCAAGAGAGGATGAGAGAAAGAGAAGGGAGAGAGGGAGGGGTAGAAAAGCAGATGGGTACTTCTCCTGTGTGCCCTGACCAGAAATCAAACCTAGGACATCCACATGCCAGGCTGATGCTCTACCACTGAACCAACCAGACTGGACCTCAATGGATCATTTTTTGGTAACATATCTCTGAAGGGAAAATTAGTGATATGTATCAACAGCTCTAATGAGGTTCATAAATGTTGACACAGTCATTCTAATTTAAGTAATCTATCCTAAGAAAATATTCAGATATATAGACAAAGACCTATGTCCAAGGAAGTTTATCACAGTATTATGATAACAAGAATTTGGAAATAACTTAGATGCTTAGGAGGGAAAAAGTGATGAGTAATTAAATAAATTGCATCCATGCAATAAATTATTTAGAAGCTATCAAAAATTGTTTTGATAAAAATATTTAATAACATGAACAACTACTTATATCTAATGTCCAGTTAAAATGGGTAGAAATTATTTATATTATTTAAATTATGTAATTAAAAATCAACAGGAGTGAGTTTTAAAAACCTGTATGTATATAAATGGTAAGATTATAGATTGGTTAAAAGTTTTCTTCTCTATATTTCTTTATTTTCCCAATATATTTACAATGAATTGGTTTATTTAATTAATTGAATAAACCAATATTTATTATATGCCTATTATGGGCTAGGTACTACACTATGCATTTATCTAATTAGTGTTTACCATTATAAAAAGATGAAATAAATGAAACTTGAATGTTTCACCTATAACAGCCATTAGGCACCTGAAATTTCTCTAACACTGATTCCTGCATATGTTATATTCTCCCATTACAATGTAATCTCTTATAGAATAGAAAACTCAATTTAACCCACATTTATTGGGTATTTCTTTGTATTGGGTGCTGTTCTAAGTACTAAATTTGTTCAGCATTTTTAAAAGTCCTCAGTGCTCTTCAAAACCCCACAGAGAGAGTGCTTTACAAACTCTTGTTGAGTTAAATTCTAATGCCAAAGAGAAATACATATAGGTTTTGTATCAACCAAGTGAAATCAATCCTAGGTCTTCCTCTTAATAATTTTGAGGTAGAAATGTCTTAACTATATAAGAATGTTCCTTCTTTTTAAAAATGGAGCTAATACCTACCTCAAAGTGTTGGTGGAAAAATTAAATAAAATATCACACATAAAATGATTCTTTTCCATTTCTTTTCTGTAGATCCAAGCATATGTATATAGTGATAGTCAACTATTTTTATCTACAAAAATGGAAGTTTCATATGGGTGAATATAATAATTCATGATAACTATGATGTATGGCAGCACCCTTGATCTGCAAATTAGAATAGGAAAGGGAGGGCTTATATAATTATGATAAAATAATTCAACAAAATTATTAAAGATGTTGCCTAATTTTAATCTGGGAATAACACTCATACTGGCCAGGTTTTAAAAACAAAATAATCAGCCTGACCAGGTGGTAGCACAGTGCATAAAGCGTCGGCCTGGGATGCTGAGGATCCAGGTTCAAACTCCGAGGTCACTGGCTTGGGCACAGGTTCATCTGGCTTGAGTGAGGGCTCACCAGTTTGAGCATGGGATCATAGACACGACCCCATGGTCGCTGGCTTGAGCATGGTGTCATTGGTTCGACTAGAACCTCCTGGTCAAGGCACATATGAGAAAGCAATCAATGAACAACTAAGGTGCCTCAACTACAAGTTCATGCTTCTCATCTCTCCCTTTTTGTCTGTCTGTCCCTCCCCCCTCTCTCTTGCTAAAAAATAGAAAAAAAGAACAATAAAATCTGAAAGACCAAATGTACTACTGATGGGTAGGAGAGGCATTTTTAATTAAGAGTAGAAGAAATCCAGAGTGCTATAAGAAAAATCAGACCTATTTGACCATATGAAACTTTTATAAAGCATATTAAAATACTGCAAATTATATTAATTAATTAATCAGTTTGTTTATTAATGTATTTGTTTATTGCCTTTGTTCCCTATCTAGTATATGAGATTTTAGAGGGAAAGAACTTATATCTATTTTGTTCACTATAGAATTCTCACTATAGAAAAATGTCTGACACATAGTAAGCATCATTACAAAAGAAAAAAGAAAAAACACTATAGGCAAAACCAACCAATAAATAATAGATGTGGAACAAATATTTACAACAAGAAATAGACAAAGAGTTAAAAATTTTAACGCAAAAGAGTAAAAAACTAACAAGAGTGGACATGAAACTCATAGTAAATAGGAGACTTCATTGTCTAAGGAGTATATGAAAATATTCTCAAACTAATATACAGTGTTACCAATACAGACTGGCACAAATTAAAAAAAGATTGTCAGCCTCTATTGTTGATAGCGAAGTGGGGGCAAAGATACTGCCATACATAGCTGAGTTCTTAGCTATTGTTGGAATGCAATCTGATACTATCAGTTAAAATATAAAATGCATATTCATTTTGACGTACATATACTTCTTTTGGGCATCTGTTCTATGGAAATGAAAGCACAAGTATATAGCACATACACAAGGATATTGAGTGCAACATTATTTTACAGGCAAAATGTAGGAACTTTTGCCCATAAATGGGAGAATGGTTGAATAAATTATGACTCGTTGCAGTATAAAATGTTGTGCAGCCATTAGAAAAGAATTATTGTTGAGAAAATGCAAGATTCAAAAATGTGTGTGTGTTCCAATTATTGCAAAATAATGACAAAACCTCTCTATATGTGTGTATATACATATACATTATGAATATGTTTGTATGTTATGTGCAGTCATTTGTTTATGAATACATGAGCATAAAGCATAATATTCAAGTATTTAAGTAGGTTGTTAACATGGGTAACTGTGTCTGTGGGGAGATAATGTAGCTTAAGAAAGGAGTTATATGGACAAGAAAAAGCTAAACCAACCTCAAAACTGCATTTAAAACAGTATACATGATGTGGCCACACATATTGAATTTATGTAAAATTACATGTGACTGTTCACATGTATAAATATTTTTAAAGAACAAAAGAATAAGAGAGATAAGTTTAACTGAGCCCGTGGCTATTTCCATGTAGCCTACATGTCGCGGTGTGACCATAAAGAACACCATAATATGACATTGGAAATGGAAAATCAGGCAGCACTGTCAAGCCCAACACGAGGAGGGATGGAGAATGCTGCACTTCCACCATCAGATAAATCAAAACACGTCAAGTAAGCATAAAGAACCAGCTCCAAAAGGCCATAAAAAAGTCAACAGGGAATTACTAGTAGAATAAATAAAAATAAAAATAATAAAAACCACCACTGTGAAGCACTTTTGTTAGAGGCCTGATTCCAAACTCCAGTTAAACTCCATGGCCAAGAGAAGCCCTGAAGAGAAGCAGAAGACTTGACCTGTATCATCCATGGGCTGATTTCTAAGTTACATTCAAGCTCTGAAAGTCCATGATTGCTGAATGCGATGGGGATGATCTAACATTTGCCATTCATACAGTCATAGAATTTTGGAGCGAGATTAGCCTTGGAGGATTGTCTACTAGGGGGTCCAACGGGTTTTTAAGTTTACATTTTTTATTGTGATAAAGTATATATAACATAAAATTTATCATTTTTTTAAAAAGGTTTTAATTTTTTTTATTTCATTCATTTTAGAGTGGAGACACAGAGAGAGAGAGAGAGAGAGAGAGAGAGAGAGAGAGAGAGAAAGGGGGGAGGAGCTGGAAGCATCAACTCCCATATGTGCCTTGACCAGACCAGTGCAGAGTTTTGAACTGGCGACCTCAGTGTTCCCAGGTCGACACTTTATCCACTGCGCCACCACAGGTCAGGCTAAAATTTATCATTTTAACTAATTTTAAGTGTACAATTCAGTGAAAAGAAGTGCATTCACATTGTTGTGCCAAATATATTTTTTAAAAAGGTCCATTAGGGGAAACTGGTGAAGGTTTATAGGACCTCTCTGTATTATCTGTTCAAATTCCTATAAATTTATCATTTCAAAATCATAAAGATTTTTTTAATGCGGTACCTGTGTGTGCTTCAGGAGCTTTCTTGCAGGTACGGGAGTGGCAGCATGAGCAAAATTTCAGGTGTAGCCACCCTTTTCCATTGTGTTTATGTGAGATTTCGGAAATTTCATCTAGGGAACAGTCCCACCACAAAGAAATAGGTTTGAAAACTGCTGACCTTACTCCTTTATTCTACTGATGAAAAGAGATGAATTTAGTTTTCCAAGATTGCTTAACTGATCATTGACAGGGCTAGGTGACAAATTCAGGTTGGTAGACTCCCGGTCTGGTCCTCCCTACGCTATACCATATTGTCTCAATTGAAATATAAAGACTTTGTCTCTGTTCCTGACTATGCCACCATTTCCTATGACCTAAAATGAATGTCTTCAGGTAGCAGCACACAGGTAATTTGTTCATTGTAGGCAGGGAGGAAACTAGTTGGGAAGAAATCTAGAGTCTCATGAACCTAGGATTTCTAACTCTAACGTGTCCAAGTCTACAACTTTGATCAGGTAGGTGTGTGTGCATATGCCTCAGTCTCCTGAAAGGATATGCATAGAAAGATAACATAACTGATCTAGGTCCCAGAGAAATTTAAGAGAAAAAATATATGAATGCCTCCTTTTCAATTCATTTAGTAAATATTTAATGAGTATCCACTAAGGTCCAGGATACAGTAGTAAACAAAACAAGACATGGCCTTTTTGCTCTCATGAGCTTGTTATCTGGGAGTTTGAAATACATAGTTTTTAATCTAATAATCAAATTAATGAACAGCTATTTCAACTGAGTTAGAGGGGATAAAGGGATGAAACCTGGTACAGTGAGGATGTATAACAGAAAATGATGTGAAACAGAGCAAACCTCCCTAAAATAGTCATGTTTGAGCTGATCCACAGGATAAGTAAGAGTTAACTGGATGTGTTTGTGCAAAACTCTTTGTAAATAAAAGTATAGTTTAATTGTTCTGTAGGGAGACTTTATTGAAAAGATAACTTTTTAAAGAAGACAGCATTGTTTAGGTTCAGCCAATATATTTCCTTCCTACTGTCCTGCACCCTATCATTGAACCATGCAGACATTATCAATCAATTACAGCACTCTTTTCTGGTAAATCCTGATACACCTTCTCAATAGAAGTTCCAGGCAGCTTTTTACAATCAGATTTGGCACTCAAAATGAAATAAATTTTCCATCTTAGGTATATATATATATATTAATTGGTTATATTTCTTTGGAGAACCCTGACTAATACAGCTCCAAAAGAAGACAACAAGTCCTTCTCCCCCATCCTAGAAACTACATGGGAGAATCTATGGGATGAAGTCCTTTTGTGTTCTAACCCTCAATTTATGGATAGGAGAGTTAGCCCAGAAAATATGTCGTTGGGCAATACCAGAATTTGTGAATTCACTTGGGGATCACAAAGGTATTTTTCTGAAACTAGCAAAATTAAAACTAAAAAAAGAAAAAATGCAAGTACTAAAGGCATCGATTCCAAGCCAGAAGGGCTGCTATTAAGACTTTACAAAGATAATGAAGGCATGTATCTTAAAGTGTGTGGGCACACCCGTCTCTCCAGGGCACAGAGCCATGGTGGTGTTCTCTGAACAGGAAAGAACCAATTATGCCACAAATTCTGCTTGATTCGGAACATGGCTGCTTTCTAGAACTTCTGTTTATTTTGAGCTTAAAAATGCATATTAAAACCATTTTAATAGTTTTCTCTTAAACTCCTACTTTCTATAAAAATGTGACTGCCAACTGAAGTTTTGCCAGTCTGGATACTCCAGGAGCTGGCAAAAGATTACTAAATTTCAAAAGATTTTTTCTTTGTAAAAATTTTCATCTCAACTCATGGTAATACCTTTAACACCGGTTTATGTTATACCATTGAAAAAGATGCTTTGCACATCCAATGCTCTGTTTAGAGCTATCCTATCCCCTTAATACCTTTGTTGCCATCAGTAAAGTCCTCGTAAAATGGACCATGGGCTCTAAATAAACGTGTCCTCACTAATCAAAGAGACAGACACTTGATTCAGGATGTAATTTTCAAGCTTTTTATTTCTATCATCTTATGATGGATAGTTGGCATTATACTAATAATAATGATTATCTTTAGCATTTGATTACATATCTTACCCAGCCACACCTTCTTTGAATGCAGTCTTTTTATATCTGTGCCAAACTGCATGGGAGCTACAGCGGGGATTTCAGTTTAATAAGTGGAAAGGCCGCTAATGTAATGTGTTGGCTAGTGAGTCAAAATGACACAAGCTAACTCTGGATGTTGGCACAGTTCCGTTTACACCAAAGAAAAATGAAGGCTGTATCTTCTGTTAAACTATTGTCATTTTCACTTTCCTCACACTGTCAAGCTCTCAGTTTGAGAGGTTTTAGAGGAGTTAGGTGGCAAAAGTTACAAGGTGGTCTCATCAGTGTGAACATGGAACATGATATCCCTTGGGTGGGTATATCAAGAGTGCTAAGGCACAAAGGCTTAGGAGAGTTACTCCTGTGGCTTAACCACTTGGGAAGCTGTGTTTGCATAGTGTGTATGTGGATGTGTGTGTGTGTGTGTGTGTGTGTGTGTGTGTGTGTGTCTAGTATGTGGTGCCCCATGATCTGATCGCTCTTGCTCTATCTGTCAGTGTCTGCCACTTTGTTGTCACTTCCCTACAGAGTTTTCTTTTTTGTTCATTGGTGCTCCCTTCTTGACTGGTGATCAAACTTTAGGAAAGCCAAGACATGTGTTCCTAGGGTGTTCTTAGCTCCTTAGGGATAAAGTGTGGAAATGCAAGGCTTATGGAATTGGAACCTCAGACAGCTATGGATCTGTGAGGGGCCACCCTCCTGAGTCCTCACAGCTGTCTGTATACACACTCTCCCACTTCTTTCCCATTTCTAGTTTGGATTGCCTAAAGTTCCCCAGAGAAGAGCAGCCACAGCCATAGCTCCCGGGCTCCCTGGGAAACTGTTCCGCCCCATTTGGGGAGTACACGGTATCTCCAGGAGAGTTTCTTTGGGTGGTTGGTAGGATTTGGGTGTTTGAAAATCAGCAGCTTTAGAAAGTATAGCTTTAGTCAAGAGAGAAAATAGTTTAATTTTTGAGTAATATAGATAGATACTATTATGAGGTTCCAACAACCTCTTGCTTCCAAGCCTATTTATAAAGCTAACTATATGACTTGGGAGCATATCACTTTCCACTCTGGGTCTCAGACTCTACTATACAATGATGGACTTGAACCACATCAGTGGTTTTTACTCAAGAGTTATCTCAGAGGTCAAATGGAGATTCCACTATTCCAATGTCTACATTAGTAATTCAGTTCTTGTGTTTTATATTCTAAGATTCTATAGAATAGAGAGAGAAAGGAGGAGGAGGAGGAGGAGGGAGTGGGGAAGGATATTGGGAAGGGGAAGAGGGAGAAGAGGAAGAAGAATAAGAAGAAGATCAATAAGGAGGGACAGAAAAGGAGGAGGAGGAAGAGGAAGAGGGAAAAGGAGAGAAATGGCTCTGTGGCTTAGGCCTGCCTGCGCAAACAACTGAATGACATAATTGTAAATATTTTCCCAGCTCCTTTTTGACTCTAAGAATCTAGATTCACCCATGAGATGAAAGGAGACTTGCAGTACTTGATTATTCAATCAAAAATTCAGGTATATTAGCAGGGAGTTATAACAGAAGGAGGGAGGAGTGCAGCTTCTAAGAGTGTCTGTTTTATAACTTTATAGGAACTGGTAAGAAGTGTGAGGGGTGTTGCTATTCAGTTAAATTAATAACCTGTCTTCTAGGGCTTTCTCTATACCCTTTTACCTTACTGATTGATTTCTTCTCTGTTTCTTTCCTGAGCCCCTGACCCTCCCCCAAAGATTTGAAAGAAAATATGAAGGAACTCCAGCCACATGGGGTCCCATACAATCAGGTGGAGATACAAGGAGGGAGTGGAGACTAACATGACATTTTCCCACGGCTTGGTAGCCAGTCTCCAAGAGCTGGTTGAGCTGACAATCAGCTTGAAAAGGTAGAATTTCCTCAAGAGTCCTTTCTCTAGGTCTCTTCCCTAAAGTCTCCTTGCAGTCTGGCATGAACCCTTCAAATCACCCACCCCACCCTACAGTACATGCCAAATTATGATACTTTAGCCCATAGCACTGTTTGCTGAATGAATACCGACACTTCACCTGACCCATGCTTCGTGCCTTGTGCCTTGTCCCTAATCTCCCAACTCTCCTGCCACCAATATTTCCACATTTTTGGTCTCTGTTCCACCTTTATCTTGCCCTAAAGTGTTATTCATGTCTTAATCTTCCTCACCTCCCCTCTAAGTATCACGTTGCCTCTCATAGTAATGCAACTGGGGACTCTTTCAGAAGTTGCATTTCCCAACTTGACCTAATGTTCAGGGATCCTCTGCCCAGTTGTTGGGCCCAAGAGTACATACTGTCCCACCTCACTTCATATGAGTCTCATGGATGGTACCTGCCAAATGTCTCAATGTTGGTGTCAAAGCTACTATAAACCTTGGTCCAATTTTTTTTTTTTTTGTATTTTTCTGAAGTTAGAAGTGGGGAGGCAGTCAGACAGACTCCCGCATGCACCTGACCAGGATCCACCTGGCATGCCCACCAGGGGGTGATGCTCTGCCCATCGGGGGCTTTGCTCCCATGCAGCTGGAGCCATTCTAGTGCCTCAGGTGAAGGCTATGGAGCCGTCCTCAACACCTGGTTCAACTTTGCTCCAATGGAACTTTGGGTGCAGGAGGGGAAGAGAGAGACAGAGAGGAAGGAGAGGGGTAAGGGTGGAGAAGCAAATGGGGCTTCTCCTGTGTGCTCTGACCAGGAATTGAACCCGAGACTTCCACACACCGGCTGACGCTCTACCACTGAGCCAACTGTCCAGGGTAATCTTGGTCCAATTAATATCACAAACAGCATATAACTGAAGAGGTTTCTAAATCAGGATCCATGTAGGCCCTGGCTGGTTGGTTCAGTGATCGCCTGGCATGTGGAAGTTCAGGTTTGAGTCCCAGTAAGGGCACAGAGAAGAAGCACCCATCTGCTTGTCCATACTTCTCCCTCTCTTCTCCTTTCCTCCTGCAGCCATGGCTCAATTAGAGTGAGTTGGCCCTGGGTACTGAGGATGGCTCCATGGCTTCTGCCTCAGATGCTAAAAAATGGCTCTGGTTGCAATCGAGCAAGGACCCCAGATGGGCAGAGCATTGCTCTCTTGTGGGCTTGCCAGGTGGGTCCCAGTCCGGGCACATGCAGGTATCTGTCTCTGCCTCCCCTCCTCTCACTTAAAAAAAAAATCAGGATCCATGTCTTCAATTAACCTTGCAAAGACAGTATTTAAAGTTGGTATTGCTTATGTGAAAGAACATGGGCTTTGGAGTCAGACAGAACTGAATTCCCATGTGACTAGGTTGCTAGGGCTGAAGAGTTAAAAGACAGGTGGTAGAAGGTCCCAGGTTCTTTCAGATGTTTCTTCTCCTTGTGTTTTCTTTCTTCCCTCTTCCTATCTAGGATCTTCCAACAGGTGAACTTTGACTCTCTTCCCAGTCCTGGGGCCCATTTTTGACCCCAATCTCTGGCCTTCTCCCAAATTCTTTTTTTTCTTTACAAGGACAGAGAGAGAGAGAGTCAGAGAGAGGGATAGATAGGGACAGACAGACAGGAACAAAGAGAGATGAGAAGCATCAATCATTAGTTTTTCATTGCCGTCGCAACACCTTAGTTAGTTGTTCATTGATTGCTTTCTCACATGTGCCTTGACCACGGGCCTTCAGCAGACTGAGCCACCCCTTGCTGGAGCCAGCAACCTTGGGTCCAAGCTGACAAGCTTTTGCTCAAGCCAGATGGGCCCGTGCTCAAGCTGGCGAACTCGGGGTCTCGAACCTGGGTCTTCCACATCCAGTTCGATGCTCTATCCACTGCACCACCGCCTAGTCAGGCTTCTCCCACATTCTTGACACTCCCTTCCTCAATTCCGATCCTGAGTCCTTCTTCTGCAGAGCGGGGTGGGCAGGTCTGGGTCCAAGTCTGCCAGATGCGAGGCTGCTGAAAGCCACTTGGTTATATACACGGTTTCACAGAAGGGAGTTGTTGCTTTGTACATTTTAAAGAAGAGGAAACTAAGTCTATAAAGCAATAGGAAGAAAAAAAATTTTCCTACTTGTTAGTGGATTGACTTATAGGAATCTCTCCATTCTAGTAATCAAACATATTGTTTATAAAACTGCATGTTGCCACACCCTTATGACTTTATAAAATCAATTATTAAGCAACCAGAAATTTTACAATGTCATAAAATAGAATAGAAAGTATCAGGTGTGTCACACAGTAAGAAACAATGTAATTCAGTGAAATGTACACAAAGGTATAGGTATATGAACAAGAATGCTAATGTGTTTCTTACTGAAAGTGGTGGGCAAA
Source organism: Rhynchonycteris naso (assembly GCA_037038555.1). NCBI lineage: Eukaryota > Metazoa > Chordata > Mammalia > Chiroptera > Emballonuridae > Rhynchonycteris > Rhynchonycteris naso. Next base: position 42,714,807 of record CM073004.1, on the reverse strand, counting down.
CTGTCGGAGAACTACTGAATTCTAACAGTTGCACCTGGAAGTCAACTTGGGACCCTATATGGGCCTCCCCTGGCTCCTGGGAAGGTATCTAAAGTGTCCACATAAGTATTGCCTCTTGATAGAACTTATTGCTGCATGGGAGCCAAGGTTAGTCTTTGGATTCATGGGTGGGGTCCTCTACCTCCACCAGTAAAATACTCCCCTAGGAATTTGGATATTTCTACAAGTCAGTTTGGGCCTGGAAAGGGGCCTCTCCCTTATGTGGGTGAATGGAATAATTGGATCCTCTTATGTCATCTTCCACATCTGTAAATGTGGCTGTGAGTGTGGCTTGGGTCTTAGGAGAGTCATCTGCTCTCCATTCGTCTCAAATCTAGACTGTGTTCCAGTTTCATTCAATGATAATGGCCTCAAGAAATCTTCTCTCATATATGCTGATGGGTGGTATGGTTAAGTTAGGTCAGAAAAAAGCCCAAAACATCTAGAAATATCTGACATATCTTCATTATGAGAGAAGTTCTGCTGCCCCACAGCTAGTCTGTGCCACCTCTTCAACCATCAGCCCTACACTTACTTTTGCCCCTTCATCCTTCTCTGTCTTCATAGCCAGATGAAAAATATATACTTACTGAGAATCATAGATATAACTTCTAAACTTTGATATATATCAATGGCCTTGGTCAGTTGGCTCAGTGGTGGAGCATCCACCTGGCATGTGGATGTCCCAGGTTCGATTCCTGGTCAGGGTACACAGGAGAAATGCCCATCTGCTTCTCCACCCCTTCCCCTCTTGCTTCTCTCTCTCTCTCTCTCTCTCTCTCTCTCTCTCTCTCTCTCTCTCTCTCTTCTCCTCCTGCAGCCATGACTCAATTGGAGAGAGTTGGCCCTGGGTGCTGAGGATGGCTCCATGGCCTGGACATCAGGTGCTAAGAAGAGCTCAGTTGCTGAGCTACAGAGCAATGCCCCAGATGGGCAGAGCATCACTCCCTAGTGGGCTTTCTGGGTGGGTCCCGGTTGGGGGGAAGGAGGGGGTCTGTCTCTGCCTCCTGTTCTCTCACTGAATAAAAGATATATATCAGTGCCTCCTCAGCTGCTGACTTCCCATCCCAAGTCCAACGAAGTCCACTGCCAAGACACTGACAGCATTCAGGCTCTAAACATGACTTCCAGGAAGCAGGAGGGACCCTTCACTGTCTCCACACAGTGAACATTTAGAATATTTTCTATGCTCCAAAATCCAATATTAGTTTTCCTTTGATTATTAAGCTTATTGATTTTCAGAACTTTACTGTTCAAGCAGCCCTGGTATTAAACCTTCTGGAGCCAAACCATTGAATTCTGAGATATGTATTGAGAAGAGATTTATGTTTGCCATAAGTAAAGGCCCTCTTTTAAGCTCTAGCCGTCTGCAGCTTTTGATTTACAATTCAAAGATTCCTGCCTACTTTGGTTTTTGTTAATGTGTCTCGGTAGGAGAAATGGCCAGTGAAATGCAAGCTAGTGCCTTCAGATCCATGGGAGACCAAACCACACATTGATCCAGGTTACCAGGGGAAAATTCAGGAAGCATGTAGCAGTATAAGTGTTCAGGTTCATCGCTGTAGGTGGTAAGACATGGTTTACAGGCTTTTGCAGGCAGTACTCATAGGTCAGGTTATATTTTAGATGCTTAATAACTAAAAGTTGTTGGTATTTTACTTTACTTTTTGTTATTCTCATTACCCCTGACAAGACATACTTCACAGGTATAGTTTTTGTTATAAGAGGAAATTATAAGCATAGAAGGTTCAGTACAATGCCTGACCTATGGGGGCACAGTGGATAAAGCACTGACCTGGAATGCTGAGGTCACCCATTCAAAACCCTGGGCTTGTCTGGTCAAGGCACATATGAGAAGCAACTATGAGTTGATGCTTCCTGTTCCTCTCCTCCTCCCCCCACCTTTCTCTCTGTCTCCCCTCTCTCAAAAATGAATACATAAAATATTAAAAACTAAAAAAAAAAAAAAATTCACTCATTTAAGGACTAAAGACCTCAATCTGTGCCTCCTCCTATTGGGTCATCAATGCCATTATTTAAAAATGTACAGTGTGTATTATCTCAAGAAGAAGGAAAGGAGTTGTAAACAGGTTTCAGATAGTCAAGCCCACCCAGCTTCCCCTCCTCCCACAATGTCCTGAGGGACCCGGATGCTCCAGGGACATTTAGCAAATTTACTGCTTCAGAGCCCAGGCCTGTATCTCAGAGAACTGATAGCATCTGAGAGGCTTCCCCTAGGGCCAAAGTCTTCTTACAATTTTTTCAATAAAACATTCCAGCCTTATTTATTTCTCTCCTTTCCACATACTCAAACTTTCAAAAAGGACAGTTTCTATATTCACCACTTCTAATTCCTCACCTCCTGTGTTAGGACACAGGATAAGTAAGCTGCTGTGACAAAGAAATCCAAAAATACAGTAGCTTATAGGATTTAGAACTTTTATCTTTTCAGGTAACATTCCAGAGGTATCTAGCCTTGTTTGGTGGCTGTGGTCCATTCAGGGGTGCAGGTTCCTTTCATCATGTGGCTCCACCAGGCTCTGGAGTGTTGTCTTCAACTGAGTGGTGAGGGCAAAAATGACTCCAGGGACCCAAACCAGTGAGGGGACAGAGTTGCCATAAACTGAAATGGGTTGATGGCAGGAGGAGCGAATGTAGAGAGCTCACTGACTGTCTTCCTAAATTTGCATACGCATGCAGAAACCAAAGGAGGAAGTAGGAGAAACACATTGGGAGCCCAGAGGAGCTGACCAGCCTGTGGATCTTACTTGAGGAGTCAGCAGTCATGGGACTTGATGAAATCCACAAGGAAATGGTGCATATTTAAAAAGAGAGAAAAGAATTAAGGACAACCCTGGGTCGCTAACAAATGTGGATATTGGGAATGTGAAAAAGATAAACCAACAAATGAAAAAGAGAAACTAGTAAGATAGTGGTATCCTTGAAGCCAAGAGAACTGATTGGATTTAGCTTTGGGCTTCAGGCCCATATCTGCAGACTGGAGGTGAAGCTAAGTGATAAGAACAGGGGTCCCCAAACTACGGCCCGCGGGCTGCATGTGGCCCCCTGAGGCCATTTAACCAGCCCCCGCCCCACTTTCGGAAGGGGCACCTCTTTCATTGGTGGTCAGTGAGAGGTGCACAGGATGCATCTGCACCCATAGTTCCCATTGAAATACTGGTCAGTTTGTTGGTTTAAATTTACTTGTTCTTTATTTTAAATACTATATTGTTTTGTTTTTTGACTTTAAAATAAGATGTGCAGTGTGCATAGGGATTTGTTCATAGTTTTTTTTATAGTCTGGCCCTCCAACTGTCTGAGGGACAGTGAACTGGCCCCCTGTGTAAAAAGTTTGGGGACCTTTGGGTAAGAAGCTAAGCGGTAAGAATGTTGATTTATTTACTTTTTTCATTCATTAAGTCAGGAAATATTGAGTACATACAGTGCATCCTTCATTCATGACATATGCCTTTAGGAAGATCATTGAAAATGACTGTTCATACATTGAGCCATGTGTCTTAGATTCAATCCTGTAAACAATGATGTTTCTCTCCAAAGATCTCCTCTAATCTCTCCTTCAGAATTAGTTCACTCCACTTACTGGACACACCAGCTGCTTCGGTGGCCAAAAATGGTCACTCTATGAAGAGGAAGCCTGTATAACTATACTATAGGATCAAACAATTAGAAAAGACACAAACCAACACAAAAATCTGGCTTCATGTTGAGGAGGGAAGATGCACAAAGCTCTGGAAGGAACTGGGCTGCCTGATGGTACTCTCTGGTTTCCTGGGTGGGAGCCTGCCAGAAGCTTTGACCCCAAAGAGTAGCTCTGGCCTTCCCTCCTGATGAATCATCTTAATGAAGCGGAATAATGGTGCAAATTGGCCAAATCAACTCTGAAATTACTACATGTGCTAATGTTTGTAGTAAAATGAGCTAACTTATCTGAACACTTATGAGCATGGAGGATGGGCCTGCAGCCAGGAGGAGGTCAGGGAGAGGATAACAATGCAAGGGTCTAAAATCCACCAGAGGACACTCACAAGGTAAAAGATAAAGAAGAGGGTGTAATCATATAGCTCAAGGGTTGAGAACCTATGGCTTGCGAGCCAGATGTGGCTCTTTTGATGGCTACATCTGGCTCGCAGACAAATCTTTAATAAAAAAATAATGTTAAAAATATAAAACATTCTTATGTATTACAATCCATTTATTTCCTATCACTCATGTACATGGTAGCAGGTGGCTGGAGCCAATCACTGCTGTCCTCCGAGACAATACCAAATTTTTATTGGGTAATGCGTAACGTACACAGGTCATTGTGAGGTCACAAAGTAAACTTCTCTCCTTTAATCAAGTAGTCAGCTAGCTAATTGCAGAAACCCTTTTGACAAGAAGATGACTAAAGGAAAAAAAGATGAGTTTTCTACTTTTCAGCAGAAATGGACAGAGGAATTCGCCTTTGTGGAGAGAGCATGTTCTGCAGTGTGTCTAATATGCAATGATAAAATTGCATCAATGAAACAGTCAACTATAAAGCAGCACTTCGACACACGCCATACTACATTTGCATTGAAATATCCAGCAGGGGACAGCAGGAAGAAAGCAGATCAAGAGCTACTTACTGTGCAGAGTGCAAGCTAGTCAGCAGCAACTCCCTGTTTGGACATAACAAGGTGACTGGAATTCGGCTAGCTTTGCTGGTGCTTTAGCAATTATAAGAAACAGAAAGTCATTCACAGATAGGGAGTATGCCAAAACATTCATGCTTGATGTTGCCAATGAACTTTTTGATGACTTTTCGGATAAAGACAAGATAATCAAACAAATAAAAGACATGCCTCTGTCAGCAAGAACTATTCACGACCATACCATCATGATTGCAAATCCAACTGAGGCAACACAAGTGAAGGACATAAATGCAGCACCATTCTTTTCTCTCACTTTGGATGCGTCAACAGACATAAGCCATTTATCCCAGTTCAGCGTGATTGCAAGGTATGCTGTCGGTGACACACTACATGAGGCAAGTCTTGCTGTTTTGCATATGAAAGAGACAAGAGGGGAGGATTTATTCAAGTCTTTCACTGAGTTCGCCAAAGAAAAAAAATCTACCGATGGATAAACTTATTTCGGTGTGTACTGATGGTGCTCCGTGCATGGTGGGGAAAAACAGAGGATTCGTAGCACTTCTTTGTGAACATGAAAAGAGACCCATCCTAAGTTTTCATTGCATTCTATATCAGGAGGTGTTTTGTGCTCAGATATGTGGTGAGCAGCTTGGTGAGGTGATGTCGCTAGTTATTTGGGTGGTCAACTGTTGGGGCAGATAAAATATATTATGCTCACTTTGTTAAAGATGGCACTGCCCACATGCAAGATTTAAGAGTAAGCTTTTCCCCACATCCTTGACTGATTGAATGATGTGGTGTAGTGCATTCTCATGAGGAATCCTCCCATTATGACTCAGATAAGTGACTTTGTATCAGAGACATCTTTGTTTATAGATTGGATTAAAGATTTAGATTTCTACACTATAAAATGGGGCAGACCAGGAGCTTGGTCTCTCTGAGTTCCTGAGATTAGTATTAGAGAGGAGAGCAGAGTAAGACCACGTGGAGGAGGCCAGGAGAAGCAGTCAAGATGGCAGAGTGCTGAGGGAGAAGCCAGTTAGTGCAGAGTTTGTGCAGAGAGAAGGAGATAGGAAACAGAGGTGATTAAGTCTGGTGAGCTAGAAGCCTTTGATGCTAGGAAACTTAGATAAGTCAGTAGCTTTGTGAGCACTGAATGAGTGGGTTTTGGAGCCCAGTGTGTGTTTTTGCTTGCCTGCCGGATGCAAGCTAGGATTAAAGCTGATGGCTCACCAGTTTTTGGCTCCATTGTTTCATTACTGACTGTCCGAATCTAATGTGAACCTGCACTGGCCAGGAGGCTGTGATGGTGGCTGTGGGCACTGGCTTTACATCAACTTTATTGTTGCCTGAACTTTAAATTATCACTAGTTTAAAAGACTGATGGGTAAAGTTGGGAATAATTATCCTGGTCTGCTTCTGCACAGCAATGTGCATTGGTTGTCAAGAAGGAAGGTGCTCAGCTGTTTTGTGGCTTGTCTGAGCGAAATCCAGACTTTTCTTGAAATGAAAAATGTCAAGCATCCTGAGTTAGCTAACACTCAGTGGCTCCTGAAGTTCTACTATCTCATGGACATGACTGAACATCTGAATCAGCTCAATGTGAAAATACAAGGCATTGGAAATACAGTCTTATCCCTTCAAAAACAGTGTTTGGATTTAAAAACAAGCTGGAACTCTTCATCACCGACATTGAAACAGGTCTTTTACTACACTTTGAAAAACTGGGAGAGTTTAAAGATGCATGCACAGCAAGTGACCCTGCTCAACATCTTGATCTCCAGCAGCTAAGTGGGCTCCACATCTAATCTCCTGAAGTCATTCAAAGTGCGCTTTGGAGAATTTTATGAGTGCACTCGTCTTTTTAAGTTCATCATCCATCCACACGGGTGTGCAGTGGACAGCGCCGACCTGAGTTACACCCCCAGTGTCTCCGTCAGAGATTTTGAGCTCCAAGCTGCTGATCTGAAGGCCTCAGACATGTGGGTGAATAAGTTCAAGTCACTAAATGAAGATTTGGAAAGACTTGCATGACAGCAAGCAGAGTCGGTGAGCAAACACAAGTGGGGAGAAATGAAAAAACTTTAACCCGCGGACCAGCTGATTGTCATAACTTGGAACGCGCTTCCCGTCACGTACCACACACTGCAGCATGTGAGTATTGCTGTACTGACAATGTTTGGCTCTACGAATGCATGTGAGCAGTCTTTCTCACATCTAAAGAATGTTAAGACCAACCTACAATCACGTTTAAGGGATGGAAGTCTCAACTCCTGCATGAAGCTTAACCTCACCACGTATCAACCAGACTACAAAGCCATCAGCACAGCCATGCCGCACCTGAAGTCACATTAATGGTAAGAAGTACTTTATTCATCATTGGTTAGCAACAGCATAACAAAGTTATTAAAAAGAATTCAGAGACTTCTTGTACTTTAAAAGTGTTGGTCTTACATAAAATGCACACATTTACTTGTATTTAGTGTTAAACATATTGTATGACTCAGGAAATTACATTTTAAAATATGTGGCGTTCATGGCTCTCTCAGCCAAAAAGGTTCCCGACCCCTGATCTAGCTGGTATTAGACAGGTTTCCACCAACCAGGGGACAGGAGCCTCTGGTCTGGTGGATGCTTAGGCACGAGCTGTGTGACCTGGGTACTCGGGGTTCCCTTTCTAGACTTCCAACAGTAAAATGAGGGACTTGGACAAGATGATTTTTGATGTCTTTTCCTTGTTTTACATTTCAAAACTAACATCTCCCAAAGTGCAAAAAGAGTCACTTTGTTGATGGTTCGGAAGTGCTTTTTTAGTCCCACTGTTAGCTGTGACCCAGATGAGTGCATTACTAAAAGTGCCAATGATTTTATCCTTGTAAGAAGCCACATGCATACACAACTTTACAAATGTGGAGGCCTAACAATGTGTAGTTATTTTCTGCCTCTAACCCACATGCTCAGAAAGATTTGTCTCCGCTGTGGCTGGCCAGGGCAAGGCAGTGGGATGGCTATTGGTAGGAAGTGAGCATTCTGTTACTCAGCACAAAAGAAGATGATGGCAGATGTTTGAGATAAGCCCTATGGCAGAGATCTGATGGTGGTGACACCCCTGATATGTGCAAGCACACAGCTTCCTTTTTCCCTCTGGGATTTCTTGCACAACCTTCCAAATTAATTCTTGGCATGCTCAATGGATGAATGTTGTTGGGTTTCTGGACTGGGCTCTGTGTCTGCTGTCTGAATTGCATACGACACAGTGGAATTATTATTTTTTTTATTTTTAAGTTTTAAATTTATTTATTTATTTATTCCTTTTAGAGAAGAGAGAGAGAGAGAGAGAAAGGGGGGAGGAGCAGGAAGCATCAACTCCCATATGTGCCTTGACCAGACAAGTGCAGGATTTTGAACCGGCTACCTCAGCATTCCAGGTCGATGCTTTATCCACTGCGCCACCACAGGTCAGACTGGAATTATTGTATTTTAATAAAGCTTATTAGTAGAATTCACACAAAGCCACTTCAGCATATTATTCTATATTGGAAATGGAGAGATCCTATGGAAGATGTAAGGTTGTAAATTGTGTGTGTGTGTGTGTGTGTGTGTGTGTGTGTGTGTGTGTGTCCTTCCTTGGTGACAATCACAGTCTGTTTATCTCCTAAGTCTAGGGAGGGTAAAGAAATGATCATATGATGCTATGACGATGCGGATCTCAGGCCCCCTGCAGGGGATTTTCCTCCAGGTTCTCAAAGATAGGAACTGACACCCCAAATACATACATTGATATGATTTGAATCCTGACTTCTTAACTCTGAGTTTAACTCCCTCATACATCCAAAACCACAATTATAAAACCCAGTAACCCAATTTTTGGACAACCAGCCCCATCCACACTATTTGAACTTCAGATGTCACCAGACTCAAGGTGAGCTCAACCTCTGGGTTCCCCAGTGAAATGAGCTCATAAATTACCCGCTTTGCTCAGGCTACTTTGACTTTGGTTTCTGTCGCTTGTGAATACATTTTCATAATAACATCTGACCTCTTCCATTGTGTAAACAAGTGTGTGGGCCTAAAAAGGAGTGATAATTTCATGTAGTGGTGAACTACGTGCCGAATGCTATAGATATTTTTATTGTCCCCATTTTCCTGATGAAGAACCTGACCCACAGAGAAGCTAAGTGTATTTTGCAGGGTCACGTATCTAGTAAGATTCAGAGGTAAGGTTTAAACCCCATAGTCCCCACTCAAAACCATGCTATTATCCAGGCCATTGTCTGTGTATGTCTATGTGTGTCCTAACTATGATGTGAAGAGGTAGGCTAATGGGGAAGAAGCTTGTTAGTCATTTTCTGCAGAGCAGACACATGATCTTGGGATGTCCAGCCAAAGAGCATGCTGAGAACACCCAGAGAGAAGTCAGTGAGTTGGGACTAAGTCACCGGATCTTGGATCATAGCAAGGGAGCTCAGGAGCTTTTGGAAAATGGTGGACCGTAGCATCTGGTTATTGAACAAAAAGCCTGAGTGAAATGAAAGGAGGATTTCTGGATGTAGAATCTGGCCCAGAGAAGGCAAAAAGGATTAAACTAATGGGAGGATCAGTCAAGCAATCTGTCAACACCTCATCTTTTATGTACAATTATAACATAAGCAGTATTTAATTTTATACCTTTTCAGTTTTTTATCAACGTTTCAAAACTTTTAAACTATGATATATAAGATCATGTTATCTTATTATTTTATTTTTAATTTTTATTTTTTTACAACAGAGACAGAGAGAGAGTCAGAGAGAGGGATAGATAGAGACAGACAGACAGGAACGGAGAGAGGTGAGAAGCATCAATCATCAGTTTTTTCTTGCCATTGCAACACCTTAGTTGTTCATTGATTGCTTTCTCACATGTGTCTTGACCGCGGGCCTTCAGCAGACCGAGCAACCCCTTGCTGGAGCCAGCGACCTTGGGTCCAAGCTGGCGAGCCTTTGCTCAAGCCAGATGGGCCCACGCTCAAGCTGGCGACCTCGGGGTCTCTAACCTGGGTCTTCCGCATCCCAGTCGAATGCTCTATCCACTGTGCCACCACCTGGTCAGGCTCTTATTATTTTAATTTACACCTTTTTGGCTAGTGAGATTGTTGCTATATTGACAATATATGGCCCATTAGACTTTTATTTTACATTTTTCTCCTGTGACTTGTTCAACAATATATATATTAGACCACACATGCTCTTTGATGGCAAATGACAGCAACCCAGCAAGCTTAAGGACTTATTGAATCTTATAACTAGGAAGCCTAGGGGTACACTTACTTTAGGGAAGTCTACATCCAGGACCAGGACCACAAACTGTCTAATTATGAAATCATTTCTCTCTCTCTCTCTCTTCGTGCTTACATTGAACTCAAAATTAGTGATTCCTGTAAAAAACAATGAGGGGGTTCCTTTTGCTTTATAGCATATACAACGGCTTATAGCACCTGCCAAAAAACCCTGACTCATGGGAACCTGCCAGCCCTTTGGACTAATCAGTGTGTTTAAAGGTTGACGTAATCTGATTGGTCACATACTAATTCTTAAGGTAGGAAAGGTGGAACCATGTTATTGATAGTTCCATCAGGTAGTAAAGGGTATTTTCCCAAAGGGTAATTATGCAAAAGAGAGGGAAAAGGGAAAGGATACTAAGGATACTAAGCTGACAAAACAAAAGATGATCACAAAACACCTTCTCTGTTCAAAATGTGTTCAGCTTTTTATTGATTTAGAAGAGCTCTTTATATATTAAGAATATTGATCTTTCATCCATATATATGATTGTGTAGCTGTGGAGGGGCTGTGAGCCTCCATGAAGCCTTACTTCTGGCTAATCCCTGGAAAGTTATGCAAGGCAGTGGCCATGTTGCCTGAACAGCGGCCTGTACTTTGACTTCCACGGCTTCTTGTGGGAGCTCAAGTCACATTTTTCACAGATCTCACATTTTGTTCAGAAAATTTAACTCAAATAAGAGCCAGATTTTTATTAAAAGGGAAAGAAAAACTTGCCCAAGAGCTTGCTAACATTGATTCAGAAAAAATATAATGTGAACTCCTTGACAGGCTTAGCTCTGTTCAAAAGGACAATGAAAAACTGGCATCATCTTTGAAGAATACTAGCCTAGAGAAAGAGTCCTCAGAAACCTGGAGGAATCTGTGAGAAGTTTCAGGATGAAATAATTTCCCAATAATAAGACTTGAAGGAAGAAAGCTCTAACTGCACAGAAGGAGAGTAGTTGATGGCTGAACCTGTATGAACAATTCTTTCCCGAGAAGATGAACGGAGTCATCACATCACAAGCAGCTTTTCCACCAGACCATCGGGCCAACAGCCAGTCCCGCGTGGTCCCTCATTAACAGGTGGACCTTCATGTCAAAACAGAGCTTTCCCTCCCCTCCCCTCTCACCTGTGCTACATTCACCCACACCTTCCTCCCATCTGAATTCATTCTTTCCAATGGATCCAAGGGGACAATTTTTGCAAAGAGGACCTTTTCCTGCTTCTCTCTCTCTTTCCTCTTCTAGATTCCCACAGCAACCACAACTTGCATCCTGAAAATAGAAGTGGATTCATTCTAGACTAACTCAATCTTTAAATAAACAAAATATTCCAGAACTGTACTGAAAAACTTGAGGTTTTATCTCTTTTTTGAAAAAAATAGCTTTGAAATGATTTGTTTTTCATTCATGGTCAAAGAAATTGCTGCTATTTAAAAGACTATTATGAAAAACTTTTGCTCATATTGAGCTTGAGGGAACGGTGATTCTTGATATTTTGAAAATAATATGTACAGAACAACTTATGAGTGATATTTTATTTATTTTTTTCTATAGTTAGTATAAACACTATATTTTAATTTTGATTATCACCTCAACAATAATAGGAATATGTGTGATCCAGATATAGCTATTATAAACTGCAGAAAAAATTTTTGTTTGCCCAGAGATGCATTGACTGTAGTTAAAAAGCAAATGTAAAAGTTAATTTTTATTGAAAAGAAATAGTGATTAGTGATTGCTCTTGAAAATATATCTGTACCCTCATGTTCATTGCAGCATTATTCACAATAGCCCAGGTATGATAACAACCTAAATGTAATCAGTGGGTGAATGGATAAGGAAAATGGGATCTATATGGAATAAACAACATGCATTATACACATACAATGGCATGTTATTCAGCTCCCCACAAAGAAGGAAATCCTGTCATTTGAAAAACATGGATGGACCTGGAAAACATTATGCTAAAGCTAAAGGAAATAAGCCCATCATGGACAAATACTATATTATTCCATGTCAATGAGTTATCTAAAGTAGTCAAACTCATCAAAACAGAGAGTAGGAAGGTGGTCGCCAGGGCCCGGGGCAGGGTGAAATGGGAGTTACTGTCCAACAGGTAGAGGAAGTTTCCTTTGCACTGAATAAGTATGTTCTACGGGTCTGCTATTCAGCACTGTGAAGCCAGATAGACATGGAATTCCTGAGTCCTCTTTTTGCTCCGGTATTATTTCATGAAGGTCAGAAGTTTCATGTCTTATGCCTCCTTTCTAGAAAAGAAAAGTGCATTCAGGGGGAAATGCACTCAGGATGGAGGGTTCCCACACTGATCCTGAGTCCAGCGTAGGTGTGAGACATTTTAAAATGTTCTCAAGTGAGAAGGGACATGAACTGGGGCCAGTGATCATTGCTGATATTCCAGTGCTGCTCTTCACAGAGACCTGCACTTAGCATCGGTCAACCAAAAGCTTTAAAACGCCTTCTAGCCAGCAATTTGGCTGGGTTATGGTCCTTGAAAGCTTTGATCTGTCTGGAGAGGATGCTGAGGAGAAATGACACCGAGGCACACATGGGTGCGCGAGCAATCTGGGTGCACGTCGCACGTATCTGACACTCCTTTTAGGAATTTCAGCCTTTTCAACATTGTTCCACATGTGGTAGTCATCTCGATGTCTGTACATATTCCTCTGATATGAATTAAAAGTCTAAAATTAAATCCATTTTCTTCTGGACTTACTGATGCCACCACCCCTGCTGCAGCAAAAATAAATATGTTACACAGACTCATTTTTAATAATTTCCTTAAGAGAAAGAAAGGTCAAGGCTGCTCTCCTCTGGGAAGTTCTTTGAGAGCTGATTTTGGGGGGTAATTTATCTGTCTCAGATGCCAGCATGTAGAGGCTGCTCCATCATGTTCTGTGGAGTAAATGGCTGTTCCCATTCCAAAATATCTGTCACAGGAATAGATCTCCATCTGTCAAAAGTGGTTTGGATATCATTCAGCAGAAAGACAGTTTAATTCAAGGGTCTGCCCCTCCTTTTCTCTCTCTCTCTACCAACCAGCACCTCCCTCTAATTCTGAGAAATGTCATGTTGTAGTGAAGAGATTGTGAACTTTTACGTTGGCAAATTGCAATCTGAATCTTGAAATTGCCACCCATTATCTATAGGTACTTAGGAGAATCACTTTCTTTTTTTGAACTTCCCTTTTTCATCATAGAGTCAAGTTGCTGGGAGAATGAAGTCAGGGGATGTAGTGGGTCGATGGTAGGGCCTTCATTAATGGTGTTTTCTCCCTACTCCTTAGCCTGAATTTAAGTGCTGAATGACCATGTCAGAGGCAGAGGTCAATGTAAGCGGTGGAAGAAACAAGCCCCAGCTGCTACTTTGCACATTCATTCATTGAAACATTCATCCAGTCCATACACATTGACTGCTATCTTAGTATTGTCCTGAGAGCTGGGAATCAGACATGTGGAAGACTGGGACCCTGATTCCCCATCCTCTGTCCCCATCCTGGAGACAGTGACGGGCAGATGCTTCTCAGCCGTCAAGCTCAGAGGTATTAAGTGCTGAGCAAATTCAAAGCCAAAATAGGACTGATGTCCCGAGGCCATTTGGGCTGGTCAGCAGCCTTAGAGCCAGCCCTGCCTAGGCCCTCAGTCTCCTGGTGATGACACAGGACCACTGTTTTACTGACAGACACAGGTTCCTAAGATGAAAGTGTTTATACTAACTATAGAATAAAATAAAATGAAAGTGCAGTCCCCTGGCTTACTGAGGGGACTGCAGAAATGGCCAAGATCCTTCTCTTTGGCACTTCTCTTTCAAAAGCTTTGAGGGCAGATGAGATGACCTTGGACTGCAGCTGGAGGACTTGCTGGACCTACAGGAAATATGTCTTCTCTGGCAGGCTGGGGACTCAGTGGGGAGAGGTGTGTGTGTGTGTGTGTGTGTGTGTGTGTGTGTGTGTGTGTGTGTGTGTGTGTATGTGTGTGTGTGTGTAGCCTATGCTTTCTGCCTGGGACAAGGCAAATGTTTACATTTGAATGAAGTCAGAAAAAAGCGAGCATGCCCTTTTACGCTAGATGCTATAACGCATACATCATTTAGGCTGTCTTTTCTTAGAATCATTACTTTTGTTTCAGATCCATTAAAATATAAGTAAAAGGAAATAATATTCTGAATTGGTTTATAAAGGAACAGCTTTCCGGGTAAGGATAGCAGTCGTTTTTGAATGCTGACTTATCTACGCATTGCTTTTCTGCATTATTCACCTCGATCCTCAGTACACACTGTGTGAGATTGATATGACTATCTTGATTTTGCATACAGATACAACTTGGATTGGAGGAGTAAATAATTTGCCCAATGTCACAAAGCTAGCAAACGGCAAACCCAGATCTGTCTGACTGAAGATTACAATCTACACAGTGCTTCCTGTCATGATGCCAGCTTAGTATAATAGTAATAAAATGTGTGCATGTGTGATATGATTTATAGTAGGGGCATGTACAAAGTGCCACAGGAACCTTGCCATGGGAACAGATCATTCTCCTAGGGAGGCCAGAAAAGGTTTCACAAGACAGCCATCCATCTCATTTTAGAGGCAAGAAAGAAATGCAGTGAAACTCAGAGAGGTTGTAACTTACCCAAGGTGGCAAGGTGGCAGCATTAAAACAGAACCAGAGGCTTAAGCAGTGATTTTCCTATAAGTAAGAACATGCTATTTCATTGTGCCAAAAGTGTTGGAGCTCCACAACAACGAAGAATAATTTTTAGGCCAACCGCAAAGTAAAAGACCAAAGTTTAACAGTGCTGGGAAGAAACAGGTCTCCAAGTCATTTCATTTACCTAAGATTGGTCGCTCCCAAGCCATAGTTCCTCTCTGCCTCGGACCAAATGTCCAGGGAGAAGCTGAATATGGCTGTGATTGGGTGATGTTCAGAGAAGAGGTCATCTGTTTCCTACTCCAAGACCAGGGTGAGAAAGTTTGAGACCAGGTGGAATGGCAGCATGACAGGTGGTAGAGAGGTGTTAGAACAGTTGTTTATTGCTAACACAGATGGGCTCTGCATCATCTGATGTGTCTGGGTGTTCTAGTTATCTACTAACTCATGACAAAATTACTCCCAAAATTTAGTGGTATAAAAGCCATTCTTTAGTGATCATGGATTGTGTGGGTCAAGAATTCAAATAAGGCATAATAGGGATGGTTCCTCTCTATTCTGTGATATCTGAAGCCTCAGCTGAGATAACTCAAAATATAAGTGGCTGGCTGGATACGTCTTTCTCTCTGTGACCTCTCCTTGTGATATCTTGGGTTTCCTCATAGCCTGGCATTCTCGGGGTAGAAGGAACTTCCGATATGGCAGCTCAGGAGTCCAAAGGACCAAGGCAGAAGCTGCCAGTCCTTTGCAAATCTACTTCAAGATCACACCTGCCATAATCTATTTGTCATACTAGCCTGGGTCAGCCCAAATTCAAAGGGAGGATAGATAGATCCCACCAACTTTTAATCAAAGAATTTAGTACTCTCCTTAGTCCAGAATGTTTAGTTTTGGGAAGGGAACATGAAGAAGACCGTCTCTGTCTCATTCCCTGTTCTGGTGGACAACCTAGGCTTGGCCAATCCAGCACGAGAAAATGATAGATACATCGAAACTCCTAAGTCCAGGAATTTGGGAAAGCCCAAGGCAATTACGAGGTGGAAAAGGAAATAAGACGGGCTGTGTTTTTGAGGCAATATAATAGAGCAGAGAGAGGACTGGTTTAAAAGTCAAGACAGCGACTAACATGATGTGATTGGAGGCAGGTCCACTCGAAGTTCCACATTTGTGGAAAGCGTATGGGTGATCCCGCCTGCCTTGTGGGAGTGATTGTAAGAAGCTGGATACGACGCTGTCTTAGATTGGGCCCCTGAAACAAACCTTGAGATGAGAATGCATGTGTAAACTATTTATTAGAAACTGTTAGCAATAAAAACCAGTAGAAAAGTGAGATATTGAGACACAGAGGGGAAGGAGGCCAAGTAAGGGTGAGGGATCAAGTCACATCTCACGGAGAGTCATTTTTGGCTCAATCTCATGAAGCGTCTCTGCAGGAGAGCGTAAGTTAACAACACACAGGAGCAGCGAGGGGGCTGGGAATTTATACCCCTAAAGCTTTGCTCTCCCACACCGGTGCATTCTTAGGTAAAGGCTGCCCTGGTGTGTGTGTGTGTGTGTGTGTGTGTGTGTGTGTGTGTGTGTGTGTGTGTGTGTGTAAGTTCCCAAGAATCTCCAGCTCCCCCATGTCCCTCCACATGGGCTCTTGCAGGCTGAGGACAGCCCTCAACAAAAGGATGCAGTTTGGGGATGAAAAGCGACACCAGTTTTGGGACTAAAAGCCAGTGTGCAGGAAAACGACAAAAGGATTGAAGAAGGTATGAGGAAAACGCTCAGCAAGGTTACCGGTGGTATAGATAAACCACTCAGCACTTTACCTCCTCAGTTAAAAGTAACAATTCTTGTTTCTTCTGATGTTATTGGTGAATAATGAGAAATACTTTATATTCCCCAAAATTCGGCAGGAAAGGACCCCAGTAGATAAGGTAAAACCGTTTTCCCTCAATGCCAGGGCTCCTTCTAGCTTTGTAAAAGTCCTACAGCCTTATTATCTTTTGTCTGTGTCGTCTTTTACATCACTGTTTTGATGGAAAGGGGACCTATCTTTCGTAGTTCAAAGCCGGAGGCACAAGACTGGCTTTCCATTTACTCATCTGCCCGACCAGCCTCCTCTGCTTTGTCAGCCACGTTGGTGCTTCTGCAGTGTAACCATCACCCTGAGACACGAGAGAAGGGGCATGGGTCCAGCCTCTGATCTCTCAGTTGAACTGCTGGGATCCTGTCTGATGGCCTTCTCCGCCCACCATTTGTTTGCTGTCAGTATTTCAGTGACATGAAGCCAGCGTGTTCAAACAATCTCATTCTTCCTTTCTCTGTGGGACATTTTCAGAGCCCTGGCCCAAGCGCACCTGGCAGAGAAATTCCCTTGAAATGGCTGCTGCTTGTGCTTCTCAGCCTTAACCAGGGTCAATCTCTAAGTTCTCCTGTCCCATGGGTTTCATAAAAAATGGTTTAGGGGTTGAGTTGTGTTCCCCCAGAAAAAAATACATGTTGAAATCCTAAAGCCTCTTAATGTGACCTTAGTTGGAAAGAGAGACTTTAGAGAGGTAATCAAGTTACAATGAGGTTGTTAGGGAGGGCCCTAATCCAGTAGAATTAGTGTTTTCATGAAAAGGGTAAATCGCGACATAGAGATGGACATACACAAAGGGAGACACACAGAGAAGATTCCAGGTGATGACAAGGCAGAGGTTGGAGTGAAGTATCTACAAGCCAAGGAACTCCAAGGATGGCTGAGAAAGAACCACCAGAAGCTGGGAAGAGGCAAGGAAGTATTATTCCCTAGACTGTCAGAGAACGCATGGCCCTGCCAACACCTGGATTTCAGACTTCCAGCCTCCAGAAGTCCGAGAGAATAAGATTTTGCTATTTAAAATTACTCTGTTTGGCCCTGGCTGGTTGGCTCAGTGGTAGAGTGTTGGCCCAGCATATGGATGTCTCAGATTTGATTCCCAGTCAGGGCACACAGGAGAAGTGACCATCTGCTTCTCCACCCGTCCCCCTCCTCTCTATCTCTTCCCTTCCCACAGCCATGGCTTGATTAGTTCAAGCACATCAGCCACAGTCTCTGAGTATGGCTCGGTGGAGCCTTCACCTCAGGCACTAAAAATAGCTCAGTTGCACACATGGCCCCTGATAGGCACAGCATTGGCCCTGGGCAGGGGTTGCTGGGTGAGTCCCAGTTGGGGTGCATGTGGGAGTCTGTCTCTCTATCTCCCCTCCTCTCACTTGGAAAAAAGAAGAAGAAAAAAATAAATTAAAGAAGTGTAAAACTTTGTTACAGCACCTAGCAAACTAACGCAGCTGGGACATCTGATACCTCTGAGAAGTGACTGCAGGACCTTTGCAAGCTGCTTTCCAGGTTCCCCAGACCTCAGCATCCTCATCTGGAAAATGTGGAGACTGGGTTGTATTTTCCAAAGACATGCACACCAATGCTTCTCATCCCACATGCATTTCTGCAATTTGTCATATTGACACTGATTACAATGAGGTCTATGTCCTCTCCCCTTAGATACTGGTGAGTTTGTGACTCAATTGTAGTCAATAGAATGAGGCAGAAGTGGCACTGCATGACATAAAAGCTTTCATCTTACCTACTGGGAAACTTGCTGTGGAGCCCTGAGCCACCATGTGAGAAGTCTGACTATCCTGAGGCTGCCATGCTGAGAGGAAACCCAGGCTATGTGGGAAGCCACAAGTATGTACTCCAGTTGACAGCCCCAGCTGAGGTCCAGCAGATAGTCAACACCAATGACCAGATCTATAAGCGAGGATGTCCCCGGATTATTATAGCTCTCACCCAGCAAGTCTCTTCCAGCCATGGAGTCTTTCCAGTTGGGACTCCAGACATCCTCAAACAAATAAAAAAAGAAGAAAAAGAAAAGAGGAAAAGCTATTTCCAACTGTTCTTTCTGAATTCCTGAACCCATGAATATAATCAAATGGCTGTTGTTTTATGCCACTAAGTCTGAGGATAATTAGTTAGGCAGAAATAATAACAGGGCCACCATGTCTCCAACGTCTCTGCCAGATCTTACTGCTTAGAGTCTGAGCGCTGGCCTGGAGTGTGTGAGTGGGGCATGAAGAGCCTGTGGGAAGGCCAGTCTGCCCGTGACAGTAGAAGGGGCGCTAGAGCAGACTCTGTTCTCTGGCTTTTCACCTCTTTTCTTGCTGGAGTTAAGAATCCAGTACCAAGATAACTGCCAGTTTTCAGGACACTTCTAATTAAATCTTAAGTCTTACATAAGTCTAATTAAAAGTTGTGTGACCCTACTTTTCACAAGCATTTTAAGTTTCTTGGCCCCAATTCCATTCAATCCACAAGTCTGTGGTCCCTTTTGTTCTGGGCAGGCTTTCTCTCTGCTCATTTCCTGCAAACTTCTAACCACTGCCACTTACCTCATTTGCAATCACATTCATTCATTCATTCATTCATTCATTCATTCAACAAAAGATATTGTATATCAACTATGTATAACTACTGTGCTAGGTTGTGTGGGGGTGGTGGGCATTAGGAAGGCATGCAGAGATCAATCAGCCGAAGATCTTGCTCTAAAAGGACTTTATATTGGAATGAGGGAGTTAAGGTATATCCAATGAACTCCCATTCAAGATAGAAGGTGATTTGTGCCATCGAAGAAAGCAGAAAAAGTGCTGAGAGTGCTATGGAGAGAGAGGACACTCCCTGGAGAGGGGGTCAGTTTTTAAGTAACTGCCTGTCAGTTTAAAAACCAGTATTCCATAACTCTCTTTTCTGCTGCTGAGGCTGAGACAGTTCTGCTTTTCCAGCCGCTGTGTTAGGCTCTATCAATAGAGGGTGCTAAAGGAAGATGGCAAAGGGGATTTGCTTCACCTGTTTGCTTTCTGCTCCTGTGAGCATAGCTCCAGCAATGCTTCATCATCCTGGCAGCAGCACTTTGACAATGGCAGGTCACTCCTGTACCAGCAGCAGAATCCAGAACCAGCCTCATTGTCATCTCTCAAAGGGACCAGTACCAGCCTGCTAGCACCCACTTCTTCAGTATTACCTCTGTCCCCAGAGCAGACCCTGAATCATGATGCAATTAAAGAAACTTTTGAGTTAATTGTGGGACAGGTACAGAGAGGGAATGAAGAACCAAAGAAACAAACAACTTAGATCCCAGTGGTTTCACACAATGAAAGTTGATTAATACAGGATGACTGTGCTCCATGGGGTCATTCAGGGACTCAGGCTCTTTCCAGCATGTGAGCTCACCATCTTCAACACATGACCTCAAATGTCACCCCAGAAGGAAAAGAAGGTATGAGGAGAACTTCCCAGAGGATTTATGGCTAGAGTAGTCATACTGATGTCACATTGGCCAAATTTTCTATTTGTCAGAACTCAGTCACATGATCCAAATTGAACTGTAAGGGAAGCTGGGAGGTTAGTTTTCCAGAGAGCACAGGGAGAAAATGAAATGAATACACAGCACTGTTGCTACTGCAACTTTAAGAAGAAATCAGATTTGGGCTGAACCTTGAAAAGTGAGTCTTTTCTTATATCCATCTCTTTATTTCTGGCCTTTCGCAAAGGTTCTAACACAGAGTAGATTCTTGGTGTTTATTGAATGGATGGATGGATAAATAGAAACACAGCTTTCTATAACCTTGAACCACAAGGGATTAGAATCAGTCTACACTTTTTCTAGCAGAACTATTGTCTGATGTCTTCCTATGGGCTCTAAAAACATAAGACAGTGCTGATGTCCTCACTTGACAGATTTTTCCCTACCTTCAGCATGAGAAATTGACTCAGAGAAGTTGATGAATAGGGAGCTTGCTTCCATAGCTCAGTGATGGAGGATGAGCCAAGAATCATAATTCCAAAGTAGAACAAAGTCTGATAGACGATCATGAGTCCACATATCAAGTCCCTTGCTCCTCAATCAGTGTGACTCCTTGGTGACACCCAATTTCTGACACGAGTGCTGGGTATGTGCAGAATAAATCATGACTATCTTGAGTTGAGACATGCCTGGCTTGTACCATTGAGCCTGTAGAAGCTTGCCCATGGATGAAGGCATTTGGTTGTGTGTGTGTGTGTGGTTGGTTTTTTTTTTTTTTGGCTTGTTTGAGGAGATATTAATAAAAAATAAAGCCAGTGAAAGCAAAATGATTGTAATTAATGCTAATAAAGGAAAAAACCAGATTGCTGAGTGAGTCTATTCAATCTGGCTTTTTGAGTAGTTGGCAGGGGTTTTATTATTGGTAACTGGGAGATAGTGAATTCAGGGCCATTTCCTATTTCTGATATACTTACACATGGATAATAATGGCACAGTTTCTGTCTCCAGACCTTGGGCGGCTGCCCAGTAGGTTCTGTGTAGCAATGTGATCAAGTGTAATCTGGGTGAGCAAATTGTTCTTGATGTTCTGTACTGCAAGAACCCCTACTTCGAGCTTGTGTTTTGGTTATCTGCTGCTACATAACAAGCTTGCTGAACATAGTGACTTAAGCCATGAACAGTTTCACAGATTCTTTGGGTCAGGAATTCAGAGGGATGGAGTGGAAATGCTTGTCTCTTCTCCATGATGTTTATTCTTTGTCTTTGCCTTCTCCTGACATTTAATATTTTGTTTTTGTTTACCAGATAATTCTCCATTGAATTCTAGGGGAAATCTAAGGGTGGCATCCATGCCCTGGGAATTAGGAGGAGGCATCAGGAAGGGAGAGGATGTAAGCCAAGCGATCAGTGTAACCACAAGCAAAATAAAATATATGCTGCTCTGAATTGTTTCATGTAGGGAACAATAGTGGGCATTAAATTCTAGCACTTGATGGAATTAGAATGTTGGTCACCCTTGTGGATGGAGTGTTGAATGACAGCGGAGGGAGGGCATGAGGGAGGGTCTAGGTACTAAAAATGCTACTGCTGATCTCAGTTGTGGTATATGGGTGCATTCTGTGAAATTCCATCTAGCTCTCACTTATGATTTGTACGCTTTTCTATCAGTATGTTATACTTTCGTTTATAAGTCCACCAAAAAATTTTAATCCAGAGCATGGGTGTGTATGTGTGTGTGTGTAGATGATTTAGACATTTTACCTGACTAATGACCTAGATAAAAATGAGAGATAAAAAAATGATCATTTCAGTGGTAGGAATTGGCAGGGGGAGTTGTCAGATTTATGCCTGGGAAAAATATATAATAATGAACCTCGAAGTGGTTGAAATTTGATGCAGGGGAACTCTTATATATAGATTCTTTTCACCTCAATTTTCCTGAGCTTCTCTGAACTCTCTGGTCTATGAGAGGGGTAAGCTTATGATGCTTCTGGTATTTCCAGTGAACGACTGGGCTCAGTCTTATTCTAATCATTTATCACATCATTTCCAATCTATTCCTGGAGGTGCTTTCACACAGTCAATTTCTGTGACTTTTGATCTGTCAAAAACCTTCAGGACTCTACAAGGCCTTATTTGCAAAGCAGAAAGAAAGATGTACAAATGGCCCAGAAAAAAGGCCACACGCTTTCAGAAATCCCACAGGTCGAAAATTACAGCTAGTCTTTGGAAACGCTTACCCAGCCAGGATTTTATGACTAAGAGTAGGGTTTTGGAAGAAAATGGTTTGATTTCCCACTGTGAGGCGCTCTGGAAAAAATAAAGACATTTCAAGCTCAGGTCTGACATTCTGCACTTTGTGTGATCCTGAGCCCAGGGAAATCCCTTTTACAATGTTCCCAAGTACAGGACCTAATTGCTGTCATTCTTCCACATTTTTTTTTTTTTTATGGTTCAAACTTAGGGCAGCACAGTGTGCTTGTTATACTGATAACCTAACAGTAGTTGGTGTGCTTTATAAACCAAAAATCTATTCTTTCCTACTCAAAGTCATTCTTTAATTAATTAACTAATTAATTAATTTTTCAGTAAGGTGCCTCATCCTAATTCTTACAGCTCATCTTTGGTACTTTTGTCCTTGTGTTTCCAAGGGAAAGTGTCCCAAAACAACAAAATGGAAATGCATGACATTTTTATGATCTGATCTTGGAAGGTATAATGTCACTTCTGCCATACTGTATTGGTTGAGGTAGTTATGGTGAGGGACAGAGACTTGACTTGGGATGGTGAACACACAATATGGTGTACAGATGATGTGTTGTAGAATTGTGCACCTGAAACCTGTGTAATTGGGTTAACCAGTGTCACTCCAATAAATTCAAAATAAATAAATAAGTAAATAAGAAAAAAAGAAAAGACTAAATCTACCCAAATTCAAGAGAAGGAGACACAGATTTGATTTTCTGATGGAGGACAATCTATATTCTAAAAGAGCCTTCGGGGATAGAAGGTACTGTTGTGGCCATCTTTGAAAAATACAGTGTGCCTAGGATGTTGAAGTAATGGTTAACCCAGAGGATTGACAAGATGTTCATCAAATAAGCATGTGAATGAGCATGTGCGACATACACAGATGAAGAGGGGCTATTCATTCCCTTTCTACATACATTCATGCAAGAATTTCCATGCCATTCGCCAGGAGGAAGTATCCAAGGACTACTTCTGATCTCTCACTCTATACTCCGTCATCCTTTTCACCCCAAAGAACAACGTATAGCTAATTCCTAGGCGTGGCATTGAAACTTAGACTGGGCTGAATTTTCTTCCCTTAAAAGAAAACCAGAGGCAAAATACCAACGATAGGTAATTGGAGCTTGTGCCTTTGTCTTCCTGTGGAAAGAAACTGGGTGGAGCCTGGATCAGCACGCTATATTTTTCAAATTCTCTATCTGTATCTGGATGGGTAAATTAGGATTCTGCGGATCCCTAGATTGGAACTAAGAAGGGAGAGAGGAGGATTTGCCATGTTGTTTTCTTTTATCCAGCCTTATAAAAATTAAGGCAGATGTTGGTTAATGTTTCACTTGGCTCCTTGCCATTTTTTTTAATCAATTGATTAAGAACCCAGACCACATAAAGGGTGCAATTAGCATTCTGAAATTTGTAAAATGTATGTAACTAAAGTGCAATATGAAGCTTAAAAGTAGTCACCCACTTAAAGGCAATAGAGTGTGGAATAGGCTATAAGACAACGATTGTACTGTTGAGCTCATGAGGAGGCAGGAGGTGATCATGTTAGGAAAAAGATTACAGATTTTCCCTGGGGATCTTGAGGAAATTGATCAGTCTGAGCCTTTCTGCTAGCCCCACCCCATCTACTGGCAAGGAGAGCCCAAACACCTGCAGGCTGCGGCCCCCCTTTCCCAGGATCCCTGGAGCTAGGTGTCCAGAGTGCTAACCCCATTGTTGGGCTGTGGGACCTTCCTGATCCACAGTCTGGGATTCAAGCACCCAGGAATTCAGCCTGCTTCTCTTGGCTGCCTTTTCCCTGGAACATTTGGGCATCAAAATTTTTCCAACTTCTCCCACTTAGGCCATGGATGTTGGGGGAAGCCTGCTTTGTACCCAGTTGACATTCATCCATCTATTCAGTCAGTCATTCATATTAAATGTGGACTGTGCCCAGCACTGTGTCCAACACTGGGCATAAGATTGTGAATAAAACAGACATAGTCCTTGGCTTCATGAAGCTTAAAAATCTAAGAGAATAAGCAGACAATAAACTGTAAATAATATATAGACAAAAAAGCCCTGAATAGTGTATATAATTACAAATTGTGGTAAGTGCTTTGTAAGAAATTAACAGGGAGCAGAGTGATAGGGTCAAGGTGAGGCAGCGGCTTAAATAAGCCTGATCTTGTGTCATTCAAGCTAAATTTTTCAGGTGGAGCTACACCCCCACTTTGTCCATGCCCTATATTGAATAATAATAACAATGATGGTACTAGCACTACTACTAACAATCCTTAACACTCATGTAGCACTGATGATGTCCCAGGCACTTGGTTAATGGCCTGGATAGCACCAGGATTTAAGGTCTGCTATCACTCATTTCTCTCAAATTCTATGCATCGCTGTCTTGCATCTTTCCTCCCATCTCATACACACACAGAGAGACTCCCCCTTCTCTCCTCCAGCTTCTCCTTGCAGCCCAAGAGCTGTCTGAATTAGAATAAAGCAGCATATCTGTTTAGTCTATAGTAATAATAGCTGACGCCTTCTTGGGGCACGGCTTCTGCGCAGGTATGTGTCCGGTGCAATTCTCCCACTGCCTGTCTGCACTGACCCACCCTCTCAAGGAGCCAATCCCATCAATATTGAACTGGAGAGAAAGACAACTATTGCAAAGATGTGGAAGATAAAGTTGGGTCTGGAGATTTGAAAATCTCACAGGAGAGAGAAACTTGGGCATATTTATTTTCTAACATGTTTTTAGAAGATGAATTCTTTTTTACATGAACGATACCTTGGGCATTCCAAGATATAAGACAGCGAGAGCGGGAGACCCATGGTCTAGGTCTACCTTTCTCATCCTTAGATGATTCAAGTCAGCTACTGGAACTCAATGGCTCTGTGGAACCTAGTTGTTCATACACTGCATTTGGCAATAAGGAGCAATTATGAGTAACTGAGAAGACTGACATTTTTAAAAGTGTACTTTAGGAAATTAGTTTGGAAGTAATATACAGAAATAATTGATTCAGGGGAAACGAAGTTGAAGAGGCTAACAGATTGTTGCTGAGCTCCTGATCTGTGGTGGTAATAATAATGCCTTATCTCTGTATAGGGTGTTCTGATCATTAGAAACCTCTCATGTGCATCATCTTAGTCTCCCCTACAGCACTGCCACATGCTATCCAAGAGGACTGTCATTATCTTCATTTTATATTTGAAGAAGACCCATTCCTGAGGACCACATGAAAGTACATAAACTGGGAAATACAGTTCTCAGTTTGTCAGATAAGATCCTTCTCTTAATTCCAAGGCAATAGCTTTCTGGTGTGGACCTGAACGATGAAACACAGGGCCGATGTGTTTCAACAGAAAAAGGATAATCGATCCGGAGCGATATTTCCCAAGATGTGTTCTTGGAATGTTCACAGGTAGATTCATGGGTGTTACAGATTCAGTTGGAGAAACTAGATCCTTCTTCAAATGACGTTGGGAAACACTGGGTCCAACTTAGGTTTCTAAACCATAGAGACATTCAGAGATTTAGTAAGCAAATATGATTAGCTCTCAGAGTGGGGCATAGAACTTTAGGAATCACCCACACTTTTTGACATGGGACTCTGTATTTAGGGGCAGCTCAAAGAGTTTAGAAAAGGTCTAGGAAATGAATTTTGGGAAACAATGATGGAGACCAGGGGTTGACAAGCTTTAGTGTGAAGGTCCTGAAAGTAAATAATTTAGTCCTTGCAGGCCAATATGGTCTGTCTCAGCTATTCAACTCTGCCATGGTAGCAGGAAAATAGCTATCAACAATAGGCAAACTACTATCTGTGTTCCATTTATTAGGGATGAAGAAATTTGAATTTCATATAATTTTCATGTGTCATAAAATATTTTTCTTTTGATTTTTTCCAACTCTTTAAGAGTGTAAAATCCATCCTTAGCTCTTAGGCTATACAAAACAGGCCTCTGGCTGGAGGCTAGGGCTTTGGGTGCTACACAGGAAGGATTGGCTGTAGGGTGGAAGGGTGTACTCAGGGATAGAAGGTGTATGCAGGGCAGGAGGGTGTACGCAGAGCAGGAGCGTGTACGCAGGGAGGTAGGGTGTACGTAGGGCGGGAGGGCGTACGCAGGGCGGTAGGGTGTACGCAGGGCAGGAGGGCGAACGCAGGGCGCAGGGCGGGAGTGTGTACGCAGGAAGGTAGGGTGTATGCAAGGACAGGCAGGAGGTCAGAGAATCTGTGATTTGGAAAGGAGTGGGAATGTTGGTAAAGGCTGGCCTCACTGCTCTCAGAACGCTGCTCAGGGCGTGGCACTGTTATAAAGAGTGACTCTGTGAGGACTCCAGCTCAGCTCAACTTCTTGTTTAGCCTGGGCCATTCACCTGTGGCAGTAACATCTAGGAGAAATTCACCACATAACCAATGACCCAGACAACCGTAGCAAGGTGGCTCATTGCTTCTCTTGTCGAGAGAAATTTTGTTAACCCTTGTTTGCCATCTAGCTACTTGGTGAACCCTAAATTCTTCTCACATCCCCTTCTGAACAGCAGGCAACTATATTTTGGACCCCCCTTAAGGATCTTGGGGTTATCACATTATTAAATGCTACTTATTTATCTCAAGGCAGTGTCTGAAATGGAGTGGGTCCTTTATTAGTCATACTTTCCATTTCTTCCTACCTAATGGTTGCAAAACCCCAGACCAACTTGAATCAACAACATTGACTCTCTCAGTATTTTCTCACCTGGGCCTCATCTGCCAAAGTGCAGGCTGAACAGGATGGAGGAATGGAAAGGCTGAGAACACCATACATCCCTATCCCTCACAAACTCACCTCTTCCTCTAACCCAAGGGAAACAGTTTAAACAGTATTCTCCCCAAAAGTTTAGTAGGCATTTGTCCTTTTAAAAATATTTTTTCTAGCCTGACCTGTGGTGGCGCAGTGGATAAAGTGTCGACCTGGGAACACTGAGGTCGCCAGTTCAAAACCCTGCACTGGTCTGGTCAAGGCACATATGGGAGTTGAGCTTCCAGCTCCTCCCCCCTTTCTCTCTCTTTCTCTCACTCTGTGTCTCCTCTCTAAAATGAATAAAATAAAAATTAAAAAAATATATATTTTTTCTAATTACAAAAGCAATAAATTTTCAAAAGGACAGAGAGAGAGAGAGAGAGAGAGGAAAAGCAACCTTAACCCACCACCCAGATATAACAGCAGCTGATATGCTATTCGTTATCTTCAAAGTTTTTAAAAACATTTAATAAAAAATTAGCCTATTCTATACACCTTGCTTCAATAATTGATTTTTTTTTTTGCTTCAAAATAGATTTTTTTTCCACTCAAGGTAGCAATTATCCAATGATGAGCATATGCATTTTGGCCTAAGTTGGAACTTCCACAAATCACTGTTTTCATGGGTAGTTAATATCCAGTTGGGAAAAAATGGGAGGGAGGTTATGGTCAAATACACTTGGGAAACGCTAAGTTAAAATATAGTGAAACAGGCTGCTTTACCTCAGGGCTTCCAAGTATCTTTTAATATCTTGATGGGTGTTATAAGAATTCAGGATAAGGACTAGAGTATATAGTGTTTCCCATCTTGAACTACAAAATTCTTTTTCCCTCTCTAATAATCTCATAAAACAGTTTTTTTTCTTGCCACATTCTAGGACATGGTGGCCAAAATCATTAGGAGCTGAAATCAAACCCTCTCATTTTTTATGGCAATTTAAGGCATAATTTTCCCATCCCTAAGTATTTTCCCATCTCTAAGTAACTTTATGAAGTTTATTGCAAATAAATTACTTGGAAAAAATTTTAACTAAACTTCCGTGTTACTCTTGACATTGTTTTGCCTGTCTCAGTATAATTCAATGGATAAGAGTTAACCTTAAGAAAAAGCAGTGGTAATATATTTTTGTTGAAAATAGATGGTCTACTGGGGAAAAATAATAATATGAATCTTTTTATTAAAGTTATCTTTGTTTTGCTGTATTTGTTTTTTATGTAGACTTTTTTAGAGCAGTTTTAGGTTCACCCAGTTCAGAGGAAGAGGTTTCCCATATGCCTGCTACCCCCACACCGCATAGCCTCCCCTTTCTCAACGTTCCCCACCAGAGTGGTACCTTTCGAACAACTGACGGACCTACAGTGATACATTGGGATCACCAAAGGAAGGTTTTTAGATATTTCAACAAAGCTTGCCTAACATGTTAGTTCTTCTCAGGTCTATTCTGTGTAGCACTGATGCGCACAGAAGCCCAGAGTCAAAATACCCTATCCCAGAGATTTTCAACCCTTTTTATCTCATGGCACACATAAACTAATTACTAAAATTCTGTAGAACACCAACAAACATACGTTTTGCTGATCGGACAAAAAAAAATGGTACTAATTTTGATTCATTCACACTGGATGGCTATTGCTTTGGCTGCTGTTATATTTTTATTTGACAATCTAAGTGAAAAGTGGTCAGTGTCCTGCCTATATAGTCAGGTATTGCACGTTTTAAAATTTCTTGCAGTACACCATTTGGAAATCGCTGTTGTATCATATGTTCGATTCCAGTCTCAAATGTATTGTTGACTCATTGCTGGTGTATAGTGGCTCATGGTGCAACAGACTTTTATTTTCATATTGTCAACAACTTTCTCCAAATCCTAGCTTGATAGGCATAAAGTTTGAGTTATTTTTATATAGTGTCATGAGATCTTTGGGGAAAATGGTGGACGGTCCCAACTTCAGGAGGCAGTCCTTTCTCAGTTCTTTCCTGAGACACTTCTTCCAAGGCAAAGGTGGTCAAAGCCGATTCGCTCAGGAAAGAGAATCTGACCCTAAGAGAGCCATCTAAAAGAGAAGGTGGTTCTCTGGAGCAATCAGATTTGGAGACCTGGACTATAATGCAGAGAATCAGTAAGTTGATTATCAGAGTAGACCAGTGGAGCAAAATGAATGAACAAGCTGTGGAGTCTACAGCAAGTGCATACTAAGGTAAAAATGCAAGAGCTCATGTTCGGAGCTTCTCTGTGCCCTAAATGTCATCTGGGGTTCCAACACATGAAGGAGTCCCCATTGCCATGTCACCATGAGGCTTGCCTGTGCATTTTATTTTTTTCTGAATGAGACTGGCCACGGGATTGAGGTTCTTGTTTTGCTAACTTCCCCAGGTATTTTCACAATGAACTCACCATGAGTGAAATGAGTAACACTGTTCCTTACAATAAGAAGAGACCAGCACACACAGTTAGAAAACATAGCTGAAAAGAGCTGGAAAAATGGCAATTGGTCTTCTGCTCCCTGCTGTCTTAACAACACACCTGTCCCAATTGCCCAGGAGGGAAAGGGGATGCTCCATGACCCTCACATCTTAACAGCTGGTATACCTGGTGCATTGTTCTAGAGCTTCAGATCTTTAGCCTTAGGGTTACAGTAGGTGGATGGGTTTCTGCATATCTGCAAATTTTCTGATAATATTTATAAAATTTTTTGCCTAGGAACATTTCTTTCCCCTGGGGTTAGGGACATGCACAACTTTCTTTTAAACCCTCAAAGGTATTTATAACTCAAAAATGGTGTAGATTAAAAAAAAAAAAATCTAGGCCTGTGTTTGTTTTTGATCCCTGAGCTTTTTCTATAGATCAAACATCTTGACTCTGTATATTAAGGTGTTGAGATTCCTTGTAATTTCTCTGAATCCATTCTGCATAACTAACTTATTTTCTCTGGCTCTCTCTCCCAGCTTGACATTACTACTTTTATCTTGGAAAAAAGAAAAAGAAAAAAGGAAAAGTGTCTCTGTCTGATGCATAAATAAATAGCACTGGAAAAAAATGTATGAAAAGTCAAATCTCATTTTAAGTTGTAAAGTGACATCTTTTTCTGTCCTCATAGTGTCTCAGACTACAGCTTTCAAGTTGAAAGTACATCCACCTATGAGCCCTTGTGCATGTCTGTGCTCGTTCTATCTCCTTCCCTCTTGTTCAGGTGAAAATTCTCTTGCTTTTTCTCTCACCCATCAAATATAATTCCAAATTCCAGGAGATGTTGGAAGAAAAGGAGAGGGCAAATGGAATCAGTTTTCAAAACAAAATTCTTGAAAATGCCCTAAACACAAAAGCTGAAAAATAAAACATTCTCATGAATGTATTAAATCTACCCATGCAGCCCCATGTTCATTGCAGCATTGTTCACAGTGGCCAAGACATGGAAACAACTAAAAAGCCCTTCAATAGATAACTGGATAAAGAAGATGTGGTACATATATACTATGGAATACTACTCAGCCATAAGAAATGATTACATCGGGTCATTTACAACAACATGGATAGACCCTGATAACACTATACTGAGTGAAATAAGTCAATCAGAAAAAATTAAGAACTATATGATTCCATACATAGGTGGGACATAAAAAAGAGTCTCAGAGACACAGACAAAAGTGTGGTGGTTAAGGAGCGGGGGGAGATAAAGAGAGGGAGGGGGAGGGAAGGGGCACAAAGAAAACCAGATAGAAGGTGATGAAAGACTATTTGACTTTGGGTGATGGGTATGCAACATAATCAAATGTCAAAACAACCTGGGGATGTTTTCTCTGAACATATGTACCCTGATTTATCAATGTCACCCCATTAAAATTAATTTTAAAAAAGTAGACATTTTTATTGAAATTATTATTTCTTTTAGTCTGGAAACAATGATTCCATATTCTGAGGTAGCAACACAAACTTAAGTTGGTTATGACCTCACTTTGATGAAGAGAAAAGGGATACATGGAATCAGTGTTGCCTGTGAATATTTAGTAGATGGCCGCCCTGCAGGGTCTGGGACTCTGAGTGTCCTTCTCTCAGGCCTATGGTTAGATCAATGACCCATGCACTCTTCATGCTTGGTGTCTCTTAGAAAAAAGTCAGATAATAATGAAGTGATCTGACATGGTTGGTCAACTAAAAGGAAAAAGGCACACATGAGAATTCATGGTCTCACAGACTGGTCTCCGTTGAATAGTCTAGAAATCTAAATCCTTGGACAGCCTTCAAGTGACAGTTTCCCAACATTACTTCTATTTCTCTCCTTTTAGATAAAGGACCATAAAAATTTTCATTATTGAAAAGATTTTCATGTTGTAATTCTTGCCCATTAACCTTTCTTTGACAAATGTAATCACTTTGTTTAGAGAACAGGAGTAAATAGATATTTTCAAAGAGAATTTATAAAGTGGATTTGTGGCTAAAATCTCTTGACATGTGCAAGGTAAAAATAATCTTGTCAAGGATCCCAAAATATATTCTTCCCACTTTTCATTCTTTAAAAAATATTTTTCAGTGTAACAAACATACTTAAAATATCATTGTGTGGCATTTTATTGTGAGGCTATTCCACGATTTGTTTGTCCATTTTCCTGTTAATGGACATTGGGTTGTTTCCACAGAGGCTATTACAAAGAGTGCTGCTATGAATATTCTCATATGTCTTTGGGTGCACCTAAGCATTCATTTCTGTAGGGTATATACCTTAAGATGGAATTGCTGGGTCATTAGGGATGTGTATCTTCAGCCTTATTAAACACTGCCAAACTCTTTCCAAGGACGTTATATCGTGCTTAGGTGTTTCTATTTTGAAGTATTATAATGGTGTATCCAAGTCATGCGGTTAGGTTTGCACCTGGTCTTTCTGGCAAGAATAGGTTGGTAAATTGGTTTGGGAACAATTCTGTTTGCCAACTTTTGTTTTCCTTGATTAAATTTTCTCCAGTGATACACTACTTCAGACATTATTTTTCTTGCCTTGGCTCTTATAATACAGTCATTTTTAATCAACCTTTGACCTGTATCAATACAGCTATATGCAAGTTGGGATTAGGGGACCCAGAAGAAAGCTAGTATCAGGGGAAATAATTTGCATAGGATATAATTTTCCTTGGGCTTAAAGCATTTATATTAAATCTTCTGTGATGTGTAGTACAATCTGGTTTTCTTTTTAATTCTTTTTTTAAGGTTATCTAAGTGATGCCAATGTAACAGAATGACTTAACACAGTTAAATGCCAAACTGGGATTTAAAATACCAATGTTTTCTCCTTTCAAGTTGAATCCCTCCAGGATATTATGAGGATGCAAGCATCTCCACAGCAGTCTGTCACCTTGTGGCTCCAGAAATTGAAAGCTCATCATGTTCATGGATCAGCACCATGTCTACTTATTAATATTTTTAGTGCCTGCCCATAAATCAGGCACAAAGTAGAGGGCTTTTAAAAATAGCCTTCTCTGTCCATTCAGGCTTGATACACTCTGTTAAAAGGAATTGGTGAAATCAGCAGCTCCATCCTTTTCCTTCCCCCTTTCTGGCCTCTCCCTGGATATGGGATAGACCATGTTTGATCCAGGCCCATCAAGGACTCCAAAGATTGACCATTACTGTCTTTTGCTTCTGTGAAACTCTTGTGATGATCATCACCTTATTCTTTCATCTAAGGAGAGGCTACAGTAATTCAAAATGAGGAGCTGGAGTGTAGCTTGTAATTAAGTTTTAGTTCAGCTTCCCTGAGCACCCATACCTAAGCACTGGGACATAGACACACATCTCTTTTGCAAGTTTGTCATTTTATATTTATATAATGTAAATGATACAGTCCATGGCCTTTGGGGACCTGAAATATAATTCAGGAGACTATACATCTATAGTGGAAATAACTAAAGAGCAAGTGCTAAGATATACTGCGCAGAGTGACAGGATATTAGATATTCAGAGAAAGACTAAGTCCACAAATTCAGGGTCTGAAGTGGGGACCAGAAGAGGGTTTGAAGGAACTTGGACAGACAGAGAAAGAGAAGGGAAGGGAAAAGTACCCCTGAGAGGTGATGGTGGCACATGGGATGTCAGAGAGGCTGGACCAATATGGCTACATCATGTTTGAGAGCTGAGAAATGGCGTTGGCTACCTAAGTGTGGGGGAGTGGCTAGAAGAGGCCTCTGGGTATTCTTAAACATGAAAGAATAATGATGGGAGTGACTTCTAAGAAGATGAGTCCATCAGGATGAACATCAAGGGGGATGGACAGGAAAGGGAAAATAGTCTGGCCTCACTGAGAGGAAGCTAGTTAAGGACTTAAACTGCCACATACAGTTGAGCAGATGGTTCTCCATGATATAAATGGCACCCAGTAGAGCTGTGCGTGTACAACCTGAAAGCTGTTTTGTTTAGGGATGAAGAAGACTGGGAGAGCTGCGAGCCACTTCATCTGCCATGAAAATCATAGTATTCGTGCTTTAGAAAATGCCCCTGCCCCAAATCAACAAAACAATATATGTACAGTAGAACTTAAATTCTACATACACTAACATTAACATCTTGTCTGTTCTGTTTCTACAAAAACACTTGTACAAGAGTGTTCATAAAAGTATTACTCACCATCACCCAAGACTCGAAACAACCCCAAAGCCCATCCTCAGATGAATGGATAACAAACTGGATGGAGTACATTTATCTGGTGGAATAGTACTCTGCAGTAGAAGGGATTGAGTGACTGATACATACAGCAATCTGGATATATTTCCCAGACAATATGCTGAGCAAAAGAAGCCACACTAAAAGAGTAAACATTGTATGATTGCATTCATATAAACGTAAAGTACATGCTAATCTATAGAGATGGAAGGCAGATCAGAAATTACCTGGAGTTCAGGAATAGAATGAGGGTCTGCAAAAGTGGTAGAAAAGTGTTTTTTTTTATTGAGATTGAGGTGGTTTCAGCAGTCTGTTAAAAACTCATTGAATTATACACTTTAAATGTGCAGTTTACTGTACTTAAGTTGTAACACAATTCCATTTTTTAAAAAAAGCTAAAATTTCAAATACTTTTTTTCAAAGTTATATTATTAGAGTTGGGTTATTATTGGTGACTTTTTAGTTTTAAATTATTAAAATATTTTAATATTCTAATTCTTGGCCATTAACAACTTTTGCTTGAAATGTAATCTGATTTCTTTACAGAACAGGAAACTTTAGATAATAGTATGAATCAGGAAATCAAAAGCAATTGAATGATAATAACTCAAAAATTGTTTTCCCACTCACGTTACCTTATTTTATATTTAAAATGAATGCAAATACATTCAGAAATCTTGTAATACATTACTGTTTTACTTTATCTGATCTTTTCTTGACATCATAGAAAGTTCAAAATAAAGCAATAAACCAGATTACTTCTCCAGTGAGTTTTTCTCCTTTTAGGTATCTGCTGAGTTGGCAGGAAAAAAATCTATCATGGTCTAACTGCAGTAAATGAATTGACAGTTTGTGACACACTTGTCACAGGAACCAGGGAAGCTGAAGAATGACTGGAAAACTTTAAAGGAGCTCCTTCACATGGGGCGGCAATGCCCTTCCTTCTTTATGATGATCTTTTCTTTTCTCCATTGGAAGGTGAGCTAATTATAGCCAGAGCTTAACAGAAAGGGGCTCTTACACCTTTGATCATAAAGCTATTAATCATCATTCTGCTAGTGAGTCTCTGTGGTTTGGAAATATCAATTATTAATTTGTAAAGTATGAATTTGTCATTTCTTACTGGAATACTTGCTGCACAGATTGGTATGCAGTAGAATAGAGAAAGGATGGTGGCTGAGCGGGGAGGCTGTCACTTCATTATGAATATGCCAGACCCCTTGTTTGAAAAAAATAATCACAGTTTGGTCAGCTGGTACCATCCAGGGCTTGAACCTTAAAGCTTTCAAATTACTATTCCTAGCTTCCATTATAATGCATTTAGACAGAGCAATGGTTCTTAACCTTGGCTGTGCTTGTTAAAATCACCTGAGGAGCTTTTAGAGAGGTCAAGGCTGGGCCCCGCCCCTTGAGATTCTGATTTAATTGGTCTGGGATTAGGCCCAGGCGAAAGTATTTTTAAAAAGCAAGTTTCAAATGTGCAGCCAAGATGGAGCACTACTGATTTAGAGACAGGACAGTGCTTTTGAAGTGCTCTAAAGAAATGCAATATATCGAATGTTTTAAATAGTTCATATTAATTTGAAAAGACTTTGAAATGGGTTCCAAAATCTATTCGTCCAAAGATTTTTTTTTTAACTCTAAAAATTTTAATTAAATAAATGGAAATGAAAACAAGAGTGAGGTACCATTTCCCCCCACCAACAAAAATTTAGAAAATTGATGATATCTAGTGATGATGAGGGTATGTGGAAAGGGTGATGCTGACGCACAGACATGGCAGTAAAAACCTGGTTCCAGTTTCCTGGAGGGCAGTTTAGCAGCATCCATATTTGTAAGTCTTGTATCAATTGGTCTAGCAATTTCATTGCTAGGGATTTACTTGGAAAATGTTCACCAAGATAACCATTTAGAAATATTTATTGTGATACTTTTTCTTTTTTTAATGCTGAAAAACTGGAGAAAACCAAAGAGTTCATCATTCAAGGGATCAGTTAAGGAAATTTTGATAGATTAGTACAATGGAGTACCATGGAGATATTTAAAAGAAGTACTCCCTCTAAATATGCTAATATCCAAAGATCTCCAAGACATATTATTTGGTACAAAAAAAGGTGCAGAAAATTATATAGAGTATTATCTCTTTTGTGTAAATTTAAATAGACCTACCATATGACCCAGGAATCCCACTTCTGGGTATTTTTCAGAAGAAAAACAAAACACTAATTTAAAAAGACATTTGCACCCATATGTTCATTGCAGCATTATTTACAATAAATAGTGAAGATATGGAAAAAAGTATAATTTTAAATAAATGCTCACAATGCATGTTTTTTCTTCCTGAAAGGAAATGTGGTTATCTTTGGAAAAATGAACTTTAGGAGAAGTGAGAAACTTATGTGGGAGTTTTATACGATTTATTACAGTTTGATTCATTATATATATTGAGGTAATAACTTCATATGTGTGCATATATCACGTATAGCAGGTTATCTGGGTGGTGGGATAATGTTTAATTTTTTATTTTAATATAAACTTTTAAAGTGAGGGAACCATAAATAAGAATTTTGAAAAGTAGAAAAATTAGATGAGAGCATGACTGATCTGGAATACAAATTAATATCCTAAGGTCTATGTGACTATTGATATTGGGCCACACATTTGGCCTAATCGTGCTAACAGCCAAAATATAAAGGAAACACCAAATTACAATAAATGACATAATTCATGTTACCTGTCAGAATGAAAATGCATTTATAGGGGAAGTCCAGCAAATAACAAGACTTGAGTGTGATTTTTAGATGGATCTTTGAAAAGAGATCATACTCTGTGAGATCTAGGGAGAAACACCCTGGACAGGTTGGAAATTCTGGTCCATTTTATAGAGGAAAAACCATAACAGGCTCAGTACTGGCCCTATCTGCAGAGAGAGTAGTGTTCTTAGCTTCAACAAATGGACCTTCTGAACTAGTGTTGCTACTGCTCACAGATATCATAGGTGCATTGATTATGCTGACCGGTGGAGCCAGATGACCACCATCTTACTGCCCCCAGAAGCCAGGGACACCTTCACTGCCATCCTTCCCAGAAAATGAATCTCCTTTGTTTGATACAAACCAACATCTCTTACGTGGCATTTTATTGGTAGATTTGAGGTCATGTGACTGTGCTGCAGCTGCAAAGAAACTTGGGAAAACAGGACAAGTCTGATTATTTGGTATGTTTCCCCTAATGAAGGCAGAATAGTCACAAGGTGCCAGTTGGACAGAAAAAAAACAAACACCCACCAAGATCCCAAAGCAGATCCAGGATAAGGGTCCAACACCCCTCAGTATCTACATTTCTACTTTGCTTTACCTCTCGCTTTGTTATCAGAAAGTTATACTTAGGCTTTGTCTTAACTCTAATAAATCTTAACCAGTTCTAACACAGATCATACAAACATGTAAACTAATATGAGCTAAATATAGCCTTCTTCATGTAGCCCCAGATGCTGATAGGTCTTGAGACAAATCCTGAGCTTTAACTTCAATGCATAATAAAATCTGGAAACACCCCAAATACCTTTCAACTGGGGAATGGATAAATAAGCTATATGGTAAATATACAGCAGTGTTCAGGAAGGAGCTACTGATACATGTATTAGCATAGAAGAACTTCAAAAACATCATGTCAGGTAAAGCAATCCAGGCTCAAAAGGCTCCTTACTATATGATTTATGTGATATTCTTGCAGAGGCTGACTGAGAAGGACAGAAAACAGATGTGTGGTTGTGGGGGCTGAGCATGGGAGAAGGGCTTGATGATACAGGGACATGGGGAAATTGAGGGGATGACAGAACTATTCTACATCTTGATTGTTGTGGTAATTACATCACTGTAAACACTTGTCAAAACTCTCAGAACCATAGGCCTAAAAGGGTAAATCAATGAACAATACCTGCATTCACGTTTTCAACAAATAGTTACTAATTATCTACTGTATCCCAGATACTCTTAACTGACCATAGATTTAAGCCCTGTGTATATAATGGAATGGAAATCATCTAAATTACTCTACCAATTTCTTCAACTTGATTTACAGCCAAAACAATGCATGAAGGACTTTAGCAGTGAGGGAAATGGTAGCAAGTAGTTTCTTTAATCCATAACTGAGAAACCACTCCAGTCTGGTGTGAAGACATACTGTAGCCAATGAATCTTACACCCAGTGAGCACCAATTTAGAAAATCATTTTTAGGTGATAATTGGCTGTGTGAAAGTCACATTATGGTGCAAGGAGGCCTAGAATTTCTGGTAGAAAGAACTGGAGAAGGAAAATGATGAGTGTAGGGGAGGAGAACCTGAAGTATTGAGGTAGAGCAAGCAGACCACTAGCCAGGAGGACTGGAGACCTCACAAGCCCTATTCCCAACTTGGTCAAGGTCGCTTTGCCTTTCTGGACTTGGTTTCCTTATCCATAAAATGAATGAAGTGGAAGAGTGGGAAAAGCACTGATGACACAATGTGGAGCTCTACTGATCACCTACATGCCCTTGGACAAGTTAGCTGGCCTCTCTGGGCTTTAGCTTTTTACTGTATCAAATTTAACGACAAAGGTACAGCAATGTTAATATCACTGACTGCACACTTAAAAATAGCTGTAATGGTAACTTTTATGCTATATATATTTTTCTATAGTAAAAAGAAATTTAATTTAAAAAGAGATTTAGACAAAATGATCTTTTGGGTACTATAGTTTCATCTTTCCTCTTGCTCTTGAGATAAAGTCCAAATTCCTTAATAAAGCCACTCACAGAAGGTACAGGCCCTGGACAAATATTTTTTTGTGGGTTTCCTGTCCACAGAGACACCAAAATCAGCTTGTCAGAGCCTGGCAGTCCAGTCTTATGCGATTCCCCACAAAAAATACTGCACCTGCCAACAGGAGCAATCTGTTTGTCAGACTGCCATTTTAGAACCAGGGTCTGGCCCTGGGGCCCCAACACAAACCCATAATATGAGTTCTAGAGCATCTGGGTGACCCCACACTAAGACAGAAAAAAGATTAAGAGCACTCTCTGAAGAGAGAAACAAAGTCTGTGCAGGGTTCAGTCTGGGC
Organism: Rhynchonycteris naso; assembly: GCA_037038555.1. Taxonomy (NCBI): domain Eukaryota; kingdom Metazoa; phylum Chordata; class Mammalia; order Chiroptera; family Emballonuridae; genus Rhynchonycteris; species Rhynchonycteris naso. The sequence goes on along the minus strand of CM073004.1, from coordinate 42,676,078 downwards.
ACTGGGTGCCCCATCAAAATGTCATTGTTGTATCCAACTGATCCAAAACACCAGAGGGGGACTTACAAAGTTTCAAAAAAGATCCTTCAAAACATGGGCCCTTTGAGGCATGGGCCCAATCTGGGGACAGGAGAATGGAGGTAAACCTGGGGGTATTGAAGGAATTTGTCCTTGCCTAATGGTGGTACTTCTTTCTCAATTTGGTTTACTAACTCTGTCTGATCTGTCCTAAATATGCCAAGATGTCTCTCATCCTTGGACTATAGCACCCACATATAGTTTCTCTACTTGGAACACAGGTTTCTCTGGTTTCATTATTTCATTTACTTAACTAATCTCTGTTCATCTAGGTGGTTTCAGAAAACACTATCTCCTAGAAGTCTCTTCTAGATCAGTGACCCTGATAAGCTATGTTTTAGAGACAGATTTAGGATCTTAGAATATGTCGTCTCTTCTTCTTTCCCAAATCAATCTACCAGAATATTAAAAATGAAAGATAACAAAATCCTTCAGTAGAAGAATACAAATTCTAAATGTGCTTTTTTCTAGAGGCTGGAGAGGAATGGAGTCATTCTGCATTGAGTTCCCAGGGTACAAGCCTACATCCAGAAGAGGGAAGGCTGACATTATTACCCACCCAAAATATCTTAAGCTTGTTTCTTGTGGTATTATAGAGCTTTCAGTTATTCATTAATTCATTTACCCATCCTTCATTCATCTTTCATTCATCTTTCATTCATCCATCCTTCATTCAATAATTCAACAAACATTTATGGCACCCTACTGTATTCCTGGCACTAAACTAGATCCAGGGGGAAAAGTCAAATAAGATGTGGGTCCTTTAAGATATTCATGGTATTTTGGACAGAACCCACTTAGGAATGTAGTTAATGGGACCCTTGGAGAATCCTGCAAATGTGTCTAGAGGCTTTCCTGCAATTTGCCATGGTACAGCACACATGTCATTTATAAACATATTAATTCATAAAACTTGTCAGGAATGTACAGTGCTTCAAGGGTTAAACCATGCCATTGTCCTGGGAACTGAAGGCAGAATGGATAATGGGATATTCTGCTTTCTTATATTAGATCCCAAGACTGCTTCCATGCTTGCTACTTTGTGGTATTTTCAATTAGAGAACAGAAGACCAAATGAGAAGCAAAGAATTACAATAGGAGCTCGTCACTGTCAAGCACTGTGAATGGACAAGACCCTTAAAGGAAAGAAGTAATGACAGGATCATGTCTACAGAACTTGACCACAGACACACCTCTTACTCTGTTCCTTCCAAAGACAGGAGTTTGAAAAGGGAGTGTGGTGGCCTCTAATATCTCTGCTACCCTTTGAAACAGCTCAACAGTTAAAGGAGAGAAATCTCACCCACAGAGGTGCTGAGAAAACAATGTAGGTGATTTCGGAGAGGCTTTGCTGAAAAACGCTCTGGCTAATGTCTAACTCTGCAATTGATTTTGGACTGATAAAGAAGAGAAAGATTCTCCTCAAATTTGTTACAAATTTCCCCAAAAGATGAGTTCTAAAGCATTTGTTCCATAACAGAGTCTTTTACTTCTGTCCCCATATAAAAAACCAAAAAAGATTGCTAAGCTACGTGGTGTTTTCTCAGTGCCCTCTGCCTGGGAATGAACTATTTTGAGTTCACAACTTCTTTTAGAATGGAATGAAAGCTAGGGCCTCTGCCCTAGAAAAATGCATATAAGTCTATACACACAAAATTTTCCATATAATTTCAGTGGATTCAGAGACCCACTTGAAAATGACCCATGTACCCTAGGAGATCTGTGCTCTAGAAAATACTAAAAATGTAATTTATTGCAAAAAAAGAGCTTTGGCTTTAGCTGCATTGATTGATGAGTCTCTAGAAATATTGGACAATGATTCTCAGGCTAAAGGTTTGTGAGAAAGTTCCAAGGGAGGACTGAAGTCAGTAACTATAGAAACGCACATGATGGCAGTATCTAACTCTGACAGTGATGCTAATTCTTCTAGCTCAGGTGGCTAAAATACAGGATACTAAGTTTAATTTGTATTTCTGATAAACAACAAATAAATTTTTAGGATAACTATGTTCCATGAAATATTTGAGACATAGTTTTAGTCTATTTGGGCTGCTCTGACAGAATATCACTGACAAAGTGGCTTAAACAACAGAAATTTTCACAGTTCTGGAGGTTGCAAAGTCCAAGATCATGACATTGGCAGACTCAGTGTCTGCTGCAGGCCCCCTTCTTGGTTCATTGATGGACATACTTTCACTTACATGGTGAAAGAGGCAAGGGAGCTCTCTGGGGTCCCCGTTATAAGGACACTAATTCCATTAACAAGGGCTACACCCTCATGACCTTATCACCTCCAAAGTCCTCACCTGCTAATCACATCACATTGGTCTTAAGGGTATAACATATACTTTTAAGGGGACACAAATATTCAGTCCATTGCTGATATATTAAGAATTATTCATTGTTTATCTGAAATTCAAATTTACCTGGATTTCTTCTATTGTAATTTTCTAAGAAATTTGGCAACCCTACCCTTGGTTAGTTCTTCAATGACAGGATTCCCCATCTTGGATTTGTTTTACAGCTAGTCTCTGTGTGTTTCTCTTTTATTTTCCCCCTTCTATTCCAAGTGAGCAGAGGGGAGATAGAGACACAGACCCCTGCATGCCTCCTGACCAGGATCAACTCAGCAACCCCTGTTCGTCAGGGGCTGATGCTCTGCCCATCTGAGGCCATGCTCACAACTGAGCTATTTTTAGTGCCTGAGGCAGAGGCTCCACGGAGCCATCCTCAGTGACCTCGGCCAATGCGCTTGAAGCGATCAAGCCATGGCTTCGGAATGGAAAGAGAGAGAGAGAGAGACAGAGAGAAAAGAGGGGACGGGAGGGTAGGGTTGGGGAAGCAGATGGTTGCCTCTCCTGTGTGCCCTGACTAGGAATCGAACCCAGGATATTCACACTATAGGCTGACATTCTACCACTGAGCCAACCAGCCAAGGCCACTGTGTGTTCCTTGACAGAAGTCAGTCTTCTCTCTTATCTCTGGATGCACTTTAGTTGATCCAGCAGCGATCAAAACCTAGTGAGGATTGTTATCATCACTCTCTCTCAACAACACAGCAACAATGAAACTCTGTGTGTCTGTGAGAGAGAAAAAGCAAGAGAGAGAAGTGATGAGTTATTCAGAAAGAAGTTTAAGAATTACTATTTTTTTTGTGTGTGTGACAGAGACAGAGAGAAAGACAGATAGGGGCAGACAACCAGGAAGGGAGAGAGATGAGAAGCACCAATTCTTCATTGTGGCACCTTAGTTGATCATTGATTGCTTTCTCATATGTGCCTTGACCGGGGGACTACAGCAGACTGAGTGACCCCTTACTCAAACCAGATGAGCCCACACTCAAGCTGGTGACCTTGGGGTTTTGAACCTGGGTCCTCTGAGTCCCAGTCCGATGCTCTATCCACTGTGCCACCGCCTTACCAGCAAGAATTGCTATTTTGAGATACACATGACTATTGGAAAATGACATCGAACCTTCAGGGACTGCAGAAAGAGGTGGTAGTATAACTGAGGTGTTATACTAGTACCTAATTAAGAGAGACAAGTGACTTCTTATAACCAGAGAGAAAAAATCATTGAGGTTTGTAAGGAGTCACTACCTCCTGGCCAATGAGAGTTAACTCTTCTTGAAAATCAGATGGTTTGCCAGAAGTGCTACCTGCTAACGCCAATATCCATTCTTTTCTTTAAAAACCATGATCTCTGATTTTGGTCAAAGCAGCAATGTGTCTGACTACAGTACACATTTTCAAGCATCTTTTGCTGCTATCGTAGCCATGTGACAAACTCTGCCTGTCCAGGATGGAGGGGTATTTTATATCTTGATCTGCGTGTTTAAAAGTCTGAATGAAGGATTGATTTACAAGACCTAGCTCGGGTTGCTGAAGGCAAATGTTATGTAAGTGAAACTTCTGGATTGACAAAAAATAGTTCTCATTTGATTCCTGCTGTGGAATATCAGGACGAGGAAAAGCCGCTCCCTACAGAAGCAGGAAAAGGCAAGGTCTTGACATTACTCACCAGAAGAGTAATGAAGGATGAACTTCAAAGAGACTGGGCTAGATTGAAACACAAATATTGGCTCTACAAAAGCTGACAGCCTTTTTCAATGAAAATAGAGGATGGCACGGAAAGAACTGGTCGGCATGGCCCAGAGTAAACAATTCCAGCACTGAGAATTGTATGTTCAAAGGTGGATTTGTCTCACTGTTGACAAACTCTCGACTCCTCAGATATCATTAGCTCTAGAAAATCTTGATCACAAGAGAAAATCAAGAACACTTCATCATAAGTACAAAAAAAACAAACAAATCCTAGAAAATTAAAAAAGCAAACAAAGCAAAACCTAGAAATGAATAAAAAATAAAATGGTGGCAAATGATTTTTTTTCTCTTCCCAGTGAAAGAAATATGATCAGCATAAAATATAAAGAAAATGAATTCTAGGTAAAATCAACTAAATCTAGATCTCTTGAAACTACAGAAAACCTCAAATTGGTATTCTTCCTAGGATCTCACTTAGAAGCATAACACCTATGTGGTTTAAGGTGAGGCCAGAAAACCTAAAATTAGAAAAATGCTAAGACAATCCTAAAAGCTTAAGCAATCCTCACCCATGGCCATTGCATCATTACCAGAAGATTATTGCCTTCTTTTTCTGAGTTTTAAAATTAGTACAATTGACTCTTCAAATAAGACAGTCATTGACATGAAAATGAGAAATGTGTACTTGGTCCATTGCAGCTTTTGACTGCAAAGATATTTCCTAAAGTAATTTAAATCTAATGACTTTGAACACATTTACTTGTCTTGAGACCAAGGCAATGACAGGAGAAGCATATCTGTCATATTATAAAATCCCTAGCAAAAGCAGGGATTCGAGTTTTAACTTGTGCACCTGGAACTTCTAGCGTCTTCTTTCCCATTTGTCTGTTTTACACAGACCTGTACTAGATTAAAAATGGCCATATTTGGCACAATTATTGCAATGTAGCTCTCTAATAAAACAGTACAAGTCACATTATACTCAGGTGAATGGATTGATCTGGAGACCTCCAAGAATCATTCAAGAGCAGGGAGAAAGGATGCTGCTGAGAAAGTGACTGTTGGTGCAATTATTCTAGACCTAGTGTTTGAGAGCACAGGGCATCGTTCCTCTTTAGGATGTGTGGCCTTCTTTCTTGCTTAGTAGCAGAATCCAGATTTTATTCATGGTAGCAAAGCAAAGCACCTTGCTAAAAAAAACATACACATAAAAACAACAACAACAACAAAAGAACACTTCACAGCTTCCCTTGCACCTAGCAGGAATCACATGACACAGTTCAGAGAAGGAGTTTGGGAGATTTTAGGATAGAAAATCAATCTTTTTAGACGAGGGGTAAGTATCTCTGTGGCCCATATCTGATTTGCAGATATGTTTTGCTTGGCCTATAGAAATCTTAGAGCTTAAAAAGTGCTGAGATGTGACCCATCTTGCATTCTCACATTGCAATAATAGGTCCCACTTCTTCCTATGGTCTTATCCTCTGTTATACTCTTTTCTTCACCTGCCTTACCCTGCAAGCATTTGTTGTATGTGCTTACCTTAACCACAGTTGTATTTCTCTCACTTCTTTTCCCCTTCTGTGCCTTGTACCATGTTTTATCTGCCTGTGCCTTAGCCCTGGGAGACAGATATGTCCTAAAACTTCCAGTTTTCAGAAATGCAAAAGTTACCATGCCCAGAGAGGGAGGCATCAAAGCTGGAGCATGTGTGAGTAAATGTATGGGATTATTATTCACTCACTGCATTATTTTTAGTAATCGGTCCCGAGGTCCTGAACTTGGACCACAGGATGTATTTCTTTTCTTTTTTAACATTTTTAAATTTGTTTGACCAGGCGGTGGTGCAATGGATGGAGCATCAGCCTGGAACACTGAGGACCCAGGTTCGAAACCCCTAGGTAGCAAGCTTGAGTGTGGGCTCATCCAGCTTGAATGTGGGCTCACATTCAGCTTGGCACGAGGTAGTTGGCTTGAGTGTGGGATCATAGACATGACCCCATGGCCCCTGGCTTGAAGCCCAAGGTTGCTGGCTTGAGCCCATGGTTGCTGGCTTGAGCAAGGGGCACTGGCTTGGCTGGAGCCTCCTCTCCCCCCCCCCCGCCCCACCACCAGTCAAGGAATGTATGAGAAAGGAGAAAGCAATCAATGAACAACTAAGGTGCCACAACTACAAATTGATGCTTCTCATCTCTCTCTCTTCCCATCTGTCTGTCTCTCTGTCTCTCTTTCATATATATATATATATATATATATATATATATATATATATATATATATATAGTTTAATTTCAGTTGACATACAACAATATTAGTTTAATTGTGTAACATAGTGATTAGACATTTATATAGTTTATGAAGTGACCCCCCTGATAAATCTAGTTCCTATCTGGTACCATATATAATTATTATATAACTGACTTGATATTTTAGGGTGTACTTTACATCCCTGTGACTATTTTTATAACTGGAAGTTTGTATTTCTTAATCCTTTTTACTTTTTTCTAAAGACCATGTTTCAAGTTGAAGTGGACCACGGGAAGTCTACAGGTCTGCCTGACCTGTGGTAGCACAGTGGATAAAGCATTGACTTGGAAAGCTGAAGTTGCTGGTTCGAAACCCAGGGCTTACCTGGTCAAGGCACATATGGGAGTTGATGCTTCCCACTCCTCCCTCCACCTTTCTCTCTAGCCTCTCTCTAAAAATCAATAAATAAAATATAAAAAAATAAAGTCTAAAAGTCTTAGATTGTTCATTAAGAGTTAGAACTACATTACAAGGCAAAACTTAAGAAGAATTTACCAAAGACAGCATTAGGGAACATGTGTTAAGGACCTAAATGGTCCTACTTTCTGTGAACCACAAAACGCTAATAACTTATGGTTTTATGATTCATTTTGATTATCTTTATTTTCCTTACATCATTCTCAGGGGTTATGAATAGCACATATTACACCCATTAAATAAACCTTCCTAAACTTAAGTTTCAAAGAACCCTCTGCATTCTAGGATTTCAGAATTCGGTGGTCAACCTATCTGTACAACTGTGATGTTACAGGTGTTTATTGTCACATTTCTTAGGTTTTACTGTTCAGAAATGAAAAGAAAATCTCCCACTTTTTTTTTAGCCTTATAAGACAACTTTCTGTCTTGTGAAAGCATTCTACCTATCCTTTCTGACACTCTTTTCAAGGTCATGGTCACTTTCTTGAAGTTTAGTCACCAAAGGTACACAAAGTTTTATTGAAAGAAAAAATACACATATTTCTTTTGAATGATAGTCAACAATTGGCTGATCTTTGAGCTGAAGTGCCCCATTGGGTTGACATCCCAGAATGATATTACTCCTTTGGTCATACCAATCATAGAGAGCAATAGACTTTGAGTATTTATTGATTAGTTTTTCTTGTATTGTTTTTGAGCTTGTCATTTAATGACACAGTACAGTGACTTTAAAGTGTGGTCTTTGGGCAAAAGCATCTCTATCACCTAGGAGCTTGTTAAAAATGTACATGCTTAGCCCTCACACCAGAACTCCTGAGTTGGAGTCTAGGGGTAAGGCCCAACAATTTTGTTTTTATAAGCCCTCCAGGTGATTCTGATGCACTCAAGTTTGAGACCCACTGGCATCATGCATTATAAGAAAATAAGGCACAATGATAAGAAAATTTATAGGAATGGAAATTTCTATAAATTAGAATTAGAGTAACTGGACTGTAAAGAAATGAAATATCAATATTGCTTGTTTTGCTTGTTAGGAGTTGGGTAATATGTACATGGTGACAATTACTTATATGTGAAATACTGTCTAGGTTTGATGATCTTACAAAAATTAGGGGAAAGAAAGAAATGTGAGAATCAAGAAAATAATTTAACCTGAGAGGAATTTAAATATTTATATGTGCACATATTACCAGAGAGAACACACAACCCAGCAAGGAAAAGAAATATAAAGAAATATTAATGATAGACCCTACAGGTAGTTAGTGACAATTTTCCAATCCAGAGTGGGTTCAGCACAGATGCCCACAGAGGGAGAATTCTGAGAATGAGAGTGTCCATTCATTTAACAAACGATTGCTGAGTACCTACTCAATGCCAGTCAATTGTAACATTGGGGAAAGGGCTCAAGTAAAAAGAAAATGAATCATTTCTTTTTTAATGTTTGAAAACTGAATAATTGACTCTTCTCTCAATGGGGAACAGTGGAGAATATGGCTTTAGCTACTCCAAGATGCTCTCAGGAGCAATTTTAGCTATAAGAGCTCTTAAGCATAAATAGCTGTAAGACTACACAAGGGCTATGGTTTTGGGTCCCTTGGTAGGAGGAACTTTGGTCAGAGGGCTGTTGCAATATAGCAGGAGATGGCTGATGCAATTCCAGCAAAAGTCCAGTACAAAAAAGAAAATAAATAAAGAGGGGACAGAAAGCCTGGAGTTTATTTTATTTCAATGTTTTTATATTTTTATTTATTTACTGAAAAACAAATCAATTTTAAATCAAGTAACATTTACTGAATGCTTACTATGTGCCAGGATTTCAGTTTGTCTTAAACATGTAACTTTGAGTGTAACTGACCAATAAATCCACAAGAGGTCATTCATTTCAAGAGAGATAATAAACAATGGAAAGAATATGGACACATTTAATTCTTACCAGGTCTCTTCAAATAGCCATTTCATTAAGTTATTTTAAGCCAAAGTCATAGAGCCTATAATTGAGGTTAAAAAATATTGAATGCTTCAACAAAAATAATCTTTGGGATTATCTCTTTTTCAGGTCTCTTTTGTAGCTCTTGATGAACAGGTGACAGCTGCACATTTCTGTATACATGCGAGTCACCCACCCAAATTAGCTGTCTCTATCTCTCAGTCCTGAGGGGTTTTCCATGTTGATTTTGCGCGTCCTTCCAAAGTATCCTGAGTACACATCCACTACTACAATCAAGTAATGCTAACTAGTCCATTTTGGGGGATAGCATAGGAAAGGAAGTCTCTGTGTTATCCTTTCAGGATCTTAATTTGCAGCAAATAATTCAGCCTGTGAAATATGACCCTTTCCACTGCTGAGCAAATCCTTAATCCCACCAAGATCAAAGGATTCCACTTATTTTTCGAGTGAATTTCTCTCTTTGACATGTTAAAATAATCTTTTATTGGTTTCAGAGACACCTGCAATGTGCTCTTCAAAGTGTTTTTGTTGTAGTTATTATTCTCCTTATTTTTAATTGATCAGGTTTCTTTATTTTCTTCACATGCATTCTCTTATCAATATGGGGGAAAATGGCCTCTTTTTTTCTCTGATAATTTATGTGGCTCTAGCAGTTCTCTTTTTAGTCCCTACCTCTAATGCTCGTTATTTTCATTTCTTGGTATTTGTATATGGGTTTTTGTTGTTGTTTGTTTTTATGGAAAGCCAACAAACAACAAAAATGCATATAGGCTTTTCTTGTGGGTTACTAAAAATCCTTCCTTTCAGTTGTCTCCTAGATGGAGCCTAGAGTTATTATATTTCTGTTTTTAAAAATCTAGCGTGGAGAGTGGGTCTCTTGGTTTTCCCCTCTCCCCACGAGGATGTAGAATTTAATTATGTTATTAATTGTCGCTTAGTGGCTCACCCCCAGCAATCTCTTGGGTCCTCTTCTGAACCTGTTTAGAATGAATATTCTCTCTATTGCCCATCCCTGTGGGATTTAGAAAGCCGTCCTCAGTTTATTAACATCCAGCCACTGCCCTGACCCCTGCACTGTATTTCTCATCCTGATTGAACATTTGGTGACTTTGTGTTTTGATATTTAAAGCCTTCCATTATTATTATCTGGAGAAATGTTTTCAGTGTTCCCAGTTCCATTTATCATTTTCTATCTCATCATTTCACTTGGGTAATTCATTAAAAAATTTTTTTTGATTGAGTTTTAGAGAGGGAGAGGGAGGAAGGGAGAGAGAGAGAAAGATCAATTTGTTGTTCCACTTATTTATGCATTCATAATTGCATTCTTGTACTTGCTCTAATTGGGGATCAAATGGACAATCTTGGTATATTAGGCGGAAGCTCTAACTAACTTAGCTACCTGGCCAGGGTCATGAGTAATGTATACATTGTTCTATATCAGTGGTTCTTAACCTTTTTTTTTTTTTTTGGTTCTTAACCTTTTATGAGGTACCGAACCCACGAGTTTCATATGCGCATTCACCGAACCCTTCTTTAGTGATAAATAAAATATGATTTTTTTTTCCAAATTCAAGGCATAGGTATATGTTTTTTTACGGGTGCACAAAATGAGGCGTGCATGAACATCACCTTGCTCAAAGAACAAAACCAACAAAGTGCATGAACTCACAACAAATTACGGTATTACTTTATTCTGGCCTCCACGGCAGAGGCTTCTCCGAACCCCTGAGACCGACTCATCAAACCCCTAGGGTTCGATAGAACCCAGGTTAAGAACCACTGTTCTATATGGAAACGTCTTAACATAAATCATTTTTACTATTGAAAAGTTTTTATATGAGAAGCCATAACACAAATCTATCTTGTGAAGTTTATCCAACAAATACTTTTTATGTACCAGTTCTAGACACTGGGGGTAAGCATGGACCAGAATCAAATTTCATGGGCTTACATTCTAATGAGGGTTGGGGTGGGGAGACGACAAAAAAATAATTTGTTATATGTTGATATAAGCTAAGAAAATAAAATGTAGGATGATAGTTTAGAGAGCCCTTCTTTACCAGTTCTACAGTGGTCCCCCATCTGACCCCTAACTGGGGTTAGGTTCCAGAACCCTCTCCACCCCAGTGATTGGCAAAAATCTGCGAAGTAGCAACCTTATATTTATTTTATTATTTATATATATTTAAGGCTTTATTTTGATTTAATATCTTTTAATATGTTTTAATTAATATTTTTCAGTTTTAAATTTTTTAGGCTAGAAAGTGCTTATTTTACTGCTAAATAATTAAAATAATAAATATATAAAAATACCTATATACCGCAAAATCCCTCGATTTAGCAAAAAATAAAAAATCCGCAATACAAAATTAGATGTATACAATTTAAATTCCGTGAAACAGTGAGACCACAAAAAGTGAACTGCGATATGGCCGAGGGATTGCTGTACCAGAGAATTAAGCTCTAATGCCTTAAGGCACTCTTTGTATGAATTAACAGCGAATCAATGAATTAACTTCTATCTTCTTTCCTATTCAGCTAGAAGGATACCAGCTGTGTACCATCTTTGGGAGATGGGAATAAACAGCCATGAATATCATTTTCTATAAATGGCTTAATACTCTCCTGGACCCCTGGTTGAGAAAGTTTGGGTTAGAGAAGAACAGTGTGGGAGGGAGTGCTACTTTGGATCATTTGATCTGGAAAGTTCTCTTTGACAGTAAGTTCTGTGAGCACAAACCTGATTTCAGTGAGGGAGGGAAGGCCCAGTAGATACAGTGCAGGTTGGGGGTGGGAATGGAGGTGGGGCAGAGTATGTTAGCCTGAGACAAGAGTGGGCTCTGTGCACCCACTGAGGATATATCTGAGGGAGAGTTAAGAAGGTTAATGTGTCTAGAGCCGAGTTATCAAGGGAGAGACAGTAGGGGACAAGAGCAGACAAATAGCTGGAGAGGGGTGGAGGCGGTGAGGTGAAACATGCCAGAGGTATTTCATTGTGCTTTCTTATAGTGGTGTGTGCCCCATTTGTAATAAAACACTTTTTATTTTGAATCATTGTGGCTTGCTTAACTTAAAATGAGCTAAAAGACAGGACACAGGAAGTGTTTTTATTGGGTGAAGGGCACTCATTCCTCACTTTATCACTGCTCCAAACTATACTTGCGTTATCTTCTAAAAGATACCTGCACCAGAGTCAGACCACATGAAATTTTCAGCTGTTACCCTTTTCTTACACCTGTTTAGAACTTCTAAATATTTTATTCAGTAAGAATTTTGCTCATTTACATTTATGTTTTCTATTATATGAATACAATATGGTGTTTCCTTCCGTAAACTATTCTCTCTCCTTAGTGGCTCAGCTTGCTAAGTGTGGTATCTCCATTTAAAAAACCAAACTGTTGGGCTTGACCTGTGGTGGCGCAGTGGATAAAGCATCGACCTGGAATGCTGAGGTTGCTGGTTCAAAACCCTGGGCTTACCTGGTCAAGGCACATACAGGAGTTGATGCTTCCCGCTCCTCCCCCTCTCCTCTCTCTCTCTCTTTCTCTCTACTCCCTTTCTCTAAAAATGAATAAATAAAATCTAAAAAAACCCAAAAAACAAAACTGAACTGTTGGAAGCAGTACATGGAGGTTTTGCATTAATAATGTTTTATTTCTTAAGTCAGGGGAGGTATAGCAAGACATATAATATGCACATGTTTAAAGACTGAAATATATAAACTATAAAAAGAATATTTATATTCTATATAGACAATATAAAAATATAGGGAATAAAAACAAACATCTAATAATGTCTAAGGTGTTAGGCTAAATTTGTACACAGTTACACTAAATGACAATGATGGTACCAGTTATTAAAACACAGATACATAAATTTAAAATGTTATCCTTGCCCAGACCAGATAGCTTGGTTGGTTAGAGCATCATCTAGCTACTCAAAGGTCAAGGGTTTGATTCCCAGTCAAGGCACATACAGAAACAGATCAATGTTTCTGACTCTCTCCCTTCCTCTCTCTCTAAAATCAATAAATAGATTTTTTAAAAATTAAAAAAATAGAATGTTACCATGGCTGGATTTATATGACAGATGAAGACTAGAATCTTGGGTAATTTGTGGATCTCCTTGAATGAAATAAATTAAGTTTAGAGAATCTGGCCCTGCTGGTTGGCTCAGTGGTAGAGCATTGGCCTGGCATGTGAATGTCCTGAGTTTACTTTCTGGTCTGGGTACACAGGAGAAGCAACCATCTGCTTTTCTACCGCACCCTTCTCTCTCTCACTTTCTCTCTGCCCCTTTTCCTCCTGCAGCTATGGCTTGATTGGTTTGAGTGAGTTGGCCTCAGTGCTGAGGATGGCTCCATGAGCTCCAACTTAGGTGCTAAGAGGAGCTCAGTTGCTGAGCAATGGAGCAATACCCCAGATGGGCAGAGTATTGCCCCCTAGTGGGCTTGCCAGGTGGATCCAGTCAGGGAGCGTGCCGGAGCCTGTCTCTCTGCCTCCCCTCCTCTCACTAAAAAAATAAAAAATGAATAAATAAAAAGTTTAGGGAATCTATTTATTGCTAGTTATAAAAACATAATTAGTAATTATAAAGCAGTCTATAGGGGATTCTGATTGTAATGGAGCAATGGGTGAATTTCTAGAGACTCAGCAGTTTATATTTTAACTATCTTTTCAAATATACTTAAATCTTGTTAAGCAATTTCTAAATGACTATTGGAGGAGAGGGAGACTACTTAAGCTAACTCATGATTTTTAGCAGATACTAACATATCCATTTTCTGAGATAGGATAGCCAGGTTATATATGTGAGACAAGCAGGCTGAGAAATAGAAAGTGAATGACAGATTAGATGTTCTTTTTTAAATTCCTCAAGCAAGAATCTCTTTGTTTCCTATTGCTTCTTTTTGAATGATGACACAAAAAGAAACATAAATACTTTCTTTCTAGGTAAAAGCTTTAAATTACTCATGGTAGTTAAATACCACTAAAAATTGTTCTTATTTTACCCAGTAGAGAAAGCTACAAGTTTACAAGGTGGGTGAGAGCATTTACTCCCCCATTTAAATGCTGTGAAACATATTTTTTAAAAGTGTCAGAGCAGGAGGAAAGCTAGTTTCCAGGCTCACACACTGGGCTTAAAATCTGATGTGGCAAATAGTCACTTTCGAGCAAGATAGCTATTGTTGGCAGAGTGTTCTGAGAGGCCCTCACTAATTCAGTTAAAAACTAGGTTATACTCCACTATAGCAAATATCAATCCATAGACAAAATAGCTTTCCAAGATGCAGACGCAGATCACTTTATTTCACAAAATAACAGAATTTAGTTAAACCCCAATAAAGAGACTTTTCTTCAAATTCTTTAAAAGGAAGTAGCACTTCCTTTATTTAGCTAGCAGGGAAAACTAAACTAATAGCACAGCTATTTTACTTGAGATTTTGCCTATAGTGTTTAGATGTTCTGTGTCACGAGATACAACTTGGACTCAAATTTAACCAGTATTGGCTCCGAAATTTTTACAGGAGATAATCTAGAGGAGGTTGGGGGTGGGAAGAGGGAAGGATGGCTAGGAATCTGTTACACACTTTGGGAAACAGAGACTAACTCTCCAATGCTCAAATATTAATTGGCTTTTAGTTAAGAAGAGTATAAGACAAGTGAAGATATAACCAGAGAGTTGATCTGTTTGGTATGGTTAACAAAGGTAGTAGGTTCTTTCTGAAATATTTACTTACTCAACTGGAATGAAACCTAGTCATGGGCTTGGCTTTTCAGTTTGTTCCACTGAATAGTCTTTGGAGTATTGATTCTCTATGCATTATTTTTTGGTCTTTAAAAAATCTATTCTCACAAATTATGTGGACACCTTCCTTTGTTTTGACTCTATGTCATTAGAGATTTGTGTTGTAGAGTTTATTTTCCCTTGTTAAAGAATGAGTCCATTGATCTAGCAGCTTATGCAGGTGTTCTCAAGTATGGCTGTCTACAAATCACCTGTAGAATGTTTTAAACCTATAGTTGCCCATGCTCCAGTCATCACCCCAGTCAGAATCTCCCGGCACAGGGCCCCCAAATCTTTTCCTTCAAAGCTTTGCTGTGCAGTCAGCCTGGACAATCACTGGTTTAATGATAGTAAAAGAAACTTTCTTTGAGACTTTCAAACATATTTTTCTGGATGAGACATTTCTTTACTCCTGTTATAGCCAGAACTGTTGTGGTTCCACATTCACCATGTTCGGTGAAACTCTAAATTTAGTGCTATGCCACCTCTGTTGGAGAAGTGATGAACAATGTGTACGATTGCTAAGTGGACTTCACTTCTGGGCTGGTAAGGCAGAGAGACCTAGGCACACTGAAAGGGTGGGATTTTCTCTAAGTGGCAGTTGGATACCTTTTTAATAGTAAGAGAAAACTGCTAAAAGCAGTATCACACCATCTGGCCAAAGGGCTGGGGGAGGAAGGTTTTGGAGGATTTTGCTCTTAGATCTTTGGCAGACTATTGTGGCTAATAAGAATTTGACTGTGGTAAACAGTTTGAAAATATTGAGTTTAGGTCAAGTTTGAGAGATGGCAGAGACATGGGCTTCCAGACTTTCGGACTCTGGAATTATTAACAGGAGGATAATCTGGACAATTTTAAAGATCCCTCAGATAAATTATTTTACAACTTCTCTGACCTATGCCTGAATTGTCCAAGATGCTGAGACCAATAGCTTTTAGCACGTTGTCTCCTACGTGCTTCTTCCTGAGTTTGCCTATGTAGATATACAACAATCTGTAAGTTTCCAGAAACCACCCATGTTGTTTCTCTCTGGCCAAGAGTATATAGCACAATGACAACACAGACAAATGCACGAGTTTCATGCTTTAGGATGACCTAGTGTTCTTTAGAAGGAACATACAGTCCACTGAGAGTTTACAACCATCAAATTGGCACAGGTTTCTGTCCCATAAACTAAGGGTGGTTGATGTGGAAATTAAACACACCTTCCCTCAGCTGGTGCCCAAACTGAACGTCACCAGGACACCCCATGCTTAGTCTTTGGAATTCATTCCAACACTGAAGGAAGGAAAAGAAAGGTTCTTGAAACTTTTAGATAACATGGCCCAGAGGCTATAATCATTTTCTGACAGGTGCTCTTAAAATCTTGCTGCTCAAAGGGTGGTCGTAAGACCAGTCTCATCATCACCGCCTCATCCCTGGTTTACTGGATCAGAATCCTCCTTTTAACAAGATACCCAGGTAATTTCTATTCCCATTTAGAATTGGAGGTATCAGTTGATCAATCGAGCACCACTCAGCGCCCCCAAGACGGAGACTCAGCTCTTTATACACGCCTCGCACCCGCTCCACAGGGTAACAACCCAACCTCCAGGGACATCGGAGAGGGTGCTGCCGAGGGCAATTTGGTGATTGGCTGTACTGACCACGTGACCAGTGCTGGGCCTCCTGCGCTACCGGATTGGCTCTTGCGGACACTGACAGACAGGGCCTGGTCGGAGGGGCGCGCGCGGGGCGTGAGGCGCGAGAACGCGAGTGCGCGTGCGTGTGCGATTGGGCTTTCTCCGGAGCCGTCGGAGAGAGCGGGAGCGCTTCTCCCGAGGTGAGCGCCGCCGCGGGGCTTCCCCCAGCCCCTCCGCGGTCGGGTGCTGGCGTGCGCGGTGGGTAGGGCTGGGCTGGCCTGGGAGGGGGGCGATCTGGGGTCTGCCCGCCCGGGGAGCCCCGCTTCGGGGAGGATGTAGACCTGGGTCTGCCACCCCCTTTGCTGCCTCGGTTTCCCCTTTCCTACCCTCTAACGCACCACCCCATCCTTTTTGCTCGTGGGGAGTTACCACCTGGCAGTCTCTACTCCGCCTTTGTTTCCCGCCCGGCGGGATGCTGGTTTCGGTCCCCTCCGCAGGTAACCGGTGAGGGTGGTGGGGCGGGGGCGTCGCGGGCGCCGGACCTGGGCTGGGGAGAAGATGGCTTTAATGCAGTGGGACCTGTCGCATGTGAGAGCGAGGGGAAAAATGTAGTGTCACTTTGGCCAAGCTGCGGGACTCGAACTAATTTGGCGACGGCGAGCGAAACCGAATTCCTAGCGCAGCTGTGCGGGCGAGCGGGGCCCGGACCGGTGGACCGCGTCCGGGTGCTGCCCGGGAAAGCTCCTCTGTGCTGCGCGCGAGCTCTCACCCAGACTCGCACGGAATAGCTTTCAGCCCGCCGAAGGAATCCTGAGATTCGTTCAGAGGTGGAAATTTCTTTTCTTCTTCTTCTTTTTTTTTTTGTAAAAGCAGTTGAGTACTGGTAGGTCTAAATGAGAGGCTACAAAAAGGAATTACAGATACAGTGAAACTGATGACTGGTAAGTTGTGTGGAGGGAGATGCCTGCAGTGAACTGCAGACCAGACCATCACATGGAGCTGCTGCTTCGAGAAGACGGGTGTGTGTGGAAGTGGGTGGTAATCTCCGTAAACTGAGGTTTTCCTGGGGCTGACCAAGTGAGTAATTATTTTCAGCGTGTTAATGGGCTGTAGGGACGAAGGGAAGGCAGGCTGAGTCTAAATTACACCTCTTCAGACCTTAGTACCTTAGTACTTTAGAAAGTGTGTGTTTAAAGAAGACCATTTGGGCGCCTAAAGTGTTGTGTGTGTTGGGGGAGGGGTGTCTTTTTTTAAGTCATACTTTTAAAAGGGAGGGTGTGTGCATGGCTCCCCTTCCTTTCTCTCTTCTTTTCCCCCAGTCCTGCAGTTGGAAGAGCATACTATGCATTTTATAATGAACTGTAAAAAGTTTATTCCATTTTCCACTGGTTATCTCATTTGTTGCTTTAGTTGATGTATCCAGTAGTCTGCTCAGTAAGAAATGGTTCAACTAACAATCATTATGAAGATTTGACTGTGTTCCGAGTTTCATTGTAATCAGTTTAGCACTTATTCTGGTATGAAATGGACAAGAATCTTTTTACCTGATTTATCCAAGACATCCTGATACCGCTTCACAGCCTTTTATTACTCTTACCTTTTCTGGACAAAGTTTTAGGTTTTGGGGGGTTTTTTTTTTGAAACTGATTTATTTTTTCAAACCTCTAAGACACATCTCATTCCTATGAAATGTCTACACATGCTGAGACATTAATTTACTTGGCAATTTAAAACAAATTGAAGGGGGAACACAACAGTTTTAGGGGGAATCAGAACTAACATTTATCAGCTGTAACAAATCAACTTTTGGTGGTTTTCTGAGGTGAATGAAAGTAAGAGAAGTTGCTGCAAAGCTTGTTGGGAATATAACAAATGACCCTCGTAAAGTGACTTATATAGTCACCTGACATGTTGGAACATAAAATAAATTAGTGGGAATAATTTAAAAACGTGTCAGTGATTTATTTTTGGATCGGCGTATAATGCGGGGGAGAAGGAATTCTGAATGTGGAGTAGATGATATAGTTTGAAAGGTATGCTTTCATGTTTTTCTCAAACATAATTTCTGTTAATATAAACTACACAGAGGGCGTGCAGTGTTTATGTTTAGCCTGTGGAGGGGAGGCAGGGGTTTTGAAAAGGTTGAGAAACTCTTATTAGGTTACACAGGGAAAACAGGAAGATTGGCAGGCCTAGTTCATTTTGAAGGAAGCCGTGTACCTCAGTGACCTACAGGACAAGGTTTTATTCTCTGATTCAATAAAAGCCCACTGGTGTTATTGCTTTAAAAGCAACAACTAAATCATTCCCTTTTGTCATTTCTGTCCCCTGGGTCAGGGATGGGGAGGATGGAGAGTGAATAAGAGAGATTAGAGCCCGACCTGCATGCCTAAGCAGTAGTGTCCTTTGAGCAGGATCTGTGTCACATTGTGTGACTATAAGAGCCTTCATGTTGAGAAGAGTCTGAGCACCTTCCCTGCGACACAAACGGTAAGACAGAGCTAAATAACACTGCCACAGGTGGGGGCCTGGGTGAGATCATCATCTGATAGAGAAGTGCTGGGGGAAAAGGAGAGGCAGGAAATGTTTAATTCATTGCCTGCTTGCCGTTGGAGCCTTAAGGAGGCATTCCCAGGCAGAGCTACCTTGTTAATTGGCTAGCCTGGCTGGGCTTTTAGATGGCTTTCACGAACGAGTCTCCTCTAGTGGTTCTGTGGCTCAGGTTATAAGTGTCGGTTATGCTTGCAATGTGCTCTAGAAAAGAAAGGCTCACAAAGACACAAATCTAGGCTGCCATTCTGTCTGGACCTTGGCTCCTGTCACCCACAGGCTTCCAGAAAACAAGTTGTGCCTTCCCTACCAGTAGATGGCACTGCTGCCTCTGGGAAATCCTGGAGGAGGTGAAATATGGAATTGGCAAACCAGCGGTGTGTAGCCTCCTGTCTAGAAGATTTTGAAAGGATGTGTCACTCTTAAGATAATCTTAAAAAAAAGAAAAAGTTCTGAAAGCCAGAACTGTTTGTATAAGGTAGGAATAATGTGTGCTCTGGGGGATTGAGGAATGGTTGTGATTACCTTGCTGGATGTATGTGTATGTTCTAGGAGAGAGAAGGTAAAGGGTAAACTGACGAGCATCGTATCACAGGTTTTGAAAGCATGTGGCAGACATGTTGTTGGTTAATGGAATGAGGTTGAAATCATGATTAGATCAAAATTCCCAACAATTTCATAATTACTAATTCTTCACATGTAAAACAAGTCTACATACATGGACTGTGGAAATACACACATGACTTTTAAACCTGATGAATATCCAGTAATTACCTGCTCTGAAAATAGTGGTTAGGGTATTAGTAGAAATAATGTTGGTTAAGTAGTTAACTGTACTTTGTGGCTGACCCCAGAAGGTAGGTCAAAGTTATTTTGAATCAGTTTCTTCTTTAAATGCTTGTTATGAATTTTTAAGTTTTACAGTTTCTTAACCTAATGTTGTCCTTTCAAGAGGGTATGAACAATTCAAATCTTGTACTTTGGTTTTATTGACCTTATTTACCAGAGTTCGTTCATCCATTTCTTTCTTTTGAAAAAGTTCTTCTTCTTTGTAATTGATTGTTCTTTGAAATGGATTTTGTAGCCATGATATTTGAGAGAGGTGGGCGCTGTTGCGAGTGAGGTTGTATGTGGTGTGTACGAGAGCCTCAGCTTCGACCCTGTCTGAAGTGTAGGGCACTGCTGCTGTTGTCATCGCTCCAGTCATCTGGTTCCTCGTGCCATTTTCCTCCCACAGCTCAGCTTATTTAAGGTTTATTTCTGTCTCTCTTCAAGTGAACTGATGAGCTGGTTTGTACTATCAGTGCCTAATCCTAAAATGCTGCTGGTGCTAGATGGCAGAAGTCACAATAGTCTTTTAACATTGCCTCATCCTGTGACCTCTAATCAATCTTCTTGCCTTTCTGAACCTCAATTTTCTTACCTGGTCACTGGGATTGGTGATGTGGCACATGGCTCATGAAATGTCTTCCAAGTCTAAAATTCTATAGCTAGGTGATTCTCATAAGGTTTTTCTGAAGCCTCTGAAAAATTCTCCTCTAGAAGCTATTTTCATACTGTGAGCCTAGGACAAAGAGAAATCTCACTAATTTTTCTTCTCAGAGAAATGATTGAGTTGGAAGACATCCTAGAGATGGTTTAATTCAGCCTTCTCATTTTCTGGACAGGGACTGTGAACTCAGAGGTGAGTGGCTTGACCAAGTGAGTAGAGCTTCTGAATGGCAGGGAACTGGTTAAAGAATTAGGACCACGCTTGGACTCATCCCAGTCTTCCCTTTACCAATGCTTCCTTTCTTCAACTGCCTCCAGTCCACAGAATATGCTCTGTGTCTAGGGTGGGAGCCAAGAAAATTTGGAGTAATTTCTTAATGGAGGACTGGAAAGCCACAGCACAAATAATGTTGAATTTGGACGGAAGTTCAAGGTCAGTCTTTTCTGTACAGCTCATCCTCTTTTCTTCACTAACTGATCCTGAGCAGGATTCTTTACTATGCATCTATCTCTGTGTTTTAAAAACTGTTCTGCATATCATCATTCATCATCCTGTTAAGAGTGATTCCCCGATCAGATGTTCTTAAATTGGGTCCATGGACCCTCTGAGGGCTGTGTGGATAGAAGAGTATTTCTATATAATTGGCTTCCTTTGTAACCATATATTTTCTCTGTACATTTAACATATTATTCTGAGGAAGTTCTTAGGTTTCCACAGGTTGCCAAAGGGGCCTGTGGCCCAAAACTAAGGTAAAAATTCTATCGTAGGTTCTGGAAAATTGCCAGGATGGGAGAATTTTTGAGGAGGTAAGGAAATTATGATGGAAGAAGGTTTGGGGATGGAGTACTGAAGTAAACCTATAGAGATTATTAAAACAGTTTACCTATATTAAAATATTTAAAATTGCTCACTAAAATGAAGATGCTAATAGCATTTTACTTACCTTAAATTGACAATGGATAGGCAAGTATTGATTTTCCTTTATCATTCCTCGCTCAGTAAGAATTTCCTCCTAATTTCACCAAAACATTTTCAAAAATGCTTTATTGGACATGACATACATAGGAAGAGCCTCCTGCTTCCCCAGTCTGATGTGATTTCCAGATAAGTCAGTGCCTTTCTAACTTATGACTTGGAGATTTTTTTGTTTTGTTTTGTTTGTATTTTTCTGAAGTGACAAGCTGGGGGAGGCAGACAGACTCCTGCATGCGCCCGGCCAGGATCCACCCGGCATGCCCACCAGGGGGCGATGCTGGGCCCCTCTGGGGCGTTACTCCGCTGCAATCGTAGCCATTCTAGCACCTGAGGCAGAGGCCATGAAGCCATCCTCAGTACCCAGGCCAACTTTGCTTCAGTGGAGCCTTGGCTGCGGGAGGGAAGAGAGAGGTAGAGAGAAAGGAGAGAGGGAAGGGTGGAGAAGGAGATGGGTGCTTTTCCTGTGTGCCCTGGCCGGGAATCGAACCCGGGATTTCCACACACTGGGCCAGTGCTCTACTGCTGAGCCAACCAGCCAGAGCCTGACTTGGAGTTTTTAACTCCTGTCTTTATGTCTGTGGCCCTAACATTTTACTTTCTAGGACTCACCATGATCTCAGAAATGCAAAATAATTTACATGCCAGGGATAAAAGACCTTGAGCTAATTATTTTAATTCCCTTTCTATTTGAATTGCAGCTACTCTCTTTTATAAACTGTTCCCAAATAGGAGTGACTTAGAGTTTGTAAATACCGAGAATAAAAAACCCTTGTTTTTTCCAGAAAGTATCCAGAAGTTAATTTGTGTTCAAGTCACATTTTGGACAAGAGGCATAACTTTGGAGATCACTACATTTTGAAGATCATCTGCTTGAACATATCTTGATGTCTGCCTGTGACACCTTGCTGGTCTTTGGTACCAGGATGACCTATGCTGGTTCATGCTACCTTTTGGTACCTTTTTGGGTATGGGCCAGAGTGTGTGTTCTTGATTGAAAAAAAAAATAAAAAGTACCCTTTTTCAGAAGGTTGTCAGTTGAATTTATGAATAAACAAAAAAGTCAAATGTTTGAATTCTGGTCCCAGTACACTGAGTCATTGTGAGATTTGGGAGGCATCATTGACTTCTCTGGGTTTGCTTCCTTGTCTGGACAGTATAAGGAGAGAGCAGTGGCCACTGGACTTCTTTCCAGGTCTGAGTCCTGCGACTCTGAAATTCTCCTCGCTACCTAAACTAAACATGTCTTTAAAATGCTGGCTAGTTGGGAAGTCATTTATAATCATAGTCGATGCCAGCATAATAATTCTTTATACCTGAAACTGTGGTTTTGTAAACTGTGGTTTACAAAAACCTTCTTTAATTCTTCATCTCTTTTCTACTTAAACTGTCAGATGACAGCATTGGTATCATCTGGGAGTGTGTTAGAAATGCAGACTCTTAAGGCCTCACCCAGGACCTTCTGAATTGGAATCTACGTTTTATGAAGATGCGTGGGTGCTCTGCATGCACATTTAAGTCTGAAGAGTGCTATGTCTCATTTTTGAGTCCCATTTCGCATCAATGAGGGAAGCAGGGTATTTTATGGATAAAGAAAATCCGGAAACAGAGGTGATTGTTAAGTAACTAATCAGGGTTACTGTGCTGGTGTCTCATCCAGAACTCTGTACAGCTAGTGCTCGACTTACGACCACTATTGGTTCCGACAGACCAGTCGTAACACGATTTGGTCGTAAGTTGAGTAGGCTATATGTACAGTACTGTGAAATGATGTTATAAAAATCTTTAAGTCATATTTTATCATAATTTTCTTTCATTATTGTTATATATTATAATTTTCTTTGTTCATTTTATGCCATTCATATCATCTCTACACCATTTTGTTTCTTATTTTTACATTCGTCAGGTTGAAGTAAAACACTGCATTACCATTACAACTGGTTTAATATTTGCAAAACATACAAAATTACAAAATACAGGTGCATACAAAAACTGCTCCAGACGCGGAGCAATTGTGGCTAACGATTACGGTAGTAAAGTCGAATGGTTGTAAGTTGCATCGATCATAATTCGATCAATGCCTGTACTTTCAACCTAATTTTACTTCTTGAGATTGAGTTGGAGTTAAGCTTGTATGATAGAGACTAACTACCGGCTTCCCAGCAGCCCATGGCCTTAGTTGTGGTTGTGTGTCTGAGTTCGAGCTCAGGAATCTTCATACAACATCAGGGTGGTTAACTCTTTTTGTGGATCAGCAGTTGAAAACCACTGTTCTAGCCAACAGAATGTAAGTGGATGGGCAGAAGTGTTGTGATTCACTCTAGGGGAAATAACGCAGAAAGAGCGCCCACGTGAATTCCTCCGTGCTGTTTTACACTCCTAGCAGGTTGGAATGCAGAGGACCCCTGGGTCAAGCTTGGAAATTATGTTTTAAAAATGGCTTTTGTCAGCCTGATAAGGGAGGGCCACTCCTCTGACTATCCTGTCCAGTATGTATACAGGAACCAGAAATAAAGTTTTATTGAGTTTAAGCCATTATATATGTTTAGATCTATGTTAAGCATTTAGCCTACTTTAACTAATTCACTTGAGCGCTGCCCTTGGACTTAATCTTTTGATCTCATTCATTCATTCATTTTTCATCTTTGGCAGTTGGTGATTGATCAGTCGTGTTCCAACATGCGAGAGTGAGTGGTGAAAAGCGGCAGAGCTGATGGGTCATGAGGATGTAAATGTGTTTGAAGGCTCTCATACCCTTTACTCCAGGGTAAGTCAGAGGCATTCTCTGCCATTGTTTCTCTGGTTTTACTAAGACCTAGAGGTTCTTGTCTAAACTGTTTCTTGGAGAGTCAGTGCATTGGGGTGCCCTGTCTATGGAAGGTCTCAAAGCCTTTACTGACTCAACTCACAAACATAGTGAAAATCAACAGTTACAGAGATAAAACCATGATCAGGGTGATGGATTGGAATCTGTGCAGAGAAAAATCTCAACGCAAGAATCTTTAGTGAGTTTGTATGGGATGTGATTTACATGTGTGGGGAGGTGGTTGCTGGGGCCCTTCCTGAGAAGGGAGCTAGGCCTGACTGTCCCTTTCTTGTAGCCACATTGTATTGTTAGCTCTGCTGGCTCGTATTCCCCTCTCTCAGCATCCTCCTCCTCCTTCAGTCACATGGTTGATTTTTCCTTCATCAGTCACTGTTTTCCCAGGAGGGGAAACAGCTTACCAGAGAGCTGATGATTCCAAGTTTAGTAGATAAAGACACTGGCAAAGCACATGGTTTGGCCCATTCCGTTTTATTTTATCCAGTGTCACTGGAAGTCACATGTCTACGCATTCCCCTTCTACTTGCGGTCCCTAGGGCAATGGACGTGGGCATTGGGGCATTATAACTCCCAGTATAAATTTTCACTTACACTGAAGATTTTTGAGACCAGAAGCAGAAATTGACTGTTTGGTCTGTCCTTCTCAGAGTCTGTTGGAGGCCCAGGAAGGAGGAGTGGAAAGGACATCACATCCATTCTGAGCTCTGTAGCTTCTGACACTTAAACTAAAGCCAGACTTCTTGAAGATGAAACTATGATTAGTACAAATCTAATTAGAAATAAGGATGGTTGGTAAAGGGGAACAGGGGTTTAAAAATGTCCTCAGCTGAAAAACCAGATGGAGGGACGTTTAAGCAGCTTAATCAATACTGTGGAGCCCTTGTCATATACTGTCCCCTCTCCCAGACTCAGCCAGAAAGCACCCAGAAAGGCTATTGTCCTTTGGTGCCTCACGTGGCTCGGTAATGGGTACAATTTACGGAACAAAATAGACAATTAGGGGTGAGGTCTCTGGAGAGTCCCATAAGCATGCATTATTACTGTTCTGGAGTGATACACATGCTTAGAGAGAAAGAGAAAAGACAGCTGCAGAGGACGTCAGCGCCGGGAGACTAGCTGAGTAGCCAGACACAGACCTCAGCTCAGGGCCTGGGGCTGCTTATGCAAGGACCTGTCCTTTTCTAGGTTGCTCCTGAAAGGAAGGGAGCTAGACTTTGCTGTGTTCATGTCCCCTGTGGCTCACATACACAGTTGTTCCTCTGGGTCTGTAGGGGGGTGTTCCAGGACCTCCTCAGATACCCAGATCTCTGGATGTTCAAGTCCCTTATGGAAAGTCGTGTAGTGTGTGACCTATATTTGTGAACAGGCTACAGCAAGGCGCCAGCACTTTATTTGTGTGTAATCAGTATAGTGCTCAGTGCATGGCAAATTCGACTTTTGTTTTGTGGGATTTTTTTTCCTGAATATTTTCAGTCCGTGGTTGATTGAATTTGAGGATGTAAAATCATGGATATGAAACCCATGTATATGGAGAGCTGACTCTTCTATTTTAAAAGTAACCAAAAAATACAGCATGCCAGAATAGCACTGAACTGGCACGTTTCTGTGTAAATACTGGACAAGGGTCAAATTTTAGAGGGAGCCATTCATTAACTATTGATTAGGAGACCAAAGAAAGTAGTGTTAGAGATGCCAGAGAATCGGGTTCCTGTTCTCAGCACTGCTGACATTCTGAGCTAGGCAGGTGTTTGTGTGTGGAGGGGGGAGGGCTGTCCTGTGCATTATAGGATGTTTAGCAGCATCTGTGGCCTCTACCTACTGTATGCCAGCAGTGCCCTCCCATAACCATAACAATCAAAAATGTCCTCAGACATTGCCAAATGATCCTCAAGGGGAAATATTGCCCCTGGTTGGGAACACAGTGATTTAACCTTGCTGTGGGTTTCTCTGGGACTGTATTTTAATCATTTAGCCTCATTTTGCATCAACCTCCCTACCTGTAAAATAGACATAGTATTAATAACTCAGTGGCCTAAGAAAGTGATGTGCACAGATTACTGTGTGACTACGTGGGAGCTCTATAAATGCTAGGAAACAATACTTGGTTCCCCAGATTTCCAGGACCCAACCATCACTCTTAATCCTTGTGAAGGCAGTAACTGAGAACAGTGGGGTTTGAAGAAGGGCAGAGGGTTAGGGTGTAGGAAAGATGAATAGTCCTGGATTCTGATTTTATTTGAAGGCTTCATGTTCTAGTTCATAGCAACAATATGTTCTGGTCGAAGACTTTCTTTTGGAAAATTAAGACATGGGAGAGTGGAGGAGGCAGAAAGGAGACTATTCAGAAGAGCAGTAAAGAAAATTACTTTTGATGGAGTGATCTTTTAGTGTTAAAGAGACTCATGTGTAATTAGACCAAAAGACATAAAGGATTAACTCCCAAAAGAAAATTATCCTCCCAAATGATTACTGATTTCTAGAGTAGATTTTGCAGGTAATACAGTAAGGACCAGAGAATGTTTTTTTTTTTTTTTTTTTTTTTTTTTTATTTTTTTTATTTTATTCATTTTTTTAGAGAGGAGACAGAGAGAGAGAGAGAGAAAGAGAGAGAGAGAGAGAGAGAGAGAGAGAGAGAGAAAGAGAGAAAGGGGGGAGGAGCTGGAAGCATCAACTCCCATATGTGCCTTGACCAGACCAGTGCAGGGTTTTGAACTGGTGACCTCAGTATTCCCAGGTCAACGCTTTATCCACTGCGCCACCACAGGTCAGGCCAGAGAATGTTTTGAGAGATTTGTTTTTGTTCTAGAACTTTTACATTTGTTTCTTTTTTCTTTGGGAATATGGAAAGGGGTATCTTTAATGTATGCTCTTTGAATGATAAAATGTTCTAATATGACATGTTATTTTGATACTCTTCTAGTACTCTGTGTTGGAATGGGAAAGAGGCCAGAACCCTGACCTAGACCTAGATGAAGTATTATCTTATTTTAATAGACAGCCTCAGTTTGACTCTAAGATAGGGCCAGCATATACATTAGATGTAAACTCTCCTTGCATGTTTAAGTTCAGCCTTGCTGAGTTTCTGGACCCTGTAATTATTAGACACACTCACAAAATTTATAACAAATGCATTCTATTATGGATCTAATATGCAGAGAAGCCATCTTAGACAGTCTTGTTTATTTGCATTCTGTCATACATTTTGAGTTGTAGGTTTTAAGCAAATCTTATAAGAATGTTTGAGAAGGATTATGCACCTTGAAGAAAGAGGCACTTTAGTATGTAGCAGAAAGTTGACAGGTGAAGGAAGCTCCAGTTTGATAGAGGTAGGCAGGTGTTTAAATGTTAATATTTTCCTTTTAGGGCTACTCCACGTGTGGCCTGGACCATTAGCATTCAGAATCATGTGGGTGCTGGAGTGAGGTGTTTAGACCTACTGAACCAGAATATCTGGGAGTGAGCCTAATAATTCATGTTTTAATAAGATCTCCAGGCTATTCTGATGGATACAGAAAGTTGTCAAGCACTGCTCTCGTGGTCTTTGGTGTAGTGACATCTTAATAAATTGTGTTTGTGGTGGGTTGGGTACGGAGAAAGTAGTTTCCCAGGTGGCCAGAAGATATGCAAGATTTTCTTGTGATAATCTCTTAGATCATTTTCCAAAACCATGATCTAAGCCTTTTCCTGTATTATGCAAAGCAGTAGCCACTAACCACACGGGTCTATTTTTATTTAAATTAGTTAACACTAAATAAAATGAGAAATTCAGTCCTTCACTTGCGCTAGTCGCATTTCAGGTGCTCCATATCCACTTGCGGTTAGTGGCCACCACGTTCTCCAGCACAGACACAGAGCATGTCCATAATCCGAGGAAGAGCTATTGGACAAACAGAATTGCTTTAGTCTGCAGGGACCTTATTTCATAGAAACCCACATTTGTAGTGCTAGTGTGCTCTTGTTATAACAAGACCTGAACTCATTTTAAACAAAATTGCATTTTGGACTGCTCCGTCTGGGGTGCCTTTCAGTCTTTGTGTGTGTCTTGTTGAACCTTTTATCTTGCTGGGTGGCATCTCTTTGTTACAGAAGGTGCCATGAGCCTCTCTCTCTGACATAACCAAGTGTAATGCCTCTAAAATATTTGCCCTTTAATCCAGGCTGCGGAGCTGTCTCTCCCCATTTGGTTTCTCTGTGCCCTGACCCTTGGCAGTGAAGCTTGTTTGTGCAGTGTGTCTCTTGCTCCTGCCTAGAGCTTAACTCAGAGTCCGAGAGAGATGGCAAGAGAATTTTCACTTCCTCTTCTTCCAAGTCCCAGCATGGCTCAAAAAAGTGTTTCATAAGAGGGTATTAATTCAGGAGCATAATCTCTGAGGAATTATCCCCTAAGGAATTAGTCTCTAAAGCAAATTTTCCAACAGACACACTACAGCACAAATGTACTAATTAAGCCCTTGAGCACCATGGAAGAATTTCTAGTTGATATTATTTATTATTATTACCAATATTGGTTGCTTAGAAAACAATTAATTAGAACAGATGGAAAGATGTGGAAATAAAGACAATTGTTAAGAGACATAATTTAAATCTAACTGAGCCCAAGACTGTTTTGCATGGTAGAGGGAATGTGAATAAGAAGGTCATGTGCCGTATTATTGCTGGAGGTGAGGGGCAAGGGGTGGACGGGGGCTGAGAATGATCCTTGGACAGACTTTATTCAATGGCTTCCCTTCTGATGGGCGCATTGCTTGTTGTTCTCTTACTGCCCTCCTCTCTTCAGTTTGCCTTTCTGTGCTGCTTTTGTCCCGAATGAGGGGACTCAGTGTTCCTCTGTTAGCATTTAGATAGAATGATCCATCCTTTGATAGACTGATTCATCCTCACGTGAAACTTTCCATTACAGGATGTTTAGCATCTCTGGTCATATGACTTTAAACAAGTCATGAGCCAACCAGCATGGCCTCCCATATTTCCAAGTATCTGCCATTGATAATCATTGGCTGCTAGAAAAATGAATGGTGTCCTTTTGTGGAGGGAGGAGTATTTGAGTTGGGAGAGGTACAGGTGTTTCGAGGGGCTGGCTCATTAATTTCTGATATGACCTGACCTTTTCCAAAGCTGGACCTGCTTTGGGAACTAATTTTATTTATTTTTTAAAATTTTATTTAGAAAATTAAATTTAACAGGGTGACATTGATCAATAAGAGTACATAGGTTTCAGGTAAATATATCTATAGTATTTGAACAGTTGATTATGTTGTATACCCATCACCCAAAGTCAAATCATTTTCTGTCACCTTATATTTGTCCCTCTTTATACCCTACCCCCCACCACCTACCCCCCATCCCCTTCCCCATGGTGACTACTTCACTTTTATCTATGTCCATGAGTCTCAGTTTTATATCCTACCTATGTTTGAAATCATACAGTTCTTAGCTTTTTTTGATTTACTTACTTCGCTAAGTATAATGTTATCAAGGTCCATTTATGTTGTAAATGTCACTATGTCATCATTTCTAATGGCTGAGTAGTATTCCATTGTATATATGTACCACATCTTCTTTATCCAGTCCTCTACCGAGGGACACTTTGCTTGTTTCCATGTCTTGGCCACTGTGAATAATGCTGTGATGAACATGGGGGTGCATATGTCTTTATGTACCAATGTTCTTGAGCTTTTGGAGTAGATACCCAGTAGAGGGATTGCTGGGTCATATGGTAGTTCTATTCTTAATTTTTTGAGGAACCACCATACTTTCTTTCATAATGGTTGTACTAATTTACATTCCCACCAGCAGTGGATGAGGGCTCCTCTTTCTCCACAGCCTCTCCAACACTTGTTATTACTTGTATTGTTGATAATAGCCAGTCTAACAGGTGTGAGGTGGTATCTCATTGTTTTGATTTGCATTTTTCAAATAGCTAGTGAAGATGAGCATCTTTTTATATATCTGTTGGCCATTTGTATGTCCTCATGGGAGAAGTGTCTGTTCAGGTCCTCTCTCCATTTTTTTTAACTGGATTGTCTGCTTGTTACTGAGCTTTGTGAGTTCTTTATATACTTTGGATATTAACCCCTTACCTGAGCTGTTGTTTGAAAATATCGTCTCCCATTTAGTTGGCTGCCTGTTTGTTTTGTTGTCATTTTCTTTTGCTGTGCAGAAGTTTTTTGGTTTGATACAGTCCCATTTATTTATTTTTGATTTCCCTTGCCTTTGGGGTCAAATTCATAAATTGTTCTCTACGGCCAAGGTCCATGAGTTTAGTACCTATGTTTTCTTCTATGGAATTTATTGTTTTGGATCTTATATTTAGGTTTTTGATCTATTTTGAATTAATTTTTGTGCCGGGGGACAAACTGTAGTCAACTTTCATTCTTTTACATGTGTCTTTTCAATTTTCTCAGCATCCTTTATTGAAGAGGCTTTCTTTTCTCCATTGTGTGTTTTTGGCTCCTTTGTCAAAGATGATTTGTTCATATATATGTTCTTTTATTTCTGGGCTCTTGATTCTATTCCATTGGTCTGTATATCTGGGTTATTTTGTCTTCTTTTTTTTTTTTTTTTTTTTGCCAATACCATGCTGTTTTAATTATCATGGCTCTGTAGTATAATTTGAAGTGAGGTAGTGTGATACCTCTGCTTTATTCCTTTTCCTCAGGATTCCTTTGGCTATTCAGGTTTCTATTTTGTGGTTTCATACAAACCTGGTAATTGTTTGTTCTATTTCTTTTAAAAACGACATTGGGATTCTGATGGGGATTGCATTAAATTTGCATATTGCGTTGGGTAATATAGCCATTTGAACTATGTTGATTCTTCCAATCCAGGAACATAGAATATTTTTTCATTTCATTGTGTCTTTTTCAATTCCTTTCAATAATGTTTTGTAGTTTTCATTATACAGGTCCTTCACATCCTTTGTTAAGTTTATTCTTAGGTATTTTATTTTTCTTGTTGCAATTGTAAAAGGAATTGTGGGGTTCTTATTTTGTTTTTTTTTTAGTTCAATTTCCAAAGTTTCATTGTTGGGATATAGAAAAGCAATATACTTTTGTATATTGATTTTGTATCCTGCGACTTTACTATATTGGTTTATTGTTTCTAATAGTTTTTTGGTGGAGTCTTTGGAGTTTTCTATATATAGGATCATGTCATCTGCAAAAAGTGGTACCTTCTTTCCTGATATGGATGCCTTTTATTTCTTTCTTTTGCCTGATTGCTCTGGCTAAAACTTTCAGAACTATGTTGAATAAGAGTGGAAGAGAGTGGGCAGCCTTGTCTTGTTCCGGATTTTAGGGGAAAAGCCTTCATTTTTTCACCATTAAGTGTGAGATTAACTGATGGTTTGTCATATATGGCCTTTATTATGTTGAGGTACTTTCCTTCTATTCCAATTTTATTGAGGATTTTAATTTTAATCTATAGGTACCAGAAGAGTCAGGTTTTGCCAATGCAAAATTGGCTCTTGACTCTTGAAATCACCCCAGGAGCTGGGAGAATCTGTCAGTGATCAGAGAGTGGAAAGGCTGCCGAAGCTCCCGTAGGACGCTGGGTTTCCTTGACTCACTGTGGCTATCCCTCTTGCATCTACTCGAAAGTAAGCTGTGGTCCACATGTGGCAGTGATCTGCTGAGAGAAAAAAACTCAACAGGACATTTTCAAGAGAATGCAAGGAAGATTGATTTTACCAGCCATTTTCTTTCTCTGTGATTGCAAATTCTGGCAGAGTAGTCTCTAAACTTTCAGGTTATGTCTAGATGGGCAATCTGAGATTGTTTTATAGTTAATAGAAGGGGAATGCTTGCAGCCATCTTGTTCTGGGGTTTGTATAAATGTCTTTGATCACAAGAACAGAAACTCATTCAAGTTACCTTAAAGATAAATAAAGAAAACAATGTCAGACATGTGGCAAGTTGGGAAGAATCCCTGTGGCATTTTAGGAGCTGTAGTCTGGCCAGACCTTGTGGAGAAGGGACTGACTCAGGACCAGGAAGATTGTTCCTCTTCTGTTGCAACTCTCAGATGTGTCTGCACTAAGTGGTTGGTCAGTCCGTATTCTACTTCTTGATCATTGACATGGTTCTGCATTTCCACTCTGGCTTCTATCCTCATGTTCTCCTTCCTGCTTCCACTTTTTGTCTTTACAACCTAAATGATGATCTGTGTATGAACCAAGAAGAAAAGAAATACAGTAGTTCTATATGCTTAAGTATCATCCCTACTGGTCTCATACCAGGCACTCTTAGGGGTGCTGATAACCTCTCTGGGGAACTGTTCCCTGGGGCTGCTTGCTTTAGTAAGGACTGTGATCCTGGCAGTTTTTCTAGAAGGGAGCAGTGGTGGGGTAGACTGATAGAACATGAGACCTCTCTAGTGTAAGGAACCTGAATTCTTAACTCCTGGAATCAGTATAAACAGTATTTGTCAGTTATGTGTATCATAAAGAATTGGAGGATTATTTGTAAAGCCTACATGTTCGGTAGTAATTGTGAAAAAGCCTGAATCCGTTCTTTTGGAAGACTGGCTGTATCTCAGTGCAGAATGGTAGGGAAATTGCTGGGCTCACTGATTGGAAAACAAGGAGCTGTACTTTTTTGTATGGATATCTTATATTTTGTGTCTGTCAGATGTGATTTTTTCAGCCACCCATGCATCCCACAGGAGTAATGGCTAGGTGGCTGTCTAAATGTTGAAAGATGTTTTGACATCTCTGACAAGTGTTATTCAACAGCTGGGTTTATAAGAGTCCAGTTCTAGCAAAGGAAAACAACTTGGCTTATTATTCTAAAAATAAATTCCACATAGATGTTGTCATTGGGGGATGGCTACCTTACAAAATAAACTTAGACATTCTGTGTTATAGTGAGTTTTGTACATTTACCCCTGATCTTAGAGATTAAGTTTCATTTGAACCAATGACTGATTGTGACTTTACAAGGAAATGCATTCTCATATTGCAGGAGGCTCTGCCCTTATTTATAATTTTGTGTCAGGTTAAGGATGATGGTCCCGCTCCATCTTTCAACATTTAGACCCACACAGCTGTGAATGGTGTGATCTGTTGCAGCACAAACAGCCCATTTATTCACTGAGTTCATTTAAGGCTCTCAAGTAGCTGGAGCGTGATAGTGCCACTTATAGAGATTCAGTATTTCCTGAAAGAGGTGCAGCTTTTGTTGAAAGAGGCAGAGAGGAGTTCAGCAGGGCTTCTGCAACTGCTGGTTGAAGAAAGAATGTGGTCTGTTATTGAAGGGTGGGCAGGGTCAGCTTTCTCTCTCAGCTACTGACTGCAGAGGGGAAAAGAGCAGAGTGAATCATTTGCTCCCGTTTCTCTTCTGACACTGAAGATTCCTATCCCCTCTATTGATTTCTTTTTTTTTACACTAGGGAGAAGGAAAAATATAAAACTGTGCCCAATTAGTTTTAACATGTATTTGTGTTTCTCCTGAACAGGAAGATTTATACGTGAATAATAACCATATATTTCCAGATTTAAATCTTCAATTTTAATTTTAAAGAAGTACTAACCTTACAGTATAAACTAAAGATGAAATAACTCAAATTTCTGCATGTGCATTTTTTAGAAAAAATAAAACTATTTATTCTCATAGAATCAGGACTTAATTTGCTGCCCCTTCATGAAGATTTCGTAGCAATAGTAAAGACCTCTGCTCTCTCCAGGGTATAAAGAGATTCTGAAAGGTGGCCGAGAGCCTGGGATCCTGAATCCTGGGATTTTGTCCTGCCACAGGCCACTCCCTGTTAGGTTCCTGGGGGATACATGTGCATGGGGAGCTGGAGGTAAGGGTTGTGAAGGTGGACACTTGAGGACAGGGCTGAAATTCCAGTCTGGTGAACTGCCGTGTCCTTCCCCTGAGCCATAGCAAGGAGCAATCAGTCCTTCCTGAGCCCAGCATTGAGTCCTACCTGACCTTCACCTCTCCAAGAAGTAAATCTGTGGCAGAAGTAACGACCCATTCCTTATCAGCACAACCCCTTGAAGGAGGCTTCATGGACCGGGAAGAGGGCAGTCTGGCATCTGTTTCCCTTGGCTGTCAACAGTTGCTCTCTTTTCTGTTAGATGGAATACTTACCTGGGTTACTTCTGAAATCTTAAGTTATTGGCATTAGTAAAATATTTCCCAAATATCAAACAATAGGACATTAGAAAATAACGCTTTTATTTTGAGAGACCAAAATCCCATGTTAGAATAGTAGTTGGTTTTAACTTCTTGTTCCTTCTGGTGTTTCTCCAAATGCCTTTCCATCTTTCCCCTCCTTCTATTAGCCCTGTTACCTGGTTAGAGCCTTTAGTCTCTTTGCCTTCTTCCTCACATCTTTGTCTTATTTCCAGAGTTCTGCCATTCCCAGCTGACTGCAGGACAAGGTGCTTCTTAACTAGGCATAAAGGCTGTCCACAGTCTGACTCCACCTTCCTGACTGTCTGTGCGTGAACTTCTCCCCACCCAAACTGGTCCTTGGTCCATTCTCTCCTCTCTGCATAGAATGCCCCTTTTTCTCTTTGCAGTGACTGTTTGGTTTGGTAGTATTGATAGACCTTTGGCCTAGTAGCAAGGTCTGCATTTCCATCCTCTCTCAATCAGTTTTTTAAAAAGTATTTTTAAATTTTATTTACTGATTTTTAGAGAGAGAGAAAGAGGAGGGAGAAGCAGGAAGCATCAACTCATAGTAGTTGCTTTCTGTATGCTCTTTGACCAGGCAAGCCCAGGGTTTCAAACTGGCAACCTCAGCATTCCAGGTTGATGCTTTATCCACTGTGCCACCACAGGTCAGGCTCAATCAGTTTTTTAGAAATGTGACTTTGGGTAAAATTTAATGTCTCTCAGCCTCAATTATCTTATTTGTAGGAAGGGATGCATAATACCCACCTTATAAGATGCTGTGAGCATGGTACTGGGGGCACTGTCCTGTCCGTGACCACTTTGCTTTGCTGCCTGTTCAATACAGGGGTCTGCATGTAGGCTCATCATACATGCTTGCTGAAGAAGTTATTGAACCTCAGAATTGTAGAGCTGGCCTGCATCACATTTTTTTTTTTTTACAGGGACAGAGAAAGAGTCAGAGAGAGGCAGAGAGAGGGATAGGTAGGGGCAGACAGACAGGAATGGAGAGAGATGAGAAGCATCAATCATCAGTTTTTCGTTGCGACACCTTAGTTGTTCATTGATTGCTTTCTCATATGTACCTTGACCACGGGCCTTCAGCAGACCGAGCAACCCCTTGCTGGAGCCAGTGAACTTGGGTCCAAGCTGGCGAGCTTTTGCTCAAGCCAGATAGGCCTGCGCTCAAGCTGACGAGCTTGGGGTCTCGAACCTGGGTCCTCCGTATCCCAGTCTAATGCTCTATCCACTGCGCCACTGCCTGGTCAGGCTGCATCACAATTCTTGATTCACCGTCCTCTGCCTGCTATTTCCATATCTTCTCTAACCATATCTTTCTTTGATAAGACCCTAGTGCCGGTAACCCTATCAGTAAGCACCTGAAGGTACATTCTCCTCCTTCCAACTGTGATTGTGAAACTTTTGGACACTCATGGTGTCCTGGTAGATCTGCCCATAGCAGGCACTGACAGCAATTTCAAGGCCATCTATACAACCTTGAGCACCAATTCATTTTCTTAGTGTTTTTTTTTTTCCTCACAGATATTGAGATTTATCATGGAAATCAAATGCTATGATTATAGCTGTCATTATAAGGTATACATCTATATAACAAAGTTTTCCAAGGCCCAATGTACAGGCTTTTTATATTCCAAACATGTTTTAATAAAATGCAACATGACATTAACAGGATTTCTTGAACAAACCCTTGTGAGTCGACTCTGCCCCATATTGATTTTCAGTTATAACCTGTTTAAGCGTGGGGACACCTGCCAGTGTTCTCAGACAGCAGTGAGACTGTCCTGTAGGCCCCACCTCTCTCCGGCTGTGAGGCTGGGAGCTATCGGGCTTCTGTTTACATTATGGTTTTCCACCTCTTGCTCAGATGATTTACGCCATAGGGTTAGGTCTATAAACTTTGGTTTCTTAAGACCTAACTCTTCTGCCCCCTCTCACTTTTTTTTCCTCCTTTTTCCCCATTTTCCTTATTGTCTCATGCACAAAATACAGCTTTTACATTCTTTTCTACTTAAGGAAAAAATAACTCAAATGCTTGTATTGCTTCTCTAGTTTTTTCCATTTCTCTTTTTAGTTTTTAACATGGGAGTTGTATCATATATGTGTGTGGTTCTCATTGAATTAATTTTGTCTCCTTTATTTGCTCATGAGTTTATTGGTGAGAGACATAAGTACAACTGCTTGGATTCTTTCTACATTTTTGATTTATCCATGTGTATTGCTAATTGTACCCATCCAAATTTTGTGGTTTGTCTCTTTTTGCGTATGGCTTTTGAGGGAAATACATTCAAAGGCATGAGTATTTGGGGTATGAAAGGATCTATTGCAACACTTTGTTCTTCCAAGATCCCTCTTTTGGAGAAGAGTGAGGATAGTTTTTTTGTTTTTTTTTTTTTTTTTTGCTGATGATCAGAAAGACTGTCTAGCGTAACTGCTTTGAATGGGGAAGTTCTATGGCAGGGGCAGGAGCTTGCCAGCCGTTCCCCTCCGTGAGCACCAATGGGGGGATGCCCGAGTCTGAGTGTGTTTTAGTTTGGAAAAAGGGAGGCAAGTGAAAATAAACTGTGAGAATACGGTGAACTAAGTTGCTTTATAAAGAGGAAATGCCAGGGCCTCACCCATATGTCCTTTCTTACAAAATTACTCAGAGTTGGAAGAAAGAAATATAGCCTCTGATCATGTTGAGTTAAAAACAAACTGCTATTGATTTTGAAAAAAAATTTTTTTAATTATAGGCACCAGGATAAGAAAAGCAAATGGGCCCTGGCCAGTTGGCTCAGTGGTAGAGCATTGGCCCGCCTTATAGATGTTCTGGGTTCGAATCCCAATCAGGGCACACAGGAGAAGCAACCATCTGCTACTTCATTTTTGGGCAGATAAAATATACTATTGTGCTCACTTTGTTAAAGATGGCACTGCCCACATGGAGGCCCATTGCCCAGGTGATATTAGTTGCCCTTCCTGCTTGGGAATGGGCGTGATTATGTTAATATGTGTTGGGGGAGGGCTTTCGCGCCAAAAGGTTTTAAAGGGAAGAGAGATCACGTTGTTCCGGGAGAAGAGTGATTGCATTCTAGGAGAAGTTCATGCTGTAAGAGAGCAGAGTGAGGCCACATGGAGGAGAGGAAAAGCAGCCAAGATGGCGGAATGCTGAAAGAGAAGCCAGTTTGTGCAGAGTTTGTGTAGAGAGGAGATGGGAAACAGAAGTGAATAAGTCTGGTGAGCTAGAAACCTTTGATTCTAGGAAACTGGGATAAGTCAGTAGCTTTGTGAGCACTGAATGTGTGGGTTTTGGAGCCCAGTGTATTTTTACTTGCCCGCTGGGTGCAAGCTAGGATTAAATATGATGGCTGTAAAGCCAGTAGTCGCCAAGGCCACCAGCACAGCCACCTGGCCCATGCAGGTTCACATTAGATTTGGACAGTCGGTAATGAAACAATGGAGCCAAGAACTGGTGAGCCATCAGCTTTAATTCTAGCTTGCACCCGGCGGGCAAGTAAAAACACACATTGGGCTCCAAAACTCACTCACTCAGTGCTCCCAAAGCTACTGACTTATCCGAGTTTCCTAGCATCAAAGGTTTCTAGCTCACCAGACTTATTCACCTCTGTTTCCCATCTCCTCTCTGCACAAACTGGCTTCTCCCTCAACACTCCACCATCTTGGCTGCTTCTCCTCTCCTCCACGTGGCCTTAATCTGCTCTCCTCTCTAATCCTAACCTCAGGAAACAAGAAGAGAGCAAGCTCCCGGCCTGCCCCACTTTATAATGTAGAAATCCAAACCCTTAATCCAATCTATAAACAAGGAAGTCTCTGATACAAAGCCACTTATTTGAGGCATAATGGGAGGATTCCTCATGAGAGTGCACCACCCACATCATCCAATCAGTAAAGGGTGTGGGGAAAAGCTCGCTCCTAAAACTTGCACGTGGGCAGTGCCATTTTTAACAAAGTGAGCATAATATATTTTATCTGCCCAACAATGGCCCACCAGTTTTTGGCTCCAGTGTTTCATTACGGACTGTCCGAATCTAATGCAAACCTGCATGGGCCAGGTGGCTGTGATGGTGGCCGTGGCTACTGGCTTTACATTCACCCTATCCCCTCTTCTTTCTCTTTATTTCTCTTTTCCCCTTCTGCAGCCATTGCTTGGTTGGAGCAAGTTGGCCCCAGGCACTGAGAATGACTCCATGGCCTTGCTTCAGGTTCTAAAATAGCTCGGTTGCCAAGCAGCGGAGCAACAGCTCCAGATGGGCAGAGCATCACCCTATAGGGAGCTTGCTGGGTGGATCCCAGTCAGGGCGCATGCGGGAGTCTGTCTCTCTGCCTCTCCACTTCTCACTAAAGAAAAGAAAAGAAAGAGCAAATGGAGGCAGATGTGTACAGCCGCTCAGATATGTGTCCTCTTGTTGACTTGAGTTTGCTCAGATATCATACTGCGTTGTCATGTTGTAAATAATCCTCTCAATTTTCTGCCCTGTGGGCTCATGAGAACTTTACTCCACACCAGGAAGCTCTCTCCTCCCTTGGAATTTAGGAGGAGCTGCTGCGATTGGGCCTGGTCCAGGGAGGATTGACAGGCTCTGCTGGTTCATGGTGAGGGGAAAAGGGCTCACTGCTTCCTTTTTCTAGCTACACCCTGCTCGGCTCTCAGAGTCTCTGCTGCAGGCCGAGGTGCTCTCTCTGCCACATCTTGTCAGTCTGCGATTCCCTTCCTGTCTTTTTTTTTTTTTTTTTTTGACAGAGACAGAGAGAGAGAGAGTCAGAGAGAGGGACAGATAGGGATAGACAGGAAGGGAGAGAGATGAGAAGCATCAATTCTTTGTTGCAGCTCCTTAGTTGTTCAGTGATTACTTTCTCATATGTGCCTTCACCAGGGGCTATAGCATAGCGAGTGACCCCTTGTTCAAGCCAGTGACCTTGCGCTCAAGTCAGTAACCATGGGGTCATGTCTATGATCCCACGCTCAAGCCAGCAACCTTGGGTTCAAGCTGGTGAGCCTGTCCTCAAGCCGGATGATCTCTCGCTCAAGTCGGTGACCTTGGGGTTTTGAACCTGGGTCCTCTGCATCCCAGTCCGATGCTGTATCCACTGGGCCACCTCCTGGTCAGGCTCCCTTCCTGTCTTTTATTTGCCTGTAGGGCAGGGCTAAGTGTTGTGGCTGCTCTGTCATGCCAACCAGCCTTCTTCCCCGGGGTGGAAGCAATGTGACAAGAAGGGTGAGAGGCACAGCCAGAAAAGACCCAGCGGTGTCGTGCCGAGAGCAAAGCCTGTTTCACATCTCTGCTCCACGTCTTCGTTTGCCTAGCTTTGCTTCTTTGGCTATTATAGTTTGAGGCCACATTTGGGGACTTATTGGAGCTTTCCCCCTCAGTTACATGTTTCTCTCCATAATTAGACAGTGAGGCCTCCATGAGTGGACCATGCCACAAGCTTCTCTTAAATTTCTTGTGTTGCCTGCACTGTTGGGCCCATGGCAGGAGCTCAGAATATGAAGCTTTCATTGCATTAACGGTCTCTCTTTGTAACCTGTCTTATTCATTTCCCTGGCTTTCACTTACTTACCATTCTTATAGTTTACTCAGTAATCGTTTGCTTGGTTCTCCCTGCAGTAGCATTCATTTTTCTGGGTGGATTCACGTCTTCATGCCTCCAAAGCAGGCAGTGGGGTTGATTTGGCCATATCTGACTCTGTTCAGCTGACTCTTACCCTTTCCTCTGTTGTAACCCTGGGAAGAGCTGCGTCTCAGGAATGTGAGCCCTACTCTTGACTTAAGGGGCTTCCTCGCCCTGTCACTGCCAGGAGATGGAAGGGACTAAGGTTCTTTTCCATCAGGTCTCACTTATATTGGCTGTGTGGCTATGGGAAGTCAGTATGCCTCTCTGTGCAGTATACTCTCATGGAGAGTCACCCCAAGTCCTCTTACTGGGATCACTCACTCTGTTACTTGGATTCTTCATCGCACAGGTGAAGTCATTGCTTTCCTTAAAGCTGTCCTAGTTGTCTTATGAATTTTTTTTTCCTAACCAGACCCATTTCTTTGAAGGGCAAGGACAAGACCTAATTCTCATGTATCCTTGGCCACCCTTTTCCTCCCTATAGACTGAGCATGAGACTCCATTCAAATTAGGTGATCCATAAATGTTTTAACCTAATTAAACCCCAGTATTTATGAAATTTGACAGGGAGAAATGCTCTTATTACAGCAGCATCTATGCACACCCTAAAGGTCATTTGGTTTACCACCTCATTTTTTTTCAAGTATTGTTTCAGTTATTTCTTTATTCACCATCCCTCCCTCCCTCTGTTTTGTACCGGCACTGTGAAAGGGACATGGGATCTGAGGTTAACTGGAGAGGACAGGCATTAAATGAATAATTAAAAGTCTTGAGAGCTGTTGGTACTGGAGCTACAGAAACCCATGTAGGTGCTATAGTAGAGGCCAAGGAGGCTTTTGTTAGAGTGTCACATTTAAGCTGAGGCTTATCCACCAGAGAAGGGAAGTGACTTACCCAAGGCCAGCCAGTAGCTCATGGGTAGCAAAGTGTGGCCTATAATCCAGATTTCTGCCATGCCCTGGGTTTATTCCTCTGAATATTGTGAGAATACCCTGAAAACATTCATTGTTAGAGTACTTTGAGCTTCTGAATTTCATTGGGTCGTATGACTTAGCTATTGAATAGCTTACATTTTGACAATGTACTTTCTACTTACATTTTTATAATAAGGAAACCTTCTGTATGTTTCCTTCCTTGATACTCATGAAGCAGCATATAATATTTTAGTACCTTACCTTTTCCTAGAGTAGTTATTGACTCCCTTTCTATTAAATTCTGGACTCAATTCTGTGATAGTTTATGTCCTTCATAAGTTTTAAGTTTTGCTCAATTTCCCCTAAATCATTAGGGTTTCATTTTAAACTCTGTCCTATAGGGAGGTAAAAATTAAAGATTCAGGATTTATAGAGATTGAGAGTAACCAAAAGATAACTAATAAGCAAGTTAAAAACTTTAATAAAAAATTTCAGAATAAAAATATTTTCATTTCAGAATAAACTTGAAGGTCTATGAGATGAGCCCCAAGGATAGAAAATGAAGAAGAGTCCTTTCTGCCATTTCCCCCTAATTCTTTGAACCTGAGTTCAGCCAGGGATGCTAGCTGGCAGAAAATGAAGAGAACATCTCTTTACACATTTGCTCACAAATGCTTCCTGTAATCTGCTTGGGAAGAGGGCAAGGCAGTTGGGATGGAGTCCTCAAGAAGGGAGATAGAGAAGGAGCCGACCCAGCCTGTAGGTGCAGTGGGTATTCCACACAAGGCTTGTACAGATAGTCATATGATAGAG
Organism: Rhynchonycteris naso; assembly: GCA_037038555.1. Taxonomy (NCBI): domain Eukaryota; kingdom Metazoa; phylum Chordata; class Mammalia; order Chiroptera; family Emballonuridae; genus Rhynchonycteris; species Rhynchonycteris naso. The sequence goes on along the minus strand of CM073004.1, from coordinate 42,634,553 downwards.
AAAGGCCTTATCATTCTACAGTAGATTGCAGAGAAACATAACTACAGACTATGATTTGTGCAAGGTCACACATCTGGTTAATGAATTCTTGAACTGTGTGAAATTGTCTGCAAAATGTTTATATTTAAGGGAATGTTTCTAGGTGGTTCTGGTTTCTTCAGATTCTCAAAGGGGTTTCTGATCACAGGAAGGTTAAGAATAATGGTATTATTAATAAAGTTATATACATTCAGGTATACAGTTCTATAATACATCATCTGTAACTAATGTCACCCCAATAATTCAATAAAAAGTTAATAAAAATAATGCCATTAGCTGAAAATAATCATTTTTAAAAGTTTAGAATAATAGAATCTTTCCATATGTGTTATGAATATCAAACTATTTCAAAATTACTGTTTTATACTATAATAAAAATCAGTATAAACAAGGTTCAAAGATGTGACTGAAAAATATTTAGAGCACGTTTATTATCCCTAACATTCAAGTAGGAACACATTGGTGGTGATTGTCAAGTTCAACATGATGATGTTGGCAAGAGCTAAGATCTCTTCAGCAGTGTGGTTGGTTGGGTTTATGTTATAAATTTTCTGGAGGGCATTTTGACATGATACATAAAAATGTAAAGTGTGCTTATACTTTGGCCCAGCAGTTCAACTTCTAGAATTATTTAGAGAAGGCAATTGCATAGCTCTTACAAGAAGCATGCACGAAATATCTATTGCATAAGTCTGTGTTTGGTAAGAAAATACTAGCAATAACCTAGATATCCATTATTAGAAGACTTGTTATTAAATAATGGCACTTGCCTACTGTAGAATACTGGATAACCAAGAGGGATTTCATCTAAGCACTGATGTGTGACCTTGGAGTTAGGATGGAAGAAAAGGACTGAGGAGCCAGAGTATTGGAAGGTTCATCTGTGTAGATACTGGATTCACCTAGAATGAAGGCCAAAGTAATGATGGAGAATGACAGGGTCCAGGAGCCCAGAATGAGGGAGAGTGGTTGATACAAACTGATTTTTGTGTGATTCTAAGCCCAGAGCTTTACTGAAGAGGAACAGAGGGACATCAGACTGGATGGTTGCACAAAGTAGCAACAAGGACACCCACCCCACCTGTAAGCTCTGTAGTTCAAGAAATGTGGGGAGAAAAGAGCCACCCCTTGAGAGGCCTGGGGTGAGGGTGAGGTATCCTGAGGGAACAACCAGCAAAGAAATATGGAGGGAGCATTCAAAGAGAAAGCCAAGGATACAGGGGCTCTTGCTTATAGCTGCCTGTGAATTCCAGAGAACACAGGAAAAGGGCTTCAGACACTGGGAAGGGATGGCAGTTAGGGTCAAGAAAAGGAATGAAAGAAGCCATATGGGCATAAAAGTTGGAGGAATGAGAAAGAGCTGGGCTTCTCATTGTGTAGGTTGTTAACAGGATGAAAGGTATGAAGTTAGTTCTGATTTTCCCAAGGCTGTGAGTGTAGGGAGTGGGATGGGAGGCTGGCACTGTGGATATTGGAGCACCCATGGTTCTGGGTCTCTGAACAGACTCGTGCTTGACAGGTAGTCTTACCGAGTGCATGGGGCTCCCATTTAACCCCAGCTAGAGGAGGGCTATCTTAATTCCAAGCACTTGGAACTCTTCTTTACCTCTCCTAGGGAAATGTAAAGAGCAGTAGGGGGTCATGGAAGGCTCTCTTGCTTTTTTCATCTTCGTGAATCACTTCATATGTTTCAACACGTACACAGTATCCCCTTTGTGCCATATTTCTGCTGATTTCTTTGTACCTGAAGAACCCTCCTTCACTTCTTTGCTGCTCCTTTCCCCGTCTGTACTGCTTGTGTCTGGACAGACGGAAGCTGCAGTTGTGTGCCAGTCTGAGGGCAGAGTATCTGGGATGTGCCCTGTAGGGCTCTGCTCAATTAAGATGCTTTCTGCAGGAAGGCGTAAAACCAGGGGTCACTTCCATCAACTTAAAAGGCATTCGTTCATTTCTGTCTCCTCAGCAATGCAAAGGAAACTAAACTGAGCTGACCTTTAAGTGATCTATTTTGGGGAAATTAATTTGTGTTTAACTCTGGGAACACTGGATTTAAAATTCAAAATGAACTCCTTGATAAATCCGTAGTGTTTCCCTGTGGACAGATGCTAGTGTCTTTACTCTCTTATGTCACAGTTTTTTGACCCCTAAACATGCTCATATAAAGAGATCCAAGAAAGATTTGCCAAAAGGACTTAATTTTAATTCTGATTCCTCTTTCTGGAATCCTGCTACCTTTAACGGAAATGACTTTTCATGAAACATTTGAGTTGTTCTAACATTTCACTTTTGAAAGCCTACTTTGTGCATATAGGGACTTCTCTGATAAGAATGACAATTTTCAAAACAAGGGCAGGGAGCAAATGTGAAAATAAAGGTTAGAGAAATAAAACATTTTTTTCTTGTGGAAAATGATAGCATGAGGTAGAGATTTTAGAGATGGACTGAAAAGGGAAGATGGTAGTGATGAAATCATGTTTTTTTTAAAGGTGCCCTCTCCTTCCTTACAAAGAAGTCTGTCCATACAGATCACTTACACATTACGTAAATAACAAACAGGCAAAGCTGATACACTGTCCTTTTCACCAACTTTGCACTGACACTTTCCCATATCTGCAGTGTAGTCATGATCACAGCACAGTCCCTGTAAGATCCTGCAAGTCCTGAGACGGCAGAGTTAAATCAGATCCCTGCCAGGCTTTCAACTCTTAGAGGCCAGGACCAGGCCTTTTATGTTTTTATGACTTTGGGGAAATGATTTCACCCTAGGGACATCCTGGATGTTAAAGCCACAGTGATGTGATCTTTGAATATAAATGTATTCAATGTGTATTTATTGAATCAATTAAAGTGTGGTTAGCGTATTTTCTTTTAGTACTTTGTATTCTTTTCTAATTCTGTGGGTGCTACCAGCCCAAATGCTTGGGTGTGTGTAAGGATATGTACAAATAAACACATATAGAGGTAAACACACACAGGAGGAACTTGAATATACAGAGACACCTTGACTATTAGCTAACATAATTTTCAATTAGTCAGAATGTTCGTATTCCAGCTGTACTGTAAATGGAGTTGTATTCTGCCACTTTTTAAATTTTTTGCCTTATAGAGGAAACAACCATGTTTAGGAAAACCATGTCTAAGGTAATCATAAAAGACGGTTCAGGAAGAAGATCTCCTGGTGGCTTAAGCCTAACCTCCCCCCTCTGACATAGTTTGACTTTTCTGTGTGTGAAAGGAGGGGAGGCAGAGACAGATTCCCTCGTGTGCCCTGACCAGGATCCACCCAGCATGCCTGCTTGGGGGCGATGTTCTGCCCATCTGGGGCTCTTGCTCCCTTGTACTGGAGCTATATTTTAGCACTTGAGGTGGAGGCCATGGAGCGTCCTCAGTGCCTGGGGCCAACTCATGCTAATCAAGCCATAGCTGCAGGAGGAGAGGGGAGAGAGAGAGAGAGAGAGAGAAGTGAGAGGGGGAGAGGTGGAGAAGCAGATGGGCACTTCTCCTGTGTGCCCTGACCAGGAATCAAACCCAGGACATCCACAGGCCTTGAACGATGCCCTACCACTAAGACAACTGGCTAGGGCCTAGTTTGACATTTTTAAGCCCTAGTTAATACAGAAGAAACCCAATATTTTTTTTGTGTTCCAGAAATAGTTTGTTTTTTATTTTAAAAAATGGACAGGACCTCAACATAGGGTGTATATTCCTTAATTAAGATCTTCCATGATGCAGTTAATTGATAGCTCCTCAATCTTATCACTCGTGAGTTGTTTTATTCATAACTGGACCAATTTTAAAACAAGAAGGTTTTTCCTTTGTGGTGCTTTATATGGCATTCATGCAGTTATGAGCATTCACTCTAGGAACAAAAATATACTTTTTAAATGAAAATTGTAGTACCAGCATGTGCCTTTTTCTGCATAGTTCAGCTGCTTTCAAGGCTTAAATGGGTGGGATCACACTCTGAATTTTTCAGTGTAACTGTAGGGTTATTAATGCATGACAATTTTGGTTCTGTAAACAAGGAAATAGACTGTTCTTGAGGTTTTCAGTAATGGGTAAATATATTCTGTAAGTCTAAGTCCACGGATTCTAAACAACCATAATAGCTATGAAAAGCTCCTCATTCTTTGCTTCATTAGTGTGGTTTTGTGAGTTTTTACTGTGATCATAATTCTTCACATGCACTTATACTCCAATTACTATGCTGTGTTTGGCAGCCCAAGCATGACATTCCTCACTGTATTTTCATTGATGTACTTATCTTTTCTGTGAAGTAAGGAATTTCCTGGAGCTTAAAATGTAATTGGTATTGTACTGGGTAACCTCCAGCTTCCTTCTTGTTTCCACCTGGCATGAGCCCCTTCAGTGTCTTGTGTGCCTGGTGGCAGGACGGTCCCTTCAATCCGTTCTGTATTACCACATTATTTCCAATGTATATCTCATTTATTTTATACCACATTTTGTCGTAGTCCAGCCATGACGAGTCTATTACGGGGTCCTCAAACTGGAAAAGGTATGGAATTAAATAAATGATAAAGACTTAAAGATATATATATATATAGGTTCGGGAGGCACGGCCAACAGTATAGCTATACTGTTTGCCGTATAGCTATAACCTCTTTCAGCCCAGAAGCACATCCACCTTTATTCATAGAAAAAAATGTCCATCAGCAATTCAATTAAGTTTCCAAGGCAACTCAAAGACAACCCCCACCAAACCATTCAAATCTACTTTACACTAATAAGAAACTAGCTTCCAGTCTCCTCCAGAGATCATGGTGAGACAAATGAGAATCAGGTGTGGTTCTGACCAGGCGGTGGCGTAGTGGATAGGGCGTCGGACTGGGATGTGGAAGACGCAGGTTCAAGACCCCAAGCTCGCCAGCTTAAGCGTGGGCCCATCTGTCTTGAGCAAAAGCTCACCAGCTTGGACCCAAGATCGCTGGCTCTAGCAAGGGGTGGCTCGGTCTGCTGAAGGTCCGCGGTCAAGGCACATGTGAGAAAGCAATCAATGAACAACTCAGGTGTCATAATGGCAATGAAAAACTAATGATTGATGCTTCTCACCTCTCTCCATTCCTGTCTGACTCTCTCTCTGTCCCTGAAAAAAAAAAAAAAAAAAAAAAAAAGAATCAGGTGTAGCTCTTTGATAATTAGGCAAATGAGGTGAGGTTTGGGCCCAGCACCTCTGACCAGATTGCAAAAATACCATTTATTTATTCGTTCCCTAGCAACATTTTGTTCTAGAGTGGATTTAGAGAGTTTAAAAAGATGCACAACATATATAAAAAAAAATTAAGAGTAAAATGAAAGAAAAATAGGTTAATAAAAATAGAACATTGGCCTGACCAGGTGGTGGCACAGTGGATAGAGCATCAGACTGGGACATGGAGGACCCAAGTTTGAAACCCCAAGGTCACTGGCTTGAGCAGAGGCTCATCTGGCTTGAGCACAGGGTTGCTGGCTTGAGCGTGGGATCATAGACATGACCCCATGGTTGTGAACTTGAGCCCAAAGGTCACTGGCTTGAAGCCCAAGGTCGCTGTCTTGAGCCTAAGGTCACTGGCTTGAGTAAGGGGTCACTTGCTCTGCTGTAGCCCCCCAACAAGGCACATATGAGAAAGCAGTCAGTGAACAACTAAGGAGCTGCAACGGAGAACTGATGCTTATCTCTCTCTTCTTATCTGTCTGTCCCTATCTGTTACTCTCTCTGACTCTCTCTGTCTTTGTAAAAAAAAAAAAAAAAGAACGTTGAATAAAGCTAAGAAAATTGCAGGTTCTAGGGACTGATAATCTTGCTTTTGAGCAGACGCATATCTGGCTTTGGGCTTCACAGCAGCAGTTTTTCTTGCTCCATTACATGGTACCTTTAGTTTAAGAACAGACCAGAAGTCTTTTATAATTATTTGGGGTGGTGAAACTTATAACACAGTTGATAGTCCTAACTGTCAAGTTTTCTGTGCAAAGAGGACATACCCTAGAGATATAGAAAGGGAGAGAGCATGCGCAATCAGGAAAGGCTTCTTGGGACAGATTCAGTATGGAACTGGAAGAATGGGTGGAAGCTAAATAGCAGAGAATAGGGAAGACAGTCCAAGCAAGACAAAATGGTTTAGGCCTCCGTCTGAATAAAACAGTGGAGGGCTGGGAGCTGAATGTAGAGGGAGGGAAGGTTGTTGCTAGATTTATGAGAGACCTTCAGTGCCCTCTCTTCCCCAAAGATGGCACCAGTAGTGCAGTAGTGAACTGATACTTGCTGCCCATCTCCTTGAGGAGGTAGCCAACGGCTCTAGTTTAGAAGATTTCCTTCAGAATAATTTCCTTACAAATAGCACCATTGCATTTTTTCTTGCAGCCTAATTTTGTTGGTCCTGGTTTACTTTCCTGTGGGAATTTACTAAGTCATGTGGTTGATTATAGTGTGACATTGAGTCTTGCCTAGAAGAACCAACTTATTTTTTTTTTATTTTATTTTTTATTTTTTATATATATATTTTATTATTATTAATTCTAATGGGGTGACACCAATAAATCAGGGTACATATGTACAATGAAAACATCTCCAGGTTATCTTATCATTCAATTGTGTTGCATACCTGTCACCAAAAGTCAAATTGTCCTCTGTCACTTTCTATCTGGTTTTCCCTGTGTCCCTCCCCTCCTCCCTATCCCACTCTTCCCTCCCTCCCCCCATCCCATAACCACCACTCTCTTGTCCATGTCTCATATTCTCACTTTTATGTCCCACCTATGTATGAAATCATGCTGTTCTCAGTTTTTCTTTTTTTCTGATTTACTTATTTCACTCCGTATAATGTTATCAAGGTACATCCATTTTGTTATAAATGATCCGATGTCATCGTTTCTTATGGCTGAGTAGTATTCCATAGTATATATGTACCATGGCTTTTGAATCCACTTGTCTTCTGATGGACACTTGGGCTGTTTCCAGATCTTCGCTATTGTGAACAATGCTGCCACGAACATGGGGGCGCATTTCTTCTTTTCGAACAGTACTATGGTGTTCTTAGGGTATATTCCTATAAGTGGGATAGCTGGGTCAAAAGGCAGTTCAATTTTTAATTTTCTGAGGAATCTCCAAACTGTTTTCCACAGTGGCTGCACCAGTCTGCATTCCCACCAGCAGTGCAGAAGGGTTCCCTTTTCTCCACATCCTCTCCAGCACTTATTCTGTGTTGTTTTGCTGATGAGCGCCATTCTGACTGGTGTGAGGTGATATCTCATTGTGGTTTTAATTTGCATTTCTCTAATGATTAGTGATGTTGAGCATTTTTTCATATGCCTATTGGCCATCTGTATGTCCTCTTTGGAGAAATTTCTATTCATTTCTTTTGCCCATTTTTTGATTGGGTTGTTTGTCTTCCTGGTGTTGAGTTTTATAAGTTCTTTATAAATTTTAGTTATTAACCCCTTATCAGATGTGCTGTCGAATATGTTCTCCCATTGTGTGGTTTGTCTTTTTATTCTGTTCTTATTGTCTTTAGCTGTGCAAAAACATTTTAGTTTGATATAGTCCCATTTGTTTATCTTGTCTTTTATTTCATTTGCCCTTAGAGATAAATCAGCAAATATACTGCTGCTACAGATGTCGGAGAGCTTGCTGACTATGTTTTCTTCTAAGATGCTTATGGTTTCACGGCTTACATTTAAGTCTTTTATCCATTTTGAGTTTGTTTTTGTGAATGGTGTAAGTTGATGGTCTAGTTTCATTTTTTTGCAGGTAGATGTCCAATTTTCCCAACACCATTTGTTAAAGAGGCTGTCTTTACTCCATTGTATGTTCTTTCCTCCTTTGTCAACTATCAGTTGTCCATAAAGCTGTGGGTTTATTTCTGGGTTCTCTGTTCTGTTCCATTGATCTATGTGCCTGTTCTTATGCCAGTACCAGGCTGTCTTGAGTATAATGACCTTATAGTAAACCTTGATATCTGGAAGAGTGATACCTCCTGCTTTATTTTTTCTTTTTAAGATTGCTGAGGCTATTCGTGTTCTTTTTGGTTCCATATAAATTTTTGGAATATGTGTTCTATATCTTTGAAGTATGTCATTGGTATTTTAATTGGTATTGCATTGAATTTATAAATTGCTTTGGGTAATATAGACATTTTAATGATGTTTATTCTTTCTAGCCATGAGCATGGTATATGCTTCCACTTGTTTGTATCTTCCTTGATTTCTTTTATCAATGTTCTATAATTTTCCGAGTACAAGTCCTTAACCTCCTTGGTTAAATTTACTCCTAGGTACTTTATTTTTTTGGCTGCAATAGTGAAGGGGATTGTTTCCTTAATTTCTTTTGCTGACAGTTTATTGAAGAACCAACTTATTTTTAAATAAGATATTAAGTAATTAGACAAGTACATATGTAGCTAATAAAATAAGAACACTTACTTTAACCCTCAGGACTTTTCTTCATTTCAGCAATAGTGTGAGGAAATGGTTGAGCCAGCCCATAGTATTTATTTATTTAGATCAACCAGGATCAAATCATGTCTGTTGTTCTGAAGGAACTGAAGCGCCAATTCAGTACAGAGCCTTTTATTTATAATCCAAGCCTTTTCCTCCCATAGACATTCTTTATTTAATGCCCTAATTCCTCCCTAGACATATCTTTAAGGCAGAGATAGCAAGACCCTATGGTATCCACCCTGGGTTCCGGCTTTCTTCATTTATTGCTTTGCCTTTATTGCATCACACCTGTGGACAGGTGTCCAGTCTTTGATCAAAGTCTCACTGTGTGCTTTCAAAAATGTACATATTCTTTAGTTTCCTTAACTTACATGCTTTCCACAGTTCTTATATGCCTATGTACATTCTCTTGGATTTGTCAATTTAATATAACCTATTTCTACTCACAAACTTTGATAGATTTCCCTCCACCAGGACAATAGATTTCTCTTTGATTGATGCTACTTCAGCACCTTCTCAGATCTAGCCAAGTACACATTATTCATCTTAAATGATATAAGCTGCATAAAGCTGAGTGGCTTCTTGGTCAGTCACTGTAATTTTGTATCAAAGGAAACAGCCTGACATCCAAGACATGTGAAAAATGATTTATATCTTCCTTGAAGTCTCTTAAACAAGAGAGAGCCAAAGAGGTATTCCTTCCAGGATGCACAACTGTACCACTTTTATCCAATCCTCCTTTGTCTATCCTCATGGGCCTCACATATCATGTCTAACCAACTGCTCCCTTATCTTCCCTCTCAACACTCAGGCTTGCTTGTCCTTGTCCTCTGCCTTCCACTGCCTGAGCTCCTCTTTCCTCCCAGCGGATACTTTCTATCCTTTCTAATATAAATTGTTAAGGAAGTTCAGTTCTGGAGACATTGTCCTTTATGAAGACCTTGGTCCTCCTCACCCTACTCTCAGGAGCAAATTCAGAAATTCAGCAGTGGAGTGTTGAGTTAGAGAACCAGGTGACAGATGTTTATGTGTCTCTTTCTCTTTTTTTTTTTTTCCTCTAAGAAGTAATGAGCAATTTTATTAAAAACTATCAAAATGTTGAGTTTTCATTAGGTAAATTTAGTGTACTTGTAGTAGGCAGCTGCAGGCAGTACCTATTGCTGGAATATTTGTCTAACATACCTGTCATTGTCAAAGTTTAAGAATAAGTTTCATAGCCATAAAAAGCTACTAATTTTGAATTTGCTGTTTTACTGTGAAGAATCTGGTTATTTTCTTATAGGGATGTATCACATGTGTCTAGTACTACCAGATAGCCATGAACATATTTAATGTTTTTTTTTCTGACTTCTTTCAAGATTTTCTCTTTGTCTTTGATTTTCTGCAGTTTGAATATGATTTGCCTAGATGTAGTTTTTTTGACATATATCCTGTTTGATAGTCTCTGAGCTTTCTGGATCTGTGGTTTGGGGTCTGACATTAATTTAGGTAAATTTTCACTCATTATGGCTCAAATATTTTTTTCTCTTTCTTTTTCTTCTCCTTTTGCTATTCCTATTATGCATTTGTTGTACCTGTTGTAATTGTCCCATAGTTCTTGGATATTCTGTTCTGTCTTTTGTTCTATTTTAGAGTCTCCTTGTTGTCTTTGGGTTTCCTTAGGGACTGCTTCTTAAATAAGGTCTGAGATGTACAATCTTTCAGTTTTATTTCCCCTCCTGTTATACAGAAGCCTAATTGATGTGGTAAGGTATGGGGATGGAAGAAGCCTATTCTAGTCCTGTGATAAGGTCTCAGTCATTTAGTGAGACAGTACCCCTGGCTGTCACCTTCACAGGTGCTCTTCAGCCCCTCTCCTTCCCTTCGGCATGATGAGCTGGTTAAAGGAGGACTGAGGTGGGTATTTCCTTTCCCTTAGGTTGAAGGCTAGAGTGGGCTGGAATTGGGTACAGTGGTTCCTTGTCTGTCGTGGGGGTTAGGTTCCAGAACCCCCTGTGATAGGTGAAAATCCGGAAAGTAGCAACCTTATATTTGTTTTATTATTTATATATATTTAAAGCTTTATAAACCCTCCCCACACTCTTAAAAACCTTTCTCACACTCTTATAAACACTTCCTATACTCTTAAACACTTTCTACACTTTTAAACCTATGTAATTTTAACAACACGTAAAATTCTATATAGGTACTCACCAGTGAATATACTACAGCTTGAATTATGGAGATAATTTAATATTCTTTTAATATGTCTTGATTAATATTTTTTATATTTTTATAGTTTTCAATTTTTTAGGCTAAAAAATGCTTATTTTACCTCAAAAATAATTAAAATAATAAATATATAAAAATATCTATATACTGCAAAATCCTGCAATATAGCGAAAATTTCACAATACAAAACTAGATGTATACAATTTAAAAGTCTGCAATACAGTGAGACCGCAAAAAGTGAACCGCAATATGGCGAGGCACGACTGTATTTCCCTTTCCCCTGGTCAGATAGACTCTGGTGAAAGTTTCCTTTGAGGGCAGGCCTTCTTAAGAAGACCAGAATGCTCTGATGTACTTGAAAATGACTACTTTCCCCCCCCACACTACAAGAAGCAAGAGGAACTTTTTCTCCACTCTTCACTAGAAAATCGCTGGTAGGTAAAACTCCCAAAATTGTGGGTACCTCCTCTCCCCCCAAGACTGGGCCCTGCTGAGTGGTTTTTTTTTGTATTTTTTTAATTATTATTAATTTTAATGGGGTGACACCAATAAATCAGGGTACATATGTACAACGAAAACATCTCCAGGTCATCTTATCATTCAGTTATGTTGCATACCCGTCACCCAAAGTCAAATTGTCCTCCGTCACCCTCCATCTGGTTTTCCCTGTGCCCCTCCCCTCCTCCCTATCCCACCCTCTCTTCCCTCCCCCCACCCTGTACTCTCAAGCTTATCTGCCTCGAGCCTCCAGCATTTCGGTTTTCCTACCCTGGTACTGGTCCCCACCTCCCACCCACTGCTTATGACTTCTTTTGTTTCAGTAGGTTGTGATCTTTGTAGCCATCTGTCCAGCACCAATTTGAAGGGTAGTGGTTTGCCCTGTGACTTCAGTTCTATGATGGATCTAAGAAGGGGTTGATTTTCAGTTTGTTCAGCTTTTTTCTTGAGGGGACAGGAGTGATGATTTCCAAGCTCTTTACATTCTGACCAGAAGCCATAAGATCTGTTCAAGGGTTTTCAAGGGAGGCTAGTATATATAAAGTGAAATCTCATTTTGTTTTGCATTTCTCTGATCACCAATGAGTGATATGAACATCCTTTGCTATGTTGCTATGATTTCTAGCAAGTTAAATCACCCTTATTGAGTAGCAGTCTTAACCCTCAAGGAATCAACCTCATCTTGAGTCTGTTGTCATCTTCCCTTCATTACCCCTCAGATATACCACATCCCCATGGTATAATTCCCCCTTCCTTAGACCTTATCCTTTTTTTGATGGTGAAAAAGGCAAGACATTATTTAGTGTACCCTGTATTGTGTTGCTGTGGGAAACAGGAGATCTCTCCTGCTTCATACCAACAGTGAGTCACAGAGGAAGTAACAGATGGTTTGAAGGGTGAGAACAAAGGCACAAAGCCACATGGGAGTCATGCTCCTTTAAAACCAGCTTTCATGGAGAAGCAAGTAAAGGAGGCGGAGCGAGTGTGGAAGCTTGAGACAGGTTGGTGGAAAAGGGGTCAGGTGGTGTCTGAGACCCAAGGCCCAAAGGAAGGAAGAGCTGGTCCAGAAAGGAATATTGTTCTGGGGGATGTGGGGCTGAAGCAAGAGGGACGCTCATTGGGATTTGGGGAGCAAGGAAAACAGAAAGAGGTTTTAAGGGTCTATATATTTTTAATACATGTGCTTTTTAATACAACATTTGTAATAAAATACATGTATTTTTTTAATCCATGTACTTGACCTTGTGGTGTATAAAATGTGCTCAATAAAGTGAAGCCAAAAGTCATAGTATCAGTTCCCAGAGGACTTACAGTCCAGTAGCTAAACGTTTAATTTCTTCTATTAGGGAAGATACCGACAGTCACTTTTACAACATGTGCTAAAATTCAGTGGTTTGCAACTTCTGTCCCACCCACAGAACAGAGAGCTCTGATGCACTATGGTCAGCAACAGTGACCAGTGGAGTAGAGGAAGGGATGGAGAGGGAGCAGAACAGAGGGTTGAGTTAAGGATCATTTCTCCAAAAGCATGAGCCAAGAGGTTAGAGATGAACTAGGAGAAACCAGCCAGAGAGAGAAACAGCTCAGAGCAGCAGCTGTCTGCTTTGTCATTTCAGAGGTTTCATGGCTGTATCAGTGCTTCAGTTTTGCTGTTTTCTGCCCTCCCCACAAAAGGCACATTTCCATGATACCTGATCCACTTTATCTTTCAGTTAGGCTCCTCTGAAAACAGCTGCTTTCTGAATGGCCCCTCCTTGGTTTTTACCAGCAATGGCGATTGCTGGAGATTATGGGCCAGGGAAGAAGGAAAAAACCAGAAGGCATGTTAGGGGAAATGTAGGGATTTAATAAGGGGTTGAAGAGCAGTTCATAACGCCTTTAGTGTATTTCTCTATCAGACAGCTCTGGTCTTGGCAGGCATCCCTCAATTTCCCTTACCTTGCGCCTTCTACACCTTTGAGTCTAGAAAACTCAGCTGGTCATTTAAGAGCTTGACTGAGAAGCTAAAGTGAAGGTTAAGGTGGATAACAGTTTAAACTCAGTGATGGGCTGAAAATAATTCCTGTGGATAGGAAGCAGAGGGACAGATCAGTTGAGCTATTGATAGGATTGTTAAAGCTAAAAGGAAATAGACCTTTTTCATGACAGCAAGACATAGTGCTGATAATAGGAGTAACCCCTTAGCTGTGTGTATTATTGTACAGGTTAGCATCCTTTCCACACTTTGAGGAGTGAAGGATATGGCTGTCATTCTTATTACGTACATAACCAGGTTGAGGTACAGACAGGGTTTCCTGGAAGCTGAGAAGGGACCTAGGGTTTTAAGTAGTTTATTGCTTATTCTGTGACTAATACTGGAGATTGAGGGGACAGTGCCTGGGACAAGCAGTTGGCCATAGACAGAAGAACATAAAAGGGAAGGAGGTAAAAGGAACAGAAAAACTGCAGAAGCAGCATTGTATAATAAAAATTAAGGTACTCTCTACCCTTAAAGTTTATGCCCTATCATCTTCCACTTTAATTTGTGCCCTCAGGTTTTTTTTAGAATCAGAATGTCAAGCTGATTACCTTTCTGATATTCTACTTCATCTTCATTTGAAGGCCAAAAGACAGTTTTGCAGGTTGAAATGTAGAGGTCCTTGGCAGTGGATGAAGCCTAAATTGTCTAATCCCTGCAAAGGAGAGGGGCTTGGCCTCTTTTTGCGACATCATCTTTTCAGGGTGACCTGGAATCTGGCTCAAGTTTGAAACAGAGATCTAGAGAGATTGAGGGAGGAGCCAATGGAAGGAATAGAAATCAAGGTCAAGAAATCAGATTCAGGTTGCCACACCAAAGAACGTAATGACAGCATTCAGAGCTGGGAGGGCAGGGGGCATTCATTCTGCATATCAGATGGTCATTTCCATAGAGGAACACTACTCCAAGCAGAGAGACCAGGACTGGGGCCAGGGCTCCTGTGGCTCCTCATTCTTGTCTGGCTGGGCCAAGGACTTGCGTAAGAGGCATGATAAGTGACCAGGTCAGTGCCCATCAGCATGGAACTGAGTAGGGGGCAAGCAGGGTTAGCAGCTTGTGTTTTATTAACTAAAAATTAAAGAGTAAGTTTTTGCACTTTATTTTTGCAGAGAGAAGAAGTGCCCATTTCAGTGTGCTTTGTGTTTCTCCTATGCTCTGTCCCCAGTGTGTTGTAGTGACTGCAGTGTGTTTAGGGAACAGCCAGCCATGTGAGGGAGGGCTTGCTGCCCGCAGGAGGTGCAGGCAGCAAGGGGCCAGGCAGGGCAGCCAGCCACCAAGGGCACCAAGGGCACAGTACGGGAGTGCTCCAGTGAGCCAGCTGGCCCAGGGACGTTCGTGCCCTGTTCTCCAAGTTCCTCTTTGGAGTAAAGGCTAGGCCTTAGGAAATTTTGAAGAGAAATGGAGGCAGACTCTGTCTCCAGGAGGGATGCTTGAGTCATATTTCCTCCCTGGGGGGGATAGTCCCCAAAGTTTCCAAATGATATGGCAGAAATAAAAATATTTTAAGCTTCCCCTTCCCCAATTACCCCTGCACTTCCAGTCTTCCAGGTAGATTCCTGCCTATTCAAGCCATCTTCCCTTGTCTGCACCTTAGAGTACAGGAGAGAAGGTCCACTCAGAGAAGGCCTCAAATCCTTGTCTTCTTTCTGTGCAGGGAGTGAACAGAACCTGGCCAGGATGCCTGCAGCTCTTGCTCCCAGAATGGCTGTTTGTCTCTGTTCTGAGGATGCAGGTGGTATGTCTCCTCCCAGGGGTGCCCTGGCAGCATCCGGAGGAGTTACCCTGGAGACTGCCAGCTTTCTCTTCTGTGTCTTCTAATCTGAGACTTCTATGCAAGTTAAAATCAGCCTAGAGGAAAAAAGTGCTCCCTAATCTGAGACATGAAGCAGAAGTGGCAGGGGTGTAGGGCAAAGCAGTCTCACTTGCTTACCTTGTCTAAAAGTGGCGGGTGCTCATTTGTGTCCTGAGTCACTTCTGTGGATGACCTTCTTCTCAACCCTTTGGGACATTCACTCACCTAATATCCAAGGGACAGCTCCAGCCTTCCACCCAGCTCTTAAGTGTTAGAAAAGACAGGTTACCCCCAATAGGGCAATGTCTGAACCCCTTGTGGAAGTTTAGTGATGCTCTGCATGGCTTCTCAGAGTTGCTGAGCTGAGGGTCTGACTTTAGATTAATCAGGGGATGGAGATGTCCAGGAAAAATTAAAGCATAGTTATAAGACTGTCACCTTCTGAGGAGCCAGGAAATACTAGTAATGTTTTCAATCTTTAATTATTGGTAGTGACTCAATAATTGAAGAATCAACTGAAACGTAAAGGCAGCTTAGCAGGAAGTAATCAGAAGTTTGAAATATGTTCAACTGGAGGAGTTTTAAGATGATTATTTATTCAGTATTCAGTCAGAATAATTGCACTAAATAAGGCTAAATTATTCATTTACCAAATGTGAAATGTCTCCCTTCTCTCTCCCTCTCTACACACATACAGACACATGTGCACATGCACATTTTATTTTATCACACTAGTAGAAAAAACAGGAAGGAACTGATAGTTTTCAAAGACTCCAAAAGGTATTCATTTATCCAACAAATATATATTGAAATTTTATTTTGTGTGTGGCTCTCTGTTCAAAACTGTGAGGGGTGGGCAAGATGCTTAAGAATGCTTCTTCCTTTCAGAACCTTTCAGTTAAATTGGGAAGAGAAGACAAACTTAAAAAATATTATGAAGATATTTGAGTTATATAATGGTCAGAGACAGTAAGCTTGATGAGGTGAGATGAAAAACGCAGTGCATACTGCATTTATCTGAGATGTCCAGACGGTGGACTTTCTAAAGCAGAATCATCCAGATCCCCTCAAGATTCTTTGGGGGTTATTGGAGATGCTCACCATGATCTTTCCTATACAAGAGGAATAGCAGGGCCAGAGGGCCACAGTCCCTCTGTGATGAAAAAGACCCCAGCAAGTTATTCTTCTGAAGTAAATAGCAGATGGGGCAGGCACAAAGCTTGAAATTTGGGAAATGTACTTGTCAGTCACTGGCATTGTGCTCACCTGCCAGGACTGGGTGTTGGCTGTACCTTCTCTCCAAGGTGGGGCCTCACCATAAACATAGAGAAACCTCTGAATACAGGCATAGGTGCTTCGGTACAAGAGCAGATAGATGCGTTACCCCATTGCATGGGTGGTGAGGCCCAAGATTTGCATGCTTTCTTGCTGCATACCGGGGAGTAGCAAAAAGTAGACTCTCTCCACATACTCTACTTGTTATCATCTGGTCCAAAGAAGTTGGTTGATAAACTACAGCTCTAAGTGCTAAAGTGAACTGCCTTTTCTTTGCATCAAGAAAACGGCCCAGACCTGAGCTGTGATGGCACAGTGGATAAAGTATTGACCTGGAATACTGAGGCTTGAAACCCTGGGCTTGCTTGGTCAAGACACATATGGGAATTGATGCTTCCTGATCCTTCTCCCCCCTTTCTTTCTCTCTCTCTCTCTCCTTTCTCTAAAATAAATAAATAAAATAAAATAATAAAGAAAATGGCCCAACCCTAGCCTGGTAGCTCAGTTGGTTAGAGTGTCTTCCCGACATGCCAAGGTTGCGGGTTCGATCCCTGGTCAGGGCACATACAAGAATCGACCGATGAAGGCATAAATAAGTGGAACAACAAATTAATGTTTCTCTCTCTCCCTCTGAAAATTAATTTAAAAAATTTTTATAATAAAAGAAAAATAAAGGCCCAAAGGAAAGCCCAACTTGGAAACTGTTCAACCATATTCTCAAAAGCTGTGGCAAGCAAGCACCTATAGAAGATGTGGCATAATGTCCACTCCCATTCGTATCCATTTACTGTTGTGGATTGAGTGAGTAGGAATACGCATATAAGGGCAGAGGATGGCGAATTTCAGATTCTTTAGTGTGTAATTTTTCAAGGACTTCTACATAACTGATTTATGTGAATTATGATACTGAAACTTGCATCTTTGCCTTACCTTCTATAGGCAAGTGCCTACAAGGGCATTTGTGGGTCACCTTTTGTACTGACAGTAACTTCAGGGAAGCAAGGCTTTGTCTAATGCCTGCTCCTTTCTCAAAGCCCACCTCAAACACATTTGGCCTATAATCCTTCCACGGGTGTTTGTGGAGTACGGCAGGATCACCACCTTCCTGTAGCTCAGTACTCTTCATCACCTCTGAATACAAGTCAGATTTCTTAGCCCTCGTACTGGAGGCTCTGACTCCGATTTCACCCTTCAGCACTGTTCTTTTCAGTTTTCATGTTGGTTGATTCCTCCAGGAAGCTGACACCAACATGGAATACATTCTAGTATTGATAGAGAAAAATTCGCATATAAGTAGACCTGTGCAGTTCAAACCTGTGCTATTCAAGGGTCAGCTGTACCTTTTTACCAATTTTACAGTGTGAAAGCAAGACAGAGAGAGGTTAAATAACTTGATTAAGGTCATAGAGCCAGTGGGGCTGGGATTTGAACCCAGGCAATCTAGGCCTGAGCCTGTGCTCTCAACCACCAGGCTGTTTTGTGTCTCACAAGCTTTACTTGGGAAGGCCTCTTCAGATGCCCTGCTCCTCCCCACACAGAGGCGTGGCTCTTTCCTGTGTGATGCCTTCATACCCTGAAGTGCCTCTGCTATAGCACATTGTGAGGGCACTGGAGACTCACACATGTTGAGCGCTCAGTACACCTGTTGAGTGACTGGATTGAGACAGATGGGAGAGTCATTGCTGTGTGTGCCACATGGACTGTTAGGCTGGAATGGGCCCTTGGGTAAGTAATTTTGTTCTTTTTTAGATATTTTCCCCCTTATCCAACCTTCAGAGGTTATTTGCCTTCTCTTCCCTGCTTAATATTGTCCCCAGACTTATGGAATTATAAGACGGGACTAAAAAGGGACATCTTTAAAAGAAGCATATTCCATGGTTTTTTTGTTTTGTTTAATTCTCCTTGTGCCACATTTGTTGGGCAATTTATATTTCTTTTCATATCCCTGAAGTAATGTTTTATTTTTAGATAGTCCTAACCCAGAGGGCATTTCAAAGGCAGTATTCTGGGTTTGTTATAAAAGAATACATAATTTTTTTAAAAATTACACATTTGTAATTTGCTAAAGGACTTTCAAAGGGACAGGACAGTTGGTTTTTTTCACCTTGACTGTATTGCTTTTCCTTCTCTCCTTCCATAGGGGCTAGTCCTGAGGCAGTGTTAAAAGGGGGCATATAGTAATTAATTCTAAAAACTTCACATTCCCTTGGTGTTCATGGAGAAGACCTTCCTTTTATTTGTCTAATAAAATTTCTTAAGATACAAAAGACAAAGCTCTGCACACGATTGTGAAGAGCAGAGAAAAGGCGTTCAAGAGGCTATCCTTCAACAAGGAAGTGTTCAGTCATCTGACCACTGCTATCCCCGGTATCATGGAGGATAAGAGTTTATTGTCAACAATTAGATTTTTAAAATTTTATCAATTAAAAAATTTATTAGGGATTTTCATCTAATAAAAACTAAAAAGAGCCTGACCAGGCGGTGGCGCAGTGGATAGAGCGTCGGACTGGGATGCGGAAGACCCGGGTTCAAGACCCCGAGCTCGCCAGCTTGAGTGCGGGCCCATCTGGCTTGAGCAAGAGCCCGCCAGCTTGGACCCAAGGTCACTGGCTCCAGCAAGGGGTTGCTCGGTCTGCTGAAGGCCCGTGGTCAAGGCACATATGAGAAAGCAATCAATGAACAACTAAGGTGTCGCAATGGAAAACTGATGATTGATGCTTCTCATCTCTCTCCATTCCTGTCTGTCTGTCCCTATCTATCCCTCTCTCTGACTCTTTCTCTGTCCCTGTAAAACAAACAAACAAAAAAACTAAAGAGAATACTATCATGAACAACATGCACCCATCATAATTTATCTGCATTCTACCAGCCTTCCAATGAGACTTGCCCACGTGGGTCATGAATGCCAGGCTTTCTGGTCAGTGGGTTTTTCTACCAAGGCTCTGTTTCCCTTTCCTTAGAATTTTGCTCTCATTGAACAAAATCATCTGTTAGACCTATTCTAGCCACTCTTCGCATTTCTCCCCACTCTAGTGAGGAATGGCTTTATATCATGATTTGGATCAGGAATCTGTGAAGTTATCTCATCTTGAAATGGTATTGACTTTCAGAAGCTATCAAAAGACACAATGTCATAGGAAAACAAGGGAGGGGATAGTGGCACTTTTTGCCAGAATGATGAAGACATCAGAGCTGGTCTTTAAAGTCGATTATTCGCTTTTGGAGAAGCTATTTGAAGGATGATGAAAGAAATAAAAATGGCAATTTTTATTACTATGACAGCAACAGCTAGCTAATGTTTTTGGCATGCTTGCTACTTGCCGGGCACTGTTCCAAGCACTTTCATGTCTATCATTTCCTTAATTCTCATAGCAACCAAGTTGGGTGCAGAAACTATAGTAATAGCATCCCCATTTTTCAGATGAAAAACCTGAGGCACAAGAGGGTTAATTCACCCAAGGACACACGAGGAGATGCACATTCAGACATCCATGGGATCATAGAGTAGGAGTGAAGGCCATGGAGACCAACCCCTATAGGAAGGAAGCCATTGTGCAAGGGCTAAAGGGGCTTCTTCAGGATGCACAGCTAGTGGATGGCGGGGCGGAGACTTCTATTCAGGAACCCTGGCTCAGGCTTGGTGCCTTTCAGTTGTATATGCAGCTGTCTCCACCGCAGGAGGCCTCATGATATCAGTCCTCCAGCTGTCAGCTTTTGTTAGGATTGACTCTTCTCTTACTGTCTTCCTTCCAGAAATATTTCATGCTTTATTATATGTTTTTTTATTGTAGCTCTGCAAATTACTGAACTTTGCAAACACTTAGTGAAGACAGCCTGTTCAATGTAGAGTTGGGGGAAGAATCTCCTGCCTCCTCATACAAAACTCTAAATATAAAATGTTTTCATTCCTTTTTCGCATTTCCTCTACCTTCTGGCCTCAAAAAGTGATTGATGTCTGAAGAATAATTTCCTTCTCTGCCACCAAAGGCATTGCTCACTGTGGTGCTTATTCACTTTTCTTATTTTATGTTTTTAATGGAAAAGGCTATGCAAACATTTAATGTTGAAGGAACACTGAAACACATCACTGGTTCTCAGATCTGAGCTGTAGGAAGAGATAGGAATGGGATGGAGTTATAAGGGTTTGCATTCTCCCTTTTTGTTTTTTAATGCATGCTACTGCATACTGATGAGTCTTTATATATTTACTATGTTACAACGAATTATAGTAAGTAATTTTTGACCAGGTTTGGCCATTGGAAACTTCTTTAATCTGGTTCCTGTGTCTTTTTGCCATAACCCCATTAACCTTTGAGTCTTTCTCTGCATTCTGTGACAATACAATGTCCCAGTAAGAAGTCATGTTATATGTTCTTGCTGGATTTTGTGGAAAAATAGGGAGTGGTTTAGAGTATATGGATTTTAGAACTCCTTGAAAGATTTTGAAAGCCATTAGTTAGATCAATGTACCATTTGTGATAAAATATATGTATATATTTTAGCTCACATGAACAGTATTTTTAGAGTGGAGCTTTATTTTGGAAGTGGAATTATAAGTTTTCTAAATCAAGTATTCCTGCCTTTTACTCATTTTATCTTTTTTTCCAACTCTTCCACTCATTTCTCTCTTTTCTGAGCCATGTTAAAAAAAAAGAGAAAAGAAGAGAAAGAACACGCTAGTAATGCTTACTAAGGAAGTATCCCATGAAAAGAAATAGAAAGAATTCTTGGATTTTGGTCCAGAGAGTGGTAAAATGGCTGGCATGTCCACCTGTTTGCTGTCCTCCGTGACCTTTTCACTCCTGGTGTTTGGGGCTCACCCTCTGCCCTGCTCCGCATTGGCTAGAGAAGAGGTCCCCAAACTAAGGCCCGCGGGCCACATGCGGCCCCCTGAGGCCATTTATCTGGCCCCTGCCGCACTTTCGGAAGGGGCACCTCTTTCATTGGTGGTCAGTGTATGGAGTACTGTATGTGGCGGCCCTCCAACGATCTGAGGGACAGTGAACTGGCCCCCTGTGTAAAAAGTTTGGGGACCCCTGGGCTAGAGGTAAAAGCATCTTTCTTCAGAGCCAGATATGTCAGAAGTCACATTTTCTCTCTCTTCTTGTGAACTCTGCAACATTTGAGTTTCTTTTTTCTTTTTTCATCTGTAAAGTGAAGCTTAAACCACCTTTTAAAGTTGGGAGTGAGGATAAATGACAAAGTGTACAAGCGTTGTAGGAGCACACGACCTGAACACAGCAAAGGACCAGTGGCTTTTGAGTTCCTTCTGCCTTATATCATATTTACTTACACCTGTAGGATGTGTATCTTCCTCATTTTTCTGAACATGATTCCTGTTAAATGTAACACAACTACAAAAAAACTGTGTAAGAAATTACAGTGTAGTGGACTATTACAAGATGAGCATTCTTATAAACATGTAAAAGAGGCCTCGTCTTCTTCCTCTGGGTGAGGTACAGTCTTGCATTACCGGAGATCAGACATGGGAATGGGACATAACATTTCCTTTAGTTCAAGTGGGTTGGCCCAAATCCAGCAAAGCCCCGTTGTCAGAAGAGAGGGCTCTTTGACCAGGACTGTGTGGTTTGGGCATTGCTGAAGATCAGCCACACAAACCATATCCCACTTCCAGGGCTATGGAACAGCTGGCCTGCTTTGTACTTTTAAAATCATAAAATGGCTTGGGAAAATTCAGATGTTGAGAAAGCCTTATACTCACAACAGAAATCTTAAACTTCTACTTGTAAAAGGAAATTCAGAAGGTCGGGAAACCCTGAGGAGGAACATGGAACTTGAGGATCTTGTCTCTGCTCAACATGTGCTTGGTGTCAGTCACCAGCAGTCAGCCACAGTCCTCCCTGACTCACTCTGTCCTCCCTCTTCTCTGGGCTCCTTTCTCATTATATTCTGAGACTATAACTCTACTTTGCATCACCTTGACCTGCGTCCAGGTTAGGAAAGCTTCTGTCATTAACACATTGTTGACTGGCAATTTTACGTATAAGTTATATCATGTCACCAGCTATTTTTCATAACTTGAGTATGAAGTGAAACAAACTAAACTTCAGTATACTTTATTTATACATAATGAATTTTAATGAAACTTTGTACATATCTGCTACATATATATTTTATACATATTATTTATTTTAGTAAATATTTTTTGGTGCATACTGTATAGCAATCACCTACGTGTAATGGTACACAACATGTTTTGCAAATATATTTGGTTTCACTGTGCTTTCCTTTTGAAACACAACTTTACACATTCTAGTTGGATTGAACACGACGAAGAAAGATTTTACAATATCCTTGATATGTACAAACTGTGAGCGGTTAGAAGATAGTCCAAGTTTAGACGACTCGACACTGATTGTTTTTGTTTACCGTACCTTCGATTTTGCAGTCTCACGCCTGGAGGAAGGGTTGTCCACATGAGAATATAGAACAGTGTGCTGTTTTTCAAACTTCGACCCTAAGGGCGAAGAGTCACAAATACAATGATCCAATATTACCCTGAGTTTCAAAAATTGAAATAGCTAATTCAAGTGCAAACACTAGTTAACTCATGAGCAGTAACAATGTTTGAGTATGAAAACACAAGTTAACTTGGAAGCGGTCAACAATGTGTTAAGACTGGTTGTGCCAGGCCCACACAGTCCACCCCACTGTACTCTTCTTGAACTCTCTGGAATTGCCTATTAGCTTGTTCTGGGCCTTGCCTTTCTAACAAAACTAGGTATCTTGAGAGAAAGGACCACGGCCAGCTTTCTTGACACCTGAGCACTTAGTGTTGTCATCCATCTACCATGTGTGGTGATTTTGTTTTGCCTCGCCATAATTTAGCAGGCCAGGTCATTGTCTATTGTGTCTTTAGAGTCAAGGTCCAAAAATCTTGTGACATTGAGAACTATAGTCAAGTCCCACTTAACAATAGGAATATGTCTTAAGAAATCCCCTGGAGATTTTGTCCTTATGCAAACATCACAGAGTACACTTACACAAACCTACTACACACTTGGGCTATATGGGATAGCCCGTTAGTCCTAGGCTATAAGCTTGTGCGGCATATTACTGTACAAAACAGTATGAGGTTAAATCAGGCACTCGAGAAAATGATGCGATCAGGAGACGTGGTAAGCACAAGATGTTTGAGGCTGCTGCTGGCGTAACATGGCACACTGTTTTAGAGCAAACTTTTTTCTTTTTGATAGCAAAGTTTTTCCTCTCCTAATTGATTCTAATTTATTTTTATAAATCCGTGTTAGGTAATCACACAAAGAAGAAATGTTGCATAATTCATGCCAAGAGATACATTTTATACTTCAGTTGTTTGCATTGGAATAAATGTTGACATTAATAACTTTTTAAGGACGTTTCTGATTGATAATAGACATTTCAATAGATTCTTACTATTTTAGATTGACTTTAAGAATCAAGAAGCTGTTGTGTTATGGCAGCCCTTGACATTGCTATTTGGGACCAATGAGGGAAGTGTACTCTGTCATTAGGATTGGCTATGGGCCCTGGCCGGGTAGCTCAGTTGGTTGGAGTGTTGTCCCAATATGCTAGGGTTGTGAGCTCCATCACAGGTCAGGGCACATGCAGGAGTCAACTAATGAATGCATAAATAAGTGGAACACAAAATCAATATTTCTCTCTCTCTTCCTCCCTCTCCGTTCTTCTCCCTCCCTATCTCTTCTCCCTTCCACCCTTCATCTCTCCCTTCCTCTCTTTCTCTTTGGAAAATCAGTAAACTAAAAATTTTTTTAAAAGATTGGCTGTGATGTTTACCAGCAGGAAAAGGGGGATGGGGAAGAAAAAAGAGGGTTAAGTGGGGACAAATGATACCAGAAGGAGACTTGATTTAGAGAGGTGAACACACAATAGAATATAAAGATGATGTGTTATAGAATTGTACACCTGAAACCTATGTTATTTCATTAACCAATATCATCCCAATAAATTCAATAAAAATTAAAAATAAGATCGGCTGTGTCATGGCCACAAACCATGAGCAGCCATCCAGTGTGTGCAGCCTGGTCTGTGTACACTGGTGCATGGGAGGGTCGCTGTCAGCTGTCAGTTGTTTGGTCAGTTTGCCAATTTATGTTGTATACATTTTCTACAATTTTAACTTACTATATTTTGAATTTTTAAAATTAAGAATAGGTTTGTTTTTTGTTCTTTTCAGAAAAATGCATGAGTCATGTATTTTTGTTGTAATTAATTTTTATTTTTTGCTAAAGAGAGAGACAGAAAGGGAGAGAGATAAGCACCAACCCATAGCTGCAGCACTTTAGTTGTTCATTGATTGCTTCTCATATGTGCCTTGTTCAGGGAGGGGCTGAGAGGGGCTTCAGCTGAGCCAGTGACCCCTTGCTCAAGCAAGCGACCTTTGGGCTCTAAGCAAGCGACCTTTGGGCTCAAGCCAGTAACCATGGGATCATATTGATGATCCCATGCTCAAGCTGGCAACCCTGTGCCCAAGCTGGTGAACCTGCACTCAAACCAGATGAGCTTACGCTCAAGCCAGCAACCTTGGGGTTTGGAGTCTAGGACCTCAGCTTCTCAGGTCAATGCTCTATCCACCATGGAACCACTGGTCAGGCTGTAATTAATTTTTGATAGCTTTTATATTGTTATTCACATTAATCCAAATATGCCTCATATACAGCTATAATGCTCTATGATCAGGTAAATTGGGTGACACTAATATAGCTTGTCACTTCTTAAATCTAGTGACTGAATAGGCAATGGACTTGACAAGTAGGGAGAGGAGAGAAGAGGTTCAGGAGCTGCAGGGAAGCTGGCTTAGTTAATATCTAACTTCCTGAATCCTGGATGTGTACTAGGCTGTGTGGTTCAGAGCTGCGAGCTAGCTCTCTTTTTCTAGCTCTTAGGAAAAAAATGCTAATGTTCTGGTTGGAAATCTTGTTCATTCATAAGCTGACCTACTGAACATAGGTCTATGTTGAAATGCTGAAGATGGATTTGTTGGCTGTAGCATTTGGTAAAGATCTCACATTCAATTGAATGCCAGTTTAGCATGTGTTCAGTATGTAGAATTCCTGAAGCCAACTACACAAGAATGAAAAGCTCAACTAATGAAATTTGAAGGTAAGTTCATACTCTGCCAACTTAAAATGAGACCAGCAGAGATGAAGAACCTGGTAGGGTTGGAGATAGGTCTGCTAGCATGTTACCAAAACCCTAGGAAACTTGTCAAGTGTGTAATTACAAAATGAAACATTTTTTTACCCGAGGGAGATCATTGCTTTTTAAATGTGTAGATTCTCACCCTGTGATCTGTAATCCTTCACATTGAAAAAAACCAAAATATAAAAAAACTTCCGTAAAGTTCTTCATATAAAATGCCTGGAGCCAGACAAAAGGTTGTCAGCATTTCTGCACTCCCAACAGTGATGTAATGCTCATTGCTTGATAAATATAACAATTCTTCAGGATAATGTTTTCCCTAACTTAATTTTAAAAGGAAACATCAGGATCTGGACATTGGGCTCAGTGCTAGAGCATCAGCCCCGCGAGTGGAAGTCACAGGTTCGATTCCCAGTCAGGGCACACAAGAGAAGTGCCCATCTGCTCCCCCCGCCTCACACCGCTTCTCTCTCTCTCTCTTACCCTCCTTCAGCCAGAGCTTGATTGGAACAAGCTGGGCCTGGGCACTGAGGATGACTCCATGGCTTCCGCCTCAGGCTCTAAAAATTGGCTCAGGTTGCAATGAAGCAGGGGCCCCAGATGGCCAGAGCATTGCCCCCTGGAGGGCTTACCGGGTGGATCCCTGTTGGGGTGCATGTCTCTGCCTCCCCTCCTTTCACTTAAGAATGTTTTGTTGGGTTCAATATATAGGAGTTAGAGGTCCATGTTTCTTTGATTCCTTTCCATTTAGCTGTGGGCAGGGTGACTTTGGGACAAGGCCATCATTATGCCTCAATAAGTCATTTCCCACTGTTACAAAAACTATTTTACACTCATATATTACCAAATAAAGCTTGAGAAGTCAATGTACTATCATTCTCATATTGAATCTGTAAGAAATTCCAAAGTTTTATTCTAAGTGTGAAGCAAGGCAGTCTTCCATGTGATCAGCACCCAGAAAAATCTATTGGTTAACAGTTTGGAGTTTTTCCTTTCCATGTAATTTACGTGCATATAGCAATATTTTTTATTTTCTAAAATTGGGATCATATTGTATTGTAAAATATGTGCTCTGTATGTTCATACATTGTATAATTTACCATGTCGTTATTCTTTGAGACCATAAACTTTTAAGGACTGAATAGTATTTTATTATATGGATGGCCCAGAATGTATTAATGTCCCCCATTTGTTAAATGATGGTTATCTGCTTTTTATTTACTTTGTATAAAACAGTGATGATGATCATCCTTGCATATTAGATAAGTTTTTGTGAACTTTTAAGATAAATTAGTAAATTATCAGTTAAATACATTTATAATAGACATCACCATAATATTTCTGAAAAAGTGACTCTAGTTTATATTTGCTGTAGGACTATGAGAAATTGTTTTCATGTGTTCCACCAACACTGTGTTACTGTTAATTTATTTTTCAGATTTATAAATAAAACATGGTATCTTATTTTAATTTGTATTTCTTTGATTATCCAAGGAATTGGATTTTTCCATATATTTGTGCCCTTATATTTATTGTATTGGCTTACTCTGACCTGTAGAAAGTGATCCTCTTTGCAGATTGGCTCCCCCAATGAGCAGGAGTAACAGAGCGATCATAGTTTATAACTAACTGCAAACCAGGCGAAGGACGTCTATTCTCATAGATTTGCTGATTAAATCAGTTGTTTTATGTCGATTAATTCACACCTGTTATAACTTTCTGTTCCTTAGTCATTCTTTTCTGGACATTTGTTGATTATGGTACATAATATGGTTTAGTAGGTCATTAAGAAAACTATCTGGTGGATGGAATAGTTTTTCTTATTATAGATTTACAAATTCATTAGTATCACACTTTAAAACTTTGCATATTTTGTTAAGTACTGTTATCTACTTTTCACCAGTGATCTCTTCAGATTCTTGGCCTGAGGAAGACTGTGACAGATCCAGTTCATTTTTTTGCTTTTATTCAAAGCCTAATCAAACTAGGCTGGAAGAGGCAGTAGAGAGAGAATACTAGGTTAAGTCTGAAAGCTTGGTTTTAATCCTATCCCTTTGGGTGACCTTGGCCAAGCTGACCTTGACCAAGCCAAACCTATCTGAGCCTTAGATTCTCCATCTGTAAAATGGGAATGATAATCACAGCTTTGATCACCATAAAAGTGTTCTTAAAAAACAAAGGATACATAGCATACATATTAAAACACTTTGTAAACTTTTTATAAAGTATAAAAATATAAGGTATTATTGTAGAATTTATTCTATTTTATTAAAGAATTCAAATTCATGAGCTGAATAAATAGTGGTTAACATGAGCTATTTTGTATGTGGCATTCTAGTTTACAAGCCTCAAAGACTTATAAAGCTTGGCTCATACCCAAAAGAGCATACTCTCACTCTCTAAAAAGTTTGATAAACAGGTAAAATACTGAGTCTCTAAAGTATGGTTGCTTCAACAGTACTTGGAGCTATGAAATTGCAAGGCCTGTGTTGGAAGGAAGTTTGCAGCTTTTTCCTTTGGTATTAAACTGAGGCGCTCCTCTCTGAAGACTATTGAAATGGTAGAGAGTGTTGTAGTCATGAGGAAACAGTCTATCATATCAGCCTTGAATTTATAACCAATTAAGTGGTGCAAATAAATCAACTTAATTTTAGATCTAAGCTGACAAGGAACCAGCAGTGAAAAAGGCAGAAGCTTTCTAGAATTTTCTTATGCCTTGATTAGTTGGCAGAGTGCTGTGAGACATTACCATTGTCTCCTGAACTCCAGGGTCCAGGGGCTGCTGCTGATAGTATTCTCTAGGCTCTTTCACCCAGCTGATACTTAAAAGTTTCTTTTCTATTGACTTTAAATTCATAATTTCATTTAGTTATAATAGTTTACTTTTTAGAATTTCAAAAGTTTTTAAAATAGCATTTGCTTATAATTCTACAACTATAACACAATGGCCATTATTATTTTAATTAGTTTTAACCTTTTCTTAAAAAGGCATGATTTTACAAAGTGTAATCATAGATTCTATTCTGCATTGTAACTTGGATGTTTTTTCGCTTTAAATTATATCCTAAAGTGCTTTTCGTTTTTTAAATTTTATTTAGACAATTAATTTTAATGGGGTGACATTGATCAGTTAGAGTACATAGATTCAGAGAAAACATCTCCCAATCATTTTGACATTTGATTATGTTGTACAGTATACCCATCACCTAAAGTCAAATTGTCCTCCATCACCTTTTATTTGGTTTTCTTTATGCCCCTCCCCTCCCCCCACCCTCTCCTTCACCTTCCTCCCCCTCCCCCTGGTAACCACTGCACTCTTATCCATGTCCATGAGTCTCAATTTTGTGTCCCACCTGGTATGAAATCATACAGTTCTTACTTTTTCTCATTTATTTCACTCAGTATAATGTTATCAAGGTCCATCCATGTTGTTGTAAATGATCCTATGTCATCATTTCTTATGACTGAGTAGTATTGCATAGTATATATATATTATATTTTCCTAAAGTGCTTTTCTAATTTATGGTGCTGTCTTTTTTTTTCTTTTAAGTGATACTCATTTATTTTATTTTTTTGTTTTATTTATTTATTTATTTACAGGGTTAGAGAGAGAGACAGAGAGAGGGATAGATAGGGACAGACAGACAGGAACGGAGAGAAGCATCAATTATTAGTTTCTTGTTGCCGTTGCGACACCTTAGTTGTTCATTGATTGCTTTCTCACATGTGCCTTGACCACGGGCCTTCAGCAGACCAAGCAACCCCTTTCTTGAGCCAGCGACCTAGGGTCCAAGCTGGCGAGCTTTTGCTCAAGCCAGATGGGCCTGCTGCGCTCAAGCTGGTGAGCTCAGGATCTCGAACCTGGGTCTTCTGCATCCCAGTCCGACGCTCTATTCACTGTGCCAGCGCCTGGTCAGGCAGTGCCATCTTGATAATACTGATTATCAAGATATTACCAGCAAAATAATTTTTATCAAGTTATCGTAACTACTCAGCTATTTTCTTTCATAGGACATGTTCACAGCTTCTAATTCTGTAGTACTCATTGAGGCTATATTTATATTATAATACATCCTTTCATAGAAGCATCAAATATTTAAAAGAAATTACCTAGAAGGGAATGGCACAAAGCTGTGTAAGTATCTAACAAAGTTCACTTAGACATATCTAAAAAGCTTACTCTATCCTATTAGTGGCGTAGGAGGAAAAAGATGATCTCACTTTTAATATTTTATATTTGTAGGTAAGGATTAGAAAGGTTAGAATGAAGTCTCACTTGAGGTGGAGAGCTGGGACTGTCTCTGATTAAAGCTGGAACTTTGTGCACGCTGTTTTTTTGATGAGGGAATAAAATCTTCCTCCTGTTTGGTCAGGAGAACAAATAAGCTGTTCTTCAGGCCCTAGGTGGGCAAAGTTTGGAGGCAGGAGGCTTTCTGAGACTGATTCTCCATCTTTATTATGTGTATGATCTTGGTCAAGTCATTTTACTTCTCTGGGCTAGTTCCATCTTCCATAAAAATAGAGTCTGATCAGATAGATGGCTAAGATACTTGCAACATTCTCTGATTCTGTAATTTATAAATCTTGTTTCTGCTCAGCCCTGCTCTGAGTGGTCTGGAATTATGTGAAATTAATATGGCTTACTGGATGGAAGAAACTTAGTTCTGATGGAGGCAGCAATTTCCCAGAACAGATGGACAGAAGGCCCAATGTGGCTTGCTCTAGGTTTTTGTCTTTCCTGCCATTTCATATTTACTGTTAAAACCACATTTCTTTCTAAATTAGAAATGTGGTCATGAATAAAAATGCTGTCAATTCATTGAAAACTGAAGTGGTAGATGCTTGTGACTCCTTTCATGCTGGCTCCATTTTATCCTGCTGAGAAGTCAGTTCTTGGTCATCCATGAACCTGTCATTTGCACTTATAACAAGAGTGATGACAGTGAGGGTAGTTGATGCGTGAAGCAAGTACCTGAGTAGCTAAGAAGGTCTTAGAAGTTTGAGTTATATCTCAGACCAGGTACTGTGTAGATGACAAATATTGTAGCCCAGGTTGCCAGGTCAGTCCTTGTCTCCAGAAGAAACTTTCCTCATGATGTGAAAATATGCAGGTCTGTGTTTCTTAACCCTCATAACCCATGTCCGTCCTGATTAACCTCAGAGTCAACCATTCTCGCTTTTCCTTTACACACACACACACACACACACACACACACACACACACACACACACTATACTGCTGACCAGTATCGAGAATACTAGGTTCATTCATTTCAGAGCAACTCTTTTGTAGTTTTGCATCAACTGCTTACTAGCTCTGTGACATTGGATAATTTATCAAACCCCTCTGAAAATGAGGGCTTTGGCTGTGGAATATCTGCAAGATCCACAGAGTCAATCTTTCAGCAGAGTAAGGCCTGAGACAGAAATAAATGCAGGGCTTACCCAGGCAGGTTGGTAAAACAAGCCATGCTGTTTGCTTCCGAAATTCCCTCCTCCCTCCCTGCACACCTTATCAGTCACTTCCCTGCTTTCCACCCCACCCCCACCCCCACTCAGCACACTCTTGTCACTGCCTGCTGGCCGGCCCTTTCAGCAGTAGCGTCGCAGTTCTGTGCCATTTCCTCAGCCATTTCTCCCACTTGGCATGTTCATAAGCCAGCCATCTTTCAACACTCAGGCGAAGTGCCTTCTCTATGAAGCCGTATTGATCCCTTATCTCACATTACTCTCTCCTACCTACTAACTTCCAGGGCATTTTTTAAATTCATGGTATTTATTCCTGCTTTGTAGATACAAATCTTATTTTTTCTACTGGATGGTAGTCCCTTGAGGACAGAATTTCTATTCCAATTTCTGGTATATCTGTTGACTAATTAATTAATGAAGGAGGGTATTAATGAGTGAATTAGTGAATGGATTTGTCACTGTATCCTCACTTGGTACTCTTGGTACTTGGCAGTTCAGTAGTTGATCCTCAGTACATGTCGATAAATGAATAATTCTGATTTCCCATCGTTCCCTTTGGCCCTTTCTAGATAATTTCTGATTAATTATTGAAGTGGTTTTTAATAGCTCATAGTCTGATATGTTGCTGCTCAGAAAGGAATTTATAGCAGACTCAAAGGCATAGTTCTGCAATGCTGTAGGTTTCAGATAATGATCTAATGGGTTTATAGGGAGTGTGAGCACATGTGGTCAGGACAGGAGCCTTCCCATCCACCACGTAGGTGACTGAGTCTCAGCCTCTGTGTTGGCATGTACTGCACTTTAAATTTATTATGCAAAACAGAATTCTCCATAGAACCCATGCTTGAGGCGAAACTGACAGATAACTGCTGTATTGTTCCTTTGTAAACATTCTTTCGCTTCAAGGGCGGGCTGTGTTTCTACTTTTGCCATCTTGGGAATGAATCTGTAAGCTACAGTGAAGAAGGAAGACTGTCTGAAGTCATCCCACAGAAAAAAGGCCTAGTCTTCTTCACCTTTTCCCCATATCTTCCCGGGGCACGTGAAGCAGTGCTCACTCATACTCACTCTTGAGAAGGCAGCGGATGGCATTTCTCAAATGAGACTAGGAGATGAGGGAGACTCAGAGTGTCTCCACTGATGGACAGACAGCACAGTCTTTGTCTCTTTGGATGATTATGTCTAAACGGCCTCACCTGGTCCAAATATACAATTTGGATGGCTCTGCCTCACCCACCCCCATGCTTCATGTCCTATAACATATGTCAAAACATGGTACTTGATAAAGAGCAGTGCAAATTCCCCAGGCCGGCTTGTTTTGTGACCATTTGTTCTCTCATTTAACTCAGTCACTGCTGATGTCTCTGGCTCATATTCCTCAGCTCCTAGAAGAGCAAGTGTATATGAGTAGCTTGGTGTGCAGCAGAGTACAGTGCGTGAACTGACACTGAGGACATGACTAGTGATGACAGGAAGGAGGTTTGCAAATATGGCAGCTATAAAACCAGGGGGAAATTCTACTTACCTTGAACAGCTGGCCCCACGAGGAATCATCTAGGTGTCTCCCTGGAGGAGAGGCCATTTGTCTGTGTTTGTACTTTAGGTACCTTCCCACTTCCTTTCTCCATCAGCCCCTCTGCATGTGAGAAACATTACACATAGCTGAGGGCGGGGGGAGTAAAGCTCGGCTTAATTGGCCATTCCAGTTATGTAGAGGCCATGACCATGGGTTATTGAGGGAGTGAGATCAAGCCTTTGATCTGTCTCCGGAATGCAGTGTGTTTAGAAAAGCAGTCACTCTAGGTTAATAGCTCTGCATCTGTGGTATTTGGTATTTAAAGAATCAATTTAAATGTCTTTTATCCCAAGAAAAACCTTAACAGTATTCTGTGGTTAATGCATTCCAGATATACTTGAGATTTAAGGAGTAGACAAAGAGTGAAAGAGATTTCTCATGAATTATACTTCTGATGGTGAAACACAGCCATTTTTAAAATGCCTTAATGTTCTTCCTGTGGTGATTCCAGAAGGTGTTTGTTGTGGTTCTGTGCAGTAAGTGCAGGTACATAGAAATTGTTGATAATAACCCACTCTGGGCGCTTTTACCAAGCCTATGAGTTGATTTTCAGTTGCAAACTTTCTGCGTATTCGTGACCCTCCACCCCTCAATCTGTCAATTTTAAAAGAATTAGGAAAATAATGCTGGTGGCCTTTTAAAGGATAAAATTAAGAAACACTATACTTAATAGAGTCTTTTCACTTAAAAATGACATGATATCTTTATCCTAAGACCTAAATGAGCTAATAAATGTATGTGAAGCCACTTTGTAAATTATAAACAGCGTTATACATTTATTATATTCTAATTATAAAATGAAATGTCTTTTCATGTCCAGTTCCAGTCACTTTGCCTGTCTATCTAGTAATCATATATGCATACAGGTGACACTGAGGTGGCTCTAAAATTCTGTTTATATCTGTTATATTTACTATTAACCTATTTTATTATTTTACTGCTATCTGACTGTTAGACTTCTGTGTAGAATCCATCTGTACTTTGGCATCATGTAGGATATTCTCCAGAGAGACATCAATGTGGGTTACTGTTACTTTTTAGTAAGGGAGATAAGCCTCCTCGTATCCATTACTGTGTACAGATGCAGTTAACTCTGCCATGACTTTATAAAGAGCTAGTAGTAGAATGGCAAATGTAGGAGTATTCCTGCTTCACTCTTCTTGTTTCAGTTTTATTCAATCTGTAAAAGACCAAATAAATCAGGGACAGAGGATGGCTGTTTAGTGAGTGAGGATGGATTGAAAAGAAATTCTTCAGTGTGAATTGATACTTACTAATAGGATACATGATCTAAATCAATAAAATAGTAACAGGATTTATTCGGTACCCTCAGAAGAGTACTCTTTAAAACTATAAATAGGCCCTGGCCAGTTTGCTCAGTGGTAGAGTGTCAGCCTGTCATGTGGATGTCCTGGGTTTGATTCAGAGTCAGGGTACAAAGAAGAAGTGACCATCTGCTTCTCCACCCTTCCACTTTCCCATTCTCTCTCTCTTTCTCTCTCTCTCTCCTCCCACAACCATGGCTCAGTTGGAGCAAGTTGGCCCTGGGCATTGAGGATGGCTCCATGGCCTTGCCTCAGGCACTAAAATAGCTCGATTGCCGAACACACGAGCAACAGCGCCAGATGGGCAGAGCATCACCCAGTAGGGGGCTTGCTGGGTGGATCCTGGTCCAGATGCATGCAGGAGTCTATCTTTCTGCCTCCCCACTTCTAAATTAAGGGGGAAAGAAAAAGCTGTAAATAAGCATTAGGACGTAAATTCCTCTATCAAATCCAAAACCTGGAAGTAATTTTCCCTAATACTTTTGTGATTAGAGAAGTTATATGAATTGTAAAAAATCCAGAAAATATAGAAGAGCACAGTAAGGAAAATAAGAAACCTATAATCCCATGTGGTAGATATCATTGTTAATCATAACCATAATTACGTGAATAGCCTTTCAGAATTTGTTTTTGTGGGTTTTTTTGTATAGTAGTTATATAGCTATTGCAGTTATTGTGATGCTAAAGAATTCAAACTTAGAAGTGGGGAGGCAGTCAGAAAGACTCCTGCATGCACCTGACTGGAATCTACCCAGCATGCCCACCAGGGGGCAATGCTCTACCTATCTGGGGCATTGCTCCTTTGCGGGCTGGAGCCATTCTAGTGCCTGAGGCAGAGGCCATGGAGCCATCCTCAGTGCCCGGGCCAATTTTGCTTCAATAGAGCCTTGGCTGCAGGAAAGGGAGAGAGAGAGAGAGAGGAAAAAGAGGGGGAAGGATGGAGAAGCAGATGGGTGCTTCTCCTGTATGCTCTGACCAGGAATTGAACCTGGGACTTCCACACACTGGGCCGACACTCTACTGCTGATCCAACCGGCCAGGTCCCAGAATTTGTTTTATGTGTGTTTATATCTAAATTTCTATACCTAGTGTGCATATAACTTTTGATTTTTAAAATTGAAATCATATTGTTTATTATTACCTAAGTTAACATTTCTTCATTGTCCTGTGCATATACATGAAATATCCATTATTCAGATGGACCTGTTCCTCGATTTTTAGACATTTCAAGTTGTCTCCAGTGTTTGCTCTTAGACCTAGTAGGACAACGAAAAGAACCTTGCATGTAAAAATTTGGGTGAATATTTTTAGTTATTTTATTATGGACAGCACCTAAAAATAGAATAGCTGGGTCAAAGGTGCACGTAGTTAGGATTTTTGAAACACACTTCTAGACTGTCCTCCCAAAGAGGCAGTGACAGCTCCCACTGTCACACCCTTGTCTCATCAGCCTGCCAAGTACTGGTACTAGAGGCACTGGCTGTCCCAGTGTGCTTCCCTTACTCTCCCAGCTTTAGTTAAAGCCACGTCACTTTTTTCACTGGTTTACTTAACCTGCCTCAAAGCATTCTCCATGAATCTTACCACATTGGTGTCTCCTATGTAGTCTTTATATGAACCCACAAGTCACGTCCTAGCACGTATGCAGAGCTTGTGAGATTTGAGCAATCCCAGCCTCTCCAGCCTTATCAGTAGGCATTTGCACACTTATAATCTGGACTTCAGTCTTCTTCATGTGTGGTAGAAACCTTCTGATCTGAGGCATACTTTTTATTTTAATTAAAAACATTGTTTGAAAGGGGATGACATAAAAAAGACACATCTTAAATTTTTATTTTGGCCTTAGCTCAGCGCTAGAGCGTCAGCTCAGCATGTGGATGTCCTAGGTTCAATTCCTAATCAGGGCACACAGGAGAAGCACCCATCTGCTTCAGCCCTCCCCTCTTGCTTCTCTCTCTCTCTTTTTTCCCCTTCCCTCCTGCAGCCATGGCTCGATTGAAGTGAGTTGGCCCCCCAGCACTGAGGATGGCTC
Organism: Rhynchonycteris naso; assembly: GCA_037038555.1. Classification (NCBI taxonomy): domain Eukaryota; kingdom Metazoa; phylum Chordata; class Mammalia; order Chiroptera; family Emballonuridae; genus Rhynchonycteris; species Rhynchonycteris naso. The sequence goes on along the minus strand of CM073004.1, from coordinate 42,598,724 downwards.
CATGACTTTCACCTCAGTTGCTAAGAAGAGCTTGGTTGTGAGTATGGCCCCAGATGGGCAGAGCATTCCCTCCTAGTGGGCTTGACAGGTGGATCCTCGTCAGGGTACATGAGGGAGTCTGTCTGTCTGCTTCCCCTCCTCTCACTGAATAAAAACAAAAAAATTTTGTTTTAATTTTAATTTGAGACACATAACTGGATGTTTGTTCACCAGGAAAGGGCTAAGACCTTTCCTTTGCAGTTCCCTTTGTCAGAGTCCCTCATCATTTTTCTTGTGTAACCACACCCACATCTCAGCCTCTATCTAACTCTGTGCCCTTGGACAAGTCAGCCCCTCACTTTCTTATCTATAAAATGAAGAAAGTCATAACTTTTAAATGATCCACTTAGATCTGGTTGGCACATAGTATGCCTTCAATATATCATTGCAATTGCTATTGCAGTTATTGTGATGCTAAAGAATTCATAGCCCTGGCTGGATTGCTCAGTTGTTTAGAGCAGGGGTGCTCAATACGTCGATTGCGATCTACTGGTCGATCGCGAAGGAAGTGTGGGTAGATCGCATGACATTAAAAAGACATCTGTCTTTTGATTGGCATACAGGGAAGCCAATCTGACGTCTGAACTTTTGACACCCTACGCATGCGTGTTAAACCGCGCTAACTTGTTCAGTTACATTGCTGCGTAGTTAGCCTTCAATTTATTTAAACTAAACACAACAAAGGGTATAAAAATGAGTGCCGTAGCTGGTCCGAGTAAGAAGCCTAAAACCTACCACTTTCATACAGAATGGGAGGGGATTTTTTTCACTATGTCATATTCTAAGTGCGTTTGCCTCATCTGTCTGTGTGCCATTGCTATTCCAAAGAAGGGAAATGTGGAGCGGCTTTTTCGGACTGTTCATAAAAACTATGACATTGACTTTCCTCCAAAAAGAGAGCTGAGAAGGAGAAAGGTGAAAGAAGAATACACAATATTAAATAATAATAATATTAACTTAAATAATGATAATATAGAAGAAATAAATTTATGTTTTGCATTTTTATTGTAGGTAGATCATTTTGACTTGGTCATCTTATAAGTAGCTCACAAGCTGAAAAAGTGTGGGCACCCCTGGTGTAGAGCATTATCTTGAAACACAGAGGTTGCGGGTTAAATTCTCAGTCAGGGCACATGCAAGGACATGTTGCTCTCTCTCTTCCCCCCTCCCCCCTCTTCTCCTTCTGCTCATTCTCCCTCTTCTCCCCTCTACCTCTCCATCTCTCCATCTCTTTACCTCTCCCTCTCTTCCCTTTCACTCTCTCTAAAGTCAATAAAATAAACATTTAAAAAAAAGAATTCAGAGCTCTGGCTTGTTGTCTCAGTGTTAGAGCATGGGCCCAGCATGTGGATGTCCCGGGTTTGATTACTGGTCAGGGCACTCAGGAAAAGTGACTATCTGCTTCTCCGCCCCTCCCCTCCTCCTTTTCTCTCTCTCTTCCCCTTTCCTCCTCCTACAGCCATGGCTTGGTTGTTTTAAGTGCATTGGCCGGGGAGCTGTTGATGGCTCTGTGGATCTGTGATGATGGCTCTGTGCTAGGAATACCTCGGTTGCAGCATGGCCCTAGATGTGCAGATTATTGACCCCAGATGGGTTGCTATGTGGATCCTGGTCGGGGTGCATGTAGGAGTCTGTCTTTCTATCTCTTCTCCTCTCACTTGGAAAAGAATAAAAAAAGGAATTTATGAAAGTGATTCTATAAATAGTATAATCACAGAGGATATATAAAAAATGCTTTTATAAATAGTATCATCCCTACTTCACACACACGCAAAGAATTCAGAGCAAATGGTAGGTGGATAGCTATTTGAATCTAGGATCTACCATTTGCCAGGTGTAATATCTGGACCTTTTTTATTTTTTTAAAGCATCGTTTGGCCTTGATTTCTCTACTTATAAACTGAAGATAATAACTGCTCAATAAATATTATCTATGTTTGGCAGTTATAATTCAGACTTGGTATGCAAAATAGAGCTTTATTTGTCTACAGCTGAACTCTTCTCACCCCTTGGACCTCCGTTTTCTTTATTGGCAGAAAATGAAGTCTTGCCAATTTTGTGTTCAGTTCAGTGACGTGCAGACTTTTCCTCGGTCTCTCTAGTTTGATTTGGGGTTCTTTCCTCCTGCCTCCCACTTTTCTTCTCCCTCAGGGTAAGGCTCAGGGGAACTAGGTGCTACTCTGGTATCTGTGATGGCTCCACTCAGATGGGGGGCTCCTGGTCTGCTGAGTGCACAGCTGAAAATGATCATTCCCCTTCTGCCTCCTGGTTTCCAATCCCACAGATGCCTCTGGTTCCTGGAGCCTGGTCCATCTGCTTCATCTCTGATACTTTTGGAGAAATTCTTGTTATTTTCTGGCATCTCACTGGAGAGCCCAGACCTGTAAAGTGGCTTCCATCCCCTGCCCTGCTCACTCTGTGCTGCCATGGCCCCTCTGTCCCTCTGGACCCTGCTGGATGCCTAGTTCTTTCAGAGCTTCTGAACTTAGCTGAGGATTCTTTTGATTCATCCCCTTTCACCTGGGCTTGGCTCAGAGCTCTATTTCCTCCTTAGAACCCACAGCAGCATTTCACTCTATTCTTTGTGTTAGTTTTCTATTGCTACCATACAAATCACTAGACGTTAGCAGCTCAAACACTGCATGTTCATTATCTCACAGTTCTGCCGGTCAGAAGTTCGGGCTGCCTTCGTTGACTCCTGACTGTGTCACAAGGCTGACATCAAGGTCCACATCAAACTTACCAGGTTGTTGGCAGTTTCTTGTCTTTGTAGGATTGAGATCCTCATTTGCTTGCTGGCTGTCACCTGGGTGGGGGTCGTGCTCAGCTTCTAGAGGCTTCTTGGCTCTTGGCTCCTTTCTTCCATCTTCAAAGCCAAAAATGGTGGGTTGAGTCCTCTCTGTGACCTCCCCTTATGTCTCATCTTCCTTGCTTGCCCTTTCCCACGCATCTCTCTGACTCCTCTGCTTTTCAGTTTCATGCAATTATGTTAGACCCACCCAGATAATCTCTCTGTCTTAAGTTTGGCAAATAAGTAACCTTAATTCCATCTGCAAAGTCCCTTCACAGCAGTACTGAGATGAGTGATTGTTTGACTAGCCAGGAAACAGAAAACTTGGGGGACAGCAAGTTGTGCTATCTATAGAATTCTGGCAATAATCTTACCCTACACTGCCCTTGACTTTCTCTCCTGTGCGAGTGGAGGGATAAACTGAGTAGGAATGTGTTCCTCAAAAACCACTAATTATCCCAACACCCCAGGTTTTGATACCCAAGAAATATTTCAGAAGTGCCAAACTAATTTCTCTGCCATCGTCCTCAAGATGCTCTGAACACACAGAACTAAAACCAGCCTTTTTCTCTGTTATATCATGCATACCCCATGGACAATGTGTACATAACGCCCTCCCTGTTTCTATGGATGGTTGTTAAAGGGTAAAGGACTTTCTAAAGGCATTCCAGTTCAGTTAATTAAACATTTATTGACTGTTCTGCAGACAGTGTCATGGGAAATTTTGATCTCAAGGAATTTATAACCTAGTAGGGGTGAATTTCACTTAAATAAATACAGTAAATGCACAATGTGAGGAGACTGTGTTAGGAGTACACATAGTACTGTTAGGACCCGGGGGAGGAGTCTGGGACCTCCATTTGAGAGAGGAAAAGCTTTAGAAAACCAGTGGTGTACAGGCACTCCTTAAAAAGGTGGTGGTTGAGAAATAATTTTACATATTTGTAATCTACAAAGTACTTTCTTTATACTGGAATTTTTTAGTACCCACCATTGCTTTTTGCAGCAGGGATTATAGTATTTGTGTTACACATCTGGGAGCTAAGCCTGAGAGACTTGCCCAAATCAGAGCTTTCTTTGACTGAGATTGAACCCAGTTTGACTAACTCTAGATCGTGTGCTTTTTTTACTCTATTACATTAAGTCAGGCAGAAGGAGGAGCAAACCATGTGGAGAGAACTACATTCGCAAAGGCAGTGAGGTGGCTAGGATAGTGCATGCAGTAGCTAGTCTGCAGTACCCTCGTATGATCCCCACCTACTGGTATTCAACACTCGCCCCAGATCACACTAGTCAGTGGCACAGTGAAAACATGCAGTTTTGTCTCTGAATTCTCCAGTCTACTGGTCTTCCCACTGTATCATTTGGTCTCTGATCTTTAAGCAGAACAGCTGAAGTCTATAAAGTCACCTGCATGACCAACTGTACCCATGGTATAGAAAGGTCATCTTCAGAGACAAGTTCTCCATAGGACATCTGTTAGTTAGCCCTTACAATGTTCAAGCAAAATCCTAAGATGTGGGGTAATTTTAGGCCACACATTTTAAACCTGGATTTCACTTCACTTGAAAGCATTCACTCCAGCAATATATCTCTCCTGAGAAGGTTGTAGCTTAAAGGTCATGGCTATTCACTGACACATTAGGTAGAGGACTTCCAAGCCCTAAAGGTCTCAAAGATGCAGAATGTGTCTGTCACCTGATCCTTCCTGTGTATCCTGGTGAATCACAGGCAATCACTCTTCCCCAGTGCTATAAGTGGATGTCAGGGTTTTTCTGACAATTAAATCCTTTTGACAATCTGGCTCCACTAGAAAGCCGGAGAATAGAGGTTTCAGAGCAGGGCTCCCCCACTGCACACTTTCCCCTTGCTTGTGTTTGGGTGAAATCTAAACATCGTGTGCTCTCACACCATGTTCGCTTGCTCCTGGTGGTAACCCACAGATCTGTGCCTAGCACACTCTTCAGACAGGCCATTTTGTCTTTCAGGGGCTCATGCTGGCCTTGTAGAAATGCTAGAAGTATGAAGGGCTCGACTAATTAGAAATATGAAAATAAAGTATGATTCCTAGGATTGCAGAAAGAGCCAGACACTGATTTTAAGATTTTCAGACTCAAAATAAGATGAGACAGATGTATTTGGGTATTTAATCCCTTCGTGATTGATCTGCAGGTCCAAATGGCATGGAATCCAGTTAATCTGTAAATACTCCATATGCAAGAGACTCTCCACAAGCACTCTGCTGTTAAAGCTTTTTACTGTCTCCCTCATGCTTACAGAATAGAAAATAAGGTTCTTAGACTCTAGGGCAATCTTTTTACAATCTGTTCAACTCCATTTAAGTAAGATTAATTACTCACTTTTTTAAAACCCGTACTGAATTATTTACCTATTACTGAGAAACAAGTTAGCCTAAAACTTAGAGGCTTAAAACAACAACAAACATCTCACATGGTTTCTGTGGATCAGGAATCTGAGAGCAGTTTGGATGATTCCAGCTCAGAGACTCCACTGGGTTGCAGTCATGATGACCAAGGCTACCATCATCTGAAGGCTTGATTGGGACTGCAGGGTCTGCTGCCAAGATAGCTTTCATGGAGCCTTACCACATGGACCCCCTCCTCAAAATGCTTGTCTCTTATGACATAGTAGTTGCTCCTCCTCAAAGTGAGAGGCAGGAAAGGCAACAGCAAGTCACAATGACTACCTTTGACCTAGCCTCAGAATAACATATCCTTATTTCTGCAATATCGTATTGGTCACATAGAGCAGCCCTGTCCAATTTGGGAGGGCACTGCAATCCTAGGAATCCTACTTTATTTTCATATTTCTAATTAGTCGAGCCCTTCATACTTCTAGCATTTCTACAAGGCCAGCATGAGCCCCTGAAAGACAAAATGGCCTGTCTGAAGAGTGTGCTAGGCACAGATCTGTGGGTTACCACCAGGAGCAAGCGAACATGGTGTGAGAGCACACGATGTTTAGATTTCACCCAAACACAAGCATAGGGGAAAGTGTGCAGTGGGGGAGCCCTGCTCTGAAACCTCTATTCTCCGGCTTTCTAGTGGAGCCAGATTGTCAAAAGGATTTAATTGTCAGAAAAACCCTGACATCAACTTACAGCACTGAGGAAGAGTGATTGCTTGTGATTCACCAGGATTTACAGGAAGGATCAGGTGACAGACACAATCTGCATCTTTGAGTCTTTGAGACCTTTAGGGCTTGGAAGTCCTCTACCTAATGTGTCAGTGAATAGCCATGACCTTTAAGCTTACAACCTTCTCAGGAGAGATATATTGCTGGAGTGAATGCTTTCAAGTGAAGTGAAATCCAGGTTTAAAATGTGTGGCCTAAAGTTACCCCACATCTTAAGATTTTGCTTGAACATTGTAAGGGCTAACTAACAGATGTCCTATGGAGAACTTGTCTCTGAAGATGACCTTTCTATACCATGGGTACAGTTGGTCATGCAGGTGACTTTATAGACTTCAGCTGTTCTGCTTAAAGATCAGAGACCAAATGATACAGTGGGAAGACCAGTAGACTGGAGAATTCAGAGACAAAACTGCATGTTCTCACTGTGCCACTGACTAGTGTGATCTCGGGCGAGTGTTGAATACCCCTTGGTATCTATCAATTTCCTTGACCATAAAATGAGGGAGGATTGGATTAGATCAGGGGTCCCCAAACTATAGCCCCGCAGGCCGCATGCGACCCCCTGAGGCCATTTATCCAGCCCCCGCCGCACTTCCGGAAGGGGCACCTCTTTCATTGGTGGTCAGTGAGATGAGCACAGGATGCATCCGCACCCATAGTTCCCATTGAAATACTAGTCAGTTTGTTGATTTAAATTTACTTGTTCTTTATTTTAAATATTGTATTTGTTCCCGTTTTGTTTTTTACTTTAAGATATGTGCAGTGTGTATAGGGATTTGTTCATAGTTTTTTTTATAGTCCGGCCCTCCAATGATCTGAGGGACAGTGAACTGGCCCCCTGTGTAAAAAGTTTGGGGACTCCTGGATTAGATGATTCCTAACATTCCTTCTAATTGCAACTTTCCGTGACTTGTCATTCCTTTTATGGAATCTCTTCATCAAAGATGAGATACCATGTATCTCTGGGAAGAGTTTAAAGTGATAAGCATACTCTATTTGTAAAGAAAATAGAACAAATATTATAACCAAAAATGTTGCTTGGAAACTTTATGCACTGTTATTAGTGTCCATTTGCTTAGTTTTCTGTGTAACAGGAGTATTCCTTTGTAATTATAAGAATTATTTGATTTCTAAAACTCATAAAGGTTATAGTGGTAAGAATTAGAAAGGATGACTACCATTGTATGCATTAATAAGTAAGCAAGTTGAGTCTGTGCCATAGATATCATTCAGTGTGTTTTATATTCTAATAATTGCAATTTTATGACTCATAAACAAAATCTGAAATGACAGAGGAAAAATTACCACATACAGCATAGATACAGAAGGGATCATAATAGAATATTATGAAAGATTACATGCCACCAAATTCAATTTAGAAGAAATGGATACGTTCCTAGAACTATACAATCTTCCTAGATTGAATCATGAAGAAGTGAAAACCTAAATAGACCCATAGCAGGGAGGAAATAGAAACAACTTTCAAAATCCTCTCCAAAAATAAAAGTCCGGGACCAGATGGCTACACTAGTGAATTCTACCACAAACATTCAAAGATTTGGTACCTACCCTTCTCAAAGTCTTCCAAAACATAGAAGAAGCCATACTTCCTAACACATTTTATGAGGCTAACATAACCTGGTACCAAAACCTGGCAAGGATAACAAAAAGAAGAAAACTACAGTTTAATATCTCTAATGAATAGAGATGCAAAAATCCTAAAAAAAAAAAAGATACTAGCAAATTGAATGCAAAATACATTAAAAAAATAATATATCATGATCAAGTGAGATTCATTCCAGGAGCACAAGAATGGTTCAACATGAGTAAAATCAATCAACATAATACACCCCATCAACAAAACAAAGTAACAAACATATAATTCTATCAATAGATGCAGAAAAGGCATTCAATATGATACCATCTCCATTATGTTTAAAATACTCAATAAAATGAGTATAGAAGGAAAGCACTTCAACATAATAAAGGCCATATATGACAAAACATCAGTCAACATCATACTAAATGGTGAAAAAGTGAAGGCTTTTCCTCTAAAATCAGGAACAAGACAAGGCTGCCCACTCTCTCCACTCTTATTCAGCATAGTTCTAGAAGTCTTAACCAGAGCAGTCAGGCAAGAGAAAGAAATAAAAGGCATTCATATTGGGAAAGAAGAGCTATCACTTTTTGCAGATGACATAATCCTGTATGTAGAAAACCTCAAAGACTCCGTCGAAAAACTATTAGGAACAACCAATACAGTAGAGTTGTGGGATACAAAAGTCTACTGATCTCCTATATGCCAACAATGAAACTTCAAAAACTGAACTGAAAAAAACCAATTCCCTTTACAATTGCAATAACAACAAAAATACCTAGGAATAAACTTAACAAAGGATGTGAAGGACCTATATAATGAAAACTATAGAACATTATCGAAAGACATTGAAAAGACACAATGAAGTGGAAAAATATTCCATGTTCATGGGCCAGAAGACTCAACATAGTAAAAATGCCCATGTTACCCAAAGCAGTCTATAAATTTAAAGCACAATCTACAAATTTAATGCACTCCCCACTAAAATCCCAATGTAATTTTTAAAAGATATACAAAAAAAAATCACCTGGTTTGTATGGAATCATAAATGACCCCAAATAGCCAACGAAATCTGAAGGAAAGAGAATTAAGATAAAGTGTCACACTACCTGACTTCAAATTATACTACAGAGCCACAATAATCAAAACAGAATGGTATTGGCAGAAGAACAGACACACAGACCAATGAAACAATCAAAAGCCCAGAAATCACATGTATATGGACAAATAGTCTTCAACAAAGGAGCCAAAACACACAATGGAGAAAAGAAAGCCTGTTTATAAATGGTGCTGGGAAAATTGAAAAGCCACATGCAAAAGAATGAAACTTAACTATATCTTGTCCCCATGGACTAAAATTAATTCAAAATGGATCAAAGACCTAAATTTAAGATCTGAAACAATAAATTATATAGAAGAAAATAGGTACTAAACAAGGCGTGGCCAACACTTTTTGCCCCCGGGCCCGATTAGAAAGAAAACTTTTTTCACAGGCCGGATGAAATATTAAAATTAAAAAATTTTAAATACAAAAATGATTGTTTAAGTAAACAAAATTTTATTACGTAATTTGTTTATGAATAAATGTAAGAGTGAAAAAGATTTTAATATACAATATTATTTTAATAAAATATAATTATATACCGTATAAACATCCAAACTGTGTCGCAATCAATCGAAACAATATTTAATTAATAGAATGATCTTGAAGGGGTTATATTGCAAATAAAACAATTATTTCGTTTTACAAACAGTCTGGACACTTTTCAGTTATCAACTGTAGCTATTGTCTGTGCTACAGTGCCACTTGATTCAGCACACTTGACCACAAAAATAACAAATTGTCTGACCTTGGGTGCGCCCTGGCAAACTCCGCCTAAAAGAATGTGGGTTTCACATCGCTGCTAAACGTCAAACAGTTCATATCGAGTACGGACGAGTACAAAAGTTGTAAATCTTTATAATGGAATTTTTAAAAAAAATAAAGAAGTATCGCGAATCCATTTGACCAATTATTGGACGTTAACCCTAGAGTAGTCACACGCAGAATTCTTTTTTGCGTATCACTATCTTCTTAAATATCTCAGTTTCCAATAATTAAATATGCTTCTGCTTCTGAGTAGCTGAGATTTTAAAGTAGCGGAGAATATTAAAAATTTAATTGCGGGCACATAAACTCATTGCCCGTGGGCCATATGTTGGCCATGCCTGTACTAAACTTATGGACCTTGGCTGTAGAGAACAATTTATGAATTTGACCCCAACAGTAAGGGAAGTAAAGGTGAAAATAAGGAGTGGGGCTGTATCAAACTACAAAACTTCTGCACGGCAACAGAAACTGACAACAAAAAGGCAGCCAACTAAATGGGAGATGATATTTATAAACAACAGTTCCAATAAGGGGTTAATAGCCAAAATATTATAAAGTACTCACCCTCCGCACTTCTCTCTCTCTTTCTCTCTCCTCTCTAAAATAAATAAAATCTTTAAAAAAATGGCAACTCTCACAAAGCAAATAACCCAATTAAAAATGGGGAGAGGACCTGAACAGACATTTCTCCCCTGTGGCCATACAAACTACAAATAGATACATGAAAAGATGCTCATCTTCACTAGCTACTAGAGAAATACAAATCAAAACCACAATGAGATACCCCCACACACACCTGTTAGGTTGGCTATTATCATATCAATAACACAGGTAATAGCAAGCATCCGAGAGGCTTGGAGAAAAAGGAACCCTCATTCACTGCTGGTGGGAATGCAAATTAGTACAACCATTATGGAAGAAAGTATGTTGGTTCCTCAAAAAATTAAGAATAGAACTACCATATGACCCAGTAATCTCTCTATTGGGTATCTACTCCAAAAAACTAAAAAATGGTACGCAAAGACACATGCACCCCCATGTCATCGCAGCATTATTCACAGTGGCAAGGAATGCACGATGTCCCCAGGTATCTGAACATGTGCATACATATTAGTCCACATATGGACTGGCCTTTTCTCCATACTTTACATTACATTTAAGAAAATGAGTTTCTCAAGCCAAGTGTTCGTCAGTGGATTAAAAAGCTGTGGTACATGCACACAATGAAATACTACTTGGCCATGAAAAAGAAGGAAATCTTACATTTTGTGACAACATGGATGGACCTGGAGACTGTTATGCTATGTGAAATAAGCCAGGCAGAGAAGACAGCTATCATGATCTCACTCATATGTGGAATCTAAGAAACAAAATGAACTAAGTAACGAAATAGAGGCAGAGGCGGGGTCACAGGGACCAGAGGGACAGCTGTCAGAGGGAAGGGGGATGAGGGGATGAGATCAGAGAATGTGAAGGGATTAGTGAAATTATATAAACATAACACAGAAATACAGATAGCAGGCAGCAGGCCCCAGAGGAAAAGGGGGTGGGAATTGGGGGGAGGGGGGCAAAGGGGCATAGATAGGGACATGGGGAAGGGGGGAAGGGTTGTACTCAGTGGGACACTTGAATCCATGTTAACACAATAAATTAAAATTAATTTAAAAAAATAAGAAAAAAATGTGTTTCTCATCTATATCCATGAGTTTTTCTCTCTTTTATTTTATTTTATTTTTATTTTTTGCTCAGTTGGTAGGTGGCGGGGAGGGAGGTGGATAGTGGATATAGGGGGAATAAATGGTGATGGGTGGAGACTTGACTTGGGAAAGTGAACACACAATATAGTGTAGAGATGTGTTACAGAATTGTGCACCTGAAAGCTGTATACTTTGTTAACCAGTGTCACCACAATAAATTCCATTAAAAAAAAAAAGACACTGTATTTCTTTGGTAACCATAGACTTATACTAGGTTTCAGCCATGCCTTTGACTGCCATTAGTCAATGGAGTTTAACCTTTGCTGCCCCGTCTTCCTCCCATTCTCCCCAGTATTTCTCCATAGAGGAGATAAGGGCATCATTTAGTGTTGGTGGGAGAGAGGTAACAGGTCTGTATTGACATATTCACAGCCTTGAGGGCTTTGAGAGTGCGTCTGTGCTAAAAGTTTATATACTTTGTCCACATTAATAGCAACATAGCGGGGATTTTTTCCCTTTCCTAAAGTAAACAGTTCTCTTTTCCACTGAAGGAAAAAATAAAAAACAAAAATTCTAGCATCTGCCGTTGAAGGCTGTCGTGAAACACAGAGCTGGATTGCAGAAGGAAGGGTGATAAGAAGGGGGTAATTAGGTGGTCGTAGGTACCCCAGGAATGGAATGACTCTAGAGGTAAGTGTGTACTCCTTGGTTCAGCTGTGTGCGGTTATAGGCAGTCATCTAGGGTTTCTCATGGATGAAACTGCTCCTAAGCAAATATAAAATTCGTACTATGCTCAAATTGTTTCTGAATATATCAATTTTATTGAAACACATTTGTTTTCTCAAAACAAGCATTGTAGCATAACTGACTTGACAAGTCCATTCTCAGAGGGTTCCGCCCCTCCCTTTCTTTTTTATAATACTTGTTGCCGTCTGTAAGATGAGGGGCATATGAAGATGACTTTTTAAATATATATTTATTTCTTATATTTTATGATATTTCAGGTAATATTACAAAAAATAATGTAATGCGTAAAATTGCCCTTCCAACCTCACAAAACACATGCTAACTTTTTTTAGGCCACATAAAAATATCCCATGTATCAAAACGACTTTGTCAGGTTGGCAGGTTCTCACCCCATCACACCCCTACCTTTGAGGCAAGCCAGGTGGGGCCGAGTCACTGATTGACAATGTTGTTCATTTTCTCCCAGACTGTTTTCCTTGACTGACTGTCCTAGTGACTTCTGACCACTTAAGAAACCAGGCTGCCCTCATTTTGTTGCTGCTGCTGCTTCCTGAACCCTGGCACAAACCACACTTGCTCTATTTCATTCCCCTGCCTGCTACTTCCATTTTACTTTTAAAGCTGAGAAAATGAGGGGGTTTGTATACAGGCCACGGTTACTCCCTAGTTCCTTCATTTCTTTAGTAGATGTCCTCTTTTTACTTCCGTGGATAGAACTATGAGTAAGACTATTACTGTAAGGAAGACACAAGGTGCTGGCCTCCTCCATGGGGAGGCCCGTTCTCCAGCAGTCTTGTTTTATTTGGTCAGTGAAGCCTTCAGACGTGTTATTGGAGATACACGAATCTGAGAAATAACTCCCCAGAAAATGTTCGGGAAAAAAATAAAAACTGCTCAAGATACTTAAACAAAATTGGAAAAAAATATATTATAAAAAATGTTTAGAATGAAATATAGTATTTAATAAAGTGTTCATATGCTGTTATATGGCCTTTAACCCTTCAGAATCATTTCTAAAAACCATGTAATTGGAGGATGTTAATGTGCAATACTGTTTACAATGTCAATTTAGTACAATCTCCTACCCCAAGACAAGCTGAATAATAACAATAGTCATAACGATAATAGTAATAAAACAACGGCAGATAATACCGAGCACTTACTAGGTGCCAGGCTCTGTTCTGCATGGCTTATAGGGAATCATTCATTTAATCCTCAGTACAACCCCATGAGGAAAATGCCATCATTATTACTTCATTTGGGGTAGTGGGGGCGGGGGGAGACTGAGGTTCAAAGAGCTGACTTCTCTTGCCAAATACCACGCAGTAAATTGAGCTGGGAAGCAAATGGAGGGCTGACTGCTTTCAAGCTTACGCTCCTAGTAGAAATGAAGGGAGAGCCAGACAACCCACCTCAGTCACACCTCTCTCATCAGGCAGCTCTTCGTGTCCCTCCCAGTGTTGTTATCTGCTGAAGGGGAAGAAAAAGAATATGTGATTTTTCTTTCTCACGGATTTTTTGTGATAATCTAAAAAGATAGCAGAGGGAAGTTGTGTTTAATAATCATCTATGTGCCAGGGACCATAGCAGATACATTTCACTTAGCATCACTGGTTTTTGCTGTCCCTGCTCTTGTCACTTTGTAATTCTCAACCTCATTGTTGACCCAGAGTCACTGCCACTTTCAGAAGATGGATTAACTGCCATCTGTTCTCACGTGTGGATTTTTCTTGTCTCTATTGCCTGTCTTGTTCAAGGGATTTCACTGGGAATGGGTGATTATTTTTAAACCAGTACATGTTATTTGTAGACAATTTGGGCAAAGGGTTTGAAAAGGTAGTTTACGAGGAGGAAATTCAAAAGGTCATCAAATATTGTAAAAGATACTTACTCTAAGTCAGTGGTTTTCAACCTTTTTGCACTCGGAGGTGAAATTGAAAACTTTCGTCTGCTAGGTCCCTGCTAAATCCTCAGGACCAAGAACATTTCCAGACAATAGTAGGATCTTAATAAATATTTGTTGAATGAATAAAGAAAAAAAAAAACTACATCACAGCATTGAGTATTGGTCCAAAATGAAACAAGTTGGTCCTCAGTGGAACACATTTCTTGTGAGTGACTGAATGGCTTTTAATAGGCTAGAGTTGAACAGCTTCTGATAACTGATCAAGAACAAGTAAATCAGTGAACAATAGAGTTCTGAACTTTAATTCCTTGTTTTGTATCTGGACTGTGAACAACCTTTAATAAAGAGTGCATTCCTTTCTGCCAGGGACAAAATAGAACTTCCTGACAGAAGACAGCAAGAGTATCTGGGCCTCAAAGGGACCAGAGGAAAAGAGGACGAGGGAAAGGGGATGATAGGATGGGATAAACCTGAAGGGAAGGGGGGAGGGTGCTGTAGGGAGGGGAGCAAAGGAGATGTGGAGGGGAATATGGGGGAGAGGGATGCAGTCGGGGTTACCCTAGAATCTATGTAAACACAATTAAATAAATTTTTTAAAAATGAAATAAATAAATAAGAAAGAGTATCTGGGCCTCGTACAAAAGCCAACCCTTCCAAGGGAGTCTCAGATCTCAAATCATTGCACTCGGAGGTGAAAATGACCGCATGCTATTGTCTGTTGCTGCCGTGGTAATCATTGCTGACCTCACAGGTGCTCCCTACTGATATTCTCAATAGGTTCGCTGTACTGCAGAGGCTGTGCGTGCGTGTATGTGTGTGTGTGTGTGTGTGTGTGTGTGTGTGTGTGTGTGTGTGTCTATGTCTTGTTTGTTTGCTAAGTTGTCATGTTTTACTCTTGAGTCCAGAGTCAGAAAGCATCAATGCCTTGCACATAATAAATGTTCAATGAAGATTTGTGGGGTTGGATTGGGTTCACTGGGTTTGGAAAATGATCAGAGGTATGAGAAATTTCCAGATCTCTGTAGTTCTCAAAATGTAGTCCTTGAAACCCATGTTGGTGACTGCTTTGTCTCCTGAACCGTTCGGGCGGCTCCTTAAAGTCACCAGTGAGTGCGTGATGTTTGCAACTCTCCAACCAGCAAAATCATACTGGAGGCCAGGAGAGGGGAGCTGTTTTAATACTACCCTCCTTTAGGGTTTATTATTAAGCTTTTTGGGGGAAGGGAGCAGCATGAACTTACAGGCAACTAACCATTCACCAGGTTGTCTGGTCTCGGTGGGTTGGTTAATCAGTGGTTCTGACACCCAGCTGAGTATAAGCCCTTCATTGGGATTCTGATGCTTGTTGTCCAGATATGGGAACCACCGAATGGTATAATCTGAAGACTGTCTTAAGACATACCAATTCTGAAATGTCCCCAAACGTAAACTGGTATCGTAATTTTATCAGATTTTTGCTGTGTCTCGGATGAAAACAGTCACCCTCATGTTAATATAGTATATTACCTATCGTAGACTATCATGAGCCTTTAAATGGAATCATTTTTTCCAAAAAGGAGAGAAAGAGAGCATCTAAAGTTTGGGAGGTAATTTAATTAAACATTTATATTACATTTTGTGTTTGCAAAATACTCTACAGTTGCCTCTCATTTATCCTTTCAAGACTAGTCACTCCTACCCCCAATGTGCATCTTAAGATTGCTGAGATATAAGAATTCAGAGCAACAGGGAATTTGCCTAGGACAGTGGTCGGCAAACTGCGGCTCACGAGCCACATGCGGCTCTGTGGCCCCTTGAGTGCATCCCTTTGGCCAGCTTAGGAGCACCCAATTAAGTTAATAACAATGTATGTACCTACGTAGTTTAAGTTTAAAAAATTTGGCTCTCAAAAGAAATTTCAATCGTTGTACTGTTGATATCTGGCTCTGTTGACTAACGAGTTTGCCGACCACTGGCCTAGGGCATTGCCCTCAAACCATGTTTTTCATTAGCAGAAGGGCTGATACATGTACAACTTGGCATCTGTGCAGTAGCTGTTCCAGAACCTGCTATGTAGCCTGTGAAATTATACTGAGACTTCTCCATCCAGGGTTCTGCTTTCCATAGATAGATATAATAGATTGGATGCCAGGAATTGTTAATTTACTTTACGGGTGTTTTAAAAAGCCTTATTATGTACTGAGGCAGTATGGTGTGGGGACATCTCCATAGACCAAGAGTGGAAGGGCCGATACTAGGAAGACAAATAATCCAATTAAAAAATGGGCGAACAACCTGAATAGACACTTCTCCACAGAGGACATACAAATGGCCACTAGGCAGATGAAAAATGCTCAACATCACTAATCATCAGAGAAATGCAAATTGAAACCACAATGACATATGACCTCCTACCAGTCAGAATGGCGCTCATCAACAAGTCAACAACCAACAAGTGCTGGCGAGGATGTGGAGAAAAGGGAACCCTCATACACTACTGGTGGGAATGCAGACTGGTGCAGCCACTGTGGAAAACAGTATGGCATTTCCTCAAAAAATTAAAAATGCATCTGCCTTTTGATCCAGTTGTCCCCCTTCTGGAAATATATCCTAAGAATCCCAAAACACTAATTCAAAAGAAGGTATGTACCCTCATTTCCATTGCAGTATTATTTACAACAGCCAAGATCTGGAAATAGCCCAAGTGTCCATCAGTGGATCAGTGGATAAAAAAGCTGTGGTACATTTACACAGTGAAATACTATGTGGCTGTAAAAAAGGAAGAAATCTTATCTTTGTGACAGCCTGGATGGACCTTGAGATTATTATGCTAAGTGGAATAAGGCAGTCAAAGAAAGACAAATATCATGTGATCTCACATTATATGTGGAATTTAATGAACATAAACTGGTGAAAAATATAGAAACTGAGGCATGGGCACATGGAACAGATGGACAGCTGTCAGAGGGCAGGGGGCAAGGGTGAAAGAAGGTGAAGGGATTAGCCAAAAACATACATATATACATACATACAAACATACATACATACATACATCACATAGATGCAACAGGGTGGCAGTAGCCAGAGGAAAAGGTGGGGGGGGGGGTTGAAGACGGGGAGCAGGGCCAAGGTTGGGAAATTGGGGTGGAAAGAGACTTTGCTTGAGGGTGCATGATGCAGTGTGTAGATGCTGTTATATTAATTATATACTTGAAATCTGTGTGGTTTGATGAATGAACCATGCATCCCAATAAATTAAAAATAAATGAATAAATAAAAGAGGACTGGACTCAATGCTGGCTCTATTATTTTCTAACAGGGTGACCTTGATTATGTCAGTAACCTCTCTGGTAAAATGAAGACCTCTGCCCTCTTTGTCTCACAGGTGGTTGTATCAAATGAGTAGCAATGATTATTCTTTGGAGCTTTGGAAATATGCTCACTCCATTCACCGAGGTCTGATTATTCTACAAGGGGTAGAGAAAGCGTGTGCATATGTGTTTTTCCTGAGTCTAGGTCATCAGATGCATCTTCCTCAGGTTCCTCAGTTTGAACAAGCTGTCAGAGTATATCCCAGAATATCAGATGAGAGGGAAAAGGAAAAACAGAAAAGAAAGGGCAGGAAAGGCAGATACTTTTCTCCCCCTACTCTCCTGCTCCATTCAGCACACTGATTTCATTCAGCAATTCTTATCTGCTTTGTAAGCAGTGACAGCCTCTCGTGACAATGTGCATGAACAGTGGAGTGTAATTTAAAAATAAACTCCGATGTAGTTGGCTACAGTGATCTGACAGAGCCCTGGATTTCTCTTCAGCAATGCCACCCATTGGTACCCCATTAATTTAATGGTCCTTAATAATGTCTTCAGGGTAAATCTGAAGTTTACTTTGTTTTATCTGTGAAGAAAGGACCCACAGAGCAGAGGAAAGTGTAAGTATGTTTGCTAGGAAACATATTAACCTGCTTGAGATGCATCTGTTTGCACCCTGACTACATACTGATGTGAGTGATCCTAATCATTAAGTAGTCCTACAAGGATTTCTACTTGGTGATATTTTATTAGCATTTAATTTGAATTACTTTAATAAAATTCCACTCCTTTAAAGCTTGCCCATAATTCAATATTGTCACACATATCTTCTATCAGTATGAATTTGTTGTAAGGTATTATTGTAATTAATTACATGCCCCTCTGTCCTTTGGATACCATCTGGTACAATTATATCCTTTGAGCAAGACTTTTCATTTTTCCTTGTTTTTTTAAGATTAAAAATGTCTTGATACTTAAATGGCATCTCTAAAGTTTAGATGCAGAGATTGTAAGAAGCCAACTAGGGAGGTAGGTAATTAGTTATCTCTACTATGACTAGATTTCAGTCTAAGGCAGAGCCAGCTTCTTCCCTGAAAACGTGGTTATTTCTTTTTCTTTTTCTTGAATTTATTGTGGTGCCACTGGTTAACAAAGCATACGGGTTTCAAGTGCACAATTCTACAACACATCATCTATACACGGTATTTGTGTTCATCAGCCCTAGTCGAGTGTCTGTTTTCACCATTTATCTCTGCTATACCTTCTGCCATGTCCCCCCACCTCTCCTCTCCCTGGCAGTCTCCACATTGTTGTCCATGTTTATGAGTCTTTTCTCTCTATTTTTTTTGTTCAGTGCCTCCATGCCTCCCCACCCAGCATCCCCTGACATCTGTCAGCCTGCTCCCTATTTATGAGTCTCTCCCGTGTTGCTTGCTTGTTCATTTTGTTCATGAGATTCCATATATGAATGAAATCATACAGTACTTGTCTTTCTCTTCAATTGCATAAACAAACCTTTATTTATAAAACTTCTTCACTGTGCTTGACCTATTGTGAACATTGATAAAATACTTAATGAATGAAGGTATGAGAGTATATACATCTTGGGCATTTTCCCTCATCTTTCCTATATACTCTTTTAATATCGAGCAGTCTGTATCACAATAGGAATTCTGCAAGAGGATTGTATTGAAAGCACTATTTATGTTCATCCCTTTTATCCACCTGCTCATCTTTCAAATACAGTGTGTCCGTAAAGTCATGGTGCATTTTTGACCGCTCACCAGTCAGAAGTGCACCATGACTTTACGGACACACTGTATTTTGGGGAAACCTATGAAACCAACCAGGCATAGAGAAGAGACAAAGTCCTTGCTGCTCTATGTGTCATATTTAGTGTACAGCCACTCAGCTTTTAGTGGAGCGATTGATACAGCTTTCTGTCTCTCACTATACTCAGAGTTGCTATGTGCTTGGTCCAAATCCTGTCCCAGGCATCCTCCTGTGGTTACTACTTTGTGCCTCATTGAGACACTAGTTACAACAAGGCAGGTGCTGTGGACATAGCTGATTCTCTCTTTATGTTTGTGTCTCTTATTTTTCACTACATGCTTCAATTGTGTAACATTTAGGGATGATCCATTAGTAAGGATCCACAGTTCTCAGTAAATAGAGTAGCTTTGTACTAAAATTAATAGCTAATATTTTTAGCATTTGCTCTGTCCATGCCAGACACTCTTCTATAGACATCTCCTATATTCTCTCATTTAATCTTCATAATACCCATAGAATGAGTGTCATTATTTTCATTTGACACTTAAGGAAACTGAGTCACACAAATATATTTGCACAAGATCATTTCACAAAGGCAAATTCTTACTTTTTTTAAGTCAAGTCATTTTGCCATCCTCCTTTCTTTTCAGATTGTTTCCATATGTTGCCTTACTTGGTCTGACACACTCATGCCCATTCGTTTACATGGGAGAAGTGAGGCAGATGAGGGTGTCTTTGCTGCGATGGCTCCTCAAGTTAAGGACTGTACAGTACTTAAACCCAGGGCTTCAGAATCCTGGTCCACAGCTCTTCCTCTGGATCTCTACAGAAGACTTGAACCTCTCAGTCAGACTGGAAGACTTGGAATCTTAGTGTCTTTAAGCAGTTACTGGGAGAGTATTATAAATGGAACATTGTAAATGTAGATGGAATGTACTCCATTCCATCTAGTCTAAGACGTAGAATATTCCAAATAAGCATCTCAACTTTTCTTTCTGTTTCTTTGATAGATTAATATCTAGACTCTGTCTTTAACAGTTCTAGAGTGAACAGCCAGTGCTTTGAACAAAGAACCAGCACTAATTGGGAAATAAGTCACATAGTTTTCTATAACTAAAAGGGAAAAACTCCCACAAATTTATCTGTCATTTTAATACATTCTTTCCTCTTTTATAGTACATTAGCGGTGTCTCAAAGCAGCTCCTCTCTCTGTGAAGGTGCTCACAAACTCATCTTCCTTTACATGTCATGAAACTGCATAGAGCACTTCTTTTGACAGGAAGCTTCACTTCTTGCTATTGAAAACCGTCACAACAGTCATTATGTCTGGTTTTTGAGATTTCCTGGAGTTAGGAGAACAATAGTTAAAACGGCGATGTCAGAATTCTGGGCTTTTATAATGAATACTAAGGGAAATTTTTTCTCTTGAGTTTATAAGAAAAAAGTAGGAATATTTGGGAGGCTAGAAATAATGAGGCAATGAACTTTAATGCTTTTAAAAATGGAAGGTTCTTTCTAATCTTTGATAGTCGAAAAATTTTAATTTTATACCATGGTTCCCATTTTCTTGTTGCTGAGTTAAAAAGGACTAAGGGAAATTTCTCTTCACTTGTCCCCCCGACCCCCAAAAGACACATTTACAGTTTTCTGTATTGTTTGATTAAACATCATTTATAATTCTTGGATCCAGTTTATTGTTTCTTAGTTTCTATATGTGTACGGGGCTCTGAGGCTTACAATTTCTAATTTAGCAGCAGTAATTATTTCTCTGATTCCTCCACCTTCAAGGGGGGAAAAAACAAGTATTAGGAAGAGGTGTTTCTTTTCTGTGTATTGCAAAGTGTGTTTTCACATTTTTAATCTCAGTTTATATAGCTCTAATATTATTTCTTAAGTACTAATGAAAGTTTGCTATATGTTTACCAAGTAGAACCCATTAAAAGTGTAAGCTTTGTAAAGAATTTATGGGAGCTGCTGCAGCCACTTCTGCAGTTTCTCGCTGACCACAAGAGCAGGTGGATTGAGACACTCCTGTCACAGGGTATACCCAATTGGTAAAAATAACCTGATGGCTTAATTTAAAAAAACTAATAATATGAAAGCACTTATGAATCATTTACATACTTTTAAAGTATAAGTGAGACTTAGTTTTAAAATTAATCATCTAAACAGCTATATGTGAAAATACTTTCCTTTCTATATTCTGATTCCTAAATATCATTTTTTAAAGTAATCATTGTTTAGTTTCTACAGATTCTTCCTGAAATGATTTATTGGTTTATTTATCTATAAACACACACATAGATATGCACATACGTATATATGCATACAGATGTGCACATAGCACAGATTTATACTTGTATATGTATATATGGAAACATACATGGATTGCGTTGTGCAATATACTTAGCAATATCTTGAATGTCTGCCCATATCAGTACATATAGGACTACCTCATATTACTGGATATATAGTATTTCCTTGTGTTGGCATGCTTTTACTTAACTTACCTTCTATTTATCAACATTTGGGTTGTTTCCAGATTTATTCTCTTATAAGCAATGCTGCAGTAAATACCCTTAGACATATCTTTTATATTTTTTGGTAAATATATTTGTAGAATACATTCAAAGAAGGGGACTTACTAGTGAAAGTGTATGCATTTTTAATGTCACTAAATAATATTAAATTGTCCTCCAAAATTCTTTTACCAATTTTTAGTTTACAAACATTATATTAAAATGTCATATTTCTCCATACCTTTGACAGCATTGGATATGGCAAAAATTTTTGTTAGCTTGTATGACAGGTGAAAATGGCATCTTTTAATATGCATTTTTAGTTACTTCTGTGTCCGTTGTTTGTTTCAGTAAATGCTTACTGAGCACTTACTATGTACCATCATTGAAGTAGGATCTGGGAATCAAAAATTGTCCTGCTGAGTCATGGAAGTGAAAAAGACACCTCTTTTTAGAAGAAACCTAAGGGTTGCAAGCATAGAGGATTGGGTCTTTTCTTCTCGCTGGCAGAAGGAGGCTGTCTCTTAAAGGAATAGAACTTTAGGTTCTACTTGTGGCCTAAATTGGCACCTCCCCTCCTGTGTCGGTGATTGCTTTCCTTATAGAAGGCAGTGGCTTTTGATTTTCTCCAGGACCTGGCTTATCTTGTCAGCTGATTTTAGGAGCTAGCGTTTGCTGTTTGTCTCAGTTCTGAAAGGGCACCAGGCAAGCATGAAATCCTATCAATAAAACAACCCAAGGGCTGGAGAAGCTCAGTTTATTCATTGGTCAAGCTCCTCCACATCTATGGGTTTTCAGGCAGTGTTTCATTTTAAAGCACCCAAATTATATTAGAGGCACTATGAATATTTCTTAAGAATTTTTTGAAGAGGGAAAAATGTGGATATCGGTCATTTTGGACCATGTTGGTTCCTAATAACAAAGTGAGTATAAAGTACAATTTCTAAGTTAAAATACCTGGTTGCTGCCTGTTTAATAAATCAGTAGGAGAATCCTAAATACACGACATAATGGGTGGATAAACCCGATTTTCTGAATAGAGGCAAATATATTGATAATTGAGCTCTTCTTAAAGGTGAGGATGAGCGAGATCTGAGGTTCTCTGAGAACTGAAAATTTCCTGGAGTTAGCTCAGAGTGAGGCCCTTAGAGCTGGTCTACTCTTGGGTCATTGCCTTGAACCATGGACATTTTTTTTACCTTGGGGCAAGAAGAGGCTCCTGTTTGCCCAGTAACTGTGCATGCTACACACCAGTGCCCTGGGAGGCTGACTTGGCAGCTGCCCTTCTCACAGCCAGCCAGCCCCTGAGTGTGTTTTAAAAGATGAAGAGAAAAAAAACTAAGCCCCTTTAGAAGGCCTGGAACAGGTTAGTAGCTTCTAGGCAAGTTAAAGTAATTCAGCGACCTTGCCAAACGTCTACCATGAAAATAGGGAACTTTCAGGGAAGGGGAGTGAGACGGTGGTGCATGTTGGTTGCCATAGGAATGTTTCTCTGATTGGAACAAGACCACAGAGTGGAAAGAGCAAGATGGCTGCATTTGTGGTTCTTTCTGCTTGGCAATGGGGGCCCAGAATGGGCGGTGGAGCAGAGGTAAACCAGGGGGAGCAAGAAGTGGAACCCAAGGTTCTCTCTAGAGGAAAGGCCATGGGAAAGGTTTAAGGACCTCTGAAGGGAAGAAGGGGTTCAGCACATGAGATCCTAGGTGCCTTTGAAACTAATGGTTTCTGAAGCTAAAATGGGGAAAAGAAAGAATAGGTTAACGGAGGAGAGTCACGTGATGAATGCTAATGCTATTCTGAAAACCTGAGATTTGTAGGAGAAATTATAATCCAGAATTAAGTCAGGCAGAATTCCAGTTCAACTCTGGAATACACCTGGGTTTAAATAAGATAGAGATTTGAAATAGTGAAATTTAGTGGAAAAAATTACTTAATTTGAAGGTAGGTTATTTTTTATTTATATAGATGTATGCTAAATTATGTGTTTATTTTAATTCATAAAACAAAGGTAGTGATTAAAGATTTGTTAATGAGTTATACTGCTGCATTTATCAAGTTCTGTTTTAATAGGGGAAAAAGCACAGTTAGCCAAATTATGTGCTTCTGGTGTCAAGCCTTATAGAGACCTGAGGTGGGCTTGCGGCCCCATTAATAAGTACCTTACACATCTGATAGCAGCTTGCTCAGGGCCCAGGCAGCAATAAGCAGCTCTTAGCAAATGTTAAACTGTGAATGTCCTGTTTAACTCCTCTGTGGTTAATTGGTTACCAAGCTTTTAAAATGGAGGTGATGGCTAATTCTTGCCTCTCTGGAATGGTTTATGGATGCTGCCCTCATTGAATATAATTTCTGGAAGTGGTATAAGACCCCCAGGTACCTATTTTGATAAATGACAAGCTTACCTTGTCTTTCAATGGTGATTTAGGTAAAGGATTTTTCTATTTTCAGGTTACAATCTTAAGTAGAACTTTCTTTAACTTCATGTTTTACTTGTGCATATGAAGAATATATAACTTTATTATTATTTGCCATAAATTGATTTACATTCAGAGGTATTAAAATTTTTTTTTCTCTAGAATATACACATATATATTTATATATAATGGGAATATATGTACTTGTTTCTTTATATGTGTTTTCTTTCTTGAGTCATGTAAAAGATACTTACTCTCAAATATTTAAATGCTGGTAATGCTTAAGTAAGGATGCCTGAGGACCCGTCTGAGGAGGCACTGTGCTGTGTTTCAGGGCTCACTTCCTTGGTCAGGTCTTGGGAATATCAATATTATTTTCACTTTAGAATTGATGTTGGTTGGTTGGTTGACCACAGTTAACTGATCTGTGGCAAATTTGTAAACTAAATGCCAAATTTTAATTTATTGGAAGAGTATATTTAGAAAGACTGTGTTTGGACTCTTCAAATGTTATAATCTCTCCCTAATTTGAAAAAGCCAAAATATATACTACCTGTAATGTTCTAAAAAAAAAGAAAGTGACTGACCAGGCAGTGGCACAGTGGATAGAGCGTCGGACTGGGATGCAGAGGACCCAGGTCCGAGACCCCAAGGTCGCCAGCTTGAGCGTGGGCTCATCTGGCTTGAGCGAAAAGCTCACCAGCTTGGACCCAAGGTTGCTGGCTCGAGCAAGGAGTTACTGGGTCTGCTGAAGGCCCGCAGTCAAGGCATATATGAGAAAGCAATCAATGAACAACTAAGGTGTCACAATGAAAAACTGATGATTGATGCTTCTCATCTCTCTCTGTTCCTGTCTGTCTGTCCCTATCTATCTTTCTCTGACTCTCTCTCTGTCCCTGTAAAAAAAAAAAAAAGTGATGTCTTTATCTAGACCTCTAGAATCTAGAGCAGTGCTGTTCGATAAAAATGTAATGTGAACTTCAAATATGAGCCTTAAGTGTAATTGTTAATTTTCTGATCGTCACTTAAAAAGTAAAAGGAAATAGGTAAAATTAATTTTAATGTATTTTATTTAACCTAATATATCCCAAAATTACCATTTTAACAGCAATTAATATAACTCATTACTAGATTTTGCATTCCTTTTTATATTAAGACTTGAAATCCAGTGTATATATTACATTTACAGCACACCTTGTTTGGACGCTTAAGTTTTCACAGAAAACAGATGATCTGTATTTAGATTAAGTTTACAGTTGAAAAGGGAGATTTGTATACCTGAGTTGTCCCAAAGGTGCTTATCAGTTTTTCAATGACTGAATCAGTGTCTATTTCTAAATTTAAATTGAACTGTAACTGAAGTGAAATAAAATACAGTTCAGTTCCTCAGTCATTCTAACCGTGTTTCAAGTTCCTCAGTCACTCAGGAACCACATCCAGCCAGTAGTGGCTTCTGAACTGGACAGCATGGTGAAGATGGGAGGCCTGCTTTTCTCCAGCTTCTTCCCTTCACCTGGGGGGGGCGAGGGGGGGGGGCTCTGTCCGGGAACTCTAACGGGGATGGGGATGGGGATGGGAGAGGCTTCAGAACTACAAAGGGTTTACACTCTCAAAAGGAAATTTCCATTCAAGCTATATTAGAACCTACCTGGGAAGGAGTTATCAGCCAGTTGACAGTACTCTCTCCACCCTTGCTCCTGAACGTGCCCCTTATTGTCTTTGCAACAGGGAGAAACAGGCCAGTGTTGACATTTGCCTCCCTGGTCCTGTACTCCATGCTGGTTCATTTCCATTACATCAGTGCGTTTCCTGGTTGTAGGCCCCCTTTTATCTTTCTCATTGTTTCATTTTCCATGTTTGGTGCTAATTTCTGTTTTACCTCAGTGAAGGATTCAAATGTTCAAATTCCAGTTTACTTCTTTATTAAGGTCATCTTTGCCAAGGTCAGTGGTTGATTTATGTTAATTTGAATAAGAAAAATTTCCTCCTTTGCACCTTACTCCAGATTTCTACAGTTGGCTGGGCCAGGAAACCTTTAACCGTGGAAGTGTCTTTTAGAGGGCAAATCAGGGTTCTTTAATATAGTTGTCTGTGGTCAGAACTGTTAACCTTAAAAGAAGCTCTCTTTTTTTTAGATAGGAGGAATTAAGTGTTATATTGGAACAGTGAGAAACAGACGTGCACCACACAATTAAGTAATCAAATTAAGGAGCCTTTACTACAGAAGCTGGCGACCATGAGTGGACTAGTGTCCCAAAGAGCTCGCTGCCCCTCACACACTCAGGGGCAAGCTTTTAAAGGCATAAACCACATCCTGGTTGAGCTATGGGGGAAGGAAAGATTCCTAGCAAAGTGAGTTACAAAAGCAGAAAAACAAGCCAGTTATTCTTACTGACCTTTTGCAAGGTTCATTTATAGGAACAATTTGGGGAGGAATGCTAATCATTCTTAACGACTCCAGTTATATCTGTAGTCTTGCAAAACAAGCTCTGGGGTCAGGAGTAGAGAGTCCTTAAGAAAAACTAGTTCTGGGGTCATTTAGAGTTCAAGATGGTAGTCAGTAGCAAAAATGGAGTTACTTAAGCTAACAGCCTTGCTTCATAAGAACTACTTAGGTAGATAGGCACATAGGTAAACACTCCTCTTAGCCTTGCTTTGGTCTGAAACTTGTTTGGCACATAGTATAATAGTGGCTCCATCACCAGGAGGTTATGGAGCACAGAAGTTCATTGGTTTCAGTTGGGTACCTGCTATTTTGAGGGACATTACTGAAAACAGTATTGAGATTCACCCTTTGTGTTCTGGAACATATGAAGTGAAAAAAAGGTTTTCCAGATCTAGAGAATGGTACAATATCCAAGATAGTACCAAGTCCTCCCTTGGCAAAAAAGCTAGTTTGGAAATTAGGAAATATTTGACCTGTTAAATCATTTTAAATGAATTTAGATAGGAATACATATTGTGCCCCCTCCCTCATTACCGAGTGAATCAGATTATTTTATTTTATTATTTATTTTTAAATTTTTAGTGAAAGGAGGGAGGCAGAGACAGACTCCTGCATGTGCCCCGACTGGGATCTACCTGGCAAGCCCACTAGGGGGCGATGCTCTGCCCATCTGGGGTTCTTGCTCCATTGCAATCGGAGCCATGTTTTAGTACTTGAGGTAGAGGCCTTGGAGCCATCCTTAGCGCTTGGGGCCAACTCACTTCAATCAAGCCATGACTGCAGGCAGGGAGAAGAGAGAGACAGAGAGAGAGATGAGAGACGAGAGGAGGAAGGGTGGAGAAGCAGATGGCGGCTTTTCCTGTGTGCCCTGGCTAGGAATCGGACCTGGGAAATTCACACGCCGGGGTTGACGCTCAACCACTGAGCAAACCAGCCAGGGCCAATCAGAAAAGCCATTGAATGGCTCTGGCCCTCACTCTGTATCTGTCAAGTGAGAGTGCTACACTAGGTAGTCCTGAAGCCCCTCTTATTCATCATAGGTTTTGTCATCTAGTCTGATCCCACCACTTCTCAGGTGAAGAATCCAGAACCTGCCACGTCACTTCCTGAGATCACATAGCAAGTGGGAGGCAGGTCTCTGGTTCTTAGTCATGAGCTTTTTCCACCCTCAGGGGCTTCATCCTGCGCTTAGAGGACCTTGAACCAGATGAAGATATCCAGAACAATGGCTGGTAATGTTTTTCTCCATAATATTACTCATTTTGTCTGTCCATATCTTGAGGTTGTCCAAAACCTCATATAACTGCTTCCTTCATATAACATAACTGGTTAGTAATTCAGCTGAGACATCTCTGTGGCATAAAGTGTCTCAGTGACATTAAGGAGGAAATATATATTGTATAATGTATTTATGTAATATATAAAATAATATATATTTATATCATGTATAATCTGTAATATATAAAAATTGTATATATGGCAGTTCTTTGCTGCTGAAGATGCATGATAATAAAGGGAAAAGCAGTAGCTGGAATGCAGAATTTAGTTTCTTCAAATATTTACCATTTAAACAAGAACTACCACAGTAAACAAAGAAAAGCAGAACAGAGGGTCCCAGTGGGCTGCTGCTGTTGAAGTTTCCAGTGTCGCTTGGAGGCGCATTTCCAAGTGTTGGAACTGCACTCACAGGAAGCTGACCCTGTTGTTCTCTGGAGCGCCTCTGTTAGCTGGGCAAACCCAAGGGCCTCTGTAATCCTTCAGCTTGTCATTCAGTAAAAAACAATGGCAGAGGAGCCAAGTAAAGAAAAGTTATTGATAGCTTGTTATGTACCAGGCATGAGAAGTACTTAATATATATACAGCTGTAAGCTCATTTATTTTTATAATCACCTTGCAAGATAAATAGGTATTATTTCCATTCTATACATCCATTAAAGTGCTCAGCATCGTTACATAACTTGCCTAGACTCACATAGTTAGTAAGCGGAGATTTTATTTGGCTTTCCACTAATATCTAATAGCAGATGACAATAGGTAGACCTCACTGATTTCATTTTGGTTTTGCTGAATTTGAGGACACCTGATTTGCTGTTGATACAAACATAAATAGACCAAAATGCAAGGTAGATATAGTAATGTAGTAAATTTTATCGATAACCGGGTTGTTAACCTTCATTTCAGAGGTCCTTTGAAGGTGTTGAAAGCAGAAGTATAAAGGATTTTTTTTTTCAAATAATATGTTTATAAACATACTCGCTTATTAGCCTCATTGATCAGTGGCAAAAGGTGTAATGAATCTTAAATCAAATTTAACTTTCAGGACTGGTGCTTGCTGCCTGTTGGGTGAAATACAGTGCCATCATCTTGGTTTTTAAGAAATCATGTTGTTTGGGTTGGTGGTTCTCAGTCTTTTATTTTTTGGGTACATGGGAGGATGAAATTTGCATTTAATGCCCTTCACATAAATATGACAACTGTTCCCAACATCTAATACTGCACAAGAAACTCAGTGTCTTACAGCAGCAACTGGATTTTTTTTTATCACAAATCTGCAGTTTGGGCAGACAGAACTCAATGGAGACAGTTCATCTCTGCTCCACTCAGTATCAGCCAGGTTGGCTTGGAGCTGGGGGGCTGTATTCTGAAGCTCGCTGGCTTACATGCCTGGAGCCTGGGCTGGGAAAACTAAACAGCTGGGCTCCCCCAGCATCTGTTTCTTTGTGGTCCCTCCAGCATAACAACTGCAAGGAAGCCAGACTTCAGTGCTGCTCTTTGCTGTCAAGGCACATGGCCCCAGGGAGAGAAAGTCAGATGGGAACATACCTTGTCTTAGGACCCACCCTAGGAAATTACACAGCATCCCTGCACTGCACTCTAGTTATTGAAGCAGTTACCAAGGCCACTTAAGTTCAGTAGGAGTGGAAATAGATTCCATCTCTTGATAGAGACATGGAAAGTTTCTTTAAGAGCGTGTGGACTGGAAATATTGCTGTGGCCACTTTTGGGAAATACAGCCTGCTGTGCAGGTGAGCCAGACAACGGGTTGTATGCTGGTACCCAAGCCGGATGTGTGTCTGGGCGTTTCTCTTCCACCCAAGGGAACATATTGGCATGCAATCGAAATATTCATTTCCTTATAATTTAAGCCACTAAAATATACACTGTTCAAAAAAGTAAATTAGTTGCAATTTTTTGGTGCTCTACCATTAGAAACAAATTACAGTACTTGTAAGACACTAGTGGATTAGTCTGAGGGAGAGTTGAGACTCTCCCTAAATTTTCCGTCATTGTGGAGTTGTAAGTGCTGCTTTTCTACCTTATGTGCAGAGGTGAACAGCTAAATACTTATGTAAACAACTCTGCTGCATAGGAACCTTCCCATTTGAAACTAAAAAGTGAAGAAAATTGCACTTAAAATTGAATGTTTCCTGAAGGGGTTTGTTCTAGCATTTTATAGCAGCTACTGCTTCCTCTTTTGGAGATGAATTAATTTTTCAAGACACATTTCTCAAAGTTCACAAAATTAGTGTCTTCTCTCAAGCTCTACTTGTCAAGTGTGAGACTCCTGTGGCGTGGCACACAACAGATCTATGTACTTTTGAAAACCCTATAAATTATTTTTTCCACATAAAAGAATATAGAATATATAGGTACAGTTTAAAGTAAAAATACGAATAATCATGTACATACCATCCAAGTTAAGAAGTAAACCTTCACCTTCCCTACCACCTAGAGGTCAAACCATCTGGCTTTTATGTTATCCATCTCCTTTCTTTCCTTTATAGCAGCGATTTCAATTGGTATGTCACAAGAATTTCTAAAACATGCAATCCCTGACTATTTAGTCAGGGGCACTGACCTCTTTTCCTTTAGATTGTCATATAAAAAGAAAAATGACAACAGCAAATACAACGATAGCAGTCTGGTGTGAATGAATCAAAATTATATCTAATCTTTTTTTGTCAGATCAGCAAAAATATATTTCTTGGTGTGGAACAGAATTTTAGTAATTAGTTTGTATGCCATGAGCTGAAAAAGGTTGAAAATTGCTGCTTTATAAAATTACCAGCTACGCCGTAAAATCTTTCACTTGTTAGGTTCTTCTGTAGAGTGTTTTTCATTTCAATTAAAAACCCTTTGTAGAAAGGGCTTACACATCTTGTGTTAGATTTTTCCATGTACTTCGTATTTTTGTTGCGTTGTTGATGGTGTCATTCTGATGGTTGCTGAATATAATATGCAGTTGATTTCTACATACTTATTTTATGAAAATCAGATTTCCTAAAGCCTTATGAATTATAGTTTTCTTTATTCTTTTGGGATTTCTACATAATATATTTTGTGGTTCTTTTTAAATCTTATCGTCCTGGTCAGGCTCTTCAGAACAGTGTTGATAGATATGGTAATAACTGGTCCCTGGTCTTTGCTTCTGATTTTGAAAGGAATGTTTCTTATTATTTTCTTTGTGAAGTATATAATATTTATTGTGGATTTTTCCTTTTTTTGGTATGTATCCTTTATTAGGTCAAGGGAGTTGTTTTCTGTTCTTAGTTTGCTGTTTTAAAAAATATGAATGAATGTTGAATTTTATCAATTTGTAGCTAATGATCTGATGATATGACTTTTCTCTTTTACTTTGTCATTGGGATAAATTACATTAACCAGTTTTCTAATATTAATCAACTTTGCATCCCTATGATAAACTCAATTTGGTCATCATTCAGTTTACTAGTAATTTTTCTACAACTTTTCACCTTTGGGAAGTTGACCTATAGTATTTCTTCCTCATTTAATTTCTTTTTCTTTTCTTTTCTTTTTTTTTTTTTTTTTTTTGACAGAGAGTCAGAGAGAGGGAAAAATAGGAACAGACAGACAGGAATGGAGAGAAATGAGAAGCATCAAACATCAGTTTTTCGTTGCAACACCTTAGTTGTTCATTGATTGCTTTCTCACGTGCTTTGATCATGAGGCTACAACAGACCTAGTAACCCCTTGCTCAACCCAGTGACCTTTGGTCCAAGCTGGTGAGCTTTGTTCAAACCAGATGAGCCTGCACTCAAGCTGGTGACCTCGGGGTCTTGAACCTGCGTCCTCCACATCCCACTCCAAAGCTCTATCCACTGCACCAC
Source organism: Rhynchonycteris naso (assembly GCA_037038555.1). NCBI lineage: Eukaryota > Metazoa > Chordata > Mammalia > Chiroptera > Emballonuridae > Rhynchonycteris > Rhynchonycteris naso. The sequence goes on along the minus strand of CM073004.1, from coordinate 42,567,349 downwards.
CGCCTGGTCAGGCTCTCATTTAATTTCTATTCTAGTTTGTAATCAAGGTTATGAGTTGGGGAGTGTTCCCTCTTTTCTAATACTCTGGAAGATTGGAAAAGAAAGTTTGGAGTGACTGTTTTGTGAATGTCTCATAGAACTCAATGTGATTAAGTTGTCTGAGCCTGGTGATTTCTTTGCTGGAAGACTTTTAATTTCAGTTTAATTTACTCAAAGGTTATATAGGACTATTTAAGTTTTCTATTTCTTAAGTCATATTTGGTAAGTTGTCTTTTTCTATAGATTTGTGCATTTCATCTAAGTTTTCCAGTGTATTGAGTTAAAGTTATTTAGAATATATTCATTTGTAGTTTTTCTTTTAAGCCCTAGGATTATTTATGCATTCCTAATGGCTCGTTGTTTTTTTTCCCTTGATTAATCATGCCAGAGGCTTCTCTATTTTCTTAGTTCTTACCAGACCCAATATTTGGCTTTGCTGATCATTCCTATATTTGTTGTCTTTTTCATTAGTTTCTTATTATCCTTATTTTCTTCTCTACCTTCTTAGGCTGGATGCCTCGCTCATTAATTTTGAACTTTTCTTATTTTCTAATATAAGGTCATAAACTCCCCTGTAAGTATTGATTTGGCTTCATTACTCAAGTTTTAATATGTCTGTTTATTATTGTTCAATGCAAAGAGATTTTCAGTTTCCATTTTTATTTCTTTTGTTGTGAGTTGTTTTGAAATATATTTATCTTTAAACTTCTAAATGTATGGGAACTTTCTGGTTATTTTTTAAAATATATTTTTAATATTTAATAGCCTAAAGTAAAAGATCTTTTGAAATTTATTGAAGATATCATTGTAGCTCAATTTTTAGAATTGTTTAATGTATCACTAATTGTTGCATTTAATATTCAATAGACATTCTATACTATTAAAAAGCTGTTATTTATGCTGCTGTTTAAATCTTCTCTGTCCTTATGGGGTTTTTTTTTTTATCTGCTGAAGCCATCATTTACTAAGAGAGTTAGTTGTATTGCAGTTTCTCCCTCTGGTGATGAGTTTGTCCATTTCTAATTTTTGTTTTGCATGTTTTGAAGAAATCTTAATAGCTACATACAAATTACAATTCTTTTGTGTGTGTCCTATTCCAAGTTTTAGGTGTCTTTAAGCAACATATAGCTATATTTTTGTTTCTTTGGTCTAAAATGTCAAAAATATTTAACTTTAATTGGCAAGTTGGGTCCATTTGCATTTATTGCAATTACTGTTATATTTAAATTTATATCTATCACTGTTTTATGTACTTTTATTAATGTTTTCTATTTTCCGCCTCTCATCTTGCCATCTTTTGAATTAATTATTCCTTTTTTCCCTCTTCCAATATTTCCCCTACATCTTTGAAAGTTATATGCTTTATGTGTACTCTCTGAGTAGCTGTTTTTGCTATTTTAACAGGCACACTTCGAAAAGTTTCTGTTTAATGAGTATGTACCACTCGTGCTCCAAAATGTAAAGACTTACACAGTAGTGGGATTCAGCCAGTTTGCACTGATTCCACAGAACTGATACCTAATTTTTGTGGAGTTCAGCAAACCAGTTGTTAAAATGGCACTTGTAATCTAAGGCCTGGGCAGCCACACATGTGGAAATCATGAATTTACATTCCTTACTCTTTCTTAACGTTCATCTGTGCAACAGCGTATTCTAAGTGCCTGTAGTAATAATGTTCATTCCATCCATAGGTGAAAAAAATGTAAGTATGCCAATTAAGAAGCAATATGGAAATATCTTAAATAACAGTTTTATTGTTTTCTGTCAGGTATTATTTAATATTTTTTCACTAATGTTTTAAAACTCTTATAAATCTAGTTTTGTGTACTTATTTTATTGTTTATTTAAATATTAATTGCATGAAATAATAAACTACCTTTTGGTATATTGTTTTTTTATACTTAAAACGGTCATTAGGGCAGAGAACTGGTTGTTAAATTATTTGAATCCCACCACTGGACTTACCTCTTCTCAGCTTCCCTATTTTTCCTCCACAAATTATACATTTTTCTTATAGTGCTAAGTAGTGTTTGCTTAGTCTTACCAATCTGTTTTTCAATATTTTACCTCATTGTAACTTTCTTCCATTTTAGGGTTACCATCTGTAGTCGTTTTCCTTCTTTCTAAAGTATTTCCTTCTTTCTAAATCAGGTATGTCCTTCAGAATTTCTTTCAGTGAGTCTTTTTAAGATAACCTCCCATAAAATATATCATTGCAGCATAAAGTAAGTAAAGAGTTAGAGATCAGGACAAAGTGTTGAGAGCACAGAGAGGAGAGGCTCAGTGTAGATAGAGGGTGTGGCATGGTATCTCAGGAAGGACTGTAAGTGTATGAGATGTGAAGTCATGGAGGGCTATGGGTGTATTCATGGAACATTCACCATCTTATCTGGCTGGAGCTTATGTCGGTTGATGCCAGATGGAGCTTTAGAGGTTAGCTAGTTTAGTTGGTTGGTTGTGAAGAGTCTTAAATACCAAACTGAAGATAACGGAGAGTTGGGAGAGGTTTAAAGCAGCAAAGTGACATGATTAGATGTGTCTTTAGGAGTAAAATGTGTGACTGCATGGAGGGCCACAATTTGCAGTAGTCCCTGGAGGGAAACTGTGTAACAAAATCAGGGCAAAGTAAAGGTAGTGAAGAGAAGAGATGAAATTGTAAAAGATGCTGACAAGGTAAAATCTTCCTAGCAGACTGAAAGCAGAGTAGACTGGAGAATGCACTCTTGGGACTTTCATATAGAAGCCTGGCAAATCGAGAGCTCAGGAGGGGCGGCGTACATGTTTGGGGGTGGGGAAAGGTGCCTTTGGGGAAAGTAATGAGTTTAGTTTGTAACATAAACCATTGGACATATTTTTAGGACAGATAGTGGGTTGGTTTTAGAAGAATCAATGTTGAAGGTATTAGGGATATCTCAGTGCTGAGAACTCAGCAACATTTTCTGATTACATCTGGTTGTTCTGGTCATTACTGTTTTTCCTTCTTTTGCTTGCCGAGTTAGAATATATAGAGCTCTGCTTCAGGAATCGAAGGGCCTATTATCAGCAATGAGTAAAATATTAATGGTTGGATTTCAATTACATTTTAGGTCAGTAATTTGAAATGTAGAACTGTCTTGACTACTCTTTGCAAAATTATTGCTACTAAGCAACGATTGTTCTTGGTTGGTGGGACTTCTTGTTTCGGGCGTATTTGTATGTCAGCACTGTTCACAGCCGGCAGATGAGACGCAGTGTCTGAGAGCATCTGGTAAGACAGGAGAGAAAAGATAGAAGAAAGACAGAAGCCGAGCGAGGGAAAAGAGGAAGGGGGGAAACCCACCATTTAATTAAAAAAGTATTTGCAGGGCTTATGCTTCCTACCTGCTGATTTAGCTCATAAGATCAGCCTCTCCCCTGCAGATAGCTGCCTGGCCTATGAGCTCAGGTGAGGGCTTTCTGTTTGATGTGTGAGTCATCACGGTGATTCAGAGACTTATTTGTCACTTGTATCTTTGTGGTGGGTACTACTGAGAGGAGCTTCTCTCTGCCAGGGTGTGAAGTAGCTTTGACAGCAGGTGTGGGATGTGAGCCTGACACCTGAGCGGCCCCTGGTGCCATCATGGAGGACCCTGGACTCAGGCATGCGGAGGGTCCCATCACATTTAGGCATTTCTTAACAGAGCACAGAACTGGCCTGGAAGTTTCGGGGAGAGGGAGTTATGTACTAAAACGTGTTTTCTTTGGGGGGTTGTACTGTTATCTGGCAGACTCATGATCTGAAAGAATTCCTAGTCTTTTTACATTGGCGATGGCGGCTGACCCTTGAAGTCCTGCTGTGTGGATCAGCTGCTGTTAAAATATCTAATCTGTTAGAGTTGACTTCACTACTCAGTAGCAACAGTACCAGGTAAAAGTTAATCAATTCACCCTGCCCCCCCCCAAATAGAATGAGTTGTTAAATTACAGAATGAGTTCTATAATTTTTGTTGTCAGAATTAAAATTATGACAAGAAATTGTATTCCTGTATCTGGATAGATAAGGTTGTCACTATTAGCACCCACCTCTGGATGCCATTGGTAGGGCAGAAAATGAGAGCTGTAGGTGACATACACATGCACATGTGAACAGTTCTGGGGACTTTATACCTAAATTATTTCATTTACTCCATTGTGTTGATCTGGAAACTCAGAGAAGCTCAGGGAGTAAGGAAGCTGTCCACGGTCACTGAGCAGGTACAAGGTGGCCACAGCTCCAATCTGGGTATAAGTGGTGGTAAAATTCATATCACACTGTCTCCAGAAATGTTTCAGGATTTATTTTTTCTCATTTAAGAGAACAAATCTGGTTTCTATGGTGAATTAGTCTCAACCAGCCTTTGATAGAGACTCCATCTTCCCATGCCTGCCCCAGGGTCCAGTCTTTTAACCCCAACAACAACAAAAATGTTTTTAAGGGGAAAAAACCTGAAGAAAGGTATACAGTGTGCTACAGCCAACCCTGCTACATTCTTTGCTTTATACTCTTTCTTGAATGCCCATTAGGCTATTTGTCAGTGATGTCTGAAGCTATTAAAATTTCTGCCTGTTCTTCTCACAGGGACAGATTACACAAGATTCTGAGCAGCAAATATGTCAGCTGTATAAATAGAGGGATTTGTTCCTTATTTTTCCTAGTGATTTAAAATGGACTAAATGCCAAGGATGAGCCAAATGTCAAGCCATCAGGAAAGACAGGAACATATAAAGGTTGTCTTGGGAACAGGTTTTCTTGGCACCCACCTGAAGTAGCTTCTGTGTTCTGCAAGCTTGGGGAAAATAGCCTTTCATTCACATGGCATATTCTGTTGCCTCTAAGAATAATTATAATCACTAGCTTCAACAAGCAGAAGTTACAATACTAGGGCTTGAAGACATGCATGGATAGCCTTTTATTATGGAAAGGAGCTGTGTTGTAAAGGTGAAAATGTGAATACTTAAAAGTTTTTTTATGGCAGTTGGAACTGGAGTGTATATCTATGTCGTGGTCATTTTCCCTGGGAATCATAGGTACCCAGTCAAAAGACTAGAGTATTTTTAGCATAGGCTGTCACCCACACAGCGTATAGAGTGAAGAGCTATGTAGAACCAGAAGTTAGGAGTTATGAAAAAATGAAACAGAAGGTAAGGGGATCATTTAAAAGCAATGACCATAATAACATAGATTGTCATTCATGGGGCAGGCATGATCCACTCTTCAGTGTAGGGTTTATCACTTCTATGAGAACCCACAGAGTTGACTTTTTGAGGAGTACCTATTATTCTCTCTTCATTCAAAAGAATCCTCGGGAGAAAAGAGGAAAACAAAGGGAAGAGGGAGAATCATTGTAGTACAAAGATTGAGGAAGATCTTACGTATATTTGGCACAGGGAGTCCAAACTTAGCTGACCCGTTTTTGTTTGTTAATTTTATGCACCTTTTTGCAGGTAAATGAATTTTGGCAAAGCCCCAGGACCCTCTTGTACTAACTTCTATTGATTTTCTACTAACTTTTTAGAAACTTATGTTTTAAACTGCTCAGAGGCTTTGGTTATCCCCCCTGTGTAATAAAGGAGGCAATGTAGATGATCTGTAACGTATGATTTGTGACCACAGTGGGTAGGTAGGTACACATGAATTTCAGTTATCGTTTTATGTGCTAGCTAGACCCACAATGACTAGGGGAAATCTCAGCAAAGGGCAGGTAGAAAGTAGCTCATTAGAGCTCTGTCTGATCTCTGCCGAGCATGTACAACATGCCAGACCACCAGAAAGATGGGGGATCTTAGCCACTCTCTTTGGCTGTTTCCTTCCCTGGATCTCCCTATTAAATTTCTGGCTCGTCTGCCTTTCTGTGCTTGTTTCAACTAGTATCAACACATCAGGCTACCCATGATGTTAGCCTTTCCTGATTGTTTGCCACTGAGATCACTGTCGTTTCCGACAGTGCTCTGCTGCAAATAAAGTCAGTGCCCTGCTGCAGGGCTGCAAACTGCCCGTTCTCACCGCCATCTCCATCTGCTGTGGCTGGGGAAGCGTTTCCACGTAGCAGAGTTCAGGGGGAAGGGGGTAAGAGATGAGAGCCGTCCGGGCTAAAATGTCATAGCCTTCCACTGTTTTTACTGACATCCAGTAGGTTTTCTTGAATGAATCCTCATTTTGTTGTGTGCCTTTGGTCAATTTCCAGAATTTTTTTTTATTGAGATATTATAGACAAATAACGTGTTAGTTGCAGGTGTACCATAATGATTTGACATAAGTATACATTGTGAAATGATCAACACAACAAATTTAGATAGTATCCATGACCACAAATAGTTACAAATTTTTTCTTGTAATGAGAACTCTTAATAATTACTCTTCTTTGATACTTTCAAATATACAATAAAGTATTGTTAACTATAATCTCAGTGCTATATGTTACATCTCAAGGATTTATTTATCTTATAACTGGAAGTTTGTACCTTTATATGTCTAAATTTTGTCCATTCCCCCAACTCCACCACTCACTGCTTCTGGTAACTGCAATATGTTTTCTGTAGCTATGAATATAGGGTGTGTGTGTGTGTGTGTGTGTGTCTAGGTTCTACACAGGAAAGATTATGTGGTGTTTGTCTCTCCCTTTGACTTACCGTATTTCCCCATGTATAAGATGCACCTCTTTTTTGAAAGATTTGGGGTCTAGAAACTGGGTGCATTTTCTACAGTGGTTGTGGCATTTCAAATGCCATAGATGGAACTGAGGACGAGGCAATATATGAAGACAGTGATTTGTCATCAGACACAGATGAGGAAAAGCTAATGGATGGGAGTTTTGACAGTGATGAGGAGTTGTATGAATTTTATGATGAATAAAACTTGAGTTCAATAACTTTATGTAATATATTTTTTTTCAAATTTCAGGCCCCAAAATTAATCTGCATCTTATACATGGGAACATCTTATACATGGGAAATACGGTACTTCACTTATAATGCCCTCACGGTCCATCCATGTTGTCACAGATAACAAGATTTTCTAGCTTTTTATTGATGAATAGTATTCCATTGTATACATTCACACCACATTTCTTTCTTTCATTCATTCATTCGTTCATTCATTTATGCTTAGATTGTTTCTATGTCTTGACCATTACAAATAGTGCTGCAGTGAACATGGGGGTGCAAATATCTTTTCAAAATAGTAATTTTATTTTCTTGGATAACTACCCAGAAGTGGAATTGCTGGATTGCATGGTGGTTCTATTTTTAATGTTTTGAGGAACTTTTATACTCTTTTCCATAGTGTCTATACCAATTTAGATTCCTACCAACAGTGCATGAGTGTTCCCTTCTCCTACATTTTTGCCAACATTTGTTATTTCTTTGTTTTTGCTAATAACCATTCTAACATGTGTGAGTTGGTATCTCATTGTGGTTTTGATTTGCATTTCCCTGGTGACTAGTGATGTTGGGCATCTTTCAGGAACCTGTGGTCATTTATATGTCTTCTCTGGAAAAATGTGTGATGAGATCCTCTGCCACTTTTATAATCAGATTGTTATTTTGCTATTAAGTTGTGTGAGTTCTTCATATATTATGGACATTAACCCCTTATCAGATAAATTATTTGCAAATATTTTCTCTTATTCTCTAGGTTGCCTTTTCATTTTGTTGCTGGCATCCTTTGCTGTGCAAAAAAAAGCCTTTGGTTTGACGTAGTCTCACTTATTTTTGCTTTTGTTGCCTTTGCTTTTGGTGTTAAATTTAAAAATAATTATTGCCAATATTGATGTCCTCATGTGAATCAGTATGATAATAAAACATCTGCCAGTGCTTTTAACTAACAATCCACGCCCCTTCATTAGGAATTCTACCTGATGAGATTATTTGTCAAGTATAATTATAGGTGGCATTTATTAAGTTTTCACCATATTCCAGGCACTGCCCTAAATGCTTTCAAATCACCCCCCCCCACACACACACACACACACAAAATCCTTAGGTTGTCATTTTCTCGAGTTTTAGAGATGAGGAAACTGAAGCATGGAGAAGTCATATAAGGTTATACAACTAATAAGTAGCAAAAACAGGATTTGAATATAGACAATTGGGCTCCAGAATCTGTGTTTTTAATCCATACTATACTTCCTCTCTTCCCGTGCTGAGAAATCGTTGCATGGGACACAGGTAGCAGGAGATGGCACACACAAAAAAGAAACAAGTACATAGCACTGAAACAGTCTCAAACTCACACCCAGAGCCTCTGGCCTCTTGGAAATCCACAAGTGTCCCTGAGGCGTGAGCTTATCATCTGGGCATTTATATTCCAGGGTTGAATCGAAAGAAAGTCAGTGATTGGAATATGTTAAAGTACTAGAAACTTTCCTTACTTTAGTCTGAAGCCTTGTCAATAGGATCTTTTGAATTTGTCTCATTTCCAGATTTTATGGACTAATACAGTCAATTCATACTTGGCCTGATACTCGAGTACATTGTATTCATTTGGACCTGTTGAAAATAAAGATGCCTGGTATTTATAAAGCACACTTTCATTCGCATTGTTTATTTTTATCCTCATAGTGGCTCCAGAGGCAAGTCTGCTATGAGACAGAACAGTTTGCATCCATCTGTTCATTCCTTCATGTATTACTGTTGCCCAGTGTGGTGAAAGAAATACTGTAATCATTTTCCAGATGAGGAAACGAGGTACAGAGAGATGTACCATTTACCGAGCAGGCAGAAGCAGGGCTCTGGGGTGGAATTCCCGCCGGTCCCTGGGCAGAGCCTTGTCGTGTGCCACGCTGGACAGGGGAGGGCGTCACTGGACTGCGAGTTCCTGGTGCCCTGCCAGCCCTTCTCTGCCTTCCCTTGCCAGACCTTCCTGGCGCACCGTGTGCCCTCCTCTCTCCACCCCTCCCTTCGGGCCCCCTCCTCTCCCCTCCCCTCCAATACTCCAGGGCAGGGGTCCCCAAACTTTTTACACAGGGACCAGTTCACTGTCCCTCAGACCGTTGCAGGGCCGGACTATAAAAAAAACTGAACAAATCCCTATGCACACTGCACATATCTTATTTTAAAGTAGAAAAACAAAATGGGATTAAATACAATATTTAAAATAAAGAACAAGTAAATTTAAATCAACAAACTGACCAGTATTTCAATGGGAACTATGGGTGCGGATGCATCCTGTGCTCCTCTCACTGACCACCAACGAAAGAGGTGCCCCTTCCGGAAGGGCAAGTGCAGCGGGGGCCGGATAAATGGCTCAGGGGTCCGCATGCGCCGCAGGCCGTAGTTTGGGGACCCCTGCTCCAGGGTATGAACATCCACAAGGGAGGGGAAGGCGCATTCTTACTGGCACGTTAAGATACTGGCCAAGTTCCTTCACCTCTCTGCGGCCTCACTTTTCTCACCAGTAAAATGTAGTCAGTATATCCTACCACCACCCACTGAGAAGGTTTTAGTAAAAAAATCAATTAATGACCATTTAATTTCAGTGTTTTCTCAGTCTGGCCTAAGACTCACCTGTTTTGAGAAATCTTTCTTTGATTAAAACCTTTCTCTGACTAGAAACTCCCCTGCTGTGAATGCCGGCATGAATTCTTTGTGCTGGATTAAAGATACCAGTAAGAACTCGTGTTTATTTTAATGTACATATGAAAATACAGATATCTATATAAATATAGCTTAATATACATACATAGATATTTCTAGCTCTGTGCCCTGAGAGGACCTAGAAACAGTTACACTCCTGCAGTGATTAGCATACTTCGTGTACAGATCTTGGTTTTTAAATACAGGCGTACCTCGTTTTATTGTGCCAAGCTTTGTTGTGCTTCTCAGGTGTTTTATTTATTTATTTATTTTTACAAATTGGAGACAAAACCCTCCACCAGCAAAGAAATTACGACTTGTTTTATTGCGATGGCCTGGAACCGAAACCAAGATCTCTCCGAGGTATGCCTGAGTCATTTTTAATAAAATGACTCAGTACTCCTTGGGGAAATGGCTGAGTCTGAGGCTGGGAGAGGAAAATACCAAATGAACCTAGAGGATCTTTTAGTGTCAGAAAGTAATGAAATGCTCAAGGAAAAAAATGAGAACATGTGAAAAGGACACAGAAGCTAATCTAAAAACTCTTCTATGGCCAAAACTGGAGTAATTTTAGCAACAAAATAAATCAGTATAGTATCATCCAAAGAAGAAAATAAATATCAAAGATACCGTACTAGTGATTAGCAGAGAGAAAGGGGTAGGGAAGGTGGAAGAGGGTAAGTGGGGGATAAATGGTGATGGAAGGAGACTTGTCTTGGGGTGGTGAACACTCAGTACAACATACAAATGTTGTATTATAGAATTGTACACCTGAAACTGATTATAATTTTATTAACCAATGTCACCCCAATAAATTCAATAAAAATTTTTAAAAATTATACCATACTAATACAGTGGTACCTTGAGATACGAACAGACCAACATTTTTTTTAAGATATGAGCTGTGATTTGGTCCGTATTTTTGTTCGAGATCCGAGTGAAATTCCAAGATACAAGTCATGATTCGGGAAGCTGCCGCTAGTTGGCGCATTGGCGCACAGGTCCAGTATCGACAGTTTGATATACGAGTTGACTGACTTTTGAGCTCGGTTATAGAATGAATTAAATTCGTATCACAAGGTGCCACTGTATTAATAAATGAGGACAATGGATAAATATTCCTTACAGGAGAATATCAATTATTAAATATAGAAGAGATGAAAGAAATAGAATACATCCTCTAGAACAACACAGTAAATTGCTGCAGGCAGGATCGGCTGATGAATACTAAAATTAGGCAAAACTTTGAAAGGTGGTATATTTGCATAGATTCAAAGTATGTCTCCCAAAATAGTTATTACTGTGATGGTTTTAACATGTTGACAAATTGCTTCAGACTTCTTCCTCCAGTGAGTGAAACTTAATTCCTCTCCCCTTGAGTGTAGGTTGGACTTAGTGACCCACTTGTAAGGAAGAGAGAAAGGGAAGGGAACATTAGTAACTTTCCTTGGCAGACACCACCACCTTAACCAGGTGGTCCAGGTGAACACCACCGCTTGTAAGTGATGTTGACCTCATGTGCACCCTGATATGATGTGATGATCAGAATACTTCACCCCTGTGGTCTACTTCCCTAAAACCCAGAACCCCAAATCAAGGGACATTCTACAAAATGACTGACCAGTGCTTTTCAAAAGTATCAAGGTCATGGAAAAGTAAAAACAAAGAAAGATCAAGAAACTGTTGATGGATTGAAAGAGACAACTAAATGCAATATGGGGTCACGGACTGGAGCCAGGAACAGAAAAAGGATGTAGGAGAGGAAAATTTATCCTTTACCGTCCGTGATGGCGAACCTATGACACACGTGTCAGCACTGACACGCGTAGCCATTTTCAATGATACGCAGCCTCATGCAGCTGCATACCAGAGAAGTATGGGGCCGCATGCCGAGAAGGACGTTTCATCCCAGGCTCCTGCATGACCAGGTGCAGAAGCCGAGGATAAAACATTTGCTGTAGTGTAGACACTCTGTGCTGGAGGTCTGTAGGCCAAAACAGCAGAACTCGGCACAGAGCGTCTAGTCCTGGGACTTTCGGTTAGTGACACACCACCCGAGTTATGCTCGGTTTTTTTGGCGAATTTTGACACACTAAGCTCAAAAGATTGCCCATCACTGCTTTACCATTTTAAGATCTTGATGGGCTTAAGAATTACACTGACTTATGACTATTAATAGGAGAAAGGCATGCGAGTTGTATTAAATTTCTGCATGTATTTGGGGTCCTTCACAAGAGAATAAAGACGTGAAGAAGTGACTAGAGCAGAAAGCATTTAGAACTCTTAGACAAAGAAACGATAGATTTGTAAAGAAGTGACAAGACAGAGGGGTCCGTGCTGGGGCAGTAAATTGTGGGGAAGTGACCAGCAGATATATGGGGCAGGAGAGAAACTAGTAGAAGATAAGGGTTATTTTAGTAAGTTGTTCCGTACAGACGCATTTAAGCATTGATTTCCCAGGCTCTGGTGATAAAGATGTTCTCTTCCTGGTACAGGGAGGACACTTCTCATGGGAAATATAATGGCCTGTTTTTAGGTAGTAAAGAGGAAGTTAGAGAGTCCTTCCTGCATCTGCTCTTTCTCAAGTGCCTCCAGCTCAAAATAATCCATTTGCCAGGGTGGCCTATTTTGGGTGGTATGTTCTGAACTCCTTCAAAGACATTTGTGGAGAAAGAAATGAAGAAATTTAAATGAAGTTGTAGTTTAGTTAATAATATTGCCCCAGTGTTAATTTCTTAGTTTATAATTATACCCTGGTTATATAAAATGGTAACATTGGGGAAGCTGGGTGAAGGATAAACAGGAACTCGGTACTGTCTTTGTAGATCTTTTGTAAATCTAAAATTATTTCAAAATAAATTTTAACAACCATTTTCTTGCATTTTTCTTGCTCTGAGTTTTTCACTGTTTGCATTTACAGACTTCCCAAGGCCACAGTGCACCTACTTATATCTTAATTAGGAATTGCAGCCTTTCAAATATAAATGCTGCCCCAGTTACTATATAAGCATCTCCCCCAATTAACTATTTTTGTAACCTCCTTGGTTCCATATATAATTGTCTTAAAATATATTCCTTTTGTTTTTGACATAGGCATAGAGAAAGAGAGAGGGACAGACAGACAGACAGACAGGAAGGGAGAGAGATGAGAAGCATAGATTCTTCATTGTGGCATCTTAGTTGTTCATTGATTGCTTTCTCATATGTGCCTTGACCGGGGGCTAAAGCAGAGTGAGTGACTCTTTGCTCAAGCCAGCAACCTTGGGCTTCAAGCCAGCGGCCTTTGGGTTTGAGCCAGTGACCATGGGGTCATGTCTACAATCGCGCACTCAAGTTGATGAGCCCACACTCAAGCCAGGTGAGCCTATGCTCAAACCAGTGACCTCAGGGTTTCAAACCTGGGTTCCCTGGGTCCCAGTCTGACACTCTTATCCACTGCATCACCACCTGGTCAGGCTTAAGGTGTTTTCAACCATATCTTCCTTGGAGAGTGAGTTAGGCTCTTTAGCAAATGATTTTTAAGCAAACAGAGCCCCATTTTCTCAGCTCTGTTCATATGGTAAGCTGTAAAACCGTGTCTGCAAGGACTGGGTCTTGGCATGATAGGGGCCATTGCTTAGATGTATTATTTTACTACAGATAAAAATAAGATCTAACATTTGCCTCTGTTTTCCTAATTTTAAAAATATTTAGGGTTTTTAAGTTAGCAGTAGCCATTACCCGGCCTGCTTGAATTCCAGCCAACTGCTTTCCCAGGTTGCAAAGCTTAGCCTCCCATGCTGTAATTACATTGTGATGGTGGAATGTACATTACCTGAAAACTTGATGGCTACTACTTTAGTTTTCAGGGAATCCTTAAAAGCAGTAATTATAATAGCTGTTTTTCTTGAAGCAGTGGGAACTGTATATGATACTTTTGGAACCAGAGAGCCTGGTTTTGTTGAGGTTGTGGTATTATTATCTTTTTGTTTCCTGGGGTATTATTTTTTTTTAATTATCTTCCATGAGGATACTGGTTGTATCATATGGTTATGCTTTTAATTAGATGATGCTAACACTGGCAAAAGCCCTGAGGTGTCACTTCAGGTCTTTTATGCTTTCAAAATATAAACCTACATTATTAGCAGGGCTCCATCGTAGCATTTCTTACATTCCTGATGAAGATCATTCAAGAGAGTTCCTTCACTTTTCAAATGTAAGGTTAAAAAATTCACGTAACCTAGCTTATATGATAACAGAAGAAAAATGTCTAAATCAATCAAATTATACTTCACTTTCTGATATTGCAACAGAGAGAACAACCAATAGGAACATGAGTTTCTGGCCTTGCTTAGTCTTCAGCATGGTTTGCCTTTCTTAACCGTGGTTTCTTTAGTGACAAAATGGAAGTGGTTAGAATATATGATCTTCAAAGTGACTCCTAGATCAAAAATCATGACCAACTGATAGCTTAGCTTTTTTATTTGAACAAAGGTGTTATTTTATACCAATAAAAAGAGTCATCCCATGGTTATGAACTGTCTGTAATAGTCTCTATAGTGGGGTGGGCATTATCTATGAGGAGAGGTGGTCTAATGGCACAAACTGTCATCCAACAGTTACCAAGATAGCAGGAGGCCACCGTCCAAGAACATTCCACTTTCCTCTCTAAAGCTTTAATGCCTCCCCCATACTCATAGAATAATGCCAGACACCTTCAGTGTGTCCCTATAGAGCCTGAGCTCTACACCGATCAGGTGTCCCCGATTCGACTTCCCTGCATGGTGGGACACTCCTTATCAGCAGGGCTGGCAGCCTCTTCGAGACTACTCTTGAGTAGCGGCTATGAGGATTCTACTTATTAGTTCCAAGACCAACTGCCACCAGAGGAAAGACACGACCAACACACAAGTTAGTTGCAAGGATCACACAGACAGTTTATTACTCACAAATCCTTTTGGCATGCCTGGCTACGGCTTAAGGGGACCCCATCGGCGTGCTCCTCTCGGCTGTCCTTGTTAAAAGCTGCATGGAGACAGTCCACATTCAACATTGAGTCTGGGCGACTAGCGCAGCAGCGGGGGCCCTTAGCTTTAGTACCTTTTCTGGCCTAAACCTTCTAACAGGTGTCAATCTACAGGATTATCACCTCAAACCATCTTTTGGGGAGTTCCTGCAGGGAGCCCTTTTTATGTTAATCTACCGAAATGTCACATCAAGCCACTTTTAAGGTGTTCCTAGGGAAGCTTCTTGTTTATGTTAACATACAGAGTTATCACATCAAGCCACTTCTTATCTATATATAACTTCATACACACAGTAACTGGGCCCTGCATGAAAGGCAGTCTGCCCAGTCTGCCTACCCTATCTGTACACGCTAGATTAATTCCTATCCAGGTGGCATAGCTTTATTTACTTTCCTTCATTGCTTTTAACATTATATCCTAATTATTTTTATATATCTTCCATATTTCTCTATATTTAATTACTATGACATTATATTACTGTAACAACTTGGCTTTCACAGCCTTCAGAATCTGGCCCCACTTGACCTCTTTGACTTCATTATTCTGAACCAACTAGATCAATAGTGAATTTCTCTCCATTTCCTTTACTTGCCATGTCCTCTCTTTCCCAGTTTACTTACCTGATACTCCCTCTGCCCAGGATGATTTTCTACTGCTTCTTTACTTCTGTTCCATTACCATTTTTCCAAGTAGTTTTTCTTGAATCCCCTCTGGATCTGAGTAAAGGTACCTTGCTAGGTGCTCCTTTAGCATCAATCCTCCTTTGTCTTTAGCACTTGACATGCAGCATTGTATGTGGCTGCTGCTAATTTTCTGTTGCCCTCTCAGGCATCACAGTTTTACCTTGTTCCCATCCCTAGCACCTAACACAATTCCTGGCACCAAGATGCTCACTAGACACTTGAGTGACTGAAGGACGAATGAATGAACTAATGAGCAACATTAAAGTTGACCTAGGTTACTGAGGAGACTTTCCAAAGTCTACCCCAGAGATGTTCAGTGGGAAGACAACCATGGAAATCAAATTATAATCCACCTTTGCAGTGTAAATGCTCTTTGTAGGATTTTTTTGTCACTTATTTTCCAATAAGATTCAAATAGAAACTTTGGGAAGGGGCAGGGATCATTGGCGATAAACCCAGGATTTTAAGCAGTGGAAATAAATATTTGTAACAAAGAGCTTATTGCACTGCAATAAAACTACTCTTATAGTTTGAGCTAATTTAATGGAGTATTTGAGTGACAGGTCTTTCTTTTGTGTTTGCATTTGATTAGCACTAGAGCAATTGCATAGCAGTTCCTAAATAGTTTTAACTGCAGAATGTCATTAAATTTTGTGGTATCTTCTTCCTTTAAATAGAGGCTTATTTGTTTAACCTTTCCACGACATCTCAGTGGCGCAGGTGCCACACACATCAGTTGTCTCTCCTAGCGCCAGCGTCGTAGTAAATCAATGTGCTGGGTAAGAGAATGGGGTTTGAATGTCAAGGTAGATGTCAACCAGAGAAGACTAGATGCTATTGTATGCATGTGTAGTTGACCTGCACAGATAAAGTGATACTTATTTAGTTGTTGGAGACTTCCACTCGACCACAGAAACAATAACTACTCCGAGACCAGATGGAGTGCACCAAGGGACCTAGGGGAGACTGCCTCACAATCCCCTATACAGGTTTCATGCGACAGCCCTCACCCCCAGTCCTTACTGGTGTTTATTGATACACACAAATAGAAGCAGGGACCAGAATGAGGAAGTCAGGAAGGGGAACTTTACTTTAGAGTAGACAAAAGGGCAAGGGAAGTAGCTCAGTTTTGAGAAATCTACCCCATCTATTGATTAACCAGAATTGCTAATTCTATCCCTATTGTGCTGCGTTCAGCATGGTACTGAGTTCAGTACTTTCCATCTGTGACACCACTGTGGCTTCTGCCTCAGGGCACTGAACTCTGTCCCTGTGCTATGTTCCTATTTAGGGCCTCCACATCTGCTGACCAGAATGGCATCTGATTTCTCAACTTTGTCAATTGAGTGAGTAGTTCCAGGATGCTAGGAGAGTGTTTATTTTCATTAGAGTCTCCAGTTACAGTTAAGATGCAAGAGACAGATAAAGATACTTAGCTTACTTCACCATTCACAGTGCCTTTGAGGAACAGCAGTGTCATAATTCATGCAAGCATTTGGTTTATTATTGGTGCAGTCTGATTCTCTCCCCCGAAGGAGCCAGTCTCTTCTTTTCGTTTCCCAGTGTAGTGGCAGCATACTGACTTGGGTTAACTTCCTGTATTTTGGTTAAGAGGGATCTCAGAAGAGACGCGAGGATGGCACACCTGCTCTCCTCTGAAAACCGATTTGATCCTGGAAAGAAGGAATAAAAAGAGGACATCCACCATTACAGTTTGGAAATTGCCACCACCTGTTTGAGTAATGTCTGTGTCACACAGATCCTTGCTGTCTCCCCTGGGTTACCAGGGTCGTGATTTCTATTTCACAAAGAATTTTAATGGCTTACTTTGGAGGAATGAGAATTTAACTTTTAGAGCCTGTAAACGCAGGAATTTCCAGACTCCCATTACCTGGAAAAGCACTTTTAAGCTGTTTCCTGGAATGCCCTTATCTGAACCTTTAAGAGAACCAGTTCAAATTATTTCGCTATAAAGTACATGGCAATGCAGCAAGCATTTCCATTAGCTCTTAAAATTCGTGCAGTGTAGCAGTAAAGGGTGGCTTAATTAAAAAACAACTGACAATATCATTAAGCTGGGGAGCAAAATAGAACTCATTTCAGATGATCCTACCTCCAGGCTGCAAAGAGATTTGACTCAATATTTGATCTTGTTTCCTCTTGTATCCAGGACATGTATTTAACAGTGATGGAGGTTTATTGTGTTCCTAGTACTTAAATAATAGGTGGAATTTCAGAAGAAATGAAAACTAACTGAAGTTTGATTCATGCGAAACCAAGTAAGCAGATTCTTTATTGTGCCAGACCATTCTAAACAAGATGCTCCAGCTAGACATAAGATTACAGTCAGGAGATCCAGATTCTGTCTTGTCTCCATCCATCATCAACTGTGTGATCCCAGGTCTCTTCAGTTTCTCTGCATCCAGTGGATTCCAAAGTCCCTGCCAGTCCTGAAATTTCATTGTGTTAATTGAGCTCAACTGGCTCAAGTAGAAGCATTTGGCAAAATTGAAAGTAGTAACATTAAATGAGGGCTTACCATATATTAAGCATTTTCTAAGTGTTTTGTTTTTTTTCATTTTTTGCATTATCTCATTTAATCCCTGCAAAAGAAATGTTGTTACTCAACTTTTACAGATGAAGGAATTGAAGGAGGTTAAGTAGCATGTCCTGGGCAAGTTCAGTCTGTGGTTATACATATATTAAGGCATATTAAACAAGCAGTTAGAGAACTGCTTTCACCATTTTTACATCTGATTTTTATTCAGACTTGGGTACTAATCAAGAACTAATCTGAGCAAATCTGTGGAGACTGTTGTAAGGATGGTGCATTGTCAGTGGTGTGTGGTGTGATTTGATGTCACGGAGAACAGAAGCACTTGCATGTCAAGTTCCACACCTGTGAAACATTGTACCTATAAAGGCAGGTGACATCTGGAGGACATCTCCAAATGGAGCAGTCTTGAGTGTTCCCTAACACTAAAGTAGTTGATTTAGTTTATCTAGTTGGCATCTTTCTCCTAAAATGCTCAAAGCACAGCCTTGATGTTCAGGAAATAGTGATTCTGTAGTTGTTTAACAAATAAGCTGAGGCACACTTACAAATATATTGCCTTTTCTGATCCTTGGGTGGCTGGGATGCTGTGGAGAACACAGAGATGATATGACACTATATTTCTAGCAAACAAAATTTAGAGATATAATATATATAATACACATGAAGAAGAGAGTAATGTCTGATAATGTGTTTAATAAATAGTGCAAATAAATAGCAAATTGGAACATCCTGCAGATTATGGGTGCAAAGATTGTGCAATAGCATTTTTTATTATTTTATTTTATTTTTATTTTTTTAATGATTTTTCATTTTTTTTTAATTTTTATTTTATTCATTTTAGAGAGGAGACACAGAGTGAGAGAGAGAGAGAGAGAGAGAGAGAGAGAGAGAAAGAGAGAAAGGGGGGAGGAGCTGGAGGCTCAACTCCCATATGTGCCTTGACCAGACCAGTGCAGGGTTTTGAATTGGCGACCTCAGTGTTCCCAGGTCGACGCTTTATCCACTGTGCCACCACAGGTCAGGCTGCAATAGCTTTTTAACTAAAAGATTAGGATTTGGAGTTCTAAAAACTGTTTGATTTACTATTACGTGATTTAAGCAAGTTACTTAATCTCTCTGGACTTCGGTTATTTCATATGAAAAACAGGATGCTGATAGGACCCAGACTGTAAGGGTGTAGAAGAAATCAATGAAATAACGGGTGTGAAGGAACTTTGCAAAGTTCTTAGATAATGTTGTTATTTGAGATAGTAATTAATGATGTTCATTAGAAATGCCCAGCCCAGTGCCTTCTAGCAGACATATGGTAGAATTGTACTGCCTTGCCCCTTTGTAGTTAGGTATGGCCATGTAACTTATTCTGGTCAGTGAAATGTGAACCCAAGTGGACACTGGTCACTTCCAAGTGGAAGCTTTAACAACCTTAGTGTGACTCACTACTTTCTCCCATCTTGGTCTGCCACTGGAAGCATTGTTGGACCTTAACATTCAGACCCTTGAGTGGTCATGGTGAGCAAAGCCCCCAGCTAATCAATGCTGATAGAGCATGGGCAAGAAATAAATGTCAGTCATGTTCAAGGAATAAAATTTGGGGTTGTTCGCTACTGCACCATAATCTCCTTGCTCACGCTGACTAGAATGTATACCATTCATTCTTAATGTTATCTGAGTACCTGAATATTCAGGTTCTAGGTAATGTTATTTTGGTATTGTCTGCTGCATATTGAAGTTGTTCATATTTTTGCTAACTTCACTTTCTCAGAAAAGATGTTGGTCTCAAACCTGTCATGTCTTTTCTTTTATCTTTCCTGTCCAGTATTAAGGTATCTGCAGAACAAGATAAAACTGGGCTTTCTGTCTACTTCTATTTTTCAAAATCAGCATACTTGACGGGAAAAGTTATTGGTCAAGACAAGATTTCTGTTTTTTGTTTGTTTGTTTTTTGTGGAAGAGACAGAGAGAGTCAGAGAGAGGGACAGATAGGGACAGACAGACAGGAAGGGAGAGAGATGAGAAACATCAATTCTTCGTTGCAGTACCTTAGTTGTTCATTGATTTCTCATATGTGCCTTGACGGGGTAGGGGGTTACAGCAAACCGAGTGACCCCTTCCTCAAGCCAGCTATCTTGGGCTCAAGTTGGTGAGCCTTGCTCAAACCAGATGAGCCCGCGCTCAAGCTGGAGACCTTGGGGTCTCGAACCTGGGTCCTTCGCGTCCCAGTCTGACTCTCTATCCAATGCACCACCGCCTGGTCAGGCCAAGATTTCTGTCTGATCATAACAATCTTTGGAAGAGTGGTTGAAAACTAAACTACAAGTTACCTTTATTGTCTATATTTATTTCTTTAAAAAAGTTATTACAACAAAATAATTACTGAGTCTTATTTTAGGCAAACTAAACTCTTATTCGTATTTTAAGATCTTAGTCTACTTGACATACTTTCCACTTAGAATATTGGAGCATATTAGACCATATGACCATGAGCCTGTGCTTGAGACCCTTGTAGGTAATAGTATTTTGAATGAGTACTGTTAAAACTTCAGGCAGCAAATCCTCTTGGATGGTGCCTAAGACTGAACTGTTTTATGTTGAACATTCTCTTGCACTAAGGAATAGAGTAAGCATTCAGTATAGTTCAGTGGTTCTTAACCTTTTTTGAGGTACCGAACCCACCAGTTTCATATGCGCATTCACCGAACCCTTCTTTAGTGATAAATAAAATATGACTATTTTTCCAAATTCAAGACATAGGTATATGTTTTTTTACTGGTGCACAAAATGAGCCATGCATGAACATCACCTTGCTCAAAGAACGAAACCAACAAAGTGCATGAACTCACAAAAAATTACGGTATTACTTTATTCTGGCTTCTGTGGAAGTCAGGCTTCTCCGAACCCCTGAGACCGACTCATCAAACCCCTAGGGTTCGATAGAACCCAGGTTAAGAACCACTGTTATAGTTGTAACTAAACCTGAAAATCTAAGCCGTTAATTAGTAAGTAGATTTAAATGTACCTCACTGAGGCCCTGGCTGATTGGCTCAGTGGTAGAGAGTTGACCCGGCTTGTAAGTCCTGGGTTTGATTCCCAGTCAGGGCACACAGGAGAAGTGACCATCTGCTTCTCCCTCCCCTTCTCCTTCTCTCTCTCTCTCTCTCTCTCTTTCTGTCTCTCTCTTCCCCTCCCACAGCCAGGGCTTGGTTGATTCAAGCACATTGGCCCTGGGCGCTGAGGACGACTCTGTGGAGCCTCCACCTCAGGTGCTAAAAATAGCTTGGTTGCAAGCATGGATCCCAGACAGGTAGAGCATCGGCCTCAGATTGTAGGCTACTGGTTGGACCCTGGTCAGGAAGCATGCAGATGTCTGTCTCTCTATCTCCCCTCCTCTCATTTAAAATAAATGAATGAGTGAATGAATAAATGTATGCCACTGAATATAGCTTTCCCTAGGTGTATGTGAGTCATGTGAGTGGGACCCCCTCTTTGTTCTTGGATGAATGATAAGCCCATCCCCGGGCAGTGTGAATCTGCTGGAAGGCTGTTTGGTGCCAGCACTGGCGGCGGTGACATGGACCTTTGTAGTGCTCAGTCTCTTTATAATGAAACAGATTAATCCTTCTTTGGAAACAAATCCTACATGCCATATGCCAGGTGCTGGCACTTTCAAAAAGATAATTTCCTTTAATCCTTTCAACAATCCTCTGAGTGTTGTCAACACCTTTTATAGATTAAAACAAAAATAAACCGAGAAAAAATAAAACAAATAAAAAAACCCAGGTGAGTTCTGCCCTCCACATTTATCTCTGTCGTACCTCATATATCTTAGAGATTGGTTAGATGTGATGTAGGTTGGTCTATGGGAGCAAGCTTTTTAGTTCTTTAACATCACAAAGGTGACACTTCCTTCGTAGGTAATTGAAAAATGCTGAAGAGTCCATGGGAGAGAAGTGGCTCGTCATGCAAGCACACATGGTGAACCCTTGTTGATACACATAGGCAGCCACCCCCTTCCTAAGCCCAAGGGTGTCCAGAAGGAACTGGGAGAGCGCGGTCCCTCCTCCAGCACTGCTCCGAGAACTGTCTCCAGAATGCTGGGCAGGAGAATGAATCAGTAAACAGGCAGTCGTGAGCGATGCTACCCCGGTTACTGGCTGCTGTGGACCTTTCCCCCGGCTGACTCACGTCAGCCAGCTACTAAGCAAGGCTTGTGACAAGCTGGCTGACAACGCAGAGCAGAGCTCCGCCTGTGGATAGCTTTACCCGGCCTTTCCTGCGCTAAGGAGCCAGAGTGGTGCTGTTGTGCTCATCTGCTGGAGCGTGTGGTGCATCACGTGGAAAAGGGAGGCTCGCCATGTACGGGGGCGGGGCATGGGTTGTCATTCATTTCTCACCCAATCGCTTTCATTTCCAACCCAGATCTTCACTCGCGGCATCCCGTTGTTTCTGATAGATTGTCTTCTGTGATTTTCTCATATTTAAGCCAGGTGGTGAGGTGTTCCGCTTGTCACTTACTGTACCAGTTGACAATGATGAGTAGGAGCTCATCGCTGTGTAAATTACTTTTTCTTCTAGTTTTCTTAATTAAGTTAGGTAAATCCCCACAGCCCATTTTCCTGGAATTTAGATATTCTAGAGCACTTATACACCTGTGCAGTTCTCTCAGCCCTTGGCTGCATTGATCCGTGCTCTAAATTACTATTTTATTTTCTCCATCTGTTCAAGGGGATCTCTGCCCTTTGACTACTTAATCTTTAAGGGTCCTTGTACGTTACGTGGAGTATGTCTGGTATAGTTCTTTCCAAGAGTAGAACCACAGGTTTATGTTCAGTTTTAAGAAGCCCACAGTTATAATGACGATTATGATGATGATGATTAACACTTGCATAGTTCTAACTCTGAACCACACAGGGTTCCACAGGTACTTGTTAACTTAACATTCTATTCCCATTTTACAGATGAAGAAACTGAGTCACGGAGAGGTTAAATAATTTACCCAAGTACAAGAAAAGCTAAAAGCTGCAGATCTGGTATTCAGACTCAAGCAGTGTGTCTCTAGGGCCTCTTTCTTTTAACTGTACTCTGTAGCCTGTCATTATACTTCCACTTGTCCTTTTTTTTCCTTTTTCTTTTTTTTTTTTTCAGGGACAGAGAGAGAGTCAGAGGGATAGACAGGGACAGACAGACAGGAACAGAGAGAGGTGAGAAGCATCAATCATTAGTTTTTCGTTGCCGTTGCGACACCTTAGTTGTTCATTGATTGCTTTCTCACACGTGCCTTGACTGTGGGCCTTCAGCAGACCGAGCAACCCCTTGCTGGAGCCAGCGACCTTGGGTCCAAGCTGACGAGCTTTTGCTCAAGCCAGATGGGCCCGCTCTCAAGCTGGCGAGCTCAGGGTCTCGAACCTGGGTCTTCCGCATCCCAGTCTGACGCTCTGTCCACTGCGCCACCGCCTGGTCAGGCCCACTTGTCCCTTTTTTCTGAATTCTTCCTCAGTCTATTTTATTAAAGACGATCCAACCAAGACACAGAGAAAGTAATGGTCCTGCTCCTGATACCCCTGCGAGTGAGAATGCAAGTTAAGAAGCATGGGAGAGCCAAGACAGACAGAACATTCCTGTGTCACATGCACCTTCTTTGTTGATAGCTGTCAGGGGCTGTAGGGATCTCCCATGGTTTCCTTACAAGTGGGGGCTGGCTGCCTCCTGTTGGTCCTAAGGCAGGCAGTACCGTATCCTGCCTGCAGGAGGGCTTGCCTTAGGGCCCGCTTCACCGAGGGGTAGGTCACTCAGCTGCAGGTTAAAGCCCTCCACTTCATGAGGGTGTCACATGCAAGGAAATCACAGTGTTGCTGCCTGAGGTCAGGTCTTCCCAGCAGTCCCCGGTGAAGGAGAAGAGGAGAAGCCCGTCTGGAAAGTGGAGCTGGTGTGAGAACAGGCACCGACACCGTTCAGTGGATGCACAGAAATAACTGTTTGCTAGGTTAGCGGGCTGGGCTCTGGATTGTGTGAACATGTGTGCGGTTCCGGTTCTCAAACTGTAGCCACCTGAGGAGCTGGACTTGGATCTAAAACAGCGCTCCTTTCATTCTAGATTGTGTCTACAGCCTTAGCAAACAAGAGCACATTTTGCCTAGTGGTTTAGCATCTTTCACTTAGATTATGTAAATCCCTGGCACTTGTAGGGTAAGAGGGTATGGGTACTAACCATCTTGTAGTGTGTGTGGACCCTGGGACCAAAGAAAAGAACAAGCAGCTTTAAGTCAGATAGTAATAAACCCTTCAGATCCCTTTCCCCTAACCCCCAGCCCAGCTTGATTCTGTGCAGTGGACCTTCATTAGAAAACGAGCGCTTAAACAGGTGTAGCTCCACATGCTATATTAAATCATCCGTCATCTCTAATCTTCCAGAGTTCTATGACTTTGAAATACTTAGAAAGAATACTCAGATCCTTTTTAAGCATCAATTTAGGGAACACCTTGGCCTGGCTCACCTGTTACATAAACCAGGAATCAAGAGTTAGAGGGTTGAAGAGATTTACTCAAGTTTTTACAAGAAACTGTCCGAGCCACACCCTGACCTCTGGCCTGTGAGCCCCGGGTTCTCCTGCTGCTTCATTTCCAACTTCCACTTATTACGGGATGGGGGACAGATGTTGGGTGGAGTGCTTCAAGATTGACAGATGTTATTTGCTAGAGTTTTTAAACCTATATTGTAGTTTAGCATAACTTGCTTAACTCTGCATAAAATCAGATTTTGAAGTAAATTATCTCTGAATTTATCGAGCCACTTTCCCTTTGTTTACCCACGTCCATTTAAACAGGCATCATATCTGGAATCCTAGATTGAAAGAAACCTTTTCTGGTATGATTGACATTTACTTACTGCTAGCTTAAGGAGAAGGGGAAAAGAGGGAGGAGGGAGATAAAGAGGTGGAAGGAAGGAGGGGGACAGGGCATGATGGGAGAGAGGGATGAAGAGCACAGGGAAAAGAAGCAAACAAGCTAATAGGTACTCTCAGCTTCCTGACTTGGGGAACATAGTAACTTTCTTCAAAATCTAATTAACAGACCAGCCTTGGACAACCTCAGTAATTAATTTCTGCTCACACTTAGTTGTTGTATCACTCATTTAACATTTAAACAGTAGCCTCAGGAGGACGCTGCGGTCTTGGTGAAAACTGAAGCAGTGAAGGGGGAAGGGTTACCTGTAGATTTGAGGTCTTCCCCCAGGATGCGAAGTTTTAGGAAGGCAGTTGGGCCAAGGGTTTCCAAGGGCACTCCATTCTGCCATCAGAAGCCAAACAGCCTAGTTTCCGCACTGAGTTTCTCAAAGTCCCTGAGTCCTAGGACTCATTCCAGAGTTTCAACAATGCTCTTTAGGTATAGGTTAAAAGCATTTTAGCCCTGGACCCTGGGCCCAGGTCCCTTTCATTAGAGCACAGCTGGGCTGGCCACCTTTGGATGCTTTACATTCATAGAAACACTGATGGAACTTCTCCTGCAGTGGATCCAGTTAGTTCACCCAGGCTTGCTGTCAACACTAACCTGGTCGTGTCCTCAAACCTCTGATGAGTCAGAGGACTTGTCAGCCTCCTCCTTTGCAAGACTCTCAGCCCCGCATGCCCCCCACCTTCTTATGTATCTGGGTCAGTCCAGCTGCATCCCTGTGCCAAGCCCTAGTCCTTGTGTAATCTCATGTACCTCTTTGGAGGTTGGCTTGAGGATTTCAAGAACTGTTTGCACGCAAAGCCTGGCATCTGACACTGATGCTGCTCTGTCACCTGATCCCCTGTAATGGCCTCCTAACTGACCTTCCTGCTTTCACCCTGTCCCCCCAAAGCTATTTTCTATATAAAAGCCAATATGAGCTTTTAAAAATGAAAATTATACCTTGTCATTTCCTTGTTTAAAATGCTCCACTGATTTCTCAATTTTCGCCCACTGAATAAAACCCAAGCTCCTCACCCAGGCCTGCATGGTCTGGTCCCTGTGCCGATCTCGGGTGTCATTTTGTACAGTCTTGTCGTTTGGATTCAGTCACACTGACTTTGTTTCTTTCTTAACACTTGGAGCCCCTGCTGACACGGGCACTGGTCCACAGGTCGCTTGTGCTTCCCAAGATGCTCAGCCTCTGGTCTTCACTGACGGGCCTCTTCATAGCATCAGGTCCCAGAGTAACATCCTCAGGTCTTTCACTGCCCAGTCTCAAGCCACCGCCCGTCACTCTTTAGGTCTCTTGTTTATTTCTTTGTTCATTATCTCTCTGTTCTCATTAGCTTCATGAAGACAGGGACCATATAAGTCCTGTTCTTTGTTGTTTCCTCAGGACCTAAATAGTACCTAGAACATACTAGGTGTTCAGTTAACATTAATTGAGTGAATGAATGACACATAGTAAGTGGTCAGTAAGTGTTAGTTATTATTTATTAATTATAGTATTAGAGAAAAACAAAATGTGAAACCTTAATATAACTGGGATTCCACTTGGTCCTAGTGCTGTGCAGTGATGCGTTCAGAGAAACAGCAGAGAAATATGACTGAAAGTAACTAAAATCTTGACACCTTCAAGAAAGTGCCCAAGGTGGAAGGGGGTATTTTTCACTGATAACAAAACTGGTTAAAATCTTGTCTTGCAATCTGTCTCCCATCCCAATCTCCAACACTCCCGGCAGCCTCTCCACCAATTTTATCTTTCTGTCTCCCTGCCACCTCCCATCCAGAGAACTCTCTCCAGTGCCTGAGGCCTGGCTGAGCTCCTCCAGGGGTTGGGCCCATTTTCTAAACCAGCATAACCAAAGTCAGGAGTAGGGCTTGCACCCTTAGAACCTGGCGTGGAGGTGAGACTGGAGATACTCAGGCGAACAACTTTGGGCCTACTACCTACTCAGCAAAAAAGGGAAACTGAATAATGACTTCAGTGAATTCTAAAGAGAATGGCACTTAAGAAAGTCCTGGGAACTTTTTATTAGGAACCAAAATGCACAAAAGGTAAATCCTTTTTCGGTATCCTGCCACATAGCTCTGGACCCAGGCTAGGAGGCGATGTCTACTGTCACAGAGTTCCTCCTCACTTAGAGCCTATTGATTCTGATTAGCTGTAGTTATTAACTTGCTGTATTATATTGTTTTTAACTAGTGTGGGTTAGAGACAACCTAAAAGGAAAGGGGACTGTTGGAGGCGGAGAAAAGAATGTGATGTCAGACAGCCTGACGGCATAAGGCGGCCGACATGAAGAATGGTCTCACTGCACCGCCCTAACGATGACCCTGGCTCCTAAAGTGGGGGGCAGGGTGCGTTTTACCCCTGACTTTTTCCTCCAGGAGTTGCTTCTGGCTTCTTGAGCCTTCAGAGCTGTTTGTCCTCCAGAAAGCTCCGTATGTCTACCACACATTGGCCAGACAGACCCTAAGGATGACTGGATGCAGTCTGGGGGAAGCAGGGCATTGCTCCGCAGAATCGCCAGCTCTGCCATAGCTTTTCTGAGCCCTTGGCTTTGTTAACACACTGCTCCCACCGCCTGACCTCAGCTGACTCATCAGGTTATAAGAGGAGTTGGGAATAGAAATTATTTCCCTGGGGGATCCCGGCTGTCTAATAGCTATCATTTGTATGCAGTTAAATGATTCACATAGCTCAGAGCTCCCAGCTGCATTCTATCTATTTCTGGAAGTGTATGAAACAGTTCGCTGGGAACATAGTTTCCAAAAGGTGATGTGAGCATTACAGTAACATCTGGGGCTGGCATTTTCCCTCACCCCATCTGGATTTTGGTCGGAGGTCTGCATTCAGGTAACCTAGGTATAATGGCTATTGCCTACTTTTCAATCACAAGTTCCGTTTCTGCCTGCCACAGTCTAAAGCCTCTCAGCTCCTATCCCCCAAAGAGTGCCAAGAGAAGGAGTTACATGTTAATATTCAAGCGAACGAGACTCAGAAGACAGAGGTTGGGGAACCCTTTTTCTGAGATGGGATGCTGAATTCTTGCCTTGCTTTCCTTTTCCTCCCAGCCATCCTCTTCTAGTAAATTGACATACAAAGTGGCCGTTGTCTTCTCCACCCAGTGCAGAAGAGGCAGGGTCATGTGGAAGGCAACAGCCAGGAGAGACATGGAAACCATATGTGAGTCCCTGGGTTGGCACAGTGTTCCCCAGCCTCGCTTTCACCAGTGATGGGTAAAGTGTTCCACAGGCCTCATATACTGCAAGAGTCAAGGAGGGAAGGATAAGGAGAGCAGGGAATTACAGGTAGTAATGGGTGTCATGAGCAACAGTGTATGGGTGAGGGAAGGAAAGGCTGCTCCGTTTGCCCTAGTCAGACCATCAGGGACTCTGCCCTGGGGACAGACACTGCTACCTCCTCTGATCTCCCAGATCTTTCTGTACTAGGAAGGTCAGGTTAAAAAGAATGATAGCTGCAGCCTGACTGGTGGTAGTGCAATGGATAGAGCATCAACCTGGGATGCTGAGGACCCAGGTTCAAAACGCTGAGGTCACTGGATTGAGTGTGGGCTCATCTGGCTTGAGTGCAGGCTCACCAGCATGAGTGTGGGGCCACTGGCTTAAGCATGGGATCATATCTATGATCCCATGGTCGCTGGCTTGAGTCCAAAGGTCACTGGCTTGAAGCCCAAGGCCGCTGGCTTGAAACCCAAGGTTGCTGGCTTGAGCAAGGGGTCACTGGCTTGAAGCCTAAGGTTGTTGGCTCGACTGGAGGCCCTGGTCAAGGCACATATGAGAAGCAATCAGTGAACAACTAAAGTGCCACAACTACAAGAGGATGCTTCTCATCTCTCTTCCTTCCCGTCTTGTTCTCTCACACTCTTTCTCTCTTGCGCACATGTACACACACAAAAAATAAAAAGGAAAAATAAAAGGAATGACAGCTGCTGCTTTGAAGGCTCTGAGAGGAGGATGTTTCAGCCCTTGCCTCCCTGTGGAGGGAGGGGTGATGCTCAGTGGCCTGGATCTATGAGTCTTTGGAGAATTTTGCCATCTACTCTCACCTTCCTCTTCCCTGAGAATCAAATTAGCCTGGCCACCTGGTTTCCAAAGCTCAGGCTGCTGCTGAAGGGCCTAGTTTGTTCCACACCAGGGATTTGTTCTCTGATAGCTCGGAGTTTCAGTGTCAGTTTCCTGATTTCCAGTATTCTCACTCCTCCAGGTTAGGATTCTTCTGCCTGTTTCTATTACCCTTACCTCGGTTTCATCTTGTAATGTCCAATCAGAGACACAGAGTCCATCTCTTCATAGCACTCCTTTTCCTCTTCTTGCTTCAGAGTTGGTCTCTTACATTAGACTGATTAATAGAGCAGCCGTCACAACCATCTTTAGGTCTTCCTTTGCACAAACAATATTTAGTGCCTTTTTCCACTGTCATAAGAATAATTCTATTAATCTAAGCATACAAACCAAGTGTCAAGTTACAGCTAGAACAGTGGGAGTTAGGATTTCTCCCTGACTTGACCTAACACCATGAAGTTTTTGGCATCTCTAAAAGCTAGTTTTCCAAGACTTGGAACACACCAATGATTTAACAGTCTTTAACTCAGCCAGTCTCATGAGCAATGTATGGAAAGCCCAACACCTTGAGCAAGTGGATGGATGAGTTCTTGAGCAGAACAGTGAAGACCCACTGGTGAGAGTAAATGAAAAGCTTTGTCTTGGAGCTTAAGAGGCCAGCAGGAGGCAGTGTGACACAGTAGAAGGAACGCTGTACTTGTAGTGAGTGTCCGGGTTTAGGAGCATCCTCATTCTGCCAACTTATTAGCTACCTGACATGGTTAAGACCTTTTACCTGATACTGCAGGTGTCAATGACTGCTCAGTACCAGGCACTGTGCTTGGCATTGCTGATACAGTTGTGAGTGAAGGTTTTGCAGCTAAGTGTGACAACTTTGGTGTGTTAGGGGGTTCTTCTGATAGTCTCTTCTTTTATTAACTTTGAGGTCATAATATAAGTTATCTGTACTGAAAATAAAGTTGGTAACAAATATATTTTGAATTCCACATGGGAGAGCATTAGTGTATCCATCCGGGAGCCATTTTGAAAAAAGGACACCTAGTGATGTGGATGAGGAATGTTCATGATCCTGTGGGAAAAGATTCGTCATGCATTTATACCCATGTACTACCAAAATGTGAAAGCACTACTGCCACTGAGAGAAGGGATATGAGGTGCTTATTGAAAATAAATTTCGTGAAACTCCTTCTGAGTCTCTTGGAAGCCGTTTTTTTCTGTTCTCATTAAGCACCTGGGAAGACTGCAGGCTTCTAAAGAACAATCCCTATTTATGAGGCACATTTCCATATCACTCTTTAAGGGTCAAAAGCAGCAGAACAGAGTGGTTTGAAGGAATGGATTGAGAACAGTCTTAAGGTTCCCCTTTTATGAAGATGAAGAGGCTTTGTGAAGGCGCATTGGCTCATTTGGAGCTTGAAAGGCAGCCCTTGGGAATCTTTCTGAGAGAAGAAATACCAAAGGGAGATTAGATCTGGGCAGATGTAGACGCAGCACACACTGGATGATTCAAAGTAACTTAGAAGAGCGTTTTAAAATCACGAACTGTAGAGAGAGTTTACAAATCAATAAAATGACAATGTCCCATTAACCCTTTATGACATCCTGGTAAGTGAAAAAATTAAACAAATATAGACTGTCATGTACATATAATCTTTTTGAGAAAAATAAATATTTTGTGGATGTATATATAGTATATTTATTAACTGTTGTTATCATTGGATGATATGGTTATGTGCTCATTTTTATAATCAGAAAAATAAGGATTATAAATAAAACCCAAAAATATCTATGCAGGAAAGGAATGGGTACTGTTCTCTGTTTTACTCACGGTGCCTGCACTATATGGTAGAATCACCTGAGAGAATTCGTGAACTCTGCAGTTTTCTGAGTCTCACCCCAGAGATGCTGACTCAGCTGGACTGGAAGGAGGTGAGGCTACTAAGGAAGGTGGAAGCAGTATAAGTCATACCAAAGAGTGTTATCAAAACCATCATTTCATCTATAAACTCCAGATTCATTGTATCATGGGGGAAAAAATCTGTACTCCAATTGAAAATTATCCCTTCAAACTTACCTCCGGTCTTGGTTTCCGTAGTTGCTCTATTTGGGAAGGATGCATCTAGTTCGTTCAGTTTCCCCTGAGATAGTCATGGGCTCCTGGGACTTGGAAAAGGCAATTATCTATCACATGCCAGATGGCTGTGTAGATTAGCCCGGACGAGTAAAAACAGTGATGAGAACAAAAGATGTGATTAGCTGGTTGAATAACAGCAGGCCATCTCAGCACAGATGTACTGGAAATGGGTGGGGTGGATATGGGTGGTTTTATTTTCTTGAGTTCATTAACAGTGCATTTATTATTTCAATACTCCTGATGTTAACAGTGGCCAGACTTGGATAGAGGGCTAACATACACCACAGCATTCTCATTTTATTAAAATTGTATTTTTCTTAAAATTTCATAGTGAAAGCTAACAATGTTATTTTCCATCCACTTGTCAAGACTGACAATATGTGCTTCCTGGGTTTGTTTTGTTTTTTAAGAATTTCAAACTAAGCATTTTAAACTCCATTTATGGAGAGGACGTCAGGGTAATGGTGGCATAAGAGATAATCCTGACTTCTCCCCTTGAAATTTCAATAAATTGAACAATTACAACCACAGCAAAGGAATCCCCCAGCTGGGCTCACACGTGCATCTGAAAGACCCATGCACCAAATGGACCAAAGGTGGAATAGGGTGAAAAGGGGGGTGGAAGATAAAACACATTTGCAGTGGGCTTTGGAGAGGTGAAGAGACAAACCTGGAGTGACTGGTTTTTTTCTCTGCTAGATTATGGGAGGAAGGAAGCTCAGGTTCTCCGGATTTTATCTGAAAGGTATGGAGAGGAAACTCGGAGTGACTGGGTCTCCTTCTGCTGGGAGGAGTGGTGAGACAGAGGCAGAGGGAGACATAAACCAAAGCCACCAGAGCATGGGGTCACGGCCAGTGTTCCCGCGGTCTGCCTGCAGCCCACACTCAGGAGACAGAGAAAGCTAAAGTGTGGCCCCAGCCTCCCAGATCCTGCCTTCCTCACCTCTCGGTACAGAGAGGGGTGAGACAAACCCCATAGATAGCTCTCCAGAGTCACTCTCTCCCCTGAAGATCAGAGGTGCTCCGCGTCCAGTGCCCAGGTTTGCTGAGATGTGGGAAGGATTGCCTGGAAGTCTGAGATAGCCATTGATAGAGCCAAAAAGCCAAAAAACTGAAGCCATAATATCCTCACAACACGCCCTACCCACCAACGTGACTGCAGTCATGCCTACGTCTTTTCAACAGTAACGTCTCAGCAGGCAGCCCAGGAATTTCACAGAGCTAAAAGTTGTAATACAGTGACACCTACTGGAACAAACCTCTCAAAACCAAAATTTATTTTTCTTTTTCCCCCTTTTCCTTCTTAATCTTTTTATTCTGTTTCATATTTGAATTTCATTTTCTTTAATTTTTGTATTTTCATTCTTATTTTTAGTGGGTGATTTCTTTTTGATTTTTTGTTTTCAATTCTTTTCCAGTGGTTTTTCTTCTTGTCACAATTGTTTAAATTTTTATATTTCTTATTGTATATATTTCTTAATTTTTTATTTTTAAGTTATTTTTTGTTAGGGTTGTTAAAATACTACCCTCAAATGTCATCAAGGAAAAAGAAATCGAATACCATGGTTACACAAGACAGAGACTTAGCTCAAAAACAAGAAAAATCTGAAAAACATCTCAATTTCATGGAAGCCTTGGAGTAAAATGATAGAGAATTCAGAATTGAAGTTTTGAAAGTACTCAATAAGATGCAAGAAGACATCAATAGGCAACTTCATGAGCTCAGAAAAATATTAATGAACAAAGCAAATACCTCACCAAGGAGACTGAAACTTTAAAAACAGAGATGAAGATCTCAATCCATAAATTGACTGAGGTAGCAAGTTTAGTGAATAGAACAAGCTCGAAAGAGGAAAGAATCAGTGACATCAGAGAGAGACACATTATAAAAACTGAGAGAGCTCTATAAGAATTGTCTGGTTCCATCAGAAAGAGCCATATAAGAATAATAAATATATCAGAAGAAGAAGAGAGGGAGAAGGGAATGGAGAGCCTATTCAAGTAATTGATGAGAATTTCCCAAACCTATGGAAAGAGTTAGAGCCTCGAATCCAAGAAGCAAACTGAACACTGAGTTACCACAACCCAAACAGACCTACTCCAAGACACATCATAATAAAACTGTCAAAAATCAATGACAAAGAATCCTTAAGACATCTAGGGAAAAGAACAACAACATATAAAGGAAAGCCCATTAGGTTATCATCAAACTTCTCAGCAGATACTCTATAAGCCAGAAGAGAGTGGACCCAAACATTCAAAGTACTGAAAAAGAGTAATTACCAGTCAAGAACTCTACATTTATCAAAGTTACAGTTCAAATATGAAGGAGAAATAAAAATGTTTCCAGACATACAGAAACTAAGGGAATATATCACCAGAAAATCCCCACTGCAGGAAATACTCAGGGAGATTATTCAACCAGACACAAAGAACAAAATAAATCACAACTACAAGTAAAAGCTCCAACAAGGTCACAATAAAAACAAGGATAATCTCTGACAATAATAACATGAAAGGGCAGAGGATAAAGATCTGCATTAGCAGAGGAGGATGGAGTGTAGAAGCACTCATAAGACTAAAGGACTCTGGTACATATGAACATTTTTTTCTTAACCTAATGGTAACCACCCACGAAAAACCACTACTGAAATCCACAGCTTAAAAAAAGAAACATGGTAAAGAAGTATGGAATACCACCAAACAAAAACAATTAATAGAAACAAAAAAGAGAAGAACCAAACAAGACAGAGCTACCAGAAAACAAAACATAAAATGGCTACAGGAAATCCTCAAGTATCAATAATTACCCTAAATGTAAATGGACTAAACTCACCAATAAAGAGGCCCAGAGTAGCAGATTGGGTCAAAAATCAAAACCCAACCATATGCTACCTTTAAGAGACACATCTAAGCTGCAAAGACAAAAGTAAATTCAAAGTGAAAGGTTGAATAAACGATTCTCCAAGCAAATAATATCCAAAGAAAAGCAGATATAGTCATGTTAATATCAAACAATGCTGACTTCAAGACAATAAAGGTAACCAGAGACGAAGATAGACATTTCATAATGGTGAAAGGGACATTGTATCAAGAAGACATAACACTTCTCAATATATATGCTCTGAACCAGGAAGCACCAAAATATATAAGACTTCTACTAACTGATCTAAAAATAGAAGCAAATAAAAACACAATCATACTTTAGATTTCCACACACTATTGATGGCTTCAGATATATCATCCAAACAGAAAATCAGTAAAGAAATATTGACCTTAAATGACACTCTGGACCAAATGGACATAATAGACATTTATAAGGCATTTTATCCCAAAATATCAGATTATTCATTCTTCTCCCATGTGCATGGAACATTCTGAAGGATAAACCATAAGCTGGGTCACAAAACTAACATAATTACCCTATCAACAATTTCAGGAAAATCGAAATTACATCAGGCATATTTTCTGATCACAAGGCTTTTAAATTAGAATTCAACTGTAAAAAGGAAGTAAAGAAACCCACAAAAATATGTAAATTAAACAACAGACTTTTAAAAAATGACCTGGTTAAAGAAGAAATAGCCTGACCAGGCGGTGGCGCAGTGGATAGAGCGTCGAACTGGGATGCGGAAGACCCAGGTTTGAGACCCCGAGCTTGCCAGCTTGAGTGCGGGCCCATCTGGCTTGAGCAAAAAGCTCGCCAGCTTGGACCCAAGGTCACTGGCTCTGGCAAGGGGTGGCTTGGTCTGCTGAAGGCCCGCAGTCAAGGCACATGTGAGAAAGCAATCAATGAACAACTATGGTGTCACAACGGCAACGAAAAACTAATGATTGATGCTTCTCACCTCTCTTCGTTCCTGTCTGTCTGTCCCTATCTATCCCTCTCTCTGACTCTCTCTGTCCCTGTAAAAAAAAGAAGAAGAAGAAATAAAAGCAGAAATCAATATATATACAGACAAATGAAAATGATAGTACATACAACATATGAAAATTTCTGGGATGCAGCAAAAGTAGTAATAAGAGGGAAATTTATATCATTATAGGCTTATATCAAGAAATAAGAGAGATCCCAAGTAAACAACCTCTCATCTTAAGGAACTAGAAAAAGAACAAAGGCAATGCAAAGTCAGCAGAAGAAAGGAAATTGTAAAAGAGCAGAACTCAATGAAATAGAGAACAAAATCACTATAGAAAAAATTAATATAACAAAGAGCTGCTTCTTGGAGATCAATAAAATCAACAAACCACTGTCTAGACTTATAAAGGAAAAAAGAGGAAGGACTCATATAAACAAAATGTAAAGTGAAAGAGGAGAAATTACCACAGACATCATAGATATACAAAAGATCATAGTAGAATATTATGAGATTATATGACACCAAATTCAACAACCTAGAGGAAATGGGTAATTCCTAGAACTATATACAAGCTTCCTAGACTGAGTCATGAAGAAGTGGAAAGCCTAAATAGACCTATAATCAGGGAGGAAATAGAAACAACTATCAAAAAACCTCTCCAAAAATGAAAGTCCAGGACCAGATGGCTATATTTGTGAATTCTACCAAACATTCAAAGAAGATTTGGTACCTATCCTTCTCAAAGTCTTCCAAAAAATAGAAGAATCTATACTCCCGAACACATTTTATGATACCAAAACATAACCCTGATACCAAAACCTGGAAATAATAACACAAAAAAGAGCTAAAGGCCTAACCTGTACTGGCACGGTGGATACAGTGTCAACCTGGAACTCTGAGGTCACTGGTTCAAAACCCTGGGCTAGCCTGGTCAAGGCATATATGGGAGTTGATGCTTCCTGCCCCTCCCTTTTTCTCTCTCTTTCTCTTCTCTCTAAAATGAATAAATAAGATCTTTTAAAATAAAGAAAGCTACAGACCAATACCTCTAATGAATACAGATGCCAAAATCCTAAACAAAATATTAGCACAACAGCATGTTAAAAAAAAATACATAACGATCAAGTGGGATTCAGCCCTGGAGCACAAGGATAGTTCAATATACAGAAATTGATCAATATAATACACCATATCAACAAAACAAAGAACAAAAATCATATGATCCTATTTATCAATAGATGGCAGAAAAGGCATTCAATAAGATACAACATCCCTTTATGTTTAAAGCACTCAATAAAATTGGAATAGAAAGAAAGTACGTCAACATAATAAAGGCCATATATGACAAATCATCAGCTAATATCATACTAAATGGTGAAAAATGAAGGTTTTCCTTCTATAATCAGAAATGAGACAAGGCTGCTCACTTTCTCCACTCTTATTCAACATAGTTCTGGAAGTTTTACCCAGAGTGATCAGGCCAGAGAAAGAAATAAAATGCATCTATATCAGTAAAGAAGAAGAAAAAAAATCCAACTTTTTGCAGATGGCATGATCTTGTATATAGAAAACACCAAAAACTCCACCAAAAAACTATTAGAAACTATAGACCAATATAGCAGGGGTTGGGAACCTTTTTGGCTGAGAGAGCCATGAACACCACAAATGTAATTTCATGAGAGCCATACAATATGTTTAATACTAAATACAAGTAAATGTTTGCGTTTTATGTAAGACCAACACCTTTAAAGTACAATAAGTCTCTGAATTCATTTTAATAACGTTGTTATGCTGTTGCTAACAAATAATGAATAAAGTACTTATCATTAATGAGACTTCTGGTGCTGCATGGTTTTGCTGATGGCTTTGTAGTCTGGTTGATACGTGGTGAGGTTAAGCTGCTTTGTAGTCTGGTTGATACGTGGTGAGGTTAAGCTGCTCTGTAGTCTGGTTGATACATGGTGAGGTTAAGCTTCATGCAGGTGTTGAGACTTCCACCCATTAAACATGATTGTAGGTTGGTCTTCACGTTCTTTAGATGTGAGAAAGACTGCTCACATGCATACATAGAGCCAAACATTGTCAGTACAGCAATACTCACATGCTGCAGTGTGTGGTATGTGACGGGAAGCGCGTTCCAAGTTTTGACAATCAGCTGGTCCGCGGGTTGAGGTTTTTTCATTTCTCTCCACTTGTGTTTGCTCACCAACTCTGCTTGCTGTTGTGCAAGTCTTTCCAAATCTTTATTCAGTGACTTGAACTTATTCATCCACATGTCCAAGGCCTTCAGATCAGCAGCTTGTAGCTCAAAATCTCTGACAGAGACAGAAGGGATGTAACTCAAATCGGCGCTGTCCACTGCACACTTGACTGAGTAGGTGATGAACTTAAAAAGACGAATGTGCTCACGAAATTCTTCGAAGCACGCTTTGAATGACTGCAGATTAGATGTGAAGCCCGCTAGCTGCTGGAGATCAAGATATTGAAGAGGGTTACTTGCTGTGCATGCATCTTTAAATTCTCCCAGTTTTCCAAAGTGTAGTAAACTACCTGTTTCAATGTCGGCAATGAAGAGTTCCAGCTTGTTTTCAAATGCAAACACTGCTTGTTGAAGGGATAAGACTCTATTTCCAATGCCTTGCATTTTCACATTGAGCTGGTTCAGATGTTCAGTCATGTCCATGAGATAGTAGAACTTCAGGAGCCACTGAGTGTTAGCTAACTCAGGATGCTCGACATTGTTCATTTCAAGAAAAGTCCGGATTTCACTCAGACAAGCCGCAAAACGGCTGAGCACCTTCCCTCTTGACAACCAACACACATTGTTCTGCAGAAGCAGACCAGGATAATTATTCTCAACTTCATCCAGCAGTGTTTTAAACGGGATCATTTAAAGCTCAGGCAACAATAAAGTTGACCACCCGAATGACCAACGACATCACCTCACCAAGCTGCTTGCCACACATCTGAGCACAAAGTGCCTCCTGATGTAGGATGGAGTGAAAACTTAGGATGGGTCTCTTTTAATGTTCACAAAGAAGCACTACGAATCCTCTGTTTTTCCCCACCATGCATGGAACACCATCAGTACACACTGAAATAAGTTTATCCATCGGTGGATTTTTTTCTTTAGCGAACTCAGTGAAAGACTTGAATAAATCCTGCCCTCTTGTCTCTTTCATAGGCAAAACAGCAAGTCACATAGTGTGTCACCGACAGCATACCTTGCAATCACGCTGAACTGGGATAAATGGCTTACGTCTGTTGACTCATCCAAAGCGAGAGAAAAGAATGGTGCTGCATTTATGTCCTTCACTTGTGTTGCCTCAATTTGATTTGCCATCATGATGGTACGATTGAGAACAGTTCTTGCTGACACAGGCACGTATTTTATTCATTTGATTATCTTGTCTTTACCCGAAAAGTCATCAAAAAGTTCATTGGCAACATCAAGCATGAATGTTTTGGCATACTCCCCATCTGTGAATGGCTTTTTGTTTCTCACAATTGCTAAAGCACCAGCAAAGCTAGCCGAATTCTAGTCACCTTGTTGGGTCCAAACATGGAGTTGCTGCTGACTAGCTTGCACTCTGCACAGTAGCTCTTAACATGCTTTC
Organism: Rhynchonycteris naso; assembly: GCA_037038555.1. NCBI lineage: Eukaryota > Metazoa > Chordata > Mammalia > Chiroptera > Emballonuridae > Rhynchonycteris > Rhynchonycteris naso. The sequence continues at coordinate 42,528,864 of CM073004.1, read as the reverse complement.
TTCCTGCTGTCCGCTGCTGGATATTTCGATGCAAATGTAGTATGGCATGTGTCAAAGTGCTGCTTTATATTTGACCATTTCATCGATACAATTTTATCATTGCATATTAGACACTGCAGAACCTGCTCTCTCCACCAAGGCGAATTTCTCTGTCCATTTCTGCTGGAAAGTATGATACTCCTCATCTTTTTATTTTAAGCATCTTCTTCGTCAAAAGGGTTTCTGCAATTAGCTAACCGACTACTTGATTAGAAGGAGGGAAGTTTACTTCCTGACTTCACAACGACCCCTGTAGCTTACGCATTATCGAATAAAAATTTGCTATTGTCCCGGAGGATAGCTGTGATTGGCTCCAGCCACCCGCAACCATGAACATGAGTGGTAGGAAATGAATGGATTGTAATACAGGAGAATGTTTTATATTTTTAATGTTATTTTTTTTATTAAAGATTTGTTTGCAAGAGAGATGCAGCCATCAAAAGAGCCACATCTGGCTTGCTAGCCATAGGTTTCTAACCTCTGCAATATAGTAAAGTCACAGCATACAAAATCAATATACAAAAGTCTATTGCTTTTCTATATGCCAATAATGAACCTTCGGAAAACGAACTCAGAAAAACAATTCTTTTTACAATTGCAACAACAATAACAAAATACCTGAGAATAAACTTAACAAAGAATGTGAAGAACCTATATACTGAAAATTACAAAACATTATTGAAAGAAATTGAAAAAGATACAATGAAATAAAAAAATATTCCATGTTCATGGATTGGAAGAATCAACATAGTTCAGATGGCCATATTACCCAATCCAATATACAAATTTAATGCAATCCCCATCAAAATCCCAATGTCATTCTTTAAAGAAATAGAACAAAAATGACCAGGTTTGTATGGCACCACAAAAAACCCTGAATAGCCAAAGCAATCCTGAGGAAAAAGAATGAAGCCAAAGGTATCACAGTGCCTGACTTCAAATTATACTATAGAACCACGATAATCAAAACAGCATGGTATTGGCAGAAAAACTGACATACAGACCAATGGGACAGAATTGATAGCCCCAAAGTAAAACCACATATATATGGACAAATCATCTTTGACAAAGGAGCCAAAAACATATACAGTGAAGAAAAGAGAGCCTCTTCAATAAATGGTGCTGAGAAAATTGGAAAGCCACATGCAAAAGAAGAAAACTTGACCCCCTGCACAAAAATTAATTCAAAAATGGGTCAAAGATCTAATTGTAAGATTTGAAACTATAAATTGCATAGAAGAAAACATAGATACTAATCTCATGGACCTTGGCTGTAGAACAATTTATGAATTTGACCCTAAAGGCAAGGAATGTAAAGGCAAAAATAAATAAATGGGACTATATCAAACTAAAGAGCTTTTGCACAGCAAAAAAAAAAAAAAAAAAAAAAGACAACAAAACAAATAGGCAACCAACTAAATGGGAGATGATATTTGAAAACAACAGCTCTGATAAGGAGTTAAAATCCAAAATACATAAAGAACTCACAAAGTTCAGCAACAAGCAAGCAAACAATCCAGTTAAAAAATGGGGAGAGGGCCCGACCAAGCAGTGGCGCAATGGATAGAGTTTCAGACTAGAACGCAGAGGAAACCCTGAGGTCACTGGCTTGAGCATGGGCTCATCTGGTTTGAGCAAGGCTGTAACCCCCTCACCTCCCCCCCATCAAGGCACATATGAGAAAGCAATCAATGAACAACTAAGGTGCCGCAACAAAGAATTGATGCTTCTCATCTCCCTTCCTGTCTGTCTGTCCCTATCTGTCCCTCTCTCTGTCTGTCTCTGTCACACACACAAAATGGGAAGAGAACCTGAACAGATACTTCTCCCAAGAGAACATACAAATGGCCAATAGATATATGAAAAGATGCTCATCTTCACTAGCTATTCGAGAAATGCAAATCAAAACTACAATGAGATACCACCTCACACCCATTAGATTGGCTATTATCAACAAAACAGGTAATAAGTATTAGAGAAGCCTTGGAGAAAAAGGAAACCTCATTCACTGCTGGTGGGGATGCAAATTAGTACAACCATTATATAAGAAAATATGACGGTTCCTCAAAAAAATTAAGAATAGAGTTACCATATGACCCAGCAATCCCTCTACTGGGTACCTACTCCAAAATCTTGAGAACATTGGTACATACAGACATATGCACCCCCATGTTCATTGCAGCATTATTCACCATGGCCAAGACTTGAAAACAAGCAAAGTGTTCCTTGATAGAGGATTGGATAAAGAAGATGTGGTACATATATACAATGGAATACTACTCAACCATAAGAAATGATGCCATAGTGACATTTACAACAGCATGAATGGACCTTGATAACATTATACTGAGTGAAATAAGTAAATCAAAAAAAGCTAAGAACTGTATGATTTCACACATAGGTGGGATATAAAACTTAGACTTATGGTCATAGATAAAAGTGAAGTAGGGCCCTGGCCGGTTGGCTCAGTGGTAGAGCCGTTGGCCCAGCATGTGAAAGTCCTGTGTTTGATTTCTGGCCAAGGCACACAGGAGAAGTGCCCATCTGCTTCTCCACCCTTCCCCCTCTCCTTTCTCTCTATCTCTCTCTTCCCTTCCCACAGCCAAGGCTCCATTGGAGCAAAGTTGGCCTGGGCGGTGAGGATGGCTCCATGGCCTCTGGACCTCAGGTGCTAGAATGGCTCTGGTTGCAATGGAGCAATGCCCCAGATGAGAAGAGCATCGCCCCAGATGAGAAGAGCATCGCCCCCTGGTGGGCATGCCAGGTGGATCCTGGAAGGGTGCAAACTGGAGTCTCTCTGCCTCCCTGCTTCTCACTTCAGAAAAAAAAAATGTGATTACTAGGGGGAAGGGTATGTGGGGGAAAGGGATGTGGAGCATGGGGAGGGGGCTGGGGGAATGGCTGTAAAGAACGACAAATATAAGGTGACAAAAAATGATTTGACTTTGGGTGATGGGTACACAACATAATAAACAGTTCAAATGCTGTAGAAATGTCCATCTGAAACTATGTATTCTTATTGATCAGTGTCAATAAGAGGTGAGAAGCATCAATCATTAGTTTCTCATTTCCATTGCGACACCATAGTTGTTCATTGATTGCTTTCTCACACGTGCCTTGACCGCGGGCCTTCAGCAGACCGAGCCACCCCTTGCTGGAGCCAGCGACCTTGGGTCCAAGCTGGCGAGCTTTTGCTCAAGCCGGATGGGCCATCGTTCAAGCTGGCGAGCTTGGGGTCTCGAACCTGGGTCTTCCACATCCCAATCCGATGCTCTATCCACTGCGCCACCGCCTGGTCAGACAGTTATGTGCCTTTTGAGAGCAAAATCTGCATCATTTCCAAATAACTAATGCTTAGAGTCACTTCTTCCTCACTAAAATTGCCCCTCTCACCGCCTGAACTCAAGAGTTTATCCTCTCATGAAGAGACCTCATTGTATGTTTAAGTTGAACATTTAATTTGTGTACATTTAAGTGGAACATACAAAAGTTTTCAGGGAGTAATTTTGCTCCAAAAAAGTTAAGCTTCCAACAGACTAAATTCAGAAAGCAGAAATGTCAGTAGAACAGAGGAGGGGGAGATGATTCGTTATCACCATATTAATCACCAATGGACTTTGATCATTGGACTAACGATGAACTGACTAGCCAACTTAAAGCGCTTCTGAGCCCACTCTTGGACAGTTCTGTTATCAAGTAGCTTGACAGTGATCAAACTTAAACTTCAGCTTTTATGCTTTTAGGCCCTGAAAATTTGGAGATGGTTGATACTGAGATGGAATCTAAATATTTAGAGATCTTTTTTTCCCTGAGCATTAAGTCAAAGGTAGTTTCAGCCACAGTGAACATGTGGCAGTAGCTTTTGTCTCTGAACCCCAAATCTCCCTAACCTAGAAGATCTCACCTTGTCTAGGCAACCTCCCCCAGCTTGATCTGCCCCCAGCCTGCCATTTATATGTCAGCTGTGTCAAGGACTGCTGGCTTTTCATTCCAGTTTTAATGGAAGCAGAGGCCTTTCTCCCCATTCATAGGTTGATCAGGCTGCATTGAGGGCAGGGAAGATTAACTTTTCTTCAGTACTAATAGTCCTAAGAAGGCTATAAAAGTTTACATTTTGGCCCTGGCCAGGTGGCTCAGTGAATAAAACATCTTAACGCACCGTGGTCACAGGTTCAGTCCCCAGTCAGGGCACAAATGAGAAGCAATTAATGAGTACACAACTAAATGGAACAACTTAGTGAAACAGCGAGTGGATGCTGCTTTCTCTCTGTCTCCCCCCTCCATGTGCCTCAAATCAATAGGGAAAAAAATGTTAAGACTAAATTTTGCTTTTATCTAGGAAAATGCATAGATTTGATTTCTCCCCAGTGAGTTACTCTAAGCTTAAAAGATAGTGGGCTCCTTAGGAAGTCCTGCTAGTGATCATTCTTTGGAGGGAATAGCCTGAGGTTCCAGTACGGCTTTCTCACTGGGCACAGTGGCGCATTTGGGAGTCCTAGAAGTCCCAGGCCCATTTGGTGATGGCATACGGTGGTCATGTCACAGTTTTTATGTCTGCTTGTTTGAAAGGCATTTTCTTCCTGACTTTTAATATAGTCTTGTAGCCTTAAGCACACCACCATATGTTTTTATTTGCCTCTGTGTGCTGGAGAAACTGCTCCTGCCAGCACACCTCATTCTCCCTTTGTCCCCAGAACAGAGAGTCCAGCTAGAAGTGTGCTAAACACACCGGTCCTCTCAGTGAAGCCTCTGGAGTCCAGGGAAGATGGCTCTCACGTCAGAGCACCCAGACCGAATATGTCTTCATAAGATGGTATTTCTACAGGATGTGTACCTGACTCAGTGTTGTCCTGTCTGGCACCAGCGTCCTCACTCTTCTGTCCAGTCCACACATCGATATATAGCAATAGCAGCTGTTAATCTTTGGCTGGAGGTAGAGGAGACTGTATAGCAATAACAAAAGTACGCACTGGGAATGTTTGACCCTCACTCTGGGATGAGTAACACTGGGGCTACATTGCTCCTTATGGCTGCTTAAGTAAATATATAAATAAAAGCAAATAAATAATTTTTTTTCCAGCTATGAAACCAATCCACCCTCCCCTCCTCCCCTCAAAGTCTTGTCTCATTGCGGCACCTCATTCTTAAGGCACAGTGGACTTAGGGCTCCAGTGTTGGAGACCGGCGGCGAGGCAGCGAGCTTGACGGGGCGCTGAGGACTGAGAGGCCCTGTTCAGTTCCTCTGTGTACTCCTGCAGAAGGCAAGCCTGGAGCGCCAGCTCACACGTTCTCCAGCAGTGTGGAGAAGATTAGAGTTCGGGAGAAGTCAGGCAGGATGATGGGAAAGAAATAAAGGTCTGTCTCTGTCCGGAGTAACGGGAAGCAGAATGGAGAGGGGAGGAGACAGAGGTGGGCACAAAAGGGGCATCTCAGAGTTCCCTTTGAGCCTTGGTGCTGGGGGGCTGAGGAATCGTGGGAAGCCCCGCATGCACAGGGGTCTCTCCCTTGCTCCTGTTGGGACTGGGGAATGGGAAGGAGGACTGTGCACGGGCCTTCCAGTGACCATACAGCAAGGATGCTAAGGTGAGATGCAGAAGCACCAAAACACATGTGGGGACCGACCGTTGGGCTGGGACCTGAATGCTGTTGGGGCACATTCTGGGGTCTGCAGCCCGCCGGAGCTAAAGGAAGGCTGAGCAGCAAAGGCAGCTGGACAGGCCTACCTGGGAGAACTGCTGGAGGTGAAAGAAAGGCCTGGTACTTAACCACTGGAGCACATGGTGACATGGAAACAAGGGACACTAATGCAAACCAGTGGGTGCCAGGCAGTGCATATGAAAGGACTGGCACAGTGCCTAATGACTGCCCCCACACCCTATCAGGCACTAGGAGGGCTGGAATGCCATTATAGGGAGAGGGGATGCTGTCCAGGAATCTGAATATTGTCTAAAGGAACCATTTAAATTACTGAGCTAAATTTTAAGCTGGGTTAGACATTTAGTTATACTAAAAAGTATTACATCAGATGTGATCAGAACTAATTTTTAAACTAATTAAAATAAAATCATAAATTATTATTTATGTATATATATATATATTTTTTTTTTTAAGAGGAGAGGAGGCAGAGAGACAGACTCCTGCATGTGCTGTGACTGGGATCCACCCGGCAAGCCCACAAGGGGGCGATGCTCTGCCCACCTGGGGCCCTTGCTCTGTTGCAACCAGATATATTTTAGTGCCTGAGGTGGAGGCCATGGAGCCATCCTCAGCACCCGGAGCCAACTCGCTCTAATTGAGCCATGGCTGCAGGAAGGGAGAAGAAAAAAGAAAGAGAGAAGTGAGAAGGGGAGGGGTGGAGAAGCAGAAGGGCACTTCTCCTGTGTGCTCTGACTGGGAATTGAACCTGGGACAACCATGCATCGGGACAACGCTCTACCACTGAGCCAACCAACCAGGGCCGGTATATGTCTTAAACATTTGATTTTGATTTTAATGTAATTGTACATTCATACAGCAATCTTTTAATGCAGGGTCAAGACCTTTGCTTTGCACATTGATCTTCCAATTAGAGTTCTTATTTCTGGCATAAATCTCCTCCATAATGCTTCATCTACAATTTCTACTGGTATTTTCATTACTAGGTCGATAACTCTTTAAGACATTTGCAAAGAAATTTGAGCGTAGAATCTTAGACTTTTTACATTTTTTTTACATTTTTAAAAAAAAAAATGTTCTACAGTTGCCTTGACATCTAATTGAAAGCATTGTTAAAAGAAGCTTACCTTAATTAAGTCTATTCAAAGCATTTCATTCAGTTTTCATACAGACAACTCTCTTCACAATCATTTTTTCTCATTTTGCATTATAGGGTATTTCATTATTCTGCTCACAAAAATTAGGGGATATTATATCACTTCATAATCATTTTGAAATATCCCCTAATTTTTGTGAACAGTATATAATACGTAACTAAAATAACATATGGTTTCAGGGGCACAACTGACTCTTTAAAGCAGATGACACAGGGACACCTCAGAGGGAAAGCTGTTACTGTGAGTCCTCGGTGTACCAAGGGAATTGGTCAGTGTGAAGTGGAGAAGGAATGCAGCGTTCTGGTTAATTCCACAAGTTGGTTGACTGGAGATCAGTTAAGCATGTGAACCGTGTAGCATTTTCTCTCTTAACAGCAGATGAAGGTTCAAAAGGAAGGCCCGGTTAGTTCCAGATGACATTTTTAAAATTGCATTCTCCCCTGCAGTTCTAAGTTGCATGCACTGTGGGTTAAACTTCGAAACCCCACTGCATGCACTTTGCAATAAATTAATTAAACTGTAAACGTATAACGCTGATTTGTAAAGGAATGTTCAGTGCAACACTGATTTTTCTGCTGATCCTTTTCTGTGACATTCTTGATTGTTTGGTGGCAAACCAATACTTTCTTTTTCTTGCCTATAGTTTATCCTCATTTCTGCTTAAGTACTTCCTCCTCAAAGATCTTCTAAAATAAGACCTTCCTCGCATTATGTGTAAGGAAGTTTGCTTCCTGCCACAAATTCTCCAGAATTTCAGCTTTCTGCTCAACCACTTACCCCCAGGCCTGGCATCGCGCTGTTGCTCTGGCTGTCTGTATTTCTTTAACCTGTGCCTTCTCTCAGTGCGGTGACCTCTTCGCTCTGACTATAGTCTAAACAGGAGGGGATGTTTTACGCTGCTTTTGGTTGAAAAAGTAACTTCCTGATTGGAGGTCTAAGCTAGAAACAGTTAGTTCCCCCATGGAATGGACATGTGAGTGCTTTCTGTTCAACTATTAAATTTCTCTCTGCCCTTTACCATTCTTGTACTTTGGCTTACCGCCAAAGGTGTTCCTGTTTAACTGTATATTGTCCAGCACCATGCCAGCTTCTCCTGTTTCATGCTCAGGCACTATTTACTGATGCTGTCACCCAGCCCCAGCTACCTATGGCCCCCTGAGCCTGCAGTAGAGCCGGTTGAAAGGAGAATTGGTGGACTCTTCCTTGACATTCTGCCTGTGTGTGTTCCCCTTCTTGTCTGCAGAGCTAGAGTTCCTACAGGCTAGCCCCTCACTGTCTATCAGGGGGCAGAACTTCAGGGAGTGCTCACTGATTTCTCCAGCACTAGGCAAACTCTCACCCAATAAAGAGCGGTGCCTCCACTGCTTTTGTCAAATGAATGGAGGACCTTTCCAGCCTGTCAGGATGCAGCTTCTCCGACAGAGCCTACAGCCTTCTCAGGCTGGAGAACAAGAGTAAATAATCCATTTTGGGGGGGGGGGGGTGTTTTCTCTAGAGCCAACACACTTGACTTTATTAGGAACTGTTAAGAGTTGCTTCACATGGTTAGTTCCTCTTTGTGATCCATTTGTGGCACATTCCTAAATCTTACTTTCAAAACATTGGAGGCAGGAGTTGATTAACTTCCCTCAGACCGTTTGGACTGATACTATTGCTCTGTTCCTACTGTTAACACAGCCTGTAATCTATTCCTCACAGTCCTAGCTCTGAACCATGCCTGCAAAACCACATCATGTAAGTGATTTTAAAAGGCATAGCATCAACCACACTTATGTTTAATACTCTAAAAAGGCTTAGGGATCAAAACTCAGTTTAAAACATAGTCTGTCCTCTCTGTAAGTAGATATAGATATTTTAGTTGAGAGCATATTGTGACACAAATCCGTCGGAATTGTGCCCTCTGTTGATTGTGCTATTATCCCTGGAAAGAGCATATAAGGAAATAAGACTTTCCAACCTAAATTTCCTTTTGACAAAACCTTGGCAAAAGCTTTTCTAATCCTAGGTTTCAAGTATTTAAGAATAATTTTGCTGGATGATGCATGCTTTGAGAATATGATATTTTAAACACATATATCTTTTCTGGACATCTGAAGGTCTAACATGCAAATCACTATATTATTTTCCCTTTCCCTCCCTGTGTGTATGGAGTGTGTGTGTGAGAGGGAGAGGTCATATCAAATCAGTTGGCCATATCAGAGTACCAGACTTTGGGCAAGTCAGTTAAACCTCTCTGGGCTCTTGTCTCTCCAAATTGTAATATAAAGGAATACTAGTATGTTTTATTGTATACATTTTATAGTTAGAACAGTCTTTTATTCTAATGGGAAAGAGTTTTGTGCTTTTTTAAAAGTATAGTTAACATACAATATCGTATTGGTTTCAGGTGTACAACCTTGTGATTCAACATTTATATACTTTACGAAGTGATCACCATGATAGTCTAGTAAACACCCTGACACCGTACATAGTTATTACAATATTATCAACATTATTCTCTGTGCTGTGCACTGCATCCCATGGCTTATTTTATAACTGGAGATTTGCAGCTCTTAATTCCCTTCACTGTTTGAGATCACATGCTTATGTGTGCCCTGCACATGCAGATAACATAGACTAAAGCTTATCTCTGTGAACCTGGAATAATGTGATTCACATATGTATAGGAACTATTCTTTTAACTTTTGTTTTATATTTTAATATATGTAAACTTGAGAGTGGGTTAAAAAGACATGAAAATCCTTTCTTGACTGAATATGGGCTCCCACACCTAAACCCAGTCTTCAGGATCACCCCACCACTGCTGGCTCCATGTTGGGAGCTATGTTACAGCGTGCTGTCACATGGAGATACTGCAGGGTTGCGAGGGGGAGGAGGAATTCTGGGCTGAGCTCCAGGGTGCCCACTAACTCAGTAATGTAAGTAGTAGTCCTGAGAGTGATCTAATGGGACAGCATGACTTTCCCAGCAATTTTTTGTCCACATTCAGGGCAGTGTCTTTCTAGCTTACTTTAAGCTTTACTTATATCAGGGCACCAGTCTCTGGAAAAGGATAAACAGGAAAAAATAATCATATACTTTAAAAATATATATCCTGGGGGATGCATTCGGGGAGACACTAGAATCTATGTAAATGCAATAAATAAATAAATAAATTGTGTGTGTGTGTGTATATATATATATATATATATATATATATATATATATATATATCTGACACCTCAGTGCCACTTCTTCCTCAGAGCCATTAAAGGCTATCTTTGAAACTTAATTCTCCATTTCTAACCACCTAAGCTGAGAACCGTCACTCGTCTTTGCCGCCTTTCTTGACTCTTACACCCTGTTAAGATTGAAGCTAATCTGTCACACTGACAATGAGGAATATAATTATTCAAAGCTGAATTAAAAAGGGAATTTATACAGAACAAAACCAATAAGCCAGGCAGCCTTGACATTTAATTTTCTTGGAAACCTTTTTCATCGAACCAGGAAGGTCTGCGCACTACATATTTGCAAAATGAAAAGTGGTGGTGTAGGAGGCTAATCTCATATAAATGATGAGGAAATGGTTTGAAAGAGACTGAATGTTATAGGTGGTCCTTTCTCCTTCCCTTGTCCTTTCCCACTCTACCCTGAAGTGACATTTGTGCATTCCAGCTCTTACTGGCAGTTCTGTTTTATTTCCCTTTTTCAGAGATATGGAAGGTTTGAGGAATAAAAGGGAGAATTTTTATTTATGTTTTTGGCCATCAATTCCAAGTTTGTACTCTTAAGAATATTGATTCTTGGCCCTTACGCTCAGCTGCTCAATAAACAATGTATCTACCAAGGGTTGCCTCAAAACTGTAATGTAAATTACTTAAGATTAGTTGAAGACTGGCCTTGGCTGTTTTGCTCAGTCGTAAAGCGTTGGGCCAGCATGTGGAAGTCCCAGGTTTGATTCCCAGTCAAGGCACACAGGAGAAGCTACCATGTACTTCTTGACCCCTCCCCTTTCTCTCTCTCCCCCTCTCCCCCTCTCCCTCTCTCCCTCTCCCACATCCATGGCTCATTCAAGCAAGTTGGCCCCTAGTGTTGAGAATAGCACCATGGCCTGCCTCAGGTGCTAAAAATAGCTCGGTTGCTAAGCAATGGAGCAGCAGCCACAGATGGGCAGATTGCTCCCTAGTGGGCTTGCCAGGTGGATCTCTGTCATAGCACATATGGGAGTCTGCCTCTCTGCCTCCTCACCTCTCAATAATAATAATTTTAGAAAAGATTATTTCAAGATATTTTTTGGCTCTTTAAGGTGAGCTGAGCACACAGAAGAAACCATATTTCAGGATCCATTTCGCTTTCTTGCTTTAGTCTGGGTAGGTAACGCTAGTTGTAACAATGGTCAAAATGTCACTGGTTTCACATAAATTTATCATTATTAACATCATGATTCAATGTAGGTTGGTGGGAGGTGAGGTGGAAGAGGGTCCTGTTTCATATAGTCATTCATGGACCTAGAATTTCTCTATAGTGGAAGTCTGCCATGTTCTTAGAGTCAGCATCCCTTCCCTGGATTCTCTGTATCTTCCAGGAAGGGATGTGAGAAAGAGCAGGAACTCCCATAGGAAAGACATAGGTGAGTCTATATCCTGGCCATTCGCTCAAACTCAGTCACATGGTCCCACCTAATTAAAGGGAACTTTGGAAATGTAGCTGAGCTCCATGAGCTGCAGATGGAAGAAATGAGTTTCATGAGCCCATTGTTTTGACTCTGCCTTAGTTCCCTTTCTACTTGCTACTGACAGCTGTGCACGCAGACATGATCCTGGGGCAGTCTACCTGTGATGATACGAAGGCACTTAATTTGACTTGTCTAGTAGTTAGGCATCTATCTGTTTGATCCTTTTTTATTCCATTTGCTTGTCTGAAAGGAAATGACCTTTACGTATAGAGGACTTTTCTACTGTCAGGGTTAAACGTGTATAAATACAGACCCTGCCTAACTCACCATACTTTCAAAGTGGAATTCTATAGGGAGTGGATGCTGACTATTGGATATATACACATGGCAAGTAAGAGGAGACCTCATTTATTTATCTATTATGTTGGGGAAAGCTTTAAATGATTTTTCTCTCTCTCTTGGGCTGTTCCTCTCTAGGGAAGAGGAGAAAATTACAAGGCTTCAAGAGACCAAATGATCAAAAGAAGAACAAAGCCAGGGAGATTTCAGCTAAAATGATAGTGAAATAAAGTCACCAGGATATCTAGTAGCAAAAGACTACTTGAAACAATTTGAGATAGTGTTCTAGGAAGATTCAGTTGTGCCCCTTAACCTCATTCCAAATCAAGGTCTAAGGAATTCTCAACTCAAGTTGCTTATTGATTGAGAAGCAATTCTAACATATGAAAGACTTTGTAGATAAGGCCAAAAGAAGCAGAGAAACATTGACAAGGAACTGATAGAAGTCAAGGATTGACCTGTACACTTGAGTGTTTAATGAGTCCTTCAGCAAACACAGTGAAGGCATAGACTGGCATTTTATAGGGTGTGCTAGTATTTCACAGGAGGAATTTCTACCCTTGGATATTTAAGGCCCATCAAATATGGTTCTATATTATTTTTTCTCATAATCCTATCCCCAAGAGGGAGGTGGAAAAGAAAGTACTGCTTTCTTATTGATTATAATACTGTCTTCATCTGCCAGCAAAAGGCCAGCATTGCAAGAAAAATCCTGTCTCCATGGCAACAACAATTGCAACTTTTAACTTGTTATCACATGAAAATTTATTTTTTCTGTAGCCTTAAAGATAACATATTGGTGAAGGTGGTTATGATCTTTGGCAACAGAGTTTTGCTAGTGCATCTAGTCCAGGCTGATGGCCTTTAGGACTTCTAGTATGCCAACCCTGATTTTTATTTACATCAGGGCAAGAAGTGATACTTAAACCATATAAGACATCATTTTCCTACTCAAGAACAATGATCTTATTATTATTATTTCAGTGGTATCTCACAGGTAGATGAATAAAGAAATTTATTTAACTTCCCTAAATAATGCAAGACACCCCCCACACACACACAAGTGAAGCTAACCAAATTAATCTCTGTTGGACATAAGTACTTTCTTTTCTATAGCACAACCAGTCCCGTATGGGACATCTGATCACCCTGGTCTAGAAAACTGAGCTTCTCTAGAAGCTGTGCTGTGGAGCAGTGTCCTGCCATCTATTTTAAAATCCTTAAAGTGACTGTGAGTCTGATCAGCCTGATATCTTCAATAAGAGGCAGGCAGAAGTCTGGATACGAGAGAAGATTTGACATTTTCTGTTCAGCTGCTGTGTGCCAGGCACGGTGCTGGCTGCATTAAATACTCAGAGACCACAGTGTGCACCATCTTCCTTGTTCTAGAGAACAAAGGGGAACACTGGTTCATTAGAGCAGGGGTCCCCAAACTATGGCCCGCGGGCCGCATACAGCCCCCTGAGGCCATTTATCCAGCCCCCTCCACACTTCCAGAAGGGGCACCTCTTTCAACCTCTTTCATTGGTGGTCAGTGAGAGGAACACAGGATGCATCCGCACCCATAGTTCCCATTGAAATAAATTCACTTGTTCTTTATTTTAAATATTGTATTTGTTCCCGTTTTGTTTTCTTACTTTAAAATAAGATATGTGCAGTGTGTGCATAGGGATTTGTTCATAGTTTTTTTTATAGTCCGGTCCTCCAACGGTCTGAGGGACAGTGAACTGACCCCCTGTGTAAAAGGTTTGGGGACCCCTGCATTAGAGTCGGTCACTTCTATGTGAAGATCTAGACTAAGGGTTCAACACAACATTCTGTACCCATTGGAGCCAAATATGTTATGATTTTGTCAGCTGTTGACAGAGCTGATATTTCAATTAAACAGTGGTTTATTGCAAATAAAAGAAATTTAAGTATGTCAGTCTGATTCATTTTTATCATTATCAAAAACATTAAATCATTTTTTGTTTAGAGTAACTGGAGCAAGTCAAGTGACAATATATTTTTGAAGAGTACAACTGTAAATAGAATTTGAAGATTGGGGTGGTGGGTTCTGTAAACAAGACAGCCATGCGGAGATTGTTAAGAGAAATGTGGGGAATGGAGGACACAAACTCAAAGAAGGATATTAGTCTCAACAAAGCATAGACCCCTACAAAGCCTTAATACCTAGGTTTTAAGTTTAATAAAGTTTTTTCTGCCATTATTTACTATTGTTGTTTAATAAGCAAACTTTCCCTTCTGTTAAGATGAAATAGGTCTCTGCTCTGTTGAAGTTTTCTTCAGAAGAGTTTTTTTTTTTTTTGCTTTCTATATATATATTTTATTATTATTAATTCTAATGGGGTGACACCAATAAATCAGGGTACATATGTACAATGAAAACATCTCCAGGTTATCTTATCATTCAATTGTGTTGCATACCCATCACCAAAAGTCAAGTTGTCCTCTGTCACCTTCGATCTGGTTTTCCCTGTGTCCCTCCCCTCCTCCTTATCCCACTCTTCCCTCCCTCCCCCCATCCCATAACCACCACTCTCTTGTCCATGTCTCATATTCTCACTTTTATGTCCCACCTATGTATGAAATCATGCTGTTCTCAGTTTTTCTTTTTTTCTGATTTACTTATTTCACTCCGTATAATGTTATCAAGGTACATCCATTTTGTTATAAATGATCCGATGTCATCGTTTCTTATGGCTGAGTAGTATTCCATAGTATATATGTACCATAGCTTTTTAATCCACTCATCTTCTGACGGACACTTGGGCTGGTTCCAGATCTTCGCTATTGTGAACAATGCTGCCACGAACATGGGGGCGCATTTCTTCTTTTTGAACAGTGCTATGGGATAGCTGGGTCAAAAGGCAGTTCAATTTTTAATTTTCTGAGGAATCTCCAAACTGTTTTCCACAGTGCCTGCACCAGTCTGCATTCCCACCAGCAATGCAGAAGGGTTCCCTTTTCTCCACATCCTCGCCAGCACTTATTCTGTGTTGTTTTGCTGATGAGTGCCATTCTGACTGGTGTGAGGTTATATCTCATTGTGGTTTTAATTTGCATTTCTCTAATGATTAGTGATGTTGAGCATTTTTTCATATGCCTATTGGCCATCTGTATGTCCTCTTTGGAGAAATTTCTATTCATTTCTTTTGCCCATTTTTTGATTGGGTTGTTTGTCTTCCTGGTGTTGAGTTTTATAAGTTCTTTATAAATTTTAGTTATTAACCCCTTATCAGATGTGCTGTCGAATATGTTCTCCCATTGTGTGGTTTGTCTTTTTATTCTGTTCCTATTGTCTTTAGGTGTGCAAAAACTTTTTAGTTTGATATAGTCCCATTTGTTTATCTTGCCTTTTATTTCAGTTGCCCATGGAGATAAATCGGCAAATACACTGCTGCTACAGATGTCGGAGAGTCTGCTGCCTATGTTTTCTTCTAAGATGCTTATGGTTTCACGGCTTACATTTAAGTCTTTTATCCATTTTGAGTTTGTTTTTGTGAATGGTGTAAGTTGATGGTCTAGTTTCATTTTTTTGCAGGTGGATGTCCAATTTTCCCAACACCATTTGTTAAAGAGGCTGTCTTTACTCCATTGTATGTTCTTTCCTCCTTTGTCAAATATCAGTTGTCCATAAAGCTGTGGGTTTATTTCTGGGTCCTCTGTTCTGTTCCATTGATCTATGTGCCTGTTCTTATGCCAGTACCAGGCTGTCTTGAGTATAATGGCCTTATAGTAAACCTTGATATCTGGAAGAGTGATACCTCCTGCTTTATTTTTTCTTTTTAAGATTGCTGAGGCTATTCGTGTTCTTTTTTGGTTCCATATAAATTTTTGGAATATGTGTTCTATACCTTTGAAGTATGTCATTGGTATCTTAATTGGTATTGCATTGAATTTATAAATTGCTTTGGGTAATATAGACATTTTAATGATGTTTATTCTTCCTAGCCATGAGCACGGTATATGCTTCC
Source organism: Rhynchonycteris naso (assembly GCA_037038555.1). Lineage (NCBI taxonomy): Eukaryota > Metazoa > Chordata > Mammalia > Chiroptera > Emballonuridae > Rhynchonycteris > Rhynchonycteris naso. Next base: position 42,513,040 of record CM073004.1, on the reverse strand, counting down.
ACTTGTTTGTATCTTCCTTGATTTCTTTTATCAATGTTCTATAATTTTCCGAGTACAAGTCCTTAACCTCCTTGGTTAAATTTACTCCTAGGTACTTTATTTTTTTGGCTGCAATAGTGAAGGGGATTGTTTCCTTAAGTTCTTTTGCTGACATTTCATTGTTGGTATATAGAAATGCCTCTGATTTCTGAGTATTAATTTTATATCCTGCCACCTTGCTGAATTCATTTATAAGGTCCAGTAGTTTTTTGACTGAGACTTTAGGGTTTTCAATATACAATATCATATCATCTGCAAATAGTGACAGTTTTACTTCTTCTTTTCCAATTTGGATGCCTTTTATTTCTTCTTCTTGTCTGATTGCCGTAGCTAGGACTTCCAGAACTATGTTGAATAAGAGTGGTGAAAGGGGGCATCCCTGCCTGGTTCCTGATCTTAAGGGGATTGCTTTTAATCTTTGTCCATTTAGTATGATGTTTGCTGTCGGTTTATCGTAGATGGCCTTTATCATGTTAAGGAATGATCCCTGTATTCCCACTTTACTGAGAGTTTTGAGCATGAATGGGTGCTGGATTTTATCAAATGCCTTTTCTGCATCTATTGAAATTATCATGTGATTTTTGTCCTTCCTTTTGTTTATGTGATGAATCACATTGATTGATTTGCGAATATTGAACCAGCCTTGCCTCTCCAGAATAAATCCCACTTGATCGTGGTGTATGGTTTTTTTCATATATTGCTGGATCCGGTTGGCTAATATTTTGTTGAGAATTTTAGCGTCTAAATTCATCAGGGATATAGGCCTATAATTTTCTTTCTTTGTGTTGTCTTTGCCCGGTTTTGGAATCAGAATTATGCTCGCCTCATAAAAGGAGTTTGGAAGTCTTCCTTCCTCTTGAATTTTTTGAAATAGCTTGAGAAGGATAGGAGTTAGTTCTTCTTTGAATTTTTGATAGAATTCACTTGTGAAGCCATCAGGCCCAGGACTTTTCTTTTTTGGGAGTTTTTTGATAACTGTTTCGATCTCATTTGCTGTAATTGGTCTGTTTAGGTGTTCTGATTCTTCCAGATTGATTTTTGGAAGGTTATATGATTCAAGAAATTTGTCCATCTCACCAAGATTGTCTAATTTTTTGGCATAGAGTTCTTCATAGTATTTTCTTACAATGCTTTGTATTTCTGTTGTGTCAGTTGTTATTTCTCCACTGTCCTTTCTAATTTTATTTATTTGAGTCCTCTCTCTTTTTTTCTTGGTGAGTCTAGTTAAAGGTTCATCAATCTTGTTTACCTTTTCAAAGAACCAGCTTCTGGTTTCATTGATCCTCTGTATTGTTTCCTTCGCCTCTATGTCATTTATTTCTGCTCTGATCTTTATTATTTCCTTCCTTCTACTTGTCTTGGGTTTTATTTGTTGTTGTTTTTCTAGTTCTTTTAGATGAAGGGTCAGGTTGCTTATTTGAGCTTTTTCTAGCTTCTTATGATATGCCTGTAGTGCAATAAACTTCCCTCTCAGTACAGCTTTTGCTGTGTCCTATAAATTTTGAGTTGATGTATGCTCATTATCATTTGTTTCTAGAAATTTTTTTATTTCTTCTTTGATTTCAATGTTAATCCATTCATTATTTAATAACATGTTATTTAGTTTGCAAGTGTTTGAGTATTTTTTAGTTTTTCTTTTGTGGTTAATTTCTAGTTTCATAGCATTGTGATCAGAGAAAATGCTTGATATGATTTCAATCTTCTTAAATTTATTGAGACCATTTTTGTGTCCTAACATGTGGTCTATCCTAGAAAACGTACCATGAGCGCTTGAGAAGAATGTATATTCTACTGCTTTAGGGTGAAAAGTTCTGAAGATATCTATTAAATCAAGTTGATCTAGTGTATCCTTTAAGTCTGCCGTTTCTTTATTAATTTTTTTTCTTGAGGATCTATCCAGTGTTGTTAGAGGGGTATTGAAATCCCCTAATAGTATTGCTGTTAATCTCCGTCAAAGTCTGCTTTATGTATGTCGGGGCTCCTATATTTGGTGCATAGATATTTATAATAGTTATATCTTCCTGTTGAATTGTTCCCTTTATCATTATGTAGTGTCCTTCTTTATCTCTTACTACAGCCTTTGTTTTAAAGTCCATTTTGTCTGATATAAGTATTGCTACCCCTGCTTTTTTTTCATTTCCATTTGCATGAAATATTTTATTCCATCCTTTTACCTTCAGTCTATGAGCATCTTTTGTTTTAAGGTGTGTCTCTTGTAGACAGCATATGTATGGGTCCTGTTTCTTTATCCATGCAGCTACCCTATGTCTTTTGATTGGATCATTTAATCCATTTACATTTAAGGTTATTATTGATATGTAGTTGTTTATTGCCATTTTATTCTTTAAAGCTGTATTCTTCTTTTGCTCTATTCATTCTTCCCTTTAAACTGTTCACAAGAGGCCTCTTAGTATCTCTTGCAGAATTGGTTTGGTTTTTATGAATTTCTTCAGGCTTTCTTTTTCTGGGAAGCTCTTTATTTCTCCTTCAATTTTAAACGTTAGCCTTGCTGGATAAAGTAGTCTTGGTTGTAGGTTCTTGTTCTGCATTACTTTGATTATATCTTGCCATTCCCTTCTGGCCTCAAGTGTTTCTGTTGAGAAGTCCGATGTCATCCTTATGGGGGCTCCTTTGTAGGTGATAGCCTTTTTTTCTCTAGCAGCTTTTAAAATTTTTTCTTTATTCATTAGCTTTGGTATTTTAACTATGATGTGTCTTGGTGTAGATCTTTTTGGGTTTCTCTTTAATGGAGTTCTGTGTGCTTCTTGAATGTGTGGAGTGTTTCCCAGCCTTAATTTAGGAAAGTTTTCTGCTATGATTTGATTGAACAAAGTTTCCATTTCCTGTCCTCTCTCCTCTTCTTCAGGCACCCCTATGATGCGAATGTTGTTTCTCTTCATGTTGTCACAAAGCTCCCTTAGAGTTTCCTCACATTTTTTAAGTCTCTTTTCCTTTTTCTTCTCTGCTTCTGTGCCTTTGTTTATTGTGTCCTCTAACTCGCTTATTCGATCCTCAGCGTCATCCATCCTGCTTTTAATTCCTTCCATTGTGGTCTTCAGTTCTGATACTGTATTTGTCATTTCTGTCTGATTCTTTTTTATTATTTCAATTTCATTTTTTATACTTGTTATCTCTTTGTTTAGGTGTTCATAATGACTATCCATTGTTGCTCTAATTTCTTTGAACATCCTAACTATCATTATTCTAAATTCTGCATCTGGTAATTTGGTTATATCTGGTTCATTCAGGTCCTTCTCTGGGGATTTCTCTTGATTCATTTGGTTTGCATTCCTCTGCCTGCCCATTTCTTCTGTGTATAAGCAAGTTGTGGCGACTGGAGTCCAGTAGGTGTTGCCTTTGTATTCTCTAGGTGTGGTCTGTCTGCAGGCCCCTCACCCCCTCTGCCGGTTCCTAGGGTGGTTGGGTATGAGCGTTACCAGCGCCGGCCCACTGTGGCTTTTGCTGTGATTTCTGCCTCTCCTCCGTGGGAGGGGCTGTCACTGAAGCTATAAGTCTTAGCACCAAGGGTAGAGGTGAGCACCTTTGCTCAGCTGCAGATCCAGCCTATTTCCGGACTTCCGCCCAGAACCCTCAGTCAGAGTCTGCTCGCCACAGTTTCGCGGGTTGGGCGGGGCTTTTGACGTGCTCTCAGCTGTCAGCTTTTGCCCGTCTGGAGATTTAGCCCCGCCTTCGAGGCCAGGGCCCTCCTGCGCAGGGTCGGAAACCAAGGTTTATTGGGCCGGGCGTGTTTGCTGGCTTCCGCTCAGCTGCGTACTTCTGCTCGTCCGGGACTCTACCCCGCCCCCGCGTTCAGAGCTCGCTCGTGCACGTATGAATGCAATCTGGGGTTTCTCCGGCCGGGCGGGGATAGTAGCGTGAGCTCAACTGCGAGCTTCCACTTGTCTCGGGGTCTAGCCTGTTCCCGCGCTGGAGCCCGCTCGTGCACGTATACTGGCCAACCACGGTTTCTCCGGCAGGGCCGGCCTGCGCAGGGTTGTAGAGCAGATTTCTGCCCGTTCCTGGCCTCCCGCTTTGTCCCCGTAAGTGGGATTAAAGGCGGGCCCACAGCTTCCAGACCGCTTTTGCGCGTCCCCTCTGACCCTTTGGGCTAGACTGACCTCTCACCGGCTTGGCCTCTGCCCACGCCGACAGAACCGCGTTTCAGCGTCCTGCCGCCCACCATACCCTTAAGCAGCCTCAGCAGAGTAGGAAGGGACCTAATACTCCACACTGTAGGCGTGGGAGCTCCCTCACTTGTTTCACAGCTCAAAACTGTCCAAACGCCTCTTCTAGGCTCTGAGACTGCCGGCTGGGGCTTGGTTCCTGGGACCCAGGTCCCTCCCTCTCTGCCAAACTTTCCTCCCGCCCCGCGGGTCTCTCTGGGCTGCCGTTTGCTCCAGGGAGCTGGGCAGCCCTCTTCATGTTTTCGCTATTCCTACCAGTCTCAATGTGGCTTCTTCTGTGTTCCTTGGTTGAAGAGTCCACTTAGTTTAGTTCATAGTTGGTTTATCCAGATGATGGTTCTTTAAATTGAGTTATAATCCACTTTGCTTCTGGGAGTTGGAAGTTGGTACGTCCGCCTACTCCGTCGCCATCTTCCATCAGCCTCTTCAGAAGAGTTTTTAAAGTCACTATATTTATCCAAGTAGGCTGATTTACACAGTAGATGACAACTTCAACTTGATTTTCTACTCAGGCTACGTGCCAGCAAGGATGGGCTGCAGCTCTGCTCTCTGTCATCTTCACTCTGAGACCGAGGCCAGTGGCAGCCGTTCTCTGCAACACTGCTAGTTTTGTGATGGAGGGAAGAGAGAATTCCCTCCTGTTAATTGAGCACTGACTGTTACAACTCCAGTCAAGAACTGACACACATCGCTCCTACTCAGAGTTCGTTTTAGCCAAACAGATCACATCACCAACCTGGGGCAAAGGACGATATCCTTCTCTTTGTAGCTTTAACCTTCAGTTTCTTGGGGGTGAGCTACACTTTTAGTTACTTTTTCCTGGGTCATTTTGTCCACCTGGGGACCACCTTAAGGTGTTTAGAGGTCTTTTGTTTTTTCTTTAAGGTTATGAAGGCCACGCACCTTTAATTTGGTCCTTTTCCTGAGACTGCTCATTTAATTAGCCTTCATTGTTCAAAGGCATCCTCAGTTTTTTCTGTTACAGTTTGGTTTGTAAAGAAGTTCCCTTTTACAGACAGCTGAAAGCTGATGGTGGTCTGCATGATTGTTGACAGAGCCACTGACCCAGGACGCCATAGCCAGCCCAGCACAAATCCTCCGCGCATGATGACCGAGTATCGTAGGGAGCCAGACACAGCCGCGTAGTGATTACAGGCCATCCCTGCCAGTAGAGCAAGCTCAGCCCCACCCAACCCCAGGGAGGAAAATAATTGCGATGCATAGCTTGTGAATGGGATTCCTGTATGTTCTGCAAGAAAATGAACCGACATCTAAGGGGCAGTGTTTGTGGCATACTTACACCAGCAATAGAGAGACTGGTGAGAAAGAAGCACATGGTCATGTGGAATCACCTATCCAGCCTGGTCAGAAGAATGATGAGGAAGTTCCCCAGCACTGTCATCGAATACATGGCCAAGAACAGGGCAAAGAGAGACACCTGAGGGTCCCTGTCACTGGATGGGCTGAGGAGAATAACCCCTCCCCTCCAAATCTGCTTATCTGTTCCCATTTAAAAATGTGAAGGTTATTAATCTGCAGAGAGGATCAGAAATAACAGAAGCAGTTGAGATAACCTTAAGAATAAGTTTTTATAACTGGCCGGCCTCAGCCGGATGTTTCATATTATTTATGGGCCATCATCACCGATTTTATCACATTATACATTGTATCTATTCTGCATTAGAAACAGGCTAATACCTTGACAAGGGAAGAAAAAGCTGTCTTTTTTAATCCTGTAAGACTTGGAATTTCTTTTCTTAAATCATCTCTTTCTAGTGGTACCTTGTCAAATACAGGCATCAGAAACAAAAGGTGCTATCAGCATATTTCACTCTCTTCGCCTAAAGCAACAAGTTTATTAGGTACATTATATATAGTCTCAATTGTCACAAGTGATGTTTTAGCATGTTTTCGTACCTCAAAATGGGTCACCATTTTCCCAGATTCTCGTGGAGTTTCTGCCCAGGACCACTGCCTGACCCCAAGCCAGTGCCTTATATGTTATGATATTTTGTTGTTACAGGAGCACTCCATTCCTTATACCAATTACTGTATGTCAGGATATGCTAGGTTATGCTGCAGAAACAAAAGACCTTCAGATCTGAGTAACTTAAAACAACAAATGTTTATCATTCACTAATACTACATACCCATCACAAATCATCTTTGTCTTAATTCCTCCAAGAAAGTGCTATGAATATTTTTAATAATATAGTCAACTATAATCAAAATATCATGTAAAATATAAAATATGATTTTGTACCATCTTTATATATTTCTACTACTTCTTGCATTCAACAAATACTGATTACCCTGACGTGCTAGACTCTCTTCTTAGGTCCTGGGGAAACAGCAGGGAAGAGACAGACAAGAGCCCTGCTCTCAAATAAGCCCGTCTCTGCTTTGACAGAAGCATATATGTTTGAAAGTGCTTTAACAAGAGCATGTTGCTTTTTCCGCCTACTTCATAAAGCTGTCTTGATCATCAAGGTCCACAGAAGATATGTCTAAGCCAGTCCTTAAAAGTTGAAACCAGTCCTTAGAAAATGAGAGTTTGGACAGGCAATGAAAGGGTAAAGTAGCAAACAGGATTCTAGGTGGGGCCAGGAAGAAATGGAGTCATGAAAGTATACGCCCCGCTCAGGGAGTTTTTCCTCTGGACGAGCATGGGGAGCACAGGATAAGATGCAGTTCGTGAAGCAGAAGCTTCCTGAGCCAGCTGGCCAAGATTCATACCCTTGTCACTGTCCAGTGGGGCGGGAGCCACTGGAGAATTTCAAGTGCTGTAGTGAGGGATCAGATTTGAGTTTTAGAAGCTGAAAGATAGAAGGCCGGGGATCAGTAGGAGACTATCGCAACTGTCTGCCCGGACTTGGGTCCTGCCGTGAGTGAACTGATACTGTGAAACTGGCCTGTGAAAGCATTAGTGTAGATGTTCCCACCCTGCCCCTGCTGCTGCTGCTTTCCAGTTGGCTGTTTTGCTGAGATCTGTGCACGTTCCATGGCTAAGGATGCCCAGGCTCTGACAGATTGAAGAACCAATGCTTGGAGGTATGAGAGGGAGTTAGGAAGCCAATACAATAGCAAAAGAAGAACAGATTGAGATGTGTCACCTGATAAGATGTGTAAAGGGTGAAAGTTTCAGCCTGGGTTATTGAGAGACTAAGTCTGTTACCAAGATAGAGAACTAGAGCATGTGGTTGAAATATCTATTTTATTCATCTTATTTAGGACATACTGAGTTTGAGGTTTGGAAAGGATTTCTCTGAGAAGTTGTCAGGAGGCAGGTGGGAACCTCACAGCATAACTAATACAGAAGTAACTGAAATGTGAGAGTGTGAAGGGATTGTGTAGAGAGAAAGTTTAGAGCAAGAAAAGAAGGGAAGGCCAGGATAGTCAGGAATGCTCACATTTAAGAGGCAGAAGAGGATGAGGACACAGTAGTGAAGTGCTTCCTGGTTCATTTCCCCTTTCTCCAACCAACCAGACTGACCTACATAGTCAATGTGGGCAGTAGATAGGTAGTAGCCGTAGGGCAAAGTTAATGCTTCTACCAAAATAGAACTCTTGATTTAAAAACGAAGTATGACATTTATTAATGTTGGTATCATGCATTTAAATAGCATTCTAAATTTTGGGAAAAATTTAAAGAAATAAGTTTTATGACTCTTTGCATATCCTTGATTGCTTAGATAACCTGAGTTTAAGCCAATTAGTAATAGTAACTTATTTTATCTCAGAGACAAACTATGTTCTCTTTATCTGTTGGTAACCCATTGACCATACTGGTCTTCTTGTCATCTTATTGTTTTGTGTCTTATCACACTGTCATGTAGTTGGAATAGAGGGAAATTCTTTTTGAAGGAGGCCACACTGATTAATTATGAAATTAATGTAAAGACATCATTATATGCCCTGTTTTTTGGAGTGGACACAGTCCTGAGATGTTTTGAGTAGGGATCCTGTGGAGCTTTTCCTCCCCATGTAGCCCTTGAGCTTGGAACCTACTAGTAGTACTTCAAACTGCTAATCAAAATGGAAACAAATTAGCAAGATAATTACAAAACAAGTACAATGGACCTTTCCAGAATATATAGTTTCAAATTATGATGGTGGCCACGTAAATTGATATATTCCCTTTGTAAAATAATTTAGCAATGTGTATCATAAATTAATGTATACTTATATACCTCTGTTGACTGACAGTTTCTTCCCACCAGCTATTGTGTCCATGGGTTGAACACTGTCTTGTCCCTGATGGGAGAGGAATGGAGACTTTCCACCTTAAATGTAAGACCCAGCCCTCCTGCCCCAGCCTTTAGTGGGTTTAAGGGAAAGTAGAAAGAATCCGGAGCCCAGGAAGCATTGCCCACCCAATATGCTCTTACTTAAAATAAACTACTTCCCACGGTCAGAAATAATAGATAGATAATAGATTTTCTGCATTGCATGCCGTGTTTCTTTCATTGTTTTTCACACACACACATTTTCCCAAGCATCTATAACTGTGCTGTCCAGTATGGTAGCCACAGCTCCATGTGGCTATTTAAATTCAAACTTTAGTTCCCCAGTGACAGACACTAGCTACATTTTAAGTGCTTGGGCGCCACCTTTAACTAATAGCTAGTGTATCACACAATAGGACTTTTAGAACATTGCTGTAATCACAGAAAGTTCTGTTTGACAGTGCTACCTGCATCAATTTTGTAGGACCACTCAGGCACATATTTAATGAACATGCTGAACACCTGCTATGTGCCTGATCATATTCTAAGCACTGAGGATACAGCAGCGGACAAGACGGACAACATTTCTGCCTTTCCAGAACTCACATTTTAATTTCGAAAGCCTGCATCCAAATGTCAGTGTGTATCAATAGCTTGAGGAGGGACAGCACTGGAACACAAATGGCTAATTGTTTTATAAAATCCTGGCTCATCCCCAGTTTGACTTTTTTGAGGCATTGCTCAATTTTCTTCAACTCTTAAACCACTGAATTTTAGACTTCTGATTTGGGTTTATTTGCAAGGCACAAACGGCTTACATGTTTGCTTTACCTTTAAATAATTTCTGTCATTGTCAAGTGTTTTTGGTTCTGGGTGAGAGGTTTATTTGAAAGTAGTTGTTCTAGGATTTAATCATTTAAATCAGTTCTGTTTTAATCAATTCTGGCTGCCTATGTTTAGAATTTTAATTCAGTGAAAGTGCTTCCTGGTTGTGTATAACCACAGCATAGACAAGAAATACATTGCCATTATCTTGTTGGTTTTTCTGCCACACACAACACCCATGTTTTAATACACCCTCCCCGTATGGGGTTACTTATACAGCATTAATATTGCTAGTCTAAAAAGTCGAATAATGGGAATAGGATGCACTTCTAAATTAGCTATTAGAATTCAGATATACCCTGCTAATGCTCTCAACAAGAGCCATTGATACAAACACCAACAGTCCGTTTGCACTAATAAATTGTAAACATTTTCCCCACTGGTGAATCAATGAAGTGCAGTGTATTACTGTTGAAAGGGGCCTTGGTGATGGCGAGAAAGGAGAGGCAGGCCCCCTCTTCCCTTAGAAGGAAGAAATAAAAAGAATACAAGGGAAAGGAGCCAGCTGGGGTAACCAAGTCAGCCAGTGATAAATTATATGTATCCCATAGTTACAATACAACATAAGAACAGCAAGATCTGTATATAACTATGGCCAGTGATCTGGAAACTCGTTCCCCCTTGCTTACCCCACTGAAACTTTCCCTCCCCTCTCCTTGAGTCCTGTGAGTCCTTAAACAAAGAAGTCACATGTCCATTGCTTAGATACTGTAAAGGTATATAACCTGTAAGAAAGTCAACTTCGGGGAGTCTGTATTTTGGAGCTACAAACCCCACGTGCTCCGCCAGCTTTAATAAATCCTACTTCCTTCATCAAGTTGTCTGGGTGTTTTGTCCTCCTCTGATTCCTGCAATAATGGGTCTTTCTGCTCCAACTCCCTCTTTCCTCATTTATTGGTCCTTTGAAGATGAAAATGACTTGTCCAAGATACAGTTGTAAAATCCTGCCATAACATGTTAAATAGATTCAGAAACTCACTTGTGTGAAGCAGGGGTCTTTAAACTAGAGTTTTAGCATCCTGAAGGACTTACTGAAGCACAGGTTGCTAGGCCAGGCCTCACCCTCAGAGTTTCTGATTCACTGAGTCTAGGATAGAGCCTGATAATTTGCATTTCTTACAAGTTCCTGGGTGCTTGGTGGTCTCAAAACCACATGCTGAGAACTTCGGGTGTAAACCATGTGGTTACATCATTGTGACATTATTGAAATGAGGGGAGTGAGCCTACGTAGGTAGCCAGCCTAGAGATCTGAGGGTCTAGATGTCTGATCATCGTCTAATGCTGTGTAAACATCAGTGATGACTTTGGGTACCGTCACTGTCTTGGACTTCAAGGGCAGTGACATTTCAGCTATCTGGTGGTTAGTAGGCATTTATTTTTTTGTTCTCATCTGGGAAGATTGAACCTTGGGAGCCCAGCCTCCACCTCTCTGCTTCCCTATCAGTCTTGTCCTCAGGATGCTCCGTAGATCCTTCCCTCCCCACGAAGGTGAGAACTTTGGCCCAACCCTGGAGATTATACGCAAAATCCTTCTTAACCTTGAACACTTAGCTGAGATTCTATCTCCTTCCAAAGGCTTGTCCTGCTACTCTTCAAAAACATTTTTTTTCTTCCTCTAAAGAAATGTCATTTCATTCTCAGAACAACCTTCAGTATAGATGTAATGCCTGTTTTACAGGTAGGGACGCTGAGACTCAAGAAGAGTAATACATTCTCTAATTTGTTATAATTTGCTATAATGCAGTGTAATAATTGTCTAATGTAGCTGGTAAAGACAAAACTGGCTAATGAGTGATTTTTGACCTGGTGTTCTCTCCCTTGCTGAACTGCCAACTCCTGAGGGCAGGGATCATGTTTCATTGGCTTTTATTCCCAGCCCTGCAACTAACAGTGCTTGTCATATGATGGCACTCGATAGTTTCTGTAAAAACGACTCTCTGAGCTCACTGCTCTTGGTACCGTATCTTCCTACCCTGCTCTCTCTTTGCTGTCGGTTCTGGTTTCCCGCAGGAATGGGACCTCTTCTGTTTGGCCTCTCCCCCTGCAGCCTTGGCTACTCGCTGTGTTTCCCTGTGACTGCAGTCCTCAGGAAACGGAACATCACTGCACCTTGGGAACAAGCAAGTTAGAGATTAACGTGGTGTCAGCTTTCTGCCAGGTTCCTAGTCTGCATGTGTCTCCTACACATTCTCCATCCGCCGAACCTCAGTCCTTCTCCCTTTCAGTCGGTATCTGCTCAGTCGTGCACATACATCCCTGTGAAGCAAGTAGCAGGCGCAAGTGAGAGGTTTACCAAAGAGAAATTGGGCAAAAGATCTCATGTTGCCTAACACCTTAACTGCATGAGAGGCTGTGTATCTAAATATTTAAGAAATTCTGAATCACTCATTTTCTGTTTTGAATATAACTTGCAAATGTGGCTTCATTTATCATCCCACTTCCCCCGTCTCTCTCGAAACTGCCAGTTTCAGGAATAAGAACAAGTGGAACCAGCCTCACTGTGGCTTCTTCTCTCTTAGGCAGCGGCAAGGATCCCTGGGAGGGTCTCTTGGTCCCTCAGGAAGTCTGATTTAATTGATCTAGAACAGTAGTTAGCAAAGTCATTAGCCAGCAGAGCCAAATATCAACAGTACAATGATTGAAACTTCTTTTGAGAGCCAAATTTTTTACACTTAAACTATATAGGTAGGTACATTCCTTATTGAGGTAGCGCCCACACATGGTATTTTGTGGAAGAGCCACACTCAAGGGGCCAAAGAGCCGCATGTGACTCACGAGCTGCAGTTTACCAACCACTGATCTAGAATGTTGCTCCCTGCTTCTAATGTGCAGTCAGGGTTAAGAACTGCTAGATTAGGTTCTTGATTTTCATTCCTAGCTCATCATGACAGCCATCTTGGACGTCATTTAAAATCACCCCATCTAAGAACCTAGGTATCGGAATTCCTGAGAGAAAGACCTAGAAGTCTTTTTAAAATAGATTCTGACCATCAGCTGGTTTGGGGAACACCAGTTTTGGTACTTCTCGATATTTCTTGTAGACCTTCCAGTCATCAAAGCAAGATAGAATTATCACCATAGTTAAATGAGTTATTTAAGGTCCTCACAGGTGAAGAGGTCAAACGACCTTAGTTGCTATTTCTTCAGTGATGGCTGCAGCTGTTATATATTGGCCCACCCCACTCTTGCACACATACAGTCTTTTTCATTGTAATTTTTATTCCAGCCATACATTCAACAGATTTTACCTATCCTGTGGAATCACTTGACATAAATTGCAAAAGTGTTTTGAAAGATTAAACCAGAACCACAGATTAAAACTGTTCTCATACAGCTCAAGAATTAGCTAAGCCTTTATGAGGATTGAAAGGGGAATGGAAAAAAATAAAGAAGACTTTGAGGTCAAAAATAAAATTTAGCTGTGACGCTGGTATTATGGCTTACATCCCATACTGAAATGTTTCGCATGATCGGAGCATCTGCTGTGGGTTTACATGCTCTCTTACACGTAAAGCATTCTGATAAGAGTTTTGCCCACTTCCTGTGGCCTTGCCTCCCTTTCCATTATAAAAACGTTGCACATCTTTCAGAAGAAATGTCTGCTGCCTAAAGGAAATACACATATTTTTAGGTCCCCAAATTTAATTTCTGAAGATGTTCTTCAGAGACTGCAAAAGAAAAAACAAATGAGTTTACTGTGGACAGGAAATAATCTTTTTCATGAGCAGTGCAGTCAAAATGACAGAATCTACTCCTTTGGTAGTAGGCATTGCTACAGTGTCATCTAATTCCCTGACCTCAATGTTTAGTCTGTAATATCAAAAGCATAAAAGGGGAAGCATGCTCTGGAGTCTTTGCCTTTCAGGAGCACCTGTGTGTCTCCTCAGATGAGCTAAATGGTCTTAATATGCCTTTATGCCAGAAGAAGGGGATCTGTCATTCTAATAAGCTCCGTCCTAGTTTTACCCGCGGCTGTGACTGTGGACTGCAGAACACCCTCCCCCGACAATTGCAAATAAACTCCAGGTGGTTGGGAGGGTTACTCAGATAATTTACTTCTCCGTCCTCCTAGCACAACCCACAAAACAGGCATAACTGGGAGACACGGCGGATGCGGTCCCAGACTTCCAGACCACCACGATTAAGCAAGGATCACAATGGAGTGAATCCCAGTCATTTTGCTGGTGGCAGGTCTTGCCCCTCAGTTTGTAAGAAATGCAGCGTCTGTGCAGCACAATAAAGCAAGGCGTTCTAAAACAAGGTCTGCCCGTAATCGGTTCTCTTTCATAGGCTTTTCCTTAGGAGATGAACAGTTTTTGCCCTTTTTGTTTGAAATTCAGTATCTCAGTGGATCTGACAACCTCACCCCAATATTTTATTTTTCAGAGAAGTAACTGAAGGGGAAGAGAGGAAAGGAGCTCTATTGAAGGTGTTTTTTTAATCCTTTAAAGTTTATTGAGTGAGAACCGGACCCCCACGCTGCTGGAGGACTGGCTGGATGCAGTCGGGGTGGAGGGCAGCTCTGCCCCTCAGGGTTTCCCTCCACAGCCGGCCCCTGCTGCTCAGCTTGCTAGAAAAGTGCTCGTGCACGTTCTGTGTCAGGAGAGCTTTATGAATCAAAACTCACGCAGTGTTATTTCTTGTGGCTTTTGTCTTGGGCCACATGACTTAATTGCTAGTATCTTAAAATAAGAGTCTATGTCTGGCTTCTCTTAAAATTTTAAGGAAAATGTTTTTAATTTTTTATTGAGTTTATTGGGGTGACATTGGTTAATAAAATTATACAGGTTTCAGGTGCACAATTCTACATTACATCATCTGTATATTGCATTGTGTTCACCATCCCAAGGCAACTCTATCACTATCCCTCCTCTACCCTCCTCCAGCTCCGCCCACCCCCTTTCCTTCTTGCAATCCCCACACTGTGATCTCTCTGTATGTTTATTTTCTTTGCTTAATCCCTTCACTTTTTTCACCTATACCCCAACCCCCATCCCCTCTGACAGCTGTCAGTCTATTCTCCATATCTATGAGTCTGTTTCTATTTTGTTTGCTAGTTTATTTTGCTCATTAGATTCAACATATAAGTGAAATCATATACTTGTCTTTCTCTACTGGCTTATTTCACTTAGCATTATACTCTTCAGGTCCATCCATGGTGTTGCCAAAAATAAGATTTCTTTCTTTTTTATGGCTGAGTAGTATTCTATTGTATAAATGTACCACCACTTTTTTATCCACTCATCTACTGATGAACACTTGAGTTGCTTACAAATTTTGGCTACTGTAAATAATGCTGCAATAAACATAAGAGGTACATATAGTCTTTCAAATGAGTGTTTCAGGTTTCTTTGAATCTATTCCCAAAAGTGGAATTGCTGGGTCATAAGGCAGTTCCGTTTTTAATTTTTTGAGATAGTTCCATACTGTTTTCCACAGTGGCTGCACAAGCCTGCATTCCCACCAACAGTGCACAAGGGTTCTCTTTTCTCCACATCCTCGCCAACATTTATTGTTTGTTGATTTCTTGGTGATAGCCATTCTGACAGGTGTGAGGTGATACCTCATTATGGTTTTAATTTGTATTTCTCTGATATTGGTGACATTGAATATCACTTCATATGTCTATTGGCCATCTGTATGTCTTCTTTGGAGAAGTGTCTATTCAGGTCCTTTGCTCATTTCTTAATTGGATTGTTTGGGGATATTTTTGGTATTGAGTTTTATAAGTTCCTTATGAATTTTGGATATCAAATGTATTGGTGAACATGTACTTCCACTCAGTGGGTTGTCTTTTCACTTTATTGATTCCTTTGCTATACAAAAACTTTTTTGTTTCATGGAATCCCATTTGTTTATTTTTTCTTTTGCTTCCTTTACCTGAGGAGATATATCAGAAAAGTTTTGCTACAAGAAATGTCTAAGATTTTACTGCCTATGTTTTCTTCTAGGATTTTTATGGTTTCAGGTCTGACATTTAAGTCTTACTCATTTTGAGTTTCTTCTTGTGGACAGTGTACACAGTGTGACATATATTTTTGTCTCTAAGACTCATCACTCTCTTCTGGCACGTAGGAACACTAGACAGCACTTCATCACTATTCTTGGGGGCCATTTCAAATAGACATCAAGAAAAGGCCCAAAAATGCTGAAAACATGGCACTAGAGATCCCGGTGAAAGAACACTTGTACACAGTATAAGATCTGAAACAAGACAGCATTACCTTGTTTGACCTCAGCTGGGAACATGGCACATTGGACAACTCAAATTGTTCACCACTTGGCACATGTCTGCAAATGATTGCTGAAGCACGATGAGTTACAAACTAATTTTAGGGATATTAACTCTTTGCTTATTCTAGATTGATCATTTTTATAGCTTTTTATTCATATTTTTACTTAATTGTATTTTTTTACTGTATAATCTTTGATGTAATAGAGTTTATCTTCTTTTTGCTTCAAACTTTGATTTAGACTTAGTAAAGCTTCTCTATTCCCAAGTTAATAGAAGAATTTACTCTTATTTTTTCCTAGTACTTGTATGCTTTACTTTTTTACATTTAAATGTCTAGTCCAGCCCTGGCCAGGTGTCTCAGTGGTAGAGTGTCAGCCTGGCGGGTGGATGTTCCAGGTTCGATTCCCAGTCAAGGCACACAGGAGAAGCAATCATCTGCTTCTCCACCCTTCCTCCTCCCCCTGTCCCATTGAAGCTGGGGAGAGAGGGCACAGGATTCTATTAGGCCTGCTTTCTTTAGAGAGTGGTTCAGGTTACTTGCCCCAGCCCCTTGTTTCTCCTGTGCTAATCATCAGTGAGTCACCCACCTGTGCCACTGTCTCTCCATGTTCAGTCAAGTGTTTTCATCATCTTCCTCTTTCTTTTTGCTTTTATTCAGCCCTTTGGCCATAAAACTCTGTACTTCCTTAAGATTTCATTCTAGACATTATTTGTTATCTTTGGAGTGGAGCTCCTAAATTATTCCCTGAGGCACCTAAAACAGTTAATGTTTTCAACTATACAGTTAAAAAGAGGCTTTTGATAGAATCTCATTGTGGCTCTCCATCTATCCAAAGGAGCACAATTGACCTAAGAGATTCAGCCGAGAAACCATCATTATAACAGTGAGTGAGTTCAGTTAGGTCACAAAATGAATGTATAAAATGCAGTCATTTTCATGTAGAGGCAATTAGAAAATATAATGGGGACTCAAATTCCATCACAGAGGCAAAATGAATAAATATAAAATGCCTAGGAATTAACTCAACAAGACCATAGAACCTAAATGAAGAAAAAACACTGCAAAACTCCACAGAAAGGCATAAATAAACATTAGTTTTGAATAAATCCTAGGCCATATGGTGCTTGTAATTAGGGTAGCCCTCTCTTACCCATATGATCTGAAGTGTCCCAGATGTATGGGCTGTCATTTCTTGTGTGAATAAAATGGCACTAGTTCATGTCTTATAGAAAGTCAAACAGTTTCTTGAAAATGTCTAAGAACTCCCAGAGACAATTGAGGGGCCTATGTTCCCCTGGATCAATATAAACCACAACTACTTCTCTTCTCTCATGTTACTTGATCATTCATTCATTCATTTATTCACTCTATGTTTGTTGAGTACTTACCATGACCTAAGCTCTCTATAGATATCCACTAACAACTGCTTATGGCTCCAGGGGACCCTACCTTTGTTCCCGGTCACCCATGACTTGGGTCATAATGTTATCTCTTAGCCCAGCTGAGCACCACCAGTATAGAGCTATTTTGTATAAGACTTTTGCTGAGGTTTTGAAGATACTAGTGGTAGATAAGCATTGTGGAGGAGAAGGAAGACAGATATAATATATTAATGCAAAAAGTATAGAAAAGAAGCAATGAAAAATTAAATACTACACATCTTAAAGTTTACAGTCAATCTCCTGTGGAGAATTCCTTACTTTATCCTTTAGTCTTAGCTCCCACTTGCTACTGTCCTTAGTAATTGCCTCTCTTCATCTATTTCTTAACGTCTTTTATTTATCACCTCAACCTTTGTGATTTCTGGATCACTTTACCCCTCATTTGTAGCATTTGGGAACTCAAACCTCCCGTTATTTTATAATGGAGAGGAATGTAATTCTCACTCCTGGTTACTCATCCAGATTACACTGGAGCAGGGGTAGGGAGCCTATGGCTCGCAAGCCAGATGTGGCTCTTTGATGGCTGCATCTGGCTTGCAGATAAATCTTTAATTAAAAAAATGTTAAAAATATAAAACATTCTCATGTATTAAAATCCATTCATTTTCTACCGCTCATGTTCATGGTTGCGGGTGGTTGGAACAAATCACAGCTCTTCTCCGGGACAACACCAAATTTTTATTGGATAATGCGTAATGTACACAGGTCATTGTGAGGTCAGAAAGTAAACTTTCTTTTAATCAAGTAGTCAGCTAGCTAATTGCAGAAACCCTTTAGACGAAGAAGATGGCTTAAAACAGAAAAAGATGAGGAGTATTGTACTCTTCAGCTGGAGTGGAAGAGGAATTTGCCTTTGTGGAGAGAGCAGGTTCTGCAGTGTGTCTAATATGCAATGATAAAATTGCATCGATAAAACGGTCAAATATAAAGCGGCACTTTGACACACGCCATACTACATTTGCATCGAAATATCCAGCGGGGGACAGCAGGAAGAAAGCATGTCAAGAGCTACTGTGCAGAGTGCAAGCTAGTCAGCAGCAACTCCGTGTTTGGACCCAACAAGGTGACTAGAATTCAGCTAGCTTTGCTGGTGCTTTAGCAATTGTGAGAAACGGAAAGCCATTCACAGATGGGGAGTATGCCAAAACATTCATGCTTGATGTTGCCAATGAACTTTTTGATGACTTTTCGGGTAAAGGCAAGATAATCAAATGAATAAAAGACATGCCTCTGTCAGAAAGAACTGTTCACGATCATACCATCATGATGGCAAATCAAATTGAGGCAACACAAGTGAAGGACATGAATACAGCACCATTTATTCTCTTGCTTTGGATGAGTCATCAGACATAAGCCATTTATCTCAGTTCAGCGTGATTGCAAGGAAGCTGTCAGTGACACACAACATGAGGAAAGTCTTGCTGTTTTGCCTATGTAAGAGACAACAAGAGGGGAGGATTTATTCAAGTCTTTCACTGAGTTCGCTAAAGAAAAAGGCTATCCATGGATAAAGTTATTTCAGTGTGTACTGATGGTACTCCATACATTGTGGGAAAAAACAAAGGATTTGTAGTACTTCTTCATGAACATGAAAAGGGACCCATCCTAAGTTTTCACTGCATCCTACATCAGGAGGTGCTTTGTGCTCAGATGTGTGGCGAGCAACTTGGTGAGGTGATGTCGCTGGTCATTCAGGTGTTCAACTTTATTGTTGCCCGAGTTCTAAATGATCGCCTGTTTAAAACACTGCTGGATGAAGTTGGGAATAATTATCCTGGTCTGCTTCTGCACAGCAATGTGTGTTGGTTGTCAAGAGGGAAGGTGCTCAGCCATTTCGCAGCTTGTCTGAGCAAAATCCAGACTTTTCTTGAAATGAAAAACATCGAGCATCCTGAGTTAGCTAACACTGAGTGGCTCCTGAAGTTCTATCTCGTGGACATGACTGAACATCTGAACCAGCTCAATGTGAAAATGCAAGGCATTGGAAATACAGTCTTATTTCTTCAACAAGTAGTGTTTGCATTTGAAAACAAGCTGAAATTCTTTATGGCCGACATTGAAACAGGTCGTTTACTACACTTTGAAAAACTGGGAGAGTTTAAAGATGCATGCACAACAAGTGACCCTGCTCAACATCTTGATCTCCAGCAGCTAGCAGGCTTCACATCTAATCTCCTGCAGTCATTCAAAGCCTGCTTCGAAGAATTTCATGAACGCTCTCATCATTTTAAGTTCATCACCTATTCAGTCGAGTGTGCAGTGGACAGTGCCGGTCTGAGTTACATCCCCGGTGTCTCCGTCAGATTTAGAACTACAAACTGCTGACATGAAGGCCTCAGACATGTGGGTGAATAAGTTCAAGTCACTGATTAAAGATTTGGAAAGTCTTGCACAACAGCAAGCAGAGTTGGCAAGCAAACACAAGTGGGGAAAAATGAAAATACTTCAACCCGCAGACCAGCTAATTGTCAAAACTTGGAACGCGCTTCCTGTCACATACCACACACTGCAGTGTGTGAGTTTTGCTGTACTGACAATGTTTGGCTCTATGTATTTATGTGAGCAGTCTTTCTCACATCTAAAGAACGTTAAGACCAACCTACAATCATGTTTAACGAATGGAAGTCTCAGTGCCTGAATGAAGCTTAACCTCACCACGCATCAACCAGACTACAAAGTCATCAGCAAAACCATGCAGCACCAGAAGTCACATTAATGTTAAGAAGTACTTTATTCATCATTGGTTAGGAACAGCATAACAATGTTATTTAAAAAATTCAGAGACTTATTGTATTTTAAAAGTGTTGGTCTTACATAAAATGCACACATTTACTTGTATTTAGTGTTAAACATATTGTATGGCTCTCACGAAATTACATTTTAAAATATGTGGCATTCATGGCTCTCTCAGCAAAAATGGTTCCTGACCCCTGCTGGAGAAGGGAGGCTTCAGTTTTCCTAGCTAAAGAAGTCATTGAGCTATCCCTCACCTCCAAAAAAAAAAAGCACTTCTCACCCTTTGAGAAGAATTATTCTCATCTCTAGAGCTATAAACTAAAATATCATTTATTTTCTCTTCACCACACTTGGATGTTGAAAAGATCAGGTCTCTCCCAAATTAATAAAGCAAGAAGAAGATAACTCTTAACTATAATCCCAATGACTGTTTACTTGAATTTAGTAAAATGATTTTGAAATTAATTTGGAGAGATAAAAAAAGCTCAAAGGACTAGGCAGAACCTAAAAAGAGGAGTAAAAATGAAGGACTAATTTTACCGAAACTAAATTTAAACAACAAAGAAGTAAACCATGATACAAAATTCAGAAACAGATCTAAAAGAAGGAAAAACCACCACCAACAACAACAACAACAAAAAACAACAACAAGAAAGGACAGGCAACTATTACTTATGTCATCCTGGAGTAAGGCCTTTCTAACTATAGTAGTATGTGCATGTGTGAGTATGTCATTCTTATAATCAATCAATCAATACATACATACATACATACAACATGAATGAACCTTTAAACATGCTAAGTAAAGAGCCAAACACAAAAGACCATGTTGTGTGATTCCATTTCTGTGAAATGTACAGAGTAGGCAAATCCATGGTAGATTAGTGGTTGCCAGGGTCTAAGGGAAAGGATGATGGGAAATACCTGCTAATGAACATGGGAGTTTCTTTTTAGAGTGATGAAATATTCTGGAATTAGGTAGTAGTGATGGTTGGACAACTTTTGAATATACTGACAACCACTAAATTGTATACTTTAAAGGCTGAATTTCTTGATACATGAATTATATCTCAATTAAAAATTTTTAAGGATAAATCAGTGCTACTTGGGTAGCATGGAAAAAATTCCAGCATGCCAGCAGAGAATGATTAAAGACTGTGTTAAAGAAAAAAGGATTCAATGACACTTGTTAAAGATGGTAAGGCAGACTTTATTTTGGACCATTGAAATCGGTACAGGGTCCACTGCAATGGGATTTTACAGTTGGGAAGAGAGATCAGACTCAAACCCTCATATAGTGTGGGCAAGTAAGAATTTAACAAGGATCAGAGTTGGGGATCATTGAATGGAAAGTTACTAAGAAGAAACATCAAGGCATCTGGCTGGCCTAATCTGTCAGGATTCTTGCTGGAGACAGGACGGGATAAACTGCCTTAGTAGGGGCTTTGCTAAAAGTAGGTTTGGCAAGGAAGTGCCTGGAAAGGCCTAGGAAGTAGGCTCATACAGAAGCTTGACCAGAGAATCTTTGTCAAATGTGAATTTAAAAAACTTTTTAAAAGCAAATGACTAAGAAACACATGAAATGCAAACTAAAGCAATGAGATGGGACATTTGTTTATTACCTTGGCAAAGACAGAAAGAAATTAAAAAATTTTATCAAAAAGATTGTAGTCTAATTGATAGCCTCATATACTTCTACCAATGAAGGTCAATTTGGCAATATATTACAAAAGCCATAAATTGTGTCCTTGTGATTCCATTACTAGGAATTTATCTTGAAGTAGTACTGTGTGTCATTTAAAATAAAGTAGTAAAGTAATAGCTACAACACAGGAGGATGTTTTTGCTGTTAGGAAGAAAAATTAGAATTTATAATACATAAAATGAGACAAGCCAATAGAAGTTCACTTTTGAAAGGCTGGAGAGATAGGTAATTTGTATTTTATTGTATATTCTTATATATACTTCATATTTTTGAAATATTCTGTACTAGAGGTATCTTTTATAACAGAAAGTAATAGAAGAGTTGTTTAATACAATTTCAAGTGTGGTGAAGCTTTTTGGGTTTTTGGGGGAGCACCCTAGTAGAAATGAGATTAGAAATTTCTTGTGTCTCCTATTTCAAGATTAGAGATTCAGGGGAAATTAATGAGAAGCCTCGAAAGTTCCAAAGCCAGATTCTCACTCTCTAGTTGCCCATATAAGTTTCCTTCAGTGGTGTGCATGGTTTCAGGATTTGACCAATGGATTATTAATTGGTAGTTTTGGGGGGGATTTTTTATTATTATTATTTTTTACAGGGACAGAGAGAGAGTCAGAGAGAGGGACAGATAGGGATAGACAGACAGGAAGGGAGGGAAGTGAGAAGCATCAGTCATCAGTTTTTCATTGCTGTTGCGAACACCTTAGTTGTTCATTGATTGCTTTCTCACATGTGCCTTGACCGCGGGCCTTCAGCAGACCGAGCAACCCCTTGCTGGAGCCAGCGACCTTGGGTCCAAGCTGATGAGCTTTTTGCTCAAGCCAGATGGGCCCGCACTCAAGCTGGCGAGCTCGAGGTCTTGAACCTGGATCTTCCGCATCTCAGTCCGACGCTCTATCCACTGCGCCACCGCCTGGTCAGGCTAATTGGTAGTTTTATAATATGCACTGTTATTAATTAAACTGTGGTGTATCCATTCCAAAAATTTTTCCCTTCAGAATCAGTTGTTTTAATCTTACAACTAGGATTGGGTTAAGTGGAATTCTTTATGATTATTGATTTATGCTCCCCAGATGTAACAATTTTCTTCTCCTGATTTCCTAGACAGAATCATGAATAAACGGGAGGACACGAAGGACCAGATGATACCATGAAGAGAAGTTTACAGGCCCTCTATTGCCAACTGTTAAGTAAGTTGATACTGCATTTCTTCTTCCTTAGAATGTACCGGTGTTATTGCTTGTCCAGAGCCAGGAATTTATACACTTTCTGGAGGAAGACCAGGGTTCAGTCAATGAGAGCAAACAGTAAATTTTCCCCTCTGCTTCATCTAGGTACTTCAAGTATCAAGCATTAAGTTGTTCTATTTCCTTGGGTATCAGTTTTAATGTAGACTCTGTTATTATAATTCTAAATTGACATGCAAGCATAGTTAATTCAAGAATGTATGTCAGAAACATTACTGCTCTTGTTTTTATGGCAGAATAAAGGGTGTCCCAGTATGACCTGTAAGTTTCACAGGGACAGAGAATGGTAGGCTGTGTTTTGTAGATTTTGTCACATGGAACCTGTTACCGTTCAGTGTTTTTACAGCATTTGGTTTGGAATATGTGTCATAGTTTTGCATGTTCTTAAATAATGAATGGTGAAATGCAATTTCTTTAAGTTTGGTTGATAGAATGAAGAGTGTTCAGTTACGACTTTTTGCATGTTGCTCATGTGTTCTGCAGAAGTGCCAATTGCCACTTAGTGCCTGTACAGCCTTTTAGATTGAAATTGTTAAGGAGTGAATGTAAAAACCAATGCCAGTTGGTGGGTTTGATGTACAGATTGACCCACTTGGGACAACAGGTATTGCCCACTCCAGGTCTAACAAAAGCCATTGAGTTAGAAAAATTGGGAGTTCATTGTGTCTGTCTGGTTCTTGCTGAGGTAAATAGAGGACCTATCTTTCTTCGGCTGAGTGGCTCCTTATTAACTTTTGCCAAGAAAATAGCAGGAAAAGAGATTGAGATGCAAATCACCAGCTGGCCCTTAGAATGTAGCAATTCAGGTTATGTTGCACCCCTATTTCAAAGCACGTTATCTACAGACAGCATTCTGGATGGTATTTTAATTGACTCATTTCTGCTACTGAATTATAATCCCTGAAACACAGATCACGTCAGCCTATTTTCAGCCTGATGGACCGTCGCCAAGAGTTGTAGGGACTCTCAAGTTCTTTCTCTGTGTATCCTGTAGGGCTGGGGGTTGTTGTTGCTGCTATTTCTTTCTTTCCTCTTCTTTTTAATGGTAAGCTTTCTTGTTAAAGAAAAGGCTTTCCAGATTGAAGAAGCATTGTCATCAGGAAATGATTAACGCTGCCTTGATGGGAGAGGGGACATGGAAAGGACAACTAAGATTACACATGCACGCATGCACACATGCACACACACACACACACACACACACACACACACACACACACCCTCAAAAGGGGGAAGCAGGTTTTACAGGCAGGAGAACCGAGAAATAAAAAAAGAGCATAGTCGATTTGGAAGGCAGCAAAATGTTTGAGTTCACCCTTACTGATTATATTCCGCAAAGTTTGCACAATATCATAAAATCAAATGTTATTTGAAAGGCATCAGGTAAGTATTCTATGATTAAGTCACGCCTTAACCTGTACTGTAACAAGGCCCTTCCAAAGGGGAGCAAGTCTGAAGGCTGAAGGGGTTTTCCTCAAAGTTTATCTGGAGAGCTGCGTCAGTCTACTTTGTCCTAACACCTTTCCTGCAAGCTATCCTAGAAACGCAAGCAGCCCAGAGGCGGTAGTTTCGTGCCAGTTAGGAGGAGGGTAGGTAGTGGCCCTCAGTAAGCCCCTCTGCTAACTAGATGCTGGTTGAGGGCTGAAGCCCGCCCAGCTTTGTGTAGAGCTGGGAGGGTGGGGCACTTGGGCACTAGACTCAATTAGTCTGACCTCAGAGTGTGGTTTTCACAAATTCATTGAGATGAAGGACTGTTATTTGAAGAATTATTTTTCTCATGAGAAGAAATGGATATTTGGAAAAATTCTAGACAACTTAAACTGTGGCATGCATACATACACGTACACACACAATAACGCTTATGTCATTGGTCAGCCAGTTAATAAGTTATGGCTGGATTAACTTTGTCCACAAACAAAATATTTTTTCAGTGTCTAAAATAGACTTGAGAACTACAGAACCAACATAGACTTAATGTTTTTGAATTTGAGTAAAAGAAAATACAAACCCTGATAAAGAGAGTATTTTGGTTCTCTTTTGTTGCATAACAAACCACCTCAGAATGTTGTAGCTGAAAGCAACAACAGTTCCATTTTGCTGGTGACTGCCGTTTGGGCAGGGGCTGGAAGAGATGCCAGTGCCTGGGTCTGGGCTGGGGCGAGTGCAACAGCTGAAGGCCAGACGCCTGAGACTGGCCAACACCCTTATTTTCAAGGCCTTTTCACAAAACACAGTGGGGCTTCCTCATAGCATAGTGGCCTCAGGGTGCTCAGATGTCTCACATGGCAGCTCACGGCCATGAGGCCCAGGCAAAACCTACAAGGCTTCTTATGATTACGCTTGGAAATCCCAGAACAGTACTTTAGTCACATTGTGTTGGCCAAGGAATCACTGAGACCAACCCTGATTCAAAGGGAAGGGGACTGAACCACGCCTCTCAGAAAGTAATGAGGTTTTGCAATCATCTTTAGTTTACCGCAGGTAGAGTCTGTTGAAAACAAACAAGCAAGCAGTTACTAGTGGACATGAACCAGTTTGTGAGTCATTATAATCATCAGAGAATCTACTCTCTCTGAGTGTCCACTGTGTTCACAGACATCCGCTGATCAGTGTACCTGCATCATCTCGTTTATTGTAGAGGTGCATGGTTCAAGATGAAGAAGTGTCACCAAGGAGTAGGTTAAGGCCTGGCCCACGGTGAGCAGGCAATGAGTGATGGAGCTGGACTTCACACCCCGGGCTCTCTGACCTCCTTGTTCATGCCCTTCTTGTCATCCTGCCTGGCACTTCTGTCACACGCGGGGAAAATCAGCAGTGTGGCCACTTTGCTGTTTCTGTGGCTAGACAGGGGTGGTTCTAACCCATGATCAGTAAAATGCACATCTTATTAGTCATGTCGCATGAGGCTAAGAAATGCAGGCTCTCTCTGGCTCACTGAGTCACAATCAGCAGTCACTGGGGCTTGTGTGTGGGCCTGATAGGGGCTGAGGGATGCAGTCTTTGGCAGGGAGGGTGGTGGAGGTTTTAATATTTTACTTTTATTGTAACTGCCTGTCTCTGCCTTTGTTTTATTTCTTGGGCTGCATTCCACAGTGCAGTGCTTCATCCTGCCAGCTTTAGCCCGTGGGGGAGGTTTAGCACATTTTATATTATACCTGGAACAACGGAAAGCTTGAGACTGAGCGTGGTGATGCGAACCTTCATGGTTGTGTAAAAACCAAATGCTGCTTTCATTTATCTTTTGTAGACCTAAGTAGTAAAATAGATGCAAAGTTGGTGCTAAGAATACCTGGGTTTTGGAACTGCAGACCAGGGTTTAAATCATAGCCCTACTACTTAGTAGGCGGCTTGTGTTAGGTAAGTTACGGACTCATGTGCCTTATATGTCAAATGGGATATTACCATCCTCTCCATATGATGATACTGAGTGAGATAACGTGACGTATAGAAGACCAGCAATAATTAATAGTTCCTTTATTGGGCCTTCTGTCTGGAAGAGAAGGGCACAACCTAACCAAGAGCTCTACAATAACTAACTTTTGCATGGGACTTCTTGGTTCACCATTTTCATAGAATTTGATCCTCACACCTTCCAAGGCAATGAGACGTTAATTATCATTTATTTCATTCTGCAAGGAAGGAGCTGACATGTTCAAGACCACCTTTCCCAGGCTATGTCAGAGTTGTTTTTTTAAAGTAGTAATGGTAATGGAAAGTAAGGAACTTCATCACAAACCTTTAAGAACATGACCTGCTGGGAAGGCGCTGAGTCCCAAGTTAGCAGATTTGGTCTTTGCCTGGGTGCTGTGTACTGAAAATTCTTTGTGTTACTTCATTGTTAAGAAGACGGAGACAATCATTATGAGCTTAAGAAAATCTTATAGACCAATATTCATTCAAATCAAAGTTGTTTGGATACTTACTCAGAGTTGAGGAGTGATAGGTTTAATAACTAAGGGTTTGCTCTACACCCAGGCATTTGTATTTCTTAAATCATGCTCTGTATTATTATTGGTACATCTTGCTTGCTTTTGTATCCTCTGCACACACTGGACTGTGTTAACCACACAAAGTAACCCTTTGCTCAACCTGAAGAACTGCCCACAGGCCTCGTCTTACTCAGGAGGAGGAAGAGAGAGAACTCCTGGTGTGGATTTGGGCCCCTGATCTGTAGAACAGAGGAAAAGGGTACCACCTCTTCTCTCTTTATTGGGGACATGGAAATTGTATCTCAATTTCAGACTCAAATTATGCACACACACTCCCCAAAATATGTACTATCCACTTCTCTAGACTCTTCCAGCCTAATGAGAAGCTAGTTGAAGGTCTAGCTTATTTCTGATGGGATGGTCTGCCTCTCATTTGATCTCTGGAATGAGCAGATGTCCCTAAAACGCTTTAAAGTGAGCACAATGTCTTTGGTGTCTTTTTAATTCTGACTATCCTTCTCACCAACCAGCTACCCAGTGTCTGTTCTTCTCTTCCGTCACGTCTTAAACTAAAAATATTCATATAAGTAATATCTTCCATGAGGGATTAACATTTTCTCTCTCCTTTTCTTCTCCACTGATCTTTACCCAGAATAGATCCAAAGTCCCCACCAGGGTACCTTCCCAGGCCATTTGTCATAGTGGTCTGTGATCTGAACTTCTCATGTGTTCCATGAAGATGTAAAGCAGCTTAATTTGTGCCACGGTGTGCTCTGTTTGCTAAGCAGAGTCCTGGAGCTTCTCCAGAACTCAGGGATATTTGCATTTTTAGAAGAAATTACTTTTACCTCTTCAAGGCACACACTATTTTGCTATCATTATAAAGAGTATTGGGTATAGCAGTTTAAACAGGGACTATCTGGAGTCCTTGAGTCAGTGGTCTGGAATCTTTAGACCGTTTTTCTTTCTGGCTTATTTCTTTCTTCCTTGGTTCTCTTAAACCAGAAACAATCTCTTGTGCCTTATCTGCACCCTGTTATCACCGTCCACCCAGATTTCAGAGCCCAAACCCCTGCAGTCATTCTTGACTTCTCCGCCCCTCCGCGGATGTATTTGGGACTAGCTCCTAGGCACTCTCACATGCTGTGCCTCCATTAAGTTCTCTGCTCCCCCCGTCTGCTGGGTGAAGGGCTTCTGATGTGGCCCTGCCGGGACCTTTCCAACGGGCTCCTTGCTCGTTGCCCGATTCCTAGGCCTCTTCCCCGCCTCTTCTAACTCATCCTCACATTACTGCAGAATCAGCCCCCTGTCATCTGCGGATCACCTTTCAGCGGCATTGCATTCCCAAGAGCATCAGTTCTCACCGTCTCATCCAGGGACCTCTGCGGAGTCCTCGTCCCTTTCCAGTAAGTCTGTGGGGCACTCCCTTTTCCAACCACAGATCTTTATATCAAATATATCACAACAGATTGAATGCAGAAGCTGGTATGAGAGTCAGCTGGCTGTCTTTCATAAGCCAGATGTTAAAGAGATTTACAAAAATATAAAACAATGGCACCCTTCTCACTAACTCTGTTTTGTTTTAGAAAATATGGGGTTTTTTATTTAAAATGTTATTTGTCACCTGACCAGGTGGTGTTACAGTGGATAGAGTGTCGGACTGGGATGCAGAGGACCCAGGTTTGAAGCCCTGAGGTCTCAGGCTTGAGCACAGGCTCATCCGGCTTGAGTGCCGGGTTGTTGGCTTGAGCGTGGGATCCTAGACATGACTCCATGGTTGCTGGCTTGAGCCTAAGGTCACTCGGTCTGCTGTAGCCCCCCCCCCCCCAGTCAAGGCATATATGAAAAAGCAGTCAGTGAACAACTAAGGTGCCACAATAAAGAATTGATGCTTCTCATATGTCTCCCTTTCTGTCTGTCCCTCTCCCTGTCACACACACACACAAAAATGTTATTTGTCAACATGTAATGAGATCATTATTTTTTAACGGATTAATATCTTTTGTTTCTCAGCTTTAATTTTAATACAGTAAACATTAGCAGATATAAGCTATATAAACAAAGGCTCTTTGTGGTCCTCAATAATTTTTAAGAGTATGAGGGATCATAAGACCAAATTGAGAACTATTGACCTAAAGGATAAAGTCTAAATTCCTTAGGTTAGCATTCAAGTCTGTTTAGTAGCCTGGTCCCAGATTAACTTTTCCGCCTCATCTCTCACCACTTCTCTCCTTTATGTCCTTCACTTCCCACCCCCCATACACACATACCACTTACTTGGTGGGTGCCATAGTGTGTTCCAGCCATCACAACAAAATACTAGCTCTGCGTGTACAGGTACTGGTTTTCCTGTCTTCCAGCTGCTTGGGCATAGGGGCTCCATTTCATTCACTCTCCTATCTCCATTCATTGTAAGATACACTGTTGCTTTGTGAGCCACTGACAAAGAGAAAAAGAAATGCTGCTGGAACTATAAAACTATCACAACCATCAGTTACATCTTACAATGCGGAAACACATGTATGGATAAAATGGAGAATTGCAAGGGTGAATTAAGGCTAACGAGGTTACATAGTCCCTAGGTTCCTGCCACGGAATTCTCCTTTAGGACCAAGTTTCAGCAAAGCCATCTGTATTCCCAACTCCCTCCCCAGGAAGGCCCTTTGTTACCGGGGAACTTCCGTTCAGAAGCTGGAGAGAGAGCAGAGTGGCTGGCTGTCACTAACCGAAATGGACTCCTATAGTCTGTCTTCTTGGTTTGTTTCTTCTGATAAGTGAGAGGAAATTTTCCCTGCGGTTAAGGAGGAAGAGTTGTTATAAATAGTAACTGACTTGATATTTAGGTCTAAACAATTGTTGATTACAGAAATGTAGGTTCTTTCAGATGTTACAGGCAGTCATAAAGACACTGCATGGTGTACACATATGAAGTGAGGGATCTTGGTTTCCTCCTCCCTGTTGTGGATGGTGCCTTCTCTTGCCTTGTGTGCTGCCTGGTCCTAACCTCCATGTAGAGACAGTGTGGCAGCCAGGGGGAGGGGCTCGGGTTCTGCATTGAGGTTGCTTGCGTTCCTATTCTGGCTGACTACAAATTCTTCTCCAAATGATTTTCTCCCTTTTTCATTAAAATGTAACAATTGAGGAGGCCTCCACTGCCAAACAGCTGCTGCACTGCCTGTCCACCACCTCTTGCAAATCTATCGCTCCCAAGGCTGTTAATGACTGCTCTTGAGGGAATGAAGGAGCATGCTCCATTAAGTAGCAGAGAGCAGCAGTTCATCAGCCTCCCGCTCCCTCATGATGCGCCACTGACTGTCCAAATGGTGGTGACACGTTTGGTCTTCAGTTGGTGTTATGGGAATGGAAGCCTCCGTTTCATCGACAGTGCAATTTAGTTTTTTAGGTTGGCTTTCACCAATATTTCTCAAAGCTTCCTGTACATTAGAATCGCCAGGAGAGCTGTTAACAAAATCCCCTTGCCTGGCCAGACCCCAACCCAGATCAGCTAAATCAGAGTCTTTGGGGATGAGGGCGGGGAGTGTGGGGCCTGAGCATCCAGTGATTCTTACACGCAACAAGTGTTGAGAACCACTGGCTCAGAGCAGTGGCTGTAAATGCAGATTCTGGGCCCTACCCCTAGAGTTTTTAATTCAGTAGATACAGGATGGGGACAGTCATTTGCCTTTCTAAATTCCCAGCAATGCTGAGGCTTCAGTCCAGGAACCCCACTTTGGGAATCACTATCTGAGACTTATGAAGGGATAATTTTGGTCAAGAGGTGCTTTCAGCTTTCTTGAATCACTTGAGCTGCCTGGTGGTGAAGTGGATCCTGGAACAAAACCAGGGTGACTGAGGACGTAAGAGGGTAGATATTGGGGAGGCACCGTCAGAATCACATTGCTGTAGGACTCGGAACTGTTAGAACTTGAAGCTTTGTGCTGCTCTTCAGGATACACTGGCAGTGAGGTTTTACTCTGTTTTAAGGATGAGAAGGGTACAAAGAATGGATGGGCTAAGGAGAGAAAGCAAAGGGAAACCCAAGAGTGGTCACTGCACTGGGCCTTCATTTTATATGACTGTTTCTTTCTTAGTTTATGCTGGATAATTATTTTGCAAATCAAGAATTTGAGACTGGATTTTTTTTTTCGTTATGAAAAGATTTGCAAATGTTCTCTAGGGAGAATGTCTCTGGTTCTGAAGGATAAGTCCTTCACACAGAACAATTGAGGAAGTAACACTTTGAAACATAACATTAACCCAGGAAGTGTAGGTATACTGGGTGCTTAAAGATGTGATGTTGGTCTAGTGTCTTTTACATTTTAAGTTGTCATTGTTTAATTTGCATAGGTCAACAACTCTTATGCAGATTAAACAAACCTACCATTTTCTCTGGACTTAAAAGCTCATCACTCTTCTGTTTTTAGGACCCTGTTCTCATTCTCATGTGTCATATTACAGATACAAACAATTACATCTCCTTCCTTTCCCAGCCAGTCCCCCTCCTAAGTATGACTCTTTGAGAACCAGTGTGGAGTTCTGGCTGAGGGCTGGAGTTCGGGCTGACCTGTGGAAGGCTGATCACCAAGCCGTCCTTCATGGGGCCCTTCAGTTACAGACGTCATGGAAATCCCCCCCTGTGGCCCCATGGGCTTCTCTTGTGCATTATTAAATTGTGATGATAAATGAATGTGACCAGGTATTTTATTCTTTCCCTAGAGATGTGGCTCTTATGGATGTGGTCTCAATAGAAATGTTTTTCCACAGGTGGAGCTTTGGCAGAGTCATTGCCAATCTGAGAACCCAGATTTCCCCAGTCAATGAATACTTCAAAAATAAAGTGTTCCAAGAACTAGGAAGTTATAGACGTCTGAGGGAACTATAGTATGATTAGAGAGGAAGGTGGGCAGTGTTTGTGCAGGACAAGGTGCTCCTGCGAGGAAGCTGGTCTGGGCTTTATGAGGAAAACGTTCTGTGTGTGCAGCAGGGCACTTAGGAGTGTGTCCTGGGCTGCTCTGTGAGAAGGTGCTGGCTACAGGTCACATAATTTTCATTTTCTTAAAGAAGGGGAGGGGAGAGGAGTGGGAGGCATTAGATTGCTAAACACTGAAAGAGATTAGAGAGGTCAGGATGTTTTGATTTGCTTCCTCTTTCCTTCATTTTCCAGGACAGAATTTTTTTTTTAATTATTAAGTGAGAGGAGGGGGAGGCAAAGAGACAGACTCCTGCATGAGCCCCAACCGAGATCCACCTGGCAAACCCCCTAGAGGGCAATGCTCTGCCGGTCTGGGGCTGTTGCTCCATTGCTCGGCAACTGAGCTATTTTAGCACCTGAGGCAAGGCCATGGTGCCATCCTCAGCATCTAGGGCCAACTTACTTGAATGAGAAATAGCTGTGGGAGGGGAGAGAGAGAGAGAGACATAGAGAGAGAAGGGGAAGGGGTAGAGAAGCAGATGGTTCCTTCTGTGTGCCCTGACTGGGAATCAAACCTGGGACTTCCACTCACCGGGCGAACACTCTACCACCAAGCCAGCGGCCAGAGCCCAAGACAGGATTTTTATTCTTTAGACTATCCAGATGAGTCATAGAAGCATATCCTTTCAAAGCTGAAGGGAAGATCTTTCAGTCATTGTCACCCATTTCACAGATGAAAAAACTGATGCCATCCTAAGAGAATAAGGGACCTGCCCAAGGTCCTAGCCTGGTTGATGTGAGGACTGAGGCTCATTCTCCAGTCACACTGACTTCCTTTTCCTTCCTTGAATATTCCAATGTATTCCTCACTCGGAGCCTTGGACAGGTCACCCTTCCTGACCTGGCTTGACTGGCTCCCTGCTGTCCCGAATACAACCCATGACCTCCAGCAGCTTCCTCACCACCCAGCCCTGTTCCATCCCCTGACCATACTTTAAATTCCACGTACCACATAAAGTGAGCTGATGATTTTTCTTCCCTTTGTGTTTTATTGCCTACATCTTCCATTGGAATACCAGCTAAGAACCACCGGGCTGTTTTCCCAGACTAGAGCAGTGCCCAGCACATGGGAGACCCCAGAAAACATGGTGCTGAAGTGGAATGAACCGGACAAGAGAACAGTGGGCAAGTTTCTTGGGCAGGCCTAAGGCCAAGGGAGACTCCATGTATAGAGGATTGAAACTGTGGTCTAGCTCAGCACTGTCTACTAGGCATACAACACAAGCCACAATTTTAGATTTTTTTTTAGTACACACATTACAAAAAGTGAAAATAAATAGGTGAAATTAATTTGAATAATATATTTTATTTAACCCAATATATCTAAATCATTGTCATTTTAACGTGTGATCAATATATAAAAATTATTAATGAGGTATTTTGCTTTCTTTTATTATACCAGGTCTTTGAAATCCTGTGTATAATTTGTATTACAACCAATCTCAGTGTGGACACTAAATTTTCGTCAGAAATTCTTGATTGGCATTTAGATTTCAAAAAATTTACAGTTGAAAATTTCAAAAACTCAAAAATTTTTAATTAATTGAATCATTAGTTTTTACATGTGAATTAAAATTAAATAAAAATTTAAGATTCAGGTTTTCAGTCCTGCTAGCAACATTTCAAGTGCTTGTGCCACACATGGCTGGTAGTGCCCAGGTCCACACTGGGTGCATCAGGCTATTGGTTTTGAAGTTCCCCTCCCTTCTGCCCTACATCAGCCCCGTGGTACAGAGCCTGGGACATGGGGCCCATGCAGACAGAGCACCAGGGCCTGTGCCTCTACCGCTTTGTTGACCATCATGCTAAGAGACAGGAGTTCGTGAATCCTTGTAAGACCTTGAGAGTCAAGTTGTTTTATTCTGATGTGTTTTAGAAGAGCAAGGTCAGGGATTCTCACAGTTTATTCTGAGTACATGGAGTTCACATGTGAACACAAAACTGGGGCACACACACAGGCCTCTCTCAAAACAAGTGTGGCAGGCTCTGAAAAACAGATTCTGTAGACAGAGCTGCTCACTCAGCTGGCTGTGACTGGGTCAGCCGTCTCACACACACCCCATGGAGGCACCCAGCATTTATCTGTGCAGGAACACTTTTCCTCAGCCCTCTGCAAGGCCCTGAACTAAGGAGCATCACCTCTCAGAAGAGGTGTACAGACCTCTCCCTCCTGTGTGCTATCCTGTCCTGATCTCTGCTCAACTTGGGCCTGGCTGCACCACATGCTCCTTGTGTACTAGGGCACTTAATGGTATAGGGGGCACACATGATACTCTCAGTTTTCCTATACTTTTCCAGGAAGCGTAGAAATCATGCTATGAGCTCATCATACCAGCAGCTGCAAAGGAGTCTGTTTCATGGTGTGTGTATCCCTTGGGAAAATAAAACAAGGCTCAGTGTTATGCTCTGAAACATTGGATGCCACAGGCTTTTGTCATGGCTTTAAGTGAATTACCAAATGACAGTTCTTCTTTGCTAAGAATATTAGCAGAGTAACTCTAATTGAGACATCCAGGACGCAGATGGCCAAGATAGCCAGTGTGCCTGACGAGTAAACCAAAGCTATAAAGTTTGTCATGGTGGAAACTGTCTCAAATTCTTAAATCACAAACAATTTGCAAGTAGAGCTCTTCCCATATGAACCAAGCTATCAAGAATAGAATTCTAAGGAGAGATCCCTACTTCAAATTCCTCTCTACAAGCCCAGGGTAGACCCTTCTGTTTTTATGATCTTTCAGATGACTTTTTTAAAGGATCTACTGTGTGCCAGTCATTATGCTAGGCACTGGGAATGAAAAGACATGAGCTTCCAGACTTCACACAGACACTAGAGGTCAAAGGTGGTTAATCGTGATCCTTTATCAGACAGACAGCCTGCTACATATATGGCTCTGGGGATATGGAGAGGTGTAAGGCATAATTTCTGTTCTCTGGAAGCTTATGGGATGATCAAGAAGACAGGTATAATCACAAAAGGTGAAAAGAAGATAGTATGTTATAGGGTAGAGCAGTGGTTCTCAAACTTTTTGAAGTCGGGGCACATTTAAAATCCTACAAATGTAGGTGCACTATATACAAATTTCTGAGAAATATTTTATAATAATTAAGTCAAATATTAAAGAAAAAATGTAAAGTCCAAGTGTGCTTTCATGGTAATTAAACAAAATAAATAGAACAAAATTAAATTTATTCTGACATTAAAAAACATTTTTATGTTACATTTTTTGAGTTATGCTTTCTAGAATTCGTAAAAAAGAGGGGTTAAAAAATAAAAAAACAACAAAATAGTTATCTTTTTATATACATAGATACATTCTTAGTAAGATTTAGTAAATTTGACAGGTCCCAGCATGAATGTGTTAAGTTTTTTCATTCTTGTGTTTATGAGAAACATGAGCCTAATGTGTCCTAGCGATTTCTTCAATGTTTGGGCATATATTTGAAAGGCAAACTCTCATTTCCTTGTCAATAAATACATTGAAGAATTCCTCTCTTCTTACTCTTAATTGTGTTGGGTGCAGAAAACCCCCACCATACATGTCATCTTAACTTTACACCAAACAAAGGATAGAAGAAACTTGCCTCCAGTCTTTTCAGGGAACGTGGGGGTAGTGTAAACAATCCAGCACCACAGCTTAACAGCCTTGTGCAACCTAATCAGGCAAGTGAGGTGGGAGGTTGGCAGACTGTCAGTTTACAGCCAATTTCCCACACCTCTGTCCCCCAAAAATTTAAACTGCAAAAACCCTATTGGTTTTATGGTCCCCAACAGGCACATATTTCTCTGGAATACTATAGGGCGCACCTGGAAATCTTCTAGGGCGCCCCAGTGCACCCTGGTGCATACTTTGGGAACCACCGGGGTAGAGTAAGAAGCCACAGGTCAAACCATATTCTTGAATCCAACATAACTAGTAATAAAGATGAATTTGATCCAACTTCTGGTTTTTCTATGTACATTTTAATTTGTTCCAAAGCTGGAGTGAGGCAGTAATGAGTTCCCCCTTAGCCAGCACTACAACCAAAGGAAAATAAGCCTTTTATACTTCATGTATTTCCCCATCTGAAATGCCATACTTCAGTCAGTGAACTCATTCAACCTTTCCCTTGCAATATGCCTCATCTTGTTTTAGCAACCTTGGTGGGTGGTCTTTTTGTCCTCCCCACCCCCACTCCTGCATCTGTAGCAGGATGGAGAGAGGTCTTGGCTCCCAGGTCAGATACTGGCTGGGGAATGGGTGGGGTGGGGTGGGGGACAGGGAAACGTTCCAACCCATAAGGCAATGGGCCGTTCCTTTTGTAAGCCGACAAATCTGTAGTTCATTATTTTTTTTAGATACCGACCTCTAGCTGTCCCATCCTTATGGCTGTATTTTTAGAAGTCTTAGATTATTATAGCAACTGTGAAAAAGAATGGGAAAAGAAGTCTGGCTCCCAGTATACACCCCGCTTGCTTCTTGAATTAAATTTGTCTTTAGCCCCCTCAAAAAATGCTGCCCCCACCCCTGCTGCTGATTGAAAGCTGTCACCCTGTGTGGCTGCTGACGAGGCTACCAGATGATGAGAGATGGTTCAGGGTGCTGGCGGTCTTCCCCCTCAGCCAGTTGTTCATTCTGGGCACCAGCTGCATGTGGGAGGGTAGAGGTAGAGAAGGCCAGGTAGGAAGCATGAGTGACTGTGACATCTCCTTCACAGTGCCAAGGGAAACATTAACAATTTGTGTTGAGTCTGATATTCTAGTCACGGAACTTAAGCCTCATTCGAGCTGACGAGACAAGAGACAGAGACAGTCATGGGACAGCCCCATTGTGCATCAGAGGAAATAAATAATGCTGAGCTGTTGGGCAGCATCAGTGCAGTGAAAGGCAGGGACAAGTATTTCTTTAACTGTTTCTCTCACGCTGTGGTTACTTATAGAAAAGCTTGCAAGGAGTTGTAACAGGAAAATGAAAGGAGGAATACTCTGAGCACGTAAACTGATGCTTTACTGTCATCTCCTGGGTCCTATAGCGGCCACCTGCCCCCACATGCCCCACTGCTTTCTCTGAGGGCCTCCCTGACCCCACCTCGGACTTTGGCCTTTGTTTCTTCCCCTAACACTCCAGTGTCCTATGGATATTGGACATGAGAACCCTGCCGGGATTCATCTCAGGGTTGCCTACTAAGCACCGAGCAGCGTCTTTCCCTAGTTAACTGACTGGATTCTATTTTTCGTAAGTCCTCAGCACCAAGGTCCTACCCTCAACAAACTGGTCACCTAGAGCTGTGACCGGGAAGCTGACTTGCTCTGGAGTCTTTCGCTATTGTCTAAGCTCCACAGGTAAGCTTTTGTTACCTGTCCAGATGAAGGTCGGGTAGTTATATACACCCTGTTGGACTGCCCAAGTTTTCAACAGCAGCACTGTGTGTAGCCGGTCAGTTTCCTGCAGGTCCGCCTCCTACCCAGTCTTGGTTCTCCACACATCACTGGTTCATCGCTATGAGGCTGCTACGCCTTACTGCCAAGCCCATTCACCATAGACCATTTTCTTCAGTATTTACAAAAGAAAAAAGTGTAAGATATGGTCATGGGACCAGTGAAAAAATATGTTTTGCTTTCTAAGTCTGATTTCTAATTTCAAATCTGGGTAATATGGTCCAAAGAGAGAGTCCAGAAGAGAAGTGATAAAAATATTTTGAAGAAGCTTAGGGTCTCAAAGTGACAGAATTTAAAACTGCTGATAAAGAAGTACAAGGAATTAGAAAAAGGTCCCTAGTGGCTATACCCCTTTACATTCCCACCAACAGTGCCCATGGGTTTCCTCTTCTTCACATCCTCCCCAGCATTTATCTCTTGTCTTTTTTTGTGATAGTCGTTCTAGCAGGTATGAGATGGTATTTCATTATGGTTTTGATTTGCATTTTCCCCATAATTAATGACGTTGAGCACTTTTTCATGTACCTGTTGACTCGTATACCTTCTATGGGATAATATATATTCACTTCCTTTGCCCAATTTTTTTTTTTGCTATTGTCTGATATTTTAATATATATTGGATAATAGCCCCTTGTCAGATCTATGACTTACAAATATTTTCTCCCATTGTATATGTTACCCTTTCATTTTGTTGATGGTTTCCTTTGCTGTGTGCCTTTTAATTTGATGTAGTCCCACTTTGCATATTTTTGCTTCTGTTGCTTTCCCTGTTGGTATCTAATTTTTTTAAAAAAATTATTGCCAAGATTGATATCAAGGAGACTTTTCCCTATTTTTTCTTTTAGGGTTGTTTTGGTTGCAGGTTTTATGTTCCAGTCTTTAATCCATTTTGAGTTTGTTACTGTGTATGGTAAGATAGGGGTTATATGTATTTTTAAGCTTCAAAAAGTATACTTTCTTGGAGTTTCAGTAGAGTTACATCTGATAATCTAGAAATATAGTACTCTGTCTTAGTTCTAGATAGGACTCTGCTAGATTATAGAATTTTAATGTATTAGAGGGTGGGCACAGCAGGTTCATAGTTGTTATATGGAAAATAAACAAGAATAAACTGTTTCACGTACTCAAATCTGTAAACCTTTTTAAAAATTTTATTATTGTTCCCTTTATTCTGTTGCATTGATCTATGTGTCTGTTTTTATTAAGGAATTTTAAAAAATTATTGAGAAAATTAATTTTAACAGGGTGACATTGGTCAACTAGAGTACATAGATTTAGAGAAAACATCTTCAGATCATATTGACATTCGATTATGTTGTATACCCATCACCCAAAGTCAAATCATCCTCTATCACCTTTTATTTGTTTTTTATGCCCCTCCCCTCTCCCACCCTTCCCCCTCCTCCCTTCCCATCCTCCTGGTAACTACTGCACTCTTATTTATGTCCATGAGTCTCAATTTTGTGTCCCACCTATGAATGAAATCATACAGTTCTTAGTTTTTTCTGTTTATTTATTTCACTCACTATAATGTTATCAAGGTCCATCCATGTTGTTGTAAATGTCACTACATCATCATTTCTTATGGCTGAGTAGTATTCCATAGTAGATATGTACCATATCTTCTTTATCCAATCATCTATTGAAGGGCTTTTTGGTTGTTTCCATGTCTTGGCCACTGTGAACAATGCTGCAATGAACATGGGGGTGCATGTGTCTTTACGTACCCATGTTTTCAAATTTTGTGGGTATATACCCAGTAGAGGGATTGCTGGATCATATGGTAGTTCTAGTCTTAATTTTTTGAGGAACCACCATACTTTCTTCCATAATGGTTGTACTAATTTGCTTCCCACCAACAGTAAAGGAGGGTATAAGGAATTAAATTTAAGTGGGTGACACTGGCCAATATAAATACATAGGTTTCAAGTAAACATCAATAGTTCAAATGTTTTACTTTTGTCCCGCCTTGTATATTCTCAATATTAATAAGACTACTTGTGCAGTTGGCAGAGACAGAATTAACAGGAATTTGCGGGATATTTTAAAATCATAAAATGCCAAATAATTGGGATATTCAGACCCACTGCATGGGAAACTTTCACTCTACAATAGAAATTGTGCTGAATAGCAAGTATATTAATGATTTAGAACATTATGCTCTCTAACTGTAGAGATGGGGCACTTTTTAAAATTCTCCATTCTTTAATTTATCCCCTGTATTTTTTCCTCTTGCCTATCTCATCTCTCAAAGCAGAATTTTTTGGCATAGATCCACTTGCCTAAAATCATATAAAGGTTGGGCAAGAATAGATTTACAGTTCTGACTACACAAAACAGAATTTATTCTTGTGCTCTTATTTATTAATTATTGTATTATTTTTCATATGAATAACTATAAAGCTACTTTTGACCCACCTGTATTATATTACTGAAACAAGAATGCCTTGAATTTTTATTTGTTTGTTTT
The DNA here is from genome assembly GCA_037038555.1 of Rhynchonycteris naso. NCBI lineage: Eukaryota > Metazoa > Chordata > Mammalia > Chiroptera > Emballonuridae > Rhynchonycteris > Rhynchonycteris naso. Next base: position 42,473,556 of record CM073004.1, on the reverse strand, counting down.
ACGTCATTCCAGGTCTTGTCTTTGATTTGTGTAGTCCTGCTGTCATGTTCGATGGGTTGGTAGGCTGCCTGAGATCTGAGTCAGTCCATATCCAGCCATTCTGTAACCAAACAGGCACTGAATGGAATTAATAGGCTAATATATGCACTAGTTTTATTTATTCAACAAATATTTGAGTGTCTACTATGTGCCAGACGCTGTGCCAGATCCTGGATGTATTCCTTATAAAGCAAACAAATAGCCTGACCAGGTGGTGGCACAGTGAATAGAGTGTTGGCCTGGGACAGTGAGGACCCAGGTTTAAAACCCTGAGGTTGCCACTTGAGCACAGGCTTATCTGGTTTGAACAAGGGCTCATCAGCTTGAGCACGGGGTCACTGGCTTGAGTGTGGGATCATAGACATGACCCCATAATCTCTGGCTTGAGCCCAAGGGTCACTACTTGAAGCCCAAGGTCACTGGCTTGAAGCCCAAGGTCGCTGGATTGAGTGAAGGGTCACTGGCTCAGCTGAAGCCCCCTGGTCAAGGCACATAAGAGAAAGCAATCAGTGAATAACTATAAAGTACCGCAACAACAAATTGATGCTCCTCATCTCTCTCCTGTCCTGTCTATCTGTCCCTGTCTGTCTGTCTGTCTCTCTCTCCTCTTTCTCTCGCTAAAAGGAAGGGGAAGAAAGAGCAAACAAATAAAATCTTAAAACTCTGAAACTCCCTGAGAATACTAAAAATTATCTTTTTCCAAAGCAAATTTTTTGGATATTTATTAAGCACTTACTTTGAAGGCACTACAGAGAATATAATGCATAAAGATAGGGTTTCTTCTTTCTAAAGGAATTTCATACAACCAAGCAACCAACAGATATTCATTATTTTAGTCAGTATACGTCGTCTTTTATAACTAACAATTCCACGATCACAAGAGGTTAACATAAAAAAGGTTTGTTTCTTATTCACTCCAAGTTCCCAAGTGAAATGTTTCTTGTTGGGTGGCTTCCTTCCAAGATACGATCAGAAACCCAGGCTTCTCCCATCTTATGACCCCACTATCTTCAATGCTGGCCTCCAGGACTATCACAAAATGTATATAAATGTCTTCCTCTGCCTAGAAGTAATACACATAAATTTCTGCTTCCATTCCATTAGCTAGGTCTAGTCATATGGCTCCATCTAGATGCAAGGGAACTGGGAAATAGTGTCTGCGGCTGCGCAGCCACTTCCCAGGAACAAGTATGCGCTAGAGGAGGGAAACATGAATCTGGAATGTCAACTAGTCATCTCTGAGTTCTTGGCTCTAAGCTTAAAACTCTAGGTGAAAGAGTAACTAATGAAACAAGACAGCCTGTCAAGCATTCAATTCTTCAGGTAGACGGCAGTATAGAGCAAAATAAAGGCAATATGAATGCCTCTTAGAAATAGCTTGTTCTAACCGCTGTTGCTATGGCACTCCTACGGCATTGTTTTCACCAATAGTTTTCTATTATGGCATTCTGTTATCGTCACTGCCATCATCACCACATCTGTTGATGTGAGTATCCTTGAAATAAGTGAGTGACCAGAACCCCATTAATCTCGTGTTTTGAAAGACTTGTGGGAGTGGAGTAAATGATGCTGTTCACAGATCAGGAAGGATGAAAGGAAAGTAAAAGATGATTCATTTTGACTCCCTGCTATGGTAGTATTAAAAGATCTGAAAACGTCTGGATATGTGAGGTGAATGGAAACAGGGCCATCATCTAAGTGTATTCAAGTGAGATACACAACTGGAGGGGCACCATTCACATTGTAAGCTGTGTTAATGGTGTCCTTGAATTATGTAGCTATTCTGTAGAGGACTGAATGAAAATTGTAGCAGTGGAATGTTTAGGAAGACAGTAGTATTTTAAGCACAATTTATGATACTGAAACTGTTAAGTTTACAGTGGTACCCAGCAGATGACTTTACTTTTAGATTTTTTTTGATATAAGTTCTGATTAGGTTTTTCTTTACATAGTATGTAAAGAAGTATCGCCTAAGCAGATATTTTATGTTTCTGTGTAGAAATGGGAGAGTAACATCAAGAGGAAGAGAGTTGAGAGTATAATGAAAAGTAGGAAAACAAAAGATGAAAGGGTCCAGGCAGGGGCTGTGGCATTTTGAGAACTAAATGAGCAGATGGCGTGTTCTCTCTGGACCTCTGATCACTTATCTGTAAAATGGGCAGCTTAGACAGAAGGTCTCTGACATCCATTCCTGTACACAGTGTTCATGGAAACACAGACTGTAGAGCAGCTTACATTGCAAAAGCTGCTGTTTTACCCAAGAAATAATACAGTGTGTCCGTAAAGTCAAAAGTGCACCACCGGTCAAAAGTGCACCATGACTTTACGGACACACTGTATATAAAAGAATAGTCGTTCTGTGTCAGAAACATTTGAGAGGCAGAAAAGCTGGATTCTCGCACTGCACTTGCTGCTAGTTATTTCATCTTTCTGAGCCTCAGTTTATCCACCTGTAAAGAACATTTAAAAAGAACATCAAGTGTTTTATAAAGCTTTCCCTACTGTAGATATCCTGTGATTTTAGACTTTTAAAAATAGATGGATGTTTTTGCCCTAAAACAAAGAAAAAGACCCTGGTGTCGTCAGAGCTCCACACTGGAGTCAGGTAGCACGGGAAGAGGTCCCCAAAGGAGACCTAAGGAAGGCCAGCACGTGGTCTTTCTAGCACGTCCATCCCAGTTGTTACAGCTTATTAACTCCTTGGGTATGACCAGATTTATGCAGAGAACAGAATCGTGTGCCACCCTTTGATAGGCCTTTTGATTTCTAAGTCTGTCATAGGAGGATTTCTTTTGTTAGTACCATAGTTAATTTAGTTTTACCAGGTTTCATTATTTACCAAGCTTCCTTTGGTTGGCTGATAGTCATCTGCAAAATGTGTTTTATATACTTGAAATTTACTAAAAGAATATATCTTAAGTGGTCTCACCACCAGAAAAAGGTGACTGTGAGGTGATGAATAGGTTGATTAGCTTGATTATGGAGATCGTTTCACAGTGTGTACATATGTGAAAGTATCATGGTATACTCCTTAAATATAGATAGCTTTTCTATCATTTTTACCTGAGTAAATCTGGGGAGAAAGACCAAAAAGCAAAAAACGTGTTCTGAGCATCTTCTGTGCCTATTGGACTGTTGAAGTCATTTATGATGATGTTATTGCTCTTAGCTTTATTGCACTTTGCAGGTGTTTAATAGAGCATTTTACAAGCAGACCCTCACTTTACAAAACTTCTATAAAATGTGCTTCAGGAAAAAGAAAATTTTTCTCAGAAGGAAGATCGTAAATGTAAGAAAAAGCAGACACCAAAGAAATTGGCAATAATTTCCTGTATTAAACAATATAATAATGTCTAATTTTTAGGCTTAAAGAAAAACAAAATAATAAATGTACTGAACAATAATAGCATTTAAGCTGGCAGAGGTTGAACAGAATCAAAGTATTCCTTATAGTGTGAGAGAAAGGAAAATATATTAATTAACTTAAATGTGGTCAAGTTAAGTAGGCATGGCAAAATTTTAAGGAAGAATAGGAATAACTTTCAAACAAATAGAGCACAAAAGCTATTAGAATAAGGGGGACAAACAGTCCAAAGGAGGGCACTGAAGAGGAAAAGACAGGCGTGGAGAAAGTTGGATAAATAGGAAAAGTTACATAATACAACTATCAGTGAGAACAATACATTTCAATGGACTAAACTAACCAGTTAAGTGCTTTGCGGTTCACTTTAAAGGATTACTGTACAGTTAATGCAAAGCTAGAAAAGGACAATGTGAGAAATGAAAATTACCGGGTCAATCTTCCCCATAAACATAACTGTAAAATCATGGCTTGATGGGAGAGACGGTGATCATGAAAGCTCCAGAGGACACAATGCCCGTACTTGTAACATCTGCAAGGACACACTGACCTTTGTTCTGGTTTATTTCTGGGATAGAGGTTGGCAGAGGTCTTCATAGATAGAAACTCATTCATGGCTGTCTCTATTTAATATTCATGACCCAAGGCTGCTATGCAATGCCTGAGTTACATAACAGCACCTCTTTTACAACCCAAGATGTCACAGCCTAATGAATAATGAGGAGCTTGTGGGAGTTATTGAAGGATTCACTGTACACTTAACCAATGCAAGAGTTGCAGGAGATGATGCGACATCATAAAGAATTAATCAAAGTGATTCATCTCTGTTTCTGTGGACAGATTATGTTCTCATTCTGTCTCTGAAAGTTTATAACCAGTGTCTGAAGTAGTTACAAATGTATTATTAATAATCCTTAGAAAATCAATACATTTTTGTATGTTTTAAGCATTGCTCATATCCAGAAATTTGCAACAGTTGAACCTGCCCTCTAATATCACTGCCTCTTAAAACTTGACTCCTCCCTCGAAAACAAAACCTAAAGCAACATTCTGTTATTCCCTTTGAATGCATCAGCTCTGGCTGCCCTCTATCCAGTGGTACCTTAAAGCTTGAGTTGGAGAATTAGGTTAAAGTTAAAAAGCTTAGGTTTGCCTGTCCTCTTTCCCCTCTCTATGAGAGCTGTTACTGCATAAAAGGCAAATGCAATGTAGCAGAAATCCCTCATAGGATTAGACAGTGTACAGTATCTGGACTGGGCAGGTAGATAGATGCTGCCTCGTTGTGAACTTTGGCCAGTTCCCGGTGAGGAGGGAGACGAGTGCAGGGACTTCCTTCGAGACAGTGATCTACTTTCTCAGTGCACAGCACTGAGCTCTGCCTGTTGGGAAGAAGTCAGAGGCCCAGACAGTTTTCACCAGAGGAAAGGCTCTCCCCAATATGAAGAGCTCCAGGAAGAGCTGATGGTTCTCTTTCCCTCAGGGACCTTGTGGGAAAGGTAGGGTAGGATTCAGATGCCCCTGCGTCCCATGGTGAAAATACCAGCCATACCCACCATCGTGTCCATCAAGCTTTGTGAAGGCAGGGAAGCACATCAGGTGGTTCTTCGGGACCTGGCTTGGAAGGCTGTATGGTGGGTCCAGGCCAAGAGGGGCTAAGCTGGCTTCTGAGCCCTGCTACCTCTCAGTAAAAAAGTAGATGAACCAGATTGGTACAAGTCTGGGGAGTCCCTCAGGTGTCCACGTGTCACATCCCGTCTCTGAGGTAGCTGTTGCCATCAGCACTCTCTAGCCCGGCCACTGCCAGGGCTGCCCTTCTGCTCCTCTTCTGACCCGTCCCCTCTACCTGTGTCCAGTGGCATCCTCCTCATCCAGAGTGGGAGGAGCCAAGGAGAAAAGGGTGGAGAGAGCAAGTGATCATAAAACATCTTCTCACGCTGTTTACAAAGGGCAAAGTATTGCGTAGGGACACTTATTTTGTTTTTGTTTCTTAGGAGGAGTAGGGTTTCTTTTACATCTTTGAGTGACATGTCTATTAAAAAAACAGATGGTCTTTTAAGCTTCTTGGACTAAATTTAGAGAGTGTGAAGAGCAGTTTTAGGATTAGCTGGTTGTTAGTACAGCTGAGAAAGCACTAACAAGACTCCATGCTGACAGACCTGTGGACGTGCCTGGAAATAGTCGGAGGTTTTACCTGTTCTGTTGTCTTTCAGTTTATGGGGACACATGAAACACTCAATTTACAAGTTTCTATGTTTCAGGATTCTTCTGCCTAATGTTTTAGATCACAAATGCCACAGATGCTGGTGTTAGAAGTAGCAATTGTATGGAACAAAGAAATTAGGTTGAAATTTTTCTAGCAATATCATTATTCTATACTTCTCCCTATTACCTATGTTTGGCACAACTAGAGCTGATGAACAAAACCAAACTCCAATACTATGCTAAATCGGTGTGACCTTTAACATTGCTGTTTATGCTTTATTTTCAAGTATCTAAGATGTCTGTTTTATTTTGGTTTAGTATGAGCTGATTGTGAGCTGTATTAAATAAAGCCAAGAGTTTACCATGAGCTTTGATAAGCTTGGATTCAAACCTTGGTTCTGTCCTTTACTAGCTGCCTCAGTTTCCTCATCTGTCTAGAAAGAATAATATAACCAACCATGCCGGGGTTTGTGAGGACTAAATAAGAATACTTATCACAAGTTCCAAGCACAATACCTGATACCTAATAGATGTCAAATAAATTGTAGATATTCCTGTAGCTCTCTAGTTAGGGATCTGGTCTTGATGACTGTGACTTAAGGTCAGGTGAGAAGCTTTGAGGAAACGCAGCGCATATGCTCACTCCTGCGGAAGTCCAGGTGGTACCCTGGTGAAGCCCGTGCCCAGCCAGTCATTTGCCAGGTCTGGAGCTGCCAATGAGCTCCCTCTGACAATCACACTCCCTTTCCTTTTCCTTCCGTATCAGAACTCCTAAATCTAATAAATGGGGCAGGAAGTGTCAATAATTCAAACTAGTTGAGGCCATAGGCTATAGAAGATGATCATGAACTTTCTAATTCTGGCTCTGCAGTCTATTAGCCGGGGGAATTTTGTTTGCTTCCTCACAGATTAAATGAGGAAAAGTATGCCTCCTCCTCTGAGGTCTGGTGAGGCGCATATGTGGGAATGACATCACAGTGATGGATACACAGTGCCTGCTGTCTGTTCCTTGTTCTCCTGTCCCACCTCCCACACCCTCTCCTGCCTTCCTTTGACGCTGGAAAATCTGGTGCTTTCTAGCAGGCCAGCTACAAATTTGAAATAGCTTTGGTAGTATCAGGACAGGTTTGTTATGCAGCCTTGGAGCAGAAAGCTCTGCCAATCACAAACATGTATTTAAGAGGACTAGAGGAACCCTCGTCATAGCCTGAGGGAAGTTTTCTAGTAGAGAAGATTTATTCTTATAATTGTAACTATTGGAAACAGTGGATGTATCTGCCTCAAGTGGCTTACAATAAACTGACAAAATATAGAAAAAATTAACTGTAACATTGGAGAATAAAAATTTACATTTATATAAATAATAATGAGCAGGCTCTTGCTCATGCTTTGAGGGTAATTACTTTGTGATTTTAGTCTTTACAGACCGATGTGCATTGTCCTTTGGTTTAGTCTTCAGGCTCAGGCGGTACTCATGGGTAACCTTTTCATAAAGAATAATAGGTCCATTAACTTTCCTCTCAGTCACCAACAGACCTTGGCACTTAACCAGTGGTGGGATTCAAATAATTTAACAACCAGTTCTCTGCCCTAATGACCATTTCAAGTATAAAAAACTATATTCTGAAAGGTAGTTTATTATTTCATGCATTTAACACTTAAATAAGAACAATAAAAGAGATACACAAAACAAGATTGTTATGAGTTTTAAAATATTAATGAAAAAATATTAAATAATACCTGACAAAAGACAATAAAACTGTTATTTAAGATTTTTTCATATTGCTTCTTGATTGGCATGCTCACGTGCAATTTTTTTCACCTATGGATGGAATGAACATTACTACAGGCACTTACAAGGTGCTGTTGAGCAGATGAATATTAAAAAAGAGAAAGGAATGTAAATTTGTGATTTCCACATTGGGTGGCTGCCCAGGTATCCACCTTAGGGAGAATCCTCATTAGAGGTGCCATTTTAACAACCGGTTCACGGAACTCAAAAAAAAATTAGGTATCAGTTCTGCTGAACCAGTGCGAACCAGCTGAGTCCCACCACTACTCTTAACACATTACTGGTACTTAGAGTCTTACGTAGTTCAGTGCTGTGATCTGTCTGACTTTGTACTTTAATAAACTTGGTCTGATCAGTTCCCTTTTCTTCTAATGCTTCTGTAACCTGTGGTAGGATATCACCCTTTCCTTTGTGATAGTTGTGTTTTGATGACCAATGTGCTTCTGGTGTTCTGAAACTCTCCTGATATATTTCTGGAAGAATCATTCACTTCCCTATGTATACTAGAGGAACTACCAGAGGAAGCCACTGGACAGTGGACAGGTTCATGAGTTCTGGGTCTGCCACCCTCCTTGCTTAGTTAGATGTGTATTCCCGCAGAGTGCATGCCCCTGTGCTTCCACACACATATCTAAGAGGTAGGCAGTAATGTCCCCATTATGCAGATGAGAAAACGGAGGGTCGGTGAAGCTATATCACAGAGCCAGGGTTGAACGGGCTACAAGTAAGTGACAGAATCAGGATTTCAAGCTCTGGATTCTGACTTCAAGCTCTGTGTTCCTTTAGTTATTCCACCTTAGCAATTTGGGGAAATGATAGGTTACCAAAAAGGAAATACAAATTTTGCAACAAGAGTGGAAAGAGTATCTTTGAGTTCTGATATAGTACCAAGTGGCCACTAGTGAGGACAACTTAGCACCTGGAAGAAAGAGAGTTTTTCAATACCTGTAGAGCGGGTGTGATTTTTACAAATAGGTCTCAGACAAAAGGGCCTGGCAAATCAGTCCTTTGAATGGCCCAAACAGTCAAGAAAGTTTCTAAACTGGCACAGAATAGGTGGATGCCCATAGCAGACTCTTTAGGGTCCAGATAGATAAATATGTTGTGGAGACTGAGCCCAGTGCCAAGGAGAATAAGAATTGGTTTTGCAGGCTCTGGCCAGTTAGCTCAGTCACTTAGAGCATCATCCCCAAACACCAAGGTTGTGGGTTTGATCCCGTCAGGGAATATATGGGAAGCAACCAGTAAGTAAATGCACAACTAAGTAGAACAACAGATGAGTGCTTATCTCTTTCTCTCTCAAAATCAATCAATAGAAAAAAATAGAATTGGTCTTGTGGGTACAAGGGGTGAATCTCTCCTCAGATGTGGAAGTAAATATGCCAGCTCACTTAACTCCTGTACCTTAAGCCAGGTGTTAAGTGCTTTTGGTTATTAGCACCTAGATTGGTTCAGGAAACTGCGATCTGCAGAGCTGCTCACCTCTGACTGTTTTAGACTTGCTTCTTATTTAACTAAGAATATTAGGAATCTATGCTGTGTTGGGCATTGTTCTTGATAATGAATGCAATATATACAATCTGATTCCTGGAGCCTACAGACTAGTTGGGCAACCCAGACAATAGGAAGTTTAAAAACATCAGAAAGAGAATTCTACTATGCAGAGATCTAACAAGGTGATAGCATGTGACTGGGTAACTAGTTAGATTGAGTGGTCAAGAAAGGCATCTTGGAGTGGGTGACAGTAGGCTGACATCCACAAGAAAAGAAGTCTGACCTGCCAAAGCGAATAAAAACAGAACATCCCAGGTAGGACAAAAGGAGCAAAGGCTGTAAGGTGGAAACATGGTCCTGGTTGCCGAGGAACAGCAAGATGGCCAGTTGTGCCTGACCAGGCGGTGGTGTAGTGGATAGAGCGTCAGACTGGAATGCAGAAGACCCAGGTTCGAGACCCCAAGCTCACCAGCTTGAGCGCGGGCCCATCTGGCTTGAGCAAAAGCTCACCAGCTTGGACCCAAGGTCGCTGGCTCTAGCAAGGGGTTGCTTGGTCTGCTGAAGGCCCGCGGTCAAGGCACATGTGAGAAAGCAATCAATGAACAACTAAGGTGTTGCAACAGCAATGAAAAACTAATGATTGATGCTTCTCACCTCTCTCTGCTTCTGTCTGTCTGTCCCTATCTATCCCTCTCTCTGACTCTCTCTCTGTCCCTGTAAAAAAAAATAAAAAAATAAAAATAAAAGGTGGCCAGTTGTGCAGCGGTGTAGTAAGTGGGAGGCCCATGGAGTGAGATGAGGTATACTGGGGTGAGCAAGGCCAAGACATTTGGGTTTTCATTAAGACCAGGAGCCATTAGAGAGGTCTAAATAGAGAAATAACATGATATGCTTTATGTTTTGAAAAGATAACTGGCTGTTTGGTGGAGAATTGATTGTAGGGGTTCAGGATTGGAGGCAGGGTGACCAGTTCAGAGGCAGCTATAGTGGTCAGGCAAGAGATGGTGACAGCTTACACTAGTGTGGAAGTCATGGAGATGCGGAAGTATAGAGCACAGCAAATGTCCTGGAAATAGATGGGCCTTGCTCACGGATTGGATGACACAGAGTGAGGAGCAGTAGTGGGATTCGGCCAGTTCATACCAGTTTGGCAGAACCGATACCTAATTTTTCGTTGAGTTCAGCGAACCAGTTGTTAAAATGGCACTTGAAATCAAAGTTCTCTCTAAGGTAGGCGCCCGGGCAGCCACCCAGTATGGAAATCACAAATTTACATTCCTTACTCATTTTTAATGTTCATCTGCACAACAGAGCATTTTAAGTGCCCATAGTAATTTTCATTCCATCCATAGATGAAAAAAAATCGCATGTGATGATGTCAATTAAAAGGCAATGTGAAAATATCTTAAATAACAATTTTATTGTTTTTTGTCAGGTATTATTTAATATTTTTTATTATTATTTTAAAACTCTTGCTCATAATCTTGTTTTGTGTACTGTTTTCATTGTTCTTATTTATTAAATGCATGAAATAATAAACTACCTTTCAGTGTATCGTTTTTATATACTTAAAATGGTCATTAGGGCAGAGAACTGGTTGTTAAATTATTTCAATCCCACCACTGAAGGAGGTCGTGTTTAATCAACCCTAGCAGGGAACAGGGTAAAGGATGTCCTAACCAGGTAGATTTTAGGTCCAAATTTTCCCAATAATTGTTTGAGCTGCTTGTCCACACCTGAGTTTATTTACAAAGGAGGAGGAGGAGCAAGAGGAGGAGGGAGGGGAAGGAAGAAGAAGGAATAAGTGAGACTTCCTTGAGCTTGGTGCTGGTGGCAATACCACATCATCGCTAGGTGCTGGGATAATTTGACAAGATGTACAGCAAGAACGCCCAGGAAGGAATGGGGGCTCTCTTTGGAAGTGGTAGCTGTTTCATTCATTCATCAAATATTTACTATCTGCTAAAGTAGCTAAGTGCTTTTAATATAGAAAGATGAATTAGAGCTACCTAGGAAGCTTGTACTCTTGCATCCCTGTGTAAATCTTCACAGCCCGCCTAAAGTTACATTTTTAGATGGAGATCTCTGTGGGCACCAAGTCCGTGTACTTAACAGACACGGCAGCCCTTTGATTTCTGAGTTGTCTGTGGTCTTTCTGTAGCAGAACAGTTTAGACCTTTTCCTTAATGCATTTCTGAAAAAAATGCTGACATCTCCTCTCTTGCAGCCTGTGAATCCGTGGTTGTTCCCCTCATGCTCACTTAAGTACCGTATTACTCTTTTCCTGAGGGAATATAATGGGGGCCTAGAGCACTCTGTTCTCCTGTCTCACAACATCCAAGCTGCATTAGTTTATCATTGAATGTTTCCATTTTAAGAAGCAGGTAATTCCAATACATGTCAATGGAGGTTTGAAGCCCAAACATTTTATTTTTGTTATTTTTCCGGAGTTAGAAGCAGAGAGGCAGTCAGACTCCCGTATGTGCCTGACCAGAATCCACCAACATGCCCACCAGGGAGTGATGCTCTGCCCATCTGGGGCATTGTTTCATTACAGGCAGAGGCATTTTAGCACCTGAGGCGAAGGCCATGGAGCCATCCTCAGCGTCCAGGCCAACTTTGCTCCAATGGAGCCTTGGCTGTCGGAGGGGAAGAGAGAGATAGAGAGGAAGGAGAGGGGGAAGGGTTGAGAAGCAGATGGGTGCTTCTCCTGTGTACCCTGACCAGGAATTGAACCTGCAACTTCCACATGCCAGGCCAACACTCTATCACTGAGCCAACTGGCCTGGGCCTTGAAGGCCAAACATTTTAATGAAATCATAAATCAAGAAGCCATAGCAGCTTTCTTCCAATGTCCTTACACAAAATTATCTTGCAGAATAGGTCTCCTGTAGAGGTATAGCACCTGTTTCAGGCAGGCAGAAGCATTGCCAGCTTGGCTTTCAATAAACTTCACAGTGCACAAGTGGTGTGGAGAAACTTGACATGTGGTTCAAGTGTCAGATACTTCATGCCCTTTTCTCCTTCCAAGATTCCAGACTCAGATTCTAGTTCTAGCTTTGGTCATACCTGCCCTTAAAGTTGCACATGTCTGAAGGTGAGTATCACTAATCAGTATCAGATGTCTGTTTCATTAGTTGGTCCTCACCCTTTGTAACTGCAGTAACCAGTTCACCATTCAGCTCAGGCCCCAGGTCAATGACCAGCCTTCACTCAGCATAGCCTCATGTCTCATCTTTGGAATTCCACAGCTATTACCTTTATGCATTGAAATGAGAAAATGTCTTTATCTGTGGAATACATTCCCTCTGGTATATTCTCAAATGTCTAAAAATATTCACTTACTTATAATCTCAGATTTAATGCAGTTTTCCTGGACTCAGTAGATCTCTGTTTTTGCATATTGTATCTGCCCTATATATTGTCATGTATTATTTAAATACTTTTATTATACAATGGGACATGCACAAGCTTTGCAGATTGCCAGAGAGGTTGCCTCTGGACAGATTTTTCTATGAACTGCATCACTCACGATCTCCTCCTCCTTCCCACTTTTATTTACTGAGCATCTCGGTACCGGGCATTACTATAGTACATAACGTGGAAAGATTGTTCAAACAAAAGTGGAAGAGAGACAGCACTGAGCATTCATTTTTACTGCTTTAGATTTCTGTGATCTCATCAAATAAGGTAGAGGATCTGGAGAAAACAGGGAGCCCTATCCCCAAAGTTATTGACTACTTTTAGAGATGAGCGTGTTGTAATGCTTGTGGATTCTGAGAACTCAATTCTTCAGATATTTAAAAAGCGCCCACTGTGTGCCATGCCCCACTGGCTGCTGGGGACACAAACAGGAAAAGACATGGTTGCTTCCTTCAAAGAACTTTCAGTCTAGGAATCGCACCCATTTCATACAAAAGAGCTGTTTATGCGAGATTAGTGATAAAAATGCCAAATGGAATCCCCTTGCTACCAGCATCTTTTTTCCCCAGATCTTTTGAGAATGGGCTGTTGGTTTATGATTACAAAACAAAGGGTTTGTGCTGAGTGCCCTGCTAATAGGATGAAATGAGATCCTCCATCTGAAATAGTTAAACAAGCCTTCCATGTTTTTGGAAGTTCTCTACCGTTACAGATCATAGATGATGGTTTATAGAGCTTCACAAATCTATCGCGTTGTTCCCTTGCAAAGGTCTTGGCTTATTGAGAATGCCCCAGGTGAGGTGGGAAGTGCAGACGGATCTTACAAGAACTCCAAACAGTGGTGAACTGGAAATGTAAGTTCTTGGAGAAAAATAATCAAAATACTACGGTGGTAAATTATAAGGGAATGAATTGGAGTGGCAAGTGGGAAATTGGCTGAATTTCTCTTTCTGCACAAGCAAGTAAGGAGCAAGGAACATTTATGTCATCTGAAGCTAAGTTATTGCTTGAATGTGTACTACCTTTGAAAGCTCTATCATGAGTTCTTCTGGTACACTACATTACTGTGCTAGCCTAATTATGGTTAAAGTAAATCATTTCAGTGTTTGGAGAATCAGACTTAAAAGTGTAATAGTGAATTTTCTTCATGGATCTAAAGTATCCTGGTTTGTAGATGACCTCACAATTATTCTCACTTACTAAAAGATAAACATTAAAGAGTATTTGCTGATAATAACAGCTGATTTATTGGTTTATAATTTTGTGTCTTCCTTCTCAAAGGATTTCTGTGTAATAGTTTCTTGCATTTAAATACAAAAATGACTTAATACCACATAGTACCTTTGTGGTAAGAAAAACCCAAACAAAACCAAGATATTATAAATCCTTAAAATTTGACCTCCCCAAATCCTTGATCACTGCATCTTTATTGTTTGGCTAATTGGAGGGGAAAAATGACTCTCTGAGTGTTAATACTTAGAGATTCTAATGACACTAAGAAGTCACGTTCACTGGTTTGAGTTTAAATTCTCTGCATGGATTCTAGCCTCTGTAAGGATGGACTTTTAAACTATCAAATGGCCCAAACAGTGAGGACACAGATAATCCCCAAGCTGTAGTCAAAGCTTGCAGGCAGCTTTTGGGCAAAGTAGAAACGTCAGTCTGTCGTGTCCCTCTCCAGACGACATGAGCAGTGCTAGAGGGTAAGGGTTGGGCAACCTGCATAAGTCATGGTCAGTTAAGAAATGATTATTTTCTTCCTCTCAAGCCTAAGACAGACTATTTTAGAACAGTTACTTAATATGTGCAAGGAGTGGTCAGAATCTTATTCTACAAAGAGAAATATCAAGTGACTTGTAGAGTACTGGGGATCTGGAGATGAGAATTCTTAGAATTTAGACACTTGATTTTAGAGATGTACATAACAGTATTTATTTATTTGTTTGTTTGTTTGCTTGTTTGTTTTTAAGTGAGAGGAGGGGAGATAGAGAGTCAGACTCCCGCATGCTCCCCTACCAGGATCCACCCGCCAACCAGTCTGGGGCTGATGCTCGAATCAACTGAGGCCCCACTCAGCATCTGAGGCCAACGCTCGTACCAACCAAGCTGTCCTCAGTGCCCTCAGCAGACACTCAAACCAATCAAGTCACTGGCTACAGAAAGGGAAGGGAGAGAAAAGGGGGAGAAGGGGAGGAGAAGAGAAGTAGATGGTCACTTCTCATGTGTGCCCTGACCAGGGATTGAACCCAGGACATCCACATGCCAGGCCGACGCTCTATCCACAGAGCCAACTGGCCAGGGCCAGGAGATTAGTTTTTAGGTTGGTCTTCCCATTGGTAATAGATTACTGCAGCCATCCACATTCTCTTGTCCAATTGCTCATGAGCAAAGACTTCATTTGTCACTGCTTGTCTGTGGTTAGAGATTCGTTTTGTGAACTTGGAACTGTGAATTTCTTAGCGGGAAGCCAGCTAGTTTGAGAGTGAATTTATGTCCACAGGTGACAGCATCATTTTCTAGCAAAGATAACACCATTTCTTCTGCACGTTGCCATTACATTCTGTTTCTTTCTGCTTTGGGTACAAATTTATCACTGAAAGAAGCTTTGGTGGTCTAAGCACATGTCCTGGCTTTTGAAACAGCCTGTGATATAGGTCTCGATTTGTTTGGAGTAAAAGGTAAGACCATAAATGTGCAAAACACTGCAGACAGATCTGGACTTGGTGGTTCTCTGTAAAACAGGCAATGGAGAAATGACCTACCTTAGAGTGTTGCTGAGGGGACTGAAAGATGACACAGGTCTGTCAGTCCAGAAGACAGTACAGGTAGCAGAGCTTGCTAGGTATTCCAAGCAGAAAGCAATTGCAGGTAAGGAATTAAGTGCTTACAAACCTATTGTAACATCTGGGACAGTAGAAGTCAGCGACTGTGAGGTCCAAGGACACAGCATTGCAGCCACATTCCATTGGTCCTGTCTGACCCCAGCAGCCAACATAGTGGGCGCTAAGCACTGAGGTACTGAAACTGAATGTAGCTGCCTCACGGCTTCTTGTTCTGAACAGAAACTGACCTGCTAGCAGCTACAGAGGCAGGCCCCTGGCCTCTCATTTGCTTTTCTGCCTTACAGCTGTCCTAGGCATGCGGCCCACGTCCAGAACACTGCTGCACACAGTTGGTGAGGAAACGGGACTTGAGGCTGTTCAGCCTCTTCAGCTGGGATGGTGGAATGGAGTTCAGAAAAAGCAAGTCACATTGTTCACCACAGCAGGAAAGTCCTTAACACAGTGCCTGTTAAAGTCTAGTTACATTTCTGTTGCTTTTGATATTTATATGAAACCCTGGGGTCTCAGCCCTCATTTCCAAGAGCTCTTTGACAAGTTGATTTTTAATGGCCCCTAGAGACCAAGAATGACAGAGGGGTTGCTCTCCCCTGGGGCTTAAAGTTGGCACTGCTGGCTGGGGAGGCCCTATTTAATTTGATGGAGACTGCTGCCAAAGCTCTTGGGGCACAAATCATGATTGGGTTTCCCGTGGACACCCAGCTTTACTTGGGGATGCCCGTCACCAGCTGGTGAAGTCCAGACCTGCAGTTAGCAGTTCCAAAGCAGAAACAGTGTGGTCCAGGGTCCATACCCTATAGAATTGTGCTGTGTGATATGATAGCCACTGACACATGTGGCGGTTTAAATTAAGTTAGATTTAAAATTCTCATAAGCACATATAACTAGTGGCCACATGTATTGGACAGTGCAGATATAGAATATTGCCATTTTGCAACAAGTTCTGTTAGCACTGTTAAAACATCTCTTCAGGCTGACAGCTGTCGGGGAGGGAGGAGGTAGAGGGATAGAACAAAGAAAAAGGACAAAAAAAACCTCATGGGCACAGACAACAGTGTGGTGATTTCAAGGCAGGGAACGGGGAGGAAGAAGAGGAGATGAAAGGGATAATTGGTGATGGACAAAGACTTGACTTGAGGGGTGAATACAGTACATTGTACAGGGATGGGTTTTAGAATTGAGCACCTGGACCTGTATCATTATGTTAACCCGTACCACTCCCAATAAATTCAATTAAAAAAAATAAAAGTTATGAAATGTACTGCTAAAATAAATAAGTAAAGCCTGACCCGTGGTGGCACAGTGGATAAAGCATCGACCTGGAACGCTGAGGTCGCCAGTTCAAAACCCTGGGCTTGCCTGGTCAAGGCACATATGGGAGTTGATGCTTTCTGTTCCTCCCTCTTCTCTCTCTCTCCTCTCTAAAATGAATAAATAAAATCTTATAAAAAAGAAAAAGAAAGAATTTGAAAGGAGAAAATAAATAAATAAGTAAAGCTTTATATATATGGGACATATCTCTTCACGTGTGACTCAGAACCTGTAGGCCTGTCTCTAAGCTCTGTACAACCTTTGCAAGTTTTCTGGGGTGTTAATGGCATAGCGTTTTGTTCTAGGGCCCAGGTCCTCTTCTAGTGTGCTTTTCTGTGACCTTCAGAGCTACCCTTTGTGTTTGGCAAGAAAAGCCCAGTAGTATGTTGGTGGCTTTTTGACACCTTGCTGCCGGTTGGCCGTCAGTCAGAGGCTGGGTATGTCTGGCCGGACTCATTTGGCATAGATCCCCTGGGAATCATCACATCTGACATAGGTGAGACAGGATCCTCGGATTATGTGTTCTTGTTTTAACTTCCTCCCTCCACACAGCTGCTGCTTCTTGCCTTTTACATTCTGTGTGTCTAAGGTTTGATGTTCTACCTTGAAGCTCTGAAATCATTTATTTAGTAAGTTGTTGTTGCCCTGGTCCGATAGCTCAGTTGGTTAGAGCGTTGTTCCTATACACAAAGATTGTGGGTTTGATCCCCAGTCAATGCACATACAGAAACAGATTGATGTTTCTCTCTCTCTTCCTTCCTCTCTCAGATCAATAAATACATATTTTTTAAAGTGCCTTTGAGTTTTCAACATGTTAGTAGACCAAACAACCATGTAGCACTCACTTGCATGTGAAATATACCTATCCTTGCATCATTGCCTGGGCTACAGTGTGGTGATTCTCAGCCCTGTGTGTAGGGGAGCCTTTGTGAACCAATGTTTCTAGCATTTACACCTTTGAGCTTTCTGTCTCCACCTTTTGTCCTGGTCAAACACAGCTTCAATGGAGAATATCCCAGCTTTGGACTGCTAAGTAAGGAGGTGGAGAGATGTCTTCTGTTGGTTGAGCGTCTGCAAAAAGCCTGAATGAGACCATTGAAAATGAATGGTCTATTCATACTATTTTCTCTCCCAGTTTCTATAATTCTTTTATATCAAGGCAAATGACAAGGAAGCTACATACTTTATTATTTGGCTTTCTATATAAATGTCTTTACCAACCTAGAATTTAACAGTATACTTTTGACTTTCCTTGAAGGTATCTATATATAAAAGTTTCCTGTACTTTTTTTGTCTGTGTTGTTCAATACCTCTTATATAAAGACTTGTGAGAAAAATTTCTCTTAAAATGTTAAACCAGGGCAAAAGTCTTTGCTGACAGATATATGCTACCTCTTTCAAATGTTGAGAGTTTTATAATCCATTCAAACCTCCTTTTATCTTGACTCCAAGGAAGCTCTAAAATATAACTTTATTCACTTACAGTAGTTTCCCTAACCTGGGTTTTTGGTGTTATATTCATCTCCCACACAGTCTTATCATCACTTATTATTATACTTTATTTAAGAGCTTTATTATACTATATTTAAGAGTTTTAGTTTTTATTGTTGTTTTAGTAATTATGTGTTCTTAAAAACCCAGTATTCTTTTTAGACCTAGGTTAAACATCTATAAATCAATGAATATCAACTTGGGTAAGAAAAGTCACCTATGGAGACTTTTAAAATATACATGTCTGGAGTATACCTCACAACTAGTGACCAAAGCTCTGGGGGCAAGACTGGAGTGTGTGTGTGTGTGTGTGTGTGTGTGTGTGTGTGTGTGTGTGTATTTTTTTTTTAAATCTTCACAGGTGATTTTGATGTGTTCTGAACAAAACCACTGAAGTAGCTCAGTAAATGGGTGGTATGATTTAAAAATAACTGGAAAGTAAGTCGTCAATGGATTGAGTCATAGCTGACCCATCTGAGATGACAGGTCAAGAAAGTATTGGCAAGTTCTTAAAGAACTTCCAATGTAAAGGGATTAGTTGCTGTAAAGTCATGATTCCATGGAAGTTGGCTTCATTCGTTTGTTCGTTGTAACATATATGAGTGCCTACCATGCACCAGGTACTGTGGTAGGCACTGAGATACCAAAATGGTATAGTCCCTGTCTCTAAGGAGTTCACAGTCAAATGGAACTGTCAAACATATGGATAATGATTAGACATTGTAATAAATTCAGGGATAAAGACATGCCTAGGTCATTATAGCAGCCCAACGGACAGGCATCTAGCCAGATCTTGAGGGAAGACATCAGTCAAGGCTTCCTAGAGGGAAACTCTAGAGATCTGCGTATTAAAGGATGAGTAGGAGTTATCCAGATGGAAGGTATTCTCAGAAGAGGGGCCAACACTATGTGGGAAACTGCATACTGTGTACAGGAGAAGTCATCTATTACTTAACAACAAATTATTCCAAAGGTGGCTTAAAACAATGAGTACTTTTTATCTCACAGTTTCTATGGGTGAGGAATATTGGAGTGGCTTAGCTGAGAGTTTCTAACTCAAGATCTCTCATTAGGTTGTAGTTATGGTATCAACTTGGGCTGGAGGATCACCTTCTGAAATGTTTCGCTTACATTACTATTAGCAAGCGACTTCAGTTTCTATCAAGTGGGTTTCTTGATAGGCCTGCTGTGTGTCTGCATGAAATGACACATAGATGGCTTTTCCCAGATGAATCTTATAGAGGACAAGAATAAATCCAAAATATCTTCTACAGCATAGTGTTAGAATTCCCACAAAATTCTAGTAGTTGCACAGGTCAGCCCTATGTAGTGTTGGAGGGGATTACACAGGGTGTGAAACAAGGATTGTTGTAGAGATCTTGGGGGCTGGCTACCACACAGGGACATCAAGTTTAAGATAGGGAGTGGTAGAAAAAGCTAGTAAGGTACAGAGCCCAATCATGAAGTAGCCCAAAGACCATCAGTAAGGAGCTGAAACTTCCTCTATAGGCAACACGTAGAGGCAACACTTACTGAAGAAACAGTAAGAAGAAAATTGATGATGTCAAAATTATATGTTGAAAAGTATGGAAAAGGGACATTGAACTGTCATAAGAGTCCAGTGAACTGATGTGATCCCAGGTCGAGGTAGTAGAGGTATGGAAATAAAGTTCTTGCTACTCCAAATACGGTCGATGGACAAGTTGCACTGGTATCACCTGAGCGCTTGTAGAAATGCAGGCTTCACCTTAGACATACTCAATAGACTCTAATTCACATGAACCTAAATGTTTGAAAGTACTGTTGTAGAAGATGCAGTATCAATAATTAGGAATTGCATGTTGAGGGGGAAAAGGGGAGAGAAGACTGAGTCCCAAGTCAAAGCTGGACAGCATATTGTAAACGTTGTTACCTAACTCTGGAGAATGAGTCCATAGAGCTCTAGACATTCACATTGTCACTAATGTGATGTAATCTAATAAGAGGCTTTCTCTTTTATTATAAATTGTAATCATGTAAATGGTGCCAGCAGAGGAAACTTACTGAATTCTTCCTGTTGTAGAGCTTTTACATTATTTTCCATCCAGCTTATTTGTTTTGTCACAATCTGAAGAACAGATAACCTAAGTTTTGAGAAGAGGCCATAAAGAGTGGAATAATATGATAAACAGAGATTTGGAAAGCTACAAGATAACGCACAGTCTGTAAAATGCCATGATTTCCACATGACCTTTCCAAGCATTGTCTTTTCTGGGAGCATGTGTGGGAGCCAGCTAACTCCTGAGCCTCACACAGTACACATCTGCCAGGAAACCCATTATTGCATTATGGTCAAGAGGAGCCACCACCCAGTAGTTTTTGCACTGAAGTACAAGTGCACTGTGTGATGTCCTCCTGGTCTGCAGGCAGGCAAGCGCCAGCTGTCATTATGTGCCACAATTATGTGTCAGTCTTTGCTTTCCCTCCCGTTTTCTACCTAGTTCTTTGTAGTTAGGAAAATTACATAAATCAATTCATTCTGGATCTTAGAACTCATATAAATATGTTAGTCAGTATTGGGAGGGGTAGGGAGGAGGGAGGGAAGAGATGAAGGGAAGCTTCTAAAAGCTTATAAACCAGCATTGGTACGATGCGAATACTTGTTTCATGGAGGAGGAAGAGTTTCCTCTTGCAATATATTCAACTGCTTTGGTGGTTGGTGATTTCATACCTCACAGAGCCTTAGTTTCGTTGTTCTCTAGGCATGACTTCTTGCCCCTGCTGATAAGGAGATACTTCAGGCAAGTTCTTCAAAGAGCACTGAGGTTACTGGCTCTGGGAGCTGCTAGGGGTTCAGTGGCTCCATCGGGGTACGCCCACATAGAAGAGGAGCCAAAGGGAGCCTGGTGCCTTCTTCTTGGCCCCTCTGCCTACTTCCTCCTGTGCTCAAGCCCCTGATAGTACAGTTCCCAGTGAGTTATTGGTCACTTATTGAGTCATTTTTAGTTCACGTCTCACAGATATGAAGTTACCTGTTGCCATTTAGAGTAATTAGGCAGGTCCCAGAGCAGTACACCTGCTGATTATTACAGAGCCTTAGGTAGTAGAGCTGTAAGCTGTTTGCCACCTATAAACTACTTCTCTGGGATTTCCAAGGATCCCTAAGTTGTGAGCAGGAAGAAAAGTTTTCAATAGTACCCCACCCATCCCGAGCTTCAGGGACTTTCATGTCAGTGTGCCCACCTCATATTCAGAGGGTTGAAAATAGATCCACCTTCTCTCCATGGAAATAAGCTAGAGTTGGGGTAAGAGATACCAATAAAGATCATCCCAAATAGTGTGAGACAGACACTCAGTTCCTCTTCCTGAGTATGTCAGCCTGATAGGCACCTCAAAAGACTGACTTTTGAAGGCATTCTTTGAGCTTCTGGAAAACCAGGTGCCCTCTCCCATACCCCCTGACTTCAGCTTTCTTGGTCTTCCTACCCTATTCTGCGCTAGTTCATTCCATAACACTGATCACCTTCTGAACTATAATTTACTTAATTATCTTGATTATCAATGTAAACTGCATGAGAATAAAAATGTTAGTCTTTTGTGACAACTGCTATAGTAGATTCTGAGTAAATATTATTTGAATACATTTGATGTCCTAAAGGACTTTGAAACCTGTTTAGTGCTTTTGTTTAAAGATAATGAGATTAAAGCCCGGAGAGCTGTGACTTGCCCAAGGTCACACAGCTAGTTCACAGAAGCAGATGTGGAACTCGAACCCTGATCTTCCTCTCAAGCCTATATCCTTGCTGCCCCTTCCTGCTGCTTTTGGAGTTGGGTTGAAGACTAGAGGCTACTGGTCCTGATCCATCCATAAGAAGGAACTTTCTGAGTCCTGCCTAGAAGTAGGCAGGTATCTCAAACATCTACCAAAAGGATATTGGTAGTCAAATGTGGCTTTTGTTTCATGGTCATATTTTCCAGTTTCTGCTGCCAGGATTTTCCTGCTACTTGAAGAATACCCCCTCATACATACATACAATTCTTCAGCTGCCCGAATCCACATGCAGCTGTCAGAAAAAAGGATCATAACCTCATCTCTGACCCTGTTTAGTGCAGCTTAGGCAGCAAATTGCTGCTGTTATTATTGATGTACAGTACCGAAGTTTCCCCCAAGTAGCTGCTTGATACAGCCGCTATTTTGACCTCTGACCCATTCCAGGATGCTTCATTTGGTGAGTCTGGTTTCTGCCACTACTAGTTACTTTACGTGATCTTACAACCCAGCTCTGGACCTCGAAATTGTACCCCACCATCTGGCCAGTCTTACCTTGCCCTTTCCTTACCCCATACCACCCTCACTGTCCCCAAGGACCCAAAAGGGAATTGTAGAAACCAGGTAAAATTGAGCACACTGTAAAAGAGAGAGGGTCAGGAGTGGAGTACCAGAGCAGGGCTTGACAGCCCCACAGAGACAAATTGCGTGAGGAGTTAAATCCGCTACATCATATCATTAGAAAATACTAATTTTTAAGAATTAAATTTATTAGAGTGACACTAGTTAATATAATCATTTGGGTTTCAGGTTCCCGACTCCACAGACAGCTCTGTACACTGCACTGTGTGTTCACTCCCCACAAGCCAAGTCTTCACCCATCACCATTTATTCCCGCCATGCCCTCCTGAAAATACTAATTTTTTACCCACTGTATGTCCAGGAGTAGCCACCATCGTGGCCATGCACGTGCAAGTTCATGTTAGATTCAGGCAGGCGGTAAAGAAACAGTGGAGCCAGGAGATGGTGGGCCATTCCTTTATTAAAGTCTCACACCAGCCAATGAGCAAACACACAGGGCTCCCAAAGCCACTGATACATTCTCCAGTTCCACAACCAGGAGAATCTTCTCCAGTTTCTCCTAGAATCAATGGCCCCACCAGTCTCAGCAGAGCTCGCAAAGCCCCTCACCTCTGGTTCCCCATCTGCACACCTCACTCTGCACAAACTGGCTTCTTCTTCAGCACCCTGCATTCTCTCTGCTCTCTCTCTGCAAACATTGCTTCTCTCTCCCTGCAAAACTGCCGGGGCCCACGAAGACCCCTCCTCCAGCAAACATTAGTAAAACAATGGCCCCTCCCAAGCAGGAGTGCAATCCACAGTTTTCAATCAACTGCCCTGCTCTGAGGGCAAGCACACATGTGGCTGCCTAATGCCATTTTCTAACAATAAAAGTGAGCAAACTCAAAAAATACAAATTTTACAAACTCATTTGCCCAACACCCACTGAATAATGTGTTGAAAACCTTTCACAAACCCCACAAACTTCTCTGTTAAATATTCTTAAATATTTAAATTCAGCAGTTTAAAAGAGATTGCTTGGAAATAATTTCTTACATAGTCTTAAGTCTCTAGAGAAAAACGGAGCCGATCTTTCTACCCATTAGGTACTATTCACGAAAGAAAGGGAGGGAGAGCAGGAGGTAACAGTGTGTTCTGTTGGCCTCACAGGACCTCCTAGCTCGCTTGTGAGTTCCGGAAGTGTCTCATTTGTGGGGACAGAGTGAGTAACAGCAGGGCTCCCTTGACTCTCCTGGGAGTGAGAGCAGACGAAGCTGAAAGGCTCCATTTACAGAAATCAGGAGCAGCCCTGCCTGGAAGCAAACCGAGCTTGTTCTCTCTCTTCATCCCTCTCTAGCCCACGAGCTAGTCTCATTCCTGCCTTCATTCCTCTGAGTCCCTCCTGTGTGTCTGGCTCTGTGCTGGGTATGCACTGAGGGGGCAAAGATGAGTCCTGTACGACCTCTGTCTTTGAAGACCTCAGATGTGTAGTCAGAATTGAAGTAGGTAAGCAAATAAGTTATTGGCAAAATTAGCGCAGCATAATACGAATACATTGACTTGAGGTTGTAAGCTCTTACCTCTGCTCTAGAGCTAAAGCCAGCCTCTGAGAGGCATCACCATCTGAGTTCAGTGCCTCACGGTTTCTTTCAAGGCCGTCAGATTCCCAGATTGTCACCATTGAGGCCAACCAGGGCAGTCCCTCCCCTAGAGCTTTTTCTGTCTTTTTTCTTTATTAGACATTGTGATTAGAACTGATCTTCCAAGTCAGTTCACCCTATTTACAGCTGGTGGGCATCCAAGCTAGGGAAGCTAAGAGACATACCCCAAGTCACATAGCTAACAACAACCAGGTCATGGCATTATACTTCTTATGGTACCTTGCAGGACCCTCCAAGGAATACAGATCTGTCAGCAAAATGGGGTGAATAGATAGGATAGTGGTGGGCAGTGTTTTGAGCTTGGTGTGTCAAAATTCGCCAAAAAAAAGAGCATAACTCGGTGGTGTATCACTTCGAGAAAAACAGCCTAACCGGAAGTCCCAGAACTACACGCTCTGTGCCGGAGTTCTGTTGTTTTGGCCTACAGACCTCTGGCACAGAGTGTCTACACTACAGCAAATGTTTTATTCTCGGCTCCTGCACCTGGCCGTGCAGGAGCCGAGGAAGAAACGTCCTTCTCAGCATGCGGCCCGATACTTCTTTGGTATGCGGCCGCATGCGGCCTTGTGTCATTGAAAATGGCGACGCGTGTCAGTGCTGACACGCGTGTCATAGGTTCGCCATCATGGAGATAGGAGCTTTACACTCAGAGAGGGGTGATGTGTATGAGACATAACTGAATCAGAGACTTGGGAGGAACCCTAGCTCAGCCACCTCCCTCATCTTCCTAATGAAGAAAGAGAAGCCAGAGAAGGTAAACTTAATCTCCTCAACCACAGGAGCTACTGCCCTTTAAGGGGGTTTGGAAATGTGTTTGATCATTTTTGATTAGTGCAATGATGAGGGAGAGATACTGCTAATATTGTTTCCATTGTTTCCAAGTGAGTGCTTGACTTAATGGGCTGGTGCCAGGCACACTAACAGTATTGGAATGAGTGGAACCGTCCTGTCCTCTGAGGGCCTCAGACAGCAGCAGCACCCGAAGAATCATGGGAGTAATGTGACTCTGCTAAAAGCAAATGAACCCATTAGGAATGAAGCAGGGACTAGGTTCTGTGGTAGTTTACAGAGTTCATTTTTGTGTGTATATTTGGAGGTGGGTCACAAACCCATCTGGGAATTGATTTAAAACCATCTCTTCCTAGAATCTTTTATGTACACACAAATTTTATACAAATATAAATTTATACACACAAATATAAATTTAATTTTAATAGGTTTTGAGCTGCTTTAAGTCTGCCCATGACCCCCAAGTTAATCTCTCAGGTCTGGAAAAGACATAAAGGTAGAAGAAATGAAGTGTGTATATTGTCGTATTGAATAAAAGAATGTCTGCCTAATGGAATGACTGATAAATGTGTCTTTTTTTCCCCATCAAGTGGGCATAGTGCTGTTCACCCTATTAAACTGTCTTTTGTTCATTCATCAAGCTGTGAACTTTATATATCACTTGAAAATTATAGTTAATATTTCCTAGTGAAAGCCCAGTGAACACTGAATCTGCTTCCAGCATCTCCCTTCCCTTTCTTGCCCCCACATTAAGAAGCACTGGGCACTGGATGGAGGTAGGAGTGGGTACTTGTATCCAAGGATCCTTCACCCTGAGCTGTCAAAAGACTCTTCTGAAATAGTGTGTCGAGGCTGAGTGTTAGGAGGAATGAAGGTTTTAATTATGGGTTGAGCTATAAATGAGATGTTGTATGTTGTATTTAAAAAATAAAATTTGTTTAATTAAGTGAGAAGTTGGGAGTTAGACTCCCACATGTGCCCCAACCTGATCCACCCAGCAAACCCCGTATGGTGTGATGCTGTGTCCATCTAGGACCATTGCTCCGTTGCTCAGCAATCATGCTATTTTAGCACCTGAGGTGAGTCCATGGTGCCATCCTTAGCTTCCAAGGCCAACTTACTCGAATGAGCCATGGCTGCAGGAAGGGAAAAGAGAAAGAGAGAAAGAGAAAGGGGAGGGGTAGAGAAGCAGATGGTCACTTCTACTGTGTGCTCTGACCAGGAATAGAATTTCTACATGCCAGGCTGACACTCTACTGCGGAGCCAACTGGCCAGGGCCTTAAAATTTTAAGTGGGAAATTTCTGGCTTATTATATTAGTTACATGGCAAAATACTCCATTTCAAGATACTTTGTTCCTTCCATTTTTAATATGTAGTGAATTATCAAGCCTCTGTGCTGTTGTTTTGGAGAAGGCAGGGTAGGAGAGGGGGGAAGGCTGAGGGCAGGGGAGAAGTGGGGGAAGGCTGAGGGCAGGGAGGAGGGGGAAGGCTGAGGGCAGGGGAGAATGGGGGAAGGCTGAGGGCAGGGAGGAGGGGGAAGGCTGAGGGCAGGGGAGAATGGGGGAAGACTGAGGGCAGGGAGGAGGAGGAAGGCTGAGGGCAGGGGAGAATGGGGGAAGGCTGAGGGCAGGGAGAATGGGGGAAGGCTGAGGGCAGGGAGGAGGGAGAAGGCTGAGGGCAAGGGAGAAGGGGGAAGGCTGAGGGCAGGGAGGAGGGGGAAGGCTGAGGGCAGGGGAGAAGGGGAAGGCTGAGGGCAGGGAGGAGGGGGAAGGCTGAGGGCAGGGAGGAGGGGGAAGGCTGAGGGCAGGGAGGAGGGGGAAGGCTGAGGGCAGGGAGGAGAGGGAAGGCTGAGGGCAAGGAGGAGGAGGAAGGCTGAGGGCAGGGAGGAGAGGGAAGGCTGAGGGTAAGGGAGAAGTGGGGGAAGGCTGAGGGCAAGGGAGAAGTGGGGAAGGCTGAGGGCAGGGGAGAAGGCTGAGGAGAGAAGAAGAAAGATGGATAATGCGCTACCACTCGGTTACGAAGGACTTTGGGTCAGGTGTAAAAGTAGGGCCAAACAGACTTCAAATAGGTACTCTTCAAGAGCTTTACCCACATCTCATTTACCCCTGACAGAACACTCTGGGCATATTTTCTTGTCTATTTTACTAATGAAGAAACTGCACCTCAGAAAGATTAAGCAACTTTTCATAATCCAGTCAAAATTCAAACCCAACCCTGTGCAACTCCTCAGCCACATACTTCCCCCCCCCCTTCCCAGAGCCTCCCACACACCCAACTAGTTTGGATAAATGAGTGAACACAGTTAATGATGCTTTCCAACAGCCAAAATTATCTCCACAACAGGTGCCTTCATAGCTTCAAATGACAGCAGCCCCTCCAGCTAGGGGACCCTTCCCAAGTTGCTCTGGATCCTTCCAGGATGTTGAGGATGAGGCTGCTGACCTTCATTTAGCTTTTCTGAAATCCATGCTTTCGTCAAGGTCATCATACAGAATCCTGTCAGGACAGCATCTTAAAGGCTTCCTTCCCTCTCTCTCTTGACTTTGAATCTTTTCTTAAAAATAATGGGGGAGACCAAGCCTGCTGCTGACTGCACAGTGCCTGGGAATGGCAGCCTCTGAGACCTTCCCAAACCAGGCTTGCACAAATCAAAAGGGCATCTGCATCTACTTTCCACTTAGCTAGTGGCTTTGTTTTGTCCCCCAAAGTTCTTCGTTCTTGGAGATCTGTTTCTCCCTAAATTCAGCTAAACACAGTGTGTGCTTATAGGCAAGAGCCCTTTCCCACTGCTTCCTGGGTGGGGGTGGGGCGTGATTATTGCTGAACAAATGACTCCCTTCCCACTGCGATAATACTTACCGTCCCCTCGGGTGACCAGGACCTGAATGCCTCATGTCTAGAAGGTGATCCTTCTGAAGGTAGTGGACCTTTGCTTGTACCATTGGTCGAACAGAGAGTAAGACACATCCCCACCCACCTGCTGGGTGTGATTTTCCACCCCTGACCCATTTCCAGCGAGCTGATAAAGGAGCTTAGCTCTGATCCAGTCTCTGTGTGAATTTCCACCAACTCTCAGAGGACTCACAGTCTCTCCTGTTCTGAACCTGTTGAAAAATATCTCATGAAATGGAACTAATGAGCTATAAATCTTTTCACTTGCTTCACTAAGTCCCATCCTGTTACGCCTGAAATCATTGCTTCCAAGTTAGAGCTTGATTTTCCTACTTCTCTCAGCAATAACCACAAATAAGACTCTAAAATTGGTCTGAGATTACAGTGCCAATTGTAAAACCCCAAGTCTATTGAAACACTCATCATTTGAGGATTTTCATGCTGGAATTAGTTCTATTAAAGCAGAAATGGGAAGAGGACTAGGCCAGAGCTCAGAAGACCAAAGGTTTAGCTTGGACTCACAAACTAACTACCTTCATGACCCAAGTCACTTTCTATCCAGTCTTCCCAGCTGTAGAGACGAGTTTTACACTTAGATACTCTCTGAAGCAGTGCTGTCCACTAGAAATATAACGGCAGCCACATAAGTAAGTTTTTGTTTTCTAGTAGCTACATTAAAAAATAGAAAAAGAAAACAGGTAAAATTAATTTTATAATATATTTTATTTAACCTAATATATCTAAAATCATATTATTTCAGCATGTAGTCAGACATATCATAGTCTTTTTCCATGCCAAGTGTTTGAAATCCAGTGTGTATTTTACTCTAACAGCACACCTCAGTTCAGATCAGCCCCGTTTCAAGTGTTCAGTGTAGTCACATGTGGCTAATGGCTAGTAATCACACAATATAGTTTTCTAAAGTCTTTCTAGCTATTAGTTTTTAATCTGCTACAAATCTATATTTTGCAATTCTTGAGATCAGCTTTTCAGAATTTCCCATAATTTAATAGGTGATACAATATTTGTCATGTATGATGTAATAACCCCAAGAGGCCTGGAGAAATGCTTTATGATCAAATAAGTATTTGTATAGAGAATAGTTTGAGAACAAGAAAAAGAAAAAAAAAAAGTATGACAATTCACATTGAGATAAAGACAATAGCATCACGTGGGTTGAATGTTGCTACCACCTCGCCTTTCAGTTTTCATAGGTTTGTTTGTTTTTATACAGCGAGAGGAGGAGAGACAAAGAGACAGACTCCTGCATGCACCGCAACCAGGATGCACCTGGAAAGCCCACTAGGGAGCGATGTTCTGCCCATCTGGGTTGTTACTCTGTTGCTTAGCAACTGAGCTCTTCTTAGCGCCTGAGGCAAAGGCCATGGAGCCATCCTTAGTGCCTGGGGCCAACTTGCTCCAATCGAGCCATGGCTGCAAGAGATGGGGAGAGAGAAGCGAGATGGGGAGGAGTGGAGGAGCAGATGGGTGCTTCTCCTGTGTGCCTGCACTGGGAATCCAACCCAGGACATCCATACGCTGGGTCGATTCTCTACCACTGAGCCAACCAGCCAGCATTAGCTTTCATTGAGTTTTACCATTTGGAATTACAGATAAAGGATTGTGCTTCTGTACTGTGGAAGCTGTGTGTGCTTAGGTTCAGTATTTACTTAGTTGTTTTATTTATCAAAATCAGCCTAGCATTGATGTGACAATATGGTTGTTTATTTGCTAGCCATGGACTTGGCATAATGGTTGAAATTTCTCCCTTACTTTGACTCTCAGTAGTGACACCAGCTAGTTTAAAAAGTTATCTATGAGGCCTAGACTTAGCATTGCCAGATAAAATAGAGGATACTCAGTTAAATTTGAATTTCAGATACACTTCCAACAGTGTTTTTAGTGTATGTCCCACACAATATTTGAATTTCAAATAAAGATTACCCGAAACTTGGGTTTTCCTGGACGTGCTGTATTCGTGTACACCTACGCTAGGAGATTAAAAGATGCTTCATTCAGCAAGAACTGCTGCTTCCTACCCCCAGCAAAGGCCGTGTGAGGAAGACTCTTTCTCCTCTTGTATCACATCTGCTCAGACAGAACATACAGAGCAGCCTAGATGGTTAAGGAAACTAGAGAGTTGGGTATTTTAATTGCAGAATCCAAAGTATTAATAACATTATTCGGAGTGAAATAAGTAAAACAGAAAAAAACTGAGAACAGCATGATTTCATACATAGGTGGGACAATAAAGTGAGACTATGAGACATGGACAAGAGAGTGGTGGTTATGGGGTGGGGGGAGGGAGGAGAGGGTGGGATAGGGAGGAGGGGAGGGGCACAGTGAAAACCAGATAGAAGGTGACAGAGGACAATTTGACTTTGGGTGATGGGTATGCAACATAATTGAATGATAAGATAACCTGGAGATGTTTTCTTTGAATATATCTACCCTGATTTATTGGTGTCACCCCATTAAAATTAATTTTAAAAAAATTACTAAGAAGTTAGTTATAAATGTGGCATCTGTAATCCTCACCCCCTAGGTCATTGAAGGGGGTCTAAAGGATAATCTGACAGACATTCTTAATTGACTGTCCTAAATCCCTTACAGACTTTGTCAGGCCCTGAGCCCCAGACCAAGCATGGAGCCCCGCAGCTGGGGGCTGTCCACCAAGGATTCCAGAAAGCATTAGGAATTTTTAGGGTGAATTGAGAATAATCTTGCTCTCTTTTTTTTTTTAACGAGGTGTGCTCAGTGGTGGGTGTTCATGGACCCTCTCTAAATGCCTCAAATTGAGGAGCCAGGAGGAAGCGCTGCTTTAAGAGCCATCTGGCTCCTTGGGCACAAGGCTGGGGAGGATGGAAGCCTGCACGGGACGCGTGCCTGGGCTCCTGTGACCAGCATCCTCCCAGCGCTCCCTGCCCGGGTGCGGGCTTTGCCTCAGAGAGGCAGCAGAAGCAGATAGCAAATTTGACAGACTAGAGAGAGGACAGCATGGCACCCACTCATTCAGTGGGGTGCACGCAGGATCCCTCGAACTTTAGTGACATACTTTCCAATGACTTGTAAAAGCGGTGGCCTGACTGAGGAACAGTTCCAGGTTGGAGGAGACTAAGGGATGTGACAAGTAAGTGCCCAGCATGATCTTAGAGTGAACTGTGGATCAGAAAAAAAAAAAAAAAATGCTGTAAAGGACATTATTGAAACAGCTGGTGAAATTCGACTATGTCATTTTTAGACAGTAGTTTTGTCATTGAAATCTGATCATAATTGTACTGTGGCTATGTGAGAGTGTGCCTTTGTTTCCTACTCTTTAAAGGTGAAGGTTATTTTTATGGTTTCAAGAAAATAGTACTTTCTCACACATGTACACAGAAAAGTGACATCAGTTAACTATTGGTAAATCTGTGCAAAGCGCACAGAAGTTTATTGTATTATTCTTTTAACTTTTCAGGAAGAGTTTTTTTTTTTAATAAAAAAGGAGAAAAGAAGGAATGGGGGCCTGACACAACACACTCCATAAACAGATGTTTCACAGGGGTAACCGTGGGAGAGGGTGAGGGTCTCTCCCCCCTACATCGGAAGCTGCCTGAATTAGCCTAGCTGCAGGTCTGTCTGGCCTCTCCCTTCACTTTCAATTTCAGAGGCAGTGTGGTATGGCGGTAAGAGCTCACGTGGCACTCGTCCCAGGTGTTCAGTCGGGCCCTGCAGTGCCCTAGCGTTTATCTGGCTCAGCCTGTTTCCTAACCTGTAAAGTGGACCTCCTGTAACTTCCCTCACAGCTTTGCTGTTGGGAGTAGAGATTATGTTTGCAAAGCGCCTGGTTAAGCATCTGGCATGTAATAGGTACTCCCCCCCCCCCCAAGTGAAATATATTCATTTCCACAGAAAAGCCATGGCTTGCTGGCTCCACAGTCTCTTAGTTTAGTCAGAATCCGAGAGCAGCAGTGTGTCCCGGGCTCAGGCTCTGGCTCTGCCCCACTTGAGGCGCTGTACGTAAGTGCAAAGCCCGTTGGAAAGCCCGTTTAGTTCTGCTCTGAGCAGTGTTTCCAAGCGTGATTGGTTTCCCAGCGGGTGTAATCACTTCGGACAGAACCACTGCAAGCCCTTTTTAGAATGCTTCTGACAGCTTTTCTTCCCCAGCTGCCACGCAGCATGAGAAGCAAGATCAGGTTAGCAGCAGGAAGGTTTGAAAAGGATGAAATTAACTCTGGACTTTAACCTTGAGACAAATGACCTCACAAGACATGGGAGGTAAAGGAAAAAGGAAAAATGTCTGGGGTTCTGAGTGAGTACCAGTGACACCAAACTAGGAATGAAAGGACAAGGCTTAGAATGCCTGCTCTGTCATTCACTAGGTCCGTGATGGCGAACCTATGACGCGTGTCAGCACTGACACACGAGTAGCCGTTTTCGATGACACATGGCCACATGTGGCCACATACCAGAGAAGTATGGGGCCACATGCCGAGAAGGACGTTTTATCCTCGGCTCCTGCATGGCCAGGTGCAGTAGCCGAGGATAAAACATTTGCTGTAGTGTAGACACTCTGTGCCGGAGGTCTGTAGGCCAAAACAGCAGAACTCGGCACAGAGCGTCTAGTTCTGGGACTTCCAGTTAGTGACACACCACCCGAGTTATGCTTGGTTTTTTGGAGAATTTTGACACACCAAGCCCAAAACATTGCCCATCACTGCACTAGCTGGTGGTTTTAAGGCAAGCTACTCAACCTGTTGCTTTACTGATGAGATTGGGATGCTAATATTCCATGTAGTTGGTAAATTAATCCAGTGAGAGAGTATGTAGAGGCTCTTGGTGAACGTAAAGGGCTATCTAACATAAAGCCTTGCTCAGAGTGGAGCTCGGCATCCAAGTCATGGGGAGACTAAGGCTGTCTCTCAGGCCCTGCCCCAGACCCAGTGGATTGGAATGTTATTTTAGCAGCTTTCCCAGGGCATTCGTTATACACAGGAAAGTGTGAGGAGCCGAAGTAAAACACCACCCTGGAGTGGATTTGTAGGGTGGTACATTTGAAGAGGCCTATTGGGCTCGCTTAGAACTAGCCCTTCCTAATGGCCCGATGATTGCTGGAGCCACTGCAGCCACATGTTGTTCAGTGTTTTCCCTGTTTAGACTATAAAGTTGTCTTTCCAGGGCCTGGCCACCCAGCATAGTCTCCAATGAACATTAAAAACACACTGGGCACTCTGACACAGCTTTTGCCTCAGCACATGTCCAAGTTCGTGGAGTGAGTCCTCTGCTACCCCCAATCCTTCACCTTGTAAGTCCACTCTGAGTTTTGGGACACCTGTTACTCCCAAGTCCTACCTTTGGCCTGGAGACCACCGTGTTCATCGTGAGACCATTCTTTGCTAGGAAACCAGTGAAGGACTTAATCCAAACTCAGCTACAAGTGGGAATTAGAACTGGTTGTTGTTAGAGGTAGAAGGTGGTGATGACCTCAGATGACCTCTGCTCACCCTTATGGTGGGTTAAAGGAAAGGCCCAGAAGCAGATTCTAATTCCACAATTCTTTTCATTGCTCTACAAGGTGTGGCCAACTCAAAGACCTCAGAGACAGGGAATATGGGTTGGGGGGGCTTTATCATGGCTCTAGGCACTTAGCTCAGTAGGTAGGCATGGTAAATGGCTGCCCAGTGAATGACTTTGATGTCAGCACATTGTTTTATAGATCCTAAGTGCTCAACAAATAGCTAATGGTTGATTGACTAGGCCAGGGAAACTATCCTGTTAGACATCTATAGGCACAGACTCAGAACCTGTGAGCAGTTCAAGGGCTTACGAAAATGTTTCAGACATGAAGATCAGGAACAAAGGTAATATGACTCCAAAATACAGAAAGAAAGCTTCAGCTTAAACATTAAAATATATAACTAGCTGGCTGTAAAATAATATGTCAGCTTGTCAAATGCAACTTGACCCTTAAAGTTCTGTGTAAATTATATTACATTCTGGGATGTGGGAACATCTTAACATGTCGAATGTGGCATGGATAGAGCCTCCATAAATTAGCATCTAGGGCCCGGGGGGGGGGGGGGTGTAAAGCCAATAGTCGCGGCCACCATCACAGCAGCCCAACCCGTGCAGGTTCGCACTGGATTCGAACAGTCGGTAATGAAACACAGGAGCCAAAAACTGGTGAGCCATCAGCTTTAATTCTAGCTTGCACCCGGCGGGCAAGCAAAAACACACACTGGGCTCCAAAACCCACACATTCAGTGCTCACAAAGCTACTGACTTATCCGAGTTTCCTAGAATCAAAGGTTTCTAGCTCACCAGGCTTATTCACCTCTGTTCCCCATCTCCTCCTGCACAAACTCTTAACAAACTGGCTTCTTCATCAGCACTCTGCCATCTTGGCTGCCTCCTCTCCTCCACGTGGCCTTAATCTGCTCTCCTCTCTAATGCTAACCTCAGGAACCCAGAGAGAGCAAGCCCCCGGTCTGCCCCACTTTATAGTGTAGAAATCCAAACCTTTAATCTAATCTACAAACAAGGAAGTCTCTTATACAAAGTCACTTATCTGAGGCGTAATGGGAGGATTCCTCATGAGAGTGCACCACCCCACATCATCCAATCACTCAAGGGTGTGGGAAAAGCTTACTCTTAAAAATAAGCCTTAGGCTATAATGACCCGGCCTACCCACAGCCTGTCCCCCAACACACATTAATATCAACAGATTTCCATGTGGGCAGCGCCATCTTTAACAAAATGAGCATAATATATTTTATCTGCCCAACAATGGCCCAGCACCAATTAGGGAAGCAAGACATCTGAAAAAGGACAGAGCTTCTACCTTGTCCCTGGATAATGCTCCTAGCATATTTTTGTATAGTCTTTTGTAAGAAGAGAATTTTCTGCTGCTTGTCTTACTATCCTAGTTATGGTTAATGGCATGCGCTATATTTTGTGGATTTCTGTTTATTTCCTTAATCACAGGTGTTAGGCAGATAAAATATAGTAAGCTCACTTTGTTAAAGATGGCACTGCCTACATGGAAGCCCGTCACCCAGGTGATATTATTTGCCCTTATGCTTGGGATGGGTGTGGGAGAAAGACTGTAATGTAAGCAGGCTGGGTCATTATAGCCTAAGGCTTAGTTTTAAGAGTAACCTTTTCCTCACACCCTTGACTGATTGAATGATGTAGGGTGGTGCGCTCTCCTGAGGAATCCCATTATGCCTCAGATGGGTGACTTTGTACCAGAGACTTTCTTGTCTGTCGATTGGATTAAGGGTCTGGATTTTACAGTATAAAGTGGGGCAGGCCGGGAGCTTGTGCTCTCGGTTCCTGGGTTCCTGGGATTAGTATAGAGAGGAAAGCAGAGTAAGGCCACGTGGAGGAGAGGAGGCAGCCAAGATGGCAGAGTGCTGAGGGAGAAGCCAGTTTGTGCAGTTTGTGCTAGAGGAGATGGGGAACAGAGGTGAATAAGTCTGGTGAGCTAGAAACTTTTGATTCTAGGAAACTCGGATAAGTCAGTAGCTTTGTGAGCACTGAATGTGTGGGTTTTGGAGTCCAGTGTGTGTTTTTGCTTGCCCGCCGGGTGCAAGCTAGAATTAAAGCTGATGGCTCACCAGTTCTTGGCTCCATTGTTTCATTACCGACTGTACGAATACAATGGGAACCTGCACTGGCCAGGTGGCTGTGATCCTGACCCCTGCTACTGGCTTTACAACAGGCTATTGAGGTTGGAACCAGCTGAGTGTAGAGGAAACGTCAGAATCAGATTTCTATCACTCCTTCCAATTTTCCTATTCCTCTCGAGAAAATAATTCTGTTCCCAATTTCCATGAAGTTATTCATCTGGCTGATGTATAGAACCAAGTGGGAAATGTCCTTCTGTTCTGAGATGCCCAGTTTAATAAACATTCCTGTAGATAAGAATAGGAGGATCTATATCAGTTCACTTTTGCAGTATAACAACAACCCCACACACACACAAAATAAGAAAAACCACAGTGGTTTAAAACAACTACTATATTACTTATTTAGCTTACAAGTTCTATGGGTCAGCTATGTGGGCTGGACTTAACCTGTGGTTCTTCTAGTGTTAGTTGGACTCACTCAGGTGTTTTTGCTGAACTGCCAAGTGAATTGGAGGGGCTGGCTGACCTATATGGCCTCATTTCAGACTGCTCACCTCGGCTTCATATGGTCTCCCGTGCTCCAGCCAGCTAGCTCACTCAGGCTTGTTCACATGAAGCCTGAGCCGATGTCCAAGAAACCAACAGAAAAATACAGGACCGCTAGAAGTCCACCCTCAGAGCTGGTACACTTCCATCTCACTCTGCTGGCCAAATCAAGTCACACAGCAGCCCAGATCAGAGGGGTCGGGAAATAAATTCATCTCTTGATGGGAAAAGCTTCAAAGTCAAATGCAAGGCATGTAAATACTGTGCAGGAAAGAACTGCAGCCATTTTTGCCATCTGCAGGAGTCACAACAAAAGAAATAACAACCCTGAGTGAAATCAGTAAACAGGGTTTAAGCTGCCAGGGCAAAGAAGAGAAGATGGGGGTCAGAGGAACCACATATTTGAATGCAGTCAGACCAGGGGGTGGACAGAGGAAGGAGAGAGAGCCCAAGCCTGATCATTCCACTGAGTTTGCAAAATTGGTTTTGATGGAGAAATGAATGGTCAGGTTGGGAAATGTGTGTGGGGTGTCATTTTTCCAGACAGCTGTGCTTCAGGCTGGGTAGAGGTGTGGCAGCAGGTAGAAATTAACCTGGAGTAGACACCACAGACAGCTGGGAACCACCACAGCTGACTGGGCATCTCTTCTCTGCACACTGTAACCAAGGACACAGTGGTCTAAACAAAAAGAGAAAAGTCACGTGGCTAAGAAAATGGCAAGTTGCAGTGCTTCTGTTCACTGGGTAGTGATGGAGAGCGATTCTGTGGTCTGAGTCCGTCCGCTCCTGGCTCTGCCACCAACCAGCTCTGGAACGTGGCCCAAGTCCCCTTCACTCTCTACATGTCGTTTTCCTTCTGTACCAAGTAGAGTGGGTTTGATCATTTCTATGGTTCCTTCCAGTAGCAGGAGGAGGATTATTGGACTGAATGCTTTAACACATAACTATTTATCCTAAAAAGCAATTCAAGGGAAAAATGTAGTTTTAGACCCTTTTATTCCTAGGCTTTAGTAGTGTTTTCCTGCACAAGGGCCTCTCTGCCAAATTTAATTTCTTTGTGGTAGAAAATTAATTACACAGATAAGAATCAGAAGGGGCTCTACACCGATTTGGACGGCT
Organism: Rhynchonycteris naso; assembly: GCA_037038555.1. Lineage (NCBI taxonomy): Eukaryota > Metazoa > Chordata > Mammalia > Chiroptera > Emballonuridae > Rhynchonycteris > Rhynchonycteris naso. The sequence continues at coordinate 42,436,674 of CM073004.1, read as the reverse complement.
CTTTCTTCCCCGGTTTTCCCAGTGGCATTTTAGGTTACACAGGGCTCCCTGTGGGAGTCCAGAGGTTCCCGATTCTGTTCTCCGCACCCCCACAGCACATCCGCACTCCTTATCGTACCATCTTGACGCTTGCATCTTTGCATAACCCCTTCGTATCTGACTTGCTTAGAAAACTTCCTTTGACTTGGCATTTTAATTCCCTGGTGAATTGGATCACCAAGAAGTCTTCGGAGAGACGGAGGAAGGATCTCCTGTGCCTGGCACAGATTAAACAACAGACCCTTGTTCTGTGGCTGTGCATTTCCATTTGCCCGCTGTGAATTTATTCCTCTGTCTCTACTGGCTGTGAAGTTAAGAGTGCCTTGTTTACTGTCTCCACCTCCATTCAGCTGTTTTATAAAGCGCATTACAGCGTTATTTGTAATAGTGAAAAGTGGAACAAACCTCAATGCCCGTAAGGGAGGAATGGTTTCATAAAGGAGGGCACAGCTCTTCAAGGGAATGCAATGCAATAGTTAAAAGGAGCTAGGTATTAACGTGAGATATCTTCCAAAAGATAACGATAAATGAAAAAGAAAAAACACAGAACAGTGCATCTAATAAGGTGTTACTTATGGAAAGGTTAACTTACGCCATGTATGAACAAGGCGACATTGTTTAGGAAAGACAGACACATCAATAGGTAACAGTGGTTTTTCTCAAGGCAGCAGAGTAAATGGGGTAGGGAGTATAATAAGAATTTTTGCCTTATCAGCATTACTTATATTTTTAATATTAATAATATCATATTTATTTGTGCAATTAAAAAATTTGAACAAGACTTTTGTAAAGAGTTCAGTGGTGATGGTTTCTTTTCACCTCCAGATGTTAGAAAATAAACAAGAGGTAGGAAAAGGGTGCTTGCTCTTTCTCAGATTAATAACCCAGCCCCTGTGCATGGAGGCTTTGTAATCTTTCTGGCCCACTAGCGTGAGGGAAAGTAGCATAAAGGTTTCAGGAAGTAAGAAACCATTGTATTCTAACCTGGACATGAACCATCTGCATCTCAGGCTTTAATTACTCCATCACTTCACTTTTGTACTCAGAGCTCATTTTAAGAAGTGACAGCTTTTCTTAAATACTGTGCAATTTAATTACAATTAACTCCTTACAATTTAATTAGAGGTGAGTGCTGTTTCTTCAGAATCTGGGCAACCAGAAAGCTGATATGTTCAACAGTTTTTCTCTCTACTCTGCATTTTGAAAGTGAGACAAATAAAAGGCTGAATTTGGGGAACTCTTCCAAAAGCACCTTTCGGGTTCTGTGATAGGGTCAGTCCAGATGACTTAATTTCTTATACCTTTAGCAAGTACAGTACCATATGCAGATAACTGATGCTGCAAGTTCCTAATGCAACCCTGGTCATTTCAAAGCAAGTTAAAATTGTGGGTGGTGTCTGGTGTTGCATGTTATGATTTTGAAATTAGAAACCATAAGCTGTGTATTTGGTCCCTCTCAGTTACCCAGAAAGCCCAGCAATTGCAGCTCCAAATTGAGAGATGTGTAGTGTTTGCAGACTCCAAGTGTGGACCCGCATCCTGTGCCTGGTGGCTGCTGTCCCGGACAGCACGGTTCCAGAGTACTCACAGGGAGTCTTCCTGGCTGTTACGGGTTGCATCACACTCAAAGGGCAGGGCAGGAACTAGCTTGCCCTCCCATTTAGTGTCCTGTGTTAAGTCCTCAGCTCCCAGCCAGCTGGAAGAAGCAGCATCTAGTCCCCTTCAGAGCTTGCATGCCGCTGCCAGCTCTGTCACCCAGGTTTTCCGTCAGCGTCATCAGTCGCTGTCAGCAGATTGGGTTCATGCTCAACTCTGCAGAGTTCTCCCTTTCCTCTACCCTCCCACCTCCGGTAGCCCTCCTGGTCCCCAGCACTTCCCAGAGTCCTGTTAGTGTCCACGCAGAAAAGACCATTCTGGGTCCACATGGCATAGGCCTTCTGGCTGGATGTCATCTTTCCACCTCTCTCAGGAAGACTGGTTTCTAAGCACCAGTGACAGATTGCCTTGATCCTAGTGACAGATTGCCTTGGTCCTTTGGTCTGCCCTCAGATGACTGCCTTCACTAGGTCGTGGCTGACGTTCCCACTTCACCTCTTTACAGGGCAGCTCCATTCACCTGGACGGTCACAGCTGCTCCAGTGGCTACTGAGACCCGCTCCTACCTGGGTGGTTTGAGTTTACCTTTTCCAGAAAAATGGCTTGTGTCTCTTCAGACCATCCCAGGTTAATTAATGCCAAGTGATGTCCTCTCTAAAAGCACTTCTAATTGTGACACACAAGACTTTGTCACTCCTGTAGACATCATTCCTTAAACATTTGGTCACAAGTACCCAAAAACACAGTAAAGTAGGCTCTCTTTAAATACACTGCTCACAAAAATTAGGGGATCTTTTATAGCTTCATATTCATTTTGAAATATCCCCTAATTTTTGTGAGCAGTATATTTGTTGAATGAATATATGAAATATCAAATCTAAAGCCAAGCATTCCCTTATATAGTCAGTGTTATCTCTTGTTTTGCTCACTTCTATGTTGATATTTCAGGCAAGCGACCACAGCCGTGATTTAATTCTTTCTGTAGCCCCCCTCTTCCCAATTCCAAAGGATAGTTAAGCTTTTTAAAAATCCAATGTCCATAATAGAGAACTAATATCATATTTCTGGATCTTTCTTCTTCTGTAGCTCCCCCAGATCACCAAAGTAATGCATTCTCTGCAACACTCAAATCCCACACACTCAGATTCCTCTTGAACTCTAACACCCCTCACAGGTCTTGGTTTCCCTTCCACAAAGCCACTGTCACTCTCAGCGGTCTCCTCCAGACCAGCCGTGACCCTGAAAGCCCCTGGCTGACCAGCTCACCAGTCATGTAACAGCATTCCAGCCATTATCCCCTGAGACTCTAATTCCAGAAGAGGCAGTGACAGTATGGTGCCACAAAGCGTGCTTGGTGTTCCGGTTATCTGCTGTGGTGACACAAACCAACCTAAAACCTGACATCTCCAAACAATAGTTTTTTTATTCCGCCTCCTAGTTTAATAGTCAGGAAGTGAAGGGCAGGTTTTCAACTGGATGATTCTTCTGCTCCGTGTGGCCTTGACTCTGTGTCCATGGTAGTAGTCAGTTGGCAGGCGGGTTGGTCCAAAGGATGTAAGATGACCTTACCTACATATGCTAGCATGGACAGCAGGTGGTTGAGCTCAGATGGGCATTGACCATCAACTGGTCAATGCCAATCTGGCCTCTCCTTCAGAGGAGTCAGCAGTGGGTTTTCTTACATGGCAGCTCAGGCTCCCAGAGACTGTCCCAAGACAGCCAGGCAGAAGCTGCAAAGCTTCTTGTGGCCTAGCCTTGGAAGACTCAGGAATTGCTTACCATAAATGACATTCTGTTGGTTAAGCCAGTCACTAAGGTAGACCCAGATTTAAGGTGAATTATTAAAAATAAGGAAATTGGACTTAACCTGTCACTGGGAGGAAGAGCAGAGAATTTGTGGTCATCTTTAATTTGTACACCTGGCTTTTTAAGGGACCCACAGGTAGACCCACATGCTCTCACCTTGGACCATCCTAATGAGACAGTAGTTTGGTGGCCAGAGTAGCAAAGCAGTACTGAGATCACTGGCCCTGGGTTGCTGAGCAGTCCTGAGCATGTCTCTGCAGCAAGTCCTCACATAACATCATCAATAGTTTCTACAACTAAACCAGATGACGTATAATGAAACCAATTTTATCAAGAGTTAAGTTCCTATAGCACCCACCAACATTATAGCAAAATGACATTGAACCAAATGTTACTGAAGGATGGGCTGTATATCCAGTGAACACATAGGTAGATCTTGTCTCTGGATGCCTACAGCCTCAGGAACTGAAAAAGTTTCTCTTAACAGTAATCAGGAAACAGATCAAGTATGAGATGGATTGGATTTTGCTCACATGGACTTTGTTATCTGCTTCTCTGATTCTGTGTTTTTCTTAGATTTTCATCAGATTAATCTCATTTGCATATTCTCTGTTTTTCCAGCTCTAGCATTGATTCCTATGCTCCTCTTTGCTTTAAAAGTAGGCAGGGAGGCTGGACAAGTAAGAGAGTCCAATGCCACCAAGTCCTGCCTCACTGCCACTGGAACTAAGAGTGGGCAGGCAGGAAGGTTCTTGATATTTTAATAATTCACCCACTCGACACAGTTTTATGTGGTGAGGTTCAGGAGATAATAATGAGCAGGTCACTGATAAAGACTGTGGATTAAAATTCCTCCAAAACCTTATTTATAAAGGCTTTTTAGAACTAGATTAAGGCAGAATATATCTATGGGTCTGAATGACTCAGTCAGTGATTCCATTAACCTACTAAAAACGGTTTAAACAGAACACTACGGAGTATTCAGATATATAATACAATTTCTCATGTGTGTTTGCTGCCTGAACAAGCTGCTGGCAGATGCGATTTTATTGAGTTTCTTCCCTCCTAAGGTGCATGGAGGTGAATAGAGTTACTTCTCACCAGTTCACTCTGTTTGGCAGAATGCTTTCATTTGCTCCTCTGTGAGATTACTGGTCATCTTGGGGAGGCACTAGATCAGGAATCCCCAAACTTTTTACACATGGGGCCAGTCCACTGTCCCTCAGACTGCTGGAGGGCCGCCATATACAGTACTCCATACACTGACCACCAGTGAAAGAGGTGCCCCTTCCAGAAGTGCGGCAGCGGGGGCCGGATAAATGGCCTCAGGGGACTGCAATTTGGCCCACGGGCCGTAGTTTGGGGACCTCTGCACTAGATAGACTTTATGATGTAACATGGATAGCAGATTACAATAAAATGAATAGTGGGAGAGAGACTATGATGATAAGATTTCAGAACAACTTCCCAATCTAAGGTATGCTTGCTGCCCAACAAATCAATTCTGCTATCCATGGTTTAATTGTATATCTTTCCCTTGAGCTAAATGACACCCAAAGAATTTTAGTTAGGGCTTCCCTGAGATCAGTAAACCAGACAGGCTGTAAAGCAAAAGTGTGGATCAATAATTTGTTGAACTTTGTTGAACACAGATAATCACTTAGATTCCATAGCAAACAGATTTAGGAGAGCTGAGTGGAGAATCTTACTGTTTTGACATAAAAGTTAGAGGAGTGCTTAATGTTCCTGTCATCATCCTTTACTGGTGGGACCTTGGGCGGGGTTCAGGATGATAGACCCAAAGACCCTGCGAGGGGAACAATTTAAGTTACATTTTAATCAATCCCCGGGAGGGAGAATTATGTAAAGTCACTAATAGAAAATAACAATTGTTTCTTGCCCTCATAATCATTTGTACATCTCATGCCTGAACAACTGGATAACTTAGCAGCTGTGCCCCTCACAGTCAAATAAATGTGTGTGCGGAAAAGCTACATGAAGGTTGGCCCTCTCTCCCTAAGCTGACTTTCTAGTGCTTCCAAAAGTGATTAATAGCATCCTGATAACTTTAACTGAGCAAAACTTCACTCCATCCTGTGTGTTGTCCAAGGTGGGCACACGCAAGTTCCTTATGGAGTGAACGTTTGTTCAACTAACTCTACTGGTGGTGAGTGCGTTTCCAGCAGTCCTGAGCCCTGTGGTCGCAGGCATTCCTTTATGCTGGGGACTTCTCCCTGGAGGGGAAGCAGCGAGTGTGTCATAGTAGAGCTGCTGGTGCTGAGATGACAGTCCTCACGATGCCTAACCCTTCAGGGTGCCTGGCACTCTGCTTACAGCCTACATAGTTACTCGTGTAATTCTCACAAGATAAACAAAGAGATGCTGAAGTACTTGAAGATGAAATCTGGGATTTGTGTCCCAGTTATGGGGAACAGAGTACGGGGTGTGGCGGGTTTGCATTTGGCCATAACTGAATGGTTTGGGGGGGCGTGGTGATGGGATATGGGGTTCATTGTTTTAGTCTGTGTACTTTTATGGAGGTTTGAGATTTCTCCATCGTAAAAAGCAAAACAAAAACTATGAGAGTAAATCCTGTTATTTTCTCCTTCTTGTGGATGTGGAACCTTGCCCAAGTTGATACAAGCCCAAAGGGTGTGCACCTGTGGTTCAGAGTGCAGTGGTGAACAGCACCTGGCTGCTGCAGGATAGTTTAGATCCTGGATGGTAGGAAGCATGGCAGTATTCCACGTCTGTCAGAGACCATCTGAAGTCCCAGCTCAAATTCACAGTTTCCACGTTAGATTGAACTGCATTCCTATGAGTATATCATATCTTTGTGAAGCTGGCTTTTCAGTACTCGTGATAAAAAGCAAGCAGCACATGAGAATCAATGTGGAACAAGAACTAAGGATACTTGTGTCCTATCTGATTTTGAAATTTTAAAAATTATCCAGTCTCTCATAAGTGCATACATCCCATTAGAAAATAATTGCCGTACTATGGAATAAAATTAAAATATGTTTTCAACACGTGTATTATTTCATTTCAGATGGCTACTAAACTTTTAGGACAGAAATACTTAAGTTTTTGCACCTAAGTGCCCTGTGATCCAAGGTTCTAAGAACCCTGCACTGTACAACAAACACTACCTGAGATAGAAAAGCTCAGACAAGGAGCGTTTGAAGGCTGGTCCCTGTGCTAGCTCACTGTCATCACTAAAAGCAAGACAGGTTCATCCACTCACCCATCCCACCCATACCTAGGAAACACCTACTGTTTGCCAGGTGCTGTGCAGGACACGGGGGTGCAGCACTGAACAAGACACAAGAATCCCTGCTGTGGTGGGTTTATATGCTGAACCGGGAAACAGAGAAGAATCACAATTAGCAAACAATAAATACGCATTATTTTTAGATTGGGATTGTGCTAAGAAGGGGCCAGAAGCCACCCAGTGGGATAGGAAATGTGGTAGGGCAGGGAGGTGGTGACATTTTAGACAAGGTGGCAACGATGGGCCTCATCTCTAAGATGACAGTTTGGTTAAGACCTGAATGAGGGAAGAGAGAAAGACCAGCAACGTTGTTAGCCCTTAATGGAAAAAAAAAAAAATCCAGAAACAGAGCCCTGGAGTTTAGTTGTAAAATGAGTAGAAAATTAATGGCAACTGGCCTGCATTAGATAAATTAATGACAAAGAAAACTGTGTAAAACTTTTCTTCTCTGTGGATTACCCGACTTCACTGTTTCTGGTGGAGCCCGAACTTGGAGGGTGAGAGAACAAAGACAATACAGTCACCCCAGCTCCACACCATACCTCAATCAAAACGGGAAATGAAGAAGGCCTGGAGATTTTATGCAAATAAGAAGTCATGTTATCATGATTTGAGATGCTAAATGGCACTAGCTAAAATGCTTAGAGGTTTTAATGGGATCCACACTATACTAACACCAGCTGCTCATATAATAACAATATTTTGCTTTTGGATGGAGATGTTTTATGAAGATGGGAGTGGAGGGCCAGGAGGGGATTTTGTTTTAAATAGAATGATGAGTAACATACAGAAGTCAGTACTAAAAATGTTCGTAGCAGTTAGAACCATCAAACAAGCAGTGGGTTGTTTTCCTTGTGGTAGCCTTTAAAAACCTTGAATATGGAAATACCAGAATTTTTTAAAAGTTTGATTCACCACCACTGAATTTTTTTATGGGACAGCTGCAGCGTTCACGGAGCTGTGGAATCTCCCTGAGCCTCGCCCAAGAGAAAATTGAGATTGATGACAAGCCCGCTGGGTGTCCCCTGTTCTTTAGCTTGCTCATTGTCTCGCTTCTGAGCCCCTAATGAAGCTGTCAGACTCAAAGGGCGGACTTCTTGAAGGGGTCTGGAGCCATTTCAGCTTCTTTGCTTGTCATCTTGGCCTTTCTCAGTTCCAGACTCTTGGCAAGTTATAGACCCAGATTATCTCTCTACCATCCTCTCCCCTCCAGAAAGCTTGGAGTTTCACCACCGTAGATCACCTCATGTTAACAAACCATTCCACAAGGCAGGATCTGTAGTAGTTCCTACCCAATCCTGCCTGCACATCTGAGACCCCCCCCCAGGAGCTCGATGACAGCAGAAACCTGGATTAAGTACAGTTGGGACAGGGCCATGAGTTTGCATGTGTAGCAAGCGCCTCCAGTGATTGTTAGAACACAATTCACAGGAATCTCGAAGAGTGAGTAGAAGTTTACCAGATAGGCAGAGGGAAGAAGAGAATATTTTTACACGTGGATGTAAAACGCCATGTGTACAAGATGAGGGAGTGTATGTGACAAGTTCAAGAAAGTTCAGGTTTTCAAACTGTGCTCCAAAATACTGCTCATGTGGGGAGAAGTTAGTTTATAAATATCAGGGCTCTTAATAGGAATTCTTCTAATAAAGGTTTCTTTGCTAAGCTCCTCTCTGGTTCTGCTGTTTCAGCCTCACCAGGTGGTGAGTCTCTTGCCCAGTCCTCATTAGGCCCGGTGCCAGGGTCCGGGTCGATCTCAAGCTTTCCTTTGATCCCACCAATGCTATCTCTTTCTTTACTTTGGCACCAGTTGGCATCATAAGAGAGAAACAACATGGCTGGAACTTGGTGCTTGGCCACTGATGAAATGCGTCAGGCAGGAGCAGCCCACCCCAAGTGCTCTGCAGTTGGCAGGGAGTTTATGGGGCTTTTAGCCTGCCCACCATGGGAAACCTGGAGACAGTTTATTTTATTTTATTCATTTTAGAGAGGAGACACAGAGTGAGAGAGAGAAAGGGGGGAGGAGCTGGAAGCATCAACTCCCATATGTGCCTTGACCAGACCAGTGCAGGGTTTTGAACTGGCGACCTCAGTGTTCCAGGTCGACGCTTTATCCACTGCGCCACCACAGGTCAGGCCTGGAGACAGTTTTTATCCAGTTTTTTAAAGCATTTATCCCATCCTCTCAAACACCAATGTCCTCGCCTCATCTGCTCAGACTACAGATGCCCTAGCCATAATTCCCCTATTGGAGAATTCTGAGTTTATTTCCAACTTGATCAAACAAAACTTTGTGGAAAGCTCTGGGCTGGAGGAGATAGGTGACACTTGGCTTCCAGTTCTATTTCATATGCTACTGACTTGTTTAACTTAAGCCAAATAACCTGGCCAAATGAGACATTCTCTGTCTCAGCTTCCCCTTCTATAAAATTGATGTACTAACATGCTTGACTTTCTGCAGCCAGGAATAATGGAGGAGATCTATGTGACTGGAACTTTGAGAAAGCGGATATATATTACAAATGTGGTACTATATCTTAAAAACAATAGCGCACAGAACCTTGTATAGTTTAACCTTGCAAGACAAGTTGCTTTTTCTGGGATACAAATAAGAATCAATTTGCCAGTAGGCATCCTTCAGGAAATGTTAACTCTCATTGAAAGTGTTAATATCTAGACCTCTGCTGTTCATCAAAGGATCTGGCCCACAGCTTTCTTTAACACCAAATCTGCAGATGGAGTTATTTATGGCTGCCTTTGGATTCCCACTGACTTAACTTCCTTCCATGAGAGCCTTTATCATACTCCTCAAAGGCAGGAACTTTCTTTGTATCTGTCCCCAAGCCTAACACAGGACCTAGCCCGTAGTAAGCCTTTAAACCAACGGTGGCTATTAAGGAATGAATTTGGACACTGTCCAACCTTGGATTCAGGCCAAAGATTAATACAATACACATTCCTGAATTTGAATGGGTTTTAAGGATTCTTCTTGCCAACCTCCTGCCCTTCTCCAGAGCCAACTTTTAATCACCTAACAAATTAGGATTTTTTATTTTGAGTTCCTTCCTGAGAAGGACGTTGAGTGGTTTTGCTGGCTAACTCATCAAGCACAAGTATCCTCGGTGCAGCTGAAGTATATTTCCTCTTTCTCCACTTAAATGGGAGTAGAACATGCCCACATCTAGTGTATAAAAGAGTTTTGTTTTGTTTTACATAAATGAAGACTCTTCTTATACGGTCTGATCTAGCTTAGGTTGGAGGCAGGGATAGTCCTCTCATTTAGAGTACAACAGAAAAGCTAAGAAATTGTCAACCTGAATTTTAGAATGGCTTCCAATGGCAGCTGGTAACGTAAACATCAGCTTCAGCACAGTGAAGGCAGCTGCCTCAGATTGGAGTGCTGCCATCCTTCCGCCAAAGATAGACCAGACTAGTATGCAGATAATCTTGGATCTGTTATGTCTGAATATTAATTAATTTTCTCTCCTCTGTTTGGTCCTCTGTGCCATCTCTGCTGTGATTTGAGTGAATTTAATTTACTTGAAGTGCTTTTTTGAATAAAAAGCATTTGTATTTCTCCTCTGTATAAAAATACTGGGCATCGTTATGCAGAAGAAAACGGATAGTATTAACCCATTGAGTAGTGAGTTTTTTATTAACCCTTTGAGCGAGGATGTACATGAATGCGTATACAACTCAAAGGGTTAAGCATAAGGAAGAAAATGTTACTGTCCAATAAAAAGCTTTCAACTCTAGAGCTTTTTGAGCTGGTAGAAACATGGCTCCAAAATTCTTTGAACGTCTCAGAAAAATGTAATAAAACTGACATCACCATTTTTGAGTTATCTGTTTTGCTTTAAAAAAAATCTTTTCAATTTAGAGTTGAGAAGCCAAAGAAAACTATAGAAATGCACAATGTTATGTCACAGAGCCATCACCCTATAATGACTCATTGCAGGATGTTTTCTATATTCCCTTCAAATATGATTATTTCTGGACAATTTAATTTAAATACTGGTATAAGGATTATTTCTGAAGATGGGGGATTTGCCTCCTGTGGTAATTCTCTGCAAACAAACAGAATCCATTTACTTCCCAAGTAGCAATATCAAGATGTATTTTTATTGGTTTGCTTGATTATTTTTTAAACTTCTGCCACTATCGATGGAAACTAATTAAAACTAAATGTACATCAGCTTTTATTAAATGGCTACTACTGAAATGAAGTTCAGGAAATGGTAGGCCATCCCATTCCCTTTAACGATGTTGACTGATTCATAGTTGGGGTAATTTCAAATTTATGAGATTTCAAACATCCGTATATCATTACTGTTTGCTGAAGAATTGGTTTTAAAGAAATAAGTGTATGTGCCATTTCAATCTAATGAGAGCAGACCCAACTGAATCATGTACACCCCTTGCCTGAAATCAAATTTCACTGCTGCTAGAAGTGTTACTGTGGGCAAAAAGCATTTGGAGTTTATCAAGTTCATGAAAGGCTATGTCTTCAGCTACTCCCCACTGTGTACTTCTAGAACAATAAATCGTGAGAAAATTATAAATTTAGATAAAACTTGGGATGCCAAAGTTATATGTTATTAACATATAGGTCATAAGCACCTTTCTCATGTTTATTTCCTAAAAAGGACAAGGTGGGAGATTGACATGTTATCCAAAATATTTGACACAGAAAGTAAACACAGTTTGCCCTGAACCCTGGGAATTGTAGCTTTGGAGACCTGGAAAGAGCCTGTGAGAGCAGCTTCTCTAGAGAGAGGAATGGAGAAGTCGCAGAGGTGAGCCAGTTTGCCACTGTCTAGCCGTGTGACCTGGGGCTTATTAGGTATCCCCTTGGCCTAGTTTCCTTATCTGTAAATGGAAGTGGTGGTAATACATATGCCTACCAGGGAAATGCATGAGCATGAAATAAAACCAGAAAGCATTATGTGAGCTATAAATATAAAACCCAATGTCAGGATCAGTTATTATCCTGTTATCTGGAAAACCCCTCACTTTTTCAGTGAAGGGCAGAAGTGTCCAGTGACTTGTGCAAGAACATTCTTTGGCAAAACCAGGCCTGGAATTTAGGATAACCCAACATTCAGTCCAAGTTCTTCCTATCTCTGAGGGCATAGCCACCACAGACTCCTGGGCAACTTGGTTGCACTGCTTTGCCTCAGAGTGAGAAGTAATTGCAGGCCACAGGGATGCTGTTGAGCGCGCAGCTCCAGCACTGCAGCGGGCCCCTGAAGAAGAGGAACCCACACAGTGTGGGGTGCACGGTTCACCACAGCCCCCTGAAGAGCTCACACTTTTCTAGTCAACCAAGGAGCATAGAGCTGACTAGAGGGAACTTCTCTTTCTAAAATGAAAGAGTGAGACAGCATTTTAAGACTGAGGAGGCTCTGATCAATACTCGCCCTTTATCAAAATTTTCCTTTATTGTATTTTTATTCCTGCTGCTCCTCGCATGTGTAATGCTTGACTATGTGTCTACCCTTAACATGGTTCAAACAATAACGAAAGTCCCTTTTTTCCCCTCTTAATCATGTTTGTTTTCAAAAGAATTTTACTTAAAGAAATAATTTTACCAAATATTAAAGGCAGGCAAATATACAAACTAAGCCAAGTAATAAAAGATGCATTAATGCTATCAAATCAGTGAAGCTGGGCTTTAAATCTCAGAATATCTGCCTCCAAAGCTCTTAGCTTTTTTAGTTCATTTCATGTATAAATAGCCATTACAAGATTAAACCAGGAATCACACACACAGAAGGAGGGTACTTAGAACTCTCATGGGGATTGATATTTACACACAAAATGCATGAAAAATTTAATGCACAGAGATCGTGTTTCTGCCTGTGTTTCCAGAGCTCAAAATATCAAGTAGCCAGGCTAACCAAAAAGTATCATATAAGTATTAAACTATTAATGCCAGGTTACTAAGCTGCCCCCCCAAACACACACACTAATAAAAAATAATCTGACATTTTCATCGAGCCCTGTGTTTGTTCAAATCTCTGTCCCCCTCCTCATGGGGAGGTGGGCAGGTTGGGGGAAGGACCTGCCTTAGCCAAGGCCACTATTGGGGCGAGAACTGGTAGAGCAGGACAGGGGGTGTTGGGGGCCATTGGTGAACAGTGGGGCTGAGGGCTGGCACAGGAAGATTATGGACACATGGGGGGGGGGGTCAGGATGACCTCTTAGAAACAAGGTTAGAATGAAAGTAGGTCTGATTCAGAGGTACAGAATCTAAGCAAAAGCTTTCTCATTAAGTAGGAGGAAGGCTAGAGAATAGACCAGCTAGAATGATGGACCCCTGGTGATTTCAGCTGCCCCCACTTTCTGGGGGGGGGGGGGCAGGTCCTTAAATATCCAACTGAGACAATGGAACAAGGCCCAGGTCTGAGCTGAAATGAAACCCTCAGACCCTCTTGGTCTCTAAAGGAGGACAGAACAATTATCAGGCTAACAGTTGCTTTTTCTTAAATGCATGCAAATACACTAATAATGCTCATTAGGCCCATAGCTCACTCGAATTTAACTTAAGAGTATTTCATTTGAATCCCTGCGTAGTTGCCAGGACAGATGCGTGCATGGCTCGGGCACACTTCTCTCTGCCTGAGACAGATGTCAGGATATTGGGCCGTGCCGAAACAATGCCAGAGTGTTTATTAGTGACAATGGATTGTCAGCCTCCCTTCCCCCCACTGGGATTTTCATTTCTGTAGTTAAAATACCAGTCCCAGCTCAGAAAAAGGAAGATTTTGAGAGAGGTAGAGAAAGACAGGAGAAGTGGGGTAAAGGTGGAGAAAAATATAGAAAGCGAACAAGTGGTAACGAGGGAAAGCTTTGGGTTACTTGTTTCTGTTGCTAAAATGATCTAGGTTGTTTATGATTTCCACACGTGAGTGGGATTCATTTAGGGGTGGGGAAAGATTGAAAGAGCAGAATCCTGGGCCCAACCCAAGAGCTACTACTTTTTAAGGTCCGGGACCTTTATGTTTGTAAACTCCCTAGGAGTAGGCTATCGGAGCCCCCAGCTGGGGCCATCTCTAAGGTTTCTTTCTAGACTCGAGAATCTTTGCTAAAGGGAAGGGAGAAGAAAAGGGGGTTGGGATGAACACAGGAGGGCAGGACTGTTGTAGCCATGTCACTTTATCCTGGGGAAACGATGCCGTCCTGGCAAAGATGGTAAAATATAAAGATCAGGAGAGGGAGGGGCGCTTGGTATAGGTGTTTACTCCTTTTGTCAGAGTTATTTCACTAGTTGTGGACCAGTCCCTGACAAAGGAGGGTATTTTAGTCCTACCTCATAAGTCTCAAATGCTTTGATTCCTTTGTCCATCTACCTTCCAAGCTCCAGCCCTCCCCCGATGGACCACACCACTAGCAAATCAGAGTGGGAAGAAAGGAAGTGCCCGCCCACTGAGTGGAATCTCTCCTTCTGGCATCTGGTTTCAGAAACCTCTCTTTTCCCAGTTATCTCCCTCTTTTGGGATATTCTTATGAGCAGACTTTGTAAGGGGTTAAATTACAATGATTTATTGCGAGGACTGAGTCACAGAATTTCCTGTAAAGAGTTAAGGCACTATAGATTACTAGAAGCTTAGTTCACAAACTTTAATCTTTATTTTGTGCCTAGAAGTGAAGGGAGTTAGTTGTCTTGCAGAAAGCTCCCAGAGGTGGCAGACCCTGGCCGTTCCGGAGCAACATCAAGGATGCCAGATAGACCTGGGCCAGTGTCAGAAGGGCAGTCCGAGGAGGCAGTTCTTTTGGACATGAGTCCCCTGCCTTCTTGGGTTGCTTGCAACCTGAATAAAAGACACTTTTTATATACTTGGACCCTGGTTCCATGACTCAGTGGCATGGGTAACTTGAACACCAGCTTTTTCTGATAAGTTTCTATTCACTCAGTATTAAAGGGTATAAAGCAGGCTGTTCTCATAGATCTGCTAGAAGGACCAGGTGATTCATGATGACCAGAGGCCCAGAAAGAAGCTTCCCTCCCACCCCTCTCACTGCCCCTTACCAAGCCTTATCAAAACTTTCTTAAAACTTACAAAAACTGTATGAAAGGTCTGGAAAACCAAAGATCCTCTCAACCCCAACACAACTGTTTTTATTTTATGCAGTCCTTTGATAAATTTCCTCGTGTAGTTTACGTAGAGTACTAATGATTTTCATGGGATCATTTCTATGATAAGCACTTTCCTCGTTGCTGTATATCCTTGTTAATCATCTTTGTAAAAGCTGCAAAGTTCTTCTCCTGGAAAAGGTACCACTTTGTTTATCAAATCCTTACATAGTGTCTCTCATGCACTAGGTACGTAAACATAATAATATAGTTCACACTCCTCACAACCCAGTTAGGCTCAAGTTATAGACAAGGAAATGGAGGCTCAGAGAGGTTAGATAACTTGCCCAAGATCACACAGTGAGTGAGCGGCAGAGACAGGCGTATGCTCTTCTGTGCTCATAACCACAATGCGGTGCTGACATTTTATTTAACTACCTTTTTACTGCATAACAGTCAGGCAGCATAGAGCGTTTTAGAATTACAAATAACTGCACAGGCTAGCCTGTTGCTCGTGGCTTTTTCATTCTTTCGGATTATTTGTTGAGGACAGGTTCCCTGGAGGGCTGCCTACCCCACTCTTCGTTCTGAGCTGATGGGCAGAGGTGGCAGTCCTACACAAACGTCCATTGGGGAGATCGGACCTCCAGGGAGAGAAGACACTTTCTCGTGAGGTTGTTAGCACTTGATCATGGCCAGTGTAATCCAGGAACAAGACAGGAAATGAGGAAGCTCACCACTCAGTGAGGGTGACGGTGACGGCTGAAGATACTGGACGGTGCCTCGCAGCGGGCTGTTCTCCGTGCCTCCTGGGTGACCTGATGACCATAAAGCCGCTCTTTAAACAAGAGAAACAAACTGTTTATTTATTTCAGGAGTGGGGGGGAGTAAAAACAAAAGAACTTCAGTGGCAGATAGATGAACCAACCAGTGGGTGGATTTGGCCCTTCATTAATCTGGGTGTTTTAACATCCTTACACAGAAGTTGATGGGAGGCAAAGCCCAGCTCTCCAGCATTTCTGTATAGGTGGAGATGGGGTTGGCAGCCTTTCAGGGGACTGGTCTTGAAGCTGTATTTGCATAGCGAGCTCAGATACATTTGTTTAGAGGCTGGCTTGGAATCCATGGGAATCGTGCCCCCACCACTGCTTGGTGTGGGTCAGTCCACGTTTTGGATGAAATCCATCAGAAATCTTAGCGGATCGTAGGGCATTTCTTTACTTTTCCTTAGTTGTGACACAGGCCCACCTTTCTTCTTTGCCTACAATGATATCATAAATAGCAAAAACTGAATACGTTCCCATTCCCCCAGGCCAACACACATCTTCAACCTGACACACACTCTTCTCCTGCACCATCTCAAATTAGCATTGTACATCTGTTCCCCATTCTCCTCAGTGATCAATAGAATTATCATATATTATTAGCACATTAAAAAGACATTCTATTACATAAAAGTGATAAATCTGAGAAAAAAGAAATTAAAAAGGTATAATGTCAGAGTGAGAAGAAAATAGGAATAGCTGATTTTCCCCAAGTCTCTGGGAAATTGCAGCATGCCAGCAAGACCTAGTGCAGTGTGCTGCTGGCATAGTTAGAATCCATAGGTGACCTCCAAGGTCCATGCCTGCCCTTGCTCCATAGCTCACTGGGGCATTATTAAGTCATCGGAAGCTTCAAGGTGTTTGTTCAAAAGATAAGGAATGGTTTTTTGTAGGGGGTGGGAAGAGGGAGAAAGTTGGTCCTGACCACATTTTAAGAACATAAACACCTAAGTAAATAAGACCTGAAAGAGAGTGATTAATGTCCATGGGCTGTATGCAGCACACCTGATGGTGTTGCCTGGCAACCTACATCCAGCCCTGTAACAACAGAGTCCCAGCAATGGGAAATTAGGGATGTGCTACAAGAGCAAATTTACCACCTCTACTCTTTGCTGTTTAACTATTGGATAACGTACTCTATTTTAAAATAGACCCAGAATTTATTTTCATCAGTATGGTAAGACACACAGACATGTAAATGACTGCCATGAGGGAAGAAGTTTATACTCACAGACCCCTGGCAACAGGAGGTACAACATGTTGCACAGGGCCACACGGAGGCACCAAGGTGGGTCGGGAGGTGGAGGGAGCAAGGGGAAACGTGGGTGAGAGTCTTTACTGTGGTTTTCATGGGAAGGGGTGGGCGAGGCAAGGTAAGCAGAGTAGACGGGTTTAGGATTGGCTAGTTTAAATTAATTCCCTGAGCTTTGGCTTATAGTAATGGTTCCTAGTTGCCTAGTACCTGGCTCTGGGGAGATTAGGGCAGAGGTATAGCGTCCTCTACTCCTAGGGCCTAATGAATAGAAGTGAATGGGAGTATGGACTCAGCAAATCAAAGGCAGATACACAGGCGAGTTTACTGTTTCTAAAAATTAGCTAACCCTGGGAGGGACGGTCTTTCCTCAGGTCTAAAAGGCCCCAAATGCCAGAGCATAAGAATACAGAAAATATCGTTTATACAGACCCTGATACTCACACACAAGCAAAGTCCACTGTGTGTTTTGTGATAGAAGATGCATCAGTGTTTTAGGAGCTGCTTTTCCCAGAGCAGGTAAGGAACCTTAAAGAGCAACATTAGAAAGATACTCATCCCATTCCCTGTCCCTTTGCTGCCCAGGTACACAGGGAGCAAGCCTATAGTCAGTTCTAATGCCAAGCAGGGTGCCTCAAGAAAAGCCATCCTTCTTTCAAAATATGCACATGGGACCCAAAGGATCTTGAAGCATTTTTTGCAGTAGCAACATGTAGTCCACGAGACTAGGCTTGAGAGGGTAACTCGAACAGCGCGGAACTCTAATGGCTGGTCATTTTGATTGTCTCGACACACAGAAAAGTGGAAAATGCATTTTCGCGACTTCACCTGACAGGATTAACCAAGGCTCAGGCATGAGCTGTGTCATTTTCTATTACACACAGTGAACATGGCTAAAAAGCATTATCTGGGAAGACTGTATTATGCCATTGTTGAATTAGCTTCAGTAATGAGAATAAACATTTGCAGAGCCTTTTGTGTTTGTAAAATGGTTTACAAGCACTGGCTGGCTCACTTGTTAATAATTACTTTGGGGGATTCTTAACAATGCATATTTAGGAGATAAGAGTGATGGTTCAGATGGGATTAGAGGGAAAGACAAGTAATAGAAAATCATTTAGTACAGTCATTTTCAGTTCTATTGTCTCTGCAAGTCTGTACTGACTAACCATCATTTCATTTGCTTCCACAATCCTAATATTCAAAACCCAGCCAATTACGTACACAATTGGCAAAACCATGTTTTAAGCTTTACATTATTTCCTCTTCCTCATTGTGCGTGTAGTCCTGGTTTGCACTTAACATGGCTGCAACTCAGGAAGCGCTCTGTGAGTGCCCCCCCGCCCGCCCTTGGGCAGGGGACCTGGCTCCCTGTCCTGCCTCTGCCTGATGATTGCCCCCAGGAGCTGCACTGCATCTCTAGGCCCCGGTGTCCTTGGCTACAGAATGGCCAAGGCAGGAAGGTGCAGAGGGGATATGGAATCTGTCATGTCCTTAACGTCTCACATCCAGTGAACCCATGATCTTGCCACTTTGAAGCTGGAATGTGTAATTTCAAGCATCTCTCTGCTCATTCCTCACTATAAACTGAAAGGGACACATCAGTGTGGGACCACAGGAGCACACACATACACATGCACACACACACTCACACTCACCAAACGATACTTCTCAGGGACTTGAAATCCTTGGTGGACTGGAGACATATTCCTAAGCCACTCATTAAAAATACAGAATTTCATAAATCTTCTGAATCTTTCATTCCAATTCACACTTAACATTAGAGTGTTTTTACTCTAATCTTCAAAAATATTGACCCTCCAAAGGTCAGCGTTCTCCTGTGACCTCGTGTATCCCTGGAATATCCCACACATGTATGGACGCCTGCCTTCAAGTGTGAGGAGAATAGTACTAAGCCTCGTGCTCCTTTTGCTGTGCTCCTTGGTGGACTTTCAGGTCTGAAGGGAGGTCGTAGACAGAACAGTGGACCTCATCCCCGTTGCTTTGATTTTTTTTTTTTTTTTTTGACAGAGAGAGAGGGACAGAAAGACAGGAAGGGAGAAAAATAAGAAGCATCACTTCTCCATTGCAGCACTTTAGCTGCTCATTGATTGCTTTCTTATATGTGCATTGACCAGGAGGCTACAGCAGAGTGAGTGACCCCTTGCTCAAGCCAGCAATCTTTGGGCTCAAGCCAACAACCGTGGGGGTCATGTCTATGATCCCATGCTCAAGCTTGTGAGCCCACGCTCAAGCCAGATGAGCCTGTGCTCAAGCTAGGGACCTTGGGGTTTTGAACCTGGGTCCTCTGCATCCCAGTCCGACGCTCTATCCACTGCGCCACCGCCTGGTCAGCTCCCTCCTCCTCCACTGCTCTGTATTTTAACTGCCTTGACAAGTTCTGCTAGTAGAGGCTGAAGCGTCCTAGGATTTAGGAGCTGAATCAGAGGCTTGTCTGGTAACAAAGCTATGCTGTGGGAAGTTTGTTCATGACACGTATCTTCAAACTTTTTCTTTTAAGAGGCAAGGAGAGAGAGAAAAGGAACATGGAGCTGCTCCTGTACATGCCCTGACCGGGGAATCAAACCGGCAACCCGTGTGCTCTGGGACAATACTCCAACCAACCTAGCTGTATAACCAGGGCTTCATTTTTACTGATTTTTAGAGAGACAGAGCGAGGAAGGGAAAGAGAGGGGAGGGGAAAGGGAAGCATATGTTGTTCCACTCAGTCATGCATTTATTTGTTGTTTCTTTCCGTGTGTGCCCTGACCAGGGATCGAATCTGCAACCTTGTTGTTTCTAGACAACATCATCTTCAATTTTATAGTATCTCTTTAAAAACGTGTTTAATCCTGGTTGTATAGCTCGGTTGGTTATAGCATTGTCTCAATACACAAAGGTTGCAGGTTCAATCCCCATTCAGGCACATAGAGGAACAGATCAATGTTTCTCTCTCTCTTCCTTCCTCTCTCTCTAGAATCAATAAGTAAATTAAAAAGAAAAAGGAAACAGATATTTAGAACCAACAGTAGTGGAAAGTATCTCAAGAATAATCACCGTAGCCTGACTGGGCGGTGGCGCAGTGGATAGAGCATTGGACTGGGATGTGGAGGACCCAGGTTCGAGACCCCGAGCTCACCAGCTTGAGCGCAGGCTCATCTGGCTTGAGCAAAACAAAAGCTCACCAGCTTGGACCCAAGGTCACTGGCTCGAGCAAGGGGTCACTTGGTCTGCTGAAGGCCCATGGTCAAGGCACATATGAGAAAGCAATCAATGAACAACTAAGATGTCACAATGAAAAACTGATGATTGATGCTTCTCATCTCTCTCTGTACCTGTCTGTCTGTCCCTATCTATTCCTCTCTGTCCCTGTAAAAAAAGAAAGAAAGAATAATCACCATATCTATTTATACATTATTTAGGGTTGTCATTTTGAATCACCATTACATACATTTTTTAACCATCATTTTTTGGAAGGCATGCATACTACATACTCTGCCTGTCCTCCATCAGTTATTTCATTCAGAGTTCACACAGGGAGCAGGTGTCATTCACAGAGAGTAGTAGGTGGACAAGTTTTGGACCTTTCAAAGGAAATGTGTCATAATAGTAACAGATCTCATGGACAATGAACTTTATCAAGATTTGCCAAAAACTCTTTGATGCCTTCCTAAACATTTCACTATCTATAGAAAATTTGTGTAGTAAGTTGCTAGGTCAGTTTCCTTCTGAAAATAACTTTCTAAAGACCCTCTCCTAACATCAGGAAGCTTAAGCACTGAAGGAATCTGGTCATTGTTTATTCATTCCTTATGCAATGTTAATGAAACATGAAAGCCTCCCTTACCATTAAAAAGCCTCATATACCCTTAAAGTGAAATCTGTTATTTACTCACCCAAGATTGATGATGTAAAGATCAAATCATATCTAATGATGTGACAGTCCACTTTGAAAAACTTGACCACTCACTATTATAATGAAATATCAAGGAAATTCCATTTTAATTGATTGCAGTACTTTGTTGTAGTTGTGGAATTTTAAATGGTTGTATAATAATGTCATTGCTGTCTCCTTTCTGCTTGAGCAGGAAATTGGAATATCTTTCCATTAATGAAGTTTCTGACTTTATAACCATGTCTTTCTGGTTCAGGGCTTTACTTTGCCTGTGCCTTGCTACATAAGCCAACATAGCTGCATGGTCGCTGTTACTCCCAAGACGTCTCAGGATATGAGATCCAGCTGACATCCTAATAATAGCTTCTGAACCCCAACCTGCAAAAAAATTTTCAACTGCACTGGCTATCAGGATGATTAAGTAGAATAGCTTAAGAAAAGGAAGCACTATAATGCCTGGTCTGTACTGCCTTTCTCAATTCTTTACCTTTTCTACATGTGCCTTTAAACAGCTCTGGTCATCTCATAACAAAACAGTGGTTGACATCCTGATTCGGCCATAATCATACGATAGAAGACTTATATATTACATTTTCCTTCTGGACTTGGCTATACTGCTTTCATAAGCAGCTTTATTTAAGTGTAAATTATATACCATAAAATTCACCCATTGCAGGTATACAGTTCTGTGATTTTCGTAAGTATATGGAGTTGTGCAGCCATCATCCAATTCAGTTATAGAACATTTTTGTCACCTCAAAAAGTTTCCTCGTGCCCATTTATAGCATAGGTACCACCTTCAGCCTGAGCCAACCACCAATCTGCTTTCATTCTCTATAAATTTACCTTCTCTGGACATTCATATAAATGGAATTGTACAATATACACAATATTTTGTATTGGCTTCTTCACTGTGCATAATATTTTTGAGGTTTATTCATGTTGTAACATTGTATTTGGGTTCTCCAGAGAGACAACCAATAGAATACGATGGATATATAGAAAGATTTGTTATGAGAGATTGGCTGTCGTGATCACAGAGGCTGAGAAGTCTCACTCTCTGCCCGCCTTCTGCACACCGGAGACCCAGGAAGGCCAGTGGTGTAGTTTCAGCACAGGTCTGGGGAGAAGAAAAGCGTACTAGGCTTTCGAAAGAAATTGTGTCAAACCTTTGGTTAATTTTGGCAGACTTGACATCTCAACAGAATTGAGTAACTTTTTAAAACAGCTTTTTATTGGTAAATAATTTCAGACTTACAGAAAAGTTGTAGGAACAGTACAAAGAGCATTGTTCACTGAATGTTAACATTTTCCCTATTTGCTTTATCTTTCTCTTTCTGTCGTATGTCTGTATATGGTTATGTCTAAATTCATTGAAAAGAAATTGCATGTATCGTGCCCATTACCTTTAAATACTTTGGTGTGCATTTGCTGGGAGTGCCATCTCCTGACATAACCACAGTGTAGGGACCGGCTTCGCTAGATGTAACACTGTTAACAACTCTTTCATCTGATCACCCGTCATCCACATTCTAGTTTCACCAGACGGAATATGCTTCATAGCATGTTTTCCTCCAGAGCAGGCTACAAACTAGAATCACATAATTCATGTTGTCATGTCTCTGTAGTCCGGACTACTTCCTCCGCCTTTCTTTGCCTTTTATAATAACAAAAACAGTTTTGAAAATATGTTTTCAAAAATCATCAGGAGATGTCAGAAAATACATATATTTGCAGTTTTTAACATAGATTTAAAACATTTGAAATTCACTATACGATACATGTCCTTTGCTTCTCCCTGCTCTGATGTTTCCTCCTGATCCCACTGATGGTGTCCTTTCCAAATCAGAATGCCACTTAGGTGACAGCATGTCCTTCTTGGGCATGAATGACATCGGGAGGCACGTACTGTCCGTCTTTCCCTGATTTGTCTTAATTTTCATAACCCAGTCAAGGTGGTGTTTGTTTTCTCCACGATGTAACGGCCATCTCCCCTTGCATTTACTATGTCCTCTGACTTTCTTTTTCAACCAGCATTTTAGATTTTTCTCAGTGTCCCTGGCAGAATGAGGAACTACTTCTGTACGTGCAACACGACAAGTAATTGCTACTTCCTCTAAAGGGAGCATTCCTAATGGCATTAAAACCTGAAGACCTTTTTAATGCGTAGTTAAGGCTCTTCCCTAATGCATAGATGATGAGAATTAAAGAAAGCTGCTACCAAGTGGATGACAGTTTTCTTATCCCCTGTAATCTAATACAAGATTAACTCCTTTCCACTGTTCTATTAATATCTCCAGTCAAAGACTTCCCTGATCGGATCCCTGCCATGCTTGTTCATGAATAAATGGATGGAGCTGTGTTCCTATAGGAATTTTTAAGGGTTTATTTTTTTTTCTAATCCATCAAATCAAGATAAAAGGACAGCTTAAAAGAAATGGCTCAAACTTCATTGGAAAGAGTAATACTCGGAGAAAAACAATATTTTTAATAGCTTGGGAAAATTAAAAAGAGGATGACAAATCCAGAGCATGTGCCACCTCTCATCAGTATCTCAGCACCCAGTTAATAGGAGAGGATGACAGCTTTGTTATTAGATTATGTAGATGCTAATTGAAGGCACAACCAAATAGGAGGATCTGTTGCCTTCAGAAGCACTATCAGTTTATTAGCGGTGATGTCAGTGATGGAATGAAATTTCTAGACCCATTTCCAATGCTCAGACTGATACTTTTCCAAGGAACATGCATACTATGGGAAGGAATGCTTGTATAGTTGGTCTTCATAGTAGCCCTCATTTCCAAACTCACTTTTGGATCTGAAGGTGAAAATGTTTCCCTATTATATATTATAGCCTTGGTCACCAGAGACCTATAACACACACACACACTAAGGCCATTTCTCCACCTGGCCCCACAGATGTCTAGGGCTGGTGGGGATCTGCTGGCGCTTCGATGCATGGGCTCTATCCTGGTGATGAGTGGATGGATTAGAATTTGCTTACAAGACTGGAGGGTTAGGGCAAGTAGCAGTTTAGGATTTGGAATGTTCCAGTCCTTAGAAATGGCCCGGCCCAACCTCCACAAACTCATTACTATTGATACATCTCTCAGAGAAATAATGGTGACAGTGACAATCTGGATTTGCATAGCCCTTTGCCCTTTCAAAGCACTCTTGGAAATACCTCTTTTGAGGCAATAAAGCCACAACGCCTTGGTTTAAATCCAGGTTTCACCATCTGCAATATGAAGAGAATAGTGGTTCCCTGCTTTTGAGTTGTAGGAACTAAATGATGTAATATTGATCAAGTGCTTAGAACAACGCCCAGACACTGTATTGTCCTCATCCCAACATCCTACTGAAGGAGGTAAAGGTGCTGATTAATACCCTATTGTGATGGATGATGTAGAAGCCAACAAATTTATGGGGACCTAAGACAGAAAGAAGCCACTCTGAGCTTTTGAGTCCTACTTTAGGTCCATAGTGATGGTCCCTTCTTTCTCCAGTCTTTTGAGCATGTCATCACATTAAATGGTTTGGAAACACAGAAAGCCTGAGGACCCCACCAGAAATGCTCAACTCCTTGCCCTGGCCCCCAAACCCACCAGAGCTCGGATCTGTTGCTGTCAGGCACAGAGTGAACAAGGCGCCAGTCACATGGGGGTGGGAACGACCTAACGCCACAGCTTCACTTGTTTAGGCTCCCAGCTCGCCCATGTGCTGGTCTTACCAACCCCAATAGCCACGTGGCAGCAGCAGGTATGAAGACTTAGTTAGGCCTGACTGATGGTGGCGCAGAGGATCAGCCTGGGACACTGAGGTCCCAGGTTCGAAACCCCAAATTTACTGGCTTGAGTGCTGTCTCATCTGGCTTGAGTATGAGGTTACCAGCTTTGAGCGTGGCATCATCAACTTGATCCCAAGGACACTGGCTTGAGCCCAAGGTCACTGCCTTGAGCAAGGGGTTACTAGCTTGGCGGGAGCCCCCATTCAAGGCACATGTGAGAAGCAATCAATGAAAACTAAGGTGCAGCAATGAGTTGATGCTTCTCATCTCTCTCTTTTTGTCTCTCCCTCACTCTCTTTAAAAAAAACAAAAGAAGAAAATAAAAAACAAATGACTTGGCTCTCCTTCAGAAGTAGACCAAGGAAGTAGCTGAGAGATGGACTTTATAACTTAAGATCTTTAGGGAATAAAAAATAAATATGCCCCAACTTTGACAGTAGACACCACAGAAGAATCTGTTCACAAAGTCACTTTCATTTTTATATTACATATTAATATTAAAAAAAAAGCAGAATACATAAATGAGTGAACACACTGGTGTCATCCAGTTTTAAAGAGAGACATACACACATACTGTGCAGCGTTAGCCAGCACATGTCCCCAAAGTGGGCCTCCTTACCGCTCAGATCCGGGCTCAGTTGAAACCCTGCAGCCTCCTGAAACACACACAGATGGCAAAAAGGAAAGAAGGACTAACAAAAAAACAAACATTGCTTCCAATAATCAACTCTTCTGGAGTCCCTGCTTCATTAGGTATTTCAGTAATCATGCAAAACAAGGAAATATATGTGTAAGGAGAGAAAAGAGTGTATATACATATATATGTGTGTGTGTGTGTGTGTGTGTGTGTGTGTGTGTGTGTGTGTGTGTGTGTGTGTGTATATGCTCTTCACTTTTTAAAAATATATATATAATGAGTTCAGTGATTCATTATATATATTTTTGGGGGGTGGTGAGATTGTAAGTGTTCATTTTGGTCCTTTCTATAGGTATCGTCCATATTTATAAGAATGTTTTTTGCCATGGAAATTGAGGAAAGCACATTTTTTATTATTCATTTTAAAGAGGAGACACAGAGTGAGAGAGAGAGAGAAAGGGGGGAGGAGCTGGAAGCATCAACTCCCATATGTGCCTTGACCAGACCAGTGCAGGGTTTTGAACTGGCAACCTCAGTGTTCTCAGGTCGACGCTTTATCCACTGCACCACCACAGGTCAGGCGAGGAAAGCACATTTTTGAAGTCAGTACCCTCCAGGTGCCAGTTGTAAAGACACACACTGTGGGGCCCCCATCTTTGGCATCATCATTTAGGGAGCTATGTGGTCCCCAGGTTGTGTCCATCCTGGTGAGAGAGTACTGAGCTATCAGTTGCTCATCACTGTGCCTGGTAGTGAACTAAAGAGGTCCGAACATTAGAACCTGAGGACCTGGCCACTACAAGTTGGGAGAGGGATATAAAAACATGTGTGAACATCTTTGTGTATAAAAAGTTATGACCACACCATATGCCTTACCACTGCCTCTGGAATATATTGAGAATGAATTATCAGATTCATCCTCTTACTCAAGCAGAACCCAGCTGGCCAGGTCCCCAGGGAGCTCAGTCAGCTCTGGGTGGGCATCCTTGGCCCTTACTTTACAGTATGCAAGACCAAGGGCAAGCCAAAAAACAGGGTCTTGAAGAGATGCCAAATCACAAGCCAGAAGATCGTCCAAGTGAGCTGGCATAGACAGAAAAGCTGGCTACTGAGCCAGAAGGCAGCACCTACCCAGGGAGCAAGTTCCCTATGGGGTCTGCCACTGCATTGGGGCCGGGAGGGGACAGCTTGTGAGCTTGTGGGAGTGAGGATATATTCAGATATGAACTGGAGCTACTATTAGAGTGATTGAAAAGCATTCTAGGTTCCCGGACTGACAAACATTCTCTGTGTTTCTACAGCCCTATTACTGCCCATCTAAATCCAACGATAGAGAAATTGAAAGGGATTTGTATCCCCAAGGAACACATGCATTCCTGGTACCATATTACTCTGATGGCTTTTTTTTTTTTAATGTAAACTATGCCCTTGATACAAGATACTTGACAGGCTCTCGGTAACGGTACTAAGCTTTTACCAACTTTGCTGAGGAAGCAACAGACATTACCTGAGAGGGACGACATGGAAAATTTTTGCCCAATGTTGAAGATACTGGCAAATAGCAATCATATTATTTTTATAAGAAATGAGATTCTTCAAATTGTGGGTAATGGATTCACAGACTGCCCAGATGGCTTAGTGAGTAACAGATTGGAAACAGAACAGAAATTATAGGCAGGAACATAAACACCAAATGAAATTTTAAAAAGAAGCAGGGTAGAAATTCAAAGAGCATTAACAAATAGTAATTGCTTGTGACCTTGAATGTCATCTCAGCTAGAGAGGTTATTTGGTGTGGCCGCCCCAAAGAACAACTGGAAAGGCTTTTCTCAACATAATTCAATCCGGCAGATGTGAACGGAGTGCCGCCTGCTCTGTGCCACACACATCATTGGCATACGGAGTTGGTAATATGGAAGCAAACAAAGAGGCCAAGAGCCTGCACCCATGGAGCTGACATTTTAGTGGGGAAAGACTAATAAACAGGAATACATAAGCAAAATATATGGTGTGGTAGCTGGGTGCACACGATGAAGAAATCTAGAGCCGACAAGGAGAATAGATGTGTTGAAGGATGGGACTTTGACTTGGAGAGGGGAGAAATGCAGCCAGTGACCCCAGTTTCAGAACAGAAATGGTTTCCAAAGTGGGAGGCTGCATGCTTCACAAGAGATTTCACTCATAGCCATTCCGTGTCGACCAGGTGAAGGAGTCAGACCCAGCGGTCCTGGTCACAGACAAGCTCTCACACCTCTCTCTGGTCAATGATGGCGCTTTGATATATGACACAAAGGAAATTAAGAAACAGATTGAATTTCAAACTTAGGAAGTAATTCACCAAGTCGTGCTCTTTTGTTCCAGGAAAACTAAACCACAGATTGTCCAGAGGGAGGCTTCCGCTCTGGGCTGAGTGCTCCCAGGCGTGACCACACTGGTGCTTTCCACTGGGCGGTGGGAAATGGATGGGAGTGGGGAAAACGGGAATCGGGAATAGCTGGTTCACATCTTGAGGATATGACAGACTTGTATAATGGCCTCTTCAACATTTTTCATTAGAATTCACCACCTGGTAGGCCCTGTCATTTTTTCAAGCCCATTTTATAGATTAGGAAGTCAGGAAATAAAGATTGAGTAACATGCTCAAATTAAAATGTATAGCATTGCAGTTCAAGGATTTAATCCCAGATCTGATATCACAATCTATAATATTTACACTACACCTGGACACGTTTGTATAAGTGTCTCATTCTTGACCCTAAAAAATCTTTCCCAGGTATAGATGTACTTAACAAAATTCAGAATGTGGACACTGTCCAGGACAAATGACCTGTTTTCATCAGCAAATAAATTGCAAGAAAAAGAGAGCAAGTGAGGAAAAAAGTTAAAAGTGACAACAGACAGCTGATTTTGGTGTGTCAACCTTACTTGGACCCTGAATTAAGCAAATAATTTAAAATCAATATCTGGAATCAATTCATGAATTTGAACACTAACAGGGTATTTGGGAATATTAAAGAATTACTTTTATTTTTCTAAGTGTGATAATATTGTCATATTTTTTAAAGAGCCCTTTTGGGGGTACATGCTTACAGACTCCAGGAGGAATTCTGTGATGTGTGGAATGAACGTTAGAATGATGCATTGGAGGGATATAAATAAACAAGGTTGGTTATGTGTTGATCATCATTGTAGTAGGGTCACGGGCCTTGTGCCATGATTCTCCTGAGATTTATATCGCCCACAATAAAATGAATTAAAAGAGGCCAAACAATACAAAACACATTCTCCATGCTGGGGGGGGAATCCCCACTCTCTCGGGTGGCCTGTCTCCTCCAGCGGACCAAGTCTGATGGTCAGAGCTCATACGCTGCTGCCCGCTGCGGCCTTGGTTTACAGAACTGGCCCATACCTTGGACTTGCAGCCTGTGACCGACTTTCCTGTCCAGGCCTGCACTTTCGTGTAGCCAGCCCCACAGACCATCCCAACCAAGGAACGCAGGAGGCAATGTGATAGGAGAAGGTGGTGGCCTTGGGATCAGAATGCCCTCCATTGGAAGTTTGGCCTTACCTTTTAGAAGCTGTGAAATCATAAGCAAGACCCTTGAGTCGCTGAGCCTTGAGGAGTTGTGATCAAATAGAATAGCATAAACATAATGGTCTTCTCCCATGACTCTGAGCTCCCAACTGGGCCAGTGAGCTGGGACCCAGCAGTGATTCAGAGGAAGAAATGGTAGCTGGGGAGGGAGTGCCTGACGTTTTTCTAGGTCACCTCTACCTCACCTCTTGGACTCGCTCCCTGAGAGCAGGAACCACAGACCTTGTGCATTTTTGTATTCCAAGCATAGTGAGGTGGGAAGAACATGTCTATTACTTATCTGCCACAGAGACTTTGGCAAATGTGATAGCTTCTTTATCTGTGAAATAGCAGTAATAGTGCCCACTAAAAGGATTTAATGGAAGACAATATTCAAATGTCCAGCTCCGAGTTGGGGCTCAAGAAGTGTTCGTTTCCCTACCACCCTCAGGTGCTTTCTTAATGTTTGGGGAGTAAATGAGAGTAACTAGATGTTTCCCCAGAAAGCAGGTGCCTCAGAAGCAGGCTCATCAGGTACAGCTAGCTGCACAGGTGTTTCACTGTACAAGGACACCTGGCTGGACACCGGGGCGGACTCAGGCTTGCACCTGAGTATGGAACTGTTTGCCCGAAGGAAGGGCACCTTTGTCTACTCTATGCAAAGGTGCAGAGTGGGCACTTAGCTTCCCTGCTCAGAAG
This sequence comes from Rhynchonycteris naso, assembly GCA_037038555.1. Lineage (NCBI taxonomy): Eukaryota > Metazoa > Chordata > Mammalia > Chiroptera > Emballonuridae > Rhynchonycteris > Rhynchonycteris naso. The sequence goes on along the minus strand of CM073004.1, from coordinate 42,407,220 downwards.
AAAAATGCCAGTCACTCAGAGAGAGGAATTTGATTTATAATGAGTGACTCAGGCTAATGCTTAGAGAAAAGAGGAAATATAACTAATGGAACTTGTCGGAGCACTGGACCTTCTTTGAAACAAACCACATTTTGACCACATTAAAATGTCTTCTTGGCTGATGATAGTGTGAGTATCTTGGTGCCAGGTTATTATGAAGACAAACGTGTGAAAATGCCAGTTATCTGAAAGGGCACTCTGAGTAAGGTGGCCACCCTGGGCCTGGCTGCATGATAGGATTGACTTCCCTCAGGCTACCTTCAGGTCACGGCAGCTCTGCGAGCCCCCGCTACTTAACTGCTGCCAGGTGATTTCAATAGTGAGCCAGGGTCCTCCTGGCTAAAGTCGGGTAGAAAGGCCCGAGGGCTATCGCTTCCTCTGAAGTGTTTGAAGAGGTACCGCAGAGTGGTGTCAAGTCCAGTGTGCCCGGGGTGAGCACTTACATCTTCTTTGCCCATCACAATCTTGTACTGCATCTCAGAAGTCCAGGGCCACAGAGGCTCAGAGGCAGGGATTCCACTCTTCTGAAAGGAGGAGCAGAGGCCAGGCCCACTTCAGTGGGTGTGCTTTGGGGTGGAGGTCACAGTGATTCTAAAGTCTGTCAGGACAAGCAAAGGCAAGAGAAGAACCAAGGAAGTTTTTTTTTTTATTTTATTTTATTCATTTTAGAGAGGAGACACAGAGTGAGAGAGAGAGAGAGAGAAAGAGAGAAAGGGGGGAGGAGCTGGAAGCATCAACTCCCATATGTGCCTTGACCAGACCAGTGCAGGGTTTTGAACTGGCGACCTCAGTGTTCCCAGGTCGACGCTTTATCCACTGCGCCACCATAGGTCAGGCTGAGCCAAGGAAGTTTTTAAAAGAAGAACAGCAAGGCTCAGGGTGGGAATTGGGCTAACAAGTGTATGGAGTGAAGTACATATATAAATTAATTTTTTCCATGTGCTTAATTGGTTATCCCAATACCACTTGTTGAAAAATCCTGGGAGAGGGTTTGGGGGACTAGGCGAAAAAGGTGAAGGGTTTGACAAATACAGATTAGTAGTTAGAAAATACTGGTCAGGAGCCCTGGCTGATTGGCTCAGTAGTAGAGTGTCAGCCCGGCATGTGGATGTCCTGGGTTCAATTCCCAGTCAGGGCACACAGAAGTGACCATCTGCTTCTTCACCCCTCCCCTTCTCACTTCTTTCTCTCTCTCTCTCTCTCTCTCTCTCTCTCTCTCTCTCTCTCTCTCTCTCTCTCTCCCTCCCTCCTCTGCCTCCGCCTCTGCCTCCTCCTCCTCATGTAGCCATGGCTCGATTTGAACAAGTTGGCTCTGAGCACTGAGGATGGCTCCATGGCCTCTGCCTCAGGTGCTAAGAAGAGTTTGGTTGCTGAGCAACAGAGCAATGACTCAGATGGGCAGAGCATCACACCCTAGTTGGCTTGCTGAGTGGATCCTGGTCCCAACACATGCAGGAGTCTATTTCTCTGCCTCGAAAGAAAGAGAGGGGAGGGAAGGGAAAAGAAGGGAAGGAAAAGGAAGGGAAGGGAAAGAAGGAAAAAAAGGAAAGGAAGGAAAAAGAAAGAGAGAAAAAGAAAATTGTCACAAGGATGTAAAGCACAGCATAGGAAATATAGTCAATAATGTAATAACCATGTATGGTGCCAGGTGGGTACTGGAAATATTGGGGGGTAACACTCTGTAAAGTATATGATTGTCTAACCACTACACCATACACCTGAAACTAATACAAAATAATATTGAATGTAAACTGAAATTGAAAAAAAATGTTTTAATCTAAAGGAAAAATTCCTCTTTTTCTTTTCTTCCCAGTCCTGCCCTTATCATAGACTTTTTTTTTCTTTTCAGGGTTTTCTGGTTTGTTCCTTTAATCAGAGCTCATGTCAGTGTCTCAAGTTGGCATCTAGGGTGGCAGTAGTCTGTGGGGCTTTGGCGCTGCACTCAGAACTGAGGTTGGACGTGTGCTTTCCTGGACAGGGAACTCCTTATCACTTTGAATCTTAGATCCTAGTATCATGAAGTCAGAAGGAACTGTTCTGGGCAGTGGTGTGCACCCAATAGGAGATTGATCATTAGTACCTGAGTGTAGGGTCATTCCATGACCTCCTGACCACAAGGAAATAATGGGATGTTGGAAAACCTCTAAGCTTGTCAACCTGTAATTAAAAGTCTGGTAGAGATCAATGAAATTCCCAACAATTTAATCAGCCTTTTCTTTTTCTGCCTTTAACACAGCCATGTGAGCTCTCACTGACCTGCTCTCTGTCTGGAGTCCCCAGCCTGGCTCAGCAGGTGTCTTCTCTCTGTGTCAACCTCTGAGAAACAGAGGGACTCTTTGGTTGTTTCGTTGTGGCACCTTAGTTGTTCATTGATTGCTCTCTCATATGTGCCTTGACCGTGGGGCTACAGCAGACCAAGTGACCAAGCCAGCGACCTTGGGTCCAAGCGGGTGAGCCTTGCTCAAACCAGATGAGCCCACGCTCAAGCTGGCAACCTCGGGGTCTTGAACCTGGGTCCTCCACATCCCAGTCTGACGCTCTATCTGCTGTGCCACCGACTGGTCAGGCTCTTTGGTTGTTTCTACCCAAGGGTGAGAACAATGTTATCAGACACTTTCCAGCAGAGAATAGAGGTGGACTTTTTCTAATCTCATCCTACCCTCCCTCCTCTCCTGCTGTCAGACTGTCATAAGCTCCGGACAGTAGATGGAAGAAACCAGTGGTTTGTAGCAGGGTAGATGTAATTTAGGACCGGACGCTGAACAACACCTTCTGAACCTTCTGTGCTATGGGTTCTCCAAATAATAGGGGGTAGAAGAAAGGAATAAAGGAGGAAGATGGTGAAAGGTAATTCAATCCCCCCTTTTTATCTCACTGTTATACCCATACACCTGTTCTGACCCTTTTCACATTGTGGTAGTGTTTGTTTGTTCATTTATTTATCTGTAGTTCTAAGCCCCTCCCCCCGATGAGGTGCTTAAGAGATGCAGCAATGTAGTAGGTAGTAAATAAGTGTTTGAGAAATGTTAAGTGAATGAAGTTTAGACTGCTTGTGACAAAACTCCATAGTATTTTGTGAAAACCCCCATTTCTATGTTCAGTTTCGCCACACTGGGTGTGTGGTGGGTGCAAGGAGGAAGGAAATTGTCCGCTTTAAAAAAAAAGCTACACCTCCCACCCTCACTATTATCTATTGCCTTAGAACAGTGGTTCTTCACCTGGGTTCTATCGAACCCTAGGGGTTCAATGAGTTGGTCTCAGGGGTTCGGAGAAGCCTCTGCCGCGGAGGCCAGAATAAAGTAATACCGTAATTTGTTGTGAGTTCATGCACTTTGTTGGTTTTGTTCTTTGAGCAAGGTGATGTTCATGCACGGCTCATTTTGTGCACCAGTAAAAAAACGTATACCTATGTCTTGAATTTGGAAAAAAAAATCATATTTTATTTATCACTAAAGAAGGGTTTGGTGAATGCGTATATGAAACTGGTGGGTTCGGTACCTGAAGAAAGGTTAAGAAACACTGCCTTAGAACATTTTCCAGTGTATGTTACTAAAATCAGAGAAGAGATCGGGGAAATGAGCTGAAGAAGATAAATACCGTTCTCTAAGCAGGTGACACACTGCAACATGAGTTCGTTGATGCTAGAGCCCGTGACGGCCCACTGTGGCCAGCAGAGCCTTGGCGGTCCTGCCTCTGCAGACAGGATCTCAAGGCCTCACAGAAAATCCTGGAAGTGACGGAAACCCAACTTACAATTGTTCCTTCACCCTGCAGGTGCAGCTCTGAGTAGCTTTGCTGATCCCAGAAGAATGCCTTTGGGGAGAGATTTTACTTAACCTTTCCTTTGTTTGCTTAGCCTCATCTTTATGTATTATTTTCTTTTAAGGCAAAGAAAAAGTTCAAATAATTCTTACCACAGCTCGCAGGCACACAAAGCGAAGGCCCGGCCGGGTCCTGTGTCCAGCTTTCACCCAACACTGAGCTTGCAAGCGGCATCCCTCCCAGAACCATCCTGGGAGCAAATGTTTAATTGCTAATTAAACGCGTTTCCAAGCTGTGATCAGGATTCTCTGGGAGAAGGCTTATAGGACAGTGCGTGGTTACATCCTCTCCACGGAGAGATTAACTCGATGCTGCAGAGGATGCCAGGCAGGCTCTCTGTCTTTTCATCTTTAGCATCTGGCAGTTTTGCTTTGGAAAGGAAACTTTCACGATGATGCGATGAGGGAAAGGAGCCTTAAAAATGCCATAAATACCTCCAGCTATTTATCTACCCTGCACTGTGCTGGGTACACACACTTTTCCTCACCAGGACAACTTTTTAAAAATAAGTAACTTGCCTTTAGGTAAGAAGCTTTCTCCTTGCCAGCAGCATCCACTCCCCTGTGGAACCCATGGTGCAGTGGCCACTGCTGTGTGCGACTCTGTTGCTATGGAGGCCAGCTTTGGCCAGCGGGGATTCCGTGGGGGAAGTGGAAAGGTGGGAAGAAACTAAAGTATTATATCAGGAAACATTAAGCAGGGGAAACAGATTTGTGTGTGTGGGTGTGTGTATATGGGTGTGCCCTGTGTGTGTGTGAGAGAGAGAGAGATGAAAAGAGAGTGTGTTTTATTTGATGGTAGGTTATAGTTAGTTTTCTTGATAAACTCCTTTTCCAGAATGACATAGAAGAAAATCTTGGACAATTAATCCATCTGGTTTTGTAGAACACTGTCCGATGAGATAAGAGTATATCTTTTGGGTTTTTTTATTTTGTTGTTGGTGCTGCTGAATGTGGAATATCTGCTTTGTTTTGTAGCTTTTGCTAAAATAAAATACTGTGTCTTCCAACTATATCCACCCCTTGTTAGAGATTGAGCTTGCTTTGTTGCCCTATGAGATTCTAACTCATGCTTTCTATGCTGACCAGGTCACACCAGTTGTCTTGTTATGTTTTGTTTCTTAAGTTTAAGGGGTTTATTACCAAAATCTTATAAAACAATTTCAGAAACTGTATATCAACATGGCACAGCCTATAGCTTGCTTTTGTTTTCACTGCACAAAAGTGAAGCTTGAGACACCTAATAACTAAGAAGACAGTTTTCTAGCTAGTTTGCTTTTATCATGGGATCACTGTGGGCATAAGATTACTATTGCAGTGAGTAACACACTTTTTTTTTTTTTTTTACAGGGACAGAGAGAGAGTCAGAGAGAGGGATAGATAGGGACAGACAGACAGGAACGGAGAGAGGTGATAAGCATTAATCATTAGTTTTTCATTGCCGTTGAGACACCTTAGTTGTTCATTGATTGCTTTCTCACATGTGCCTTGACGGCGGGCCTTCAGCAGACCGAGCAACCCCTTGCTGGAGCCAGCGACCTTGGGTCTAAGCTGGCGAGCTTGGGGTCTCGAACCTGGGTCTTCCACATCCTAGTCCGACACTCTATCCACTGTGCCACCGCCTGGTCAGGCGAGTAACACAAATTTATTGGTTTTATACAACTTGAGATTTTTAAAAAAGTAAATTATCAAGTACATTTATCTTATTTTAAAAGCAAAGGATGGTCAATTTAAAATGCACTACCCCCTTTTTCTAATACTTAGATTAAAACAAATTAATAAAAGTTGAAAATTGAAAATCGTGACAGGAGATAACTTCCTTTTACAGATAGTGTCAAGAGAGGCAGAAAGCTCTCACTGATGTAGGTGTGAAATAAATTATTTCAAGGGAAAAAATCCCAAATGCCTTGTGGAAAAATATACAACTCTACTTCAAAACATGCTATTTACTCCCTGCCAAAGACAGTTTTATTTGAAGTCTTCTATCTGTAATTAGAGTCTAATTAGCCATAAAAAGGTTAGTGCATATATAACCTTTCAAAATTAAACAAAAGCCACAAAAATGCAGCCATAAATCCTAAAGAATTATCTATTTCAAGTGCTTATTTCCAGATAAGAATGTTAATTTTCATGTCAACAAACAAGACCACAAGTAGATCCATTGTGTTGGAGGATTTTAATGCTGCCACTGGTCTTGCTTCCCCAAGTCTGAAATCAGATACCACTGGTAAAGCATAGAGGAAGCCATGAAGCGAGTAGGAGAAGCATAGTCCCTAATTTCGGCTGCTACAGAACCAGATAAGAGAGAAGAGAAATGAGGGCACTCAAAATCAAGATGGCGCTTCAAGAGGAGGACTTCCTGTCTGCCAGGCACAGGTGGTTAAGAAGCAGATCAAAAAGGAGATCACATTCTAAGTCAAGGAGTAGGCAATGATCTGGAAGTCCAGGACAGAGATCTCATTCCAGATAGAGAGGTAGAAGGTCAAGGAGTACATCAAAAACCAGAGACAGAAAGAAAGAAGAACAAGAACAGAAACATTCCGTAACACCACCAGAAGGTTATAATAGCACAGCCAGACAGTCTGGAAGTGCAGGCAGAGAGAAACGGTGACCAAGAAGCAGGAGCAGCACAGCACCTGCTAAAACACCTGGTCTCCGAAAACTCTCTCGCTCACCATCCCCTAGGAGGCATTAAAAGGACCAGGGGAATGATAAAGACAAAGAAGCAGAGATGAAAGAGAATGATCAACAAGCAAGAAGAAGAAAAGATAAGGATCAGGAAAGAAAATCACAGAGTGATAGAGATGTAAAAGTGACATGGGATTATGATGAAGAGGAATGGGTATAACAGCTAGAAGGAGAAATCGACAGAACGGGTTCCCTTAACACAAAACGTGTTCTGTGGAAAGAGAACAACTGGTGACTCACTAGGAGAATCCAGAGTGAATGGGGATGATTGATCATCATGAAGAAAATATGGGTATGAGTGACTGAGCAGGGCTGCTGTGAAAACCCAGCCGAACACATGTCATTCCTTTGTGTGATTTAAAAAAAAATTTATAACAGTTTTTTTATTAAGTGAGAAGCAGGGAGACAGACTCCCGCATGTGCCCGGACCAGGATCCACCCAACAAGCCCTCTACAGAGCTATGCTCTGCCCATCTGGGGCCACTGTTCCATTGCTCAGCAATCAAGCTATTTTAGCTCGTGAGGTGAGGCCATGGAACCATCTTCAGCACCCAAGGCCAATTTCTTTGAACCATTAGAGCAGTGGTTCTCGAACTTTTTGAAGTTGGGGGTAGTGTAAACAATCCAGCACCACAGCTTAACAGCCTTTTGCCACCTAATCAGGCAAATGAGATGGGGGGTTGGGCAGACTGTCAGTTTACAGCCAATTCCCCACACCTCTGTTCCCCAAAAATCTAAACTGCAAAAACCCTGTTTTTTGGTCCCCGACAAGCACATATTTCTCTGGAATACCGTAGGGCACACCTGGAAATCTGCTAGGGCGCACCAGTGCACTCTGCCGCACACTTTGAGAACCCCTGTATTAGAGCCATGGCTGCAGGAGGAGAAGAGAGAGAGGGGAGGGGGATGGGTAGGAAAGCAAATAGTCATTTCTCCTGTGTGCCCTGACCAGGAATTGAACCTGATACTTCCACACACCAGGCAATGCTCTACTGCTGAGCCAGCTGGCCAGGACCTTTGTGTGATTTCTTAATGCTGCGTTTGTTCATCTCAAACCTTATATGTGGACAGCTCTGAGTTATAAATGGTTATAAAACTCCTGATATATTATTTACATCCAAAAGGTTTTAGAAAATGATACGTGGGTAATTAATTCTTTTTTTTTTTATTCAGTGAGAGTGGGGGAGGTAGAGTCAGACTCCCACATGTGCCCTGACCATGACCCACCCAGCAGACCCATTGGGTGATGCGCTGCCCCTCTGGGACCTTGCTCTGTTGCTCAGCAACCAAGTTCTTCTTAGTGCCTGAGGTGGAGTCCATGGAGCCATCCTCAGCACCCAGGGCCTACTCGATCCATCGAGCCATGGCTGCAGGAGGGGAAAAGAGAGAGAAGTGAGAGGGGGAGGGGTGGAGAAGCAGATGGGCACTTCGTGTGCCCTGACCAGGAATCGAACCCTGGACATCCATATGCTGGGCTGACGCTCTACCACTGAGTCAACTGGCCAGGGCCATCAATTCTTGACATACTGAAATCTGAGTTACCAAGTAGTTCTACCGTTTTGCTTCATAACAAAATAAAAAGCTGGGTGCATCTATAGCAGGCATGAGTTGTTCATGTTGTATGATCTCCTTTATTAAATACAATCACTTATAGTATTTGTAGAATCTGACTCATTGCCATAACAGAGCCATGTAGGGAATGCACTGATTGCATGTTAATTGTGGCACCTGTTTTTTTAATGCGTTCAAGTCTATTAAAACTAATGAATAATAATTTTATAACAAAATATATCAGGTTGGAGGAATAAAAGGATCACTAAAGAGTATGATATTTGGAATTCACATTAGAGGTAGGAATTAGATATCAGATAAGGGGGATATGAGGAATCCTAGAAAAATAGTCATAATTACATAATATCTGAAATTTACTTCAGAGCAGTGAAGGAGAGGAGGGGAGAGGGTGAGTTTAGATGAGGCAGGGCTGCCAGGAGTTGAACATTGTTGGTACATGGAAGTTCATAATATTCTGCCTACTTTTATATACGTTTATATAAATCTGTAATAAAAAGGCAAAAGAAACAGTTATACACATATTCCTTAGCCCTTATGTGTGGAAGAAAACACAATAGATCTCAAAGAAATGAGACTGCAGGCTACTAAGATATTTTGCTAGAAGGAAGATATTGACAGTATGTGGTAGTTGCTTTGTTTAGGGATGCTTCCTATCATCAGATGTATCATTGGTAACATAAAAAAAAGTGCTCGACTAAAGAAACTCCTGATTAGGGATTTGATCCATACTTAATAGGTCTCTTCCATTGCTGACCATTTTATGGGGCAATTTACCATCCTAATGAAACAGTCTTCTGATGGAACAGCCTAATAGAGGCAGGGAAACTAGACAAATGACTCGATTTTCTGGAACCTACAACAAAACATCCAGTGCAGACTGTAGTGTGGATTGAAGAGCCAAAATATTGCCTTTCTTTGTCTGTCAGAACCCTCTGGGATCAGAGACATATGGAATCTGCCCTTAGCTACTATATCGGTTCCATTTATAGACTGCAAGCTACAAAATCATGGGGCCCCCCAAGGACTCATATTGGTTATCACTTATTTTCCTGTGGTTTCCCCAGAAGCACAGCGCACTGTGTTCCATGATGTGCATACTTCCCTAGTCACAAACCTAATTAACTCTCAGGAATCAGAGGAAACAATCTCATTAATATTTGTCAGGGGAATTCTAGTAAAGCAGGAGGGGTAGTTTCAGGAACCAAGACACCAGACCCGAAGTCAATTTGTGCCAAACTACATAGGTGCTGAAACTTGGAATTCAATTTCTTGTCTGGGGCTTTGAATCCTGATCTGCCTGGATGAGTCGGGATCCTTAGAGGGAGCTGAAGTACCCAGTTTGCCACTGGGACAGCCACTCCTTGTATTGGGTAGGGCACTGCATGAGAGAGCAAGATGGCTTCTCCTTTGAATCATCTCATCTCTGGGAGATTTGAGGAAGCTGCAGGTTTGGTCTAGGCTAGAGATCCCCGGGAAGAATTCTGTTGAGGGATACTGACTATCTGGAAAAGTCACTGTTAGACTCTTGCTATAGTCGTGACAAAAAGTGACAAGAAAGAACTCGGAATTGAGGCACCAAATGTGAATAGACACTTCCATTCCCACCAGCTCTAGGGAATGGTTAACGTGCTCACCAAACAGGGAAAGCTGGAAGAGCTGGACTATGTGGCGGGAGAAACCAACAGTGAAGTGCAAAGATCAGAAATCTCCAGCTTAACTTGGACTCTCTCTAGAGGAGAGTGGATGAAATGCTGTTAGAACAAGATTTTTCTGATGCTGTGTGATAATCAGCCTTATTGGGAAATGCATATAGACCCAAGTTAAATTTAGGGCCAGGTTTTGGCGTATTTCAAAACTTTCTTAAAGGAAAAAGAAAAAAAGCCTAGACACTGTAAAGCCCTTCTGTTTTAGCCATTAATCTATCACTTAGATTGAGTCTTCTCCCTGTCCTTTCAGCTGATCAGTCACACTGCACAGTATGTTCCTGTAACCAAGGCATCATTAGGGAAGTGGGTGACCATTAGTGTTACTTCTGCAAACTACTTCAGGCAGATAAAAAGTCTGTCTCCTGTAGTGCTCCGAGGATTGTACGGATCCTGAGTGTTATAGCATCAAACCACCCCCTCAGTCCCTGCCACTAATCCATCAAGACCCCATCTGAGGCAAGATTTGAATGATTGCCTGTGTGACATGCCAGCAAGGACCTAGGGAGCTCTGTGCAGGTACAGCACTGTCCTTGCAGGGTGGCTTCTCCTCAGGGAGCCAGGGGCTTTTTGCCATGCCTCTCTGTGATGGAAGTGCTGGCCTGTACTGTCCGGCACGCTAGCCAATCAACATGTGTGGCTGTGAAGTTTTAATTTGAATTAATTAAAAACTCAACACATCAGTAATACTAGCTGCATTTCAGGTGCAAGATAACTACGTGGCTAGTGGCTTCCATACTGGACAGCACAGATGTAGGACATTTTCACTGTCGCAGAGAGTTCTTGTGGATAGCACTGCTCAGTCTCACAAGTCAGCAAAGTGTGGCTTGTGGGTGAAATTCAGCCCACCTTCTATGACTGCAAATAAAGTTATATTGGAAGACAGCCACGCCCATCCTTTTATATATTATCTGCGGATACTGTCACACTACATGGGCAGGGTTGAATAGTTGGCAACAGAGAGACCACCTGGCCCACAAAGTTCAAAGTATTGACTCTCTGGACCTTTACAGAAAATGTTTGCCAACCCTGCTCTATACTGTTTTCCCAGAAAAAATATACATGGCTACCTGTAAAATTTTACATCCAACTTTAGTAAATATGTAAACCCCCTTCCATCCACGTAAACCAAGCTCAGGTTACAAGCTTCTGTGCTAGTTTCATTTTTATAGAATCTTCAGGTTCCAGTTTCATCCTACTGAAACCTACACATGCTAGATATTTATGATTTCAAGAGATCATAAACATCTTTTAAAAATAATACCATACGGAGTTCAGCATTATATGTACTTCCACACAGCATCGCTGGTATTCTTTGGGTTTCACTGACAAGTCCACCATCGTTTAAGAATCAGACAATTGCCACTACTTTAAATAAACCTCTCTCCTACTTTTAACTCTTCCTCTAAGACTGGATTCAATGGCTCTTTGTTATACTCACTACCTAGACCATTTGTTATCTATAGAAAGTTGTCAAAATCCTCACTAGTTCCCACCTTTCCCAATTCTTGCAGTCTTCAGCAATAAAACACCTGCACTTAGCCTTCTCCTTCACTAGCTGTTCTGCTCATGCACAAGTAAGTACGTGCCCATCCTGCTGCCCAGTCACACTTTCTGATCTGCCACCTGAAGATTCCAGAGCACTGCTTTGCAGTTTCTATTTCTATTTCTAACCATACTAGTTAGAAAACAATTAGCTTGTGCGCCTGCACACACACATGCCCATACTTACCTAGACATTCTCGGACTTTAGCTTAAGTACCTGATTTAATTAGCCAAGAGAACAAATGTCATCTGAAGCCAGAGGGTGGGAGGGCACACCAGGGACAGAGATGATCGCAAAGGCAGTATGTCTCACAATGGCTCCCTTAAGCCCCCAGAGTCCCTAGCGGTAACACACTGGTCTTTCCAATTCCGAAAAGCCAAGTCTTGCTCTTTCACCTTTTATGCTAACAATTTTCATCGCCACCCAGATAGAACATAATCTGACAGTCTTTGTGCTGCTATTTAAGGGACTTTTGACAGTTAGACCCTCCTGCTTATTTGTGATATTTTGTTTTGTTTTTTTAAACAAATTTAGCATCAGCACGATTTGAGTATCTTCATTCATTCAGTGTCATTCTTTTTTTCTTTAATTCATCAAGTACCTGCTACTTCCAGGAATAGTTCTAAATGTTGGAGCTATGCCAGTGGGGGGAGGGGACTGCTGGAAAGAAAGATGTTGCCTGGGTAATAATGTTTACATTCCACTGGAAGATACTGAAAATAAATTAGTAAAAAAAAAATAGACATGTAATATGAACTAAGATAGTGTTAAGTATTATGGGAAAAATTAAGTAGGCAGGTAGGCAAGGGATAAAGGGTGATGGGAGTACACTTACTTGCATATGTAAGAAAGTAGCCAGAGCAAAGTCAAGGACATGAGACCAGCCAGGAGGACATGACTGGATCTGTCCAGCAGGAGTGGACGGGTGAATGGGGTTGGTGAGTTATGGTCCTGGGAGAGAAGGAATTCTTGGTGTTTCTCTTTCCTGGAGCTACATATAGTGAGGGGCTCTGATCTATATTTCAGTCTGGAACAAAGGAAAATAGAATGTGGAAACTGACCAAATTCTTTTATAGTAATTAAATAGAGTTAAATCTACTAATTTCTGATTTTTCACTAGTGCTAGCTATAAAATTCAATTAGTACAGCGATCTCCAATCTTTTTCATCTCATGGCACACATAAACTAATTACTAAAATTTTATAGCACACCAAAACTTACATTATATTTTTTGCCAAGCTGACAAGAAAATAGGTATCATTTTGATTGTTTTATAAAAAATAGTAATAATAATTGTAACTACCTACCCTTTTTTCTCCAAAGTGACTTTTAAAAAAATCAGGTACCTATACTTGTGTACAAGGATTTCTGGTACCAAGAATTAACCAATCAGATGCAACCTTATTATGCAACATAGCCAATAAGATGTACCTCTGCTATATGACATATACAGATAGATAGATAGATAGATAGATAGATAGATAGATAGATAGATAGATAGATAGATAGATAGATAGATATAGATATATGTATGGTTCACAATAGGACATTCACATAGACTGCTATTGTTGTGTTGGCTGTTGTCATTTTTTTTATTCAGTTAGAGGAGGGGAGGCAAAGAGACAGACTCCTGCAAGCACCCCCAACTGGGATTCACCCGGCAAGCCCACTAGGGGGCGTTGCTCCGTTGCTCAGCAACTGAGCTCTTCTTTGTGGAGGCCATGGAGCCATCCTCAGCGCCTGAAACCAACTCACTCCAATCGAGCCATGGCTGCAGGAAGGGGAGAGAGACAGAGAAGCTAGAGGGGGCGTGGTGCAGAAGCAGAGGGTGCTTCTTCTATGTGTCCTGACTGGGAATCAAACCCAGGACATCCACACACCGGGCCGATACTCTACCACTGAGTCAAATGGCCAGGCTGTTGTCATTTTTTTATTTGACAATCTAAGGAAAAAGAGATCAGTGCCCCTGACTAAATAGTAAGGTATTGCATGTTTTAAAAATTCTTGTAGCACACCAGTGTACCATTGCACACTGATTGAAAACCATTGAATTAGTAGAATAATGAAGAATAATTGACATTTTTTGCTGATAATTCATTGAAACACATTGTTTAAAAATAAATAGATGTGCTTCACCTGGCTTGATAAATTTCTTATTTTAAGTGAGATTTGTGGAAAGGTGAGGGAGAGAGTCAAAGTTTTGTGTTTGGCATGGATAATTAGAGAAATATAACTGTGGCAGAACATAGCAGTACTGTATATATACTTGAAAAACAAAGAAGCAAGTAAGGAAACACTAAACAAACAAAAACAGAAATCAGAAAACAGGATAAAAGACATAAGACCTAACAACATTTATGATAATGCCAGTGAATTAAAGTTCACTACTAGATGACAAAGACTTTTATCTAAAACAAAATTACCTAAAACATAGTGACACAAAAGATTTATAAATACAAGAATAGTGAAAAATAGGACAAAAATAAAGCAGAAATATATTTTAAATCACAAAAGGCAAATAAAAGAGGAGAAATAACAGGAGTGGCAATATTAGTACTAGTTAGAATAAAACTCAAGAGAAAACAATTTTGGCTAAAGAGGATGGTTTTAAAAGGTGTGATCAACAACCTGACCAGGTGGTGGCGCAGTGGATAGAGCGTCGGATTGGGATGAGGACAGGCCCAGGTTCGAGACCCCGAGGTCGCCAGCTTGAGTGTGGGCCCATCTGGTTTGAGCAAAAAGCTCGCCAGCTTGAGTCCAAGGTCGCTGCCTCGAGCAAGGCCCACGGTCAAGGCACATAAGAGAGAGCAATCAATGAACAACTAAGGTGTCAAAACGAAAGACTGATGATTGATGCTTCTCATCTCTCTCCATTCCTGTCTGTCTATCTCTCTCTGTCTCTGTAAAAAAATTAAAAAAAAAAGGTGTGATCAACAATAAATGTGTAATATACTATAACATAGCATCTCTGTGAGAAGACAAATGCTGGAAAGAAACACAACAGTAGAAAAATTAGCATATCATCTTTAGTCTTCAGTAAGTCATGGAGTCAAAAATAAGCAGTATTTAAATATGCTCAGTAAGATTAATTTGAAAGCTTATATAACAAACTCTGCCCTACAGGTGATTGTATCTTCTTTTCAAATGTCCATGGATCATCTGTAAAAAAAAAAATTTAACCTTAATAAATTTTAAAAATGAACTTTTAGTACAATAAAACCCAGGGTTAAAAATTTTTAAAGTGTAGACCAAAACATCACTTATTTAAGAGAAAACCTTAAATAAATATTAGATGTTAGAGAAAACGGAAAGTTTGAATACAGTTTACAAAAAAAATAATGGCAGTGCAAAAACAACATAGCTGAAAAGTGATTAAAATATATAAATACATTATTTTCTGGAAATGGTCAAGGTGTATGTAAAGATTGAAGGAAGGTCGATTAGTAATAAATTCTGAATGCAAAAGCAAAAATACAAAGAACCTTAAAGCTCAATTCAGACAACAAATCCATAGCCTTGAAAGCTTTCATCATTTAATGAGAGAGAATGAAAATAGGCTACCTATGAAATTAGAATTCAGGTAAAAAAAAAATCAAAAAAGCAAAATGTACTTAAAGAAAGTGAAGCAGAAAATAAAAGGGAGTATAACTGGAAATTTAAAAACCAGTCACACATGAATATATTCAGTTGTTTGTTGAAAAAGACGTTTGCCTTTGACAACTCTATTAGAAGGGGGAAACTAACAGAACTTGGTATAAGAAAAGTATGTAATAGGTGAGAAAGTTTTTTAACAAGGGTATACTTTGTGCTATGCACTTAGTGTGAAAATTCAACAAAATTTATGATTTTCTAGAAGACTATAAATAGTCAAAATTATATAAAACTAGACAGAACTATAAGCTTAGAAAGTTTAAGCTGTCAAAGTTTTAAGTTGCCAAAGAATTTTCTCCAAAAAGGGGTTTTTACTGTTTTAGAAATAGGCTAAAAAAATAAACTTAATGAACAAATATTTCACATGATATATATAAAGTGGCCCAGATCACAGAAAATATTTAAAAGCATCTCAATTTGTATTGCAAAGCTCATATAACCCAGTTACCCAAACCTAACCTGATGCGTTAAAACACACATACACCCCAAACTAACATACCAGTCTTAATCATAAACAGAAATATGACAGTCTGAAACAAAGTTCTATAAGGGTCGTATGAGGGTTATTCAAAGAACGTGCACACAGTTTGCCATTATATCTATTAATATAAACCATGGGGTCTAAGAAGAGTAGTTGAATGATCATTTCTATAGATTACAGAAAAAAATATTTGATAGTACTTAATATCTACTCATTAAAAAAAACTCTTAACTCGATAGAGGAGGATGCTTCCTTAACACAATAGCAATAGCTGTTATTCAGTACAGTCATTCCCACGAAAACCAGAATCAAAACAGAGATGCCTGCCAGTCATTGTAAGATAAGGCTATCTATCATTGTATTCCTGAAAAACCCTAAGCCACTAGAACAAGAAGAAACATTAATAAAGTATACAGTTATAAAGCCAACATACACAAAATTAATAGGTAATGATTCTATTTGTAGGATATTCAGGAACAGACAAATCTCTGGTGATAGGAATCAAAACAGTGGTTGCACCTGACCAGGCAGTGGCGCAGTGGATAGAGCATCGGGCTGGGATGCGGAAGACCCAGATTCAAGACCCGTAATGGCAACGACAAACTAATGATTGATGCTTCTCATCTCTCTCCGTTCCTGTCTGTCTGTCCCTATCTATCCCTCTCTCTAACTCTCTGTCCCTGTAAAAAAAGAACAAAACAAACAAACAAAAAACCAGTGGTTGCTCTGAGAGAAAGTATTGCCCCAAAAGGATAGAGTTGCTGGGGTTATGGAGATGTTTTGGATCTTGATTGGAGTGATGATCAATGGATATATACTGCACTTTTAGATATGTGCCTTTTACTATATGTAAATTGCAGTCATACAGTATGTAGCCTTTTAGACTAGCTTCTTTTACTTAGCAATATGCTTTTAAGGCTCCTCCATATCTTTTGTGGCTTGAAAACTCATTCTTCTTATCATTGAATATAATATTCTTGTATGGATATACCACTGTTTCTGCATTCATTCACCTATTAATAGCATTTTGGTTGCTTTCAGTTTGGGGCAATTATGAATAAAGCTCCTTTAAGCATTCATGTGCAGGTTTTATGTAGACACACATTTTCAACTCATTTGGATACATAACTGGGAGCACAATTGTGAGATCATTATGGTAAGAGTATGTTTAAGCTTTTTAAGAAACCACCAAATTGTCTTCCTAAGTGCCTGTGCTATTTTGCATTCCCTCCAGCAAGGAATGACAGTTACTGTTTCTTCAGATCCTAGTCAACATTGGTATTGTCAGGTCTTTTTGGACTTTAGCTATTCTAATAGCTGTGTGGTAGTATTTATTGTTGTTTTAATTTGCAGTTGCCTAACAACATATGATGAGCATCTTTTTATATTCTCATTTGCTATCTGTATGGCTTCAATGAGGTTTCTGTTCA
The DNA here is from genome assembly GCA_037038555.1 of Rhynchonycteris naso. NCBI lineage: Eukaryota > Metazoa > Chordata > Mammalia > Chiroptera > Emballonuridae > Rhynchonycteris > Rhynchonycteris naso. The sequence goes on along the minus strand of CM073004.1, from coordinate 42,390,289 downwards.
GATATATTGTCTATTTTTATTATCATTATTATTATTATTGAGTATTGAGAGTTATCTGTGTATTTTAAATACAAGTCCTTTATAAAAAGTCCCACCTTTGGAAAACAGAGAATACCTCTCAAGACGAAAGACCCAATGTGTGCTGTTTCTCTTGATCATGCATGCCCACACCTTTTCCTACCATCTCCTTCCCCAGGTGCATTCTTTCTGCTTTCTTTTTCCTAAATCCCAAGGGCCCTTTTCTTGTCTCTATAACTCATTTCCTTAGCCCACACAGCCTATCTGGCTCATTTCTTCCATGGCTCATTCTACCTCTATGACTTTATAAATAAACTTTTGCTTGTATTTGAAAAAAAAAAAGCCTGGCCTGTGGTGCATAGTGGATAGTGTCAACCTGGAATGCTGAGGTTGCCAGTTCAAAACCCTAGGCTTGCCTGGGCAAGGCACATATGACAAGCAAATACAGTGAACAACTAAAGTGAAGCAACTGTGTGTTGACACTTCTCGCTTCCTGTCTCTCTGTCTCTCTCTCTGTAGAATCAATCAATCAAATCTTTAAAATATATATATATATATATATATACACACACACACACACACACACACACACACACACACACACACGCAGTCTTGGGTTATGAATGAGGTTGGTTCTGTAGGTTTGAATTTATATGCACGAAAAAGTAAAAATAAATACTATGTTAAGATAAACATCTGTTTAATTTGAATTTAATAAGTAAATATACCTGTTTCAACTTACATACAGATTCAACTTAAGAACAAGCCTACAGAACCTATCTCATTTGTAACCCAGGGACTACCTATATATATAAATATTTTCTTCCAGTCTGTAGCTTTCTATTCTCTTAACAATCTTTCTCAGAGTAAAATTTTTTTTTTCTTTTCCAAGTGAGAAGAGGGAAGATAGAGAGACTCCTGCATGTACTCTGACCAGGATCCACCTAGGAACCCCTGTCTGGGGCCAATGCTCTGCCCATCTGGGGCCATGCTGGCAACCAAACTATTTTTAGCACCTGAGGCAGAGGCTCTACGGAGCCATCCTTAGCACCGAGGGTTGATGCACTCAAACCGATCAAGCCATGGCTGTGGGAGTGGGGAAGAGAGAGAGATAGAGAAAAGGGGGAGGGATAGAGAAGCAGATGGGCACTTCTTCTGTGTGCCCTGGCCAGGAATCGAATTCAGGACATCCACACGCCAGGCCAACACTCTACCACTAAGCTGACCAGCCAGGGCAGTAGAAGTTTTTTAACTTTAACTAAGTCCAACTTTTTTTTTTCTTCATGGATTGTGTTTATTGTGTTATATCTAAAAACTCATCAGAAAAACCCAAGGTCACCTGATTTTCTCCTATGTTAACTTTTAGAAGTTTTATAGTTTTGTGTTTTACATTTAGGTCTATGACCCATTTTAAGTTAATATTTTTGAAAGTTGTAAGATCTATGTCTAGATTCATTTTTTTGCAAATGGATATTCAGTTGGTCCAGTACCATTTGTTGAAGAAAAATAAAATCTCCTCTCCATTGAATTGCCTCTGTTCTTTTGTCAAATATCAATTGATTATATTTGTGTGAGTCAATTTCAGGACTCTATGCTGTCCCATTGATCAATTAGTCTATTCTTTAACCAATACTATACTGTCTTGATTCCTAGATTGTATAGTAAGTCTTTTAGTCAGATGACGGCAGTCTTTTGACTTCGTCAGCATTGTGTAAGCTACTGTCTTTTGTCTTTCCTTATAAACTTTAGAATCAATCTATTAATGCACAAAATAACTTGCTCTGGGATTTCAATTGGGAGTCTGTTAATTGGGAAGAACTGAAATCATAACAATCTTGAGTCTTTTTATCCATGAATGTGGACTATCTCTTCATTTATTTAGATCTTCTTGGATTTCTTATATCAGAGTTTGTGGTTCTCCTAATGTGTATATCATTTATGTATTTTGTTAGACTTATACTTAAGTACTATATTTCTTTTGGGAGGAGATGCTAATATAAATGGTGTGTTTTTAATTTTAAATTCCAATTATTCACTGCTGGTATATAGGAAAAATAATTGACTTTTATAATATATTAACCTTGCTTATTACTTCCAGGAATTTTTTGCTATTGTCATAGTGTGTGGGGTTTTCATTTGTTTATTCATATATTTGTTTTGTAGAATCTTTGGGGTTTTCTGCATTGACAATTATGTTATCTGCAAACAGATTTGTTTCTTCCCAATCTATATACCTCTTGTTTGTTTTTTCTTGCCTTATTGCACTAGCTAGGCCTTCCAGTACAATGTTGAGTAGCAGCAGTGAGAGGGAAAATCCTTGCCTGTTTCCCAATCTATATGTAAAGTATACCTCAATAAAATAATAAAAGACTAATAGCTCTCCTGCATACCAGCAATGAACATCTAGAACATAGAACATAAGAGGAACTATTTCCTAATGACAACACACATATACACAGACAGCTGAATTTAAATAAATGGCCAATACCGAAACAAAGAAAACTACAAAACTGAGGGACATAAAAGAAGATTTGAATGAATGAACACATTAAATTCTATCTCAAGGGAAGATCTGATATTGCACAAACTTCCCCAATTAGTTTATAACCTTACTGGAATCCAAATCAAAATTCTAACTACAGACTTTTTATTAATCTGTAGAAAATAGTTTAAAGTTCATCTGGAAGTATAAACAAGCAAGAGTAGTGAGAACATTTTTGAAAAATAAGAGTAACAAGAAGGGACTTTCTCTGCAAAAACCAAAACATGTCATAAAAACATACTAATTAAAATACTGTGTTGCAAGTGCAAAAAGCAGACATAGTAAAGAAACAAATGAGATGGCCCAGAAACAGTCTCCAGTATATTTAAGAATTTAAAAGATAGTAAAGGTAGCATCTCAAAAACTGGGGAGAGGGTAATTCAGTAAATGACTGAGGGAATTAACTGGGTATTTGGAAAAAATAAATTAGAGCCTCGCCACACACAGTATATGAAAGTAAATTGCCAGGGAAGTCAGCTGTTGTTCTTAGGTTCCCTAGGAAAGGGGCCATAGCAGGGTCTGTTGGCTGTGGGAGGCTCAGCGCAGAGACAGTGAGCACTCAGGAAGAACAGAGAGGCAGTCAAGCTGCCGTGCAGTTCACACGGAGCTGTGGAGCTGGGATAGGCCTTCAGAGTTGTCTTAAACTGAGACAAGGGCCTTTGTACCCTGGTATCCACCAGGTGTTGGATGTGGGTTCGCCCTGGAGGGGCACAATATTGGGGGAGGCGACTCCCATTGACCAAGGGAAATGCTGGGAGAGGCAGTCAGCTGGGAGCCAGTTGAGCGGAGGACAGCCTCGTTCTTGAACAGGGGCTCTGAGTGGCCCACAGCACTACCCACTACGTAGTTAAATGCAAAAGAGCATCGTACAAACAAACAGAGGGAAATATTGATCAATATCTGCAATGATGGGGTTGAGAAGAACTGTCTCTTTGCGTGGTATTTTTCGAATCATATTGAAAAAGTTGTAAAATGGCTCTTGTGACCATTCATTTAATCAAGGTGGGGAGTGTGAGGGAAGAGAGAGCCCTCGGAAAAGCCGCCAGCATCACGGATGTAAGTGACCTCCCCTGCCTGCAAGGCTGGACGTCCGAAGGACTGGCCTTTCCTGCTAGTGTTGCCTTGCTCAAAGCCCTGGGGAACAGAGCTTGTTGGCCGTGGTTTGTGGCCTAAGCTGTTTGCGCCTGTGAGACCCTCAGGATTACTTCACATCTGTGCCTGGTGGGGAGGAGCTGATTTTTCCGTCAAACTCAACATGCTGGTAAGAAACCATGGGCTTCAGGGAATAGTCTTCCATTGGCCCCTACTTCTCTTTGCAATTGTACCTCCCTGGGTGTACACCCTCAGGGTTAATAATAATTCTGATAACAGCAGCCACATGACTAGCAGACACTGAGAGAAGCACTTTTTTATATCATCTCAGCAGGTCTTCATACATCTCCATTTTACAGATGAAGGAAGTGACTGAGTTGCAAGGATCACACAGCTGAACACACTCTCATGAGCTGCCTCGATGTGAATTATGATATGTCTGATTCCAAAGCCCTCACTCTTTCTACCGCCACCACTTCCTGTCAGGCTCCATTCAAGGGGACAGGCTATGGAGACTACAGGTGGCGGACTTAGTGTGCAGCTATCATTAGATCAGTGATTCTCAGTCTTGGCTTCACATTAGAGTAAGGTGACCAGACGTCCCTCCCTTTAACAATTTGTCCCGTGTCCCATGGCATTTTAATAAAGTCCCGATTTAAAATATATATATTACAATACTATTTTTGCATTCTATGAAAATTTGTTTTTGCTCCATATAGACCAAATTTTTAATTAAGGATCCCCCCCCCCCCCGTCAATGATGTCCTGCTTTACCAATTTTTAAATCTGGTCACCTTACTTAGAGTCATCTGGGGAGATTTTAAAAATTCCCTTGGTTCTAGTGAGAAGCGATGGTGAGAACTAGAGTACAAAGTTGGTGTCATCTTAAGAGTTAACGTTACCTCCTTCCTGAGTTTTGAGATTGCATCATTGGATGATCCTGTGACTACTTTGAGTAGTTTATTTACAACTTAATTTTCATATTAACATAAATGGTAACTGAACAACAGAGAACATAACAGCTTAAGTTGACTTAGAAATTTTAGGTGCTACAATGCATCTTCATGGATGGTGGGGAGTCATAGTCTGAACAGAATTTAAAAACCTAGGTTCAAGTTTTAGCTCTGCCACTTAACCACCTGTGCAATCTTGATGTTAAAATTTATCCTTAAACTGAAGGAAGCCAACTAGATTTTTTCACAGCAGAATGGCATGCTGGAGGTAAGGATAACCTCTTTCCAGAATACTGGAAAGCTAGAGACAAAGATGTTGTTCAAGGGATATTGATAATGCTGCCTTCACCCAGCCACCCCAACTCCCATGATTTTAATATAGGGAGAGCAATCTGATGCTTATTTGGGCTTAAGAGTTTGGTAGCCTGTTCTTTGTCAGAATTTCTTAAATGGAAGCATATATCCTGCTCACAAAAATTTGGGGATATTTCGAAATAAATATGCAGCGATAAAATATCCCCAAAATTTTGTGAGCAGTGTACACTGTTAGTTCTTCCAAAACAAAGATGTAAGATCTAAGCCTGGCAGAGCAGTGACATACATCTAGTGGGACCTCAAATATCAGAAAGATCCTGTCCATTAGGGAACCGAAAGGCAGGGAGACCCAGGCCAGGATTGCTGTATCTGTGTCTGCCCTACTCAGTCTTCTCATCTCTGACTCCATTGAGTAGGGCCTTAATCTAATGTGAAGTGGGTGTGTGGGGTCTGCGTCAGCTTTGTCACCCTCACGCTTCTAGATTGACAGAGAAGGACTAAGTGTGGGATGTGAATTGGGAGAAAGGTGGAACATTGGGAAAAAGAATCACTTCTTACACAGATGGCGGCAGCTTAGGAGCCAGCCAAGGATCTTGTTTTGTCTCTTCCTGTTGCTCTGTGCAGGCTGTCCCTTTCAGAAAAATAATAGTGTGTCTTGTCTACTATTCATTTTAATCATACAGCCCATTTCCCAAACTCCTCTACACAAGCACCAGGCAGACACGCGAACACTCTTAGATTTTGTTCCTTGACATTCTGGAGACGCATTGATTTGCCTGTGTCCTTTAGGTTGCTTAGCAATGAGACCACAGGAGGCAGGGTGAGCAGCGTGGAATTTCCCAAGTGGCTCTTGCTTCTCCCTGTTGGTTTGTTTCCACCCTCTGCTTGAGCTTGTTTTCGCCATCTCATGCCTCTGTGAAGCATTGATCTGTTTTCATGCTACAAGACTCCTGTCTGTGCCCATTCTGTTGTGAACCACCTCAAAGCCTTTTTGAGATTATCAAAAGCATACATACATCAGAAACAAATGACATCAATTTGGACCCCCATGCCTGTGTCGAGGAGCATGTATGGCATATACCTCATCAGGTTCACACCAGGGAAGCTCTGAGCTGGGGACGCATCTGGAGCTGCAGACTCCTAGAAGCCACCCAAGACATCTGGCCAAGCATCTCATAGACTCCTGCCATGCTCGAGGGGCACAGAAGGATGAGCTGGCACCCAGAGCCTCACTTCACTCAGCCCTGTCTCCAGGGGAGTTTTGCCAAGAAGCTTGTTTACTACATTAGTTTGTACAGAATAGAAATATTAAGGCTCTGATACCGAATTCTAGCAGCACAGTTGTGACCCGGGAGGACGGCAAGAACAGGGGTGGGGTTAGGCAGAGCTGGGTCTGAACCTCAGACAGGAGGCTCAGAAGTTCAGTCACCAAGAGAGGTGGCCCACAGTGCAGTGCTTTTCCTGCCCCTTCCCACATGCACCACACCTCACTAGATCCCTGTATCCCCGCCCTGCAGAGAGAACCTGGCAAGCCAGCCCAAAGGGCTGTTTAAGGAGCCAAGCAGCCTCCTTTACTATAGCGGTAGTTTGTCAGATCTTACTTTAAATGTCATATAACCATTTTTACTCAGATATAAATTTCTAATTTTTGCTTTTTCCTTTACACGTTCCTTTGGCATATGTGGTAAGCACATGTTTTTAAAAACTAGCTATAGTTCAATTCTGATTTTCTTACTTTAAAATGATCAGCCCATTACATTCTCATGCATTATTCATTATGGAAACCATAGGATCCTTTCTGAGCTCACAGCAGGGAGGACAAGTGTAAAGATACTGTTTTATGGGCCATACCAAGTTAGGACCTGCAGGAACCCCATCCAGTGCACAGGTAGTCAGCTGAAAGTATCTGAAATCACCACACAGCATTTGGAAGTGATCACAAAGAAGAGAAATGCTGCAGTATCGTGCACTTTGAGTCAGCCGGCTTTCCCTTTACCTCCTAAAGTTTGAAAGTAGGACTTTGTTTAAGTACACATCTTCATCTAGGTTTATGCTGTTGGAAAAATTTCTGTTCATTTTAACATCTCTGAAATCAAGATGCATCTTACGGTCTCTGGCAGCCAGATAGCATTCATAACATAGTTATCATTGTCCAAGCACAGACGAATGTCAGTTGTAGTCGTTCATCTCACCATCTCTCATTTGCAGCAAATGTATCTCTCATTTGCAGCAGATGCATCATTGGTACTATGCATATTTAACTGCTGTTGAAAATGTCTTCACAAAGATTCAATTTGACTCATCACTGAAACAGAGAGTTGTTGTGGATGCAGAGGGCATCAAAGCGGAGCAGCAGGATGGAAGCTTAACATTTGTGGAACAAATGTTCGTCATTGTAAGAATGCTCTCCATTCCATATTCCAAACAGCCAAGTTCAAAATGGGACTAAACGAAAGAAGACACATGCAGTTGAAAGTGGGTGGTTTTGTTACTGAGATGCTTGCAAAAGGATTGGCAGTTGTACACCATGCAATGTAGTTGAAAATAGGCAATCGCCTGACCAGGTGGTGGCACAGTAGATAGAGCGTCGGACTGGGTTGCAAAAGGACCCAGGTTCAAGACCCCGAGGTCGCCAGCTTGATTGTGGGCTCATCTGGTTCAAGCAAAAGCTCACCGGCTTGGACCCAAGGTCGCTGGCTCCAACAAGGGGTGGCTCGGTCTGCTGAAGGCCCACAGTCAAGGCACATATGAGAAGGCAATCAATGAACAACTAAGATGTTGCAATGGCAACAAAAAACTGATGATTGATGCTTCTCCTCTCTCTCCATTCCTGTCTGACTGTCCCTATCAGTCCCTCTCTCTGACTCTCTCTCTGTCTCTGTATAAAAAAAAAAGAAAAGAAAATAGGCAATCAAGGTGTCTAGACAAGTCTAAAGGAGCGCTTTCAATAATTATAGAATAAAAATGGAAAATGTAAGGAAGCATTGTCATAGTGTAATTGGCAGTGTTACCTCGTATTGGTGCACAAAACAATAGGATGTTTCTTCTTTTATTTAATGAAATATTACTTAAAAGAGCTATAATTTTCTTAGAGAACTGTTATATCTATTGCCTTGTTGTTAGCATGAGGAAATAGAATTCACTCTCAGAATCACCAGTCTGGCCACAAGCTATTGCCTCCTCAAATGGCTTTGCCACAAACAACAGAGATTTCGTGGCATCCTAGAATGAGGAAGCTGTAGAGGTGGCTTGGGGATTCTGTGGTCTTACAGATAGAGATGCTGAAGCCCAGAATCCAAAAGCATCCATTTCGTCACTGGACATTCATTTAATCAAATGGACCATGAGAATGTGGAGCATGAATGTCCTTTTCCCAGGGCTGCAAATGGACGCTTTGGGTATAGAGAGGAACAAAGCGGAAGGAGAGAAGTGGGGTAGGGAGGACGTTTCAGATTGGACGACGGTTCATTCAGCCTTTAGCAGTGATGGGTTTCAAATAATTTAACAATTTATTCTCTGCGCTAATGACCATTTTAAGTATAAAACGACAATATAGTTATAATACATATAATACTTAATATACTTAAATATACTTATATAATAACAATAAAAGAGATACACAAAACTAGATATTAAGAGTTTTAAAATACTAATGGAAAAATATTAATACCTGACAAAAAGCAATAAAAGTATTGTTTAAGATATTTCCATATTGCTTCTTGATTGGGATCCTCACAATATTTTTCAGCTGTGGATGGAATGAACATCACTACAGACGCTTAGAATATGCTGTTGTGCAGATGAACATTAAAAAAGAGGAAGGAATGTAACTTTGTGATTTCCACATAGGGCGGTTGCCCAGGCACCCACCTGAGAGAGAACCCTGATTACAAGTGCCATTTTAACAACCGGTTCACCAAACTCAACAAAAAATTAGGATTGGTTCTGCCAAACCGGTGCAAACCAGCTGAGTCCCACCAAAGGCCTTTAGCCATGCTTATTTTCCTCCAGGACACCTTCCCCAAATTCCGTCTCACCTTTCTTTCTTCCCCACCTCCTTCTTCTTATTCCTTTGCTTTGGTCCACTCCTTCCTTCTCATGGTCTTCTAGGAGGGATGATTAATTAGAATGGGGAAGTCGATGGGGCATGTAGGAAGAAAGTAGCACAAGCAGAAGGCCTTGTAAACATAATGGAAAGCTTTCCCATCTCAAATCCTTCCACATTCTTGATCAGAAATTGGCAAACTACAATCTGCCACTTCTTTTTGTAAAGTTTTATTAAAAATAGCCACTCCCAGGCCCTGGCAGGTTGCCTTAGTGGTAGAGCGTCAGCCCAGCGTGTGGAAGTCCCAGATTCAATTGCCGGTCAGGGCACACAGGAGAAGTGCCCATCTGCTTCTCTACCCCTCCCCCTCTCACTTCTCTTTCTCTCTCTTTCCTCCTCCCCCTCTCGCTTCTCTCTCTCTCTCTCTCTCTCTCTCTGTTTCTCTCTCTCTCTCTCTGTTTCTCTCTCTCTCTGTGTGTTTCTTTCTCTCTCTCTGTTTCTTTCTCTCTCTCTCTCTCTCTCTCTCTCTCTCTCCTCCCCTCCTGCAGCCATGGCTTGGTTAGAGCAACCCTGGACTTTAAGGATGGCTCCATGGCCTCTGTCTCAGGAGCTAAAAAATGGCTCCAGTTGCAACGGAGCAACGCCCCAGATGGGCAGAACATCTCCCTATAGTGGGTTTTCCAGGTGGATACTGGTCGGTCACATGCAGGAGTCTGTTTCTGTCTCCTTCCTCTCACTAAATTAAAACACAAAAACAAAAAAACAGCCACTACCATTCATTGGCATCTTGTGTATGTCTGCTTTCATACTACAATGGCGGGATTGAGTAAATGCAACCAAGGCCATGTCCACAAAGCCTGAAATGCTTACTCTCTGGCCATTTAAAAAAATAGTTTGTTGACTCCCCAATACTCTTGGAGAAGTACTTTGTTGACTAAGTGCTTCCCCAAGAGTATTCTGCAGAATTCTAGTTCTACAAAATGTTAAATAGGTGTTACGGCAAAGAGAAGAATTTGCAGTTCAAATAATTTTGGAAACCCTGGTTTTAAATTGTAGAACCTCCTAGAGCCTTTGACAAGCTAGGGCATATCGTGAGTGTCGGAGAGGCGGCAGGCGGCCGGAGCATGCAGCACTATCCCAGGTTTACTTGGGAACCCTTTCCTACACCTAATGGGTATAGAGTTCTTCAAGTTCACACTCTGGGAAATGGCTCTTTAACAGCATCCAAGACATATTATTAAGTAAATAAAGCAAGGTGTGTCCAGTATACACTCATCTGTATAAAAAGTGGGAGGGGAAAATGTACTTAAATGTTTGCTTGTGAATATTTCAATTATGTCCAGAAAGGCCCATGAAGAACTAGTAACACTGCTCACCGTCAGATGAGTTGAAGCTAGGAGGGAGATTTTCATTGTATTTATTTTCTGCATTTCAACTTCTGGATTGTGCCAATATACTTCATTACCTAAATAATCAATTAATCAATCTTTTAATCAACATAATTAAATGTTAAAGTAAACATAAAATGGTAAGCCACTTTGGAAAGCAGTTTGGCAATATTTAACAAATTTAAGTATACAGTTACCATATGCCCCAGCAGTTCTTCTAGGTACCATATTTTTCGCTCCATAAGACGCACATTTTTTCTCCCAAAAGTGGAGGGGAAAATATGCCCATGTGTTATATGGAGCAAAAAATATGGTATTTTATTAAATATTTTAGCATACCATTTGGTTCAGAATATTTTTTTTCTTATTTTCCTCCTTAGAACCCTAGGTGTTTCTTATGGTCAGGTGCGTCTTATGGAGCAAAAAATACGGTATTTACCCAAGAGAAATGAAAACATAATGTTTGTACAAAGACTTGCAAACAAATGTTTATAGCAGCTTTCTTCATAATGGTCCTAAACTAGAAATGACCCAAATGTTTATCATCAGATGAATGACTACCAGTTGGAGCATATCTGTATAATGGAATACTACTCAGCTATAAAAAAGGAACAAACCACTGATACATGCAGCAAATAAATAAGCTAAACAGATGCTATGCTGAGTGAAATCCAGGCACAAAAGATTGTATCTAAGTCCACGTATGTGAAGATCTAGAACACGTGAAACAAGTTAATAGTGATGAAAGATCTTTTTTTTTTGCCAAAAGTGGATATCAGGGAGATCTGACTGCAGAGGATGAGAAGGGAACTTACTAAGGAGACCTAAATGTTCTATATCTTATGGTAGTGGCTACACAATTGTGTACATTTGTCAAAACTCAACAATCTGTACACTTAAAATGTGTAGATTCTATTGCAGATAAATCATATCTCAATAAAATTAATTTTAAAAAGGAAGAAATATCTCCTCTGACGTGACCCATCTTCTTATTACTGAACAACCTTTCCTCTTTCATTGCTTCCTTTTGAGTGGTTACGTCAGTTCTCTAGTGTTATTATAACCAGGGTAAGCGTCTGCCCTACAGTGTGGGAGCCCCAGAGAAACAGAAATCGGCCAGCCCTGCCGGCATCTGTTCCTTGTTTATCCAAACCAGCTGGGGTTCTGCTTTGGGAAGCAGCCCTGTGAGCAAAGCTGCACCACCTGACTGGAGGTCCCGCTCACCATAATTCCCTTTCTCCCACATACCATGCACTGGATCAAACTATGTTTTGTGCTGTCCTTGACAGCATTCCCTGTTTCTGGAACTTGACAGTTCCAAAGGTAGCCCCAGATCACTTTGGATATAATAACTGGTGAAAATATAAACAACACATTTGACTGAAAGATTATCCCTAACAGCCTGTCTCCAGCTTAAGAACCAAGTAGAGCCTGACCAGGCGGTGGCGCAGTGGATAGAGCATCGGACTGGGATGCGGAAGACCCAGGTTTGAGACTCCAAGGTCGCCAGCTTGAGCACATGCCCATCTGGCTTGAGCAAAGCTCACCAGCTGGGAGCCAAGGTCACTGGCTCCAGCAAGGGGTGGCTCGGTCTGCTGAAGGCCCGCGGTCAAGGCACATGTGAGAAAGCAATCAATGAACAACTAAGGTGTTGCAATGGCAACGAAAAACTAATGATTGATGCTTCTCACCTCTCTCCGTTCCTGTCTGTCTGTCCCTATCTATCCCTCTCTCTGACTCTCTCTGTTCCTTTAAAAAATAAATAATAAATAATAAAAATAAAAATAAAAAAAGAACCAAGTAGACTCCAAAGTAAAAGACAATACAGAAGCCATCTGACTCTGAGAACTCGTTTCTTTATTGAAATAATATTATGGACAGTAAAAATGAAACAAAACCAGCCAACCTCTAAAAGTCCACCAGAGGGAACTAAGACATCAAAGCCCTAATCTAACCTCAAGGTAGCCAGTGTTTTCCCTGTCCATTCCCACTTCAAGGCCAAGTGTCCTTGTATACTAGGCATGGGAGTCAGCCTTCTCCACAGACCTTTAGAGATAAGTCCCCTTTCTCATGACCTAGAAAAGACTCAGTGGTCATCTTTGCTTACGGATGTAGTATGTAATCTAGCAGACGTGTCTAGGCAGCAGTACAGACAGACCTGTTGGAGACTGTGGAACATGAATGAGATGTGTGGCCATGGCCGGATAGGATGTGACTCAGAGCCTGCACACAGAGTAAGACCTAAACCTGCATCTCAGCCCTGCCCCTCATCAGCTGTGAGGTCTCGGGCAAATTACTTAAACTCTTTGTATGTTTCCTTACCCAGAAGGTAGCTATGATCACAACACCTAGGTTAGTTGGGCTTAATGAAATAATGTAGGAGCTCCATTTACTACTGCTGTGTAACAAACCAAGCCAAAACTTAGCAGCTTAAAAAAAATGACACCATTTATTTTGTTCACAAAGCTGTATTCTGGACAGGACTTAGTGAGGACAGCTTGTCTCAGCTTCACCCAATGTCAACTGGGCCAAAATCACCTGAAGGTTTGTTCAGTCGCCGCTGGGGGCTTGAGGAGCAGGGCTCTCTGGGCGTCTCACATCATCTGTGTGATCTGTCCACCATGGCAACTTTGAGGCAGCCAGACTCAGTACTAGTCACCCTTCATGAATTCATGGTAGAACTTCTTCCGTAGTCACAGGCCTGCCCAGATACAGGGGAGGGAACTCAGACTCCATTCCTCAGTGAATGTGCACATCCCACTGCAGAAAGAACCGGCGGTGTGGGTAGTAGTGGTCAAATAGATTGGTCCTGTTGTGTTCCAGGCTCATCAGAGTCAGGGAAGCAGGCCTGGACAAGTGAAGTGAGCTGCAGTGCAGTCACACTGAAGACCTCAGCTGGCCCAGTGGGGAACTCAAGCTGAATGGCCCTTCATCATCCTCCCAAGTTGAGACAAGGGGACCAGCCCTTTTAACCCCATGTGAACCAGTCACTGGGTGCAGGTTTCCCAGGAAAGGGTTGTAATTCAGCAGCATGGAAGAAGGAATCTGGGTGGTGGACTACAGTGTCTGCTACACTTAGGACAGAATCTAAAGAACCAACAAGAGAACAAAATGGTGGATAGAAAGCTCCAGAAAGAATCCCAACATAGTCAGCCTGTTTAGTAAATTGAAGCAAAGTTATACAACTAGTGAATGAATTTATACTCGTCCCCATGTCTGTTTTCTCTCCACACTTCTCCAAGAAAGAGAAGAGAGAGGTGAAAAACAGAACTTACGCATTCTTTGTTATTACAAAGTGTCTAATTCCTAGACCTATAGAATTCAAACTCTATGTATTTTAGATTCTAAAAGAAATTTTGGAGAGGGGGACTCCCTTACCTATGTGCCCTGGGCACCTGCATTGTTGGGAGCTGTGGCTAGAGTAATGGGAGAACAGCTGAGCACATCTCCGGGGCCAGGAACTGCCTCCACTGCTCCAGCCCCTGCCTAGCAGGAGGGGCTCTAGCTACAAAAGACAACACTCCCAAATTAGTCTACGGTGGTGGTCTCCACACCACCCCCAAGCTTGGCCTGGGGATTAGAGCCTCTTGGGGATGCGCTTCAGTTCCAATCCTGATTATTGTCTTAGGTTCACATCAGAAGCAGAGTTTGAATTGCATGCCTGGACTGGAGCCAGTTTGCAATGGAACAGTCGTCAGGAGCCTGACTCTGTGTGGTCATTGGCTTGTCTTCTCCAGGGCCTGCTGAAGCTTGGAGTCCTTTGATCAGGTGGTGAGCTTACTGGAAGCAGAAGTAATCAAGCATTACCACTAAAGGGCTTTTGCAGCTGGCAGTATTCACAACTGGGGGGAAAAACAGAGAGGCAGAGAAGAGGAGGAGGAAAAACAAATATATTTACATCTGCATTTGTCTCCCCCTTGAATGTGTGACCATGAATAAATCTTTTAACCTCTCAGAACCTCAGTTTTAGGGAACAAGACCTACCTCACAGAAGTTTTTATGAGTAATCTGAAGGAGTAAAATAATTGCAAAAATAATCGATGGCTAATAAATGTGTGTTCTTATGAACATTAGTGTTTCCCATCCATGGATAAACTTACCTTTTAAGAATTTGCCAGAATTTTATCTGCCAGTATGCCTTTTATTACCCGTGGTGGGGAATGAGGTAAGAGTAGCCACCTCCATGGCGGAGATCATGATGGCAGCTTATCTGGGAAACTCAATGCCACATTCCACTTAGCCCTCAATAAATGTTTGTGGCATGTATGAATGGAGAAATGAACAAATAGTGGAATGGTAGTGAGAGGACTCGGTTTTCTCCTCTTCCAGGAAGCATTCCTGGGTTCTTCTGACTTTCATGGGCTACCTGGCAAGTGGCTGCATGTAAAATCTGCTCCATTCAACAGAATCCTGAATTACAAACCACATTCCATTGTTTCTCCTGGTCCTTGGGTTTGTTCTTGTCTTCTCAGTTTGACATGGACCAGATTTTATTAGTGTTTCTCCAGAACGCTGCCTCCAAGTTTACATTGAATCATTCAGGTACCTAAATCCATAGATTTATACCCCTAAAGAGAATAATGAAGATGTGAAGGTAGGTACCCTTATAATCATATAGGATATGGATTAAAATCTGTAGATTTATACCCTAAAGAAAATAATGAAGATGTGAGGTTAGGTACCCTTATAATCGTATAGGACATGGATTAAGATTTGTTCTTTTCTACCTCATTGGGTTTTGTGAAGGCTGAGTAAAATGATATGTAAAAATCCTTACCTGAGTTCCTAACATACGGTAGGTGCTCAGTGAGCATAAATCTAATTAGAATTAGTGATAGTATCAGTGCTGGAGAGACATAGGGCCGGGGGATGAGGGGTGGAGGAAAGCCTTAATCCCCAGGCACACACAGCCTAGAAGGCTGCATTTCAGAATTCAGTTGTGAAATCCAGTTTATGCCCACAATCTATCTAGATTATACCTTGGAGTATGGGCATCCTGCCTTGAAATGGGGAATCAAGCAGTTTTCACAAGGATGTGCCACTGTGTCCCAAGCCATTTGTTCCGGGCAGACAGAACAGCCAGTGGACCTTGGCAGCCGACAGAGCAGTGGCAGACGGCCTGCAGCCAGCCCTCCGGCCAGCAGGGACGTCAAGCAGCCTGCTAGACACTAGGGAGATGCTGCAGGGCCCCGGGGCAGGCCAGGGTGCTGGGGAGAGCCCTGCCCACCCCCTCCTCTCAAACGCTGCCCCTGTCCCTACTAGCCACCTCCTCTCTCCTCAGCATTTTTTATGTGTGTAAGGAGGAGGGGTACCAGGAATGCCACTTCAGACTATCAGCAAGCCCCTGAGGATGGCAGGTGAAAAGTCCCAATGTTCTTTTTAGGTGCCGTATTTTTTGCTCCGTAAAACAGACATACCTAGGGTTTTAAGGAGGAAAATAAGAAAAAAATATATTCTGAACCAAATGGTGTGTTAAAATATTTAATGAAATACCGTATTTTTCACTCCATAAGACGCACCGGCATTTCCCCTCCACTTTTGGGGGGGAAGGTGCGTCTTATGGAGCGAAACTACAGTAAGTGACTCAGGCGTGATCAGGCCAGGCCATTATGTCTTTTCCTTCTCCTTTGACACTTGAGGAGTTGAAGGGAAGGGTAGATAGAGGTGGGTGCATGCAGGTCAGGTACCCCAGCCTCCTTGGGCAGGTCCCAGAGCTCCCCAAGGGCTTCCTCAGATCCCAAAGGTCCTATCATGCTTGCAGAGGAGCCCACTGGACCAGACCGCACCGTGTGGGTCTGCAGGCTCTGGAGGAGTCATTGTCACTGTGTTCATAGGAGACAGCATGGGCTTCTCCAGGGCATACTGATGCCCTGGATGGGGCTGCCTCCTGACAGTAAGCCCTCATCGGAACCTGCCAAGAGCACACAGCCTGAACCAGGACCCTAGTTCTGGGGCTGATCTCTAAAACCCAAATCCTGGCAAAGCACTCTTCCACAGCCCTTTAGAGCTTTGGAAAGAAATGAAGGCCAGTTTGCTTATGTAACTAGGAATGGAGCCTGCAGTGGCCGCTGCAGCATGGGAGAGGGTCTGAGGGGGGAAACGCACTAAGTGGGTTCCAGAATGAGGCCAGTGCACACCTGTGCGTGTGCACATACACACACACTCATACTATCCCATCACAGGACTCACATTACTGTTGCTCACATTGTCTTCAAAGAAATAAGCACCTATAATTTTGTGGTTAGCATTCGGCTGCAAATAACACAAAGGAATGGAATTAAGTATTCTTTTATTCTCACATCTTTCAGAAAACACTGTGCTCCTCGTACAAGTCAGACAGTGAGCTAAGTTCTGGGGCTCTAGATGCTCAAGAACCTCACAGCCCCAGGGGAGGCACCTAAATGCAGCAGAAACTAAAACCACCATCCCCACCTGTGGAGTGCTGGCCCTGTGGGGGCGCTGTGCCTCTCCAGTTCACATCCCACCCCATGAAAGCACCTGAAAGTTAGGCACTATCATCCTTATTGCACAGCTGAGAAAACAGCTTAACCCTTTTGCCTGAGGTCCCACAACGCACCTAATCCCCACTGACCCCAGGTCCAAGAAGGTCTGTGTGGAGGGAGAGGTGTGCCCCAGCGTGGATGGGAACACAGTGCCCTGGAGCACTGGGCAGGGGACCCCGTTTCTGTCCAGAAGAGGGGAAGGACCCTGACCCAGTCAAGACAAAGTGGTAGTTCACGCTGTGTTTTTAGAGAGGGATACACCGGCTCCTGGCCAGAAAGGGGAATGGGCAGAGACCTCCAGTGAGCATGGGTGTGTCTGTGCCCCACACTTTCTCTAGGCTCATGTGTAAATGACGGGGCAGTCTGGCCCTGTGGGAATGATAAATAAGCTTTGGTTTGCATGCAGCCTGCTTCCGTGGCAAGAAAGTTGCGACTGTTTATGTCACGTGGGTGGCATTTACCCTGACCCCTAGTTGGAATTTGAACAGGTTAAAAAAATCATGTGTTCCAGCTAAAGACAATAAGAACAGAATAAAAAGACAAACCACACAATGGGAGAACATATTCGACAGCACATCTGATAAGGGGTTAATAACTAAAATTTATAAAGAACTTATAAAACTCAACACCAGGAAGACAAACAACCCAATCAAAAAATGGGCAAAAGAAATGAATAGAAATTTCTCCAAAGAGGACATACAGATGGCCAATAGGCATATGAAAAAATGCTCAACATCACTAATCATTAGAGAAATGCAAATTAAAACCACAATGAGATATCACCTCACACCAGTCAGAATGGCACTCATCAGCAAAACAACACAGAATAAGTGCTGGCGAGGATGTGGAGAAAAGGGAACCCTTCTGCACTGCTGGTGGGAATGCAGACTGGTGCAGCCACTGTGGAAAACAGTTTGGAGATTCCTCAGGAAATTAAAAATCGAACTGCCTTTTGACCCACTATCCCACTTATAGGAATATACCCTAAGAACACCTTAGCACTGTTCGAAAAGAAGAAATGCGCCCCCATGTTCGTGGCAGCATTGTTCACAATAGAGAAGATCTGGAACCAGCCCAAGTGTCCGTCAGAAGACGAGTGGATTCAAAAGCCATGGTACATATATACTATGGAATACTACTCAGCCATAAGAAATGATGACATCGGATCATTTATAACAAAATGGATGTACCTTGATAACATTATACGGAGTGAAATAAGTAAATCAGAAAAAAAGAAAAACTGAGAACAGCATGATTTCATACATAGGTGGGACATAAAAGTGAGACTATGAGACATGGACAACAGAGTGGTGGTTACGGGGTGGGGGGAGGGAGGGGAAGGTGGGATAGGGAGGAGGGGAGGGACACAGGGAAAACCAGATAGAAGGTGACAGAGGACAATTTGACTTTTGGTGACGGGTATGCAACACTATTGAATGATAAGATAACCTGGAGATGTTTTCATTGTACATAAGTACCCTGATTTATTGGTGTCACCCCATTAGAATTAATAATAATAAAATATATATATTAAAAAAAAACAACAACAAAAAACCCCAAAACAACAAAAACACACACACACACACAAAAAATCATGTGTTCGGGTTGTTAATCTACCTGGCTATATCACCTCCAAATGCCACACTTTGACTCTGTGAATTTTTCTTTTTATTTATTCATTTTAGAGAGGAGACAGAGAGAGAAAGAGAGAGAGAAAGGGGGGAGGAGCTAGAAGCATCAACTCCCATATGTGCCTTGACCAGACCAGTGCAGGGTTTTGAACTGGCGACCTCAGTGTTCCCAGGTCGACGCTTTATCCACTGCCCCACCACAGGTCAGGCGACTCTATGAATTTTATAGAAGGTGAGGCCCAGATGGAATACAGATAGATGGCATTTTTTTCCTGTCTCTCTCTAAGTAGGATCTGAAATGGATCTGTGGATGCGTCTCACACAAGGTGTTGGGAAAGTTGCCTGAAAACCTCCCTTTGGCTAAGTCCCCTTCCAGGATCTACCCCATGGGATGGTCCATTCACTGTCCCTGTTGTCTCACCTCTGTGGGCTTTTTTCTCTTCATTTTCTTTAACTTTGGAATAGGTTTAAGGTTATAGAAAAGTTGCAGAAGTCAGAGAGTTTCTGTAGATCCTGAACGCAGTTTTCTATTACTAACGTCTTACATTGCTGTGTGCATTTGTCACAATTAAAGAATCCAAACTGACCCATTATTATGAACTGAAGTCCATTCTTTATCCAGATTGTCTTCATTTTGCCCTGAGGGCCTTTTTCTGATCCAGGATCCTGCCCAGGATACCACATCGACATGAAGTCGTAAGGTCTCCTTTGGTAACTTTTTGGCTGTTGACAATTTCTTAGACTTATTTTGTTTTTGATGACCTTGATGACTGTGAGCAGTATTGGTGAGAAAGTTTTTAGATTGTCCCTTAATTGGTTTTTTTAAGTGTTTTCCTTATGATTAGACTGGCGTTGTAGGTTTGAGGAAGGAAAACTGCAGAGGCACAGTGCCATGTTCCTATCTAGGGTACATCACCGTGACGTTATAACTGTTGACCTTCACCTTGACCTCCTGGCTGAGGTAGTGTTTGTTGGGTTTTGTCCTATGAAGCATGCCACATTTTCATGAGCCTCATCCTTTTAGTTTGGGAGAGTAGAGGGCATGATGTCAGTGAGATGTTCCCGGAATATTAAGGATCCTGTTATTTTATTAAAAGCTGAGTTGACCTTTTCATGCATCTCATTCTGACTCTCACTTTTATTTGTTTGGGGAATGTCTTTGAGAAAACATCTTTGGTGTGTGGGTTTGTGGCCCTGTCAGAGTTGATTTTCTTCCCTTGTAAATGAGCAGCTCCTTGAAGGAGTGGTCATGTCTTCAATCTGCATGCACTGTATACATATACATAGTAAAACATGTTGTCACCATGCGGGCTACACACACTAGCCTCCAGCCTCCTCCAGCCCACAAGGTGCACGTGTGTCAGGAAGCTTCCTGCCTCTCCTAGTGCACGTTTGTTCCTTCCTTCCTTTGGGGGAACTCATAGCTGTAGACCAGAGAATTCATGATGCTACAGAAAGAGCCCAAAATTGAGATGTTCCTGTTCCCTGAGTCTGGGCAGGAAGAGAGGACAGTAAGGGAATCAAAATCAAAATCAGCCTGGGGAACTCCAGCACTAAAAAGGTCTGGTGTTGAGATCCAGAGAGGTCGCTGGAAAGGCTTTCATTTCACTTCTACGCAGATGTATGCCAGTTACTACTGCTGCCTAGCAAACTATCCCGAAACCTAGTGGCCTAAAACAGTAATAATCGTTATCTTGCTCACATATCTGTAGTCTGAGCAGGGGTCACTTGTCTCTGCTCCACTAGAGACTCAGCTAGGGTAGCTTGACTGGAGCAGGAAGAGCCACTTTCAAGATGGCTCAGTCCCGTGGCTAGCAGGTTGGTGCTGCTTGTCATCTGCAAGTTCAGCTGGGACTGAACGCCAGGGGCCTCAGTTCCTTTCCACATGGACCCCTTTATGGGTGACTCAGGCTTCCTTACAACCTGGCACTGGCTTCTGAGAGCAGGCACCCAAGAATAAGAGCTGGTAAGACGCTGTATCGCTTTTATGCCTGGCCTCAAGTCATACATAGTAGCATCTCTTCAGCCATTGTCACAAACCTACCCAGATGCAAGAGGAGGGAACATAGACCCCACCTCTCATTGGGAGTTTTGTTTTTTGATTGTGATCACAGCTGTTACTATTATGTCTTCGTAAAGCATTCCTTTGCTTATATAGTACATTCCTCTGAATCAAACCTTTCAGCCCCTAGTGTCTCAAGAAGCCACAGTCAGAGAAACCAGGTTTTAAATCCTAGTACTGCTACATGATGGCTATTTTGACCTTAGACAAATGGTTTAACCATATGTTAACGTGGATATGATGGGAGGTCTTGGGCTGCAAATTTGTTATTTTTGCCTGTTTTCTGTTCCCAAGAGAGGACCTGTGCTTTGTGTGTGTTTGTGTGTGTGTTCACATGTGCATGCATATGTTTCTGTTAGAAAGCCCCAAAGCTGCAGCACGAGGCAAGTTCATGCTGGCCGGAGGCCATGGGTGAATCTGGGACACACGGGCCTATCTCACCTGGATTTCTTGCTTGCCAAGCTTTAGAGACTGTACTCTGGGGAATACAGTCCTAGACCTTATCAGTTAAAATGTTGAATCAGTGATCTCCAGACATATCTGGAACCCTCCCAGTGATGGGCTCAGGTAGCTCTAAGGACCGAGCAGAATCTGTCCTTTAGCCCTGTGATCAGAGCCATGTCCCCAGCTGAACTTGATGAGGGGGAACATGTGGAATGTGGCTCCTGGAGAGAGGGCAGCAGCAATGATTTGCACCCAAAACTTCTTGGTTTTCATAAAAGAAGCCAAGGTCACAGGCATGAGTACCTCTTAAGAGTAGTCATCCAACTCACTCTGAAGTCAACGAGGTATATTTATTTCTGAGTAAGAGAAACCATGCTCCAAGGAATAATTTATGTTTGATCTTTAAAACGCAAGGGAACAATGAAGTTCAGAGAATGGAACACAATAGAATACTTACAATGGTGTAAAGAGAGCACTATAAGTTTGGGCATTAGTGGGGTTGGAGGGGCAGTGAGTTGGCCTGGGTCCCTCCCAGCCTTTACCCTGTGTAGCTGGCATGGCCCAGAGTAAATAATTTCTCTTTGTTGGGCTCCAGCCTTCTCATCCATGAAGTGAAAGAGTTAGACACCAGAGAGTCTTAATTAAAAGACCCTTCCAATTAAAAGGCAATAATCTTGAAATTAGAACAGCCCATTTCCTGGCAAGATTGTTCATTATTGCCCATGTAGGAAACAGACTCCCTGATGGTCAGACTGGGTGTGCCATGGATACCTTTTCCTGTTGTTGTTGAAACACCAGATGCAGAGGCTGCCTTTCCAAGTGTTCTGGTTATTTATTGCAGCCAAACAAACCACCCCCAAACAGTGGCTTAAAGAAGTACCAGTTATTTTGTTCACAAATGTAGGATTGCCTGGGCTCAGCTAGGCAGCTCTCACTTGGGGTCTCTTGCGTGGTTGCAATCAAATAGTGGCAGGCCCGGGGTCATCCCTAGGCTTCTTCACTCTGGTATCTGACGCCTGGCTGGGGCTGGAACAGCTGGGGCCCCTCGGGCCTTCCTCTCACTCTCCACGGGGTCTCTCCACAGGGTGGCCTCGAGGGAGCTGGACTTCCACACAGGGCTGAAGGCCACCAAGAAAAACCTGCAGAAGCTGTATGACCTATTTCACTCTGGCCTCAGAAGTCATATGGTGTCACTTCTGCCTCATTTTGTTCATTGAGGGATGCCCATAGTGACATGTCTGCAAGGTTCAATGGGAGGGGAGGCAGACTCCACCTTCTGGTGAGAAGAGTGTCAGAGAACTTGCAAATACCATGCGTCCGCGATGGCCAAGCTGCCATCTTGCTTAGTGATGGGGGGGGGGGGGTGGCTTAGAAGACATCTCGGATGCCTCTGGTTATGTCATAGGGTTTAGAGATAATAGAGAACACTGTATAACTGGTTGTAGCAACCTACTTTAATAGGGAAGGGTGCTCTAGTTAAAAGAACATATTTTAAATTACAAGGAAAATGAGCTAGAACTTTGTTTATATGAGGGAAATGTATCCATATAACAAATATATCTTGTATGTGTTGGTAAGGAACTTTAAGAGAAAGATTAGACCATTAATTTAGTTAAGTAAGCGTTGGTGTGCATGAGATACCAGCATGGAGGCGGAGGAGAGAATTGAAGCAGGATTTCCAGCCCTTGTATTGTACTACTACAAGTTCCCCAGGTACTTGCAAAATAAAGTTAGTTGACTGGGTTGTTAAAAGAACATCAAATGTGTCATATAGAGCCCTGAAATGGAGATAGGAGAAAACAGGTAAGAGGGAAGAAGAGTCGAAGATCAGTAATAGAAAATGAGTTCCCAGAAGAGTGCAGATCATTGCATCTGATTGTGCAGGGCAGCCCGTGGGGTGGGCATTGAGAGAAAGGGGTGGAGAGTATGGACCAAGGCTGGAGCCAAGCCGCCAGGTATCAATCACAGCTCCCATTCCCCAGCTGTGTGAGAGGAAGCCGGTTCCTGTACCTCTCTGTGCTTTCCCTCACTTGCTGTAGGGAGCTAGTAGTGGTACCTGCCTCCTCGGGTTGTTCCGAGGATTGTGCCAGGACAGGTTTAGCCCTACAAGCATCAATGGTGATGGTGTATAGGAAGCACTCAGTGCATATTAGACATTTCTCTCTTCAGCAGTTCCCTCCTTGCCTTTGCCAGATGCAATATCACGCCCAATATGGACTGTGGGCAGCCAACCAAGTAAACAGAAGGAGGAGGGCCTTTTCTTCCCCTGGGTCCTGGGATCATGCATGCATTGGAATTCTAGGTAGGAGGAAGCCGTCGCGGACATCTGGGCTCCCATCAATCTGTGGTCTCCACCCCACACACACTTGTCCTTATACCGACATGCTTTAAAAATCGGTTCCACATTTAAAGTGTGTCAAGCTAGATTTTAGTTTTAGTCTCTCTTATGTATTTGGAATTAGAACCTCCAGAGGCCATTATGCAAATTAATGCAAATGACATGCAACGAGGCCTGTAGCCCCAGATTGTGGGGAGCAGAGTATGCAGGCCAGCCCAAAGGGCCTTGGATGAGAATTTTCATCTGCTGAGGAGTTGAAGGCCTTGCACAGCTATTGTGACAGTATGTTGCCCTTTGTATTACCTTTGGGAGGAGAGGTCAACTCTGGTCCAATTTCCATCCTGAAGGTGGCAGTAGAGGGTGAAGGTGTTTAAGCAGTGCAAAGCCCTGCAGCAGTTTCCATGATGCTAATGAAAAGCTGCTTTGAAATAATAGCTGTGATCCAGACTGTGTCCCCAACCAGCTGTGTGTTCTCGGACAAGTCACTTCACTCCTCCCTTTGCCCCCGCCGTGCAGTGACAGGATCGAATGGGCCCCTTGCTCTGGGACTGCTAAATGTCTTCCTCCAGGGAAAACCCTTTGCAGTGGAGATGGCAGAACCCATTCATTGTACCAAAGGTTTATTCTAAGGTCTAAAGAAGAAATGGCTCAGAGGTCAATTCACAGTCCTCCTAGGCAGAAAAATAACTCCATGGTATGCAGAGGCAAACATTTATTTATGCTGTAAGTCTTACAGCAAGAAAAGTTCTTATCATATACTTCCTCGCTGGAATTGTAGCCCCTGGAATGCTCCTGGTGAGACAGTCGGGGAGTTTCTTTCCCTGAGTATTAGAAAGACCAGGATGTATTAACCTCTCTGCCTCTGAGTGCTGCCACAGTTCTGGTGGGCTCCAGTCCCACCCAGACCTGTCACTGGAGTCAGTAGGGGTCTCTCAGACCTTTGCACTGTCCTTTCTGTTGTGTTCTTGGTCTCCAGCCTCTGTTGTGTCCGGCACGTCTAGTGTTCCACCCCAGGAATTCTCTGGGCCCTTCATTTTAACGCCTGCCTTTGTGGCAGCCACCAGCTGGGGGCAGGTGTACCCAGACAGCCCCTATCTGACTCAGCCTCCTGGGTCGTGCGGAGCGAGCAATTGCTGTGGCATGAGCGCCCGTGGGCAGCGTGGGCCCGTGGCGACAGCAGCTGCAGGCTGCATGCTCTTCTTATGTGGACAACTTGAGATGCCCAGCAAATTTGAATTGCCTCCTCTAATCAGGTCATGACTTGCCCTCAGATTTTTTGTTTTACTCATCTCAGACCAGACCCCCATGGCTGTCCCCTCAGATCATTTCCCAAAATAAACTACTTGCACACAAGGCCCTGTCTCCCTCCCTTTGGGGCGGGGGTCTCTAATATAAGGCATTTTCTCAGGCTACTATAACAAAGTACCACAGACTGGGAGCTTAAACAACAGAAATTTGCTTTTTCACAGTTCTGGAGGCTAAAAGTCCAAAGTCAAGATGCTGACAGTATTCCTTGAGCAGGTAGTAGCACAGTTGATAGAGCATTGGACTGGGACACAGAGGACCCAGGTTCGAAGCCCCAAGGTCACTGGCTTGAGCAAGGGGTCACTCACTCTGCTGTAGCCCCCCGGTCACGGCACATATGAGAAAGCAATCAGTGAACAACTAAGGAGCCTCAACGAAGAATTGATGCTTCTCATCTCTCTTCCTTCCTGTCTCTCTTTCCCTATCTGTCCCTCTCCCTGTCTCTCTCTCTGTCTCTCTCACAAAAAAAAAAGAGAGAGAGAGAGAGAGATGCTGACAGGATCGGTTTCTAATAGGACCTCTCTCCGTGACTTGCTGAAGCTGCCCTCTCACCATGTCCCCTCATGGCCTTTTCTCTGCACTCGTATTGGAGTGTCCCTAATGTCTCTCTGTGTCCTCATCTCCTCTTCTCATAGGGACGCCAGCCAGACTGGGGTAGGGCCCCCCATCATGGCTTCATTTTATCCTAGTCACCTCTGAGATACTAGTGGTTAAGACTTCAACATATGAATGTGGAGGTGCACAATTCAGTTTATAACAACACCTGTATTGAACCAGGGCACTTGGGAGCCAAGAAGAGGCTTACAAGGGCATCATACGTCTCGATACCAGCTCTCAGATTGCCCCTGAGGTTTAGGCTCTGTAAGAGAGGGGCTGAATAGCCTTGACATCGAAGCACAGCACTGCACTGCTTCTTCTGAGGATGAAAACCCCGTCCCTCTTCCTTCCAGATCATGGGCGCTGTTTAACCTGGAAAAGCATGCATTTTGAATGCATCTCCCTGACCCTCAGTTTTCTACCCCAGCAAGGGGCTGTAAGGATTAAATAAAGTGTGAAACACTCAGCGGGCTGGACAGGTGCTCAGTAAAGAGTTTTCAGGATTCATTTGAATATGCAGAGCACACTGTTGATGTATGGGCTAGATCACAAATAAAAGTTTAGGAAAAATAGGTTGTTTAAGGCAAATTGTTGCTCCTAGAGATCATGACTGCTACCATCTGTTGGATCTACAGTCCCTCAGCCTTGCCCCACCCCCTAATTTAGAAGTACAGACTTAGGGGCACACTGGGCTACTCTAAGACTCCACCCCACACTGAGATGGGAGGTGGCCCCAGTGGGCCTTATTTCAAAGGCACGATCTCCCCTCTTTGCTTCCTGGAAGCCCACCAGGGCCCCTGGCAGCAGCTTTGCTGACTGTCCCAAACTCCCAGGGATCACCACCAGGACCCCAACTTTGGCCGTCAGTCCTACGGGAATGCGGTGGAGGAGGGAGTCTAGGAGAGACTGACCAGATGAAGACCAATCTCTGCTCTACCATTGACCATTGTCTGGGTGGCCAGCAGGGCTGAAGGACGGGCATGAGGGTGACCAAGGGGGCTCATGTGGACGAGCGGGAGGTCACAGTCAGCATCAGGCTTGGAGCAAAGACCAGCCCTTCCTAGGCCTGTGTTGTCAGGCACTACCAGCTCTCTAGTCTGCAATCTAAGTGGATCCTGTGTCTCACATCTAGGCACATGCCGTTGTGATTAATAAAATCCACACATACTGAGATCGTTTGTAAACTTATATTTTTCCCCTTGTGCATTTTCTCAATGATTTAAAAGCATAAGCACTACCAGGCAAAATCCATAACTTTCTTGGAATGCTCAAAAGGGCTCCTTTTAGTCAGAAAGTCTGGGCATCGCCAGGGATGCCCACACAGGGTTCAGCCATGCAAACGCCACGGGACAGCAGTTCACACTAATGACTGCCTCGTCCAGGTTCTGTACTGAGGGCTTTGCAGGCACTTGATCTGGCCGCCCTCCTCTGGACCCCTGTCCCCTTCTGCCTGTCAGTCTCCAGTGGCCCTGAGACAGCTCTGCCTCGCTGTAGATTGTGGGTTTGTGTGAGCTCACTCAGGCACAGAGACTGTCCTGCTTGTTTCTGTGTCCTCTAGCGTCCAGGAGAGGGCAGAGCGCCCATAATTGTTGAGTGGCCCGAACAACCAGAGGTCTGTCCGTTGGCACCTTTGTCTGGTTCATGAATGGAAGATTGAGAAAAGACACGGGAGCTGGTCAGCTGTGCCCACCTCAGCCTTCCTCATTCAACTCAGGGCAGCTCACACAGCTCCCGGCTTCCCTGTGGTCAAGCTGGCCTGGCCACTCCCAGGCCCCAGGGCCAGGAGGCACTCAGAGCTACAGCTATCATCCCTGGAAGCTGCCTAGGGCAGAGGGCTGGTGGCATGTCTGAGGCATTTGGGAAAGAATGAGCATGGCAAGTTCAGCTGGCTCCGGGTCCCTGGGGCCAGGTCCTCTTCCCAGCAGTGCTGCGTGGCCCCTACTTAAGGGACGGGCTGAACTCCACCTAACTGTCTGATGAGGGGCAGGGCGGTCCCTGGGCATGCTCCCACGGTTTCCCTGGGGCTCAGCACTTGCAGGGTCACGGCCTAGAACGGCCCAGGCTCCGGCTGCTCCCAGTGTCTCACCTCTCCTCTCTGTCTCCCTCCCAAGGCTTCCTCCTGACCTTGACACTGACCGAAGCACTGGTGTTTGCTGCCCAGGAGCCAGCCAGGGAATCTCTTCCGGTCCTACCTTCAGGCACCATGGTGACAGCACCGTTCAGCTCTACCAGAGACTTATCTATGGCGGTTGCCCCCACCTCTGTGGTGACACTGAGCCCCCATCCTGATGGATCCTTCTCACAGGCTGAAGCCCCGATGGCAGCAACAACACCCCATCCAGATGGGCACCCTCCTACAAACTCTGTCTCCACCATTATGGCGACAGCAACCACCCACCATGCTGAAGGCCCCCTGAGCACAGGGCCCCTTCCTGCTGCCATGGCAACCACAACCTCCCACTCAGAGGGCCGCCCCCTGGGGGAGGCTGGGCCCACCATCCTGCTGACAAAGCCCACTGAAGTCACCAGCCGCCCCACCACAGCACCTACCCGGGCGGCCACGCGCAGGACTGCCAGACCTCCAGGCTCTTCCCGAAAAAGGGCTGGAGGTGCCTCACGCCCTGTCCTGCCTGCGCCCAGTGGCCACTCTGGAAGAAAGGAAGGTCAGCGGGGAAGAAATCAGAGCTCCACACATCTGGGGCAGAAGCATCCCCTGGCAAAAATCTTTCAGCTCTACAAAGACAACTTCACAGGGTCTGTGGAGTCTGAGCCTGCCACCCTCAGCCCCAGGAACCCACCCTGGGGTTATTCCTCCTTGGTGCTGACCCAGACAGTGGCCACAACCACAGCGCCCAGCAGGACCTCGTGGGCACCGAGCGCCACCCCCTCGGTGCCCACAGAAGGCAAGCCAGGACTCAGCAGAGCAGACCAGGGGGGTGGTCCTACCTTCACCAGACACGGAGGGGAGCCAGATGCCACCACAGCCTCAGGTGCCCCTGCCAGGCCACAGCCTGCCCCAGTGCCTTCTCAGCGCCCCCGCGGTGACCCACAGGACAGCCCCAGCCACAGTAACTTCTGGCTTACTGTCACCCCTGGAATCATCAGACCTCTGTCTGCCAGCTCTGGAGTCATCATGGCTGCCACGGGGCCCACCCAGGCTGCCTTTGATGCCAGTGTCTCAGCCCCTTCCGAGGGGCTTCCTCAGGGAACAGCCTCAACAACATCCTCAACCCCACAGACCCCAGCCCGCCCCCCTGGGCTCTCGGAAAGGACTGTCTCCCCAGCCGAGGAGGAGGCTGTGGCCACCCCCACCGTGACCGGCAGGGTGCCCAGTCCTCTCTCCACAGTGATGTCCACGGCCACAGGAAACTTCCTCAACCGCCTGGTCCCCGCAGGGACCTGGAAGCCTGGCACGGCAGGGAACATCTCCCATGTGGCCGAAGGGGACAAACCCCAGCACAGAGCCACCATCTGCCTGAGCAAGATGGACATTGCCTGGGTGGTCCTGGCCATCAGCGTTCCCATCTCCTCCTGCTGTAAGTGCCTCACCCTCTCCCTACTCTACCCTCCCTTCCTCTCCTCTCCTCTCCTCTCCTTCTCTCTTCTCCTTCTCCGCTCCCCTCTTCTCCCCTCCTGTCCTCCACCCTATCAACTTGCCCATCCCCAGAATCCCTTTGTCCCAGAGTTGGACTTACCCCCCCCCCCGCAGTGGGCTGCAGCTTTTCAGAATCCCAGGAAACAAGGTGGCAGGACAAGAATCATCGGTCATCCCTGTCCTGGTCCTCTGCTCTGCAAGGCCACAGCTCAGGTGCCCAGTGGTCATAAAGGCACAGCTCCCAGGAGCTGGGAGAACCTTGTAGATAGTCCCATTTAACCCTGCATTTTGCAGAAAGAAACACCAAGCTGGAGAGGCAGCATGGCTCACTCAAGACCCCAGAGTTAGTGAGAGGCAGGGAGCCCAAAGTGCCTGTCCCCCGCCGGGTGCTCCGCCCTCGAGGGGAGCCGCTGATGCCCACAGTGACATGTCCGCAAGACCCCTGGCTACGTCGGCACTTAGTATTTCCAGCAGAGCTTCCCTTTCCTCCAGCCAGCCTCACTTCCACCTTCCTTCCTGTCATTCCTCTCCTCCTCTCTTCTCCTTTTCTCTCTTCCCCCAAGGAGGAAGAAGAGACGAGGCTTTGACCTTGCAGGAAGTTTTGTTAGCCTTGGGGAAACAGTTCTGGTAACTAAATTGAGGCTTCAGAGTTACCTGTGTTTTAGCTGTTCCCTCCCTCCTCCCATTTTATCTGGTCATGGGCGCTGTGAGCTGGATGCAGCCTGGCCCTCCTCGTCTGGTGCAGCAGGGCACGGGCTCTCCCGGGCAACCAGCACCTCCTTGTCGCTGCCTGTCACTCCTTTAATGGGGAGTCAGGAGGCTTTCTCCCTGAAGTCTCCTTGAAGAGCCTGATGTCCTCACTCAGGACCTTAGGGTTTCTCTGCTCCCCTCACAGGAATGCTCACTGGTCCCAGCCCCACTGCACCCTGCAGTTGTCCTCAGCACCCCTGGGGACCCATCCAGGTCCCGAGACACCCGTGCTCCTCCCTTGTTACACAGCTCATCCTCCTCAGGTTGTTCCCTGGCTCTCCAGGGTCTATCATCTGCCTCCTTGTGACTTCTTTTCTGTGGTCCCAAGCCGTGCAACAACAGGCCGTCTGTGAACCCCGGAATGTGTGAGAGTCTCTCCTGGGTCAGTTCTTTCTGTTTCCCAGCTGCCCGTGCCTGTTCCTTCAAGTCTCTCCATGGGGCTGCACTGCCCTGGCCCGGCCTGGCCACCTGCCCCACTGTGGCCTCTAGTTTATCCCCACGCTACCAGAAGGGAGTGGCCAGCATTCTGCTGGCTTGGCCACGCAAGGAGCGGGTGGTGGTCCTCTGTTCGGGCGGCACACATGGCATCAGCCCTGCTACTTGTACCGGCTGTCACGTCACACCAAGGCCCTCCCAGGTCTCCAGAGGAACGAAGCCCTAGACCCATGATGGCGAACCTATGACATGCGTGTCAGCACTGACACATGTAGCCATTTTTGATGACATGCGGTCACATACCAGAGAAGTATGGGGCCGCATGCCAAGAAGGACGTTTCATCCTTGGCTCCTGCACGGCCAGGTGCAGTAGCCGAGGATAAAACATTTGCTGTAGTGTAGACACTCTGTGCTGGAGGTGTGTAGGCCAAAACAACAGAACTCCGGCACAGAGCGTCTAGTCCTGGGACTTCCGGTTAGGCCGTTTTTCTCAAAGTGACACACCACCCGAATTATGCTCGGTTTTTTGGCGAATTTTGACACACCAAGCTCAAAACATTGCCCACCACTGCCCTAGACACTGCACAGAGGACGCTGTTGAAGCAGGTTGTTTGGACATCAGGGCAGAAGGCACACAGTCTCCGCCTGGCATTGTACTCCAACAAGGCCTTTTTAGTCTAGGTTCTAGATTCTTTCCAGGAGCCGCCTCTCCCAGTTCGCTGTCACCTTCCAGTCGATAAGCACACTTTCCGTGTCAGGGATAGGCAGTCCAAGGACCCGGTTCAAGAAAGTGAAAATGTTTGCAGATGGCCTATTTTATTGTTTGATTAGGCAGCTTTATTGTCTCATATATTTTTCAATATATATTGTCACATATATTTTTAAATCTGTGACTGCCCACTTCTAAACCAGAAGAATGATGATGAGAAAATATTACACTATTAGCCAATAAATAATTAATAAAGATCTCATTAGAGAAGTAACTACATTCGAGGCAGCTTTCTCATTTTCCATGCTTTATCTGTGTCTAGTGGCTCTGGTTTACCAAGAGAGTTCCTATTATTTTTAATCATTTCATCCTTAAAACAGACTAGTCAGAGGAATAAATAAAGACAGAAACAAGTAAGCACACTATGCGAGGAACACACCTTACCAGGGGGGAGTAAGTCACCAGGAGCTGTGACTTGCCCGGGGCCCCAGTCACACTAGTCAGCCCAGATCTGGTGGTGGAATCTGATTGACCACAGTGTTTCCTGAGTGCCGGTCATGTGCCAGGCCCTAGGGAATCAGAGGGGTGTGGTGTGGCTCTCCCGCTGCCACCTGGTTCCTCTTTGCCTGGGTGGACAGCGCAGAGTGGGTCTAGCCTTGTTCCTACAGGCCACACCTGGCTTTTCCAACTCCAAAAACACTTCTCCAGCCCTTTTGCTATGTATGAGTTTGAGATCAGATCGGATCTTGCTGCAAAGCCAGAAAACCCATGAGCTGCCTAAGCCGTGCGTAATAATGTCCAAGATAGAAGCAAGGACACAGCCTGCAACTGGGCCTCGATGCTCCTCGCTGACGGCCTTCAGGTGCTGGGAACAGGACGTCCACCTCAGGAAAGATCATACGAACCTTGGTTCAGAGCGGACTCGTGGAGCCCCTGGGAACCTCAGACCCCACTTCATCTGTCCTGCATGCCCAGTCCCCTCAGCCCTCGCTCACCAGCCCTGCCTCAGCCCTGGCTGCCTGCACACACAGCTCCCTGTCCTCAGCCACAGCCCCCACCTCTGCAGGATCGTCGTCAACCCCGTGAAGGCCCAGGCGAGGGAACGCTAAGATAGAACACTTGTCCGGCTTCGGGCCGCTGTGCCCTTCCAAAGCACAGAGAAGGGCACACCCAGCCTGTTTTCACCACTTTACTCCACTCTAGTCATCAGGTGAGCAGACCTCTTCCAGGTCTAAGGTCCCCCAGTCTCAGACCTTCCCAGCGGCGACATTTAGCTCACTCTGCAGCCTCCTAGGAAGGCCGTCTCCTTGCCATTCTGCCAGAGAGCTCGGGCAGTCTGGGCAGCAGCCATGTACCCGCGTAGGTTCTCACAGCTGGCTTCCCAGGCAGGCCCTGGGCCAGCTCTTCTCCTTTTGCCAGCAGCCAGGCTTCCGATGGGCAGGGGGCTGATTCCCCTGCTCTGCCAGATGCGAGGAGCAGTCATAGCAAATCTCAGGCCACCCCAAACGGCTGTCATCAGGTGCACCGGCCCCTCCAGATTGTGAGCCCCATTTGATGGCTGAAGGCCACATGTGCCAGGGCTAAGGACGCTTTGTCTCCTGACCACGCCGGAGGCTCCATGCAGGGTTTCAGATGGCTGAGAAGCAAAATTGATTGGCTCCAGGCCACATTTGGCTGGGGCAGGGGGATCCATGTGGCTCCCGAGCTGGTCTCTGCTGCCACCCTGAGGACACACAGCCGCCACCTCCTGCTGGAAGCCTCTGGTCCTGGCACCGCACTTCCCCTCCCGCAGCACTGTGCCCTGGGCTCTCGCCAGGTCAGTCCCACGGCTCTCCTGGGCTCCCCAGCCTGTCCTGCACATGCCACATCCAGTCTCGAGAATGTCTCCGCCAGCCTCCCCAGAAAGACATGGGGCTTTATAGAAGGGGCGGACATGAAACTGGCGGCTGGACGCTTCCCATCGCCAATCCGCAGAGCCTGGCCGAGAAGCAGGGCCATCTCTTGCTGGCCCTGGATGTGTGAGGGGCCCCCTGCACCTTGTCCCGAGCAGTATGGCTTCCTTCCATACACATAGTGAATGTCACTGGAGCATCAGTGCAGTGTTCAGAGAGATACCCTATCCATATGCCCAGCACGGCTCTTACCTGCATTAGTCGTTCTGTGAATGGTAGTCAAATCCAACTGTACATATGTACCTTTTACTCACGGGCCAAAAATGACTGTAGTTATATATATAAAAAGCCCGAATTAGTTATATATATATAGCCGGAATTACTATTCTCAGTGAAAAGAATAGAAGAGATTGAGAAGAGAAGGAAGCCTGAGCCGGGCGGTTTGTCTCCCTGGGGCTTATGAATGGGGTGAGGGAAAGGGGAGAGGTGTCTCCCTGGGGCTTATGAATGGGGTGAGGGAAAGGGGAGAGGTGTCTCCCTGGGGCTTATGAATGGGTGAAGGAGAGGGGAGAGGCCGGCCTCGGCCTCAGGGCAAGGCAGGGTTGTCCAGGCTATGTCACCTCAGCAGGACCAGTGTCCCTCCCAGGCTCTCCCAGCTCTTCTCTGTACTTCCCAGCCAGCGCCCCTGCCCCTGGTGGGGACCTCCTTGGGCTTCTTCAGGCATATTGTCGGCCAGAATGGGGATCACACAGGGCCACGGCCTCATGTGCAGCCTGGCCGCCTTCCATGCCCTGAGGCCTCCCTGGACCTTCTCCTGCCACCTCCACGGAGGGAAATGATTGCCCACAGCCTGGCTCAGCCCTCAGTTAGGCACCCCTTCCTTCCCCGAGGGTCTCAGGTTTCTCGTGTACAACACGAAGGGGCCACCCTGCAGTATGTCGGCGCTCCCTGTTCTCACGAACATTTTCTAACCTTAAACCCCCCTGTGGATCGCTAGGGAGGAAGCCTGGAGTGACGGGAGGACTTGGCTTGGGGACCAAACACACCTGGATGTCACCCCAGCTCTCCACTCATAGCCTGTGAGTTACTTAACCTTCCAGTGCCTTGTCACCTGTGGAAACAGGGCTAGTGTTCAATTGTTAGGGCGGGGCCTTCAGAAGGCTGGCACCAGGGCCGGACCAGGCTGCAGGAGACTCGGAGGAGATGCCTGTAATACGTGGAGGAAGGCAGGCAGAGCCTCACGCCACAGTGCCAGTCTGACACCTGGCAAAGGAGACGGGCAAGGAAGGA
Organism: Rhynchonycteris naso; assembly: GCA_037038555.1. Lineage (NCBI taxonomy): Eukaryota > Metazoa > Chordata > Mammalia > Chiroptera > Emballonuridae > Rhynchonycteris > Rhynchonycteris naso. Next base: position 42,356,385 of record CM073004.1, on the reverse strand, counting down.
GGCCTGGGTAGGAAGAGTCTTGAGTGCAGTGTTGTTTAAAGGAAGTTTCTGGCAGGCCCGTGGGAGTCGTCAGGCCATTAGGGGAGTCCCCTGTCCTGCAGGAGCAGGCCCACACTAGTACCCCTGCGACGGCCAGTCACGGTGGGGAGCAGCCAGGGAGCTTGGCCTTGGCACAGACGTGGCGGTGGAGCCAGAGGGCAGCAGCTGGGACGCTTCCTGAGCTCTGCTCCCTGCAGCAGATCTGAGCAAAGCATGTTCACGGCTGCGGCACCCACTCCAGAGAGACGTGTTGTGAATGTCAGAGATGATGCCTATAAGGTGCTGTCTGCCATGGAGCAGGTGCCTAATAAATGCCAGTGGTCACGTAGCAATTTTACTCATGTCGTCGTTGTTAGGACTTGTTGTGTATCCTCCAACAGGCCGTGGGGAGAGTGCTTTTAGCAGGTGTTTGTTTGAAAAGGTGGAATCTTCAGGGTACCTGTCGGGTTTCATTTCCATTTCTGGTCACCCAGTGAATCTGTCCCTGGAATCACACACGTGCGCACACGCGCACAAAATGCCTCCAGGACCCAGGGCTCCATCTTAAAACCAGTGGCCCCCCTTCCTGCCGCACGTCTGACAGGGCCTGGATGAGTCCCCACGGACATTCTAGGGAGCTGCGGGAACTTGCTTAATTCTCACTCCAGGTTTAAAACTCGATGAAATAGAGATCTCCCTGACCTCCTCTAGGGTCTGACGGCTGGTGACTTTGGAGAAATAAAGCAGTTGAAGCCTTTAACTCCATCGGAAAGGGGGTGGCTGGCACCTTGTGTTTGCACACAGCAGCCGTGTTGACACAGTGCCTCACATGCCTAAGGTACACTCCCTCCGGTGTTCAGGACAGCATGAGACAGCAAGAATCAATCTGAGGGTCCCAGAGACCTTGGGTTCTAGTTCCAATAAATGGCTGGGTGAGCAGGATCAATTTTGTTAACATCCATGAGCTTCTGGAAACGGGAAGAGGAATGGTACCTTCCCCCGTCACTTTGTGGGTTAAATTAGACTGTCAAGCACCTGGATCAGCACTAGGAATATATTAGAGGCTCCATAAGTCTGAATTGTCCTTTCCTTCCTTGGATGAAAGGTCAGCTCGTTGAAATAATGGAAGTTCTAAACCAGAGGTGGAGCCATGGCCTTGTGCCACCCAGCTGTCACGCAGCCCAGTTCTTCTTTCTAGATTTCTTGTGGAGGATGCTGGGAGAACAAGAAGAGTCATTAGTTGAGCACCTACTGTGTGTCAGGCAGTGTGTAAGGCATTTTGCTTTCATGGTCTCTGCCTTTTCTTACAAACCCATGGAGTCCATAGTAATCAGCTTAGTGGAGTGACTTACCTAGTATGACACGTGGCAGAGCCAGGCTTGAGCCCAGGTCTTCTGTGCCGGCCCAGGTTCTCAGCATGGTTTCTCTGTGGCTTGCGCCCCTTTTAAGGCTATGGTTTCTCCAGCATGGGCTCCCCTGGGCGATTCCACCATCCCAGCTCCAGCAGCAGGGCAGAGAAGTAGTGACGGTGAGAAATAAAGACTCCAGAAACAGGGAGGTGGGACCCGGGACTTTCCCCAGCCCTGCCACTCACACCTGTGACCTGTGGCAAGTCAGCTCGGTGCTTCGGACCCCAGTCTTCTCATGTGCGGAGTAAGGAGGTGCCCTAAATTAGATTTTCAGGCGGATCTCTGTGGTGTTCCCCCTACCCCCATTTCTCCTCCAGACAGTTGAAGAAAGAACTCAGGAAGGAAGGAAGGGAAGGAAGGTTAGACCCACAAAATTTGAAAAAGTCTATACCAGCCCATCTAAACCCTTATAGCTCAAACATTCAGAAATTTCATTATATTTTTAAAACTTTTTAAGAGGACCTAGAAGAATGGTGAGCAAATTAGGAGTCTCTTTGATCAAAACAGATTGGACAAAAGAAACTTGCCAGATCTCTTGACCTTGTCTGGAGGTCTTCTCAGGTTGAGATGCCAGCTGGGAAGAGAGCTGCAGAACTCCTCCATCAGGGAGAATCCCTCCCACAGAGGTCTGGGCTGTGGGCCCTGAGGTCTCATCCTGTCTGGGTGCCAACTTTTGCAGTACCCCACACCTTGGCATGCACACCTGGGGCTGGCAGAACACCTAGGCTGCGCTAGACAGAGGTGGCCCTCTGCTGCCCCCTGGTGGTCATTGCCATCAGCGCCAGCCTCTCTGGACAGCTCAGCTTGGGACCCCCTCTCCCTGGCACTGGTGGTTGACAACTCCAGATGTTGGGTATAGCCCTGACCAACCCTGGTCTGGAGTTTAGCCACCTTACAGGCTCTGGTGATAGCATACCAGGGCAGGAGATACCCAGTCTTCATTTACTGGTTCCTCCCCATGATGGATCCTATAACTCTTGTCATTGTATAACCTGTTCCATTGTGTGAGCCTGGATGGGCCACGCCAGCTCTCTGACCGCAGAAGTCATCCTTGTTGGCCTAACTCACTCTCTTTACACCTTGTTCATCAGCAACATCCAAAGTATTCCTTCCTCCCTGGGGTGTACAAGTCTCAGAGATGGAACAGACTGTCACATGTGGAGCTGTGCAGAGCCCCGGTCAGGCCGTCTGTGCAGCGCAGGCTGCAGCGTCAGTCCTCGGTGCATCTCTGGGAGGCAGAGCACAGACTTTGGAGTCCAGATGTCAGGGTTTGCTCTTGGGCAAGTCACTTCACCTTTCTGAGTCTCAGTTTTTCTGTTTTAACATGGGCGCCCCAATAGCATTGACCTCATGGAATTAAGTCAAGGATTAAATGGATTAATATTTATAAAGTGCTTGGAACCCTGCCTGGCACATCAACACTATATAACTGTTCGTGACCTTTTTTTACGATGCTGATGTTGATGATGATGGCAGAGTTGCAGTTCAGTTGGGTTCAAGAGCTCTGCCGTCAAGGCTGTGTGTGAGGATCGGGGCTCGTTTGGCACAGCCCTGCTTTCTGCCACCTCCCACTCATCTGTCCAGCAGCACTGCTCAGAGCACGTGCCACTCCGCAGCCGAGCTCTCCTTCCGCTGAATGAGTGGAACTTTTCCCTGGAGCACATTCAAGGAGTGGCGCTGCAGAGTCCACAGAAAACAAATTATACCCAATCCCCCTGCCCCAGGCCCTGTGGACACAGCCTCACAGCACTGCTCCAGCCTCATCTCCGGCCTCACTCCTCCACCCCAACCCTGCCTCTCTTTCCTCATACGCATCAAGCTTGTGCCGACCTCAGGCCCCTTGCACATGCTGTTTTCTCTCCCTGAAACACATTGGCCCCATTCAGTACATGGCTAGCTCCTGCCCCATTCTCTTCTTAGCTCAAAGGTCACCTCCTCAGGAAAGCCTTTTGTGACAACTCTGAAGCACCCCCTCCTCCAACTCGCCACCATTGTCTCACTTCACCGTTTTATTTTCTCTGAATAGTTATCACTATCTGAATTTACCTTATTTATTCATTGCATTTATTTTACATATATAGTCTGACCCCCCTGCACCCCTCAATGCACAGACTAGAAGGGAAGCTTATAAAACCAGGGCACCCTTGTATTTTTTTCTTTCTTTCACTCCACACCTGGCACAAGGCACTCAGCCTGTGTATTTGTTGAATGAACTAACAAGCGGATTAGTGAGTGGGGTGAAGTGGCTGAATGTATAACCCTGACGGCCGCCCCCGGAGACCGGCATCTGTCACTGGGGAACGCTGGCTCCGTGCTTGTCGCCTCCCTGCCCCTCTAACCAGGACTGTCTCTGCAGCTGTCTTGCTGACGGTGTGCTGCCTGAGGAGGAAGAAGAAGACGGCCAACCCGGAGAACACCCTGAGCTACTGGAACAACGCCATCACCATGGACTACTTCAACAAGCACGCCGTGGAGTTACCCAGGGAGATCCAATCCCTTGAAACCTCCGAGGTAATGAGCCCCAAAGCAAGGGCTGCCCCCTGGAAGTGCTGGCCCCACCGCTGGGAAAACCACAGGCTCCGATGAGAGCTGCGGAGCGCCTGCTCGTTTCTGGGCACCTTGCTCCCGGAAGCGCGATCCCTGGACCAGCAGCCACGCCAGAAGGCCGCGGGCCCTGCCCAGCACCGCTGGTCAGGAGCAAGAATCCCCAGGTGCTTGGTGCACCTGGAATCGCTGTTCTTAGGTTTCTAGGAACAAGTCAACAGATATTCTCTGAGGGCCCATTTTGTAACAGGCACTCTCTGGGGACTCTGAAGATGAGAGCTTGCTCTCAGGGGACCCAGATTCCAAGATGTGGTTGAGCTTTGAACCCCAAGGATCATTCAGAAACCCAGGAGAAGGGCTTCGCAGGGGCGGGGCCAGGAAGGGTCAATGGGCTCCATCAGGACCCCAGCAAAGGCCTGCAGACCGAGTAAGGGGAGGCACGTTGGGTGTGGCTGAAGGGGGTGTTTGCCCAGGACACCCAGCTGTCCGCTGAGAGACCTGGGCTTTGAACCCAGATTTCTGACCTCAGTCTGTGCTTCTCCCACTCGCGCAGGGAAGGGAGACAGGCCGGGCCACAGCAGGCATGGGAGGAGGTCGAGGCATGGCCTCAAGTGGGGGTGCATGGACTTTAGTCATGGGCAGCAGGGGGTCACTGAAAGTTAGGAGCTTGGTGTGACCTCGTTTGGGGATGATTATGCTGCTGTCCTGGTGACAGCAGTCTATTCATGATCAGTGGATGGATAGGAAGGGTGTTGGGTGGGTGGGTGGATGGGTGGGCGGGCGGGCGGGCGGGCAGAAGGACAACTGGAAACAAGTAGATGGACTGGGTGCAATTGAGACGCCCAGGAGGGAGATGGCGGACACTGAGGCGCTGCTCTGCAGGCACACCCTCCCCTGCAGATTTATTCCCCGCACCAGCCGGGCTGAGCTTATAACCTCAGTGTGCTCACATCAAGCCCAAGCTCAGAACCCCTCAGGAAGTTCGGGTCTTTACAGGGCCTGCAAGGTGGCCCTGGCCCCAGCCCAACTTTCCAACCTCGTGTCATGCCCCTCCCCCTCTCGTTTGCTAAGACACACTGGACTTCTCGTCCCTTACAGCACCGAGTTATGTCCCACCCCAGGGCTGCGCATCTGCTGTTCCCTCTCCTGGAAAGTCTTCTGTCCCTCCCAGCACCCCCTTCACTTGTCCCCTGCCCATCATTCAGGCCCAGTCTAACCAGCACCTCCTCAGGAGGCCTTCCCTGATTGCCAGGCTGGGCTTGGCCGTTTATGCTCTTCCATCGTGGCATTTACCAGAGCTGTGATTCTGTAGCTGTTGGTCTGATGTTAGATTAATATCTCCCCCTACACAACACACTAGAATAACCGGCTGACCCCGTTGCTAACCCCAGGGGTCAATCCCAAGCGCTCCTCTTGTTGAGCTGCCAGCAGCATCAGCACAACTGCTTCCTCTTCAGGACATTTCTGTGCTGGCCTGTGGGCCCCGTGCTGGCCTGTGGGCCCCGTGCTGGCCTGTGGGCCCCGTGCTGGCCTGGTTCTCCGCCACCTCCTGGCTGCTCCTTCCCGGTCTCCGTCATCCTTCCCTTTCCCAAACTCCTGTCTCCTCCCACCGCTTCTCTTCTGGTTCATTCCATGACCTTTTCTTTCTTTTTCTTATTTCTTTTGTGTGTGTGTGTGTGTGTGTGTGTGTGTGTGTGTGTGTGATAGAGACAGAGGGACAGATAGGGACAGACAGACAGGAAGGGAGAGAGATGAGAAGCATCAATTCTTCATTGCGGCAGTTTAGTTGTTCATTGATTGTTTTCTCATGTGTCTTGAGCAGGGGGCTACAGCAGAGCGAGTGACCCCTTGCTCAAGCCAGCAACCATGGGGTCATATCTATGATCCCACACTCAAACCAGTGACCCCACGCTCAAGCCGGATGAGCCCGCGCTCAAGCTGGTGACCTCAGGGTCTCAAACCTGGATCCTCTGCGTCCCAGGCTGACACTCTATTCACTGCGCCATTGCCTGATCAGGCTTTTTTTTTTAATGTTGTAAGACTATTTATTTTAGAGAGACTAGAGGAGGAGAAAAGGAGGAAAAGCAGGAAGCATCAACTCCCATATGTGCCTTGACCAGGCAAGCCTAGGGTTTCGAATCGGTGACCTCAGCATCCAACTCAATGCTTTACCCACTGCGCCACCACAGGTCAGGCCATTTCATGACTTTAAGTACCTCTCTGCCCTGGGGGCTGCCATTTTTGTCTCTGGCCCTGGCATCCCCCCTGAACTCCAGACTCACATAGCCAGCTACTACACGCATGTCTAATGGGCATCTCAGAGTCAACACGCCCAAGACTGAACTCTTGACTCCCCCCACACACCTGCAGACTCACCTGGTGTTCCTCACTATGCAGATGGCACTGTGGTCGCCTGCTCCTCTCACCCCCCTCGCACCCAGGGTGCTAGCACATCCCATTAGTCTTCCCGACAAGGACGCTTCTCGCACCTGCCCAGCTGCCCCTTGTCCAGGCTGCCGTCAGCCTTCAAATCACTGATTTCTGCAGCTGCTTCTGAAAATAGGGTCCCCACCACCACCTGGCCGCCTGCAGTCTGTCCTCTACACAGTAGCCACAGGATCTTTTCAAGGCAGGACCTCAGGTCAGCATGACTCCCAACCCTCAGGTGCCTCTTCACACTTGGAACCAAATGCAGATTCCTCCTACCTGACCCTTCACAGCTGGCCTCTGCCCACCTTCGTGAGGCCTCCCAGCAGACTTCCCACCGACCTTCCGGCTCTTCTCCAACACAGCGAGCCCGTCTGAAATGCTCTGCTCCTGGCTGCCCCCAGCCCTCACTTCCTTCAGGTCTCTGTTCCAATGTCGCCTCCTCAGGGAGGCCTCCCCTGACTGCTCTCTGCAGATCAGAAGCCCCCTGCAGCCGTGGTTCTCTGTTCCCTCTCCTGCTTTATTTCCCGGCTCCCGCCTGCCGTTGCAGCCTTCTCTCGGCGTTGACTGGTGTGCTTCCTGCCTCTCCAGCCGGGGTGTGTGCTGTCTGAGGGCCGGAGCCGGGTTTGCTCTCCTTGCTGCTCTACCCCGGCACCTAGAAGAGTGCCCAGCACATGCTGGGTCCTGGGGAATGTTTGTCACATGAATGAACCACAAGTTTTGTTCATGCCTTACCCATCACGCAGCCCGAAGCCCGACACAGTGGTGCTCAATAACACATTTGAGCTGAAGGGCAGAGCGGCAGGCTTTGTAGAGGCGCGGACCTTTAGTGCGGGCAGTGCACATTCTGCAGAGCAAAGTGTACCCGAGAAGTGTTACTTACAGTGAGTAAACTTGGGTGACTAGGCAGAGGGCTGGTCCCGCTGGGGTGTGGCCTGCAAACCCCTTGACTCTAAATTTCTCACATTCTTTACAGAATTGATCAGTGAAAACCAAAGCCAAAGGACAGTGCTTATGAGCCTAGAAAGGGCCAGTACTGTGGGACAGAAGCCAGGGGCTCTGGCAGAGAGGCTGCCCCAACCGGCCGTGAGCTCAGGATCTTGTTTCTTCTTTCTTACCTTAGTTGTTCCCTAAATAACTTTCTCTTTTTTACTCAGTGGAAAGTCTGCATGTCGTTTCCCCTGGGGAATGGCTTTGTCAGAACTGAAAAACAAGCAAGCTCCCAGCCCCCCAGAGTCCTCTCCACAGCTCAGCCCAAAAGCCCAGTGGGGAAGGAGTTCTGACATGGCAGCCTGCTCCCCTCACTTAGAGGGCCGGCCCCGTGTCCGCCCCTCAGATGGGCACTCAGCTAAGTCCAAACCTTGCAGGAAATTCTTGTCTTCTGAGAAGACATGTCATCAACAAATGGCCTTTCTCTTCCTTTATCTCTTCTCCACAAAGCAATACATGCTGCTCAAAAATTATGTTTTACTTTAAAAATAACATTCAGAGAAATCATTGTGGCTTCTTCAAGAGAAGCCGTCTAAGCCAGTCTGTCTTAAGCCAGTCATAGCTAGGCTGGTGGCTGAGCCTTTGCCCTGAAATCTGCGGGTGCTGAGACCCCAGTTGTTTAGAACCAAGCTATGCCTTTCCCCCACCCCAAGTCAATACCCGGACTGAGTCTGAGAACAGCCATGCAAGGTTCCACCAGTACTCACAGTGCTTGGTAGTTGAGGCCACAGCCGTTAGGATGGCCTGAGTACTGAATACCTACTTCCAGGCTTTTCCACTCCTGGAGCTGTGTAGACAGAGTTTTTCACTTACCACCGATTATACAGACAGATTCAGATCCATTCAGCTCTGCACATCTGGTGCTATGACAAATGGGGCAAAGATTCTTTGAGGCTTGCTCTTTGAGGGTTCAGGAGAGGAAAAATTAGCCATTGGAGGCTCTAATACGTGGGTGGCAGGAAAGGAGAGAGATGGGCAAGTAAGTGTAGGGTGTGTCAGAGCGAAGCAGCAGGTTTCCTAGAGGTCTGTGAGGAAGGCAGGAAGAAGAGTCGGAGGCCCAAGTGGACCACAGTTTGCCTGTTAAGGCAGGGAGCCCTGCGGTGTGTGTGTCGAGCATGAGCCCTCTCAACTTTGACAAGGAAAGCAACCCCATCTCTGGAAACCTGATGTGGGGATGATTCAGGAAGCAGGAAATCTTTCTTGGAAGCTGGTACAAATATCTGAAAGAGAGGTCTCTGCACCTCAGCAGCAGCGGTAAAAAGGATGAAAAGTGTTTACCAAGCAATCAATCCCCCATGTAAATGTCCCAGTGGATCCATTTCTTTCAGAATGGCCACCTCCTGCCCCCAGCCCGCAGCTCACACCACCTCTTCCCTCTCTCTCCCCAGGACCAGCTGTCAGAGCCCCGCTCCCCGGCCAATGGCGATTACAGAGACACCGGGATGGTCCTTGTCAACCCCTTCTGCCAAGAAACACTGTTTGTGGGAAACGATCAGGTATCAGAGATCTAACTGCAGCCATCTCGCTTTGCCATTCCCTACCTTTTGTCTCTAAATTATAAATATACAAATATATATTATAAGTATAATCTTTGTGTAACCCTGACTTAATGAGAAACATTTTCAGCTTTTCCCCCCTTAAGAAATTGTCAACATCTTTTTTATAAGTGTGGTTTAAAAGAAAAAGATTTACAGAGCAACCCATGGCTTTATAAAATAAAGGTATTTCTAAGCAAAGCCGTTGCGTTGATTGCTTCTCTGAGTAACTGTCCTTGACACGTGGGGGTCGCAGCAGCCCTAGGCAGGGAGGGAATGTCACGTGCATGTCCCTTGAGTGATGCCTAAAGCTCAGGTTCCTCTTGATTCCTGTGCCCCTGCCCCCTCCTGTGCGCACCAGTGAGGGCCGCCCCGGGGAACAGGATGGCAGGTTGGCGTACGGAAGCAGGAAAGGGCCCGTGTCGTCACCCCAGCGGAGGACTGCCCTGGGGCCTCACCCCGCCACCACTGACTGTCTAATGCAATTCCATCCGGAGACCGTGACGCTCATCAGGCATCCGAAGGCCACGCCCGCTAACATCACAACAGGACCTGGCGCTGTGCTGACCACAGAACTTCCCTTCCCTGGTGAGAAAAGGCCCCCCCTCCCGGCACACGCCTGCAGCCCCTGCAGCACCCACGTCGGCGTCCAGCACCCGTGCCTTTCTCTGGAGAGGGCTTCGATGCAGATCCGCCTCGAGCTCGAGAATGCCTGCCCTTCTTCAAGGACCTCACATTTACGGGGGTCCAGCTTCACTTTCTCTAGAGGCCACCGGACTGTGCCCCTGAGGAACACGTTTCTGTGAGAAGCCTTGAAGCATGGAGCTGTCACTTTCTCAGTCCCGCGATCTTACAAAAAAACGAGACTGCCAATGCGATCCCTTGGGAGAATCATCCCATCCCTCCTGGGCGTGGCTGACCCGCTTGGGGTCTGCAAACAGACTCGCTACCCAGCTCGCTTCCAGCCCCTGCACTGCTCTGTCGGTCGGTAGGTGGTCTCCCCCACCACGCTGCGTCCAGCTCAGCTCACAGGGACCCGAGAGGGCTTCCAGAGACGCTGCTTCTCCACTTGTTCCCTAATAGACGGTGGCTGGGACAGAGGAAAACCGCTTTGACACTTCCTTTCTTTAAAAGAAAAATAGTTTGATAGTATATATTTTGAATATCGATGTTCTTATAGTCAGATCGGGAATTGAACTTGAATGTTGATTCACATTTGTGTTGTTGCTGTGTTCTTTTTTGTCATGACTCTTTTCTTTCTTCCTATATTTTCCTTTAAAAAAAAAGAGAGATGGCCTTCAAAAATGTGTGTTCTCAGTGTTGTACGAACATACTTAACATGAGTTTGGTGGTTGTCTCTCTTTAAAGACTTTTTAACCCACAAATAAGCAGGTTAAATGTTGCTCTGAGAGTCATTTTCCAGTATGCTACTGTCTGACATTTTATCCTTACCATAATGTTTCTGTTGGCTATTGCATTTAACATATCAATGTGTGTGTGTACATATAGAAAAAATCTGTTTGTAAAGTAAAAATTATATATAATATATGTAGTCAAAGATACATATGTTATATATAAATATGAGGTTGTATGACTTATTTTTCCTTATCAACACAATTCAGCTACCATGTATATATAAATAAACTTATTTTATTAGCCAGAGGATTAAGTTGCTAATACATCTTGTATTCTTTTCATTTTAAAGTAACTTTTAAGTCTTCTTTTAGTACCAACGCCACCTAACATCCATCTGTATTTTTAATTTTTTCCAGGCTTTTCCACTCCTGGCGCTGTGTAGACAGACTTTAACCGTAAATTGGGCTTTATGAGAATGATGAGCTAATAGGATTAGCAATTTATTATTTGCTAAGACAAATTCTTTAAAACTTGTTTGTGAGTTCTCCAAAAGAGAATCATCCCTCTTCAAGTCTCTGGAGACACTGCTGTCTATTAAGGTCCATCACCTCCTTAATCCGCCCCGCCCCAGGACTCAGGGCTTCGTTGTAAATATCTCAGGGTCAGAAATCTGAAGTTTCCTGGCCACCACACTATGGAGGACAGTGGTTCCTATGTGACCTTTGCAAACGACTTAGTGTACCTCAAACCCTTCCTTTCACCTTGAATTCTCAAGAACACAGCCCCTCAGGACCCAGTCAGCATCACCTGTCTTAGGGTGCTGTTATAACCCAGTCTCGCGGGCACCATGGGTCCTCGGGGTGCGTAGAGGTGGTGTTCACAGCAAGAATTCCGTGTCCGAATAAACAAGTGACACCACTAGCCTTACTCTGATCAAGTTGGTTTCTTAATTTGTTAATAACCCAGTGGTTTTCAACCACCAGTCCACGGACCCAATGATTATAGACTCTGTAATCGTCATACAACATCAGGCTGGTTACCTTTCACAGACCAGCATGAAATTTCTGATAGACTGGCACCAGTCTGCAGACTGGCAGTTGAAAACCACTGATATGACAAACATTGATATTTGTGAAGTACCTTCCGTGTCATCTCAGAAAAGACAAAGTAAAAGAAAAGGGAAGAGTTGTGGTATCCTAATCAGCAAGGAAGAGCACGGAGAATACTCTAGTAGGCAACCAGGGTAGATACCTGTGTGACCATGGGTAGATACCCTGCTCCCAGGGGTGGGAAACAGAGGGCGTCCTAGATAAGTCACTGGATTGAGAGTCAGAAGAGGCCTCCTCACCCCACCTCTGCTACTTTCTGAACATGGGACCTTGGGTCAGTCAACTGCAGCTGTCGGGGGCCTCATCACCAAAGGGGATTAGAGCCTTAGGACTATTAACAGAACTGGAGCTGTTCTGCGCGCGGCCCAAATAACAGTGCGTGTCAACCCTGCACCTGCCTTCGGCTGGATCAAGAACTCAGTGCAATAAAACACGGAACTCACGGCCAGATTTAGCACGCACTAAATGTGACTCCCTTCCCCTTCTCTCACAGCAGGGGCGTTCCCACGTTGCAGGATCTGGAACATATAGCCAGCCTCTGGGTTGTGCTTACTTGTGGTTTCTCTGGGGTAAACTCAAGTGCAGTGGTTTTCAGATCCATCTGGGGCTGGAGGATCCTTTCTGAGCCTGGAGAGTCATGCCAACATGCATTAGTGGATTCTGAGGACAGGAATTAAAATATGGGGTGTTGACAAATCCTAACATGGAGCTCCTTTAAAGAGCTTAGTGGAAACCCTCTCTTTGTTTTACTAATTTTCTGGCAGATGGGAAAACAGATCTATAGGGAACAGCTCGAGTGTCATAGGTGCCCGGCATGTGTGGGGCCCAAATTTGCCCAAGATCCCTTGTCTCATGAGTTAGGGCCCAGGCCAGTACTTGGAAAGTGAGGTCCAGAGAGATGAAACAAGGTGGCCAAGGTCACACAGCTAATGAATGGCAGTTTTCTTGGGAAGGAAGGTACTAGACAGAGGCCAGAAGCTGCTCCCAGGACTGAGGGAGGATGAAGGAAGCAACAGGCTTGGTTTGTTTCTCTCAAGACCCTGGCGTTGCTGGCCGCCACAGCTGGCTCACATCTGTTTTCATCCCCTGTTCCCTGTCTGGACAGGTGGGCACACTCTTTCACACATACAGCACATGTAAGGGTGTAGAGAGCCTGACACTGGCCCTGGGAACACCTGGATTGACTGTGTCCAGGCTTAGCCACCCACTCACCTGAGACGTGGGGCTGCTTGAGGCCTGCTGGGCCCTCTCATAGGTGGTGAAATGCAGAAACCCAGAAGAGTCACCTCTGCAGCCTGCACGGATCCAGCCTCCCCCACCACCAGCAGAAACATCCGGGAGGTCGGGCACATGACTGCCGAGAATGTGTGAGTGCTTCTCTGCCCACAGCCCTGGACAGGGCCCAGTCCCCTTTCAGCTCAGTGAATGGTGGAAGCGCCAGGAAAACAGCAGACAAAGCAGCCCAGGGGACAGGGGAGCTTCCAGAGAGGCCCGTGACTGGGCCTCAGGGACGCTGGGGCTGAAAGCCAAGAGCCACTGGCCTCTGTGACCACATTAGGTGCAGCACCAGGCAGAAGCAGTGATGAGCTCAAGGCGAGTGGTGGTGGAGGCGCCCGCCGGCGCCAGCATGCCCCTCCCAAGGCACAGGGCGTCCTTCAGGTCGTCCTCCCTGGAGAGCCCCCCCGCCTCTAGGATCAGTGCCATGGGTGACCTTGTCCGAGCACCCAGGGTCTATGTAGGGATGGCACCCAGTGTGTACACAGGTGGCCTTGGTGCTCGTGTGACCCGCCGAGCCCTGGGCATCAGCAGTGTCTTTCTGCAGGGGCTGTGGAGCTCAGGCCAAGCCACAGCACCTGCTCCTGGCCTGGAGGGGGACCTCGGGGCCACTGAAGACCTGGGGGGCTGCCTGGTGGAATACATGGCTAAAGTGCACGCCCTCGAGCAAATCAGCCAGGAGCTGGAGGCCCAGCTGCGGATGCACCTGGAGAGCAAGGCGGAGCGCTCGGAGAGTTGGGGTGCCCTCAGGGCCTCCTGGGCCAGCGGCTGCCGGCAGGTGAGTGCCTGGGCTGTGGCTAAGGGTGCTGCAGAGGGCTGGGAGGGGAAGCTGGCAGCTGCCTGCTGCACCGTCTTAGGGAGCTCATTATCGTAAAACAAGCGTGCTGAGGCAGGGGGCAGGGGAGTGAGTAGTCTGAAGCCAGAGAAACTGGCCATAACCCCTTCTACTTTCATGCTACAAGTACTAATATCAGCAGTAATGACTACCATTGACAGAGGTGTGCTAGGGGCCAGGCCCACGTGAGTTCCTTGGCATGCACTGTCTCCTCCCAGGCTCACAGCAGTGCTATGCAATATCTCATTCACCAACTGCATTTTTCAGATGAGAAAACTGAGGCACAAAGTTCAGTTATTTGGCCAAGATCATGCAGTGAGTGCAGGAATAGAGCTGAGATTTGAACTTGAGTATTTTCGACTCCATAGCTTACATTTGTCCCAGTACCTTGGGCTGCCTCTGTAACCTTTGTGTTAAGAGAGGGTTATTCCAGCCCTCATCCAATGGAATAGCCATCAAATGGGTGTAGCAGTAAAAATAATATGTGAAGGTATATTCCTGTATAATTGCACTGTCCAATAGAAACCTGACCCACATAGACCATTTACAAGTTTCTATCACCCCATTTAAAAAAAAACAAAGTAAAAAGAAACAGGTGAAGTTAGTATTAGTGTTCTAGCTTACTTAATTCAATATATTTTAAATGTGATTTCAACATGTAATCAATATAAAAATAGTAATAGATGGCTCCAGCAAGGGGTGGCTCAGTCTGCTGAAGGCCCGGGGTCAAGTCACATGTGAGAAAGCAATCAATGAACAACTATGGTGTCGCAACAGCAACGAAAAACTAATGATTGATGTTTGTCACCTCTCTCTGTTCCTGTCTGTCTGTCCCTATCTATCCTTCTCTCTGATTCTCTCTCTGTCCCTGTAAAAAAAAAAAAAAAAAGTAATAGATAATGGACCTTCTTATATCCACACTGTCCAACCTGGTAGTGAGCACTTGAGATGTGGCTAATGAGACTGAGGAATTGAAATTTACTCTCTTTGACTTTTGTTACACATGTGGCTAGTGGGCATCCTAGTGGACAGGGCAGGACCCAGCGGTGTTCTCTCTCTTCCTCGCTTAGTTAGGACCTGCCCTCCACGGTGGTTGCGGCAGAGCTCTGGCCTGTCCATCTCATCTGGCCTGCAGCCCGTGGCTCTGGGACTCCAGCCAGCACTGCATAGCTCATCTGTCTCTATGCTGGTAGCTGCCTTCTCTCCTCCCCTCCCCCACTAAGTGCCGGCCCTGGGATCCCTCCGCGCTAAATCAGCTTTTCACCCAGCCAGGAACTGCCAGCTCAGACTCCTGGCTCCCTGAGACCCAGGACTCAGCCCCACAAGACGGGGTCACAAACATCCATTTGTGTGTGTTTGGGTGACGCTGAGTGCACACTCAGGGGCTCCCTCTTTGCCCCTCTTGCCTCCCATTTCATCCCGGGATGCTTCTCCCTCACCATCCGTCCATGCCCAACTGCCAGCACAGCGCCCATGTCCTGCCACACCCTCCTGTCTGCATTACCCGAGCTGCTGTTCTGCCCGCATCCAGCTGCTCTGAGGGAGGGCCATCACAGAGCAGCCTGGGCCTGCAAGCCAGAAATCTAAGGCGGCCATTCCTCCAAGATTCACTGCAACAGGCCTGATTCCAAACATTTGGGTCCTGTAAACGACCAGAACGTCCCTAGATATACCACTATCTCAGCATCCGCAGGATGCTTTCTTGCACTCTGATGGCACACAGACTTCTCACAAGTCACACATCCCAATTTGTAGGTCAGACAGTATGGCCACAAAACTCAACAAATACTGACTTGGTCTGACTCCAGCTTAGCTACGGAGACTTGGGCAACATGCCCAACTTCTCTGAGCCTCAGTTTCCTTACCTGTAACATGGGTATGACAAGGCCACAGATATTCCAGCGAATCTGTAGATCAGTAAGTTGCGTGGGTCCTGACTTCAGGTGGACTACAGACTGGACACTATGCGGGGAGAGCAGTGTGGCCGCAGTGCTGCAGGGGGCCGGACACCACGACATTCACCCCTGTCACATGGTCAGAATCCCAAACGAAGGTCATTTTCCTCTAACGTGACTGTACCTGAGAACCTGGGGATGAATACGGTTCTCTTTTTCTTCTTTGTTTAAATATGGACTTGAGGATACGGTTAGACCAACCTGTAAAATGGAGTTATTTCTGCATCACGCAGCCCAGCCTTCCAGCCATATTGAGATCTGCTCCATCAAGAGGAACAAAAGCAAATACTGCACATTTGAGAAATACACAGCTTTTTCCTTTGTTGTTGTTGCAAAGCCGACTCACACTGCCCACCTGTTTCCAGGCCCCTGCACGTGCTGTGAGTAGGCTTTGCTGATACCTGTCCCCCGCCCTCACGTTCCCCACCCGGTCATCACAGTGATCTTTTGGACACATGGAATTTGACTACAGTATGTTGCTGCCCCAAACCCTTCTGGGCTGCTCATCACTGACTGAATACCCTCCATGACCCTGGACTCAGTCCACAAGGCCCTGCTGAAGCCACTGCTCCGTCCCAGTCACACCACCCACTGCTCCTCTCTGATGCTGCCCCTGCTCTTTCTGTGCTCTCATGACAGCCTGGACCCACATCCACTGTGCATTCACCATGGTCGTGTGCCCGGCCACACTCTAGGTCCACCTAGTAGAGGGCAGGCCTTCCCAGCACCGTGAGAAGACTGAAAAGGGCAGAACCCGGGAGTCAGGTGAACTCACCTTTGGATCTTGGCTCTGCCACTCATGCCTGGGTTACTTTAGGTCAGTTACTTAGCTTCTCTGGACTTGTTTCTTCATTTGTAATTTGGGGGTCACTATAGTTTGCGGAACTACTGGAGGAGGGGTAACAATGTAAGGCACCAAGTAAAATCAGTAGCCGACAGCTTAGAAAGAGTGTGTGTGTGGTTCCTGGCCTTACAGGTCCTAGAACCACGTAGGTGATCGGTGCTTGACAGGGAGATCTCCCTTCAAATCCTGGTTCTGCCGCTGACCTGGCCCATCCACGCCTCTGCTCCATGTCTCCCTTTCCCTGTCTCCAGAGTACACAAGCCCCTCCCACATCATTGTGAGTGTGAAATGAGGTAAGATGCAATAAGGGGCTTCAGAAACTTGAGGTGTTGTGCACATGCAAACAGGCCACCCGAAGTCAGAGCACTGTCCCCTGGGCGTTATGCCTCTGACCCAGGGACTGCTGCTGGAGGCCACGCCCCCTCATGACGACCAGGGGACAGGTATCACGTGCGGGGGGACCTGGAAACAGGTGGGCAGTGTGAGTCAGCTTTGCAACAGCAACAAAGGAAAAAGCTGTGTATTTCTCAAATGTGTAGTAGTTGCTTTTGTTCCTCTTGATGGAACAGATCTCAAGAAGAAGGGGCCTTATCGAGACCCCTTCTTCCTCCCTCTGCCCCTAACAACATGCTCTTCACCCAATAGCCACGGGACATAGCTCCCTCCTAAGTCCTATCCTTCCCCAAGTGCTAGGCCCACTTCTGGCTACTCAGAAACAATGTCCCGCGCCCCCCACACCTGGGAGTGCGGCCCACTGCCTCTCTGGTCCCTTGTCATGGAGCCCCAGACCCAGTGGCCAGCAGCCCCCGGGAGCTGCAGGAGTCAGGGAATCCCTGCGCCCCAGGGGGTGCGAGACTAAATAGCAAAATTACCGTGACTGGTCAAGATAAAAACCATGGCAGATGGGATAAAGCTTTATATTTTCATAGCTTTAAAGACACTTTTTTTTGGCTTTGCCTTTTTATTTTACACTGGGACCTACAAATCATGTAGCTAGTCCTGGTTAGTTAGGGTCGATGTACTTAAAGTTCCTTTTTAGTTCCAAACCTCCCTCCCTGCTCTGCAGCTCTGTTGGAGCCTCTCAGCTACTTCTCCTGCTAAGCAGTGAAAATAGGCCAGAAAATTCCCAGGTGGTGTCCACAGAGAACCAAGGCACCTGGCCATCGCTGGGATTGAAGGTGGCCCTTCCCCTTCTCCAGCTTCACTGAATGCTCCTGACTTGTATCTCCAAGTGAGTCAACTCTGGCGACATCAGGCGCTTTCGTTCCTCACACAAGCCAAACACAAGATTGAAGCTTGGCACCTTCCCTGCCTGAGAGGAGGTGACAGAGGATGTGCAGCACAGAGGTCACACAGCACCCGCAGTGAGCCAGGGCCGCAGATGCTGCCTGGGGAAGGAACGGGCACACAGGGGCTTAGGGGTCCACGGACACGGGTCCATGGCCCCCGCGAGCAACCGCAGCAGCTCACCCCTCCGACAGCGAAGGCTGTCCGCTGGAGAAAGGAGAAATCAAAGTTACTAAAAGGCAAGAGGATTAGAATTTTAAATGGGCCTGATTTCAAATGTGACTGCTGCTCACAGTCCCTTTTCTGTCCCATGCAGAAGGAGAGCGCACACTCTGGGGAAACTGCTGGAAACTTAGGCAGCCTTAGAAACCTGAAGGTTTCTCTCCCCACCAAACCAGTGGCCCTAGCAGGGTTTTTTGTTTTTGTTTTTAAAGACATAAGAACTAATCCCTCCCCACTGAATAAAAACAAAGGCAACAGGGTCATTGTTCACATTTCATGACCTGGTATCCCTGAAAGGAGAAGGGAGAAAGAACCCTAAGCTCTTTTAGAATCTGAAAGAGCCTGAATACATTTACCCCAGACAAAGCCACTTCATCTATCTTTTTTCCCATTGACTTGAGGAAAGAGACAGAGAGACAGAGAGAAAAGCATCAACTTGTTCCACTTAATTGGTTCGTTTAGCTCAGTGGTTCTTAACCTGGGTTCTATAGAACCCTAGGGGTTCGATGAGTCGATCTCAGAGGTTCGGAGAAGCCTCTGCCGCGAAGGCCAGAATAAAGTAATACCGTAATTTGTTGTGAGTTCATGCACTTTGTTGGTTTTGTTCTTTGAGCAAGGTGATGTTCATGCATGGCTCATTTTGTGCACCAGTAAAAAAACATATACCTATGTCTTGAATTTGGAAAAAAAAATCATGTTTTATTTATCACTAAAGAAGGGTTCGGTGAATGTGCATATGAAACTGGTGACTTCAGTACCTCAAAAAGGGTTAAGAACCACTGGTTTAGTTGTACACTGACTGGCTGCTTCTCATCTGTGTGACTGGGGATTGAACCTGTGACCTCAGAATGCCGGAACAACACTCTATCCACTGAGCCACCCAGCCAGAGCCTCCATCAATTTTTTTTCTTTTTTACAGGGACAGAGAGAAAGTCAGAGAGAGGAATAGATAGGGACAGACAGACAGGAACAGAGAGAGGTGAGAAGCATCAATCATTAGCTTTTCGTTGCCGTTGCAACATCTGAGTTGTTCATTGATTGCTTTCTCACATGTGCCTTGACCTCGGGCCTTCAGCAGACCGAGCAACCCCTTGCTGGAGCCAGCGACCTTGGGTCCAAGCTGGCGAGCTTTTACTCAAGCCAGATGGGCCTGCGCTCAAGCTGGCTACCTCTGGGTCTCGACGCTGGGTCTTCCACATCCCAGTCCGAGGCTCTATCTACTGCGCCACCACCTGGTCAGGCCATTAATTTTTTTAATTTAGCAATAAGTAATTAAGATTAATTACTAAGTAATTGTCACTTAGGAACACCAGGATTAATCCTTTTATTTATTTTTTAATCTAATATTATTGGGGTGACCGTGGTTAACATAATTATAAATCTACAACATACCTCTGTACACCATATTGTGTGTTCACTCTCCCCGAGTCTCCATCTATTTTTTAATAAATGCAATTCATTTGGTCAGAGCAGGCCAATAAGATAGTTAGCCAAGCTATAAGGGACGCTAATCGTTAGATATGTAACTATACAGAGAAAAATAGATTCAGGGGAATTCCTCTTAGAGTGATATGTAAGATTAGAAGAAATATTTTGATGGAGCAGGGAGGGGAAGGGAGCATGAGGCTGCTCACAAGGGTCTTGGTCAAGTCATTAGGTGGTCATTAAAGTGCTTTCTAAGAATGCTGGTTTCTGATTTCCTGGGGGTTCTTGTTTTGCTCTGTTGAGTGTCTGGGAGGGAGTGGAATTACTGAAGAAAATGGTGGAGAGACTGAGCCCTGTCACTTGGGGCTTCTTTCTATGCTTTTCCCAAACACTAAGTTCAGTCACTCTTAAATCTTTGAAGATCTTTTAAAATGTGAGATCTTTGTTGAGGAATGGGGGACGGGGGAGTCTAGATGATGAGAATTGGGGAGTACGCTGCAAAGATTGGGGATTTTGAAGCCAGCGAGCCCTGAGGTCAAACTCGGGCCCTGCATGACCTCCAGTCCAGTTCTTCACCTATCTCTCTACATCTCCATTTCTAATGCAGATGTTTTGAGACTTTCTTGACATGATAAAATGTCTCTAAGAAAAGAATACTAGTGAGCTTACTGCAGAAATTAAGAAAAAGATGCCCACCATCTCCACTACTATGTACCATTGGTCAGATACAGTAGTCAATGCAATTAGACAAGAAAAAGCGATTGCAGGTGTTAAGAATTGGGAAAAAGGAAAATGTTGGTCTTTCTGGAAGACCCAAAGGGTCCATATGAAAACTATACAATAATATAATTGTAGTAAAATAGCAGGTTATAAAAAAAAAAACATTACAGCCTGACCTGTGGTGGCGCAGTGGATAAAGCGTCGACCTGAGAACACTGAGGTCGCCAGTTCAAAACCCTGCACTGGTCTGGTCAAGGCACATATGGGAGTTGATGTTTGTAGCTCCTCCCCCCTTTCTCTCTCTCTCTCACTCTGCGTCTCCTCTCTAAAAGGAATAAATTTAAAAAAAAGAAAGAAAAAAAAACATTACATAAATAACATATAAACAAAAAAAGAAATAATGGAAGAGAAAAATCTCATTTATGGTAGCAAAAGATAAAATAAAATGCTTCTGATTAAACTTAAAATAAAATGTCCAAATGACAACAATAAAACCCTCCTGAAAAACACAAGTGGAAAAAAAAAAGAAAGTCATGTCTTTGAATATAGAGACTCAATAGCATGAAGATGGCAGTTCTCCCTAAGTTGATTTATGAATTCAGTGCAATCCTAATTTTTTAAATACCATTTTGTACAACTATATCAGTTTATTAAATATTTCATTTGTTATAATAAAGAGCCAAAAAGAAGCGCTGAAAAATATAACACAAGGGGAAGTGGCAGGTCTCCTAGATGCTAAAACAGACTAGAAAGTCTCAATAATTAAAGCAATTGCATATTGGCACATAAAAAACTGGGAAGAACCAATGGAACAGAATGTACAATTCAAAAGTAGACCCTACTGCCTATGGAAATTTAGTATTGAAAAGGGCCCTGGCTGGTTGGCCCAGTAGTAGAGCATCAGCCCTGCGTGTAGATGTTCAGGTTCTATACTCTGGGCTGATCCGATTCCCAGTCAGGGCACACAAGAGAAGCGACCACCTGCTTCTCTCCAGCTCTCTCTCCCTCTTCGACTCCTATAGCCAGTTGCTCAGTTTGAGCATTGACCTGGGCTCTGGGGATGGGCAGGCGCAGGCTTACTTTGGGCTATATACTGGTTTTGCACTGTTAAGATGTTTTACCTTTTAAAAATTGAAGTAATAAATAAAACTCCTGCCAGCAATTTGTTGGGCATGCTTGGTTGGTCCCAGCAAGTCAGCTTCCGGTACTAAAAATAGCTCCTTTGAGTCTCAGTTGATTCAAGCATCAAGCATCAACCCCAGATGGGAGTTGCTAGGTGGATCCTGAGGGGGGCACTTGCAAGAGTCTTGTCTCACTATCTCCCCTCCTCTCACTTAAAAAAGAAAGACAGAAATATTTTAAAAGGTGGGGGGCATGGTATTATTTGAAACCAATTGATAAAAGAGTGGACGTTTTAAATAAGTGGTAAAGTATATTTAAACAAATAGGCACTCAGTAGGAAAATGACAAAATTGGATCCATCCCTCACTGAAGCCTTGGATCAATTTCAGATGCATCCTAGATTCAAATGTAAAAGGGGAAACCATACCAGTAGAGAGATGGGTAAATTCCTTTTTTTTTTTTTTTTGGTTTTTTTTTTAATTTCTTTTTATTTTATTCATTTTAGAGAGGAGACACAGAGAGAGAGAGAGAGCAAGAGAGAGAGAGAGAGAGAGAGAGAGAGAGAGAGAAAGGGGGGAGGAGCTGGAAGCATCAACTCCCATATGTGCCTTGACCAGACCAGTGCAGGGTTTTGAACTGGCGACCTCAGTGATCCCAGGTCGACGCTTTATCCACTGCGCCACCACAGGTCAGGCCTGAATTCCTTTATAATCTTGGTTTGGAAAATTTTTCTGTGATATAACTCAAAATCAAAAAGCAATGAAGGAAAATATTGATACATTTGATTAGCAAAAATATAATTTTAGTAAAACTAACAGATAAATGAGATTTTTAAAAAGGTATTTTCAATTTAAAATATAAAGGTTTAATATATCCCTATTCTATAAATAGCATTTATAATTTGAGATTAAAATGTCAACAATACCTATTCTTAAATAGGTCAGAGATATGAACAGAAAGTTGACATCAAAATAAATAAAAATGGTTCTCAACCATATTAAAGGATGCTCAAAATTCACTTTTAAAAAGAGAATTATTTTTCTTATTCAGTGCAAGGAGGGGAGGCAGAGACAGACTTCTGCATGCGCCCTGACCAAATCCACCTGGAAAGTCCACTAGGAGGCAATGCTCTGCCCATCAGGGGTATTGCTCTGTTGCTCAGCAACTGAGATCTTCTTAGTGCCTGAAGTGGAGGCCACAGAGCCATCCTAAGTGCCCAGGGCCAACTTGCTCCAATAGAACCATGGCTAGAGGAGGAGGGGATAAGAGGGAGGGGAGGGGAGGGGGGGAGGGAGGAAGAGGAAGAGGACAAGAAGGGGAGGGGGAGGGCAAGGGGGAGGGGGAGGAGAAGAAGAAGAAGAAGAAAGAGAGTGAAGCGAGATGGGGAAGGGTGTAAAAGCAGATTGGAGCTTCTCCTGTGTGCCCTGACACAGGGAATCGAACCTGGGACATCCATATGCCGGGCCAACACTCTACCACTGAGATAACCAGCCAGGATGGAGAAATTTTTTTTAATCCTACCTGAGATACCAATTTTTCCTATCAAAGTGGCATAACTCCAAAAGTGTGTCAATCTATTTTGTTGGCAAAGCTCTAGGGAAACAAGTTTATACAGTGTTAATAAAAATAGAAACTTATAATTTTTATGGGGAAGATTTTGGCAATATCTAGACAAATTATATATGCATTTATGTATATGTACTTTGACACATTGGCAAAAACATGAACAAAAAGTATGCATAGGCTGTTTATTTCAATCCTATCAATAATAGCACAAGTCTGGAAACAACCCAAATGCCTATCAAAGGGGGGTAGAGGGAGGGCTAGTTGAATAAGCAATGATACATCCACAAAAGGAATGAGGGATAGCTCTTTATTAATGGAGGGACTCCATTGGTGGGGGAGTGCGTATGTCGTTTCACCCATTTATCTAAAAAGGGGAAGGGATAGGAATACATATATGGTTATAGTTGAAAAAAATAGAATGGAAAATAAAATGATAAATGTTTTTAAATGATCACTTAAGGAGAAGGGAGAGCATAGACACTAAAATTCTTTCATCTTGTTATGTGGAAATGACTTTGAAACCATGCAAATATCTTACAGAATTAAAAAATATCTTCAAAAAGCAAACCTTAAAAACTAAAAGGAAAAGGAAGCAACTGAATCCAACTATGTATCAAACGGATGGTATAATCACAGAGAGGAACTATTCCAAGTGACTTTTTAAACCACAGTAATTTGTGTATCCCTACAGAGGGGACAAAAGAGGACCACAAAAAGAATCTTAACTCAGTTTCACTGATCACGTTGCTGGTGTTAGTGTTGGTATTGTCACTCTGACACTGTGTGTGTGCGTGCGCGTGTGCGTGCGCGCTGTGGGATAAAGCAAAGAGTGATTACACGTGTGTCGTGGAGAGCAGACTTTCGGTGTGGGTGCAGGAGACAGGTTTTGACACTAATTAAATTCAGCCTGTCCGGCGGTGGCACAGGAGCTGGGAAACGGTGTTTGTATAGCACCACAGTGGCTCCCAGTCCTCGAGGGAACCTTCTGGGCTACAGG
This sequence comes from Rhynchonycteris naso, assembly GCA_037038555.1. Lineage (NCBI taxonomy): Eukaryota > Metazoa > Chordata > Mammalia > Chiroptera > Emballonuridae > Rhynchonycteris > Rhynchonycteris naso. Next base: position 42,332,749 of record CM073004.1, on the reverse strand, counting down.
GGACTTGTATCTCAAAGAGGCAGAGAAAGAATTTACAATTCCACGTTTTGTAAAGAAACTGCCTAAGAAGAGGGACGTCGGGGGCCTCCTGTCTGGCTCTGACTGGAATGAACAGATTCCTTGGGCAGCCTGAGCTCTCTCAAGCAGACGTGATAAGGGGCGGGGGTCATCCTAAGGAAATGCTCTGGGGCTGACAGGAGGCACACCAGACTCTAGTCAGGCCCCCTAGTGTCGGGGGCTGAGTGACATCATTTATGATAAGAGTTCTGCAGTTCTCACTGCTGAGCGCCAAGCCACCCCTGCTCACCACCTGTCCCCATCGCTGAGAGCCTCATACAGGGCTTGTCACAGCACACCAAGGGCGGCTGCCTAGACAACCAGGGAAGCTCGGGTTTCAAATCAGAACCCTGAAGTACGGGGCAGAGAGCTTCTCTAAGACCTCCACGTCTGACGTTTCCGAAGTGAGAATGTCACCAGGAACCGCCGGAAGGTGCGGAGAGCATCACAGCCAGAGTGGCCACTGTGAGAGGAGCTGAGGAAGCTCGTTCCCTGTGAACCGGACCAGACCGAACTGAGCAACTAGATGTGGGGGTTTGAGTAAAGCAGCAGGCTGTGAACCCCGTCTGTGCCCTGCTCCTACTTGTGTTGTTAAAATTATATATAAAAAATAAACAAAAGGAGGGAGGGCCCATTCTCCAGAAGCTTAGCAAGGGGTGGTGACTGCGCCTCCAGTGACAGGGCTGGGTGACTGGGGACCAGCAGTGCAGGCTTACTTTGGGCTATATATACTGTTTTTGCACTGTTCAGATACTTTACCTTTAAAAAAAACTAAAGTAATAAATAAAACTCCTGCCAGCAACTTGTTACATGGCAGGCAAGGGTTGGGGTTACAGCCAGATCCCTGGCAAGTGAAGCATCCCCTCCCCAGCCTCAAAGAAGCATCCAAGCCCCCCCCCCCCTATTGAGAGAAGAGGGGCCACTCACTTAATAACCTGGTCTCAACACACACACACACACCAAAATTGAATATCCGTATAGCAGAGCAATAGGAAAGACCTTCTAAATAAATGCAATACACTCTCCAAAAGAACTAAATTAAAACTCAATCCAGGCAACTGGTGTGTCTGGACAAACGTGGTGGCTCTTTGTGAGGAATTATTGTCAGCAGGGCTGAACCGAGCAGAGCATTGGATTGGATCCCTGGCATCCCTCCCCCCCCCCCCCAACACACACACACAGGGTTCATGCTGATCCACCGGAGCGGGAATTTAGGAAAATGAAACCTAGTTCAGCGTCCTCTGGCTGGAGAAAAGCACAGACTCACTTATCTGGGTGTAAACGAGCAGGTAGCGCTGCCGGCCACACGTGCATTATTGAGCAGAAATGAGGAGTGACTCCCGCCGCTATCAGTAGGTAAGGAAGAGCTGTGCACAGGAAGTGGGGACCTCCATCCCAACACCGACCCGCTGTTGGAAAACAACTTGTTGTTTCTATTTATTTATTTCAAGGGCCAGTGAGTAATCATCGAAATAAGTCTCAGGGGAAATACTACAATACAGAGAAAGAAAGAAAGCCGCCATCTCGCCTCCCCTCTCTCCCGCCCCTTTAGCAGACTCAGGGCCAAGTTACACAGTACCCTGCCTGATTCTAAGTGCTCACACCTGCCAGCCCACCCCCAGCACCTGTCACCTCCCTGCAATCCCCCCTCCCCAACCCCTCCTCCTGGCCGTGCTGCCCAGAGCTTCCCCGCATCCTCCCAGCCTTCAATTGAGCCCGGTCTTCATCATCTTCATCCGCACCCTCCATTGCAAGCGCATTCCTCGGGGCTGCTCCTGCGGGCCTCAGATGCTGGGTTCTAACAGGAAGTTTTACCCCCTGTCTCTTCTGGTACTCTCAACAATGTCTGTGTCCCCCAGGAAGATGGGTTTATGCCCCCTGGACTAGTCTGCCAGGTCTGCCATGACAACGTATCGTAAACTGAGTGGCTTAAAAAACAGAAACTTGTCCCTGGACAGTTTGTTCAGTGGGTTCTGAAATACCAAGGTTGAGAGTTCGATCCCGGTCAGGACTCATGCAGGAAGTGAGCAGTAAGGTGCATGTGGATGAACGGCTGTGTCAGGCTCGCTCACGGGTTTACGGGCTGTGAGCACTTTGCCTGATTGGCGCGTGGGCGCGGCAGCGTCGTGTGTGTGTGTGTGTGTGTGTGTGTGTGTACGCGCGCGCGCGTGGTTTTTCCCTGGTGGTGATTCTCCCAGATCACTCTCCCGCCACCACAACGTGCGGTTTTCCCTGCTCTCTTGCCTTTCACCGCAAAAGCAGATTTCCCTTTGTTTATTAGCTGTTTTCCTTTTGTTGTTTATTCGCTCACCTGTCTTGCGAGCCTACAATAAACAAGTAATGGCCCGAAGCTTTCCAGTTCCGCAGTTCCTCCACCGTCTGTCTGCCCGAATTCAGCGGGAACCTGCCTGGCCTCGGCCACCAGCCTTACAGTGCACAAGTAAGAGAAACAAAATGAATGTTTCTCTCTCTGGCTTGCTCCATCTCTCAGTCGCTCTCTCTCCCTTCTTCTCTCTGTCTCTAAAATCAATCAATTAAAAAAAAATTATTTTCTTATAGTTCTAGCGGCTAGAGGTCTGAGATCAAGATGTCAGTAGGGTTGTTTCTGCTGAGCCCTCTCTTCCGGGCTTATAGATGGCTGCCTTCTCTCTGTGTCTTCACACCTCCTTTCTTTTTGATATGTGTCCAAATTTCCTCTTCTTTTATTAATTATTGATTTTAGAGAATGAAAGGGAGAGAGAGAGAGAGAGAGAGAGAGAAAGAAAGAAAGAGAAACATTGATTTGTTCCCTTATTTATGCATTCATTGGTTGATTCTTGTCTGTGCCCTGACCAGGGATTGAAACCACAACCTTGACATTTCATGACGATACTCCCAACCGCATAAGCTACCCAGTCAGGGCCATATTTCCGCTCTTTACGAGGACACCCGTATAGCATCGTTTTAACTGAATTATCTCTTGAAACACAGTCACATTCTGAGGTGTTAGGGGTTAGGATTTCAACATATGAATTTGGGGAAAACACGGTTCAGCTCATAAAACCCATTTTATAGACAAAGAAACTGAGGCCCACAGAGAGAAAGTTTCTTGTTGAGTTAGTGTCCCAGCCAGGACCAATTCAATATTATGTCGACCCCCCCCCCAAATATTTTTTCTTTTGTTTTTTTAAGATTTATTTATTTATTTATTTTAAAAGAGGGGGTGGGAGAGCAAGAAGCATCAACTCCCATATGTGCCTTGACCAGACAAGGCCAGGGTTTCAAACCGGGGACCTCAGCGTTCCAGGTCGATGCTTTATCCACTGCGCCACCAAAGGTCAGGCCTACCGCTGTGTATTTTTAAAAACCTCTTGCTATACTCATTATAAGACTAGTACAGTCCTGTCTCAAACCCCTGTCCAAGGGGTAAATGGTGTGCACATACTCTCAGTGCCCACTGTCTGATGAGGGTTTTAGTCAGCAAAGGCCATTCACTGTGAGGAGCTTGCGCTCAGGGATGTGTCTCCTTTGTCCGCTCTGCCTCTTTTCATTTGCAGAAAACTGTCAGAACAGTGATCGGTCCTCACTCAAGCTCACTGGCACTAGCACTAACTGCAACACAGGCGGCTGGCTGGGCGGCTTCCAGCTTGTCAGGCCACTCAGAACTGGGACTTGAAAGTTTAATGGCTTTACAGTCCCCCTGGGGTTTCTATTTTTCTCTGTCAGTGATCTTAGTGCTCAGAAAAATGTGCCGCACAGTTGGCCACTGAGGCACTGTCTCTATCTGAGCGGCAAGCGCCCCTCCCCCACCACAGAAGGTGGGTACCAGCATGGGCGGCAGGAGGTCCCCTTCTAAAATGTACCCCTGCCCTGTTCTTGCCACAGGGTCTGGGCTGGGATTTGTGTCCCCTGCAGGATGACCTGACCACCTCTCACTGTCACCTAATCCCAGGGCCACAGGAGGAGCTGAGAGGAGTTCGTGGTGAGAGGTGAGAGGCCGTGCCCGGTGGGAGAGGTCCCCCATGCCAACCCCCTTGGGTTCTGGGTCCACAGATGAAGCAGGCACCTGGTAAAGCCAGGCAGACCATCAAAAGCACACTGCTAGGTGGACTGAGTCAGGTTTATTCGCTTTCTGCAGAGTGAGAAACACACTAGGCCAGTGGTTCTTAACGTTTTTTGAGGTACCGAACCCACCAGTTTCATATGCGCATTCACCGAACCCTTCTTTAGTGATAAATAAAATGATATTTTTTTCCAAATTCAAGACATAGGTATATGTTTTTTTACTGGTGCACAAAATGAGCCGTGCATGAACATCACCTTGCTCAAAGAACAAAACCAACAAAGTGCATGAACTCACAACAAATTACGGTATTACTTTATTCTGGCCTCCGTGGCAGAGGCTTCTCCGAACCCCTGAGACCGACTCATCGAACCCCTAGGGTTTGATAGAACCCAGGTTAAGAACCACTGCACTAGGGGGTCCCAGGACATCTCAAGGAAAGGGAGTTAGGAGGGGTTTATCATGAGCTTTGGGCTTGTGCTGAGTGATTTGGGGAAGAGTTTTAAGAGAAAGGCCTTGTTTTTTGCTTTTCGTTTTTTTAATTTTTCCAGTGATTTGAGGGGGTTAGGGAGGGACAGAGAGAGAAGCATCGACTTGTTGTTCCACTTAGTTGTTTCATTTAGTTATGCACTCATCCGTCACTTCTCATATGTGCCCTGACGGGGATCAAACCCACAACCTCAGCGCTCTGGGATGATGCTTGATATACTGAACCACCAGGTTCCAGGTGGCCAGCAAAGCCTTTTTCTGTATTTGATGCTGTCAGGAATTTGGGGCAGCTTAATGATTGGGTGGCTTATAGATTTGATCCAGGAGACAGAAGGAGTGGAGAGGACACAGAGGTAGGTATCTTTAGTAAACAGCAGTCACTGTCACTTGTGCCAGCTGAATGAAGAATGTTGGGTTTTGTGGCTGCAGATCACAGTGTGGTCCTGTCTGGCCATTGCTGACACTCTGTGAACATCCTGTGCAGGTGGAGTCCTATGGCTGACCTGTTAGTGGCCTGCTGTCTGCTGTCAGGGACATGTCATTCTCAGTGGTGGCAGGAGGTAGAAACACAGCTGGTGTGTGAGGGGCCTCCCACCTCACAGGACCCTTGAGCCCAGGGGCTGAGATGTAGACACGCCTGACTGTCTCACCTCTCCCTGTGGACGTCTATCTTGGCAGCCATGCACCTAAGCTGTGCCCAAGAGAGAGCAGAGCGGTGGCTCAGACAGAGCCCACCTGTAACCTTTCTCCACTTCACCCTGACCAGAGGGAACCCCGGCCCGGTCACCCCTGACCTTGAGTTTCCTTACCTCTGAACTGAGTGAGAATGATTCCTTTCTCACAGGACTGCCGCGAGGAAGGCGAGACAGGGCAGGTGTTACAGGAAAGCTTCGGGAAGGCAGGGGCTGGGCTCTCTGGCCCCTGCTCTTTCTCTGGCTTCCTGCACAGGGCCGGGCACACCGTACATGCGTGATCGGTAGTGAGCAAAGTCGTCAATGAGAGAAGCTCTGTGACCTTCCTAGGACTGCTGTAACAAAACCCCGCAAACAGGGCATCCTGAAACAGCAGAAGGGTGTTCTCTCCCCGTTCTGGAGGCTGGACGTTGGAAATCTAGGTGTCTGTCACCTGGGCTGGTTCCCTCCGAGGCGAATCTGCTTCGTGCCTCCCCCCTTCCCACCTTTGGGTGGTCTCGGACAACCTTGACCTTGCTCGGCTTGTAGGTGCATTACTCTAGTCTCTGCCTTTATTCTCCCTGTGTGTCTGTGTCCAAATTTCCTTCTTCAAAGAACACCAGTCACATTGGACTAGAGCCACCCCTCATGAGCTCATCTTCACTGGACTGTATCTACAAGGACCTTGTTTCCAAATAAGGTCACATTCACAGGTATTCACTGGAGGAGTCAGACTTTGGAATATCTTTCAGGTGGGACACAATTCAGCCCATCACAGGAGCTATTGTTTTGTTATTTTTCACATTATAGTTCTGATTCCCAACGTTTTCTCCCATTTCTTCAAATCTCATTTGAAAAGTTTCCAAAAATACCAGTATTTCTGCACCTAACTCACCTCATACTCACTGCCTTTTGCACTTGGAATCGGATCCCAAGTCCTGTATCAAGGCAGAGGGAGCTTGGGGGTCAGAAAGAGAAAGCCATGCTGCCGAAAGCCCAAGAGAGTGCTGTTCACATGGAATCACAGTGAAGGCCACCGAGTGGCTGTGTGACCTTGGACAAGTTATCCCACCTCTTTCAACTTCAGTGTCCTCCATTTATTAGATGAAGGGATCAGATCAAAGTGACATCTCCCTGCAGATGTGAAGGGAACAGGTCAGACTCCCTTTCATCACTCCTGTGAGCAGGTGGTCCCTCCCCTGTTCCTGTCACAGACATCTGAGACAGGTGCAGCTGCTCGGTGTCTGTCTGCTCAGCGCCTGTGTACCTGCGGCAGCTCTCCTTCCCTCCAGGCTCCTGTCTGTGAAAACGAGAGGGTAGAAGTCTCTGATCTCCCAAGCCTCAGGCCTGGACCTTTCAGTCACTGCTGCTCATTATTTCCGAAGCAGTGGATGGAGACTAAAGACAAGAAGTAGCCCTCCAGTGAGCCCAGGTCCCTAATCCTGTGTGGCTCAGCTGGTTGGCCAGCTACCGCTGGGAATGCTCAGTAATGGGGTCACCTCCTTCATTTCCAAGGGTTAGGGGGCGGCCTATGCCCCAACACTGATAAAGCAGCAGATTTATAACCCCCCCCCCACACACACACACACCTGCCAGAATATATCCCAGGTCTTGTCAAATAGCAGTGAAGGGAGAAACTGACCAAAGAGGGGTTAACTGAGAGAGAACAAAGCCCACCTCTGACCCAAAGATCACAAAAACTCAATTCAATTAAACCAACAAACAGCTGGAATTGCCAGCTTGGAGAGCCTCCAGCATGACGCCTGACCTGACCTGAAGCTGGTGCTGGGTACGAGCGAGCCTTCTCTCCCGGTCTCCAACACGCTGTCATCACAGCTCCGCTCACCCTCCACAGTTATCCTGCGCCTACGTGTTACAGTGAGAACCCTGAATCTAACACCAGGCACAAAGAGAGGGAGGGCGGGAGGGAGGGCACGTCACAGTGACTAATGGTATCCCAAAGAACTGAATTCAAATTCTGACTTTGCCATTGACTCACCTTGTGACTTAAAACAAATTTCTCAACCTCTCTGAATTTCAATGTTCTCATCTGTGAAATAAGGATAATAATATCTACCCCACAGAATTGCCATCGGAATTAACAATTCACTTAGAGCAACATAGCATGGTGTCTGCCCATGGTAAGCACTCAGTAACTGCGGTAATGATTTCTGTCATATTTGTAGCAGTTAAAATGATAAGAACTACTTGGATTGCATGGCCCTCCCGCTACGATCAGCCCAGCCCATTCTGCAGTACCCCAGGGGGAAGGAATTACCATTCGCACAGAGGCAATAAGAGTTGGGCCCTTCGTATCTCAGAAGCATCCCATTTTGTGGCAAAAATTCAATAGTGGCCTCCATGCCAACCCAAGTGGCAGGGAACAACGCCCTTGGAAATGGGAGTCCGAGGCTGCTGCCTCTGATCTGTTCTCCTAGCAAGTGGCGCCACCTTCTGGCTGTTCTGGGAACTAACACCTCTCCTCATCCAGCTGCAAAATGTTATTTGTGTCAAGTTCTGGGTGCCTATAATTATCCCTTCACTGCGAAGCCACCCTGATCCTGAGGGGCCAGGCACACAATTCTTGCTATCCTGAAGTCACTGTGTTCATGTCAGAATTTCCACAACAGCTCCCAATTTTCTGAGAATTATAAATCAACCATCAAATTTCACTTTGCCCTGAGACTTGGCATATATTAGCCAGCAAGTCTGTTCTTATTCTCTGCTGCTTCCATTTGTGGTGGAAGAAACCAAGACTCTCCTTTCTCTTTCAGTTGCATTTTCTGTGGGTTTGGGTTTTAGGTCTGAGCTGAGTGTGGAGCTAGACTTCCTGAGTCCCAACCAGTCTCAGCTCACCACATCTTATCACCCCCTTTTACAGTTGGGGAAGCTGAGACTCAGAGGTGAGAAATACAGTGTCTAGTGGAACCAGAGCCAGCACTAGAACCTCAGTTTTCCATTCCAAGTCTAATCCTTTGAGTCCTGTACTCTCTTTCTTGCTGATGTCAACGAGATGGAGTGAGCATTCCTGTGCCCTTACCTAATCCTCGCTCTGTCAGCATCCCATTCCCAGACATAGATGCTCACCCACTGCTGGCTCCCCAGCCCCGGGTGGGGGAGGGGTGGAGGCTCAGGCAAGGGAAAAATGAGGATTCCCTTACAATTCTGTCAAACAGAACATTAACCACATCCACCCTGCCAAGCCACTGACCTGTCCATTCTGTCCCATCATAATAAACTGAGGTTATTGTCCACGTAACAGAGAATGGCTGGTTCCCTTTATTAAACTGGCCTGGTTTGCAGCCCCAGGCTCAGGGTTAAAGCATATCTACTCCCTGATTGCCCTGAAGTGTCCCTTTAGTTCCAGTGGCGTTTAACAAAACTAACACTTATTAAGCACTTACTAGATGCCAGAATCTGTTCTGAGATTTTTGTACATGTCTTACCTCATTTAAATTCACAACAATCCTCTGAGGCAGATACTTTTATGACCCCTTTTTGAAAGATGAAGAAATGCAGCACATAGCAGTTAAATAATTTTTCCAAGGTAACACAGCTAAAAAGTGATGGAGACAGTCCTGGCAGGTTGGCTAAGTGGTAGAGTGTCAGCCCGGCGTGTGAATGGTCCGGCATGTGGATGTCCTTGGTTTGATTCCTGGTCAGGGCACACAGGAGAAGCTCCCATCTGCTCCTTTACTCCTCCCCCTCTCACTTCTCTCTCTCTCTCTTCTCCTCCAGCAGCCATGGCTCAGTTGGAGTGAGCTGGCCCCAGGCACTGAGGATGGCTCCATGGCCTCCACCTCAGATGCTAAGAAGAGCTTGGTTGCTGAGCAATGTAGCAATGTCCCAGGTGGGCAGAGTATCTCCCCCTAGTGGGCTTGCCGGGTGGATCCCAGTTGGGGCACATGCAGGAGTCTGTTTCTCTGCCTCCCCTCCTCTCACTGAATAAAAAAAAATTTTTTTAAGTGATAGAGACAAGATTTCAACTTGGGTAGTCTGATTTAGATGCTGTGTGCCCAGCTCCACTCTAGGCAGACGAAGGCTCAAGGCACCCTGATCCCAGAGGGATTCTGGGATAAAGAAAAACCCTGTGTGCCTGACCAGGCGGTGGCGCAGTGGATAGAGCATCGGACTGGGACACGGAGGACCCAGGTTCGAAACCCCAAGGTCGCTGGCTTGAACCCAAGGTCGTTGGCTTGAGCAAGGGGTCACTCGGTCTGTTGTAGCCCCCCAGTCAAGGCACATATGAGAAAGCAGTCAATGAACAACTAAGATGCCGCAACGAAGAATTGATGCTTCTCATCTCTCCTCCTTCCTATATGTCTGTCCCTATCTGTCCCTCTTTCTGTCTCTATTCTGTCTCTGTCACACACACACACAAAAAATACCCTGTTTTAGACGATTCCCAAGAAGCAGAGCCAAAGTCTAGGATTCCGTAGCAGGTGACATCTTATAGAGGGGCCCCCAGAGGAAAGTTGCAAGAGAGGAATGAGCAAGGGCATCATTCAGGCCAGTCCCAGCTTCAGCCTGACCCATGGAGAAACTCGGGGTGGCAAGTTTCACCTCAGAGCTGCCCCAACCGCAGCAGAGCGGTCCCAACCGGGACAGGTGTGACTATCATACCCCACACCTGTCAGTCATTCCTGAAGGACTAGTCCAGGGGAACCGTAAAGTGGTCTCTGGTAGCCTGAGGGCACTGCCCTGAAAAGAGCCCAAGTGAAGACATTCTTTCTTTAGCCAAAGCAGAATTTGACAATGAGGTATATAGGTATTTTTCTATATTTATTATTTTAATTATTTTTGTGGTAAAATAAGCATTTTATAGCCTAAAAATATGAAAACAATATAAAAATATTAATTAAAACATATTAAATGAATATTAAATCAAAATAAAGCCTTAAAATATATATAAATAATAAAATAAATACAAGCTTGCTACTTCACGGATTTTCGCCTATTGCAGGGAGTTCTGGAACCTAAGCCCACCACAGACGAGAAACGACTGTATACTGTATATTAGTCAGCGTTCTCCAGAGAAACAGAACCAATAGTATGCTTAGAGAGAGAGATTTAGTTTAAGGAATTGGCTTATAGAATAATGGAGGCTAAAAGTTTAAGATCAAGGTGTTAGCCAGTTGGAGGCCCAAGGAAAGACCTGATGTTCTAATTCGAGTCCAAAAGCAGTCTGCTGGCAGGGACCTCAGTTTCTGTTCTAGTCAGGCCTTCAACTCATTGGGTAAGGCCCACCATACTGTGGAGGACAATCTGCTTTACTCTACGTCTACAGATTTAAAGGTTAATCTCACCCAAACCACCATCACAGAAACACATCAAGCATAATGTTTGACCCAATATCTGGCCCAACTAAGTTGACACGTAAAATTAACCATCATGTACTGTTTCCTTCTGGGACTTGCTTTCTCCACTCCTCATTTTCTTTTTGAGGTGTGTCTGTGTCGATGCCTGTAGCATTGTATATACCATAGGTTATATATTTTTATGCTGATGAATGTAGGTTGCTTCCATATTTCTATATCACAAACAGGAGGGGGCATTAACCTGCTTGCATACACACAGGAAAGTTTCTCTGGGTCAGAGGTGGGCAAACTGTGGGCAGGCCAATCCCAACCCGGCACCTGCTTTTGTAAATAAAGTTCGATTGGAATATAGCCACACCCATTCACGTACAAACCCTCCACAGCTGATCATTCCACAAGGTCAGGGTTGTGCAGTTGCAACAAAAACCATAGGCCCACAAAGCCTAAAACATTTCCTCTCTGGCCCTTTGTAGAAAGTTTTCCGAGCGTGTTCTAGGTCAGTATCCAGGAGAACAAGCTGTGTCCACCATCAACTTTTACATGGCATTGCTAACTCACTCCCCAAAGTGGGCATGCAAATTTACCCTCCCAGAAACAGCAGGTGAGAGCTCCACTCTCTCGCATCCTAACTTCCCAACCTGATGCTTTGTGATTTGGCTTCTCGGTGTCATTTCATAGGTTTGGCTCTTTAAATGTATATCACTTATTCATTCATAAACAGACATTAGTCAGAGCTTACTAGGTGCCTGGTACTACCAAGATGCAGCTGCCCCATTTTACAAGAGAAGAAAGGTCTATGTCAAGCGCAAGCGCGGTGAGGAAGCAAGATGGTGGCATGCCTGTTTTGCGGCCCCGTCCTGCTGAGGGTAGCACCTTGAACAATCGCTAAGTGGCTGACATTATTCTGCAGGCCTGCGGATGCTGTGCTGAGAAATAAAACAACGACTTGGCAAGCTGCCCACAGCTTCTGACAGTCAGGGGCACCTCCGCCATAATTCTTAGCAGAAGGACCTGACCTGCCTTTCACACAGGCGCCAGTAGAGCTGTTCAGTAATTAAACTGGTTTGTTGTTGTTTTATCTTCCCTATTGATTTTAGAAAATAAAACATCTGTGATTATAAGAGAGAGTGAGTGTGAGGAAAAAACTGTCCATAACTGATACAGCAATAAATAGAGCTTTGTAATTTAAAGTCACCAAGATAGCTGATAAAATAAAGGGAAAGGTGTGGGAGGGCGTGTGAGTGAACTAAACCTTCACTAGTTGGCCTGAAGGTCAGTACGCAATGTCGGTGGCTGATATAACTCAAGCAGTCAAGAAATTTGTACAAATATGGGGCAAGCTCTGGACGGAGGAAAAGTTGTTAGGTGCTGGGGACTGGGACTTTGGTTGGGGGGCGGGGCAGGGAAATGCTTTCTGTACCGGCTTTTCTTGTCAGTATTGTTTAAGTTTTAAAATCCAATGTTATGAATAGCTTTGGTCATTTTAAGTTAAAATGGAAGAAGTACAAAACAGAGCTAGGGTGAGTAAAACAGATGAAGCAATATATGCATTACAGCCTCGGAGATAGGGTAGAAGTTGGTAGGAGTGGAGGTTTTTTAAATTAGCCATAAGATTTTAATTGTTTAAGTAGGGAGATGAGAGGGGTCATCATTCTAGTTTCTCTCTACCTTTATCTGTAGCTTTATATAGTTGAAATTTCCCACAATAAAACATTGTTCTTTTTAAGGAAAAAGAAAATATGGTCTGTGGAGGCAGTTAGCTTGTTTTTGGGGGGGGGTTGTTTGTTTTGTTTTGTTTTTTAGAGATTTTATTTATTGATTTTACAGAGAGGAGGGGGCAGGAGCAAGATGTATCAACTCAGTTACTCACTTTAGTTGTTCATTGATTGCTTATATGTGCCTTGACTGGGCAAGCCCAGTCTTTTGAACCAGCGACCTTAGCATTCCAGGTCGACGCTTTATCCATTGTGCCACCACAGGAGAGGTTAGGCAGCCATGGATTAAATTCAGCTGGTCCACCTAGTTCTGTGGATCCATTACTTGAACCCTCTGGGCCTCCGTTTCCTCATCTGTGTAATGGAAATAGCTCATATGTACGCACTCTGTATGACCATTTGTGTTGGGTGTAGGGGTTAGATGAAATCATGGCCCTGAAGGGCTGATCATGGCGTAAAACATGGTGCTTTGACAAGGTTTAGGTTTGATTCATTTGATTGTTCCTATTTTGGATTGTATAGAGTTTGGCTCTAAATTTTGAATTCTGCTTCTCAGGCATCTTATACTTAGTTCTACACCTGTAATTAAGTTTTGCCTTAAACGTTCGTATTAATTTGCTCTCCCCAGCTAGCCTGCTTCATCTACTCAGTTAAAAGACATTTGTGGAGCCCCTGTGTGGGCTGGTGCTGAGGAGGCTGAGATGAGAGACTGTCCCTGTCCTGGGGACATATAGGTCAGTGGCGGGGGGTGAGGGGGTGGGGGGAGGAGACAGAAACAGTTCGAAATAAATTTCAGCATGACAACAGAAGTGGTAGAGATATGCCCATGGGGGATGTGGGGCGTGCAGAGGATACCCAATGTAGCCCGAGCCAGGTTTTGAAGGATGGATAAGAGTTCACCTGGCAAAAAAGGAAAACAGAGGCTTGGGTGGCATGGTTAGGTCACGACAAGCAGAGGCAGCAGTATGAATCAAGGTCTGGAAGCTGGAAACGCCTTGGGGAAATGATTCAGTCCACAGCAAGGGGTAAAGAAGAGATCAAGCCAGAGTGAAGAACTAGGCCCACACTGTGAGGTGTGTTTTCCAACAACACACCCCTGAATAAAATGCAAGTTCAAATTTGTATCTTAGTATCCAGTAGAAAGGGAAATGAGAGGTTGGAAAGCAGTTACCCCAAATCAGAAAGAGAGAGAGAGAGACTTATAGAGGGTGACAGAGAGAGAGATTATAGTAGGGGATAACTCAGACTTTGTCAGGGCATCTGTAGCGAATCAGGCCCTGGAAGGTTGGCTCACAACCAAACCCTCTGACACATACACCCAGGACTGTCAACAATGTGTGGTGGTGGTTAAGCCTGTCTGTGCCCAAACCGGCACCTCTGTCCACAGCAAGCCCTCCTATTCCAAGGTAACTGGAGGCAGCATGCTAGGGAGCCCAGAACCAGCCCTGGGAGGGTTGGAGGGGCTTCCCCACAAGGGGAGGCCTAAGGAACTCTGTCATGACAGAAGGCAACCTGCAGAGACCAGGGTGCCTTTCATTGTCCAAGAACGGTGGATAACAGCAACCACCAGTTCTGGCCTTTCATTTTATGTCCATCTGACCCCTTCTGTGAAGACATTCTTTCTTTAGCCAGAGCAGAATTTGACGTTGGGATCAAGACTGATTTGCAGTTCAGACTCAGAAGTGTTCGTTGTCCTGGCTTTCCGAAGTAAGACCAACCTTAGCCATGAGGTGTCCCTGGTTCTACCAGACTCCCAGTGGTTGTGACTGCGTTTGGGGGTAAACTGTCTCAGAAACAGGTCTCTCATCTTTTCCATTACTGATGACAGGGCCCCACTCCACCGGTGAATGCAACCCTATCTCACTGCTTGGTCTTTGTACTCTCCATCCCCAGGCACCAACTATCAGGTAAACCAGAGAGGAAGTGATTAGGACCCATCCCAAGGCTGGGTAATGGAGCAGGAATGGAGTGAGCACAGTCTTGTGGGGGACTGCAATGAGGGAGAGGGAGGTGCTGAAGGTGCTGTCCGGTAGGAACCTGGTGTTTCCTAAGGTTAGGGTCCAGGTCTTCCTACCTTCATTCTCCAGAAGAGGCAGCACTGTTGCTGGGCTCATTAATTCACCTGATACCCACTGGACCAGACACTGGGTCAGGGAGAGGACCACTGGCAGGACAGAAACGTGGTGCCTGACCTCAAAATGTTTCTATTCTGATGGCAAATACCAATAAATAGAAAGTGATAATAATCACAATCTGTGATAAGTATTTTAAAGAAAGCTAACAAGGCAGACAGGGGCAGAGTAAAGGGAATCTCTGCCTTTGGTGAGGTGGCCAGGATGGGGGAGCCAGTCATGAAACGAAGAGGAGAGGAGAGGGCCAGGCAGAGGAACCCGCACATGCCAAGGCCCAGAAGCAGGACGAGGGCTGGTGTGGTCCAGAAAGACCAGAGACCAGCTTGGGGCCCCATGAACCCCAAAGAGATTGGCTAGCATGCAGGGCTTTGCAGGCCACTGTCAGAGCTCCGGTTTTATTCTGACTCTAAGAAACACCTCCAAAAAGTTTTAATTTCATTTAATCAGAGGGACAGGATCTGATTTGAAGAGTTTAAGAAGATCACTCTGGAAGTGGAATGAAGAACAGGTTGGCGGAGAGAACAGAGCAGAGATTAGAAGGATTTGGCAGCGGTATCAGCGCACATGATGGTGACATGCCCCAGGGTGGTGTCAGTGGGGTGGAGAGAAGTAGCCGGATTTGAGATACACTGTGGGGTAGAACTGACTAGACTTAGTGTTGCATTCGATATAGAAAATAAGAGAAGGTGAGATGTCAAGACTCCCCGGTTTCTGGGTAAATGTTGGTGCTATGTATTAACATGGAGAAGACACAGGAGGGGTGGGGTAGATTTGAGGGCAAAAATCTAAAATTCCATTTTTGGTCATGTTAAGTTTGAGAAACATCCAAGAAGTGATGTTCAAGGAGAGCGTTACACCAGTCTGGAGTGAAGAAGAAAGTTCTGAGCTAGAGTTAGACATGTAGATGTCATCAGCACATACACTGAAACCCACGTGAATAGATCAAATCACTTAGAGATAAAAAGAACAAGTCCCAAGACTGAACTGTAAGAAACTCTCGCAAGTCTACTTAGAAGCCAGATGAGGGAGAAAGACTTACTGAAGGAGAAGATCAATGCAAACCACCAGTGAGGTAGGAGGAAGAGCAGGCAAGGTTGGTGTCATGGAAGTCAGAGGGGAAATGCATTTTCCATGACGGATGCAGCTGGGAGGTCAAGATGAGCTCAGAGAAGTGTCTGTTTGGCTTGGTAACATGGTGGTCTTCACCATCTGGGTGGAAACGCACTAACTCTGGGCTACTGGGGACACATAATGACTTCTTGTTTATTTATTGATAGAAGCAAGTCATGCTGAGCATTCGTCCTAAACTTGAAAGTCACATATATATGAAATGGGTTTCCAGGGGCTCTTGCTTCATGCCACTGTGCTAGCAGAACTAATTTTCCAGGAACCCAGTCATGCCTACCTCCCCCCAACCCCCACGCCCACAGCTCCAGCTGCTGGCACGCCAAAATCTTTAACTCCAAATAAAGCATTCATTGTATCCCTGGGCCCAAATGATAACACTTTTTTAAATGCTGCTTGTCCTTACCCTTCTTAAATGTAGTGGCCCTGGCCAGTTGGCTCAGTGGTAGAGCATCAGTCTGGCATGTGGAAGTCCCAGGTTCAGTTCCCAGTCTGGGCACACAGGAGAAGCGACCATCTGCTTCTCCACCCCTCCCCCTTCTCTCTCTTTCTCTCCTCTATCTTCCCACCCGCAGCCATGGCTCAAACAGTTTGAGCAAGTTGGCCCCTGGCACTGAGGATGGCTCAGGCACTGAGGATGGCTCAGACCTTGCCTCAGGCACTAAAATAGCTCAGTTGCTGAGCAACAGAGCAGTGGCTCCAAATGGGCATAGCATCACCTGGTAGAGGGCTTGCTGGGTGGATTCTGGTCAGGGTGCATGCAAGAGTCTGTCTCCCCACCTCTCACTTAATAAAAAAAAAAATTAAATTCAGTGATGGTCAAGTCCCTAACCTGGCTCCGCCAGCCCTATTTATTTTAATAACTCCATCCACAGTGAGGACGGCAGTTGGAAGGGCTAAAGTCCTCTTCCTCATAGTACCAAAGACCAGGGCTTTTCAAAATGATAGTGAGCAGGAAAAACGGAAAGAAGAAAATCAGGCCACTAGATAGAAATCTCCATTCCACTGCCTGCGTAGGGAGCAGGAACGGCGCCCGACTGCACACACCCATCAGATTCATTTGACAGTCATTGAACAACAACAATAGTAACGGCTGCCATTCATGGAATATTTGCTGTGTGCCAGGCAGTCAGCCAAGTGCCTTTCATGCAGTGGCTCGTTTAATTCTCACAAGTAGCAAAGAGGTAGGAAGTATTATTATCCTCATTTTACAGATGAAGGAAACAAACCTTAGAGTTCCCCAAGTAAGTGGCCCGAGCCAGTGAGTGGAAGAGCTAGGTTTCAGAATAAGAGTACCGTCATGGTCTCCTGGGTGGAGTAAGACAGAGTCATGTGCAGTGGGGTAGGGGTGACTCGGTTGTAGGAATGAACCAATGGGGGAGGAAGAGTCAGCACCCTGCACCCGGGCTGAAAACCTAGGGGTCATTCTAAATTCCTTTATTCACTCTTCACTCAATTGCTCCATCACCAAAAACTGTCTGTTTCATTCTTAAAATATGTCTTAAACCTGTCTGCTTCTGCCTGACCAGGCGGTGGCACAGTGGAAAGAGCGTTGGACTGGGATGCGGAAGACCCAGGTTTGAGACCCTGAGCTTGCCAGCTTGAGCATGGGTCCATCTGGCTTGAGCAAAAGCTCGCCAGCTTGGACCCAAGGTCGCTGGCTCCAGCAAGGGGTGGCTCGGTCTGCTGAAGGCCCGCGGTCAAGGCACATGTGAGAAAGCAATCAATGAACAACTAAGGTATTGCAACAGCAACGAAAAACTAATGATTGATGCTTCTCATCTCTCTCCTTTCCTGTCTGTCTGTCTCTATCTATCCCTCTCTCTGACTCTCTCTCTGTCCCTGTAAAAAAAAACAAAACAAAACAAAAACCCTGTCTGCTTCTGTCCACCATCCCTACAACCACCCTAGCCAAGGGCGCCATCATCTCCGCTGCAGCCCCCTAGCTGGGCCTCCAGCATCGCCTCCTGCATCTCACAACCCCCCTCCTTCCCAACGGAGTCAGGGGGATCCACTGACCACACAGATCACACCTGCGTCTTTTCATGATGTCCTGGTAAGTCCCGCTCCTGTCCACTGTTCCCAAGGCCTTCCCTCCCTTCCCACCCACCTCTCTCACAACAGCTGCTGACGCCCCTGCAAGCAGCACAGAGCCGGGCGCACAGGAAACAGTCACCTGTGCTCGAGAAATGAAGGCAAGACCGAGCAAGTGGATGAATAAGAAAGCTTCCCTGGGGAAGCTATGTTTGAGATGAGCTTTAAAGTGGGGTTTCTCAGGCAGCAAGGGCTAGGGGTCAAAGCAGGTGTTCTAGATACAGGCAACGACACAGACAAGGACATGGAGGACTTCCAGGAGCAGCCTGGGAGGTGACATGAGCAGGACTGGAGGCAGGTCGGTGCAAAGTGGGGGTTCTCTAGGTCAAATGTGCTGCATAAGCCCCTGGAAAACTTGTTAAAAACAGATTGTTGAGCCTCACTCCCAGACGTTCTGCCTCACACATCTGAGTTAGTGTCTGAGAATTTGCATTCTGACACGCTTTGAGGTGGTGCTGATGCTGCTGGTCCAGGGACCACACTTTGGGAACCACTGCTACAAGTTGTGCTAAGGAAGCCCCCATGTGGAGGGGCGAGGGGATACAGCTCCCTGGACGTGACCACAGGAGGCTGCATGCCGCCATGCTGAGAGCAATCTGAGCTGACAGAGGCCAGTGGTAGGCCCTGCCCTTTCCCCTTCCTGCACCATCCCCTTCAGGACAAACTGGAGCCTGCCATGACCTCCCATTGCCCGTTCTCCTGGTACTCAACCCTGCCGTTCTCCACTGCCTGCCCGTTCTCCTGGTTCTCAACCCTGCCGTTCTCCACTGCCTGCCCGTTCTCCTGGTTCTCAACCCTGCCGTTCTCCACTGCCTGCCCGTTCTCCTGGTTCTCAACCCTGCCGTTCTCCACTGCCTGCCCGTTCTCCTGGTTCTCAACCCTGTGTTCTCCGTTCTCCGTGGCTGCACTTAGGCTTTGAAGGCGTCTCCTGTTTCTCACTCCAGTAAGACTTTGATGACCCTTTCAAAAATGCTGCTGAGGGGTTAGGCCCAAGACCATCTGATCTCACCCAGCAATTCTCACTAATGCTGCTGTGACAAAGTGTCTCTTCTTAGCAGGAGACCTGGCATTAAATCATGTCGCCTTTATGGTAGGAGTTCTGGCTCTATGGGCAGAAGGAGAGGGAAGAGAAGAAAAGAGCCTCCTCTGCTGGCCTTCCCAGGACATCATGTGCAGACTGCCACCTGCCCACCGCGGTTTGGTTTGGTCAGCATCCTCATATCCAATAGGGAAGGTATGTCTTTGTCTTCATGATGCAGCCCAGATAGGAACCTGGAGTACTGGCTGCTCTGTGTCACAGGAAATAGAAAACAATCCTCCACAGTAGTATCTCTTGATTCTGATGTGCCTTTTAGTTTCCAAAGCTGATGAAAAATATTGCGCACTTTCAAGTCACATTGACCTGGTTTGGCATTCTGACTCTGCTACTTTCCAGCCTTGTGATTTGGGGCAACTTACTTAAGCTCTCTGAGCCTCAGTATCCTCATCTGTAAAATGGGTATGTTGATAATCCACATCGGAGAGATAGCGGGACATTTAGTGAAGTCATGAATGTTAAGTATTTAACAGAGTGTGGAGCTTAGTCAGTGAGTATTTAACAATCAGCAATCCATGCAAAAACAGTGTTTGCTAACTGCCCTAGTCTAGATACTCCCACCATGGCTGATACCAAGCTAACAGCATGCTGTCATTGAATGAAGGGTTCAGTACACCATTATTCTATAGTGTTTCCACCACACAGATACAGTAGCAATGAATGACCTCAAGATCAGAGATGACAGTCACACATCGTAAGACAATTAGGAAGTGGTGAGTTTTTGTGAAAGGCAGAAACCGAGGGACAAACCAAAAACACAAGGCTTACGTATTCCAAAAGGAAAATCTACTATTTCAAATGCTCCTGGATATTAGATACAAGCGGGCTGAGACCAGCAAGGTGTCAGCCCCGAACTGCAGGAGTGAGCATTAGATACAGGGGTTGTTGCAAGCATTTGCTGGCATAGGGTCATTTGCACTTGGACATACTTAGATTAGCATATCAGGGTTTGTGGCCTTGATTACTGACTTAATGAGGGGAATTCTGCTGCAGAGACACAAGTTCTTTGATGTAGCACAGGCTTGGTGTCCTTGGTAAATTCTGAAGACAGCCAAGAGGTCAGTATCCCAGAAATAGATGGGACCTGAGTCTGTGGCTAGGCTTTAACAAACAACTATTATGATTTAAACTCCCCTAATGGTCAGGCCCCTCCCCAATGCAAACTTTCCCAGATATTTTTGCAAAGGTAAACTTTTTGCTACATTTCGAAGTGAAGGCCAAGAAGCCATTAAGAGAGAGAATAGCAAGCAAATTAACTACAACCTCACAGTACTTTCCCAGGGTGGGGTGGGGGGAGTTGCTTAAGGGGAGGGGGTTTGGGGGAGGGAAATGTTTCCCAAAGACATTGCCCTAATGGTAGTTGGGTGAGAGAAATTTGAGTTTTACAGGGGCTAATTTAACTCTAACACTTTGCATTTTCTGTATTTATCACCTGTGCTCTTAGTATAATATATTTAATTTTAATTTCACAGAATTAAAATTTTTATAATGTCTGTGTTTAACAACCAGCTCACAAAACTCATGGAATACTTAGTATCTGCCCTCACAAGTCAGTTCCAGCACGTGGGCTGGGCATGCCCATAGGAGGTCAGTCAGTGTGACTTCTCTTTCCTCTTATTTTGCTATCCTCTGCCCCAGGAAGGATTTTATGAAGCTTTCCCAGGTAGAAACAAAGATGTTCCCTGTTCCACTGGAGGCTACAGGCTTTTCTTTTGGCCTCAGCCCTCATCCCAGTCTTCAGCCTATGCTAAACTTCAGCAAAGGTCATGCTGCCTGACTGGCCCTTCTGACCACTGGGGCAGATGAGCCACTGCTAACAGTAAAGAGGTCATAGCCTCTGCTGGGCTGGACGCCTGCCGGAGAAGCATGAAGGGCTCTCTGTGGCTGCATGGTGGACTGGCGGGTTATTTCAGGATCCCGTCTATGAAGGAGATGGGGAAGCCCAGCCAGCCAGCTGTACTTTGGCAAATCAAGCCCCATAATTAGCCTCTGCTTGAGGTTTGAATAAACCCCTGGTTGTTACTAAACAACAGTAAAGCAGGAAGGACTCAGCTTCCTCAAAACCTAATGCTGCATGAGCTTCCTAGAACAGACATTTGAACAGAAGTGCCCTATTTCTGGGCAGCATCCAAATCATCTCAGAAACCTCCCCTGTCCTCATTCCAAAGGAGCAAGGATGCTGAGCAGCCAGTTCCTCCCCTTACCTTACCTTCAACAGTCGGCATTTCCTACCTGGCTCCACAATTGATCGGGCCACCTCTTATTGATACCCCGCAATCAACTGGGGAACACACCCACGTTCACACCCTCAATGCAGCTGGAGCTCCACAAAGAAAGGGGTAAAAGGAAGGGTATCTGGCCTGCCAGGCAGTGTGGTCACTGGACTTCAGATGATTGCATTTTCAACCATCTTTCTGCTTTTCCAGAATTGTATGGCTAAATATGGCACACCTATTTCCCAAAACACATCCCCAGAATTTTGTCTTATTTTTACTTTTTCTGTCCGCCTGCTAGATCCCAATTTTAAAAAGCAGAAACAAACACCAACACCAAGCTGTCCCAAGTGAGGAATTTAAGCTTCAGGGTCCCTTGCTCACCACACACACCCTTTTATATTAGTTCTTTTTTGTATTTTTTGTTTTTATTCAGTGAGAGGAAGGGAGGCAGAGAGACAGACTCCCACATGTGCCCCAACCAGGATTCACCCAGCAAGCCCACTAAGGGCCAATGCTCTGCCCATCAGGGGACATTACTCTGTTGCTCAACAACTGAGCTCTTCTTAGCATCTGAAGCAGAGGCCATCCTCAGTGCCTGGGGCCAACTGGCCCAATCAAGCCATGGCTGCAGGAGGGGATGAAAAAGAGAGAGAGAGAGAAGCAAGAGGGAGAGGGGCGGAGAAGCAGATAGGCACTTCTCCTGTGTGTTCTGACTGGGAATCGAACCTGGGACATCCACACACTAGGCGAACACGCTACCACTGAGCCAACCAGCCAGGGCCCTATTAGTCATTTTTTATTCTTTTTGTTAAAGGGACTTCTTCAAAAAGATTCTAAAAAATACCAATAATAAAATGACAATAGCTACATATATCAACAATTGTTTTAAATGTAAATGGATTAAATATTCTAATCAAAAGACATATAGTGGCTGAATGGATAATAAAACAAGACCTTTATATATGCTGTCTGCAAGAGACTCACTTCAGATTAAAAGACACAGACGTGTCGGGAACCCAGAAGGGTTTGGGGAACCAACTTTAAAAACTACTCCTTAAGGCTCCATGAAACCTATAAATTGTACACAATTGTTTCTGTTCACACATACGTTTTGATTAAAAATGGACAAAATTCTAGAGCCATGATGTCCAATATAGTGGTCACTGGCCACATGCAACTATTTAAATTTAAATTAGTTAAGTTTAAATAACATTACATTTTCAGTTCCTCGGTCACCCTTGTCACAGTGGAATGTTGAGTAACCACATGTGGCTACCATGTTGGGCAGCACAAGAGAGAAAGCAGGTCATCCTCACAGAAAGTTGTTTGTGTGTGTGTGTGTGTGTGTGTGTGTGTGTGTGTGTGTGTGTGTGTGTGTGTGTGTGTGTGTGTTTAAATAATCGCAGCATTTATTGCATGCTGCCCTTGTTTTGGGATCTGGGCAAGCATTTTACGGGCCTCAAAGTAGGTAGCTTCCATGTATATAAAAATAAGGAAGCCAAAGCCCTAAGAGGCAAGCCTCTTGCACAGCATGAGTCAGCCATAGCCGTCAAATGGCTGAGTAGAAGCTTAAACTGTGCCTGTGAAGCTCTTGCTGTTAAACATCATGACTTCTTTCAGCCAAGTTCAGCAGACTTTGCCAGTCCTCAGCCTCCTCCCTGAGGACCTCTCCCCCTTTCAGGTTGCTGTGGCTCAGTCTGATTTCTTTACTGCTCTCAGTCTGCCAGGCAATTCCTCCAGAGGTTACAATTCCAGCCCAGCTCCAACCCTGGCATCTCACTTGTGCTCCGTTAGTCACTAACATAATGAGTGTCCATACAGGCAGAGTACTCCCTAGCTTATGGTTTTAGGCCTTCATCCCACCCTCAGTGCCCCCATCCAAAGCCCTTGGTCTTTTTTTAAAATTGAATTTATTGGGTTGACATTGGTTTTCAAAACCACACAGGTTCCAAGTGGACAGCTCAATATAATACCATCTACACACTGCATCACTCACCCTCCACCCCAAGCAAAGTCCCTTTTCATCCCCGCATTACAGAAAGCTTGACTGGACAGTACTGATCTAGAGATTTTCATGATTTCATCAGTTTTCCAAAAGCATCCATGACCAGAAAATATTAAGAGCCAATAAGTCAAGCCAGTGAAACTTCATTAAAGGAGCCAAAAACTTCTCTTGAAGGTCGAGAGCTCATCCATGGTGAAAGAGGCTATGAACAAGTTTGCCTTTGAGTGAAATTTTTGCTCCAAAACTACAACTCTAAATGCTCTTTTAAAAAAACATCCAGCCAGCCTGACCAGGCAGTAGTGCAGTGGGTCGAGCATCGGACTGGGATGCGGAAAACCCAGGTTTGAGACCCCGAGGTCACCAGCTTGAGTGCGGGCTCATCTGGCTTGAGCAAAAAGCTCACCAGCCTGGACCCAAGGTCGCTGGCTCGAGCAAGGGGTTACTCGGTCTGCTGAAGGCCTGCGGTCAAGGCACATATGAGAAGGCAATCAATGAACAACTAAGGTGTCGCAACAAGAAACTAATAATTGATGTTTCTCATCCCTCTCTCTGATTCTCTCTCTGTCCCTGTAAAAAAATAAAAATTAAATTAAAAAATCCATCCAGACTGGTGGTGGCACAGTAAATGGATATCAACCAGAAATGCCGAAGTCCCCAGTTCAAACGCCGAAGTCACCAGCTTGAGCATAGAGTCACCAGCTTGAGCACAGGGTCACCACCTTGAGAGCAGAATCATTGACATGATTCCTAAGGTCACTGGCTTGAAACCTGAGGTCACTGGCTTTGAAGCTCAAGGTTGCTGACTTGAGCCCAAAGGTCCTTGGCTTGAAGTCTGAGGTCACTGGCTTGAAGCCAAAGGTTTCTGGCTAGAGCCCAACGTTGCTGGCTTGAACAAGGGTTCACATGCTCAGCTTGAGCACCCTGGTCAAGGCATGTATAAGAAAGCAATCAACGGACAACCTATGTGAAGCAACTACGAGTTAATACTTCTCATCTCTCTCCTCCCTCTCTCCTCCTTTCTGTCTCTCCCTCTCTAAAAACTAAAAATAAAAACGGAAGAAAAAAGAAAAGAAATCCAGATTCTGTGCTTTATTGTTTTTCCCCTTCCTCCGTTTTTAGAGAGGTACACTTAAAGTTCCCCAGAGCCTCTGTGCCCAACACGAGTCACCATGGGAAACGGGGAGGATGTTCCAGTGACCTTGTCTCTTTGCTGTGTGCCATTGTTACAGGTGGGCGAGGCAGTCTTGGAAAATGCCCGGCTCATGCTGCAGACAGAGAATATCCAAGCAGGTGCCGACGACTTTAAAGAGAGGTAATGCTCTGCTGCAGAGGGGACAGTCCCTTTACACCTCCACACTCTTGGGCAACTCGATTAATGCTGTCTGGAGTCAGCAGCATTCACCTCCAGCTCTGTGGAAGGCTGGGGTGGGATAACAGGGACCCCAGGAATATCCAGAGCCAAGATGGTCAGGCGCAAACCTTCTGGCCCAAAGTGCTCAGAGATTTTGCCTGGTGTCCCTTGGTTTAGAGCACGATCTCTCAAACTCTAGTGTAGTTCAGAATCAATTACGGGGCTTGTAGAGAACACTGATCGCTGTGCCCCACCCTCAGAGTTTGTGATTCAATAGGTCTGGGGAGGTGCCTGTAATTTACATTTCCAACAAGGTCCCAGTGATGCTGATCCTGCTGGTCCTGGGACCACACTTTGAGAACCACTGGTTTAGAGCAACGCTTCTCAATGGAGGCTGCATATTAGAATTATCTGGGCACTAAAAATGCCAGTGCGCAAGCCCCACAAATGAATTAAACCAGAATCTCGGGGGTGGGGCCCAGGCCTCCATATTTTTAGAGCTTACCAGCCTTGAGAACCATCTCTTCAAAGTCTATTATATAATAGTGTTTCCTAAACTAAATTGCCGTGTGTGTGTGTGTGTGTGTGTGTGTGTGTGTGTGTGTACACAAGGTGGGCAAAAGTAGGTTTACAGTTGTTCATATGGAAAATAACACAATGATTAATAAATAATAATACAGGAATAAACTCAGTGTATATACTGCTGATGAAGATTATTTTAAGTGGTATAAGGATAAGCATTTTATTTTTCATAGTCATGTACTGTATTTATATTTGTGGTTACCTTCTGTTTATGACCCATGAAACTGTTTTTCTGTGATAGCACTACCATGTGTATTCTCAATTTAAAATGTATTTAATATCAAGAGCATATAAAGTGTATTGATTTAAGATTTACCTTTTAAGCAGACAAATCTAAGGGAAAATATACTGTAGATAATGATATGGGTGATATGCATTTAGGGTCAAAGTCACGGAGGCAGATGAGGTCCAGGAAACACCGGGTCTGACGGAGCAGCAGAACGAAGAAGGGCCTTTTCTGGACGGACACAGTGAATTTGAGAAGATTCTGTGGGGTGGGTGTCCCAGGTGCAGGGTGATGGGATGGTGATGAGATTGTTCAAGAAAACATTCTCCTAACTTGGTGCAGACACAGAGGAAAGGCACATGGTCGGGCGTCTTTGTGAAAGACCATGATCAACTGTCCTTCTTATCTTAGGATAAAAGGTGTGGTGAGGACAAGAAGACTCTCTACCATCCACTCAGATCCAGAATCATTTCCTTTCTCAAAGGCCAAGCTTCTCCATCTGCTAAAAGGGTCTCCGTTAGTGACCACTCTGGAGTGAGGGGGTCTCAACCAACCAGGGTCATGGTCTTGCCCAGCACTGTGCTAGCCAAGCTCACAGGAGCACAAAGAAGTAAAATAAGAACTTGGGGAGAGAAAGCTTGTCTAAAATCCAGGGATTAGGTAATGAGGTTAGTTTTGAGCAAGCTGAGTTGAGCTGATAGTGGAGAAACTAAGCGGAAATTATGGGATTCTCCCAAAGGCATTGGGCCAATAGCCTCCTGGTCAACATGAGACAGTCTAAGTGTCATGAGCACAGAGATGCTAATTGAAGACTTCAAAATGGAGGGGGAAAGAGGAATAGTGTGGCAAGAGAAAGCTAAAGGCTTAAGAGCATCTTTCGCAGTTATAACAAATATATTTTAAATTCTTAGAGCAGTGATTTTTGACCTTTTTCATCCCATGGCACACATAAAACTAATTCCTAAAACTCAGTGGCACTCCAGAAAAGACATCATCTATAATTTTGATTCATTCACACCAAACTATTATTGTTGTGTTGGCTGTTGTCATTATTTTATTTGACAGTCTAAGGGAAATGAGGTCAGGACCCCTGACTAAATGGGTATTGCACGTTTTAAAAATGTTTGTGACATACCAGTTGAAAATTGCTGCCTTAGAGGAATTTTTTTTAAAAAAAGAAAAACATTCTGTAGGACACCTGAGACCTCCCTTTGCTGAATAGACCACATCCTAGAGGAATCAGTATCCCTGGAGAGGTGAGCAAAATAGGACTCCAGTCCTAACGGGGACTCTTCCAGTTGGCTCAACAGGGACCAAACCCAGTCATATGGGTGGGTGTTCATTTCCGCTGGAATACAGGACTTGTTTCGGAAAGGACAAATGTTACCATATTTCCCCATGTATAAGCTGCATTTTTTTTCCCGAAAAATTTGGGGTCTAAAAACTGGGTGCGTCTTATACAGTGGTTGTAGATTTTTTTACTTGCATTTCCCACTTTTTCACGCTTGTTTTTGTGCTCATTGTTGAAGACAGTGATTCGTCATCAGACACAGATGAGGACAAGCTAATGGATGGGAGTTTTTTGTGTGTTTTTTTTGGATGGGAGTTTTGACAGTGATGAGGAGCTGTATGAATTTTATGATGAATAAAACTTGAGTTAAATAACTTTATGTAATACTTTTTTTTTTTCAAATTTCGGGCCCCACAATTAAGGTGCATCTTATACATGAGATCATCTTATAGATGGGAAAATACGGTAACAGAAACACAATCCTTCATAAAAAATGCATTTGGTTAGAAAATTTCATCCTACATACAGAACACAGAAAAATGCTTTAGAAACCATCTCCCCAGTGCTGATGGAAGTGGCTGCGCCCACTCGGAGGGAAGTAGCTGGTGGTATGACACAGGGCTCTGGCCTTAATTCCTTCATTTGCTCTTTTTAACTGCAAGGGGCATGAAAGCAGGTACGGCAAAATGGCAGAACATACAAACCAGGAGGAGGGTGAAGAGTAAAATGAGAGGATCAAGATTCAAAATGATCCCAACACGTTGGGACAGTGAGCCAGTAAAACGGAAAGAGGATAAATACGAACTACTTTGGGGCTTAAATACCAGGTGCTCCCAGGGAAGGAAAGAGAGCTTAACGCAGCTCTTGTAAAAAATTGTCAGGGGTTCTAGCTGACAGGAGATCCAATATCAGCAGCAAATACAGCTGGTCCAAATCAAATGAGCAAACATACAAACACGAAAACCTACAGAGCAGATCTTAGGGCCCATGACGAAGAACGTTAAAGGGCTTAAACAAAGGAGCAGACAGTCCCACGGAGCTCTGAACTGGTCGGGAAACATCTGGAGTTCTGCATTCGGTGTCACATTTTAAGAAGGACGTAAGACCAATTAGAGCATTTATAATCATTGCACAAATATATCTGAAGCCTGGAGCCAAGTGCTGAGAACACAGAAGTAGAAAGGTTATAGTGGCTGCCCTCGATGAGGAGGGAAAGAATCCAATTTATATCAATTACGAAGGAAGGAAGTGGGAATGTATCACCTGAAGAACAAAAGGTTTGAAAGGGTGGGAGGTAGGGAGGGGAAATGAGAGAATGACATCAGAAACAGCCTCTAAATATTTGTAGGACTGCCTAAAGGATCAGACTGATTTTGGATGTTTCGAAGGGTGGGATTCAGATGCTTACAACAATGGAGATTTAAGCTCTTTAAAAAATGGCAATAATTAGAGCTCTCTAAAAATGTTATAGTGGCCTTGAGTGGTAATGAGTTCCCTAGAAGTATTCAAGCAAAGGTTACATGAGTGCTTATCAAGAATGCTATCAAGGGCCTGACCTGTGGTGGTGCAGTGGCTAACACGTCAACCTGGAATGTTGAGGTCGCCGGTTTGAAACCCTGACTGTTGGTCAAATAAGTTTGCAAATATGATATATATGTTTGCTCGCTTATAGTTTGCATTGGGTGTAGGGGACAGGCTGTAAACAGGCAGGGTCTTTATAGCCTAAGGCTTAATTTTAAGACTAAGCCTTTCCCACCCTAAGTGACTTTGTATCAGAGACTTCCTTGTTTGTATATTGGATTAAAGGTTTTGATTTCTACACTATAAAATGGGGCAGAGGAGCCCAGGTTAGGAGAGAGCAGAGAAAGGCCACGTGGAGGAGAGGAGAAGCAGCCAAGATGGCAGAGTGCTGAAGGAGAAGCCAGTTTGTGCAGAGTTTGTGCAGAGAGAAGGAGATGGGGAACAGACGTGAATAAGGCTGGTGAGGTACAAACCTTTGATCCTAGGAAACTCGGATAAGTCAGTGGCTTTGGGAGCCCTGAATGGAATGGGAAGTGTTTTCCCACTGTGTATATTTCTTGCCCACCGGGTGCAAGCTAGGAGTAAAGATAGTGGCCCACCAGTTCTTGTCTCCGTTGTTTCATTACTATCTGTCCGAATCAAATGCGAACCTGCATGGGCCAGGCAGCTGTGATGGTGGCCATGGCTACTGGCCATACACTGCACTTGTCTGGTCAAGGCACATATGAGAGTTGATGCTCCCTGCTCCTCCCCCCTTTCTCTCTCTCTCTCTCTCTCTCTCCTCTTTAAAATGAATAAATAAATAAATATTTTTTTAAGTTAATGTTTAAAAAAATGTTATCAAGGGACTGTCACTAGGTAGGAATTTGACGAGTTGAATGCTCAAGTCCCTTTAAAATCCTGAGGCCCTAAAATGCTTTCTGGAATGAGAGGTGTGTGATTTCTCCCTTCTGGAATGGATTAAGGTAAACTGTGAAACTGGGCTGAGTTGTGCAGGTAGGGAGAAGGCCCAGGAAGGAAAAGAGTGACAGGGAGAGAAACTGGCAAAGATGTTGAGTAGTTTTTAGAAAGAAGGCCCTGGGCAAACCAGAGGTTGAAAGAACTCAGGGCGGGCAGTTTCAGACTTGAGTCATTGGGTATGCACACGTGTGAGCACATGTGTTATTGCATAAGTTGCAAGTTTTTAAAACTCTGGATATTTTACATATAAATCCAGCGCACTGCTTCTCACACAGCAGTCATGGGGAGGGGCTGGGCAGCGCCCCTGCAAGTGAAATATCAGCTGTCCTTGTGTTTCAGTTCCCACCTCCCTCTGCTGCCCAAACCTGGCCCTTGTACCTCACCCATGTTGGCCACTTGGCCCCTGGAGGCATTTGAGTTGGCAGCCACAGTCCTGAAATTCCACATGGGCTCTTTGGAGATAGAAATCACATTCCTCCTTTTGGGGTCATCAGCACATAGGCTGGTGCTTGGCATTCTCTCAGTAACGTTTGTTAAAGGATCCTCAGGTGAAAAGGATGACAAGTCAGAATAATGATGACGATGCTGGATCTCTGAACTCCTGGGGAAACTAACCCTAGAGTTCTGGGCCCCCGGTGCCCCATGAGGCTGGCACCCCGTTAAGCCAGGTTTTCAGAAGTTGGCAACACTTGTTCTCATTTTAACAGATCAGCATGTAACAAATGCATTAACAGTGCCCTCAAAGCTGCTGGAAAAGTGAATTTAACAGTCATTGGCTAGCCAGCACATCGTTGGCCCATTGGTAACATTTATATTCTGATTATTTTGTATTTTGGGTTGCCCAGCTATGCTGATTAAGTTCCTTTACCTGCAGATATGAAAATGAGCAGCCATTTCGAAAGGCAGTGGAAGAGGAAATCAACTCTCTCTATAAAGTCATCGATGAAGCTAATTTGACAAAAATGGATCTTGAAAGTCAGATAGAAAGCCTGAAAGAAGAACTTGGCTTTCTGTCAAGGAGCTACGAAGAGGTAGGTGGGGGTTGGGGGGACGCTGGGTTGGTTACAAGAGTGAGGCAGTCTCCTGTCTGGCCTAGCTTCAGAAAGTAGGTAATGGAGCTCATCTTGGCCTGCCACGTCACTTGCCCAGGGCTGCAGGGAAGATGCTGGTAAATCATCTTCAATCCTTGTAGTGCAGGAGTCCCCAAACTTTTTACACAGGGGGCCAGTTCACTGGCCCTCAGACCGTTGGAGGGCAGGACTATAAAATAAAACTATGAACAAATCCCTATGCACGCTGCACATATCTTATTTTAAAGTAAAAGAACAAAATGGGAACAAATACAATATTTAAAATAAAGAACAAGTAAATTTAAATCAACAAACGGACCAGTATTTCAATGGGAACTATGGGTGCAGATGCATCCCGTGCTCCTCTCACTGACCACCAATAAAAGAGGTGCCCTTTCTGGAAGTGTGGAGGGGGCCGGATAAATGGCCTCAGGGGGCCGTAGTTTGGGGACCCCTGTTGTAGTGGGTCAGGTTAGCCCAGATGCCTCACACTCCAGTGGCTTCACAACCGGGCTGCTAGGAGAAACCAGGGGAGGTAGCAGGTCCAAGCAAGAGCTAGTGAGGGCACCTGTGTTGAATGCGAGGGAGGAGCATCCCCTACCTCAGGGCATTCGATTTCAGAACTTTGTTTTCAACACCATCCAGGACAAATAAAGTAACTCTGCTCCAGGCTATAGTCTGCACACACTCACTAATGGGATTAGGTTAGATCACTGAATGACAGGACAGAGACAACCTCCCAAGATGATGTGGCCCAGTCTCCTACAGAACTGCGCTGGTTCTTTTTTTTCAGTTTTTTTATTTTTATTCACTTGAGAGAGAAAAAAGAGAGAGAGGTAGGAAGGAAGAGAGAAAAGGAGTAGAGAGAGAAGGAGGAGAGAGAGTGAGAAGCATCACCTCATCGTAGTTGCTTTACTTTAGTTGTTCGTTGATTGCTTCTCATTGGTGCCTTTGACAAAAAAAGCCATGAGCCCATGCTGCAGCCGGGGTTTTGAACCAGGGTTTTGAACCAGGGACCTCAATGTTCTGGGTCAATGCTCTATCCATTGCACCACTGATTCTTTCTCTTTTTTTGAGAATATTGATGAGTTTATTTGAACCAAACTGATAACAATTGCCGGGAAAACAAAATTTCAAGGGATTGAGGTCTGCTCCCAGACCTGCACTGATTCTAAACCGCCTGCCACATGCCACTGTCTGACCCCAGGCCTAAAGGACATGCCGGTGAAAAGTCAAAACCCACTTAACAATGCTCATGTCAGGAAGCTCCTCCTTTTGTCCAACTCTAAGCAAACCAGGAACCATTCAACCCACTTCCTCCCGTTCTTGGCTCTGTAGTTTTCCCTCACTCTCCCACAGAAAGAGACTAACTACATCTTTACATCTCTTTCAGCCTACTCTGACTTTATGAAATTCATAAATATCTTGCTGTTGTAGCTCATTCTATTTGTGTTGTTATTTAGTTATTTATTTGGACTTTTGCTTTGGGCCTGAGCTGAGAAATGCATTCTGGAAAAAGAGAATACGGCACCAGTGCTGGTTGAGATCAGGAGCTTTGCTGGTGTCTGTGAAGCCCCATGCCGGGTTGTAGTGGAATGCGGGGCACAAGTGTTGCCCACAGAACTGGGCTTCTGCTGCCTGAAACCCCACGTCTTTTCCGTCTCCCATAGAACTCACCTAAGGTGTGCGTTGTCATTTTTAGGATGTGAAAGCGCTGTATAAGCAGTTGGCAGTGTCTGAGCTGGAACAAGTGGGTGTCCCCATTGGCACTGGTCTGGATGACATCCTCGAGACGATCAGAATTCACTGGGAGAGAGATGTCGAAAAGAACCGGATGGAAGCAGGAGCCTTACTCCAACCTAAGGTGAGAGGTCGGACCCGCACCCTCTGCGCCGCCCTGTACGGGAGGAGGCCAAGCAAAGATGAAAAGCAGTCAACGTGCAGAGGAAGGGACGCAGCTGTTTCGGTCTCATTAGACATGATGTGTATAGCAATAATAGTGTTTTGTTTACCTGTCTAAAAGCAGAAAACGTTGAAAATGGTGATAATAATAATTCCAGCAAGTACGTGGAGAAGGAGATTTTCACCTATATTACTGGAGAGTACTACTATGACCCCTTTACATAAAAAATTTGGTGACATGCATCAAGTGTCTTAAAATGTCCTTACCTACCAGTTGAATAATCTGGACATGCAAGTAAAGTTCACATACAAGCATGCTCACTGATAACATTCATTATAAGAGTGAACAACTTTGGGGAATAAAAACACATAAATGTTTAATAGTGGGATAAAGACTAAGTAAGCTACAGCCTAACCATGCAATGACATATCAAGCAGTTATTAGAAATGATATTCATGAAGCACTTATAACAATGTGGGAAAATGCTCATGCAATAATGTAAAATGGAGGTAGGGGGGAAGAGTCCAGAGTGGTATGTACCAGGGCCAACAAACTTTTTCTATAAAAGACAAGTTTGTAAATATTTAGGTTTCTGTGCCAAACGGTCTCTTTTGCAATATTCAACTCTGCCACTGTAGTGTGAAAGCTGCTGTAGACACTAAGTAACGAATGAGCATGGCTATGTGCCAATAAAACTTTATTGACAGAAATAGGAGGCAGGCTGGATTTTACCTGCAGGCTACAGACTGCCAACCCCTGATCTGTATGGTTGAGTAAATCATTCAAAGAAATTAGGCATCTAGAAAAGGTTAGAAAGAAAACACAGAAGTGTTAGTGGTGGTTGGCTTTGAGTGATGGACCCATTTAACATTTTGAAATGTTTTCCTTGTTTCTGAGTAGTTCTTGAGTTTTTCTTAAGCAGTATGAATTCTATTCATGGAGGAAAAGGACTTTTATTAAACTTCATAAATAATAAAGGAATTAACCAGAAATAGAATGCAGAGATTCCTTTCCCTTCCCCACCCCCCACCCATGTATGACTTTTGAATTCTGAGGCAGAGGAAGGAAGGGGTAGAAGAGGGAGGAAAGTATGAAGTATGAAGGAAGTGTGAAAACTTCGGCACTATCTGAGCCCAGGCAGGGGACTGCTCCTGCGTCCTTGGTTATGGCTGGGTGGTTCTCAATCCTGGCAGCGCAGCAGAATTATTTCAGAGCAGTTTCAGAAGTGCCCACACCCGGGCCCCATCCAAGAGCAATGAGATCGGAAGCAGGGGAGGGACTTTGCGGATTTCTGAGCCCTCTGGATGATTCTAATGCCCTGCCGGGCTTGAGAACCATGGGAGTGTTTAAAAGCTACCGAGAGAAAGTCAGGAGAACCTCTCCTTTTCTTCCTTCTCCCTGCCCCGGCCATCCCCTGCCCCCTCCCACCCCTGGCCCCCCAACTATCTGCAGGTACATTCCCAGCAGGGTCTTCACCAATTTGGAGGCCCCCAGTGTTCTCCAGCCTGGAAACCATCCTTCACTCCCCTGCTGTCCTACCCTCTCCCCCTTCCAACAGATTCTCTTCTTTCCAACCTTCAGCTCCTTGCACCAGGGTCACAACAAACACTTTTTATGGTAATTAGTGCCTGATCACATCACAAAATGCAGCCCCCTCTCCGCCACTGCTGGCCCTGACCCCAACCCCGTGAGAGGTGGAACGACACAGGCGGAAAGGGAAACCAAAGCACAAATTTGATGTGGGTTGTTTACTTCTTTTTTGGGAGAGTCCTAAATATTTATCATTAATGACCCTAGAAACCACCAGTCTCCATTCCCTCACTGTAGAGGTGAGAAAACAGGGACCCAGGGAGGGCTGTGGTCACACAGCTGGAGTGTGGGACCACCGTTTAGCTCTCTTGGCTCTGGGTCCAGGGGCCTTTTCTCTGCTTTGGGCTGTTATTTCTCCTTGGCTCTGTTCCCAAAGCTAATCTCTGTGGCCCTGCAGTCTGCAACCTTGCTTCCATCAGCACTCCTGGGGTGTACACCACACTGTAGTGATTATTTCTTAGAGAAGGGTGGGGTGGGCATTGTAATTAACAGGACTATATCATGCATAGTATGAAAAGGAAAAAAGGAAAAACCTGGTTATTATTATTCACCCCTCACCTCCTTGAGAATCATCATCAGCCCAACAGCAATTCAAACATTAATTTCGAACAGATTCATTAGTGTCTTTTTAATAAAGTAATCTGAAAGCTACACCTCAGAGAAAACAAACAGTACTTGTTTAAGTTTGGCCAGTGCTGCCTGGGCCTCTTGCAGAGAGGCAGAGCTCAGAAAATATTTGCAGAATGAGTGAATTCCTCTGATCGTCAACAGAGATCGGAACTGACAGCCAGAAGCCCTCCAATAAATAGTTTTGTCAGCTGCAGCCGTGCCCGCGGGGGGCTGGCATTTGCCCATCCTGAGCACCTCTTGTCGGTTTCTTGGCAGAAGCATAAATGAGAAACTGCCTTAGACAACGGTACTGCTTTTGAAACCTTCTGCAGAGAGGATAGAAACATGTATTTAATTACCTTTCAGCCGGGGAGGCTGGAAATTCATCGACATGACGAATTTAAGTCTTTGTTTAACTTCCCCCAGAAAGTGATCCGGAGACAAATATCGAAGTGGAGGTGGTTTATTTGGAAGTTGAGGGAAAATATACCAGAATACCAGGAGAGGAGAAGCAGAGAAGGGAACCAAAAGAAGAGTATGTTATCCAACCAGCTATCACTGTGGGGGACTGGTACACACCTCCACGGGCGTCCTGGGGAACAGTACAGACTACGAAGCAGGGGAGGGCGAGGAAGCTGGTAATAATACCATCTCCCATCAGTCCTCTGCCATCTGCTCCCAGAGGGACCTTTCAGGATCTTCAGAGAAAGCTCTCAGGCAGAAGTGTACAATCTGGTAGTGACCAGGAAGCAAGGGAGATCTACCATGAGGAATAAAGGCGAATGCCATTAGCATCTCCTACTCCTTATCTGCCAAGTCTTTTCATGTTTTTAGTTGAGGTACCATTGGTCTATAAAGTTATATAAGTTTCAGATGTACAATATTATAATTCAACATCTGTATATAGTGATCACCACCAAAAGTGTAGTTACTATTCATCCTACACAATTGACTCATTTGCTCATATCGCACACACCCCAAAAACCTGGCAACCACCACCGTGTTTTCTATATCTATGAGATTGGTTTTGTTTGTTTGGGGATTTTTTTTTTTTACATTCCACATGTAAGTGAAATCAAATGGTATTTGTATTTCTCCATCGTATTTCACTTAGTATAATGCCATCACGGTCCATCCATGTTGTTGCAAATGGCAAGATTTTATTCTTTTCTATGGCTGAATAATATTCCATTCTTTATTGATTTACCCATAAATGGACACTTAGGTTGCTTCCATATCTTGGCTATTGTAAATAATGCTGCAATGAACGTGAGGGTGCACCTATCTTTTCTGATTGTTTTCATATTCTTCAGATAAATACCCAGAAGTAAAATAGCTGGATGATATGGTAGTTCTATTCTGATTTTTTTTTTTTTGAGGACTCTCCATACTGTTTTCCATAGTCTTAATATTTTTTAATCATTAAAAGCTTATAGAGGCCCTGGCCAGTTGGCTCAGCAGTAAAGCATTGGTCTGGCGTGTGGAAATCCTGGGTTTGATTCCTGGTCAGGGCACACAAGAGAAACAACCATCTGCTTCTCCACCCCTTCTCCTCCCCCTTCTCTCTCTCTCTCTCTCTTCTCATCCCACAACCATGGCTCAAATAATTTGACCAAGTTGGCCCCAGGCACTGAGGATAGCTCCATGGCCTCAACTCAGGCACTGAAATAGCTCAGTTGTAGAGCAATGGAGCAGTGGCCCCAGGTGGGCAGAGCATCACCCTGTAGGGGGCTTGCTGGGTGGATCCTGGTCAGGGTACATGTAGGAGTCTGTCTCTCTGCCTCCCTGCCTCTCACTTAATAAGAACAAAAAAATAAAATAAATAAAAGCTTATAGAGACGTTCTGGTAGGTTCTCTCCAGGCACAATGTGATGGATGTCGGGAACCGTAGTGGTCCAGTGTTTGGAGCTTGTTGAGTTGTATGATTCAATGTTTGGGAGGATCAGGCAGAGACTTTGTGGAGGGTCTCAACATCTGGCCCTTCCTTTTCTGTATGTTGTGGTTACCCAAATCGGGGTACTTAGAGATGCTTCAGAAACTTCAAATGACATGCCAGATCACTCTCTAGACCTCCTAGCTAGGGTGAAATACATTCTCCAATTTGCAACTAGACAGACCTTTTAAAGGCCCTTTTGGGGAACACTGCAGGACTGCGCTCATTCACCTGTGTCCTAGATTCATATGCTGAGTGAGGTGTTTCCATCCTTTAGAGTATCAAACAAAAAAGAGCATCCCAAATGCAATTTTCTACCCCGCCCTTGGTTAGGTTGAAATCTCAGTGCCCTTCTTCCCTAAAACTTCTGTGGAACTTTTGGGTGTATAGAAATCACCCTATTGGTCATTGCTAAGAAATGTACCATTCAAACATAAAGTGATCAGCAGATGAGGGTGTTCGTGCTGACCAGGTCTTGGACATCTTTTCTGCTGGTTGGTTCAATTCTCATAGCAGCCTCAGAAGCAAGAACTATTGTTATCTGAGGGAGGGAAGGAAGGAAGGGAGTGAGAGAGTCTAGTTTCTCTGCAGCCAGGATTTTTCCACTCAGTTATTTTTTCACAGATGCAGCCATTTCAAAGGCCCTTTATCATCAACAGGAAAGTGATGTTCTAAGTAAACAAAATGATACCTTCAAGAATATTATTTAGGCCTGAGCAGGTGGTGGCGCAGTGGATAGAGCATCAAACTGAGATGTGAATGACCCAGGTTAGAGACCCCGAGGTCGCCAGCTTGAGCACAGGCCCATCTGGCTTGAGCAAAAGCTCGCCAGCTTGGACCCAAGGTCGCTGGCTCCAGCAAGGGGTGGCTGGGTCTGCTGAAGGCCCACAGTCAAGGCACATGTGAGAAAGCAATCAATGAACAATTAAGGTGTCGTAACGAAAAACTAATGATTGATGCTTCTCATCTCTCTTCCGTTCCCGTCTGTCTTTCTCTGTCGGTCTCTGTAGAAAAAAAAAAAAGATTATTCATATTATTCAGGCCCTGGCCAGTTTGCTCAGTGGATAGAGGGGCAACCTGGCACATGGAAACTGCAGGTTCAACCCCCCATCAGGGCACATAAGAGAAGCAACCAATGAGTACACAACCAAATGGAACAACTGACAACTCTCTCCCTTACCTTCTTCTCTCTAGTTCTTCCTCTCTCTCTCTCTCTCTCTCTCTCTCTCTCTCTCTCAAATCAGTGGAAAAGCTTTAAAAAAGAATATTCAGTTGTTGCCTTTCATGTCAGTGTCAGTCCATTATGATCAACATAATCAAATGTTTCTTCCAACTGACCTTTTCCTTACAATGCGGGATCCTCCTGGAAACTGGGCCACCCTCAGGCCAAAGTCTCTGAACTAAGCTGCTTAAGGTTCAAAAGATTGACCTTTCTCACTTCAGTTTGCCTACTGTTGGGATTGGAGACCCTCCCCTCAATTAGGTTTTTTTATATTCATTTTTCACTGCTTTGTAACCAGTTACTACAAACTTAGTGGCTTAAAACAACTTGTCGTGATTATCTCAGTTTGCGTTATCAGGAATCCAGCATGGCTTAACTTGGTCTCCTGCGCAGGTCTCACTAGGCTGCAATCAAGGTATCGGCGGCGCTGCAGTCTCACCAGCTGAGCTTGTTCAGGTTGTTGGCAGAATTCAGTTCCTTCCAGTTGCAGGTCTGAGGTCCTCGGCCCCCCGCCCCTACAGGCCACCCCCGTCCGTCCATCGGCAGCTCACAAGATGGCTGTATGCTCCTCCAAGGCCAGCAGGAAAGCTCCACCCTTTTAAAGTTTTAATCCTATTAAGTCAGCCCTACTTAAGATGCTCTCTCCCATTTAATCAATTCAAAATTAACTGATTCAGGACCTGAATTACATCTGTAAAATCTCCCAACCCTTGTCATAAAATGTGACCTAATCACAGGCGTAACACTTGGAGGCAGAGATCACAGAGGTCACCTCAGATGCCTGCCCACTGCATCAGGTCACCCAGTATGGCAGCAGAGAAATAAGACTGTGCCCCTCCGGCCTCCTGCCATCTTGCTTCTCTACTGGGTGGACAGCACTGCCTTCACCCTACCTGCTACAGGGGAGGCCAGGTCTTCTCTTCCTTGTCCAGTTTCTCAGCCTGGACGCTCCAG
This sequence comes from Rhynchonycteris naso, assembly GCA_037038555.1. Taxonomy (NCBI): domain Eukaryota; kingdom Metazoa; phylum Chordata; class Mammalia; order Chiroptera; family Emballonuridae; genus Rhynchonycteris; species Rhynchonycteris naso. The sequence goes on along the minus strand of CM073004.1, from coordinate 42,294,577 downwards.
CCCACTGGGAACTACCTGTGGCACATGGAAGAACTGCTCAAGACACAAAACTGTTGTCCGGAGGAAGAGGGAGAAGCTGTCAAGGGAGACAAAACCTCCTGAGTCCCCTTCTCACGCAGCTTTTATTGATCAGACTCAGAAACTTTTTTTATAAGAACAAAGGGAATAGGATTACAGGGGAGGGAGATCAGGTGATAAGGGGAAAGAATGACTAATGGACTTCTTGCTGACATGGAAAAAGGGCTAATTTGGTCGATACATTCTTTTTCTTTTGCTAATTAACAAGCACAAAGGAAGGGGCAATCTAGAACTCTCTAAACTAATTTCCTAAAGCCCTTCACATGCATTCCTTTGTGTCTGCACAAAGGTCACTCACTCACACAGCTTCTTGGTGTTTGCATCCAAGAGTCATTCACTCAGGGCTTTTACCTGAAATTCCCCAATCCAAGTCATAGAGGGTTCAAGGTTAGATGGGTGATTCCCTACAGGTCCCTTGCCCTAAACCTGGCCTGCAGGCAGCTCCCAGCAAGGAAGTCTCTGTTTTGCCTTCTCAACCTCCTCCTGGGAACTTCTTTGCCCAGAAGAGCTCTACACCCTCATTGCCAGAAACCTCATCTCTATTGTTTGTTCACTGCAGTTAAATGTTGTGTAAAATAACCAAAGGCTTATTCGATTACCAATTGAGTAATTGTGCTGGTGTGGTGTGAGGCAGAGAGGAGAGAGAACCAGCCCCTTTTAATAGTCCCTGGGGGCCAGGAACTCCATAAGGCCACTGCTGTCTGCTCTGACCATAGGTCAGCACTCACCTCAAATCAGTTGAAGGTGTTTGTGGTCGAGGACTTTGTGCTGTAACCATCATGCCTTAAGCCAGTGGTTCTTAACCTGGGTTCTATCGAACCCTAGGGATTCAATGAGTTGGTCTCAGGGGTTTGGAGAAGCCTCTGCCGCAGAGGCCAGAATAAAGTAATACCGTAATTTGTTGTGAGTTCATGCACTTTGTTGGTTTTGTTCTTTGAGCAAGGTGATGTTCATGCATGGCTCATTTTGTGCACCAGTACAAAAACATATACCTATGTCTTGAATTTGGAAAAAAAAATCATATTTTATTTATCACTAAAGAAGGGTTCGGTGAATGCGCATATGAAACTGGTGGGTTCGGTACCTCAGAAAAGGTTAAGAACCACTGCTTTAAGCAATCAGGATGACTGATTGTGGAGCCAGTTAAGAATGAAGAGAGGGGAATAGATTGAGATGAACTGTGAGGTTTCTGGTTATTGATCGTCTCTGAGCTGGAAGAGACATTAAAGATTGACCAGAGCAGTGCCCTCTGACATTTCTACAATAATGGAAATGTTCTATAATCTGTGCAGCAAGCAAATATGGTAGCTGCTGGCCACATGTGGTTATCGAGCACGTGAAATGTTCTTGATACAACTGCATTTTAAATTTTATTTTATTTTTTTCTGATTTTAAATTAAATATGACATGTGGCTAGTGGCTACCTGTTGGGCAGATAAAATATATTATGCTCACTTTGTTAAAGGTGGCGCAAGTAAGCTTTTCCCCACACCCTTGACTGATTGGATGATGTGGGGTGGTGCACTCTCATGAGGAATCCTCCCATTATGCCTCAGATAAGTGGCTTTGTATCAGAGACTTCCTTGTTTGTAGATTGGATTAAACGTTTGGATTCTACACTATAAAGTGGGGCAGGCCAGGAGCTTGTTCGCTCTCCGTTCCTGAGGTTAGTATTAGAGAGGAGAGCAGATTAAGGCCACATGGAGGAGAGGAGAAGCAGCCAAGATGGTGAAGTGCTGAGGAAGAAGCCAGTTTGTGCAGTTTGTGCTGGAGAAGGAGATGGGGAACAGAGTTGAATAAGTCTGGTGAGCTAGAAACCTTTGATTCTAGGAAACTCGGATAAGTCAGTAGCTTTGTGAGCACTGAATGAGTGGGTTTTGGAGCCCAGTGTGTGTTTTTGCTTGCCCACCGGGTGCAAGCTAGAATTAAAGGTGATGGCTCACCAATTCTTGGCTCCGTTGTTTCATTACCGTCTATTCGAATCGAATGAGAACCTGCACTGGCCAGGTGGCTCTGATGGTGGCTTTGGCCACTGGCTTTACACTACCATACTGGACAGTGTAGATCTAGATTTACCCACAAGAAATCTGGGACGACATGTCCCCGTGTCAGCCATATTCACAAACAAATGTTTGTAAGGGCAAACATTTTCTACAGGCTGCTGTGTCTATGCCTTTTCTTTACTTTTCACTGACTCTAGACAACAAGATGGCCATGAGATATTGCATTGAGAGCCACCGGGGAGAGCTCCTTTCAAGGAGAATACTGAGAGCAGGACCCCTGTAAAAGCATCTGTAATCTAGGAGTTCCTGTGATTTGGTGAGCTGGCTATAAGCCCCAGGGGCTCCAGTGAAATAAGCCATGGTTGATCCCGATGTGTCACAGAATGAGCGTGGCCAAAAAGGTCCAGTTTGCTTTTATTTATTTACTTACTTACTTTAATTTTATTTAAGCATTAAAATTTTTTTTTATTGATTGATTGATTTCATTCATTGGTTGATTCTTATATGTGCCCTGACCAGGGATCAAACCCTCAACCTTGGTGCATCCAGATGACACTCTAACCAACTGAGCTGCCTAGCCAGGGATCATTTAAGCATTTTATGTATATAATATCTTAACTTGGTTCAAAATTCAAAATGTACAAAATGATTAACAGTAAAAAGTGTCCTTTAACCCATGTCTCAGCCACCCAATTCTTTTCTATGGTGGGGTCAATCAATGTTATATATACTTTTTTTATGTATCTTTTCAGAGATATTTTACACATACACAAGGACATATGGATACAGGTGTTTGCTCTCTGTCTTTTTACAGGAATGGTAGTATTCAGAACATACTGCTTTCTAGCTGCACAATCTTGTACCACAGGGCACAGCAAACTGGCTCCCACGCCAAACCTAACTTTCAACTAGTTTTTTACAAATGAAGTTTTACTGGAACATAGTCATGCTCACTCATGTCCATGTTGTCTTTGGCTGCATTTGTACACTGTCAGAGCTGAATAGCTGCATCAGAGACCATGTATTCTGCTAAGCCTAAGATATTTTACTACCTGGCACTTGACAGAAAAAGTTGACAACCTTGGTTCTAGCTAGCAGATATCCCAGGATTTATTGTAACCTGTGTCCTGCTGTTGAATATTTAGGTGGCTTCTCTTTTTTTATAAATAAGACTAGTATAACTTTGTGTGCCCCTCATTTCCCAATATAAAAATGTATCTGTTGGATAAATTCATAGAGGTGGAATTGCTGGGCAAGAAATTCTGTGCATTGGTAATTTTGATAAATATTGGCAAATTACCCTCTATAAAGGTTGTTACAATTTACATTCTCATCGGATATGTGGGAGAGTGCCCATGTCCACACATCCACATCAATACTGTGAGTTCTCACACTTCATGATCTTTTGCCAATGTTATACGTAAAAAAATGGCTTTTCAGTGTCGATTTATTTTGCATTTCTCATATTATGTGGAAGGCAGAACATCTTATGTGCTGAACTTCATCTGTATTTGCTTTGTGTGTCCTATCAGATCATGCCTTTTGCCCATTTCTTTTTTTTTTTTTTTTTTTTAGATCTTGGACTTTTTATTACCTCTTTGTAGTGGCTCTTTGTACGTTAGAGAAATTAGTCCTCTCTGTGATATAAGTTGCAAATATGTCCCCAGCTTGTCACTTGTCTTTTTATTTCATTTATGGTAGTTCTATCTGGCTTTCAAATGATATTGTGAGCCAATGAGAAAGGGTTGTTAGAGGAGACAGGCAGGCTGGGGCTTAGTTCCTGTAGCTGTATGCTGCAGTGGTATGTTCCTGCTGGTGCAGCTGGCGGAAGAGCTGGGGGATTGGGGGGGGGGGTCAGAGTAGTTATCAAAAGGGAAAATGAAGAGACTGTCTCATTGAGGCAGGACTACCTGTCCTTTGCCTGTTGGTTACCCTACCCAGCACAACCATATACATTGTAGAAGACATTCCCAGGCCCTTGTCTTCTATACTGTGCTTTCAAACCCACAACTGGTCGACAACCAATATTTGAGTGACTGTCTATGCAGGCAATCATCCAACATTGCCACCTCCTCCTCACACCTTCTCCCAAGGAATCTTCACTCACTCAACTGTCAACAACAAACCAGGTGCCAAGTCCCGCTCTTGGTGCTGTGAATACCAAGTCCCTGGTTTCAAAGAATGCCCATCCCTGGCCACCTGATTCTACTGGTCTCAAAGCTATCTGAGATATTTCTTATTAGTAGCTCTTTCTCATAAGAAGTGTAGGGACCTTGCTTGTGAAATAAGAAATTTGCAAAAATAAAGCCACCCAAATCCCTGAGAAATTAAAGTCATTTGGTTTGCATTATACCCTCAATAGTCTCCTGGAAGGGACATAGCAGAATTCCTTTCTCTTAGTAACGAGATGATGTCAATTAAACAGAGCAAAAATACTATCATTTGGACATCTCCAATAATTACTTTAAGAAAAAAAATAGATTTTTTTTTCTTCAGAATGACGCTCACTGCTGAGCCTCTTCTGCTGCTCTCATCAGCAGAGTATGCTTACTTCTGGCCAAGAGAACAGCGAGTCTGCAGAGCCATGTGCTCCTGTGGATTTCCTTTGGCAGCTTCGACCGAGGCTGGGACGTGGTCCTACACCCCAAAGAGAGCCGTGTCAACAGCCAGGCAGTTCTTGTGTAAATTCAAGGAGAAACTAGTCAGCCAGCTCTTCTGCCAATGCTGAAGTTTCACTGTGTGAGACATGCCCTTCTTCTTAATTCCTGCTAGGGAGAACCCATTTCTCTGGTGAAAAGCAGATGACATCCAACCTTCTTCCAAATAAACCCTGCATCTGGCTAGGCTAGCTAGGGATGGGTGTGCTGCCTATTAAGAGCTACTCTTAGTTAAGTAACATTTATATGACACCAAATGTCTTTACAGTGACTTACAATTGTGATAATAATGATAGCTAATCCTCCTAACGAAAAGGAAATGTGATCAAATTCCATTCCTGGTAGATCTTCCTCTTCTTTGGTCTCTAGCATGTGCCTAGGATTAAAGGTCATAGACCTTCAATAAATGTTGCTGAGCATGTACTGGGAATAAAGAGCCATGTTAGGTTCCCAGAGAGCATAGAGGGGTGACTAAGAAGTTGTCCCACAATCTAATGTGGAAGTTGTCTGGGTAGAAGTGGGTGGCAGTAGATAGAAAGATCATCTTCCACAAGGCAGGGAGGAGTGTGCTGTGAAAGCAGTGTCAGCAAAGCATTTACTGAGGGCTTTCCAGCTTCCAGGCAGTGAACTAAGTGCTAGACAAGCAGGTTCCCATTTAATCTTCCCAATATGAGAAAGTATTGTGATCTTATTTATTTTACAGAGGAGGAAACTGAGGCACAGAGAAGTGAAGGAACTTACCCAAGATCACATAGTTAGAAAGCAGCAGAGCTATGATTCAAACCATATGTTGGGCAGATAAAATATATTATGCTCACTTTGTTAAAGATGGCACTGCCCACGTGGAAGCCCATCACCCAGGTGATATTAGTTGCCCTTATGCTTGGGATGGGTATAATTATATTCTTGTGGGGGTGGGGGGACAGGCTGTAAGCAGGCAGGGTCGTTATAGCCGAAGGCTTAGTTTTAAAACTAAGCTTTTCCCCACACCCTTGACTGATCACATGATGTAGGGTGGTGCACTCTCATGAGGAATCCTCCCATTATGCCTCAGGTAAGTGGCTTTGTATCAGAGACTTCCTTGTTTGTAGATTGTCTTAAAGGTTTGGATTTCTACACTATTAAGTGGGGCAGACCGGGAGTTTGCTCTCTCTCGGTTCCTGAGATTAGCATTAGAGAGGAGAGCAGAGAAAGGCCACATGGAGGAGGCCAGGAGAAGTAGCCAAGATGATGGAGTGCTGAGGGAGAAGCCAGTTTGTGCAGAGTTTGTGTAGAGAGAAGGAGATGGGGAACAGAGGTGAATAAACCTGCTGAGCTAGAAACATTTGATTCTAGGAAACTCAGATAAGTCAGTAGCTTTGTGAGCACTGAATGAGTGGGTTTTGGAGCCTAGTGTGTGTTTTTACTTGCCTGCCAGGTGCAAGCTAGGATTAAAGATGATGGCCCACCAGTTCTTGGTTCTGTTGTTTCGTTACCGACTGTCCAAATCTTACGTGAACCTGCGTGAGCCAGGCGGCTGTGATGGTGGCCGTGGCTACTGGCTTTACACCATACTTGCTTACTATTGAAATAAGAACATCCAAACCTATAGAAAATTTTATAAGCGTTTACTCAAGCCAAAAGAAGGATATACCTGGAAGCAAGATCTTAATGGACTGAGAAAATGCTCTAGAAAATGTCAGTTTTGCAGTTCTTTTTATGCATTTGAAATCAAAAGAGGAATGGAAGGAAGATTACATGGAATTCACTGGTGGTCAATTAAGGAGATAAGGGAGGGCAAGGTGGGGAAATCTCTATGATTGGGTAAAAAGTAAAATGGAGAGATGTACGGTACTTCTTTTATGTTGGGGAGCACAGGATAGTTAACATTGAACATTTACCGCAAATAGAGACTGTGTACAGGCACCAAGATCACATGCTCCCTGGAGGGTGGTTAACCTCTGAGGGGAACTGAAAAAGAGGATTACTTCCGCATTTCAAAGGGCTGTTTACCTAGGTGCACGAGAACAATGGACAGGTCTGAAAACAGAGATAAACCTTTCACTAAGGAAGTTACAGGCCTGGGGCTTGACAACCTACCATGACCTGCTCAGTGAGAAACGTATGATCAAATCATCCTGTGAGGTTACTGCTTTTAGTCACCAAGCTTGTCAGATTTACTGTCTTTGCCCTTCCCTGAACTGACACTCCTAACTGCTAAGCTGACTTGGACAGAGCACATGGAGGGGAGAACCATGGTTTGTTGCCGCCCCCGTTTTTTAATTAGTAGGCAGGGAGAGAGAAACAGGAACACCGAGCTGCTCCTTTATGTGCCCTGTCTGGGTAATCGAACCAGCAACCTTCCTACTGCAGGACGACGCTCCTACCAACCTGGCCAGGGCTTAATTTTTTTATTTACAAGGGGTCCTTGGGTTACAACACAGTTCCATTCCCAGGTCAGTAACATAACCCGAATTTTGGTGTAAGTTTAAACACATCCTAGCCTAAGTCACTTACTTATCCTAACATTTTTAAAATCATTATCTAGAACATAAAACCACAACTAAGCCACAGAAAAAGGAAAAGGACATAAATATACTGTACTGTACACTGTACTGTAGTAGCAGAAAAAATGACACATAGCCTGTAAGTACGATGCTACTGGTATAAGCCAAAACACTCACATCTCAATTTTTTAGTTGTTTTTTTTTTTTTTTTTTTTTACAGGGACAGAGAGTCAGAGAGAGGGATAGATAGGGACAGACAGACAGGAATGGAGAGAGGTGAGAAGCATCAATCATTAGTTTTTTGTTGCCGTCGCAACACCTTAGTTGTTCATTGATTGCTTTCTCACATGTGCCTTGACAGCGGGCCTTCAGCAGACTGAACAGCCCCTTGCTGGAGCCAGTGACCTTGGGTCCAAGCTGGCGAGCTTTTGCTCAAGCCAGTTGGGCCTGCGCTCAAGCTGGCGAGCTCAGGGTCTCGAACCTGGGTCTTCCGCATCCCAGTCCGACCCGCTATCCACTGCGCCACCGCCTGGTCAGGCTCAATTTTTTAGTTTTTATGGGAGTGAGCATCATAAACTTGAAATGAAATGTTGTATGTTGAGACTGTCATAACCCAAGGACCCCCTGTACTGATAGAGACAGAGAGAAGAAGGGAGATAGTGGGAAAGGGGAAGCGAAGCATTTGTTGTTCTACTCAGTCACACATTTTTTTGGTTGCTTCCTATGTGTGCCCTGACCAGGGATCAAACCCTCAACCATGTCATTTTAGGATGACGTTCTTAACCGACTGAGCTAACTGGCCAGGGCCTCTGTCTTTTTTCTTTTAAGAATGAGCAAGTGAGGACATGTGGACTGTGAAGTTGAGAGGCCTCTGTCCTGAGGGGCTAATAGGTTATGCCAGACTCTGTCCGGATCTTTCCAAACCAAGGCTCGGTGCCCTCCCTGTGGGATAAGATTCCTCTGTAATACATGATTATGCCCCAGGGGTCCACTGCTCTCCCCTTCTACACGATAATGAATATAATGAGGTTAGTGTGATCCTGGGAGGTCTAAGATGCTTGGAGCAAGGCCATTAGTTATACTCTGCAGCAGAGTGGAGCTGTATTTCACCAGTTACAAAAATCGGAGAGCTTGAGTGACTTACTGAAACCCACACAGAGACTGCTTAGGGAAAGGCAGGATAAATGCATTTCTTTCTATTTTTTCAATGTTAATTTTTTTTTTTTTTTAATATTTTAGTGAGAGGAGGGCAGGCAGAGGCAGATTCCTGCATGCACACGGGACCGAGCTCCACCTGGCAAGCCCACCAGGGGGCGATGCTTTGCCCATCTGTGGCCATTATTTAGCAGCTGAAGCCATGAAGCCATCCTCAGCGTCCAGGGCCATCGCTCTAATCAAGCGATGGCTGCAGGAAGGGAGGAGAAGAGAGAGAGAAAAATAGAGAGAGAGAAGTGTGTGTGTGTGGGGGGGAGAAGCAGATGAACACTTCTCCTGTGTGCCCTGACCAGGAATCAAACCCAGAACTTCCTCATGCCAGGCCAACACTCTACCACTGAGCAAAATGGCCAGGCCGACCGGCCAGGGCCAGGATACATACATTTCAACCCCAGTGTGCGCCTCCTGGATACATGTTCTGCTGAGAACACGCCTGCGTCCTGGCTCTCCACACTCTGCATTTCTTCCAACTCCAGGTCATTGCTAAGGAGATTTGGGGGAAATGGCGATGTTAATCAGCAAAGTGGGTTGGGTGTGGAGGTGGCTTTCCCCTCCTCCATCTGGAGACTCTCAAAGACTCCATTCTGACTTACTCACAAGCATGCTGCCTTTCTTTTCTCATGTCCATCACGTGCAGTAACGTGAAATTTTAATTTTAAAAATTTACCATATTTCAAAATGTCCACCTGCTCTTTGCCTCAATAATATAGATGGAGTGCAAGCATAAGCAGCCTGGCTCCTGCATAGCAGAGCCAAGATTTCAAGCTGGTTTGAAAGTCTGGGGACCAACATATTTGAATCTCCTTACATATCCTAGCCATGGCACCTGGCAACTGAACAGCCCTGCCTTCCTACCCTCTGGGTCTAGAATCACACACCTACTGTTTGATCTGTGAGGAGAAATCTGAGGCACTGCATTGAAATGGAAACATGAATAGAGTGATTACAATAACCAGAAAGCATAAATCTAAAAATTCATTGGAGAAGAAAATGGATTATTACTTTTAGGTGAGTTCAAACACTTAACTGTTCCCAAATGAAGGGCAAGTATGTGGGAAGCTGGCTTGAGAAGGGATAAGATACAATATAACATGGCATTGAAATTCATAGCAGTCAAATGAAATTCTTTTTCTCTTTCAATCTTAATAAATTGTATAAGAAAGTTTCTGTTGGGTGCTGGTAGGTCATTAACACTTCTCTTATACTTGTTAATCTCACCTTTTAACAAAGAAGGCAGGCTTTGAGACTCAGCTACTTAGCAGGCAACATTTGCTAGAATAAAATAACATTGATTTGTTGTTTGCTTGTTTTTCAGTTATTGTCTAAAGCAGTTCCATCGGTTTCTGTAGCAATCTAGAAATGTGCTTCCATGGGCCAGGTTTCACATGACAGTTTTAAATCAGATTCCTGAGCCCCTTAGGGTCTCCTGAATCAGGACCTGCACTGTCACAAGATCCCCCAGATGATGCTGATGCACGTTAAAATTTGAGAACTAATCTACAGTTTCCATTTTATACACATTTATTTATAAAGAGAATATGAATTGGTTAAAATAAAAATAGTTTGTATTAGCATTCAGATAGGTGAAAAACCAGGCTGGTTGTCCAAGAATATTTAGGAAACATTTGGGTTTCACAGCATTTTGCTAATGAAACTAAGACACAGGGAGATTCAGCCCTCCAGGAACCAATACTACCACAAGCCACTCAATGTCTGGGTTGACAGGAGGGACAGAGCACATAGGGGACTGTGGCTATACCCTTGGCCAGCAGCTTTAGCTGAGCCTTACCCAACAAGGCTTTGAAACATGCCCTCCATACAGGGATTGACCTCCACTCATGCCTGACTCTTACCCATGGTGTTCTGGCAACGTTTCATAACTGCTCGGTGGGGGGGGGGGGGGGCGGGTGTGGAGAATATAAGCATATATATTTACATGCCAGTCAAATTCACAATACCACTTAGTTGTGACATAGAATTTCTGTTGATGTTTTATTTATCTAATTTTAGAAGTAACATAAATTTTAAGATAAAATACTTTGCTTTTCCATTTGCACCTGTAACTCCAATGTGACTTACAATTTCTTACAAAACGCCAAACATTTTATAATTCTGTCAATAGTGTCACAAAATCAAATTACAGAAAAATGTTTGATTATTAATTGATTACATAAAAAGTTACTCATATCAGTGATGAGTGAGGATAGCGCTGATGTAAATTTTGGTTGAGCCTGACCAGGCGGTGGCGCAGTGGATGGAGCATCGGACTGGGATGTGGGAGACCCAGGTTCAAGACCCCGAGGTCGCCAGCTTGAGCGCGGGCCCATCTGGCTTGAGCAGAAAGCTCACCAGCTTGGACCCAAGGTTGCTGGCTCCAGCAAGGGGTTGCTCGGTCTGCTAAAGGCCCGTGGTCAAGGCACATGTGAGAAAGCAATCAATGAACAACTAAGGTGTAGCAACGGCAATGAAAAACTGATGATTGATGCTTCTCATCTCTCTCCGTTCCTGTCTGTCTGTCCCTGTCTATCCCTCTCTCTGACTCTCTCTCTGTGCCTGGAAAAAAAATTTTTTTTGGTTGATATTTTCATTGACCATAATGAGTTCATTCATAAACAATGTAACTTATTTATGTATCAGATAATAGTTTTCAAAGAATATTCCCTCTAATTTTTGTGCCTTTCACAATAAAACAGCTACAGACATGACCCACTTTTAAGTTTAATCTGCCTTAGCACTTTTCTGCATCCCATTCTTAAGTCTAGACAATCAATAAAATAGTTATTCAATCTCTAATTTGTAGTGTTTGCCAATTTCCATGGTGTCAATACTCTCACCATGACTGATTTTAAACTACTACCTTGATGTAATTGAACATAAGAGTCAGGAAGAGTTGAGCAGGAACACACGATTTATTCCCATCACACAGATACCATCAATGTAAATAATGTCAACAGCATAGATAAGGATAAAATGTAAGTAACTAGCAAGTAATGCATTTTGGGTATTTATTACCAGTTTTAATATAATTTCTTTAATTGTGCGTTGATATGATTTAATTTTTTAATGATGGCCGTGTCTAACAACCAGCTTACAAAATTCGTAAAAATTTAACACTCGGTTCTTATAAGCAGTTAGGAGTAGGCTCCATGTCATGCTGCCCCTGGCCACACTGTGTCGCTGTGTTACTCACCTCCATTTGCCTTTCAGGACAACCCCTCTTCTGTCTCCCACCCATCCACACAGCCCTTTTGGCCAGACCCCAACCCCAAAGAGAGAAGGAAAAACAGGGGGGGCTAGCAATCATTGGAGGACTTGGCAGACAATAAGGATATTTTAGAGTGATCCACCTTCACTTGGGGGAAGACAACTCCAATTTCAGGGTATTATGTTGATGGAAGCGGTTGGCATTAAACTCTGGTTAAGAGCATAGCTCTTGGGGACTCCTGCAGCTCATGACCTCCTTTTCCCCTCTTAGGCCATATGATCTTGAATAAAAAACTCAGTCTCTCTGTGCCTGTTTCCTCATGTAAAATGGGAGTAATAATGATACTTGCTTCATAGCGTTATAAAGATTAAATGAGATCATGGACTAAAAGCTGTTAACAGAGTGCTCGGCACAGGGTAAGAGCTTCACACATATTAGTTATCAGTAGTATTCAACTCATAGTGACTTTTACAAGCCCATTTATTGGCTAATGATAATTTTTAAATATATCAACATATAAGGCCAATGTTTGCATGATTTTAAGGTTCTAAAAGCTTCCACATGCATAACTTGATGGAATCCTCAAGTGATTCCAGAAATAGTTATCATATGATTATCATTCCCCACTCATTGTCATCAGTTCTCTGTGCAGGGACTGTGACTCAGAGAGGCTGAATGATGGCTAAGGGACACACAGCTGTGGGCCAACCAGTCAGAGTTGGGCCCATGGCTCTGTTCTCCTACAGCTAATCCCAGATCTTTTTTTTTTTTCTTTAAATGTTTTTATTATTTTTTTTTAGATTTTATTTATTCATTTTAGAGAAAGGAGACAGAGAGAGAGAAGTGGGGGAGGAGCAGAAAGCATCAACTCCCATATGTGCCTTGACCAGGCAAGCCCGGGGTTTCAAACCAGCGACCTCAGTGTTCCGGGCTGATGCTTTTACTCACTGAGCCACCACAGGTCAGGCTGACCCCAGATCTTTAATGGGCAATCTTATTGAGCTCCTTACAGCCCTCAAAGAACAAGAACTGGAAGAATGACTACTGAGATATAAGCCTTTGGATTTGGGGTTTCTTAGCCAGTCAATCCGATTGAACTATTTTTGCATAATTCTATAAATAAGTATTCATATGTAATAAAATGGTCAATCCAAAAAGCCAATGACCTAGTAGGCAAAGCAGTTTCTTTCTCCTACATTGCTGGCTTGTTGACATGCCATCAGACTTGGATTGAAGTTATTATCTATGAGAGTGATCTCTCATATTTTTCCTTTTCCCCAACAACAACGAAAGGATTAACAATGACCTGCTCCCTTGGATGTACGGGGAGGAATCATAACATGTCCATCTTCTCAGGAAGAAAATTCAAAACACTGACCTTCCCATTGATAGTCACAACTGTGGCCAGACATGGTTTTTCAAGGAAGCATGACATTCAGTTGGCTAACTATTAATTTGGGGAAGGTGTGGCAGTTCCGGAAGGAGTCGCAAATTCTTGAGAGGGCAATTTGGCAACGGTCATCAAAATTCCAAATGCCTACCCTTTTGACTCAGCAATTCCACAATAGGAATTTATCCCCAAGAGATATTCCCCTGTACTCAAAATGAGGGACATAGATTATTCTTTGCACCATTGCTTAGACTGGAGCAACATAAGGGTCCGACAATGGGGGACTTTTAAATAATTATGGCACTTCTAAACAAGGCAGTACTATGCAGCCATTAAAAAGAATGTATTTGATGTGTATATGCTGATATACTAGAATAATTTCTAAGATATATTCAGTTATCAAATAAGGGGACTGATCATACATATTTATTTATAAAAATATGAAGTATTTCTGGAAGCAGGTATAAAAAAGTGGAAACAGGAGAACTGTTTAATTAGGGCACGGGAAGAAAAGCAAAACACTCTATATACTTTCTACCATATATTCCTTAGAAAATCTCTTGAATTTCATCCTATTTGCATGCTTTATATGTTCACACTAAATAAATGTTCGTATATAAGCTACTGTGGGTGCCCGTAGAAAAAGAGGAATTTTAACATCTAATAGCTGTTTCCTTGGCGTTCGAAACAGTGGGTGGTCATTAGGAAGGGAGGGAGGAAAGGACGGGCTCTGGTCCTCCATTTGTCTGCTCACCCGAGACCTCCCGCTCCTCAGCACCAGGTGGAGGCGGCCCGCGTGGCCCAGACCCAGGAGGAGAAGCAGGCGGCTGCCCTCAGGATGGACTTACACAACACTTCGCGCCAAGTGCAGAGCCTCCAGGCTGAGACGGAATCCTTGCGGGCCCTGGTGAGTGGGCCAGAAAGAGTCCTGGCATTTCTTGTGACAATTTTAACTCTCAGCTGCTGAACTGTAGTCACACGGATCACAGTGTGCAAGAGGCTTCCATCCTGAAATGTAAGGTTATCTGATATCGAATCACAAGTGTAACAGATACCGTGAGAGTGCCCAACCCAGGGACATTTCACCAGGCTTCTGCCCTGGATGGTGGCTGCGCATGCCCACAGGTGCCCCTTCTCTGCTGCCCCTCTTCTCCAGAGAATTGCCTTCAACCAAACAGAAGACATCTACCCTCAGGAGGTCAGGCCAGCCCACCTTCCCAGCCAATGACTGATTCACAGGGGGATTTATTTTTTTCCACAGGGGGATTTAAAAGCCCAGTTCACTTGCTTCAAAGTAGAACCAGCCCTGGCTCTGGCTGGGTTGCTCAGTGGATAAAGCCTCCATCCGGAGCACTGAGGTCATGGGTTCAATCTCTGGTCAGGGCACGTATAAGAAGCAATCAATGAGTATACAATTAAGTAAAACAACAAGTTGATATTTCTCTCTGTCTCCCTCTCCTCCCTTCCTCTCTCTTTCTCTCTCTCTCTCTCTCACACACACACACACACACACACACCAGTGGAAATTTAGTTTTTTAAGTGAGAGGCAGGAAAGCAGTGAGACAGACTCCCACATGCACCCAGACTGGGATTCACCCAGCAAGCCCCCTACCCGGCATGCTCTGCCCATTTGAAGCTGTTGCCATTGCTTGGCAACCAAGCTGTTTTAGCAGCTGAGGCAAGGCCATGCAGCCATCCTTAGTGCCAGGGGCCAACTTACTCGAACCATTTGAGCCATGGCTGTGGGAGGAGAAGAAAGAGAGAGAGAAGTGAGGGGGGTGGATAAGCAGATGGGTGCTTCTCCTGTGTGCCCTGACCAGGAATTGAACCTGGGATTTCTACACACCAGGCATACACTCTACACTGAGCCAACCAACCAGGGCCAGAAAAAAATTTAAAAAATAAAGTGGAACCAACTTTGTGGGATCAGGCTATAGCCAGACTCCAATTGAGACCACCTCCTGGTGTAGCACCTTTCCTGATTTCCTTGCTCCCCCTTTTCCTGAGCAACCCCTTAATTATTTCCATGTACCAGGATCCCTGTCTCAGGCTCTGCTTCTGGGGTACCCAACCTCAGATACCTACTTAGCTCCTCAGACTCACTGTGGTTGGGGGAAGATCTCTTGCATCACTAATTATTATTATTAAGTAAAATGATTATTACTAATCCAGCAATCCACCTCTGCACTCTGGGATGAACTAGAATTCTATTAGGTTGTCAAGCAAGGCTCCTTCTGGGTGCCCCTAACAGAGTCATGTGTACTAGTTCAAACCACAAGTGTGTTATACACACTGGAGCACAAGTAGGGGTTGCTTCCATAATCCTTGTGTACCTGAGGTGGTCTGGAGCCCACCGAGGCCCAAGAAGCCCTTTTCTCCCATCGACTGCAAGTCCTGGGGCTGACCAGATACCATGGTCGACGCCCCTTTCTTCCACTGCATCCCATAAACCTGCATCTCAGTTTTGCCACCCAAATCAGCTCCAGCATCGAACCACCAGCCCCATCTCCCTCCCACCAGAGCCACAGCCCTCCATGAAGTTAGCTCCGGTATTTGTTCTAGTCAGTTCACCTCTGAAAAAGCTTGACCTCTGCCTGTTGGCAAGATCATCCCATCACCCCCACTTCCCTTCTTCCAAGTTCTTCAGCTCACTTGGGCCCTTGTCCCCGGGGCCAACAAGGTCACAGAGTGACATGCTCCACTTCCACCCGCTCACTCTCTGACGGGATCTGGGTCAGAGCAAGGCAGTATGAGTAAAGGATCTGAGGCGAGAAAAATCAGGAAACTACCACTTAAAGCAATGCTACTTTTAAAGTCTCAAAGAGATGGCATTATTTATTCAGAGTGATGTGAGTTTTATTCTAACCATCTTTAGTCACCTGCCCTAACTCTTGATAAACATCCTAACCTTATGGCTGCTGCCTTTGGCCTCCATTGCTTTAGGCATAGTTAAGGGGCTGCCATTTCTTCCCCAGGTGTCCTGTGGCTGCCAAGACTGCCATTCTCTGGTGACAGGAGGTTCCAGGCAAAAGATTGAGGACATATTCTCAAGCCCATGTCATCAAAAATAGCCTGGATGAGTTACTCCTAAGTGGCGGGCAGCCCCCCACTCAGCGCACATTCCACGCACATTCACGGGGGGAGGGCTGCCACGTGCAAAGCCCGCAGATCCTGGGGAGGTAAATCTGAATATGATGGTTCCTGTGCTCTCAAAGCTCATAACTTGATTGGGAAAGAAAACCTGTGCACACATGAATGAGCAAGGAAGAGGGATACTGCATTCCTCAGAGGAGCTGCTCCCAACAGTTTTCATTCCCAGCAAGTCCCCAACACACCCTTACCTCTGTCCCTCAGATGCTGTCACCTGTATTATTCTGCAGCTAAAATTAAGGTCCCCCCAACATGAGGTCTCTGGTTTCCATTTCCCACTGCAAAATATCTCTGGCCCTGGCCTGGTGGCTCAGTGAGGGACATCCTCCCGGCACACCAAGGTCACAGCTCAATTCCTGGTCAGGGCACATGAGAAGCTGTCAGTGACTACATGACTAAATGGAACAACTAAGTGGGATGAGTTGATGCTTCTCTCTCTCTCCCTCCCCCTCTCCTTCTCTTTCTCCCCCCTCTCTTCCTTCCACCCCCTCTCTCCCTTCCTCTCTCTCAAATCAATGGGAAAAAAAGTTTAAGTATCTCTGAAGCTTTATCCACCACCTCTTTCCTTCAATAGACTCCACCTGTCCCGTGTTGCACCATCTGGGCATTCCTCTATCTATTGTCCCCTCTTCTGCATTTTCAATGTCCCTAATCCCTGGAATTCCCTGGGTTTGGCCTACAGCAGAAAACCTTCCTTTGCCAGACCTCCCAACACTGCCCAGCTTGGGCTTCATTTTAATGTCCAAACTAGTCCTTTGCTTTCCTACCCTTGAGCCTTGGACGTGTTCGGACCCTAGAAAGAATGAGACTCCTCCCCTCCACTCTGCCCACCTCCACCTGCTTCTCTCTTCACACCCTTGGAACAGGTGAGGTAAAAACATTGAAATGCTACACCCTCAATAAATAAAATAGTTACGTAAATAAATGAAGCCTGACGTGTGGTGGTGCAGTGGATGGAGCATTGACCTGGAATGCTGAGGTCACTGGTTCAAAACCCTGGGCTTGCCTGACCTGTGGTGGCGCAGTGGATAAAGCGTCGACCTGGGATCACTGAGGTCGCCAGTTCAAAACCCTGCACTGGTCTGGTCAAGGCACATATGGGAGTTGATGCTTCCAGCTCCTCCCCCCTTTCTCTCTCTCTCTCTCTCCTCTCTAAAATGAATAAATAAAAATGTTTTAAAAAAATTAAAAAAAAATATGGGAAGCAATTACTACTACAAGTTGATGCCCCTCGCTCCTTCCCCCTCCTCTCTCTAAAATCAATAAATGACATATTTAAATAAATGAAATGCTACACCCACTGAGAAACATAGGTCTTGATTCCCACTACGGGGTGATCTCTCCCACCTGCCACCCCTCATATTCAGAGGGGTACATGTGGTGAAATCAGTTCATCCACCCAAGTCACATTAACTTCCTGAGGGCAGGGACCAGGTTGAATTACTTTTATTTCCCAAATCACTTGGTACAGTGCCTAAAACATAAGCTTTTCCAAGTGATACCAATAGTAATAAGAACGTGTTCATATGTATTCTCTCACCAGATCCACATAGAAATCTTGAGAGGTGAGCTGGACTGTGACTACCATCCCATTTTGTAAATGAGGAATCTGTGGCTCAGAGATTTTCTCATTAACATAAGTAATAAGTGGAGGAGCCAAGCCCTTCCAGCTCTATTCCTGCCCTTGATCATAACTGTATAGCCATCCTAGACCATAGCCATCCTATGGAATTGGGGATTGGCACTCAGACTCTGGAATCAAATCCTGGCTCCCCCATTGATGAGCTGTGTGACTTCTCTAAAATTTCATTTTCTCACTTTAAATTGAGCATCTATTTTGGTTATCATATTCGTCTGCTGTGTTAGTGGCTTAAGACAACAGGACATCGTTTGTTTACTCATTCCGCGTTTCAGCGGAATTCAGCAGGGATCATTTTTATCGCTCTGTATAGCATCTGCCGGGGCCAGAACACCCAGCAACGGCTTTTTCAGCTCCCATGTCTGGTGTCTCAGCTGTGCATCCCTTTTTCCCTCTCCAGGTGGCCCCATTATGTAGCTCACTTTAACTTTATGTCATAGGGGTCTTACATAATTGGCCTTCTGACATGGCGCCTGGCTTCCATCAGCGTGTGAGCACAGAAACTAACCAGGCCTCTTAACACCTGGGCTTGGAAGTCCCCAAACACCACTTAGATAGGATGCTACTGGTCAAGACCAGTCCAGAATTTTTTAAAAGTGGAGTATATTTCCCTTCCTGTTGATTCTGGACTGGTCAAGTAGTCACAAGACCAGTCCAGAATCAACAGGAAGGGAAATATACTCCACTTTTAAAAAATTTATTTTGAGAGAGAGAGGAAGAGAGAGACAGAGAGAAACATTGACTGGTTGTTCCACTTATTCTTGCCATCATTGGTTGATTCTCACCTGTGCCCTGAGCAAGGATCAAACCCATAACCTCGGCAAGTTGACGCTCTAACCAACTGGCCTACCTGGCCAGGGCCTGTTTTTGCTATAACTCCACTTCTTGATGGGGCCATGGCAATAGCACATAGCAAAAGAGCATGTAGGATGGAGATCATTGTTGTAGCTGCGTTTGGAAATGTGATTTACCACTGGGCCATACTAGACTTTACCTTATAAGGCCCTTGGAATGATTAATTAGATAATACAAGCCCTTAGCTTAGTTCCTGGCATGGAGTGAGTAGCCAATAAATGGTGCTCATTATTAACATTATTATATATTATATATTATTATAACATTAATATATATAACCACTAGTATAGTAACCCTAACTTGGCATCATACAATCACCTAAATTAAACTGCATGTTCCTAACTTTTAGAACAAATGGAAAAAGAACTCACACCCACAACCAGAAGACTTAGGTGTAGTGGCATGTTGGCTAATCCTAGGACCCAGGACGGGCTGCCTCTGCCACCTTCTGGTTCCAGTACATCAAAGTTCTGATCACTGGGACTTGTAGCCAATGTTAGGAACACAAACAGAGCCAGAATCAGTAGTACACTCTCCTGTAGCTTTCCAATACAGTATTTCCATCTAGCCACCCTGTTATCCTCGGTCAGAGCAACCTGCACACACACGAGGCCCCCACAGCTTATATGAGGCTCAGGAAGCCGAACTGATGAGACTCCCAGCCTTCTTTTCCAACAAGGCACCAATAATGGTGCTTGAGACCTACTAAGTTCTGTGTTCAGTCAACTCAAATCAGGAATTCAAAACCAGAAACCACAGAAGGTTACTCTTTGACTTTCTAGAGGGTTTATGATTCAAGGACAGCCCTTCACATTTCCATAAATGAAGAAGTGTGCTTTTGTGATCTTGGTTTGCTGGCTGGTGCTATCCATGTCGCCTGATGGGCCAGCACTAAGAAACCTGCAGCAGTGACCTGATCACAGTCACTCATAGTCGCTCAAGCACAAGCATGTCTGTGAGAACCAGGACAGGATGTTGGGGACTCAGGTGAGAAAACTGGGCTTGGGCTCTGAGGGTAGGAAGGAAGAGACATAGGACCCCTGAGAGAGATTTCCATAAACCCACCTTGGGCAGTGGGTCCTGAGTCATGAGAGAAAACCCCTAGGCCACACGGAGGAGTCACCTGTGAACACAGAGCCAAAACTGTAAATAGAAGACCCAACCACAATTCTGTAAAATGTTTTTCCAAATCACAGGTGTTACACGTCCAATGTCAACAAGCACTACTCACAAACCAGAAAATTTTCTGATAAACAAAAGGAGAAAACCCAGGGTGGGTGCAACAATGATTTTCAAAGTCCAGGTGGCTACTTTTGCATCCTTACTGCCAGAGATGGGTTCTCAGATCCCACCAGCAAAATAATAACCTTAGACTAGATATTGAGCTATATTTATTTACTACTGATCACAGTTTGCCACCTGTAAATGTACCTAGGATGGGAATCTGACTCAACATCCTCATAGCCTATGGAATTAAGATTTAAATAAGATAATATGGTGACCCCTGCTTAACAATAGCCATGATTTAAGATGGCATCAATAACCAAGCATCTTTCATTTTAGCCACAAAGGTCAAAAGTGTATGAAAAATCTCCTCCTTGGGATCAGGGTTCAAGAACTTGTTTCATCAAGATTTGACTCAATCTCATTTAGAAAGGTGTGTGTGTGTGTGTGTTGTGTTTTGTTGTTTTTTGTGGCAGAGACAGAGAGAGTCAGAGAGAAGAGAGGGCCAGATAGGGACAGACAGGAAGGGAGAGAGATGAGAAACATTAATTCTCTGTTGCAGCTCCTTAGTTGTTCATTGATTGATTTCTCACATGTGCCTTGACTCGGTCAGATGACTACAGCAGACCTAGTGACCCCTTGCTCGAGCCAGCAACCTTGGGCTCAAGCTGGTGAGCCTTGCTCAAACCAGATGAGCAGATGAGCCCACGCTCAAGCTGGCAACCTCAGGGTCTCGAACCTCGGTCCTCTACATCCCAGTCTGACGCTCTATCCACTGTGCCACTGCCTGGTCAGGCTGTTTTTTTGGGGTGGTTTTTTTGTTTTTTATCAAGTGAGAGGTAGGGAGGCAGGGCAACAGACTCCCGCATGTGCCTGAACCAGGATCCACCCAGCAACTCCTGTCTGGGGCTGATCCTCTGCTCATCTGGGGCCACTGCTCTGTTGCTTGGCAACCAAGCTATTTTTAGCACCTGAGACAAGGCCATGAAGTCATCCTCAGTTCCTGGGGCCACTTGTTCATTATAGCCATGGCTGCAGGAGGGAATAAGAGAGAGAAAGAGAAAGAGAAAGAGAAAGGGAGTGGGGGTGGAGAAGCAGATGGTCACTTCTCCTGTATGCCCTGACTGGGAATCGAGCCCAGGACTTCCACATGCCAAACTGATGCTCTGCCGCTGAGCCAACTGGTCAGGGCCTATTTTTTGTGTTTCTGATGTGTTATATTAAAAGCTAGATGCTAAATTATAGGTGCACCATAATTACAACTATTAAAAACGTTAAGACAGATGCACATAGTTTTTTAAAGGTGTTCATGGTCAGTGCTACAGTTTGCAAGTTATGGTGTATGAAAAGATGAGAAGAAAGTTTTCAGCTAGTGGGGACACAAATAGATGTAAGACAATAAGTATACATAATACAAGTGCTTTCATCCTGGGCAACCCACACACACTGGCACCTACTCTGTGCCAGGCACTGTCTTGTCACTGTGGTTACAGAGACTTGATCCCTGCTCTCAAAGAGCTTATCATCTGGTTAAACAGGAGAAATGCCCTGAAGAACCTCAGCCCACTATGATAAGATCAAGGGCATGCATGTGCTCGGGCAACCATGGAAACCCAGATAAGGGTCCCCTAACCCAGCCTGGTGGTGGTAGGGGCAAGAGAGTGTCAAAGAAGGCTTTCTGGGGTGGGGAGGGGCGGCAACCAGCCAACCCCTGAGCTTGGACTTAGAGATGTGTAGGAGCCAGCCAGGTGAGATGCCGGAAGGAGTGGAGAAGGATGGCGGGGTACAGGAAACATCACAAACTTGACTTACTCAAAGACTAGATGTGTTGCCTGACCAGGCGGTGGCGCAGTGGATAGAGCGTCGGACTGGGATGCAGAAGACTCAGGTTTGAGACCTCGAGCTCACCAGCTTAAGCGCGGGCCCATCTGGCTTGAGCAACAGCTCGTCAGCTTGGACCCAAGGTCGCTGGCCCCAGCAAGGGGTGGCTCAGTCTGCTGAAGGCCCGCGGTCAAGGCACATGAGAGAAAGCAATCAGTGAACTAAGGTGTCGTAACGGCAATGAAAAACTAATGATTGATGCTTCTTACCCCTCTCCGTTCCTGTCTGTCTGTCCCTATCTATCCCTCTCTCTGACTCTCTCTCTGAACTAGATGTGTTCACCACTGAGGGCGGGGGTGCTGTTAAGATGGAAAGATGTTAAGTTCTGTGTGCCACGTTAGGACCCTGGAATGCTGGGGATGTAGTTAAAGTGGAGGAAGTACAGGCCAAGATTTGGACTTCGGACAGAGCACCACAGCTTCCGTGTGGGGAAGGAACAAAGAGAAACTGGAGGCAGAAAGACAAGCTAAGAGGTCACTGAAGTCACCCTCAGTGAGAGACAAAGCACATCGATCCTGGGCATTGGTGCCTGAAGAAGAAATGGCACACATGTGAAAACTTTTCAGAATATAGGAGAAGCAGATTCAGTGATGACTGAATTTGGCAGGGAAGCAAGAAGAGCAGGGACATGTCTTTCCCAGTTTCTAGTTCTAAGAAGTTCACCTGCAGAAGCACAGAATAGGAAAGACCAGCAGGAAGCCAATGGGTCCATTCTGGGCATTTTGGTTTGAGGTGCCCTGCACTGTATGTATTTCCAGGAGGAAGTTCAGTAAGGGATCAGTGCAGAGGTGGATGTAATGGCAGGCACACCAGGCATGTGCCCTGAGCGCTGACTTCTGAGGGACCCTGCAAAACCCCAACTTTACACTTTTTGCTAATGACACCAAGTTTAGTTTCATATGTGCAAATTTAACATTAATACTATATAATATTTTTTATTTATTTAAAAATATGGTTAACATGTATTTTTATTTTCCCTCTCTTTTTTTTTTAAGGGGCCCAATATTTTCTTCTGTGCCCGAGGCCTCAACTGACCTTAATCTGCCTCTGGGTCAGTGCTTGCGGGAGAGGTCTGTGTGAGAAATATCAGTGCAGGAGTCTTTGGCAAAGAGATAACTAAAATCATGAGTGGGGTCGAGACCAACTAACACAGGCCAGGAGGCTCAGCTCAGAGAGAAGCAGGCTCAGAATGGGGCAGTGGGGAGCCCACATTGAAGGGACAGCCAGATGAAGAGGAATTAGGCAAAATGTGCACCTAACACACTAAAGAAAAAACTGCTGAGTATATACAGGCCAGAGATGGTCACTGGAACTCTGGTCATCTGGGAAACAGTGGCAGGGGAGAGACGTTTGAGCTGAATGATGGATATGGTTTCAGCAGTGGCGGGGAAAGGGGCCCCTTGGCGGGGAGGGTGGGAGGGGGTAAGTTGAGCAAAAAGGCCCAGAGGCAACTCAGAGAGCAAGATTTCTTTGAAGAAACACCTGCAAACTGCTTCTGTGTCTGTGTGTCAATTTCTCTCTCTCTCATTTTTTTCCTCTCTCATTTTCTTACTCATCTTCCACCTCATCTCTCCCTCCCCTCTCCCTTCTCTTCCTTCCTTTCCTCCCCTCCACACACACACACACACACACACACACACACACACACACACACATCCACCCCCTCCCCCGCACCATCATTAGAGCAGTCAGTGAATTTGACTAAACAAGAGTCTGGCCTCCCGAGGAAGAGTCATTATTTCCACACCAAGCCACGTAAGCCTAGCAAGGTCATTGTCCTGGAAGAAATGGACAGACTACCAATGCCAGCTCCTCCCACCGCTCTGCACAGCTTCCTCTCCAAGGGTCCTGCCTGTCGGCCTGGCCTCGGATTTGGACGTGTTCCCTCTTTTGTAGAAACGAGGCCTGGAGAACACCTTGCACGACGCCAAGCACTGGCATGACATCGAGCTGCAGAACCTGGGCGCGGTGGTGGGCAAGCTGGAGGCGGAGCTGCGGGACCTGCGCGCGGAGGCGGAGCAGCAGCAGCAGACGCGCGAGCATCTGCTGGCGCACAAGGGCCAGCTGCAGAG
Source organism: Rhynchonycteris naso (assembly GCA_037038555.1). Lineage (NCBI taxonomy): Eukaryota > Metazoa > Chordata > Mammalia > Chiroptera > Emballonuridae > Rhynchonycteris > Rhynchonycteris naso. Next base: position 42,270,722 of record CM073004.1, on the reverse strand, counting down.
GGACGTGGCGTCCTACCACGCCCTGCTGGACAGGGAGGAAAGCTGGTAAGACTCTCATTTAATTATTAAAGGAACACGACTCATCAGTTTAAAAACATTTCTTTTCAAACTCCATAGAAGTGTAAATAAGGTGAAAGAAATCACCCCCGAACTCCCCAAAACACACACACTCCCATAGCCTAGCTTTGTCCTTCCAGGATTTTTCTATTCACACAAACATATGGGCACAAATATATAGACAAATATATATTATTATATATCCATGTGTATATATATATGTGTGTGTGTGCATGTGTGTACACCAGTTTACAGTCATATAAACAGATATACACATACACCGTAGACATATCTGTAAGTATTTGTACACACCTAGTGAAGCAGGTTCTTGAACAAGGTTATTTAGTTCAATGTTGTTTCACTATAATATTGATGAGACGTTATAGGAATTTAACTCTTGTTTATATCAATTATTCAATAGTAAACTTGGTTTCATTACCCATTATTTTGTCATAGTTCCCAGAACCTATTGACAGTGTTACGTGAAGACATACACGATATCGGTTAGGAATGTTTCAGCTGCATGTAATAGAGCTTAATTAATGAGGCTCTAAGCCAGTGCACCTACACCTGGGCACCCCTTTAAAATAGACGTCCTGCTTCAGCACATCGGGGCTGGGGCCTGAGAGCCTGCATGTCTAACAAAGCTCTCAGGTGATAGCTGCACTGCTGGCCCACAGACCACGCTGTGAACAGCAAGAGCACAGACCGTGTTTATTTAAGAGTTCCAGAAATAAGGAGGTCTGGGCTTCTCCGTGATTTCATTAAGGTCCCAAGCTCTTTTTATCTTTCTGATATGCCATCCCTGATATATTAGCTGTTAATCTTCATCTTTGTCACCCATGGCCGCCAGGTGCCTACCACAGCTCCAGATGTCGTGTCCTCATCCGTGACATGAAGAAAGGAGAAGGCAGCTGAAAGACCTTTCCCTGGGTAACTTCTTTATCAGTCAGTGAAGGAAGAACGTTTTGAGAAGTCCTCTAAGGGACTTTCCCTGATACCTCATTGACCAGAACTTGCTCACATAACCATACCTGCCTGCAAGAAGTACTGGAAAAGTAACTTTTTAGCTTTTCCAGCCTCCATACTGGAGAGAAGCAAGGGGTAGGAATGACACAGAAATATGTCTGTATATGTATATGTGTGTACACATGTATATGTATGCACATACACACAGAAGCATAACTGCAGTCTTTTTTAAAGGTAAGGATCCCAGGGGCATATGCATGAGTCTTAGGACTAGTCCCTTGCCAGCTGTTTCAGGAAAGCCAAGCCTTTATTTTATTATAATTCTATATCTTCATATGTCCCTCCAAGGTCCCTTCTGAGGCATACACTGAATAAGCAATAGAGTATCTGTTCTAAGAGATACAGTTCTAAGAGATAGTTCAGTGATTATACAGTCCAACCCCCATGATTCCAGGAAAAATACAAAGGCCCAGAGCAGAAAAGGAGTTTTTTGTGATCACCGGGGAGGTGGAGGTAGAGCTGGGACTAGGGCCCAGGTCTCAGGCTCTCTCCAGTGCACTCTGTAACATCCCTTTCTTCAGAAAGCAAGAGGGCTAACCCTTTGTCCTTTCAAATGGAAAATGTGTCATCCAGCTCCTTTCCAACTGTCTTTTTTATTGCATTGATTTTTGTTGATTATAAAATCTGGATGTGTCTAACCAAGCTAGTTTTTTTATGCCTATCAATATCTGAATAAATGCACAAGTTTGTTTTAAACATATTACAAAAAGTAGCAAGTTAGGCTGAATTTTCTTCAAAAATATAAGAATACCATTTAGTGAGTGCCTGCTACTTGCCAGCAGTTTGTTATCTTCATTTCCCCTGAAACCCGCTGGAAATGCATCATTATCCCCATTTTACAGATGAGAAACAAAGCCTCAGAGAGCTTCAGTTCATTCGCTCAAGGTCACAGAGCCAATAACCGTGGAGCAGGGATTTGAAACCCAGGTTGTCTAATTCCAAAGGCCAACTTTTTTCTACAGGCTCCCTACCTCTCCTATGGCCTTACTGTGAAAATCTCTTTACTGATTTTCATCATCCATAGCTTCTCTCACGCAAATGTGTTTGTGTGTGTGTTTGCTTGTTTCAGCTAATAGAGAAGATTCCTCTTTTCATGAAGAAAGTGCTGCCTTCCTCACTAGTGACGTTCCTTGAAGAGTTCCCACCCGCCTTCCATCTACCCAACACCCCCGCCCACCCTCCACCTACTCCGAACTGGCTTCCTTGCTGGCTTCCCTGGTTGACTCGGTTTGAGCTGAAAAGCTTCCTGGAAGTGGAGAGGGCCCTTCTGCCTTCAATTTAAGTAGTCTGTAGCTTGAACCACCTCCCAGTCCCTCTCCAAATAAATGCTTTGTGTGCAGCTCCCAGTCTGCCCACCTCATTCAACTCCATATCATGTGGAAATGGCTATCACGGTACCTGCCAGGCCTTTGGTTGTGGAGCCATTCTTGAAGGCTCTGGAAGGTTCCTTCAGCATGACGCCATCTTTTTTGCCATCCAAGGATTAGCTGCTCTTGTGTTTATCAACATAAATACACTGCCTGGGCAATAGTTGTGCTGGAGGCAGGCAAGTTTGCCACAATTTGGGGCAAAAGCAACACTCTCGTTAGAGAGGAGATTGGCGTGGCGCTTTATTGCATGCACCATAATTGCAGGCATTACAACACATTCAGACATCTTTCATGTACTCTGCGTGGGTACTCATGGGCAGACACGCAACATTTCTCTGCTTTTTGGCAGATCTCTTTTCAATCGGTTTAAAGGGAACTTCAGTTTAAGCCTGTGGGGGATTAATTAGGCTGTGGTTACTTCCCTCACTTGTAGCCTCAGTATTGTCTTCAGGGGTCAGCCCAATATAGTCCCTGCATCTGCCACCTACCCAGGCAAGACTCCCCTGCCTTCTGATTAAAATTGAAACCACCACCTGTGTCCTAGCGCAGGTTCTCAGTGCCTCTAAAACCACGTGTGCGTGCACACACACACACACACACACTCACGGAGCCCAACCTCAATTTCTTAATTCTCCCCTTAAGCTTCCGTCCACCTGTCACACAGAATTACAGACTAAAATATCCAAGAGGAGGCTTTGTCCTCATACAGTGCCAATCCAGACAGGGACGTGTCTACTATGGGTACGTTTGGAGACATCCTTCCCCTACAACCGGCAGTGCCAAATAGCCAACACCAACATAAAAGAAACCTTATAGGCTCTTAAGAAAGCTTGGAAGAGAAGCAAAAGAAGGAATGGGGGCCTCCTGGAAGAAATTGCTGCAACTGGTTTTTCTGTTGGGCTTCCAGGGTTAAAGGGATTGTATTAAATGAGTCACACAGGCAGGATGGCTATTTAATTTGCATGAGATCTTTACATAATTCTGTTTGAGGCACAGAAACAAGCAAGACAGCACCTAATGGTACACTTCATCAAAGCACCAATCCCTCCGTCGCTGCACACCAGGGGTGCCCATAATTAACCGCTGGGTACCGGGGCCTCCCGGGAAGGCACCGTGTGCAGCTGGCCTCACTACGCTGCATGCACCGTACTCTAAGCTCTGTTTCCTTTCTTCCTTGTTATGGTTAAATTTTTCCCCCTAACTAAGACTGAAATTCTTAACCTAAATGCAGTTGATGAGCCCCAAAAGGTCAGCCATCCAAAGGAGGTGGTACTTCAGTGTCTGAATAGTCATGTGTTGTCCTGAACCTGGAAGCTGTTTTCAGCCACTGGAAGAAGGGGAGAATGGATGTGCACCAGTCCTGAGCCTCCACCAGCCCATATGCCGGCTGCACACACCAGTCTCCTCTGCTCTGTAATCTCAAAGAACAGCTGCCGTAAATCATGACATTAATCATCCTTTGGCAGCGAGAGCCATGGCTGGCTGGTGCTTCCAGTTCTCAGCGCAGGTTCTTGCTGTTTCTAATGAGGCTTCATTAACAGGTAAGAAAAGACTCTGCTGGCGCTCCTGACTCTGCCAGGGCCTTATTTAACTCAGGCTTCCTTTCACAACACCCGGTACAATTACACCTTGGCAGCAGTCTGCTGACAGGTGGCAGGGAGACTGTTGCTGTGTCGGTGTCAAGGACAGAACATTTGTTCTGGAACAGACCAGAGAAGAGTTTTGGTGGACTTTGCTGAACACAGACGAGCTCTATTTCCAGACCAGGTAACTCCACTGGCCTCTGGCCTCACTCCCAACGAAATGGCTAGAACATTCCCTGGCTTTTAAGACCAAGGTCCTTAAGTCACCATCATTATTATTTATTACACTTCCGAGCACCTACTGGTGCCCAGACATTTTGTCGGTGTTGGGGATTTCATTATAAAAGAAGGTACAGTTTCTGCTCTGGTGGGTTTACAATCTCGCCAGCGAGGCTTGACGTGCATATAAAAGCAGAAACAAAACCAAGCAGGCAGAGCAGCACCTTACAGTTTGCATGACCCCTTCATATAATTTAGCTTATTAGAGAAGGTATGAAAATAGACATCTGGTTCAGGTCTTTGTTGATTTTGAATAAGGTGATTCAGCAAGAATCCTTAAGCACTATGCTAGTCTCTGATTACCTCTAAATACCCTGCATATATTCTATAATTTTCCAGATTTATTGTGATATACTTGGCGTACGACACTGTGTAAGTTTAAGTTGTACAATATAATGATTTGACTTACTTATACTGTGAAATGATTACCACAGTACCTTATCATCTCACATAGATACAAAAATTTTTGCATGTGATGGGAACCTTTAGGATATACCGTTAACTACTTCCTTCTATACCATATGACAATATTAACTGTAGTCATCAGTTACAACCCTATAACTATAACTATGGAAATCTTATAACCCTATAACTATGGAAATCTTATAACTATAACTTTGTACCTTTTGACCACCTCCCTCCAATTCCCTCACTGCCCATCCACAACCACCCCTGCCTCTGGTATACACATAGCTGGTATCTTTCACTATGAGTTTGGGTTTTTTTGTTTTGTTTTTATTAAGATTCCACTGTCTAACTTATTCCATTTAGCATAATGCCCTCAAGGTCCAGCCATGCCTCCAAGTTGTCTCAAATGACACAATTTCCTCTTTTTATGGCTGAATAATATTCCAGTATGTGTAATCACATATTCAAACATACATACATACCATAACTTCTTTATCCATTCATCTGTCGGTGAACACTTAGGTTGTTAACATGTCTTGGTTATTGTAAACAATACTGCTTAACAGCTGCTATTAGATAAAGATATCTCTGTAACATAGTGCTTTTGTTTTCTTGGATATAGTCCCAGAAGTAGAATTCCTGGATAAGGTGGTAGTTATATTTTTAATTTTTGGAGGAAATTCGTACTGTTTTTCATAGTAGCTGTACCAGTTTATAACCCCCCAACAGTGTACAAAGAGTCCCTTTTCTCCACATTCTCACCATCACTAACCTTTTGTTGGTAACCATTCTAACAGGTGTGAAGTGATCATCTCATTGTGGTTTGATTTAGATTCCTCTGATGATGAGTAATGTTGAGTGCCTTTGCATGTACCTTTTGGCCATTTAGGTATCTTCTTTGGAGAAATGTCTATTCAGCTTTTTGGCCCTTTTTTTTTTTTTTTTTTTTTTTTTGACAGAGACAGAGACAGGGATAGATAGGGACAGACAGACAGGAACGGAGAGAGGTGAGAAGCATTAATCATCATGTTTTCGTTGCGACACCTTAGTTGTTCATTGATTGCTTTCTCACATGTGCCTTGACTATGGGCCATCAGCAGACGGAGCAACCCCTTGCTGGAGCCAGTGACCTTGGGTCCAAGCTGGTGAGCTTTTGGTCAAGCCAGATGGGCCCATGCTCATGCTGGCGACCTCGGGGTCTCGAACCTGGGTCCTTCCGCATCCCAGTTCGACGCTCTATCCACTGCGCCACCACCTGGTCAGGCTGGCCCATCTTTTTAATGGAAGTGGAGTTGACCCTTGAACAATTCAGGTTAAGGGTGCTAACACACACCCCACCCTGCAGTGCAATAAAAAAATCCACATATAAATTTGGCCCCCCAAAATTCAGCTACAGTTGGCCCTTAGTATCTGTGGGGGAGTAGTTCCAGGACCCCCCCTCAGATACCAAAATTCGTGGATGCTCAAGTTTCTTATATAAAATGGCATAAAACAATGCGTACAGTCATCCCTCTGCATGGGAGTGACCCACACAGTTCAACCCACGTTATTCAAGGGTCAACTGTTTTTATGGGCTTTTTGGGGGGGGGTATTGCTTTTTTTTTTTTTTGCTATTGAGTAATGTGAATTCTTTATATAATTTAGATATTAAATTATACAATCAAATATTTTCCAATATATAATTTGCAAACATTTTTTCCCATTTTTTGCTAATTGTTTCCCTTGCTATGCAGAAGCTTTTTAATTTGGTGTTATCCCACTTGTTCATGTGTTATTTTGTTGCTTGTGTTTTAGGTGTCATATCTAAGTCTTTAGTCCATTTTCAGTTAATTTTTGTGAGTGGTGTAAGATAAGGATCTAGTTTCATTGTTTTCCATATGAATATCTGATTTTTCCAGTATCATTTATTAAAGAGTCTATGTTTTTTCCATTGACTATTCTCAAACGTAGTTGACTGAATAAGCATGGGTTTATTATTTCTGGGCTCTCAATTCTGTTCCATTGGTTTATATGTCTGTTTTTATGCCAGTATTCTACTGTTTTGACTACAATAGCTTTATAGTATAGATTAAAATCAGTATGTGTGATGTCTCCCTCTTTGTTCTTCTTTCTCAAGGTTTTTTTGGCTATTTGGGGTATTCTGTGGTTCCACATAAATTTTAGGATTGTTTTTCCACTTCTGTAAAAATGCCATTGGACTCTGAATAGGGATTGCATTGAATCTACAAATGGCTTCTGGTAGTATGGATATCTTAACAGTATTAATTCTTCCACTCCATGAATACGGGATACCTTTCCACATATTTGTCTTCTTTCATCAATGGCTTGTAGTTTTCAGTGTAGAAATCTTACACCTTCTTGGTCAAATTTAATAAGTTATTTATTATTTTTGAGGTTACTGTGCCACAGATATTCCTTTATAGACCCTTACATCATCTTTTCTGTTTTGAGAAATGACAGAAGAGGATGATGCCTCTTTGGGACAATTCTAACCTCTTATCTAGGATTCCTGGACATAGAAAGTAAAAATACAGGCTGCCCAGGTAAATTTGAATTTATGTAAACAACAAATACATAAATTTTTAGTAGAAGCATGTCCAATATACAGTGTGTCCGTAAAGTCATGGTGCACTTTTGACATGAGACATACTTCTACCAAAAAATTACCTGGCATCCCTAATCATGTCAGACGAAAACACTCCATACTTCATCTTTCCCACAGAGTAATCTGGCCTCAGGTGATACCTTAAAGTTGTCCAGTGTCTCCAGATTGGATATCCCAACACAGAAAAAGGGGAGGGGCGACCCCTGTCATGTCCTTGCCCAGTCTTGATGAGAAACGCAATTTCCTGACACAACAGCAGAGCCAATCGGGTTCAAGAAATTAATCTGCTAGTTGAGAGAAGAAATAAAGCAAAGTATTTTCTCAGCTGAAGCAACTGGCTTAATTGGATAATAGAGACTGGTAGTTTTGAACAAAAGGCTGAGAGGGGACCGGAGCTGATCTCTGCATAGATATGTTGTGCTGCAGAGTCAACAGAAATCCCACTTTCCCTGTCATGACCAACAGGAAATACTCCATTTTCTTCTCCTCTGGAGAGTGAGAGGTAATGCACACCACAGGCGTCAAGCTTTTGGGATGACCCTGGAACTGGACACACAGTCATGTCACACATTTTTGAGAATGAGCTTTGCAAAATGGATGAACAACACACTATTCAATTTCTTTGGACAGATAATGGGTATTTTGTTGTTTCGTTTTGTTTTTCTGCAGCTAAAATTCTTACTGATGGACAGTAAAAACGTGTATAGGAGGTTCAAAATTTTAAACTAAAAAGCTTAGTTGGCAGACCTGAGTAATTAAGACAAGTTGTCGCCAACTTTCTGTAGAATAATCAGTGGTGCTATGGGTACTCTCAGACGGAAACAGTTATCAAAATTACTTGAATCTGCCCTGGCTCAGTTGCTAAGAGCATCATCCCAAAGCCCAGAGGTTGCTGGTTTGATCCCGGGCAGGGCACAAACAGGAACAGCTTGATGTTCCTGTCTCTCTCTCTCTCCCTTCCTCTCTTGCTCAAAGCAATAAAAAAAATTTTTTTAAAAAAGGAAAAGAAAAAGACATCTCCAGTTTTCCATTGCTCTACATGTATCGCCTTTGTAAAAAATAAAAATTAAAAATAAATTACTTGAATCTGAAAAGTCCTCAGTCTTTGCATCTGTGTTTGGTGACACTGGCACATTGACAAGCACAGGTGTATTCGTTTCCTGGGGCTGCTGTAACAAATTAGCACAAACCAGGTGGCCTAAAACGACAGAAGTGTACTGACTCACAGTTCTGGAGGCTTGATGTCCAAAATCAAGATGATGGCAGGGTTCCCCTCCCTCCAAGGTCTGAAGGGGCGGGTCCTGCCCTGTCTGTCCCTAGCTTCTGGTGGTTTGCCGGCCATCCTTGGTGTCCCTCACTGTGCAGCTGCAGCATTTCAGCTTCTACCTCTGCTTTCACATGGCATCCTCCCTTCATTGTCTGTGTCCCTGTGTTTTTTAATCCTCTTCTTTTTTTTTTTTAAAATTTATTTTTATTTTTATTTTATTCTATTCATTTTAGAGAGGAGACACAGAGTGAGAGAGAGAGAGAGAGAGAGAAAGAAAGGGGGGAGGAGCTGGAAGCATCAACTCCCATATGTGCCTTGACCAGACCAGTGCAGGGTTTTGAACTGGCGACCTCAGTGTTCCCAGGTCGACGCTTTATCCACTGCACCACCACAGGTCAGGCTTAATCCTCTTCTTATAAGGACATCCATCATTGGCTTAAGGCCCACTGCACTTCTTAACTAATCACATCTGCAATGACCCTGTTTCCAAATAAGGTCACATTCTGAGGGGGTAGGATGTCAAGATATCTTTTGGGGGACACAATTCAACTAACAGGATGTCCAATGTCCCTCGGTTTGGGCTTCTTGGATGTTTTCTTGAGATGATTCAGATGGTGCACTGTTAGGTTGAAATGCCATGAAACTGATTAAGGGGCACATAGTCTCAATGGCTCTGTTCCTGGTGATATTGACTTTGATCATTTGGTTAGGGTGGTGTGTGTCAAGCTTCTTCACCATAAGTTATTGTTTTCCCCTGTGTAATGGATAATAAGTATCTTATGGGAAGGTACTTTAAGACTATGTAAGTATTCTGTCACTCCTGGACTTTCTCCCACTAGTTTTTGTTTTAGTAACTTCCCTGACTCATTAATTACTATCATGGTTGCCCCATTGCTCCCAGCCTGGGACACACACTGCCTCCGGCGATCTCCTTGACACCCTACACCAGGGGTCCCCAAACTTTTTACACAAGGGGCCAGTTCACTGTCCCTCAGACCGTTAGAGGGCTGGACTATAAAAAAAAAAACTATGAACAAATCCCTATGCACACTGCACATATCTTTTTTTTTTTTTAATATATATTTTATTATTATTAATTCTAATGGGGTGACATCAATAAATCAGGGTACATATGTACAATGAAAACATCTCCAGGTTATCTTATCATTCAATTGTGTTGCATACCCATCACCAAAAGTCAAATTGTCCTCTGTCACCTTCAATCTGGTTTTCCCTGTGTCCCTCCCCTCCTCCCTATCCCACTCTTCCCTCCCTCCCCCCATCCCATAACCACCACTCTCTTGTCCATGTCTCATACCCTCACTTTCATGTCCCACCTATGTATGTAATCGTGCTGTTTTCAGTTTTTATTTTTTTCTGATTTACTTATTTCACTCCGTATAATGTTATCAAGGTACATCCATTTTGTTATAAATGCTCCGATGTCATCGTTTCTTATGGCTGAGTAGTATTCCATAGTATATATGTACCATAGCTTTTTAATCCACTCGTCTTCTGACGGACACTTGGGCTGGTTCCAGATCTTCGCTATTGTGAACAATGCTGCCACGAACATGGGGGCGCATTTCTTCTTTTCGAACAGTGCTATGGTGTTCTTAGGGTATATTCCTAAAAGTGGGATAGCTGGGTCAAAAGGCAGTTCGATTTTTAATTTTCTGAGGAATCTCCAAACTGTTTTCCACAGTGGCTGCACCAGTCTGCATTCCCACCAGCAGTGCAGAAGGGTTCCCTTTTCTCCACATCCTCACCAGCACTTATTCTGTGTTGTTTTGCTGATAAGTGCCATTCTGACTGGTGTGAGGTGATATCTCATTGTGGTTTTAATTTGCATTTCTCTAATGATTAGTGATGTTGAGCATTTTTTCATATGCCTATTGGCCATCTGTATGTCCTCTTTGGAGAAATTTCTATTCATTTCTTTTGCCCATTTTTTGATTGGGTTGTTTGTCTTCCTGGTGTTGCGTTTTATAAGTTCTTTATAAATTTTAGTTATTAACCCCTTATCAGATGTGCTGCCGAATATGTTCTCCCATTGTGTGGTTTGTCTTTTTATTCTGTTCCTATTGTCATTAGCTGTGCAAAAACTTTTTAGTTTGATATAGTCCCATTTGTTTATCTTGCCTTTTATTTCAGTTGCCCATGAAGATAAATCGGCAAATATACCGCTGCTACAGATGTCGGAGAGCTTGCTGCCTATGTTTTCTTCTAAGATGCTTATGGTTTCACGACTTACATTTAAGTCTTTTATCCATTTTGAGTTTGTTTTTGTGAATGGTGTAAGTTGATGGTCTAGTTTCATTTTTTTGCAGGTAGATGCCCAATTTTCCCAACACCATTTGTTAAAGAGGCTGTCTTTACTCCATTGTATGTTCTTTCCTCCTTTGTCAAATATCAGTTGTCCATAAAGGTGTGGGTTTATTTCTGGGTCCTCTGTTCTGTTCCATTGATCTATGTGCCTGTTCTTATGCCAGTACCAGGCTGTCTTGAGTATAATGGCCTTGTAGTAAACCTTGATATCAGGAAGAGTGATACCTCCTGCTTTATTTTTTCTTTTTAAGATTGCTGAGGCTATTCGTGTTCTTTTTTGGTTCCATATAAATTTTTGGAATATGTGTTCTATATCTTTGAAGTATGTCATTGGTATTTTAATTGGTATTGCATTGAATTTATAAATTGCTTTGGGTAATATAGACATTTTAATGATGTTTATTCTTCCTAGCCATGAGCACGGTATGTGCTTCCACTTGTTTGTATCTTCCTTGATTTCTTTTATCAATGTTCTATAATTTTCCGAGTACAAGTCCTTAACCTCCTTGGTTAAATTTACTCCTAGGTACTTTATTTTTTTGGCTGCAATAGTGAAGGGGATTGTTTCCTTAATTTCTTTTGCTGATATTTCATTGTTGGTGTATAAAAATGCCTCTGATTTCTGAGTATTAATTTTATATCCTGCCACCTTGCTGAAATCATTTATAAGGTCCAGTAGTTTTTTGACTGAGACTTTAGGGTTTTCAATATACAATATCATATCATCTGCAAATAATGACAGTTTTACTTCTTCTTTTCCAATTTGTATGCCTTTTATTTCTTCTTCTTGTCTGATTGCTGTAGCTAGGACTTCCAGAACTATGTTGAATAAGAGTGGTGAAAGTGGGCAACCCTGCCTGGTTCCTGATCTTAAGGGGATTGCTTTTAATCTTTGTCCATTTAGTATGATGTTTGCTGTCGGTTTATCGTAGATGGCCTTTATCATGTTAAAGAATGATCCCTGTATTCCCACTTTACTGAGAGTTTTGAGCATGAATGGGTGCTGGATTTTATCAAATGCCTTTTCTGCATCTATTGAAATTATCATGTGATTTTTGTCCTTCCTTTTGTTTATGTGGTGAATCACATTGATTGATTTGCGAATATTGAACCAGCCTTGCCTCTCCAGAATAAATCCCACTTGATCGTGGTGTATGATTTTTTTCATATATTGCTGGATCCGGTTGGCTAATATTTTGTTGAGAATTTTAGCGTCTAAATTCATCAGGGATATAGGCCTATAATTTTCTTTCTTTGTGTTGTCTTTGCCTGGTTTTGGGATCAGAATTATGCTCGCCTCATAAAAGGAGTTTGGAAGTCTTCCTTCCTCTTGAATTTTTTGAAATAGCTTGAGGAGAATAGGAGTTAGTTCTTCTTTGAATTTTTGATAGAATTCACTTGTGAAGCCATCAGGCCCAGGACTTTTCTTTTTTGGGAGTTTTTTGATAACTGTTTCGATCTCATTTGCTGTAATTGGTCTGTTTAGGTGTTCTGATTCTTCCAGATTGATGTTTGGAAGGTTATATGATTCAAGAAATTTGTCCATTTCACCAAGATTGTCTAATTTTTTGGCATATAGTTCTTCATAGTATTTTCTTACAATGCTTTGTATTTCTGTTGTGTCAGTTGTTATTTCTCCACTGTCCTTTCTAATTTTATTTATTTGAGTCCTCTCTCTTTTTTTCTTGGTGAGTCTAGTTAAAGGTTCATCAATCTTGTTTACCTTTTCAAAGAACCAGCTTCTTGTTTCATTGATCCTCTGTATTGTTTCCTTAGCCTCTATGTCATTTATTTCTGCTCTGACCTTTATTATTTCCTTCCTTCTACTTGTCTTGGGTTTTATTTGTTGTTGTTTTTCTAGTTCTTTTAGATGCAGGGTCAGGTTGCTTATTTGAGCTTTTTCTAGCTTCTTATGATATGCCTGTAGTGCAATAAACTTCCCTCTCAGAACTGCTTTTGCTGTGTCCCATAAATTTTGAGTTGATGTATGCTCATTATCATTCGTTTCTAGAAACTTTTTTATTTCTTCTTTGATCTCATTGTTAATCCATTCATTATTTAATAACATGCTATTTAGTTTCTAAGTGTTTGAGTATTTTTCATTTTTTCTTTTGTGGTTAATTTCTAGTTTCATAGCATTGTGATCAGAGAAAATGCTTGATATGATTTCAATCTTCTTAAATTTATTGAGACCATTTTTGTGTCCTAACATGTGGTCTATCCTAGAAAACGTACCATGAGCGCTTGAGAAGAATGTATATTCTACTGCTTTAGGGTGAAAAGTTCTGAAGATATCTATTAAATCAAGTTGATCTAGTGTATCCTTTAAGTCTGCTGTTTCTTTATTAATTTTCTTTCTTGAGGATCTATCCAGTGTTGTTAGAGGGGTATTGAAATCCCCTACTATGATAGTATTGCTGTTAATCTCGCCCTTTATATCCATCAAAGTCTGCTTTATGTATGTCGGGGCTCCTATATTTGGTGCATAGATATTTACAATAGTTATATCTTCCTGTTGAATTGTTCCCTTTATCATTATGTAGTGTCCTTCTTTATCTCTTACTACAGCCTTTGTTTTAAAGTCCATTTTGTCTGATATAAGTATTGCTACCCCTGCTTTTTTTTCATTTCCATTTGCATGAAATATTTTTTTCCATCCTTTTACCTTCAGTCTATGAGCATCTTTTGTTTTAAGGTGTGTCTCTTGTAGACAGCATATGTATGGGTCCTGTTTCTTTATCCATGCAGCTACCCTATGTCTTTTGATTGGATCATTTAATCCATTTACATTTAAGGTTATTATTGATATGTAGTTGTTTATTGCCATTTTATTCTTTAAAGCTGTATTCTTCTTTTGCTCTATTCATTCCTCCCTTTAAACTGTTCACAAGAGGCCCCTTAGTATCTCTTGCAGAATTGGTTTGGTTTTTATGAATTCCTTCAGGCTTTCTTTTTCTGGGAAGCTCTTTATTTCTCCTTCAATTTTAAACGTTAGCCTTGCTGGATAAAGTAGTCTTGGTTGTAGGTTCTTGTTCTGCATTACTTTGATTATTTCTTGCCATTCCCTTCTGGCCTCAAGTGTTTCTGTTGAGAAGTCCGATGTCATCCTTATGGGGGCTCCTTTGTAGGTGATAGTCTTTTTTTCTCTAGCAGCTTTTAAAATTTTTTCTTTATCCATTAGCTTTGGTATTTTAACTATGATGTGTCTTGGTGTAGATTTTTTTGGGTTTCTCCTTAATGGAGTTCTGTGTGCTTCTTGAATGTGTGGAGTGTTTCCCAGCCTTAATTTAGGAAAGTTTTCTGCTATGATTTGATTGAACAAAGTTTCCATTTCCTGTCCTCTCCCCTCTTCTTCAGGCACCCCTATGATGCGAATGTTGTTTCTCTTCATGTTGTCACAAAGCTCCCTTAGAGTTTCCTCACATTTTTTAAGTCTCTTTTCCTTTTTCTTCTCTGCTTCTGTGCCTTTGTTTATTGTGTCCTCTAACTCGCTTATTCGATCCTCAGCGTCATCCATCCTGCTTTTAATTCCTTCCATTGTGGTCTTCAGTTCTGATACTGTATTTGTCATTTCTGTCTGATTCTTTTTTATTATTTCAATTTCATTTTTTATACTTGTTATGTCTTTATTTAGGTGTTCATAATGACTATCCATTGTTGCTCTAATTTCTTTGAACATCCTAACTATCATTATTCTAAATTCTGCTTCTGGTAATTTGGTTATATCTGGTTCATTCAGGTCCTTCTCTGGGGATTTCTCTTGATTCATTTGGTTTGCATTCCTCTGCCTGCCCATTTTTTCTGTGTATAAGCGAGTTGTGGCCACTGGAGTCCAGTAGGTGTTGCCTTTGTGTTCTCTAGGTGTGGTCTATCTGCAGGCCCCCCACCTCCTCTGCCGATGCCTAGGGTGGTTGGGTATGAGCGTTGCCAGCGCCGGCCCACTGTGGCTTTTGCTATGATTTCTGCCTCTCCTCCGTGGGAGGGGCTGTGACTGAAGCCACAAGATTAGCACCAAGGGTAGAGGTGAGCACCTTTGCTCAGCTGCGGACCCAGCCTATTTCCGGACTTCCGCCCAGAACCAGCAGTCGGAGCCTGCTCGCTACAGTTCCGCGGGTTAGGCGGGGCTTTTGACGTGCTCTCAGCTGTAAGCTTTTGCCCGTCCGGAGCTTTAGCCCCGCCCTCGAGGCCAAGGCCCTACTGCGCAGGGTCGGAAACCAAGGTTTATTGGGGCGGACGTGTTTGCTGGCTTCCGCCGAACTGCGTACTTCCGCTCGTCCCGGACTCTACCCCGCCCCCGCGTTCGGAGCCCGCTCGTGCACGTATGAATGGTATCCGGGGTTTCTCCGGCCAGGCGCGGATAGTAGTGTGGGCTCAGCTGCGAGCCTCCACTTGTCTCGGGGTCCACCCCGTTCCCGCGCTCGGAGCCCGCTCGCGCACATATACTGGCCAACCGTGGTTTCTCCTGCCGGGGGGGGGGGGGGGGTTGGGGTGGGGGAGTGGGGGACTGGTAACGTCAGCTCAGCCACAGCCCCTGCCCGTCCCTGGTCCTAGCCCGGTCCCCGCGGTCAGGGCCGGCTTGCGCAGGGCCTGCCCGTTCCTGGCCTCCCGCTTTGTCCCCGTAAGTGGGATTAAAGGCGGGCCCGCAGCTTCTGGACCGCTTTCGCGGTCCCCTCTGACCCTCTGGGCTAGACCGATCTCCCACCGGCTTGGCCTCTGCCCACGCCGACAGAACCGCCTTTCAGCGTCCTGCCGCCCCAAAACCTTAAGCAGCCCTCAGCAGAGTAGGAAGGGACCTAACACTCCACACTGTAGGCCTGGGAGCTCCCTCACTTGTTTCACAGCTCAAAACTGTCCAAACGCCTTTCTAGGCTCTGAGACTGCAGGCTGGGGCTTGGTTCCTGGGACCCAGGTCCCTCCCTCTCCGCCAAACTCTCCTCCCGCCACACGGGTCTCTCCGGGCTGCCGTTTGCTCCGGGGAGCTGGGCAGCCCTCTTCGCGTTTTCGCTATTCCTACCAGTCTCAATGTGGCTTCTTCTGTGTTCCTTGGTTGAAGAGTCCACTTAGTTTTGTTGTAAGTTGGTTTATCCAGGTGATGGTTCTTAAAATTGAGTTGTAATCCACTTTGGTTCTGGGAGTTGGAAGTTGGTACGTCCGCCTACTCCGTCGCCATCTTGCTCCCCTGCACATATCTTATTTTAAAGTCAAAAAACAAAACTGGAACAAATACAATATTTAAAATAAAGAACAAGTAAATTTCAATCAACAAACTGACCAGTATTTCAATGGGAACTATGGGTGTGGATGCATCCTGTGCTCCTCTCACTGACCACCAATGAAAGAGGTGCCCCTTCCGGAAGTGTCGCAGGGGGCCGGATAAATGGCCTCAGGGGGCCGCATGCGGTCCGTGGGCCGTAGTTTGGGGACCCCTGCCCTACATCTCTAACATAATCCGTCATTCAAACTCTCTTCAATGTTGCCGAGTTGAATATGCCATCTGCTTCATGCCAGAGCTCTGATCATACCTCAACTATGTCAGGATGTTGTACAAGCCCCTCCTCAGGAGTTCACACTGTGAACACTGTCAAAGTATCTTCTGAACTACCCGGCCAGGCTTCTTGCCAACAGGTGGCTGCTTTGGTTGACACTGACATACATGTCTGTTCACTCTTTTTCCATTGTCACTGGGGCAGCATTATGTATCTCTGGGTTTATTTTTGTTTTTAATTGATGATGACCTCTATTAAAACAATACATGTTCCAAGCATGAGCCACATTGCTATTGTGCTTCCTGGTGATGCACTTAAGGAGGAGGGTGGGGAGAAACAGCCCCCCTGGGCTGTTCCAGGCAAAATGCAGGATCTAGGTCCAATCACGAGAAAATATCACATTCAAATGGAGGGATAGTCTCCAAAATCACTGTTTCCAAAAAGCTCAAGTTCATAAAAGATGAGGGAAAACAGAGCAACTGTCCAGATGAAAGACAACTGAAGAGACATTACAACTCACTGCGACCCATGCACCTGGATTGGCGCCTGGACCAGAACTCTTCTTTTTCTATAAAGAACACATTTCTATATGTCTACATTCCATAAAGGACAATTGACAAAACTTGAATAAGCTTTATAGGTCAGTAACGGTATGTATTAGTATTGTACCAATGTTTATTTCCTGATTTTGATCATTGTATTATTGTTACTAAAAAGAATGTTTTTGCTTTTAGAAAATTCGCCTGCCATATGTAAGAGTAAAGAGGGTATCATGTCTACAAAATACTTCCAGATGACTCAGGGGAATGAGGACATACACACCCATGCACACACAAATACACACATACAATGATAAAGCAAAAGTGATGAAATATTAATATTTGGGGAATCTAGATGAAGGGAATATGGAAATTCTTTGTACTATTCTTGGAACTCTTCTGGAAGTCCAAAATAACATAAAAACCTAAAAAGTCTGCTCATTATGGAAATCTTAAGCCACACTGAGAAGTTCAAATAAGACAGAATAAATTGGCTCTGGGCAGTTGGCTCAGTGGTAAAGCATTGGCAGGTGTGTGGATGTCCTAGGTTCAATTCCCAGTCAGGGCACACAGAAGTGACTATCAGCTTTTCTACTCCACCCCCCCCCCTCTCTCTTTTTCTTTATTTCTCTCTCTCTCTCTCTCTCTCTCTTTCTCTCCCAAAGCCATAGCTGGTTGGTTTGAGCACATCAGCCTTTGGCACTGAGGATGGCTTCATGGAGCCTCCCATCTCAGGCACTAAAGATAGCTCAGTTGCAAGCATGGCCCCAGATGGGCAGAGCATCGGCCCCAGATGGGAGTTGCCCAGTGAATCCTGGTCCAGGTACATGCAGAAGTCTGTCTATCTCCCCTCCTCTCACTTGGATAAAGAAGGAAAAAAAGAAAAAGAAAGAGAGAGAGAGAAGAAAGAAAGAGAGAAAGAAAGAAAAAATTACTTAAAATTCCACCATCCAGAAGTAACTTGTGCTAGCATTTGGTGATCATTTTTCCAGTCCTCTGTTTATGCCTGCTTAAGAAGTATTGATCAAAAGAGACCTATTAAAGAGAAGCAATCAGAACCAATTATATAGGATGAGGCTCATGTTATACATGCTGCTTTTTGAACAAACTAAGGCCTAATTTCACTTGAATTTAACATAAGAAAATAATGACAGGCTCTGGCCAGTTGGCTCAATGGTGGAGCGTCGGCCTGGCATGTGGATGTCCCAGGTTCGATTCTCAACCGGGGCACACAGGAGAAACACCCATCTGCTTCTCCACCCTTCCCAATCTCTTTTCTATCTCTCTCTTCCCTTCCTGCATCCAAGGCTCCATTGGAGCAAATGGCCCCGGGTGGTGAGGACGGCTCCATGGCCTCGCCTCAGGTGCCAGAATGGCTTCAGTTGCAACTGCACAATGCCCCAGATGGGCAGAGTATCACCCCCTAGTGGGCATACCAGGTGGATCCAGGTCAGGCACATGTGGGAGTCTATCTCTCTGCCTCCCCACTTCTCACTTCAGAAAACTACAAAAGAAAAAGAAAAAAATGACTTTAAACTTAAAGAAATACTGAACTTTTGATAAATAGCTTTTTACCTTGAGAAATATTAGTTGCTATAAGATTCTATTGGATCCAGGATTTTATTTTTTCAAAAAGATAATGAAACTGCTAAGAGGTTGGAATAGTATGCATTTCTTTTAAATACATGTTTCAATTTTATATAGTATCAGTTGTCTCTATACTAAAAAAAAAATGTAATTATTAGCACAGCTATACTTTTTCCTTTCCCCTTGTCTTTCCCTCTAAATATTTTTTCTCACATCATTTTTACTTTATCAAGTTTTAGTTTATTCACATTCTTTACTGTAACCCATAATTTATTTGTCATTCAGCTTTGGTCTATCTATAGTTAAATGAACTTATAATTTAAATGTATACTTTTACCTCAGCATTTTCATTCCAGGATTCTTTATTCAAATTCTTTTTTTATTGATTGTTTTTTGAGAGAGAGAGAGAGAAACATTGATTTGTTGCTCCACTTATTTATACATTCAATGATTGTTTTTGTGTGTGTGTGTGTGTGTGGCAGAGACAGAGAGTCAGAGAGAGGGATAGATAGGGACAGACAGACAGGAAGGGAGAGATGAGAAACATCAATTCTTCATTGTGGCTCCTTAGTTGTTCATTGATTGCTTTCTCATATATGCCTTGACTGTGGGCCTTCAGCAGACCGAGCGACCCCTTGCTTGAGCCAGCAACCTTGGGCTCAAGCTGGTGAGCCTTGCTCAAGCCAGATGGGCCCGCACTCAAGCTGGCGAGCTCGGGGTCTCGAACCTGGGTCTTCTGTATCCCAGTCCGACGCTCTATCCACTGCGCCACTGCCTGGTCAGGCTGATTGCTATCATTCTTAATCAGTTTTTCAATTATGTGATATGATTTTCCAACTATAAATTCTATTCTTCCACTTCAAGGCAACCTTTTTGTATCATATCTCTTGAGTATTTTTCTGCCCCATTTGTTTGAGTCTCTGTTTCAAAGCCCTCAGAGAATCTCTTTGCTCTCTTCTATGTCTTTCTTCTTCTCCTTAGTTTTTATTATCTTTTTCTCTCTTTTTCTCTGCATTTATTGTGACTATGTCAGGCCTCCCCACCAAAATTTGACTTCTGGCCATGCCTACTGATAACTATAAGGAGGGGCAAAAGTAGTTTCACAGTTGTGAGTACATGAAACACAAAGATTATTCTTGTATAATTATTTATTAATTATTGTATCGTTTTCCCTACAGACAACTGTAAACCTACTTTTGCCCCACCCTGTCTACTGAATTTATTACATACCTAACAGTATTAACTTTGTTTTAACTCTGCAATATCCTCTTCAATTCATTCTGTTGTCCTAACTTATCGTCTCATAGATCTTCTTATATTTATGTTCTTACAGTGCAAAGCACTTAACAGAGAATATGCCCCCTTGAGGGTGGTATTTTCATCTATACTGGTATATATGTATGACTTTTGTATTCCATTAATTTATGCAACATATATTTGAGTAGCTTTTACTGCAAGACAATATTTTGGCTCGACGATACTGCAAAACAAAGTAAATCCTTACCATTATTGTGCTTATGTGGTGTGTGTGTGCACTTGTGTGTGTATATATAGTGTATGTGTTTGGGTGTTTGCAATGATAGGTTTACATCATTACTATGTCATTTCTTGACATTTTACTGAGAGTTTAAACTGGCCTGTGCTACCCAGATCTTTCATTTCTTTAATAAAGTGAGATTGAATTTTCCTTGACATTTATTTTTTTCACATTTTCTGGAATCAGTTTGAATTCCCCTTGGGGTTTCAGATTAAATTATCCATGTTGAGTTTAATTCACTTTTCTGTAGCCTAGTAATAGAATTGTTATGATCAAATTTATGGACTACAACCTTACAAATGGGAATTCAATTTGTTGTCATAACAAACTTTTCTTTATAAATTTAATTTCTTGTTACAAATTATATAGCTACATTTTCAAAAAGTTTTAAAAAAGAATAAAGTCTCCTATATATGATTCTATTGGAAAACAGTTTTTATGACTTTTTTTGAGTAACTGGAATGAGAAAGCCGAGGAACCATCAGAACAAGCCCATGGTTTCTATAGTAACCTGTAAGCACATTCATCATACAACTCTGAAAACTCTTTATTGACTATTCAGAAGCAAACTACCAAGCTGCTTCTAACAGTTTTATACAAATGAGCAACCCAGAAGGTGTTCCATGTCTTAGTTGTATTTCATGACTAAATAAACCATTTTTAAATGTCCGTGTGTAAGTGTAATTTCATTTGTGTCCAAACTAGACATAGGCCTCCATCTTCTCATTTGTCTTCTTCTCAGTCACAGATCATGTTGGTTTCCTGGGTGAAAAGGAAAGGAATGGTGTCAAGTATCAAAAAGAAAATATTTCCTCTGTAGGTCGTCTCCAAAACCAAAGGAGAAGAAAAGAGACAGGACCTTTAGCAAATTCAATAGACAAAATTGCCTCAAGCCACCACAGAGACTTGTCAAAGGGGGCTCTCAAAGGAACCAAGTGCAAAGTGATCGCACCGACTGGAACTAAAGAACACTCCTGACTGTAAGCAAGGAAACATAGCTCCGAGTTTCCTGGAAAACAGGACAAGAAGGAAAATAAAATAGGTGTCACACTTCTTCTTGCCTCATGAATGAATGTTTCCAAACTATTGTAAGACTCAAGATTTCTTCCCATCTTTGAACTCTGAAAGAATGGTTTTTACATGGATCTTTCTATATTGGGTCACAAACGATGGAATACACACCATTCTCAGGAATTAAGTTTTAGCAAGTAAACAAGGAGAGATCTACTTATAACTTTCTTACATGAGCCTAGATATGAAGACAGTAAAGCAAGATGTGGTTCTATAAAGTCAATGCTACAAAAGGAATTCATGTGAGTCCTGTCTACATGAATGAATCCACTGTGCGACTTTGTTTTTACTCAGTGCTCTATTTTCCACTGTCCTGCCTTTGTACGGTTTCTGATTCTGTTTCTCTCTTGGGGTTATAAGCATCATCTGTTACAAGCCATTGTTCCACGAATGATTTGACAGCCAGAGCAGAATGAGTAAGCTGTTGTGAGAGGCCGGTCTGGTGACAGTGGGAAGCAGAAACCCTTTTTCCTTTGATGCACTCTCACCTCCCCATGGCCTTTCTTTAGATTCCCCATCCTCTGTGTGTCCTCACTGCACCCTGGGCCTCACAGCTCCTATTGCCGTGTCCCATCCAGGCTCACCTTTTCAAATATTGACACGACCTGAAGCTTACCTCTTCTTTTTATTTTCTAGGAACACCCCTCTTTCTTCAGGGCTGAGTGCAGCACAAAAAGGAAATCACTGTTATCAATCCAGGTTTAATCGGGGATGTGGAACCACAATGAGCTCTGGGATAAGGGATTTGGAATTAGACCTTACACAGTGATAGGAGGCGGTGGGAAGTGGTGGTAGGGAAGATAGAGTGAGATCAGAGAGTCACCAACCTGTCCATCTGTATATCTGCTGGTCTTGGCTGGGTGGCTAAGTGGATAGAGCATCATCCTGGCATGCTGAAGTCACAGGTTTGATCCCTAGTCAGGGCACATATGAGAAACATATAAGAGGCAACCAATGAGTGCACAACTAAATGGAACAACTAAGTGGAGTAAGAAGTTGATGCCTCTCTCCCTACCTCTCCCTCTTTCTCCCTTCCTCTCTCTCTCTCCCCATTCCTTCTCTCTCTCTCTCTCTCTCTCTCTCTCTCTCTCTCTCTCTCTTGTCAGTGGGGAAAAAAATTTTAATTGTATACCTGCTGTTGAAGTGGAATACAAAGAGGAATCAGGTAGAGGAATCCATAAGAAGCTGGTGCCTGTGTTGGCCGTGCGTGCACAGCCAGGCATCCAGGGATGGGCCTGCGCTGCTGTTGATTATCAGGGTCAGCATTTGGGAGAAGAGCTGGTCTCAGTGCAGGAGGGCCTGGAGAGCCTGGAACCACTGCATCTAGCCACAAAGACACTCTGAACATAATGGCTGCTGCTTCTCTTCCATCTCCCAAATTTTATGCAAGTTCCTCTTTTTGTCAACTCTAACCTACAACAGTACAAGAAGAGGATTCTGAAAATATAGTTTCCAGTTTAACCAAGTTGGTAATAGGACAGTTTAGCATAGTATGTTTTGAGAAATTCACACTGAGTTACCAACCTGATATTCTCTTTGAACTCCCCTCAGAAGGATACTTTACAGTGAAGAAGCAGCTTATTAATTCAAAGGGTTCTCAGGTGCTGGAGGCCCAGTAAAGAATATATGGCCAGGAGCCTAATATTCCTGCTGCCCTTTTTATTTATTTCAGGCTTTGCAAGTTTTCCACCAACAAACCCCTAATCCCAAAGGGCAGTCAATGTAGACTCAAGAGGACTGAGCTCATAGCCCACAAGGGCTCATCACAAGCTCATAATTTCTTAGAGGTTTTATATTTTCTAGTCATTATTCCTGTAAATCTTGTGTCTAACTTTGCACCTTTAATATACTTGTTTTGGTATCAACATAAATTTTAAGTTGCTTGGGGAATATATTTCTTAACTTTTTCCCCCCTAACCATTCAGTTGCATGAAAGAAAATGCATCCATTTGTCCTGTAGCTTCAAAGCCCCAACCTTACCACCATGGGTCCCCCAGAAAGTGCATACCCAAGACCAAAACTTGTCTCAACTAATCAGCTAATGAGACTCAACCAATTAGCCACTCCCCTACTTCAAACTTTCAGTCTCCCAACTGCTCTAATTGTTAGATAGGACAAGGATCTCAAGGGCTAGGTCAGTGCTAGTCAACCTGGTCCCTACTGCCCACTAGTGTATGTTCCAGCTTTCATGGTGGGCTGTAGCGGAGCAACCAAAGTATAAATAAAAAGATAAATTTACCTATAGTAAGTTGTTTCATTTCTGCTAAACTTAGCAAAAATCCGACATAAAGTACTTGGTAAGTAATTATTATTATATGCTTTAACTTTGTTTTATAAATTTTATAAAGTAAAGTTACTTCCCTACTTTATAAATCACCATTACTGTGGAACTGGAGGGTGGTTAGAAAATTTTACTACTAACAGAGATACAAAAGTGGGCGGTAGGTATAAAAAGGTTGACTACCCCTGGTCTAGGTCATCCTTAATGTTATTTGTTGCTAAATGTTAAGATGTAGCATAATATTTTGTAGATGCAGCTGTAGACAGGATGAGCTGACAGGACCTGCCCCTGTAAAAGTAGCCAACTGCAAAGAAGAAATCAACATGTAATTGACCAAATAATGGTTATAAGCAATGGCTATGCCTCCCTTCCAGGAGACAGAGCTTTGGATATGAATCCCCTGTCTCCTTTACTTACTGCAAGTAAATAAAACTACCTTACAGCAACCGCATCTCATTTTTCAATAGAGCACCCCAAGCTGCGAAGCCCTTGAGTTTGGTAACATCAGGGTCAAGCCTGATCTCTGTAACCCAGCATTCAAGGCTCCATGATGTGGGCTGACTCTACTTCTGCCTGGTTTCCTATCACTCATCACCCACTCCTGCCTTTTGAGGTCCCCCCTCCAGTACTCTCTTGTGGGTCCCTGACTACCCTATGCTCCTGCTGCTTGCGCAGCCTTCCCGGTGCCATTCCTTTCCTCTGCCCCACTTCTTTGCCTAAAGAAATCTTCTTTAAGCCTCAAGACCCAACTTAGACACCTGTAACATCCTTGAAACATCACCTCCCTCATTTTTATTTGTACCATTGGTGTCCCCCTTCCCACCTTGTAATACCTGTTAGAGCAGGGGTCGGGAACCTTTTTGGTTGAGAGAGCCATGAATGTCACATATTTTAAAATGGAATTCTGTGAGAGCCATACAATATGTTTAACACTAAATACAATTAAATGTGTGCATTTTATGTAAGACCAACACTTTTAAACTACAAAAAAAATCTCTGAATTCTTTTTAATAACGTTGTTATGGGGTTGCTAACCAATGATGAATAAAGTACTTCTTACCATTAATGTGACTTCTGGTGCTGCATGGTTTTGCTGATGGCTTTGTAGTCTGGTTGATACGTGGTGAGGTTAAGCTTCATGCAGGCATTGAGACTTTCATCCGTTAAACATGATCGTAGGTTGGTCTTAACGTTCTATAGATGTGAGAAAGACTGCTCACATGCATACGTAGAGCCAAACATTGTCAGTACAGCAATACTCACATGCTGCAGTGGGTGGTGTGTGACAGGAAGTGAGTTCCAAGTTTTGACAATCAGCTGGTTTGCAGGTTGAAGTTTTCTCATTTCTCCCTACTTGTGTTTGCTCGCCAACTCTGCTTGCTGTCGTGCAAGTCTTTTCAAATCTTCATTCAGTGACTTGAACTTATTCACCCACATGTCTGAGGCCTTAAGGTCAGCAGCTTGTAGCTCAAAATCTCTGATGGAGACACCAGGAATGGAACTGAGGTTGGCGCTGTCAACTGCACACTTGTGTGGGTGGGTGATGAACTTAAAAAGATGAGTGCGCTCACGAAATTCTCCAAAGTGTGCTTTGAATGACTGCAAGAGATTAGATGTGAAGCCCGCTAGCTGCTGGAGATCAAGATGTTGAGCAGGGTCACTTGCTGTGCATGCATTTTTAAACTCTCCCAGTTTTTCAAAGTGTAGTAAACGACCTGTTTCATTGTCAATGATGAAGAGTTCCAGCTTGTTTTCAAATGCAAACACTGCTTGTTGAAGGGATAAGACTGTATTTCCAATGCCTTGCATTTTCACATTGAGCTGATTCAGATGTTCAGTCATGTCCATGGGATAGTAGAACTTCAGGAGCCACTCAGTGTGAGCTAACTCAGGATGCTTGACGTTTTTCATTTCAAGAAAAGTCCGGATTTTGCTCAGACAAGCCACGAAATGGCTGAGCACCTTCCCTCTTGACAACCAACGCACATTGCTGTGCAGAAGCAGACCAGGATAATTATTCCCAACTTCATCCCACAGTGTTTTAAACTGGCAATCATTTAAAGCTCAGCAACAATAAAGTTGACCACCCGAATGACCAGCGACATCACCTCACCAAGCTGTTTACCACACATCTGAGCACAAAGCACCTCCTGATGTAGGATGCAGTAAAAATTTAGGATGGGTCTCTTTTCATGTTCATGAAGAAGCACTACAAATCCTCTGTTTTTCCCCACCATGCACAGAGCACCAACAGCACACACCGAAATAAGTTTATCCATCAGTAGATTTCCTTCTTTAGAGAACTCAGTGAAAGACTTGAATAAATCCCCCCCTCTTGTTGTCTCTTTCATAGGCAAAACAGCAAGACTTTCCTCACATAGTGTGTCATTGACAGCATACCTTGCAATCATGCTGAACTGGGATAAATGTCTTATATCTGTTGACTCATCCAAAGCGAGAGAAAAGAATGGTGCTGCATTTATGTCCTTCACTTGTGTTGCCTCAATTTGATTTGCCATCATGATGGTACGATCGTGAACAGTTCTTGCCGACAGAGGCATGTCTTTTATTTGTTTGATCATGTCTTTATCCAAAAAGTCGTCAAAAAGTTCATTGGCAACATCAAGCATGAATGTTTTGGCATACTCCCCATCTATGAATGGCTTTCCCTTTCTCACAATTGCTAAAGCACCAGCAAAGCTCGCCGAATTCCAGTCACCTTCTTGGGTCCAAACATGGAGTTGCTGCTGACTAGCTTGCACTCTGCACAGTAACTCTTGACATGCTTTCTTCCTGCTGTCCCCCGCTGGATATTTCAATGCAAATGTAGTATAGCATGTGTCGAAGTGCCACTTTATATTTGACTGTTTCATTGATGCAATTTTATCATTGCATATTAGACACACTGCAGAACCTGCTTTCTCCACAAAGGCGAATTCCCCTGTCCATTTCTGCTGAAAAGTACGATATTCCTCATCTTTTTTTCTTTTAGCCATCTTCTTTGACAAAAGGGTTTCTGCAATTAGCTAGCTGACTACTTGATTAAAAGGAGTAAAATTTACTTTCTGACCTCACAATGAACCCTGTACATTACGCATTATCCAATAAAAATCTGGTGTTGTCCCAGAGGACAGCTGTGATTGGCTCCAACCACCCGCAACCATGAACATGAGCAGTAGGAAATAAATGTATTGTAATACATGAGAATGTTTTATATTTTTTAATGTTATTATTATTTTTTATTATAGATTTGTCAGCGAACCAGATGCAGCCATCAAAAAAGCCTCATCTGGTTTGCGAGCCATAGGTTCCTGACCCCTGTGTTAGAGTTTAGTCTGGATTCCCAGATAGACCGTGAGCTCCTCGGGGCAGACACTGTCAAAAGCCTATCCAACAGCCACACCCCTCTTCGTAGTTGCTAACTGAAGACCAGTTGGATTTGGACAAATAGCCATTAGTCTAAATCATTCATGGTGGCTCCACTGTCCTCTGACAATGAGTGATGAAGATTGATGCATGACTGAACTCTGGCCATTGGGATATACAAAATGCACACATGAAAGCTTGCTCTCCTCTCTACCTGCACCATGTGAGGACAAAGTGAGAAGGTGGCCATGTAAGAGCCAAGCAGAGAGTTCTCATGAGAACCCAACCATGTGAACCTTGATCTTGGACTTCCAGCCTTTAGAACTCAGAAAATAAATTCTGTTGTTCAAGCCCCTCCCCTCAAGGCTATGGTACTTTGTTATAGCAACTCAAGTTGCTAAATGATACAATCTTAAATGACTAAGACTTACTGAATGTTTATCATATACTAAGGATTTTTAAAGCACCAGCTTATTTAATATTCACAACTTTCCAGGGAAGTAAGTACAATTACAATCATATCCATCATACAGATAAAGAATTTGAGGCACAGAAAGGCTAAGAAACTTACTCCAAATTAAACAAAGAAAATAAGGAGCACAGTTGGGATTTGAACCAAGGTTGTCTGGCTTCTGAGTTCACACTTTCAACCACTACATTCTACTGCCTGTGAACAGCTAGTCCTTTTTTTTTTTTTTCCTATTATTTATTGATTGATTTTAGAGAGGATGGGTGAGAGAAAGAGAGAAACATCAATTTGTTGTTCCATCTGTTTTTGCATTCATTTGTTGACTCCTGTATGTGCCCTGACTGGGAATCAAACCTACGACCTTGGTGCATCAGGATGACATTCTAACCAACTGAGCTATCCAACCAGGGTCAACAGCTAGTCCTATTCATCTTAAAATTTTCAAAGATCAGCACAGTGCCTGACACATGTTGAGGCATTTATTGAATACAAATGGGTTAAGCATCTGCCGTGTTTTGCCAGCAATCATCTAATTTCATCCTCACAACAAGCCAGTTAGCATGGTGGCTGATCACCCTGGTCTGTCAAGACTGAGGGGGTTCCTGAGACTTTCAGTTTAAAACTGAAGCAAATTAGCCACTCCACCTTGTTCACAACTACATTATGATGTTCATTGGCCCTACACAATTTTTCTTTCAAGGGTCATTGCCATCATACTAGACTTTTGTGGGCCCACCAAAATTCATTCTTTATGATACAAGAGGAAACTTAAAATTATTTTCTTCAACTCTAAAATTTTCTTTTCTTTCTTTGATTTCAAAAGAAATCAAAACATTTTAGTAGGCTCCTAAAAATATCATGTGCCCTAGTCGTTGTGCCCATGTGCCACCTGGCCAAATGGTAGTGTTGGCCCTGGGTCATAGTCTGTCATAATCCCCATTTCAGAGAGTTTAAATAATTGTCCAATAATGCTGTATCTAGAAAGTGATGGAGACAGAATTTGAGCTCATGCTAACTCCAGAATGTGTGCTCTTAACTGCTATATTTTCAAACATTTTTGAGGTAAACCCCAATAAAAAATAAATTTTATAGTCTAGTAGAGTATATACACACACACATGCACACACATATAGCTAGCTGAACTAAAAGTTTCATGTAACAATATTTACCCTTACTATACATAATTCACATGGATGTTTTCTGTTTTATCTCATTTGATTCTATTTCATTTTCTTAAATGCCAATTGTAGCCCAACAGAGTTCATGACCCATCAATATATTGTGACTCATAGCTTGAAAAACCCTGCATCCACTCTAATACCTTTAAATAAATGTTTGTTGAAATGAATGGCTTGGGTGTAGAGTCAGGATAAGGGAAATCACCCAACATAAATATATTCAGTCAAATAACAATCCGTTTCATCTGTCTCTTTAACAACTGAAATAACATGAAAAGGAAATGTGTTATTTTAGCAAGATAATGCCAGTGGTTCATTGAATATTTTAAAGTATCAACTTCTTAGAAAGAATGTGGTGGAAGCTTTGATTATACATTGTTTTGTCTTGAGTAAGTCTTAACATTCCATGCTTCTTCAGCAGTTCTTAAGACACGGCATGCTTATGTGCTCCAGAAAACTCATGAACCCAGGGGCTAAAATGGGACAGCTCAGTCTCTTAGGTCTGTGTTGCCTATTTCCTCCTCTGTTAATCAAACAGCAGCCATTCTCTGGATTTCCTTAATTGTGTGCTAGGGGAATATGTGAATTTCAAGCTGGCTAGGTAGATAAATAATGGTTACCAAACTAGTGCCAAAATGCAAATCAGGCCATGTATATATGTTATTGGGCTGATTTCACATCATTCTGAATTCGGTAGGACTTCTGAGCTCCTAAACAAAGAGGCTCATACATAATTAGATAGATCTTCTCAAGTGACACTGAGGGGCTGGCTTTCTTGTCTTTCTACATGTGGGGACTGGTCCTGATAATGACAACCTTCCTTCTCTACGATTCTCTGTACATTCAGAGTACCTTCAGCTGGCACCTACATGTACTTAGTCAGGATGGATGCATAAAGGCCTGCATGAAGGGACGAAGGCATGTTGGTGTGATCTCGAATTAAGGAAATTCTGGCCAAGAAGTTGTAAAATCCAAGCTCTCAGTGGGGCTCAGGAAAGGAAGAGAAGCGGGAAGAGGAAGAGGTCTATAAAATGGTACATTTTGATATATTTTATGAAGTTTTCTCCTATTTCTTTCTTTTTTCCTTTCTCTCTTCCTTTCTCTTTCTCTCTGTCTCTCTTTCTGCCATTTTAAAATGTCCTGGTATTCACCTGACCTGTGGTGGCGCAGTGGATAAAGCGTCGACCTGGGAACACTGAGGTCGCCAGTTCAAAACCCTGCACTGGTCCGGTCAAGGCACATATGGGAGTTGATGCTTCCAGTTCCTCCCCCCCTTTCTCTCTTTCTCTCTCTCTCTCTCACTCTATGTCTCCTCTCTAAAATAAATAAAATAAAAATAAAATAAATTTAAAATGTCCTGGTATTAGTAACAACAGTGTTGCTCCAAAATTATCGGAATTTCTGAATTTCATAACAGAAATTCCAACAGTCCCAAAGGCTTCTGGGAAATTCTTGATCTAAGAGGAAAAGGAAATCCCCTTTTCTGGGAAAGCTGCCCAATTATTTCTCTCTGATTAAAAATGGCACATGCAGCAAGGTTACAAAATAAACAGTGATAACAGAAGCTCCATAGATGGGAATTCCAGACCTTCTATTCCTCTCTACTGAGGTCTCCCTGCCCCACCTCCCATCCCAGAGAGATTTCACTTCTTTCTTCTACTCTCTTCCTACTCTCAGCTTCCACACTACAAGATCTGGGGCCCAGCCTGACCCTGGAATTTGATGGTCTCTCCTCCTTTACTATGGACATTTCACAAGATGCTATTACTTAATCCTCTGGTATTTCTTGTTTAATCTAAACTTAACTGTATACGTAATTCTTTATGTTTAGTTATTCTGTCTTTTTCTCTTATTGAATCTATTGGGGTAACATTGGTTAATAAAATTAAATGGGTTTCAAGTGTACAATTCTGTAATATATCCATCATCTGCATATTTTGTATTGTGTGTTCACCCCAAGTCAAGTCTGCTTCCATCACCATTTATCTTCCCTTTACCTTCTTCTACCTACTCCTGTTCCCCTTTCTCTCTGGTAATCACCATACTATTGTCTGTTTGGTCTGTTTTTTGTTTAATGCCTTTGCTTTTTTCACCCAGCCCTCCCTCACCTCCCCCCACCCATTTAGCTGTTCTTGTTTGGGATTTTGACTTGAACTGGTGGTATTTGTACTCTTCACTTCATATGCAGTCAGTTTTCTTAAATGATCGAAAAAATTAAAAGCCTTCATTGACTTCTCACCTTTGCAGCTGTAGAAGACACTCCCCCCAGGGTCAATGTGGTCTACCTCACCCCTTTCTCAGAACCACCTCACCCCCTCTTCAGGAATGGGACCTGGCAGCCATTTTGTCATCAGTAACTTTGCCCTTCCCTGACCATAGCTGATTGGACCAAGGGTGGACACCTGACTCAAGACAGGCAATCAGAATTCCATCTCCCAAGAATGTGGAATTGGACTGAATAGAAATGAGTCAGGTTCTATTGGTTGCTTTACTCAAAGCTGGGTCAGCTCAGGAGCTATGGGTAGGCAGAGAAATCTAGAAGGCTGGCCCCCTGTGAGGCAAGTAGGAAGCAAACATGCAGAGAGGAGAGATGAAGACCTGAAAGCTTTGGAAGTCAGAGGAAACCTCTACCTCAGTTCCAAAGGTCTTTCCAGCTGTTGGTCCCAGCCTTGGGAGACTCTGTTTCCTGTGGGCTCCAGAAAAGCCCATGTATGCTCCAGAAAACTATTTCTTTTGTTCAAACTAGCTTCAATTTGACCAAAAATCCACATTATTCCTACTCTCCTTCAAGACTAGGTACAACTGTCCCCAGCTCTAGGAAGACTCTCCACCTCTTTCAGGCAGAGTGACCGTTTCCTGCCCAAGATCCCCATACCACCACACTCCCCCTGTACCACTGCCACCACCTTTATCCAACCACAGTCACCTATAAACTACCACATTTCCCCCACTATCACTCTACAGTGCCACTATCACCCTACAGTGCCACAGTCCCCCTGTGTACTACCACATCCCCTGACACTGCTGCAGTTACACTCCCATCACCACCCTTGGACCCATGAGCATTATCTGTCTTCTCATCTGACTTGAGCCCTCTGATGACAGTGACAATGTCCCGTTCAACCCCTTCTCTTAGGCTTAGAACAGTACCTGATACCTAGTAGATACTAAGGAGATCTTTTTGAAGGAATGAATCAGTGAGACAGTGAATTAGTGAGTAGGAAAATCCCTTGAATATTATTATTCAATAGCTCTCACTCAACACTGAAAGTTTGACTCTTTTTTTTCTAAGCTGCTTATGAGAATTAGAACACAAGCCCTGTGAGAGCAGTACTTGCTGTCAACAATGTGGCCCCAGCACCCAACAGAGCTCCCAGTTGTGCAGACTGGGAGTCGTGCTAACTGAATGAGTCAGTTAGCAGATATTCACAGAAAGAGAAGAAGAGTGTTTGAACTGAAAAAAATCTAACTCTTAACCTCCTGCAGGTCCTTGCCCATGGATGGTCATTTTCTAAATACTATCCATAATTCTTGCCTTATTTATTTGAATTTCTTTTTAAAGAAAACCCGCAGAGAAAATGAAGTGCTCATTTAGAGTCACAGACCGCTGGCGCGCCTTCCTCCCACCCCTATCACTGCATTCCTGAGCAGGGCAGATGGTCCCCCTGAAGTTTTGCTGTTGGTTCCTCCTTGGGGGTGGGTTCATTTCTCTGACAGTAACTCAGCTTTCCTACTACAGAGGTCTCCTCCCTGTTTCTCTCTCTCACCCCATACTTCCTCCATCTGATGAGTCTGGGCCCTGAAATCCTCCCAGCTCACCATCCATTTTAACCAGGAGCCCCTGGAGAGTTCTTTGCCCCGGCTCTGGCTAAGGGGGAAGAAAGAAGTGTGATTCTGTTCATTCTCCTAACCTGTTTACTGACTGTCTGCTATGTCTTGCACAGTCAGGAGTTACCGAGAACACAGACTGAGAGGCCACAGTCTCTGTCGCCAAATGACTTAAGTTTTATGGAGAAAACAGATATTTAATTCCCATGGAATTAAGAACAACACCCTCTCCCCAAAGCTTTGGCTAAATGCGATTTTAAAGAGATCTCTCAAGCAGTTATGAATATATTCACAGAGTTAGATAAATTTAGACAAACCTAGCATGCTTATAATAACATGTATATAGATATTAGTTTGCTCGGGTTGCCATACAAAATACCACAGCTTGGGTGGCTTCAGCCACAGAAATTTATTTTGACCCAATTCTGGAGGCTAGAAGTCCAAGATCTAAATGCAGGCAGATCTGGTTTCTGCTGAGACCTCCCTCCTCGGCTTGAAGATGGTCACCTTCTCACTGTGTTCTCTCATGGTCTTTCCTCTGGATGCAAACATCCCCAGTGTCCCCCTGTGTGTCCAAATTTCCTCTCCTCACAGGGACACCAGTCAGACTGCATTAGGGCCCACCCTAACAGAATTGTTTTAACTTAATCACCTCTTTCAATGACATTTGGGCTCAAACCACTGACCATGGGATTATGATGATCCCACGCTCAAGCTGGGATCCCAGTAGGGGTGAGGGGCCCTCTCTATGAAGTACACCTGCCCCTTCCCCCACTCTCTGCCCCAGATGTGTTTTCCTTGCCTCTCTCTTTCTCCTAACCTTCAAGGGCCCTTCTTTTTGCCCCTGTAACTTGTTTCCTGAGCCCATTTCTTCTACAGCTCATTTCTTCTACCTCTTTGACTTTCTAAATAAACTTTCTCTTAATAGTTTGGAAAGGGAAAAAGAGGCCACACCCTGGCCGGATAGTTGGGTTGGTTAGAGCACAGAAATTGCCGGTTTGATTCCCAGTCAGGGCACATGCAGGAACAGATTGATGTTTCTCTCTCTCTCTCTCTCTTTTAAATCAATAATCATTAAGGAAAATAAAGGCCCACTTGACCAATGGTGGCGCAGTGAATAGAGCATCGACCTAGGATGCTGATGTCCCAGGTTCAAAACCCTGAGGTCACCAGCTTAAGCATGGGATCATCATAATCCATGGTCAGTGGCTTGAGCCCAAATGTCATTGGCATGAAGCCCTAAGTCGCTGGTTTGAGCAAGGGGTCACTGGTTCAGATGGAGACTCCAGTCAAGGCACATATGAAAGCAATCAATGAACAAGTAAAGTGATGCAACTATGAGTTGATGCTTCTCTCTCTCTCATTCACTCTCACTCTTTCTTAATCTCTCAAGAAAAATTTTTAAAATGACAAGGTCCCATGTTCAAGTACAGTCATATTCTGAAGTACTGGGAGTTAGGACTTTATCATATAAATTTCAAGGGGAGCCTGACCTGTGGTGGCGCAGTGGATAAAGCGTCAACCTGGAATGCTGAGGTTGCCGGCTCAAAACCCTGCACTGGTCTGGTCAAGGCACATATGGGAGTTGATGCTTACTGCTCCTCCCCCCTTTCTCTCTCTCTCTCTCTCTCTCTCTTTCTCTCTCTTCTCTAAAATGAATAAATAAAAATGAAAAAAAAATTTCAAGGGGACACAATGCATATAATGTTATAGTATATATTATATACTATAACAGTATATAATAGCAAATGCATTGGAATCAACCAAAATATATAATAGGATAATGATTAAACTCATCCAAGAAACATATACTGCCTGATCAGGTGGTGGCTCAGTGGATAGAGTGTTGACCTGGGACACTGAGGACCCAGGTAAGAAACTCCAAGGTTGCCGGCTTGAGTGTGGGCTTACCAGCTTGAGCATGGGGTCACCGGCTTGAGTATGGGATCATAGATGTGACCTCATGGTCGCTGGCTTGAGCCCAAAGATCACTTGAGGCCCAAGGTCAGTGGATTGAGCAAAGGGTCACTGTCTCGACTGGTGCTCCCTGGTTAAGGCACATATGAGAAAACAATCAATGAACAACTAAGATGTCACAACTATGAGTTGATGTTTCTCATCTCTCTCCCTTCCTGTCTGTCCCTGTCTATCTTTCTCTTTCTATCACTAAAAAAACAATATAAAGAAAGAAATATATGATGAGGGTTCACAGGGCCAGCGACCGTCTGCCCTTGGTGCTGATTCCTGTTCATAGAATAATGGGGGGGGGGGGTTAGCACACAAGCCATAAGAGAGGCAGTCTAGCATGGTGTTTATGTGTACAGACTCCCAATGTAGACTTCTTTATGAACTTACTAACTGGATAACTGTGGGCAAGCTGTTTAACTTCTCTGCACCTCAGTTTCCTCATCTGCAAAATGAGGTTAATAATAGCACTTACCTCATAGGCCTGTTTTGAGAATTAAATATTTGCAAAACACTTAGAACAGTAGCTGGCACACAGCACTATAAGAGTGGGGAATAAAGATTTGTGAGCATCCAATGAGTCTGGCATTGAAACTGAGCTTTGTGAAAGAATGCATTATTGTGAAAGAGAATTTTACCCCCTCCTTAGTATACCTATTCCCCTTTCCATGTAACTCTAATTCCTCCACAAACAGTGGCATTTACTTCTGTTTCTTCACTTCAGGCTCACCCATGTGACTTGCTCTGACCAATGGGATGTTAGCAGGTGGGAAATTAGTAGAGATTTGAAGTGTGCCAGCTGAGAATGTCCCTTGTGTGTCTTATCAGAGAACATGCGGGAACTAGCCTACTGACCATAAGCCCTGGCCTCAGCAGTAGAGCATCGGCCCGGCATGCGGAAATCCTGCATTCAATTCCTGTTGGTAGAACGCAGAGCATTCACCTGGCAGCTGTGGCTGATGCTATGCTGTGAGAACACTCTGGCAGGTTAATCCCTCCTGGGAACACCCAGGAAGGGAGCTCGCCCGCTGTAAGGAAGTGACTTAGCACCAACCAGGCAGCTCCCTAATCTTTTTAGCCATTGGCCTTGAAGAACACACTGTAACATCCTATTGGCTGAACCCATGCATATAAGCTAGTTTACTTCCTGAATAAAGTAGATTTGTGTCACTGAACCTTGTCCCTGGAGCTGGGTCTCTGCGGCTCCGTTGTCCTCAGCCCCGGTGGGCCTTGTCCACAAATTCCCAGTCAGGACACACAGGAGAAGCACCTATCTGCTTCTCCACCTCTCTCCCTCCTTTCACTCTCTCTCTCTATATATATCTATCTCTCCCCCGCTCCCCTACCTTTCCACAGCCATAGTTTGAGCAATGTGGCCCTGGGCACTGAGGATGGCTCCATGGCCTTGCCTCAGGCACTGAAATAGCTCCATTCTGAGCAACAGAGCGGCAGCCCCAGATGGGCAGAACATTGCTCCCTAGAGGGCCTGCCTGGTGAATTCCGGTCGGGGCATATGTGGGAGTCTGTCTCTCTGCCTCCCTGCCTCCCAAACTGGCCCATAAACACTTGAGTGAGAACTAAGCTTACTGAATATGTACTGAGGCTTTGAGGTTGTTTGTTACACAGCAATAACTAACATAATGTTGACTGAGATGATTTTATGACATGAGGAAATATTCCCAGTTATTAAGTGGTAGCAAAAGCATATAACAAAACAACCAATACAGTAAAATCCTGTTTTTATTTTAGGTAAATATATGTGTATGTTTATTTGTGTATATATGTGCTAATGTGTGTATGTGTGTATCTCCAAAAAAATATAGATCAAAACATTAATCATTGTTTATCACTGATTGGTAGTCATTTTAAAAGTTTTGTGGGTTTTTGGCCCTGGCTGGTTGGCTCAGTGGTAGAGTGTCAGCCCAGCATGCGGATGTCCTGGGTTTGATTCCTGGTCAGGGCACACGGGAAAAACAACCATCTGCTTCTCCACCCCTTCTCCTCTCCCTTCTCTCTCTCTCTCTTCCCCTCCATCAGCCATGGCTTGGTTGGAGCAAGCTGGCCCTGGGCGCTGAGGATGGCTCCATGGCCTCGCCTCACGCTCGAAAATAGCTCAGCTGCCACACAATGGAGCAATGCCCCAGATGGGTAGAGCATTATTGCTCAGTAGGGGGCATGCCAGGTGGATCTGGGTCAGGGTACATGTGGGAGTCTGTCTTTCTGCCTCTCCACTTCTCACTTAAGAAAAAATAATTTGTGTGTGTGTGGGGGGTTTGTTTTCTATCCTTCAAATCAGTTAGATGACCATGTTTTGACTTTGTGTTTAGATTGTGAAACGTTACCTGGGAAGATATCTAGATGGATGGATAAACAAACAGAAGTTGAGCAGATAGAAGCAGTCCCTCCATGGTGCCTGTTTTTACATCCCAGACTTTGTCCCAGATTATTTGTGATGACAAAGTCCACACTACAGTGGGGTTGGAGGCCACATACAATGCCTGTGATTATAAGAGTTTGGAAAATGATTTGTAAGGTAGCCTTAAAAAGTGACTCAACTTGTTAAGATTCTTTGGGGCCCTCCGAATGATTCCTGTAAGGCTTAGAGCGTTGTATTTAAATTATTTCTTTTCTTTTTATTATTCATTTTAGAAAGGAGACACAGAGAGAGAGAGAGAGAGAGAGAGAGAGAGAGAGAGAGAGAGAGAGAAAGAGAAAAGGGGGAGGAGCTGGAAGCATCAACTCCCATATGTGCCTTGACCAGACCAGTGCAGGGTTTTGAACTGGTGACCTCAGTGTTCCCAGGTCGACGCTTTATCCACTGCGCCACCACAGGTAAGGCTGGAGCGTTGTATTTAAAGGCGTTTTGGAACATTCCAGGTCAGTGCTGAAATTAGAGGTGAACGTGTAGTTTTACAGCAAAACAAGAGAGAGCCTAAGAAACAAGCTTGAAATACCTTCTCTGCTTGCAGGATGGCTACATTTTAGGCCTCACTGTCCCATACCTCTGCATTGGTCTCCTCCCTGGGCGAGCAGGCCTGAGAGATGGAGCCTGAGGGGGCGGAGCATGGCCTCTCCCGCCAGAACAGGCCGGACTGTGCAGGTCCCACAGCCTTTGCTCCGTCTCACTCTGGATTCGGAATCGACATGGGCACCACGGTGGCTTCCAGGCCTTGGTAGGAGAGATGGTTGCTATTTTCTTCTTCTGTTTCAATCAACTTTGTTAAGGTATCATTTAAGACAGTAAAGTCTGTTCATTTTAAATGTACAGCTCAATGAGTTTTGACAGAGGTTTACATTCTTGCAACTGCCACCACAACCAAGACGTAGAACTTTTCTGTCACGCCAAAAGGTTCCTTCCTGAAAGTCCCTCTGCAGGTGATGCCAAACCCCCATCCCAACCCCAGGCAACACTGATGTGCTTCCTAACTATAAATTTGCTTTGCCCTTGCTAGAATGTTATGTAAATGAAATCATAGAGTTTAAACCCTTTGCGTCTGACTTCTTTTGCTCAATATGTTTTTGAGACTCATCCAAGTTGTTGTATATCAGTAGTTTATTCCTTTTTGTTTAATAATATTTCATTGTAAGGATGAACCATAGTTTCTTTAACCATTTACCTTTTGATGGACATTTGAGTGGTTTCTAGTTTTGGAATATTATGAATAAACTGTGAGTTTTTTTGAATTTCAACTATACTAATTTAATAGCTGTTGTGGGACTCAGTAGCTACTAAATTTCCCCTAATGCTTGCTTTGGGGAAGCATTAGGGGAAATTTAGTACACACACACACACACACACACACACACACACAAATCTGTGATCAAACAAGTTAATAGTTCATTCATTCAACCAATAACTCAACTAGCCATTTAGTCAATAAACATTCACTCACCATCTATTATTACAACCAGTAATGATTTAGTAATATTTCTTACTGGGTGCTTAATAAATGTTAAGGTCACCATGCTTAGAATGTTACTGGGATTATCTCTTTCATTTTTCATAACAGTCCTGTGGGTAGGTGTTAACTGGTCTCAGCTGTAGGTATTTCTTAAACCACAAAGGGCTATGCAAATAAAATTGCATTTTTTTCAAACATAAGAATTTTCTATATATTTTAGGTTTCTTATTTATTTATTGTCCTTCCCTTTCCTGGTGAGCGTTCATTGCGTCTCTTTTTAATGAGGACCCGATGGTCTACGACATTGCTTGGGCTTTTATGTTGATAGAGGTTGAAGTGGCACCTGGGTGACACTGGGAGGAAGACATGACACTCACAACATCCCTGGTGTCAGAGCTAGGCTGTCATTCACTCCAGACGCACACTGAGCACTTTGTCTTCCAGACCCACTATTGAGCCAAGGTGCTCGATGAGTCAAATGAGTAAGTAAGGCACTGAAAAGCCAAGGGCACATGGAAATAAGGTGAACTTTCTCTGCGTTCCTACAGAATGCTAACCCCAGGAACTGGGGAGAGAAAGGAGAGGAGAGACAGAGAAAGGCTATGTTGATTCTGGAAGCTCTTAGTTAGTATGAGAGCCAAGAAGAAGCAGAAAAATAATATTCAAGAATGTATACACAAGGAGAGAAAACTAGCATTTCTCGAGCTTCTTCTACTAGGTGTTAAGGAATGTGCTAGTTCAGCGGTTCTCAAAGTTGGCCAGTCGTCAGAATCACCTAATGGAAACAGTTTACTTTTATTTTTTTTTTTTACAGGAATATTAGAAGATTTTATATAGGTGGATTGACCATAAAATTATAAACTGTCATTTAGTTCTCACTTTTCTTTTACTATTGATACACTTAACTACCAAACAACTTAAAAAGATATGGTTCTTGCCTGACCTGTGGTGGCACAGTGGATAAAGCATTGATCTGGAATGCTGAGTTCACCAGTTCAAAATCCTGGGCTTGCCTGGTAAAGGCACATATAGGAGTTGATGCTTCCTGCTCCTTCCCCCTTTCTCTCTCTCTCTCTCTCTCCTCTCTAAAATGAATAAAAAATAAATAAAAATTAAATTTAAAAAAATATTCTCTTAAAAAAAAGATACAGTTCTCAAATGATGGTGTATATATCAGAAGGTTAGTAATAACTAACATTCAAAAAAATACATGTCTGGAAAAGCTTTCAAATGAACACAATTTCAATATCATTTAAAATTTCTTTATTTATTGGTTTTAGAGAGAGAGGAAGGGAGAGAGAGACAGAAACAGGAACACCCATCTATTTGTATATGTGCCCTGACCCGGGATCAAACTGGCAACCTCTGCACTTTGGGATGATGCTGTAACCAACAGAGATATCTGGGCAGGGCCCAATATCATTTTTTTTCCCAATATCATTTTTAATAGATTTAAATTTTATCCATTCTGGAACTAGTAACAGCATTCTTTGATGGCGGCTCACTATAGGATATATTGGAAATCTGTAAATTAAGCCACTCTTTTTTATGTATCATTTTCTCAGTTTGTGTGTTCATCTAGAAATCTTATACAATTCTTTAATTCATCTATTCCTTCTCTAGTAATGCAGAGATGGGGATGATATGTTGAAACGCCACAGTCCTCTCTGGAATCGTGTGGTTTTTTAAAAAATAAACACAGAAAATCTTTAGGATTCTGGAGTTGGTTCATCAGTACATGAAATTTACCTTGGGCATCTGACAAGTCCACTGTATTAACTGCAGGAGTGCAGGTTTTGTCTGACGTTCCTCTTTGTACAACTTCAACTCTTTTTTTTAATTTTAGAGAAAGACTGACCTGTGGTGGCGCAGTGGATAAAGCGTCGACCTGGGAACACTGAGGTCGCCAGTTCAAAACCCTGCACTGGTCTGGTCAAGGCACATATGGGAGTTGATGCTTCTAGCTCCTCCCCCCTTTCTCTCTCTCTCTCTCTCTTTCTCTCTCTCTCACTCTGTGTCTCCTCTCTAAAATAAATAAATAAAAAGAAGTAATAATTTTAGAGAAAGAAGAAGGGAGAGAGACAGAGGCATAGAGATACATCAATTTGTTGCTCCATCCAATCATGCATTCATTAGTCAATTCTTGCATGGCTGAGGATCTAATCCACAACCTTGGTGTATCGGGATGATACTCTGAGCTACCTGACCAGGGCAGTAATTTACATTTTTGACATATTTCCAGGTGATGCTGATGCTGCTGGTCCAGGAACCATGCTTTGAGGTCCACTTAAAAATAGATAATCTGGGCTAGACACATATATTATCTCATTAAAACATCCTAAGAGCACTATAAAGTAGATATCATTATCCCTGTATTGTACATGAGGAAAGTAGACTTCGGAGAACTTTCAGAATTTGCCCTGAACAGCTAGTGAATGGTAAAACTAAACCATGAATTAGGTCTAACTCCAAAGCCCACGGTTTTCCCATCATTTATTTAAATCCCCACCTCCACCCCATCAACAAACACACACACTTCCTGGAAAAGTAGACCTAAAATATTATCGGAGCTGGTCAAGTGTTGTCAGAATATCCAGGGTTTGTCTGATGTTAGTTAAAATACTTATATATTTGTTGATATCACTGGGGAACAAAATTTTGTTGCATTCACAAAAACACTTGTTCTTACCTAATTCAAGTGTGCTGATCTCAAATCTGACATTAGTTTTTCTCTGTAAGTTACAGTTTATTTTGCGATTCAAGATTTTCAGTTTTTATCTTATTGTAAAATTTTTAAAATTTAGTTTAACATAATGGAGTAGAATGTCTTCTTGGGCATCACCTTTGTGAAAATATAATAATTTATATTGTAACGCTCATGTTACATCCAATGTTGCAGAAAATTAACAGCATCCTTTACCAGAAGTTCATAGTTTTCTGCTTTTTCGTTGCCAAGAAAGTTTTTTGTAACTACTGCAAAAGACTGCCATGCTGCTTTCTCCTCCTTATTCATCTTCCTGGCAAATTCTTCGACATATATAAGGGTTCGAATTTGAGGTCCATCAAATACACCTGCTTTTATCTTCTCAAAAGACAAGGCAGGAAAAGCAGAAATAATATGTTGAAAGCATTCACTTTCTCTATTCAAAGCCTGAACAAACCACTTCATTAAGCCAAGTTTGATGTGAAGTGGGGGGAAATGATCCTGTCTCGATTAACTACAGGTTGGTTCATTCACAATATTTTGCATTCCTACTTCCAGAGCTTCATGTTTCGGCCACTACTTCTGTGTCCAGTGTTTCTCCCGAGCTTGGCTGTCCCACAAACACAGAAAGCAAGGATACTTTGTGAAACCTCTCTGTTGTCCTAGCAGGAAATTGACCATTTTAAGATCCACACAAATGATCCAGTTATTCTCCTCATACTTCAGAAAGTCGAGGACAATTTTTATGTCATTATAATCTTCTCGCAGATGAGTTGAATAACCAATTGGAACCGCTGCATAAACATTACTGTTGTGTAGGAGAACACATTTCAGACTCCGTTTAGAGCTGTCAAGAAATAGCCACCATTCTGTTGGACTGTAAGTGTTAACACCTAGCTGGCTGAGAAAAATACTGATATCATGACAGTAAACAAAGTGTTTATCTTTGGAAAAAAGTCCACAAAAATTTGTTCATGCTTCCTGAAATGGGATACTTTAGCTGACTGGTGAGGTACATTCTTTTCTTGAAGCCTGGATGGAGGCTAATAACTCAGCTGCTTTCTTTGATAGGCCCAAATCTCTTACTAAGTTATTCAGTTCAGGTTGATTAAACTGCTAAGGGGTTAATGACTGCTTGGAATCAGAAAAAGACCCTTCAGATTCTACAACCCTTTCCTCATGCATCTTATCAAAATACACTTGATCACCATGTTCACTTTCTTTGTCCTTAGAAGAAATCACACCATTGATAACTGGAACCAGGAGTGTCTCAGAGTGTGGGATAGGTCGTATTGCTGAAGAAATATTAGCATATGTGATCATATGCTGTTTTTTTCTTGCTGATGCCCTTTGTATGGATCAGACAGAAGTAATAGTCACTGCTGTGGTCCTTAGGTTCACGCCAAATTATGGGAATACCAAAAGGCATTCCTTTCCATTTTCCTTTAGTTCAGTTGTGAAGCATTTTCCCACAATTATGACACACAATATGAGGAGCCCAGTTCTTGTCTTGATCACCAAGAGGAACTTGAAAATAAGCAATATATACACATTTCACAAATGATGAAATATTGCGCCTTTGACGTTGAAGTGTGTAATAGCCACATATATAACAAAAGGTGTCAGGACTATTCTACATTTACACTTACTCAAAGAAGCCATGATTCAATCTCAAAACAAAATAAGAGGGTGTTTTTATCAGATAATAATTTTTTACATTTAAAAACAATTATGTAAAAGTGATGTTTGTAAAACATTAATTGCCTTATGGTTATATTCAATTCAAGAGTCGTTGCCCTTTAACTCCAAGTTAAAGATTGAATGCCATTAACTGTAACAAAAAGAAAATAAAATTGAATAAAAACTAGAGCATGCACCAAAAAATGGATTTCAGATTTGGAATCAGCGATGCAGAAATATGTAGAAAAAGTTCTAAAACCTCATGCAACAGAAAATGAAAAAATATTGTTCTCCAGTGTATTCTGTGTGTGTGTGTGTGTGTGTGTGTGTGTTTTAGAGTTCTTAGTGACTTAGCTGATATAGCACATGTCTCTTCATAAACTGTAAATTTCAGTGATGATCCTGAAACAGGATCTTAACTGTGTACCAGAGTTACCTTATTAAATAACTATGAAAAATAAAATCTCTATGGTTTGAGAGTAAACAGGCATGTTGACATCATTTTGGATCACATGCTACTAAAATAGTAGAAAGTTAACAGAATGTTTTGCAAAGGATCCAGAATGTAGGAGTCAGTGATCCTGACCAAAACATTCTTTCACTCTAACTCAGAAGGCAGAAAACTCCTAGGTAGCTCTGCTTCCTCCTTTCATGACAGAACCTGGTTACAAATCAGGTTTTCATCTGACCTCTTTCTCCTTCCCATAAACCTCCTGTTCCATTAATTCAGCAAGAGAAATAATTCTATAAAAATGTATAAAAACAATCCTGGTCGGATGGCTAAGTGGATAGGAGGGTGCTGCCCTGGTGCACTGTCATGGGTTCAATCCCCGGTCAGGGCACATACAAAAAGCAACCAATGAGTGCACAAGTAAGTGAAACAATGAGTTGATGCTTCTCTCTCTCCTTCTTTCTCTCCCTCCCTCTCTCAGATCAATGGAAAAAATGTTTTAATGTATAAAAGCGAAGACTTCAAACTTAAAGAGGCTTTCTCATTTGAATAAAGGAATCCTATCTTTTTGTTGAATTTTTGTTGCCTAAAAAACTTTAATTCATACACAAATTGCCAACCTAAGGAATTGGAGAGAAGATTTCACTATAGATTCTACAAATATTAAAAGGGATGATAAAGGAAATTTATGAACAACTTTATACCAAAACACTTGACATCTTAGATGATAGGGACAAATTCCTTGAAAGACAAACTATCAGAGCTCACTGAAGAACAAATAGATAACCTGTATAGCTATTAAAGAAATTGAGTTTATAGTTTAAAACCTTTCCACAAAGAAAACTCCAGGTCCAGATGACTTTACAGGTGAATTCTACTGAACTTGTAAGGAAGAAATAATACAAGTTCTATCCAAATTCCTTTGGAAATTAAAGTTTACTCCCAAGTAACACTTGAGGATAAAAATTACATTGAAATTAAAATTTTAAAAGTTTAGTTCAAGTTGAGATTAAAGACTGCACTATTAAGGAGAGAAAGATGTGTTTAATCCATTTTTAGTTATCGTTGTTTTTGGTAGTGATGGTGGTGGTATGTGTGTGTGTGTGTGTGCATGCGCTGTAAGGCAGCATCCCAGTTTTATTCTTTTGCATGTGGCTGTTCAATATTCCCAGCACCATTTTTTGAAAAGACTACCCTTTTCCCACTATATATTCTTGGCTCCTTTGTCATCAATTAATTGGCCAAATATATGTGGGTTTATTTCTGGGCTGTATATTCTGTTCCATTGATCTATTTGTTTTCATGCCAATACCATACTGTTTTAATTATTATAGCTTTGTGATAGAGTCTGAAATCAGGTAGCATGATATTTCAAACTTTGTTCTTTCTTAGGATTGCTTTGGCAATTCAGGTTATTTTATGGTTCCATGAAAATTTTACAATTTTTTTGTTCTAGTTCTGTAGGGGGTTAAAAGCCATTGGAATTTTAATAGGAATTGCATTATATCTGTAAATTACCTTGGGTAGTATGGACAGTTTAACAATATTAATTCTTTCAATCCATGAACATAAAATATTTTTCTATTTATTTGTGTCTTTTTCAATTTCTTTCATTAATGTTTTGTAGTTTTCAGTGTACAGGTCTTTCACCTACTTGGTTAAATTTTTGTGTGTGTGTGAAGTTGTAAAT
Organism: Rhynchonycteris naso; assembly: GCA_037038555.1. NCBI lineage: Eukaryota > Metazoa > Chordata > Mammalia > Chiroptera > Emballonuridae > Rhynchonycteris > Rhynchonycteris naso. The sequence continues at coordinate 42,226,062 of CM073004.1, read as the reverse complement.
GGGATTGTTTTCTTAATTTATCTTTCTGATAGTTTATTATTAATGTATAGAAATTCAACAGATTTTTACATATTGCTTTTTTATGCTGCCACTAGGCTATATTAGTGTATTAATTCTAACAATGTTTTTGATGGAGTCTTCAAGGTTCTCTGCATAAGTGACAGATTTACTTCCTTCTAGGATTGATTACTGATGTCTGACATAAACATGATGGGACAGTGGTAGTAATGTCTATTCCTAATCTATTATTCCTCTCTTTTAGAAATGAAGGCTCAGTAGAAAGAAATAAGATCATTAAGTGTGGGTTAGGGACAGAGTGTTGAATGTGATTATGGAGTCAGGTCAGGCTCAGAATCCAAGTGGTTATTTTTCTTTTGTTGTTTTTAATGATAATTCCCACTGCTGACTATATGCAAGAAAATTATACTCTTGGAGAATGTCTTTGAGAATGAATGCAAGTTGGCTCAACTTTCCTGGAAGACAATTTGACAATATGTAACAAAAAACCTTAATGGTGTTCACACCCTTTGACCTAAAAATTTGACTGCCATAAATTTATTGCAAAGATGTACAGGCAGACTCAGCAAAGGTTGTCCATGGCAAGTCTATTAGAATAAAATATTGGAAGCAACCTCAGGGTTTGCCTATAGGGGATTAGCTAGAAACAATATGCTAACCAATCAATGACCTGCTGTTATTTGAATATTAAAGAATAAGTATTCAAGACATATTATTGAGTGAAGAAAAAAACAAGTCTGAAAGTAATATTCAGTAAGTCTCATTTTCAATTTTTTAAAAAAGGAATTTATGCATATAAATATATACATGGAAAAAAAGGTCACAATAGGTATACCAAAATATTAACAGTTAATATTAAAGTGTTAATATTACCTGGTGGCAAAATTAAGAGTAATTTATATTTTCTTCCTTTTGCTAATCTAATTTTTCAAAATTTTCTATAAGTAATTCATATCTTTTCAAAGGAAAAGGATTTTAATAACAAGTACTTTTAATTAGGGTTGCCAGATAAAATACACCATGGGACATACTTATAGTCCAACATTATTCATTGTTTATCTGAAATTTAAATATGAGTGGGTATCCTGTACATTTATTTGATAAATCTGGCAAGCCCTACTTTTAATGCAAAGTTATCAAAGGAGAGATCAGGAGCTGGCTCCGGGTGTGCTAGTCCCTTTGAGGCTAAGAGAAGAATTGATTGTTTCAAGTCTTTTAAACCAGGAAATAGGATGTCAGTGAACTAAGAAAGATCGATTTGGGAACCACATAGTCCTTATCTCAAATCTGGACTCTGCCATCACCACCAGCCCTGTCCCTCCAGCCCCACTCACTGCTCCACAGTCTGGATATCCTAGGGCAAGTTACTTGTCTCCCTCGACCCTCAGGAGTAATGCTTTGCAAGGATCAAATGAGAGCAGGTGCAGGAAGGCACTTTGTAAATTGCCAACTGCCAAGCAGCACGTTATTATCATGTTAATAAATTATACACACAAGGACACATTGAATAGGAACAAAACATCCTGCAGACAACTGCAGAATTGTTCCTTGCAGCAGATTTTTGATGGCTGTCTAAACTCAAAACAACTCAAGGTTTGAGTCCCTCTGGGAGTAAGCCCATATATTAACATCTATCCAAATTGTTTTTACAATCCTATTTATAGATGCACTGATCATTAAATATTGTTGGAACACTTTGCTTGTCACAAGTCGGTTGTTAACATGCTTGGCGGGCAGTGTGTGATGAGTGGCTTGGAGGCAGCCTGCGTGGTGTACAAGTTTGGCAGCTCATAACTCCAGGCCCTCTCACCTTATCCTCACACTCTCCTCTCGGTCACCTTGGAAACTGCCCTATTCTAGATGCAGAGCACAGAATGCCCCAGCTGACATGGAATTAATCAGAAGCCGCCTTCTCTACTGGTCTCTGTTACTGAAATCCCGCCACAGCCTCTCAAGCCACTTCATGGAGGATCCATGTGGGGTTTCAAGGATCTTTCAGGGAAAATTAAGATGAAGTTTGGGGCCTGACCAGGCAGTGGCACAGTGGATAGAGTGTCGGACTGGGATGCAGAGGACCCAGGTGTGAAACCCCAAGGTCGTGCTGGCTTGAGCACGGGCTCGTCTGGTTTGAGCAAGGCTCACCAGCTTGAGCCCAAGGTTGCTGGCTTGAGCAAGGGGTCACTTGGTCTGCTGTAGCGCCCCCCCCCCAGTCAAGGCACATGTGATAAAGCAATCAATGAACAACTAAAGTGCCGCAACAAAGAATTGATGCTTCTCATCTCTCTCTCTTCCTGATTTCTCTCTCTCTCTCTCTCTCTCTCTCTCTCTCTCTCTCTCTCTGTCACACACACACATACACACAGAAGGTTTGGGGATGTTAAAAATGAAAAAATATAAAAAATGGGGGAGAGCCTGACCTGTGGTGGCGGAGTGGATAAAGCATTGACCTGCAATGCTGAGGTCGCCGGTTTGAAACCCTGCACTTGTCTGGTCAAGGCACATATGGGAGTTGATGCTTCCTGCTCCTCCCCCCCTTTCTCTCTCTCTCTCTCTCTCTCTCTCTCTCCCCTCTCTAAAATGAATAAATAAATAAAAATTTAAAAAAGAAAGAAAACTGAACATTTTTTTAAAAAATGGGGGAGAAAGAAATTAAGGGAGAAGGAAAGAGGAAAAAGGGAAGAAAGAAAATGAGATTATTATCCTGTTTTACAGATGAGGAAACTGAGGCCCAGAGGCGCAAGGTCACATAACCAGCAAGTGTCAAAGCTGAATTTCAAATCCAAGGGAAATAAAATCCGTGCAGGAGAAAACAATTCCCCTGATTCATGGAGGCGTTTTCTCAGTCTGCTGAGAGCTTGCTTCCAGCCATGTCCTTGAGTTGGCTCAAATGAACTCTCATAAAATTTTCCTGCAGGGATGGATGTTCCTGTGTTGGCAGGACTTTGAAGGTCCTTATGTGCCTGACTGGAAATTGAAATCTGATTGACTGTGGTTTTTTGGTTTCTATTTTTTTTTTTTTTAATTTTAAACAGAGAGACGAAGGGAGAGAGAGAGAGAGAGAGAGAGAGAGAGAGAGAGAGAGAGAGAAGCACTCATTTGTTGTTCCACTTAGTTATGTATTCATTGGTTGCTTCCCAAACGTGCCCTGACCTGGGGTCGAACCCACATGTTTTGGGATGATGTTCTAACCAACTGAGCTAACTGGCCAGGACCTGATTGACTTGTTTTAAATGCCAGTTTTTGTCCTCAATGACCATAGCAAACACATTTGTTTGTTTGTTTTTGTTTCTCTAATTTATTGCTTTTTAGAGAAAGAGAGAGAAACACCAATTTGTTGTTCCATTTATTCATGCCATCATTGGTTGATTCTTATACATGCCCTGACCTGGATGGAACCTGCAACCTTGGCATGTTGGGACGATGTTCTTACTAACTGAGCCACCCGGCCAGGGCCGCAAACACATTTTTGTTTGTTTATTTCTATTTCTGAATTAGTTCTCAAATGAGGAATTGCTGCTCAAGCAGAAGTTATCGGTGCTTGGTAGGCAGTACTGAGGTAAAATCAAGCTATTTTAGAGGCTGGGCCTCACCTATGTGGGCCCAGAATCTAGTCTTTTCAGTGTCCTTGTACAGATGGGGCTCATAGTTGCTGACTCATAATAATTAATCTCACAAAAAATTGAGGCATGAATCAGAATAATTGATTTTCTTATGAGACAGTCCTTTCTGTAATTGCGTTACTCAAGTTTCCTAAGTAGGCCCTTCCAGATATGGGAGTAAAAAGTGGATACACTTAAGAGCTTTTTCATCCAAGTGGTGGGAAACGCTTATGTCAGCTGTCTCCACTCACAACGAAGTAAAACATCTTTAAGGACTAGAGATGTCATATTTCCCTTATTCAATGTTAAAAGTGTGGTTAAGTGTAAAGTATATAGTGATTGTGTAATCACTATGCTGTACACCTGAAACCAATACCAAATAATACTGAAAGGAAACTGTAATTGAAAAAATAAAAATAAATGTGTTTTAGAATGACAAAAGGTATGATTAAATATTCTCAAACTCGAATAATTGTGACTAATAATAATAAAGACACCATTTATGGGATGAAAAAAGAAAAGAAAAGAATTCCCCAAGAAGACTAAGTTTTCCAGTGTCCAGAACAGTTCTTATGGGAATCAGACACTCTGGAAACTATGTCTCAAAAATTCAACTTGTTAGAGAGGTAGAATAGCAGATAAGAGACAGTGAGAGGCAGCCATCTGCAAGCCAGGAAGAGCACCCTCACCAAGAACCTAACCCTGATCTTGAATTTTCCAGGCTCCCAAATGTGTGAAAAAATGTCTGTTGTTTAAGGCACCTGATCTATGGTATTTTCTTACAGCAGCCTGAATAGACTAAGATGTACAGTAACTCTGTGTTTAACTTAGTGAGTAACTGCCAAACTATTTTCCATAGTGGCTGCTCTGTTTTCCATCCCCCCCCCATAATGTTTGAGGGAAGAATACTAGTGTGGAACCCCAGTGTCCTCAGCTATTTGAATCTTAGCTCTGCCACAGACTTAACTGAATGACCTCCTTGGATAACCTCTCTGGGTTTCAGTTTCTTATTAGTAAAATGGGGATGATTGAGCTGAGAAAGGATTACATAGATGACATATGAAAAGCATGTTGGGATGATGTTCTAAGCAACTGAGGAAATGTCAGTGGTTTCCTGGTGGGTGTGGAGAGAATCATAAAATCTCATTCTGGGACAGGTACAATAACATGATTTCCTGGATTATTATAGTAAGATTCCACATCGTGTGTCATGCACAAATGTCCCTATCAATGTTCACTGTGGGTTAATGGGGGCCAGAACCAACCCTGCTAGACATCAGGGTAGCATTTCCTAAGTATGTTCTTGGAAGCTTAGCTTTCATAGGGTATATATGAGTGTTATCAAGGAGAAAAGAATTCTGAGGTCAAATAACTTTGGGAAACACAGGTTAAATAACACCAAAGCAGGTTTCTCTTCTGCAGGACTTCTCAGAGCATTGAGCAGACTTTGAAATCTCTGATGAGAAGTGGAGTGGGCAGCATTTCCTAAACCTCTCGATCCTGGGAGACTTTCCCCAACTGGGAAGGCTGCATCGAGAAATAAGGCATCTGTCTACACAGCAAGGAAACCACATACAACAATCCTAAGTTGGCCTCAGCCTAGAGTTCTAAATACTCACCCCAAACCACTGCATTGGAGAAAGTCTCTTCTTTCTTGCTTCATTCAGAATGGCAACTTACGAACTACAGCCACCATCTCTGTAGTCTTTCTTAGAGTCTCTGCTCATCCCTGCTGTGTGAAGCCAACCTCCAAGTTCAGATTCAGGGTGTTAGATAATCTGAGGGTGAGAAAAGAGTGTCACCTTTTCAGCAGTAAGGAAACTAGCCCTCCCCATTCCTGTTGTGAAGCAGGCCCTGAACACAAGTGGGCAGAGTTAGATTTTTCTTCTCAGCCAAGTCTGTCAACTGCTGAGTGCAGTAAATTTTCAGAGAGCTGACTTTCTTGGATCCTGCAATTGCCCTTTGGTATGTTAGTGTAGTTAAAAAAAAAAATCCACTTTGGCTGGTTGGCTCAGTGGTAGAACATCAGCCCAACATGTGGAAGTTCCAGGTTCAATTCCCAGTCAGGGCACACTAGAACAGCGTCCATCTGCTTTTCCACCCTTCCTCATTCTCTGTCTCTCTCCCCCTCCCTCGGGCATGACTCATTCAAGCAAGTTGGTCCTGGGTGCTAACAATGGCACCAAAGCCTGGCCTCAGGCACTAAAATAGCTCGGTTGCCGAGCAATGGAGCAAAGGCCCTAGATGGACAGAGTATCACCCCCTAGTGGACTTGCTGGGTGGATCCTGGTTGGGGTGCACATGGGAGTTTGTCTCTCTGCCTCCCTATCTCTCACTTAATAATAAAAAATAAAAATAAATGTATATAGAAAACCCTAAAGTCTCAGTCAAAAAACTACTGGACCTTATAAATGAATTCAGCAAGGTGGCAGGATATAAAATTAATACGCAGAAATTAGAGGCATTTCTGTATACAAACAATGAACTGTCAGCAAAAGAACTTAAGGAAACAATCCCCTTCACTATTGCAGCCAAAAAAATAAAATACCTAGGAGTAAATTTAACCAAGGAGGTTAAGGACTTGTACTCAGAAAATTATAAAACATTGATAAAGGAAATCAAGGAAGATACAAACAAGTGGAAGCATATACCGTGCTCATGGCTAGGAAGAATAAACATCATTAAAATGTCTATACTACCCGCCTGACCTGTGGTGGCGTAGTGGATAAAGCGTTGACCTGGGAACACTGAGGTCGCCAGTTCAAAACCCTGCTCTGGTCAAGGCACATATGGGAGTTGATGCTTCTAGCTCCTCCCCCCTTTCTCTCTCTCTCTCTCTCTCTTTCACTCTGTGTCTCCTCTCTAAAATAAATAAATAAAAAGAAATTAAAAAGAAATTAAAATGTCTATACTACCCAAAGCAATTTATAAATTCAATGCAATACCAATTAAAATACCAATGACATACTTCAAAGATATAGAAAACATATTCCAAAAATTTATATGGAACTAAAAAAGAACACGAATAGCCTCAGCAATCTTAAAAAGAAAAAATAAAGCAGGAGGTATCACTCTTCCGGATATCAAGGTCTACTACAAGGCCATTATACTCAAGACAGCTTGGTACTGGCATAAGAACAGACACATTGATCAATGGAACAGAACAGAGGACCCAGAAATAAACCCGATGCTTTATGGACAACTGATATTTGACAAAGGAGGAAAGAACATACAATGGAGTAAAGACAGCCTCTCTAACAAATGGTGTTGGGAAAATTGGACATCTACCTGCAAAAAAATGAAACTAGACCATCAACTTACACCATTCACAAAAACAAATTCAAAATGGATAAAAGACTTAAACATAAGCCGTGAAACTATAAGCATCTTAGAAGAAAACATAGGCAACAAACTTTCCGACATCTGTAGCAGCAATATATTTGCTGACTTATCTCCATCGGCAAATGAAATAAAAGGCAAGATAAACAAATGGGACTATATCAAACTAAAAAGTTTTTGCACAGCTAAAGACAATAAGAACAGAATAAAAAGACAAACCACACAGCACATCGGATAAGGGGTTAATAACCAAAATTTATAAAGAACTTATAAAACTCAACACTAGGAAGACAAACAATCCAATCAAAAAATGGGCAAAAGAAATGAATAGAAATTTCTCCAAAGAGGACATACAGATGGCCAATAGGCATATGAAAAAATGCTCAACATCACTAATCATTAGAGAAATGCAAATTAAAACCACAATGAGATATCACCTCACACCAGTCAGAATGGCGCTCACGGCAAAACAACACAGAATAAGTGCTGGCGAGGATGTGGAGAAAAGGGAACCCTTCTGCACTGCTGGTGGGAATGCAGACTGGTGCAGTCACTGTGGAAAACAGTATGGAGATTCCTCAAAAAATTAAAAATCGAACTGCCTTTTGACCCAGCTATCCCACTTATAGGAATATACCCTAAGAACACCATAACACTGTTTGAAAAGAAGAAAAGCGCCCCCATGTTTGTGGCAGCATTGTTCACAATAGCGAAGATCTGGAAACAGCCCAAGTGTCCGTCAGAAGACGAGTGGATTAAAAAGCTATGGTACATATATACTATGGAATACTACTCGGCCATAAGAAATGATGACATCGGATCATTTACAACAAAATGGTGGTACCTTGATAACATTATACGAAGTGAAATAAGTAAATCAGAAAAAAAAAAAGTGAGAACAGCATGAATTCATACATAGGTGGGACATAAAAGTGAGACTATGAGACATGGACCAGAGTGTGGTAGTTACGGGGTGGGCGAAGGGAGGGGAGGGTGGGAAAGGGAGAAGGGTAAGGGCACAAGGAAAACCAGATAGAAGGTGACAGAGGACAATTTGACTTTGGGTGATGGGTATGCAACACAATTGAATGATAAGATAATCTGGAGATGTTTTCATTGTACATATGTACCCTGATTTATTGGTGTCACCACATTAAAGTTAATAAAAAAAAAAAAGAGAGAAAAAATAAAAATAAAAAATAAAATAAAAATAAAAATCCATGACTCAAATTTGGAGGCTATAACTAACAGATATAAGGAAAGGTTGGGATCTGGGTCAGACCAAAAACCTTATGGTTTCCTGAGACACAGGGGAAGGGGCTAGGGCATTGTTTCAGAAGACCTGACCTCCAAGTTCACAGGTAGTGTAAATTTAAATGAGTCCTACCCTTCTGTTGCCACTTCCTGAAATGGTGAACAATTCTATCTCAGATGGTGATCAAATAAAATGACTCTCACTTCATAAGCTTGCTGTGAATCATCTTTTATTCTCAGGGACACTGAGGAAACAGAGGTCTTTTCCTGGAATCTGTGGATGCAGAAGGGGCCGTGTACTAAACCTGACAAACTCAGGGGGGCGGGGGCTGACATGGTGGCCTTGTGAACTCAGAGACCTAAAGTAACCACTCAGGATGGTCTCAAATTGAAACTTTCTAACTAAAAGTAGTTCATGGTGGGTAGCCATGTCCTAGGCTGGTATTTTTCCAAAACAAAGGTCAATGTTGATCTTAACTGAACCTGTCTGTTGTCTTTTCTTGAATCCACAATAACATACCTTTGGAATATCAAAGTAATTTCCTTTCTTCCAGACTCCTCAAAGTCAGACCACCTCACCAGAGCAGAGACCACAAGTCCCCTCATTGTTATTAGTATCATGTTAACTGTTAAGAAATGTAAAAGAAGTTTGTGTCATTCCTTTTACTTTCTATCCAATCCCAGAGATTTCCCCGTCTGCTTTCTCCTGCCCCCCTAATCTATCATCACCAGTGAATTTCATAAAGCCTCCTTACTATCCCCCTTTGATTCTGATGTATAAAATAAGTGGTAAAACTACTATTGTCCAGAGCATTTTCTCAATCCCTTGAGATTTTGCTTCCCAGCAGTTTGGCTCAAATAAACACATAAAATTTCTTACAGGTTTGGACGTTTCTTCCATTGACAACTCTTTTAACTAGAATGAAGAAGAAAATTCCAGAATGATTCCAAGACATTTAGCACTGGAGCCAATGAATCTTTTTTGTTTTTATTTTATTGATTGATTGATTTTAGAGAGAGAGAGGAAGGGAGAGAGAAATATCAATTTGTTGTTCCTTTTATTTATACATTCATTGGTTGATTCTTATATGTGCCCTGACTGGGCATCAAACCTGCAACCTTGGAATATCTGGATGATGCTCTAACCATCTGAGATACCCGTCCAGGGCCCCAATGAATCTTTATTAAGTAAGCACCTACTATGTGGCAGGTACATATAGTCTAATAGCGAAAGAGAAGAGCTAGCTGCACACAAATGCATAAGGCTGGGATTAATCCTAGCCAGCCCTGGGACCACCAGCAGCTTGCCCCGACAGCCTGCTCAGCTACAGTTTGGGAAACTGAGTGATGCCTGCAATATAAGGAATCTGATCCTCCCAGTTCTTATCAACCCTGTCAGAAGGCTGCAACTGCAGCTGAGGCCCTTGGGAAGATTTGCTCAAGTATAAAGTTAGATATGGATTTGCTTTTCATCAACACACTTGAAGGGAGCAGGCACTGGAGAGCTCTGGGAGTAGGAGATGTGGGCCTTCCCCTGGTAATTCTGGAGTGAGTTGCATGCAGCTCAAATCTTTGCATGGCCCTTAATCTGAATTTTTTTGGTGGAGCCTAGAGGTGAGAGACGGGCAAGAGGCAGCCTGCTGTGGGGGGCTGGGGGTTAGCCACCTTGGCTTTACCTCTGACAGGCTGGGCGATCTCACCAGGTCATTTCCCCTTTCTGACCTTAGCTGCCTTGTCGGTAAAAAATGAGAAGGTTGTTTTAGATCTGTTGATTGGGAATGCTTTATTTTTTATTGCAGTAAAATCCACATAACATAAAATTTGTCATTACTGACATTCAGTACATTCCCAATGTTGTGCAACCATTACCACTATCTAATTCTAAGACATTTCATCAGCCCCCAAAGAAGTCCCATACCCACTGAGCAGTCACTCCCCACTACACCTCCCCTAGCCCCTGCCTGACAACCACTAATCTGCTTTCTGTCTCTATGAATGAATGGGCCCATTCTGGATAGTTTCTGTAAATGAAATCATACAAACACATGGCCTTTGTGACTGTCTTCTTTCACTTAGCTTAATGTTTTCAAGGTTCACCTATCAATACATATGAGTATGTACTTCATTCCTTTTTGTGGCTAAATGATATTCCAATGTAGAGATATACCACTTTTATCTATTTGTCAGTTAATGGACATTTGAGTTGTGGCCACCTTTTGGTTCTTGTATACAATATTTGTGTATAAGCATCTGCTTGAGTATCTGTTTTCAATTCTTCTGGGTATATATCCAGGAGTAGAATTGCAGGGTTGTATGGTGTTATAGATTGAATGTGTCCTTCCAAAATTTGTGTGTTGAAGCCCTGACCCCAATGTGATAATATTGGGAGGTAGGGCCTATGGAGGTAATTAGGTTTAAATGAGCTAATGAGAGTAGGGCCTCCATGATGGAATTAGAGTCCTTATAAGAAAAAGAACAGACCAGAGCTCTCCCACCCAACTCCATCCATACCCACCCATGTCAGGACACAGTGAGAAGTAGCCATCTGCAAGCCAGGAAGAAGGTTCTTACCAAGAGCTTAACCCTGATCTGATAACTTCTTAGCCTCCAGAACTGTGAGAAATAAGTGTCTGCTCTTTAAGTCACCTAGTCCCTGTATCTTGTTATAGCAGCCCAAGCAGAATAGAACATAGGGTAATTCTTTTTATTTGTCTTTCAAGTGAGAAGAGGGTAGATAGAGACTGACTCCCGCACGCACTCAATTGGGATCTACCTGGCAACCTTATCTGATGCACAAGTACTGAGCTATTTTTAGTGCCCGAGGCTGATGCTTGAACCAACCAAGCTATCCTCAGTGTCTGGGGGCCCATGCTTGAACCAACTGAGCCCCTGGCTGTGGTAGGGGAAGAAAGAGAGAGGGGGAAGATGGGGGGGGGAATTAAGCAGATGGTCACTTCTCCAGTGGGAGTTGAATCTGGGACATCCATACACTGGGCTGATGTTCTATCCACTGAGCAACTGGCCAGGGCCAGCAATTCTATATTTAATTTATTGAGGAACTGCCAAACTATTTTCCATAGTGGTTGCACTGTTTTCCACACCCACAATCAGTGTTTAAGGGTTCTATTTGCTCCTCATCCTTACCAACATGGGATTGTTTATAAGCAGGAAGGGCATTTTGTAATAAAACATTTTCTGAAGAAACAGTACTTGGAACCCTCTACATATAATAAAAGCAGATTAGAGAGATGCTGAGGTGAAGGTGATAGGACTTCTGAGGAGACTCCTAGGGTTCTAAGAAACACGGTTTGGAAACCACTTGTTCTAAGTAGGTTTGTTAGATTCTGCCTGATGTGGAATCTGAAGATCCCCTTCCCAGAGCCATTCTGGTCTCTGAAGTTTTGGCTCAAAGAGGACTTCCATCTCTGGTCCATGTTTTCAGGGAAGGTGCTCTTCAGGATGTGCTATGGGTCCCATCTATGGAAGAGTAATCTGGTTCTTGTTACAGTAAAAATTCTGCTATCCAACCCCATCCTTATAGAATGGGAATCTTTTTGTGGAGGAACCCTGGAATTAGTATTTTTTAAAGACTTTCCAGATGATTTTGATGCCTCCCAATTTGAAAATCACTGAACTGGACGGGACTGAGAGGTGAAGGGTAGGAGAGTAAATGCCTATGGTTGATGAGGCTAAAGAGCCACCATCTTGCTGAAATGTTTTCAGCTTTTTCAAAACTCTGCTCTTTATGTGGGAAGGAGTTAGATTTTGCTTTGGGATCCAAGTGCCAATTGGGGTCACCCTAAGGTCAGACTGGCTCCACCTTCTACCCACAGTACTGTGAACTTCAACTTTTATAACCCTCGGGAACTGTACACAGTGTTTAAGCATTTCCAAGTGCTGTTATTATCGTTTTTTTTTGTTGTTGTTTTTACAGATGGTTATTATGGTTATTGTTTGGAAATTTGAAAATATAGGAAATAAGTCATAAAGCAATGACTCTTTATGTGCATTTTCACAGCATTAAGCAATGCCTTTTTTGTGCTACAAATCAACATTATTTACTTTGGAAATCTTTCCCAGATTTCTGTTAACTCATTCACACAGTTTCTCCTCCCAGCCTCATGACTCAGTGAATTTTTCCCCAGCTGAGGCAGGGAAAAAGGCAAGTTGTCATATACAAACCCAGTCTAGCACACTGAACTGATAAGGATCACCCCAAACCCTCTACCCAGTTAAACCCCCAGATCGTGAGCTCCCTCTTCAGGCTCTCTGGGGACTCATCCAAGAATGAGTAGCTCCCCACCTGTTTTGGTTCTCCATTGCTATGTAACAAATCTTGCCAAAACTTAGCTGACTTCACACAACCACCATTTGATTAGTTGTCACCACTCTTTGGGTTGACTGAGCCCAATTGAAAAGCCTGTTCCATGGGGCTATAACCATCTGGGGGCTTACCTGGTCTGAAGAGTCCAAGCTGGCTCACTCCCATCAGCATAGTTGGTAGCTGTCTGTGGCTGTCAGCTGGGAGCTTGGCTGGGGCTGTTGGCTGAAATATCTACACATGGCCTCTGCACGTGGCTTGGGCTTCCCAAGCTATGGCAGCTGGGCTAGGAGAAGAAATAACCTCAGAGCAAGTGTTCCAAGAGGGAGGAAGTGGCTCAAAGCACTGATTTGGCATCAGACCCTAGCTCTAAGGCCTTGGATAAATTTCTTAATCTCTTGGAACCTAAGCTTTTTCATCTGTCAAATGAAGACAGTGCCTTCCTCATCAGACTAACATGAAGATGAAGTGAGACAAGCTACGTAAAACCTTTCCCACAGTGGACTGTGATCATGGACACACTGACATCTTATCCTGACAGCTAATCCTGAATGTGTGAATCCTAAATCTCTCCAGTCTTTCTTCCAGTCTCATACACATTCCTGAGTTGCCACCCCTGACTTGAAGAAAACGGGGAGGTTGCCCTCTTTAATGGGATCCTTTGGGACTATATGCAGAAATCAGAAACTATGACATGACTCTTTGGAATTTATCTTACAGAGGGGAAAAAAATCTTACAAGTGTTGAAAGGTATTTGTAGAAATTGTTTTTTATGCAATAGTGTGAATAACGTGTTATTAATAGCATGTTTCCAACCTAAATGTCTATCAATAGGGGATAGGATATGATGCAACCATATTCTACTGGGTATTAGTTGCTTTTAGGGTATCTAGCATTTGATCATCCTTCCTCTTGGGGGAGAATTCCAAGATAGGAAAGAAGTTCTTGTGCTTTCCACTACAAAAATGGGAAAGAGGCAGATATGCCCACCCCCTGCTCCCTGGAAGGTAGAGGACAGGCATGGGGGCTGAGTACAGCCAGCAAGATGCTGCTGCCTAAGGTTTTGCCTGCAAAGGCACAAAGATAGTTAGTAAATTTCGGGATTGCCATGTTGGCATGGAGCCTAGATGCCATCGTGTCTGGCGGAGCACAGCCACCTCAGTGACCTAGACTACTCACCTTGGAACTGTTTTGTGCAAGAGAACTATACTTCTACAGTTATTAAATCATTAAATTGGGCCTTCGTTGTTGTAGCAGCTAAGCTCACCCTAATCTTGGCAATTTGAGAACATGGCCACATGGGGTGGTAGACACGCAATACAGTGTACAGATAATGTGCTGTGAAATGAGGCACGTGAAATCCATATAATTTTGTTAACCAGTATCACCCTGATAAATTCAATAAAAAGGAAAAAAATAAAGAACATGGCCACAAATTCTTTAATATTCTTCCCATTGAGAAGTACAGTCTATGTCCACTCCCCTGAATTGGGGCAAGCTTATGACTACTTTGATCAATGGACTACGGTGGAAGTGACTTCTAAGGGGAGGTCATGAAAGGAACGCAGCTTCCTCCCTGCTTACTGGAACACTAGCTCTTGGCACACTGAGCTACCTTGTAAGAAGTCAGACTATCCAGACGCTGCCCCACGGCAAGGAAACCCAGGCCACATGGGGAGGACATGTATGAGCCCTCTGGCCAAGAGTCCCAGCTCAGTGCAAAGTTCACAACATCCCAGCCCACTCTCCAAACATGTGAATGAAGAAGCCTTCAGTTAATTCCATTACCCCAATCCCACCCTAGCCATTAACCTCACTCCTATCTTGAGTTTTCCCAACCAAGGTCCCAGATGTTGTGGCACCATTCCTGCTGGGCCATTAGAATTCCCGACCCACAGAATTTATGAGCCCATTAAAAAGTGGTGGTTTTATTCCAATAAGTTGTGTGGCTTGTTACACTTGTAGATCATGGAATGCTACGCTGACACATAATATATCCTCTGAGCTATTCAATACCCTTCCAGAAAATTCTTCTTGGCTGATTGAGTTATATAACTAGAGTTGGTTTCTATTGTTGTAATCAAGAATCATGGCAATGAAACACTACATAACCCTTAAACTGCTGTAGCTCAACATAAACTGTCATGAAAAAATGTTTATGATGCAGTTTTAAGTGAAAATAAATGGCAGGTACTAAAACAGTAAGTAGAGAATTGTTTTATTTTTGTAAACTAAAATCATTACTTTTACATAGAATAAATTCTAGGATGCTGTGTACCAAAATTATACAGTATTGTCTTCAGGTACTAGAATTATAGGTTTTTTTCTTTGTGATTAACTATGTTTCCTTATTTTTTAAAATAATGAACATCATTGCACAATGACTTGTACAGTGTTTAAAAATTATTATTCTATTTTATTTTTTTACAGAGACAGAGTCATAGATAGGGACAGACGGGAACGAAGAGAGATGAGAAGCATCAATCATCAGTTTTTCGTTGCAACACCTTAGTTGTTCACTGATTGCTTTCTCACATGTGCCTTGACTGCGGGCCTTCAGCAGACCGAGCAACCCCTTGCTCAAGGGAGCAACCTTGGGTCCAAACTGGTGAGCTTTTGCTCAAACCAGATGAGCCCGTGCTCAAGCTGGCTACCTCGGGGTCTCGAACCTGGGTCTTCCGCATCCCAGTCTGACACTCTATCCACTGTGCCACCGCCTGGTCAGGCCAAAAAAGGAAAAACAATTTTTTTAAAATAAAACCAGAGCCTGACCTGTGGTGGCGCAGTGGATAAAGTAATGAGCTGGGAACACTGAGGTCGCCAGTTCAAAACCCTGCACTGGTCTGGTCAAGGCACATATGGGAGTTGATGCTTCCAGCTCCTCCCCCCTTTCTCTCTCTCTCTCTCACTCTGTGTATCCTCTCTAAAATGAATAAAATAAAAAGAAATTTAAAATAAAACCAGAGTTATAATTCCAGAAATTTGAGAACGCCTGGAATTCCTCTTCACCTCTGGGAATTTTGTACATTCCCCAATGAGAGACCCCAAAGAGCAATCTTTAGGAAATTGGTTGCCCCCTTAGGGAGGGAGTGCAGTAAACCCAGTTAGTTCCTTCCCTTCCTATAAGCATATGCTGTTCCTCACATCTGGAAGTAGAGCTCATTTCCCCTTTCTGAAATATGGGCAGTTCCTGTGACTGCTTTGGCCACCAGAAGGCAACAAAAGGTGTTTGAGAACTTCCAGTCTCAAGCCTTAGGAAGACCAGAAGCTTCTGTCTCCTTCCTTTTACATTCTTGTTCTTGGGGCATTTCCTCTTTGAACTTAGCCCCAGCCTTGTGGAGAGGTCACAAGGAGGAGAACCAAGGTTCTCCTTGGCAAGCTCAGCTGGGCTCATAGCCAACAGCCAGCACCAATGGCCAGCCACGTGACTGAGCCCTGTGGGGTTCCAGGCCAGTGGGGAGCCAGATGACTACTGCTCCACCAACATCATGTGAGGCTGAAGAACCCCTGTTCAGTTGAGCCCTGTTAACCCCCAGACTCATGAGAGGTACTAAAATGATAGCTGTTTTTCACCACTAGATTTTGAGGTAAAATAGAAGCCAGCTTCCAAGATGACTCCTCCTGACAGTCACACCCTTTTATAGTCCCTTTGCACCTCATACCAGCCGGGTATGTGTGACTAAGTAACACAGCAAAAGTGATACATGCTATATTACTTCCAAGATTAGGCTACGAAAGACCTAGTTGCTTCTGTCTTGGTCCCTCACATATTACCCTTCTGGTTGTGAGCAGCCCCAAGGAGTTCACGTAGAATAACCAACTTGTCACTGGGTTGCTCAGGACTTTCCTGGTTTTAGACTGATAGTCTCACATCCTGAAAACCCCCTCAGTCCTGGGCAAACCAGGATGGTCCACCAACGTAAGTATGATGAGAAACTGAGACCTTTGGACAACAGTGAGCAATAAACTGAGGCCTCCTACCAACAGCCGCATGAGGGAGCCGTCGTGGAAGCCAGCCCTCCAGCCCCAGTCAAATGATGAGATGATGGAACCTCAGCTGACAGCTTGCCTGCAACCTCATTAAAGACCCTGATCCAGAACCCCAGGTTTCTGACCCCTGAGATAATAAATCTTAGTTATTTTTAAGCTACAGTACTAAAATTAGGGTAATTTGTTAAACAGCAACAGGTCGTGTATACAGGTGGTTTGTATAATAACCTAACAGATAACAGAAATGAGGAACATGAACAGATCCAGGAAAGAACAGCTGTGATGATCTTTCTGTTTGGGGATTTCTTTTCCTTTCCCAAAAATCAACCGGAGGGAATTCTGCTTTTAGAGTTCCTGAAGAGCAGAGCTGGGCAGGGCCACTGACTGCTGCTGGGTGACCTCATTGCAACTCTAATTGTTTCCCAAGCTTTAACAGTATATCTCTGGGGCTCACAGAAGGCCCTCCACCTCTGTTTCCAAATCGCTCTCTGAGGCTGCCCTGATTTCCCTGTGGGCCGGAAGTGCTTACCTAGGCTGCTTAAACAGCCTTCTCTGCTAGAAAGCATCCCCTGAACTCTGACAACCAGGATATCTGGGTGCAGAGAACAAGAGCTTCAGGGTGGCACACACGCAGAGCCCCCAGCATGCTCAAGGGCAGGCTGCCGTGTACACCCAGGGACCCAGAGACCTGTAGCAAAGTAGATGATTATACAAGTAACCATGCAATCCACTGTTAGTTTCTTGGAACTGTTTTAACAAACTCCCACAAACTGGGTAGCTTAAAATAACAGAAATTTATTCTGTGCTAGAGGCTAAAAGTCCAAAATTAAGGTGTCAGTAGGGTTGGTTCCTTCTGAGGGCTATGAGGGAATCTCTTCCAAGCCTTCCCTAGTTTCTGGTGGTTTTCTGGTAGACTTTGGCATTCCTCGACTTGTTGATGCATCACCCCGACCTCTGCATCCACATTCATATGGCATTCTCCCTATGCGTATGTCTCTGAGTCCAAATTTTCCATACTGATTACTTCATCTTAAGCTGATCATCTGCAAGATCTCATTTCTAAATAAGTCATATTCACAGACACTAGGAGTTAGGATTTCAACATCTTTTGGAGGGAGACACAATTCAACCCATAAAACTAAGCATTTAGTAAAAACAGCCATTAAATTCCAGGCATTCACCATGATAGTCATTTTATAAACATTTTTCCTAATCCTCACAAAGATTTCCCACCCTGGCTGTGCAGGTCAGTTGGTTAGAGTGTTGTCCCCGATACTCAGAGATTGTGGGTTAATCCTTGGTCACATACAAGAATCAACCGAAGAATGCATAAATAAGTTGAACAACAAGTCAATGATTCTCTCTCTTTCCCTTCCTCTCTCTCTAAAATCGATATAAATGTTTTAAAGCAAAACAACAAAGATTTCCCAATATTACACCTGTAGTAACTGAGGTTCAGAAAGATTACAGATCTTATGCTTATATAGCTAGAAAATATAGGCTCTAGAATCAGATAGCCTAGCTTCACCACTTAGCTGGGAGGCCTTGGGCAAGTTAATTAACCTCTCTCTACCTCTGTCTCTTCATTTGTAAAATGAGGATAATCCTCCATCCATACTGAGTTTTGGCAAGAATTTTGGCACACAGTAATTACTGAACTCATGGTAGCTGTTAATATAAATAGTGGAGTAAAAAAAATTTTTTTATTCAGTGAGAGGCAGGGAGGCAGAGATACAGAGTCCCACATGCGCCCCAACCGGGATCCACTCAGCAAGCACCCTACTGGGTGATGCTCTGCCCATCTGGGGCCATTGCTTTGTTGCTCGGCAACTAAGCTATTTTTAGCACCTGAGGGGAGGCCACAGAGCCATCCTCAGTGCCTGGGGGCAACTTTGCTCAAACCAATCAAGCCACAGCTACAGAAAGGGAAGAGAGATAGAAGGGGAGGGAGAGAGGTGGAGAAGCAGATGGTAGCTTCTCCTGTGTCCTCTGACTGGTAGTCAAACCCAGGACTTCCACATGCCAGACTGATGCTCTACCACTGATCCAACTAGCCAGGGCCAAGATCTGTTCATGTATGTGCCCTGACCAGGGATCATACCAGCAACCTCTGTGCTTCAGGACGACACTAACCAGCGGAGCTATCCAGTCAGAGCTAGTTAACATTTTAAAAATAAGTTTCAATTAAGAATTTTGCTTCTTTTGCAAAACCAAAGACTCTGGCTAGGTGTCTCTGATCGCTGGGTGGTAACTGAACCGCAGTTGCCTAGTGGCTGTCTCCAAGTTGATTATTTTTATACCCAGACTACTTGACGAATTTACCTTCCCTCTTTGACCCCATTAAGAATTTGAGTTTTTAACTAAGGTCAACTGAGACCTCCCCTTTGCCTATTAAATAAAATACATCTGACCTCACCATGGCATTCAAAAATACAGTATGGCTTATTCACTTACCACCCATGAAGATACTTCATTTCAAATTTATTTATACCTTCATCCCCAGACAGGTCCCTTATTTCCCCAGTCATGTCTTTGCTTGTGCTTCTTTATTTCTTCTAAGTTGGCTTTCATCCCAACTTGCTTGGAACTCTTCCACACTCATTAAGACCCATAGGGTTGCCTGGCCAAGCGGTGGCGCAGTGGATAGAGCATCGGACTGGGATGCAGAGGACCCAGGTTCAAGACCCCAAGGTTGCCAGCTTCAGCGCGGGCCCATCTGGCTTAAGCTAAAGCTCGTCAGCTTGGACCCAAGGTCGCTGGCTCCAGCAAGGGGTTGCTCGGTCTGCTGAAGGCCCACGGTCAAGGCACATATAAGAAAGCAATCAATGAACAACTAAGGTGTTGCAACGAAAAAGTGATGATTGATGCTTCTCATCTCTCTCCATTCCTGTCTGTCTTCCCTATCTGTCCCTCTCTCTGACTCTCTCTCTCTGTCCCTGTAAAAAAAAAAAAAAAAAAAGGACCCATAGGGTTCCTGACTTGTTGGCTCAACAGTAGAGGGTTGGCCCAGAGTGTGGAAGTCCCAGGTTCGATTCCCAGTCAGGGTACACAGGAGAAGCAGCCATCTGCTTCTCCATCCCTCCCCCTTTTCTCTCTTTCTCTCTTCCTCTCCCACAACCATGGTTCAAGACAGTTGGCCCTAGGCACTGAAGATGGCTACATGGCCACACCTCAGGTGCTGAAATAGCTTGGTTGCCAAGCAATGGAGCAGCAGCCCAGATGGGCAGAGCATCATACCCTAGTGGGCTTGCTGGCTGAATCCCAGTCAGGGTGTATACAGGAGTCTGTCTCTCTGCCTCCTTGCCTCTTACTTAATAAAAATGAAATAAAATAATAATAATAAAATATATGCATAGGAAGGCCTCCTCAGAACCTCCCAAACAGTGCACTTCCTTTAATTTGAGGGCCCAAAGCACTTGTTATTCGGAACTACATGTTCTGGACTTTCACAGCTTCCCACACTTGCATACTGTAATTTCTCTTCCTGTGATTCACCTCCTTCCTGGTCAACTGTTCCAAGTAAGCCCAGCCTTCCAGCCATCTCATCAAGGCCCTAAACCTGTGAATGAGAAAGCCATCTTGACCCTCCAGACCAGCCTAGTCACCACATAGATACCACGGAGTGGCCTCAGTTCATGCCACATGGAGCCGAATAATTGACTGGCTGAGACTTGTGCAAAATGCCCAACTTTTGTGATGAACCTGAGATATAATAACAAGATTGTTGTTTTAAGCCAGTAAGTTTTAGGCCAGTTTGTTACATAGCAATAGATAACTGAAACAGTTGGAAAAGTAAAAACAGTCTTTAATCTTATTAGTGATTTTCTTCAAGTCTTTTTTTTTTTTTTTTTTTTAATGTTTAGTTTATTGATTTTAGAGAGAGGGGAAGGGAAAGAGGAAAGAGAGACAGGAACATCAATCTGTTCCTCTATGTGCCCTGACTGGGGATCAGACCGGCAACCTCTGCACTTTAGGATGATGCTCTAACCAACCAAGCTGTCTGGCCAGGGCATTATTTTCTTCAATTTTTTTTTTTTTTTTAACAAAATGAGATGTAGGTATAATATCACAACTTAGAAAAGTAGAAGTGACCTAATTTCATTGAGCTCCTAATTTAATTTCTGCTTGATACTTTCACACGCATTATGTTATCTAATATTCAAAACTATCCAGTTTGTATCATTATCTACATTTTTAATAAGAAGAAACCAACGCCTTGAGAAGTTAAGTAACTTGCAGATGATTGTACAGCTTCTGAGTGGGGGACATAGAACTGAGAACCCAGCCAGGTCTATCCAGCTAGAAAACCCATGTTTTTGTCACCACCTCACATGCCCACACCACCTCTCTTGGCTCAGGCAGTGGCCTACATTCCACTTAATGTGATTTTGTATGTGGTTTTTCACGTTGCTGCAAAACCTTCAAAACCTTCCTTTTAAATGGCACCATATTATTCCAACTATATAGTTTACATACCATTCCCTATTGTGGAGTATTTACATTCATTCCAAATCTTTTTGCCATTAAGAGGAATTCTGACAGTTGTATCATGCAGGTAAGAGTAGGAATAAGGGTCCTGGCCACGTAGCTCAGTTGGTTAGAGCATCTTCCCAATATGCCAAGGTTTTGGGTTCAGTCTCTGGTTAGGGTACATACAAGAATTAACCAATGAACACATAAATGAATGGAACAACAAACTGATGTTTCTGTGTCTCTCCTTTTCTATCTCTCTCTCTAAAATCAATCAATAATTTTATTTTAGTGAGAGGAGGGGAGGCAGAGAGACTCCCGCATGTACCCCAACCAGGATCCATCCAGCAAGCCCACTAGATTATGTTGCTCTGCCCATCTGGGGCTGTTGCTCTGTTGCTCAGCAACCAAACCATTTTTTTTTAGCATCTGAGGAAAAGGCCAAGGAGCCATCCTTGGCACCTGAGGCCACCTCACTCAAACCAATTGAGCCATGGCTGCTGTAAGGAAAGAGAGGGAGCAGGGGGAGGGACGGAGAAGCAGATGGTTGCTTCTCCTGTGTGTCCTGACCAGGAATTGAACCCAGAACATCCACACACCGGGCCGACACTCTACCACTAAGCCAACCTGACAGGGCCAAATAAAAATATTTTTAAAAAGAGTAGGAATGGCCTGACCAGGCGGTGGCGCAGTGGATAGTGCATCGGACTGGGATGCAGAAGACCCCGGTTCGAGACCTTGAGGTCGCCAGCTTGAGTGCGGGCTCATCTGGCTTGAGCAAAAGCTCGCCAGCTTGGACCCAAGGTTGCTGGCTCCAGCAAGGGGTGACTCAGTCTGCTGAAGGCCCGCGGTCGAGGCACATGTAAGAAAGTAATCAATGAACAACTATGGTGTCACAATGGCAATGAAAAACTAATGATTGATGCTTCTCATCTCTCTCTGTTCCTGTCTGTCTATCCCTATCTCTCTCTCTCTTTCTCTCTCTGTCCCTGTAAAAAAAAAAAAAAAAAAAAAGAAATAAGGGAGTGGTGGGCCATTCTTGGGGTTTCTTGGGCATTACCAATAATTTCATCTTCAGTAATCCTTCAGCTCCCTACCCACACACCTTCCCTATCCACCCTGTCTGTCTTAATGAGCCTGGTTACACAGTCACCTAAGGAGAAAGTCACGTAGCAGGTGGAGCAAAGAAAGGGGAAAAGAAATTCTCCTGGAACTCACACCTATTAAGGCCAGATGAGTTCATTACCTTTTAACAATTTAATACAAAAGTTATCCATCCTAAATAGCTTTGACAGCTGGAAAAATTAAGATTACATCAGGACTCTTGTTAGTTTTGAAAAGATTATAAATTATCTTACTTCAAAAGGGCCAAGTGAAAGGTTTTTAAGTTCTGTTAAGAATTTTAGCCTTTATCATGAGAGCAACAGGTACCCATTAAATGGTTTTAAACAGAAACAGAGTAGTGATGACCTGAGCTGATCTTTTTGATTTAGAAAGAACAGCCTGGCTTGGAAGGAAGTAGGATTTAATGATTAATGGAATAGAGGGTGGGGGACAGAGAGGACTCCAGTATGACCCTAGGATTTCCCCAGAATAGCTGGGTGGGTAGGATGAAAAGCAGAAGGGAAGAGAATGACAGGACAGTAGTTTTAGTTTGGACCAGGTGAGCTAGGGGTGACTGAGGGCAGGGCCTGCGGCAGATGGACTTCCACATGCTCTTCCCCAGGTCTCCTGCTGGCTGGCTAGGGACTCAGGCCCAGGAGGGAGGGCCATATAGGCCAGGCCCGTCCATGGAATTGGGAGGGTTCTATTAAAGCTGGCCCAGCAGGAGAACTGGGGAAGACCAGAAGTAATTTTAGCCCAAAAGACATCTTTGCATCAGTGGATGAGATAAAAGTTTCCTCTGATATCATCTGGGAAAATGTTAGAAAGCTCTGTCCTTAACTTGCCCCCGTCTCTACCTCCAAAAGCAACTTTCCAGAGCCTCTGGGGGTTCAGTTTTTGTTCTTTTGTTATCTTTCATTGCCTTTTACTTTCCTACCAGTATTTTTCCTTTTGCCTGAAGCCTTTAGATAAGATAAAGTATGTAAAAATAAACCTATGAAACACTAAGCCTTCACATCTTTTTATTTTTTTTAAACTTTATTCATTTTAGAGAGGAGAGAGAGAATTGGGGAGGAGGAGAAAGCATCAACTCCCACGTATGTCTTGACTAGGCAAGCCCAGGATTGCAAACTGCCAACCTCAGTGTTCCAGGTTGACACTTTATCCACTGAGCCCCCACAGGGCAGGCCCCTTCACCTCTTCTTTCAAAACACATCCAGAGTCCACCAAATCTTCAGAGGGGCCTGAGTCTGGTGGATGGAGCCAGATGGGGCAAAGTGGGCAGGTCTGGGAGAAGAGCCCAAAGGAAGTAAAGGAAGGAGCCAACCCAGACAGGGGACTCTGGGGACAGCGTTTGCAGTGAACTGAGCCGAAAGCACAGAAGTCCTTAGGACCTCAGAAGGATAGTAAAGTCTACCTGCATACATAGAGTCAGCTCTATCTAACAGAGGCTGGTCAGGATAGACCAGATGCCAGGTAAATTTTTTTGGGAGATGGTCTTCAGAACCAACATTCACCAGCTGCCCAGATAGCAAAAAATCATACTTCCTGAAATCTCTTGATGTTGATTCCATTTGTAGAGCAGTCAAACCACCCTACAAGCGCTATTCACAACAGAAGCACTTTCTGCCAGGTAATTTTTTAAAATTCATTCTTTTTATTTTAATTGATTTAGAAAATGGAGACAGAACTATCTCTCTGTTTCTGTGTTGTTGCAAAGCACCCAGTCCACAATTCTGTGGGTTTTCATAGAGACACCAAGTCCAGATAAATTTTGAAGAGTTTTATTAAAGGAAGAAATTTATTAAATATGTGGGCCACATATAGCTTACACGGGAAGTCCCAAATTGTGTGCGCCTATAATATTCTAGGGGCTGGTTATATACCTGTAATTATACATGGGCGGGGAAGAAGCCTGACATCACAGCATAAAATTATAACCTTTGTTTTCACCTACACAGGTTTAGGAAAAGAATGAGGGGGGGATGGGACACAATTCATTAGCAAGTTTATAACATCTGTCTATAGCAGTGGTTCTTAACCTGGGTTCTATCAAACCCTAGGGGTTCGATGAGTCGGTCTCAGGGGTTCGGAGAAGC
This sequence comes from Rhynchonycteris naso, assembly GCA_037038555.1. Taxonomy (NCBI): domain Eukaryota; kingdom Metazoa; phylum Chordata; class Mammalia; order Chiroptera; family Emballonuridae; genus Rhynchonycteris; species Rhynchonycteris naso. Next base: position 42,201,868 of record CM073004.1, on the reverse strand, counting down.
CTCTGCCGCAAAGGCCAGAATAAAGTAATACCGTAATTTGTTGTGAGTTCATGCACTTTGTTGGTTTTGTTCTTTGAGCAAGGTGATGTTCATGCACGGCTCATTTTGTGCACCAGTAAAAACACATATACCTATGTCTTGAATTTGGAAAAAAAAATCATATTTTATTTATCACTAAAGAAGGGTTCGGTGAATGCGCATATGAAACTGGTGGGTTCAGTACCTCAAAAAAGGTGAAGAACCACTGGTCTATAGGATTCATAAAAAGATGTGTCTACACATTAAAACTTACAGGGTAACACAAGGATAAAAATGTCACTTCACATATTAAAAGACATTCCTATATTTTTTAGTGTTCATTTGCTATTCCTTTGTCCAGAGATACATACATTAACTACATGCTTTCAGGAGGGGAGAGGTAGTTTCTCCATGGGGACAAATGCCTGTAAATGGCCCATTAATATAAGAAAAGGTTTAATTTAATCTTTCTCTCCCTGCACCTGGCTAGCTATTCATCTATTTCCTTACAGGTGTGGGGGAAGGTCAGAGAATGCAAATCTCCTTCCCTTCTGCATTTACAATATAATGCTATCGGCCATCTTGGTTTTATGCTGATCACACAAGTACAAAGATCATTTACAAAATCTCTCTGCAAGCCTAGCCCAAATTAATAAAATGTTCTTTAAGCTTCCTAAAAATATATATATATTTTTTACAGGGACAGAGAGAGAGAGTCAGAGAGAGGGATACATAAGGACAGACAGGAACAGAGAGAGGTGAGAAGCATCAATCATTAGTTTTTCATTGCCGTCACAATACCTTAATTGTTCATTGATTGCTTTCTCTCATGTGACTTGACGGCAGGCCTTTAGCAGACTGAGCAACCCTTTGCTAGAGCCAGCAACCTTGGGTCAAAAGCTGGCGAGCTTTTGCTCAAGCCAAATGGGCCCGTGCTCAAGCTGGCGAGCTCGAGGTCTCGAACCTGGGTCTTCCGCATCCCAGTCCAACGCTCTATCCACTGCGCCACCGCCTGGTCAGGCGAGTTTCCTAAAATATTAATATTAACTTTGTAGCTTTTGGTACCTTACAACAATCCCCACTGGTTCTATTTCCTAAGTCAAATCCTTGACTTAATTCACTGAAGAGCATAAGGCTGTTGTCTAGGAATACAAACTTATAACATGTAACAGATATTTAACAGTGTTAATAGCAATACAGTTCACTAAAGAAACAAATATTACTAATTGATTCTCTATAAATTGTACAAGCCTTTTTCAATTTACGTAAAACTAACTGGCTTTTATAAATGTTCTTTTTTTTTTTTTTTTTTTTACAGAGACAGAGAGAGAGTCAGATAGAGGGATAGACAGACAGGAACGAAGAGAAATGAGAAGCATTAATCATCAGTTTTTCGTTGCGACACCTTAGTTGTTCATTGATTGCTTTCTCATATGTGCCTTGACCGTGGGCCTTCAGCAGACCGAGTGACCCCTTGCTGGAGCCAGCGAGGAGCAAACTTGGACTCAAGCTGGTGAGCCTTGCTCAAACCATATAAGCCCGCGCTCAAGTTGGCGACCTCAGGGTCTTGAACCTGGGTCTTCCGCATCCCAGTCCGACGCTCTATTTACTGCACCACCACCTGGTCAGGCAAAACTAACTGGCTTTTATAATAATTTACTTTTAGTCAGAACTCTTAATTTTAAAACTTTTAACCTTTGTGACAATTAACTTGACTTTCTTTTTACCCTAGTTTCCCCTTTCCCAAAGTCTGATTAAAAAGAGTCTTAAGTGAGTTTCTTCATACATTCGCCATATGCAGACCAACCAGTTTCTGGTTTGTGGTTGGAGTAAGGCACGCCATTTCTCTACCTTAGCAGCAGTGGGAGTGGTCAGGATCACGGTGTGTGGACCCGTCCACGTGGGAGTCAGTCCTTGGGTGATGTACTTGGTCTCCTGATAATGCTGGAAGTGCCTCTTCAACAGTCTTTGAACAGTTTGCTGAGTAACCTGTAAATCCTGCAACTACTTAAGGAACGGGTGGTTACATTTCTTTTACTATTTGATTCATGTAATTTATTTGCCCTGAACCTTTGGGTACCTGTGGGTACAATGTAACTTCAAATTAGTTTCTAATTAATATTGGGTTCCTTTCCTACTAGCTTTGAAACTGTGGACACAAATGCAGGCACAACACTAGAATGGGCAAGCTAAACCTGGAAAGAATTTTATATAGTAACTTTCTAATAATTGTCATCGTGCCCTATTTTTAGAAGGAAAAACTCTTATTTACTTGTCAATTATTTTATTAAAGTCCATTTTTAGATATTCCTAAATGTTTACCTGAGAAAATTCCTTTCTTCCCTGTTTTTAAATATTTTCTAATTGGTTTTGAATAAACCTTTGGCAATAAGGGTCCTAAAACCCCACTGGCTTTGGATAGCATCTATTCATTTGAATTACTATGTTCCAATTTTGAGGCAGACTGAAAGAATATACAATTAACAATAAAATTCAAATAGCTAATGTTAACAAATACTATAATAAGTGTCTTAATACAATAAAGTGACTAAAGCCTACTAGATTATTAAACAAAAATAAAATTCTAACTATTATAACAGGGTCCAAAATAAAATTCTTACAGTTACAAATGTTCTTAACATGTTAACATAATTTTCACTAAAACTATGTTGACACTATTGCTGCTTTATATTATTTACATATGTAGCCTCATTTCTATTTTAGTCTGAGAAATGTCCTAAAGAGCATGAGTCATACATATTCAGGAAAAGTCTACAAGGCACTGAAGTTGTACTTACATTCTACACTCTGTAGCTAGAGTCTAAGTCCTAATGATTAATGTTTCTAGCTGGAATTAGGAGCAGGTCCCAGCCTACAATAGGCATGGGGCATTGAGACAAGAAGAATAAAGGAGACACTATACATTAAACAGAGTAACAGAAATTAGACTGTTAATACCCACAGTAGAGATCTTCGTGGGATAAGTAAAACTCAAATATTTAGGCAAGGCATAGTAAATGGCCCTCGTGTTTACAAGAAATGAGATCAGTTTACCTGCTACTTGGAAGAAATTCCCTAGGCTCATAAAAGGTGTCGTGAGATGAGGCCAACGGCATTGGGCATCTTGTCAGCTTGGACCCAAGGTCGCTGGCTCCAGGAAGGGGTGGTTCGGTCTGCTGAAGGCCTGCGGTCAAGACACATGTAAGAAAGCAATCAATGAACAACTAAGGTGTTGCGATGGCAACGAAAAACTGATGATTGATGCTTCTCACCTCTCTCCATTCCTGTCTGTCTGTCCCTGTCTATCCCTCTCTCTGACTCTCTCTATGGCCCTGTAAAAAAAAAAAAATTAAAAAAAAAAAGAGTTAACAAAAGGCCTACACATTTTAACATGGAAAATACTTTTTTTCATACAATACTGGGGGAACAATAAGTCATTACTCCTAACCCAGTGGTAGGAAAACCTATTAGTTAATAGAGCCAATTATTAACAGTACAATAACTGAATTTTCTTTAAGAGGCAAATTTTAAATTTGAACTATATATGTAGGCACCTTCCCTATTGAGGCAGCGCCCACATTTGGCGCTCCGTTTGAGAGCTATACCTAAGAGGGCAAAAAGGCCTGTGTGGCCCGTGAATGTTTGCCAATGGCAATTTGCCAACCAGGGTTCTTAGGAAGAGGCGGATGAAGAAGAGGCATCCTATGTGCCTGTCCCTCTTTGCACAACCCGAGGGCTGACTGAATCCTAGCCTGGCCAAGTGCAGGATGGCAGCAGTGGCGAGGCTCCAGGCTCAGTCCCAAAGAAGCACTCATCCTTTCCAGGACTCCCGTTCCGGATTAGGGACACGGCTGCCATGGGACAGGGGGCGCGAACGGGCGGGCGTTTGGACCCAGCATTTCCAAAAACCAAGCTGACGTTCATTCCCTCCCCGGCAGCTGTTTAGCTTTATTTCTTACAATAAAAGCAGCAAATAAAAATACAATTTTTATAAATTTACCTTCCTAACAGTGGGCTACTTTAGCCTATATGAGGTTTCCAATTTTTCCCACAATTCCCTGAAAATTGTTTTTACAATTTTTACTATTTTGGCTAATGCAGTGGGTCTCCCTTATGAACTCCACGCTTTCTACATAACTGAGAGACTTGGAGGAGAGCCTAACATCCCCTCGGCCTGCAAGAGTGTTGGAACCTTTCCCTCATTTTTATACCAGTGGAGGGCCAAACCACTATCCCCAACTGTAAAGCCAGTGGCCAAGGCCACTATCACAGCAGCCTGGCTCATGCAGGTTCGCATTTGATTCGGACAGTCGGTAATGAAACAACGAAGCCAAGAACTGGTGAGCCATCACCTTTAATTCTAGCTTGCACTCGGCAGGCAAGCAAAAACACACACTGGGCTCCAAAACCCACTCATTCAGTGCTCACAAAGCTACTGACTTATCCGAGTTTCCTAGAATCAAAGGTTTCTAGCTCACCAGACTTATATTCATCTCTGTACCCTATTTCCTCCTGCACAAACTGCACAAACTGGCTTCTCACTCAGCACTCCACCATCTTGGCTGCTTCTCCTCTCCTCCATGTGGCCTTAATCTATTCTCCTCTTTAATGCTAACCTCAGGAACTGAGAAAGCAAGCTCCCGGCCTGCCCCACTCTACAGTGTAGAAATCCAAACCTTTAATCCAATCTACAAGCAAGGAAGTCTCTGATACACAGTCACTTATCTGAGGCATAATGGGATTCCTCATGAGAGTGCACCACCCCACATCGTCCAATCAGTCAAGGGTGTGGGGAAAAGCTTACTCTTAAATCTTGCACGTGGGCAGTAACATCTTTAACAAAGTGAGCATAATATATTTTATCTGCTCAACACCAAGCCATGGAGGGCTTATTTCTAATAATTTTATTCCCTATAATCCTATTAGTTATCATTTTATTACTCCTTCTAGAGCTGCAATTTAATTTAAGAAACTTCCAGTTAACTAACAAGGTCCACACCTATGGTTTGTTGATTTCTAAATTCTTTTTCTCTCCTTTAAGATTTTTCTAAAGCAAAGTTCTAATTTTTTATACTACTCCTACCCTGTATCTTCCAAATGGGCAAAACCTCTTTTGGTCAGTAAATGGATATTTGAAACTAGTTTCTATTCTATATTTTTACTTACCTCATCCTTTCTCTATGGCTCTTTCCCCTCTGCTCTGCACACAGCAAGCTGAACCCTAGCCTAACTGTGCGTCTAGAGGTGGCAGTGGGTCTCACCTCTTGGCGCTTGGCCTTCTGCTTGGGTGCGCTGTGGTGGTAAGGGCAGGAGCACGGCTAGGAGAGGAGGAGGCATGTCCACATTAGCCTCTCCGAGGCCGCACCCCTATTCCATCGTTCTGCACACCATGCGTCCCTGCTTGGCTTTTCTTTTACTCAAACTGCCTATTTGCTAGACTTTTGGCTATAGAGTCTGGATAAACACTTTCAATTCGTGGGCTTCACTTTTCTTTCTTCCGAGTGGCTGTTTGAAATATGGAACATTTAATTTTCCAATGTCCCTTTTCCTTACAATAAGCGCATTGATTCTTTCCTAGCTGAGTCCTATTCTTTTTCAAATTGTTTTCTTTCTCTTTCTTCCTCCCCCTCTTCTTAACAGAATCTACACTAACTTCCTCATAATCCTCCTCAAGGGTAGCTATGTCCTCACCTGCCTTGGAGAACTCTCCTTCCTCCTCTGAGGGTGGCTTATCCTAAGAAGAGTTTGTCTCTCGGAATGCTACTATTGCTTTAGTTATTCTTTTTTCCTGTTTCTGACTCAAATTTTGCATGACCAAGAAGATGTGGCACCCCCTTTGTATCAAGCATGTTTTAAGCCACTGTGGTGGATTCATTGTTAAATTTAGCCATCGATCAATGTATGGAAACTGATCGGGACAACCTGGGTTCCCAATTACTATATTCCAGACTGTTCTTATTATCCAGGGATTAGAAGTCCCGGTTGTTACTACTTATTACAAAACTGAAACTTGTTTCAGGAGAATCTAAGGATTAGTGCACCAATAAAGCAAGAAAGATAAGACAGATAATTAACTAGCACCCAGAATAAAAGGGTGTTTTACTATAGAGATATTAATTATTACATAAGACAAGGTGAAGAAGCCAACAGAAGAAAATAATTTCCTCAGGAGAGAAACCTAATAGGGATCCCCAAAGCTAATTTGAGAACAAAGAGAGAACAACGATTGGCCACTTAAGATTGCTTTTTAGTCAGAAGCTTCCAATTTTGACACAAAAGACCTAAGCCAAGCTTTAAAACAGACACATTTAGACATTAAACAAAGGACTTATACACACATACACACACACATGCGCACTTGCGCACTTTCATAGATGATGGAAGAGCCCCCCCCCCACCAGCGGCCTCTCAGGCGTACACAGGTCACATCCCTGCAAGGGCTTAAACCCAGGAATTTCAGACAAAAGTAAGGAAAACAAAGAAGAATGAGATCTCAATAAATACAAAGGTGTTTCAAATCAGGTTTTTCTTTGAGAGCATAACAAAATTAGCTGCCTCTGGAAGTTCAGGGTCTCTACTCAGTCCCCTTTAATTATTTTTTCCATAGTACAACTGTAAAGCCAGTAGTCGGGGTCAGGATCACAGCCGCCTGACCCACGCAGGTTCGCATTAGATTCGAACAGTCGGTAATGAAACACAGGAGCCAAGAACTGGTGAGCCATCAGCTTTAATTCTAGCTTGCACCCGGCGGGCAAGCAAAAACACACACTGGGCTCCAAAACCCATACATTCAGTTCTCACAAAGCTACTGACTTATCCAAGTTTCCTAGAATCAAAGGTTTCTAGCTCACCAGACTTATTCACCACTATTCCCATCTCCTCCTGCACAAACTCTTAACAAACTGGCTTCTTCCTCAGCACTCTGCCATCTTGGCTGCCTCCTCTCCTCCATGTGGCCTTCCTCTGCTCTACTCTCTAATACCTCAAAAACCAAGAGAGAGATCAAGCTACTGGTCTCCCCACTTTATACCGTAGAATCAAAACCTTTAATCCAATTATACAAACAAGGAAGTCTCTGTATAATGGGATTCCTCAGGAGAGTGCACCACCCTACACCATCCAATCAGTCAAGGGTGTGGGGAAGAGTTTATTCTTAAACTAAGCCTTAGGCTATAATGACCCGACCTGCTTATATTACAGCCTTTCCCCCACACCCATTCCAAGCATAAGGCCAAATAATATCACCTGGGTGACAGGCTTCCATGTGGGCAGCTCCATCTTTAACAAAGTGAGCATATTATATTTTATCTTCCCAACAACAACTGAATACATCCCAGAGAATCCTAATTAAGACCAACGGACCTCCTACCGACATCTGGGTCTTTGGAAAGTCCACAATGGGACTAGTTTCAACTCAGTAACGCTGGAAAGCTGGCTTTACCTATACCTTCAAAGTTTCAACTCAGCGACGCAGACAATCTGCTTTACCTACACACCTCTGGAGTTACAACTCAGTAAAAGCAACGGATTTGCTTTACCTACAAAATTCCAGGGCTACAACTCAGCAAAACAAAAGATCTACCTTACCTACAAATTTCTGGAGTTTCAGATCAGCAAAGCAGCTTTGAAGGCCCAACCTACACACCAGAGTTCCACATCTCTGGAGTCACAACTCAGCAAAGCCCCCAAATTACCTACATTCTAGTCCCAAACAAATTTGACCAGTACCAGTCTCAGACAAAAAAGCGAAAGCGAGTTTAGAGGAAAACCAGAAAATTCAGTAAAGCAAAAAGAGTTGCTTTACCTACCTCCTCTAGTTCTCTGCCAAATTATCCAAATTGTCGAATTTGGGAACCAAGAGGCGTCTACTAGAGAACTGTCCAGACCCACAGGAAGACCGGGAGCCCTGAAAACATTTCAGGTGGTACTCCTCTCCTTGAGATTCAAGAGGGACCAGGCAGCTTCCCAGAGAGACCAGCCGATTCAGGGTGCCTCTACCCAGTAATGCAAAACACCGTAGGCCCCCCCTCCTTCTCTCTACACAAACACTGCACAAACTGGCTTCTTTCTCAGCACTCTACCATCTTGGCTGCTTCTCCTGGCCTTCTCCACGTGGCCTTTCTCTGCTCTCCTCCTCTGCTCTCCCCTCTAATGCTAATCTCAGGAATGGAGAGAGAGCAAGCTCCTGGTCTACCCCACGTTATAGTGTAGATTCAAAACCTATAATCCAATCTACAAACAAGTAAGTCTCTGATACAAAGTCACTTATCTGAGGCATAATGGGAGGACTCCTCATGAGCCTGCACCACCCCACATCATCCAATCAGTTAAGGGTGTGGGGAAAAGCTCAGTTTTAAAACTAAGCCTTAGGCTATAATGACCCAGCCTGCCCACAGCCCACCCCCAAAACACATTAATATAATTATGCCCATCTCCAGAGCAAGAATGGCAACCAATATCATCACTTGGGCAAGGGGCTTCCACGTGGGCAACACCATCTTTAACAAAGTGAGCATAATATATTTTATCTGCCCAACTTGTCATATTTAGGGTGAGGGGAGATTTTCAGGCTTCACACTTTTCACACCAAGGAAATGAGCTTCCTGTTTGTGTAGGACATCTGGGAAATGTGAGGGGTGCGGTGTAAAGCCAATAGTCGCGGCCAGGATCACAGATGCCTGACCCGTGCAGGTTCGCATTAGATTCGAACAGTCGGTAATGAAACACAGGAGCCACAAACTGGTGAGCCATCAGCTTTAATTCTAGCTTGCACCCGGCAGGCAAGCAAAAACACACACTGGGCTCCAAAACCCATACATTCAGTGCTCACAAAGCTACTGACTTATCCGAGTTTCCTAGAATCAAAGGTTTCTAGCTCACCAGACTTATTCACCTCTGTTCCCCATCTCCTCCTGCACAAACTCTTAACAAACTGGCTTCTTCCTCAGCATTCTGCCATCTTGGCTACTTCTCCTCCACATGGCCTTAATCTGCTCTCCTCTCTAATACTAACCTCAGGAACTCAGGAACCAAGAGAGAGAGCAAGCTCCTGGACTGCCCCAGTTTATAGCATAGAAATCCAAACCCTTAATCCAATCTACAGACAAGAAAGTCTCTGATACAAAGCCACCCATCTGAGGCATAATGGGATTCCTCAAGAGAGTGCACCACCCTACATCATCCAATCAGTCAAGGGTGTGGGGAAGTGCTTACTCTTAAACTAAGCCTTAGGCTATGACGACCCGGCCTGCCCACAACCTGTTCCAGAACACACATTAATATCAACAAACTTCCATGTGGGCAGCGCCATCTTTAACAAAGTGAGCATAATATATTTTATCTGCCCAACATGCGGGGACTTGGAAATTGGGTAGGGATATGCTGCTAAGAAGTCTTGGAGCAATTATGGTTCGGCTTTCGGCTTGGAGGAGGCTTTGGTGCAACTTTCTTCGGTCGTCCCAAATCCGGGTTCATCCGACACCAGCAGCCTCTGCCATGCCACTAAAGTTCGACCCCAACGAGATCAAAGTCGGTGCGTGTTTCAAATGTGGCCTAGGGTGAGGTCTGTGCACCTGGACAAGCCTGACTCCCAGCAGTCTAACTCACAGGAGGCTGAAGTATATAACCATTAATTCATTAACAGTTGTTAGTCCTTCAGTAACTGGAATGCTCCTCTGTCGACTGGGTCACCCTTCTCCCAGTACCAGCAATCCTAGGGAGCCAAATTAGTCATCAGCAGTCTGGTTGGTGCCTGTTTCCCACATAGTTAGGGAGGCAGATTTCATTCAAGTATGGGTGGGGCTTGGTGAGTCATCCCCACCTCACAGCAGGGCCTATCTGTGTGAGTTCATTGCATGCTTCTCCTGGACAGTGGTGGGTAATAAGTAGCAACTTCTGGGCTCTTGGCTTTACCCAACTTTTTTTTCCTTCCTCTTTGTATTCTTCACCCTTATCCCTCATTCCTTTTTATTTTTAAGTGAGAGATGGGGAAACAGACAGACTCCCACATGCACTCCTACTGAGATCCACCCGGCAAGCACCCTACCCAGCAATGCTCTGCCCATTTGAGGCCACTGCTCCATTGCTCAGCAACCAAGCTATTTTAGCACCTGAGGTAAGGACATGGAGCCATCCTCAGTGCCCGTGGCAAATTTTGCTCCAGCCATTTGAACCAGGAGGGGAAGAGAAAGAGAGAAAAGGAGGAGGAAGAAGGGTGGAGAAGCAGATAGTCACTTCTGTGTGCTCTGACCAGGAATCGAACCTGAGACTTCCACACCCCAGACCTACACTCTACCGCTGAGCAAACCGGCCAGGGTCTTATCATCCATTCTTATTTCATGTGTTCTCCATAAAATACAATCGATTAGGTTGCTGATTATTTAAATTATCATCACATTCCAGCCCTGAACCCCTGAGATAGGGAACTCATCTTGATGGGTAGGTTAGTTGTTCGCAGGCTTTTCATTTATTTATGGAATTATTTTGTTTATTCTCAGATATATTAGGCTGAACCATAGGAAATTGGAATTTTGGTAGGTCAAAAAACAATCAGCAGCTTCATGAATCAGCAGCTTCATGTGGCTCAACTAACAGCAGACCAGATCCACTGGGGTCGGGGGAGGACTTAATGAGTCCAATGCTCTTTTACAAGCTTGGGTGGTAGGTGTGTGGGAGGAGGAGGAGTCATGCATGGCAGCCCTTTACCTCTTTCTGAAAACAAGCTCTTCTGGGTAGCTACATGTGTCTGGGACCTATTGGTCTTGCTGGCCATTCATTCTCCAAGTAAGGCCTAATATTTGGGATGGGCAAAGGGGGGACTTGAGATTGAGAAGGTTGAATTCTTTGTTATGTGTGACAGAGTATGTGTTCTGAAACCAACAAGAAACAATTTTAAGGGAAACTTTTAGATAGTCCATGGTTTGTGCATTCCCTGTTAATGTGGAAAATGAAGGGCCAATGGAGACACTTCACATTTTACAAACCTTACTCAAACACCTGTGCGATATAGGCTGCATACCTCACACCATTCTTACCTGCAATGGTTTTCAGTGTGCTACAATTGTATGTATGATTGCCTAACTACTTCTAGCTACGATTTTTCTGTGAGGGTAGAACCTATGTCTGATTTACTAATCCTTAACTTCTGTCATAGGGCCTGGCATACAGTATGTGCTCATTCGATATTCTTTTACATTAATGAATGAATGAAGCGAATGAATTAAACAAATCATGGAAATACCATGAAGACATTAAATACCATATCATATGAAAGGTGTCTGAGCCGGCCTGACCAGGCGGTGGCGCAGTGGATAGAGCATTGGACTGGGATGCAGAAGACCCAGGTTCGAGACCCCGAGCTCACCAGCTTGAGTGCGGGGGCCCATCTGGCTTGAACAAAAAGCTCACCAGCTTGGACCCAAGATCGCTGGCTCCAGCAAGGGGATGCTCAGTCTGCTGAAGGCCTGCGGTCAAGGAACATGTGAGAAAGCAATCAGTGAACAAATATGGTGTCGCAATGGCAATGAAAAACTAATGATTGATGCTTCTCACCTCTTTCCGTTCCTGTCTGTCTGTCCCTATCTATCCCTCTCTCTGACTCTCTCTCTGTCCCTGGAAAATAAAAATTAATAAAATCTTAAAAAAAAAAAAAAGAAAGAAAGGTGTCTGGGCCTTTAAAGACCAAGAACCCTGCAACTTCTAGAAGTCAGCAGAGCCCGCCCCTCCCCCCATCCCCAAGCAGGTAACCTGAAAGTAGTTGCTCTTCATTTGGAAGAGGTTAGTGAAACAGCTCAGCCAGTAGGCCAGTCTGCCTCACAGCTGCGAGTGAGGAAGCCACAGTGAAAAGAAGCCACAAATGCAAAGTTGTTCCTCATTTCCTGGCGAGCTTTCTGGCCAGCATGAGCTGCATTCCTTTGAGCTGAGCATGTGTGGAATTTCCAGCCTAGGTAGCAGGATGGAACTTGGAACAAATAGCTCAGCAAAAAAAGAACCCAGGGACAGTGGGGCTGGGCCCAGCTACCCTTTGCCAGCTTTTGAGCTCACTGAATATTAGAGGTCAGTGGGCCTCATCAATGGTGATAAATGACATCCTTGGGATTGTACCACTTCAGAGAACCCAGAGAGAAATTCCCATATTCAGACAGCATTAGGATCCTTAGAAGATGTGCTGAAATACCTGGGAAGGGTCTGTGTCCTCACCACTATTCAACTTTCCATGTAGCAAGGAGAAGTGAAGGTCTATTTTGCTTTAAAGGTGGGGATGGTCCAAACATTAGAAGGCAGAGGGGAAGATACCTTCATCAGAAGAGAGCTGGAGGATGCTTCGATGGCGGAGTGAGGATGAGGGGAGTGGTTATAGCAAGATTCAAAGTTCTGTGTAACTGTTATGGAGCAGGGTGATGGGAGAGTTAAGAACAACTGGTGGGAATGTATGCTATCAGTTCCAGGGCAGGGGATCCAAGGAGGAAGGGACCAGCTTCATGGAGGAGAGAATATCTATAAATAATAATGACACAACCACAAAGACACTCATCTCTCTAATGGCCTGACCTGAATGTCTAACATCTGATCAAGCTCTGGGAGCATTACCATCAATCACTGAAAAATGTAATGGGGGATTTTTCTGTATCTACCTTCAACTACTGTTCCTTCTCTGCATTTTCCCAAGTCAGTAATTTCTTCAAGACACTGATATATTGATGGGATCTAAGAAAGGAAGAACTGAATTCCAGTTATTTGTATCTAGAGCTTCTAAAATTATAAGATAGTTGAAGGCAGGAATGACAAATTTCTCAACTTAGAATACGGTACACGGCTAAAAAGTCCCAGAGACCTTTCATATGACATGCCTCCATGGTATTTCCATGATTGCATGGGGAACCCGTCCGGCTTTCATACAGATGAGGAAAGGAAGGCAGGGAGATGGAAGGAAAGGAAAATAGAGAAATGAAGGGAGGGAGGGAGGGACAGAAAGAAAGAAAAAGAAATTTGGTCAGAGGTGTTAAGGGAGGAGGAGGAGGTGGGAGTAGTACTGAACTTGGATTGCGTCACAGAAGATAAGTGGTGTCACAGAAGGAAGTCAACTAGGGGCCCATCCTGGGTAGTTGTAGCTGTGGTTAGTTTATGTTTGGGAAATATGTAAACTTGTTGTTGGCCAAGGCTAGGTCCTTGATTCACTTCTTTAACATATTCTAGACTTAGCTCTTTAATATAGTGGAGGAGGTTGTGTGTGGGGGGTGGGGTGGGGGGACGACAACCTTTAATGGGGAACCTGTAAATGAAAAGACAAAATAGCTCAGTTTACAGTCTGTGCTCTATCTATCCCATAAGGTTACTAAAATATGTCTGAGTCATTTCCTTGGTGGTTGTGACAGTTCTTTCCTTTGTCCTTAGAACAGTGGTTCTTAACCTTTTTTGAGGTAACGAACTCACCAGTTTCATATGCGCATTCACCGAACCCTTCTTTAGTGATAAATAAAATATGATTTTTTTTTCCAAATTCAAGACACAGGTATATATTTTTTTACTGGTGCACAAAATGAGCCGTGCATGAACATCACCTTGCTCAAAGAACAAAACCAACAAAGTGCATGAACTCACAACAAATTACGGTATTACTTTACTCTGGCCTCCGCGGCAGAGGCTTCTCCGAACCCGATACTGACTCATCGAACCCCTAGGGTTCGATAGAACCCAGGTTAAGAACTACTGCCTTAGAAGGAAGTGGAAAGTTTAATACCTTACATTAGACCACCTTTTTCATATACAAGGGTTCATTTCATTCTCATGGCTCAGAGGGTACTTAAATGGTACTGCCAGGTTTTGCATGGGCATTTTGTCCCTATTCCTAAGATACACCATTCCCCTCCTTTTATCACAGATAAAAGCTAAGAATAAATCGCAGTCAGCCATCATCCAGTCTCAAGCCAAGGCAGGGGCACTGTTCAAATATATTAAAAAATCAGTTATCTCGCATCTAATTAAGAACTACACTGGGCAGCTAATAGGTACACTTTCCCCACATATCTTACAAAACTAAAAATACCCAGACCAGAGGATTGACAGTCAAATTTATTTTACTTGAACTTGAGAGACATATCTCGTAGAGAGGGGAGTTGAGACAAAATCAACTTTCTTCTATCTGCCCATTGGTTTTCATTAAAGATCTCTAAGAGAGACCTGAGCTGCAAGCCCACTTTCATAATCATCCCATAAGAGGAAAATTAATAACTGCTAGACCAGGGAGGGTAAAAGACCAGAGCGAGCAGAGGGGGCGGCACCATCTTTAACAGCTGGTTTAATACCTTACAGTACCTTTCCCTTTCGCTAAAGTTCAAACGGCAAGGCCACAGTTCCCTCTAGAGAAGCAGGCACACGTGTATCCCACGCATGCGCTCAGGTTGAACACACCCGCCCTTCGACCGGACCTCTCTAGCCCAGTCACCAACCAGCTCTCTAAATGCCCACCCTCAAAGCTAAACCCTCCGCCAATTGGGAGGCCTGAGTATCATGTACGTCACTTATTTAGCATATGCCCCTCCCCATCCCTACGCCATAGCCCCGCCCCGCCTCTGACAAGGATTGTCGCCTAAGCGCTTCGTCTTGGCAGCTGATTGGCTCCTCTACCAGCTCCGCCTCCGATCCCTCCCGCCACCCTCCCCGCTGTGCTTTCACAGCGCGGGCGGATTCTAGTACGCAGGCGCGGACGCTGCCTCACTCTTCTGGTGGCCCGCCCTTCCTCCTCCCCCTCCCTCCCCGCCCCACCCCCCCTCTCCCATCTTCTCTGGGCCTGCGCGCGCGCGTCTTCCCCCTGCACGCGCTGCCGCTAGTCCGGCACTCACGTCGGAGCTTCTCACCCGCGCGATCCCTTTCCCCTCCGGGTGCGGGGCGGGCGGGATCCTACACCGTGGTCGTGGCAGCAGCGGCGGGCTCGGGCGCCGGCCGCGGCGCGCGATCCTTCAGGCGGGCCGTACCACCGCCCGCCAGCACGCGGGGGGAGCCGCCCGCCTGGCCGCACACGCCTCGGCGACTCCGCGGGGCTGAGGCGTCGCCGCGCCCGGGTGCCTGACCGCAGAGCCGGCGTCGACACCGAAGTCGGAGCCCCGCGGGCCGCGCTCGGCGTTGACCCCACCCATCCGGGTCGAGGAGGAGGAGGCCAAGGCCATGGCCGAGACGGAGGAGCGGAGCCTGGACAACTTCTTCGCCAAGAGGGACAAGAAGAAGAAGAAGGAGCGAAGCAACCGGGCAGCGAGCGCAGCGGGCACCACGGGCGCCGCCGGCGGGAGCAGTGGAGCCGCGGGCGCGGTGGGCAGTGGGGCGGGCGCGGGGGCCCGGCCGGGCGACGGAGGGACCGCGGCGGCCGCGGGCCCTGGGACCGCCACCAAGACCGTGACGAAGGTAAGGGGCCCGAATTCGGGGCCGCGGCCACGCGCTTGCGCCCATGTGCCTGCCCGCCTGCCTTCCTGCCTGACCGAACGTTCGGGAGGGGCCTCTGGGGGCCGGCCAGCGAGCTGACGGGCGCCGGGACCGGCCACGTGACATGGGCTTCTCGGTCGGGCCCGCTGGTCTCCCGGCGGGACCCCTACATCCCGCTCCCGACCCGCCCTTACGCGCCCGGCGTCGTTTGGCTTGAGCCAAGACCGAGGCAGCAGCACCGTCCAGGGGCAATGGGTCTGGGTCCGAAGTGCCCCCCACCCCGCACAGCAGCATTAATCGAGTGACGGCGACTCTGAGAAATTTAGTATTCTGACTTTAGTCCAGTAGTTGGAGCTGAATTTTCTAACAGTCGCATTTGTGGCAACTCTCCTTGGCATGACTTGGTCTGTAAGCCGGTGAAAGGAGAAAGAAAAGTCACATGGCAACCTTGAGGTAGACATTTAGTCGTGGGCTTACTACCGGCTTTCCCTGGTTGAATTTAATGCACAGTTCTCGTGAAGGAAACGGGTGGAAGTAAGTGTTAAAAGGGCACATTTGTCTTTGTGTTTCCGCGAATGGTTTTAATTGATCAAGTGGTGTGTGTTTTACAGGATGAAGATGAGTGGAAAGAATTTGAGCAAAAAGAGGTTGATTACAGCGGCCTTAGAGTTCAGGCGATGCAAATAAGGTATGGTGTAATTAAAAAATGTTCAGCTAACCCTTAGGTTAGGTTTGCATGTCTGGTTTTTCTGTAGCCCCCAAACGGCATCATAGTAACCCAGTGCTTTAGATATGCTTATTAGGGCTTTAATAGAGTGTGTCTAATTCCTCTCTGTGATGGCAGTCATTCTATATGCTGATCAAATTAGCTTCCAGCTCCAAAGTCCTGGGAGAGCTTGCCTACTTCCAGTCCTGATTAGATATTTTTATTTGAGACTGCGAAAATTGATTTTGTGGTTTCAAAGTATTTACTTTTAATAATGATGGGTTGAACTTAGTTTTTTTGTTTCAAAAATAAGCTGGATGGTTTTCAGATCCTTTCCAATAAGCAGGGCATTATATGTTTTTGGAATTGAAACATTCTTACAGAGAAGTACAGATTTTATATTACATATTTACACAGTGAAACCAACCTGTGTAATCAGGACCAAAATCAGGAAGCTGAACATTACTGGTAGAGAAGAAAGTTGCCCTCCGGTTGATAACCCTTTGTAGCCTCTGCCTTCACCCTCGAGGATAATCATTACTAACGGTATGGAGTAACTTTCCCTAGAATTTGATAGGAATGGAATCAAGCATGTTATTTTTCAGATTTAAGAAAGCAGTACTTTTTAAAAATTGGATTAGTGGATTGGCTAGTTTTTAGAGAATTTGAGACATATTTTATTAAGTACAACCACGGGGGGTCACTTACCAATTTGTGTAAATAAATGTAATATTTTGAGCAGCTGGTAAACTAGACAATACAAGTGAGTATATGGTTCCATTGATTTAAGATTTAAAACCCTTTAATCCCAGTTTGAAGTTTGCAGTTTGTATATGCCAAGTGACCTCATGGCACAGTGGAGGAAATAATCTTCCTTAACAAATTGCTATCTTTAGACCTCTCTAGATGGTAACAGTTAGAGCCTTAACTCATTCAAAAACCAGAGCTAATTTTGACATCTGTTGAATACCTACCACAGCTAGGTAATGTCCTGGCTTCTTTCACGTTATTTCATGAGTTTAACCAAAGTAAAACCTGACCCATAATGGGACACTGAGGAAATGTGGCTTCTTCACTTTTGAGCTTTCTTTGTAGTAATGTTAAGTAGAAGTGATTAGAGCTTTTGTTCTTAACCATTTGGGTTTGTGGAACTGCCTATGTGTGGTTCCTCTGTTGTGGAAAAAGGTTCTTGGTATGCCTGTCCTGACTGCAGATTCTCGAAGACTCCAGTGAGAGGAAGGATAGATAGTGGTTGGTCATGTTGAACATTCTGAAGGGAAAATGTTTTGAGTTCACTTAATGTGAGAAATCAATGTTGTTATATTATGGAGGATTTTAAACTACATCTATTTTTCTATATCATCGAATATATACTCAGAATCTGTATTGAAGGCTATTTTAGTTTTCATTTTTGGCTACTCCTGAGATGGTGAAAGATTCCTTAAATTGCACCTTTGCCCAGGGCATAAGTAAATCACAGCTAGGATAAGCATTTGAGTTCTGCTTAACCAGAAGGACACCAGCTTTTACATTGTGTGCTTTTTTCTTTTTTTTTTAACAGGGACAGAGACAGAGGGATAGATAGAGACAGACAGAAACAGAGAGAGATGAGAAGCATCAATCATTAGTTTTTCGTTGCCGTTGCGACACCATAGTTGTTCATTGATTGCTTTCTCACATGTGCCTTTACCACGGGCCTTCAGCAGACCGAGCCACCCCTTGCTGGAGCCAGCGACCTTGGGTCCAAGCTGGCAACCTTGGGGTATCGAACCGTGGTCTTCCACATCCCTGTCCAATGCTCTATCCACTGCGCCCCTGCCTGGTCAGGCTGTGTGCTTTTTTTGTTTTGTTTTGTTTTTGTTTTTCATTATTCTTAGCATCTAATTATTACCACTAAGTGACCATCCCAAGGTCTATCTCTAACCTTCTAACATTGGAAAACATACCTTCTTCAAGAAGCTACTTGTGGATCCTCAGTCACTATAGAGTCTGGAGTTTATTTCCATTGCCTTTATAAGTCATTCAATAAAGGGGAACGCAATAGCTTCTGGGAAAGGCTTGAGAGTGAGAAGCCATCTGTGGTTTAATAACACTGACTAAAATTTTCACTTTATATACTCAGTGTCCTTATAAACTGTTCTTAACAGTGAAACTCAATAGGGTGAGGTCCCCAAGAAAAGACACATCTTTCATAGGAATAGTTACTGACATAAATAAGATGGAGTTGATAAATGTGACAAAGAGATGGACTTTAGGAGAAAGACAATCCTGGGTTTGCATTTTAGCCCTGCTGCTTGTGTGTGACCTTGGGCAAGTCACTTTACTTTTAAATGTTGGTTCTTACCTGCAAATTTGAGACCACTACTCAAGAGTGTTGTGAGGATTTGAACAGGGTGTTTGTAAAATACCCCCTTGATTAATATTAATCAAGATAAAGTAGGCAAATTGGAATGACTTACTCTTGGGAATTTCTCTGCTATTTAACCATGAGGCACCTGATTTTTAATACTAAGATTTGAGGAGAAGGGGTAGTGAAGTCACAAGGTTATCATAACTGCCATCAGATTCAGGTGGATCAGTTCACTGTGGCCATAATTGGAGAAAATGACATTTTGGATTGGTGTTAGTATGACCAACCAACGAATTCTTCCGAGTGTTATGTGTTGCTAGAGATCTTGAATGATTGTCTCCTATAGCTTAGTCTTACCTTTTGGGTAGAAATCCTAATATAGGGAAGATAAAATAAATTAGATTTTTTTTCTTTTCTCTGGGATTGGGAGGTGGGGTTCTTTATACCTTCAATCTGTTATCTTTTCTGTTCATGAGAGACACAGCCTTGCTCTGTATGGAACGAAGGAAATTAAACTTTGGAATTTGAGTGAAAATACCTTGAAATTTGCAGCGTATAGTCTTTTTATTTTATTATTTATTTATTTATTTGTGACAGAGGGACAGATAGGGACAGACAGATAGGAATGGAGAGAAATGAGAAGCATCAATTCTTCGTTGCATGTCCTTAGTCTCCTTAGTTGTTCATTGATTGCTTTCTTTTTATTTTATTTTATTCATTTTTTTTAAGAGAGGAGACACAGAGTGAGAGAGAGAGAGAGAGAGAGAAAGGGGGGAGGAGCTGGAAGCATCAACTCCCATATGTGCCCTGACCAAACCAGTGCAGGGTTTTGAACTGGCGACCTCAGTGTTCCCAGGTCGATGGCTTTATCCACTGCGCCACCACAGGTCAGGCTGATTGCTTTCTTATATGTGCCTTGACTGAGGAACTGCAGCAGAGCAAGTGACTCCTTGCTCAAGCCAGGACCTCGGGGTTTCGAACTTACGTCCTCCGCATCCCAGTCCTGTGCTCTATCCACTGCACCACTGCCTGGTCAGGCTCTTACTTTTTTCTTCCAACATTTTGCTTTGGAAAATGACAAACTTGAGAAAAGTTATAAGAATTATAGAAGTACCCATATGAGTCTTTGCTTAAATCTACCAATTGTTTTTGCCACATTTGCTTTATTTGTAGTTAGCTGCAGATACAGAGTCTTGAAATTTTATTTTTAAGAACATTTTTATTTTATTTTTACTTTTTTTAATAGGTTTTTTTTTTACATTTTATTTATTGATTTTTTCTTTTTTTTTAACAGGGACAGTGAGAGAGTCAGAGAGAGGGACAGATAGGGACAGACAGGAATGGAGAGAGGTGAGAAGCATCAATCATTAGTTTTTCGTTGCCATTGCAACACCTTAGTTGTTCATTGATTGCTTTCTCACATGTGCCTTGACCGCGGGCCCCCAGTGGACCAAAACAACCCCTTGCTGGAGCCAGCGACCCTGGGTCCAAGCTGGCGAGCCTTTGCTCAACCCAGATGGGTCAGCGCTCAAGCTGGGGAGCTCGGGGTCTCGAACCGGGGTCCTCCGCATCCCAGTCCAATGCTCTATCCACTGCGCCACTGCCTGGTCAGGCTTTATTTATTGATTTTAAGCAGAGGAAAAACAGAAGAGGGGCAGAGAGAAGAGGGGTAGGAGCGGGAAGTATCAACTCATAGTTGCTTCCCATATGTTCCTTGACCAGACAAACCCAGGGTTTCGAACTGGCGATCTCAGGATTCCAGGTCAATGCTTTATCCACTATGCCACCAGTGTCAGGCAAGAACATTTTTATTTTTTTAAATGTTTTATTTATTTATTTTACAGGGACAGAGAGAGGGATAGATAGGGACAGACAGACAGGAACAGAGGGAGGTGAGAAGAATCAATCATTAATTTTTTTTGTTGCCGTTGTGACACCATAGTTGTTCATTGATTACTTTCTCACGTGTGCCTTGACCGCGGGCCTTCAGCAGACCGAGCCACCCCTTGCTGGAGGCAGCGACCTTGGGTCTAAGCTGGCGAGCTTTTTTGCTCAAGCCAGATGGGCCTGCGCTCAAGCTGGTGAGCTCGGGATCTTGAACCTGGGTTTTCTGCATCCCAGTCCGATGCTCTATCCACTGCGCCACAGCCTGGTCAGGCGAGTATTGAAGTTTTTAACACTAGTCTTTATAGTAGGTTAGCAAGCTGGACCTTTATTGACCATCAGTGTTCATTTGAAAGGGGGATAATTTCAGTAGCAGCAAACATACTATATTAACATCCTAGCTCACATTTACCAACTAGCCCAAAATTTAAGTTCCAAGAGTATTATTATTATAAGGGGATTTGCCAAATTTTGTGTCTAAATTAGTATATGTTATTCAGAGTTGTCATTTGATAGATGAATTCCAGAGTGGGAAGGAAGCCATTGAGATGGTAACAGAAGGGTCCTAACACCTGAGCTTAGTTTATTGGTTGATAGTAAGATCTGTAGGCCTTTCCCATTTTTGAAATGGGTTTTTAGGAAAAAGATTTTATTTAATACTTGAGGTAACCAGATGTTGAGCATTTATCAGATTTCAATAAATAGTTAAGTTATTGGAGTCCACTGGTTTTCTAGGAACTTTAAGAACTCTACACCTTTAAACTCATTTGGTAGAACTGGTTAAGTTCTCTGAAGAAATCACTTATGCATCCAAGCTGGATCTATTGTAACAAATACTTGTTTGACTACCGTGTGCCACACAGTCATTGTGCTGGGTCTTGGGGTGGTAAAAATAACTCCTGCTATGCTCATCACCAGTAGATCGTTTCAGTGATGTGCAGGGTGGTGTGTTGCACGGGAGAGTGACACATGGTCTACTGTGAAGGAGTAGGCAGAGTCTTTGAGTGAGGTGCAATGACATTGAAGCTGCCAGGCATCGCTGTCGGGCCATTTCTATGTCCCCATTTTACTGTTGTGGCAGTTGCAGGATAATAGTGTCAAACCAGTGGAGATGCCCAGCATTCCAGCAGAAGCACAGTCAAGTCTGGATTTTGTTTTAGCTGCTTCAACCCTAGTGTTGGGCAGGGGAGGTTAGGGTGCATAATTCCTATGCAATGAATGTCCTTTGGGATAAGGAGGTAGTTCATTCTGTTCATTATAAATATAGTACTGCTGTAGTATGTCTAATCCTGAACCACCTTATTGAAGTGAATTCCTCAAATCTCAAAATAGAGAGGATTTCTGTGTCATATTTTAGAGCTGTAAAGAAGATAAAGTGAATGAGAGGCAACCTGAAAGAATATGGGCTCTGGAATCCTACTGACTTGGTTTTGCTACTTTGTAGCCCTGGAAAAAGTATTTAAATGTCTGAGTATCAGTTTCTCACATGTACAATGGGCTTTCTCCCTGCTTTAATATTTTGTCAAGGTTTAACTTTGTAATGGCAGCAGAACACTGCCTGACATCGTATATATTCAGTAAATACGCCCTTTTATAGCACCACCATCTTTTCTCCTATCCCACCAATAATGCTTTAGACATGCCCATTTAAGACAGTATACTGTGAATTGTGATGCTGAATTTATGGTAGCATTATAGTGTTTAAAATAATCAAATTTATGATTTTTATATTAAGAGAGCTATGTCTTATATTGAGGGTCACATGTAATTTTAACCTAGTTGTGTTAGCAACATGGTTCTTGTTCTGGCTTTGGTACTTGGAGAGTTGACATTTTCTGGAATGTGTATATGAAAAAGCGATAGAAGATTTAAATCATTTCTACCTTGCCGTTAGTACTGTGGCATTTTGGCAAGCCTCTTAGCATCTCTGGGCCTTAGTTCTCTCTGTTGGTTGAAAGGTCTTGACTATACAATTTCCAATGTTTAGTTAGCTAATATGTATTTCAGAATCTTAAGAAGCCAAAATACTAAGTTGTATTTTTGTGCTTAAAAATATGTAGTGATTTTTTCTTTACTTGTCTCAGGGTAAATAGGTGGCAAATACTAGACATAAAAGAATCTTTTATTTGGGACTCTCATTAGTCTATCAGACCAAACAGGTATTGTTTTTAAAGAATAATAGTGTATGTATAAGAATTATCTATAATTCATTCTGCCTAGGAACAATTAGTGTTAAAATTTTTTGGTTTTTAGTTGTTTATTGCAGGCTGATAATTTTGGAGTTTGAGGAAAAAGCTATTTATGGCATAATTATATCGGTGTGGCTTCAGAAGTGGATAAGTTTTTTAAAAATACAATTTTGGGACAATTCTGGTGTTTGGGTACCACTGTTAGATTTCTTGGATAATTATTACCTCTGTATTCCTACCTGATCATTCATTCCACTTAACCTTTAGAAAATGGGGGTGTACTGTTTGGTGTCCATTTAAAAAGAGCGTGTTTTCCTGTTTGTTTTTTCAAATGAAAGCTACTTTTTTTTCAGTTGTAGAGATAGTATATAAGCTACTTGTGTGAAAACTCTAGTGAATGTATAAAAGCATATAATAGTGAACACTTACAGTACATACTTGTGCCAGGCACTGTTCTCAGTGCTTTATGTCTGTTAACTCGGTCTTCATAATGGGGTCATTATCCCCATTTTAGGGGTTAAAGAGGACACTGAGGCTTACAGAGGCAAAGTGCCATGCTCAGAGTCTCCTAGCTGGTAAGTGGCAGAGCCCAGATGGTTTAAGTCAGGCAGTCAGGCTTTAGAATTTGCTCATGACTGCCTCTTGAATGAGGATAAAAAAAAGTCATGCATTCTAGCACCCAGCTACAGGTACTTCTTCTTTTATTTATTTTTTTTGACAGAGACAGAGAGAGGGGTTAGATAGGGACAGACAGACAGGAGCGGAGAGAGATGAGAAGCATCAATCATCAGTGTTTTTTTTTGTTGCCGTTGAGACATCTTCATTGATTGCTTTCTCATATGTGCCTTGACCGTGGGCCTTCAGCGAACTGAGTAACCCCTTGCTGGAGCCAGCGACCTTGGGTCCAAGCTGGTGAGTTTTTGCTCAAACCAGATGAGCCCGCGCTCAAGCTGGTGACCTCGAAGTCTCGAACCTGGGTCCTTCTGCATCCCAGTCCGACGCTCTATCCACTGCACCACCGCCTGGTCAGGCTACAGGTACTTCTTTTAACAGTTTAAAAATCACTAGATTTTTTCCTAGTTTAGGTGTATAAATTTAGTTTTACTAAGTTGTTGGTTTATATGACATGACTATTACATCTCTGCTAGTGTAGGCCTTACATTTTAAATAGCTGCATAGGATTCTGTTAACGAAAAGGAAACCTTAAGGGTGACTTGGCCATGTTCTCCATCCTTTCTTCCTCTCAAGTGATATAGTCTTAAGTAAAATCTTGTTATAAATGCAGGTGGAAGATATGTATGTTTCCTTCTCCCTTTCCTGATGGCCACCCTACACTTCTGAGTTCTGGAATCACCTCTTGTTGGTTGGTGGACAATTCACATGATGCCACCATTATCACTGAAATTTTTTAATAAGTGTCTTTTTATAGCCAGGTCTTATCTTGTTTTGAAAGAAATTGAAGGAAAGCACGCTTTAGATGTTCTTTTGCTGAAGTCAGAGAGGCCATGATGTTTGAAAGTCATGTCGTCAAGGTGAAGCCAGATTGTGTATCAGATACTAAAAGGAAAAAGTGTCTAAAAAGAATGGAAGGTCAAAGTCAAAGCTTTAGACAAGAGCTATGGTTTGTTCTGTTTTGTTTTTTAATAGGGAAAAAGGTAGTCAGAATAGTGAAGATTGATGAACTGAAGATGTAGGGAAAATCCCATTGTCATGGGAAGTAATTCAGGGACACGGTTGGTAGTCTGTGCCAGGTGCATCATCAGCAAGGGCAGGAGTTACAAAAGGAAGTGCGATTTAGCACTTATCTGCCTGCTGTAGTAGACAAGATAGGTGCTTGATAATTCAGGACATTCATGTTTACATAAAATCATAAGTAATCTTAGCAAATGGAGAAATAACCAAAGGAACTTTGGAGAAATTACAGGTTCCTGACTCAAGGCAATATAAGAATAAAAAACTTTTCAGTGGTATTTGAACAACTGTATAGGCAGTCTTAGGAAGCTGAGTACCACTGAGGATATCTTTTGCATTTATAATCACTAGTAAGCCAAAGCCTGAGTTCTTGTATTGTCTTCCTTTTTAAACGGGTGACACGTATCTTGTGTTAGGGACCAGTTCTGTATATTTCATGTCAGACAGTAGAGATGGGGCACTAACTAAATCTGTAGTACTGGTGTAAACACTGAGCACTGGCTTACTTTCCTCTGTTGGAATATGAATTCTGATTTTGAGAGTATTTTGTAAAAGAAATTATATAACTTTCAAAAGACATTCATTCCATCCCTAAAATATACTTACCATAAATGCCTAGTTGTATACTTTGGTCCTGGGAAAATCTAGTTATCATACTTTGAATTCTTCAAGTCACCCTTTTCTTTGCATTTAAGGTTAGAAGAGCCTGTCACACTTCTTCCCTCAGTTGCTTGAGCCAGTAGTTAGGGTTCTGCTCTTTATTGGGGCTGCTGTCCATAATCATGCATGTTGTCATAGTGTGGCATATCAGTATGTTAAATATTTCTAAATGGTCTTGAATATATGAGGTTTGGAAAAGGGAAGTGCAGACTGTCAGACCAAGTAGGTTTCTAAACCTTTTTTCAGCAGTGAAACCCTTTTGTCCCTTGAAGTCGAGAGGAAGTCCTACTGTGTAAATAGATAAAATCCCCCATTTTTCTCTGTCTCTTTCTTTGAAACAGTGTGTATTTGGGCTTTGTAGAGCTTACACAGCTTCTCCAGGGTCACACAAAACCATTGATAGAGCGAAAGATCTGGATTGACAATTCTCCTGGTGGTTCTGTAATTGACTTCACTTGCTTGCTTTTCCAATAGTGAAAAGGAAGAAGACGATAGTGAAAAAAGAGAAGATCCAAGTGATAACTGGGAAGAAGGTGGAGGAGGTGGTGGTGGTGGTGCAGAAAAGTCTTCAGGTCCCTGGAATAAAACAGCTCCAGTACAAGCACCTCCTGCTCCTGTAGTTGGTAATTTTAATATTTCATTTTCATGAAGATGTCTACTTATGTATAATGTGTCTGCTGTCAGCTTTCAATTAAATACATCATTGTGCTGGTCTGAGCAGGCTCCTTTCCATTTCTGGGAGGTTTATATACATATGTTTAAGGACTTTGACATCCAAAGGAATTTTGAAGTTAATTTAAGATACATGTTCTTATGTAGGCTTATTAAATTTATATGTAAACTAACTTGCCAAATTTAAATACTTAAGTATGTATTTCAGTTTTGGGCAGCTGACTAAGGAGTATTGGCTACCTGTGTTTCACCTGTGCTTGTCCCTTTTCCCCCATTCCCCATTTTACTATCTTTTTTATTTTTATTTTTTTTACAGGGACAGAGAGAGAGTCAGAGAGAGGGATAGATAGGGACAGACAGACAGGAGCGGAGAGAGGTGAGAAGCATCAATCATTAGTTTTTTGTTGCCGTTGTGACACCTTAGTTGTTCATTGATTGCTCTCTCACATGTGCCTTGACCGCAGGCCTTCAGCAGACCGAGCAACCCCTCGCTGGAGCCAGCGACCTTGGGTCCAAGCTGGCGAGCTTTTGCTCAAGCCTGATGGGCCAGCGCTCAAGCTGGCAAGCTCAGGGTCTCGAACCTGGGTCTTCCGCATCTCAGTCCCATGCTCTATCCACTGTGCCACCGCCTGGTCAGGCCATTTTACTATCTTGAAGCAAGAATTCTTAGACAAGTGGATTTTATTACCCCAAAAGGATAAAAAATGAAATCTTAGATCATCTTACAGTGGTTTAATGGCCCATCGGAGGGCCAGAGTGCACAGTGTCTGTGGTATTAACATTTCTTGGGGCCAGGGCAGGCAGTGGTTATTAGAAAGGTATTTTAATTTATTTTATTTTTATTTTATTCATTTTAGAGAAGAGACACAGAGTGAAAGAGAGAGAGAGAGAGAAAGAGAGAAAGGGGGGAGGAGCTGGAAGCATCAACTCCCATACGTGCCTTGACCAGACCAGTGCAGGGTTTTGAACTGGCGACCTCAGTGTTCCCAGGTCGACGCTTTATCCACTGCGCCACCACAGGTCAGGCTAGAAAGGTATTTTAAAAGGCTCTTTTACCTGACGAGGCAGTGGCACAGCGGATAGAGCATCGGACTGGGACGCGGAGGACCCGGGATCAAGACCCCAAGGTCGCCAGCTTGAGTGCAGGCTCATCCGGTGTGAGGAAGGTTCACCAGCTTGAGCCCAAGGTCGCTGGCTCGAGCAAGGGGTCACTCGGTCTGCTGTAGCCCCACGGTCAAGGCATATATGAGAAATCACTCAATTGATGAGAATTTATGTTTCTCATCTCTATCCTTCCTGTCTGTCTATCCCTATCTGTTCCTCTCTCTGTCTCTCTCTGTCTCTGCCACAAAAAAACAACGCACGCAAGCACACACACGCACACAAATATCTAGGGACAGACAGACAGGAAAGAGAGAGATGAGAAACACCAATTCTTCATTGCGGCTCCTTTGTTGTGCATTGAGTGATTTCTCATATGTGCCTTGACCAGGGGGCTACAGCAGACCGACTGACCCCTTGCTCGAGCCAGCGACCTTGGGCTCAAACTGGTGAGCCTTGCTCACACCGAATGAGCCTGCACTCAAGCCGGCGACCTCGGGGTCTCGATCCTGGGTCCTCCACATCCCAGTCCGACGCTCCGCTGTGCCACCACCTTATCAGGCAAAAAAGGCTTTTTTTTCTTTTTCTTCTTCCAGAGACAGAGTCAGAAACAGACAGGAACAGAGAGAGATGAGAAGCATCAATCATCAGCTTTTCGTTGCAACACCTTAGTTGCTCATTGATTGCTTTCTCATATGTGCCCCAACCGCGGACCTTTAGCAGACCGAGCAACCCTTTGCTCGAGCCAGCGACCTTGGGTCCAAGATGGTGAGCTTTTTGCTGAAGCCAGATGAGCCCGCGCTTAAGCTAGCGACCTCGGGGTCTTGAATCTTGGTCCTTCCACATCCCAGTTCGACGCTCTATCCATTGCACCACCGCCTGGTCAGGCCAAAAGGCTTTTAAAGGAGGGGGTATAATGGAAAAAAAGTTTGAGAGAGGAATTTTCAACCCTTTTCATCTCATCACACATAAAATTTTTTTTTTTCCCAAATACGGAAAGAGAGAGAGGGATAGATAGGGACAGACGGACAGGAACGGAGAGAGAATGAGAAACATTAATCATCAGTTTTTTGTTCTTGCACTTTAGTTGTTCAATTGCTTTCTCACATGTGCCTTGACTGTGGGGCTATATCAGACCAAGTAACTCCTTGCTCAAGCCAGTGACCTTGGTTCCAAGCTGGTGAGATTTGCTCAAACCAGAAGAGCCCGTGCTCAAGCTGGCAACCTCGGGGTCTCGAACCTGGGTCCTCTGCACCCCTACCGACGCTCTATGCACTGCACCACCGCCTGGTCAGGCTCATGGCACATAAATTAATGACTAAAATTACGCTGCACACCAAAAATGTATTTTTTGCTGATCTAACAAATAAAATAGGTATAATTTTGATTAATTCATACCAAACAGCTATTGTGTTGGCAGTTGTCATTTTTTTATTTGGCAGTTGAAGGGAAAAGAGGTCAGTGCCCCTGAGAAAATAGTCTGATATTGTATGTTTTAAAATTTCTCGTGGCACACTGGTTGAAAATCACTACTACTTTAATATAGACCCATTATTTTTATACAGAATAATATGAAGAAAAATAACCCCAAATCTTACTGTCCAGAGATCACATAACTGTCATGTCACTATTTTTGCATCCTTTCTGGCCTTTTGCTATGTGTATGTTTTTCCTTTTTTTTTTTTTTAAAGCCAGGCTACAATGGCTTTATTTATTTATTTTTTATTATTATTATTTTGACAGTGACAAAGAGTCAGAGAGAGGGATAGATAGGGATAGACAGACAGGAACGGAGAGAGGTGAGAAGCATCAATCATTAGTTTTTCGTTGCCGGTGCGACACCATAGTTGTTCATTGATTGCTTTCTCACACATGCCTTGACCGCAGGCCTTCAGCAGACCGAGCATCCCCTTGCTGGAGCCAGTGACCTTGGGTCTAAGCTGGCGAGCGTTTGCTCAAGCCAGATGGGCCCATGTTCAAGCTGGCGAGCTCAGGGTCTCGAACCTGGTCTTATGCATCCCAGTCCAATGCTCTGTCCATTGCGCCACCGCCTGGTCAGGCTTTTTTTTTTTAACTCCATCATTTGGTGATCCCTGATACTCTCTGCATTGCTAAATCCATTGGCCAAGTGTCAGTCCTCTGATCTACCCCCTAAGCAGTGTTGAACATGCTCTTCTGTCGGTTTGCAGGACACTGAGTTCTGCCACCTTGTTTGTTGGGTCTCAGTCTCCCTGGCAGTGCCTACATGCCAGACCTGTGAATCTATATTATCTCAGAGCTCTCCTGAACTCCACAGACGTTATCTTCACTGCCTGCCCAGCACCTCCATCCCAACATGTCTAAAACTGAACTCATGTCTGCAGAACCAGCCCCCCAGCCCTTCTCCTCTCAGTGCTAGTCTTTCAGTCACGTAGGCCACAAACTTTGGAGTCATCTTCGATGTATTTCTCTTGCTCCAAACCTAAATCTAATCTATCCTTAAATTCTTTATGGCTTAGATTCAGAATAAATTCAGACTGTTTATACGACTGGTTTTGGATGTTTGTTATATGGATTACTGAGATAGTTTCTTATCTGGTCTGCTTCTCCACATAAACTGTTCCCAACACAGCCAGCAGCGAGAGTGATCTTTCCAGATAAGGTGGAGCATGTCTAGTGCTATTTGTAAACCTCGGCCAGCATCCCCTCTACTCAGAATAGAAATCAAAGTTCTGAATGTCTTGTAAGGCCCTAGTCACCTGCCTGTGATCCTTCTTTCTCACTTTGTCTCTCTATTCATCTGAACTTGCTCACTTGGCTATGCAGGCCCTTTGTACTGGTGTTTTCAGCCTGGAATTCTCTTTACTTTATATTGGGAGTTGGTTAGTTTCTTTTATAAAGGGCCAAACAGTAAATAATTTAGGCTTTGAGGGCCCTACAGACTGTTCCAGTTACTCAGCTCTGTTGTTGTGGCACAAACGCACCCATAGGCACTGTGTACACCCAGCGAATGTAGTTTTGTTCCAGTAAAACATTACTTACAAAATTAGTTGTTGGACCGGGTTTGGGGTTTTTTGCCAGCTCTTGACACGGTTGCCTCACACCACCTTGCCTGTAGTATGCTCTCTTTGCAAACCCTTCTCTACCTTAATTTCTGGTATGGCCCCTATTTTGGTTCCTCTTGCTACAATAGCACTGTCCAATAGTACTTTATGCAGTGAGGATAGCACTATGTAGTATTGCAGCCACTCGCTACATGTGGCTATTAAGTACTTAAAATGTGGCTAATGCCGGGGGCGGGGGGGGAGGGGGAGCTGAATTGTAATTTTATTTCATTTTAAATAGCCACAGGTGGCCTAGGGGCCAGAATACATGTTTGTTAAGGTGGCAGAGGTTTTCATTTTGTTTTAACATTGTGTCCCCCTGTGTAGTTTAGGGCATCACCTAACACACAGCACGTGCTCAGTACTTAGTGAGTACATGTTGCATTATAACTTTCCCCATGTAATTAACATATAAAACAATAAGCCCTTACAGAAGTAGTCAAATTGGCTGTATTATATATTTTACCTAATAAATGATGGTGTAGATATTTAAAATGAATTTTTAGATAAATGGAATGCATATAAAATGCAAATTCATATTGAGAATGAGGGACAATGGTATATAGAAGTCTAGAAGGCTCTGTCCCAAAATGTTAGCCTTTGTGGAAGACTGGGCTGCTCAGCTGTTTAATTTTTCCTGTTTACCTATGTTTTATAAGAAAATTTAAAAAGAGCCTGACCAGGCTGTGGTGCAGTTAATAGAGTGTCAGACTGGGACACATAGGACCCAGATTTGAGACCCCAAGGTCACCAGCTTGAGCGTGGGCTTGTCTCTGGCTTAAGCCCAAGGTTGCTGGCTTGGCTTGGGCAGGAGGTCACTCGCTCTGCTGTAGCCCCTTGGTCAAGACACATATGAGAAAGCAATCAATGAACAACTAAGGAGCCGCAACAAAGAATTGATGCTTCTCATCTCTCTCCCTTCCTGTCTGCCCCTATCTGTCCCTTTAAGTTCTTTATACATGGCATCTTATGTAATCTGTTATTCAGGCAAAGAAGGGATTACCCACATTTACTGATAAACTGAGGACTAAAATGGTCATATTCTGAAAGGCAGTCCTCATTTGTCTCTCCTACTTCCAGTAAGTTGACTTGTAGAACTCGTTTAGATAGATAAAGGACATGGAAGAGAAGTTAGACTACCCTAGAAAAGGAGAATATTTTTACTTTCAGACATTTCCAGGTAACTTAACTTTGCTTCTGTTCTCTGAAAACCTTATGTCAGGTATTGGTTTTATTTCTCTAATTAAGTCATTGGGATTACAAGACTAGTTTATTAAAATGCCAAGCATTTAAACATTTTCTCTAAACTGTTACGAAATTTTAGTTACAGAAACCCCAGAACCGGCAATGACTAGTGGTGTGTATAGGCCCCCTGGAGCCAGGTTAACCACGACAAGGAAAACACCACAAGGACCACCAGAAATATATAGCGATACACAGTTCCCATCCCTGCAGTCCACTGCCAAGCACGTAGAAAGCCGAAAGTAAGTACTCTAAATGCCACACTTTGTTTTGGAGCCTTATCCCTTGGTGGGAATGGGATGTAAGAGATATAAAAACCCAAATCCCAGTCTGCATCAGACAGGCAGCTGAGAATTAGGGTGGGACTTAGGTGCCCTGGATGGGAAGCGGGGAAAGATTAGCATAGACAAACTTTGCAGAAGTTTCTCATCCTGATTTATGGTGGTTTGTAGCTATGACAAGGCGGTCATATCGTTCTCACAAGTTAGAATTCTTTGTTACTGCTGTTTATGTTCCCTGTAATATGAAAACTAGAAATGACAGGCAATATTTCATTGTATTCCCAGTAAATGTGAATAGGTGAAAGACGTTGGCATTTATAAATCTAATATTAAAATCTTATTTCAGCAGGTACTTAAAATGAATGCTCCCTGGAGTTTAATGACCACATATGGCACCTCCACATCCTGTTTAGGGCCATGAATTTTTTAAATTAAATAAAATGAGAAGAAGTGTAAATTATATCAGATGGAAATAATTGTGTTTTTGGGGGGTGACTTTTAAAGTAAATCCCAGCCTTTTTGCCGTTTTGAGACCACAGCTGGCTTGACTTTAAACCTCCACTTGGACTTGCTCCTCTGCTCTGTCCTGCAAAATAAGGGACAGTGACTCAGCGCACTCATCTTTTATCTGATCCACTCCCGGGAAGTAGATGTGAGGAGAAGTCATTGGATGTTGAGTAGAACTTTACTTGAGTGAGCTTACTCACGCATAGAGAGAGAGGGAGAGATGTGTTGTCTATTACCTGCTAACAGTAAAAGTGAGCCTTAGAAGTAGTCGCCACGTTATAACTTTCCAGTTGTTTTCAAGTTGGTTCCAAAATAGGTTTGCAATTCATAGCACTGAATACTACAGCAGACCTGCTGCCAGGAAACGGGGCCCTAGAGCCTCAGTTACAGTGTTCCATGTTTTCTGTTCAGTCAGAGCCCTAAAAATGGTTTATAAGGATTTTATATACTAGTTTTCCCCTCCTGTCTCTCCCTCAAGATTCCTCTATGGGTGGCTTTTATTTCTTTTTTTTAACTCAAGGAAGAATATTTTCAAAACAACTTCAAGAAATATTTACTGATTACATTTATTTTCCCTTAGGGATAAAGAAATGGAGAAGAGCTTTGAAGTAGTAAGACACAAAACTAGAGGTAGGGATGAGGTTTCAAAAAACCAGGCCCTTAAACTTCAGCTAGACAACCAGTATGCTGTGCTTGAAACTCAGAAAAGCAGCCACACACAACACAGTTAAGGAATGGTCCTTGCTAACCCTTCTAAGGTACCTAGACCACAGCTACCCACCACGGACAGCCATTCATCACCTGGTCTCTGCTGGATCTACACAGCTGCTGCAGACCTGCGGTATACGGGACCGGCCCGATTGCACTGTGGAAGTTTCAAGTGTCACAACTGTTCTTTATGTAGATTGAATTTAGGGGGATTTTCATTGTTGTAAATGTGTGAACTAGATTCAGCAGTGCTCTTTCATAGTAATTACTCTGCAAATAGAAAAAAATAATGAAAACTGCAGCCAGTGGTCATTTCAAAATCTTTTTATGTTCAGATACTGAGCCTTTGTAAGGTTGACTACCTCAGATTCGCTGCACTCTGTGTGGACTTCATGTGGATCACAACTTCTGGAGAAGAAGGTTCCAGCTGTTAAGTGTCTGTGTGAAACTTGAAACCAGCTCTACTGGATTCCTGTCAGAAATCCTGCAGAAAGTCAGCCATCTGGGTTCTGATCTGCTGTAAAAAACGAAGATTTAAGTGACCTTAATTAACCTGTCCGTACCCCACCCTTCAGGAGTGCTCTCGGTAGGGGCCGTGGCTGTGTTAGACTTCCTGGGACATGCCGCTCTCAAAAGAACTGATGTGTTCAGACACTCTGCAGGGCTGGGATTTATAATTTAAACTCTGAGTTGTATTCTGAGGTAACCACAAATTCAGTGAAACTTGGGTCCACCAAGTGGGAAGGGGACTTGGGAGGGAATAATCTTGTTTTTCTGTGCGTGTGTTTTTATTTTGTTTTGGTTTGTTTTTTTTTTTTAGTAATTTTTAAATTTGGATAGTGCTTTTATTATGTTCACATTCAAGCCTTCCCCTTTCCCCACTGCCTGCTTTGACTTGGAAGTTCTTTGACAAAGCATATTAACTAAGTAAGTGACCTGAAATATGCATTAGAATTGTGGTATGTCTCCTGAAATTGCCAATCCCTAGAGTGGAACCAAACAGCCTTTGATGTATAGGGCAGTGGATGCGGGGGCTCTCCTTCAGGTGCAGCTAAAGCCTCCTCTGCTCAGGGCTGAATTGTTAACTGCAGTGGGAAGAGTATGGCTCCTGCTCTGGCCAAGGGGTTCAGCAGCCCATTATAACTTTAGAGCAGTGTGAGCAGAACCTCAACATAAAACACACTGAGGTTTCGTGGATCTTGCCTGATCTTTGACAATTCCAGATATACTTGTGCCCAAATGTTTCAGTTACTGAACACTATCAGTTGTCCCAGGGTAGCTCTGATACCAACTTTCTGGTGTGTCTTGATGTTTATTTGGAAAGTCAGGGGCAAAAGACAGGTGATGTAGCACTTCTGTTTTTGATAACTACAGCTTAAAATATCCAGGAATTTTTAGTCCTTGAAAGGGACTTCAGGAAGATACCCAGGATTACTAAAACATTTCTTCCCATCTAATGAGATAGTCTGGTTATTTCCTAGTTTTGTATCTTTGTTTCAATAGAAATATTTCGAAGTGAATGTGGCCACTTGATGCAGAGTCTGGGTTTCTCTATAATAAATCCCTTTGCCAAATGGTGGAAGTTACAGACTTGCTACTGGCAAGAGTGAAGCAAATGGGTGAGTCTGAAACCATCCTGATGTGGGCGCATATTTCTGTGCGAGTTCACAGTCTTGGTAAAAGTGTCAGTGCAGGAATCGGACTCCTGGGGGTTGCAGGGCCTCCCGGCAGGACCTGCCAGCCATTTCTGGGCAATAATGGTGTTTGTTGAGGTGGCAGCAGAGTGCCTGCCTTCTGGTGTGTTTGGGTGAGTTGCAGAACAAGCCGAGGAGAGGTTGGATGTTAAGCGAGAAACAAGGGATTCTTGGTTAAACTGAAGACTTCATCTGGGAACCAAAAATCAACAAATCTCTTGGACCTTGAGCCACATGTTTTCCCTGAAAAAATATGCATTTTTTTCCAGCAAAATTTATTTGAGGGTTATGTTACTGAGGAATGAACTGAGATGGATGTGGGACTTACTTAACAGCATACTGTACTAGAAATCTGAACACCTGCAGGAGATTTAAAACCAACTCTTATTACAACTTTTTAAAAGATTGTGAAATTATCAAAATGCACATGAATCAAGTTTTAATAATACTGTATGATGGGTGGATAGGCTGTCCATTGTACCATTTCTTCCTTTGAATTCTCAGGCATGGTTTGGCAGTGCAAGAACTCTGTAACATTAACAAATTCAATAAAAATAAATATATGGATTTTTGGAGCCTGAGGTTTTATTCTTCACCCTTAACCTATTCTCTATCTTTGAAAATAGTGAATTGATGTCATGCCCCTTTCGCTGTAGAGGGTGATAATACTCTGATCTCACGGGTAAACTTTAAAAAATGTTTGCAAAATACTCTGAATGTTAGATCTGGAATGAAAGTTGCTGCAGAGCTGTGATAAGTATTCTTTTCCAGAGAGAAAGCATTGAAATGTACTTGTGTCTTCATTATGATATTAAATTGTGTCACCTAAAACCCTGGTAAGGGGCCTGACCAGGCTGTGGCGCTGTGGATAGAGCGTTGGACTGGTTTTCAAAGTGGCTGTACCATATTACATTTCTACCGGCAGTGGTGAGATGACAGTTTCTCCATGTCCTCGTAATTACTTGTCACCTGACTTCTTAAGTCTAATCATTCTAGGGAGTGTGAAGTGGTGCTTGAGGGTTTTGAGCTGCATTTCTGTAATGATTAGTGATGTTGAACATCTTGTTATGTTCTGATAGGACATTTGTATGTCTTTGGGGAAATGTCTATTCAAATCCTTTGCTAATTTGTAATTGAATTTTTTTTCTTTTTCCAAGTGAGAAAAGGGGAGATAGACTCCCGCATGCACCCCGACCAGGATCCACCTGGCAACCCCCATCTGGGGCCAATGGTCTGCCCATCTTGGTCCATGCTCGCAATCAAACTATTTTTAGCACCTGAGATAGAGTCTCCAGTGGAGCCATGGCTGCAGGAAAGGAAGAGAGAGAGAAGGGGGAGGAGTAGAGATGGGTGTTTTACCTGTGTGCCCTGACGGAATTGAACTCAGGATATCCACACACTGGGCTGATTCTCTACCACAGCCAATCAGCCATAGCCTGTAATTAAATTTTTGTCTCTGTTATTGAATCATAAACCTTTATATATTCTGGTTACTAGTCCATCAGATACATGATTTGCATATATTTTCTCCCACCTTCACTTTCTTAATAGTGTTTTTGTTTATTTTTTATTGAGAGAGAAAGGAAAGGAGAGAGATGAGAAGCATCAGTTTGTAGTTGTGTCACTTTAGTTCATTGATTGCTTTCTCATATGTACATATACCCCTTGCTCAAGCCAGCGACCTTGGCCTTCAAACCAGCAACCTTTGGGCTCAGGCCAGCAACCATGGGGTCATGTTTATGATCCCATACTCAAGCCGGCAACCACAAGCTCAAGCCAGGTGAGCCCACACTCAAGGCAGTGACATCAAGGTTTCAAACCTGTGGATAGAGCATCCCAGACTGATGCACCATGCCACTGCTTGGTCAGGCTTAATGGTGTCTTTAGAAGCACAAAAAATTTTAATTTTGCTGAAGCCCAGTTTATTTATTTCTAGATGCTTGTTCTTTGGATCTAAGAAATCATCTGACCCAAGGTCGTGAAGTTTTATGTGTTCTAAATTTTGTAGTTTTGCCCTTTTATTTAGATCTGTGGTCCATTTTGAGTTAAATTTTAAGTATAGTGTCAAGCAGGAGTCTAATTTCATCCTTTTACATGTGGGCATAACATCAGGAGTTGAGTATGGGCAGGATAGGAGCTGGGGAGAGAGGTCAGGCTGAATGTAGAGTCAGGGAAGAAGCTAGGAAGGAGAGCCGAGAATGCAGAGAATCATTTAAACATTCTAATAACTAGTGCCCTGAAACTGCTGGTTTGCAGTGGTTTTAATTCCTCACCTAGCTACTGGAACTAGGCTTTACTGGCACCTACAGAACGCAGGCATGTTTTGAATTGCTTCTCTTGAGCTTGATATAAAGATAGTGGGTATTATAAAGGATATATGTATTTTTTTAAATACTGCTTTAAATATTTTTATTCTCTAAAAAGTGAGAGGAATTAATTAGGTTTACAGCGAGGACTTGGGATATACATATAATCATTAAGGTAGTTTAACAATTGGATGCAGTAGTACAGAAACAGGTAGGGCTTAAATTATCAACTCCTCTTTCACTTGTGAATACCATCCCTGACCAGAAATTCACAGGACCCAGCTGGGGCTCGCAACAAGAGACTTGCAAGGATAAGATCCTTTCTCTCCAGTTAGGACACAAGTAGTCTGAGGGAATCAGCCTCCGACCTACCTTCTTGTTATTGGACTTGAGCAGACAGCTTCAGTGTGAGGGCAGAAGTCAAGTTAACAATGTAAGGGACAGTCATTTTCTTTTTTTTTTTTTTAAACATTTTTTTTTAATTTAGCTTTTTTTTTTTTTTTAATTTTGTTTTTATTTTATTCATTTTAGAGAGGAGACACAGAGTGAGAGAGAGAGATAAAGAGAGAAAGGGGGGAGGAGCTGGAAGCATCAACTCCCATATGTGCCTTGATCAGACCAGTGCAGGGTTTTGAACTGGCGACCTCAGTGTTCCCAGGTCGACGCTTTATCCACCGCGCCACCACAGGTCAGCGGGACAGTCATTTTCTTACTAAACTAATTGTTTTTGGCCCTGGCTGGTTGGCTCAATGGTAAAGCATTGGCCCGGCGAATGCATATCCCAGGTTTGAGCTCTGATCAGGGCACACAGGAGAAGTGACCATCTGCATCTCCGCCATTTCCCCTCTTGCTTCTCTCTTCCTTTCTCTCCCTTTCCTGCAGCCATGGTTCAATCGGAGTGAGTTGGCCCCAGGCACTGAAAATTGCTCCATGGCCTCCATGTCAGGTGCTAAGAAGAGTTTGGTTGCTTAGCAATGGAGCAATGCCCCAGAAGGACAGAGCATCTCGTGGGCTTGCCAAATGGATCCCAGTTGAGGCACGTGCAGAACTCTGCCTCCTCTCCTCTCACTGAATTTATTTATTTATATATATATATACACACACGCACGCACACACACACACTATGTATATGTATATATGTATAGTTTTTGTACAGGGAGGCAAGATGTACAAAATATTGTTTTGAATGTTGGCATATGTAAGTTCACTGTATGACCTCAGGACAGAAACTTTTCTTTTTTAAAAATTATTTTTTACAGGGACAGAGAGAGGGATAGATAGGGACTGACAGATAAGAATGGAGAGAGGTGAGAAGCATCAATCGTTTTTCTTTGCCATCACCACACCATAGTTGTTCATTGATTGCTTTCTCACATGTGCCTTGACCGCGGGCCTTCAG
Source organism: Rhynchonycteris naso (assembly GCA_037038555.1). Lineage (NCBI taxonomy): Eukaryota > Metazoa > Chordata > Mammalia > Chiroptera > Emballonuridae > Rhynchonycteris > Rhynchonycteris naso. The sequence continues at coordinate 42,163,962 of CM073004.1, read as the reverse complement.
CAGACCGAGCCACCCCTTGCTGGGGCCAGCGACCTTGGGTCCAAGCTGATAAACTTTTGCTCAAGCCAGATGGGCCCGCGCTCAAGCTGGCGAGCTCGGGGTCTCGAACCTGGGTCCTCCACATCCCAGTCCGACGCTCTATCCACTGCACCACTGCCTGGTCAGGCCAGAAACTTAACTTTTTAAATTTAAAGTTTAAAATCTCTTAAAAAGACTGCACCTGAAGTTTTATCCTGTATAAGCAATTTTCTTCATGAGAAGTGGGGCATCTCTACAGGGTATTTCCATAGTTTTCAAATGGCTACATTTTAGAATAACCTGCAAATCTTTTTTAAAATACTGAGGCCTGGCCCCCTCACTCCCCACTGTCCCGCCAGACACTCTAATTTAATTGTGTGGGATGTGACCTGCACACAGGTTTTTTTGTTTTGTTTTATTTTTTCCCAAAGTTAGAAGCAGGGAGGCAGACAGACTCCCACATGTCCGCACTGGGATCCACTGGCATGCCCACCAGGGGGTGATGCTCTGCCCATCTGGGGCATTGCTAAGTTGCCACTGGAGCCATTCTAGCACCTGAGGCAGAGGCCATGGAGCCATCCTCAGCTCCTGGGCCAGCTTTGCTCCAATGGAGCCTTGGCTGCGGGAGAAGAGAGATGAAGAGGAAGGAGAGGGGGAAGGGGGAAGAAGCAGATGGGCGCTTCTGTGTGCCCCGACTGGGAGGGAATCAAACCCAGTACATCCACAAGCTGGGTCGACACTACCGCTGAGCCTAACAACCAGGGTTCAGGGATTTTTTTTTTTAATTCCCCAGTTAACTCTAATGTGCAGCAAAGTTTGGGAACCACTGAGTTATGTCAAAATTAAAGAGTGATCTGGTAAAGTCGTACAACAGTCACAGGGCTAGTTAGAGTTTGTAGGAAATTCTTTCAATGGTATTCTTAGCCATGAAAGAATGGTCATATTTCTAAAAGCATATTTGGGTAATGTTAATTAGAGGGAAATAGATACTGAATTTGGGGGTAAAGACCTATAAGCTGGAATAACTAGAGTTATTTTTATTTTTTAAAAATTCATTTTAGAGAGGAGAGAGAGAAGGGGGGAGGAGCAGAAAGTGTCAACTCCCTTATGTGCCTTAACTGGGTAAGCCCATGATTTTGAACCGGCAACCTCTGCGTTCCAGGTTGACACTTTATCCACTGTGCCACCATAGGTCAGGCCTATTTTGATTTTTATGTATACTTTTTTTATAGTTCAGTATTAAATCAGTATAAGGACCATATTTCCTATCATTTCTTAGATAACAACCTCACATCAACAGAAAAACTATACTACTGTACTTTGTTTTTCCTCTATACAATATTTTTGTTCTGTTTGACTTGTGTCTTGACAGTGGGTCTCTACCATTCCAGAATTGACTCACTGTAAATCTTAATTGCCGTACTTGACCCTAGCTACTTTGAATTTGCCCTTCCATTATGTTGCCCAGTTACCACACCTCTGGGTTTGAAGGGTTTCTCTAGAATTCTGTAGTTCTCCCTGGTGACTGTGGAATGAACCATAATTAACTTTACCAGAGATGAGCTCAGCAACTGCTTGTCTCCTTGGGAGTTGGAACTCAGAGGGTCGTATCGTATGGCCTACATGCTTAGCCTGTGGTTCACTTCACTCACCAGCTGCTGCCTTTTAAGGGTCCTATGGTTTGCACTTAAGCATCCTTTTTAATGGGCACACAGGAGTGGTCTGAGGCTTGTCTTTGGCTTCAACTAGCTGGGATGATTGTGGTTTTCTTCCAGGGTTTCTCGGATTTTACAGTTCAAATGTATGCCTTTAATTAGAGACTGAATTAAACTTGGAAGTCAGGAACTCCCAGCCTCAAAGGCAACATGGTAATGGGGGTTAAAGCAGGTTGCAAGCTTCCATAATATCTCTCCGTTCTTCCCCCACATTCCCTTCTCCCTTCTCTCTCTTTTTAAAAACCTTAGCTCCGTTTTGTCAAGAGTGTTACATAACAAATCATTCGTTGGAATTTTAAAAAATTACTCAATATTTCACATTGGGCGGGGCACGCTTCTAAACGGTTAACAGATGTTACACATTTAATCCCTTAACAATGGAAAATAGCTTCTGAAAGGCAAAGTATTGCCTAAATCGCGTCACTAGTAACGAATGAGCGCGGGGTCCCTGCCAGGTGTTTTGACTCCAGCATGTTCTTAACCGCGAGGCTTTGCTTCTGCGCCTCTTGCCTGATCGAAGGCGAGAAGGGAAGTAGGAAACAACGCCTAGGCTCTGGCTTGAAGGTGCGGCTTGCTGCGTTCCTATCCCAAGGTCAGCGTGGGTGTCTGAGAGACTGGCTGCTTACCACCTCCTCTCAGAGCAGCAGAATATAGAGCTCCGAATGTTGTGGTGAGTTGTATTGTCCTTATTTTAACGGCTGGGGGAGGCATTTGTGGATGTTTTATGACGAAAATTTTTAAACGCCTTAGTACAGAGTATAGTATAGTAAGTGCCCTTGAACCCACAACCCACCTTGAACAATTACCAATTTGTGGCCACTCTTTTACCTGTAAACACTGTCCCCATTTCCTGGCTAATCCCAGACCTATTTCATTCATAAATATTTCACCTAGGAATAAATACCATAGTACAATTATCACCCCTAAAAAGCAAACATTTTCTTAATATATAAGGTGACCAACTTTTTTACAATGAAAAGGAGGACAAAAAATGAAAACAATATCGTAAATAAAAGAAACATTTTATTCATTGCAACAATAATACACAATATGATAAATGCATAATAAAGACATTTGTAGTATTTTATATTGTAATTATACTTACATGCCTATTAATTTTTAATAATAATTGTAAGAAAAAATACTCATTTAGATACAAAGACGTCATATCACATGCAATATGATATCAACTCTGCATCAATCAAATACGGAATTTTTTTTTTTTTTTTTTTACAGAGACAGAGTCAGAGAGAGGGATAGAGACAGACAGGAACGGAGAGAGATGAGAAGCATCAATTATCAGTTTTTCCTTGTAGCACCTTAGTTGTTCATTGACTGCTTCCTCGTATGTGCCTCGACCGTGGGGCTACAGCAGACTGAGTAGCCCTTTGCTCAAGCCAGCGACCTTGGGTCCACGCTGGTGAGCTTTCTTCTCAAACCAGATGAGCCCACACTCAAGGTGGTGACCTCGGGGTCTCGAACCTGGGTCCTCCGCATCCCAGTCCGATGCTCTATCCACTGCGCCACCACTTGGTCAGGCCAAATACAGACATTTACTGATTCGTCTTCCAATATCAAAAGGAGGACATGTAGGGGGACACTTTTCAAGGGAGGACGGAACTTACAAAAGAAGGACTGTCCTCCCTAAAGGAGGACGATTGGTCACCTTATAGAAAATCTTGTTGGTGTTATTTCTCTCATTTCTCATGGTGCTTTTCAGTTGGTTGCTTTGAAACAATCCAGAAAAAGATTGCATTTAGTCTTTGAAATCTGGTAGTTCTCCTACTTGCTTATTGCCATTTAGTTATTGAAGAAGCCTGGTCATTTGGTTTGTGGAATTTTCTACGTTTTGAATTAAGCAGGCTGCTTTCCTACATTTTCTACGAATGAGTAGATGTGTAGGTCATTAATTTTTTGCCCCGCGTTGTGTGATTCTAGAGCTCTGGGCCCTGCACACATCTCACCATTGCCAACAGAGGGCGCTGGAGGAACTCCATAGAATGAACAGGAGACAGGGCCTTAAGTTCTCAGGACAGATAAACGGATGGACAAAAGGGTCCTGAGATGTTCCGCTCAGCAGCCCTCCTGGTGTGACTGTGGCTCACACCCTGCAGCAGTTACTGCAATCCACAGCGTCCAGCGAGTTTCTCTGCCACAGATGGGCTGGGTGTTGCCAGCCATGCTCTCCCTTCATGATTGGAGCCCCGGCCTTGAGAGGCTTGTAAGTTTCTAAGTCCCTTCCTTGGTTCTACAGGCACTTGGAGTGCTTACAGAAAGGAACAACAAGCCCTATGTTGGATAGCTTGGTTGCTGAGAGCATTATCCTGATGCACAAAGGTTGCCAGTTCGATCGCCGGTCCAGGCACATACAGAAACAGATTGATGTTTCTGTCTCTGTCTCCCTTTTTCTCTCTCTCAAATAAATAAATAAATAAAAATTTAAATGTCCCTTAAAAAAAAAAAAAGAAAAGAAATGACAAACTCATGTCCTTACACTCTCGGCTCAAGTCACAGTCTGAAGACCGGAGAGCCTCCACGACAGACCCAATAGAATCATTTCATGTAGCAGGGGGCTGATGTTGCTGAAAATCAAACAACATTTAATTATGCAGGTTGCAGAATTACATCAGTTTAATTTCACAACCTTAAGTTTCTCATACAAAATTTCAGACATTGATTGGGCAGGTTGGGGCCCTGAAACACGGAGCGACAGCATCTGCTTGGTCTCAGACCAAACTGAGTCTTCAAACTTGAAGTTTCCCTGATCTTCTCTGAACGTGGACAGTTTGCCCTCCTGTGTGAGCTGAGGAAACTAACTCACCTTTTCTCAAAGTCCATAAGCTACCTCACTTGAGACAGATTGCCTTGCGGAGAGATGCTTATTTTCAAGAACCTGTTGCCACTACACCCATAGCCAAAGTGACAAAATAGGAGAAGTGGTAAGCTTTTCCTTACATGAATTGGCAGAAACCTGGGGGATGTGTGTGGGAGTGTATCTGAAGGGTCTCAGAGCAGGGAGATCAGAGTATAACACAAGGTCGAACTGAATGCATTGATACGGGTGCACTTACTAGAGATTTTGGATTTCAAGTATTAGCTCATAAGTCTCTAAGAGCTTCCTGGCTTGGATTTGACTAAAACTTGGACTCCGCGGGGCCTATGTTTAATGGAGCTGAGATGCTGGTGCTTCCACAGCAGGATGTGAAGGAAGGAGTCAGAAGGCTAGTTAACATACATCACCACACATAGTTGCAATTTTTTTTCTTGTGATGAGAACTTTTAAGATCTAACCTCTTAGTAACTTTCAGATATATAATACAGTATCATTAACTGTAGTCACCATGCTCTACAGTATATTCCAGGACTTATAACAGGAAGTTTTAAAAGTTTTGATCACTCTCACGCATTTCACCCTCCCACCCACCCCACCCCGACCCCTGCCTCTGGCAACCACCAATCTGTTCTCTGTATCTTTGAGTCTGGGTTTGTTTGTTTACTATATATAACTGAGATTATACAGTATTTGTCTTTCTCTGTCTGAATTATTTCACTTAGGATAATGCCCTCAAGGTCTATTCATGTTGTCACAAATGGCAAGATATATATCCTTTTTATTGGCTGAATAATATTCCTGTGTGTGTGTGCACATGTGCATCCATGTATGTATCTACACCTATAAATCACGTTTAAAAAAAATTTTATTGATTAATTTGAGAGAGAGAGACAGGGAGAAAGAGAAAAATGGAGAAAGAAATATCAATCTGTTGTTTCACTCACTTGTGTATTCATTGGTTGACACTTGTATGTGCCCTGACTGGGGATCAAACCTGCAAACTTGGCGTATCAGGATGACGCTCCAAGCAACTTAGCTGCCTGGCCAGAGCAATCACATTTTATTTATTTATTCATTCATTGATGGACACAAGTTGTTTTCACGTATTGACTTGCAAATAATGCTTCAGTGAACATGGGGTGCAGATATCTATTAAAGTTAGTGCTTTTGTTTCTTTTGGGTAAATACCCAAAAGTAGAATTGCTAGATCATATGGTAATTCTATTTTTAATTTTCTGAGGACTCTCCATACTCTTTTCTGTAGTGGCTGCACCAATTTATATGTCCACCAACAATGCACAAGGGCTTCCTTTCCTCTACTTTCTCGCCAACATTTATTTCTTGTCTTTTTGATAATAGGTATTCTCACAGATGTGAGGTGATAGATACCTCATTGTGGTTTTGATTTGCATTTCCCAGATGATTATTGATGATGAACATCTTTTCATGTACCTGCTGGCCATCTGTATATCTCCTTTGGAAATATGTCTATTTAGACCCTTTTTAAATAAGATTGCTATTTTGCTATGGATTTCTATGAGCTGTTTATACATTTTGGACATTAAACTCTTATTAGATATATGATTTGTAAATATCTTCTTCCATTGGTAGGTTGCCTTTTCATTTTGTTGATGGTTTCCTTTGCTGTGCAGAAGGTTTTAGCTTGATGTCCTCCCACTTACTGATTTTTGCTTTTGTTGCCTTTGCTTTTGGTGTCAAACCCAAAACATCATCACCAAGACTGATGTGAAGAAGCTTATCCCCTATGTTTCTTCTAGGAGTATTATGGGGTCAGGTCTTACATTTAAGTTTTTAATCCATTTTGAGTTGTTTTTTTGTGTATGGTGTAAGATAGTGACCCAGTTTCATTCTTTTGCATGTGGCTGTCCAGTTTTCCTGACACAACTTATTTACTTATTTATTTACTTACTTACTTTTATTTATTCAGTGAGAAGAGGGGAGGCAAAGAGACAGACTCCCACATGTGCCCCAACCTGGATTCACCCAGCAAGCCCACAAGGAGGCAATGTTGTGCCCATCTCAGATGTTGCTTGGTTGCTCAGCAACTGAGCTCTTCTTAGTGGCTGAGGCTATGGAGACATCCTCAGTGCCCAAGGCCAACTCACTCCAGTCAAGTGAGCTATGGCTGCAGAAGGAGGAGAAGGAGAGAGAGAGAAGCTGGAGGAGGAGAGAGAGAGAAGCTAGAGGGGGAGGGGTGAAGAAGCAGATGAATGCTGCTTCTGTGTGCCCTGACTGGGAACTGAACCAGGGACTTCCACACACTGGGCTGATGTTCTACCACTGAGCCAACCTGCCAGGGCAACACAATTTATTTAAGTGACTCTTTTCCCCCCATTTTTTATTATTCGCTGCTTTGTAATCAATTAATTGATCAAGTATATGTGGGTTTATTTCTGGGCTATTCTGTTCCATTGACCTATTTGTTTTTATGTCAATACCACACTGTTTTGATTACTATAGCTTTGTAATATAGTTTGAAACAGGACATGAGATGCCTCCAGCTTTGTTGGAGGGGTCTTTTTTTCTCAAGATTGCTTTGTGAAAAATGTCATTGGAGTTTTGATAGGGATTACATTGCATCTATAGATTGTCTTGGGTAGTATGGACATTTTAAGAAAATTCTCCAATTCATGAACACTGAGTATCTTTCCATTTCATTGTGTCCTCTTCAATTTCTTGCATTGATGCCTTATAGTTCTCAGTGGCGAGGTCAGGTCCTTTACCTCCTTTGTGAAATTTAATCTTAGGTATTTTTTTAATGAAATTTTAAATGAGGTTATTTTCTTAATTTCTTTCTTATAATTCATTATTAATATATGAAATGCAACTAATTTTTGTAGATTGATTTTGTAACCTAAAATTTTACTGGTATTAGTTCTTACTCATTTTTAGGGTTTTCTATATATAGTATTGTGTTATTTTCAAATAGTGAGTTTTACTTTTTCTTTTCTGATTTAGATGCGTTTTTTGTTCCTGGCCTGATTGCTCTGGCTAGAACTTCCAATACTGTGTTGAATAAAAGTAGTGAGAATGGCAGCCTTGCCTTGTTCCTAATCTTAAAGGAAAAGCTTTCAGCTTTTTCATCATAGAGTATCATGTTATTTGTGTGATTGTCATAATATGGCCTTTATATGTTGAGATATTCTCCCTCTAGACCCACTTTGTTGGTAATCTTTGTCATAATGGATGTTGAATTTTGTCAACTGTTTTTTTCTGCATCTTTTGAGTGAGATGATCATATTATTTTTATTCTTCCATTTGTTAATGTGGTGTATCACATTGATTAATTTGTGGATATTGAACCATCTTTGCATCCCTGGAATAAATCCCACTTGATCATGGTGTATGATCCTTTTAATATATTGTTGAATTCAGCTAATATATTGTTGAAGAGTTTTGCATCTGTGTTCATCAGAAATATTGGCCTGTAATTTTCTTTTCTTGTGGTGTCCTTGTCTAATTTTAGTATCAGGGTAATGCTGGCCTCATGAGTTTGAGAAGCATCAGTATTAATTCCATCTTATTTTTCTTAAATTTATTGGGGTGACATTGGTTAATAGTCATATAGTTTTCAAGTGTACATTTCTATGATACATGATCTGTATATTGTGTTGTGTGCCCACCACCTAAAGTCAAATTCTTTTTTCAGTGTTTGGTAGAATTCATCAGTGATCTAGTCCTGAACTTTTTTTTTATATTTGGAGGGCGGGGAGGGAGGTAGAGAGATAGCCACTGCGCCACCACAGGCCAGGCTGGACTTTTGCTGGGAGGTTTTTGATTACCGATTCAATACCCTACTAGTAATTGGTCTCTTCCGATTTTCAATTTCTTTTTGACTCAGTTTTGGTAGGTTGTATGTTCCTAAGATTAATTCATTTCTTCTAGTTTATCCAGTCATTGTTGGCATATGATGGTTCATAGCAGTCACTTGTGGTTCTTCGTATTTCTGTAGTATCGGTTGTAACAAATCTTTCATTTCTGATTTTGAGTTTTTTGTGTGTGTTTTTATTTTTTTGGTGAGTCTAGTTAAGTTTGTCAATTTTATCTTTTCAAACACCAACTCTTAATTTTATTTATCTTTTGTATTGTGTTTTTAGTCTATTTCATTTATTTCTGCTCTGATCTTAGTCATTACCTTCCTTTTACTAATTTTGTGCTTAGTTCTTCCTTTTTCTAGTTCCCTGGTGTGTTATTAGGTTGGTTTTTTGGGGGGAGGACCTTTCTTGTTCCTTCATGTAGGCATTTATCGCTGTGAACTTCCCTTTTATAACTGCTTTTGTTGTATCCCATAAATGTTGGTATATTATATTTTTATTTTCACTTATTTCAAGGTATGTCTTTATTCCCTTAGAAATGTTTTTTGTTTGTTTGTTTTAAGGTATTTAAACAATTTTTTCCCAATTGATTTGAGAGAGAAAGAGAGGAAGAGACAGAAAAGCATCAACTTGTTTCACTTAGTTAGTTCCATTTAGTTGTGCACTCACTGATTGCTTCTCATATGTGAAGCTATGACCTTGGTGCGTCGGGATGATGCTTTATCATTGAGCCACCTGGCTAAGGCCTCAAGCTACTTTAAAATTTCTTTTGATGTCTTCTTTGACCCGTTGGTTTTTCAGTAGCATGTTCTTTAATCTTCACATATTTGCAAAGTTTCCAGTTTTCTTCTTGTAGTTGATTTCTAGTTTCATACCATTATAAGTTGGAAATAATGCTTGATATGATTTCAGTTTTCTTAAATTCATTGAGACTTGTTCTGTGGCCTAAGAGATGGTCTATTTGGACAGTATCCTTTTTTTTTTTTTAAGTTTTTTTTAAAAAATTTTTATTTTATTCATTTTAGAGAGGAGACACAGAGTGAGTGAGAGAGAGAGAGAGAGAGAGAGAAGAGGAGCTGGAAGCATCAACTCCCATATGTGCTCTGACCAGACCAGTGCAGGGTTTTGAACTGGCGACCCCAGTGTTCCCAGGTCGACGCTTTATCCACTGCGCCACCACAGGTCAGGCTGTATCCTTTTTTTTTTTTACAGGGATAGATAGGGACAGACAGACAGGAACGGAGAAAGGTGAGAAGCATCAATCATTAGTTTTTTGTTGCCGTTGCGACACCATAGTTGTTCATTGATTGCTTTCTCACATGTGCCTTGACAGCGGGCCTTCAGCAGACCGAGCAACCCCTTGCTGGAGCCAGCGACCTTGGGTCCAAGCTGGCAAGCTTTTTGCTCAAGCCCGCGCTCAAGCTGGTGAGCTCGGGGTCTTGAACGTGGGTCTTCTGCATCCCAATCCGATGCTCTATCCACTGCGCCACTGCCTGGGTCAGGCTGAACAGTATCCTTTTTTATATTTTAAAATTTATTTTATTGATTTTAAAGAGGGGATGGGAGAGAGCAGGAGAGAGACAGGAACATCTGTTCCCATATGTGCCCTGATTGGGGAGCTAACTGGCAACTTCTCCACTTCCAGATGATGCCCTAGCCAACCAGGCTACCGTCCAGGGCTGGACAGTATTCTGTGTGCACTTGAGAAGAATGTGTATTTTGTGGCTTTTATCTGTTAAGTTAATTGGGTCTAACATGTCATTTAAGGATAATGTTTCCTTATTGATTTTCTGTCTGGATGATTATCCATTGAAAATGGGGTATTAAAGGCCCTTACTATTAGTGTATTGCTGTTTATTTCTCCCCTCAGGTCTGTTAATATTTGTTATATATATATATGTCATCTTCCCCCATAGGTGTGCACCTCCTAAAACCAGTGGTTCTTAACCTGGGTTCTATCGAACCCTAGGGGTTCGATGAGTCGGTCTCAGGGGTTCGGAGAAGCCTCTGCCGTGGAGGCCAGAATAAAGTAATACCGTAATTTGTTGTGAGTTCATGCACTTTGTTGGTTTTGTTCTTTGAACAAGGTGATGTTCATGCACGGCTCATTTTGTGCACCAGTAGAAAAATATATGCCTATGTCTTGAATTTGGAAAAAAAAATCATATTTTATTTATCACTAAAGAAGTGTTCGGTGAATGCGCATATGAAACTGGTGGGTTTAGTACCTCAAAAAAGGTTAAGAACCACTGTCCTAAACTCTAAGATCCTCAAAAGACTCACAAGCAGGGGAGCAGTGGGTAGTAGCCACTGGTCCCAGGCTAACCCCCTGAACCTGTCTCCAAGGACCCCTTTTCTCTGACTTCCCAGTGAGCCAAAGCTGCCCCACCTAGGCCCTTCTGTTTGTTGCTTCTTCTATTCTAGGCCCTTCCTTGTTTCACTGCCCTCAGCTTTATTAAACTTACTCTAAAAAAAAATAGTGCTCACTCTGAGGTTTATGGAGAGGACTGTAATGTCAGATATGTGCTTAATTAGAAGCCTGACCCTCAAACTGCAGCTAGGAAGATATGCTAATAGGCCTCTTTCCTAGAAAGACTGTGGGTATGTTTCAGCCACCTGTCTCTGGGATGTACCCTGGAGGTGGTATGGTAGCTGGTTCAGAATTGTCTTGCAGAATGGGAGCCTGGAATATAAGCCCTGCTGGCCACCTGAGCCAGGTAAAGAGGTATCCCCTAAACAGCAGCCCCCCAAACTGGGACCCAGATGAGGCAACAGCAACCTAGAACACAGCAGAGGGAGAATACTGAGTTAGTGCCCACTCATGTCTCTGGAAAGGATTGCAGTTGGCTTTAGATGTGTGATTAATTAGAAGCCTGCCCCTCAGGCTGCAGCAATGAAAATAAGCTATTAGGTCTCTTACACAGAAAAAAATAGGCATTTCAGTTTGCTTGCTTTGTGGTATGCCCGGGGGTGTAGTGGATTAAGGACTCTATGGTACAGTCCTGTCGGACCCATGAGCAGGAGCCCCACTGCCCATGAGAGCCATGTGATCAAGGGGTATTACCTGGGTGGCGGCCACAAAAATCCAGGTGTCAGACAAGTACACAGGCTCCTTTCCGGAAGGTAACAGTGACCTGGGATGAGCACTGAAGAGAATTTCAGGAGGCCTTTAGATGTGTGTTAAGTTGTAAGATGGCCAAGCTTTTAGGTAAGCAAAAGGCCTCTTTCACACAAAGACGGCATTTTGCAGTTGGCTACCTTGTGCGAGGCCCTGGGTAAGTCTGCTGGACCCCTTTCTCTCCTGTTTCTCATATTGCTATAGCCTAATGGGCCTTGTGGATGCAAGCCCCATCGGCTTTCATAGCTAGAGTTCTGGGGGCTCCTCCTTCAGGGAGAAGCTTGGGGTTGGGAGTTCCCTCCTGAGTGTGGGTCATTGCACCAGGGGTGCAGCCTGACCTACCTATTTTGATGTGGGTTTTATTTCTCATTTGCCCAAATATAGGAGTTGCTCAGCTAGTCCTTGGGTTTCTTTAGGAGGAAACTGTTCTGTATGTAGCTATAGACTGTCTGAGGGAGGACTGGATTTAGGATTGGGCTTTTAAACATCGCCATCTTGAGCTAGAACACTCCTGACTCAATTTTGGTTGATTGTGGGTAGTAAGATCTGGAGGCTTGATCAAATTCAAATTTAATTAATGGGGGTAATAGATATCCTCTATCCCATTGTATCACATCAGGAGGCATGTCATTGTCCCCTTGAGTGACCAGTAAATTTAGGAATTACTACCCTGGCCCATCATTATGAAACCCCCCGTCTGCTTCTATCTGTGATTTCATTAGGAGTTGTACAGTGGTTGGCTTCTACCACCGCCGGTGTACCTAGTACCTGCAATTACTCTGCAACTGCCCGTTTATCCTGAAGTGCAGGTCATGTTGACAACGGCTCGATTCTCTCCTTTCGCTTACCAATTTCTGTCGCTTAAAAAAAAATTCATTAACATTCTTTCATAGCTTGAAAAAGCCTAAACAAATATCTGTACCATGGCTTTTAATTTAGGACACTTCATAATTTGAATCGCAGATTCTCAAATGCTAAACAAGCATGAGGTGCTCTGTCAAAGGCCTAAATACTTCTCAGGGTGGTAGGAAAACAAGACATTGGGTGTCTGGCTTATAGACAGACTAGCTTAAGAAGTGTTTTTAGGGCTATAGGGCAGGGATCTACACACTATGGCCCATTGCATCATCATCATCATTATTATTATTATTATTATTTTGAGTTTCCAGTCCTCCATGTCTGAACTTCTAAAAAAAATTAAATTTATTGAGGTAATTGTAGATTAGCACAGTTTTAGAAAGAGCGATCCCATGTACGCTTTACCTAGTTTCCCAACTAGAACATCTTGTAAGACTACACAGAACGCCACAACCAGGATACTGACAACCACTAGGTCAAGATAAGACAGTGCAAGAGTATGTCTCTGCTTGCCAGATGATACGCTGCCCGATTCATAAATTGCTCAATAAAGCCAATTAATATTCAAGTTTATGTAAAAAAGATACCAACAGTTCTATCACAAGTCCCTCATGTGCCCTTTCATAGCCACAACAACCGTCACCCCAAACTAATTTTTACTGCTGATGTAGTTTATTCAGGCCACAACAGTGCCTCACGCCCAACAAAGAACAAGGTCTGGTGCTGGGAAGGTGAATGCAGAGGGGCAGGCCAGGCCTCCTGCCCAGGTGCTGGGGAGATGGCTCAGCCGGCACGGGGCTACCCTGCCCTTCTTGCACAGATATATACACTGCTCACAAAAAGTAGGTGATCAGGGAACGTGCAGATACTCCACTACTTTCAGCCTTTTGTATAGTGCATTTATACCAATAAAATAAGTTGGTTTTGCATCTCATTTGCATAAAACTGGGGAACAAAATCTTTGTTATATCCACAAAAACACTTGTTCTTACCTAATTCGAGTGTGCTGATCTCAAATCTGACATTAGTATTTCTCTGTAAGCTAGTTTTCATTGCAATTCAATATTTGAGGTTTTCATCTTATTGCAAAATTTTCAACATTTAGTTTAACATAATGAAGTAGAATATCTTCTCGAGCATCATCTTTGTGAAAATATAACAATTTATATAATGCACTAAATACACTAAAAGATATGATTGCATCAGAATTTAGCTACAATTTCAAAATAGAACATATTAAAACACTTATTTTAATTATAAAATCTGCCTGACCAGGCGGTGGCGCAGTGGATAGAGCGTCAGACTGGGATGCAGAAGACCCAGGTTCGAGACCCCGAGGTCGCCAGCTTGAGTGCGGGCCCATCTGGCTTGAGTAAAGAGCTCACCAGCTTGGACCCAAGGTCGCTGGCTCCAGCAAGGGGTGGCTGGGTCTGCTGAAGACCCACGGTCAAGGTACATGTGAGAAAGCAATCAATGAACAACTAAGGTGTTGCAATGGCAATGAAGAACTAATGATTGATGCTTCTCGCCTCTCTCCGTTCCTGTCTGTCCCTATTTATCCCTCTCTCTGAGTCTCTCTCTGTCCCTGTAAAAAATAAATCTTGTTAATCATAAAATCTGTGCAAAACTTATTTAAATTTTATTCAGGTAAAATTTGCATTTGTGTGCTTGTTGAGGACAATCTTGTTTGATGCTCAGTCTGCTCATCACTAACAGCTCTAAGATTTTCAGGAAACTTATCAAGTTGACTATTCAGGAAGTGAATCTTAACGCTGTTACATCCAATGTTACGAAAAGCCAACAGCATCCTTTGAACCAGAAGTTCATAGTTTTCTGCTTTTTTGTTGCCAAGGAAGTTCTTTGTAACTGCCACTAAAGACTGCCATTCTTTCTCTTTCTTATTCATCTTCCTGGCAAATCTTCATCACGTATGAGGGTTCGAATTTGAGGTCCATTGAATACACCTGCTTTTATCTTCTCAAAAGACAAGGCAGGAAAAGCAGAAATAATATGTTGAAAGCATTCACTTTCTCTATTCAAAGCCTGAACAAACTGCTTCATTAAGCCAAGTTTGATGTGAAGTGGGGGTCAAATGATCCTGTCTTGATTAACTACAGGTTCATTCACAATATTTTGCATCCCTACTTCCAGAGCTTCACGTTTCAGCCACTCCTTCTGTGTCCAGTATTTCTCCCGAGTTCGGCTGTCCCACAAACACAGAAAGCAAGGATACTTTGTGAAACCTCTCTGTTGTCCTAGCAGGAAATTTACCATTTTAAGATCCACACAAATGATCCAGTTATGCTCCTCATAGTTCAGAAAGTCGAGGACAGTTTTTATGTCATTATAATCTTCTCGCAGATGAGTTGAATAACCAATTGGAACCGCTGCATAAACATTACTGTTGTGTAGAACACATTTCAGACTCCGTTTAGAGCTGTCAAGAAATAGCCATTCAGTTGGACTGTAAGTGGTAACACCTAGCTGGCTGAGAAGACTACTGATATCAAGACAGTAAACAAAGTGTTTGTCTTTGGAAAAAAGTCCACAAAAATTTGTTCATGCTTCCTGAAATGGGATACTTTAGCTGACCAGTGAAGTACATTCTTTTCTTGAAGCCTGGAGGCTAATAACTCAGCTGCTTTCTTTTTTTTTTTTTTTTATTCATTTAGAGAGGAGACACAAAGTGAGAGACAGAGAAAGAGAGAAAGGAGGGAGGAGCTGGAAGCATCAACTCCCATATGTGCCTTGACCAGACCAGGGTTTTGAACTGCCGACCTCAGTGTTCCCAGGTCGACGCTTTATCCACTGCACCTCCACAGGTCGGGCTCAGCTGCTTTCTTTGGTAGGCCCAAATGTCTTACTAAGTCATTCAATTCGGGTTGGCTAAACTGCTTAGGGGTTAATGACAGCTTGGCGTCAGAAGAAGACCCTTCAGATTCTACAACCATTTCCTCATGCATCTTATCAAAATACACTTGTTCACCATGTTCACTTTCTTCGTCCTTAGAAGAAATAAAACCATTGAAAACTGGAACCGGGAGTGTCTCAGAGTGTGGGATAGGTCGTATTGCTGAAGGAATACTAGGATATGCAATCATATGCCATTTTTTCCTGCCGATGCCCTTTGTATGGATCAGACAGAAGTAACAGTCACTGCTGTGGTCCTTAGGTTCACACCAAACCATGGGAATACCAAAAGGTGTTCCTTTGTGTTTTCCTTTTGTCCAGTCACAAAGCATTTCCTCACATTATGACACACAATATGAGGAGCCCAATTCTTGTCTTGATCGCCAAGGGGAACTTGAAAATAGGCAACATATGCACATGTGTCAAATGATGAGTTGAAGTGTGTAACAGCCACATATATAACAGAAGGTGTCAGGACTATTCTTACATTTACGCCTACTTGAAGAAGCCATGATTCAATCTTAAAATAAGAGGGTGTTTTTATCAGATAATAATCTTTTACATTTAAAAACAACTAGTTATGTAAAAGTGATGTTTGTAAAACATTAATTGCCTTGTGGTTATGTTCAATCCAAGAGTCGTTGCCCTTTAACTCCAAGTTAAAAACTGATGCTGCCATTAACTGTAACAAAAAGAAATTAAAATTGAATAAAAACTAGAGCATGCACCAAAAAACAGATTTCAGATTTGGAATCAACAATGCAGAAATATTTAGGAAAAGTTCTAAAACCTCATGCAACAGAAAATGAAAATAATATTGTTCTGCAGTGTAATCAAACAACTTTCTTTCACTTGTTGGTTGCTTTTCTGATAGTTTAATAAAAAGAAATCAAATGCTTTTTTTTTCATTGCTTCATATTTATTTTGAAATATCCCTTAATTTTTGTGAGCAGTATATTTTGACTTTTTAAGTAATTTATTTTCACATAATTGACATAGAATATTGGTTCTGGCTGGTTGTCTCAGTGGTAGAGCATTGGCCCGGTGTATGGACATCCCAGGTTCAATTCCCAGTCAGGGCACACAGGAGAAGCGCCTATCTGTTTCTCCTCCACCCCACCCCCCTCTTGCTTCTCTCTCTCTCTTCCCCTTCTGCAGCCATGGCTCAATAGCAGTGAGTTGGCCCTGGGTGCTGAAGATGGCTCCATGGCCTCACCTCAGGTGCTAAAATAGCTTGGTTGCCAAGTAACAGAGTAATGCCCCAAATGGGCAGAGCATCGCCCCCTAGTGGGCTTGCTATGTGAATCCCAGTCAGGGCACATGCAGGAGTCTTCTCTCTGCCTCCCCTCCTCTTGCTGAATATAAAAACAAAAAACCACAATATTATATTAATTCAGATATACAACCCAGTGATTAGACATTATGTAACAAAGTGATCACCCAGATAAATCTCACACCCACCTGACAGCATACAGCTACTACAATATTGAGCACACTCCCTATGCTGCACTTTACATCCCCGTGGCTATACTCTAACTACCAGCTTGTACTTCGTAATCCCTTCACCTCTATCACCCATTCCCTCCCATCTGGCAGCCATCAAAATGTTCTCTGTATCTGAGTCTGTTTCTGCTCTTGCTTGTTCTATCTTTAGATTCCACATGTAAGTGAAGTCCTGGCATTTGCCTTCCTCTGTCTTACTTCACTTGGCATAATACTTTCCAGGCCCAACCATGTCGTTGCAGGTGGCAAGACTTCATTTTTTTTTATGGCTCAGTCATATTGCACGGTACATGCGCACCACTTTTATCCTTTCAGCCCTTGACGGACACGTAGGTTGCTTCCTTTGCTATTGTAAATAATGGTGCAATGAACATACAGCTGCATGTCTTTTTGATTTAATGTTTTGGGTTTCTTTGGCTAAATATCCAGACCACTGTTTTTTTCCCACTTTTTTTATGGCCTTGAGCTAACAATAGTTTTTATATTTTTAAAGGGTTGAAGGGCAAATGCCTTATCATAAAGTCCTGGCCCATAAAGCTTAAAGTGCTGTCCGGGCTTGTACAGAAACTGTTTGCCAAACCCTGATTCACAGCAGTATATAGTAAAGCACCTCTGGGTGAAGGTTGTATGGGAACTGTCAGATCTGAACTGCTAAGACTGAGCTCTATCCTACAAATGCACATACACAAAATTGTGCCTATGTCCATACCCAGGCATCCCAGCCCAGGTTAAGACCTTTGCACTACAATACTGCATTATCCTCCTCGGGCTGCCATAAAATACCAGACTGGATGGCTTAACCGATAGGAACTTATCACAATTCTGGAGGCTGGTAGTCTTAGGATCAAGGCACTGGCTGGGGTGGTTTCTAGCGAGCCATATCTCCCTGGCTTGCGGACTCTCTGCTTTCCTGTTTGCAGGCATTCCTAGTCTCTTCTTCCAGGCCACCGGTTCTTCTGAATTAGGGCCCCACACAAAGACCTCGTTTAATCTGAATTACTTTCTCAAAGGCCCTGAGTCCTAATACAGTCCCACTGGGGGTTTAATGGACTTCAACCTATGAATGGGGGTGGGGAGTGACACAATTCAGCTGAGTACTGTGTCCACACTGAGGATCCTGCCTGTGAGAGCATGTGGTGTGAATGGTTTGCTCCAGAGTTCCAGGAACTACCTGAAGGTAAGGAGTCATCTCTGCTGAATTAATAAGTGTTGGTGAGATTAAACTAATGCACAGGGAAATTCGCAGAGGAATATAAAGTGCTAATTTAAGCACCACAGATGAAAATACTGTAACGATTCTGAGGAAAAATTTGGAATTAGGATAATCAAGGGAAGTGTTTTTTCCCTTTTTAAATGAGAAAACTACCTGTGCCTGGAACTATTTGCACCCATGAAGACCTTGCTGGCATTAGGATATTTACAGACTGAGTCAAAGGTAGAGCTGAACCGTTCTATACAGGGTGTGGACAGACAAACTGATACATAGGTTTTTATCTGGAATAGAAAGGATCATAACATCAACAGTGTACTACTCATCAAGAAGTTTTGAATACAGTAGTAGTAACTACTTCAAAGAATTTTTAATTGGTGAAATCCAGGCAAATGCATTGCAAATGATCTGTGAAACGACCCAGCTAATGCGAAATGGCTACATAAAAATTATGATCCTAACTGCTTCTGGTTTGTCCCTTAAACAAAATGAGAGCTTTATTTGGAAGACTGTAATAATGCATGTAGTATTTGGTTTATGGCTAATGCAATTTTGTGGTTCTAATAAATGATTTTTAACCCAATAGAATATTTAAAATATAAAAAAAATCAGAAACATAACTAGCAATTCACTTTTTATTTTTAATTTTTCTGAAGTGAGAAGCGGGGAGGCAGAGAGACAGACTCCCGCGCATGCGCCCAACCAGGATCCACCCAGCAAGCCCACCAGGGGGCAATGCTCGGCCCATCTGGGCCATTGCTCTGTTGTAGCCAGAGCCATTCTAGCGCCTGAGGTGGTGGCCATGGAGCCGTCCTCAGCACCCAGGCCAACTTTGCTCCAATGGAGCCTTGGCTGTGGGAGGGGAAGAGATAGATAGAGAGGAAGGAGAGGGGGAAGGGTGGAGAAGCAGATGGGCGCTTCTCTTGTGTGCTCTGGCCAGGAATCAAACCCAGGACTTCAACACACCGGGCTGATGCTCTACTACTGAGCCAACCGGCCAGAGCCACTAGCAATTCACTTTTTAAGCAGTTTTAAAAATCTATTATTGCTTTGAGAAGAGCATGAATGCCAGAATACTTTTAAAAAACTCACCTACCTTAACTAATCTGAGTCGCTACTTTTATTCTTTATTGTCTTTATTTTCAAGTTTGGCACCCAAACTTAGCAATCATCATGGAGATTTGTGGAAACATACATATACATATATACACACACATTTTAAGTGTAATAAAGCCCCAGCTCCTCATTATACCTTGTGCCCAAGCTCCTGTTAAAATGAGGTAAAATGGTGAGAAGTTAAAAATTAGGGAAAACTTGAATAACCCCCAATTGACAACTTACTATGAATTAAAGCAGACATTTTAAGGCAAAATCCATCACCTTGCTAATAAAACTTCCACTAAGCTACAGCCTCAGATACATATTTATAAGAAAATAAATACATAAAAAAGCCCCTCGCACTCTTCGATGTGGTTTAAGGCCAAGCTAGCTAAGGAGCTATATTTTGTTACTTCAGGTAACTCCATGACCAGGAACAGTTAATATTTCACTGATTAAAATGTCAGGTGTTAAAAACTAACTTCAAGCAGGGTCACCCATACACTGAAGCAGAAGTCTTCATGTACTGGGCTCTCCACAGTACATACCCATCCTAGGGACAGTCAGGCTTTCAATTTAAAAACATTTACTGTTTGGTAACTAAAGAGTAGAGATGATCAGTGTACTCTAGGCCGTTTGATATTATTTTTCTCTGTAGAAGCTTTTCTCTTTTGTGATAATCCAGGCTCAGATTCCTTATTATTTTGAAGAAATGACACAGCTTCTGGGAGACAGTAATTTTCTATTCGAGGAGGCGTTTCCTGTAAAAGAGGGAAAACACACGTTATCATTTTATTCAGATTTCAAATTGGAAAATGATCAGGTAATAGATTGACCACAGAAACTTTAAAAGGAAAGTTCGTAGGTTCTTGCAAGGAAAACATCTGTGTTTCAAGGTATGCTGTTTGTCGCAGTAGTGACCATCCCTGTGTGAGTCTTACTTTTTATCAGGAAAATTAGCTTACAGCTCAGGCAGGGTGGGACCCGCTCAGACCTTTCAAATGGTTATAATAAAATAGGGGTGAAATATAGAATATGGAAAATAATATTTACCAAGTGTGAAAGTTTTGAAAAAACCTTTTTACTGAATTTTTACTTATCTTTAAAATAAACATGTGAAGTGGATTTTTTTAAATTTTTTTATTTTATTTTTTTCATTTTAGAGAGGAGACAGAGAGAGAGAGAGAGAGAGAGAGAGAGAGAGAGAGAGAGAGAGAGAGAAGGGGGGAGGAGCTGGAAGCATCAACTCCCATATGTGCCTTGACCAGACCAGTGCAGGGTTTTGAACTGGCGACCTCAGTGTTCCCAGGTCGAAGCCTTATCCACTGTGCTACCACAGGTCAGGCTGAAGTGGATTTTTTATTCTCCATTTTACAGATACATAATACAATCAATGCTATATAACTTCCCAGGTGGCAAAGCCAAAATTCATATACTTCTCTCTTTGATGCCAAAACCCGTGTATTTCTCTCACAACCATACACCAACGTATACAAAACAGACCACCATCACAGCACTTTACAGTCCTCCAGCCATCTAGTACCTGACGCATAACAACCCTGAGAAAGGCAGGGACACAACCAAAGCCCCACAGTGATTACTTCTGGGGTAAGCAGGAAGAGGCAGGCGGGGTGGAGCAACAGGAAATGTCTGTGGGAGCAGCAGGCTTCTATTTTAACCTGGAAACATAGATGACATCTTGCTTTTCTTTAACAAGTACACATATTTTATACACTTTTATGTTAGAAAAAAATGGAATGAGGATTCATGTATAAACACTGTGCCCAGCATAATACAGGTGATTAATAATCATTGGTTCTTATCTTAGATGGCAGCTGTCTACCTGAAATGATGAGGGATTCTGGAGGGGATGAGATTCAGTCTGCCCCACTGCTCTATGGTAAAGGCTTCATGTTTCTGTTTTAGGCATTCTTTCTTTTAAATCCAAAACAACTCCGAAACAGAAGTAGCAAGTCACAAGGCAGGCTGAGTTCTGGCTTCCCCTTCTTTTTTATGCTATTCTGTTTGAAATCCTTTACAGTAAAGACACTTACGATCAGGTGTCATAGTTTGCTGCTTTCTGGTGGCATTTTAGGCACTCTGCTGTCAGGAAGATTTTTCTTAAATCATACAACATGATCCACTCACTACATGAGTACAGAGAGCCTGCCATGTAGCAAATGCTCGACTTACCTCGGTGTTTAACACAGGTGTTTACATCAATGCATAATGTTAAGAAAACTAAAGAAGGGCCCTTGAGTAATTGTTTCTCCTGGGACTTTTGGAATCAATTTCTGCTTTCATTATAGTCCTACATCTACAAGGACACTTTAAGACGCACCTAGATTTTTATACCTAGCTCATAGTTAACTTCCTTTAAACCAAGCAGTTACATGGAGACTAACAGGAGACTAACGCTATATTAATAACAAGCTGAGGGTTTTTTGTTTTGTTTTTTTTAATTTTAAAAAAAATTTTTTTAATTTATTTATTCATTTTAGAGAGGAGACACAGAGTATGAGAGAGAGAGAGAGAGAGAGAGAAAGGGGGGAGGAGCTGGAAGCATCAACTCCCATATGTGCCTTGACCAGGCCAGTGCAGGGTTTTGAACTGGTGACCTCAGTGTTCCCAGGTTGACACTTTATCCACTGCGCCACCACAGGTCAGGCAAGCTGAGGGTTTTGATGTGCAATTACTTCTCGATGCATATGAGCAGATCTTTGGTAATGAGGAAGTCAAGGACAGAATCTCACAAACCTGTGTAAGATAATCGGCAATGTATTCTGTTTTCAAGCAGTACACATTCTGGGCAGCAGCTTCTGCTATATTAACTCCTGAGTCATCTGGTTTCAGTTTATTCAAGTCAGAAAAGAGATGTGTGGCTTCTTGAAAGAGAGGCACAGAATGACCAGGCAGCACCTAATAAAAAGCAAAAAGCATCAGTCTATCAGTGTCCCAAAGTAACTGCATCATCTGTGCTTAAGGGTTACCATTTCACAAAGTACAGAAAATCAGGAACTGGTTAGAAAATAATTCAAGTAAAAAAATCCAGAAAATTGATTCAATACAAACCTTTGCTCCTCCGGACTGAAGCAGACGTTTGAATCCTGCTTCTCGGGACTGGTCAACATGTAAAATAACCTTCCACCCGCTAAATGCCCCCTACAAAAGAAAACATTGTTGAAATTTGGAAAATAAGTGACAGAACAACACAGATAATATATTATTTTATCTGTAAATGTAGTTTTATATTAATGAATAATCTTACAACCTCTACTTCTGCCACAGTGGTCACTGTCTCTGGTCAGAATACTTTGAAACACAGTCCTTTTTCCTTAGAATTAATCAAGGGTAGAGCCTAAAGCATAACTTCTTAAGTTAGGTGAAGCCTACATTAGAGTTCTCTAGAAAATACTTGCAAATTGGAAACAGACAGCGGAATTACTCTCAAAGAAAGGGCATCCAGGTTAACAAGGATGTCAAGATGCAGAGGACTCAGCACAACAAAAAGATTGCAGAACTCGGGGCTTCTGAACCTTTTTGTGAGCCATGGACCCTTTTCTATAGTCTGGTAAAACCTACAGACCTGTTCTCTAAAGAATTATTTTAAGTAATAGCTTTGTTGTGTAATTTCCATACCATATGAATATTTTTTAAATATTCAAAATAAAGTAGAAAGGATTACCTACATGGGAAATAATTTCATTGAAAAACTATTTTAAAATTGTGACAACAGATGTGCTTTTGTATTAATGCATTAAATCAAAACTAGTGGTGAGCTGAATACTATAATTTTAAAGTAGAGAACTTCAATATACTTATAATTATAACACAAAGCAAAGATGTGTTCTTTTGCAGCAAAGTCACAGGTACTGTTAATAGTGTTGTGATTTGTTACTTAAGACTTATAATTAAAGGAAATGCTAAATTTTAATTAGAGGTTAATAAAAATAAGAATGTATTCCCCCACCCCATCTAAAGTGTATATCCATCCTGAATTTAATCTACAGAATTCTCGGGGAGAATCTGTGAACCCCAAGCTAAGAACCCCGGAAGAAGAAGCTGAAAGGATTCTGTGGAAGAAAAGTAGTGCAGGTCACATTTTACATAGGAACTATTTTAAAAAGAGCTATTATCAACATTATATATATATATCTTACTGTTAATGTTAATTCCTACTTTTTCTTTTTCTTTGTATTTTTCTGAAGTTAGAAACAGGGAGGCAGTCAGACAGACTCATGCATGTGCCTGACTGGGATCCACCCGGCATGCCCACCAGGGGGCGATGCTACGTTGCCCCCGGAGCCATTCTAGCACCTGAGGTGGAGGCCATAGAGCCATCCTCAGCATCCGGGCCAACTTTGCTCCAGTGGAGCCTTGGCTGCGGGAAAGGAAGAGAGAGAGAGAAAGGAGCGGGGGAAGGGTGGAGAAGCAGATGGGCGCTTCTCCTGTGTGCGCTGACTGGGAATTAAACCTGGGACTTCCACACGCTGGGCCGACGCTCTACTGCTGAGCCAACCAGCCAGGGCCTAATTCCTTCTTTTTCTAATTGTGATTAAGTTCAATTTAGGATGCCTAAACTAAGTATATTAATCAAGGGATAAAAGACAAATAGAATTATTATGTTGTCAAGCATATTCTCTTAGGAGACTCAATGTAGCGTAGTGATGACACTGATGCCATTTATACTATACGCAGTGACGTGTCAGTACCTCCACAATGCCTGATTCCTGTCTTTGCTGGATTGTTTTCCTCCACCGCATGGCTGCAACTGCTAGCCTTCGCTGCTGCACACTGATTCCAGTCAAAACATCAAGGATGGAACTGCTTCCCCATTCATAGTCTTCTTCCTACACAATAGTCCAACAAACTTCTCAGTTCCTACAATATGACCTTATGGGGTTCATAATCTAGTAAGAGTTAAAAACTATATATTCAATTGTTAGAAATACACAGAATACCAAGCATGTACCAGTTTATGAGCATGGCGGAAATGTAGATTAATTTGGCTTTATATTAGAGCCAAGTATTTGCATGCATTACTAAAAACAGATAACCATACAATTGGTAATCTTTAGATTACTGGGCTTATCCATGGGAAGATGAACTTCACGAAAGGGCATGGTCTCAGAAAAGGTATGTATTTACAACCTGATTACCTGGTCTACAGAAGAGATTCGTAAGGGATCTTGATTGAAAATTTGAAAAACCACATGATAGATACAACTGTGGTGGGTCAGTTAGGTACCAAAATATTTCAAATAATTAGTTTAATACTTAATTGACTAGAAATAAAGATAAAAGCTTCCAGTGATGACATCTTAATATTTTCTAATGTTATTTCAATTAAAAACCATTCAAATTAAAGTAAATCAAACTGACATTAACTAGGAATCTGGGTATATAATCTCTCAATTTGTGAACCTTATAAAATTGATATACTCTGGTGATACTTAAAAGTGATGACATGTGGTCTGTGTATGTGCTGGGATGAACTACTAAGATATTCACTCTTACAGAATAATGAGCCTTCACAGTAATTGAATACACACCGGCAGGAAGCTCCCAGCGGCCCTGCAGGCCTCCAGGTAGGAGCGGTGCAGCGCCCACTTCCCAGCTGCCACTGCGGCTAAATACTTCTCATTGCGAAGTGGGTGTCCCACAACAATGTGTGTGCAGCTGGGATCAAAGGACTGCTTCTCTATTACTAATCCACCTGAAGTAGAGAAGAATCAGGAAATTTTCCTATTCAGCCACAATGCCATTATCAGATCTAAAATAATTAACATTTATTTGCTATTTCAAAACTAAATCCTTGTTCAAATTTTCCTGTCTGTACTTGGTTTGTTACAATTAAGATATTAAAAAAAAGTACAAACAAGGGCCACGTAACTGCAGTTGTATTTCTTAGGTTTCAACTACCTTGGCAATTTTCAAGCACTGAATACTAGATAATATCCAGAGAGATGGAAGTCAAAGGGGCATCTACAGTCTAAAATCAGAAGACCACGTTTTGTGAGTAGAAATAAGGTAAGCCAACCAAAAGAAGCTTGGGAGGAAATACGCCAGGTAAATAGAGACAGAGCAGCACGGGAGCTGAAATCTCTTCTCAGCTATAAATGTATGAAGTGGACTTTGAGGAAAAAGAAGGTGTAAGTAAATACAGGCTGATGCAAAGCATGGTGTTGATTTATACTTGGAGCTGCTGGGTAGGTGGAGATGCATCAAGGACTTTCTAAGACTTCAACAGGACACTTGAACTCACAGCAGCAAAACTTTTTGAGCACTTGCTATATGTCAGGGACTGTTGAAAGTATTCAAGATTAACTTATTTAATCCTCACAATTTTACGAAGTTACTATTATCTGAAACTTACATATGGGGACACAGGCAGAATAAGTCACCCAGGTTCAAAGGGGTGACAAAAGAACAATAAGGTTAAAGTTCCATATTAATATAATATCAGTATCTAATTCTACATAACAAGTTTATCCTGTGACCCAAACAACATAAGAGACTGACTTATGGATATGAGTTCACCACAGTTGTTCATTTATGAAGTGAGAGGCCTCTGTATTATACATCAGAAACCCTGCAGTCAACAGGCTCCCAATTCCAGCACAATCTATCTATACCCATGGACCCGTTTTCAGTCCTCTTCTAGACAATTTATTTTTTAATTCAGTGAGCGGAAGGAAGGCAGAGACAGACTCCTGCATGTGACCCAACTGGGATCCAGCAAGCCCACGAGGGGGCTATGTTCCACCCATCTGGGGTATTGTTCAGATGCTTAGTGACTGAGTTCTTCTTAGTGCCTAAGGCGGAGGCCATGAAGCCACCCTCAGTGCCCGAAGGCCAACTTGCTCCAATCGAGCCAAGGCTGGAAGGTGGGGGGGTGACAGAGAGAAAGAAGTGATAGGGGGAGGGGTGGAGAAGCAGATGGTCGCTTCTCCTGTGTGCCCTGACTGGGAATCAAACCCAGGACTTCCACATGCTGGGCCGACACTGCCACAGAACCAATGGGCCAGGGCTGATAATTTTCTGTTAACTGCTACTACTCTTGCCCAGAGTTTGCAGAGACAGAACCATTTATAGGAGACAGACACTGGGGTGTTCCACTCTGGTAAGCTCTAGGAAAGGTTAGCAATTCTGACTTATAATTTCATCTAATTTATTAGGCAACCAAGGAACAAAATGTTCCACCTGAATAAAGTTTCTAAGAAACATAGCTTCTCTGGTGTACAACACTATTTAACAGAAATCTTTAAAAAAACATACCATGGTTCTCCACATCCTTAAAAAGACAGACAGCATTAAGCATGTGGCTATAGAGCACCAGGTTACCTTTTAGGTATGCTGCTTCTAGAATGATGTCAGACTGAAAGCCTGACAACTAGTGGGAAAAGGATAATGTTACACCCCTTCAACTTCATTATATTGTAAGTCTATCATTTCATTGGTTAGATCCAAGGTTTCATCAATGAACAAATAAATGCTCAAAGCAGCACAAAAGATTCTTAAAACTTAATCATTAGTTTCAATTTAAATCTTTAAATCCTATGATTCAGTGACTTTAGATTTAAATTAAAGCTTTATAAAAGTTTTATGCTGACTTAATCAGACAAATCAATCTTTTTGTCTCAATTTCTATGCTTACAAATGATATCAAGAGCAACCACATTTGCCGTCTAAATAAGATTACCATAGGAGACATTTGTGACTTAAAATACTTGTACCTAGTTTCTCAATGAGATGACAATAATCAATACGCTCTTGAGGATTCAGAGATGACAACTGAAATATGTACTGTTTTTTAAAATCTTCAGGAGCCTCTTCTACTGTTACAATCTGAAATGGAAAAGTTTTATTTTAGTAAAGGTAACTTAAAAATGTTATCGGGTATATAGTTCTTTTACAGTAACATTTTTAGTCTTCTGAGTTACCAAATATTACAAAACAAACCAAAAAACCAACCTCCCTGCAAAGAAATGCAGCAACACTGAATGAACCCTTGATATTGATACCCACAAATCTTTCATGCAGCATAACAGCAAAATCAAAAGCTGCAACCCCATCCTAAGGATCAACAAACCTTTTCTCTGGGGTGTGGGGCCACAGGCGGGTTGGCCAGGGGGAAGGCGATGCTGGGGGCCTGTGGCGTGGGGATCAGGTGGCTGTCTTTTACTGGAGTGCCCAGTTCCTCAGAGGTCCGGTGTTCTGGAGCTTCAGTCACACAGGAGTTTCCAGGATCATGG
Organism: Rhynchonycteris naso; assembly: GCA_037038555.1. Classification (NCBI taxonomy): domain Eukaryota; kingdom Metazoa; phylum Chordata; class Mammalia; order Chiroptera; family Emballonuridae; genus Rhynchonycteris; species Rhynchonycteris naso. The sequence goes on along the minus strand of CM073004.1, from coordinate 42,136,608 downwards.
ATGGCTGAGGGCAATAAAATGTGGCAGTGTGATATTATCCAAACATGACTAAGAACAAGTTCCAGGAAATAGTCTCATCCGTCTTAGCCAACATGAAATTAAACACAAATTCTGGAAAATAAAAAGTACATGCAAAAGAAGTGGCCTATTTCTAGAGCTTATAAATAAATGCAATTAATTAGCATTAAGAGGGCGAACAGTATCATCTGTGGGCTTCTCCCAATCCCTTCTTTAATTTTTTTTTTTTTTATTCATTTTAGAGAGGAGACACAGAGTGAGAGAGAGAGAGAGAAAGAGAGAAAGGGGGGAGGAGCTGGAAGCATCAACTCCCATATGTGCCTTGACCGGACCAGTGCAGGGTTTTGAACTGGCGACCTCAGTGTTCCCAGGTCAACGCTTTATCCACTGCGCCACCACAGGTCAGGCCCCAATCCCTTCTTTAAATGCCAAGCTAAATACCCAAACATGTAAATAAAAGCAGGGATGCACTTGGGAGAAAAACAGAGGTAGAGAAATAATCTATTGGTGTGAAAGGGGGTAAACAACCAAAAATGACAGCAAGGAAACGTTTTGTTTTCAAGAGAAAGCCCAAGGAAGAAAAAAATGGGAAATTCAGAAAGAAACTCTTACAATCCAAAGAACAAGTGTAGGTATGTACTGAATGGAATTCAGAAAAAGACTTAAATGAAAAGAAGATGACTGGGAGAAAAAGTGACAAAAGACCTAGAACCAAAGAAAGAATAACAGTAATGCCCAATCTGGAAAACAATGCCTAAACTTCCAAATTTAAAAATCAAAATATATTTTTGAATTAATTACCTCAACTTACAATTATTTTTTTGACACTTAGTTTAACCCAAAATCTGTTATCTAGTTTTCCATCTGTATGTACAATTCAGAAAACCACAATGTGCTTATCTGCTTATTATAAGAAGTCAACATGCACTCAATACAAAAAAGGAAACAGATTTCTTCCTTACCCTGTTCAGCAATTTTTAAGTCATGTAAAGGCTCCTGGCAAGGAGAGCCCTCTAACTTCTTCATGTCAGCCTGAGGTTCAGAGTACTGTGTGGGACAGCTAGGCCACTGCAGATTGCTGGCAAGCCTCGCTCTCTCCTCTCTGGCCGTAGGATCATCCCAAATGATCTGTTCATTCTGGGAGGGCTCTGTGTTGATATCAGGTATTGTTTGACGAGACTGCCTAAGGAATGAAAGTGACAATTTTAATGGCAGGCAGAAGAACAAAGTTCACAATCTTAAATCCCTAAGATTAGATTATACAGTTGTGGGCACCTTTATATGCCCATCTAGCACACACTAAGCACTTAAAACTATATTGAATAAACTTTGGGAAATTTTTTATCTTTTTAATTTCTTTTTATTTTATTCATTTTAGAGAGGAGACAGAGAGAGAGAGAGAGAGAGAGAGAGAGAGAGAGAGAGAGAGAGAAAGGGGGGAGGAGCTGGAAGCATCAACTCCCATATGTGCCTTGACCGGACCAGTGCAGGGTTTTGAACTGGCGACCTCAGTGTTCCCAGGTCGACGCTTTATCCACTGCGCCACCACAGGCCAGGCAATTTTTTTATCTTTTTAAAATGTTTATTCCAGAAACTTAAGTGTTTTAATGAGAAAATGAAACATTCTGACCAAATATACACTGCTCACAAAAATTAGGGGATATTTTATAGTTTCATATTCATTTTGAAATATCCCCTAATTCTTCTCACAAAAATTAGGGGATACTTTATTGCTTCATATCCATTTTGAAATATCGCGTAATTTTTGTAAACAGTATGTTTAAAACCTCTGGCCCTGGCCTGTTCGCTCAGTGGTAGAGCATCAGCCCAGTGTGTCGATGTCCCAGGTTCAATTCCTGATCAGGGCACACAGGAGAAGAAACCATATGCTTCTCCATCCCTCCCCCTTCTCATTCCCTCATGCAGGCATGGCCCAATTGGTTCAAGTGAGTTGGCCCCAGGCAATGAGGATGGCTCTATGGCCTCTGCCTCAGGCGCTAAAAGAAAATAGCTCCGTAGCTGACATAGAGCATTGGCCCCTAGTGGGCTTTCTGGGTGGATCCCGGTTGGGGAGCATGTGGGAGTCTGTTTCTGCCTCCCCTCCTCTCTCTAAAAAACTTAAAAAATAGCCTGACCTGCCCTGGCCAGTGGCTCAGTGGTAGAGCGTCAAGTCAATCCAGTGTGTGGAAGTCCTGGGTTTGATTCTCAGCCAGGGCACACAGGAGAAACGCCCATCCTCTTCTCTACCCTTCCCCCTCTCCTTCATCCCTTCGTCTCTCTCTCTCCTCCTCCTGCAGCCAAGGCTCCACTGGAGCGAAGTTGGCCCAGGTGCTGAGGATGGCTCCATGGCCTCTGCCTCAGGTGCTAGAATGTCTCCAGCTACAACGGAGCAATGGCCTCAGATGGGCACAGCATTGCCCCCTGATGGGCATGCCAGGTGAATCCCTGTTGGGTGCATGCAGGAGTCAATCTCTCGGCCTCCCAGCTTCTAACTTCAGAAAAATACAAAAAAAAAAAAGAAAAAAAAAAGCGCCTGACCTGTGGTGGCACATTGGATAGAGCATTAACCTGGAACACTGAGGTTGCAGGTTCAAAACCCTGGGCTTGCCTGGTCAAGGCACATATGGGAGTTGATGCTTCCTGCTCCTCCCCCTTCTTTCTCTCTCTCCCTGTCTCTCTCTCTCCTCTCTCTAAAATGAATAAACAAAATCTAAAAAAAATAAAATCCCAAAGAGGGAAAGAAAAGTTCATTGTCAAAAAAAAAAATGTTTAGGCCCTGGCCAGACTCAGTTGGTTAGAGCATCATCCCAACATGCCAAGGTTGCAGATTTGATCCCAGTCAGGGCACATATAAGATTCAACCAATGATGGCATGAATAAGTGGAGCAACAAATCAGTGTTTCTCCCTTCCTTCCTCTCTCTCTCTCTCTAAAAAAAAAGGGTTTTTTTTTAATTCAAAAATGACGGCTGCATTTAAAAAAATGGGAGTTTGGCACTGGCTGGTTGTCTCAGTGGTAAAATGTCTGCCTGGTGTGTGGAAGTCCTGGGTTCGATTCCCAGTCAGGACACACATCTGCTTCTCCCTTCTCCACCCTTCTTCCTCTCCTTCCTCTCTATCTCTTCCCTTCCCGCAACCAAGGCTCCATTTGAGCAGGGTTGGCCCAGGCACTGAGGAGAGAGCTCCATGGCCTCCGCCTCAGGTGCTAGAATGGCAACGGCTGCAACAGAGCAACGCCCCAGATGGGCAGAGCATCGCCCCCTGGTGGGCAAGCCAGGTGGATCCCGGTTGGGCACATGCGGGAGTCTGTCTGACTGCCTCCCTGCTTCTAACTTCAGAAAAATACAATAAACAAAACAAAAAACACAAAAAAATAAAAATGGGAGTTTCCTGACTGACCTGTGGTGGTGCAGTGGATAAAGTGCTGACCTGGAATGCTGAGGTCTCTAGTCTGAAACCCTGGGCTTGCCGGATCAAGGAACATGCAAGAAGCAACTAAGAGTTGATGCTCCCCACAACACCTCCCTCTCCTCCCCCCCCCTCCTCTATCTAAAATCAATAAATAAAATGTCTTTTAAAAATAGAAGTTTTCTTACTTTATAGGCTTAGGAAAACATGGTAATGTTTAGAAAACTAGTTACTTTGCTTCCCAGGAGTTGTATTTTCATCACTTGAAATAATAACTATAATTATATGGGAAGTGGCCTGACCAGGTGGTGGAGCAGTGGACAGAGCGTCGGACTGGGACGCGGAGGATCCAGGTTTGAAACCCCAAGGTTGCAGGCTTGAACTGGGATCACAGACATGACCCCATGGTCGCTGGCTTGAGCTCAAGGTTGCTGGCTTGAGCAAGGGGTCACTTGCTCTGCTGCAGCCTCCCAGTCAAGGAACACATGAGAAAGAAGTCAATGAATAACTAAGTAGACTAAGAAGCTGCAACAAAGAATTGCTGCTTCTCATCTCTCTCCTTCCTGTCTGTCTGTCCCTCTCTCTTTGTCATAAAAGAAAACAAAAACTTTCGGCTCTGACCAGTTGGCTCAGTGATAGAGCATCAAATGGCATGTGGAAGTCCAGGGTTCAATTCCCGGTCAGGGCACACAGGAAGCACCCATCTGCTTCTCCACCCATTGCCTTCTCGCTCGCCCACACTCTCTCTCCCTCTGTCTCTCTCTCACCCCGTCCCCCTCCTGCAGCCCTGGTTCAATTAGAGTGAGCTGGCCCTGGGCACTGAGGATGGCTCTGTGGCCTCAGGTGCTAAGAAGAGCTCAGTTGCTGAGCAATGGAGCATCACCCTCTAGTGGGCATGCCGGGTGGGTCCTGGTCAGGGTGCATGCAGAAGTCTGTCTTTGCCTCCCCTCCTCTCACTGAATAAAAACAAAACAAAAACAAGAAAATCAAGGAAGGGAGGAAGGTAACATCTGGATATAATATATAGGGCTGGCAAAAGCGGGTTTATAGTTGTTTGTATGGCAAATACAATAATATAAGAATAAACTGTTTCATATATTCACAACTGTAAACCTACTCTTGCCCCCCCATATACAGTTTGGACTAAATAAGGCCCAGAAGTCTAACCCTTTTAGCAGTCTGCTTTACTAATTTCCTTCTTTAGATTTTATTTATGTATTTTAAAAATAGAGAGGAAAAAGAGGCAGGGTAAGAGAGAGAGAGTGAGGGGGACAGAGGGGAAAGAAGGGGAAATGAGAGGGAGGGGAACAGAGAGAAACAGGGTGAAGCAGGATGCATCGACTCATAGTAGTTGCTTCCTATATGTGCCCTGACTGAGCAAGCCCAGGGTTTTGAACTGGTGACCTCAGCATTCCAGATGGATGCTTTACCCACTGTGCCACCATAAGTCAGGCTGCTTTACTAATTTTTTTTTAAAGATAGGAAAGTTAGGCTTAACTCATGGGACTGAGTCATTAAGTACCTACATAGGTGCTACCTTTCTCAAGTCATCTAGTCACTCCTTTCTGCCACCACACTGAGTGACCGGTACATACCTCAGGGCCTCTAGGACTCGACTTCGCCCGCTGCGTGTGGAGCGAGCGCTGTCAGGCGTTGAAGAAGCACTGTTACAGCCGCTCCTTGAGAGGGAAGTCCTCTGTCCTTGGGGTTTCACTATTGATGTTGCAGACATTATCTCCTTCAGCTGCTTCTGGAAATTCTCTCTCATCTCCAAGGTCTGTGTGAGAGCTTCAAACACAAATATACCAATTAAGGTAAGTTTCTCTTTTTTAAAAATCACATCTTACTCACTTTATTTTGCCTAGATTGGTTGAACACAGATTTATTAACGTGACATTTACTGAATACTTACTTACAGGCTATTGTAATGTACTAATACTATGAACACCGCAAAACATAAAGGCAGCCCTTACCCGGAGGGGCGTATATAAAAGAATCCGGAAGCCCTCTGAAGACTCTAAGACTTGCAGTGATCACCTCTTTTGCAGAACTCCTTGCCTGCTTCTAACTGTCTCACGTTATGTACTATATACTCTGAGCTGCACTACGATAATTTATGTTTGTCATTTTCCCTTTGGTCCTTGAAAATACACACCACAATATATATATTTATCTTTGGGTTCCTTATAGACTCATCACTGAAATAGGTATTAAATATTTTTGGGATGAACAGAGTGGAAGTAACTCAGATGTTAAATCCTAGGGAAAACTCTGGTAGGTTAGAATAGGTATGGAAAATAAAAAAGGACACCTATAGATATAAGACAATTCACTGCAGCACACTTTATAACAGCAAGAAAGTAGAAATAACCTAGATGCCCATCAACAAGGGACCAGAGGAGTAAATGGGCCATTCATACAATGAATATCATACAGTTGCCAAAAAAAGAAAAAGAAGCTCCTTATGTACTGGTATGAAACACTCCACCAGCTGAATTGTTAAGAAGATCAAGATCAAAGTATAAAACAGCATATATAGTAGTCTACCATTTATGTACTTTGTGTGTGTGTGTGTGTGTGACACAGACAGAGGGACAAACAGGAACAGACAGGAAGGGAGATGAGAAGCATCAATTCCTTGTTGCAGCTCCTTAGTTGTTCATTGATTACTTTCTCATATGTGCCTTGACCGGGGGGCTACAGCAGAGCTAGTGACCCCTTGCTCAAGCTGGTGAGTACTGCTCAAACCAGATGAGCCTGTGCTCAAGCTGGCGACATTGGGGGTTCAAACCTGGGTCCTCTGTGTCCCGGTCTGATGCTTTATCTACTGCGCCACAGCCCAGCCAGACCCATTTATGTACTTTTTAAAAAGCAGGGAAGGAGAGAACATGCATATTTGTCATTAGGTATGCATAAAACAGCCCGAGAACAATACACAAGAAACCAGTTAACACTGGAAGGTGGGAGAAACTCTTCACACCTCCTTCTGCACATCCAAAACCATGGCAATGGTAAAACATACTGTAATACTTTTGAGTATACTGAAAAGAACAGAACCAAAACGTATTTTTAAATCACCAGCTCTACCTACCTTTAACAGGGCTATATCACACCAACTCTATACAATACCTAGTTCTGCAAATTTCACACTTAAATCACTTCAAAGTTTTGCAAATTATTATTTAATGATTAGCAGGGAACCTCAATCAATCATCAAATATATGCTTTACTTCTATTTGGCACCATAAAAAATAATTTTTCCACCTGATGCAAAAGAATCATATATAAATAAATTTTCTTTTTTGTAATTTAAAATATTTTACCTCCTTTAGAGTCAGTCCTTCTATATCCACTTGATGTTGCTACTTCTTTATTACTGGTGGTCATATTATCTATATCATTTTCTTCTACAAGCAAATGATCTGGCTATTGAAGAAGAAAAATTACAATAGCTCAAACGAAGCCACCGTATAAGGTTTCACAGAAATACAGCACAAGGAGGGGAAGATGTACCATCCATGTCATCTACCTCATCATCCCTTGTCCCATCTGCGGAGAGCAGTCGGCCATTGCAGAGTCTGTCATCTTGCACTGCACTGATATCCAAGCTCATTTTGGGATTATAAGTATGTGGATACAGAGATTCGGGAAGGTGTTTATACTCTTGGGCACACTGCAATACATTGGTTTTAAAACAGGACTGAAAACAATCTTAGAGAACAAGTGATATTAAGTTGGATAAGAATAACCAATATGTTTGCCTGTCCTGTGGTGGCGCAGTGGATAAAGTGTCGACCTGTAATGCTGAGGTCGCCGGTTCAAAACCCTGGGCTTGCCCGGTCAAGGCACATATGGGAGTTGAAGCTTCCTGCTTCTCCCACCTTCTCTCTCTCTCTCTCTCTCTCCCTTTCCTCTAAAATGAATAAATAAAAATAATTTTTTTTTAAAAAAAAAAAAAAAAAAAAAAGAATAACCAATATGTTTGCTAATAAGATGATGAAAATTAAAGTTTTGAAAACTAGTTAACACTAAAAAATTCCATTATACAATGAACAATTAAACCATCTTCACTTTTTTTTATTTTTCAATTGAAGTTTACATTCAATATTGTCCATAAAAAAATAAAACATTCAATGTTGTCCTCACCTTTAATGTCATGTCCATTAAAGTATAAAACCTATTCTATTTCTATGCTTTTGCCAAAATATCCACTACATTCCAGAAAATACCCAGAAGGAAGCAAAATAAAAAAAGATGATTCTAAATTGAATTGATACATATATTAATTAATTCTCCTCAAATCATAATACAATTTTCTTATCACTTTTAATTACTGAACAAAATCGGAGGCTCAGAAAGAGCCCATTAAAGGACTGCTAAGTATTTAAGGAATAAAGATCTTAAGTTTTTGATGCCAAAGAAATGAGATGTGCACTGTTAAATAAGGTTAGCAAACTCCTTATGCACACTGAAATTGGTTTGTGTCTTGAAATAATGTTCATATACATTTCATTTTAACAGAAAGGATAAAAAGTAGTGCTTACTTCTAAAAGCCAGTGCTCTGAAACAACGTGTATTCCTCTTTCTTTTACAGATTTATACTCTCGATTAGTGTCATTTTGTCGCCCTTGATAGATGAAATGAGTCACTGTTTCATCAAAATTCCACCTGAAACAACCAAGTATAAAAAACCAAATAACTCAGAAATAGCTACATTAGTTTAAGATGATCATTCTTCTCCATGAAGAGACTATTCTGACCTTCACAAAAACTTCAAGGACTAGAGTAGACAAGAATACTAAATGATATGCTTCATTTTTGGGTCAAATTTTACACATATATTTCTAGGTATATACATGCAGAGAGAGAGCTGGAGGATATGCTTTAAAATATTATTCTCTGCTTTACATTTTTCTGAATTGTTTTAACTTTCTTAAAATGACTATAACTTTTTAGTAATAAAGGTATTTTCAAGTTAAAGCACTAATCTGTCTTCCAGTTGTTGGCAGTCACTATTCATTGCACACTTACCCTACACCCCCCATAAAAGGCCATGTACTTTACACGCCATTATCTACGGCCGATCCCCACAACAATCGGAAACCACTGCTTCTGTTATATCCATTTTACGTATAAGAAAACAAAGGACATGGTGAAGTAACAAGTTCAAGGATATTCAGGGAGTAAGTGGTAGAACCAGGTTTGACTCCGAAACTCACTCTTAACATATAAAGAAAATAACCAAAGAGAACATTAAACACCAAAATAAACAAAGTTTCCCTTTATGGACACTTAACACACTTTCCATTTCCTGAATAAAAAATGTTCTGAACTTTTTTAAATAACCAAGTTAAAACAAATTAAGGAATATTTCCCTCCTAAATTATAAACATGTCTATTTCCTATAGCCCACACATCCTTAAAAATAATAGTAAAAATACTTTGCCTAACTTAGTTGTTAGTCTTTCTAATAATTGTATTTCTGCAGTGAAATAAAACAATATATATTTAAATTATCAAGATAATTCCAAAAAACAGGAATAATTTTGCCTAAAGTATCTCGGTTTACTATCCACTGTATTAATATGGATAAACTGAGTTTTAGTCCTCAGAGGTCCTTCAAGGATAAAAGTCAATGATTAGAGATGATTTTGATTAGGGGGGGGTTGGCAATATTTTCCATAAAAGGCCTGATGGTAAATATTTTAGGTTTTATAGGGCAAACAATTTCTTTCACAGCTACGAAACCCCTGCCTTGTATAAAAGCAGCCACAGAAAATACAGGGTGCGGCAAAACCAGGTTTACCGTTGTGAGTATGCAAAGCAGAGTTTACTTTTGTATTATTATTTATTAATGTCTTTGTCCATATGAACAACTGTAAACATACTTCTGTCCACCCCTGTATATAAACACAGGCATAGCTGTGTTCTAATAAATCTTTATTTACAAAATCCATGGCTGGCCTGCCCAAGCCTTGGTCTAGTGCTTTCAGCAAAACCGTTACTTTACTTTAGGAGGTATTATGGAAGTCCGTGGGGTAATTTTGGTTGTAGCAATAATGTGTGTTTGTTGTGGGGGGGGGGGTAATTACTAATATTTAGTAAATAAGACCTAGGTATGGTAGAAATTCTGGGGAATAGTCAAACATACAATTATCCATATCCTATATAATTTTCTAACGTCCTGACAAAAATCCACATAAGTAAAAAAAAGGTTGTACATACAGTTGTCCCTTGAACTGCATAGATGCATTTATTTATAAATTTTTTCAATAAAGACAGACATACAGTACTGTAAATGTATTTTCTCTTCTTAATGATTTTTCTCTAGTTTACTTCATAGTAAGACTACAGTATATAATACACATAACATATAAAATATGTGTTGACTCTGATATTGGTAAGGCTTCCAGTCATCTATCTGTAGGCTATTAATCAGGGGTCCCCAAACTTTTTACACAGGGGGCCAATTAACTGTCCCTCAGACTGTTGGAGGGCCAGATTATAAAAAATACTATGAACAAATCCCTATGCGCACTGCACATATCTTATTTTAAAGTAAAAAAACAAAACGGGAACAAATACAATATTTAAAATAAAGAACAAGTAAATTTAAATCAACAAACTGACCAGTATTTCAATGGGAACTATGGGTGCAGATGCATCCTGTGCTCCTCACACTGACCACTAATGAAAGAGGTGCCCCTTCCGGAAGTGCGGTGGGGGCTGGATAAATGGCCTCAGGGGGCCACATGCGGCCCACGAGTTTGGGGACCCTTGCTATTAATAGTTAGGTTTCCAGGAATTTCGAGTGTGTGTGTGTGTGTGTGTTGGGGGGGTAGGGTGTCAGCACCCCAACCCCCCCCATTGTTCAAGGGCTAACTGTAGTTAAATGAGTCTGGAACATGTTTTACACATAAACACAAGTTTGTTTTGCAGGTTTAATATCCACTAGTGTACCAGACATGCAACTATTAATTGATTGAAGACTGTACTTTGCTTAATTTGGAACTCTGCCACATTGCAAACAAATTTGATATAGTTGTATTGACAAAACAGATGCTGCTCGTGGTGTCTGAGTCTCCATATCTGTTTCAGTCTGTGTGCTGTAGTATTTGAGGTGATTTTACATATAGCTGCATTCAAATGAATACTCTTTTATTTTTTTAAGTTATAAAAGTGGGTTAGTTGAAATAAGTGAATCAGAAAAAAAAAACCAACTGAGAACAGCATGATTTCATACATAGGTGGGACATAAAAGTGAGACTATGAGACATGGACAAGAGTGTGGTGGTTACGGGATGGGGGGAGGGAAGGGAGGGTGGAATAGGGAGAAGGGGAGGGGTACAGGGAAAACCAGATAGAAGGTGACAGAGGACAATTTGACTTTGGGTAATGGGTATGCAGCACAATTGAATGATAAGATAATCTGGAGATGTTTTCATTGTACATATGTACCCTGATTTATTGGTGTCACCCCATTAAAGTTAATAAAAAAAAAAAAAGGGTTTTTTTATGAAACTGTTTTAGTATCAGGAATGCTACGCATCTGTGTGTTGAGATCTAGGCTAGATGTTTAACAGCTAGAAGATGGGAGACAGCAAGAGTGGTCTCTTCAGGATGCAGGTCCTAGCTTATGGAAGGGACCACCTGGGATATCAGCACTTGAGAAATGATTACCCTATGAGCCCATAACTATTGTAACCTCTGCACATTAAAGGGTTCTTCCCTCTCAACTATCACCAAGTCTGAGAAATCCATTTTAGGAATAGATTTAATACAAACTTCAAATTATGCAATTGACCAGTTAAATTCTATTTAGGAATTTCAGCAATATACACTATTTTTCTTTTCCTTTTATTAAGTGAGAGGTGGGGAGGCAGGGAGGTAAAGAGACTCCCACATGCACCCTGACTGGGATCCACCTGGCAAGCCCCCTACAGGGCAATGCTCTGCCCATCTGGGATTAATTAGCTGCTCCATTGCTCAGCAACTGAGCTATTTCAGCACCTGAGGCGAGGCCATGGAGCCATCCTCTGTGCCCGCAACCAGATTGCTTGAACCATTAGAGCCATGGCTGCGGGAGGAATGGGGAGAGAGAGGAAAGAGAGAGAGGAAAGGAGAGAGAGAGAGAGAAAAAGAGAGGGAAGGAGGGAGAGAGAGAAGGAGGGAAGGAGGAAGGGAGGGAGGGAAAGAAGGGGAAGGGGTGGAGAAGCTGATAGTTGCTTTTCCTGTGTGCCCTGACCAGGAATTGAACTCGGGACTTTCACATGCCAGGCCGACGGTCTACTGCTGAGCCAACCAGCCAGGACCTATTCTATTTTTCATACTGAGACTGGGGAAATACAAGTCCTATATGTTCCTTTTATGTCTTATATCAAATCCAAATCCAAACAGAATATTCAAAGAAAAATGCAATTTTTGACAAATATATATAATCTCATGGGGTTATTGTGAGAATGAGATGATGTTCATACTAAGTGATCAGCAACTGGTAACAGGTAATATTAATATAATAAGTATATAACATAACAATAGGTAATATATAGGTATATAGTAGATAATAATAATATATATATAAGAAAGCTTCACTATCCTACAATAGACGCATTAAACACTAAGATGCTTATAACTATCACAGATACATTTTATTTTTATATTCTCCTGATCTAATTTCTTTTGTCAAATAGAAGAACAACTGAAATAGGACTTCCAAAAGGGGAAGATGAAGCTAATTAAAATCCTCAAACTGTTTTGTCACTTGTAAAATCAATCACGCTATCTATAAATGGCTGAATAAAAGTGATCAAGAAATCTAGCACGGTAGACAGTGGATGAGTCAAGTAACTCAGGATTGGCTGGAATAGGCATGGGTCTCTCTGTTCTCAAACTGATGCCATTTGTGCTAGAGACCTATCTTTTGCTTGGCTCTCCAGTTGAGGGTGGATCTGCTAATCTATGTCTCCAAAGTAGTAAAAATGATAGAAATAAAACACCCTCTTTAATTCAAGAGTACTGCTTGAGTACTCAGTACTGCCAAAAGGGCTCTAATCTGAAAATCACCAAAGTAAAAATATGCTTAATCTCAGACCCAGATGCCCAAGTTTCAACAACAGTGAGCATCACAAAATAGGTTGTCAGAAATTTCCTGAATAACCCTAAGAGATACACATGTAAGAGTGAATTAATATGACAGAAAGTATTTTAAAACATAGTAAATTAAAAATCAGTTGGAACCCTGGCGAGTGGCTCAGTCGGTTAGAGCCTTGTCCTGGTACATCAAGATTGAGGTTTGGTCCCCGGTCAGGACGCACACAAGAATCAACCAATGAATGCGTAAGTAAGTAAGTGGGACAACAAATCAGTGTTTTTCCTTCTATCTCTCCCTTCCTCACTCTCTAAAACCAATTAAAAAATCAATTGGAGAGGTTTTGTTTAGATAAAACAACACCCTAAAAGGCAAAAGTAATGTTTCTTTGTAGACACCAGAGCTTTGGGTTTCCCTATAAACTTCGGCCATATCACCACCAAACAGAGACGTGCCAATACCTGTAGTCTGCCCCCAGAGAGGCTGCGACAGCATTGAGCTCACTCTGCCTCTTGCTGAGCTTCTTACTGACACACACCACCACCTTGTGAAGTGGCTTTGGAGCTTCTTCCTGTCCACGAAAAAGAAAAGAGAGATTGACCATTACTGCTTGAAATGCTGTATCTAAAACATCCTTTTAGTAAGAGATCTAATTCTACCTTCTCTGATCGAGCGTTCTGCAGTCGAGGGCTGGCAGAAAGAGTGACAGCATCTCGAGAGCTATTTGCCAAAGCAAGCTTCAAGTTTCTGACAAGGACTTGTGAGAGCGGGGTACTCAGTCTCCTCTTCTTTTGGCTAGGCCCTCTTGGAGTTTCTAAGGCTGCTAGTGCATCCTATATATAGAGGGGAAGAGTGAAGGAAGGGGAGAGAGAGGTAGAGAGGAAAAGAAGATAAGAAGAAGAGAGGAAAAGAAGAAAAAAATGAGAAGAGGGATAATTGTCAAAATTAACTGGATACAGCTGTAACCTCTGGTTTTTCACCAAACAACAAAATGAAATACTATCTGTAACTACAAACGAAAAAATTCATACTGTCCAGGGCATTGGTTCAAAGAGACTGATAACTTGCATTTTCAGCAGTTCTTATTATTAGCACATTTGCCCGAATCTTTAAGTTGTAGTTTAAATAAGGCACAACCAAAAACAAGCAGACAACACAGCAGGAAACAAGTGAGCAAGGATGAATATAATCAAGACATGAACTATAAGAAAGGTTAAGAAGTCAGACTGAGCTGAGACTCACAAAAAAATCTTTAAAAGTACAAAATATGTTCCTCTTCCCAAGCCACCCACTTCCCTCACGAGGAGGCTTGCTCATTATCTTTCCCACCTGTACAGTATTCCATGTGTATACAGAATGCATTTAACCAGTGCCCAACTGATGACTATTCAGATGAACAATGTTTTTCCAGTATAATGATACAACTAACCTTGTACACATACCATCTAGCACATGCAAGAATTAAGGGAACCATTTAAGCAAAATGTATCTACCAACCCGGACATTTTTGAGCAAAGCATCTGAGTATATGCTTCTCAATATGCTTCATAGCGCAATGGGTAATTGGCATTTTTTTGGCCAACCTGATAGGTTAAATAAATATATTTGTATGTTTTAATTTTCTACCCTCTAACACTAAATGAGATTAAACATCTTTATGCATGTATAATATTTCTATTTAATTTTTTGTGATAGATCTCTCTTCCTATCCTTTGCCCATTTTTCCACTGGGTTATTAGTCTTTATATTTATTTGCATGAAAATATTTGTATGAATTCACACACATACACACACCTCCACTGTGATAATAGTCTTTTATATATACACATTTGTTCCTAATTTGGAGTTTGTCAAACTTTTGCCATGTATAATTATTTTAAATACTTTTACTGCACATATCTATAAAATCCATATATTTAAATGCAGAGAATTTTTTATTGCTGTCAAATTCATATAAATTTTTATTTATTTTGGAGTGTATGTTATAGTTAGAAAAGCCTCACACTGAATTATTGAAAAACAAACTCATTCTCTCATGGTCCCTTCTAGAATTTTTATGCCTTCATTTCTTGTGTTTAAATATCTGCCTCTCTGATATTTATTCTGATGCAAGGTATAACGTTTCATCCAAACGATTTTCTCAGTTGACTGACTGGAATGCCTACTTTATTATATACTGTATTACATTTTCCTATCTATGGAGTATAATCTTGTGCTTTGATTTGATAATTCATGCAGCAATAGCAGACTGCTTCAATTACTACAAATGTTTTAATAAATAGGACTCATTTCTACTGTTACTCTTTTCAAATTTTCAATACTATTTGTTTGCATTTTTAATAGACTCTATATTATCTCCATAGATCTTTGTGGTGTTTAATCTTTTATGTAAGAACATGATAAAGTTCTCTATTTGCTGAAGTGTTTTTTCTTTTAATTTCTCCATCGTCAATTAGATCTCTACTGGGTTACCCATATTGGCATACATTTATTTATGCCATCTTTAAAACAAAACAAACCTTATTTTGTCCTATACCCACCCATGCACCCATTTTTTGGTTCTCCTTTACAGTAAAACTGCTCAAATGCATTGTTTATATTCACTGTCTCTAATTCTTGCATTCCCATATGAACCCACACTGCCCCCCAATGTCATCAAAACCCTTATCTTAAGATCATCGGTGACCTCCATAATACTAAATCCAGTGATTAATTTTCTGTTCTCACTTTTTAAAAAAATTATTATTATGTGTGAGGCACAAAGGCAGAGAAACACTCCCGCTAGTGCCTTGACCAGGATCCACCTAGCAAGCCCTCTATAAGTCCATGCTCTGCCAATCTGCGGCTTGCTCTGTTGCTGGGCAACTGAGCTATTTTAGCGCCTAAGGCGAAACCATGGTGCCATCCTCAGCGCCTGGGGCCAACTTGCTCAAGCCATTAGAGCCATGGCTGCAAGAGAAGAGAGAGAAAGAAAGAGAAGGGAGAGGGGGAGGAGAGCAGATGGTCACTTCTCCTGTGTGCCCTGACCAGGAATGGAACCTGCGATTTACATACGCTGGGCCAATGCTCTACTGCTGAGCCAACCAGCCAGGGACTGTTCTCACCTTTCTTGCTTTTTCAGCAGCATGTGACAGAGTTAACCAGTCCTTCTCAAATACTTCCTTATTTGGTCTCTATGAATCTCTAGAGATATATGAGTTTGGCTTGTATTATTTTTGTTTTACAACTTGGTATAAGTTAGAAATTATTTCTAAGTAAAAAGTTTTTTTTTTAGAATGAGGGATAGACAGGGACAGACAGTCAGGAAGGGAGATGAGAAGCATTAACTCATTGTTGTGGCACTTTAGTTGTTCATTGATTGCTTTCTCATATGTGCCTTGACTGGGGGGGGGGTTATAGCCAAGCCAGTGACCCCTTGTTCAAGCCAGCAGCCAAGCCAGCAACCTTGGGCTCAAGCCAGCAACCTTGGGCTCAAGCCAGCAACCATGGGATCATGTCTATGATCTCACACTCAAGCTGGCAACCCCACACTCAAGCTGGTGAGCCCATGCTCAAACCGGATGAGCCCGCACTCAAGCTGGCAACCTTGGTGTTTTGAACCTGGGTCCTCAGTATCCCAGGTCAATGCTCTATCCAGTGTGCCACCACCTGATCAGGCCCAAGTAAAAAGTTTTATAAGAAGTATATAATACCTTATTATAACAAGAATGGGGAACACTGGGTTTTCAAAACACTACTGGTGGAGCATAAACTGGTACAACCACTTTGATAGTCTCTACCAAAGCTGAAATAAAATCCAGCAACTTCACTATCAAAAAAGAAATGCATGCACACATATTCCAATATACATGCACAAGAATGTTCACAGCTGCATTATTTTTAAGAGCAAAAAATTAGTAACCACCCAAATTCCCATCAACATAGACTGGACATGTAAGTTGCAGTATGTCCATATAATGAAATATGACACATTAATAAAATCAGTGAACTATAGTTAGAGGTAGCAACATGGACAAATCTTCCAAATGAAGTTTGAACAAAAAAAAGACAGCCTTAAAGGAATAAATACTATGATTTCAAGAATTTAAAAGTCAAAACAGCAGAACAAAGCTAGTGTTAAAAGTCAGGAATGTCACATTGGGAGGAAGAGGGAAGCAGTGATGGAGAAGGGGTGTGAGGGAGGTGCACTGGCAATGACCTCTGACACGTACAGTGGCTTCCCGACTGCTAGCACTGGTATTGCATTTAGCAGCCCATTTGTTATACTTTCCTGATGTGTCAATTAAACATAAAGTTGCAATAAGACATGTGTTGTTTTTTTTTTATTGTGAGGAATAATGTATGTTCAATTCTGTGATTATTCCACTGGCCATTCTCTGTTTCAGAGTAAAATCTTCAATATGCCATATTACATCAATTTGAAGAATCACTGATAAGAGTAGTTTATCACCAAAAAAGAAAAAAACAGCAAGACACTGCTAAATAAACTATAAGTCTAAGCAATGAAACGTTTAAATGTGTTTTATACCTTCATGGAGACTAATTCAGAACCAACGGCTCTCAATTGCGAGGTACCCAAAGAATGGTTTAAATGACTAGAAATATTTCAACTATTTCCTTGCCTACTAATATTATTTCATTTACTATCCAAAAACAATGAGAGCTGTTAGACCTTGGAGATCATCTCTATGATTTTACAGATGAGAATAATGAAGCTCAAAGAGCAAGAGGCAAAGCAGAGGCCTCATTCTAGACTTCAGTTTCCAAACCAGCAGTTTTCCTGTGTAAGACATAAGGAGCAGGGATAATCACAGTATCAAATGCTACTTCAGAAGAGATTTATTCAACCTGAAACTCACAATACTGAATGTCAACTGTAAAAGATGAGATTTGATCAAAGATTTAGCTTGGAGAAAATTGTCCCAGGTATTAATTTATATTTATTTTTGGAGATGAACAGTGAACTTTTTAAGCCTGCTTCAAAACATACTAGTAAAACTGACTAAAATGCTGCTTCTTAGTATCCTATTGAGCAAAACAGATGTATGGTACAATAATTTTGCAAATGAAGGATTAAAAAAATCAGAGACAATGATTTAAATAGTCACTTGAAACACAAAAGCTACTGAAGGAACAGTGAAGAAAATCATCTTTGGGGAATAAAAGGAAAACATTTGGAGAAAGTTAAATTAGCTCCTGATGTACAAATAATTTTTTCAAAAAGAGCCATACTCCAGTGCCCACAAGATTAAAGGCACAGACTTAACTCATTATTTTAAGGAGAATGACTGAAAAGCAAAGTGATAATAGACATTTCCAGAAAGCAAGCACTCTGCGTATTCCTAGAATTGAAACCTAAGTAGCAATGTGTTTATGCAGGGTGGGGCAAAAGTAGGTTTACAGTTGTTCCTATGGAAAATAAATAATACAATAACAATACAAGAATTAACTGTTTTATATACTCACAACTGCAAATCTACTTTTGCCCCTCCCTATACTATTTTATGGTTTATATAATTATTTTATCAAACCATTTCATTTGATAATGATAAATCTGAATTTCCAGAGCAAGTGGTATCATTATCTTTGTACAAAAGAAGAAACTGTGGTCAGATATGGAATGTTCAATGATCTGCCTAGAGTTAAAAGTTCATGAGAGACAGGGGACTTGAACCCAGAAGTCTTGGTTTCACACTATATTTATCTCTAGCTGTTACCTCAACCAGGTAGAGAGAGGGACTCAATAATATAAACCCACTTGCCAAGATCTCTGAAAAACTTACTACTACCCTCTTTAGAGGTGATGCAGAATATGGTGTTTTAACTTTATAAACTATAAACTTGTCAAATCTAGGACCATTTTCTATAAACCTTACCTTTACATCAAAGGAAGGCTTGAAGAGTTTGTCCTTGGACAGGAATTTGGAAGGTGTATCCAGCTGTAACGAGGGCTCCCTCTGGAGTGGCTGTCCTGCTGGGGAAATGGATGCCTGCCCACTGTGCTGGGAGACCACGGCACGGAAGGCTTTGCTCTGGAAGCGGTTCATGTCTAAGGGTGTGACGGCTGTTCTTCTGTGCGTCTCCAGGCACGCGGCAGGAGTCTCCGGACCAGCTGGTTTTAGAGTCACCCCATTTGCTATATCAGTTTCTAAACTTTGCTCTGGAGATTTAAAAAGAAAAGAAACAAATGTGAGCCACTAATGTCTTTAGTCTCTAAAGAGGCACATTAAGTGAGGTTTTTCTTTGTCTTATTGTTAATTTTCATGTGAATTCTCAATTATACTTTAAACCACAAAGTTAATACCTATTTTCTAACAGACCAGATGATGTATTAAAATATGTTGAGTTAGACAAACACATCAAGTGAAACAAATACTTAATGAAATTACTTTCCCATTTTAGCTTGTTATACCTTGAAATGTTTACAATAAACCTCACAATTTGACAAAAATTATATAACTAAATGTCATCTTAGTCAATGGTAGAGTAAAAAGAAAATTCAATGACATGTACTCAGAGTTAACAACTAGTCAAATTTCTGGGAAGTCCTTAATAAAATTTTAATATGACCAAAAACATCACTTTGCCTCAGTTGTAAAATTTCTAGTATGTATGGGGAAGTAATGGCTCTGAGAGCTGTTCCCCAGCTGCTAAGTTTGTCCAGGGGTCCCACCATCCTCTAAGAGGAGGCTGCTGTGTCCTCCCATGCCTGCCTCCTACTTTTTCACAACATTTAACAAAAACACTTATCAGACGGCTACTCCATGCCAGGACCAATCCTAGACAACGGAAATACATAATTACCCAAGATGTTCATAGTCCTTGCTTTTCAGAGCTTATAGGTGAGTGGGGAGACATGAAAGCAAACCAGAATTATAACACCGGGATAACAGCTAAAAAAGAGATAATACAGGGTGTGATGGCAAGACAAAGGCCATATTTGGTGAGTCAAGGAAGGCTTCCCAGGGCAAGTGGCATCCAAGCTGAGAACTGAAAGATAAGGAGGAACAGGCAAGCATGAGGTGAGCTAGAGAATATGTGAAAGTGCAGAGGAGAGAACACTAGCTACAAAGTGTGTCAACGAGCCACAGGAAGAACAGTAAGAGGGAGCCGAGCTCTCATCTTTAGACTTCAAACACCAAGCCCCTGGAATGCTCCTGTACTGTTCTGCGTTCTTTAGCTTCCTGATAGTGCCTACACTTGGCAGGACAGACACAAATTAAACGTTTGTGCTGTGAACACACATTTATTTTCCCACCCAATAATGAAGGCCCCACAGTAGCTCTGCACCCAACGTGAAAAGTAGAAATCAGTGACTGTCCCTAAAAACAAGCTTTGGCACACTGATATTCCGGAAACCACCAAACTGTAAAAACGTATACATAAAAGAACAAAATGAACGATTAACCTTCTTTAGTTGCATTTTCAATCAGAAAATGACTTTCAGTTGCTCTCTTTCCCATTCTGGCAGTCTCCAACAGCCAAGCTATCGTGATAGCTGGTAGATTCCACTTCTTGGAGGCTTCATATTTAGAACCGGCTGGTTCTTTTAATACAAGATGAGTACTAGCCAACATGCCTTTTTTTGCATTGGCTTTGCGAACAAAGAATTCTTGAACACTAAAAATTGTATTTAATGAGAAGCAAATGGTCATTTACACAATTAGCAAACTAAGAATAGTTTCAATACAACAGTGATGTTAGAGTTCTAAGAAAATACTCACTGAGTAAGAGTAGGTTCTATATCTTAAAATAAGCTAATCCTCTTACAAATACTATAAGATAAATATTAAAGTGGTTTTTTTTTTTTACATTTTTTAGACTTTATTTATCTTAGAAGAGAAACAGAGAAGGGGGAGAGGAGCAGGAAGTGAAGTATCAATTCTCATATGTGCCTTGACCAGGCAAGCCCAGGGTTTCAAACTGGCAACCTCAGCATTCCAGGTCAATGCTTTATTCACTGTGCCACCACAGGTCAGGCATAATTAAACATTTTTAAAAACATAAGCAAATTAATTAAACTAGACTTTCAAGAAATAACCAGAAAACTCTCCCCTTTAATTAGTCATCACCTACGCACCCGTTCTTTCCTCCCAAAGGCAGCACAAACAACTAGGGAAGCAAAGAAAGTGTACCAATAACATTACATATTTTAGCCCCCTACAACTGCTCAAAGCATTTTCACATATAATCTCATTTGATCTTCTCAATAGCTGTGAAACATCAATTATTTTACAGAATATTATAAAGATACAACCTGGGAAAGATACAAAGAAATTAAGTGACCTGTTCAAGATCATACTATTAACAAAGAAAATGTGGAGGCAGAAACAGAAGTCCACCACTTGAGGTATATGCAGAATTCAGTCAATTCTTTTATGATGCCTGTACTGTGGTGGCGTAGTGGATAAAGTGTTGGCCTAGAATGCTGAGATCACCAGTACGAAATCCTGGGATTGCCTGGTCAGGGCACATATGACAAACAACCAATGAACAACTAAAATGAAGCAATAATGAGCTAATACTTCTCTCTCCTCCCCACCTTTTCCCTTTGTAAAATCAATAAATAAAATCTTAAAAAGCCTGACCAGATGTTGGCACAGTGGATAGAGCATCGACCTAGGACATGGAGCACCCAGGTTCAAAACCTCGAGGTCGCCAGCTTGAGCACAGGGTTGCTCACTTGAGTGTGGGATCATAGACATAACCCCATGGTTACTGGCTTGAAGCCAAAAGTCACTAGCTTAAGCCCAAGGTTGCTGGCTTGAGCTAGGGGTCATTGGCTCGGCTGAAGCCCCCTGGTCAAGGCACAGATAAGAAGCAATCAATAACAACTAAAGTGCCACAATTACGAGTGCCACAATTGATACTTCTCATCTCTCTCCCTGCCTGTCTCCTGCTCTCGCTTAAAAAATAATCATTATAATAATAATAATTTTAGAGAGAGAAGTGGGAGGGGAGGAGGAAGAGGGAGGGAGAGAGGGGAAGCAGGGAAGGGAGGGAGAAAGAGAAACATCAATTTATTATTGCACTTATTCATGATTCATTTACATTTACAGATAGATATGTTTCTACTTCATTTTAAATCAGTCACCATCTAGTGTTCACTTAGGGTTAAGCTGAATTTGGAAGCAAATTTAAATTTATTTTCTTTCTTCCAAAGCATTAATTATTCCCACTTAATATTTGCGTTTCTGGCTGAAGACCAGAGGCAAAATGAATATATAATGAAAAAGAATAATGAAACATCAGCACATGGAAGAAAATAATGTTTAGATAAGCAATACTCAATGACAGCACATGGATCAGGTTTAAATAGTCCCTTTCCTGGTAGGTCGGCGTCCGTCTGGTAGCATGTTCCCCTCTCCCTTTGAGTCACCACATAGGTACACTACACACGATCCATAAATATTTTAAAGAACCCAGTCAAATTGGTATGCTCTCCAATAAGTCAAAACAAAAGTACATTAAGACAGCAGGCAGTACACTAAAAACACTACATACCTTGCTCCAAGGAGGTTTGCTAAGAATGTCAATGAATCTTTTTCTGCTCCAGTATACTGGCTGAACGAAATAACACAATCCTCTAAGGGAGTCATTCCTGCCATTACTGGGACTGGCTTGAAGAGAGGACTTAACTTTGGATCAATTAAAGTCTGACAGTCTATACAAGTCACCTTTAAAAACAAGAGAAACAATAACTTAACCTGAAAACAATAACCCGAAATAAACCACCAGTGGTCAACCCTGGTTCAGTTACAGTAGCAGTAATTTTAGTGTAGATGAAAAGCAATTCTACTTTAATACAAACTTGTATATGCCTATGTTCAATACATTTCAAATTGTAATATGTCATAGATATCAATTCATTATATTAAATATTACATTGTAAACTATTGAGGATATTAAAATCAAACTTACTGAAATTACTGAATACTGCTTCAAATTTAATTTCTTTTAATGTGTTAGTTTATAATTTTTTCCTCTTAATTCTCAGAAAGTTAAAAAAGAAAATCAAAGGTGAAATTCCCAGTGATAAGCCAACAAGATGGAGTAACACAAAAGTGCATGTCATGCTTTGTGAGAAAACGGAAAGATATAATTTTATAAGATGACCTGGAGTAACTTTCTAACAAGAAATGTTGCTGCTTTGGCCCCTGGAGAATAATAACCCCTACTCTACCAGTATTAGGACCAAGGAGCTTGAACATTTTCATATTTTAGAATTCCCTTTGCTAAAAGCAAAATCCAGATACTGCCCATACCCAACACCAATATACCTACACTGAACTGCCTAAGCAATGAACATTAACGCCCTTGGCATTCAGATATCCTTCACCTGCTACAGTATTTCTTACCAGCCAGGTATTTGTAACAACTTCTCCCACAGTGGCTTCTATGTCAGACCCCAGCAGAGGAACCACAGCATAATCAGCAACCATTTTGCTCTGAAGGGATACAATCTTTCCAGCATTTTCTCTTATGGCAGTTACAATGCAAGATTCATTTTCATGATTAAAACCCAAAACAAGGAAACTCTTCTGGCTAAATAAACCTTCTTCAGTAATTGTAGAAGATTCAGGGAGGCAGTGACTGACAGAAGACTGGTTTTCTTCTTGCAGAGAGATATGAGTAGAATCATCAAAAGGCTCCACATGAGTGGTGTCATTAAAGGCCCCAACTTTAGATTTTGCAACTTCAACTGGAAGAGAAAAAGAAATGTTTTCTAACAGATAATTCATCTTATATAGTTGAAGTTTATTTCCTAGCAAGGATATTAAGGTAGCATGGAGCCTGAGGACTGTGACTTCTCCTAAAAACTGAGGCTTTTATAAGTATACAATGCATAAATGATACAAACCCACCCTATCTTCTGGGTTACCAAAATGTTATTAATATTACTGTGTTTCATTAGAAGGGACAACACAGGCCCTGGCTGGTTTGCTCAGTGGGTAGGGCATTGGCCCGGCATGCAGACGTCCCGGGTTTGATCCCCAATCCTGGTGTGCAAATGTCCCAAGTTTGATCCTCAGTCAAGGCACACATGAGAAGCAACCATCTGCTTCTCTCCCAACCTTCTCCCCCTTCATTCTTCCCCTCCTGCAGCCAGGTGCTTGACTGGTTCAAGCTGCAGTCCCAGGTGCTGAGGATAGCTCTGCTGATTTGAGCACTGGCCCCAACGGGGTTGCCAAGTGGACCAGGTTGGGGTGCATGCGGGAGTCTGTCTTTTTATATCCCCTTCTCTTAAAAAAAAAAAAAAGTTCACATTGTTACAAACTTACACAAACCGATACCAGATATAAAAGAGATCAAGGTGGAGCACCAGTTGGAGAGAGAAGAGGGGCATCAGAGGTTTCAGAACCTCTTAGCTTTGCCTGCTTAGAGAATGTAACAAACATAAAACTTTAAGCAAAGAAATAATTTAACTTAAAATCTAAAAACCCTGGCAGAAATTACATATGAATGAATACTACTAAAATCATTTTTTGTTTTTTCTGCAGGGCGGGGCTGTGGTGAGGGAGAGGGACAGAGATGGACAGACAGGAAGAGAGAGAAGAGAAGCACCCACTTATAGCTGTCGCACCTTAGTTATTCATTGATTGCTTTCTTATATGTGCCTTGACAGGAAGGTGGTGGGGGTGGTGCTCCAGCAGAGCAGTGACCCCTTGCTCAAGCCTGTGACCTTGGACTCAAGCCAGCGACCTTTGGGCTCAATCCAGGCACCATGGGGTCATGTCTATGATGCCATGCTCAAGCTGGTGAGCCCACACTCAAGCTGATGACCTCAGGGTTTTGAACCTGGGTCCTCAGCATCCCAGGTCAATGCTCTGTGTCACCACCTGGTCAGGCCTAAAATATATAGTTCTTAATGACTATAAATACTAATCAACTATTTCTTACCTACTGTTGAGTTATTATTTACATATTGAGAGAGCAGATCTTCATCGGCTTGTTCATGCTTTTCAACAGGAATATAGTCTTTCTTGGAGAAGCTGCTGTTCTTTTTTAAAAGGGCTGTTTTACTTTCAGGTTGATCTGAAACTTGAATTTCCACTGGCTGGTAACTAGCATGGATATACGGCTCTTCAGGAAGCATATAACCTTTACTAAAACACTCTAGTAGCCATTTTGCTCCCACTACATGAGGCCTAAGAAAATAGCACATAGTTATATATTAGTTTAAATTATAAAGAGCATCATCCCACTTGCCATGCAGTTTCCAAAATTACACAAACATGCAATTCTAAGAAAAATTATTACAAATAGAAATTGCTTTGCATTAAAAACGAATAAAACCTGTGGACTGATTTATCCCAAAACTGCTTCAATTCATCATCATAATCTCCCACAATCACATGAGTCACATCTTCATTGAGCTGGTTAAAACGAACTCCACCTCCACTGTTAATAAGCCTTCTCAATTTATCCAGTTTTCTGCCACTAAAACCGCAAAGGTATATCTGCAAAGAAAGAAAATATTTACTTTAGATCAGCGATTTTCAACCTTTTTCTTCTCATGGCACACATAAACTAATTACTAAAATTCTGTGGCACACACACAAATATATTTTTTGCCAATCTGGCAAAAAAAAAAAACACCAAACACCAGGTACAATTTTGATTAATTCACATGAGACAATTATTGTGTTGGCCGTTGTCATTTTTTATTTGACAATCTAAGGGAAAAGAGGTCAGTGCCCCTGAAAAAATATATAGTCAAGTATTGCATGCTTAAAAAATTATGGCAGCACACCGTTTGAAAATCACTGCTTTATAATAATGCATGTTTATTTCTCTCAAGTAACACATTTATTAAAAATATGTATCAAAATCTAATGTGTGTAAATAAGACAATGTTTTATACATTTAAGATATATTGAGGACTATATTCTGAAATTCGGATTTTTTAAACAATTTTGAAATTTTGAGTTTTATCACTTCATTATTCCATAGCATTATTATCCTTCACAGTAGATACTTGATAATTATTTTGATGCTTTAAAAAAAATAAAAGCCAGAATTTAATTATCTTCTGAATATTAGTACACAGCGATATTTTTAAAACACAGGCAGCTTCTTAAAGATCTTACTACTGGTATAATTTAAAATCATTACAGAAACAAGCGAGTTAAATGTCTGAATTCAGAAAACCTAGGCTTAAATTTTGGTTCAGTGACCAATGATTAACCACATGACCATGGCAAGTTACTTAGGCTATTTAAACCAATTTCCTTACCTATAAATCAAGATGTCTTTTTCAGAGTTCATTTAACAAGAAAATTTAAGTAAAAAAATGAGCACTGCTTTGTGGATAATACTTCTACAATAATTTATTTTTAACTATATATTTAAACCAATTTAATCAATACAAACATCTTTTTCATCTCTATTTTATGTCTTTTAAAAGTGTAAGAATGAGAAATCTATTCCTAACTGCACTTATATCCCAAACTAACTTCCATTACTAGTATTAGAACAAAAATTAGAAATATACACTTTCTATACGTAAACAAATAAGTCAGTCATATCCAGAATTCGTATAGTCTACGATAAAAGATTATAGAGTACAAGACATTTTCTGTTCTACCACTAAATTGATAAGTTTTTTTTTGTTTCTTTTTTATTTTTATATATATATTTTATTATTATTAATTCTAATGGGGTGACACCAATAAATCAGGGTACATATGTACAATGAAAACTGTACAGGTTATCTTTTCAATTGTGTTGCATACCCATCACCAAAAGTCAAATTGTCCTCTGTCACCTTCGATCTGATTTTCCCTGTGTCCCTCCCCTCCTCCCTATCCCACTCCTCCCTCCCTCCCCCATCCCATAACCACCACTCTCTTGTCCATGTCTCATATTCTCACTTTTATGTCCCACCTATGTATGGAATCATGCTGTTCTCAGTTTTTCTTTTATTCTGATTTACTTATTTCACTCCGTATAATGTTATCTAGGTACATCCATTTTGTTATAAATGATCCGATGTCATCGTTTCTTATGGCTGAGTAGTATTCCATAGTATATATGTACCATAGCTTTTTAATCCACTCGTCTTCTGATGGACACTTGGGCTGGTTCCAGATCTTCGCTATTGTGAACAATGCTGCTACGAACATGGGGGCGCATTTCTTCTTTTCGAACAGTGCTATGGTGTTCTTAGGGTATATTCCTAAAAGTGGGATAGCTGGGTCAAAAGGCAGTTCGATTTTTAATTTTCTGAGGAATCTCCAAACTGTTTTCCACAGTGGCTGCACCAGTCTGCATTCCCACCAGCAATGCAGAAGGGTTCCCTTTTCTCCACATCCTCGCCAGCACTTATTCTGTGTTGTTTTGCTGATGAGTGCCATTCTGACTGGTGTGAGGTAATATCTCATTGTGGTTTTAATTTGCATTTCTCTAATGATTAGTGATGTTGAGCATTTTTTCATATGCCTCTTGGCCATCTGTATGTCCTCTTTGGAGAAATTTCTATTCATTTCTTTTGCCCATTTTTTGATTGGGTTGTTTGTCTTCCTGGTGTTGAGCTTTATAAGTTCTTTATAAATTTTAGTTATTAACCCCTTATCAGATGTGCTGTCGAATATGTTCTCCCATTGTGTGGTTTGTCTTTTTATTCTGTTCCTATTGTCTTTAGCTGTGCAAAAACTTTTTAGTTTGATATAGTCCCATTTGTTTATCTTGCCTTTTATTTCATTTGCCCGTGGAGATAAATCGGCAAATATACCGCTGCTACAGATGTCGGAGAGCCTGCTGCCTATGTTTTCTTCTAAGATGCTTATGGTTTCACGGCTTACATTTAAGTCTTTTATCCATTTTGCCTTTTATTTCATTTGCCCGTGGAGATAAATCGGCAAATATACCGCTGCTACAGATGTCGGAGAGCCTGCTGCCTATGTTTTCTTCTAAGATGCTTATGGTTTCACGGCTTACATTTAAGTCTTTTATCCATTTTGAGGTTTTTTTTTGTGAATGGTGTAAGTTGATGGTCTAGTTTCATTTTTTTGCAGGTGGATGTCCAATTTTCCCAACACCATTTGTTAAAGAGGCTGTCTTTACTCCATTGTATGTTCTTTCCGCCTTTGTCAAATATCAGTTGTCCATAAAGCTGTGGGTTTATTTCTGGGTCCTCTGTTCTGTTCCATTGATCTATGTGCCTGTTCTTATGCCAGTACCAGGCTGTCTTGAGTATAATGGCCTTGTAGTAAACCTTGATATCTGGAAGAGGGATACCTCCTGCTTTATTTTTTCTTTTTAAGATTGCTGAAGCTATTCGTGTTCTTTTTTGGTTCCATATAAATTTTTGGAATTATGTTTTCTATATCTTTGAAGTATGTCATTGGTATCTTAATTGGTATTGCATTGAATTTATAAATTGCTTTGGGTAATATAGACATTTTAATGATGTTTATTCTTCCTAGCCATTAAATTGATAAGTTTTAATTAAAAGTATAGAAGGGTAAGGTGATTAGACCCATTTCCTTTCTTAATAATAAAACAGGATTAAATCTTTGCTACTCTTTGAGAATTAATGCACAGCCTATTCATTCTATAAGTAGGAATATATTCAGTGTTTAGCTCCAAGCGATATACAGCATATGCTATTTCCATGAAGGCACTTCCAAGGTAGACGTACACTAAATAATTAAACATCCCAAGAGATATTAAACTAAGCAGTGGGTCTAATGATTAAAAATACAGAATCTGGAGTAGATGGCTAGTAACTTAAGGTCTGTGATTCTGAATAAGAATTTTAATCCTCTAAGTCTCAGCCTCAGGGTAATACCCATTTTAGAATTATATGTGGGAATTAAATGAGATTACATACATATTAATAATATAAATAAAAAGACTGCAAAGTATCTAGCATATTATAAACACTTAGAAATCCATTAAGTGGTTCAGAAACTAAGTGATCTCAAAATACATTATAGAGGGTCCTTGGGTTACGACAGTTTTGACATACATCGTTTTGAGTTTACGACAGTCACTCCCATAAAAACTTAAAATAATTGAGATGTGTTTCGGCTTATGTCATCAGCATCGTACTTATGGACTATGTGGGTAAACTAGTTTGGTTGCGTGCAGCAGAATACACAGTACAGTATATTTATGTCCTTTTCCTTTTTCTGTGGCTCAGTTGTTTTAATGTTCTAGATCAGGGGTAGTCAACCTTTTTATAAAAACCACCCACTTTTGCAGTGGTAGTTAACCTGGTCCAAACCGCCCACTAGTGGGCGTTCCAGTTTTCATGATGGACCGTAGCGGAGCAACCAAAGTATAAATAAAAAGATAGATTTAACTATAGTAAGTTGTTTTATAAAGATTTATTCTGCCAAACTTAGCGAAAATCTGACATAAAGTACTTGGTAAGTTAATTATCATTATATAAAGTCCACTTTTGTATCTCTGTTAGTAGTAAAATTTTCTAACCGCCCAGCAGTTCCACAGTAATGGTGATTTATAAAGTAGGGAAGTAATTTTACTTTATAAAATTTATAAAGCAGAGTTACAGCAAGTTAAAGCATATAATAATAATTACTTACCAAGTACTTTAGGCTCGATTTTCGCTAAGTTTGGCAGAATAAATCTTTATAAAACAACTTACTATAGTTCAATCTATGTAATCGCGACACCATTTGGTTGCTCTGCTACCACCCACCATGAAAGCTGGAACGCCCACTAGTGGGCGGTACAGACCAAGTTGACTACCACTACAAAAGTGGGTGGTTTTTATAAAAAGGTTGACTACCTGTTAGAATAGGTAAGTGATGTAGTAGGCTAGAGCAGTGGTCAGCAAACTGCGGCTCACGAGCCACATGTGGCTCTTTGGCCCCTTGAGTGTGGCTCTTTCACAAAATACAATGTGCAGGCACTACCTCGATAAGGAATGTACCTACCTGTATAGTTTAAATTTAAAAAATTTGGCTCTCAAAAGAAATTTCAATTGTTGTACTGTTGATATTTGGCTCTGTTGACTAATGAGTTTGCCAACAACTGGGCTAGGGTGTATTTTGATTTATACCAAATTTCAGGTTACATCACTGTTGTAGGAATGGAACTGTGTCGTAACCTGAGGACCCCCTGTAGGTAGGAAGTTTAATGTGGTTAAAGGGTCCAGAAAAGAGCTGAAAACTGATAAGGACTTTGAAGGGAATGACAGATGAAGGTACATCCCAGGCAGGGGACCCTGATAGCCAGAGGATGGACGAGGTCTAATAAGTGCATCTGCTTAGATAGTCGGCAGGTTTATGGAGATCAGGAGCAAGCCCAACTTTTAAGGATCTTCAAAGTCAGAGTAGGAAGTACTGATATACATTGTAACTTACTGCAATTATTACATAATAAAGACATACCCGGCAACCATCTAATAAATCTTCAGGTGCCTGAAATGCACTGACATCCAGATTTTCTAGTGTGGGCTCCACTTTGCTATCAAGGATGGAACTGTATACCGATTCATGTATGCAGCTTGCACTGATGTTGGAAATATGGCTGACATCTGAAAGAGTATGACCTACATATTAAACAAAGACATACACATTTTATGAACATAAAATATGATTATATGTTTTCCTATAAATTAAGTTTTCTTATACACACAGGGCTATGAACAACCTCCAACGTCAAGATTCAAGTATTTTTACTAAAATATTGGTGGCAAAGTATGAAAAGGGAAAATAAAACTAAGGTTCATATTTTATTTAAATAAAAATATATTTAATATATTTATAGCATATTTAATATATTAACAGTGGCTTGCTTTTTAATAAAAATCTGAAGTTGCTGGCTTTAGGTCCAGGAAGCTTGCATTTAAAAAAGTTTATAAACATTTGTTAAACAGCCAACATGTTATCCACAAAATAGTAAGTTTTAAGTTTTATACAAATATACATTATAACAACTGCAGCAAACCGATAAAACAGGAATTATACCAAAAGTACTTACACATCAGTCAAGTTTTTAAAAAAATAAGTTTTTAAGTCTTTATCTGTTAGTTTTCTTAGTTCCTTTAATTATCTGCATTACATCAGGGTATGAAGGAAAGTATGCATTCATTATAAAAAGAAATATCAGGAGTTCTGGACTACTTTTTTATTCAGTTTGATTATATAATTATGCTTGAAAGCAGAACAAGAAATGATGGAATTCCCTACTATATCTCCCTGATCCTATTAACAAATCACTTCTTACACAGAAAACTGACTGTTTACTTTAATCCCAATGAGACTTACTATCAAGTCTGTTGACCTGGCCAGTAGGAGTTGAAGTATCCGGCATAGTGTTTGTTTCTGCTCTAGGCTCTGTCTTGTATATGGATTCATCTTGACAAAAACCTTTTTCAACACTGTCAAAGAACCACTGCGTGGTCACACAGTGTACATTCCATCGCTTGGCACATTCATATTTTTGACCTATCATGTTCATTAAGAGAGAGAAATGCCACCATTAAACTCCGTCTTGAAAGAAATATTCAAATTTATGATACATTATTAAAAAACCCACCTGAGGCCCTGGCTGATTAGCTCAGTTGGTTAAGAGTGTTGTCCCGAAACAACAAGGTTGCAGATTCGATCCCTGGTAAGGGCAAACACAGGAAGCAACCAAAAAATGCACAACTGAGTGGAACAACAAAAGCTTCATTTCCCCCTCCCCTTCTTCCTCTATCTCTCTAAAAATCAATAAAAATAAAGCCCTGGTCAGATAGTTTGGTGGATTGGAGTGTTGTCCTGGAGCACAGAGGTTGCCGGGTTCAATCCCCAATCAGGGCACATACAGGAGCAGCTCCATGTTCCTGTCTCTCTCTCTCTCTCAAAACAAAAAACAAACAAACAAATCCCCCACCTGAGACAAAATTAAAGTTACCAGTAGTATTCTTACCTTTAAATAAGTACATGAGCTATGCGAGGGGGTATATCCCTTACAAAATTATATGGAGACAGAGGCAACTGTAGGGTAACTGAAATAATATTAGACTTCGCTTGAGTATAGCCTCCATCTCTTTCTTTAAACCAGTTTCTTTATTTGTAACATAAGGATAACTCAGAGAATTACATAATTTAATAAGACTACATAAAACTGTGAAAACTGCAAATGTTTCCAATATAAAAAAATACCAGTTTTGAGTAGACTACTCCTGTGATCAGATTCTATTTGAAGTCCAGGATAGATTTGCAGATAGATACAATTATATATTAAATATATCCTTTTATTTCCTTAAATATAGTTTTACATGTATTTTGAAACAGTAAAACAGTATTGTAGAGAAATTGAGGCCAATATGTAATAAACAACATTAAATTTTTTATTTTGCATTCTTTTTTTTTTTTTTACAGGGACAGAGAGAGAGTCAGAGAGAGGGATAGGTAGGGACAGACAGACAGAAACGGAGAGAGGTGAGAAGCATCAATCATTAGTTTTTTATTGCCGTTGCAACACCTTAGTTGTTCATTGATTGCTTTCTCACATGTGCCTTGACCGTGAGCCTTCAGCAGACGGAGCAACCCCTTGCTGGAGCCAGTGACCTTGGGTCCAAGCAGACGAGATTTGCTCAAGCCAGATGGGCCCGCGCTCAAGCTGGCGAGCTCGGGGTCTCGAACCTGGGTCTTCCGCATCCCAGTCCGATACTCTATTCATTGCGCCACCGCCTGGTCAGGCTATTTTGCATTATTGAGGCAGAAAATTATCTGCCTTCAGAATCAGAAAATATCAATAGCATTTATCAACTCTACTTATAATTATAGTACCATAATTGGCCATTCCCAAAATTCTGACTTAAGTACAATTATGCATTAATTTTAACAATATTTTTCTAATTTTCTTATCTAGGTAGCTGAATAAAATGCTGTATAGATATAATAAAAACTAACAAAATTTTCTCTCATCAACTTGTATATATTTCAAGAGCACTGGTAAAAAATATTCTCCAGAATAGACATAAAATTTACAGCACACCAAAATTAATAACAACTTCAAGAAATTCTTCTCATTGGTGATATATTCTGCAAAGTGTATGTTCAGGTTAAAACTTGTAGTTAATTCAGTAGAGCTGATTCATTTAATTAAAAACCAAGCCAAGCCTTTAACATGCTATTAGAAAGAAATGTAATTTAGCATTAGTTATATCTACTAGCTTTCTTGTTATCCACCCAAATTTCTTGTCCTCTTAAGTATTTGGTAACTGTGCAGGGGACTTAAAATTTTTTTTTTATATTGTGAATGAGCTGGCTAAACACTAGGTTACAACTGATCATGACTCAAACTATCTTCGTAAGATTTTAGGGGAAAAATATACTAGATTTATGACGTTAGAAGCAAAAACTATTCTGTAAAAAATCTTAAAATGTTAAAAAGTAGAGAAAAATTTGCATTTGTCCATTTGGGAAATCCAGATTTACCTTTTGGTTCTTGTACTATGAGATGTGTACATTCATTCATTTTCAGCTGGCCCATGTATTGACCTCCATGCTGAACTGTGAGCTGCTGTACTGCCTTCCTCTCTGCGCCACACAAGCCAGTCACACAGATTATGCAACCAAGAAAAATAGGACACTTGAAGTCTTCTATGTTTATATCAGTATATCTAGTTATTTTTCTGGGGAAAACAAATGATACAAAAGAAAACAATGAACATATTAAATAAATCAGGTAGTTTAAAATTTACCAGAAGAGTAATGGCAAACAATATAACTAATACTGTTCAAATTTTTAAAGACTAATTACTTTTAAGAAATGGGGAACTCACAGACACACTCAGAATTACACTAATTGCTCATCTAGGTTGGCATCATGTCTCTAATAAAAAGTAATGTTTCAGATAGAGTCTCTCAAAACTGTTTTTAATTTTTTTATTTTATTCATTTTAGAGAGGAGACAGACAGAGAGAGAGAGAGAGAGAGAGAGAGAGAGAGAAAGGGGGGAGGAGCTGGAAGCATCAACTCCCATATGTGCCTTGACCAGACCAGTGCAGGGTTTTGAACTGGCGACCTCAGTGTTCCCAGGTCGACGCTTTATCCACTGCGCCACCACAGGTCAGGCCTCAAAACTGTTTTAAGGGAAAGCATTTCATTAACTCTAAGTCCAAGCTAATCAAAGTGGTATATTTTCCAAAATTTTAAGTCTGAATCTCCTCCTCGGTTGAAAAATAGAATTTGAATCCTTTCATTATACCACAAAGTAATAAGCAATGATTTGGGGTAAAAACCGACAAAAATATCATTGTCTTTCTTCTGTTGCCATGGTAGGCAGGCATGCTGATGAAATAGGCAGGGTGGGTATGAGGGTGCCAACATGGAGACATGATTAGGATGTGGTGAATGGTGTTGAAAGAAGACTGGGAAATTCCTATTTAATTCAAACAGGGGTACCTAGACTTAGGGTTGTTATTCTAATTTTATGGGAAACTCAATTCTGTCCCTTGAAATAGGCTCTAAACTCCATGAGGACAGAGATGCTATCCAGTTTTGTTCACTATGTATACCTACTACCTACCTCAGGCCAGGAGCATAAAATGGGCTCAATGTTTATTGAATGATTGCACCTATACCCACTTCGGGAGGGAATACAACTGCCAAAACGGTGCCCTGGCTAGTTGGCTCAGTGATAGAGCATCAGCCTGGCATGTGGATGTCCCAGGTTCGATTTCTGGTCAAGGCACATAGGAGAAGCAACCATCTGCTTGCCTACTTCCCCTTTAACCTCCTCCTTCCCCTCTCGCAGCCATGGCTCAATTGGTTCAAGTGCATTGGCCCTGGGTACAGAGGATGGCTCCATGGACCCTCTGCCTCAGGCACTAAAATAAAATAGCTTGGTTAAGAGCATGGCCCCAGATGGGCAGAGCATCAGCCCCAGATGGGGGTTGCCAGGTGAATCCCAGTCACCGTGCATGCAGTAGTCTATTTCCCCTCCTCTCATTTGTAAAAACAAACAAACAAACAAACAAAACTGCCAAAATGGCTAATTTGCTCTCTATGTTAACATATGGGCACACTACTGAAGGATAAGCAATATAAGAGTTATAGCTGCCATACTGATTTTCCCAACTATTTCACAAACATTTACTGCTGGCAATTTCATTATCAAAGCATCTCTTACATTGTAGCTAATGCTAAATCCACAGTCCATTCTATCAACTTCTACCCTAAGCACAGCTGCTCAATTCTGATCTTCCGTTTTCACTGGGGAAAAGAATAATGACCCCATTTTTGTCCCTAAATGACAAATCCAAAGGATACCATATAACTTCCCCTATGGAAACCCACAATAACCCAAAATGACTGAACATATATATTATTTTTTCAAATCTAGAAATGTCTTTCGTACTCTTCTTGTGACTTCTCCCAAAGCGTTTTTATCCAAGAAGGAAGCAAAATAGGTTTCTTTAGATTTGCAGCAACTAAATATTTCTTGCTACCAACTTCTCCAGCAACAAGGTGAGTTACTGATACATTCAGGTCTCTGTAAACACGTCCACCCATCATTTGTACATATTTATGAACTTCTTCCTGTAGTCCAGAAAAAAATATTATTAATACTGAAGCAAACAAACTCTTTTTCACACTATACTCCATAAATATTTTGTTAGCTTGAATACACAAATGTTTCTCACTACCATAAAGTTAAATAATTAAATTACTTTTTGAAAGTAAATAAACTGTGTAGTTTCTATAACAATGTATTTTAAGTTACCATACATCTTTTATATGTTTATTTCATTGATTTTAGAGAGGAAGGGAGAGAGCAGGAGAGAAACAGGAACATCTCTTTCTGCATGTGCCCTAACTGGGGATCAAACCGGCAACCTCTGTGCTTCGGGATGAGGTTCTAACCAACAAAGTTACCTGGCCAGGGCACCATACATATTTTAAAATTTGTAAATGACATATATAACATAATATGTATGTCTCTCAGATTCCTTTTTTTTTTAAGATTAGCCATTTGCAGTAGAAAAACGTGATTCAAAAGTAAACTCATTGACTATATAGAAAAAAACCCCTGAGTTTTCTTTTAAACTAAAAAGAAAACTTCAATTAGCCAGTTTTCAATAAAAGATTCCACTGTTTTGGCCCTGGCCAGTTGGCTCAGCAGTGGAGTGTCGGCCTGGTGTGCAAAGTCCTGGGTGCGATTCCCGGCCAGGGTACACAGGAGAAGCACCCATCTGCTTCTCCACCCTTCCCTCTCTCCTTTCTCTCTCTTCCCCTCCCGCAGCCAAGGCTCCACTGGAACAAAGTTGGCTGGGGCGCCGAGGATGGCTCCATGGCCTTCCCTAAGGCGCTAAAAAAATGGCTCTGGTTGCAACGGAGCAACGCTCCAGATGGGCAGAGCATTGCCCTCTGGTGGGCTTGCCGGATGAATCCTGGTTGGGCGCATGCAGCAGTCTCTCCTCTGTCTCCCTTCTCCTCACTTCAGAAAAATACAAAATAAAAAAAATATTCGTTTCAATTTATTAAAAAATAAAAAAGATATATAGTGTTGTATATTGACTCTACTATAAGTCATAAACATCAACTATAAGGTCTTTCTTTTTTTTTTTATTTTTATTTATTTTATTTTTATTTTATTCATTTTAGAGAGGAGACACAGAGTGAGAGAGAGAAAGAGAGAAAGGGGGGAGGAGCTGGAAGCATCAACTCCCATATGTGCCTTGACCAGACCAGTGCAGGGTTTTGAACTGGCGACCTCAGTGTTCCCAGGTCGACGCTTTATCCACTGCGCCACCACAGGTCAGGCAAGGTCTTTCAAAGTATGTTCTACACGGTGAAAAATTATATATGGAAATATAGATAACTGATATTCCCTAACACCTACCCTTTTGTCTTTTTCCAGGCTTGTACAAGATACAGTTACATCACACATAACCATATTATAAACAGGATGTTCAGCTCTTGGGACACATCGCTGGTGTTGCATACAAAATATGACTACTTGAGGACCAACAATTCTGCAGCCAAGCTATTAAAAAAAAAGTTTAGTAAGTAAAGCAAGAACTTGTCTTATAAAATTACATTTTGTAATATTTACCAATTCTTTATAGAAGCTAGTGACCACTGCAGAAAATCCCAAATTGTTACAAGAAAAAAATTAAAGACTATTATATAATTTCTTAGACACACTGCTCATTAAATACACACACACAAAAGCAAATCAAACAATGCAGGCTATCAAAAGAAATAAGCTGGCCCTGGATGGTTGGCTCCGTGGATAGAGCGTCAACCCGGCGTGCAGATGTCCCGGGTTCAATCCCTGGTCAGAGCACATGTGAGAAGTGACCATCTGCTTATCTTCTCCTCCCTTTCCCGTTTCTCTCTCTCTTCCCCTCTTGCAGTCAGTGGCTCAATTATTTCAAGCATCAGCCTCTGGTGCTGAGCATAGCTTGGTTGTTTTGAGCATTGGTCCCCAATGTGGGTTGCTGGGTGGATCCCACTTGGGGGCAGATGCAAGAGTCCATCTCCCCATCTCCTTTCCTCTCACTTTAAAAAAAGAAAAAAAAAGAAATAAGCTCCAAGGGCTACATACACTCAAAATTGCCATCAAAATTTTAATCTCTGGGCCCTGGCTGGTTGGATCAGTAGTAGAGCATCAGCCCAGTGTGTGGATGTCCTGGGTTCAATTCCCCTTCAGGGCACACAGGAGAAGTGACCATCTGTTTCTCCACCTCTCCCCCTCTTGCTTCTCTTTCTCTCTTCCCCTCCTGCAGCCATGGCTTGATTGGTTCAACTACATTGGCCCTGAGAGCTGAGGATGGCTCTGTGAAGCCTCCGTCTCAGGTGATAAAAGTGGCTCAGTTGTAAGCATGGCCCCAGATGGGCAGAGCATCGGCCCCTGACGGGGGTTTGCCAGGTGGATCCCAGTCAGAGTGCATGGGGGAGTCTGTCTCTCTATCTCCCCTCCTCTCACTTGGAAAAGAAGAAAAAAAATTTTTTAATCTCTGAAACAGACACAATCTTGATTGGGGCAGGGTATGAGTAATAGTCTTACGCTATAATTACAATCTATCCATATATATTCCCTTCTCAAATGAAGCATCCAGCCAATGAAGCAGTTTAAAAATACCTCTTATGTCTCCAAAAAATGTATAAGCCTGGGCAGTTTCTACATTTGTGTTTTAAAGACTTTCTCTGCAACTCAGTCTTTCCAACAAAGACTTCTCTTAAAATACTGCAGGTTAAAGGAGGTTAAGGACTTGTACGCGAAAAATTATAAAACACTGATAAAAGAAATCAAGGAAGATACAAACAAGTGGAAGCATATACCGTGCTCATGGCTAGGAAGAATAAACATCATTAAAATGTCTATATTACCCAAAGCAATTTATAAATTCAATGCAATACCAATTAAAATACCAATGACATACTTCAAAGATATAGAACACATATTCCAAAAATTTATATGGAACCAAAAGAGAACACGAATAGCCTCAGCAATCTTAAAAAGAAAAAATAAAGCAGGAGGTATCACTCTTCCGGATATCAAGGTTTACTACAAGGCCATTATACTCAAGACAGCCTGGTACTGGCATAAGAACAGGCACATAGATCAATGGAACAGAAGAGAGAACCCAGAAATAAACCCACAGCTTTATGGACAACTGATATTTGACAAAGGCGGAAAGAACATACAATGGAGTAAAGACAGCCTCTTTAACAAATGGTGTTGGGAAAATTGGACATCTACCTGCAAAAATATGAAACTAGACCATCAACTTACACCATTCATAAAAACAAACTCAAAATGGATAAACGACTTAAACTTAAGCCGTGAAACCACAAGCATCTTAGAAGAAAACATAGGCAGCAAGCTCTCCGACATCTGTAGCAGCAATATATTTGCCGATTTATCTCCACGGGCAGATGAAATAAAAGGCAGGATAAACAAATGGGACTATATCAAACTAAAAAGGTTTTGCACAGCTAAAGACAATAAGAACAGAATAAAAAGACAAACCACACAATGGAAGAACATATTCGACAGCACGTCTGATAAGGGGTTAATAACCAAAATTTATAAAGAACTTATAAAACTCAACACCAGGAAGACAAACAACCCAATCAAAAAATGGGCAAAAGAAATGAATAGAAATTTCTCCAAAGAGGACATACAGATGGCCAAGAGGCATATGAAAAAATGCTCAACATCACTAATCATTAGAGAAGTGCAAATTAAAACTACAATGAGATATCACCTCACACCAGTCAGAATGGCACACATCAGCAAAACAACACAGAATAAGTGCTGGCGAGGTTGTGGAGAAAAGGGAACCCTTCTGCACTGCTGGTGGGAATGCAGACTGGTGCAGCCCTGTGGAAAACAGTATGGAGATTCCTCAAAAAATTAAAAATCGAACTGCCTTTTGACCCAGCTATCCCACTTTTAGGAATATACCCTAAGAACACCATAGCACTGTTCGAAAGGAAGAAATGTGCCCCCATGTTCGTGGCAGCATTGTTCACAATAGCGAAGATCTGGAAACAGCCCAAGTGTCCGTCAGAGGACGAGTGGATTAAAAAGCTTTGGTACATATATACTATGGAATACTACTCAGCCGCAAGAAATGATGACATCGGATCATTTACAACAAAATGGATGGACCTTGATAACATTATACAGAGTGAAATAAGTAAATCAGAATAAAACTGAGAACAGC
The DNA here is from genome assembly GCA_037038555.1 of Rhynchonycteris naso. NCBI lineage: Eukaryota > Metazoa > Chordata > Mammalia > Chiroptera > Emballonuridae > Rhynchonycteris > Rhynchonycteris naso. Next base: position 42,097,446 of record CM073004.1, on the reverse strand, counting down.
ATGATTTCATACATAGGTGGGACATAAAAGTGAGACTGTGAGACATGGACAAGAGAGTGGTGGTTGCGGGGTGGGGGGAGGGAAGAGAGGGTGGGATAGGGGTGGGGGGAGGGAAGAGAGGGTGGAATAGGGAGGGGGGGAGGGGCACAGGGAAAACCAGATAGAAGGTGACAGAGGACAATTTGACTTTGGGTGATGGGTATGCAACATAATTGAATGATAACCTGGAGATGTTTTCTTTGAACATATGTACCCTGATTTATTGGTGTCACCCCATTAAAATTAATAAAAATATAAAAATCAAAACCTGCAGGTTACTAAAAAATGACCTTTCATTGATAATTAACATTAGCACATTCAAGCCAGGCCAAACAGCCTACTGTTGTGAAAATCATCATAGCATGACTGATTTAAATATCTACAGGGTAAAAGATTAGTTATCTTCTTGGTCAGCCAGAAGAAAATTGAGTGTCTGATGCTACTGATGCTGACAAGCAGTGTTATTTTCAAAAGGAGGGTAAGACCAACAATGCTTCTGGCAAAAGTAGGCACAGACCTTCCATAAATTGTACAGATACTGCATCTACCTACTCTTCTATGTATTCTTCTCCTTCAAACAAGAATCACTTCTTTGTAATCTGGATGGAATTACAGTCCATTTATTTTTATTTCAATGCTTCTCTCTTGTCCAGACACCAAAAAAGTAATGAGTCAGTAGACTCTGGAATCAACGAAAAGAAATAAGATGGCTCACTGGTATATCAACAATACTCATCACCAAAATGTTTCCTTTTAGCATATAATTTTTCAGAGCCTATATAAGTATATAAGGTATAGGTCTAAAATGCTACCTGCAAGAGCACGTAGAAAAGACAGTAAGTAACCAGGCATTATGTTGAGGTCTTTCCCTGCTCTTTAATATTTCTCACTGAAATATTCTGCAGTCACACTAAGTTTAAGTGCAGTAAAACTCTATCACTAAAATGCTTCATTACTTATACTAACTAAGCAAAGTTAAAATCCCTGAAATATAAAAATTACATGGAGCAGCCTGACCTGTGGTGGCGCAGTGGATAAAGCGTTGACCTGGGAACACTGAGGTCGCCAGTTCAAAACCCTGCACTGGTCTGGTCAAGGCACATATGGGAGTTGATGCTTCCAGCTCCTCCACCCTTTCTCTCTTTCTCTATCTCTCTCTCTCTCACTCTGTGTCTCCTCTCTAAAATGAATAAATAAATAAATAAATAAATAAAAAACAAAACAAAACATTAAAAAAAAAATTACATGGAGCAAAAGCTTATTATCACGTAAACTAGTCTTTAAAAATACTCTGTTCTCCCCAAAGGATTCCTATGTATTCATAATTTGCATAATACTTCATGATCAGTAAAGAACTTATGTTCAATGAAGCAAAAACAAACCAAGAAAACACACTGCTGAAGGAACGCATTAGAAGTTAGCAAACCTTTTTGAGGTGCTCAAAAACAACACCACTAAAAGGGTCACAGATATAAAGCGATCTATCATTCTCCTTTATCTTCAATGCCTCTTCTTCTGTAATAATCTGAAGATATTCTTCTGATTGGAACTCTTTTATTGACTGAAAGAAAAAATGAAATAAGATTGAATCTAAAATTAATTACTTGTATTTAAGACCTACAAAGACTATCTTTAAAATCCATCTCAAATCCAGCCTTTCCCTGTTACAAGCTACTACCACCTCTCACCTAGACCTCTGCAGAACCTCTGTCATTCATTCCCCCTTCCTTGTCCTAAATCTACTCTCCACACAACAGCTAGTAATCTTTTTAACAATCTAAGTCAGGTCATGTCACTCTCTGCTCAAAAACGCCAATGGCTCCTGAGCACACTCAGAATAAAGTCCACATTTCTTACGATGGCCACAGACCCGAGTCTGGCCCTCGCCTGTCTCCCCGCCCTTGCCTTCTACCTCCCACCCGTCTTGCTTTTTTTCTAGTCACTTCTGCTTTCTTGCTACAACTGGAACAAGGTGAGGTTTTGCTTTTGTTCCCACTGCCTGGAATATTCTCCCAGGCTTATCCAGACTTGATCCCTCACTTCAATCAGACCTGTTCAAATGTCACCTCCTCTGAGATGCCTTTCCTAATCATGCTTTCTAAAATACCCTTTTCCTCCAGTCCATGTTCTAGTGAAAAATATAACACTGACATTACGTACTGATAGTTTTTGTCTATCTCCCTTAAAAGAAAGTTTCATGATCTATCATGTTTGCCACCCTATCTGGCACACAGGTAAGTCCTCAAATATTTTCTGAACAAATTTCTGAAAAAGTCCTTATGTTAAATAAATACTTAGAGTGGTCCTTTTAAAGTGATTACCGCAGATCATGCCACTCTTCTGAATAAAACCCTCCAGCAGCACTCTACCTCACTGAAAGAAACGCTCCAAGTCCTTACACTGGCTCGCAAGGCCCTACATGACCTCTTTACTCCTCCTCTCTGAAGCATCCCTTAATATTCTTCCTCCATCCCTTGCTCACCACTCTACAGACACACTACTATTGGATTGACAATCCAAGAACTTTCTCAGGGGTCTATCTGGTTGTTCCCTCTGCGTGAAACCCTCTTTACCAGATGTTCACGCAGCGAAATATCTCACCTCTTTCAAGTATACTTAAATATCAACTCAATAAAGGATACCTTGATCACCCTCTACTTAAAATTACAACCTTCTGGTCTCCTCCTCCCCCAACAAACATCTTTAAGACCCCTCAACCTGTTTTGTTTTTATTTATTTTTAATGTCTAAAACTTACCAGAATTTCTTTCAACCTGTTTTGCTTTTTTCTCCTCCCATAGCACTTGGCACACTGTAAGATACTATATAATTTACTCATTTACCATGCCTGATTAAGGTCTATTCCCTCCTGCTAGAAAAGAATGTAAAATCTGAGAGAGCAGGGACCTTTACCTGCTCCGATCACTGATGTATCCCAAGTACTAGAACAGTGCTTACCAGACACTGACACTCATTATTTGCTGAATAAGTGAACTTTAGGGAAAAACCTGCTACAACAGAGCTTCTTAAACTTGAACGCACACAGGAATCACACTGACGGTCTTGTTAAGATAAGAATTCTAATTGGTAAGTGTGAGTTGGGGCCCAAAGTTCTGCATTTATAACAAACTCTCAAGCCATGCTTATGCTGTTGGGGTCTGTGAACAGCCAGCCTCCACCCCTAGATCATCTCATATTACACTACATAATGTAACATACTTTAACCAAACGATGAACTGTGACTTATATAGGACTGATTTCAATTTTTTTCCACACACAAAGGTCTACTCTGGTTAGTAAAGAAAGCAACTTAAGCCTGAACTGGCAGTGGCACAGTGGATAAGAGCGTTCACCTAGGGAAGTGGTGGGATTCAGCTGGTTCACACTGGTTCAGCAGAACTGATACCTAATTTTTTGTTGAGTTCCACGAGTCAGTTGTTAAAATGGCACTTGTAATCAGGGTTCTCTCTAAGGTAGGCGTCTGGGCAGCCACCCAACGTGGAAATCGCAAATTTACATTTCTTACTCTTTTTAACGTTCATCTGTGCAACAGTGTATTCTAAGCACTTGTAGTAATGTTCACTCGGTCCATAGGTGAAAAAAATTGCAAGTAAGGACACCAATCAAGAAGCAATGTGGCGCCTGACCAGGCGGTGGCACAGTGGATAGTGTCAGACTGGGACGCAAAGGACCCAGGTTCAAGGCCCTGAGGTCACCAGCTTGAGCACAGCTCACTAGCTTGAACCCAAGCTCACTGGCTTGAGCAAGGGGTCTCTCGGTCTGCTGTAGCCCCTCCCTCCCCTGTCAAGGCACATGTGAGTTAGCAATTAATGAAAAACTAAGGTGCCGCAACGAAGAACTGATGCTTCTCATCTCTCTCCCTTCCTGTCTGTCCCTCTTTTTGTCTGTGTCATACACAAATACACACAAAAAGAAGCAATGTGGAAATATCTTAATAAACAGCTTTATTTTTTTTTGTCAGGTATTATTTAATATTCTTCCATTAATATTTTAAAACTTTTTTAGAACATAATCTAGTTTTGTGTACCTCTTTTACTGTTTTTACTAAAGTATGAAATAATAAACTACCTTTTGGTATATCATGTTTTTATACTTAAAACAGTCATTAGGGCAGAGACCCGGTTGTTTATTTGAATCCCACCACTACCCGGGATGCAGAGGACCCAGGTTCAAAACCCCAAGGTCGCTGGCTTGAGCGCAGGGTAACCGGCTTGAGCGTGGGATCAGACATGGCCCAATGGTTGCTGGATTGAGCCCAAAGGTTGCTTACTTGAGCTCCAGGTCACTGGCTCAGCTGGAGCCCCCAGTCATGGCACATATGAGAAAGCAATGAAAGAACTAAAGTGCCGCAACAAAGAATTGATGCTTCTCATCTCTCCGTTCCTGTCTGCCTGTCCCTATCTGTCCCTCTCTCTGTCTCTCTATAAAAAAAACTTTAAACAAAAGAAAAAAGCTAAGAAAAATAAAACAAAGAAAAAAGGCAACTTAATTTCTAAGAACAGCAGGTCTGCTACTCTCAACAGAAATATCATAACCTATTTAAAGCCCCCTCAAATATATAGTACTATACTTACATTATTTCAAAAATATGTAACAACTATATATCCTATTAATGGAAACTACAGTTAAACTATGTATTATGAAAATAAAATAACTATTACCAAAACATAAAAGCCCAATAAATCAAAAATTCTATAACCAAGAAAATAAATTCAAAGCATCAAACAAGATATTTTCAACTGTTCTTACCTCAAGAGCTTTATGAAAACATTCGGAATTGTCTGAAGACTTTAAAAACTTCACAAAAAACGGTTCTTTGTCATTTCTGGACATTTCTGAACTGTCAAAATAAGGGAAGTATTAACAAGAACAAAAGCACATTATGCATAATGTGTTGAACGCTTAAAGCACCTAGTTTTCTGCACAGACGAGAATGCCTCAGGATGGACAGTTTGGCCTTGTCCACGAATTAATTCATCCACCTTGTAAGAAATGCTTGAATGTGAGTACAGTCAAGGAAAAAATACGACACCACCAGTCCTCGCAAGACAGAGAACAAAATCAACATCCTTAAATTGAATACACTAAGGGCCTTTGCTCCGGGCCTTAAGTTCCCTAAGCCAATGAACAATCAATTGCATTTAACTTAAGAGCACACTGAATGAGTGTCTCTGCGAGTAACCCACAGCCCTGGAAGTTTGCTCACCCCCAGCACACGGACCCGAAACACAAACGTGCAAGCCAGGTAGCACGGCCGTGGACGCTCCTGCTCCCCCGCTCCCCGGGAAAGGGCCTGCTCCGGGCCCAGCCGCAGCCGCACCCTCCCCGGAGTCACAGTCGCACCCGCGGGTTACTAGGTCAGGAAGCGAGGGCCCCGAAGGCCGGAGGAGGCACCGCGACCCCCACCTGGGATGGGGAAGGAGCCGGGTCTTCTCTCCGCGCTTCACTCACTCCGGTAAAGTCAGGGAGTTTGCGGGGAGCGAGTGGGGGCGCGCGCGGCCCACAGGAGAGCGGCTGGGCTTGGGCGCCAGGCCGGCGCACACCCACCGCACTCCGCGGCGCCCCCACCCCGAAACAAACTTAGGAACCGGAACTTGCCGAGACCCAAACCACCTTTCGCGCCAACCGTGCGGACGCGCTCACCTCTTCCGGCGGAAGTGACATCATCGCCGCTGCTGGAGGAGGGTGTAGTCGTCCAAAGTGGTGGTGGGCCTCCTGGGCGGGCCAGAAGTACCTTAGAGGAGCTCCTAAAACTATAAAGACAAGGTTAAAAGAGCGGTTCCTCAATAAATATTTCACACCTGCCCTAGGCTAGGCAGTGCGTGAGAAACCATATATTACCATCCAAAACAACTCCAAGAGGCAAATAGTGGTGTTTTCGTTTTACAGATGGAAAAGCTGAGGCTTAGAAAGTTAAATGATGTGTCCAAAGTCACACAGTTAAGTGGTAAAGCTGTCAGCCAAGTGTTGCTGACTTGTGCAGGAAAAAGGGTTCTATGGAAAGTAACCTCACAGGGTGATCTGATCATAAATTCCTAACTGGTCAGTTCATGATGGGTAGTCCACCCAGGCAGCTGGCTAACTTTTGTAAAAGACTTACCTTTATCTTAATAAAGCCTTGCCCGTTGCTTCTGCACCTCCAGGTTGACACACCTTTGAAATGTCCCCTTTCAGGCCCCCCTTCCAGTAGTGCTCTCACTTTCAGACTCCTCCTTATGAAGTGTGAATCTTAACTATCCTGTAGTCTGATCTGGGCCTTGCTTTCTCCCACGTGCATGTAATCATCCTTATATTCGCCCCCTTCCTCCCCCCACCCCCATATCAAATGCTTAAAAGCAACTGAAAACCGTTAGCCTCTAGTCTCAGAAGCATTTATCTCAGTCTAGTGAGATCTTGCTTCCAGGTGTATCCTTCTTGGCTCAAAAATTTTTTACAAAAATTCTCTACAGGTTTGGATCTTCTTGTGTGTTCACAGACTACACAGACACAGTTCTTTCCCGTCCAGTGTAGCAAGAATATAATCACTGCCTACCACAGTCAAGAGGGCTGTAGGGAAGAAAGATGTGAGGATGACTGGAGCTACACACCTGGTGCAAAGAGGTCTTTGTCAAGATTGTCAACGCCCCCCCCCCCCCCCCCCCGCACAACCACCACCACTTTTCCCCTTCAGTGAGCACATCATTATCTTTCTCTGTAAATCCCTGAGTGTAGGGGAGATTTGGGGATGGAAACTTCAGTTCAAATGGCAAAGATCAGGGGAAAAGAAGGTAAAATGGAACTGCAGAATTTTGGCTTCATAACTAATGACAAATTGCTGACATAGTGTTTCTTATTCTTGAGATTGAAAGTCTAATGGTTTTGGATTAAGTAATGTGAGTGTTTAATGCCACGTACCTTGACTGTTTTTCTTTTTAGTTCCTAAAGATGGCAATGAGCAGCTTGGGTCTAAATGTGTGAATACCCTCAAGCAAGGTGAGTTAGAATCAGTAACGCTGGGGCTCAAAGGTAAAGACATATTGTTGGGGATAGGGTGAGGGAAGTCTTAAAAATAAAGTTACTGGAGCCTGACCAGGCGGTGGCACAGTGGATGGAGCGTTGGACTGGGATGTGGAAGACCCGGGTTCAAGACCCCGAGCTCGCCAGCTTGAGCGTGGGCCCATCTGGCTTGAGCAAAAGCTCGCCAGCTTGGACCCAAGGTTGCTGGCTTGAGCAAGGGGTGGCTCGGTCTGCTGAAGGCCTGCGGTCAAGGCACATGTGAGAAAGCAATCAATGAACAACTAAGGTGTTGCAACAGCAATGAAAAACTAATGATTGATGCTTCTCACCTCTCTCTGTTCCTGTCTGTCCCTATCTATCCCTCTCTCTGACTCTCTCTCTGTCCCTGTAAATAAATAAATAAATAAATAAATAAAGTTACTGGAGTTTATTTTTTTAAAATGCCACAGTTAATTGTTAAGGAGTAGATCTGTCATGAAGCTGTAATAATAATGACTATTTGTAGGATACATTACACTCAATAAATGACTCCTACTTGCACTGTTACTGTTTACTTTCTTCCACAATCCTTGGGCATCGTTGTCCCATATTAATGTAGATGGGGAAAGTGAGGCTCAGGAAGTGGCTGTGCCTGGGTTCGAGAAGAGGCAGCCTGACTAGAAACCCTGTACCCATCCAGACCAACCACAGTGCTCCTGTCACAGGCTGCTTGCCCATCTCTGGCAGGTCAGCACCAAGGCAAGAGTCCATTTCTGACACTTCTGGAGCTGAGTGGAGGCCTCTGGTGAAGAGGAAAGGAAAATAAAATCACTCTTTAGCTTTTAGCCAGCTGGATTTGAATAGCAGGGGAGTCAACCTTGTCTCTAGGAGACCCAGTGATAAGTTTTCCCATTTGTGTCTCCACATAGGCAGAGAAGGTCTGTCCCCGAAGTACCAAATCTTGGGCATTCGATAGAGCAGTGGTTCTCCATCTAGTGTAGTACCTGGACCAGATATATCAGCATCACCTGGGAATTTGTTGGAAATGAAAATTCTTGCGCCTAACCACAGGGCTGCAGAGTTGGGAACTCTGGGCGTGGGTCCCAGCATTCTGTGTTTCATAATTCTTCCAGGCAACTGTGACGCACATTAAAGTTTGTTTGAACATCAATCCCTTAGAAAGGGGTGAAAGTGGTTGGATGGGTTGTGGTTCATGAGGATTTTGGTGAAAATGGGGAAATGCTGTGATACACCCCCAGGTAGCTGCCTCAGAAGGAGTTCAGGGGTCAACTTTCCCCTCACCTCCCTATTTCTTTGGCACTGCACCTAGAACCAGACACTCCAGACCCTGCTTGGAGTAGGATTAAAGGGAATTTTATATTTCTCTATTTGTATAATGAAAAAACACAGGAAACAAATATAACAAAACTTACTCTTTAAAGGGGAGAAGGTGGGAATATGAGTATTTCTTGTTATATTTTGCTACATAATAAGATTTCTCAAAATTAAAAAATAAACTAAGAATAGTTTTTTTGAGGGTTTTATATTTGTTTTCCAGTGCTAGAAATAAATGAATATGTATAAGTAAAGGGATTATAATTTAAAATGAGATTAATAATCTTTATTGCTGCAGAAAAAGTCTTTGCAGTGGCAAAATATTTGTTTAAACTATTGTCTTTAGTAATCTGGAAGGTAAAACATATAGACCTACTTAGTCTCCTGAGGTGGAGGGGAGAAGGGGTAAAATAGAATGTTAGCAGTACACGTTGGTACTGGCTGCATTTAATTATTATAAGAAAGAGACAACCAGCTCAGGGAAGAATTGGCTTGTTTGCTAGAAAAGGGAATTTAGAAATCTAAAAAATGTGATATTTTGCAAGATTGGAACAGCTGCCTGCATGTAGGTTCTAAAAATTAGATATATCCGAGACAGTTTTTGAGAAACAAATGGCCATTATAATCCATCCATGTGGAAAGATCTAGTTAGAGTATGGTCCTGCCACCCAAACTGGATAAGCTCCATCACTTGTGAGAGTGAGGTATCGGGCCAAAGATAGCAATCAGGCTTGAAAACTAGCTCAAGAGAGAACTGTGGTGTGGCTACTATTGTAGGGAAACAACTCCATTGTGGCTTCCCGGCAACTTTGCACATATCCATATGGGCAGAGGCTAGAATTGCAGCATATCTGAGTCTTGGCCAAATACCTTGTGATCCTGCTGGAACATGAGAGAATGGGAGGCCGTGTAGCACACACAGGAGCAACTGCTAGCTAGGAGGCCACCTGCCTCTTGCCTTCCTGTCCCCCCAGGAGGCTGTCCTCAGTTTTTGCTAGACTCCCTGATGCTGATGAGGTAGGAAGCTTTCTGCACCACTCCCCTCAGAATAGACCTGCTTGATATAAAACTACTTAGCAGCTATCTGTATCTGTCTCCTCAGGAAGGGGGTTCCCACACCTCACATTGCAGCCCCTTGTATTTCAGTGTCATTTTCTTTGGTGTGTGGGTCAAAGAACTGGGGAGTTGGCACCTTTGGCTTCTTCCCTTTTCTTTTTTTTTTAAATTTTTTTTGCTCTCAATGAAAGTAATAATTTAAATCTAAAATTGTCTCATATGCTTTCACTATTCTAATCAGTCAGACCTTGCCCTTAACCTTATGTGTGTGAGGTTGACAACTACCAAATGAAACTGAATGGAGGCCCTGGCTGGTTGGCTCAGTGGTAGAGTATCGGTCTGGCGTGTGAATGTCCCAGGTTTGATTCCCAGTCAGAGCACACAGGAGAAGTGCCCATCTGCTTCTCCACTCTTTCCCTCTTGCTTCCTTCTCTCTCTCTCTCTTCCCCTCCTGCAGCCAAGGCTCAATTGGAGCAAGTTGGCGCTGGGTGCTCAGGATGGCTCCATGATTTCCGTCTCAGGTGTTAAGAAGAGCTAGGTTTCTGAGCAATGTCGCAACGCTCCAGATCAGCAGAGTATCGCCCCCTAGTGGGCTTGCCAGGTGGATCCCAATCAGGGTGCATGTGGGAGTCCGTTTCTCTGCCTCCCTTCCTCTCACTGAATTAAAAAAAAAAAAAGAAACTGAATGGGAGCAAGTAGATCTGAAGTTTATTCAAGTTTTGAGATAATTGCTTTGTGAAGGAAACTAGAAACCTGGAGTACTCAAACTGATAGAATCTCCAAGCTTGCATAGTAGGAAGTGGGTAAAAAGGCATTCAGAATGGATTAAAGACCCAACTATAAGGCCTGAAACAATAAATTACATAGAAGAAAACATAGGTACTAAGCTCATGGACCTTGGCCATAGAGAACATTTTATGAATCCAACCCAAAGGCAAGGGAAGTAAAGGTAAAAACAAATGAATGGGACTATATTAAACTAAAAAGCTTCTGCACAGCAAAAGAAATAGACAACGAAACAAAAAGCAGCCATCTGATTGAGAGATGATATTTGCAAACAATAGCTCCCACAAGGAGTTAATATCCAAAATATATAAAGAACTAATAAAACAACACCAATAAAACAATCCAATTAAAAAATGAGCAGATGACCTGAACAGACGCCCTTCCCAAGAAGACATACAAACAGCCAACAGATATAGGAAAATATTATCAACTTCACTAACTATTAGGGAAATGCAAATTCAAACTATAATGAGATACGACCTCACTCTTGTTAGATGGGCTATTATCAACAAGACAGGTAATAATAAGTATTAGAGAGGTTGGGGAGAAAAAGGAACCCTCATTCACTGCTGGTGGGAATGTAAACTGGTACAACCACTGCCTGGCAGTTCTTCAAAAAATTAAGAATAGAGTTAACATATGACCCAGCAATCCCTCTACTGGGTATCTACCAAAAAAAATAAAAAAATCAAAAGCACTTGTTCACAAAGATGTATACATCATTGCTGCATTATTCATAGAGGACAAGACATGGAGACAACCAAAGTGTCTGTCAACAGAGGATTGGATAAAGAAGATATGGTACATATATACAATGGAATACTACTCAGCCATAAGGAAAAATAAAATACTGCCATATGCAACAACATGGATGGACCTTAAGACTATTATGCTAAGCGAAATAAGTCAGTCAGAAAAAGCTAAGAACAATATGATTTCACTCATATGTGGGACATAAAACTGAGACTCTTAGACATAGGCAATAGTATCGTGGTTACCAGAGGGAAGGGGGTAGGGATATTGGAGGGGTTAAGGGGGCTGAATATATGGTGATGGGCACACAATGCAATCAATATACAAATCGTGTATTATAGAGATATACACTTTAAATCTATATGATCCTGTTAACCAAAGTCAATAAATTTAATTAAAAAACGGGGGAAGCCTGACCTGTGGTGGCACAGTGGATAAAGCGTCGACCTGGGAACACTGAGGTCGCCAGTTCAAAACCCTGCACTGGTCTGGTCAAGGCACATATGGGAGTTGATGCTTCCAGCTCCTCCCCCCTTTCTCTCTTTCTCTCTCACTCTGTGTCTCCTCTCTAAAATGAATAAAATAAATTAAAAAAAAAAAACAGGGGGAAAAGTCATGCAGCCACCAAGGAGCACAAACTCTTCAATACCCTGCTAATGTGGCCAAAGAGAATAATGGAGAAGAGTCTCCTCCCAGAGTGAGGTGCCAGAGAGCTTGGAGAACAATTAGCAAAGGAGCTACTTTCATAGAGTGAATCTGAATCTAATCAGGTGGAGAAACCACCCAATGCCCACCCAGTAGGACTTCAAATTGATGCTGGCCAGCAACAGCTATTGGTTTTCACTCCTCCCCTTTCTAAAAAGGAGTTTTTGTTGCATTTATTTTGTCCTTGTTCCACTATTGAGATCAGGCATGCAATTGCAGGTAGTGGGGTGGCAGCAACTTGTGTTTTCAGTTCCTAGGTCACTGGACCATAAGATGGATTCTGGTAGAGACTGTGTAGCAGAACTTTAATGTCCCACACATATCTCCTCAACCTTACCACTCTTAAGCCCCTATGGGCCTTTGCATGAAGGCATTCTTGGGTACCAGGATCCTGCTTTGCCACCTGCACAGTAGAAGAGAGGGTGAGAGAATTGATGACCTAAGGAAAAATCCCTCAAACAATGACTGTCAGGAATTGGTATTCAAAAACTCTTATTTGCATGCACCTTAGATGGGATATTCTGCCATGGCTCTCAGATTCCCCAGTGGAATTACGCTCTAGTCTCCACAGTGGTAACTAATTTGTTAGTACATCCTTTGGATGTCTTCTTTTTCCAGTATCACCTCCCCATTCTCTTACCTGTGTTTATTTACTAAATAAAATACTTGAATAGTCTTTTCTTTTAATTTTTCCACTGATTTGAGAGAGAGAGAAAAAGAGAAGTTGCTCCATTTTGTTGTGCACTCATTGGCTGCTCTATCCACTTTGCCACCACCTGGTCAGGCTGAGCTGTGTTAGCTTTAGATAGATGATTAACCTTAGGAGGCAACTTCACCTCTTGACCCTATTTGGTTTTTGTCTGCAAATCTGCAGATAAGACTCCTCAACCCACTTTTGAGTCAATCCCTAATGTGCACTTATTTATTTATTTATTTATTTATATTTATTTGATATTTTGGAGCCCTATATTATGCCAGACCCTCTTTTCCAACCTAGGATTAGCATATTGAACAAGAAAAATGTGGTCTCTGCCCTGAGAGACCCTATTTCCTCTCAACGGTATGAATAAATAAATTAAGAGCTAGAGCAGTTATGAGGAAGCACAATAACCTATAAAATTGACTCAAAAATAATATACTAGAGTCTTAAAAAAGATTAAAACTTAGTAGCTAATCTAGTCCTCGCTTGTGCTTCTGTCGTGATGATGTAGCCCATGCGGGAATTGTTCTCTTGTTGAGTACATCTAGAAGTTGTGGATAAAGTGACAGAAAACATTTATTTAAGAGCTTTAGAGTGTAGAGATGCCAAATTTCTTGAAAAGAGAAGACACAGAGAAGTGAGGTGACATTCTGCAACTGTATTTTCCTGGGGGAATTTGCCACTTCTGGTACAAGGCAAGAAGCATCTGGCTTTGTTTAAGCACAGGGCCACTGTTGGCAGAGTTAATGCGGTCTCAGGGCTAGAAAAAACAGAAGTAGAGACAAGACTGCAATCAGAAGGTAGGTGCAGAGAGCTGAGCCTGACATTAGCCAGTTTTCCTCCTAAGATATTTGAAGCTCCAAGGAATGATAGACAAAAGAGAAAATCCTCCACCTTAGAGAGATCCCAGTGAATACACTACGTGTATTAGTTTTCTATTTCTGCTGTAAAAGTCACCACAAACTTAGTGCCTTCACACAACACAATTTATCATCTCACAGTTCTGAAGGTCAAAAGTTTGGAAGGGGTCTCCCTGGGAAAAATCGAAGTTGTCATCAGAGCTGTGCTCTTTTCTGAAGGCTTGACAGGAGAATCCACTTCCTTGCCTTTTTTTTTTCAATTTTTTTCTTTATTTAATATATTCATTTTAGAGAGGAGACACACACACACACACACACACAGAGAGAGAGAGAGAGAGAGAGAGAGAGAGAGAGAAAGGGGGAGGAGCTGAAAGCATCAACTCCCATATGTGCCTTGACCAGACCAGTGCAGGGTTTTGAACTGGCGACCTCAGTGTTCCCAGGTCGACGCTTTATCCACTGTGCCACCACAGGTCAGGCCATTTCCTTGCCTTTGCCAGAGTTTGACAGCTCCCATGTTTTGGCTCATGGCCTCACTCCCATCTTCAAAGCCAGAGATGGCAGAGTCTTTCTTACATTGTATCACTCAGACACTAACTCTTCTGCTTCCCTCTTCCACATTTACAAGAGCCTCGTGATTACATTGGCCCACCCAGATAATCCAGGATAAAAGTAATCTGATTAGCAACTTTATTTCCATCTGCAACCTGCACGCTTCTTGCCACTTAACACAGTCACAGTTTGGGGGTTAGGACAGAAACATCTTTGGCGGTGGGGGGGGGGTGTTATTCTGCTCCCACACCAGGCTTTCAGTAGGAAGGTATGGAAGCCTACCAAAGCTGTACCCTAGCCTTTTGCAGCGCAACCCCAACTGAATCAAAGTTATCAGCCTCCATTCTGTCTTTTAGCAGAACAAAAGGGTGAATGCACTTTAGAAATGATGGCAGGAAGCCTCTATAAAACTTTATAGACAATGTCTAGTTACTCATTCAAGCAAAAATTAAAAAGAGAACCATGCCAAGAGAACCACATGTCCAAAAACTAACAGAAAAATACATAATATAATTAGATCCACCAATAAGCCAGATATTTCCGTCAGCAGAAAGACAAGAACCTTTAAAAATTATGACCAACAGGTCAAGAAAATAGAATAAAATATGATGGAGTAGAGGAAAAGATGGTGAAAATAGTGGAAAGATGAAGAATGTCACTGGAGAATTGGAACGCCTAAAGAAGAAATAAAATAGAAATTTTAGAAGTGAAAGAACAATACTTCTACTACAGATGCAAGAAAAATGTCCTTGGGCTTTCTATCTGCTTGACTGTGGCAGCCAAGATTGAATAAGGGAATTGCAAAAACATTAAGACAATTTTGCAACTCAGAAATAACCTTGATGATAGTTCTTCAAAAAAAGAATCTAAAATGTGAGTTTGTATGAAAAAGACAAAAATTAATGTTAATCTTTCAATAAATGAATTTAACAGTGCAACAAATACACAGAAAAGAAAGAATTAGCAAACTGAAAGGTCAATAAAAAGCATCCAAACTGAAGCACAGTGAGAAGAAGAAAAAGAATGGAAATGCTGGGGGAAAAAAAAAAAACCCACAAGATACACAGTGTGTCCGTAAAGTCATGGTGCACTTTTGACCGGTCACCATGCAAAAGTGCACCATGACTTTACAGACACACTGTATGTGTCTTTTTTGAAAAGAATTACAGTACTTTACATGCAGAAATAGAGTTAATGAAGAATAGGCAGGAAGAATATTTAAACAAAAATGGTTGAGAATTTTCCCATGTGATGAAAAACAGCCCATTTATTCACAGTTTGGGTAAAATCATGCTGAGACACACCATGGTCAAACAAGGAATATAAAGAAGATGAGAATATTTTTAAAGCAGCCAGAGGAAAAAGACACTTTTAAAGGAGCAATAGTTGACTGCAACAAAAAATAAAGTGACATTATTAGGGTTGTGGGAGAAGATAATTGAAAGAGTTGAATATTATACTCAGTGGGGAAAAATTCTACAAAACTGTTCGTTGAAGCCTGACCAGGCGGTGGCGCAGTGGGTAGAGCGTTGAACTGGGATGTGGAAGACCCAGGTTCGAGACCCCGA
Organism: Rhynchonycteris naso; assembly: GCA_037038555.1. Classification (NCBI taxonomy): domain Eukaryota; kingdom Metazoa; phylum Chordata; class Mammalia; order Chiroptera; family Emballonuridae; genus Rhynchonycteris; species Rhynchonycteris naso. The sequence continues at coordinate 42,082,097 of CM073004.1, read as the reverse complement.
GGTCGCCAGCTTGAGTGCGGGGGCCATCAGGCTTGAGCAAAAGCTTGCCAGCTTGGACCCAAGGTCGCTGGCTCCAGCAAGGGGTTGCTTGGTCTGCTGAAGGCCCGCGGTCAAGGCACATGTGAGAAAGCAATCAATGAGCAACTATGGTGTCGCAACGGCAAAAAAAAAACAACACAAAAAAACTAATGATTGATGCTTCGCACCTCTTTCCATTCCTGTCTGTCTGTCCCTATCTATCCCTCTCTGACTCTCTCTCCGTCCCTGTAAATAAATAAATAAATAAATAAATAAACTGTTCGTTGAAAACCTGAAAAATCTCTTTACCAGAGATTTTCACTAAGAGGAAATAATTTTTTTTTTTTAAGATTTTTTTGGACAGAGAGAGTCAGAGAGAAGGATAGGTAGGGACAGACAGACAGGAACGGAGAGAGGTGAGAGGCATCAATCATTAGTTTTTCGTTGCCATTGGGACACCATAGTTGTTCATTGATTGCTTTCTCACATGTGCCTTGATCGCGGGCCTTCAGCAGACCGAGCAACCCATTGCTGGAGCCAGCGACCTTGGATCCAAGCTGGCGAGCTTTAGCTCAAGCTAGATGTGCCCGTGCTCAAGCTGGCGAGCTCGGGGTCTCGAACCTGGGTCTTCCGCATCCCAGTCCGATGCTCTATCCACTGCGCCACTGCCTAGTCAGGCAAGAGAAAAGAATTTTTTAGACAGAATAGACATTGAGAAAGGTGTGAAGAGCAGTGAAAAGAGTAAAAGTGTGGTGAAATACAGACAACTATTGACTTAACAAATAATATTTTATGGCATTCTAAACTATAAATGTAATTAAAAGTGCATAACAATAATAGTAAAGACAGAAGAGAGTAAATGAATTTAAAATGTTATAAAGTCCTTAGCATCAGCAAGGAAGTTGTAGAAATGATAATGTTCCTTACAGTATAAGTCAAGGGTGTGTGTGTTGTAATGTATTGGTTACTCACTAAAAGAATAGGATAAGAAAAATTGTATAACTAGTAGGTGAATAGAGATAAAAGGATAAACTAATTTAAAAAATCAATTTATCTAAAGAGAAGAAAAGAAAAAAAAGAGGAAATGAAACTGATATAAGAGCAGCACCACCAATCAGGTATCACCTTTCCCGTGCCGGCCCTTAAAAAATGAAATTATAAGGATTGGAAAAGAAGAAACAAAACAGGCATTATCCACAAAAGACATAAAGATGTACACAGAAAAGCCAAAATAAACTTATAGTTAATAATTTACCAAGGTCACTGGATTCAAGATCAATATACAAAAACCAATTTCTTTTCTTTATTTTTTATCAGCAACAAATAAATAAAACTAAAATCATGATGCCATTTATAAAAGCAGCCATACCAGCTGATATCAAGGAAGGAATCTGGTAAGGATGTGCAAGGCCTAAACACGACACAATATTATCAAGGGAAGACCTAGTAAAGAAGACCCAAATAATTGGCGAGATATGACATAGTCATGAATTGCAAGTCTTAATATTGTCAAGATGACAGATCCCTCCACATTTATCTACATTTCTGTATAGTTCCAGTCAAGTCTGCGCAGGACATGTCAATTCTAAAAGTTACATGGAACTGCAAAGCCAAAACATCAGCAAGCAAACAAATTCAGGTTCATCTTGAAGAAATACAAACTGGAGGACTTATACTATGAGATATCAAATCTTATTATAAATACATAGAAACTAAGACAGATATAAATGGAAGTATTGGTATATGGACCAGTAGAATGTAATGGAGAGTCTAGAAAAACATATACAGTTCTCAAATTTTTGACCAAATTTATACTAAAGTGCAGTGAAGAAAGGATTATCTTTCTAGTAAGTGTTGCTTAATCAATTGGGCATCTATATGGGAGAAAAAAATGAATACAGGTTCCTGTATCACAACATATACAAACATTAATTCCAAAAATATTTAGGCCTTGTGGCCTAGGCTTGTCTTCTATGACATTATGTTAGCTCAACAAGTCACTCAACTTGTATCTATAGGTACATAACACAAATTAGAGGGTTTATAAATCATTTGTTAAATTCCAGACCTAGTGAGTAAACATTTGGAGCAAAAAATTTCATGTTAAGGAAAGCCATTTGCTTCTTTTAACCTAATTTCTCTTTTACATGAATGGAAAATAAATCTGTTTTTGCCTTAAAACAATCAATTCTGGGTGAATTCTAGATCTAAATGTGAGGGGTAAAACTATAAAACTTTTATAAGGAAGCACAAAGAATATTTTTATGAACCTGGGTACATTAAAGATTTCTTAAACAGTTGACAAAAAGTGCTAAATATAAAATAAAGAAAAATGTTTAAATTGGACTCAGAAATATTTAAAATTTCTGTTTATAGAAAGACACCATTAAGAAATAAAAGGCAAGCCACAAAATGGGAGAAGATATTTGAAATACATACATATGTCCAACAAAGTTCTCAGATCTGGAATATACAAAACACTCCTACAATTAAGTAATAAATAAGCAAACAATACAACAGAAACAATGGGCATTTCATAAAAGAAGATATCTAAATTACCAATAAACATTTGAAAAAAAGTTCAACTTTATTAGTTACCAGGGAAATTGTTAAAACTACAATGAATGTCATAGGCTCCAGAATAGCTAAAATTACAAGGTTAGCCCAAACCAAGTGTTGACAGGAGGTAGGGTGACTCAAACTTTCATATGCCGTAGGGAGTGAGAGGAGAGTGGAAATTGTACAACTTTAAAATAGTTTAGCAGCAGTAATATTATCAAAGCTGAACATAGCCATGTCCTGAGATCCAGTAATGGTACCCTTGTATATATAATCAATAGAAATACATACACATGTCCACCAACAGACATGTACAAGAATTTTCACATCAGTATTATTTCAAAATAGCCTTAAATTGGAAAAAATACAAAATGTCCTTCAATAGTCATAGCACAAACATTATGTTTAGACAAAAAAAAAGAAAAGTTTTTACTTTATGATTATATTTACATAAAGTAAAAAACAAATGAAACTTATCTATGGTGTTAGAGATCAGAATAATTATTAGTTTTGATCACTGGTGACAATAAAAGGGATAGGGGTTTCTGATTTCCTGGTAACATTCTTTCTTTGTCTGAGTACTGGTTACATGGGTGTGCTTTTGTTGTGCCAACCCATAGGCTGTGTACTTATATATATAAATTCCATAAAGTGTTTGCATTAAAACTATATAAATTTCTTTTCTTCTAAATTAAAAAGAGGAAGAGACTGCTATTCTCATTTTCAAAAACTCTAAAAGTCAAAGGATTCCTTGAGTGGAAGAAGTAGAAGTACCTGAGCGACCCAGCGTGGAACCTCTGCCCTCCAAGGTAGGGGCACCGTCTATGGGGTGAGGGCAGCAGGTGGTTTTCAGGACTTTGTGTCACCATCACAGCTGGCCCAACTAAGGGTTTACCCCTTAGCAGTCTGTGGCAAATTCCATGGTAGAGGCCTCTTGATGAGTGTCTCCCAAAGGAGAGAACTCATTTATCCTTTCTTTTGCGATGATGTTCAGCAGGGATTGCTGATGCAGAGATTGCTTGAATCCCTGACCAGAAATATGCTAACTATTTCCAGCTCATGAGCAGATAGGCTGTGGTTAGCAGCAGGGACCCTGACAGCCTCTCTGCACAGCACAGACCCTGCGTAACAGTTTGCTATGGCTTTCTCCATGGGCTCCAGCTGGTCTCACTCTAAAGCCCAGAAACCAGCTGTAAGAGGTCCCTCCTCACTCTACCCGCCCTTGTCATCTGGCACATTGAGAGGGACAGTGTATATTTCTGGAACTGGAAAACTTAACTCAGTTGACTGGAGGTGGTATGAAGTGGGAGAAGAATGGTGACAATCTCCCACTGGAATGTCCAAGGATGCCCTTGACCTTGTGACTTCTGTGATTTACAGTCTCTTCTGACTCCTTAGGGACTATCTCTGGCCTCAGTGGAGGGCAGGATTAGCCTCTGCCAGAGAGATGAACTTTTCGTGTCTTGGGAGAGACAGAAACAAACAACATTTACTAGGAAAGACTTATCCTTTGCACACAAGAAGAAGGTGCAGAATAAAGAATTTTGGTGGGTTAAAGTAATAAGATAGATTGTTTAAATTCAATTATAACATATTCTTACATTCTTAAGGCCCAATTCTGAGGGTGCTTTATTAGATAAGTCTTGATCTGTAGTTTGAATTATTACACTGCCAGTCCCCAAACTAACTGAATAGAAAGTCTATTTAAAATGTATTCAAGTTAAAAGACTTGAACCAATCCTTTACACGAGAGGGCATCTAAATGACTGATAAGCATACAAAACGATGCTCAACCTCATTAGTCATTAGAGAAATTCATACTGCAATACCTCCAACACTCCCACCAAAACAGCAATATGTGAAGAAACCGAATTCTCATACATTAAGATGTGCATGTAAATTGGTTCAACCACATTGGAAAACTGTTACGCAATATCTATTAAAGTTGAACATATGTCTACTTTATGACCAAGCAATTACTCTCCTGGGGAAATACCCTGCAGAAATGCATACTTATATGCACTAGAAGACATGTTCTAGAATGCTCTGAGCAGCACTCACTTCCTAAGAGCCCAAACTGGAAACCATTGTCATGAACAGGAAAGGTAAATAAAGAGTTCTACACACACAGTGAGAATGCAGGAAGGACAGCTGATCACAACATAGGCGAATCTTACAAATGTAACAGTGAGTGTAAGAAGCGAGTCACAAAAGTCTACTATGTATAGTATGATTCTATCTAGATAAAGTTAAAAAACCCACAGAATTGGTCTATGTTGCTGGAAGTCAAGATAATGGATCTCTTTGCAGGGCAGATGGAAAGCGACGTGAGAGAGGGCACCGAGCCATCCCAGCTCTGTTCACGTTCTGTTTTATGATATGTGTGCTGGCATATGGATGTGGTCACGTGGCGACAATTCTTCAAGTTGTATGCTAGCAGATGTGAGGCTTTATGTATATTTATTTTGCTTCAATAAAAAGTTCTTAAATGGTTTTTAAATTCTGAAGACTTCCCCCAGGGCAGAGCTCATAAACTTGGGAAGAACTAGGCTGCAGGCTTCAGCGGGCAAGCAGCAGCTTTATTCAGGTTCAGCTTCACCTGATCTTGACCTTCAACAGAAGGATGGAGGGGGCCGTGTCATCTGTGTAAGGGGGTGCCTTCCAAGAGTGACCTGGAGTGGGCAACAGAGACGCTGTTGTTGGAAGAGTCTGAGGACTCTTCTCCCCAGTCCTGAGAAGTCTGTGTTCAAAACGTTTAAAGGCTGCTTGCCTAGATGAAGGTCCGGAGGTCAGGGAACGTGTGGGCCGCGGGCGGATCGCGCTGTCTAGTTGAGCGGGCTCCAGCTTGCACCGGTCGTACCGCCATGGCGTGGCCGCTCGCCGAGAGGTCCAGCCTCGCTGCTGCAGTCTTGCAGCTCGGGGCACTGGTCAGAGTGGGCAGCCTCGGGCGGCGGGAGAGTGGGTGACAACTTGCCACCCTCCAGCCCCACGGAGGGCCGTGGTGGCGGGCGAGCTGCCCCCGCGCCAAATGGGGGTGTGGCAACGGCCATCTGCCGGGAAGGGCGAATCCTACGGAAGATGCGGATCCGCCCCCGAGAGGACAGGTAAGACTGGCTGAGGCACGTAGGGGCCAGATCGGTGTATTGCTCCGCAGCGGAGGATGAGGCTCGCCATCTGCGCCCTGCTGTGCGCCGGGACCCTGGGTGAGTGGCTCACAGGGAGCTGGGGTGGGGGCCGGCCTTCCAGGACTGGGGCCGGGTGCTTCCGAGGGTCAGCTATGGCGGGAACTGCACCGCCTGGGTCTAAGGCAGCCTCGCGCCTGGTGGGCTCCAAAATGCCTTCGGCCCATCTGGGAACCTGACCAACTTTGGTCCTAGCAGGAATCGCTTAACCTAGAGCTGGGGTTCACAAACCGTGACCAGCTGGCCAAATGCTACCTGCTGCCTGATGTTGTATAGCATCAGGATGAGCTAAGAATGGTTTTTACCTCTTTGAATGGTTGACAGAAAATCAAAAGAATAGCTTTGACACATGTAAGTTAAATGAAATTCACATTTGTGTCCATAACAAAAAATTTATTGAAACACGATTGTGCTCGTTTAGGTGAATGTTGTCTATGGCTGCTTTCAGGCTTCAAGGGCACAGTTAAGTGGTTGCCAGAGAGACTGTGTAGCCCACAAAGCCTAAAATATTTACTTAGGTAACTACAAGAAAAGTTCATGACCCCTGGCCTAGAGGCTGTTGAACCCACTTACCGTGAAAGAAACAGGGACAGAGGAGAAGGAATTTTCCCAGGCCTCACCGATTATTACTAAGAGGGACTAAAATGGAAGGACATATGTCAGGCGTGCCTGACTAGTCAGGTGTCTAACCAAAGGGATATTTCCTGCTCTGAACTGTGCAACACCTCCCATCCCTACCACACATCAGGGAGGTAGAAGAATGTAGGAGAAAAACAACCACACTAGAATGGAATCCACATGTCACTCTGTGCTGTGTGACTCCAGGCTGTCCCTCGACCTCTCTGAGCTGCTTTCCTCATTAGTTAAGTAAGAATTGCTTTTTCACAGTAAGTACACAGTTGCCTTCAAGGTGGAATGAGATAATGTATCTAATGGCAGAACTCTGGACACAGGTGAGTTATCACTGATAAAAATCCTGCACACAAATGTAGGGGGCACTATACTGTGTTATGGGGTGGGCAGGGCTCTTGGCTGGGTAACTGTAAGGAAGGTAATGGTACAAAGTCAGTGAGTTCCAGCATGTGCAGCGCCCTCCCTGCCTCAGTAACTGTTGGTTCTGTCCAGCCCTGGTTCTGTCAGGTCTCAGGCTGTCTTAAATCATTTTTGGAGTAGGGTATCTTACATGGAGGAGAGGGCTAATCTGGGCAGGGCACAGGAAAAAGGCAGGAAAGGCAAGGAGTCTTGTAGTGGGCCCTCCCTAGCCCAGTACTGCCACATAAGGCGTCACAGTGAGCTCTTTGGGGCTGGGGAGGCTGGAAAGGTAGAGTATAGCTCTCTGGTCCAGCTACCTGCGGTCACAGGGAAATCCCGAGTGCAGCCTGTCCCAAGTTCTTCTGGACAGGGCTTGGGCTGTTTGTTCTTCCTCCGTCTTCTCTCCTGGCAATGTCAGGGGCTAACCAAAAGTTTATTTTTCCGATTAGGCTCTGTATTTACAAACCAATGGTAAGAGCTGCCTCCCGGTCTCTTGTCCTTAGCCTTAGAATGCAGTGGAACTTGTACATGAACAGGAGTGGGAGGAGGACAGGTCAGAGGGGATGGCGCCTTAAGTCCCTTCAGAGGGTGCCGCTGTCTCTCCTGCTGGAACAGGGACTTTCCGCCTTTCTCCCCTAGGGCTGTGTCTAGCTGTCCCCGAGAAAACTGTGAGATGGTGCACCGTCTCAAATGATGAAGCCAGTAAGTGCACCAATTTCCATGACAGTATGCAAAAAGCCTTTCCAGAGGATGGACCTCTTGTCACCTGTGTGAAGAGAACCTCCTCCCTTGAGTGCATCAAGGCCGTTGCGGTAAGTCAATGCTGCCTAAAGGAAGACGATCCAGACTTTCTCTTGCTCCTGCTGTTCTGGAGCAATTCTGTACTCACATATAGGAGGCTGATGTGTGGGGCAGTCAACCCCCATCGTTAATAAAATCACTTCAGAAATGGAAACGGGCAGCCATCTTTAACGAATCAAAGCAAAATCCAATGTGCTCTGAAAGGGGTGGACTACTTTGAGGCACTAAGTTCTTTGAACTCAGGAACAAAACAAGAATGTTTGCTATCAAAATGGTTATATAACAATGTCTGGAAGTTCCTGATACATCATGGGAAATAGATGAGTGACGCTCACCGGGAAGAGGAATACGGTGTCAGGATTGCAGATGATAGCGGCTCCCCTGGTTTTCAAGGCTTTCCAAAATCCTCTTCACTCAGTCAGCATTGTTCCTGCTCATGTGACCCTTTGTCAGACCCTATGCTGAGCAGTGGGGCTGCAGTGGTGGATTTAAACACATGTGGTCTGGCCTAACCTGTGGTGGCGCAGTGGATAAAAGCGTCGACCTGGGAACACTGAGGTCGCCAGTTCAAAACCCTGCACTGGTCTGGTCAAGGCACATATGGGAGTTGATGCTTCCAGCTCCTCCCCCCTTTCTTTCTCTCTCTCTCTCTCTCTCTCTCTCTCTCTCTCTCACTCTATGTCTCCTCTCTAAAATGAATAAAATAAAAAGAAATTAAACACATGTGGTCCTTACTCTTGAGGAGCTTACAATTTAGTCAGGAGAGAAGAAAAACATGTAAACAAGTAGACGTGAAATTTCAAGTTGTATGATATTCAATAAGGGACATGAAGAGCTCTGCTTGTCAGAGACTACCTCCCTGAGTGGGAACAATGAAGCTGAGACCCTAAGGGTGAGTACTGATAAGCCAAGAGCCATGCTTTTCCAGGCAGTGAACAACAGCATATGCAAAGGGCCTGAGGCAGGGGAAAGCTGGGCTTGTTTGAGTTGCTATAGGGAAGCCAGTGTGACAGAGCAGGACAAACAGGAGACTGGAAGGAGCAGTGAGGCTGACTCAGACAGATGGAGCTTGATTAACTCAGGAATGAGTGATTTGCTACAAATACTGAATGTGTTCTGTTTGTTTTTGTTTTTAAATTGGACCTTCATTACTATCATGGCTTAATTATAACCCTTGAATTATCTGTTCAGCCTCTTTATTTTTTAATATGTTAATAATATAAAATAATACTATCCATAGATCCACCCCTAGTTCTGAAAACTTCATTATTGCTAATAGCTTACCTCTAGGGCTACTTTGGAGCAGCACTGGAGTCTGTGGGAATGGCAGCACTTGGGGTGGTGTGACCCCCTGGTCCTACTTACAATGACCTATATGTTTCTTCTTCCTGAGTAAATAGGATCCTAAGAATTTTTTGCCTTTTATTTTAGTTTTAAGACTTATATAGGTGACCACATAGTTTTACTTCTTAAAAATAATTATAAAATAGTATTACTAGATTGTCTTCAGATACTTGCTTTTTTCCCCCCAGAATGTTATGCTAAGACTCAACCATGTTGTTGAATATGCTATTGTTCATTCATTTCCAGAGCTCTACAATAGTTTATTATGTTAGTATACCACATTTCATTTGTTCTTTACGGGTCATTAGCCATTTGGACTGTTTTCAGTTTATTTTAAAATTCTAATCAGAGCTTAGGGAATATTCTTACAAAAATTTCCTGGGACACAGGAATTAAATGTTTCTCTTGAATATATATGTAGGGCAGACTTCCTGAGCCATGGGATATGTATTAGACTTTTTAAATAATGCCAGGCTCTGGCCAGTTGGCTCAGTGGTAGAGCGTAGCCCTGGCGTGTGGATGTCCCTGGTTTGATTTCCTAGTCAGGGTACACAGAAGTGCCCTTCTGCTTCTCCACCCCGCCCCCTCTTGCTTCTCTCTTTTTCTCTTCTCTTCCCCTCCTGCAGCCATGGCTCAATTGGAGTGAATTGCTACCCCCTACCTCCTAGCGCTGAGGATGGGTCCATGGCCTCTGCCTCAGGCACTAAAAAATGGCTCTCATTGCAGTGGAGCAAGGACCTCAGATGGGAAGAGCATCGCCCCCTAGTGGGATTTTCGGGTGGATACTGGTCAGGGCACATGCAGGAGTCTGTCTCTGTCTCTCCTCCTCTCACTAAATAAAAATAAATAAATAAGCAAACAAACAAATAAATAAATAAAATAATGCCAAATGTATATGATTTATAAGCAAATACAATATGGCTTATTTCAATTTCTACTTCCACCAGCAGTGTATGAGAGAATAATCCCTATCATTCTTGGTGAATTTGGTATTTTATCATTATGAAATAATCTCTATCTCTGGCAGTGCTTTTTTGACTAAATTCTGATACTAACATATGAATCAACTTATTTTTGGTTAGTATCCTCTTATGCTTTTTTCCGTTTCTTTTTTATTCTTTTCTTTTTGTTAAGTAAGAGATGGGGAGACAGGGAGGCAGGAAGATAGACTTCTGCATGCACCCCTCCCAGGATCTACCCAGCAAACTCCCTAAAGGGTGATGCTCTGCCCTTGTGGGGCTGCTTAGCAACAGAGCTCTTTCAGTGCCTGAGGCAAGGCCGTGGTGCCATCCTCAGCATCTGGAGCCAAACTGCTGCAAGAGGGGAGGCTTGAGAGAGGGAGTAAGAGAGAGAGAAAGGAGAGGGGGAGAGTTGGAGAAGCGGATGGTGGCTTCTCCTGTGTGCCTTGACTGGGAATCAAACCCAGGACTTACACATGCTGGGTAGATGATCTACCACTGAGCCAACTGGCCAGGACCTCCATTTCTTTATTTTCAACTTTCTGTGAGCTTATGTATCAGGTGTATCTTTTCAAACTGGATTTTATTTATTTTTATTTTTATATTTTTCTGAAGTGAGAAGCGGGGATACAGAGAGACAGACACCCGCATGCACCCAACTGGGATCTACTTGGCAAGCCTGCAATAGGGCACTGCTCTGCCCATCTGGGGCTTTGCTCTGTTGAAACTGGAGCCATTCTAGCACCAGAGGCAGAGGCTATGGAGCCATCCTCAGCGCCCGGGCCAACTTTGCTCCAGTGGAGCCTTGACTGTGGAAAGGGAAGAGAGAGATAGAAAGAAGAGGGAGAAGGGTGGAGAAGCAGATGGGCACCTCTCCTGTGTGCCTTGGCTGAGAATCAAACCCAGGACTTCTACACGCCCAGCCAATGCTCTACCATTGAGCCATCTGGCCAGGGCCTGGATTTTGTTTTTTAATGCAATCTGACAATCGAATTTGTTTTAGGTAGTAGATTAGACCACTAATAATTATTGTTATTGATAAATTTGGACTTATTTCTGACATTACTTTTTGATCTTTGTACTGCCTTCCTTCTGATTTCTGATTTTTCCTTTTCTGATATTTAAAAATTGAGTTTGTATGTGTATGTTCATTTACATTGTTTTCCCTTTATTCTACTCCCCCCATTCATTGGTAGTGAATGTAAACACTGTATTTATATTCTTTAATTATTCCCTTTAAATTTTTACTATATACCTTTAGCTTACCAAAGCACTATAGTAAAATAAAACTGAGCTCCCCCAACAATAAAGGGACATGAAACATATAGCTCAGACTTTCTTTCCTTTTTCCTATTTAGATATTATTATTTAATATATTGTCTATTTTTAACCTCACAGTATAGATACTTTATGTATTTGTAGACACTATGTGGAAATATAATTAGATTTATATGTGTGTGAGTGTGTGTGTGTGTGTGTGTGTGTGTGTGTGTACATACACCCAAAAAATTAGAAAGGAGGTGGGGAGAGAGAGAAAGAGCATATTTGGATTAACCTACATTCTTGCCATTTAATCTATTCACCATTCTTTTTGATATTTCAGACCATCCTCTGGATAGGCTTCTTTCTTGAAATAGTCATATTGGAGATCCATTAGAGTGAAACTCTTGGTGTTAAGCTCTCTCAGCTGCTTGCTTGTTTGTTTTCTCTGCAAATGCTTTAATTATGTCCTTAATCTTGAATGGTGATTTTGATGAATGTATATTTATAATTTGATGTTTTTACATTGGTTTTGGTTTAAAATTATTAAGTGACTATTTAGGGTTTTTCTGGTTCCATACAAATTTTAGGATTAGTGTTTTTATTTCTGAGAAGAATACCATTGTTATTTTAATAGAGATAGTATTAAGTCAGTATATTACTTTAGGTTGTTAGGGTACTTTAGCAATATTAATTCTCCTATCCATGAGCAAGGTATATCTTTCCATTTATTTGTACCTTGTTCAGTTTCATTCTTCAATGTCTTACAATTTTCAGAATATAGGTCTTTCAACTTTATGGTTACATTTATTCCTAAATATTTTAAACTTTTTAATGTAATTGTAAGTGGGATTGTTTTCTTAATTTCTCTTTCTGATCATTATTGGTGTATAGAAATGCAACAGATTTCTGTTTATTGATCTGTATCCTGCAAATTTATTGAAGTCATTTATTATTTCTAATAGCTTTTTAGACTTTAAACATGTCTAACTGACTGTTGCCCATTCACTTACTTTTGAATTTCAACAGGTAAATTTTGGGGTATAGAAGCATCAGTTAATTTTTTTTTTCATTTTATAATTTTCTGTTCTATGTTTACCCCTGTAATTGCAGCCTTCACTTTGTACATAAAATGAAATACCACATAAATAAATTGTAGACTTAGTGGAAAGGCATTTATAATATTTCAAGTAAACTATTAGTTTAAGGTTGAGATTTAGTAGAAGCAGAAACTAAAAAATACCCACAAAAGTCCCCTCAGAACCCCAGTAAGTAACAGCATAATGGAAGAAATAAACCCTTACTGCATGGATTCAAATCCTAGCTCCATGGTTTACTAGGTCAGTGGCCTGAGGAAGTAACTTAAACTTTCTTTGTCTCTATTTTTTAATGTGTAAAACGTTGCTCAGAGAGTGGTGAGCTGTGACATGTCTGAGTAGTCAATTAAGTGAAAATGAGACATAATGGAAGTAATACTCATTTAACACTTAGTTCAGGAGCAAGAAGTTAAACTGAGAGAAATGCTGGATCCATAAATGAAAGACTCCTGAAGTTATATGGACCCAAACTCAGAAGCAAAAGTACTGAGTATCAAATCAGAGTGAATAAGAATGTCAAAGCTCTCCACTCCCCCATATGAAAGGCTTCACAGTGAGGTCTTTGAAGCCCAAGATAAAGAGGTCACCAAACAAAAGCACCTGTGTTCTCACTATAAACACATTTAAGAGCATGGCCAGTCAGATGGACCTGAATAAGTGACAGCAACGTCCTTCAGAGCCTATAGAACCTGGGCTGTGCACCTAGTCCAGTGTGGGAGGGCCGCTTTCCCTCATGAGGCCTTCTAGGTAAAGCCTCTGTAATTTAGGTTGATCCCAAAGCTCACACATAGATTTCTGGGCCAAAATCCAGAATTCTCACCAGGGAAAAGAAAAATAACCCAAAGATGATGTCAGAGTAATGGCAGTGTGAGAGAGACTCCTGATTCTCCCCTTGAAATTTCAACAAATTGAACGACTATAATGTAGTGAATGAACCCCAGTTGGGCTTGCAGGTGTGCCTGAAAGATCCATGCACTGAATGGACTAAAGGAAGAAGAAATCGAATACCATGGCTACACAAGACAGACATGTAGTTCAGAAAGAAAAAAAAAAGTATCCATAAAAAAATCTCAATCACATGGAAACCTTGGAGTTAAATGATAGAGAATTCAAAATTGAAGTTCTGAAAATACTCAGTGAGATGTGAGAAGACACCAATAGGCAACTTAATGAGCTCAGAAAACAAATTAATGAACAAAACAAATACCTCATCAAAGAGATTGAAACTTTAAAAACAGATAAAAATTTTGCCTGACCAGGCAGTGGCACAGTGGATAGGGCACCAGACTGGGATGCTGAGGACCCAGGTTCAAAACCCTGAGGTCACTGGCTTGAGCGCAAGGTTGCTGGCTTGAGCATGGGATTATAGACACGACACCACGGTATCTAGCTTGAACTCAAAGGTTGCTGGCTTGATCCCAAGGTTGCTGGCTTGAACAAGGGGTCACTTGCTCTGTTTTAGCCCCTCCCCCCATCAAAGCACATAAGAGAAAGCAGCCAATGAAAAACTAAGGTGCCACAAGGAAGAATTGATGCTTCTCATCTCTCTCCCTTCCTGTCTGTCTGTCTCTGTCTGTCCCTCTCTCTGTCTCTCTCTCTGTATCTGACATACACACACACCTCAATATATGAATTGAAGACTGAGGTAGCAAGTTTAGCTAACAGAACAAGCCATATAGAGGAAAGAATCAGTGATAGCGAAGATAGGAAACTAGATATGGCTACAGAGAGAAGAGGAGAGAGACTCAGAAATTTAAAAAAACTGAGATAGCTCTACAAGAATTGTCTGACTCCATCAGAAAGAGCAATATAAGAATAATGGGTATATCAGAAGAAGAAGAGAGGGAGAAGGGAATGGAGAGCCTATTCAAGCAAATAATTGTTGAGAACTTCCTAAACCTAAATAAAGAAAGAGTTAAGAGCCTCAAATCCAAGAAGCAAACAGAATGCCGAGTTACTGCAACACAAACAGACCTACTCCAAGGCGCATCATAATAAAATTGTCAAAGAAAGAATCTTCAAGGCAGCTAGAGAAAAAAAGGAATATAAAATCTTAAGGAAAGCCCATAACGTTATCATCAGACTTCTCAGTAGAAACTCTACAAGGCAAAAGAGAGTGGACCCAAATATTGAAAGTACTGAAAGAAAGAATTACTAGCCAAGAATACTATATCCATCAAAGTTATCCTTCAAATATGAAGGAGAAATAAAAACAATTCCATACATACAGAAACCGAAGGAGTTTATTACCAGAAAACCCCCACTTCAGGAAATACTCGACCAGACACAAAGAACAAAATAAATCAAAACTACAAGTAAAACTTCTAACAAGGTCACAATAAAAACAAGGATAATCTGTGACAACAATAACATAAAAGGGGAGAAGATCAAGATCTGCAGTAACAAAGGAGGATGGAGTGCAGAAGCAATCATAAGACAAAAGACTCTTGTACATATGAACATTTTTTTCTTAACCTAATGGTAACCACCCATGAAAAAGCCACTACTGAAACCCAGAGCTTAAAAAAAAAGAAGAAACATGGGAAAGAAGTATAGAATACCACCAAACAAAAACAACGGATAGAGACAAAAAAGAGAAGAACCAAACCAGACAGAAAGCTACCAGAAAACAAAACATAAAATGGCTACAGGAAAACCTCAAGTGTCAATAATTACCCTAAATGTAAATGGACTGAACTCACCAATAAAGAGGCATAGAGTAGTAGGTTGGATCAAAAAGAAAACCCCAACCATATGCTGCCTTCAAGAGACACGTATAAGCTGCAAGGACTAAAGTAGACTCAAAGTAAAAGGTTGGAAAATGATTCTCCAAGCAAATAATATCCGAAGAAAAGCAGGTGTAGCCAAACTCATATCTGACAATGCTGGCTTCAAGACAACAAAGATAACCAGAGACAAAGATGGACAGTTCATAATGATAAAAGGGGATATTGTCTGAAAAAGACAAAACACTTCTTAATATGTATGCACTGAATCAGGGAGCATCAAAATATATGAGACATCTACTAATTGATCTAAAAATAGAAGGAGACACAAAAGCAATCATACTTGGAGATTTCAACACACCATTGACAGCTTTAGATAGCCCACTCAAACAGAAAATCAATAAAAGAAATATTGGCCTTAAACGACACTCTGGACCAAATAGACATTTATAGGACATTTCACCCCAAAACATCAGATCACACATCCTTCTCTAGTGTACATGGAACATTCTCAAGGATGGACCATATGTTGGGCTACAAAACTAACATCAACAAATTCAGGAAGATTGAAATTATACCAAGCATATTTTCTGATCATAGGCTTTGAAATTAGAATTCAAGTGTAAAAAGAAGTAATGAAACCCATAAAAATGTGTAAATTAAACAACATACTTCTAAAAATGACTAGATCAAATAAGAAATAAAAGCAGAGTTCAAAAGGTATATACAAACAAATGAAAAAGAGTACATGGCATATCAAAATTTCTGGATGCAGTGAAAATTATAATAAGAGGGAAATTTTTATCATTACAGGTTTACATAAAGAAACAAGAGAGATCCCAAGTAAACAACCTAACATCACACCTTAAGGAATAGAAAAAGACCAAAGGCAACCTACAGTCAGCAGAAGAAAGGAACTAGTAAAAATTAGAGCTGAACTAAACAAAATTGAGAACAAAAGAACTATAAAAAAATTAATACAACAAAGAGCTGGTTCTTTGAAAAGATCAATAAAATCAACAAACCACTGGCTAGACTCACTAAGGAAGAAAGGAGAAGGACTAATATAAACAAAATCCACAGACATCATAGATATACAAAGGATCATAGAATATTAAGAAAGATTATATGCCACTAAATTCAACAACTTAGAGAAAATAAATAAATTCCTAGAACTATACAATCTTCCCAGACTGAGCCATGAAGAACTGGAAAACCTAAATAGACCTATAAGCAGGAAGGAAATGGAAACAATTATCAAAAACTTCCCGAAAACCAAAGTCCAGGACCAAATGGCTACACTAGTGAATTCTACCAAACATTCAAAGATTTGGTACCTATCCTTCTCCAAGTCTTCCAACAAAAATAAGTAGAAGAAATACTCCCCAACACATTTTATGAGGCCAACATAACCCTCATACCAAAACCTGGCAAAGAAAACACAAAACAAGACCAATATCTCTAATGAATACAGACGCAAAAATCCTAAACAAAATACTAGCAAATCAAATGTACAACAGCATATTAAAAAAAAAATACATCCCACTGCAAGTGGGATTTATTCCAGGAGCACAAGGATGGTGCAACATGAAAATCAATCAATGTAATACACCATATCAAGAAAACAAAAAACAGCCTGACCAGGCAGTGGCGCAGTGGATAGAGCATCGGACTGGGATGCGGAAGATCAAGGTTGGAGACCCCGAGGTCACCAGCTTGAGCGCGGGCCCATATGGCTTGAGCAAAAGCTCGCCAGCTTGGACCCAAGGTCACTGGCTCCAGCATGGGATTGCTCGGTCTGCTGAAGGCCTGTGGTCAAGGCACATGTGAGAAAGCAATCAGTGAACAACTAAGGTGTCACAACGAAAAACTAATGATTGATGCTTCTCACCTCTCTCTGTTCCTGTCTGTCTGTTCCTATCTATCCCTCTCTCTGACTCTCTCTGTCCCTGTAAAAAAAAAAAAAGAAAACAAAACCCAAAAATCATATGATCCTATGAATAGATGCAGAAAAGGCATTCGATAAGATACAACATCTCTTTATGTTTAAAACACTCAATGAGATTGAAATAGAAGGAAATCACCTCAACAAAATAAAGGCCATATATGACAAACCATCAGCTAATATCCTACTAACTGGTGAAAAAATAAAGGCTTTTCCTCTAAACTCAAGAACAAGACAAGGTTGCCCACTCTCTCCACTCTTATTCTACATAGTTCTGGAAATTTTAGCCAGATCAGTCAGGCAAGAGGATGAAATAAAAGGCATCCTTTGGGAAAGAAGACATAAAGGTATCATTTTTTTTGCAGATGACATGATCCTGTATATAGAAAACCCCAAAGACTCCACAAAAAAATTACAGTGTGTCCGTAAAGTCATGGTGCACTTTTGACTGGTCACAGGAAAGCAACAAAAGATGACAGAAATGTGAAATCTGCACCAAGTAAAAGGAAAACCCTCCCAGTTTCTGTAAGATGATGTGGCAGCATGTGCGCATGCGCAGATGATGATGTAACACAGTGTATACAGCGGAGCAGCCCACGGCCATGCCAGTCGAGATGTGGATGGTACAGAGGAAAGTTCAGTGTGTTCTGTGGCTTGCTAAATTTGAATCCATGACCAAAGTGCAACGTGAATATTGGCGCATTTATAACAAAGCGCCACCACATAGGAATAACATTACTCAGTGGGATAAGCAGTTGAAGGAAACAGGCAGTTTGGTGGAGAGACCCTGTTCTGGTAGGCCATGAGTCAGTGACGAGTCTGTAGAGGCTATACGGGATAGCTACCTCAGGAGCCCTAAAAACTGTGAGCGTGCGTGTGCTCGACAATTACACCTAAGCAAGACTACAGTTCATAAGGTGTTAAAGAAACGTCTCTGTTTTAAGGGGTACAAATTGCGGCTGTTGCACGCTATCAAACCAGCGGATAGACCCACACGATGCACGTTTGCTACAGATATGCTTCATGAGATCGACAATGATGCAAGATTTTTGCAGAAGATTGTGTTTAGCTAAGAGGCGACCTTCCATATCTGTGGACATGTTCATCGCCATAACGTCCGAATATGGGCTGCTGAATATCCTCATGCCTACGCTGAGTACGAACGTAACACCCCTAAGGTGAACATGTGGTGAGGCCTGATGATAAGGTGATAGGCCCATTTTTTTTCGTGGAGCAGTCTGTGACGGCAAACACCTATCTTGACATGTTGGAATTGTATGCAGTGCCACAATTTCCAGAAGGTGTCATCTTTCAACAGGACGGCGCTCCTCCACACTATGCCGCCATTGTTCGTGAGTTTCTGGATAGAACATTCCCCTGGCAGTGGATAGGCAGGGGTTCTGTCAAGCCATGGCCACCACGATCCCCAGATCTGACACTTAGACTTTTACTTTTGGGGTTATGTGAAGCAACATGTGTACATTGAGCATATCAACAACATTAATCTACTTAAAACAGAGAATCACAGACGTTATTCACTCTCTTACACCAGTCGTCCTTACCCATGTGTGGCAAGAACTTCACTATCGTTTGGATGTGTGCAGGGCAACAAATGGAGCCCACATCAAACTGCACTGAATAGGTATGAAACTGGGAGAGTTTTCCTTTTATTTGGTGCAGATTTCACATTTCTATCGTCTTTTGTTGCTTTCCTGTGACCAGTCAAAAGTGCACCATGACTTTACGGACACACTGTATTAGAAACAATAAACTAATATAGTTAAGTCACAAGATACAAAATCAATATACAGAAGTCTATTGCTTTCCCATTTGCCAGCAATGAAACATCGGAAAATGAACTCAAAAAAATTACATAGAAGAAAACATAAGTAGTAAGCTTGTGTGTATTCCTTTTACAATTGCAGCAAAGAAAATAAAATACCTAGGAATAAACATAATAAAGGACATGAAGGACCTACATACTAAAAACTGGAAAACATTACTGAAAGAAATTGAAAAAGACACAATGACATGGAAAGATATTTCGTGATCATAGATTGGAAGACTCAACATAGTTAAAATGGCCATATTATGCAAAGCCATATACAAATTTAATGCAATCCCCATCAAAATCCCACTGTTATTTCTTAAAGAAATACATAGAACAAAAATTACCAGGTTTGTATGGAACCATGAAAAACCCTGAATAGCCAAAGCAATCTTGATGAAAAAGAATGAAGCTGGAGGTATCACACTACCTGACTTCAAATTATATTATAGAGCCACGATAATCAAAACATCCTGGTATTGGCAGAAAAACAGATATACTAACCAAGGGAACAGAACTGAAAGCCCAAAAATAAAACCACATATACAGTATATGGACAAATCATCTTTAACAAAGAGCCAAAAACACACAATGGAGAAAAGGAAGCCTCTTCAATAAATGGTGCTGGGAAAATTGGAAAGCCACATGCAAAAGAATGAAACTTGACTACGGTTTGTCCTGCAAAAAAATTAATTCAAAATGGATCAAAGACCTAAATATAAGATCCAAAACAATAAATTACATAGAAGAAAACATAAGTAGTAAGCTTGTGGACCTTGGCTGTAGAGAATAATTTATGAATTTAACCCCAGGGGCAAGGGAAGTAAAGTAAAAAATAAATGAATGGGACTATATCAAAATAAAAAGCTTCTGCACAGCAAAAGAAACTGACAACAAAACAAACAGGCAGCCAACTAAATGGGAGACAATATTTTTAAACAACAGCACCGATAAGGGGTTGATATCCAAAGTATATAAAGAACTCACAATGCTCAGCAACAAACAAGCAAACAATCCAATTAAAACATGGGAAGAGGTCCTGAACAGACACTTCTTAAAGAGAACATACAAATGGCCAACAGATACATGAAAAGATGCTCATTCTCACTAGCTATTCAAGAAATGCAAATCAAAACTACAATGAGATATCACCTCACACCTGTTAGATTGGCTATTATCAACAAGACAGGTAATAACAGGTGTTGGAGAAGCCTTAGAGAAAAAGGAACCCTTATTCACTGCTGGTGAAAATGCAAATTAGTACAACCATTCTGGAAGAAAGTATGGTGGTTACTCAAAAAATTAAGAATAGAACAGCCATATGACCCAGCAATCCCTCTACTGGGTATCTACCCCCAAAACTCTAAAACATTGGTACATAAAAACACATGCACCCCCATGTTAATCACAGCATTATTCACAGTGGCCAAGAATGAAAACAACCAAAGTGTCCCTCAATAGAGGACCGGATAAAGAAGATGTGGTACACATATACTTTAGAAATGTTTACCTGAAATCTATGTACTCTTATTGATCAACATCATTGCGTTAAATAAAGTTAATTTTCTAAATAAAATTTAAAAATTAAAAACAAAAAGAACGAAAGACAACCCATTCCTTCCTCTATGAAGAAGGAATAAGAATATGGTAGCCGAATTCCCTCACGAGCGTGGTGGAGTTAACTGAAACTTGGGATACTGTGGTCTGGCCAAATCAATGGTTTTTCCAGCCCCAGATACAAGAAGTCCTGCCAGACACTCCCACTTGACAGGGTTTAAGTTGGCTTTCCTAGAAGTGAGGGCTTCAATGGTGTCTGGTCTATTCCATTTCAGGTAAATGAAGCAGACGCTGTGATGTTAGAACCAGGTTTGGTGGGTGAGGCAGGCCTGGCCCCCTTCGACCTGAAACCTGTAGTGGCGGAGATCTATGGGTCAAAAGAAAGTAAGTTCTCCCTGGGGACCCAGGAGAGAGTTTGTGACTGCTGTTCTCTCCTGATAGATGCTTGTTCTCTCCTGGTAGAGTCTTGTCTTGTTTAGGCAGGTAATGGAGGAGTGAGTGGGCATTGAGGGGCCCTCTTGGCCACCACAGGCACAACTCAAGGCCTTTGTGGCTCTGGGCTGGTTGAGGACTAGTGCTGCTCACACTGACCTCCTGAGCCAGAAATGTGCTCCCTGGAGAAACAGAGCAGGCTGTATGCAGACTGACCCAAACCAGTAGGGTTTAGAGCTGTATATAGACTTCTACAAGAACCACGGATGCCTGATTCAGAGGAGAGACCACACTGGAGCACACAGTCAGAGCTCCAACAGCCTGTGTATTTCCTAAGAGTAACCTGACTGTCCCTGAACCTGTGTCCCTGAGTCCCAGGAAATACTTAGAGGGAGTCAGGACTGTGGCTTCCATCCACAACTCGTTTCCTGGTAGGCTTGGGTTGGTAGGTATAGGCAGAGAACCTGCAAGACCAAAAAGGAAAAATCTTTTGGGGCACATGTGCATGTGGCCTCTTGCCTGTGTTGGCCTGGAAGATTATTATCACAAATGTCCCCTCTGTGTCCTTCCCTGAAAGCCTAGGAAAGTTATTCTGATTGCTCCTTCTTTACAACCCAACCCAACATAAGCATGGCTTGTGGGTTCCCCTTCCCTAGTCAGGAGTCCAGCAGTGATGAATGATGTTTCTCCGAGGCCCACATTGTGGGTCTTCCATTCACACTAGTGCTTTGCAGATCCCAAAACCCACTATTATGTTGTGGCCGTGGTGAAGAAGGGCAGCGGCTTCCAGCTGAACCAGCTCCAAGGCAAGAAGACCTGTCACACAGGCCTTGGCAGGTCCGCTGGGTGGAACATCCCCATGGGTCTACTCTATTGGCAACTGCCTGAGCCACGGGATTCTCTTCAGACAGGTAAGCAAGAGGATGAGTGCCCTTAGGCAGATGTCTGTTTCTTAGATGCCCACACAGGCCATCTTGAGGTCATTCAGACACAATGAGGGGTCAAGTGTGATGACTCTTGGGGTGGGAGGTTAACCAGTTTTAAACAGCAGCTCTTGGCAGGTGTCAGCTGAGTCTTTTCTTCTCTGAGCCCCCGACACCCCAGCAGAGGCTGCCTGGAGGAGTCCGGGGGAAGGGTGTCAGGTTCAACAGAGGGTTCAGGCAGGACCAAGGTTGCTGGGCCCCATTGTTCACTTCCCTGGGGTGCTTTCTTTTCTTTGGCTCATGTGTTTCCCATTCTGCTAAAGCTTTCTCTGGTGGCCATCTGCTGGCCATAGCTTGGCATGCACCTGTCCAGGTAAGTCTGTCATCTTCTGGGCATGGCTTCCAGGAGAGATCTTTCTCTGAGCTGTTCCAATCTGACAAGGCAGGGAAACTGTGACCTGAGACAGGACGTGGTAGGTGGCAGGCACAGTCCTGGTTAGGGGGAGGGCTGTGGGAGGACAGGGGTTAACCTGCCCCTTGAGGACAGGGGTTAACCTGCCCCTTTTTGAAAGCCTGATCTTGGAGTGTGAACCCACTGAAGGGTCAGCAGTCTGGTGTGCTGATTTTGTTCTGGTCACTCTCTGTTCACTCAGTAGCCTGGGCTGGGGGCTGTAATTATCTCTGGCAAGGATGGCTCATGCCCATGTCCACATCTCTGTGTTGAGTAGCAGCGGCCAATTTCTTCGCGGGCAGCTGTGTCCCCTGTGCGGATCAGACAGCCTTCCCCAAACTGTGTCAACTGTGTGCTGGGAAAGGGACAGACAAGTGTGCCTGCTCCAACCGTGAACCGTACTTTGGCTACTCGGGTGCCTTCAAGTGAGTGAGACTCCCTGCTTCTCCTCTTACTCTGAAGATGGTGAAACTAAGGCACAGGGAGGAGACAGGGCTGCCCCAGACCACTCAGAGCATCAGTGTGGAAGCCCAGGTCCTGAGGACCTGCTGACCATCCCAAGGAGCGTCTTCTGTGTGCCCTTTTGTCTCTCCAGAGTCTCAGGTCTGCCTGTTTTTCCCCCTTGGACTCTCCTGAAGGGTGGAGGGGATAGACCCGTCTCTGGGACTCCAGGATCCACAGACACAGGCTTAAGCTCCGTTCTGTGTCAGATGCCAGGAACTCCCAATTTGCTTCTTTCTGCCTGAGCATTTTCCTATGTCTGGGACATGTGCCTGCCTCTCCCCACCTCCTTGTTAACCCTGTGAAGGCACCTCTCCCTGCTCCCTGCTCCATGCTCAGTAAGAGAAATGGCCTCTCCAAAAGTAAATAAATAAAATCTTAAAAAACATACACACAACCTTTATTTTAAAATATCTATTGCTTTTGCCTGTTTTTGAAGAGGAAGAGGAGGCTTCCTACTTTTATGCCATTCCTTCCCAGAGTTGCCTGGGATGTAATTTATGGGACTCCTATCTGCTTCAGTTTTGGGCTTGGCTCTGGGGATTCAGATGCCCCTCACCCAGGGCCATCACCTCTGTAAGGACAGATGGAATCCTGGGAAACTGTGGGCGGCCTGAGCAGAACCTCAGTGGGGCTGCACGGAGGAGGAGCAAGGCCCTGTCTTAGAGAGTGGTCTGACTACAGCTGTCCTGTTCCTCAGGTGTCTGCAGGATGGTGTGGGGGATGTGGCCTTCGTGAGACACATGACGGTGCTAGGTAAGTGCTGGATGGAGGAGAATCATGTGAGTCACATTTGGCCAGGGCAACTGGTTTTGCCTGAAAGTTTTCCTACATCTAGGGATGGGTGATGTTGAGATCTTTAGTGAAATAGGAGAGTTTCTATATAAAATAATTTTTGTTTTTTGCACATTGTTTAGTGCTCAATTTGTTCAGTCTGTAAATCTACCAAAGAGATTTTCTGAACATGTAAACATTACTTAGCAACCAGTAAAACAAAGTGAGTTCTAATATCAAATTCCCTTAGTCACTGAAATACCATTTCAAATTTAATCACATTGTCCTGAATGATTCATTATAAACAGCTCCCGAATGGTTCAAATACCTTCAGCAAACACACAAATTATCATAATGACTTCAGAATTCATTAGTACATGATACAATTAAGTTTGTTGCAAAAGCATTATTACCACAGACAAAAATGTATTTCTTCTTAATATCTATATTAAAAAAAAAAAAAAAAACCTTTCCAGAGTTTGGGTAATTTATCAGAAACAAATAAACAAACCAAAGAGTTTTTCAGACAAGTTGAGGTTATAGATTTTGGATTTTACAACCAATTAAATTTCTGTCAGATATAGAACATACTTATACTTGTACCGCTCAAGATGTTTAAAACTAAGTGTATATTCCCTATTCTAGGCTCATTTTAAAATTAATGTCTGCTACCTCAAGGAAAATTTTAAGTCCTTACTTTTTATGTGGGCCTCAGTTCTTCATAACCTAATTCTTATTTAAAAATTATTAAGTGAGAGGTAGGGAGGCAGAGACAGACTCCTGCATGTACCTCGACTAGGATCCACCCAGCAATCCCCCTACAGGGCGATGCTCTGCCCATCTGTATCTGCTGCTCCGTTTCTTGGCAACTAAATTATTTTAGTGCCTGAGGCAAGGCCATGTAGCCTTCCTCAGCCTCCGGGGCCAACTTTCCTCAAACCATTAGAGCCATGGCTGTAGGAAGTGAAGAGAGAGAAAAGGGAGGAAGGGGTGGAGAAACAGATGGTCTCTTCTCCTGTGTGCCCTTACCAGGAATTGAATCTGGGACTTCCATATGCCTGGTGGATGCTCTTCCGCTGAGCCAACTGGCCAGGGCCTAGCTCTTTCTCATACACAAAATAGGAATTTTGTGTGTTTTGCTTTCTTGTTCAGGCATTCACAAATCATGTCTTCTCACTAATCCATATTGACCTGGTTTGTTAGCATTTTGGTAATTGATGCATGTCTTATTATCTGTACTTTTATTTTAATTTTTTAAAAGATTTTTATTTTATACATTTTTTACTTATTGATTTTAAAGAGAGTTGAAAAGAGAGACAGACATATCATCAATTTGTTATTCCACTTATTTATGCATTCATTGGGTGATTCTTGGATGTGCCCTGACTGGAGAGCGATCCCACAATTTGGCATATTGGGACAATGCTATAACCAACTGAGCTGCCTGGCCAGGGTTTATTATTAGTCATTTTAATTGGTGGGTTCATCTATGAGTTTCATCTCCCAAGGTCAAGTTGTTCCAAATAGTTGTCATTGTTTTCCCCTCTGGTTGCTCAAGTTACCACAGTTATGTCAGAAGGCAGCATCTTCTACCACTTGCCTGAAGTACTTGAACACATGCTCACTTTCAGTTTATGAGGGACTGTCCCCCGGGATTTAGGGGTGAAAAAGCATGCTGTTGGTGAATGACTAGGATGGGAAAGTTATATTTTTCTGAAACTATTACACTGAATCTTTTAATTCCAAATTAATAAATCACTTAAAATTTTTTATATAAAGATTAAAGTAACATTCACAAGAACTCTCATTGTGTTTCTTCTCTTTTTTTTTTTTTTTTTTTACAGGGATAGAGAGAGGGTCAGAGAGAGGGATAGATAGGGACAGACAGACAGGAACGGAGAGAGGTGAGAAGCATCAATCATTAGTTTTTCATTGCTGTTGCGACACCATAGTTGTTCATTGATTGCTTTCTCACATGTGCCTTGACCGCGGGCCTTCAGCAGACCTAGCCACCCTTGCTGGAGCCAGCGACCTTGGGTCCAAGCTGGTGAGCTTTTGCTCAAGCCAGATGGGCCCGCGCTCAAGCTGGTGAGCTTGGGGTCTCGAACCTGGGTCTTCCGCATCCCAGTCTGATGCTCTATCCACTGCGCCACCGCCTGATCAGGCTGTGTTTCTTCTCTTTTAATATGAGAGGGCTTCCATAACAAAGTACATAAAGCAACAGAAATTTAGTGTCTCATAGTATTTGAGACAAAATTCCAGGAACAAGATTTTGGCAGGATCAGTTCCTTCTGAAGGTCGTGAGGATGAATCTGTCCCATTCCTCTCTCCTTGCTTCCAGTAGTTGCTGGCAGTCTGGCGTTCCTTGGCTTATAGTCACATCACCCTGATCTCTTTCTTTTCATATGGTATTCCTCCCATGTGCATGTCTGTCTGTGTCCACATGTCCTCTTTTTATAAGGACACCAGTCATAATGGAGTAGAGGCCCATCTTAACTAATTACATCTGCAATGACCCTACGTCTAAATAAGGTCACATTCTGAAGTACTAGGGATCAGGACTTCAGCATGTGAATCTTGGAGGGGGACACAACTCAACCCAGAACATCTTCTAATAGCTAGACAAGGGGAAACAAAGATCTTGTTTTCCTTACAAGGTTTTCTGGTCTTCTCTGTACCTATAGAATGCCCTGCCTGGGCTCCTAGGCCACCATCCATCCCTCAACTCCTCCACCTTTTCCAGGTGGGCTCTGCTCTCAGGGGAGTGTTGCAGAGTGGGGGACCTGCATTGTCCTAGAATGGCCACATGTCGGCCTCAGATTAGGCAGTTTGATGATTTATGTCAACTTTCTGAATCTGTTTTCTCTTCTCTAGAATGGGTTAATCACATCTCTGGCCTCCTCCAGCTGTTAGGAGGATTAAATGCCAAACAGCATGGAGGAACTTCAGCACAGTCTTGGTGTGCTGTGAGTCCTCAGTAAACATCTGCGGTCACCCTTCATATCAGCAGAGCCACCGAGACGGGACAAGGGGCAGTGGGAAGGTCCCAGGCCAAGTGTGCTCCCTGCCCTTTCTGTCTGCAGTGAGAGCCAGTCATTTCATCTCCTGAGGCCTCAGGCTCCTGATCTGTAGAAATTACATTTGAAAAAGATTCTCTTTCAGTTGTCTGAGGGGTGTTAAAAGGATGATTAAAGAAGATAGTTTCAGGGCTATAAACAAACGTTATTAACACTTCAGGAAGCAGGCAGTCTCCACTTGGAGAACTGCAAAGTGGGGAGGAGGACAGGAAGCTTTTCTGGGACAAAGAATAAAGGACAAGGCAGAGACACATAGGACACTTCTGATTGGCTGGGGCAGGCCATATTGCCAACCTTGTTTGAGGTGAGAAGGAACAGAGAAAGGAGCATAGAGCCCAGAGCTGGCTTGGTGCTGGAGGGCTGACTGGACACGGGGTGCTGGCCAAGCAGAGCATTATAGGGACATGAAAGTTATTGAAGTTTTGCGTTGTTGACATGGCATCCTGGGCAACAGTGGCTCCATCTTGAGCCTAGAATGTTATTTTAACAAGGTCAAGTAGTTTGTGATTCATTGAGGAGGGAGGACCACTGTCAATGGCTTTGCCTGCAGTCTGTTGGCTCCTCTGGGCTTCCTTCCCGCAGAGAACCTTGCATCCCAGGCTGATCGGGACCAGTATGAGCTGCTCTGCAGGGACTACACCCGGAAGCCAGTGGACAAATATAAGGAGTGCCACCTGGCCAGCGTCCCTTCCCATGCCGTTGTGGCTCGAAGTGTTAGTGGCAAGGAGGACTTGATCTGGGAGCTTCTCAACAAGGCCCAGGTACCAAATCTACTGTCTTCCCTCCAGGTCAGTGCTCCTTGCTTGGGTTGGGGCATTCTCCTTCATTTCCTTGTTGCTGCTCTGGAAGTCTTTCTGCATTCAGGACATAGTCAGGACCACACCTCACATCATCCTTTTTGCTGACAAGTCACTCAGTCTGTGTATGTTATAGACAGCAGAGGCCACAAAACCCTTGCCTGGTATCACCAACCCCATGGGCCAAAGACTGCAGAATTTCCTCATTGCCCTGTTCAGGATGCAGTACGGATGTCCCCCTCCATGAAGTGTTCCCCTATTATCCTACTGGCATGTGATCCCCCCTTCTGACTTCCCTCAGTGACAGGTACTTTTCGATGACATTCCCCTCTCTGTCCTGCATTGGTGGCAGCTCCCCCAGCCAGCCCTCATTCATCACCCAGTCCCATCCTTGGTGCTCTTGGCTGAGCACTGGGGGTTTGGAGATGAACTAGACAAAGACCTGCCTTTGAGCTGCTCAAAGAGAAATGTGGGCCCGTACAAATTACCACCAGATGGGAATGCATGACTTTGGGGATATGGATTATGTATTTTGTGGAGGACAGACAGACAGATTTGCAAGGTATATCTGGGGATTCCTGAGTCCCAGGGAATAAGCTGTGTGTGCCCCACAGAAGTGTGGAAGTTTGCCAGGGAAGGCAGCAGGTGACATTTGAATCAGGGCCACTGCAAAGTAAAATGCAGACAGCTAGAGTCGGGATCAGCTTTGGGGCAGTCAGTGGGAGTCATAGGCAAAGGGCCCTTTTGTTTTTCTGGAGGCCCAAAGGAGGAAGGGACTGCTGAAAGCCTCCAGGGGCAGGTCTGGGATGGGAGAGGAGCCCAGGCCTCCTGACCTCCAGCCTCCTAGCTGCTCCAGGATGAGGACCATCACAGCCACTGGAGGCAGTCAGACAGCCATGACTGAGGCAGCCGTCACTCACTGCCCTCTGGGAACACGGCACTGGAGAGGGGCAGCTGCCTAACCCCTTCACACAGATCTGGGGAGCAGCCCCTGGCAGTGTCCCTGAGTCCACACGAGGCAAACAAGCTGGGATCTGAGTAGAGCATTCCTTGGAGAGAGACTTGAGAACCCCGTGAGCCATAGGGACATGGGAGGGCCTTGGCCACCGTCTTCACTCTCAGGCACTCGTCCCTTTTCCCCCTCTTGTTCTCCTTGTCTGGTTTATGGCTTGTTTCCTTTTGCCTCTCTATGCCAGCCTCCCTCCTTCACTCTGTCATTTACCCTTTTAACAGAAATATTTTGGAATACACAACTCAACAGGATTCCAGCTCTTTGGCTCTTCTCTTGAGAAGGATTTGCTGTTTACAGACACCTCCTGTGGGTTTATAAGAGTCCCGCCTAAGATGAATGCCAAGCTGTACCTGGGATATGAGTATTTTGCTGCCACTCAGCCTCTAAGGGAAGGTGTGTAGGGTCTGGGAGGGCGAGGGGGCAGGTGGGGGTCATAGAGGCTTTCCAGTACCTCCAAGCCTCACCTTACCCAACCTGCACTGAGCTACAGAGCCCAGGGGAGCTACCAACTGCACTGGGTTTTAATGAGGGATTTTCTGTTGAGCTGGGGAGAAGACCTATCTTACCTTCTTGAAGTAATGATGGTCTGACTTCTTTGTATTATCCAGAGGTACCTCACCCGAAAACAGGCCTATTTGACAGGGGAGATGGCCTACCCTAAACTGAAGTGGGGACATGGCCTCTGCACCATCAGAAGAATGAGAATATCAGGGGGTTTTAATCCAGCTCCTGCCTTCCTCTGGGTCCACATGGCTCATTTCTTCCTTCCTTCTCCCTTCCCCCCTTCTGTCTAGTCAATCAGTAGTTACTGAGCATCTACAGAGCCACTGTGTTAGATGTGGGCATACTATGGTGAACAAAGCCACTGGGTGAGGGGCAAGCAAGCAGGCCCACCCAGAACAGAACACATGACTGCCAGCTGGGGAATGCTCCCTGGATAGGAGAGCCCAGCCTGTAAGAGAAAAAGCCCCTGAAGGCCCTGAGCTGGGCTGGTGCCCAGAGAGGCCTTGCTGGGGAGGCGATGCCCGAGAAGGTGTGGTCAGGAGGGAGATTAGGGTTGCTTTGTCTTCACTGCTCTTTCTGAGGCCCCCTCCCATGTCTCCTGGAGGGTGACAGGCAGGCATGAGTGGTGATGCGGGCATGAGACTCCGTTAGGCAGCTGTTCTGCAGCTGGTGGCACTAAATCTCCAGACCCATCTTAGAGCTTCCTTTGGATCCTGGCTCTTCTCCACCCGTCCTAGGTAAGGAAGTCTCCAAGAGGGTGCAGTGGTGTGCAGTGGGGGACCATGAGAAGGCCAAGTGTGACAAGTGGAGTGCTGTGAGTGGTGGCATCTTACGGTGCACCATGGAGGAGACCACTGAGGACTGCATTGCTGCCATTGTGGTAAGGAAGGCCCTGCCTCCACAGCTGAGCTGGGTCATGGCATGTGGCACTTCTGCCAAAACTTCCCAGACACCTCCCCATCAGCCACGAAGCTGAGACGCAACAGCTGTGTGCTTCCCCTACTCTCAAAACCCCCTCCCACTCCATCCCACGGACCCCTCCAGCTCGGGCTGGGCAAAAACCAAAAGCCAGCCCAAGGCCCAAGCTCATTTGGAATTCAGCTCCGGTGACCCAGGATCCCTGAGCAGTGTCCCGTTGAGGACCTACAGAAAGTGGGGTGACATCCCAGGGTGTGATCAGGGACCTGTGGACTGTGAAAACAAATCAAACTTTTTAATCCTTTAGTTGAAAGTTTAATTTTATTTTCTGATAAAAATATTACATGCCAGAAGAGAAATGAAAAATAAATAATATCACAACTTCATAACTCAGAGATTATTACTACATAATTTTTGAGTTGTGAAGCTATGCTATTAACTTTCCATTTCTCTATGAACAGGTAATACTTGTGATTAAAAAAATGATGAATGACTGAGAAATTGACAAACTTAGGGGACACACAGTTTTTCTTAGAAAAGAAGATCCTACTTTCGATAAACCTGCCTGGGACCAACCCATAAGATTAAAATCTAGTAATTTATTCAGTCTCTTAACTGTCAATTATAATGAGTAAATAAATTTGCGTGCTTATAACATTGCCTGGTATACAGTGGCAGTCAGTACATGTTAGCTGTTGTTATTATTACTTAAATTTTGAGTATAGTTGGTGTACTTTCTTGGGTAATGAAGTATTTGCTTAAAATATGTTTTAATGGCTGCATAATATTCCATCGAGTATTTCTGCCTCAATTTATTTAACCAATTTCTAAATGTCTATATTTGAATTATCTCAAAATTCTTTGCTATTATAAATATAGGAGTAAAGATTTCTGTTCTTTAATCATTAATTTTTCTGAGTATGCTTTTAATATTGACAGCTTAATATTTGTTTATGATCTCTTAACTTGCATTAAAACATTTAACCCCCATGAGATGCCTATAAGGTAGATGTTTCATTCATTTTATGGGTGAAAAAAAATGTATAGAAACGTATTCAGGGATGTGATCTTTGGAGTAGTCCGTGTGACATAGTGTGAGCAGAAGCTAAAGAATTAAACCACCTAAGTTTAAGTCTTAGTAACCATCAATTGGACAAGTTATTTAACCTCTCTGCTTCAGTTTACTAATGTATAAAAGAGGGAAAATTATACTACCTCCCTACCGTATTTCCCCAAGTATAAGATGCTCCTATGTATAAGACGCACCTTAATTTTGGGGCATGAAATTTGAAGAAAATATATTACATAAAGTTATTGAACTCAAGTTTCATTCATCATAAAACTCATACAACTGTTCATCAAATAAAAAACAGCAGAAAATGCAAGTAAAAAAATCTACAAGCACTATATAAGACACACCCAGTTTTTAGACCCCAAATTTTTTGAAAACGGGTGTGTCTTATACATGGGGAAATACAGGAACTGGATTTTGTGAGGAATTCATGAAGTAATCACTGTAAAGTGTTTAGAAAAGGCTCTGGCTCTTAGTAGGAGCTTGGCAAGTTTTTCCTTCTAGAGTTACTAGTGTCTTAAATAATAGATTTTTTTTTACAGATTTTTAGAAAGGCAGTTAACAGGCCAAAGACAGAGTATGTATGTATCTGTGTGTTTTTTTCTTGATGACCTATCTCTGACTGTAAGCAAACATTTTTTGCCTTGTTGGAAAAATTAATTAAGTAAAACCATAATTATTACAGGGATAGCTTATTTTGTTGTGCTTTGCTTAATTGTACTTTGTAGATATTGGGGTGTGTTTTTTATAGATTGAAGGCAAGATCCTCCACAAGCAAAAAGATTAAAACTCCCTGAAGGCTGAAGTGATAGTATTTTATAGCAATAAAGTATTTTTAAAAATTTTTATTTATTGATGTTAGAGAGAGGGAGAGAGACAGGAACATCAATCTGTTCCTGCATGTGTTCTGACTGGGGATAGAAATAAAGTACTTTTTAATTAAGGTATGTATATATATTTTTTAGAAATAGTGCTGCTTCACACTTAATAGACTACAGTATAGTATAAATGTAAGTTGTTTGGTTTGTTTTTTATTTATTAAGTGAGAGGCAGGGAGGTAGGGAGGCAGAGACAGACTCCCGCATGCGCCCTGACCAGGATCCACCTGGCAAGCCCACTAGGGGGCGATGCTCTGCCCCTCTCTGGCTGTTGCTCCGTTGCTCAGAACAGAGCCATTTCAGTGCCTGAGGTGAGGCCATGGAGCCATCCTCAGTGCCCGGGGCCAAATTACTCGAACCATTTAAGCCATGGATGGGGGAGGGGAGGAGAGAGAGAGAGAGAAGATGATAGTGATGGAGAAGCAGACAGTCGCTTCTCCTGTGTGCCCTGACCAGGAATCGAACCCGGACTTCCATATGCTGGGCCGATGCTCTACCATGGAGCCAACTGGCCAGGGCCTTATATGCAGAGAAAAACCAAAAAAATTGTGTGATTCGCTTTATTGTGATATTCAATTTATTGCGGTGGTCTGGAACCAAACCACAGTATCTCTGGGATATGCCTGCAATGAATTATTTAAGTAGAAAAATTAATTAATTTTTTAAAATTTTTATTTATTTATTGACAGAAGAGAATTTGAGAGAGGGACAGATAGGGACAGACAGACAGGAAAGAAAAGAGATGAGAAGCATTAATTCTTCATTGTGGCACCTTAATTGTTCATTGGTTGCTTGTTCATTGATTGCTTTCTCATATGTGCCTTGACTGGGGGGCTCCAGCAGAGTGAGTGACCCCTTGCTCAAGCCAGCAACCTTGGGCTCAAGTCAGCGATGTTGGGCTTCAAGCCAGCAACCTTTGGCCTCAAGCCAGCGACCATGGGGTCATGTCTATGATCCCATGCTCAAGCCAGCTACCCTGCACTCAAGCTGGTGAGCCTTCACTCAAGCTAGATGAACCCATGCTTACTTAAGGCAGTGACCTTGGGGTTTTGAACCTGGGTCCTCCATGTCCCAGTCCGATGCTCTATCCACTGTGCCACCACCTGGTCAGGCAGAGAAATTATTTATTGAAAATCTTTGCTGTACCAGGGTTCTAAGTATAATGCTAATGGGGTTATGGGACCAGAATTGAACTCTGCCATACAGAAGAAAAGATGTTTCATAGAAACAAATAAGTGCAGTCCTTGAGTCCATGTGGATCGTTGAGTGACAATGGTATAGTGAAAATATAGTGAGGGCATGTCCAGCAGTCAGCATGGATCTCATGAGAGACCAGGGAGCATGACCTGGGTTGGGCTTTCTCCTGAGTCAACGGGCCAAATGCATGTCCAGTTTTCTAAACCCATGTTCATGTGGCAGGAGCTTTGGGTAAGCCATGATTTGGTTAATCACATGTGACACGAAGCCAATGAGATAGAAGCCTCTGAGGGTCAGTGAGACAGGATAACAATCTCACTGTTGTGCCCTTGATTTATTTCTTAACTTCAGGAAGGAGACGCTGATGCCATGAGCTTAGATGGAGGATTTATGTACACAGCGGGCAAGTGTGGTCTGGTGCCCGTCCTGGCAGAGAACTACAGTAAGTGGATGAAGGTGTCTCTCGTTGTTTTAGCTCCTCTGGGCTAACGACTTTGAGATGAGGAAATAATTTAGCTCATTGTTGAGACAGTAATGACTGTTGCTGGAATGTAGGAAGTTAGTAAACATCCCCCCCCCTTCCCAAATGTCAGAACCAACTAAGATATAGACATAGAATTTAGGCAAAAAAAAAAAAAAAGATAAAAATAACACCTTCATTACTGCAATAGTGATATAGGAGGGTATGGTGTAGAGAAGGCCACAGTGCTTGCCAAATTGCCCTTGAGTTAGAGTTGCCCCTAATTCAGAAGAACAGGTCTGTTGGCTTACCCCCTGGTGAAGGCAGAGGAAAACATTTTGTCACAGGTGACAAGCTCTAAACCACCCTCTCCCCACTACCCTAAATAAAGAAAGAAGGGGCTGAACCACATGTGCCTAGATCCTTTGCCAAATTTATTAATCCAAAATTAACTCATGCCAGCTGCACTGGAAGACTGAGGGGTGGGCCACAAGGTCATGTTCTTTAGTGAGGATCCATCAATGTAAAAAAATAAATCCAGAAAAGAGGATTTCACCAGTATCATTTGTTAAACACCTCATCTGCGAGGCAGTGAACAGGAACCATACCTTATCCTTCAAAATAAAACAACTTTGTAACACAAATAATGATATGTCCATTTTACAGATGTAAAAACTAAGGCTTAGAGAAGTTAAATGTCACGTCTAATCTAGAATAAATATTGCATCCAGGTCTTTCTGACTGAATGAACTGGTTGTTTGCCCTCCAATATATCGAGAATATAATGATTGTCTACCACAGTCCAGAGCTCTGAAGGGAACAAAAATGTCAGGATGACTTCAATCACATAGCAAATGCAAAAATGTCAAGATCTTCAGTGGTCTCTGCCTCCCTTTCAAAGGGCATCTGATTTTCTTTCTCTGCATCTGACCAAGTGTTGGGGAGATTCTGGGATGAAACCCAATGTTCAAATGGCAAAGATCAGGGGAAGAGAAGGCAGAACAGGGATGCAGAATCTTACCTTATTAATGATTAATGAAAAACTGCTTAGTTGGTGTTTTTCCTCATTTTACTTTTAAATCTTATGATTGAGAAGTGCATGATTTTGGATGAATTTGTGACAATTTAATGCAACGTACTTCAATTATTTTTCTTTTTAGTGCCAACAAATGTTAGTGAGCAGCTTGGGTCTAAGTGTGTGAATACATCCATAGAAGGTGAGTCAGAACCAGTAACAATGGGGCTCGAATGTAAAGTCCTGTTCTTGGGAATAGGGTGAGGAAAGCCTTAAAATAAACAAAGGTTACTCGAGTTATAAAAAAAATGAAGAAAGAAAAAGAAAAGGAAGACACCATAGCTAATTGTTAAGGAGCAGATCTGTCATGAAGCCGTAATGAAAATAACTATTTGTAAGGTACTTTACAGTTGACAGGACTCCTGCTTGCACTACTCTTGTTTGCACTATTCCTGCTTGCTTTTCTCAGCAGTCCTCTTATGTGTGAGCATCATTGTTCCCTGCTATGTAGATGGGGAAAGTGAGGCTCAGGGACTCTGTGACCAGAGCCACACAGCCAGGAAATGGCTGCACGTGGGTTTGAGAAGAAGCAACCTGACTGGAAACCCTGTGCGCTCCTGACCAACCACAGCGCTCCTGTCATGTGTTGCCTGCCCATCTCTGCACGAAGATGGGGCAGGGGCCTATTCCTGACATTTCTGGAGCCTTATTTCTAATGAAGATGAGGAAGATAATGAAATCACTCTTTAGCTTTTAGTCAGCTGTATGTGAATAGCAGAAAAGTCAACCTCATCTTTAGAATAGGAGGCCAGGTGACAAGTTCTCTCGTCTGTGTCTCCACATAAGCAGAGAGGGTCTGTATCTGTCCCTGAAGTACCTAATCTTGGGCATTATCTAGAGCAGTGGTTCTCCATCTTAGTCTAGTACCTGGACCAGATGCATCAGCATCACCTGAGACCTTGTTAGGAATAAACATTCTTGGGTCCAGTCTAGATCTACTGAGTCAAACTCCAAGGATGGGGCCACTGCGCTGTGTTTTAACAAGCTACCAGCTGGATCTCATGCCCATTAAGGTTTGAAAATAACTGTGATGGAGGATCTTTTAGTGGTCATTGGGGTTTGGAGTTTCTTTTTATTTAATTTTTTGAATTTAAATATTTAAAAATCAAAACATAACCCCTGGATGGGTGCCTCCAGTAGATAAAGCACATCCTGAGGTTGTGAGTTTGATCCCCGGTCAAAGCACATACGCGAAGCAACCAATGAGTGATGAACTTAATGGGACAACTAAGTGGAGCAATGAGTTGATGCTCCTCTCTC
The DNA here is from genome assembly GCA_037038555.1 of Rhynchonycteris naso. NCBI lineage: Eukaryota > Metazoa > Chordata > Mammalia > Chiroptera > Emballonuridae > Rhynchonycteris > Rhynchonycteris naso. The sequence goes on along the minus strand of CM073004.1, from coordinate 42,046,458 downwards.
TCTCTCTCTCTTTTTCCCTCCCTCCTTTCTTTTCTCCTTTCCTCTTTCCTCCCTCCCTCTGTTTCTCTCTCAAATCAATGGGAGGGGAACAACCCCCCCCAAATATAGTTGGCATACAATTTTATATTAGTTTCAAGTATATGACATAGTGATTCAACATTTATGCATCTTACAATATGCTCACCACACTAACTCTAGCAACAACCTGTCACCATGCAAAGTTACCACACTATTATTGACATCTTTATCACCCATCCCTTCACCTTACTCCCCTCTGGCAACCATCAGTTTGTTCTTTATTTCTATGATTCTGTTTTTGTTTGATTTTTAAAAATTCCACATATCAGTGAAATCATGCAGTATTAGTCTTTCTATGTCCGACTTATTTCACTTAGCCTAATACCCGCTAGGTCCCCATATATATATCAATCACATCTTCTTTATCCATTCATCTACCAGTGACACCCAGGTTGCTTCCATATCTTGGCTGTTGTAAATAGTGCTGCAGTGAACATAGGGTGCACATATCTTTTTGAATTAGTGGGAGTTTTTTTTTGGGGGGGGAGAGGAGGTAAAAATGCCTGAAAGTGGAATTGCTGAGTCAAATGGTAGTTCTAGTTTTAATGTTTTTGAGGAATCTCCATACTGTTTTTTATACTGGCTGCACAAATTCACAGTGCCAACAGTGCCTAGGGGTTCCCTTTTCTCCACAATGGAACCTCACTTGTTATTTGTTGACTTTTTGATAATCATTCTAACCAGTGGTGGGATTCAAATAATTTAACAACTGGTTCTTTGCCCTAATGACCATGGTAAGTATAAAAAAGATCTACTGAAAGGTAATTTATTATTGCATGCATTTAATACTTAAATATGAACAATAAAAGAAGTCCACAAAACTAGATTATGTTATAAGAGTTTTAAAATATATTAATGGAAAAACATTAAATAATACCTGACAAAAAAAACCCCAATATAACTGTTATTTAAGATATTTCCAATGACAGTTTGTCACACCCTGATTGTTTGGCACTTTTTCTCTTTAAGTTATATGTTTGTTTACTAAAATAACAAACATGAGGGAATTAAAATGTAGTATTTCATCAAAGGGATAGTGGGTTTTAAGAAATGAATAACTAAATATTACAAGCATAGTTTCGTCAAATTTTTTCACTTATGGACAGAATGAACATTTACTACGGGCGATTAGAATACGCTGTTATTCAGATGAAAGTTTACAAAGAGTAAGGAATGTAAATTTGTGATCTCCGCGTTGGGCAGCTGCCCAGGCTCCCAACTTAGAGAACCCTGATTATAAGTGCCATTTTAACAACCAGTTTGCCAAACTCAACAAAACATTAGGAATCATTTCTGCTGAACTGGTGTGAACTGGCTGAATCCCACCACTGGTCTGAGGTGAGAATCATTGTGATTTTGATCTTCATTTTCCTGATGATTAATGGTATTGAGCATCTTTTCATATGTCTCCTGGCCATTTGTATGTCTTCTCTGGAGAAATGTCTCTTCCTGTCCTCTGCCCATTTTGATTGGATTACCTATTTTGTTGTTGAGTTGTAGGAATTTCTTATATATTTTGGATATTATCCCCTTATCAGATATATTATTTCTGAATATATTCTCTCATTCAGTAGGTGGTATTTTTGTTTCCTTCACTGTGCAGAAACATTTTAGTTTGATGAAGTTCCCCTTTGTTTATTTTTGCTTTTGTTTTCCTTGCTCAAGGGGATATATCCAAAAAGATATTACTAAGACTGATGTCAGTTTAATACCTATGTTTTCTTTTAGGAGTTTTATTGTTTTAGATCTTATATTTAAGTCTTTAATCTATTTTGATTTTACTTCTGTATATGGTATAAGAGAGTGCTTATTTTTATTTTTTGCATATATCTGTTTGATTTTCCCAACACCACTTGTCAAAGAGACTGTCATTCTTTCATTGTATGTACTTGCTTCGTCATAACTGACTGTATAAGTGAGGGTTTCTTTATGTGCTCTCTATTCTGTTGCATTCACTTATGTGCCTGTTTTTTGTGCTAGTACCATACTGATTTGACTATTATAGTTTTGTAGGGTAGTTTGAATCAGGGAGCATGGATTTGGAATTTCTTATAAGATAGGTGAGCTGGGTGGGGGGGAGGTGGGTGGGTTTGGAGCACCAGAGTACAAGCTAATCCAGGGTAATCCAGGCCCTTCCCTGTCCACCCTCCACAGAGTGCTCAGGAGTGCAAAGCTGCTCACTCTGCAGCAGCTTCCCTTTATGTGCAGCAGGATCCAAGCCCTAGGATGTGCTTCCCTCTCCTCTCTCTGTTTTTATGGCTAACAGTCTTCTCTGAATTATGTCTTTATCACCACCCCTAAGGGCTGGCATTTCATCAGCCATATAGTCGATTTTGATTATAGAATATGTGAAGTCAGAAAGAGCTCACTGCTTCAAGAGTGGTTGAAATTTCAGCAACTGCAGTGATACACAAATGCAGGACAACAAGAATGCTTAGTAAACAATTCAAAGTGGCTGACTGTGATGGAGAAGGTTAGACTTGAGTAGAGATGGAGAGGGCCACACACAAACACACATAATGGATGACAATAATTAATGCCATTTGTGCAAAGAGTTACATCTCCAGAAGGCTCTGTAATAATATGTGGCTGTTGGGATGGTGTAATAGAGCACAGTCTGGTAGGCAACGGCTTGCTGTAGCCTCAGGAGAAGCTGCTCCACCGAGAGAGAGGGCTCTGGTACTGCTTATGCCACTAGCAGCATGGCTGGAAACCTCCTCTTGCATTCCTAATGTACATCTGAGCTCCTTAAATAACCTTCTGGGATGGGTATCACTGTTACTATTTTAATGAGGAGAAATCTAGGATCCTAAATGTTAAGTGAATTGTCTGAGGTCATTTAGGAAGTAACTGTTGAGGCAGATGTTTGGCCTGTTATGTGAACTCCCAACTTTTAGAGGCTCTAATACAGTGGTTCTTAACCTGGGTTCTATCGAACCCTAAGGGTTCGATGAGTCGGTCTCAGGGGTTCGGAGAAGCCTCTGCCACGGAGGCCAGAATAAAGTAATACCGTAATTTGTTGTGAGTTCATGCCCTTTGTTGGTTTTGTTCTTTGAGCAAGGTGATGTTTATGCACGGCTCATTTTGTGCACCAGTAAAAAAACATATACCTATGTCTTAAATTTGGGGAAAATAATAATATTTTATTTATCACTAAAGAAGGGTTCGGTGAATGCGCATATGAAACTAGTGGGTTCGGTACCTCAAAAAAGGTTAAGAACCACTGCTCTAATATATGGAGACCTGAGCCACAACAGCAAGAAAGGGAGTGTGTGTGTGAGGTCAGGGGGGAGTGAGGGGGTCTTGGTGATAGGAACCACATTAGCTTCATTTTTATGTTTTTAAAATTGTATTTCTTGGGATGACACTGGTTAATGAAATTATATAGGTTTCAGGTGTACAATTCTATAATACATCACCTGTATATTGTATTGTGTGTTCACCACCCCAAGTCAGGTCTCTTTCCATCATATAATATCTTCTAATTCTGAAAGTTTATGATTCTAATCTTATTGTAAATTCAGCTTTTCAGTTTAGGACTTACTCAATAAGTGCAATTCAGTTCCATAATACTGAGATAGGAATACATGAAATATCGATGGTGTTCAATTAGAATCAGGAAGAAAACAAGAAGTCCCATTCCCACCAATGATATTGGCATTATTTTGGAAGCGAATGCAGTAAGATTTTATTTTAATGCAGTGAAAGGAGGGAAGGCAGAGACAGACTGCTGCATGTGCACTGACCAGGATCGACCTGGCAAGCCCACTAGGGGGCAATGCTCTGCCCATCTGGGGTATTGCCCTGTTGATCAGCAACCGAGCCCTTCATAGTGCTTGAGGTGAGGCCATGGAGCCATCCTCAGTGCCAGGGGCTATCACACTCCAATCGAGCCATGGCTGAAGGAGGTGAAAAGGAAGAGAGGGGGAAGCGAAATGGTGAGGGGTGGAGAAACAGATGGGCATTTCTCCTGTGTGTCCTGACTGGGAATCGAACCTAGGACATCCACATGCTGGGCTGACAATGCTCGACCACTGAGCCAACCTTCCAGGGCCTAGATTTTTAAAAAAAATTTTTTTTTCTTAAATATTGGGGAAAGATATATTAAATTGTTATTAGAAAATGCTATTGTGAACCTAGAAAATCAGAGACATAAACTTAAAAAAAGAAGTCATTAAAGCTCTTTCTTTTGGACTTCTCTTCAACAGAAATATTTGAACAGGAACATACTCATATGTACAAAGATTTATACTGATAAGGGGTTTGTAATTGGGAAAAACAGGTCACAATGTAAATGTCCACCAGTAGAGGGATTATAAAATACTGTCCTCCATACAGTGGATCATCACTTAGAGTTAACCAATAAATAGGATGAGAGAGCTATAGCGATTTCCTGAATCAGAAAGGTGTCTACAATATGTTATTAAAAAAAAATAAAGGAGTTCGCAGAAAAGAATGTATAGCAGGATTCAATTGAGGAAGTAGGAAGTGTGTGTGTCATACTAATGAATGTATGTATGTAGACACATCTGGACTGGAAGCATCAGTCTGTCTGGCCTAGAACCTAACAATAACAGTTATTGCTGGGGCTTCTGCTAGAGTGAGGTGAGAGATTCCAACTATTCCTTTAGGCCAGGGCTGGCTGCAATAGCTCAAGACTACATTTTCGGAGGTTCCTGGAGCTATTGAAACTACATACTGATGTCTCTGTTGCAAGGTTACTATGCTGTGGCAGTGGTTAAGAAATCAGATGCCAACCTGACGTGGAGCTCTCTAAGAGGCAAGAAGTCCTGCCATACCGCAGTTGGCACTTCTGCAGGCTGGAACATCCCCATGAGCTTATTAGTATACAACCAGACGGGATCCTGTAAATTTGGTAAGTATGTTCTGGAAGGTGCTATGGCAGCCTCTTCCTTGGGCCTGTGCCTATGGACAGGAGAAATTCAGTTCAGTTAGTGACAAGGGATGGTGTAAAAAGGCCAGACAGACATTGTGGGTGAGCTTCACACACCCTTCAGCAAGTCCTCCCCTTTCTCCTCACTGCCTTGCTTTGAGGAGATTGGCTTGGCCCAAAGGGCAGATCTTTGGGAGACACCCTATTCATTAACATAAGTCTTACAGCTGGCTCAGGAAACAAGCCTGGGGTTGCAAAGCAAGACTGGGGCGGGGGGTGGGGTGTGGGCATGTGTATTGTTTCCCCAATAAATTGGCTGCTTTTCAAAATTGAAAACCTTAAATTCAAAATTACACCAATAAGTCCTTAAGTGCTTTATCTTTCACTTAGATTCCAGCATTAGTCATTTTAGCAACATTCTTGCCAATCCTAAAAGGCTCCTGCTCTCCTGCTTTCCCCAGCCATCTGAAAAATCCCAGCCCTGTATGAACCCCCCTACTTGTTCTGTTCTCCCTCTGCACCTGAGCTGTTGAACATGGCTGCAGAATGTCACAGGGAGGAACAATTCATTCCACTGGGAATGCCCTAGCTGCTGGCCTCTGTAGGCCCCCAGCGCTCAGGAGCGCTCCTACTGCTTCTCTGCTCCATGCCCTCCCTACACACTTCCCAGTAAGTATCCTAATGTTACAACTGTCCACACACCTCCCTCCCACACCATCTACCACCCTTTCCCAGCATATGAACTCATCTGCACTTGCAATAGGCATTTGAAACTGCCAGAAAGGTTCCCCCTCAATAACCCACAGTGGAAGCTGTGGCCTCCTGATGGCTGCATCTGCTCAGCTTCCCTCCATAACGCAGCCAGTCCCCCCACCTGCACCCTTTATTCCTCCATCTCCCATCCTTGCTTCCCTCTCCAGAGCCTCAGACCCTCTGTACTTCTCCCTTTGTTATATCCAACAATTTCTTTCAATATGTAAATATACCTAATGTCTTCCATCTTTAAAACTCCTCCCTTTCCTCACAATCTCCTCCAGCTCCTGCCTTCTTTCTCTTCCACATTGCTGCTGACTTATTAGAAGCCTGGTCTGAACCACTCACCTCCCACCCACTCCCTGCCCTCTGGTTTTCTGCATCATTTCAATCAAAGAACTCTGGTCAAGGCTGCCATGACCTACCTGTCGCTTAATTGGAAGGGCATGCTCTAGACCAGGGGTGCCCACACTTTTTCAGCTTGCGAGCTACTTATAAGATGACCAAGTCAAAATGATCTACCTATAATAAAAATGCAAAACATAAATTTATTTCTTCTATATTATCATTATTTAAGTTACTATTATTACTATTTAATATTGTGTATTCTTCTTTCACCTTTCTCCTTCTCAGCTCTCTTTTCGGAGGAAAGTCAATGTCATAGTTTTTATGAACAGTCCAAAAAAGCCGCTCCACATTTCCCTTCTTTGGAATAGCAATGGCACACAGACAGATGAGGCAAATGCACTTAGAATATGTCATAGTGAAAAAAATCCCCTCCCATTCTGTATGAAAGTGGTAGGTTTTAGGCTTCTTACTCGGACCAGCTACGGCACTCATTTTTATACCCTTTGTTGTATTTAGTTTAAATAAATTGAAAGCTAACTACGCAGCAATGTAACTGAACAAGTTAGCGCGGTTTAACGCGCATGCGCAGGGTGTCAAAAGTTCAGACGTCAGATTGGCTACCCTGTATGCCAATCAAAAGACAAATGTCTTTTTAATGTCATGCGATCTACCCACACTTCCTTCGCGATCGACCAGTATAGATCGTGATCAACGTATTGAGCACCCCTGCTCTAGACCTTTTCTCCCTGACCTCTATTTCTTCAAATCAGCTTGAAACACCATTTGCTGGCTTTTGTAAAAACACACTGGCTTGGCTTTTCTCCTACCCCTACAAAGTCCCCCTTTCCCAGTCTGGTTAAGAAATATTTGAGTTGCTTACAGCAAGTTTCTTCTCCACTCTAAACTCAGTCCCCAAGCACTCACACCCATGCCTGCAGCCTTGGTTACCATCTAAACAAATATCATATGTAGAAAGTTAGGCACAGCCCCTGGATGGTTGGCTCAGTGGATGGAGTGTCAGCCCAGTGTGCGGATATCCCGGGTTCAATCCCCAGTCAGGGCACACATGAGAAGTGCCCATCTGCTTCTCTTCCCCCTCCCCTTTTCTCTCTCTTCTTTTCCCACAGCCAGTGGCTCAATTGGTTTGAGCATCAGCCCCGGGCACTGAGGATAACTCAGCTGATTGAGCATTGGCCCCAAATGGGGGTTCCCAGGTGGATCCTGGTCATGGTGCATGTGGCAGTCTATCTCTATCTCCCCTCCTCTCACTCAGAAAAAGGAAAAAAGAAAGAAAGCTAGACACATAATAATCACTAGATACATGTTTGTTGCTATCTCTATTATTAATATGATGTCTATATGTTGATACTATCAATTTTTTATCCCTAGCATAGATTTCTCATTGACTCCAAACCTGTGTGTATGAACCACCTATTTGACGTTATCTACTTAGATATCTCAAAAGCACATTAAGTCCAACCTGTCCAAAACAGAACACATCATCTCTGCTGATGTGTGCCTGGTCTTGCTCCTGAGCTGCCTGGCTTGGTGGAGGACCCCACATCCCTTTGCCCCAGCTGGAAACCTGGGAGCTGTCGTCCCCCGCACACCCACCCATCACTGGTGATATCAGTTTCTCTGCCCTCCACCTCTCTTCCTCCCCTTTGTGCTACTCTAGTCCCTGCTGCCCTCATCTCCCCTTGACTACTGCAGTAGCCTCCTGCATGTGCCCCCCACCCTGTTGCCATCTCCCCTGTTGCCATACCATTCTTGGCAAAGAGCCAATCTGACTGTCCTGCCTAGCACTGTCTAAAGCCCTTTGGAAGCCCCCTATTTCTCTAAAGATAAAGAACACAATCTACACCAAAGTGTGAGAGGTCACATGTGGTCTGGGTCCCTGCCTCTTCCTCACTCACTCTTGCTGTGGGTGGTCCAGCCCCGGGGCCTCCATTAAGATATCTAGGCAGTTTGTTCCTCAACCCCACCCTCACCCTCACCCTCACCCCCACCCTCACCCTCACCCCCACCCTCACCCACCCCCACCCTCACTCCCACCCCAACCCTCACCCCCACCCCAACCCTCACCCCCACCCCCACCCCCACTCTCACCCGCATCTGCACCCTCACCCCCACCCTCACCCCCATCCCCACCATCACCCTCACCCTCACCCCCACCCTCACCCGCACCCCCACCCCCACCCCCACTCCCACCTTCACTCCCACCCCCACCCCCACCCTCACCGGCACCCCCACCCCCACCCCTACCCTCACCTGCACCCTCACCCTCACTCTCACCCGCACCCTCACCCCCACCCCCACCCTCACCCCCACCCTAGGCCTTTGCAGATGCTACTTCCTTCACACTTCACTCAGGTAATTCTTATTTATTGTTCATCTCTCGACTTTAGGCCTCTCCCTGACTGCCAGGTCTGCACCGGGTTCCTTTATCAGCAGCCTGTGGAAATCATGTATTTTTCTGCAGAGCAAGGGGGGAAACAAGAATTCACTGTGTGATTATTTGAGTTTATGACTGGTGCCCCACAGCTTGGGCTCCAGGAGGGTGGGTCCTCACCATAGTGCCCTGGAGCCCAGCACAGGGCTTGGTGACTCGGCCTCTCACACCCCCTTCTTGGACCTGGAGAGATGACGGTAGGTAGACCTTGCAAAGAAGGGCAAGGCAGCAGAAGTCAGAAACCACGTGGGGTAGGTTCAACCAGCCAGGACTTCCAATTTGTCCACTCTTAGGTTCAATCCTAAGACCTGTGCCCACTCCTCCTGTGCCGGGACACGGCGGACTTTTGTGAGCTCACAGACCCTTGTGCCTTCAGCTAGTCCCCCTTTACTTTGCTCCAGCTGTGACATTTTAAAAACTATTCCATATAGTTCTTATTTAGAATAACATGGTACTAAACACCTGAAAATGTCTTTACATCGTTCAGGCAGTTCTAGGGACTAAAGTCTGAGGCTTTCTTGCTGACAGAGGCAGGAAGAGCTGGCTTGCTGTTTCCTCCGGCACAGGTGCATATTTCAGTCAAAGCTGCGCTCCCGGGTCGGATCCAGGTTCCAGTATGTGTGCTCTGTGCAGCAACGGCAGCTGGACAGACCACGCGTGTGCTCCCAGCAGCCGGCAGAAGTACCACGGCTCCAGCGGGGCCCTCAGGCGAGTAGTGTCTGCGCACTGCCTTTCTCTTTGGCACCAACCCCATGAACTTCTTGTCCTTTCCCCTGTTCCAGCATGCCAGCATCTGCATGCTGCATTTAGGAGGAGCCAGGGTTCAGAGCTAGAACTGCAAATTCCCAGTGCCCCAAGGACTCCAGTCCCTTTCCGGAGCACGCTCCCATAAACCCAGCTGACTTAAGGCACCTGGGAGAGGCGAGATGATTCTGCAGGGTCACAACCCTCGTTCTACTTTTGTTCCTTTCTTTGATGTGATTGTGGACACGTCGTGGACTCTTTCAGACCCCAGTCTAAAATCAAAGGAGGAGTACCCTACACATGCTTCTTACATCTGGCGATGAGTACATTTTAAAAAATAGGCATTCTTGGGCTCGTTTATCCATTCAAGACATATTTATTGAGTACCTAGTATGTGGCAGGCACTATTCTAGGCACAGGGTTATCGCAGCAACACACAGTCCCTGCCCCAAGTCCCCTGAGAGTAGGACAATAAACACATAAAGGACAATCACTTGCTGACTGGGTAAGTGCTTCAGAGGAACTGAGGTGGGTGATGTGGCAGTGACATGGGTAGGGGACCGTTTTGGAAATGGTGGTCTGGGAAGGCCTCAGCAAGCAGAGGGACATGTGAACTGAGGATTACATATTGAGAGGGAATGTGGCCCAGGAGGAAGAGTAATCCAGGAGGAAGGAACAGCAAGGACAAAGGCACGGGGCGGGACAGATCGCACTGTGTAGGGCCAGAGCAGAAGGCCTAAGGAGAGCCAGGGAGGGAGGGTGTCGGGCGGGTAGGGAGACTGGGGCTGCAGGCATTGGCTGTCTTGGTGCCCTACTGGGCTGGCTAGGAAGGTAGATTTAATTCTAAGTATCATGGGCAGTGTGGGACCCTTTGAGGCAGCGGGGTATGTTGTGTGAATTAGGGTTGTATGGCTGTTGTGTGGAGAATATGAGAACTTCTAGAAGGGACCCTTTTATTCTTCACACTGCCAGACTACCTTGTTCTGCCCTCTCCAATGTTTCGTCTCTTTCATAAGCCATCCATAAATTACATAATTTTACAGATCTCGCTACAACAATATATGCTGAGTGTTAAACCTAGGCTAATATAGTTAATTTTTCTTTACATCGGAAGGTGCATTGGTATTAGGGTTGATAGTCCCATTTTGATACTATCACAATATATCAATGGAGGACCTAGAACTGCGTTGTCTTTAACGACTTCCTCTATTTCTAAAATGAAGATGAACACACAATGAACAGTCTTAGCTTCAGACACCTCATTTGCCCCACCTCCTACCTGCCTTTCTACTCCCTATACTTTCCCGACTTCAATAGCCCTTCATTCCTACCGACCGGTGATCCTTCGGTTCTACAAAGCCTTCGCTGTCCTCACCCTCTTCATATCTTTCCCCCCTCTGCACCAGTGTGCTTTCCACACGCAGCTGTGCTCATTATTCCCCTGTGCATATTCCTCAAATGCCTCTCCCTTTTCCTGACTGAACCACAACCTTGGTCAAGTCCAGCATTCCACTTCTTGGTGCCTGCACTTCCAGGATGACCAGTCGCCCTTCAAAGTAATGAGAACCCACCTCAAAGGAGCCACGCGTGCCCCCCTTCCCCCATCCATTCACCATCCCGCTCTTCTAAAAGATGATTGCATACTTCTTCCTCTCGCCAATCCTCCAGCACTTCCTCCTCCATCTGTCAGACACTGGTTTCTCATTTCACCTGAGGAAATCGAAGCAGTCGAAAGATTGTGTCCCAGTGCCACACCTGCCCATGTGCTGGCATCTGTGCCAATATACGCTGCCTCCCTCCTACTCGGGATGACCAGGCTGTCTCCCAGCGCAGCCCAGTACCGTCCCTGCATCGACTGCCTCCCCTCCAGCCTCTTCCAGGGTATTGCTCCAGCATGCCTCCCTTCTTTCTCCTGCACCACCACATTTTCTTCTCTACTAGCTCATTTCCATCAGCCTACAAACATGTTGGTACTTTTTCTTCATCTAAAACAAGTAAATAAAAACTCTCTGGATCTCGCTTTCCTCTCCAGCAGCTTCCCATGCCTCTCCTCTTGGCAACAAAATTCCTCAAAGTTCAATATCCTTGCTCACTCTAATTTCTCTCCTTTCAGTCTCTTCAGAATCTGTCCACCTCCCCCACCCCCAACCAGTGGAATTGGTTTTATGATCGTTTTTAAATCACCTATAGAAAACAGTCCTCCTCATCGTTGGCACATGGGCTGGCTGCTCCCACACACCTCCCCCGTGATGCACCCCCATCCACCACATCACCAGTGACTTCTATATTGCTATAGAAGACCCAAAGACCGGTTCTCAGTCATCGCATTACTCGGTCTATCAGCATCATTGGCACTACTTCCTCCTCTCGGATACAGTTTCTTCCTTGGCTTCAGGACACCACACTCCCTTCGACTCCCTCCTCCCTCTCCTATTACTGCATCTCAGTCTCTTGTTGATTCTACTGCACTGCCACAACCTCTACATGGTGGTGTACCTCAGGGGGCTCCATCCTTAAATAGCCATGGGCATGAAGATTTCACTCTTCATGCCCATGGCTATTTAGCCTCCATCAATCTATATGCTGACAATTCCCAAATTGACACTCCTATTCAGCTGCCTCTTCAAAACACCAGATGAGACTCCAGACTTGTATACCCTACTGCCTTCTGGGATTTCTCATCCCCACCTCAAATGTAAATGTCCCAAACTGACCTAAGTTTCACACACTCCCATCCACACCAGTACCTTTTGCAATCTTCCTCCCAGTGACTCCCTCTTGGTGTCTCTCTTTCCCACTCTTGTTGATCCTCCTTGCTGACCTAACCCTTGGTGTGCAGGTGTCTGGTTGAGAAGGGAGACGTGGCCTTTGTGAAGCACTCCACAGTCCTGCAGAACACAGACGGTACGTGCCTGCTCTGTCCTTGCCTCCCTTGGAAAAATCTGAGTCTCTCATGGGAAATCACTTCCCAGTTGGGCAATCAGGGAAGTTTACTAAGTCTATGAAACTCTAGTATTTGGTCCCTAACATTTTTTATGTAGAGAATGAGGAAATTCTTCATGCTCCATCATACTTGACAGGATTGAGTTTTTTTGTTTGTTTTTAGTTTTTTTAATTTGTTTTGTTTTGAGAGAGAGAGAGAGAATGAGAGAAAGGGAGAGAGAGGGTGAGAAGTATCAACTAGTACTTGCTTTTTTAAAATTATTTTTTATTAAGTGAGAGGCAGTGAGGCAGACAGACAGACTCCCACATGCACCCCAGCCAGGATCTACCCCGCAAGCCCCTATGGGGTGATGCTTTGCCCATCCGGGGCCACTGTTCTGTTGTTTGGGCAACCAAACTATTTCAGTGCCTGAGGCAAGGCCATGGAGCTATGTATAGCACCTGGGGCCAACTTGCTTAAACCACTTGAGCCAGGGCTGCAGGAGGGGAAGAGAGAGAGAGAGAGAAACGAGAGGGGGAGGGGTGGAGAAGCAGATGGTTGCTTCTCCTGTGTGCCCTGATCAGGAATCCAACTTGGGACTTCCAAATGCTAGGTCAATGCTCTACCGCTAAGCCAACCAGCCAGAGCCTTGCTTTCACTTTAGTTGTACACTGAGCTTCTTACATGTATATCTTTCATTGGGACGCTCAAGCTAGCAACCTTGGGCTTTTCATACCAGTGACCTTCAGATTCAAGCTGGTGAGCTTTGGGTTCCTGTGGATGATCCCCCACTCAAGCCAGTGACCCCACACTGACAGGCCCATGCTCAGAGCCAGCGACCTTGGGGTTTTGTTTATTTTATTTTTATTTTATTCATTTTAGAGAGAAGACACAGAGTGAGAGAGAGAGAGAAAGAGAGAGAGAGAGAAAGTGGGGAGGAGCTGGAAGCATCAACTCCCATATGTGCCTTGACCGTACCAGTGCAGGGTTTTGAACTGGCGACCTCAGTGTTCCCAGGTCGACACTTTATCCACTGCGCCACCACAGGTCAGGCGACCTTGGGGTTTTGAACCAGCAACCTCAGCATTCTGGGCAATGCTTTACCCACTGCTCCGCCATCGGTCAGGCAGGATTGGTTATCACATTGGCCATGAACCCAACTGACAAACACACAGAGGAGCAGTCCATCTGAGCACACATGGCTTTCTTGATTTATAGATATTCTTGGTATATTCTGGATACCAGATTTTGACAGTTACATGTATTGAAAATATATTGTCCATCTCTGAAAAGTCTTGCCATTTTACTTTCTTAATGTTGTCTTTTGATGAACAGACATTCTTAATTTTAATATAGGTAAATTTACCAATCTTTTCCTTTTTGGCAAATGCTTTTTTCATGCCTGTTTAAGAAATCTTTGTTTTTAACAGGACTGAAAAAGCACTCATCAGAAAGGTTATGAATTTATATGAGTTTATGAATGTTTCTCTTCTGTTTTATTTTAAAAGCCTACTATTTAGCTTCTGTGTATCTCTGTAATTCTCCCAGACACTCACCAGTGTTGGTCACATCTCCCCAGGGAAATGTGACCAACACCTCGATGAAAGCCATCAGTTGTCCTGACTTCTCTTTCCCCAGGAAAAAACCCTGAAGACTGGGCTAAGAATCTAGAGCAGAAAGACTTTGAGCTGCTATGCCTTGATAATACCAGAAAGCCTGTGACCGAGGCTAAGAACTGCCATCTAGCCAAAGTCCCAAGTCATGCTGTGGTCTCAAGGGAAGATAAGGCAGATTTTGTTCGCAGAATGCTCTTCAACCAACAGGTATGGGCTACTGGATGCTCAGTTCACTTGCACACCTGCACAGACACAGCTCAGCCCAGTCTCACACTCTTCTTCCTGGGCAGCAGAGCTTGACTCTCGCAGCCTTTCCTCTGATGAAAGTGGAAGTCTGGTGGCTGTGTTCACTTCTTTCTCTAGGGCCATCTGGGATATCAAAGTGGATTAGAAAAGTCTCAGACGCATGGGCATCTGAAGTGTCTTACTGAGACTCACTCAATTCTCTGAGAAGAATCATGGTACCTCTTGGGCTTGTTCTGTCACAGAAATAAGGGAGTTAGCTCAGTGCCCTGCACCCGAGGCTGAACCAGTGGTGGGATTCAGCTGGTTCCCACTGGTTCGGCAGAACCAATACCTAATTTTTTGTTGAGTTCGGTGAACCGGTTGTTAAAATGGCACTTGGAATCAGGGTTCTCTCTAAGGTGGGCACCTGGGCAGCCGCCCAATGTGGAAATCAAAAGTTTACGTTTGATATTCTTTTTTTATTTTAATTTTTAAAATTAATTTTAATGGTGTGACATTAATAAATCAGGGTACATATGTTCAAAGAAAACATCTCCAGGTTATCTTATCATTCAATTATGTTGCATACCCATCACCCAAAGTCCAATTGTCCTCTGTCACCTTCTATTTGGTTTTCTTTGTGCCCCTCCCCTCCCCCCTCTCCCACCCTCTCCTCCCTCCCCCCACCCTGCAACCACCACACTCTTGTCCATGTCTCATAGTCTCACTTTTATGTCCCACCTATGTATGAAATCCTGCTGTTCTCTCAGGCCGTTATTCTTTTTTAATGTTCATCTGCGCAATAGCATATTCTAAGCGCCTGTAGTATTGTTCATTCCATCCATAGATGAAAAAAAATCACAAGTGAGGACGCCAATCAAGAAGCAATATGGAAATATCTTAAATAACAGTTTCATTATTTTTTGTCAGGTATTACTTAATTTTTTTCATTAATATTTTAAAACTCTTTCTTATAACATAATCTAGTTTTGTGTACCTTTTTTATTGTTCTTATTTTTAAGTATTAAATGCATGAAATAATAAACTACCTTTTGGTATATCTTTTTTATACTTAAAACAGTCATTAGGGCAGAAAACCAGTTGTTAAATTATTTAAATCCCACCACTGGACTGAACTATATGTGGGAAACACAGAATGGAGGTTACTTTATCTGACGTAGGTATATCTCAATGTGTTTCCTGAACCTGGCAAGCTCAACACTGTTTTAGGCTTCATGAAAATTGCAAAGTCAACATCCAGACAATTTATGACCTCTTCAGGCCACCAACAGGAGCTGATCCTATGGGGTAGTATAAATAAAAAAATCTAATGGAAAACCCAGAGGCGTATCTACCTTTTGCATTAGCACACTCCATTCTTGGAGGTGCTCCAACAAGTAATCTATCTCTTAGCATACACTGTCCACACATATTCTAGTTAAAGTAATGTTTTTCAACCACCGGTCTGGACCGGTCTGCCAGAAATTTTGTGCTGGTCCATGAAAGAGTTAACCACCCTGATGTTGTGTGAAGATTATAAATTCAATGATCTTAGTCAAATTCGTTTATGCTCATGGTGATTTCTCACTTAGTGGTCCTCAAAGTAATCCTCCAATTTTCAGCAGTCTCCATGTATAAAAAGGCTGAGGACCACTGAGTTAAAGGATAACCCAGGGAGAGCTGGCAAAACCAGAGGCTCATGGTCACAGATTGTTAAAAGGATGGGTCCCCTACAGGGTGAGCTGCCATCTTGGTTACAAGGGAAGTGGACAAAGGAAGAGAGGGGAGTGGAAGGAAGAGATGGAAATGACCAGGTACCCAGGAAAGACCTAGAGCATAGAAGAGGCAAGGTAGCGAGGGCTCCAGTCAGCAAGGAGACAGACAGGTAAGACCCAGAAGGTTGAAAACACCTGGCAATGACTGGCAGAATAGTGATACATGGCAAACTTGGAGTTCTTTCTATTTAGCACTTGCTTAACACACATCAGCTCACTGTTTAGTGTTATTGTCTCCATTTACAAATGAGTTAACTGTTCAGTAAGCTCTGTAAAGAACTTCCCTGAAGTCACATGATAAGGAAAAAGCTAGGGCCAGGATTTGAACTCAGAGGCCCTGCTTTTTGCCACTTGAGTGTGGTGCCTCCAAAATTGTTGCTGTGTTCCAAGTTTCCTAGGGGCTGGAGCTGAGCAGTTCAGCAGATTCAGGTTTTTGAGGCAAAATACAACCCTGTGCTCCCTGGCACTGCTGGTCACTCACTGTCTGTCTGTCTGTCTGTCTGTCTAACCCAGGAGCTATTTGGAAGAAATGGGTTTGAATATACGATGTTCCAGTTGTTCGAATCCTCAGGCAAGGACCTGCTCTTCAGTGATGACACAGAATGTTTGGCTAACCTCCAGGACAAAACCACTTATCAAAAATACTTAGGGCCAGAATATCTTACAGCTATTGCTAATGTGGGGCAATGCATACTTCCTGGTGAGTAGAATAAAGCACTGAGGAGCAATAACATGGGGTCAGGTAAACATGTTTATATTAAGGACCATTGCATGCTAAGCCCTGGGCCAGTACTAAGAGGAACACAAAGATTCAGAGGGCTTGCTCCTGGCCCTGCAGGAGGACTCAGACTCACCCATAAGGTGACCCAGTTAAACAATAGTATAAGACACCAGTATAAAAATGGCCAAATTACTTGAATGAGTCAGAGAGTGCAATAGAAATTGAGATCATTTGGAAATTGAACTTGTTTATGTATGTATTTCACTCTTTTGCTAAAAAAAATAAAAGGTATGTATGTGAACACTTTAGACGTAAGGAGAAGGTTGGGAAATGACCTCTCAGGGCACCAATTTTCAAAGATTTTGAATAAGATGTAAAAAATAATAATAATAGAAACAAATAAAGAATAGCTAACACTATTGTAGGTCCTTTCTAGCTAAAATGGCATAGCTGCCTCAAAAAGAAGTAAGTTAGAGAAATAAAATTAGAGCTTGGATATCAAGTTATTAGGAGTGTACCTGAACTTTTGTTGAATGATTTAATGTGTGGTAGAGAACAAGAGCAGGGGGAAAGGCCAGTGTAGGTGGTTAAGGATAGCACTGACATTCCTGGGAGGACAGAGTTTTGTTTGTTTTTTAAAATTTTTATTACCTACCATTTACTTTTAGAAAATAGGAACAAAATTGTGTTGAGTGAGCACAAGTAGTACCTTAAGGTGTGTCTCTTATATTGTGTTTAACAGAACTTCTCGATGCCTGCAAATTCCGCGAAAGTTAAAAACTGATCAAACTGGGCCCTGCGGAGATGCTCAGAGCCTGCAAATACGATGGGTCTGCGCTCCCACTTGTCTGCATGTGGGTCTGTGTGAACACCGGTTATCTTTATAATTATGTACAAGAACTGATGTAAAAAGTAAAATGAATAAAAGTGGTCTTCTCAGAAAACTTCCTTAAATGTTCTCACACTTTTGGGGGGAGAAAACTATTATTTTGTGCTAGAATTGTGCTTCTGAAATTAGTATTTATTAAATTGTACCTTTAAAAATTTATTGATTGACTTTTGAGAGAGAGGAAGGGAAAGAAAGAGTGAAACATTGACATGTTTTTCCACTTATTTATGCACTTATTGGTTGACTTTTGTATGTGTCCTGCCTGGGCATCGCACCCACATCCTTGGCGTTACCAGGATGACACTCTAACCAACTGAGCTACCTGGCTACAGTCATGAGTTTATTTATTTATTTTTTACTTATTTATTGTTTTTACAGGGACAGAGAGAGAGTCAGAGAGAGGGATAGACAGGGACAGACAGACAGGAACAGAGAGAGAGATGAGAAGCATCAATCATTAGTTTTTCGTTGCCGTTGCGACACCATAGTTGTTCATTGATTGCTTTCTCACATGTGCCTTGACTGCGGGCCTTCAGCAGACTGAGTAACCCCTTGCTGGAGCCAGTGACCTTGGGTCCAGGATGACAAGCTTTTGCTCAAGTCAGATGGGCCCCGCGCTCAAGCAGGTGAGCTCGGGGTCTCAAAGCCGGGTCCTCCGCATCCCAGCCCGACGCTCTATCCACTGTGCCACCGTCTGGCCCGGCTAATTTTCTTTTGTAATAACTTTGTATGGTGCTTGACCATGGTACTTTCTGTGGCTCAATTTTAAGTGAAATTCGCTTTCCTGAACTTTAAGAGTAGGCTAATTTTAGGAAAAGTTTTCTGACTTCACTGATCAACCTCTTCTGTTGTTTTGTGCATTATTCAAAACCGTAGTAGCTTGTTCTCTAGGGTTTCTTGATTGCATTCCTTTGTCCACTTTGGTCTGGATACCTGATTTTTACTTCATTCTGGTTGTCCTTTTCCTTCACAATTTTGATCCTACTGCTAAGTAGTGTCTCCTGCTCCGAGTTGCTCCAGGTCCTTTAGTACCTCTTGGGAAAAGTATTTTCACATCTGGTCTTCGGTCATCTCCCTTTAGGCTGCCCCAGAAAGCCACAGGCATGCTTATCCTTTATGGTGGGGGTTCTAAGAAAACCATCTCCTGGAGCAGGGGTGCTCAATACATTGATCGCGATCTACTGGTCATCGCGAAGGAAGTGTGGGTAGATAGCATGACATTAAAAAGACGTTTGTCTTTTGATTGGCATACAGGGTAGCCAATCTGATGTCTGAACTTTTGACACCCTACGCATGCGCGTTAAACCGCGCTAACTTGTTCAGTTACATTGCTGCGTAGTTAGCCTTCAATTTATTTAAACTAAATACAACAAAGGGTATAAAAATGTGTGCCGTAGCTGGTCCGAGTAAGAAGCCTAAAACCTACCACTTTCACACAGAATGGGAGGGGATTTTTTTCACTATGTCATATTCTAAGTGCGTTTGCCTCATCTGTCTGTGTGCCATTGCTATTCCAAAGAAGGGAAATGTGGAGCGGCTTTTTCAGACTGTTCATAAAAACTATGACATTGACTTTTCTCTGAAAAGAGAGCTGAGAAGGAGAAAGGTAAAAGAAGAATACACAATATTAAATAGTAATAATAGTAACAAATAATGATAATATAGAAGAAATGTTTTGCATTTTTATTGTAGATAGATCATTTTGATTTGGCCATCTTATAAGTAGCTCGCAAGCTGAAAAAGTGTGGGCACCCCTGTCCTGGAGTTTCATCTGCTATATTGCCCTCAGGCTCCCTTGGCCAAAGCCTGGGAGACTGCTGGCTCTGATGGGCTTGAGTCTCTGCCACCAGACTGCCTCACCTATCAGGAGAACCAAATTTGAAGTCTTGCGTAGCATAGACCTGAGGGAGGAGCCTGAAGAATCTGGTCCAACAGGGACCTTTCACTGGTGCTGGGAAAGAGCAGTGTACCCCACCTCCACTTCCTTTCAATTCTAAGAACTTGGAAAGAAGACTAGAGCTGACAGTTAATGTTTAGCATTTCAACATATTTGAGATACTAATGGACCCCTTTTGAGGAGTAATAAAAGCATGGGGCTGTCACCCCAGTCACACACACACACACACACACACACACAGACACTCACACACACACACACACACACACACACTCTCTCTCTCTACTCGGTATACAGTTTTTGTGTATTCATAGCTCCAATCCAGTGATTCTCTGAAGCCTTACACCACCTGCCCCTGGGCTGAAAGAGTGGAGTTAGAGGCTAGTTAACCTGTTTTTTTTTTAAGGCAGATGCTTTGATATGGCACTAAGTGTTGTTAAATTACACACATAGATGACTTGGATATATTTATGTACAAGGCCTATCTGTGGGAACACTTAGAACAAGTAAAATGGTACGATAATTCAATTGTTAAAACTAATAGTTGACACCAATTTTCTTACTAATCTGGGGAGGTGAGAGGTTTATTTTGGACCAGCTGAGAAACCAGGTGGAATTTGCTCTTCTTTTCCAGCAGAGAGCAGGGACATTAAACAATGGTGTTTGCTCTGGGGGCAATAGAGTGATCAGTCATCTGTTTGCTTTGGCCCCGGGAGCACTAGACTCTGCCCGGCTTAACTGCCACTCATAGGCCCACCTGATGATCTCCAGACTTGGCTTCTCTTGGTGAAAGAGTAATGGGAAGTGAAATCCTTAAATAATCTTGGAAGAAATAGGAATAACAACACCTCCTAAGAAAGTGTGTCACAGGATGGTAGGGACAATTAAAGACACTGAGTCCAAAGTACTGTTCGAGCTTTGTCTGCCCTCGTGGGCACTTTCCCAGTTTTGTCTTCTGACTGGGCCTGTTTTCCTCTCTGTGAATATGAGATCATTGTACTAGGTGGTCTTTCAAGGTGTGTTTTACTGAAGGTCCCATTAGCAAGGGAAGGAGCCATAAAAAGGTTATGTGAAGCCATTTCATTAATTTACTGAATGTGTAGTCAGTACTTGGTTCATGTCAGGTGTTCTGTAATAATGATAATCATTTACATCTATTGGTGACTGCTACATGTTAGACCAGCACATTAACACATCTTCAAAATGACTCTCTTCCTATTAGTTATGAGAAAACAGAGGCTCAAATAGGTAACTTATCTAGCATTATGCAGCTCCTAAGTGCCCTAGAATTCAAACCCAGGAATCTATGACTCCAATTTCACTCCTACTTTATTCCATAGATTGCACATAATATCCAGAAGCTTTCCTTGAGAATGGACAGGTAATAAAAGGCATACATAGGTAACTTGGTGTATAGGAATAAAATGCTGCTAGGATCTGTCTGTTTGTTATATTCTCTATGGTGCACTATCTAGACCCATGATGGCAAACCTATGACACACGTGTCAGCGCTGACATACGTAGCCATTTTCGATGACACGTGGCCACATGCAGCCGCATACCAGAGAAGTATGGGGCCGCATGCTGAGAAGGACGTTTCATCCTCGGCTCCTGCATGGCCAAGTGCAGTAGCTGAGGATAAAACATTTGCTGTAGTGTAGACACTCTGTGCCAGAGGTCTGTAGGCCAAAACAACAGAACTCCGGCACAGAGCGTCTAGTTCTGGGACTTCCGGTTAGGCCGTTTTTCTCAAAGTGACACACCACCCGAGTTATGCTTGTTCTTTTTGGCGAATTTTGACACACCAAGCTCAAAAGATTGCCCATCACCGCTCTAGAATCTAGTGGTCAGAGTGCTTGCAGGACTTCCTGATGTGGTGTGACCTACCGTGCTGGGCTCACAGTGCTGTGTCCACAGGACTTAAACGGGGAGGATATTGGTCGTGAGACAAATAAAAATAAGAAAAATAATGTGCTGAGCACAGAAATAGGTGATTTACTATAACTGGTAATTTAGTTCTTGTAATAAACCATTTATGAGATGGGAAACAGAATTAAGTAACGTGCTTAATTCACTAAACAATTGAAAGTCTTACTATAAAGAAATTAATGGATAGAAGCAAATTCTACCCCATACTAGCTTAGTGGTAGCCCTGTCTGGGAGAATGAGGGCCATGTTCTCCTCTTGTCCTGATCTGCACAGTTGTGATTATAGCTCATGTTCCCTTAATGCCACTTCTACCTCCACCATGTTCCTACTGTGCACTGGGCAGATGAGTTCCAATTACAAATCTGGGAACAAACTCTATCTGAGATCTTTATTTTATAATCCTGACTCCTGGACATACCCTGGTGTCCTGGCCCACGTAATACCAGGCTCTCAGAATTCCCCAGCCTTCCTTCCCCCTCCCAAGCATTCTACTGCGTGACCTGTGAGAAGTCAACTGTCAGAGGGGCTTCTGGAGTGGGAACCGAAGCAGCTCCTGGGACAGATAAGGCCTGTTTTATTTTGCCTGAAATCAACCCTGCCATGGCCCTCTGATCTATAGCCCTGGCCCTGACCTCTAACTCCCTTCCCATCTTCGCCAAGACTGTCCAAGCGTTCTGCAAACAGTGTGCCAGAGAAGACAAGCTTTTCCTGCATGCCTACTTTTTATCAGGACTTTGTTCCTTTACACATGAGAGTTTCCAGAGTCTGCTCTGCTCCAATGTCAGTGGCCTCTGAGTTTGTTGGCTTAGAGTTGGATTAAGTTGAACATTATACTAATGAGGAAAGGGTTTTCTTAGGAGGTCTTTTGCTTGCAGAATGGCTATCGCTGGTGTTTTGAATGAGGACAAACGGCTTCTAGTCATCCCCAGTACATTTTGGAAGAATGTTGGAGTTGAGGGAAAGGAGCCCAAAGCTCTGTAACAGTGAAAGATGCTGACCATCTCTGTTCACGTATTCCGCATTCCGCACATAATCCTGCATGTGTCTGTGCTTCACAGTCCTGTGTGACAGTGGAGACAGAGAAAAAGGCTTCCCTTTCATATTCCCCTTCCCTTCCCCTACCTTTCTCACTTCTCTTTGCTTTTTTTTTTGTTCTTCAGTTAAAATAATATGTATTCACTTTCCCCCCTTCCTTTTCCTTGTGGTGGCCAGGAGCAATGAAACTTCAGAGACTGGGGCCAAGGGGGCAGCTGGAGGATTATTAGGAGATTGATTGTGTACAGGGGAAGTGAGCAAAGAGCTAAAAATTCAAACTCTTGGGACCCACGTTTCTCACAGCCAGAGAAGGGAGTTGCAGATGTAGGGAGGAGATTAGAAGATTTGCTGTGGTGTTGAATTGAAATTAGAGGAATCAGTGTGAACTCAGGGTTGGAGATGTGTTGTGGAAATTTGTTGATTTATTTGTCTATCTACTTATTGCAGTGGTTCTTAACCTTTTTTAAGGTACCGAACCCACCAGTTTCATATGCACATTCACTGAACCCTTCTTTAGTGATAAATAAAATATGATTTTTTCCCCCAAATTTAGTTTTGCCGGTGCGAGACTAGAGTTGCTCAACTTGGCATTGCATATCATGCAGATAGGACGCTGACTCCCATCCCATTCTGTGATACATGTGAATCCATGTTGTACATATTCGTCCGACCACTTTCTTTTTTTGCTCAACATAATTAGTATGGATTAAAATATTAAGAAAGAAACCACACGACGTACAACTACGACAGCTGTTGACTACTACGCACACTAAATTCCCCACAGCACTGGTTGGCCAAGCAATGTAACGTGATCCTCTGTAGCAAGTGATGGCCAAGAGGGGCGTGTCATCACGACTTTACACAAGTGTGTCTTTACCTCCGCGGCAGAGGTAAAGGGGTACCTCCGAACCCCTGAGACCGACTCATCGAACTCCTAGGGTTCGATAGAACCCAGGTTAAGAACCACTGACTTATTGATTTCCTAGCTCTGTCTATTGAAAGATACTAGTAGTATCAATTTCTCTCCAATAGCAGTTACCACACCTAGCACTCAGAATTTGATTTCTAAATACCATTCTGTATTAAAAGAATAAAGGGGTTTTTTGTTTTGTTTTGTTTTTAGAGAAGTTTCTAGAAATAGGAACTCTAGAGCTGGTAAAAGATAGGCCTATTTTATTCCACCAGAAAGTGAAGTGCTTAAAAAATAATGGGTCTTATAAAATATTCACAGGAGCAAGTTTGAAGGCCCACCTGGTTGTCCAATTTACAATAATCTGAACATCAAAATAAAGGAGGAGGATTCTGGGAAGATGGCAGAATGCCAGGATTCTGTCTCCCCACCCAGACAACAATTGCACTGGTAGAATCTGATGTAAATATTTTGGGACTCTGGAGTCTATTGGAGGTTTCCAAGTTCCAGGGAAGGGTTGGGAGATAAATTGCCATTAATTTCAATCAATTTCTGTCCTTAGCATGGCAGCAGCTACACATTCAGTCAGGCAGCTGTGCATATATTCCAGGAGCAGCTTGCACCCAGTGTGTGGGAGTAAGGGTGGGCAATAAGAATCCTGTCATGCAAGTGTCAGGGCTCTGTGTTATTGTCACTATTTGCTACATCTGAACAGGGAGGTGCCTATTGAAAGGAAGGAAACCACCATTGTTACAATTCCCCTCATTGTTGTAAAACCCTCCCCCCTCCAGTGGAAGCAACTTCCAGAAGACTGAAAGGGCTGACATCTTCTTTCCTTATCATTATTTTCTTTCTTCTTTTTGAGAACCAGACATTAAGACTAGAATATTAGAAAACAACTGCATATTCAAAGGAAATTGGAAAGTTACTGCACATATCCAGGGAAAGGAGCAAGATCAAAAATACCTGGAAAGACCTTAAGTTTACTTCTCAGGCTGATCCGCAGCCTCCAGCAATAAGGTAACAAAAACAAATCAAACTGTCAACTCTTAGGAAGGAGAATCTGATTTTCAGAGTTACTACATAATTTGATTCAAAGCCTAGTTTTCAACAACAAAAAATCACAAGGCATACAAAGAAATAGGAAAGTATGGCCCATTCAAAGGGGAAAAATAAACCAACAGAAACAGTTTCTGGAAAAGAAACAAAAACAACCCTGATGATAAATCTACTAGACAAAGACTTTAAAACAACTATCTTAAAAATGCTCAAAAAACTAATGGAAGATGTAAAGAAAGTAAACAAAATGATGTCTAAAAAATTAAAATAAAAATAAAGAGATAGAAAGCCTAAAAAGAAACAGAAAAGAAATTCTGAGGCTAAAATATATAGAAACCGAAATGAAAATTCACTGGAAGAGTTCAAAAAAGTATATTTGAAGAGACAGAAGAAAAGAATCAGTGTGCTGAAAAATAGGACAATTTAAATTATTGAATTTGAGAAACAGAAATTTGAAAAGATGGAATAAAAGTAAACAGAGACTAATGGAATGTAGGACACCATAACATGAGACATATTATAAGCAAACTGTCAAAAGCCTAAGACTAAAAGAGAAGCTTAAACACAATGAAAGAGAAGCTATTCGTGATATAAGGGAGCTTTAATAAGATTCTAAGCAGATTCCTCTTCAGAAACTTTAGGGACAAGAAGGCAACTGTGGATGTATTTAATGTGCTAAAGAAAAAAATGCCATAAGAATCCTATAGCTGGTGAAATTGTCCTTCAAAAGTGAGGGAGAAATTAAGATAGTCCCAGATAAAATCTGAGGGAGTTTGTTACCACTCAACCTACCCTTCAAGTATTGCTAAAAAGGGTCCTACAGGTTGAAATCAAAGTGCATTAGACAATACTGTGAAAGTTTATGAGGAAATAAAGTTCACAATAAATGAAAATACTGGGGCAACTTTGAAAGCTAGTGTTATTATAACTCTACATTTTGTTTTCTACATACATGAGGCTAATGCATTAAAAAATAATTAGGCCCTGGCCAGTTGGCTCAGCGGCAGAGGATTGGCCTGGCATGTGGAAGTCCCAGGTTTGATTACCGGCCAGGGCACACAGGCGAAGTGCCCATCTGCTTCTCCACCCTTCCCCCTCTCTTTCCTCTCTATCTCTCTCTTCCCCTCCCACAGCCAAGGCTCCATTGGAGCAAAGTTGGCCTGGGTACTGAAGATGGCTCCATGGCCTCTGCCTCAGGCACTAGAATGGCTCTGATTGCAGCAGAGCAACGCCCCAGATGAGCGAAGCATCGCCCACCACATGCTGGGTGGATCCCGGTTGGGCGCATGTGGAAGTCTGTCTGTGCCTGCCCCCCCATCCCCCGCCCGCTTCTCACTTCGGAAAAATACAAAAAAAATTAGTTTATGTTTTTAGATACACATGTATAGAGATGCAATTTTGTGACAACTGAAAGGGCTGGGGAATGGAGCTTTAAAGGAGCAGAGTTTTTATAGGCTATTTAAGTGTAGATTCAAATTAGAGTGCTGATATGATTTCAACCTTCTCAAATTTATTGAGACTTTTTCTGTGTCACAAAATATGGTCTAGCCTAAGACAAAAATAAATGAATGGGACTATATCAAACTAAAAAGCTTCTGCACAGCAAAAGAAACCAACAACAAAACAAAACCCAATGGGGGATAATATTCACAAACAACAGCTCCAATAAGGGGTTAATATCCAAAAGATATAAAGAAATCACAAAGCTCAGTAACAAACAAGCAAACAATCAAATTAAAAAACGGGGAGTGGACCTGAACAGACTTCTCCCATGAAGACATACAAACAACAAGTAGATATATGAAAAGATGTTCATCTTTGCTAGCTATTAGAGAAATGCAAATCAAAACCACAATGAAATACCACCTCACATCTGTTAGATGGGCTGTTATCAACAAGATAGGCAATAACAAGTGTTGGAGAGGCTGTGGAGAAAAAGGAAGCTTCATTCACTGCTGGTGCAAATGTAAACTGGTACAGTCATTATGGAAGACAGTACAGTGTTCCTCAAAAAATTAAGAATAGAATTACCACATGACCTAGCAATCCCTCTACTGGGTATCTATCCAAAAATCTTCAAAACATTGGTACAAAATGACACATGCACTACCATGTTCATCACAGCATTATTCATGGTGGCCAACACATGGAAACAACCAAAGTTCCCTTGACAGAGGCTGGGTAAAGAAGCTGTGGTATATATATACAATGGAATACTACTCAGCCATAAGAAACGATGATATATTGCCATCTATGACAACATGGATGGACCTAGAGAACATGATACTAAGTGCAATAAGTAAATCAGAAAAAGCTAAGAACTATATGATTTTAAACATAGGTGGGATATAAAACTGAGACTTATGGACAGGGGTCCCCAAACTATGGCCCGCGGGCCATATGTGGCCCCCTGAGGCCACTTATCCGCCCCCGCCGCACTTCCGGAAGGAGCACCTCTTTCATTGATGGTCAGTGAGAGGAGCACAGGATGCATCCGCACCCATAGTTCCCATTGAAAAACTGGTCAGTTTGTTGATTTAAATTTACTTGTTCTTTATTTTAAATATTGTATTTGTTCCCATTTTGCTTTTTTACTTTAAAATAAGATATGTGCAGTGTGCATAGGGATTTGCTCACAGTTTTTTTTTAATAGTCCGGTCCTCCAACGGTCTGAGGGAAAGTGAACTGGCCCCTGTGTAAAAAGTTTGGGGACCCCTGCTTATGGACATAGATAAAAGTGAAGTGGTTACCAGGGGGAGGAGAGTAAAGAGGTCCAAATATACAATGACAGATAATGATTTGACTTTGGGTGATGGGCACACAACACAATCAACAGTTCAAATGCTATAGAAATGTTTACCTGAAACCTATGTACTTTTATTGATCAATTCCACCCTAATAAATTTAATTTATAAATAAATAAAGTAAAACAATATAAAAATACCATCTATCCTTGAGAATATTAACATGTGCACTTAAAGAATGTGTATGCTGTTGCTTTTGGATAGAATGTTTTGCAAATGTTTATTAAATCTATCTGGTCTGATGTGTCTGTCATTTAAGGCCAGTGCTTCCTTGTTCATTTTCTATTTGGATGATCTATTCACTAGATAAGTGAGGTGTTAAAATCTCCTACTATTATTGTATTGGTGTCTCTTTCTCCCTTTAGGTCTGTTGATACTTACTTTATATATTTTGGTGCTCTTAAGTTAGGTGCATATATGTATATATTAATATACTGCTCACAAAAATTAGGGGATATTTTAAAATGAATATGAAGCGATAAAAAAAAGCATTTGATTTTTTTTTATTAAACAAGAACATCAGAAAAGCAAACAAGTCAAAGAAAGTTGTTTGATTATGCAAATGAGATGCAAAACCAACTTTTATTTCATGGTGAAAATGCACTATACAAAAGACTGGAAGTACTGGAGTATCTGCATGTTCCCTGATTTTTGTGAGCAGAGTATTATATCTTCCTGATGGATTGTTCCCTTTATCATTCTGTAATGTTTATCTTTGTTTCGTGTTACCTTTATTTTGGCCTGAAATCTATTTTGTCTGATATAAGTATGACTACTCCCACTTTCTTCTCAATGCGTTTGCTTGCTGGATATGTTTGCTATTCTACCTCTTCAATTTGAGCTTATGTTTGTTTTTAGAGCAGAGATGGGTCTTTCGAAGGCAGCACATAGTTGGGTCTTGTTTTTCAATTCATTCAGCTGCTTTGTGCCTTTTGATCGGTGAGTTCAGTGCATTTACATTTAGGGTGATTATTGGCATGTGATGACTTTCTATAGCCATTTTATCTTTTGCTTTCTGATTGCTCTGTATCTCCACTATTTTGTTGCTCTTTTGTTTCTCTTTGCTATTTTAGTTTGGTGATTTTCCATAATGTTTTTGTTTCCTTTTTTTAGTTTTGTTTTGTGTTTCATTTCTGCCTTTTTGTTTTGTGGTTACTATAAGGTTTGTATAAAATGTCTCAAAGATAAAAGAGCCCTTTTTCTTCTGATAGCATTCTATCTTCATTGGCCTATAGAAGTTCCATCCTTTTTCTCCTCTCCTTTTACTATTTCAGTCACAAATTATTCCTTTTTTTGTTGTGTTCATTACTAAATAAAGTAGCTATAGTTATTCTTTCATGTTTTCCTTTAACTATTAAATTATTAATTACATGTTTAACACCTTATACTGAAATACAGTTGCATTGTCTCCTTTTGTCACCTTACTCGAAATTTTGTGTATTTCTGTCTTTTTGTTTCAAGTAGAAGAGCTCCTTTCAACCATTCTTCTAATGCAAGTCTCATAGTGAAGAATTCCAACAGTTTTTGTTTGGGAAAGTTTTTTTCTTCTTCATATCTAAATGGTAACTCTAATGGGTAGAGCATTCTTCGCTGCTGGTTTTTGTCTTTCAATGTTTTAAATATATGATTGCACTCTCTCCTGGCCTGTAGAGCTTCTGCTGAGAAACATGATGGTAGCCTGATGGGGTTTCTTTTGTAGGTTCCTGTCTTTTTTTTTCCCTGGCTGCCTTAAGAATTTTTTCCTTGTCATTGACTTTTTGACAGTTTTAGTGTAATCTGTCTTGGAGAAGGTTTTTGTTTGTTTGTTTGTTTTAGAACATTAGGTGTTTTATGAAATTTGTGTCCTTATATGTTCATTTCCTAGCCCAGGTTTGGGAAGGTCTCATCTATTATTTCACTAAGTAGGCTCTCTGTTTCTTTCTCTTTCTCTTCTCCTTCTGGGATTCCCATTAACTTTATCACCCTTTCTAATGGAGTTGGATAATTTTTGTACAGTTTTAAAAAAAGTTAGTTCTCTCTCTTCTTCCACTTGACTCATTTTTAGATTTCCATTTTTAGGCTCACTAAACTCTCTTCCATATGGTCTATTCTATTTTCAGTGCTTTCTAATTTTATTACATTTATTGAGTTCTTTAGCTGCATAATTTCTGTTTAGTTCTTTTTTAGAGTTTCAATCTCTTTGGCAAAGTACTCCTTCTGTTCACTAATTTCCTTCCAGAACTGTTTGAACTGCCTTTCTGAATTTTCTTGTATCTCATTGAGTTTCTTCAAAATTGTTATTTATAATTCTCTATCATTTCGATCACAATTTTCCATTACTTTGAGTTTGGTGTCTTGAGAATTGTAATTTTCTTTTTGTGATACCATCTTACCTTGGTTGTTTATGGTGCTTATGGGTTGTTTTCTCTGCTGGTGCATGTAAGCACTGAACACCATTCCTATTTAGGTAGCATTTTGATTTTAACGAGTCAGCAGGTTGGTAATTAGAGGTTTTCATTTGCGTCCCAGTAGATGGTGCCATAGTGAAAAACTGTGTTTTCTCTAACCTGAACTTGTGCCTCAGGGGTTGCTGCTGCACTGTTGCCCTTGATGTCCCACTGTGCAGAGATACTGCTGTGGGTGTGGGAGTCTCTACCTGCATGACTTGGGTGGTGTGTGCCCCTGCTGTTTCTGAGTCATCTGGTTTTGGGGTACTGCCATCATGGTGAGGGAATAGGGTGGCCAGGGGGAACCAGGTGTGCAAGACTGTGGTGTGGCTACCCAGTTCCCTATGTGTGCCAGCACCACTGTGCTATGGCTGGGACACTGGAGACACATCTCACATCTCAGCTACTGTTACTGGCCTTTTCAGTGGTATAAGCACCACCAGAAACAGGGAAGGGAGCCAGATTCTTGGATGCTGACACTGATGCTTCCCTTCTTACACTTTTCTGGGCTGTGGTGTGGGGACTGAATCACAGCTCCTCCACTGCTACCATGTATACTGGGGTTTTGAGCTCAGCTGGGCAGTTGGGGAATCAAGGCAGCCAGCACCTTCCCTGTCCTTCCCCTTGTTCTGCCCCCCTACAAGTTCCTATGCCCCTCTTTTGATGTATTGATGTGTGAATCTCTCTGCTGTCCCAGTGTGCTGAGCAGAGAAACCTTTTTGGGTTATAGAGGTCCCGCTAGTAGTAGATTAAAGGAGAGAGACAAAGGGATATTCTGACTCCACCATGAGGCTGATATCACTCCCATCAGTAATTACTTTAAATGTACATGGGTAAAATTCTCCCATCAAAAGACAGAAGTTAGAAGAATGGAAAAAGAATGACATGATCTAACTATACATTGAATTTAAGAGACTTCAATTCAAAGACACAAATAGATTAGAAATTAAATGGAAAAAGATTTTCCATGCAAAAGAATCACAGTTGGTTATAGTAATATCACACAAAATGGTATTTAAATTTAAAAAAAAGCTTAAAAGAGACCAAAAAAGCCACCATTTATATCAATAAATGTTTCAACACAGCAAGATGATGTAACAACTATAAATATTTACACACCTAATAAGAGACCATGGTAATACATGAAGCAAAAACTGACAGAATTGAAGGGAAGAATCGTTAGGTCTACAGTAACAATTGGAGACTTAAATATATACCACTCTCAATAATGAAAAGAAAAACCAGACAATAGACAAAGAAGGAAATAAGGACTTGAAAAACCCATGAGACCAACTAGATCAAATAGAGTACACTACCAAACAGCAACAGAACACACGTTTTTCTCAAATGCACATGGAACATTAGACCACTCCAGATTAGGTCACAAATTAAGTATCAATAAATTTTAAAAGATAGATATGATACAAAGTATACAACAGGATGAAGTTAGAAACAAACAACAAAAGGAAAACTGGAAAATTCCCAAATTTGTTAACAGACTCAACCAACCAAAAATGAAATCACGAATGAATTATAAGACACTTAGAAATGAATGAAAATAGAAACAAAACATATCCAAACTATGGGACACATCAAAAACAGTGCTAAATGGGGAATTTATAGTTATAAATACATTAAAAAAGAATAAAGATCTCAAATCAATAGCCTAACTTTAGAATTTATATTAAAAAAATAACTGAACTCAAATCTAACCAAAGGAAGGAAATAATAAAAATGAAAGTAGTGATAAATAAAATGAAGAATAAAATAGAAAAACTAGAGAAAATTAATCCAAAAATTGTGGGTTTTTTTAAAGATCGACAAAATTGGCAAACCTTTAGCTTGCTCGACTAAAAAAACCCAAAGACTCAAATTACTGAAATGAGAAGGGAGTGTGTAAAAAGAATTGTAAGAGAATATTATAAACAATAATACATCAACACATTGGATAACCTAGATAAGATGGAAAAATTCCTAGAAACACAAAACCTATCAAGACTAAGTCATCAGGAGCCTAGTCAGTGGTGGTACAGTGGATAGAGCATCAACCTGGGATGTTGAGGTCCCAGGTTCAAAGCCCTGAGGTGGCTGGCTTGAGTGTGGGATTGCCAGCTTGAGTGTGGGGTCACTGGCTTGGCTTCAGGTCAAGGCACATATGAGAAAGCAATCAATAACAACTGAAGTTCCACAGTATAAGGTAATGCTTCTTATCTCTCTCTTTCTCTCTCTCTCAAAAAAAGATTAAGTCATGAAGAAATAAAAAAATCTAAATAGACCTTTAACTAGTAAGGACACTGAATCAGTAATAAAAAAAATATCTCCCAACAAGGAAAAAAACCTGGACCTGCTGACTTTACTGGTGAATACTACTGAAGATTTAAGGAACTAACACCAATTCTTCTTAAACTTTTCCAAAAAGTTGAAGAGGAGGGAACACTTCCTAAATTATTCTACGAGGCCAGCATTACCCTGATACTAAAGCCAGAAAAGAACATTACAGGAAAAGAAAACTATGGGCCAATAACCCTCTGAACATTCACTCAAAAATCCTCAACAAAATTTAGCAAACTGAATTCAGCAGGATAAGGATTATATACCGTGACTATGTGGGATTTATTCCTGGAATGCAACATGTGAAAATGGTTCAACATGTGAAAACTGATCAGTTTAATACACCACATTAACACAATGAAAGGGAAAACCCACATGATCATCAAACTGACACGGAAAAAGCACTTAACAAAATCTAACATTCTTTCATGATAAAATAACAACAAACCAGGAATAGAAGGAAACTACCTCAGCATAATAAAAGCCATAGATGAAAATCCTTAGCATACATCATACTCAATGGTGAAAGACTAAAATCTTATCTCTAAGATCAGGAACAAGGTAAGGATGCTCACTTTTACCACCTTTGTTCAACATAGTAGTGAAAGTTCAATTCAGAGCAATTAGACAAAAAATAAAAATAAAGGCATCCAAATTGGAAAGCAAAGTAAAATGATCGCTGTTGGCAGATGTTATATATTCTTATATGTAAAAAACCCTAATGACTCCACAAAAACTTGATAGAACTAATTAACAAATTCAGCTAAGTAATGGGATTGAAAACCAACATACAAAAATAAGTTGCTTTTCTATATACTAACTGTGAAAATACAAAAAAGAATTTAAGAAAACAATCCCATTCATGATAGCATCAGAAAGATTCTTAGGAATTATCGTAGCCATAAAGATAAAAGCGGCCATGGCCTGTTGGCTCAGTGGAGAGAGCATTGGCCCAGTGTGTGGACGTCCTGGGTTCGATTCCTGGTCAGGGCACACATGAAAAGCGACCATCTGCTTCTTTTCCCCTCACTCTTTCCCTTCTCACTCTTCCCCTCTTATAGCCAGTGTCTTGACTGGTTCAAGCATCAGCCTAGGGCACTGAGGATAGCTCAGTTGATTCCAGCATCGATCCCAGAAGGAGGCTGCTGGTGAATCCTGGTTGGGGCACGTGCAGGAGTCTGTCTCTCTATCTCTCCTCCCCTCACATTGTGGAAAGAAATAGAAGAAGACATAAATAAACATAGACATCCCATGTTTGTGGATTAGAAAACTTAATGTTGTCATGATATGATGCCAATACTACCCAAAGCAATCTATAGATTAAATGCAATTCCTATCAACTCAATGACTTTTTAATATAGAAAAAAAATGCTAAAAGTCATATGGAATCTCAAGTGATTTTGAATAGCCAGACTCTTGAAAAAGAACAAACCTGGAGGACTCACACTTCCTTATTTCAAAACTATGGAACTAACTCATACTGTTACATCTATCAAAAGAGTATGGTACTGTTTCTATATTGCCACAGTCCTTTAACCTGTTGTTCTATGTGGGGAATAAATATAGTTCCGCTCTGCATTTGTTGATAAAAAATAAATTCTTCTTCATAAATAATTAAGTTACAGCAAGATAATGCCAAAAAAAGTGTATGGTACTAGGATAAAGACAGACACATAGGCCACTGGAATAGAATAGAATAAAATAATAGAATAGAATAGAGTAGAGCAGAGTAGAACAAAATAAATAGAATAGAATAGTTTTAAACCTAAATGTATAAAACTCTTAGAAGAAAATACAGGGCAGAAGCTTCATGGCTTTGGGTTTGACAATGATTTCTCAGATATCATGTCAGGCACAGGCAACAAAAGCAAAAATAGAAAAATGGCTTTATGAAAATTGGAAGTTTTGTGCATCAAAAGACACCATGAAGAGAGAAAAAAGGCAACCCATAGAATGAGAGAAAATATTTGCAAATCAGGTACTGATAAGGGAGTAATACTTTAAATATTTAGAGAACTCCTAAAACTCTACAACAGAAAAACAACCAATTCAAAAATGTGAAAAAAGACTTGAATAGACTCTTCAAAAAAACTATAAGAATGGCCAATAAGCACATGAAAAGATGTTCAAGATCACTAATAATTAGGACAATGCAAACAAAATCTATAATGTAATACCCTCTCATACCTATTATGATATCTACTATAATAATCAGAGCCTGACCTGTGGTGGCGCAGTGGATAAAGGATCGACCTGGGAACACTGAGGTCACCAGTTCAAAACCCTGCATTGGTCTGGTCAAGGCACATATGGGAGTTGATGCTTCCAGCTCCTTCCCCCTTTCTCTCTTTTTCTCTCTCTCTCTCTCACTCTGTGTCTCCTCTCTAAAATGAATAAAATTAAAAAAAATTTTAAAAATCAGAAAGTAATAAATGTTGAGGATGTGGATAAATTAGAATTCTGTGCACTGTTGGTGGGGATATAAAATGGTACAACCATTGTGGAAAACTATATGGAGGTTCCTAAAACAATTAAACATAGAATTACCATATGTCCCAGAAATTCTACTTCTGAGTATATATCCAAAGGAATAGAAAGTAGGGTCTTGAAGACATACTTATGCACCTATATTTATATATAGAAGTAATATTTACAATAGTTAAAATGTGAAAGCAACCTGAGTGTCCTGATGAACAGATAAGTAAAAATATAATTTACAAGTTCAATAAAATATTACTCATTCTTACAAAGGAAATTATTAACATACACTACAACATGAAAGAACCTTGAAGACATTACAGAAAGTAAAGTAAGCCATTACAAAAAGACAAATATTGTATGATTCCACTTAAATGAGGAACCTGGAGTAGTCAAAACCACAGGGACAGAAAGTAGAGTCGTAGTTGCTAGGGACTGGAAGTACGGCGAAATGAGGAGCTCCAGTTTTGCAAGATAAAAAGAGTTCTGGAGATAAATGGTAATGACGGCTATACAACAATATAAATGTACTTAAATTAATATCACTGAATTGTATACTTAAAAATGGCTAAGATGGGGCCCTGGTCAGGTGGCTCAGTGGTAGAGCATCGGCCCAGCATATGGATATGTCCCAGGTTTGATTCCCAGTCCGAACACACAGGAGAAGCAACCATCTGCTTCTCCCCCCACCTACCCTTCCTCCTTCTCTCTCTCTTTCTTCTCCTCCCATAGCCATGGCTTGATTGGTTCAAGTGCATCAGCCCAGGGTGCTGAGGATGGCTCTGTGGAGCCTTCACCTCAGGTGCTAAAAATAGCTCTGTTGCGAGCATGGCCCCAGATAGGCAGAGCATCAGCCCCAGACAGGGGTTGCCAGGTGGATCCCGGTCGAGGCACATGCAGGAGTCTGTCTCTCTATCTCCCTTCCTCTCACTTTGAAAGAAGAAAGAAAAAAATGATTAAGATGGGTCTAACCAGTGATGGCGCAGTGGACAGAACATCAACCTGGGATGCTGAGGTCCCAGGTTTGAAACCCCGAGGTCACTGGCTTCAGCCCAAAGGTTGCTGGCTTAAAGCCCAAGGTCTCTGGCTTGAGCAAGGGGTCACTGGCTTGGCGGGAGCACCCGGACAAGGCATGTTTGAAAAACAATCAGTGAATAACTAAAGTAACACAACTATGAGTTGATGCTTCTCATCTCTCTCCCTTCCTGTCTCTCTCTCTCTCTTGCAAAAAAAAAAAAGTTAAGATGATAAATTTTGTTATATGTATTATGCTAAGTGAAATAAGTCAGACAAAGCCAAATACTATATGATTTCACTTATATGTGAAATCCAAAAAACAAAATAATGAACAAGCAAAACAGAAACAAACTCATAGATATAGAGAACAAATTAGTGGTCGCCAGATGGGAAGAGGATTGGGAATAGATGAATGAAAAAGGTCAAAGAGATTAAGAAGTACAAATGGTCAGTTATTAAAATAGTCATGGAAATAAGTAAATGGAGAAAGACAAGCACTTGTTTACTTTAGAATGCCAATTGATAAATGATATAATCAGGGAATCACTATTTGACAACCAATAGAGTAATAATTGATTCAGGCAAGAATCATCAACAGAAAAAGAATGAATGCTAAAACTGGGGGTGGTGGGTAAAATAATTAAACAGTCTCCAAGTATCTCCCCACAAACTACCCATTAATTACAAAAGTAAATTTATACTGTAGAAATCTGTCAGACAGCACCTTAATCAAGCAAACAAAGTTAACAGAAGCAGTAATGGGACAAATCACTATTGTGCTCCTTCTAATGAAATACCCTAATGCACTTCTGTTAAGTTGCTGCCAAGAATGCACACCCAGAATCAAATCACAAGGAAACATCAGACGAACACAAATTGAGGAGCTTTCTACCAAATGCCGTTAAATACAAAATAATGCCATGGAGATATGCATCAGCTGAATCCAGATATTCCAAAGGACAAATCATGCAGTTTCTTCAGCAAGTAAGTGCCATAAAAAGTAGGGGGACTGTTTCAGAGTAAAAGAGATTTAAGAGGTTTAGTCAATGCAACACCTAGATCTTGTTTTAGACTCTAATTTGAACAAAGTAACTTAAAAACTGTTTTAGAAAACTAGGAAAATTGAAATATTAACTGGGTATTATGATGATAATATGAGATAGTTGCTCATTTTCACAGGTGTGATAAATGCATTATGACGATGTAAAAAAAAAAATTACTTAGCTGTTACACAGTGGGTGAAATGATATGTTTACTATTCCAGAAAAAAAAGTGCAAGTGGAAGAATAGATGAAATTGGCAAAATACTGACAATTGTCAAAGCTGGGTAAGGTATGAACAGATGTTTATTACATTATTTTCTCTACTGTTGTATATGTTTGACATTTTTCATATATATATAAAAGTAGAAGGAGGAAGATGAGAAGAATCTGAAAAAGACCTTAAACCATAGCTAGTCAAGAGTTTACTTCTTAATATGAAAAAATTGGTATAAACACAAGAACTAAACTATACACCAACTGTGGTAGATATATGTCTACAAATCCTGAAGTATTTAGTGGACTGCATATAATTTTCATTCCATATTACTAGCCCAGTATCAAGTTATAGAAAGCACTTATGTGATATTATTGGTAATTAACACTTGCATTGTATTCTAGATCTTGGTGCTCAGA
This sequence comes from Rhynchonycteris naso, assembly GCA_037038555.1. Classification (NCBI taxonomy): domain Eukaryota; kingdom Metazoa; phylum Chordata; class Mammalia; order Chiroptera; family Emballonuridae; genus Rhynchonycteris; species Rhynchonycteris naso. Next base: position 42,009,478 of record CM073004.1, on the reverse strand, counting down.
CCTGGTCTGACAAGGTAAGAAAGTACATTCTGTTCTTACCTTGTTCTGTTACAACTTATAAAAGCAACCAAATGTCTATTTTAGGACTTTTTCATTTCCATATAAACTTTTGAATTATATTGTCAGTTCCCACCAAAAAATATAAAACACTTACTGTTTGATTGGGAGGATATTGAATTTACATGTTAATTTGGAGAGAGCTGACATCTATATAATATTGGGTCTCCACTCTATGTTTTGGGTATAACCCTTCATTAACTTAATGTTTCTTTAAATTTTCTCACTAGTATTTTATAGTTTGGTGTATTATGAATTTTAGGCACCTTTTAATAAATTAATTCCTAGGCATTGTTATTGTTTTACTACTTTAAATAGTATTTTCATGGTCTTTTTTAGTTTGTGTATATAAATACAATAGATTTTTATAAATTTACCTTGTTTCCAGCCTAATATTGCCTAACATTTACCTTCTTAATATTTAATTATTTCTTTAGAATTTTATACATGTATAATCATATATCTGTGAAAACAACAGTTTTATTTTTTCCTCTTCAATTCTTTTACATATTATGTATTTTTCTTACTTGCCTGGACTGGCAAGAATTACAAGTAAAGATGTTAATAGAAATGATAATAGTAGAACTTCTGATCTTTTTCATGATCACAAAGGGAAAGCTTTTATTCACCATTTCACCACAGAATATGATTTCTTTTGTATACAAAACATTTCTTTTATATATATTATACACACACACACATACACACACACACTCATGCATACTCTACCAGATTAAGCAAGTTTCCTGGGACAAGTTTGCTAAGAGGCTTTAAATGAATGGATGTTGAATTTTACCAAGTGCTATTCTTGTACAGATGATATGATTATATAATTTTTCTTTTATTCTGTTAATGTGATCAATTACACTGATTAATTTTTCAAATGATAACTTGCATTCCTACAATAAACCAACTTGGTAATAATTTAGTATCCCTTTTAGATATTGCAGGATTCAATTTGCTAATATTTTGCTTAGGATTTTTGCATCTATGTTTATAAAAAGTAATTTAAAAAAATCTTTTGTCATGATATCCTTGATGGCTTTTGCTTTTAAACTATACTTATTGGCCTCAAAAAATTAGCCAGGGAGTAGTAATCTTTCTTTTTCTGTTCCCTGGATGAGATGCGTAAAATTGTCTAGTTCTTAAATGTTGAAGTCGTTGGTGAAGCTATCTGGCCCTGGACTATTCTTCGTGAAAAGGATATTTTTATGGATCCCTTGAGAATCACTGTTGAGGGATGTCTGAGGGGTAAGAAAGAAAGAGCAAAATGTTGGTATATAGCATTTCAAATTGCCTGATGTTTTCCTAAAATGACCTTGCTCTTCGTTCCCGCTCATCTCACCACACTTCCCGAGCCACAGGTCTGTGGAATAACAGGCCTATGAGCATTTGAGTTTGACCCAGACTCAGATCTTTCAGAGAAGGCCCTGGCCCTGTTGTTAGGCAGAGTGCAGTGAGTGGGGGGTGGAGGAGGGACTGCTTTAAGCGGACAGAGAGGCTCTTTGTTTGTTCTGTTTCTTTGTAAATGAGGCAACATTTGGAAACAACAAATATTGGTTCAGAGAACTAAACTAATGCCTTTCTGCCCATCACCCCTGCACGTAGACACAAGTTCATCTCTCTCTAGAGAAAGGACAATCTTGTTGAAATTTAAGTTTTATTCAGTTTATGATGGAAGATTTGGGTCATGATTTGGATTATTCTGTAATTGGAAAAATCTTTCATGTTCATATTCTCTCTTTCCTCTGTTCTTCCTTTCCTTCCTCCCATTCTCTCCTCCTGAATAAAGAGAAAATTAGTATCAAAAAAGCAGCTGTGCTCTGCAGAAGGCTGGGACACTTGGGAGGTTTGAGTTCAAGTTCCAGAGCTCTGGGAATGAGGGGCTGTCATTTTACTGTTGTGTCCACATTTAAACAATGGGGGACTAATTTTATCTCCTAAAGATCTTTATCTCATAAGATCTTGTCCCAGAACAGTGCTTGGCACATGGAAGGGCTGCAAACTCATTTTCTTTCCATCTGAATATAAGCCAGTGCGTGCCTGAGGCTTTGCAGTTGGGGTACTTGATGGACCACCCCTCTGCAGAGTGAAACCTGGGGCTGTGCGTCTGTGGAGAAACGGCAGGCCTGGAGTGCCCTCTCTGTCCCTCTCTCATATGAGCTCGGGGGCCTTTGTGTGTACCTGTTTCCTAGGAGAAGGAGTGTCCCCGGTGAATGGTTATATATACTCCAGAACAAGACACCTGGTCTTGCTTCTCACTCACCAGCTGACTTTGGACAAGTTATTAACCTCTCACGGCCTCAGTTTCCTCATTTCATTTGTGAAATGGGGGTTTTAGTGCACCCATCATAGAGGTTTAGCATCCAGTAAAGCTCTCAGTAAGTGTTAGCCATTATTAAGTGGTAAAAGAGGAACAATGAGTTTCCTGACTCCAGAGTGTCTCTGTTGTAGAATTAAACAACAGAAGGGAGAGTACAGGCATCACTATCACGGGGCACCAAGGACATGAAACACTGTCATGTTAACCTTTACCTCTATGCCCCCCCCCCCCCGCCCACTCATTACAGATGTGGGCACAGCCATACAACCAGGGTCCTATATACATGTACACCCCACAGTCAGCCTCCCCCCTTCCTCCAAGGAATGGAAAACACAGGGTATGTTCCTGTCCTTCTCCTGAGCAAAAACTAGGGCCCTGGATCCCTGCCCATGTGAGTAGATGATGTGGGACTTCTGCTGCCCATGTCTCATCAGACCTTCCTCCAGATCCCATGGGCTCTGCGCTTCCTCCCCTGCATTTGTGTGGGCTTGGACTCCACTGAGGCACGGCATCAGGTTGGCTCATCTGGAGAGGGCTCAGCCTGGCCACGTGGTATTCCCTTTGAGTAGCTCAGCTAGGCTGTGGGCCTGTTCCCGGAGAAGCTGCCTCAGAAAGGCTCACTATGTGAATGCAATAGGGGCCTGGGAAAGAGAATTGTGGTTCATTGACCTTCCATGGCCTCCACCAAGCTTCCCTGAGTTTGTGAATTAGCTCAACATTTGGCAACTCTCCTTGTTACTTCCCGGCAGACTCTGCAAGCTCACTGTAGGGCCTAAGAAAGGCATCAGTTGAACACAAACATGCCTGCTCTACAGAATCCGCTCCCAGCCAGCTCTGCTCCTGACTTTTCTCTCCATCTTCACCTCTGTACCTCAAGGTCTTCACATGAAGCCAGACCCCTCCCCTCAATGCCTTTCAATCATGAAAGAAATAGAAATTTATAAAAGGATAAGTTAGTTTATATTAGTTTGAAAATTCATATATAGAATACACAACCTATTTTTTCCTGATAAGGCTGTGCAATTAACACTGTTTGGAGACCCCTTAGCTAGAAAGAGCCAGGAACAACCCAGGGCATTGAGGTCAGGCCACATCCTCCCCTGGGCCTTTTTCTTTATGCTCATGTGTCACTTCATTCTGAGTCTCACAGTCTTGACCACATTCCTGGGCAGCTTATAGTGGGCAAGAATTTGTCTCTCCTTTGACTCTGTCCCGAGGCCAAGATGTCCAGCAGGCTGCATGAAAGGAAGAAAGCTTTCCAGTCCAGGAGCCTTAGCTCAGCAGGGCACATGGGGAGAGAGCAGCTCCTCGGTGGGGCAGGCTATTAAGAGCCCAGGAGCAGGGGACAAGTGAAGGCTGCTGAGCCTGTTGTCTTTGACTTGAAGCCAGCTTTATTCTTTTTGACACCCTGTCCCAGGAAGGTCTTTACCTGTCGTTTTCTCACTCTATTTTGGTTCTGGGGCACTTCCCTTCCCTCTTCCATCAGCGGAATGAGCACATAGGATTGGTGCCAGACCAGCTCTGCCATTTAGGGATTCAGGAACAGAGCCTTCCTCAAACCCCCGCCCCCGGTTTCAGTTCCGTTCCTGGTACAGAGCGAGCACACATTAACAAGGGATCTATTTTTCTTTAATTTCCTTCCAATCAGCATTTTTTTTGTGTGTGTGCTGGATTCCATCCATGGGTCTGACCAAGAGCTCAGGAAGTGAAGTGATGGGTGGGGGCAAGGAATGAAAGAGAGGGATGAGGGCTGATTGTGCAAGCGGGCTGTGCAAACACAGGAGGTCAAAGATTGTGCTTGGTCCACAAGGCCAGGCATAAAGGGGAGAAGGACACAGAGAGGCGGCGCAGAAGCCGCTTGCTCTGAGCCTGCTGCTCCGCCTCGCACACCAGAGGATGAGGCTCGCCATCCCCTCCCTGCTGGCCTGCGCCGTCCTAGGTGAGTGCAGGCACAGGGAAGACCCCTGACAGCCCGACCCCCACTGCCCCCTGGTCTCTGTGCTTGGGCTGGAAGCACAGGAGCCTTTCCTCAGCTCCACCCCGACAGTCCCTCTGCGCCTGCTTTAGCACTGCCTCAGGGACATCTCTATTCCGGCTTGCACCTGCTGGTCCTGCTTGTGCCTCAGTCACTTTTTCATGCTCTTCTTGCTTCTTCCTCTGCCTCTTGGTCCAGTAAATCTTGTAACAGTGGAATATGTTAAATTCGAGCACCCCCATTATTGTTTGTCAAATCCCTTAGCTAGGGCCTTCTCAGTCAAGTCCAAATGGTTAGGCGTGGCATTCAAGGTCTCCTTGGAACTGATCTCCTCCTCCTGGCAGTCTGGTTCCTCATGGGAGATACCTGTGCTGATAATGTCCTGCTAATGACACATGGCTGTCCAGTGGTTTGGAGCATGGGATTTAAAGCCGGACTTCTCGGGTCCTCACCAGTGAGAAGGGCAGTGTAGTCTTGCCTGGGAGTGCAGATGAGAATTATTGAGGCTATGGATCCAGGCACCAGTGGAGTTTGCTATACACATCCCTGCAATGGGGCCTGCCACTGGATGGCATCTCCCACTCACACTACCTCCTCAAATCAGTGGGCTCCTTTGTCCTTGAACTTTTGCCTGCCACTTAAGGTGCATTAGTCACACCTTTGGAGACTTCCATGTTTAGTCATCTGTCTCTTCTGAAAAAGTTTACCCCTTGTCTACGGTCATACCACCCTGAACGCACCCGATCTCGTCTGAAAAAGTTTACCCTTGAGAGTCAGTCCCACATTTGCCTTTGCTTCCCCTCCCACAGCCCACCCCAGAGGACCTCATAGGGCTGTACAAATAAAATGCATGACTGAAGACAAACTCCTGCCCATGGGAACACCGGGAGGGGCGGCTTGGGGAAGGTCTGGAGAAGTGGTTTGTGGGAGGGTGTGCCACTGATTCCTGATGCCTTCTGTGATGTTTCAGGGCAAAGTTGGGGTAAGGGATGGCTGTGGTTCTCCCTTATGCATTCTGGAGACCTGACCCCTCCCCCTCTCCTGCTTTGTGGATAGTCATCAGTTTGCCTGAGTCAGTTGATCCATGGAGAGTGGCGATAACAGAGGGTTTGGGGGACAGTGCCAAAGCTCACATGATGGGAACAACACATCTGCAACCACATGGATTTCAGGAGCTACAGACATGGCTGACTTAAGCTTCTCCTAATTGCAGCCAAAAAGACTGGTGAAAATCAGGGTCATTGGAAAGAGAGAAGCAGTGAATATGTGGTGTCTTTAGTTATTCCTGAGACAGAATATGACTGACAGGTGTCACAGGAAAAATCATTATCTCATCATCATTTTCCTCTGTCTACTGGTCAACCAGATGTAAATAACTCAGAATGTTATCTCTTTTAGTTTCCTGGGCAGAGACCAAAGTCAAGAGGCCTGGTTTCTAGACCAGTCTCAGCCACTAATAATAGGCTGGATGACACTGGATAAAACATCTCTCTGAGCACAGTTCCCTCCTCTTTTAAAAATTGCTACCTTGATGGCTTCCTAAGTTGTGGTATTGAACCAATGCCCTATCCCACTGATGAGGCTTATGTCCTACTGCAGTCCCATGATGGTGAGGGAAGGAGGCACAAAGAACACAAGATTGTGGTCTGCCATTGAGAACGGAAGGTCAAGCATCTCTCTAGCCAGCAGTTGGTGGAAAGTGGAAAAATGGGAGTCATTAGGGTTACCTTCTCTTGTCCCCAGCCAGAATGGAGTGAAACCTGTACCCTCCATTGATCATGGACAGGAGTGGGAGGAGGATAGGTTACAGGGGATGGCGCTTTAAGTCCCTTCAGAGGGTGCCGCTGTCTCTCCTGCTGGAACAGGGACTTTCCGCCTTTCTCCCCTAGGGCTGTGTCTAGCTGTCCCCGAGAAAACTGTGAGATGGTGCACCGTCTCAAATCATGAAGCCAGTAAGTGCACCAATTTCCGTGACAGTATGCAAAAAGCCCTTCCAGAGGATGGACCTCTTGTCACCTGTGTGAAGAGAACCTCCTACCTTGAGTGCATCAAGGCCATTGCGGTAAGTCAATGCTGCCTAAAGGAAGACGATCCAGACTTTCTCTTGCTCCTGCTGTTCTGGAGAAATTCTGTACTCACATATAGGAGGCTGATGTGTGGGGAAGTCAACCCCCACTGTAAATAAAATCACTTCAGAAATGGAAACAGGATAGCCATCTTTAACGAATCAAAGCAAACCAACCTGTTCTGAAAGGGGGTGACTACTTTGAGGCACTAAGTTCTTTGGACTCAGAAAGAAAACAAGAATGTTTGCTATCAAAATGATCATATAACAATGTCTGGAAGTTCCTGATGCATCATGGGAAATAGATGAGTGACGCTCACAGGGAAGAGGAATACGGTGTCAGGATTGCAGATGATAGCGGCTCCCCTGGTTTTCAAGGCTTTCCAAAATCCTCTTCACTCAGTCAGCATTGTTCCTGCTCATGTGACCCTTTGTCAGACCCTGTGCTGAGCAGTGGGGCTGCAGTGGTAGATTTAAACACACATGGTCCTGGTCCTGGCTGGCTGGTTCAGTGGTAGAGCATCAGCCTGGTGTGTGGATATCCTGGGTTCAATTCCTGATCAGGGTACACAGAAGTGACCATATGCTTCTCCATCCCGCCTCCTCTCCTTTCTCTGTCTCTCTATTATTCTTATTAATAAATTGTGACTTATTTCTGACATATTACTCTTTAATTTCTCTTAGTCTTGCTTTCCCTGATTCCTAATTTTTCCTTTCCTGACTTTTAAATTTTTTTTCCTATTTTTTGAGAGAGAGAAAGAGAGAGAGAGAGAGAGAGAGAGAAAAGCATCAACTCGTTGTTACACTTAGTTGTGTATTCATTGATTGCTTCTCCTACCTGCCCTTACTGGGATGAACCCTTAACTTTTGTGCACCAGAACAATGCTTTATGCACTGAACCACTTGGCTAGAGTCTTCCTTTCCTGAATTTTAAAAATTGAGTTTGCACATGTGTGTTCATTTGTATAGTTTACCTTCCCCCCCCCCCCACTTTCCCATACAACTAGTGGTGAATTCAAAAAATTTATATTCTTTATTTATTTCCCCTAAATTTTTATTATATACTTATAGTTTACCAAAGTGTTATAGTAAAATAATACTGACTCCTAACCCCTTGCCAAACGATAAAAGGACTGAGAAATATAGTAGCTCAGACTTCCCTCTTCCCTGTTTAGGTATTTCTGTTTAATGTTTTATGTCAATCATTATTAATTCCACAATGTAGATACTTCATGTATTTGTAGACACTATATAAATGTATATTTATGTGTATGTGTGTCTGTGTATGTGTCTATGTATAGCTGTGTGTATACACACCCAACAATTCAGAAAGAGGGAGAGAGAAAGATAGAGACAGTACTTGGATTAACCTACATTTCTGCCATTTACTCTGTTCACCATTATTTCTCATATTTCAGACCATCCTTCTAGACATGTTTCCTTCTTGAAATATGTCATATTGGAGATCCTTTAGAGTGAATCTCTTGGTGTTAAAATGTCTCAGTTGTTTGCTTATCTGTTTTCTTTGTATTAGATTTGATTTTCCTTTCCCTAGTGCAGTGGTTCTTAACCTGGGTTCTATCGAACCCTAGGGGTTCGATGAGTCGGTCTCAAGGGTTTGGAGAAGCCTCTGCCGTGGAGGTAAAGACACACTTGTGTAAAGTTGTGATGACACGCCCCGCTTGGCCATCACTTGCTGCAGAGGATCACATTACATTGCTTGGCCAACCAATGCTGCGGGGAATTTAGTGTGTGCAGTAGTCAACGGCTGTCGTAGTTGTACGTCGTGTGGTTTCTTTCTTAATATTTTAATCCATAGTAAATATGTCGAGCAAAAAAAAGAAAGTGGTCAGACGAATATGTACAACATGGATTCACATGTATCACGGAACGGGATGGGAGTCAGCGTCCTATCTGCATGATATGCAATGCCAAGTTGAGCAAATCTAGTCTCGCACCGGCAAAACTAAATTTGGAAAAGAAAATCGTATTTTATTTATCACTAAAGAAGGGTTCGGTGAATGTGCATATGAAACTGGTGGGTTCAGTACCTCTTAAAAGGTTAAGAACCATTGCCCTAGTGATTAGTGATCTTGAGCATCTTTTCATGGTCTTAATGTCCAGTCATATAATTTCTTTGAAGAAAACTTTAATCAAAATCCTTTGCTCATTAGAATTGGTTGTTTGTTTTTCTATTGTTAAGTTTTAGGAGTTCTCTATATATTCTTGAGTGATAATTTTGCTGAATGTAAAATTCTAGTCTGACATTTTCACAGAGTTTAAAAATATTATTCCACTGTGTCCTGACTTCCGTTGTAGTTGTCAAGTGGCTTTGTGTTGTCTTGTCATTCTTTCAATCATCATCTCTAGATAATTTTGAGGTTTCATTTCCTTAGTGCGTAATGTACCACAGATTCACTATGATATTTCCAGTTGTGAAAAATTGTTTTAAGTGAGAGGAAGGAAGATAGAGAGGCAGACTCTCAAATGCATCTGACTGAGATCCACCCAGCGATCCCAGTCCAGGGCCTACACTTGGACAAACTGAGCTATCCTCAGTGCTCAGGACCAATGCTCAAACCAATCTAGCCACTGGCTGTGAGAGACAAAGAGAGAGAGAAGGGGGAGAAGGAGGGGAAGAGAAACAGATGGTCACTTCTCATGTGTGCCCTGACCAGGGATTGAACCTGGGACATCCACACGTTGAGTCGACACTCTATCCACTGAGTCAACTGGCCAGCTCCTGAAATCTTGGTACTTATCCTGCTTAGGGTATATTGGATAGATGGAATCATGTTTGTCATCAATTCTGGAAAACTTTGAGCCATTTTCTCTTTAAATACTGCCTTTTCTTCAGTGTCTCCATTTTTTCTTTTAAATTCTAGGGTTCTAAGATGACATATATCAGGCTTTCTTTACTCTAGCCTCCATATCTTTTAATCTTTCTTTTATAATTTCCATTATCTGCATCTCTTTTTGACAGCATCCAGTATTAGATATAGCAAATATATATTTGCTTCCATTCCACTTTACTAATCTTCACTTTAAACATGTCTAATCAACTTGTTTCCCATTCACTTACTTTCTGATTTCAATAGACAGGAAGAGAAAGAGATGAGAAGCATCAACTCATAGTTGCAGCACATTAGTTGTTCATTGATTGTTTCTCATATGTGCCTTGACTGAGGATGGGGAGCTTCAGCTGAGCCAGTGACCCCTTCCTCAAGCCAGTGACCTTTGGGCTCAAGCCAGTGACCTTAGGCTTCTAGCCAGAGATGTCTGGGCTCAAGCCAGCGACCATGGGGTCATGTCTATGATCCCACACTCAAGCTGTGACCCTGCACTCAAGCTGGTGAGCCTGTGCTCAAGCCAGCAACTGGGGTCTCGAACTGAGTCCTCAGCATCCCAGGTTGACACTCTATCCACTGCACCACCACCACCTGGTCAGACAGATATACTTTTTGTTTCTAGAAGCACCAGTTAATTTTTTTCTTTTATTCCTGGTAATTTCCTTTCCACAGGCTCAGGTCTCAGGCCTCTGATTGCGGCCATCATTGTGTACATAAAACTAAATACCTCAGAGGTAGCTCTTCTCTGTTGCATCTGACAGTTCCAACCTCTACACCCCTTGAGGGCCCAAGTCTATTTTTCCTGTTGATGACCATGCATTGTACTTTACCTTCTTATGGGTTTGGTTATCTGCACCTAGGAGGTCAAGTTTGACTTTAATGCCCATCCCTCACCCCCCACTGATCCAGGTTCTCCTCAGAATCCCTGCTGCTCTAGTGGACCCCATGAATCAGGTGTTGGCTCCTTGGTTCCTGAAAGCCTGAGGCTCCATGATTCTTGCCCAGGATACTGGAATCTTGGCTAAGAAAGGCCCAACCTCACTTTCCTGGGAAAAGCTCCAGTTTATCTGCTTATTTACTTTCATTTTACAATGTGTGTGGTGGGTGGAGAGAGTCTCTGCAGGTTTTCTTGTGATACTAAGTAAGCCTCAAAGATTGTTTCCTATCTGGTGTCTAGTTATGGAATGAAAGTGAATGTATGCAGTGGCACTGAAATGTACACGTAAAAATAGCTAAATAGTAACTTTTGTTATGTATTTTATTACAACAAAACAACAAAATAATCCCAGCATTAAAAGAAAAGTTGCAGCTAGTTCATATATAGTTTGGCTTACATTATTATTTTATTTCATTTAGAAATATTATTGTCTTATTGCTTATCTGTAACACAGGCCATGGCATTACAGTTTTTGCCTTGTAATTTTATCAGTAATAACTATGCATAGAGTACTGGCAAGGGCTTCTAGAAAAATTATTTTGATTAAGGAGAGTTGTAGAAGAAAAAGTAGTAGATATATTTTATTAAGAGTCTATAGAACCTGACCAGGTGGTGGCGCAGTGGATAGAGCGTTAAACTGGGATGCGGAAGACCCAGGTTCGAGACCCCGAGCTCACCAGCTTGAGTGTGGGCCCATCTGGCTTGAGCAAGGCTCGTCAGCTTGGACCCAAGGTCGCTGACTCCAGCAAGGGGTTGCTCGGTCTGCTGAAGGCCCACGGTCAAGGCACATGTGAGAAAGCAATCAATGAACAACTATGGTGTCGCAACGGCAACAAGAAACTAATGATTGATGCTTCTCACCTCTCTCCCTTCTTGTCTGTCTGTCCCTATCTATCCCTCTCTCTGACTCTCTCTCTGTCCTTGGGGAAAAAAGAATAGAAAAAAAGAAATAGAAAAAAAAATAAGAGTCTATAGAAAGCCTGACCATTTGGTGGCGCAGTGGATAGAGCGTCGGACTGGGATGAGGAAGACCCAGGTTCGAGACCCCGAGCTCGCCAGCTTGAGCGTGGGCCCATCCGGCTTGAACAAAAGCTCGCCAGCTTGGACCCAAGGTCGCTGGCTCCAGCAAGGGGTTGCTCGGTCTGCTGAAGGCCCGCGGTCAAGGCACACGTGAGAAAGCAATCAATGAACAACTAAGGTGTTGCAGCTCCAATGAAAAACTAATGATTGATGCTTCTCACCTCTCCATTCCTATCTGTCTGTCCCTGTCTATCCCTCTCTCTGACTCTCTCTCTGTCCCTGTTAAAAAAAATAAAGAGTCTATAGAAAAAAACAGTGTTTCTCACTTTAGAAGAAAATAAATTATAGATACAGTGGGAAGGTACCTAAAGTACTTAAAGTCAACTATCCCACTTCCAGGAATATATCATAAGAATCCCAAAACACCAATTCAAAAGAATATATGCACCTTTATGTTCACTGCAGTATTATGTACAATAGCCAAGATCTGGAAACAGCCAAATGTCTGTCAGCAGACAAGTGGATACAAAATCTGTGGTACATTTACACAATGGAATACTATGCAGTCATAAAAAGAAGGAAATCTTACCTTTTGCAACAACATGGGTGGACCTGGAGATTATTATGCTAAGTAAAATAAGCCAGGCAGAAAAAGACAAATACCATATGATTTCCTTTATACCAGGAATCTAATGAACACAATAAACTGAGAAACAAAATAGCAACAGAGGCATGAACACAGGGGACAGATGGACAGTTATCAGAAGGAAGGGGGAAAAGGGGACTAGATCAAAGAAAGTGAAGGGATTAATAAAAAAACACATACGGTATACATAACACATGATACAGACAACAGAGTGGCAATGGCCAGAGGGAAAAGGGGGGTTGAGGTAGGGGGAAAATGGCAAATGGGGGGACATGGGGTCAGAAAGGGACTTTGCTCGGGGTGGGGAAGAGACATGATGCAGTGTGTAAATTGTGTTATATTGAGTTGTATACTTCACACTTGGTGAAGTAAATCAACCCAATAAATTAAAAAAATAAATAATTATTTTAAAGTTGAAGCAGAAACTAAAATAACAACAACAACCAGCAAGTAATAGTGTAGTAGAAAAAATAAACCCATTAGTGGCTGTATTTGAATCCCAGCTCCATGACTTACTAGCTATGCTCCTTAGAAAAGTGACTTAAATTTTCTATGTCTCCATTATTTCATGTGTAGCTGAGTTGGAGAGTGGTGAGCTAGGACATGTCTGAGCCATGAACAATGAGCCATAATACAAGTGATAATCTTTAACATTTAGTTCAGAAGCAAGATGTTAAATCCGGAGAAACGCCAAAACCATGAATGAAAGACTCCTGCAGTTATATGGAGTCAGGATAGGAAGGAACACTACTGAACACTGAATCAGAGTGGAGAAGAGTACCATCAAAGCTCCACTCCCCCATAAGGAGGGCTTCACAGTGATGTCTGTGAAGCCCAAGATAGAGAGGTCACCAAACAAAAGCACCTGGGTTCTCACTGTGAACATGTGTAAGAGTCAGGCGGACCTCAGTAAGTGACTGCAACCTCCTTCAGAGCCTGTACAGCCCGGTCTGTGCACCCAGTCGGGTGTGGGAGGGCCACTTACCCCCACGAGGTCTGCTAGGTAAAGCCTCTATAATTCAATTTGATCCTAAAGCTCACATGTAGGTTTCTGGGCAAAAAAAACCCCAGACTTCTCACCAGGGAAAAGAAAAATAACCCATTCCTCCCTCTATGTGGGGGGAATAGAAATATGGTGGCCAAATTCTCTCACCAGAGTGGTGGAGTCAAGTGAAATTTGGTATAGTGTGTGACCTGGCCAAATCGATGGTTTCTCCAGCCCCAGATACAAGGAGCCCCACCAGTCACCCACTTGCCTGGGTTTAAGTTGGCTTTCCTCGAAGTGAGGGCTTCATTGGTGTTTGGTCTGTTTCCTTTAGGCAAACGAAGCAGATGCTGTGACACTGGATGGAGGTTTGGTGTTTGAGGCAGGCCTGGCTCCTTACAACCTGAAACCTGTAGTGGCGGAGATCTATGGGTCAAAGGAAAGTAAGTTCTCCCTGGGGACCCAGGAGAGAGTTTGTGACTGCTGTTCCCTCCTGATAGATGCTTGTTCTCTCCTGGTAGAGCCTTGTCTTGTTTAGGCAGGTAATGGAGGAGCGAGTGGGCACTGATGGGCCCTCTTGGCCACCACAGGCACAACTCAAGGCCTCTGTGCTCTGGGCTGGTTATGCAGACTGACCCAAACCAGTAGGGTTTAGAGCTGTATATAGACTTCTTCGAGAACCACGGATGCCTGATTCAGAGGAGAGACCACACTGGAGCACACAGTCAGAGCTTCAACAGCCTGTGTCTTTTCTGAGAGTAACCTGACTATCCCTGGGCCTATGTCCCTGCATCCCAGGAAATACTTAGAGGGAGTCAGGACTGTGGTTTCCATGCCACAACTCCAGTTTCCTGGTAGGCTTGGGTTGGTAGGTATAGGCAGAGAACCTGCAGGACCAAGAAGGAAAAATATTTTGGGGCACATGTGCATGTGGCCTCTTGCCTGTGTTGGCCTGGAGGATTATTATCACAAATGTCCCCTCTGTGGTCCTTTCCTTTCCTGAAAGCCTAGGAAAGTTATTCTGATTGCTCCTTCTTTACAACCCAACCCAACATAAGCATGGCTTGTGGGTTCCCCTTCCCTAGTCAGGAGTCCAGCAGTGATGAACGATGTTTCCCTGAGGCCCACGTTGTGGGTCTTCCATTCACACTAGTGCTTTGCAGATCCACAAACCAACTATTATGCTGTGGCCGTGGTGAAGAAGGGCAGTGGCTTCCAGCTGAACCAGCTCCAAGGCAAGAAGACCTGTCACACAGGCCTTGGCAGGTCCGCTGGGTGGAACATCCCCATGGGTCTACTCTATTGGCAACTGCCTGAGCCACGGGATTCTCTTCAGAAAGGTAAGCAGGAGGATGAGTGCCCTTAGGCAGATGTCTGTTTTTTAGATGCCCACACAGGCCATCTTGAGGTCATTCAGACACAATCAGGTGGTCAAGTGTGATGACTCTTGGGGTGGAGGTGGGAGGACCAGTTTTAAACAGCAGCTCTTGGCAGGTGTCAGCTGAGTCTTTTCTTCTCTGAGCCCCCGACACCCCAGCAGAGGCTGCCTGGAGGAGTCCGGGGGAAGGGTATCAGGTTCAACAGAGGGTTCAGGCAGGACCAAGGTTGCTGGGCCCCATTGTTCACTTCCCTGGGGTGCTTTCTTTTCTTTGGCTCATGTGTTTCCCATTCTGCTAAAGCTTTCTCTGGTGGCCATCTGCTGGCCATAGCTTGGCATGCACCTGTCCAGGTAAGTCTGTCATCTTCTGGGCATGGCTTCCAGGAGAGATCTTTCTCTGAGCTGTTCCAATCTGACAAGGCAGGGAAACTGTGACCTGAGACAGGATGTGGTAGGTGGCAGGCACAGTCCTCGTTCTTGGGGAGAGTGAGGAAAGTGGTGAGATGACAGGGGTTAACTCATCCCTTTTTGGAAACTCTGATCTTAAAGAGTGAACACAGAGAAGGGCCAGCTGGGCCTGGTGTGCTGGTTTTGTTCTGGTCACTCTCTGTTCACTCAGGAGCCTGGGCTGGGGGCTGTAATTGTTTCCGGCCAGGATGGCTCATGCCCATGTCCACATCTCTGTGTTGAGCAGCAGCGGCCAATTTCTTCGCGGGCAGCTGTGTCCCCTGTGCGGATCGGACAGCCTTCCCCAAACTGTGTCAACTGTGTGCTGGGAAAGGGACAGACAAGTGTGCCTGCTCCAACCATGAACCGTACTTTGGCTACTCAGGTGCTTTCAAGTGAGTGAGACTGGCTGCTGTTCCATGTTCAGTGTCCTCAGGCTGGGAAACCCTCTCTGGCCCATAGCTGAGCACAGCCTGCAACAATAGTGTTCAGGAAATCTAATCCCCTCACAGCGACTCAGTGATCCAGCTGGACTCCCCAGGCCAGGCCAGTGCTAGCTCCTTTCATGTGACATCAATAAAGAAGCCCCTTCCCTGGCCCTGGCCCTGGCCCTGGCCGGTTGGCTCAGCGGTAGAGCATCAGCCCGGCGTATAGAAGTCCTGGGTTTGATTCCCGGCTAGGGCACACAGGAGAAGCACCCATCTGCTTCTCCACCCTTCCCCCTCTCCTTTCTCTCTATCTCTCTCTTCCCCTCCCGCAGCCAAGGCTCCATTGGAGCAAAGTTGGCCCAGGCACTAAGGATGGCTCCTTGGCCTTTGCCTCGGTGCTAGAATGACTCCAGTTGCAACAGAACAACACCCCAGATGGGCAGAGCATCGCCCCCTGGTGGGCTTATTGGGTGAATTCCTGCCAGGCGCATGCGGAAATCTCTGCCTCCCACTTCTCACTTCAGAAAAATACAATAAATAAATAAAAGGCACCCCTTTTCTGGGGATGCTTCTGTCTCCCCAGAGCTCCCTTGAATTTGGCCTGTGTGTCCTGTCACTGGAGTGGGCCGAGCCTGAGGGAACAGGCACATCCCTAGAGTCTAGGCCATCCTTTAGTTGACTGGCCCTCTGTTTTCTGTTGCAGCGTGTCACTGGCTCAATGTATTGGCCTGTCCTTCTTCCCTTCATGGCCTCTGTGCAGGCAGCTCACATGGCTCATTTCTTGCTTCTTCTTTTCCCTTGGATATATCCTAAAGTTTTATAGCCAGCTAAGGGTACTTTTTTTTTTTTTCCTTCAGGAGATATTGTGTCTTTATTCTCCATTTCAGAAGTTTGAAAACTTTTCTCTGTACTACATCTTCAACGCCTTTTTGCTGCTTTGGGGCACATGGTGAGGGACCTCTAGCTCTTGTGAGCTCACCCCTCCCACATCGGTGGTACCCTAGATATCAGCGTCCACAGTGCTTCCTCTGCTGTGGGTTTGCAGAGGCCTTCACCGGCCTCTCCCCTTGTCCCTCGGCTAGCCGGTGTGATCAGACCCTCGAGCTCCAGGAGAGGAGCCTGTTTTGCAGAAACCCTCCTAATGTATTTTTTTTCCACAGGTGTCTGATGGAGGATGTTGGGGAAGTGGCCTTTGTCAAGCACCTGACAGTATTCGGTAAGTGACAGAAGAAATATTTGCTGATCCCCTCCAAGCAGTGGGCTTTCTCTTTTACCTGCCTCCCTTTTCATGCTCAGTAGTCAGACACGAGCACAGTGTGAGCCTCCTTTATCACTGCTTGGGTTTCTACCTGTGCCTGTGGGGGCCCCGCCTGGACTGCTGGGCCTCTTTCCATCCTTCAATCTCCTGGATACAGGGTCCCTTCTGTTAGATTTTGCCATAGCAAAGGACTGGGTGCAGGTCCGGCCAACTTTGGCCATCTAAGACCAATTGTCAGGTACGGGGTAGTCACCCCTGCCCTGGGTATTAGAAGCTCCCTTGCCTCTAATTGGTTGTGAGATCTTGAACAAGTCCATTTCTTTATATTCTTTGGCCCTTGGTGTTTGCTTCCAGCTTCTCAGCTTACAGATTTTATGACACAATGGGATAGCAAGGGAGGGGGAGGGGATGACAGCGCATGGCTTTGCCTGCAGTAGGTTCATCTAGGCTTTCCTTCCCCAGAGAACCTTGCCTCCCAGGCTGACCGGGACCAGTATGAGCTGCTCTGCAGGGACAACACCCGGAAGCCAGTGGACAAATTTGAGGAGTGCCACCTGGCCAGCGTCCCTTCCCATGCCGTTGTGGCCCGAAGTGTAGATGGCAAGGAGGACTTGATCTGGGAACTTCTCAACAAGGCCCAGGTACCAAATCCACTGTCCTCCTTCCTGCTTGGTGGTCCTTGCTTGGGTTTGGGGCATTTTCTTTCATTCCCTTATTGGCACTGTAGAACCTTCTGTTTTTAGGACACAGTGAGGATTATGCCACACATCGTCCACTTATCTAAAAGTGCTTCTTAGAGTGGCACAGAACCTAGTCCTGTATTACCGTCTGCCAGACCCCTACATTTTAGACCACTGACATGAAGATGCTCATTACTGCTCTATTCCATTTCTTTCCCTCCAAATCAGGCCTTCTAGGACAAGGGCACACACGCCTTTCCCCCATGAGGCCTTCCGTGACCTCCCCAGAAGAAATGATCTCTTTCCTGACTGCAAAGGAGCTGCATGACCAACAAGCTTTACATCACTAGAGCAGAATGCCCGAAATGAGCCAACTATCTATCCTTCAGCTCTCCTGTCCGTCTATCTAGAGTTTCAGTGGTGACCACACCGTGTCAGCATCTGACAGAGATACTTTTCATGCAGTCAGTGAGCTATCAACACTGCCAGGAAGACAGGCACAAAAACACATCCGGAAACAGGGTGTGGCATATCCCCCAGTGGGCTGTGAGTGGAAAAGGTGATGGGTAGAAAAGAGAAGGCCTGATTGCCCTCTTTCCTGGCATCTTGAAAATTTCATGGTTTAATTTAGTTTACTGGGGTGTTTTTTTCTCTTCAGTCCCATTTCACAACCTAATTTGTCACTGTAGCCTTTCACTGGTGTTTTATTCTCAACAGGAACATTATGGGCGAGGTACATCTAATGAGTTCCAGCTCTTCAGCTCCACTCATGGGAAGGATCTTCTGTTTAAGGACTCTGCCCAAGGGTTTTTAAAGATTCCCTCTAGGATGGACTCCTGGATGTACCTTGGATATGAGTATGTCACTGCTCTTCAGAATCTTAGGGAGGAGACACGTAAGTATTTGGGGAGGATCATGTGACCTTAGGAGCTTGGAAACCTGATGAGGGCAGGGACCAGTGATAGAGTCTGTCCAGGTACTGAACCCATCTGTCCTGATGTTCCTGTATCTGCCCTACCTGTTAGACAGATGCTAAATGGTATTCTTCATCATGAGACAGGCCTGCACCTCACAAAAGGGCATTATAGGAAATTCATGCTAAAAATGATATTATTTCCTTTGTATAAATTAGGGTCACCCCAACCCCTTTGTGAAACCAATTAGCCTGGCACAAAGTAGGTCAAAGAAAAGGAAAGTACTTGAATATCAGCAACCAGTACTATGGTCATGTGGCCTACTGAAGCTGGAGCTCTAGACAGGTCCATCCTGTTCCTGAATTTCCTTGGGTCACTGGAGGTTTGTTTGATTATTCATTCATTCAACAGATTTATTGATTATCTGGTCAAAAATTGTGTTAAGTGCTGGGTATATAATGTTGAAACAAACATATATGAGATTCTGCTATCATGAATCTTTCTCACCAGTGGAAAAAACAAATATTCAATGAATAGTCATTCTATTGAATGATCAATTAAAAAGGAGAGATTTACTCAGAAGAAGGAAAAACACAGAACAAAAGATCATGGCCTTATGATCTCATGAAAACAAAAACAGGTCATGGATTTAAGTGACCCTTGAGCTGAGTCTGATAGTTAAGTAGGTATCCATTTATTCAGCAGACATTTATTGCACTGACCACAAGCCAGGCACTGTCCTGAACAAGGAGGGTGCTGTGGAGAAAAAGACAGGCAAGGCCCTTGCCTGACTGAGCCTATCTTCTCCTACATAAGTACAGAACAGACAATAACCAGGTCAACACTTTACCCACTGACCACCACAGGTCAGGCAACAGAAAATAAACAATGAACAAATAAATATGAACAGCTCAAGTGGTTAAGTTACTTCAGTAAGAAGAGGAAAAAAAGAAAACTAGCCTGAAGTGCTAGAGTGCTCGGTGGTTGGTAGGATGGTTGGCTTCTCAGAAGAAGTAATTTTAAGCTAAATCTAAATGATAGGACATCAACCAGGAGATTGTTATTGTCTTTGCTTTCTAAGATGATTAATTCCTTGAATGGGATCTATTTGGGCAAATCCCAGCATTTTCATGAAGACAGTACCATTGATAACCAGCAGGCAGCTTCTGGCGCCTCAGCTGAACTCCTTCTATTCTTTCTTATGCTCTAGGACCGGACACTTCAAAGGATGAATGCAAGCGTGTGAAGTGGTGTGCCATAGGCCACCACGAGAGGGCCAAGTGCGATGAGTGGAGTGTGAACAGTGAAGGGAAAATAGAGTGTGAATCAGCAGAGAACACTGAAGACTGCATTGCCAAGATCATGGTACGTCACTCCTGACTCCTTAGGGCAGTGCCTCTGCTGCTGTTGCCTGCCTATCCCTAAGGCTGAGCAAGCATTCCTGGGAATGACAGGAAAACCCAGGAATAATCAGATATGTAGGCAAGCAACTCACTGGGCAAAATGAGTTAGGAACCTTGCCCTCACTCTGGGGGCCCAGCCCCACAGGAGCTTCAGTACTTCTGAATTTGTGGGTCTGATGGGCTCCACTCATCTGTCTTACCAAGAAGAATTCCTGGTGTCAGAGAGGTGTTGTGGGAATGTCTCTGGGACAGTGTGTCCTATTAGAGGACAGGCGGGCTGAATGTGTGTCTTTGTTCCTGAAGAAACTGAGTGAGGCACTCAGAATCATCAGTTCATAATGGTTTGGGTAAAAATGAGAGTATATTTTACTTTTTATGGCTGATCTTTTGGGTGTCCAGAACTAGCAATAGCTGTCTCCTTGGTCCTTCCTGATCTGTGCTGGAAAGGTTGCTTCAAGGAAACATCTGGAAGGGCAGATAGTACAGGAAATGGTCTCTTTTCATCTGCTGTCATGTACTGTGTCTTTGCAGAAAGGGGAAGCTGATGCCATGAGCTTGGATGGAGGCTACATGTACATCGCGGGCAAGTGTGGTCTGGTGCCTGTCGTGGCAGAGAACTACAGTAAGTAGAGGGGGTGCCTTTCAGTGTTTTATTTCCTCTAGGCCATAAAGAAAGGAGATGGGGAAAACAGCCTGATTCATACCATATTAGCCATTAAACTCTTGCTTACTGAGCACCTCCTATTTCCCTGGCTCTGGGTTCCGTTATCTCTAATCCCCACAGTTAGTTGAAGGATAAATCTCCTTCATACTATCCACCAGGGAAAATGGGGGCTTTGCACTGAGAAGTTCCAGCTAAAGAGACACCAATGCACAGGCCAGTTGTGATTTTCAGCTGCCATCCCTGGCAGCTCTTCTTGCTTGCAAAACTCACACTTCTTCTATTGCCCTGGTGCAGAGATTCAAGGAGAGTTGGCAAGGAGCACTGTGGCCACAGGACAGACAGAGCAGGAAGTCTGAAATTAATAATTTTGGGTTAAATTCCATAGGCCAGTGATTTAAAGTGAATTTGCACAATCAAGAGAGTCTGGGCTTTTTGGGAATTGGTGTTATGTAGTTTCTCTGGCTCTCTTTATTCTGATCTGCAACATGGGAAAGGCATGATTTCCAATCTAGAAATGAGTATTTAATTACTCTTTCATTTTCTCTTCTCCAGAAACTGTTGGAGAGAATTGTGAAAACACTCAGGAAAAAGGTGAGTTGGGATTGGTAACCTCATGAGTTTAAGATAAATCCCATTGCTTTTGGGAAAGGGGAAAGGTAAGTTTAAATTCAAATTAAAAGTAGGTGGAAGAAATCAATTTTGGAATGCAAAAGAATCATGGAAAGATAGTAACTGGTAATGATAGTTACTCTTTCACACTTGCCATGACTTGCACAAAGGATTTCTCATTTAATCCTGTAAGTTAGGTCTTGTCATCTTCTAAGGATGCAGAAGAGGACCAATGGCTGAGCTTATAAGTTGTTTAGGCTTCTATATCCAGTAAGCAAATCCACACCATCCTCACCACTCTTGACTGTGTTGCATTACATTAGGCCTGCACAGTTTCAGATGAGAGTTAGCACCAGCCAAGGAGCCTTGCATATTTGTGTCTGGCAGGGCTGAGGAGAGAGGCACACACAGACAGATATCTAGAAGCATGCAATTAATTACCCAGTCTCTCAGCCAGGGCTGGGCTCAGCAACCCAGGCTAACCTGACTCTTCCCAGAGGTCTAGTTGTGTGGGTCTGAAAAGATGGGGTGGGAGCAAGTCAAGAAGTCTTACAGCACAGTGAGCATGGGGTCCCTGCACTCAGGCCTCTCAGATCATTTTCCAGCTATTAGTGTGAAAATCTGTCCTTGTGACTTCCCCTTATTACAACCTCCCAGCCTTTCCCAATAATTCTAGGAACCAAGCTCAGAAGCATAATACAGAAAGGTCTATTCTTCCCCTCCCCCACCCCTTTTTTTAAGTGAGAGGAGAGTAGATAGACTCCCACATGCACTCCAACCAGGATTCACCAGGCAACCCCCATCTGAGGCCAATGCTCAAATCATCTGAGCTATTTATCCTCAATGCCGGGGGCCAATGCTTGAACCAATTGAGCCACTGGCTTCGAGAGGGGAAGAGAGAGAAAAGGAGAAGAGCGAGGGGAAGAGAAGCAGATGGTCACTTCTCATATGTGCCCTGACTGGGGATTGAAGCCAGGATGTCCACACTCCAGGTTGATGCTCTATCCACTGAGCAAACTGGATAGGGCAGAAAGGCCTATTCTTATTTCATGGATAATAAGACTTCTCAGTTTTCTGTTGTAAACAATTTGCAAGGTTAAATTAGAAAGTTGAAATCACAGTTGATGTTCCATTTCCAATTTTAAGGACCAGCAACTATTTGCTGCTAAAGATGGCAGCTGACTTGATTCTGACAGTTTTCACTTCACATATTTATTTTGGTGCAAATATTCTCCTTATCACAAAATATCTGACCAGAATATTCCCTGCAGTTTATTGGCCATATACTAATCTTCCCTAATAATTGTTAGTGTATACAATGTTAGAGTTTCATGTACTCTTCTGTACTCATTCCTCTGATATTCCACAGTGGAGGGTGAGGTGCTGATGTATAACTTTAGTAACTTTGTACACTTGGGAAGGGTCATACACCAGTCATTGCTCTAATGATAACATATTCTTGTCCTTGCGTGGTTGGCTCAGTGGTAGAATTTCGGCTCAGCACGTGGAATTCCCAGGTTTGATTCCTGGTCAGAGCACACAGGAAAAGTGATGATCTGCTTCTCCACCTCTCCCTATTCTTTTCCCCTCGCACAGCCATGGCTCGAATAAGCAAGTTGGCCCTGGGCACTGAGGATGGCTCTATGGCCTCACCTCAGGTGCTAAAATAGCTCGATTGCTGAGTAATGGAACAGCGGCCTCAAATGCACAGAACATCAACCCCAGATGGGAGTTGCTGGGTAGATCCTGGTCGGAGTACATGCAGGAGTCTGTTTCTCCACCTCCCTGCCTCTTTCTTGATTAAAAAATATATATATTCTTACTATCATTAGTTTGATTTTTTCAGTTCAAATTAATTTCCACCTAACAGAGTGACTTCTACTCCACCTCATGCAGTTATTGGGAAGGGCCCCTTAAAAGACAGAAGGAATGATTCAGAATAATTTTGCTTCCATAGGGAGATGGCAGGCTTTGACTTCAGACAGATACTCTAGAGGGCCTAGAGGTGTTAATACATCCTTGTGTGGTGTCCTTCTTGTAGGGTATCTTGCTGTGGCTGTGGTTAAGTCATCAGCACCAGATGACCTCACCTGGAACACTCTAGAAGGGAAGAAGTCCTGTCACACTGCAGTAGATAGAACCGCTGGCTGGAATATCCCCATGGGTCTGCTCTACAACAGGATCAACCACTGTGAATTTGGTGAGTGAATACTGGGAGGTTACTGTAGTCAGGGTAGGCCAGAAAGAGGTAGGTACAATGCTATGGTACAAAATGCGGTTGTGGCCCTGGTTCTATAGTAGTTAAAATTTGATTAAAGTGAACCCAAGGAAATACCTAAAAGGATGGTAGGGCTAGGAAGACAAATCAGAATGGTTGTTTTCCCTTGCACATTATGGCTTACCTTTCTGTCTCATGGAAAAGAGGGGAGGTGAGCAGTCTATGCTGATATGATCATTAGAAACCCAGGCTCCTCCTCTCTTCCTGCTTCACCATTCTGAGTATGAAGCTTTCATATTCAAGGTCACCCATAATTGCTATCACATCCACAATCCAGGAAGCCTCAAGGAACAAGGAATAAGGGGAACTTAAAGTGTATGCCACCTTTTATTAACTTAATCAAGAAGCCATCCAGGAAATCTAACTCAACTGATGTAACCCTTTAAAAAAGTTATGAACCAGATGAGTCTTGTGTGTGTGGATGGGAGATGAGATCACATTTATGCACTCGGGTTGTTCTATGACACCAATTTGAAAGGAAGCAAAGAGTGGCTAGGGTGACGTTCAGAAGTTTTGGCTCCCAACTAGCTGGGCACTACCTCTGCTCTCCTGAGTCTCCTGTAAGTTTTATAGGCACGGGAGAGCAGCCGAGCTGTGACTAAAATTCCCCAGCCCCTTTATGAGCTTGGAGTCCTAAGTTCTAATTAAAGCCTCTTCTAATAAATGGCAGAGGAAAGAAAACATCCAAAAATAGGTGGCACCAGTTCAGGGAGTGAGACCTTCAATTTTAGATAAGTGATGACACTCTCAGGGTGCCCATGGAATTCACTCCATCTGAATTGCAATGGTCCCAAATTTATATTCCTAGTCTTAATTAAGTTTCCTTTTAAAGCCTACATTCTGAGTTGGTGGCAGGTCACAGAATAAATGAGCATGTTCTACTTGCCTTGGGTCATACACATCTGTTATGTGTTAGATGAAGGCCATTCATATTGACTTAGGAAAAGCTGACATCCTCTTGTCCTTGCGCACAGATAAATTTTTCAGTCAAAGCTGTGCTCCTGGGTACGAGAAAAGTTCCAATCTCTGTGCGCTATGTATTGGCTCAGCAAGTGGTCCAGGAAAGGAGTGTGAAGCCAACAACAATGAGAGATACTATGGCTACACAGGGGCTTTCAGGTAAGTCTTATTATAACTTTTATACGAATACAATACTACCCCCAGCTGACAAGATTCCTTTTCAGGAACTAAAATGAGTTTCTTATGGTTCTAGCATATTAGTCCTGCATGTATCAGGGTGCCACATTCAGCAACCATATGTAGAACCCTGTGTGAAAGGGCATCCAGGCCATTCCAGAGTACTGTGTCTAGACCTGGCTGTCACAGACAGCAAATATTGACACTATGGTGCAAATCAGAAGTTCTCAACAGGGGCCGCTTGCCCCCTGGAAACATTTGGCAGTGCCCAGAGATGTTTTTCATTATCCAAATGGTTGGGGTGAGATGGGGTGGGAAGGGGGTGCTGCTGGCATCTAATTGGTAGAGGCTGCTAAGCCTCCTGCATTCATAGGACAACACTCTACAACAGAGTTATCTGGTTCAAAATGTTACAAGCGCCCACGTGAGGGAACTCTACCGTAGCTGAACATAGGGGTGCTCCTCCATGCACCTCCGGGGAACCTACGGCCATACTCACCTGGAAATACACAAAAGCAAAGGACATGATTTCTACATTCCCAACTGCATTTCGATTTCATGGAATGTTTCTCATTTGTATAGAGGCACCTGTGCATCTTATGACTTTATAACTTTTAAACTATCCTTTCTGATTCAGGCCTGTGTTATTGCAGCTCATGAATCCATCAACTGTACAATGATGGTAGCATTGTGATTGAACTTCACAGTATTGAAGGAAAAAAACAAAGGGTATCCCAATTTATCAGTTAGAACCACCTTGTGAGTTAGAGTAAGTACAATTCACATCCTACACATTCTAATTTTACAAAGTAGACTATAAGAAATCACCTCACTGTAGCCTGACTGGTAGTGGAGCAGTGGATAGAACATTGACTTATGACATTGAGGTCCCAGGTTCAAAACCACAAGGTCGCTGGCTTGAGCACAGGCTCACCAGCTTGAGCATGGGGTTGCCAGCTTGAGCTTGAGATCATCAACATGATCCTATGGTTGCTGGCTTGAGCCCAAAGGTCACTGGCTTGAAGCCCAAGGTTGCTGGCTTGAGCCCAAGGTCGTGGGCTCAGCTAGAACCCCCACTTCTGTCAAGGTACGAATGAGATGCAATCAATGAACAACTAAAGTGCTGCAACTATGACTTGATACTTCTCATCTCTTTCCCTTTCTGTCTTTCTGTCTCTCTCGCTAAAAAAAAAAAAAAAAAATCACCTACCTGAAAAATGACTCTCTAATATCTGCTTTGATGCTAGAAAAATGATATAGTTCTCACTGTTGGAAAAACTGTGCCAGAGTTTAAGATTTAGTGTTTGGAACTGAGATTGTGTAGCTACACAGCAAATCGAAGGTTCTGTGTTTATTTTTTCATTACTTATGTTAGTAATATATGTACAATTAGTGATAATAGTAGATTAGTAATAGAAGGGAAATCAGATGGCCAGGCCGACATCTGTAAGGTGGCTCTCCTGAATGACAGATGTATCTCATTGACTTCCTCTCTTCTTTCTCCCTTTCTGGGTCTCTAGGTGTCTGGTTGAGAAAGGAGACGTGGCCTTTGTGAAAGACCAGACTGTCACACAAAACACAAATGGTATGTGCACATGCTTCTCTCTGTTCTTATAAATTAGGGTAACTGGGTCCCCCTGTGTTCAGGTGCCTTGGTGGAAGTGCTATGGACTCCGTCAGGCTCCAGAGTTCTGATTCTTAACCTTTTTGTTCAGTTAAGAGAGAAGTTTTCACCTGAGTAAGCAGAACGGTAAGGACTGTGAGATTTTTATGGCTCTGAATTCTTTCCAAGGGATCCTACCATGGGTGCAAGCATTATGCTGCCTGTCACCTAAATACTTCAGGGTGCATTTCTTAGAACAAGGACTTTCTCTTATATACCTAAATTATAATTACCAAGATCAGGATATCTATATTAACATGGATTTAATACTCATCACTTCCATAGTCGACATTCAAATTTCTGAGTCATTGCAAAAGGGTCCCTTATAATTGCTTCCTATATTTTCAGATCCAATATATATTCCATGTCCACTGAAAAAACCTAGAAACAGTGGCACACCAGTAGGAATGAGCACCAAGATCTAGAATTTTAGAACCACTTCCAATAAAAGGAACCAGGGTCCCTTAGAACAATAATGATTCTGGGGCTAGGCAGGAAATCTGTCAGGTGAGCTTGGAACATCACACAGAAGTGTTCAAAGTGATGGGACATGTGAAAACACACAGAAGCCATTTAGAAGGACCACTCACTGAAAAACATAAAATATTCTGAGCATTAAAAGAAATAAATAATAATGTAAAAGATAATAACCCATTGAATGAAATAAGAATACATGAGTTCATCTCAATTAAACAAATGAAGGTAAAAAGAGAGATCTTTCTTATTGTAAATGCTAACTAATAAATGTAGAAATAAAAGGTAAAAAACTGCCTGACCTGTGGTGGTGCAGTGGATAAAGCGTCGACCTGGGAACACTGAGGTTGCCAGTTCAAAACCCTGCACTGGTCTGGTCAAGGCACATATGGGAGTTGATGCTTCCAGCTCCTCCCTCCTTTCTCTCTTTCTCTCTCTCTCTCTCCTCTCCTCTCCTCTCCTCTTCTCTCTCTCTCTCTCTCATCTCCTCTCTAAAAAAAAAAAAATGAATAAATAAAAAGGTAAAAAACTATCACTTGACAACCAATATAGTAATACTTAATTTAATCAAGAGTAATTATTAGATACTAAAACTGGTGGGTCAATATTGGATGGCTAAGACATTAAAACACCAAACAAAGTTTTTAAAAAGGTGGTAAGAATGAGTCCTGCACCTGCCTGCTCTGTGTCACTGACAGCACCTACTACAGTCCAGGCAGCTACTCCTTCCCTTTCTTTCCTCCCGTTTCTTCACCCGACCTCTAATCTTTCCAGAAACTCATCTAGAATGAACTAGGGTGGCACCAACTCCTCCAAGAAGCCTTCCCTGATGGCACATGTACATCCACAACGGAATCCTGTGTCCATACTGCTAGTATTATTGAATTTATAGCATTCTATAATAAACTGTAGATACAGGAAACCTTTGAACTCTTTGATCCCCCTCCTTTTATCCCAACTCCAAGTATAGTATGTGGCATACAGAAATTGCTAAATTCTTACTTGAAGGAATATTGGTTTGGCTAATTTTTCTTTCTTTCCCCCAATTATTATTATCATTATTTAATTTACTGATTTTAGAGAGAGAGAAAGGAGGGGGAGAGAGAGAGAGAGAGAAACATTGATTTGTTGTTCCACTTACTTATGCATTCATTGCTTGATCCTTTTTTGTGACCTGGCTGGGGAATCGAACCCGTAAACATGGTATGTTGGGATGACACTCTAACCAACTGAGCTACCTGGCCAGGGTCCTCCTATTAGTTTTGCTTTTTTATTTAAGGGCTGTCCTATTTCCTGCTACCACGTGGTAGCCTAAGACTGGTTCTTGTCACTTCTTGAGTTCTTTTTGTACTTCTTTTTTTAGGATCTAACTTTATTTTTATTTTAATTTATTACTTAGAAATTAAATTTAATGGGGTGACACTGTACTCTGCTGAGTAAGACTCCCTTCTCTAGGCTTCAGGTCTCCACTATTTGCAACAGACTCCAAAAGCCTTACCTCCGGAGGAGAATTTAGAGGAGGTCTGACCTCCGATCTAACAGCTTCCCAGTATATCTATTTGCCACGTGGTCATTTTTATGTACAAAGTACACTAGTGCTGCCACCTCAACCTGTGTAAATTCAAACTCCTCATACTCTCTCAAAACCTAGTCCTCCTCCCACAGCCGCTGGCCCTATGGAGGACGTTACTAATGCCCTGCCAGTCCAGGCTGGATTAGTCTCTCAGTATGTTTTCTGTTCCTCCAGAATATGCCTTTACTAATTCTGTGGTATGTTGCACTAGAGGAATCAGCATACAAAAGCGTGTGGACTGTGTGAGCTAATTATTTAGATATGTCTGCATATTATATGTGTGTGTTGAAGACAAGACTCCAAGACATGCACCAATCTTGAAAGTGGTTGCTGTGGGTGTATAAGTGTTTCAAAATTTTCTTTCTTGAGCTCTGTAGCATTTTACAAATTACTTTTGAACAAAAACAAGGATTACTTTCATTGGAAAGAAAAAGTTTTATCATGCATTTCTAGATGCCCACTGCTATCCTCCAAACCCAGACTGAATCTCCTCCCCTCTCACTATCCTTAATTGTCCTATTTCAGGCTTTGGCTCACACATTAACACAGGCTTCCATTCATAAATCCTCGTAGACCCACTTTTCCTCCTGCCAAGTGCCACGCTCAAAGCCTTTAGTGCCTGGGTGTGCCTCACCTGTTCAACCCCACCGCCAAAGACTCTGTCCCAGTGGGGCCATTCTCCTTTCACCCATTAGGGACACCAGGTTCGCACCTGTCCCTGAGTCTTTCCAGTGCCCTCCATCCTTCCCCAGAGAAGCATTCCTCTCTCCTCCTCTCAATCCTACACACATTACAACACGCAGGTAAAACCCTGCCTCCTCCAGCTAGCTTCCCCTAATCAATGTCCTCTCACTGTGCTGGTTCTGAGCTCACACAGCATTTAGTGTGTTCCACAAATATAAAATGTTATTATATGTGCCCTGAATTTTTCCTTCTGGTATGTGTGCTATTTTCCCATAAAATCAGACCGTGTCTTGCAGAAAGCTAAGAACATAGTTTTAAATAAATGCTTAAATTACATGTAGAACAGATGGGTTTGGGGAGAACATGATGGATTTCATTTGGAAGGTGCTGAGTTAGAGGGACTGGTAAGAAAGGAAAGGATTAATGTTAGAAAGTAAGTGAAGAAATGTCCAGTTACTAGTTAGAGAGAGGCAGGCAATGGGAGTTTTCTATTAAAACCAAAAGTGTACATTTGGGGAGTGGAGGAAACCAGTATTATATAGATAAATAATATACAGTTTTATTAATAGTAAATTCATGTATTAGTTGCTTAATTAAATAAAGAAAATTAAATTAAGAAAAAATTGCAATACAGCATTTTAGAAGAGAAATAAAAACTGGGAAGACATATTTGAGAATTGCCTCTGGAGGAAGGAGCCAAAACCCTAAGAACGAGTGAGGTTTTCTTTCCCAGAGAGAATACAGGGAAGATGAAGCAAAGGGCTGAGAATAGGATTTGGACCTGTGTGCACAGGAGAAACGTGCTCATTTTCACGTAGAGTCAGTCGGAGCGAGTCAGACTTAAAACACTGCTGCCGTTTTCGAAAAGGCTTCTAGGGAAAGTTCTTTTGCTTGTTGGTACAAGAAGATACAGCACAGAGATCATCAACCAGCTGAGGGTCACATTCTTTCTACGCTGGAGCAATAGGTCCAAATGCTTTGGAATTTAGTAGAGATGAAGAACTTTTTTGAACAGCATCCAAAGAACATAGTCCACTCTTCCCTAGCTGGCGTGCGGCAGGTTGGAAGGGGTGGTCACTAGGAATTCTTGGTGAGTCTCTTCCTCTCCACATAACTAACTGTATACTTCAGTGGGCCACCGGATCCAGGCCCTCCACACACCAGTGGGTTGATTATATCCCCCAGAGAGGGTGTCTTGACAAAGCCATCAACTGTGGCTGACTGACCTTCTCTGTCTCCAGGAAAGAACACTGATGATTGGGCTAAGGGCCTAACAGAGGACAACTTCAGGTTGCTGTGCCCTGATGGCACCAGGAAGCCTGTGGACAAAGCTGAGGAGTGCCACTTAGCGCGAGCCCCAAATCATGGTGTGGTCTCAAGAGAAGATAAGGCAGCTTGCGTTAGGGACATATTACTTAAACAGCAGGTATGAACGAGCCGGGGCCTCCCAGCCTTTCTTTCTGGGTGGTGCATATTATTTGGGGGAGCTCACAGCTAAATGCAGCCCACATTCCAGCATTCTCTTTCTGGAAACTAGAACTGAGAGTGTATGGATTGTGGGACTGCATCTCCGGGTCACTGGAAATTGCCTTGCTCTGTGGTATCCTCATTTCCCACACATTTGCATTAGAAAACTAATTCTGTTTCCCAGACCTCCTTGACATAGGTCATGAAATGCAGATCTGTGTTTCCCCTGCTTAGATACACTGTGAACCACCCCAGCATCCAGAAAACCCAACACCCCTATCCTCACAGAGCATCTCCCTGGAAGGAATAACCCACCCAGGCCGGCCTTGGTGGGGAGAGGGGCTGTCTGAGGGTCCTAATTCTAACAACTCCTCTACCCATAAACACCACCTTCTCCTCAGCTATAGGTTCCTGACTATTGATCCACCATTAGTTGTTGTTTTTTAATTAAAATAATTTATCTTTGTGAGGCCTATTAAAGTAAATGATAATAATAATTCATATTTAATGAAGATTCTTCAGGTGTTAGGTGGAATGCTAAACTATTTGTAATTATTATTTCAGTTACAATCTTAGGAAGCCTGGAAAAATTAAGCCTAGAGCCCAAGATAGGATCAAAGATGTAGTTAAACATGAACTTGTAACAACTACCTGTACCACCCCCCACTGAGTGACTCATGTTTAACATCTTCTTTGATAATAACACTTGGAACAGTGTCTTCTCATTTCCTGGAAAGCGCCCCCAAGGCCATGGCCAAGGAAGTGGGGTAGAGAGATCAAAGAAATCAGGAGTGGGTGGATGGGTGGGAGGGACTTGAAAGAGGGGGAGGGGCCAGGAGGGACCCTACAGATGACTTTGGGACTTCATGAAAGCATGGAGCTGGGGCCAAAAAATGGGTGAACACCAGGTGAGAGAGGTGAGGAGATCCTAAGGCATCCTCTGTAGCTTCCCTTTCTTTCCAAAGCCAGCTCCCAGGTTTTAGCCTCCTCCATCCCATCCAAGTGTTCCTAGCTGCTTGCTGCCTCATGTCCTCATGTACTTTTTATTCATTTGACAGGAAAAATATGGGAAAAAGGGAACTGTCTGCTCCAGCGACTTTTGTCTGTTCCAATCTAAAACCAAGGACCTTCTGTTCAGGGATGATACAAAGTGTCTGGCCAAACTTCCGGACAAAACAACATATGAGTCCTACTTAGGAGCAGAGTATGTCACGGCTGTGGCTAACCTGAGACAATGCTCAACTTCGAGTGAGTAGGAGGAACAGCATGGGGGAAGCTGCAAAGCAAATATGGGCAGGGTCTGGGTGGTGGGTACAAAATGAGAAGCGGGCTCTAGCCCCCAGGAGATGACCAATGGACATGATGAAACAATGAGGGAGTGACATAATCCTAGAACATATCAAAGGCTACTTGTATGGGCAGATGGCAAGGAGATAATGGGCTCAGGGCACTGACGTAGTGAACTGCCTGAATCTGCAGAATTCCATGGTACTACTGAGAAAAGGAAGAGGTTTATGTGCCTATGCCCACTGCTCTGCACTAAAATCCTTTATTTTTATATAGAGGTGCATTGTCCCATATGGTAGCCCCTGGCCACATACAGTCATTTAAATTTAAATTAATTAAAACTCAACAAAATGAAAATGTTAGTCACACTAACCACAATTCAAGTGCTCGACATCTACGTGTGGCTCTATTATAGGTGAGCAAAGATAGTATTTCCATCATCGCAGAAAATGTGAACGATGATAAGTTCTGGTAACTATAAAGTTGCCATGCACGCTACTCATCTACAACACCAGTTTTCTCAGAATTAAAATAACAGTAAAACACACCTTTGCATTATAGCCATGTTGGACACCGTTCAATCAATGAAATCATTTGGAAGATCTAGGAGAATACCATGGTCATAGGGTGAATAAACATCAACTTTTGTGTTCATATAAGTGAGTCATGGTCCTCAAAATAATGATTCCAGGCCCTGGGGATACTGATTCAGCAAGTCTGTGTCAGAGTCAGGGATTTTGCATTTAACAGCAGCTCCACATAATTCAGATGTAAGAAACATGCTTGCCTATGGCCACTGTTATGAGCTCCTAGGTTATATTCACCTAACCTATAACCTCCCAAGAGGAGAGAAAGCCTGGCTCCGCTGTTCTCTGCTCCATCCCCAACCCCTATTGTGGAAACTGGCCTGTGGCAGGTGCCTTGTGCATCTTGCTATGGTAGTTCTTCACCTGCCTAAAGAGGTCAGAGAGAACAGTCCTCTCGGACTCTTTCCAGTCATATGGACTCCGTATGGAGCTCTGCTTATGAGACACAAGGTGGGGGATGGTGTAGAGCAGGGAGATCCCGTTACCGTCCCTGGCACAGGGCGCCACCTGGGGTAGGCACAGGGGCTGTGCAGGCCAGTGGAGAAGGCCACTGAGAGAACGACTGGTCCAGGCATCAGAAGAGCAGGGCTAGAGTCTGAATGTTTTCCTATCAGTTTGAACTGTTCATTCACGCAACAGAAAATCAATATAGGTAGATATTGACGGTCTTACCTTTCTTCTCTGCCCCCTACAGAACTCCTGGAAGCCTGCACTTTCCACAAAGTTTGAAATCCAAAAGGGGGTCCATAACCTGATGGAGATGGGAGCTCACGTGACCCATCAGCTTCCCCAGGCCTGAGCAGTTTGGCTGCCTTCATAGTTCGATGTTGCCACCTGTGCAGGAAATAAAATAAAAATTGTTATTCGTTTTATCTTTTAAAGAGTTTATCTTTTCCCTAAATGTTTGTCCTGGAAGGATTTCTGTTATACTATCCAACTAAATACACGTGCAGCTGAGCCCTTCTTTCAGAGCTCGGGGTGCATCGGATCCGTCGCCCAGCTTTGGTGGTGGTGCCGTAGCCTCGCTGCTTGGGCACAGTCCCAGTAGGAATTCTCTCTGAGAGGGGTCTGCGTGGTCGTTATAACAGAATCAAGTGCGTAAGGCTGTGTGTGTCTGTTGCTAGGGAAGGGGCAGGAAGGAGAACGCAGAGTGAGTTATTGAGATGGACTGTTCAAGGGAGTACAGGAGAAGAATATAAAACATTTACCTATTTAAAAATATTTTTATACTCTGGTTTCTCTTCAGATCTTATAAATCTTTTGCCTTTTAAAAACATTTTAAAACGAATTTTATCAGGCCCAGATTCTAACTGGTTGGAAAAATGAATCACTAGGACATTTTCTTCTAAAAATCATTCCTTGACCCCGATTCCCACAGCAGTCATTGCCCTGTCTCCTCCCTTCCCTTCTCAGTCGAGCCCCTGGAAGGTGGAGGCTCCCTCTCTCCATGCCTTGCTTATTACTAACAGCTGAACATCCGGAAATCAGCCTTCTGCTCCGCTCACTTCTCTCTAGCTGGGACTGTGAAAACCAGTTTTAGCTCTTTCATTCCTGAGTCTGTTTACTGGACTTGAGGCAGCTGGCCAGTCACTCTTTCTTGGAATTCTCCCCAGCTTCCTCATTGTGGCAGTTCCTCTGTCCATTTGTGGTCTTTTTTGGGCTCATCTCGTGGGCCCTGAAATTTATTATCCCCAAATTTCATCACCAAGGCATCACTTTTTCATTCACATAGCTCTGACTAAAATTCCTTACATAGTTAGGTCAGTTATGGTATGTGGTCTTCGTGTCTGGCCCTTCCTCCTTCCCTGCATTTTTAGTCCCTAACAGAGGAATTAATGATTCTCATCAAGGAGGTGGGGGGGGGGGGCTGCATACAGAGCAGAGATCAGGACCATAAGAAAGAAAATAAACAGAATGAGGTAAGATTACTGTTAGTTCTGAGTGTCCGTTTTCATTGATTGTGCTAACTTAAAATAGTTGGTTTACGTTAACGTCACATCCTAAACATCCTTCCTTAATCTGGAGTCCCTATTGCCTACCTTTACTGAGGAAGTGCCTAGCAACTTAACTGTACTATGTTAGAGCATATAGTTAAGCATCAAAAAGTCCCACTGTCTTGGATCAATGGGTAAATTACTTAACCCCTGCTTCAGTGTGTCATCTGGAAAATTGGGATCATGAGTCATTGTGAAGATTTAAAAAATTAACAAATTAAAAGTATTTAGGACAATGAATGTCTTAAACGAGCAAGCTCTCATGAATGTTAGCGTTATCTCATTACCCCATCTCTTCAGCTCTCACAGTCTTGCTTCCATGCCCATGCCTCTCCCCCACCCTCACACCGCTGTTCCCTCTGAGCTCACTCTTTATTCAAGCCCTCAGCACAGGATCCTCTGTTGTAAACGATGCTGCTGACCACTTCCAGGACATGTTTTACTTCTGTGTCCCTGCTTCTTCCTTCTTTATGGGTTCCTTTATCCTTCTCACTCTTCACGTTCGCCATGATTTTAATGACCACTTGTTTATGTATGGCTCCCAAATGAAAATCTACCACCTACTGCTGAAACTTTACATCTGTTTCCTGTGTCACATACTTGATATGAGATTCTTGATTTCCCAGAAGCACCTGAAACTCAATATATCCTAAAGAGAGGCAATTTTCATTCTGGCTCTGTTTCCAGTTCCAAAGTCTCTCCAAGTGAAGTTTTTCTAACTCACTTTATGCACTGTGATATTCCCAGGAAACCACATCAACAACTTCATATGCAGTCTTTTTTTCTTTTTTCTTTTTAGAGAAAGAGAGGGGAAAGGGAAGAAAGAGAGAGAGAGAGAGAGAAGAATCAACTTGTTCCACTTAGTTTTGTACTCATTGATTACTTCTCGCATGTGCCCTAACCAGGGATTGAACCTGTGACCTCACTGCACCAGAATGACACTTTATTCACTGAGCCACCCGGCCAGGGCCCACGTACAGTCTGAATACTTCTCCTTAACTCAGAATATCCAGTTAATCACCACATTCTATATACTTTGCTTCTAAACATCTCTCAAATCTTTGCCTTCCACACTTACCTCTGTCCCTGATTTAGACCCTGTGCATCATTTGCCAAAACACAGCAACAGCCTCCTGCTGGCCTCCCTGCTTCCAGTATTTTCTCCCTCAACCAATAGTTCTCCATTGACCTGACAATCATCTATGTCACCTCCAACTGAAACTTCTTTTTTAAAATTAAACTTATTGGGGTTAGTAGGATCATGTAGGTTTCAAGTATACATTTCTATGATACACAATCTGTATATTGCACTGAGTACCCACCACCTAAAGTCAAACCATTTTCCGTCACCATATATTTGGCTCCCTTTTACCCCCCTACCCCCATTCCCCTTCCCTTTGGTAACTACTATACTGTTGTCTGTGTCTATGACAGTGGTTCTTAACCTGGGTTCTATCGAACCTTAAGGTTTCGATGAGTCGGTCTCAGGGGTTCAGAGAAGCCTCTGCCGCAGAGGCCAGAATAAAGTAATACCATAATTTGTTGTGAGTTCATGCACTTTGTTGGTTTCGTTCTTTGAGCAAGGTGATGTTCATGCATGGCTCATTTTGTGCACCAGTAAAAAAACATACCTATGTCTTGGATTTGGGGGGAAAAATCATTTTATTTATCACTAAAGAAGGGTTCGGTGAATGCACATATGAAACTGGTGGGTTCGGTACCTCAAAAAAGGTTAAGAACCACTGGTCTATGAGTTTCAGTTTTGTATCCTACGTATGGGTGAAATCATACAGTTCTTGGCTTTTCTGAATGCTTTATTTTGCTTAGCACAATATTGTCAAGGTCTATCCATGTTGTTGCAAAAGGCACTATGTCATCTTTTCTTATGGCTGAGTAGTATTCCATAGTATTCAATCCTCTATCAAGGGACGCTTTGGTTGTCCCCATGTCTTGGTCACCAGTGATAATGCAGCAATGGACATAAGCATGCATACATCTTTGTGAGTAATTTTTTTTTGAGTTTTGGGGTGAGATACCCAAAAGAGGTGTCATTGGGTCATGTGGTAATTCTATTCTTAATTTTTTGAGGAACTGCCATACTATTTTCCATAGTGACTGTACCAGTTTATATTCCATACCAGCAGTACATGAGGGTTCCCTCTTCTTTACAGCCTCTCCAACAATTATTACCTGTCTTGTTGATGACAGCCATTCTAACAGTTGTAAAGTGGTATCTCATTGTAGTTTTGCATTTCTCTAATAGCTAGTAAAGATAAACATCTCATTTATCTGTTGACTGTTTGCATGTCTTTTTGGGAGAGTGTGTTCAGGTCCTCTGCCAATTTTTTAAACTGGATTGTTTGTTTATTTGGTGTTGAGTTGTATGATTTCTTTATATATTTTGGATATTAACCCCTTGTCAGAGCTGTTGTTTGCAAATATCATCTCCGTGAAACTTCTTATTGCATTCTATAGAATTCCTCAGCAGTCCCTCCAGGTCTGGTTCCTACCAACCTTTCCTATTTCACCTCTTGTCACTTCTGATGAAGTGACACCTGTTTAATGACACAGACAGCAAACTAGGCTGGCTACTTCTGGCCCGCTAACGTGTTTAATTTGGGCCACAAGTTTTTGAATGTTTTCCATTATGTGCTAAAATTTTAAAAGTGAAAAACTTCCCATAAAAACCTGCCTTTCTGGCATCTCATAAAAAAACTGGAAGAACTGACTACTTTCGTCCCACATACCTGTGTGGCAGGGTTGTAGCTGCCGGTCAGCAGGAATGACAGCTGGGGCTTTCAACAGCTCCCACCCTCCCATTGATTTCCCTGGATACTTCCTTTAAGTAGACATCACAGTGGGAGCCCTGGGTTCACAGTATAGGGCCACGGAACTGGTCATTTCCTTCTGCACAGAGCACCTTTTCTCCTTTAGTGCCTGCTGGGGCTAACTCATCCTTTTTGGCTCAGTTTCGGTTACTTTCTTTCAGAAGCTTTTCTCTGAACCCCTGACGGTCTAACAAGGCATCCCTTTCTGTATTCCCACGTGCATGGTCCCTGGGCCCTAGTGGGGTACCTCAGTTGGTTAAGCATCCTCTCGTGCAGGTTGCAGGTTCCATTCCAGTCGGGGCACATACAAGAATCAACCAATGACGGCGTGAACGGGAGGAACAACGAACTGTGTGTGTGTGTGTGTGTGTGTGTGTGTGTGTGTGTGTGTCTCAAAACAAAACAAAAAAAACCCCCAAAAAACAAAAAACAACAACAAAACCAACCAGTACATCCTTTGTCACAGCCCCATGCCACATTATATTCAGATGAAACGTCTGTGTGATGTTTGAGTTCCTCACAAAACTCACCTCAGAAAAAAGAGCGACCTGAAATCCTCAGCGGAGATTTCTCGAGCCATTAATTTTATTCATCCAGCATTCTGTCAACAACCATGAAAAGAGAGGCGACATTTGAATCCATCTTAAAGGATAAGAATGTCACTCGTATAATACCTATAGCTGCTCTCTACTTCGGTTCGAGAGCACCGTACTACTACGCGAACTACAACTCCCATCAGGGTCTCCGGGACTACGGCGCTAGATTAGAAAATACGACTCAAGAACTACCACTCCCATGATGCTCCACTTCGGACGTCAGCACAGAGCCTAGGGACACGTTGCTCTCGCGCTGCGGGAGACCACGTATCTCAGTATGGCTTCCACGGAGTCCTTTCGAATGGGGAGTGATGGTGCTGGTGGCGGCACCTTCCAGCCCTACTTAGACTCCTTGCGGCAGGAGCTGCAGCAGCGGGACCCGACTCTGCTGTCAGTCGTGGTAGCGCTTCTCGCGGTGTTGCTGACGCTAGGTAAAGAGGAGGCGGTGGTTATGGAGGGTGCAGGGCCGGCGAGTCCGGGCTTGCACTGAGAAGATGACGGGAGTAGAAGGCACCTGGGGGGCGTCTAGAGAAGGAGGCTCACTGTTTAGGCAAGTCTGTCCTCCTATCTGAAGTAGCGGGAGTAGCGCTGCGTCAAAGGGAATCCCTGCGACCCCCGAAGTGATATCCCGATCCTTGGGACACGGGTTACTCTTCCTTCATCGGCCTCTCTTTCACTTGAGCGCGTGGTTCCCTCCTTAAAATGATTTTACCACGAAGACTCACAGGGTCTGTAGTTCAGTTGAGCGTCCTGTGTTAGCGTGCTGAGAGATGAGGATACAAAGTTAGTAAAACAAGATTGCACTTAAAAAGAGTCTACAAACGGGGTAGGGGGTCCACACGAACGTTCACAGTTCATTGTGGCTGGTGCTTCATGGGGTCCCTAACAACAATAACAAAGTAGAATAATAAAAGTAAGTTTCAGGTGATTGCGTTGTTCTGTGGTAGACTTATGTGAATTTCCCCACCCCAAACATCCACGCTTGCTATTACTGATAAGGCATAATTTTGGTTCTTTTTCTCTATTCCACAGTGTTCTGGAAGTTCATCCGGAGCAGAAGGAGCAGTCAAAGAGCTGTTCTTCTTGTTGGCCTTTGTGACTCCGGGAAAACATTGCTCTTTGTCAGAGTAAATGCTTTGATTTGCATCTCTCTCAAACTTGATAGGAAAATTTAGAGCACCCATTATTTCTGTGAGATCATGGTTTATTTTGGAAAAGAAGCTGATGCTGATAAATGGGGGTGTTAATTCTTGAGTCACGTAGGAGAACAGAAAGACTCCTGAAAACTCATAAACTGGAATCATTTCTATTTTCTTACACTTGCCAGATACTGATATTGAGTCCTTATCCCATTTAAGGGTTTTATGTGACTACTTTCACACCATGGCAAAGAATGACAGAATGGTTGAAAAGATAGAAGACATTGAATTTTATATGGTGTATACTTCATTGTGTAATATACTCTCCTGATCGTTTGTCAAAGAAAAAGTTTTAAAGGGTGATTCTTTGACATTGGACTACTTAGATTTCTTTCAGTATTTTTAAATGATGTTTTGGTATGTAGAGTAGCAGAGGTTTTCTCATTATTTTCTTTTGAGAAAATAAAATATTTTTCCTTCCACTGAAGAAATATCTTTATATACAGTATATATATACTGTGTATATAGATAGATAGATATTTTTTTTAATTCAATGAGAGGAGGGGGGGCAGAGAGACAGACTCCCACATGTGCCCCCTGGAATCCACCTGGTAAGCCCACTAGGGAGTGATGCTTTGCCCATCTGGTACGTTACTCCATTGCTGGAGCTCTTCCTTAGCACCTGAGGCAGAGGTAAGGGAGACATCTTCAGTGCCTGGGGCCAACTAGCTCCAATAGAGCCTTGGCTGCAGGAGGCGGAGGTGGAGGGGGAGAGACAGAGAAGTAAGAGGGGGAGGGGTTGAGAAGCAGATGGGCGCTTCTCCTGTGTGCCCTGACTGGGAATCGAATCCGGGTCATCCACGCATTGGGCCGATGCTCTACCACTGAGCTAACCAGCCAGGGCCTAATCTTTATTTTAATAATTAAAAATGTTTATGGAAGGTTGGTATATTTCTCCACTAACAATTTGAAACTCTTATTTGAAAATAATAGGGGTTTTCCCTCTCAGTTGAGTAGAGGGGAAAAAATTGTGATTTTTCTACAAGTAAAGGGAAAAGAAAAACCAACATGGTCCTTTTCACCTATTGCAAGCAATGTTCATTTATTTGACTGGACACCTAGGAGCATTAGAATGAAATTACTCTCTTAAAGCTTTGCTGTTTAGATGTTTACTGTGATCTCCCTCATGTTGTTATTTTTACAGTTGTTAACAGGCCTTTACAGAGATACTCAGACTTCCATCACTGACAGCTCTGCTGTGTACAGAGTCAACAATACCAGGGTAAGGGGTTCCTAGAATGTTGGGAGCCTGACAATTTTACTTTACTTTGCTGGGTCAAGAAAGGACATTTCTAAGATAAATTAGTCCGAGGGTGTAGCTTATTTTTATGGATAAATATAATCCATGCGACAAATTCTGCTCTTGACCATCCAGGCAATGGATTTAATCTGCCCTCTTCTGCTTTGTTGTATCTCATGAACACTGATATTACATCGCATTTTATTCGTTTTGTTTCTGTGTCTCAAGGGTGAGCATTAAGCTGTTTTCTTTATGTTTTGAATATATGTATATGGGACAAAAATTCAAAGGATTAAAAAAGAATATTTGATGAAAAGTAAAAATTTAACAATATAATTGATAGAGCTTGGGTTTGATTTTTGTATTTTCTTTCTCATTTGTACCTACTCGATTTATGAGCCTCATAGTATTCCATTATGCTGTGCCACACAATTAAGTTCTTATTTAAAAAGAGGCCCACTGACAAACATTTACTTTATTATAATTTTTTGTTTTTATATACAGTGTTGCAGTAGTGGTGGATAACTAAAGAGTGTACATGAGCCTGACCAGGTGGTGGTGCAGTGGATAGAGCATCGGACTGGGTTGCAGAGGACCCAGGTTCGAGACCCCAAGGTCGCCAGCTTGAACGCGGGCCCATCTGGCTTGAGCAAAAGCTCGCCAGCTTGGACCCAAGGTTGCTGGCTCGAGTAAGGGGTTGCTTGATCTGCTGAAGCAACATATGAGAAAGCAATCAACGAACAACTAAGGTGTTGGGACGGAAAACTGATGATTGATGCTTCTCATCTCTCTCCATTCCTGTCTGTCTGTCCCTGTCTGTCTCTCTTTCTGTCCCTGGAGAAAAGAAAAAGA
The DNA here is from genome assembly GCA_037038555.1 of Rhynchonycteris naso. NCBI lineage: Eukaryota > Metazoa > Chordata > Mammalia > Chiroptera > Emballonuridae > Rhynchonycteris > Rhynchonycteris naso. The sequence goes on along the minus strand of CM073004.1, from coordinate 41,968,981 downwards.
GTGTACATGAGTGTATTTCAAAAAATACTAATAAGGAAGGACTTTTTCTGTAGCTCTAGAATGTCTGTACCCGTGTAGCTCTAGAATGTTGATAGTGATTGTTAAGCCAATTATAATGCTTATTAAGTATACAGTATTTGGTGAATGAGTGGGAAGTCTGGGTGGCTGGTTGGAGAGGTAGATGTATATAGATGGATGAATTAGAATGGTGATCTTAGATACCTTCTTTCCTTGTGTTCCCCTACTTTTCTGGTGCTGGCAGACTTAAACATTGTAAGCAAAGATAAAGAGACATTTTTTTAAATGTCTTAGAGATATTTTTGCTTTTTTCAAAAATAGCACTCTTTTTGGCCCAGTCCTTTTAAGCCCTAATGATTCAGATTTTGAAATTTCAGGTTTGGGCCCTGGCCTATTGGCTCAGTGGTAGAGCATCGGCCTGGCATGCAGAAGTCCCTGGTTTAATCCCTGGTCAGGGCACACAGGAGAAGCGACCATCTGCTTCTCTCCCCCTCCCTCTCCTTCCTTTCTCTCTCTCTCTTTCTCTCTCTCTCCTCCCCTTGCATCCATGGCTAGAATGGTTCTAGCAAATTGCCCCAGGCACTGAGGATGGCTCCATGGCCTTGCCTTAGGGGTTGAAATGGCTCTGTTGCTCAGCAACAGAGCAGCAGTCTCAGATGGGCAGAGCATCACCCTGTGCGGGGCTTGTCAGAGTGCATGCGGGAATTTGTCTCTCTGCCTCCCTGCCTTTCACTTAATAAAAAGAAAAAGGAATTTCAGGTTTGGGAGATCTTTAATTCTTGGAGCAATTGTACTAGATTTTTAAAGTAGGGTATTCCAGGGTATGCCTTAGACCTATACTTTCCAATAGAGTCACCTGGCCATTTGTGACTGTTGAGCACCTGAAATGTGACTAGCCCAAATTGAAGGGTACTGTAAGTGTAAATACACCAGGTATTGAAGACTGGGGGTGAAGAAAAGAATGTAAAATATCAATAATGTGTCTTGATTTTTTAATTATATGTTAAAAGGATATATTACATACACGACGGGGCAAAAGTAGGTTTACAGTTGTGAGTACATGAAACAGCGTTTATTCTTATATTTGTTAGTCATTGTATTATTTTCCATATGAACAACTGTAAATCTACTTTTGCCCCACCCTGTAGGTTGGATTAAATAATATATATTATTAAAATTAATTTTACCTAATTTTACTTGTTTAAGGTAGTTTTCAGAAGTTTAACATCACATATGAGACTTGAATATTTCTATTGAATATGTAGACTATTCCCCTCCCTTTTTTTTACTTTCTCTTAACCCCTCCTTATATTTTAGATCTAGTCTGTCTCAGGATAGTATATATCTAGTAATGTCTCTTTTGGATTATTTATAGTGTTTGCTGCAGTGCTGTTTATGAAATGTGGTAGTGGGTCCCAACCTAGACTTACCTGTATTTAAAAAAAAGGCTAATACACATTATATTTTTACCCATAAAAGACTGCACAGACTAAGTAAAAGGTCATAATGAATCTAGCTATATTTATGTCATATCTGAGTGAAGCTAACTACCTCCTGCTAACCAGTGGTTAAGGCTGGCTCTGGATGAGGTAGAACATCTGAGACATGATCTATGGATCTGATAGTACATGTGCCAGAGCTGTATCTAAGAGTCTTATCATTGAGCACAGCCACATCTGGACGGAACCTGAGCTCGAGAATGAAGGCCTGGAATGAGTGGGACTTAAATAGGTGCTTGAGTCTGCTCAGTAGGGGCAGAGCCCCTCCTTGTTTCAGTAGTTGTCGTCTGGATCAAGAATTGGCACAAATATTGACAGAGTTGGAACAAACAAAAAGTGTCTGGTAGACATTTAAAATTAAATTATAGTGGAGATGTAAAAGAATGTTTTGTTTTAAAAAGTGGGGCTACCTATAATGGTAACGTGCTATATGGTATAGTATTATTAGTTTGTGAATATTTATTACTGTTTTTCAAGTGTTTTCCCCAGCCTCAGATGGGCACACTTCCTTGACTCCCCTGGGCAGGGTTCTCATGTACTCTTATTTATTAAAATTGTAATTTTACATTGAGCTTTCTGATTATATTATAAACCCTGTTAGAGCAGGGGCTATGTCTGTTTCTCATTTTTTTCAACTGATGGTTTATAAATAGAAGACGCTTGGTGAACATTTGTTTGATTCATTAATTAATTAGAGTGAATATTGTTTTGATTAATTTGCCACTATTTGGTGCTTGAAATCTGATATGAATGGTTTGTGTTGTAAATGTGAATCAGGACTGAAACATTAATTTAATGCCATCCTTAGGGCACTAGCCTGACTTTGATTGACCTCCCTGGCCATGAGAGCTTGAGACTTCAGTTCCTAGAGCGGTTTAAGGCTTCAGCCCGGTGAGTAGGAAGTGGAATGGGCTCGTTGAAAACCTGTATATCAAGGCCACCCATGTTGTTTGCTCTGATGGTATTTGGGAAGCAGCACGGCATCCAGAATTGGAAAGAGCATGGACTTGGGTCAGCCGGTTCTGAGTTGCAAGCCTTCCTTCACTAGGATTTTATGAGGATTATATGAGATAACATTTGAATGTTCAGAAAGTGTTAACCCTTGTTATTATGTTAGTAAAGTTTTCAGTTACTCTGAGGGACAAATTTAATAATATATAGAACTATTAAAATCTGAAAAGAGAATTTTTCAGAAACTTCTAGATAGAATCATAGTTATTTATATTCTTAAATTACCTAAAATCGATGACTCAGAAGTACAGAACAGTATTTTCAGACTTCTTTTAGTATCATTGGAATGTTATAGGTGCTTATTTCCTAAAATTCTTGTTCTACTGAGTTTCTAACCCTGATAAAAACTTAAAGAGGAAAATATACCAGATTTCATTGATTTTTAAGACACATGTTAGTCACTATAGAAACTGAAATGCTACTTACAGTTGATGGTGTCATAAATTTGTAGTATTTTTTCTTTCTTACTTGTATCTGAGATAATGTCTTCTAATTGATGGAAATTTGGGATGGATGGAATGAGGTGGTGGTTTTTTACTTATTTGAAGATGTATTGATTTATATTTTGTTTCTGCTTCCTTGCCCACCAGATGGTGGCGACGAGCAGTCTGAGTTGAGAGTGTTGTATGATTCTTTTCACGGATTATGCTTCTGGTGTTATGTCTAAAACTCATTGCCAAACCCAAGATTATTTAGATTTTCTCCTGTGTTATCTCCTAGTTTTATAGTTTTGAGGATTACATTTAGGTGTGTGATCCATTGTGAGTTTTGTGAAAGGTATAAGGTCTGTATCTAAGTTCATTTTTTTGCATGTAGATACCTAGCTTTTCCAGCACCATTTGTTGAAAGATTTTTTCTTCCTTTGTTAAAGATTATTTGACTATTTTGGGGGATCTCTTTCTGGACTTTATTCTGTTTTATTAATCTATTCTTTCACCAGTAAGTACCACACTGTCTTGATTACTATACCTTCGTAGTAGTTGAGTTGTATTAACTATTGTGTTGGCTATTCTGGTATTTTTTGTCTTTACATAAGCTTTAGAATTAATTTGTCAATACCCACAGAATAAGTTGCTGAGATTTTGATTGGGATTGTAGTGAATCTATAGATTAAATTAGGAAGAACTGACATCTTGACACTGGTCTTCATATCCATGAATGTGGAATGTGTATCTGTTTATATAGTTCTGGTTTGATTTTGTTGATCAGAGCTTTGAGTTTTTTCTCATATAGGTCTTGTACATATTTTATTAGATTTATACCAAAGTTTCATTTTTGGTTGCTAATGTAAATGATACCGTGTTTTTAACATCACATTGCACTTGTTTATTCCTGATATTTGAGACAGCAAATGACTTTATGTGTTAACCTTGTATCCTACAACACTGCTATAATCGCTTATTCCTAATGGCTGAATCTTTCAGATTTTCTACATAGATAATCATTTCATGTGGGAACACATTTTTATTTCTTCCTTCTTAATTATATACCTTTTATTTCCTTTTCTTGCTTAATGGATTATTCAGAAATTCTAGTACAGTGTTCCAAAAGCAATGATGAGAGGGAACATCCCTGCTTTTTCCTGATCTTAGAAGGAAAGCTTTGAATTTCTCACCATTAAACGTATTAGCTGTGTTTTGTAGATGTTCTTTATCAAGTTGAGGAAGTTCCCCTCCATTCCTAGTTTACTGAGAGATTTTATCATGAGTGGGTTTTGGATTTTGTCAGGTGCTTTTTTGCATCTATCATATGGTCATGTGGCATTTTAGTTTTGATGTTATTGATTATATTAATTGATTTTTGAGTGGTGAGCCAGCCTTGCATACCTGGTATAAATCTCATTAGTTGTTGTACTGTGAAATATGTATTTGGTTTTCCTCCTGTTTTTGGTACAGAGCTCCTACAATCCATGTAATTTCCTAAGTGATGAGAGCAATAAAGGTGTTTTTTATTATGTTAAAGAAGTGACTTTGGGGAAGCACCTAAGGATGGCGGCTTGTTGCATGGAGGACCAACCATGTGATTAGAGGGTTGGAACTTTTCAGTCCCATCCTGAGAGGAGAGGGACTGGAGGTTGAATCATTTGCCATTGGCCAATTATTTAATCAACCATGCCTAGGTAATTATGCCTCTGTAAACACTCCAAAGGGCGGGGTTTGGAGACCTTCCAAGTTTTGGGGAACCAGACTGCTTCCTCATCCTCTCTATCTCTTCATCGGGTTGTTGATTGTATCTTTTAATATCCTTTGTAATAAACCAGTAATTTCGTGAGTAAATGGGTTTCCTGAGTTCTGTAAGCCACTCGAGCAAATTAATTGGAGAACTTCTGATTTTTAGCCAGTTAGTCAGAAGCACAAGTAACAACTTGGACTTGTGGCTGGCATCTAAGGTCTCCTCTAGCAAATTACTTGAACCCAAGGAGGGAGTTGTGGGAACCTCCATTCTGTAGTCATTTGGTTATAACCGAGTTATAGGTTATCCACATCTGAAGTGGAGAGCAGTCTTGTGGGATTTAGCCCTTAACCTGTGGAATCTTATGCTATTTCCAGGTAGGTGGTGTCAGTATCGAGTTGAACTATAGGACACCTAGCTGGTGTCAGGAGCATTGCTTGGTGGTAGTGGAAACTCTCACCCCTGGTATTGTAGTTGGGTCCAGAACCCATTAACTGTGGTATATAATTCCTTTTATACGTTGTTGGACTGTTTGTTGTTATATTACTGAGGATTTTTACATTTATGCTTATGAACAGTATTCATCTGTATTTCTCTTTTCTTGCAATGTCTTTGTCTGGTTTTGGTAATACTGCAATGCTGGCTTTCTAGAATAAGTTAGGAAGTACTCCCTTTGCTTCTGTTTTCTGGAAGAGATCATAGAAAATTGGTATATTTTATTTAAAATGTTTTTACTTGAATATATCTGACATATATCATTGTGTAAACTTCCTTAAATGTTTGATAGAATTCACCAGTGAACCCTTATGTGCCGGGTATTCTCTGTTTGGAAGGTTTTTAATTATTGATTCAGTTCTTTAATAGATATAGGCCTGTTCAGATTGTTTATTTCTTGCGTGAGTTTTGGTAGATTGTGTCTTGCAAGGAATTGGATATTTCACCTAGGTTATCAAATTTGTCAGTATAGAGTCGTTCACAGTATTCCTTGATTATCCTTTTCTGTCCATGGGATCTGTAGTAATATCATTCCCTTTCATTTCTTATATCAGGAATTTGTGTCCTCTTTTTCTCTTCTTTGTAAGCCTGGCTATAAGTTTATCAGTTTTACTGACTTTTTTTTTATTTCAAAGAACCACCTTTTGGGTTTGATGCTCTCTATTGATTTCTGGTTATCAATTTCATTGACTTTAGCTCTCACTTTTATTATTTCTTTTCTCCTGCTTGCTTTAGATTAAATTTGCTCTTAATTTTCCTAGCTTTCTAAGGTAGGAGCTTAGATTATTGATCTTTAGCTCTGTCTTCTTTTCTTTATGCATTCATGCCATAAATTTCACAGGTGTAGAGTTTTATTGTTGGGATTTTTCTCAAGAATAAGTAAGGATGTAGTTTTTCAATATAATGCTGCACTATTGCATACTCACATGCCGGTTTTTCTTTGTCCTGTCCAGGGCTGTTGTTTTTGTTGTGGATAGTGCAGCCTTCCAGCGAGAGGTGAAAGATGTGGCCGAGTTTCTGTATCAAGTCCTCATTGACAGCATGAGTCTGAAGAACACACCATCATTCTTAATTGCCTGTAATAAGCAAGGTACTACCATTATATTTTCTGGCAATAATAATTGAGGTATTTCTGGGACTGCTACCAAGAATTAATACAGTTATCTAAAATCATTATTCAGGATGAGAGTCAATTGCTAATGAGCTATAAATTGGAGGATTTTGATTCTTAAAATGTATTTATACTCCTGCATTTTTGTTAGTCTTCTTACTGGACTATTCTAAGGAATGACAAAGGAGTAACTATTACCAGTTTTTCTTTGATACAATATTTTTCGTTTTTTAAATTGTAAGTCCTCTTTGCCTAGTTAAGTTCATCAGATTGACAATATCTCATATCAGATACTTATTAGTGGTGGGACAGGTGGAATTTCTCCTTTCAAACAAGTTTATTATCCAGTGCATTTCATCAGGAGGGTTTGTAGAAGTTGTTTTTCTTTAACCTGATAAACATTAAAAACATTTCAGTCACACCCAATAAACCTAGACTTCAATTTATTACTTCTAAAATGAGCAATACTAGTTAACATTTACAGGCCTCTTTCAGATCTAAAATTTAATTTTTAAGGAGCCCAACACATTTCTCAGAAGTGATCAAGTAATCTAATAATGCCTAATCAGGAATCAGTCTTAGGATCATTACCTAAACTTTTATAAATTTCTGCTACTCAGTATAACAAGAGGAATTAATATTCATTTGGCTTCAGCTGTGTGCCTAACCAGCACTTGTTTATTACCAATGTGCACTTGATGCTATCACATTCCATTTTAATATCAGGTAGAAATATGTATGCTTAGTTTACTTTTATATGACAGGTAGGGTATTTCTGTTGAAGGCTCTCATTAAAATCACAAAGCTGGTAGGTTTTATTTTTGTTACACTGGCTTGACATATATATTGATTTAAAAGATCTGTAAGGTGAGAAAAACTTTGTTACCAGCTTAATATATTTGTAAGCATTATAGGAACACCCATATATCCAAATGTAAAGGTTACTTTGATAGTGAAAGTACTAGTGATAAAAAGCTTGCTTTAAAAAAATAAAAGGTATGGCCTGGCCTGTGGTGGCACAGTGGATAAAGCGTCAACCTGGAATACTGAGATTGCCGGTTCGAAAGCCTGGGCTTGCCTGGTCAGGGCACATATGGGAGTTGATGCTTCCTGCTCCTTACCTCCCTTCTCTCTCACTCTGTTTCTCTCTCCTCCCCCACCTCTCTAAAATGAATAAATAAAAAAATTAAAAATAAATAAATAAAAGATGTGGTGGGTGGGGGGAGAAATTTACTGTTTTATATAAGAATTTTCCATATGTACCAGAAGTTTTGGGAAGAGACCCTTTCTGGTTTAGATTATAACAGTGTCTTAATTTCTTTACAGACATTACAATGGCAAAATCAGCAAAGTTAATTCAGCAGCAGCTTGAGAAAGAGCTGTAAGTATGAATACAGTAGGTTCTGTCAGTTAATATCTGAAGAACAGCTTTGCTACGTATAATATTCTTGGTTGGCAGTTTTTTTTCCTTTAAGCATTTTGAATATGTCATCCCATTTTCTACTGGCCTACAAGGTTTTGGTCTTACAGGGTTTCCCTTGTTTGTGATAATTGATTTTATGTCTTGCTGCTTTCAAAATTCTTTTTCTGTCTTTGACTTCTGTCAATTTGATTATACTATGTCTCTGTAAAGCTCTCTTTAAACAATTTGGGGTTCTTTGAGCTTAATGGATTTGGATGTCATGTCCCTCCCTACATTTGGGGGGTTTATGTCATTTCTTTAAATAAGTTTTTGGCTTCTTTGTCTTTCTTTGTTCTTTCTGGATCTCCCATAATGATGTTCCATAAATTATATGGGCTTTCTTTACTCTTTTTCCTTTTTGATCTGCTCATTGGGTAATTTCAAATTATTTATCTTCAAGCTATCTGATTCTTTCTTCTGCTTGATCAAGTCTGCTGTTGAAGCTCTGAATTTTTTACATTAGTCATTGTGTTCTTCAGCTCCAGAATATTTTTTTATGATTTTTATCTTTATGTTGAATTTCTTATTTTGCTTATGTATCATTTCCTTCATTTAGTGTAGTTGTCTATCTGTGTTCTTTGTAGCTCACTTAATTTTCAGATGATTATTATGAATTCTTTGTCAGGCAGTTTGTAGATCTTCATTTATTCAGGGTCAGTTATTGGTGCTTTATTTTATTTCTTTGGTAGTGTGCAGTTTTCCTGGTTATTCATGATCTTTGTGCTCTTGCATTGGTGTCTGCACATTTGAAAAAGTAAGCACTCTTCTAGTGCTTATAGAAAGGCTTCATAAGAAAAAGCCCTTTTCTAGTCGGTCCAGCTAGAGATTCTGGGTGGGCTTGCTGCTGGAGTCCTTGATCTGATGCCGGGATTCATGGAAGTTGGCCGTGGGCAGGCCTATAGCCTGAATCTGCCATGTTCAGGCAGGCACTTAGGTCTATGTAGGACCTGGCCTGTGCAGGGGTTCATTGGGGTAGGCCTAGAGCCTGGAATCAAGGAGGGGGCCTAGGGCTACAGGGGCTGACCCTAGTGCTGGGTTCCACAGCACAGGGATGCTCACTTCACTCCTCCTACCCCACATGGAGTGTATCTCCTCATGCTACACTGTACAAGCTTACAGAAGTAATGTTGGTAATGCAAAAATGTCCTTCCCATCCTCTTTAATGCATCTTTTCATATTTCTGTGCTATACTCAGGTGCTCTGACTGGATTAGCTTTCATAAAGATATTTTCATGCATGGATGATTATTCAATTAATGTTTCTGTATGAGGACTTGTGCTGGAAACTCCTATTCTGCCATCTTGCTGATGTCACTTTCCGTGGTTTCTCTCCCTTCTGAATTGCATGTTTATATCTTCATATACTCTTGCTGCTCACTCTCTTGATCCTATAAATGGTTTGTCGTTAAGCTAAGGAAATTGAAACAATTAGATAATTTGTTGTTTCTAAATATTCTGTTTTAATTGTTGGAAATTATCTTTGGAAAAAATGGCATCACATTATTTATGAATCCTTTTTAACAGTATAGTTGAAGTCTTCCCATGTTTAAAACACATGTTTTCCTTAGTCTTTTTACTTTTCATTCTGAAGAGCCATTAACAATACAGAAGGAAATGATGTATTGTTGTAAAATGAAGTAAAACTTTTAAAAGTAAAGGTTAATAGTTAAATTAGGAATCTGAGTTTAGTTTAATCCTGTGTTAGTGAGAATTAGGCTCTATCAGCTTTGAAGCATATCAGTCTTCAGAATAACAGGGTTTACTGTATTTACAAGGCTTATGGCAAGAGATGAATACATATAATGTTTGGGTCTCTTTTTCTTTTAAGTTATTTTATTATAAAATATATATAAAAGAATATAATGACACATACTGAGTTTAAAGAATACTAAGATGAATACCCATAAAACCACAACCTTGTTTAAATGCTCCTCCCAAAAGCTTTTTTGGTACGCATGTATGTCTTTCTAAACAAGCTGTCGTTTAGTTTTTCCTGTGGATTCTTTATTAATTTTCCTGCAATGTTACAGCACCAAGAAAGGCTTTATTTTGTAAGAAGATGGGCAGAATGTAATCATCTGCCTCTGCAGAAAGGATGGGAGTAGACAGATGAGCACAGTTTATGCACTGTTTATTAGGGCCAGCAGGTGGCAGTAAGGCGATTTAAACTGCGAAGGTTTTAGTAGGTAGAGGTTGGAGAAACTTAGTACTGTAATTGTGCCCAAATAGAATGAGAATCTGGAGTTTGTGGATTTCTAAGCTCTATATCCAACTGACTCAAAATAAATATAAATACCCTGTCTACCCACACTTAAATTTCAGAAACTTATATTTTTCAACACTTAAAACATTTAAAATATATGTGCATATTTTAAAATAGCATCATGCAGGAGATCCTTGTGGGCGGGGGCACTGGGCTGAAAGAAGGTTGGAGTGACCTGGGCCCTTTACTGCTGTCACCTCACCATGTAAGGTTTGACCCCAGGCTCACCTTTTTGTCGAAGAGAGTGATCTATAAATATAAATGCACAGGATGATTCAGTAGTCATAATAGCATAATTGGCAGTTGTATGGTGAAGTGTTTAGCACTCAGTGTTTAGATGAGTGCTGAAATATTTAGGACATAATTTGATTTCCTAAAGCCTTTAATTGTGATGTTAAAAATGAAACCGTTTTTGCTTCCTAACTCGTTTTTGTTTTGCCTCACAGCAACACTTTACGAGTCACCCGCTCCGCTGCCCCCAGCACACTGGACAGTTCCAGCACTGGCACAGGCCCTGCTCAGCTGGGAAAGAAAGGCAAAGAATTTGAATTCTCACAGTTGCCCCTCAAAGTGGAGTTCCTGGAGTGTAGTGCCAAGGGTGGACAAGGGGACGGTGGCTCTGCTGACATCCAGGACTTGGAGAAGTGGCTGGCGAAAGTCGCCTGAGGGGCACATCCAGACTACAAGCTGTGAATGTGTTGTGTGGTGACGGACAGTCTTAGAAAAGGCTGTTGTTGCAAACATTTCTCTGCTCTGGAAACCAATTATTTTTGAATCTAGCTTGGAATTTTGTTTTTTAAGTTCAGTTCCCTTGATTACTATCAAACTTGTTACTTTTGAGTCATGTGCCCTCCCTTTCTTAAAGTGTGTGTGATGTCCCTTTAGTGTTTGCTTGATGCAGGTCAAGGTCTTTGTGACTGTAACAAGCAGACTCCACATAGAGCAGATACTGTCATGAGAATATGGTTATCTGAAAAGTTTTCTTATGCTTTGGTCCCTTTGTCCTGGAAACAGACCTGTGTGTGTGTGGGGGGGGGGACCAGTTAATTTCCAGTTACCCCTGAGGTTCATGGACAGTACATCATCTAGTCCTGTGTGAGTTCTCACATCTGCGGTACAGTTACAGTATGGGATCCCAGCACATACAGTAGAACAGCAAAGCTGTGTTGCGGTGGGTCTGTTCTTCATTAGCCCTGACTTGTCCATGCTCCAGCCTCAGAGCACTTAAGATTCAAAAACATGTCATGAACCCTTGGAATAAATCACTCCCAGACGATAGACTGTAAGTGCTAAATCCCCAAATGCCAAGGGTCTGGTGTGTTCTCATGGTTTCCCCTAACTGGGGAGTATGTGGAGATTTATAAGCTGTTCTGTTTCTCTCGGTGACTGAGGGCACCTGAGCTATCTTCATGCTGTTTGTTCAGCTCCTGTTATGTACTCTTAGCTAGAATGCCATGGAACAAATACAAAATGAAAAAAGTTATCTATAAAAAAAAAGTGAAAACAGTTTTGTAGATTTTTAATGTGCATATTCATTGATGGTTAAGAAATCTGCCTTTTCAGTGTTATTCTTTGCTGTCTTCAATATATGGCGTTTTTTATGGCTTTTATAAATTATTAACACATTTCTTGGTAAAAGAAAAAAACTGGCTGGAAACAATTAAATAGAATGGGATACTGAGTACAAATTGGAGTGTGTATTAGGATTCAGGCCTAAAGACTGCAGTGTACACAGGAACAAACTCTTCTAGCCCTGCTTCACACTCTGGGACAAGCCCAACTAAAGCTTACAAGGAGACAAGGGTGACTGTGGACAGTGGGAAGCTCATCCCAGAACAGTGTGGTAAGAGCCATAATAGGAGAGGTACAGGGTGTTATGGGAGTACTCAGCAGGGGCACCTGACCTGCCCTTCAGGGATCGGGAGAGTCAAACAATAAAAGCATGGAGTTAATAATGCTCAGTGAGTAGGGTCGCCATATACACAGCAGCCCAAGCCTCTGCTGTCACCCTTCCTGTGGGCCTCTCTAGCTCTGGATGACAGTAGTCCAGGTCCCCTCCTGGCCCCAACCCCAAACCCTGTGTCACACACCTTGCTGCTGGTGTATGAAATAAATGCAAGCTGAAGCCAAGAAGACGGTAGACCTTGACCCTGGCAGAGTTCTTTTTGAAAGCCTCATTGCTACTAGTGTCCTTACTGTTCTTGGTACTTCTAGTTCTTGCCCTTTCCTTATGTGCCAAGCAGTAATTTCAGGAAGTAGGTAAGAACAGTGACCTGGAAATCAGAAAGGAATGTGATGAACGTGACATGTTCACATAATCATAGTAGGTGCTCACGTGAGTAATATTTTACTTCATTGGAGGAAGCAGTGCACCGAAAAAGGGAGTGAAGAAGGGGAGGTTGAATTTACTCAAGGCCTGAAGATGATCATCTGAAAAAGGTAAGTTATGTCTCAGTGATTCTCAGAGGCAAGCAAGCAGGGGACAGAAGTGGGCCTCTGACCCTGCTTCCTACTCCTGTACTACAGTCTTCTCACACTCGTGGGTTTGGGCCAGGATGAGGTCACGGAGACGAGTCCTTGGGGGCTATGAAGGGGTCTTGATGGAGCTCAAATGTGTTCTTTAGTCTGGTAATGTTCTCTTGTGGTTATGAAGCTATTCAGCCAAAGTACGCCCATTTCATCATGAGATGCGAGGCCCGTGTGGCCAGAGTGGAAAGAGGAATGTCAGGCCATGGGGACTGGCAGACTAAGCTCGACTCAACATCATAGATAAGACGTGGTTTCAAACACCTTGGGAACACGGCAGTGTCTGAGCTGCTGTGTGTGTGGGTCCCAACACCTGCTTCAGGCAGCAGCCATGTCACACGAATGGCTCCTGCTGACAGAGGTGCAGGCCATGGGGATGCCATTATGCAGGGGCAGCTGCGATGCATAAGCCCTGGGCACTCCATTAGTAATTAGCCTGCTTCTGGGATGGAGTCTTCCACAGGACATGGAGCACACATGCAGACTGAGCAATCTAGGCACTTGGCCCATTGGTCTTTATTCTAGCCCTTATTTCAAGCCCCTCTTGCAAGGGTTCTAGGTCCTTGGTAGCCTTCCATGCCATGCCTGGTCCTTGGGTCCTGGTTCCCTAACAACAGCTGCTGTTGGAGGGCACTGGGGTTTTCCACTTATCTTTTCCCGTGGCCCCTGTCCCAGTGCCTCTGGTCATTCTAGTCCTGCCATGTATGAGGCACTTGACTATGGTCTATTGTTTGTGTTGAAATCAGCTGGGTTTTTTTGTTTAAGATTTGAGTTTAGCACAAGTTTAGCTTCAGTTGGTTCATGCCCATCCTCACCTGTGGATATGAAGATGCTTACCTCTTCTCTCTTTCAGGCCTTCACACATTTAAAGAAAGGTGATTACTGTATTTGGCTTTTGCACAGGAAAGTAACCCCACTCTCGAGCTTTCAATTATAAAGCCCTAAATAGTTAATTACTCACAAGATCCATGTATGGTGTTCATTCAGATAATGCCAAGCACTCTGCCAGGCTCTAGGAATACTGAATACAGCACAATTCCTGCTTCTTGAGGTATATGGTCCCATTTGAGGTGAAAGAAAAACATGCCCATTAAGTGTGGCTTCCCTTACCTTCCCCATCTCTTCAGTGTGGTCTCCGTCACAGCGGTGCTGGACCACCGACTGCCGCATGGCCCTGAGGTCCACTGCCTTAGTGCGGCCCTCACTTTTGCCCTCGATATCCTATGTTCTTGGACACCAGTGCCAACCAGCCCCAACAGGTCTGCCTCTTCTTCCTATGGCTTGTGTCTCAGCGCCTCCTGGGGTTCCAGCGTCTCCCTGTTAGTGTGAGGCACTTGTGTTGACTTAAGATTGTCTTGTTTCAATTGAACTAGGCATTTTTTTTTTAAATTAGAGGTTAGCATAGGGTTATCAAACCTGGCTAGGCATATATGTAATGCCATTCTGAGATTATTCACTCCCGTTGCTGTCTGAAGTCATGTTGCCTTGAATACCTAATCTTGGGGGATTTATGGTTCACCTTAAATTCTTGGAACACCTTTCCTCCGGTCCGTGCCAGCATGTGCGCTCTGGCTCTCCCTTTTGCCATCCCCCATACCTCGTCTACCTCACCTGTTACATCTGGAAGCCAGTGAAAATAAGGCTTATTGGGCAGGGACTTTATTTCCTGTCCCTCCTACTCAGAGGTAGTTTCCTTGAGGTGGCAGATTACAGGGTATTCCAGAAACTTTAGAACCTTTAAAGGAAAAAGATAATTAGTGAAGTTGAACTTGTAGAAGAATGAGACCTGGTGAAGCTGGCTGACTGCAGCCTCAGGATTCCTGGCATTTGCAGGTCAGGGCAATTCTGTGCCTAACCATGACTTTTGTGTTCTCTTTGGACTGATCCCACAACTCTCCTGGCCTTTAGAGCATGTTTTAGTTGGGAGATGACTGAGACCTGAAGGGGACCTCTCAGAAATGTTCTTTAATTGGTGTGGCATGAAGTTGGAGGTGGTATGTGGCAGCTTGGTGTCCCCTGAAACGTTGCCTTTAAATGGCTTCCTGGAACTCACCAGAAGGAAGGGATACCAAGCCCCTGCACCCACCCTTTTCACCCCCAGCCATGGCAAGTGAAGGGCAGGAGTGATGAAAAGTATCCCACAGCCCTGGGTCTCAGTTCTGTCTGGAGTTCCCTGCCCATCGGCCTTTAGGCAGAATGAAGGTCCTGGAAGTAACTATGCCCACATTTGCCCCCTGGTTGGTGGAGAGCCCGGGTGAGTAGGAGGAAGCAGCAAAGGCTTAAGGTGCTGGTTATACAGAAATAGGAGGGTCTTCATGGAGTGTGCACTTGAAATATTTTCTCATCCCCTCCCACCCCATATATGATTGCACCACTTAGAAACATTAGACAAGAGCTTTGTGTTGAGAATTAGGACAGTTTATTGTTTGATCAACATGCTGAGTCTTCCACATTTTACACAGATTTATGTAAAGTCAATGTGGCCATTTATGCCTGCTGAGCCAGTAAGAGATGGAAATGCCACCCTCTGTGCTCCTCATGGCTAGTCACTTCATGGAGGTGGGTGAGGGAACAGGAGGGGAGAAGTTGATACACACCACGTGATAGGGACCTTTGCCGTCTAGAGGCTTCTAGCTGGAAGGAAGCATCCAAACCCCACAGCAGGGAGAAACCATGTCCCACAGAGAGTATCCCCCACACAGGTCTGGCAGCCAGGGAGTTTACACACTGATAGCCCAAGGGTTTGCAACACAATATGTAGTTCATTTCAAACAAAAATTCAAAGGGTGCCCTGGTCTGTGAGTGCCCATGACAATCAGAGTGGACCTGGGGACTGGCCCTTCTTTGCAATGGAGGAGCCTGGCTTACTCAGACACACTGGACAGAATGTCAGGTCCTAACCGGAGTAGAGATGGTCTGAGGAACACCCGCGCACAGCAGCCCTTTATGTGCAAGTGCACAGTCCCAACTGTACACAGGTCGGCAATGGATGAAGATGGAAACACCTTGGTTCTGACCACTTCTGACTTGCCGGGTGACTGTAAGCATGTCACCCTTCCTGTCTTGGTTTTCCTGCCTGTGGAACAGGGAGGATTACGAGACCTCTGCCTCACACTGCTCTGGCCAGGTGACAGGGCCTCACACATTCTCGGGGAAGAGGTAGTTCGGAAACTAATGAGCATACCACCCTGCTTGGTTGACGCAGACAGACAGACAGACTTCTGTGTAGCTGCCCCTCACGTGGCTCAGACACACCTCACAGTCCTCGGCTACCTGATCTCACATCCTGACATCTTCACCTGCCTTCCACTGTGTGAAGGAATGAGGCTGCTCTGCCTGCAGGGCACTGAAGCCAGCGGTGCCCGTTATCGTCACACCTGGTACCTAAAGGCTCCCAGCCCTAACCGGCCACCAGGAGGATGGAGACAGTGTACTCAAGATGGGTCTGCATCCTTACCTACCACCATTGCAATCCTCATTTCTGTTGCCTTAGACACTTGAAATGGCCTGGTCATTGCTCCTCAGACCTGGGAACATTACAGAATGTTTAAAGATGCCAACAGGAATAGAGAGGTGACAGCAATACCAGGGAGCCTCTCACCAAAGAAAACTCGCTTCTAATCACCGAGCAAGCTCACCGTGGACTACGCAGCTGCTCTTCTAGCACTCCAGATGTTTCCGTCACACTTCCATTCTGGCCTGTGCCCATGTAAAATATGCTATCTGCTTCTTCCAGCTGATGCTCAAATTCTCAGTGCCTGTAAAACGAGCTTTACTGACAGCTTTTCTTTGACATCCCGAAAGGAAAAAAGAGGGCCTACAGAAGATGGCCCCGCTCATCTCCCAAGTCAGCTAGTCTTGGAGGAGAGCAACTAAACTACTGGCTAAACTGAGATCATTTCCTAACGGGATTCCTCCCCTTGGCCTCGTGCTAGCCCATCTGGATTCGGCAAGTGTGTAATAGGGGAACCTGATCATTTTATTATTGAACCTCAACTCTCTCAGTCAAGACCCTACCTACGAGCAGGACACTGATGGCACCTGCTCAAGGCAAGAGCAAAAGAACAACACACTTCTGTGCAAGAGCTCTGGCTGCCCTAACAGGTGCCAGGAAATGAGGGGTGGGAATCAGGCCTGAGAAGAGAAGGGTCATGGAATAGGATGGCACCACCAAGATGGGGGCACAAGATGAGCCAACTGCCCTCATCAGCGGAGGGCCACAGGGCTGGGGAGAGCCTGGACTCAAGAGAGGGGGTGTTGTGTGCGTGCGCACGGAGGCCACCGCAAGCCAAACAATATCTACTGTATCTTGATGCTCCTGTAGGCTGTGATGGAGTAAAGAGTTTATGGTGCCTTGGGTGTGTGTGCACACGAGAAGGGCACTGAGTTTCTACATTTTATTTTCTTTTTTTACAGGAATGTTTAAGAAAAGCTACTCTTTAGTACCAAGAAAATAAACATCCACCATACATTCATGCACTGAAACCCAGTGCCGATCTTGCAAATGGGGCTGTCCCAGAGGCCACAAGCAACGGCTCTCACTGCCACCCAGGCCAGAGGCTGTGACATAGACTCCTGTAAATTCTCACGAGGTAAGTTAGAATGCTTCCAACAAGCACCACTTGGGGGTGTGCCATGGCGGGGGTGCTGGCCCACACGGCATGCACACCCGTGCATATAAGTACATAGAGGGAGAACTGGTGCACAGATTCCCACAGGCTGTTTTTGCCCGTAGTTTAACACATCTATGTAATTATTTTATTGATGGCAAGACGATCACAAGTTTTTTGACAATATTAAGCACTTCTTATTTCAACACGTTGCAGTACTTTTGAATTTACAAAACTTATCACAATGCGAGTTCCAACTGGAGAGCAGGAGAAACAGGAATATATGTTGAGCACACGTACCTCTGTGAGACTGTGTGTGGGAGGTGTATGCACAAGTCTATCTCTATATATAATTATGTACACACATATAAAAACTAAACACACGACATTAGAATAACGCTCGTACATTGGTCTTTGCCTTTAGGAAGAGGAGCTCAGCGGGACTTCTGCTTCCTCTTTTCTTCACCTGAAGATAAATTTCCCTTAAAGATCAGCTCTGACATATAGTCTCCTTAGCTGCAAGTGTGTGAGGCCACTGGACAGAGAGCAGTGAGTCCTGCCAGGTTTCACTGCACTGACTGGCTGTCATTTTGGACCAGTTTCTGAGAAGTTCCAACATTCATTGCAATAACTTGTTTGAGCACTGCTTTGTGGGAGAATTAACTGCCCCCATCATACCCCAGATGGTCACTTAGCTCACCTGTGACGTGCCCAACAGCAGACTGGAGGAAGAGTCAATAATCAGCTTGTAGGGCAGGGCTTACTGTTTTTGGCCAGAGTTGCTTTCCACTGCCTGGCTTTGTGCAGGCCCAGGGTTGGTGAGTCTGGGTCTATTTGGAATACAGGCCAAATGGGTTACCTCACTTAGTGAGAAGAGAGTTCTCTTCAGAGATTTTACATGTCCTCAGACTTATCCCTTCTCAGAAATGAGTCAAAAATGGTAAAGATGGCTCTCTCTGGGCAGCCTTCTGGAGACCTGAGCTCAGCCCTACCCTCAGGCAAGCAGAGTGTGGGTACAACAGCCACAAAGGTATGTGCACAAAGATTCTACTGCACTGTATCTGTGGAGCAAAAACCCATCAAGACGTCAACTTTTCCAGAACAGGACACAATGGTATTAGCAACTGGCCATCTGAGAACGTGCATTGTCAACGTGGTGGGTCTGCAAACAACCCCCCACCCTCGAGGACACACAATGAGTTCTGTTCTGTTCTTCCCTTATATTCAACCCAGACACGTGTGCTGAAAGCTGGGTGGGTTGGTTACAACATTTCCAGAAGTACACATGGCACCCCAGTCTTCGAACCACACATCGACACTGCCCCCAGTTGCCAACAGCACCCCATCCTTCCTTCCAATGACCTCTTGCTCTGCGTATCACTGGGTGGACCAGAGAGAACACCAGGTTGCCTGTGGCAAGTGCCCTCCACTCCTTCAGGGCAACTCAGGGAGGGGAAGGGAGGCAGAAGTAATGGCAATGGGGCCTGCTGCTGGGTTCCCTGCAGTCCAAAAGACCCTAATGTCAGCTCCGGGCCATGCTTCAGGTCCCAGTCTGGCCACAGAAGAAGGACAGAGTCACAGCTGCCTCCTCAGAGGCTGCTTTGTTCAATCAGTGTTTAACCAGGTAGGACCAGTTTGGTGCAGCCTGCTTGGTCTGGGCCAGATGGTCTGGGATTAGAGCCTAATTAAGTTGCCCAGTTAATATTTTAGTTTATTGAGCTAGGGGCGGGAGGAGGGCAGAGGTGATCAATAGTTGAAAGGGACAGGAAGGAGGAGGTGTGTGGAAAAGGTTATCTGTAAGTTTACAAATATACAAAAACAAAAAGCACATCTTTCAAATAAAAAGGACTACATTTTTATCTGGCAAAAAAGTTGTATACACATGATTTAAGTTTTTTTTAAATTTTAACAGTTTTTGGCAATTTTAATAAAGTACAATATATTACAACCAAACCAAAAAATAGTTGTTTAAGTAACAGCTGTTAAGAGTGACGTGATCCCTGGTGCCCAGCCCCCACCCCACCCCACCCTACTCCTAGAGACAGAGAGAAAGGAAAAATCCTCCCATCTTGATAAGCTTGTTTCCCACCCCCCATTAGGAAGCTAACCAATAGGAAGCAACACAACAAGCAAGTAGTGTCGGAGGAAGCTGGCAGGCCAGGCTGCATTAGCAGGAGCAGCCACCTTCGCTGGCTGGGGGCTCCTGGGGTTTGTCCAGCTTGATGTCGATCACTGCAGGGGGCTGGGCTAAGGAAGAGGATTCTCACAGAGAAGCTCCACCCTGCCTCACACCCTCCCCTCCCTATGCTCCCCTCAGCTGCCCTACACAGCCCAGCCCCTCTGTCCCTCCACATACTCTGCTTGGGGGTGGGATGCAGAGTCAGCAGCTCCCACCTCTCCTCTTCCCCGACCCTCCCCACACCCCCTTACCCCTTTCCCAGATGCCTTCCTTGTGACTGGGCCCTGGGACACTGGCTCCCAGCCCAGGCCTCAGCCATACCCCAACGTGCACTGTGGGGGATGGAGACCCTAAGGCCAGGTGTGGGGCCCACATCTGAAAGCACAGGGCCACATGGGCCTTGCCCGAGCTGGCTGCAGCAGAAAGGACCCCTCAAGCTCTAGTCAGTGTGTGCCACTCTGAGAGAAGTCCCATCCCTGGGGAAGGGCCTCTCAGCACAGGCCCCCCCCTCCAGTCTTTCCATTGGTGCCCAGGGGACTGTAGGGTGGAGAAGCACCGGTCAGAGCTACCAGAGGAACAGGTCCAGAGTGCACAGACAGGCCACTTACTCCCTCTGCTCTCACCAGGCTGAAAACCATGGTGCCTGCCAGGCCTGATCACAGCTGAGGACCAGGCCCTCCACAGCCACAGAATGCCTCTCCCTGGGCGGGGCCTTGGGGCCTGCTGTGGGACCAGCTGGGTCTGGGACAGGGGGAGAGGGCATGGAGGTGTAAAACGCCTCCTGTGGGAACTGTTGCTGGCATCCTAGGGGTGTTTCTGTGGCCCCTATTTGAGGACTTATAGGAGAAATTCTTTTGGCTTTAAGTACAGCCAGCCCTGCTTATCCATGGGTCTGCATCCATGGATTCAACCAATTGTGGCTCAAAACTACTTGGAAAAACATGTTGCGTTGTTGCTGACATGTGTAGACAAGCCTGCAATGGTCGCATCTGCACTAAACATGTACAGGCACATTATTTTTGGTCATTGTTCCCTACAATACAGTTAACAACTATTTACAGCATTTACATTGTATTAGGTAGGTACTGTAAGTAATCCGGAGATGATTTCAAGTTTACAGGAGGCTATGCGTAGGGTTCACGCAAATACTCAGAGGAGTGAGGTATCTGTGGGGGGTCCTAGAACCGACCCCCCCCCCCGGAGATACAGGGGTGACAGCTGTACTATAAAAAGTCATACTTCATCTAAAGATCAATTTCCCCTCCTTGCAACCTTTGGCCATTCAGCCATGGCATGTATTTTGAGTATGACTTCATCTCTTCCTTTTCCTCTTGCTTTCCTACCTTTATTTTCCCTATGCCCCGGTTTTCTTATGTGGATGTACTCACATACATACATGTTTATCTTGTTTTTATCTTGTTTTGTGTGTTGTGCGTCTGTGTGTGCAGATATATACATAAACATTTTTCATAACATGGCAGAGTACAAATAAACAAGTAAATAGACAATAAATAACTGCCTTCTCTGTAATTGGGCAAATCAAACTACCTCTCTGAACCTCAATTTCAGCTGCTGAGTTTTCAATCTGGGGTGGACCATGCAGGTGGCAGGAGGACACTGTCCTACAGACAATGCGGAGCTCGTGGAGCTCCGGGGCTGTGCATGGCTGGGTGGATGTGGGAGGCGGCATCTGCGGGGTTGGGGGGCTGAACCCTGTTGCAATCGTATCTGAGTGTAAAGAAAGAAACCTTCCGTTCAGTGGAGAGTCTACCTGTACCCATGAAATACAGATGGCTGTTCACTGTAAATAAAGGCCACCTCATTCTGTCTCACTCCCTACCCCACACCATCACTCCATACACATCCCTCTGCTACCCCCACACTGCTGGGGGAAGTAAAAGGTGAGGGGTCTTAAAGTCCTAGGAGTTCAGCCCCGTCCCCGCACAGAGCTGGGAAGGAGGCACGTCCAGTGTCCGTCCACTGCTCTGAAACACTGAGTGAATAACTACAGGGGTAAATGGCTTCTCCAGCACATCTTTCAGTCACTCATCAAAGAAAAAGGATACTCCCTTCTTTGCTTTTCTCCTGGACATTCTCCATTCCAGGCAGAGCCGACGCCACACGTCGGAAGAGCTGGAGAGAGGGGGAGATGCAGCATGAGCCCCCCGCCATAGATCCGTCTTTCCTCTCCTGCTCCCATTGGGTGTTCACCCTCTTGCCTCTACTACTCCTGACCCTGGCTTTACTATCCTGTCTCTGCCACTGACTGTGTCCTGAAGGGCAGGGGCTGCACTGACTTCTCTCTCCCCTACCGCCAGCGCCCCTCACCCAGGAGGTCAGGGGGTCACAGGAGCATGGGCCATGGGGACCAAAGGGGACCTACCCCAGGGCAGTAATGATCTAGACACCTGGAAACAAGCCTTTAGGAGGGCTTCTGTCTCATTGCTCACGCAGGGACCAGGTGTGGGGAACCAACTTCCCATCTGCCCTTTAGACAAATGGCCCTCTCCTAACGGAGTCCCGCAAGTTCCTGGGCATTGAGGCCACTGGGCACTGGGAACCAGGGCCACAGAGTCACAGCAAAGGACTTTTCTGAGAGTACGACAGGAGTGTGACGTGGTACTGTGGGTGTGTTTGGGTATGGGTGTGTGGAGTGTATGTGTGTGTTTATGTGCACATGTAGGGGTTCTGCACGTAAATGTGCATGGAGAAACTGTGGGGGTGGGGGAGGGCTGGGCAGGGGTGTCAGGTAGGTGCTGGCAGACATGAAACTCAGGAGGTGACACTAAGTACAAAGCAGAAGTATAAGGCACCAGAAGATTCAGAACATGCCCCACCCCTCACAAACACCAATGGCAGGAACTCAGTGCGCTCTGGGCTTATAGTGTCTCTGTGAGCTCTCTGAGGACAGGGTGAGTCTTCTTCATGGTTTCCCCGAGAGCCCAGCCTTATTAGAGCACCCAGGCTCAGTGAGGGCCCAATGGGAGCACCCAGGGCCAAAGGCAATGGGGCCCTGAGTGGTAAGGGCACAGGTCTGCCTGGCAGGGTGTGAGACCCTATGGGTAGGCTGCAGAAAGGGCTCCAGTGTGGGGCAGGCAGAATTGGATGAGATGCAGAGGGCCTGGGTCACTCCTCTGAGCTTTCTTTGTGGCCTTGCCCCAGCCCTGCTTGGCCTGTCTGAACATCGAAATGGTCACAGCCAGACTGACAGAAGGCAGGTCTCGGGGGTCACGTGTGGGTCTCTGAGAGCAGATATGATCGTGTTTAGAGTCCTGGAGTTGGCACTGTATGGAGACTCCTCTGAATTGCACAGGGTTTCAAGCGACCACACTGACTCCTGCTCAGACCATTACATGGCTTCCAGAGCATTCTAGGAAGGGAAGCACCAGCGTCTCCTTGACCCTGACCACTGGTGCAGAGGCTACCTGCCCTCTGCTTCCCCAGCCCCTGATGATGTTCCATTGGGGTGCAAAGAGCAGCAGCCCAGTGCGCCCTGTATGTCTCTGGGGACAGGTAGCTCCCTCCTCCAGTACACACCATGGCAGCCCAGGCCTTACACCAAAGGAGGCTGGGAAGGGGTGGGAATGAATGGAGCCATGCTGCGGTCACTCCAGTTGGGGGGGACACTGAGTCCTGGAGCTTTGGGGCTTGTTCTGTCTCTTCCCGCTCCTCTGCCACTAGCACTGCCCACTTGGGGCAGATCTTCACTGCATCCAGGCCTAGTGCTGCATGGGCAGCCTGTCTACTGTTCCCGGGCACGAATGGCGACAGCCGGACAGAAGTGACACCCCAGCCAAGCCATGCTCGTCACTCAGTGATCCCTACCCAGGCCACAGGCACTCCTCCGGCCCCACCTTTACTCATACTGTTCCCTTGCCTGGGATGCCCTGCCTTCTCGTCACCACTCCCAGTCCTCTCCTTTCTGAAGGCAGGGGCTCCTAATCTTTTGTGAGCCACAGACCCCTCTGGCAGTCTGGTGACACCCACACACTCAGAAGCTTCTAAGTGTGTGACATCAATTACACAGGAGCATGAAGGAAACCTTTTGGTACTGAAATACACTTCTAAAATCTTTAAAGATACACACTGGTGATGCAGCATGAACCTGTTAAACGGCAAGAGCTGGCAGTGAGTCTAGTAACCGCCGAGATACTGCAGTAGGGACGGGTGTCAAGTTCAGGATACCGCAACACTGCAGTGATAAGAACATAGCTGTGACCCCTGTGTGATAAAGCCGCAGGACTGCTCCTGTGACCGTCTAGCTGCCTACATTCACGGCTGAAGGTAACAGTGCTAAAGGGCAGTGAGATGTCAGTGCCAACAAAGCTGCAGAGTTTCTAGTCCACGTCCTGCTGAACTGCCCCCGTGGACTCCCTGGGTCTGTGGACCCTCGACGTCCCCTCTGATAATTCTGGTTAACCAGGCCTGCCCCTCTTGAGAACTGTAGCACACCACAGGCATGGGTGGGCTCCTTTCTCCAACCTGCCTGGCCCTCCAACCCCTGAGCACTGCCAAGCACAAAGCGTAAACGCCGGAACCCCACCCCCAGTCAGTAAGACACTAGGGAAGCAATGTTTCTTGCAGCCCTCTGGAAGTGGGTGACTGGACAGCATAGCACGCTACAGGCCATGTGGCAGGCTCCTGTACGATGCCTAAGGATGACACTCTCCGGACACCCCTGGAGGCCCAGCGTTCCCTCCTTCTCACGTGCGATACCAACTCTGGCGGTAAGCTAAGCTTGTTCCCCCCTAGGTGGGTTTACGGGTGCTCTGGTTGGCTGCCCCAACCCAGACGCTAGCCTGTTGAGGAGAAGCGGGGCTGAGCCCCAGACTGACCGTGCCGGAAGGCACGCGTGGGCCTCACGGCCAAGCTGGGCCTGGGAGCAGCTCCAGGTGCATCCTACCTGCTTTACGTTGTAGCCGGTCTTCGCACTGGTCTCGATGAACATGACGCTCAGTTCTTTGGCGCGTTGCTCCCCCTCCTCGATGGTTATCTGCCTGCAGGGGAGGGAGGGGGACATCGGGTCAGCGGGGGCAGCTGGGATGAGGGGTCCCACCCAGCAGGACACTCCAACCCCTTCTCTGCTACCTTTGTAGTGTCTTTCAGTTTGGGGCAGGCCCTGTGGCAGGCAGGTGGGCTGTCCCATACCCGCCTCTCCCAGGAGTCGCCACTGCCAGAGACTACAGTTGTAAAGTGCTTCAAGCCACATACAGTTTCTCTGGTTGGTATAATCAGTCCCATTTTCCAAATGGGAACACCGAGGTTAAAGTGACTAGCCCAAGATCACCTACTTAGCAAAGGGGCTATGCTGTGAGCCCCATTTTCTCCACTCCGAAAACAGGATTCTAATAAAGTAGGCTCTGATTCAGTTCATTCCTTAAATGGTCAGAGTACATTTCAGGAAGGCCACCGCCCATGACCTGTTGCTTTAGCTAACCAAGTTGGGTCCTGAGACAAGTGGACAGATGTATGTAGGTGGCCCCTATGTCAGCCCTTTTCCCTGGAGCAGCCTCTTCAGAGAAACTGTCACACCTAGACACCGCGCCAGACCAGGCATTCTGAGGTTAACATGTGGGACCAGGCCCTGCGCACCTATACCCACACTGGTGTGGCCTTTTGTGGGGACAGAGACACAAAGCACAAGCAGAAGCTGACAGGAGCCCAAGGGTGCTGTGTCTGTCTGCAGCTGTGCTGGCTGTGGCCAAGCCCAGACCGTGCACTGCTGGGCTGGGCCAGGTGCACGGCCCTCCACGTAGGCCACGCCCGGAGGAGCACCTCTGCATTGCCCCTGCTGCCCCTGCAAGGTGGGGCCTTAGAGGTGACAGGGTCAGGGATCTACCAGAGGCTTTCAAAGCCCCCAGCAATCCAGTGGGACCCTCTCCAGATGCATGGGAGAGGTCAGACAGAGAGGGTGCTCACTACCCATGCATCCAAGATCTCCATGACCAGGAGGAGTTGCAGAGGCGTGGAGGGTGGGCCCAGCCTGCCAGCTCCTGTACCTACCTCTTGTCTGCCAGGTCTGTCTTGTTGCCCACCAGCATGATGATGACATCGCTGCCCCTCTCCGTCCTGACGTCATCAATCCACTTAGAGGTCTGCTGGAAAGAGTTGAGGTCTGGAGGTGGGAAGCGAGAATAGAACTGGGAGTGAGATCCAGCTCCCGGCGGGAGAGGGGAAAGGGGAAAGGTAGAAGGCGGGCAGGGGGGACAGGCAGCGTGCATCCTCAGACGCCTGGGAGGGGCCGGAGCACGGGCAACACAGGCCAGTGGGTTCACGCTTCCTTCTATAGGAGGCCCACGTGTTTGTAGAGCTGCTGCCCCAGGGCCCTTGAGAGCCCCTTGCATTGCTGAGCCACTGTCTAGGAGACAGAAGTCACCCTGACTGGCAGATCACAGTGTCATGATTTACTATGTGAACTAGTTGTTTAGGGACCCATTTGAGTGTCAAACCTGATTTTGGAGGCTCAGTGCAAAGTGAAAAATGGGTGCACTGGCGTTGGCTGTACTTGGAAACAGTGGAGGGGGGGCACAGCAGCCCCTAGGGGAGGAGGGCCCTACAGAGCAGACTCCAGCCCAGAGCAGCTCAGGGGGCCTTGGGAAAGGCCAGAGGGGTTCTGAAAAGAACCCTGGGGTCTCTAAATAAGGGAGGGGAGACAGCCCCAGGAGTGGACCCTTTGGTCCAGGAGTGGACCAAAGCCAAGAGATGCAAGGCGGTTTCAGGGACACTCTCGCCTCAGTCGGAAGATGTAAGACCTTGAAGAGGAGCAGTCGTAGGGCGATGCCCCCCGCTCAGCAGCCCGCACACCCAAGGGGCGGGGCAGCGCCTGTTTCCCACAGCCTGATCTCTCTTCTGCTCCATGTCAGGATGTATGAATTCAGCTCCTACTTGTACACAGATGGGCAGGGAGGCTGCAGTCAGGGAGAGGGTTGGGTTGGCAAGAGTTGGTGGGCAGAGCCAGGGACAGCAGATTGGGGTAGTACCTGGGATGTCCTCCCACCACTGGGGTGACCGCAGCCCAAGGGCTTGCCAGGTCTATTATACCTGCAGGTATTATACCTGCCTGGGCAGTGAACCTGCACTAGGTCCCATCCTCTGAACCCAGCCCCATGAGCCTCTCTCAGGACTGTGCAGTCACTCCTGAGGAGAGCTGCTCTGGCTAGAAGAGCCACAGGGTGTGAGAAGTGAAGCCACCCACAGTTCTCCCAGACCTGCTCAGCCTCCCCTTTCAGAGAGCCCTGCGAGGAGCGGGCAGGCCAGCTGACAACAGCATAGCTGCGGGGTCCAGCTGACCCAGAGACCGGCGTCTTCTCCCACCTCGATACACATGCACACAGATGGGAGGGTGCAGAGGGGCTGGAAGAAGGACCAGCCTTGAGAGCTTCTCTGCTCACCTCTACACACAGGCCCCTGCTCTGAAGAGAGCCAAACTGTACACCATCCTGTTGCAGGAGGGTGGCTGACGGTGGAACACAGGCTGATGTTCAAAGGGAACTCACCTCCGCCCCACCCTCAGGCACCTGCCTTCCTGCATTCAGAGGATAAGCACACTTGTGCACGTGCACACAAGAGGCTGCAGCCTGGCTGGGGCTCCTCTGGGCCCTGGAGCCCCTGTGAGCTACCCTCCCTCTGGCACCCAGGACCCACACTCACTTGTAATGTCGTACACCACTACAGCCACAGTGGAGTCCCGGATGTAGCTGGGGATCAGGCTGCGGAACCTCTCCTGGCCGGCGGTGTCCCAGAGCTGCAGTCGCACCTGTCACAGGGAGAGCAAGAGGGTCAGCGGGGGCCAGTGAGGTCCTCATGGTAAGGGCTGGGGCTGGGGGGAGGCTCTGTGATGTTGGCACTGCCAGCTCTGGGGCAGGCATGGGCTCTCAGTGGTGCCCAGCTAAGGGTCCCGGTGATAAGCCCAAAGGAACCTTCCTTGTCCTCCCCGTTCTATAAAGTCAGGCACTCACCGTACGATCCTCCAAGTACATGGTTTTTGACAAAAAGTCAATCCCAATGGTTGCCTGTTAGAGAAAAGCACAGAAAGGTCAAAACTGAAAGGTCTCAGTGATCGAGGCAGTGACAGCCAGAAAAATGGGGGCCACCCACGCCAAGTCCAGGGGGGGTTCTGCTCTGTTGTCCCTGCCCCCCGACAGTGAACCTTCTCATCCCTCTCAGAGGAAGTGACTTTGAGCTAAATCAAGATGAGGACAGGGTATTTCTAGGGAGTGATATCAAAGGGAACAGGATGAGAGAGCTGAGTGAGGTTTCCCCAGGAACAAGGCCAGAGGGCCAGCTTAGGAAGAACAAACATCATCTCAGGACTTAAGATGACTATTGGAAAAACCAAAAGAGACCTACCTTAAAGTTTACATATGGGAAGTAACCCTTCCAAAAAAAGTTAGCTGCCCATAGTTTAATTGCCTATTAAAATGAAACAGCACCCTTCAGAGGAAGGTAAGAGAATCCCAGAAGTCCTACAATGTATTATTCACAATCTCCCCTGCACAATAAAAAAGGTTTAGACATATAAAGAGGCAAGAAATTCAAGCCATAATCAAGAGAACTCAACAGAAACAGACCCCAGATGACCCAGATATTGGATTAGCAGACAAGACTTTAAAATAACTGATA
Source organism: Rhynchonycteris naso (assembly GCA_037038555.1). Taxonomy (NCBI): domain Eukaryota; kingdom Metazoa; phylum Chordata; class Mammalia; order Chiroptera; family Emballonuridae; genus Rhynchonycteris; species Rhynchonycteris naso. The sequence continues at coordinate 41,941,014 of CM073004.1, read as the reverse complement.
TAAATGTTAAAGTATAAAGAAAAAGATTAATATGGTTGGTGAATTTCAAGAGATATAAGAAAACGCTAAAAGAAAAAATAGAAATCTTAACACTAAAAAATGCAATACATGAAATAAAAATACACTGGTTTAAATAACAGCAACTAGGACACTGCAGAGGAAAGGTCAATGAACTAGAAGAGAGGCCAAGACAAACTGTTCAAATGGAAGCACAGAGAGAAAATGATGCAATAAAAGAACACAGGATCAAGAACTTCTAGGACAATATCATGTGATCTGATATACATGCAATTAGGCTCTCATAAAAAGAATTAGAAACAAAATCAGCAAAAAAATTTTTGATAAAATAATGGTGAAAAATTTCCGCAATTGATAAGAAATGCTAACCCACAGTTCCAAGAAGCTTAGTGAACTCAAAACAGGATAAATACAAAGAAGGCCACACCCAAGCATGTCATAGTCAAATTGTCAAAAACCAAAGACAAAGAGAAAATCTTACTAGCAGCCAGAAATATAAAACACATTATATGCAAGGAAACAATGACAAGAACGATAATTGATTTCTCTTCAGAACAACTGTAGGACAGAAGACAATGAAACAAATCTTTAAAGTTCCAAAACAAACAAGAACCATCATGTCAACCTAGAATTCTAGAGCCAGTGAAAATGTCCTTCAACAAGGAAGGCAAAACAAAAAACATTTCAGATAAGGGAAAGCTGTGATTACTTGTAAACTGGTGGGTCTTTATTACAGGCAATGCTTTGGGCTGAAGGGAAATTTTACAGATGGAAATCTGAATCTTTAACAGAAGAAATATAAGAGCACCAAAAGCGGTAAATCTATAGATAAATATAAAAACACGTGACTTGCCCGTGATCACCTCCTGCTTCTGTGCATATCAGCATTTGTTCATACCATTCTCCCATTTCGCCCCTGCTACATCGTTGGCACAAATCCCTCTCACAAGTTGACCAAAAATCCCACTTGACAATAAGAAGTATAAATCACTTCAAATACTTGGCCTTACACTCTAATACAGTGTGGTTCTTAAACTTTTTTTGAGGTACTGAACCCACCAGTTTCATCGGCGCATTCACTGAACCCTTCTTTAATGATAAATAAAATAAGATTTCTTTTTCCAAATTCAAGACATAGGTATATGTTATTTTACTGGTGCACAAAATGAGCCGTGCATGAACATCACCTTGCTCAAAGAACAAAACCAACAAAGTGCATGAACTCACAACAAATGACGGTATTACTTTATTCTGGCCTCTGCAGCAGAGGCTTCTCTGAACCCCTGAGACTGACTCATCGAACCCCTAGGGTTCAATAGAACCCAGGTTAAGACCCACTGCTCTAATATAACAACACTGATAGCCACTGTAACAACGACTGAACCTCTGACTACGTATCATTTGTCAGCTATTGTGCTAAGTGCTTCACATGCATTATTTGATCCTGATAATCTATGTTATGAGTTATGTTCCTTAGTAACTGTATGTCACTGGTAAGAAAACTGAGCACAAAAGATGTTAAGTTGCTTTTCTAGCGTCGAGCTGGAAGCGGCAGGGCTAACATTTAAAAGGCATTTGCAAAGTTGTCTGCATGTGCCCAGCCTTAGCCCTCCCAACCCCCATTCCTCCCAGCTTGGAGTATTTGCTCCTTCTCTTCAAAGCAAACCTCTCCTTCGAGTCTTCTGGGACCTATTCCTCTGTCCCGGAATGATACTCTCTCAGCCATCTCCTCCCTCTTCTCTGTCTTCCACCTCTTATTCTCTACTTTTATTTCAGGTATCTCTCTTCCTTTTGTCCAAGAAACATTCTCAAAATTCTCACATCCTTAAAAAAAATTCCTCCCTGTCACTAAGTTGCTCTCTAACTATCTATCAATCTCTCACCTCTCTTCAAGTGGTATGCTTCTTGGAAAAGGACCCTAAACTTATAGCCTCTTCCTCCCCTCCCTCCCATTGCTTAAGATGGGCAGTCTGGTTTTACCCTCAGCTCATTGAAGCTGCTCTGGCTATGATCACCAGTAGGTCTTTCATCTCCAAATTGTAAGGACACTACTTGCCGGACTCTATTTGATGCACTTGACCCTGAAGACCAATCCTTTTTCTTGACATTCTCCCTTCCTTTGCATTTCATGATACTACTTGTTTCTGGCTTTCGTGCCTCTCTAACTGATGTTCCTTATTGGTTCTTTTGCAGGATCCTTTCTTTTTCTCAATCCCTAAAATGCTGGTGTACCCCACTGTTTTGTGTCAGGGGACCACATTTACTCTCAGACCTTCAGACAAAATGTGCTGATGGCTTCCCAACCTACACCCAGGCCTACCTCAATCCCGAGCCCCAGATCTAAGTATCCAACCAACCGCTTACTAGTCATCTCCCTAAACATATACACCCTGCACAGAAGCCATCATCTCCTGCCAAACCTGCTTCTTCTACTTTTCCTATCTTGATGCATGGCACCTCCACCACCCTAGGTGTCCACACCTCTGGAAGCCCTCCCAGATTCCTCCTCTTTACTTGCTCCTCGTCCACTCCCTCCCATCAGATGACTCATTGAGATGATTGATTACCTTTCACCTGTTCACTTCTCTCCATCCCCAGCACCACTGTCCCAGTTCTGATTGCCAATCTCCTTTACCTGCATAACCTGAACAGCCTGCTGACAGGTCTCTCTGCCCTCAGGCTCTCGCAGCACCAGGGTTATCTTTCTTAAATATAAATCTGACCCCAACACTCCCTCCTGCCCCTTGCAAACAGTCTAAACACTTCAGCTTGGCCCCTAAGGCTGTTCAGGCCTGCCCCTCACTTCCTGTGGTCTCATTCCCCTTGCCTGGCTTATACTTTATGTGTTAATAATAATGCTCTGGCCAGGAATCCACACACACAAGTCAACTTCTATTTCTGTGCCTCTTTCAATGCTGTTCCCTCCCCTGGAATGCTCTTTCACGTGCTTGCTGCCTATTCAGAGTTCAAGATTCAACTTCTCTTCCTGATACGCCAAGGTGATGGGTTCTATCCCCCGTCAGGGCATATATAAGAATCAACCAATGACCGCATAAATAAGTGGAACAACAAATCAATGTTATACCTTATACCTCTCCTTCTTCCTCTCCCTCTCTAAATATTTTTTTTTTTAATTCTTTAAAACTAGATTCAGCTTCTCCGCAAGTAATTTTCTGAGCTCTTAGGTTGGCCTCAGAGATCCTCATTTTCATGGTTTCTCTACTAAATTGCAAAGATCTCATATTGGTCAGTCTCTCCAGTGGCCAGTGATTCTCAACATGTAGTGCATGGACCAATTGCTTCAGAATCACACCAGGAACCTGTAAAAATGCAAATTCCTGAGTCCCACTCAGACAGAATCACAATCTCTGAGGTGTCTGTCTGGGAATCCAAATTCCAGACAAGCCCACAGATAACTCATTTGTGCAGGAAAGTTTACAACGACTGCCTAGACTTTGAGCTCATACTATAATCAGTCTGCGAAGCTATGGCATCCAGGAGGAAGGACAGATTCCCTGTCTGGGTGAGAGACAGAGGGGGAGGCCCATGCAGGCAGAAGACGCTAGTCCTAGATGAAGAAACCAAGGCTCAAGCAGGGCCAAAGGCAGTGGGGGTAAAGGCAGGGTTTGGAGCTAGGTCTCCCTAACTGCAAAGCCCCTGCTCTTGACTCTTCAGTTTCCTAAAATCCTCTGATTTCTGAAGTTGTCACTGTAGCCTGAAGCTGTCATTGAATTTGCATGAGAGTCACATCCTGTCTGGATGCGACATAATGCATGATCTATTCCTATTGTCAGAATCTTATGGTCATTAGCATTTTAACAACAGAAGTCCGCTCTCTAAGGACAGAATAGAAATGAGAACTGTTATGACAGCTCTGACTGGGCCTTGGTTACCAGAAAATTTCTAGCTGCTTGGCAACATCTATTTTTCCAGACATTAGGCACAAGCAGATGGCCCTACACTACAAGAAGATGGCCCAATGGGAGCCCACTTCTCCAGGTAGGTCAGCTCTGCAGAGAGAAGGTGGTCACAGTCCTCCCTGGGCAGCTCCTTTGTGGCAAACAGTAATTATTACTCATTCACTTAGTCATTCTCGAGTGTTCACTATGTGTTACATACAGAGCAGAACAAGCCCTGGCCCCGCCCATAAGGAGATTTTCTCTTCCCCGGAATGCTCTTCCTCATGGTTAATAACATTCAGAGTTCAAGATCAGGCCTTGAACTTCCAACACTGTGAAGGAGGTAAGATGAGCACATAGACCTGTGGTCCATGACAGATGAAAAGGACCAGTATAGTATAGGCCCTGAGAAGAACAGGACCTTGCTTCTGCTTCATTTCTTGAGGAAAGATGAGGCAACTATGCAAATCCTAGAGTGGATACTAACATTCCAGCAGGTGGAGACGGGAAGCGTGGGGAGAAGATCCCTGATAGGAGGAATGGGAGGATTCTGATTTTGGTGATGGCAGAGTTCCTATCAGACCAGTCCTCTTGCAGATTATTACTACAATAAACTCTGAACCAAATATAACAAATAACAATCTGAAAACAGTGGAAAGTATCCGAAAGTGGGTTACCTCTTGAGGGGAGTCAACACTTAAAAGAAGGGAACAGTCCTGGGTGAGGTACCTATTTCTCTGTCTGTTCACTAACCTGAGGGCAGCCCCACTGCAGCTAAGCGTGGCTAGAACTTGGCAAGTAACGCACAGTCTTCCTGGCTGAGAAATGAGAGGGCAGACTGCAAAGCTACCACAGAAGCCAGTAATAAGACAGCCATGCCGAGGGCACTCTAAATTCTGCATCTAAATGCTGCTAAATCTGATTGAGCCAACCAGCCTACCTATGACTAAAACAAAGCAGGCAAACAAACAGATCTAAACTGAATTTTAAGTTGCTGCCTATCACAGGGGAAGGGAATAGAGAATTTGGATCCAACCAATACTCTTTCAAATGAACAAACAGAAATCCAGAGTCTTAATCACAATGTGTAGTATATAATTTAAAATTACTAGACATAGGAAGTAAAAGCCATATTCAAGAAAAAAAGAGATTAACTGAAGTCCAACCCCAAAGTGACCCAGACACTGAAAGTATTAATCAAGTATTTCCTTTTTTATTTTTATTTTTTTACAGGGATAGAGAGAGAGAGTCAGAGAGAGGAATAGATAGGGACAGACAGACAGGAACGGAGAGAGGTGAGAAGCATCAATCATTAGTTTTTCATTGCCGTCGCGACACCATAGTTGTTCATTGATTGCTTTCTCACATGTGCCTTGACCGCGGGCCTTCAGCAGACCGAGCCAGCCTTGCTGGAGCCAGCGACCTTGGGTCCAAGCCGGCGAGCTTTTTTTTTTTTTTTGCTCAAGCCAGATGGGCCCACGCTCAAGCTGGCGAGCTCGGGGTCTCGAACCTGGGTCCTCTGCATCCCAGTCCGACGTTCTATCCACTGCGCCACCGCCTGGCCAGGCAAGTATTTCTTTTTTTAAAGAGAGACAGATGGAGATTGGAAGGGAGACAGATGAGAAGCATCAACTTGTAGTTGTGGCACTTCAGTTGTTCACTGATTGTTTCTCATACATGCCTTCATAAGGGGGGGGGGGCTCTAGCCGAACCAGTGACCCCTTGCTCAAGCCAGAGACCTTGGGCTCAAGCCAGCGACCATGGGATCATGTCGATGATCCCACACTCAAGCTGGTGAGCCTGCACTCAAGCTGGATGAGACAGTGCTCAAGCCAGTGACCTCAAGGTTCCAAACGTAGGACCTCAGTGTCCCAGGTCAATGCTCTATCCACAGTGCTACCACCTGGTCAGGCTCAACCAAGTATTTCTTAACAGCTAAAATAATTATGCTCAAATAAATAAAGAAAAATAAAAAGAAACTGTGAAAGGACAAAGACAAATTTAGAACTGAAAAATAAAATATCTGAAATGAAAAATTAATGATGGGCTTAGCAACAGAGAGGTGATAATAGATGAAATAGTAAAGTTGAAAACAAATCAATAGACAGTATCCAAAATTGCAATATGGGGCCACTAGACAAAAAGAACAGCTAGGTACGCAGGTAGTCCACACTCTTCTATAAAAGGCCTTAGAAATCTTGGCGATTCCCTGTGACCTGCAATGACCGACACTCCCTCTTAAAGGTCAGCACAGGTCACACGGGTGTGTGCGTGTACTGACAGGAAGGTACAGATGAGTATGTGAGTAGACACATGGGTGAATGAAGATACACCCATGTGCATGCAACCATGTATTCACATGTTGAAGTATGTATATGTGGGCAGGACTTGGATGGATATGAGTGTGGGGTAGGAAGGAGGCACTTCTGCTTTGAAGGTAAAGCCCAGATCGATGACACTCATACAGCCTGGAGGCTGGGAGACTGAGGTGACTAGGAGCCATCATAGGGCTTGGGCGGAGAAGGGGGACAGATTTCTACCAGCAGCAAACTTAGGCTCCCTGTCAATGACCCCCCAGGGCAAACCATAGCCACTGCAGAGGATACAGCATGCAGTTAGCTGAGTGCCCCACCCAAATGGACCAGATGTCCCCAGCATGGCCTCTACTAGTGCTTTGGCAAGGTCTGGATGCTATGTAGTAAGCTCAGAAGAACACTGGGATAGGAGTGTTCTTGACAGCCAATCTGGCCCTAAGCTTCTCCAGTCTAAAATGGGGATAATCATAGCTTCCTTTAAGGATTGGTGGATCACATGAGTTAGACAACTTGAATCTATTCTGTATAAAAAAATGAGGGCTGACCAACTGACTGAAGGATTTCCAAGAGGACGTGTGGAAACCCACCCTCTAATAACATTTCTCGGTCCAGTTATGTGAAACACAGCCCCGTGAGGTGATCTCTAGGATAAAAAGGGACAGTGATCAAGTGTTTCTGGGAAAGGCTGCATATTCTGTGCCCTAGTGGAGAGCCACAAAGCACACTGGCATAGTAAAGGCTCTGAGAAGCCCTGCACTGAAGAAACATGAATCCAATGTTCCCAAGCGTCTTTGCCCTGGGAACCTCTGTGCTTATAATTCCTGTTAACATCCTAGTGTTCCCAGAGCCTCAGGAAAGGATGACCTTCAAAAAGATGGATTCTAAGAGAGACCATATCTCTCCTTCAGCTTCCCTTGGAGCCTTGGTCAAAGCATTCATTTTTTGTACTTCATTTCCATTTACGAGGTATGGAGTAAATTTTTCTTGCTGGTAATTATGCCACAAGGATGTAAAGAGTATATGAGGACAACATGAGCAGCAGGCTTGGCTTTGGGGACTCTCCTGCCAGTCCATGTCCCCCACATCCCCCTCCCTCTCCAGCTGTGCCTCATGAGCCTTCTGGACTGCCCATGTCCCTCCAGGGAGGCTGGGCTGCACTCTGCTGTGATTAGGTCGCCCCAGACCTGGTAATGCTTATTTAATCCTTTAAATCATCTTGCTTGCAAACTGTACTTATGAAAAATGTCAGGCACTTCATTTCATACAAAACACGAGGAACGTAATAAGCACAGATTTCCTAGCCACATCCACATTTATCTTCTGAAGGTGGGATTAAGCACTGTCAACAGGGGCTCAGACACACTGTGCAGAATAGTAGTACATTTCACGCCTCCCTCTGCACAAAAGCTTCCATTGGCCTGGCGGATCCCCGAGGAAAGAGATGTTCCCTGAGGCACTTGTTGAAATCTTCTTTGCTATGTGCATTTATTATGAAATATATTTTGCATCACGTTCTGACAAGACACAGTAATAAAGTCTGCAGTAGAAATTTGCATGGCAATTTGCATAAATTGACTCAAGACTCTCTTTTCAGGAAGAGAAGTCATGAAAAGGAGTGTGTATGTCTTCTTTTAGCCTTGGCCCGGCCTTGGCCCATGGCTGCGGAAGCATCCCTAAGTGGAAGAAAGCAGCTGGGCCTGACAAGCCCCTCACAATGAAGCTGCTGTCTGTGCTCCACACCACCAGCCATCAGATGAGAGTATCAGGGTAAAGTCATGCAAATTAACATGCAAATGAGGCTGGCAAAACCTAAGGATTCAGACTGGCAAGTGGGTGCTGTGGGGAAGGAGACAGCAGCCTCTGGAAATCACGCTGGGCAGGGTCTGTCCTTGCCAGCAGCTTTGTGCTCTGGAGGCCAGGACGCAAGCTCCAGAGGGCACCACACGTGTACCTGGATTCTTTCAGACACCTCAGCTTCAAGGTCTACATGGTCCTGGTGGCCACTCTCCTCTTAGTAGAGAGTAAGTTGTGCTAGTCAACACCCAATTAAGTACTTATTGCTTTTATTTCCTGACTATGGTCTGAAACATCAAACAAATGATAGGTACCTTCCAACTTTAAATAAGGGGTTAAATTTAATCAATTAATCTGTTCAAAACCCACAGATACCCATGACATGTAGCCTGAAACTCCCCAAAATATCTGAAGGGTAATATATGGATCCAAGTGCACAAGCCCTTCCTTAATAATTAGGGCAAAAGATGCTCCAGGTAGTAGACTTTTGAAGTTGTCTAAGAGCTACTTATGTAATATAATCTACAAAGTGAATTAGGAAGGATTATTAAAATATGGGGCAGAGAATGTACCATGGGTCCATATAAATACAGCAGGCACTACCGGGAGACTTACCATTATCCAACTCACATATCCATTGGCAACCTCTTACTCCCTTGCTTGTCTAGAGACCGTAAAAGTGAAATTCTGCTTTCCCAGGCTAAGGGTGAAGGTGAGACCCAATTCAGGCCGATAAGACACAAACTGCAATCTGGTGGAGGGAGAGGCCATTCTAGGGAAGCTCCTGCTTTCTCTGCCTTGGATGCAGAGGTGATGTCTGGAGCTGTGTCAGTCGGCATGAAGACAGGGACCCACCCAGTAAGAAGGCGGCACAGACTGAGAGCAAGGGCCTGGGGGCTGAGGGCATCGCTGCTCGGCTCTGCCTCCTCAGGTCTCTCCGTACTTCTTGCACCTGGGAAACCAAAACCTTGCTTTGTTTATGCCACCATTAGTCAGCTGTCTGTACAGGTGACCATATTCCTAAATGTATATACTCATTAAAAGAGAGGAAGCATCTGACCGGTGGGGGTGCACGGAATAGAGAGTAGACCCAGAATGCTGAGTTCCCAGGTTAAAAACCCCAAGGTCACTGGCTTGAGCAGGGTATCACTGACATGATCCCATGGTCGCTGGCTTGAGCCCAAAGGTCACTGGCTTGGCTGGAGCGCCCCTGGTCAAGACACAGATGAGAAGCAATCAATGAACAATTAAAAGTGCTGCCACAAGTTGATGCTTCTTATTTCTCTTCTTTTATGTCTCTCTCTCTCTTTTGAGTTACAGAGTGAGAAAAAGAGAGAGAGAAAGGAGGGGGAGACAAGGGCAGAGGAGAGAAGGGAGGAAAAGAAAGATGTCAGAGCAAGGGCAAGTCTGCCCTCGTCCTGGACCAAGTAAATGTCTAGAGAAAGCACCTGGATGCCTGGCAGTGCCCTAGCGGGTCTCTGAGGGCAGGGTCATCTCGCCAAGCTGGCTGGCATTCAGGGACATCGCACCCTTGGACCCTGTGCATTGACCTGATGCCTGTCTAACCGCACCTCCCCTTCAAGGTGAAGCACCAGGCACCTCCCCACACCCATCAAAGAGACCCCTCTCTCAGCTGTCTCTCCGCTGCTGTGGGCTCTGTGAAGTCTCCTTCATCTCCTGACAGTGGCCCCACTGACAAAGGTGCTCAGATCTCACTTCCCAAGACCCCGTGCCTCTCCTGTTCCCTGGCCCCAGCAGAGTAGGGGACAGAGACCGGTGTGCATGGGTGTGTAGGTGTGTGTTCAAGGAAGATGTTCAGGTTTGACCCATACCCAGGTCCTTCTTCCTCACTGACCCCCTCTTCAGGCCCACGAGCAAAGGCGATATAGGGGCATGTTAGATGTGGGGCCTGGCTGCCTGAGCCTGGCAACCCCCAGACTACCAGCCTGAGTCTGGCTGGACAAGTATTAACAGAACTTGTTCCAGAAAGAGTTTAGAGGATCAGTTCCCACACAGGACAAAGCACTGCTCTCCATGCACTGTGACCCTCAAAAAGCCCCCGCCCCAGCCCTGGAGGCCAGCTGGAGCCCGGCCCCTCTGAAAGGCTAACCCCAACTATCAAACTATCAGGCTGAATTGTTAGGGTGGAGACAGACACTGGTCTGGGGGCTGCAGAGCAGAGGGTTGGGCACAGCGTCAATGACCAGGCCTCAGTAAACCTATGGACTTTATTAAATCAACTTACATCACATAAAGAAACTTCTGATCATTTTGAAAAACCCTGTGAGAACAAAACGTCATGCTGCTGAGATATGGTCCTGGGAAAATGGCTGCCCCAGGTAAATGCAGCCCATGAAGGGCCAGAGGGGCCTGAGAGCCTGCAGGGGGTCCACTGGGGGGGTGTCCATGTGGGGGAGGTCCATGAAGGGAGGGGAGGAGGGGCGGGGGCAGATCATTCTGAGGCCTGAGCCAGAGTCTGGTCCCCAGTGAGATCAGACAGGGAAGTGATAAGGCTCAGTAGTGGGTTGAAGAATGTCTCCCCAAATTTTGCCCACCTGGAACCTCAGAATGTGACCTTTTTGGAAAAAGGATCTTTGTGGATGTAATTAATTAGTTAAGGAGCTTATGATGAAAAATCATCTTGGGTTTAGGATGGGCCCCTAAATGCAGTGCCTGGAGTCTTTATGAGTGGAAAAGAGGACACACAGGGCCATGAAGAGAAGGCCACCAGGAGAGCTCGCCAGCCCCACACCAAGGCACGCCTGCGGCCACCGGAAACTGAAAGTAGCAAGGAGGAATACTCCCCTGGAGCCTTTGGGGGAAACTGGCTCTGCCACACGTTGACTCTGGACTTCTAGTCTCCAGAATTGTGAAAGAACAATTCCAGTTGTATGGCAGCCCCAGGCAACGAATTCAGACCCTGGAGGTTAGAGAGGAAAGCTCTGGGCAGAGCAGACAGTCTGCTCAGTGGGGAGAGGTCCTCTGCCAGTGGGGCTGGGTGGACTCAGCCATTCTGTTCCCTTCACAAAGGCTCTATGGGACCCCAGGAGGGCCCCAGTGTAGGCAAAGCTCCATGGTCCTCCGGAAACGCTCCTCCACTCTGGGGAGCAGCTGGGTAAGTTCCAGCAGGCTGGGAGGCTCTCCTGGGGGCAGCCCACAAAGCCGGTTCCTAATTTGTGCTGTGGCGGGTGGTCCAGGGACAGGTCCATTGCTCCAGCCTTGGCTATAAATTCATCTCTATCAACTCTGAAATTTTAAACATGTTAATGCCTGAGCTAGCCTGTGCATCTCCTGGCCAGACCCCCAGTAAGTAATATTATTGTGTAGCCAAGACAGAGGACCTATGAAGGACCCATGAGAAACCCCAGAAGAATGCTGTTTCCAAATCCTCCCCAGCCCCCACTCTCAGCAGCCACACACAGAGGCCTGAGACCAGCCCTAGAGCCATACAGGGTGCAGGTGGTATTTCAAGAGGTGGCCCAAGGTGTGTTTCATTGGCCTATGGGAGGGGACGGGGCTTGGCCCACACAGAGGGTCAAGTCTCGCCACAGCACAGGTGCTAGAAGGTTTCTTCTATAGCAAATTTGGAAAGTAATTCCTTAGTTGGGGGTTTATACAAGAGAACTGTAGAGACATGACTCTCACCAGGATGCCTGCCAATCTTAATTTTGTGCTTCTCCCAGAGAGTGGGTTTTGATGGGGTGATGGGCGGAGTGGTGAGAGGCTGGGAATGCATGTGCCAAGAGGAGAACAGGTACATGTGTGTAGAGGGAGTGCCAGGCAGGAGGCAGCAGAGCTGCCCTCCAGGGGCCCACAGGCTGACAAGGTGCCATCTCCTCAGGGCCTGCCAGCTGGACAGGACCCGGGAGAGGTCCAACAGGGGAATCCAGCTCTGCATGGCCAGGTCTTCATGGGTCCTCATGCCAACCCCTCAGGGGCTCAGGCATATTCAGCCCCAGGAAGAGGGAGGACTCGCTGACTGCCACCCAGAGGAGGCTGACCCCCTCTGCTCTCCACGCTGAGGGTGGAGCCACATTCTATGGCCAGGTCATTTCCTCTGTCTCTCCAAACAAGGAAGCACTTGACAACTACCTGTCGTCAGAAGGAGTGAATGAGGGCACACAGAAAGGACAAGAGGGAGGGAGGGGTGGCTTGTCCTAGGAACTGGCTGGGCATCTCAGCTAATTGAGGTGGGGGTGGGGGTGGGCTCTGCTGGGCTCCACTGGCTGATGGGCAAGGTGGGGGTGGGTGTAAGTAGTCACCATGTTGGGGGGCAACTAAACATCTCCCAGAGCCCTTGGGGATCTTGTCTACTTCCCAAATGCATCTGCTACCATGTGAAGAAAAACAAAGTAACATTTCTCCTTTTCCATCCACAGAGAATTCATTAAGATGAGCCTGTGTCTGCGCAGAACTGGAGTTCCAGCCTCCTAGCCTAATTACCATTTTAAAGAGGGTTGGGAGAGGAGCTCCACCTGCTCCTGCGAAAACATTAAGTTGGAAATGCTTCCCTTGCGGCTTTCTCCCGGCTCTCCCCACACTGACACAGGCTTCTGTGGCCTCTCGGTCTGCTGGGGTCTAACACCAAGGCAGGCAGCATCTCTCCAAAGCCAACAGGCACTTGACACCAGGTATGGCTGAGCCCTGTGCAGGGCCCATGAGTGCAGTGCGGGTCCAAGGGGTCGTGGCCTCAGTCATGCCCAGAGCACACAGGAGCTCCTGTAAAGCCAGGAGGCTAACTGAGCACCTAGGACACCCAGCCAGGGGAGAGCTCCGAGCCACGGAGGGGGCAAAGCACAGGCAGACATGTGCTCTGAGCCTTGATGAGTCCGAAGAACATTTCACAGCAGAGGAGAAGGGCATTCCAGCAGAAGCAGCACCATGAGCCAAGGCGAGGAGCTGTGACAGTGTCACTGTGTGGGGCCACAAGCAGCAGGCCTGCTGGACCATGGGATATGCGACAGGACGTGAGAAATGGCAGATGACACTGCTGACAGAGGTGGGCTGAGGCTCTGAGGGACATAGGCTACGTGGGGAGGAGCTGATCCATGTCAGTGAGGACCACTGCAAAGGCCCTAGGGTCACCCTTACCATCAACCGCTTCCAAGAACATCAAACAGCCAAGAGTCTCGCTATGTCCAATGGGACACCAACAAGAGGCATTGCAGATATCATGATATTCAAAACACAGAACAGAGCTCACTGCCCATCACAGTTCCGTAGCTGTCACTATGGCCGTGCAGGTTCACACTGGATTCGGGCAGACAGTAAAGGAACAGCGGAGCCAGAAAATGGTGGACCATTCCTTAATTAAAGTCTCCTAATGGCAACAAGCAAACAGGCAGGAAAGACCACTTCCCTCTCACTCTCCGGACTCACCTGGACTCATAGGTCCCCCAACCTCAGCACTCCCCAGCCAAACAGACCGGGCTGAAATCTCAGGGCTCCCAAGGCCCTCAGCACTCCCTCTCTCTCACTCCAGACCAGTGGTTCTTTACGTTTTTTGAGGTACCGAACCCACCAGTATCATATGCGCATTCACCGAACCCTTCTTTAGTGATAAATAAAATATGATTTTTTTTTTCCAAATTCAAGACATAGGTATATGTTTTTTTTTACTGGTGCACAAAATGAGCCGTGCATGAACATCACCTTGCTCAAAGAACAAAACCAACAAAGTGCATGAACTCACAACAAATTACGGTATTACTTTATTCTGGCCTCTGCTGCAGAGGCTTCTCCGAACCCCTGAGACTGATTCATCGAACCCTTAGGGTTTGATAGAACCCAGGTTAAGAACCACTGCTCTAGACTGACACACTCTCTCTCTCTCTTTCTCTCTCTCTCCCTGGACTCTAGCAAAACAGGCTATTGTTTGTTCTCCAGCAAACAATAGCAAAGCAATGGTCCCTCCTCAAGTGGCAGGCAATCCACAATTTGCAATCTGCTGCCCTGAGGGCAAGCACCCGCAGCCTTCCATAGACTACACACACAAGGCGCTGCCCAGCTCCAGAGCACCATTGCAGTAAAATACAAGCGCCATTGCGGTAAAATACAAGAGAGCAAACCTAACACACGTTTCACACTTGAAACACATTGGTTTGCCCAACAGTGGCTGAGATCACCATCCCCAAGCTGATGCCCAGGGCTGTGCACATCACCCAGGACCCCTTTCCCAGAGCTGTATGTTCCGACCCTTCAGGCACTTCTTATCAAGCCCACCAGTTATCTGGCATTTCAGATGACAGCAGAGGAAAAGCAGGAAATGAGAGAGTCAGCAAGAAGGGCAAAGATGATGAGTGGTCCAGGGGAAAACAGACTGAAGAGAAGACACGGAACTGTGATGGGCAGTGAGCTGTGTTCTGTGTCCTCCATCAGTCCAGGAAGGCAGATGGACCTCTTAGCACGGCCGTCCCCAGTGTGTTCTGTAAATATCTCTCCTCTGAGGACTCGGTGACAAAAATATTCCATAACCAGACAAATATGGGAGATCCCGCACCCTACACCCCTCTTTCAGTACAAAACCATACACTGATGTAGTAAAGGCTCTGAGAAGTCCTGCAGTAGAAAAGCTGGTTTACTTTTGTTCACCAGTGTTTTCTAAATCCATACAAGTACTAAGCTTCCTTCCTACCATTAGTTCTCAAATAACATCTACTTAACATCCCTTAGAACTAGTATTTCACAGCACCCACTGGCTTGGAAAAATGCATTTTTGTCTCTGTTTTAAGGAAGAAAATATCTTTTTTCTTAAAAATAGCAGAAATAAAATTGGTACTTTTGCAAAAAAAAGCAATAGTAACAGGGAAAATTCACTTCATTTGCACAAACTTCCCACTCACCAGTGATGCCAGAAAAGTAAAATGTTATTGACCCCAAAGAGCTCAGCCTTTGAGCCACATGGAGCCACCCCTGGGCCACTGGTTGACCTCAGACCACTTTGAGAGCAGGGAGCCAGAGAGCACTCTGTCCAGCCTCCTGCCCACATACAGCAGTACAAGTGCATCTCAGGGAAGGAAGAGCCTCAGCAACTGTGTGTGCATGTGTCTGAGTGTGTGTGCACACATGCATGAGATCCAGCAAATAGAACCACGCTCAGGAACAAGTTCCGCTACTGTTATTTCACCTCCATTATTTTGCATCTTGTTCATCCTCCTCCACGTGACTACCCACCCAACATATCAAACACTGTAATCGTTAGAGCTGCTCACGGGCAGCAGGATGACACAGATTGAAACACGTCCTTTCTTTACTGGAAAACGCTGTGGTTTTTTTTTTTTTTTTTTTTTTTTTTTTGCCAAAGTTTGGATCTGCAGAAGTTCCCAGGGTCTTTACTGGGTTGAGGCCCATGCACAGATGAGAAGCTCCTTCCAGACAAAACAAACCCCCTGGGCTCCAGGAACATCCTGCTCTCATCTCAGGATTAGCAAGCCCCAGAGACAGGCTAGCACGGTCTCCAGGCAAGTGTCACGGCTGCAGACACCAAGGGTGGTGGGCAAACAGAGACACCCAGGACCTCACCTGGTACGTGTTGTCGAAGCTGTCGTACATGAACCTCGTGATCAGAGACGTCTTCCCAACTGTAAAACAAGAAGAGAGCGGGTTCAGCCGTAGCATCCGAGCTACTTACTTCTAAACACATTTCATGTAAACAAAACCGATAAAAATAAAAAGCCCAGAGGAAAGGTGAGAGGTGGAAGCAGAAGTGAAAGGAAGACCCAGAGCAAGGCCACCGATTCGACACCAGGTGGGCTGTGGGGGAGTTACTGCCAGGCACCAAGGAGGAGGCCTCTCCTGGCTCCGTGAATTCTTCCCACCCTAATCCTCGTCTTTTTTGACCCACTAGATCCTAACTGATGCAAGAGCCATATATGAAGAATCAGAGCAAGTGGGTGCAAGACGGATGTTTCTCTCACACTGGCCCACGTTCACCGGGAAATACTGCCTTGTCACTGGTCACAGGCTGGGATGGAAGCATGCTGTTTAGTTCCCATTCATTCAGCCTGGGACTGGTGAAGAAGGTGGCTTTCTAAGGAACCAGCAGGTAGGGGAAGTAAATGGGACACTCCCCATGTCGCTCATGGGCAGGACTGGTTTTTGTGGAGTGTGCCTGATATTAAACATCCAGCTGCTCACAGGAGGTTTAATATCCCTGGACCTTGCTGGGTAAATTCCAGCAAGATCCTGTCATTGTGACAACCCTGCCTGTCCCCCATGCTTGCAAATGCCCTCTGAGAGGCAGTAACACCCCAACTGAGAACCACTGCTATGCCTAAGAGAACCAGGAAGTCTCTTTGGAATCTCACAAGTGCTCTTAATTGCCCAAACTGCAGGGTTTGGCTTCTGACCTAACCTTGTGCAGGTCCCTTGGGGCCTGGCAGTGGCAGAAATGCCTACTATAGCATTTCTATCATCTGGGAGGGGAGGAAGGATGGGTGGTAAAGGAACAGCTGTTGGGTCAGGCCCGGCATGGAGTCTACACTGCCTACTGGGTCTGCCATAGTCCTGGGAGGCTCAGGAGACACTGGCCCAGCTGAGCTTGGCTCCCAGTCCCTTCTGTTCCAGGCTCCCAGAAACAGACAGCCCTGGTGGGAAAGCAGGAGAGCCAGTGCCTGAGAGTTTTCCATTATACCTCTCTGATTCTCGGGCAGGAGGTCCACAGGCAGAGTGGCTGGTCACTGCCTGAATGAAGCAGGACACCCAAACAAGCCTCCTCTGGGAAAGGTCCTTTTCCTGTTCTGATGTCTCAGTAGTATGGCGTATAACACACAAGTGCAGCCATCTTCTGATAGCGAACATTTATAACAGAAAGACAACTGTCTTCTGCTAGAAGAAACATCTGATGCACTGTGGTTGAGGCATATTTGGGTGGCTCCATCTTTGACTGGAACTGGTGAGCCGGAGTCAAATCTTAACTGGGGTATGGTTTTATGTTTGTTTGTTTTTTGTGACAGAGACAGAGAGAGCGACAGATAGGGACAGTCAGGAAGGGAGAGAGATGAGAAGCATCAATTCTTCATTGTGGCACCTTAGCTGTTCATTGATTGTTTTCTCATATGTGCCTTGAAGAGGGGGCTACAGCAGAGTGAGTGACCCCTTGCTCAAGCCAGCAAACTTGGGCTTCATGCCAGCGCTCTTTGAACTCAAGCCAGAGCCCAGGGGGTCATGTCTATGATCCCACGCTCAAGCCAGCAACCCTGCGCTCAAGCAGGATGAGCCCATGCTCAATGAGCTGATGACCTTAGGGTTTTGAACCTGGGTCCTCTGTGTTCCAGTCTGATGCTCTATCCACTGCGCCACCGCCTGGTCAGGTTGGGGTATGGTTTAGCTGCATTCATTCTGAGATGTCCCTACCCTCTGGACCTCAGTGCCTCTTTTAAAAACGGACACAATAACATCAAAGAGTTCAAAGGGCAGTGGTAGAAATGAAATAAGATAATAAAAGTGCCAGTCACACAAGAAATGCTTAAAATAGGAAGGAGGTAGCAGGTGACTTAGATAGCTGAGGCAGTTTCCTGAATATCAGATAAAAACAAAAACAAAACACCTTCATTACTGTACCAACCTTACCCATCACATCGCATTTGGCTGTTGCTGATCTATATAGCCTTATAGTAAAACTAATCTTAAGTACAGCCCTTTCCTGAGTTTTGTGAGTTGTTTTGGTGAATTATGGAACCTGGGGAGGGTCACGGGAGCCCTCAGATTTGTAGCCAATTGGTCAGAAGTTTGGTGTCCTTGGGGACCGCAGTTGTGGCTGGCAGAAGTGGGGGGACAGTCTTGTTGGGGATTGTGCCTTTAGACCTGAGGAGTCTAACGCCAGCTCTGGGTGGGTCGTGCCAGGAAGGGCTGCAGTTCACCGGCTGGTGCCAGAGCAGTCACGGTTCTAAAAGAACACCTCTGGGGTGAGCAGTAATACACCCAAGATCGCTTCTCATTTTACCGGAAAACTGTCCTTTGAGCTTTTGATGGGCATTTAACCTGTAAAGTGCTTCCCAATTGCTTTAAATCTCCCCTTGAATGTCATATGAAGGTGAGATGTGGGGCTTTCCCACACAGAAAGGTCTGGCTGGAAATTGCTAAGGGGATCCCCAGAGTGAAAACTCCAGTGATACTGAGCCAGCCAGAGGCAGAGGAAGTCAGAATACAGCTGGCTTCTTTTCCAAGAGAAAGCTATAGCCTCCTCCTCGGGAAGAGAGGCACAGCAGGGCTCACTGGTAACTTCTTGAGGTCATGACACCTGGCATCTTACAGCTGGAGGAAGGGACAAGCATCAGGGAGCAGCGTGAGGAGAAGGCGGGAAGATAGTGGGTTCTTTTCTTCCCATAGGCTCTCCCCTGGGGCAGCAGGGCAGACAGGCAGGGCAGACGGTGGGATCACACAAAGCC
The DNA here is from genome assembly GCA_037038555.1 of Rhynchonycteris naso. NCBI lineage: Eukaryota > Metazoa > Chordata > Mammalia > Chiroptera > Emballonuridae > Rhynchonycteris > Rhynchonycteris naso. The sequence goes on along the minus strand of CM073004.1, from coordinate 41,922,600 downwards.
ACAAAGGAACAGGAGGTTCAGGGAGTAGCTGAGGACTTAGAAACCACTACAAGTGGGTCCTCCTTGTTAAGTCGCCCCTTCTCGGGACACCAGCCACTGGCAGTGGATTACTACTGGCTCACAGGGCAGAGGGAGAAAAATCCCAAGAAAACAGGTTGCTAAATGGGGCTGTGCGGGAGGAAGAGGTGTGGGGTCTTGGCTACCACCAATATTTCCTGAACATTCCCACAATAACTATCAAAGGCAACAAGTGTATTTAAAGAGCACATTCCAGGCACAGATTGACAGGAAGGAGTGAACAGAAGAGATGAGACACCTGCTTCCTGAAGCTGGCAGGATTCCATGCCCACAGCAACGCTGTCCTGAGCCCCTAGCACCGACCTGTTTAGTCCTCAACCCTGAAGTGGGTATTTGTGTCGCCCCCATTTTATACAAGGGGAAGCGAGTTGGCAGCTGCTTGCCCTGGGCAAGAGCTCAGTGGGACCAGGATGAGGTGGCCTGACTAGAAGCTGAGCTCCTATTTCTTTTTCTTTTTTAATTTCTTTTTACTTATTTATTTTAGAGAGGAGACAGAGAGAGAGAGAGAGAGAGAGAGAGAGAGAGAAAGGGGGGAGGAGCTGGAAGCATCAACTCCCATATGTGCCTTGACCAGACCAGTGCAGGGTTTTGAACTGGCGACCTCAGTGTTCCCAGGTCGACACTTTATCCACTGCGCCACCACAGGTCAGGCCTGAGCTCCTATTTCTGATCCTGCTTGGCATCTTTGAGTCAAACTGAGTTTTAGGATCCAGCAGGTGATGACTGTCATCACTGTGGATGTCATGGAGTTCCCGGGAGCAGCCCCTGCCAGGCCAAGGCACCTTTCCTGGGGGCCAGCTGCAGGTGAGGGCCTCTCCCCACTTGGGTGGTACTTGCCCCGATCTGGAAGATCGGAGATTGGGAACTGAGGTGGGGCACAAGCAGGGCTTAGAAAGCGTGGGTGGGCAAGTTTGAACGCCTGGGGCCCAGCACCCCAACTGAGTCCTGGACTGGATAGCCAGATCATTGATTCGCTGCCAAATGGAATTTCTTACTATTCCTCTAGGCCCATTTTTCTCATTTCTCAGAGCAGAAGACCTTCTCTTCCCTAAGAGCTTCCCCAGGACACCCAATCCTCTCTCCAAGGCTACCAAGGTAATATGGCTCAGACCCTTTCTCAACTTGTCAGCTCAGCCTCCCTGCTTAGGCCTCTTCGATGGCTCATCCTTCCTTGAGGCACATATTTGCACCCTTCATTGCAGGCACACGATCAGGAGGTCCTGTTCCTGCCTCCAACTTGAACGAGTCTGACTGCACGGCCTCCACCCTGACCTTGACCTCCGGACAGAACGCATCGGTATGCAGCGGGCCGCCGGGTCTCAGGGGACAGCCTGGGCAACGCCGTCTGAGACCTGAACACGAGAAAGTTGTCCTCCGTTGTCTCTGGAGGCTTCCTAGGGCCCCAAGACAGAGCTTATAAAGAGAAGCCCCTTGCACAACGCTGCCCAGGGTCTACCCTGGCATCACAGAAAGGACCTAAGCTGGTAAAAGGGCTCCCCTGTGCCAAGCTCCTTACTCACCCCACACCAAGTAGAAGTTACAGGAATCTTGATACGGTGAGCTTCCCCAGTCCATCTACCTGGCTACTCCCTCAGTCTCACCGCAAAGAGCAAGCAGCAGGTCAGCTGGAGCTGCCACCTGACTGGGTACTACCACTGGGTTGTAGGCAAGGGGAGACCCGAGGGGGCAGCAGCATTCCACCAGCTCAGGGAGGGACAGGCACATGGGAGGGGCCAGAGACACCCCCCTGAGGTCCCTCTGCCCACTCCACCAGCTGCTGCAGCCTCTGAGAGAGTGGTCCTTCCCCCACAGCTCTGTTCTCAAGGTCACACTGTCCCAAATCCCCTCTAACAACGGTCTGGGACACCAGCACAGCAAAGCAGAGCTTTTTCTGAAGGCAAAGATTCAGCTCTACTGGCAGGATTTTATTAAAAACAAGCAGCCAAATCATTATTGAGCTTTTTTTTTTCTTTATTTCGACGCGTAGCTCAGCAATATTCTTGTAATCTTCTGGTAGCTTAGTTTCACGTGATTAAGCAAAGAGATGGATTTTTCCTTTCAACCAAATGAGGGCGAGAAAATTCATTACCGAGTACCAGGAACCTCTAGAAAGAAGGAATGGAAACTAACTCTTACTCAGCCTCTACTTAGTGCAAGACAAACTCAGCACTTGATCCTCATTTGATCCTTGTCATGATCCAATGAGTGAGTTATTATCCCCGATGTCACAGAGCTGGTAAGCAGTGGAGCTGGCGTGCAGACCCGGATATCTGACGCCCAAGTCCGCCTCATGCATGACGTGCTGGTTTACAGAAAGGTTTCACCAGCAGCAAAGCAGGAGATGACAGAAGGCAGGAGCCCAGGTGGTGGGCAGTCAGGAAGGCCACAAGGAGGAGGCAGGGCAGTAGCTAAGCTGTGAGAAGGCGTAGGGAGAACAGGTATTCCAGGTGGAGGGAACAGTGTGAGCAAATGCACAGAGGCAGAGAGGTATAATAAAGCTTGTGTGAACAGACAGGAGGCAACAAGCCAGGGCAATGGAGGCTGGAGGCCAGAAGCCAGAGCATGTCCAGGAAACCATGGGGGACCCACCTGGAGACCTCTACATCTGAGCATTGTATTGTGTCAAGGAAAATGGAGCCAGACCAGGTGTGTGAGGAGAGGGCTAAGTGACAAACACTATTCAAGGAAGCACCACGTGGCCAGACGGTTGATTTAAACCAAAATCCACCAGGGGAGCTAGATTCAGGTGCAAATACTTCAGATGTGAGGCAACCTGGGCAGGCACTACCCAGAGGCGGACAAACAGGCAAGGTCACTCACTGCTGGGGAACTGCAGCGGCTCCCTGAAGGAGGTGACGTTTGGATGGCTCTTGATGGATGGAGAAAGGGCATCAGTGAGTGGAACGATGTTCCCAGGGAGACCCTGGATGGAATCAGAGATGTGAGGCTGACGTGTTCTCTGCATACAGCTCTCACACTTCTCTATAACTGTCACACGAAGCCAAACCCACCCAGGGCTCCTGGGCTTGGCTTGTGCCCAGGCCACAGGCTGACAGCTAAGTGGGCCGTGAGCCCCAGATTCCCACACTGACACTGTCTCCCTCTATGAAGGACCCCTCTCCGCCCTGTTATTTCTATGGTGGCGGGAGTGAGGGAGACTGCCATGACGGCCAGAAACTGAGCAGATGTGAGGCAGAACACAAGAAGTTAACTGGAGACTCACTCCAAGTCTGCCAAGACATGGCAGTGTGCACCACCCACAAGGCAGCCCCCTTGCCAAGCCCAGCCAGAACCTGGGCTCACAATCTGCTCTCAGACACATGTTCCCATTTGCCACCCACGCCAGCTCTGGAGCACTGCTGGACGGTCAGTGGGTCCTGCCTGGTCCTCCGTGGGGTCACAGAACTGGGTCCAGAGTAGGAGGCAGAAAACACCTGGCGAACTCACTGCCACTTCTGGCCAACCTGGTGGGCTCCCTGCCTCCTAGAGGCCTGGGAAAGATTCTGTCTCCTTGGTCCATAGCCCCCTTAAACCAGCTCCAGGTTTGAAATGTCTACTGTTGTCAGAAGGTGGCACCCAGAGCTAGAAAGGCAAATCTGCTTCCTCAGGCAATGGGCTGGCTGACTTGGTTATGCTGTCAGCTCAGCCTGCAGAACACAGCACAGGGGAACGCCGTGTGAGTGCTGGGGAGGGCCTTTGTGTCAAGGGGCTCTGTCTTTGCCCTGCAGCTGGGAAGGAGGCCAGACCATCCTGCACCAGCTTCCCTGCCCCATGGGGGCCTCGGGAGAGAACTGCACCAGGCCTCTGCAAACCTGTGCCCACAAAGTCCCTGTTACTGGCCTTACTGTGGGGTGCACAGCCCCCAGGCCCTACGGTAACAAGAATTGGTGGAGACACCAGCTACAACTACCTGATCCTTGTTTTCTTTTGTTCTGTTTTCACAAAACAGAAAATCCAGCCCCAATCTTCCTGCAAGGAGTGGGGGTGCCGGGCTCCTCCCTCCACACCTGCCCTGCCACCCAGGGTGCAGCAAGGCAGCTCCAGACCAGGGTTCTGCCAGCATCTACCTGAGCCCTGAGGGGCTGCCTGGCTCACCATAGGCTAAATGAGGAAACACGGGAAAAATCGCATTTCAAACTGTTCCCCCAAAGACTCAGAAGGTAATTAAGAAATATGCAAAGCTCTTCATTGGACACTTTAATCAAGTGTGCTAATTCCCTCTGCCAGAGGAAGCTCAGCCACCTGGGCCTCACCAAGGGACTCAGAAGACAGAACAGGGGAGGGGGAGGAAGAAGCAGATGGGGGTTGGCAGGACAGCGGTGGGCTGGGCTGGGCTGGGCCTTTCTCCTGCTCCAGCTGGGAGGCTGCACCATTGCTGACCCTCTTGCTTCCCCATTGTCTTCTACCCACCCCACTTCCTCTGTCCAAGCCCAGTGACCCCAGGAAAGCCTGCCCTGAGTCAGGGCTGTGGGGTGTCGTAAATCCTCCCATCCCACTTTCCCCACCATCTGCTGGAAAAGAAAAAGCCTGGGGTCCAGGTAGAGGTTCTGGCCTCATACGTGTCCCTGGCTGGCTATGGCCCTTGGACCTGTCATGGTCCCCGCTCAGGGTCTCGGCTTCCTATCAGAGTAGGAAGAAATAGGATGAGTGAGTCCTAAACATCAACATAACAGTCTATGCTTAAACCACATAGAAAGGGTGAGGACAGAAAAAGGAAAAGCAAAATAAAGGTCACTTGTGACCCAGGAAAGCGAGGATTCCGAGGATTCCGGGTGGGGAGTTCTCCTAGTGTCTGCAAGCCCACAGGGCACTCTCAGGATGGTTGGTCTCCAGTCCATTCATTCCTCCTGAACACCTTTACTCAGCCCCGGGGCTTCCAGGGACTTGGTGGCCTGCCAGGGCTCCACATGACAGCCAGAGTTGGGGTCTTGGAGGTTCAACCCCGGTCTCCCTTCCTGCACTGATGCCCTGACTCACCTCTTGCTTCTTTCCTTAGAGTTCTCAGCTTTGGCAGAAAGAGGAGAGTTCCATGGAAACAGGAGGCTAGTTGGGCCAGGCTGAGAGAGGCCCCAGACTCAGATGGACACACTAGCAGCTCTGGTCTCCATAGGGAAGGTTTGGCTATGACTCCTTCTGCCTGATGGAGTGCCCTCATCTTTGCTTTTCTTCTTTTCCTCTCCAGCTTCCCTTCACTTTCCAAAGCCCCCAAAGCCCAGCTGATGGTCCAGCCTTGGCCTCAGCCCCTTCCTCCCCAAGAAGGCCATGAGCTTTTATGACGCTATAAATCATCCCCTCCCATCCCACACCATGAGCTTCTAATAGAGTCTACACCTGACCTGAGATTTCCTCTTCTCCCCAAGCCCAGAGCAGACCCTTCCAATCATTACTCTACATATTAATTGTCTACACAAATCAGCTGGATAAAGTACTTTTCACTTGTTTACAATTAAGAATTTTGAGATAGTCCCTGGCCAGTTGACTCAGCAGTAGAGAGTTGGCCCAGTGTGTGGATGTCCTGGGTTCGATTCCCAGTCAGGACATACAGGAGCAGTGCCCATCTGCTTCTCCACACCTCCCTTCTTGCTTCTCTTTCTCTCCCTGCCCCCCTTCTCTTCCCCTCCTGAAGCCATGGCTGGATTGGAGTGAGCTGGCCCCGGGCGCTGAGGATGGATCCATGGCCTCGCCCCAGGTGCTGAAAAATGGCTCAGGTTGCAAAAGAGCAAGGGCCCCAGATGGGCAAAGAATCACCCCCTAAGTGGGCTTGCTGGGTGAATCCTAATCAGAGTGCATGCGGGACTCTGTCTCTGCCTCCCCTCCTCTCACTAAAAAAAAAGAAGAAGAATTTTGAGATAGATCTAAGGCTAAGGAGAAATAAGCTAAAAAGAGAAGGCTGGAGCAAAAACTTTGTCTATGGAAATATATCTTAGCACAGAGGTTGCCAGTTCAATCCATGGTTAGGGCATGTACAGGAACAATGTTCCTGTCTCTCTGTCTCTCTCTCATTCCCTCCTTTCTCTCTTAAAAAAAAAATAAGAGAGAAAAAAAGAAATACATTTTGTAACATCTTACTCAAATCATTGAAGCCAGACTAAGAAATTGCCTTATCTCCCTGGCAGTCAAAGCAAAAAATTAAAGTAAAACAGTACATGACCAACTGTAATCTTCATAGTAATCATAAGATAAAACCAAACTACTTGTTGAGCTTTTTGTAAGAGTTTAATAGCATAAAGTTTTTGAAGAGTCTAGAGTAGTGGGTTTCAACCTTTTACACCTGGGGACTAGAGAAAATAGGAAAATTATTTCGGGGACCACTAAGACAGAAACCATCCTGAGTATAAACAAATTTGACTATGATCATTGGTTCTATAATCTTCATACAACATCAGGATGGTTAAATCTTTTGCAGACCAGCCTGACCAGGCGGTAGTGCAGTGGATAGAGTGTCGGACTGGGATGCAGAAGACCCAGGTTCGAGACTCCGAGCTCGCCAGCTTGAGCGTGGACCCTTCTGGCTTGAGCAAAAAGCTTGCCAGCTTGGACCCAAGGTCGCTGGCTCCAGCAAGGGGTTGCTCGGTCTGCTGAAGGCCCACGGTCAAGGCACATGTGAGAAAGCAATCAATGAACAACTAAGGTGTCGTAATGGCAATGAAAAACTAATGATTGATGCTTCTCACCTCTCTCTGTTCCTGTCTGTCTGTCCCTATATATCCCTCTGTCTGACTCTCTCTCTGTCCCTGTGTAAAAATTAAAAAGAAAAAAAAAAAGAAAAAAATCTTTTGCAGATCAGCATGAAATTTCTGGTGGACTGGTCCGTGGACCAGTGTTTGAAAAACACTGATCTAGAGTGCTGAAATCATATGGCCACTTAAAGAGCAAATTACATGTTTATATAATCAGCTGGAGGAGCATCACTGATGAAAGTCAGGGATGCTAACATCCCCTGCCTGAATCAATGTTTGCAATCATGGGCCCAGACCGATGTACCCTACAGATTAATGACTACTTGAAAAACCAAGGTTTCAGCTTCTGATCTAGATGGAGTAATAAGGACTAAATTTATCCTCTCACCTGAAAGAACCAAAACACAGATAGAATATATGAAAGAATGATTTTCAAGAAACTGGACATCAGGCGCTAAAGTACAACAATGACCCCTGAGAGGCATGAAACAAATGAGGTGAGCCCCACAACTGCCCTCAAATGATTGCCTTGAGAAACTTTCAGGCCATAGCATGGGGATGAGGGTGAGGAGTGGAGGGTGGTGGGGGAGGGAGACAGTTAAACCTGATGGGTTCCCTGAATTAAGGAGACAGAGCTGAAAGTCTGGAGTTCATAGGACAGAGTAGCAGAGAGGAGAGATGTGCACAGAGAGAGAATTCCAGAGGTCTGCAAAGGGGCTCCTTCAAGTGTTCAGCTGAGGACTGGTGAGTAAATGTATGTAAGGAAACTACTCAAGACTGGGAAAGGAGCCCCTCAAATGGGCTAAAGGAATCAGTGCCTGGCATCCACACAGGGGTTGGGAGAGTGCCTGTTTCTGGAGTAGAAAGCATTATCAACCTTGGGACATTGGGGAGAGGAGTCAAAAGGGCTGTGCCTCAATCGTGGGTAATAATTAGCCCCAGACTGAGCACCATTCTGGTCACAGTTAACAAATCTTAAGAATATTTATAGAAACACAAAAACTATCCAGTATACAACATGGCAAAAGTCACAATGTCTAGCATCCGATAAGAAAATTATCAAGTAAGCAAAGAAACAATAAAATATAACCACAGAGAGGGGGAAACACAACCAACTGAAACCAACCGCAAACTGGCAGATGTTAGAATTAGCAATGGCATTTTAAAAAGTTATTCTAACTGCATTTCATGTCTTCATAAAGTTTAACATAGATGTGGAAATATTAAAAAGGAGATAACTCAAACTTCTAGAAGTTAAAAACTACAATGCATGAGATAAAAAATACAATGATGGGATTAACAACAGATTAGACATTGTAGAAGAAACTATCAGTGAACTTGAAACACACAGAAAAAGAATAAAAATAAATGACTGAAACACCAGCGAGTTGTGGGATGATGTCAAATAGTCTAACATATGTGTAATTGGTGTCCTCAAAGGATTGGCTGGGGGTGGGAGGATGATAACAGAAAAATATATTTGAAGAAATAGTTACTGACAATATTCCTATTTGAAAACTATGTACTTACAGATCCAAAAAGTTCACTGAACCCCAAGCAAAAGAAACATAAAAGAAATAAAACCAAGGCACATCATAAACAAATTGCACAGAATCAACAATAAAATAAAAAATCACAAAAGCAGCCAGCGGAAAAAGGACACATTACATACAGGGAAACAAAGATAAAGAGGACAGCAATTTCTCCTCAGAAACAATGTAAGCAAAAAGTAAAAAGAAACACAAATTCAATAACTGTCAGATATATAACATATAATAGCTTTCAAAAACAAAGAAGAAATGCTTTTTAAACATACAGTGCTGACAGAATTTATCAACAGCAGACCCTCACAACAAGAAATGTCAGAGCACATCCTTCAGGAAATGACACCACATGGAAATGTGGATCTTCATAGAGGAATAAGGAACACAGGAAATGGTCACTACGTGGGTAAATAGGTAAGATTTCTTATTATTAAAATGTCTCTGTAATTGACTATTTAAACAAAAATTATTACAAGATGTTGGATCACAGACCTAGGAAGATAGAAGGAAAATCTTGTTACCTTGACAGAAACTATACAAACCAGAATAAAATGAAGTGACATCTTTGAAGGACTAAAAGAAACATACTGTCAGTACAGAATTCTATACCCAGCAAATAAATCTCTTTCAAAAATGAAGGGAAGATAAAGAAAATCAAATGCCAAGATACCCATTCTAGCAGATGTACAACATAAGAAAGGAAGTGTTTTGGCAGAAAGAGCAGGACACCTGCACACTCACAATACATCCAACATAGTCATGATATGCACTGAAAGTCTGACAGATGTAGATTTTAATCCTGGTTCTGTCACTTATTTCCTGTGTGATCTTGGGTACTATCCTCTGAGGTTCAGCTTCCTCATATTTACAATGGGGGTAAAAATGCCTACCTCACAGAAGTGTTATGAATCCTCTGAGAACAGTAAAAAGTTAACATTTTTGACGAAAGGCATATGAAAAGTCTTGGTACTATTCTTGCAATTTTCTATAAGCCTAAAGTTATGTCAAAATAATGCTGATTTTTATTTTTTAAAAGATGTTATTTACTCACTTTAGAGAGGAGGAGGAGGAGGAGGAGGAGGAGAGAGAGAGAGAGAGAGAGAGAGAGAGAGAGAGAGAGAGAGAAAGAGAAAGAGAAGGGAAGGAGCAGGAAGCATCAACTCCCAAATGTGCCTTGACAGGGCAAGCCCAGGGTTTTAAACCAGTGACCTCAGTGTTCCAGGTCGACGCTTTATCCACTGTGCCACCACAGGTCAGGCCAAAATAACGCTGATTTTTAAAATGATGCACACATCCATCTCTCTCAGATTCCTGGCACATTCAGGAAGTACTGTGCTGGTAAGTTAAACATTCTGGTCAATATACCATATTCCTAAGGAAGTAGAATATAACTGTATGTGGCAGCAACTTACTCTTCATAACAAGCCAGGACCTAGCTGGGTACTGGGGAACTGTAAGCCCTTCTAACCAAAGACCAGGAAGAGATAGAGCAAGTCGGGAAAGGTCAGCACAGTGGGCAGAACCCAGGAGTAACCACCATGTGTGCATGTGCACTGAGATACATGCAAACACACACATGTGTGTGTGTGCGCACGCTCAGTGAAGCAGGCACCTGGTGTGTGGGAGCTCTCTAGTTCCTCTGCTGTCTTAGCTGTGAAACTGAGAACCTTATAAAGACAACATCTTCAGGGCTTCCTAAAAACTGCCCGCAATCTGACCGCACAGCTTGTATGGGCTGCAGAGCCCCTCACAACCACAGTTAACCCACCCACTGTCTGGGTCCTCTCTGTCTCACTGAGTTATCTCAAGCACTCTTGTCAGCTTCAGGGAGGTGCTGGGTCTTTCCTCCGGGTTCCACAGCAGCACCCACTAGCTCTGAGGGCTAGCCACCCTCTGACACCAGCTCAGAAAAGGAGCTCCTGCCCACAGTGCACAGTTACCCTCCGGCCTGGCTTTCCTGGATAGCCAGGCGGGTGGGTAGAATGCAGTCCATTTCAATTGGTTTGGAACTCAGCCCAGGTCTAGCCAGACCCTACACATGCCAATCATGTCCATGTGTCTAAGCGGTTGCCTGGGTGTGCTGTGAAGAATTAATTCATAGCGAATATACGTATGTTTGAGAGAAGTGTGTGTATGCCTTAATTCACATCACCAGCTGATCTTTTGACAAGGCTAGTATTAATGCAATTAGGTAGTTTATGTACCTGATAAAAACTCTTGGCCCATCCACAGCATAGAGTTTAGTAAAGTAAAATATATGCTCATGTTTATCCTTTTTGTGCCAAGGAAATTGCTGGTGGCATTGATGTTAAAAGCCTCACTAACAGAGAGAGGAGTGGGGCAGTGGCAATGAGGAGGGAGAGTGTTGAAAGGCATGGCATGTGTTTCCTAGATTGTAAAAGGAGGTCCAGTCAGAGGCGCCTTCTGGCAATGGGCCCACAGCTCCCATCCGTGGGGCCCTGGCTGTGGCCTGGCCATGAGATTGAGTTCACTCGGGCAGGTGGAAGGTGGCCTCCCGGTTGCTGGCTGCTGTGGGCAGGGCATCTTCCTAGATGCCTACCCCATCTCAGAGGAGCCCCTGGGCTGGACAGCCATGGGTACTGACTCTGAGGTCTCCGGAGCCTAGGGGGCTGTTCCTGGCACTTCTGCTAGCCCAGCTTCCCTTCCCGTCCACACACAGCCTGCTCAGGGCTCTTCACCTTGCTGTTTGGACAAGGAGGAAGTGGGCACAACCCCAGGCCCTGCACCTCCAGAGCCAGCTGGTGACAGAAGAATGGACATGCAGACCTCCCTCCTCATCAGTCAACAGAATTCACTCAAAGAGTAGGGACAGCCTTCTGAGTGATGCTTAGTGTTCTGGGGTAGAAAAGGCACTCTAGATTCCAAGGACCCTGGGCCAGGAAGTGGGTACAGGACCACCCAGCAGGCAGGGAGGAACACTGTGTCTCTATCACTGTTAGACAAGAAATGACTGCTGGTCAGGCTCTGGGGTGGCCAGAGGGCCAGACTAGGGGAAGGGAGTTAGGGGAACTGGGTCAACATCCAAGTCTACTCCCTGAACTTGAGCGTGGGTAATGAGGACAAGGAGATAAGAGCCAGGCTCACCTGTTCCCATCCCACAAGCTCTGGGTCTGTACGGATCCCTTCTGAAAGGCAGCACCACAGATGCATGAGCCATCAAGAACTCTGGAGCTGGTCTGTCCAAGCTGCTCATTGAGCTGAGGAGTTGTGAAGGTAGAGAAGAAAGGCCACTTGCCCAAGATCACACAGCACCAGGGTCACGACTAGACAGTGGCTCTCCTGGTGCATGCTGAAGAGCTCCACCTCAGAGGTTTCTCTGAGTCCATCAGGTTTACCCAAGTGTGCCCAGGACAGGAAGATCCTGCCTCTTGAAGTCCCAGTGGAAACACACAACATGGGAGGTGCCAAGGAGCAGCAAAGAGTAAACCATACCGAGGTAAAGAGGCCTGGCTTCTAGAAAGATCACAGATCAGAGTGACTTCTGAATACCAAGTCCTAGCAAGAAGGCACCTAGAGAAGGTCTGATCACGTGACAGGAAAAGTCAGAGGCACAGGAAGCAGGAAGGTTTGCTCAAGGTCATGTGAAGGGAGAGCAGCAGCGGAGTGAGAACCAGGACCCAGCTCCCAGGATCCTCCCTCGTGCCTGCTGGGGGTGACTCCAGCTAGCTGCTTAACCCGGAGCAGGTTACAGCCCCTCCCAGATGCTCCAACAACTCCTTGTCTGCAAAATGAGAACATCTCTAAGGCATCTGCTCCCTATCTGTATTAGTTATGTGTGCTGTGTAACAAATACTACAGATTTAGTAGCTTAGAATAACATACATGATTGGCCTTGGCTGGTTTGCTCAGTGGATAGAGCATTGGCCTGGTGTGTGGAGATCCTGGGTTAGATCCCCAGTCAGGACACACATGAGAAGTGACCATCTGCTTCTCTTCTACCTCCCTCTCCCCTTTCTCTTTCTCTTCCCTTCTTGCAGCCAATGGCTCAATTGGTTTGAGCAGTGGCCCCAAGTGCTAAGAATAGCTCAGTTGGTCTGAGCATCAGCCTCAGGCACCAAGGATAGCTCAGTTGATTTGAGTATTGGCCCCAGACAGAGGTTGCTGGGTAGATCCTGGTCAAGGTGCATGTGGGAGTCTATCTCACTATCTCCCCTCTTCTCACTTAAAAACAGAAAACACGATTATGTTAAGTTCCTGTGGGGCAGGAGTCTGGGCATGGCTTATTTGGGCCCTCTGTTCAGGGTCTCAAAAGGCTGCAGTCATGGTATCAGCTGGCCTATGTTTCTTTCTAGAGCTCAAGGTCCACTTCCATGCACCAGTAGTTGCTGACAGAATTCAGTCCTTGTGGCTGGAGGACTGAGGTCCCATCCTCTTTCAGGCTGTGCACCAGAGGCCGCTCTTATTTCCTAGAGGCCATCTATGGTTCCTTGCCAGGTGACACCCTCCCAGACCCTCTCACAACATGGCGGCTCACTTCTTCAAGGCCAACAAGAGAAGTCTTCTAAAGAAGTAATTGTGGCAGGGACATCTTATCACCTCTGTCATACCACATTGGCTAGAAGCATGTCTCAGGTTCCATCTGTATTCAAGGGGAAGGGACCATGCCTGTATGTGACTCACTGGGGGTCACCTTTGGTCATGTCCACCACACCATCACACATCCGCAGGTTCCTAAGAGATGCTGCCTCTACTTTTCACTCAGCCCGTGCCTCCTTTCTTACGGTGGTGAAGTGGCTAGTTCACCTGCAATACAGCCTCGCAGGTCTCTGCCTGAAGACTGAAGCTCCCAGCTGGCCTGGATGGAGCCTGTGCGTGGGCAGGGGCTGGCCCCTGCTGTGTCTACCTCACTGTGTAGTTTTGCACACTGCTCTGCCCAATTCTCCCACATCACACCCAGTCCTCTCCCAAGCTGAGGAAAATGAGCCGACATTGCCGTCCACACCGGAACCTTGGCTTAGAGTGGCCCTTTAGCTGCGTGATGGAGGCAGGAGAGGAGCCAACTCTTCTGACCCATCATCTGGGGTTCCGCCTCTTCGGATGTAGGTGGGAGAGAAGCAGAGTGGGTAGGCTAGCCGGGCACCTTTCCAGGCCTGCATTTCATATTCTGATCTGGGCCGAAGCCTACAGTATTTTGGCTGGATGTGGGGGAGTGCAGGAGATACTCAATGGATCAGAATCGGGGGAGAATTTCTGGATCTCAGTGGTACAAGTAGGATCTGTTAATATCCTAAAAATAAGTGGCTAATTTGGGAGCAATAATTTTTTTCTCCCTAAAAAGAAACCCTTCCCAGAGAAGCTCTCTATTCAGAGAAAAGCAGAACTAAACAAAGATCTCCTGGCCCCGAGATTGGACCTGACTCACAGCAGCACAGCCAGGGAACTGCAGGGTCCCAGTGGAGCAGAGCCAACCAGCCTTGGGGAGGGCAAGGAAAGGCTCTGTCTGCTCGGCCTCCTTTGGAAGCCCTGGGACGGTGAGGCTGAAGGATGTCCTCCCTCATCACCAGGGCAAGGGGAGGGCCCTTCTCTCCACTCCTCCTGCTCCACCTGGCTGCAGGTGCTCAGTCCTCGTCACAGCAGCAGCCCCACTCCTCACCTCACCCTCCACCTCCACGTGAATATAGGAATTGGGCCCCTCGCTCCTGTGTCTCGAGGCACATGAAGGCCTCCGTGGGAAACTTCAGCCTTCAATTCTATTTGGTCAGAACCTGGGGGTGGACAGCGCCATTGCCTAGAGCTGCAAACCTCCCTAGCTTTTCCAAAGACCCAGGGTGAGGTGAGAAGAGCCCTGTGGCTGTGGCTCGCCCCCAGTCTGTCGGTGTCTGGTGGCAGCACGCCCTCCTGGCACAGTCCTCTCACGGCTCCCCTCCCCCAATTTCCTCTCCTAGCCCTCTCTCCCTTCGCCGGAGGGGAAATCAACAACAAACATCTGTTCTAAATGCTTCTCTTTACCCTCTTCAGTCTGTGTGGTGTTTACTCCCCGCTCAGCAAGAGGGTAGGAACCAAACATTTTTCTCCACCTCTCTCAGAATCAGCCACTCCCAGAGGGACCAGTCTCTGGTGCGGAGGCCACGGGTGCAGCTAGCTCTCCAGGCCTGAATGGGTCTTTTGGTCCTGCCTCTGCCCCAGGGGTGGGGGCAATGGAGGAGCAGAGGGAGTTCACACAGGTCAAAGCTGAACTGGGTGGCTTGTGGCCAGCTTCCAGGCCAGTTCTTCTCCAGGCCACCAATCCTGGCAGGGGAGAAGCCCTGCTGAACACCGAGCCAGGGAACAGTCCTCCTTACCTGCCCTGACCTCATAATCTGGCATTGTTAAAGGGGCCATGGGTGGTGACTGAACCATGCTGTGATCCCTGATGATGCATACTCTCCACCCCCCTGCCACACTGGCACAGGGGTACAGGTGGTGCTCAGTAACCTCCATGGGCACTGCCTCGACAGAAGGCAAGAGGAGAAGGAGCAGAGGTCATCAGGGCTTTGAAGCGGGAGTTTTAGGCCTTGAGAACAGACCATGAGCTGGCCTGTGGGCAGGTCACTTCACCAACTGACCTCAACAGGCTTCCTGTTCTGGGCTAGGGCTGGGTTCAGGATGGCTGTCCCTGCCTCCACTCTGGCTTCCTGGTTCTTGTCCTTCGCTTTTTATGCAGCCAGCTTAAGATTTCTGTCCCCAAGGCAGAGAAGGAGGCTCTCCCCTACACATAGCACTGCCTTCCAAGTCCTCAGGGATCCCTGAGCTGGCTGGGAGCTGGCAGAGCAGGGAAGTCTATGGTAGAAAGCACAGGATGTGAGTCCAGTATCCCTGGAAGATGAGCCCAGCAAGGAAGGGAGTGATAGGAAGCTGCCCAAAAGGGCCAGGGGAGCTCACACACTCAATGGCCATAGGGAGCTCACACACCTAATAACCAGCTTCTCATGAGGCAGTACATTCTGCCCTGAGCAGCTGGCAGAGGGGGAGAGTCTGGAAGGGCTGCCAGCAGTCCCAGAGCACCCCTTTGACAGGACAGAAGCACTCAGGGGACCCAGGGCATGGTGAAGGGAGGAAGGACAGAGGAGCTCGATGTGGCCGGTTCTTGTACATCTGAGTACAATGTGACCTTGTAGAGAAGAGCAAAAGCTTCTTCTCTACAGTCCTTCACTGATCCTGAGTCCTCCCTCTACAGAAAGCAATCAAAATACACATCCCCAGTGGGGCTGAACTTCAGAGCCAGAGGAATGGCTGACACCTCTCACCGCCCTCCTCTAATTTTATCTTCAGAATGTTCCCAGCCTGTCTGGTTCAGGCCGCCTGGATCTCCTGCCTGCAGTCAGACCACACCCCACTTTCGTCTTCTAATCCATGAGCATGTGCATGTCCCTCCTTAGTCAAACCCTCCCCCCACCCAGACCCGGACTCCTGCAGGTAGAAGCAAAGTCTTCAGGGGCCGGATGTGGCCTGCCGGTGCAGGGTCAACTCCTCCCACCACACTATGCCCACCTAGGTCAGAGTCCAGCCACCTTGCACCTGAAAATCTCCATGCTCCCCTTGTCTGCCAGTGAGTTCCTGCTCACTGTGTACAACCTCCTCTGGGAAGCCTTCCCTGATAACCCCAGCAGACTACGCCCTTGATCTTTCTGTGTACTGAACAGTCATACTGGCCAAGACTTACTACCTGCTTACCTCGCCAAGTACTGTTCTAATCACAACACCTCAAAGCCTCTGCCCTGCAGTCCACCTGAGCTGAGCTCCTCAGGGAAGTATCAGAGCTGTGAAAATGAGATGCTCTTTTGTGAGCAGCTGTGGGATCCCAACGAGCACGAAGCCGGTGAGGGTGAGTCTGTCCCACTTTCTGCCAGGATGGGCAGCAGGGAAAACATCTTCCAGGAAGTCAGAGACCTGGGTGCTCTTCCTGCTTAGCAGTAACCACTCTGGGTCCTGCACTCCGTGCAAAAGCCTCCACCTTGCACAGCCTCACAGTCTTCACTTATAAAAGGGATATGTAGTGCCTGACCAGACGGTGGCACAGTGGATAGAGCATCGGATTGGGATGCTGAGAACCCAGGTTCAAAACCCCGAGGTTGCTGGCTTGAGCGTGGTTTTATCCGGCTTGAGCGCGGGCTCACCAGTTTGAGCAGTGTCACTGGCTTAACCGTGGGATCATAGAGATGACCCCACAGTTACTGGCTTGAGCCCAAAGGTTGCTGGCTTGAGCAAGGGGTCACATACTGTACTGGAGCGCCCCCCCCCCCCCCGTCAAGGCACATATCAGAAAGCAATTAAAGAACAGCTAAGATGCTGCAATGAAGAATTGATGCTGCTTATCTCTCTCCCTTCCAGCCTGTCCCTCTCTCTCTCTCTCTCTCTCTCTCTCACTCTCACTAAAAAAAAAAAAAAAAGAAAATTAAAATTAAAAGGGGATACGTAGCTCTACCTGTCAGATCACACAAATGTGTGTGTGCCTTGCAACTCACAACACAAAAATGACGGAGCAATAATTCTCAAAACCTTGCACCCCTACCTATCTTGCCCTCACACATCTACAAAGGAGGTATTGTGTCACTATGTCATTAGCAAAATTACCTATCACCTGAGCGTTTACCATGTGCCATGCACTGATGTATTCAGTCTTCGTGAAACCCAAAAAAAGTAGTAACCACCTTAGTGTCTGGTGAGGAAAATGAGCACAGGGTGGTCCTTTTACATTCCAACACCATCCAGACCTCGAGGGGCGAGGGGCGGGGCTGGGGAGGAAGCCGGTGTCTCAGGAAGATGTAGTAAGAGAGGGGGTTGGAGTAGGAGCTGGGCCCTGGCAGTAAGTTGGGTTGACTAGATGGGGACACTGCATGCCATACCCATCTTGGTACTGGCCCTTTCTCAGCCTTCTCTTACCACCCACTGGCAGGTTGCAAGAGGAAGTGTCCTAGAGTTTGAGTACCTGGGAGCTGTCACACGTCCCGTTGTCCTCATCATAGGTCCTCTCTGTACAAAATAGTAAATGCCAGCCACCAGGAAGGGCAGGACAGCCCCATCCCTGTTGCCTTGCAACCTGAGCCAAACATATCCTCAGGTTGATGAGCACCCTGGGGGCGCACGAGGGAAGGCTGGGCTCAGGGAGGTGGGCCAAGAATGCCTTTTAGGAGAAGAGGTAGCAGGCTGGAGAGGACCCTGCACTGGGGAAGCCTGCAGGTAGAAGTTCCAGGGGTAAATTAGTTGGTGGACACCCTGATCTCACACCCTCATCCCTGTAGCCCCTCTAACACCTCTGGCCAGCAGCGCCGTCTCCAGGCTGGGACTGCAGCCAGCTTGGCATCATGTTCTGAGCAGGCACTGAATTACAGAACCAGAGTTAGAGCTCCACTTGCTGGAGTGGTCACTCAGTCCACTAGCCTCTGAGGACACACTGAGAAAGCCAGAGATGGCATGGGGCTTATCCAACCACACAACTGGCTGGTAGCTGACCCAGGATAGAATCAGGGTTTCCAGAGTCCTGACACCTCCAGGTCTGGGAGAGGATAATGCCAGGCACTTAGTTTGGTTGGGTTTTCCCTTTTTATTAATCAGCTCTCAGCTGAAACCTGGGTAGTGTCTTTCCTCTATGCAGCTGGCTGAAGGCTTACTTTAGTACCACCATATTCTCTACCAACTCCCTTCGAACCACCCACCGCCATGTGCTGGCTTGAGCAAGGGGTCAGATAAACAGTTCATTCAGTTAAGGATGGACTGCCTGCTATGCAGTCCACAGTTCCAGCTTCATCAAACTCCCACAGGTAGCCCCAGCTTAGAGCCCCCTGCCCTCCTGCCTGCTCAAGGCTCCAGTGCCCTCACCAGCCTAGGGGAATCAAAGGACTCCTCCCACCCTCTCCCATGCTGTGATCTGCTGGCTCCTCCTCAGCAAAGAGCTTGACACACTCCCTAAGAGGTATTTATAACTGACCTCATGTCCATAAGGCCGCAGTGGCCCTCTGTCCCATCCTCCCCACTCCCTGGTTTGGGTTTGCCTTACAAGCACGAGGCATAACAGATAACTGTTTTCCATAGTGATCTGGATTTGAATTCTAATCCTGCCACACCAGCAGTGAGTCCTTGCGCATAATCAGCCCTCATTGACCCTCTGGCTGCAAAATGGGTGAACCCGTTGTCTAATGCAGGTGCCCCATGCAGAGCCTTGGGCAGAGTGGGTGTTCCTAAATGCCAACTGAAGTTAACTGGAGGAAGGATATGGGAACCCACAAGTGTCAGCTCCATTTTATCAGAAAGGACACTCAGTTTGGACCCCTCCCCATCCACCCTCCTTACAAGGCCCTAGAATGTCAAGCCTTCCTATGTATAAATGTGACTAAGCCACTCCCCAGCTGAGAATCCTCCTCTGGTCCCACTCCTTCCGAATCAAGTGCCAGTTCATGGCTGAGCCAGCTTCTGCAACTCACCCTCACCTCAACTCCAGTCACAGGGAAAGCTGGTTACCTTAATGCTGAAAGCCCCTTTCTCAGGGGAAACCACACTAAGGCAACTTGCCCCTTCACTGAGTGTCCAAGTGCGGAAAGAAAGCTGTGGTCTCCAGCATGGAAGATATACAATTGGGGTCTCCCTCTGCCCCTGCACCTCATTGTCCAGGCACCTGCTGGGGTTCCAGGCTGCATTCTTTTACTGCACTTCCTGGAAGCAGCCTTTGCTTTAAAGGTTCTTTTCTACTCGCAGGGGCAAAGTATGATCTGCTTTCTCCTAGAACCCAGCCTTGGGTGATCCATGTCCCAGACATGTGGTTGAGTCACCACTGGTCTTGTTACCAAAGACCAGGATCAATCCGCTTTTCTACTAAAAACAAATCATTTTATTAAATTGATAAAGTAGTCATAGAAGTGAACACTTATTTTTAAAAAGATCCCACTTAGTTTAAAGCCAAGGTTCTAAAAATAATAAAGGAAATTGGAAATTTCAAGCCCCAAGAAACGGTCAAGAACTCCTCTTAGGAATCCTTAGGTGGTCTGACTTTTCACCCTTTCCCTCCCTGTTCCAGGAAGCAGAGACTGGTCTTCCCTCTCCATCCCCTCGGGACTTAAGTCTCCAGGCCCTGCCTGGGGCCCCACCATCTTCCAGTAGCCTGTCTTTTAGCTCTAACAAAAGCTGTCCATATCAGGGTGTGTCTGGTACTTCTTCCTGGCAACGTCTCCCACCTTCTCTACTCTGTGGTGAGAAAGAGAGAAGGATGACAGATGGGCAGTGGGAAAAATGCCCGGCACTTTGCTAGCAGTCCACCCTGATGTTGGTGGGTTTTGCTGTTCTCCCTAACCTCTTATCATCTTCCTCAGAGGTTCTGTTCAACAAATTTTCTAAATTATTTACATTGAGACCATCAGTCCTGCACATTCCATGGTTCATCCATTCGGCAACAGTGGAAGACGCGGGGTGGGGAGGACAGGGACACTCTGCAGCCTGGATGGGACACAGATGAGACGCCCCCCACCCCTGTAGACCAGTCTGGTGAGCCTGCAATGCCAGGGCAACATCTATAAAGATAAATATTCATGGGCTGATTTTAGGGATGTAGTAAATAAGAAAAGGACAATGAGGTTCTTCTGTTATATTTTAATGGGATTCATTCTAATCTGGGGTCTGATGATGAAAACAGGATCATGCAAAAGATGGTAATCACTATTACATCTGCATAATCAGAACATATTAAATTTGTTTTTTTACCATTTCTGGTTAGTGCTCTTGTCCCTGCCCTCCACATTGAGGGTGCAGCTTTTCTCTTATGCCAAGTCCAGTTGAATTCTCATCGGAGTGTCTGACTCTCACCTCACACACCCCTCTCCAAGCAAATGAAGCCAAGGTTCTGAGTCTGTACTCAACATCTAAGGTTCCCTCTCCCATTCCAAACACTGAGGATGGGAGAGGAACTGGGAGGAGAGAAAGCAAGGCCAAGGAGCTAAGGTGCAGGACATATTGGTGACTTACCCCCAACCTCACCGTGAGCTCTGCTGGCATCAGGTCTGGATGTAGCCCTTCCTTCCACCTCTCCTGGCCTTGCTGCTTTCCCATAGAGGTGGTGCTGAGGATGGGGGTGCCCTTCAAATGAGGTGATCTAATTGTCTGTGAAAGATTCTTAAGTGTTGCTGGTAAAAATCTGGTTTGAGAAAGCAGCAGGTGTCAGGAAAGGAATCCTGTTTCAAAGTCCCCTGAACTCCCCTCAGTTAATCTATGGACGGGCCATCACCAAATCTCACACGGCAGGACCATCTCATCATTTTCAAATCGAGACAATTAGCCAACACAAACCTCCTGAAGAAGGGGAGGGGAAATGATGACTAAGTCTCCATCTTCTTCAGGTTCTGAACTTTGCCCTTAAGGCGCTTAAAATTCAATTAGGGTCTTTGTATTTAGGGAAAAAGTTAATAAACATTAAAAAGTCCTGACTAAGACAACAGAGAAGTCACGGAGCAACATGTGATTGTTTTTAAAAAGTGCTCAGAAAAAAACAAGCATGATGAGTGCCCAGGTGGGCTGGGCACAGCAGAACCAGTCTGGGAGTTGGGGGAGAGAGAGAACTTCTGGTATGGGCTTCAGGCACAACCACAGGCCAGCAAAGGCTCCTTGTGTGGTTGTGAGTGGTGTGAGGGTAGGGGTCAGGCTAAGCCAGGCACAGGTTGGGCAGGGTGAGCCCTCCAGACAGTGAGAGGGGCCAACAAATGCTCCTTACCTCGGAGGAATGAGATGAAAGTGGAGGAAAATTCCGTTCTCACACTAACAAGCCAGACACCTGAGAGTCACTATCTCCCTCCTGCTCCTCCACCCCACACATTTACTCCAGAGCAGGGAGAGGAGCGGAGGAAGCTCCCTGGAGGGGGTGGGACCGTTGGAGGCCCGACTCTGCACTCAGCCCAAAGGTGGGCCACCCGGTTGCCTCCAGAAGCATCTCCTCCTTTGCTATGTGCTTCCCGAGCAGCTGCCCGGCTCTGACAGACCCCTACTGTAATTATACCCACAATGTCTGTGCTCCCTAGTGGACCGTAAGTTCCATGAGGCAGAGAGACACTCAGAGAGCTGATTAAATAAACAGATGATGGAAGGAGGAAGGAAGAGAGAGAGGGAGGGTGGTGGGGGAAGGTGAGAGGGACGAGTGAACAAATGACTGAAGGACCACTGGCAGCTGCACACAGGTCACTGTGCTGCACAACTCCAGGGACATCGTTCACATTGTGCTCAACACGGATGGCAGCACCACTGGTGGGGGCAGGATTGGGAGGTGGCTGGCAGAGGGAAAAGCTGGCCTGCTGGACTCAGACTGGGTAAGCAGCTCGAACATGTGTCCATCAGTCACCCTGCTTCGGCTGGAGGAGTCTCAGGGAAGGCAGACCAGAAGCGGTCAGAGCACAGCTGATATATCCACAGCCCTCCTCCTCACTACGCACACCGAGATGTACCTAACTCCCCTCAGAATGCCATCAGAACTTAGGATATGTGTCCCACAGGCCAGCTCTCCTTCTTAAGACACCTGCTGGTGCCTATCTTCTCTGGATGCCACCAAATACCCTGTTGGGACTGGTGTGTCTCACCCTTCTGTCCCCCACCACTGCCATCAGCACAGGGCGTGGCCAGCAGGCCCAGGGAGCCATCCAAGTATAGGAGGACTGCACATGCTTCCTATTGCAAGGAAACCGCTCAGCCTGGGTCCATAGCTCCCCCCTCATAATCCTGCCCGCTTCCAGGCTGACACTGACAGCCAGCCCGTATTCTATGGTCCAAGGGACAACAATCGTTCTGCTGCCAGGAGTGGGGGCCCTCTCATGGGCTGGAGGGTTCTCTCTTGAGTGGCTCCTCAAGGGCTTCCCACTCAAACCAGGCCCCTGGTGCCTTTGAAGGCCTGATGCTTCTCCTCATCACCAGGCTCCAAACTGGGTACTTCTTTTGGAATCCAGCTGTCCTCACCCACTTGCGAGGCATAAGAACTAAGAGAAGGCCACATCCCTCCAGCCCCCTCCCCAGCCCCTTTCCAGTGTACTCAGCTCATATAGGCAAGCCCAGCTGCTCTAGAAAGCTCTGCCGAGCTCAGCTAGCCCAAGTCTCCTGTGAGCTGAAGGCGAGGCAATCACCGAGGTCACAAAGGGAGGGAGAGCCACTATGGGGCTAAGGCCAGAGCTCAGGGTCTCCCTCCACCACAGAGGCTGCAGAGGAGGCTGGCACAAAGGACCAACACAGGCAAAACAGCGTGCAGGCAAGATGGAAGCAGTGGCTGTGCGGCAATTCCTGCCAGGCTCAGAAATGCACATGTCCCCTGCCAAACTCAGGGACCCTGAAAGCTCCGTACAATCTAAGGTGACCCACTGATGACACACCCAGGCAGGAGGAGGCTTTTCAGAGCCTATGACTCCATGCTAGGAGGGGCAAGAGTGGCCAGTAGCCAATTTCACTGATAGCAGAGCCTTACATCCCTAATGACCGTGATCCAAGGACCCCCAAACCCTGCCCCAAACCACTAGCACTGCATTGCCACCAGGTCACCCAACTGAGCCCAAGCCTGACCATATAGTGGCAATCCTCACTCTCAGGAAGGCTCCCCTATTCCGGGCTTTCCTAATTCAAGGTCATCTTATTTCCAATGACAGGTCAGTGACCGGGAACAGGAGATGTGGGTTCCAGCCCACAAGTGCCAATAGCTCACAACAGGACTCTGGGAAAGTCCTCCCCTTTTCTGGGACTCAGATGTCCTACCTAAATATGCCAGGAGGTGGGGGCTCCAATGCTCTCATTTCTGTGATGTTTGGAGGAAAGGGGATTTGCAGGACTCAGCAGAAGCCTCTGTCCATCAGAGGTTCTGAGGGAGCCCTGAGTTTTCACTCAAACTCACCGGAGACATTCTCCTCATCAAAGCCCCAACCCTTTACTAAAACATGTTCAAACTTAGAACAAATGTTTGTTGAGAATCTACCTCTGAAAGGGAACTACAGAAACATGAAGGAGTAACAGGATCGCCCTCAAGTAATCATTTCACAGAGACAGAAACTGAGACTCAGCAAGGCCTTGAAATCGGCTCTTGGAGTTGAAGCTAGGAATTTAACTCCCAGGCTTCCCGATCCCAGTAGAGTTCTCTCCTGGCCTCCAGGCCTCCAGGCCCAGTAAGTCTAGCACTGAGACATGAAGACTCTAAGATCCCTTCAGGCCCAGGGAAACTTGAGCTCTGAAACTGGAATCTATTAAGATCAGAAACTCAGAGTCCAGGACACAGGGCTGAAATGCCCTATCTCCATGTTAGGGCCTGACCACCTTCTGATACCCTTGTCTTTACTATCCATCCCAGCAGCAGACAGGAGATGGCCTTGTGACCTCCACAACTCACATATATACACACCACAGTAACACTGCTCCCTGACCTCACCAGGTTTTCCCAAGGTTGCCTGCGTCTGGGTCCCTTGTACAGAAAGGCACCAAACCAGGTGAATTGGACTGGTCTGTAGAGCAGGAGCTGGGAGTCCCACCCCCCAGGCCCCACCTTCTTCCTGATGGAGCTGGGCAGAACCTGCAGGTCCAGGGCGAAAGGCTCCTGGAGGGCTGTTCTGAGAACCGCTCCTTCCTACAGGTGGCACAGGGGTCCATGCTCTTCAACCTGGTCTTCCCACCTAGGGACCAACCTGGGTTTCAAAGATGCTTTCCCAGGGGAGGCTGCTAGCAGCAGGGAAGCCGTTTCTCTCCCACTCTCCCCCCCCCCGCCCCCACTCCCCTGCCGGCTGCCACTGTGACCTCCCCTCCCCGCAAGAAGGGCGGTGAACTGGGAGGGGGTGGTGGGAAGAATCCGCTGCCAACGCTAAGGAGAGAGGTGCTGGGAAACTAGGCAGGGCGTGTCGTCTGATCCTTTTCTCTGTCCAGCGCGAGGCTTCACCGCGGCCTCTTGGTGCGAGGCGACCCTGTAGCATCCCCAAATCAGCTTCGCAGTGGGGAGTCCTCGCTGTCATCGCCCAGACCCCACAGCTCTAAAGAGTCTAGCACGTGAAGTGAAGGGCAGCGGATCTAGAACCTTCTGTGTCCGGGGGAATAGCCACGGGACATAAGCCAGGGGAAGTATAAGCCCCCACGACCCGGACTCGTTCCTTCGAGGGGAAGCAGGTGTCGGTCTTTCCCACTCCCACCCCGCCCCAGACCCTCTGCCCCAAAGCCTGGACGCCCGATATGACGCATGGTTGCGGGCAGGGTACGCAAGGAGCCCCTCCGGTGCTTTGGGGTAGGAGGGTAGGCAGACGGCAGATCCACCTTGTTCCTCTGAGAGGCGTGTCTGTCCTCCCACCCGATCCCCGCCAGCGCCCCGCCAGCGCCCCGCCACCTGCCCGATCGCCCGCAGCCGGTGCCGCAATGCGAGCGAGGCAGCGATCCCGACGCCCTCACGCCGTGGCCGCCCGGCGCCGCCGAGCTAGCCGACGCCCTCTGGCCTCCCGTCGCGCCGGACCTGCACCTGCACCCGCATCCCTAGTCCCCCCCACCCCAGATCCCACCGTTAGTTACCCTTAGCTTGGCCCCAGTGCTTTCGGTCTCTATCCTTGGTCCCTCCCCTGTCCGGCCCCACCCGAGCCGGTCCCGACCTCCACATGCCCATCCTTCCCCTATACCCGGCATGGAGGGGCCTTTCTGAGATGGGGCTGGGGGTCCCAAAGGGGTGGATGATTCAGCGGAGGGAGTCGACTCGGCTCCAAGCCAAGAGAATAAGCGGGGTACTTACCGCTCTGCTCCCCTAGGAACACCAACTTGAATTTTCTCAGTGGGTTCCCAAAATCTCCCCCTGCGGACATGGTGCTGGCAGCCAGGGCCGGGAGAGGTGGAGGAGGAGAAGCGAAAGAGCAGGGAGGGGAGCGGAGGAGGGCGAGGGGAGGCGGCCGGCGGTGCGGGAGCCAGAGGGGGAAGGGCTGGCTGCGCGCGTCCCTGCCTCCCCAGCTGCGTCCCGGCCCCGGCCTGCGGCTGCGTGTCCGGCGGCGGCGGCGGCAAAGGAGGAGGAACAGAAGGAAGAGGAGGAAGGCTGGGTTGGGCTGTCGCGGGCGGCGCTCGCTGCGGCGCGAAGGACGCGCTCTAGCTGCCCGAGGCGCTGCGCGGACAGTGAGGCGCGAGCGGAGCGGGTCGCAGGGACAGCGCGCGGGGCGGAGGAGCGCTCTCGGGAGCCGCGCGACTCAGCCCCCTCCCGCCTCCCTTCTCCGCCGGCGCCTGCGCTCTGCACGCTCCCCAACCTCTGATGTCATGCGGGGCTCGCCTAGCTGCGGGGCTCGGGGGTGTTGGTTCGCCCACCCGGAGCCCGGACCCTCTCAGGAGAGAACCGCCTTGCTATGCCTTCGATAGACTCCGTATCGGGCCGCCTTTCGTCTCTCTACGTCTGTCTTCACCACTCTACCCCTCTTTGAACCCAGAAAAATGACATGAAATTGTCAGAAGACATTTGTTTCTGGTCTTTAAACCTTGATCCAGTCCCTTCCTCCCCCTCGCGCGACATCGATGTACAGCGCGGCCACCCGAGAGGGCGGAAAGGAAGGGAGATGGGGGTTAGGCAGGGTGTGGTGGACTGTGTGTGCAGAGGGCTGTCTGGCCCTCCCTCCCCTCTCTAGGCCCAGAGCCCTCCTCTGGGTGCCTCTGTGGGCCATAGGTGTCCTCGCAGACCTGGCTCATGGGAGAGGAAGCTCCAGTTATAGACGCACGTACCTCAAACCAATGGCTCCAACACAAATTGATCCTAAATCAGCTGCTCCACGGGAGAGAAAGAGCAATGGCGCCCTTCACTAGGACAGTGCCCTGGATTTCTTAGCCCTGGAGCTGCTGGGCTGACACCACTCCTCACTCTAACAATCTGGACAACGAGCTTCCAGAGGACAAGGCTGCTACCTCCCATTCACGTTTGTATTTTCCTGACCCATTAAGGCACACAGTATAGTGCTATGCAGATGGGAACAGGGAGCAGATGCCGCTCGGTGGAAGCACTTTCGGTATTCTGATTAATCCAGGGTTTACAAAACTGCCTGTTACTGTCCTGCCACCATGTGGTCTAGTTTTTCTGTTTGTTTTTTAAAGGGTTGTTCATTTTCACTGCTGTATAGTGTTTCATTGTGTGGATATGTCAGTCTTTTTATACATCTGTTGTAGAGTGGCATTGCATCTGTTTCCAATGTTTGATTATTATAGATATTGCTGTTATGAAAATTCTTCTACATGTCTTTTTGGTGAATATGTGTCATATATATATATATATATATATATATATATATATATATATATATATATATATATATATTCTAGATACGTACCTAAATGATGTGGAATTGCTAAATTATACAGTGAGTATATTTTGAATATGATATATATATATATATATATATATTCTAGATACATACCTAAATGTGGAGTTGCTAAATCATACAGTGAGTATATTTTGAATATGTGTTATATATATATATTCTAGATACATACCTAAATGTGGAATTGCTAAATCATACAGTGAGTATATTTTGAGATTAAGTAGATATTTCCAGCTTCCCAAAGTAGTTGTACCAAGCACCAGTGGTATATGAAAGGTCAAATGTTTCACATCCTTGCTACATTTGATACTATTAATCTTTAATTTTAGATATTTGGTGGGTTTGTAGTGATTTCTCACAGTAGTTTTAATCTGCATATTTTAAACATTTTTTTAGAGTTTATTTATTGATTTTTGGAGAAAGGAGAGAGAGAGAGAAAGAGAGGGAGAGTGAGAAAGAGCAGGGAGAAGCAGGAAGCATCTATATGTAGTCATTGCTTCCTGTATGTGTCTTGAATGGGCAAGCCCAGGGATTTGAACTGGCGACCTCAGCTTTCTAAGTCGATGCTTTATCCACTGTGCCACCACAGGTCTTAAACTGCATATTTGAAACCTAGGACTTAGAGAACTTATCTTTCTCCAATGACTTCTATTTGTTTATGCCCAGCTCTAAGAAATTCCAGCAAACTTGT
This sequence comes from Rhynchonycteris naso, assembly GCA_037038555.1. Taxonomy (NCBI): domain Eukaryota; kingdom Metazoa; phylum Chordata; class Mammalia; order Chiroptera; family Emballonuridae; genus Rhynchonycteris; species Rhynchonycteris naso. The sequence goes on along the minus strand of CM073004.1, from coordinate 41,895,350 downwards.
ATATTTTAAATCCTATTTCAAAGGCTGAGATGATTTAAGGCTGGACTGAAATCCCAGAGAGCAGGTCAACTTGCAGTTTGAACTTACTATGCTACAGTGATTTGGGTCCTCATCCCCAGCACAAGTCTTAGACTCTAACTTTTTATCCCATTCCGTTGAGATGAACTCTCAGCCGACTTGTAAATTCAGAATTTGTAAATTCCCGCAGGGCAGAAGTCCTCTTAATGTGCATCATACTTCCTGGGTTTCCATTTTCCCCAGGATCTAGTCCCATTATATCTTGACTGCTTTGTTCTCTTTCCAGTATCTTCAAGTATATTTTTAAGAACTGTGCCTAGTTTTTTTTGGTTCCCTGAATGAATTACTTATTCTTCCATTAGAAGAGGCACAGGTTTCTTTGTGTCTGTGTGTGGGGGGGTGTTGTTCCTTCTTCATTTTATCAACATTCTCTCTCATATCTTCAAATATATTTGCATTCAGTTGATGGTAAATATTTTACAGTGGTTTTACTCCTCAGGTCTCTACTGATTTTGGCTTATAATACGCTTGTTTTCCTTGAGGTTATCAGCTGCCCAGTCTGATGATGGGTAAGGAATATGATGAAAGTCTGTTTTTGTCCCTGTTGGTGATTGTGAAGGAAGGAATGGGGATGAACCCCAGGATGGAGAGCCTCAGGTACTCCAGAATTGCTACTCAGTGTCCCTTTCGCTTTCATTTAACAGAGAAATTTCCCTACTCTAAAATTACTCTTTAAATTCTTTGGGGAAAAAAAATTAAAGGCAGCACTTAAAAAAGATAAGATCATTAGAATGGTTAGCCACTACTCATTAGATTAACAACTGTCCTTAAAATGGTCTTCTGCCATCCATGAAGGTTTGGAGGATAATAGGATAGAAGAGTAAATGCCTGGGCATCGGGTCACCTGGCATTTGTTTCTATAGCAGTGGTTCTTAACCTTTTTTGAGGTACCGAACCCACCAGTTTCATATGTGCATTCACCGAACCCTTCTTTAGTGATAAATAAAATATGATTTTTTCCCCCAAATTCAAGACATAGGTATATGTTTTTTTACTGGTGCACAAAATGAGCCATGCATGAACATCACCTTGCTCAAAGAACAAAACCAACAAAGTGCATGAACTCACAACAAATTACGGTATTACTTTATTCTGGCCTCCGCGTATATGTTTTTTTACTGGTGCACAAAATGAGCCATGCATGAACATCACCTTGCTCAAAGAACAAAACCAACAAAGTGCATGAACTCACAACAAATTACGGTATTACTTTATTCTGGCCTCCGCGGCAGAGGCTTCTCCGAACCCCTGAGACCGATTCATCGAACCCCTAAGGTTCGATAGAACCCAGGTTAAGAACCACAGTTCTATAGGAATCTCAACTCAATGTGGCTCTGATATCACTCTGGCATTCCTGAGCAGCTATGCTTCTGCCACTGATTTCTTTCTTCCAGTAGCAGAGGCCACCAGTCATCTTCCCTGGGATATATGGGAGGAAAGAATGGACAGAACTTAAAATCTCTCCATTTCCCTTTCTTCCCTCCTCTGTCCCTGCCTCCCCCACCTCTGATGGCTGCTAACTTGTCATTAGTTCACCCCAGATCCAGTGTCCGCATGGGGTAATCATAGTTTCATATTAGTTCCTCCCTCTCATTTCCGTAGGTTCTTTGTCATTAGGTTTGGTTTTGGTTTTGGTGTTTTTTTGGAGGCAACCAGAATACAGGGCAAGTTCAGTCCCTTGTCAGGCACGAGCAGCTCCCTTTCTCCTCCCTTCACTCTATATCATTAGTATTAATTTCTCTTTCTCATCTTCCTCCTTCTTTTCTTTTCTTTTTCAACTCTGGGTTGGATTAGAGTTTTCTCATTTCTATTTCGCAAATTAACCTGCAAGAAAGTCTTCAGAATTTATTTTTATTTCTATATTTTTCATGAATAGCATCAATTCAGTCATTCTAGCTGTGAATCACATCTGAATGAGAAACTGAGTTTCTTATTCAACTTCTTACTGAGGTCCATTGAAGTGGAGCTTCCAGGCTGTTTAACCTATACTAGGGGTGGGGAAAGTAAGTGTTAAACTATTATATGTGTAAGTTGACAAGTCATATTCAGTGTTGGCTGGATGGTCAGATAGCTCAGGAGTGGGTGGATTGATGAAAGATTTTTTCCATATAAAAATATCAGACTAATATTTGAGGAGGCCTAAAGGAGTCGAACTATGGGCCAAATTTCTGCATCCTGGTCTGAAGTTGTAATCTTTGCTGATGGTTCTTCAACAAAGAGAGGATTGGTTACTGTAGGAAGATTAGAAGTTTCAATAATTGAGAAGATTGTTACGGAGGGCTCCATGTTTAATAGGATACCGTAAAACTCATAGTCTCTGTTGCAAAAATTTTCACGTGAGTGAGAGACACTTAGGGTGTGAGCTCACAGACCTCCTTATTGTGCTCTTGGAATGCTCTTGGTGTTGTGGTCTTCTCTTAATGACCGAGAAATGGAATGAGATCAAGAGATAATCTTAGAAGAAGACCACTCCCTATTCTGTAGAAGACCTGGGTTGCAGTGTTATCAGTGATTGGGTGAATTGGTAAACTGCTTGGATGAGTAGGTGAATTAATTGGAAAGATAAAAAGGATGTAATGGAACGGTTTGTGAATGGGTGGCTTTGTGGATAAGAAGCTGGTAGATGAATGTCTGGATGAGTGGATATACCTATGTACATATATATATATGAGTGGATAGATGGAGGATGTTAGAGTAAATGAATGGAGATATGTGGATATATAGGTGACTAGAAGTATGATGGGTGGATTGGTAAATGGAATAGATAGATGTCTGGATTGATGAATGGTTATGTATATAGTATTTATGTAAGTTACATCACATGTGTATGAATTGAATAATGAAAATTAGGTAGGTGTATGTTTGATGGATAGATGGTTGTAACACATGGATAGATAGGTGGGGAGTGATGGATAATGAACACATGTATAAGTTAATGGGAGCAGTGGATAATGGCTAGATGCAACAGGGTGAGCTTTGAAATTAGGGCTATATTTGCATCCTATATTTGAAATTAGGGCTATATTTCCATCCTTTGCATACTAGCTGGATGACATTAGGCAAAATCTTATAATTTCTCTAATGCTTGGGAAAATTTAAATATTCAAGAAAAAAATAAGTCATGCCTGACCAGGCGGTAGCACAGTGGATAGAGCATTGGACTGGGATGCAGAAGGCCCGGGTTTGAAACCCCGAGGTCGCTGGCTTGAGCATAGGCTCATCCGGCTTGAGAACATGCTCACCAGCTTGAGTGCAGGGTCACTGGCTTGAGCATGGGATAACAGACATGACCCCATGGACACTGGCTTGAGCTGAAAGGTTGCTGGTTTGAAGCCCAAGGTTGCTGGCTTGAGCAAGGGGTCACTTGCTCTGCGGTAGCCCCCCTGTCAAGGTATATATTAAAAAGCAATCAATGAACAACTAAGGAGCCTCAGTGAAGAACTGATGCTTCTCATCTCTCTCCCTTCCTATCTGTCCCTATTTGTCCCCCCCCCACTCCATCACAAAATAAGTAAAGAAAGAAAAAAGAAAAAAAGAAGCCACAAGTTGGAGTGAAAATTTTAAGAGGAAATAATGTTGAAAATAAGTACTTTTGGCTCTGGCTGGTTTGCTCAGTGGTAGAGCATCGGTCCAGCGTGTGGATATCCCAGGTTCAATTCCCAGTCAGAGCACACAGGAAAAGCATCCATCTGCTTCTCCACCCCTCCACCTCTTGCTTCTCTCTCTCTCTCTTACTTTCTCTCTCTCTCTCTCTTACTTTCCTGCAGCCATGGCTCAATTGGAGCAAGTCAGCCCCAGGCTTGCTCAGGCCATGGCACTGAGAATGGTTCCATGGCCTCTACCTCTGGCACTAAGAAGAGCTTGGTTGAGCATCTCCCCCCCCCACCCCCGCCCCATGGGCTTGCCAGGTGGACACTGGCCTGGGCGCATGTAGGAGTCTGTCTCTCTGCCTCCTCTCCTCTCACTGAATAAGAAAGAAGAAAGAAAGAAAGAAAGAAAGAAGATAAGTACTTTTGAAAATAAAAGAATTGATAGATAAATATGAGCTGTGAAGGATAAAAGTCTTATTTGAAGTCAAATTTCTATAAATCAAAGTGAAGATTTCAGGAGTGCAGGCCCTGGCTGATTGGCTCAGATGATTTAGCATCAGATCAGTGTATGGATGTCCCCAGTTTGATTCCCAGTCAGGGCACACAAGAGAAGAAACCATCTGCTTCTCTCCTCCTTCTCTCCCTCTTTCTCTCCTGCAGCCAGTGGCTCAACTGATTGGAGCATTGGCCCCAGGCACTGAGGATGGCTCAGTTGGTCTGAGTATGTCAACCTCAGGCACTAAAAATAGCTTGGTTGATTCGAGCATCAGCCCCAGAAGAGGTTTGCCAGGTGGATCTCAGTTCCAGCACATGTGGGAATCTGTCTCACCATCTCCCCTCCTTTCACTTAAAAAATATAAAAATATTTCAGGAGTGGAAAAGCTGTTGTAAGATTTGGAAACATTTAACAGTGCAATAATATCAATACAAAACATTTTATAAACTACAGCTACAAACTAAAACATAAATGCTATGTATGTTTAGATATTAATATCACAATATGTGAAGATGTTGGGGAAGGGAAAAAGAAGGTTCTGGATCTAATATCTTGATCTTTCATATTAGGGAGTCAAATGACAATGCCTAAATTGACAGAGAATATAAAGTGATTACTGTAATCTCAGTGTGTTTTTTCCTCCAAAATATCTTTTTGGAATTATAGAAGGATCTTAAAAAATACACTCTTGAGGTGAATAAACATTTATTTGAAATTTTACAATTCTTTCAGATTCCTTTGGACTTTTCTTTCAAGTTTTAAATACAAATCAATTTAAATGCAATAACATTATAAGTAGTATATCTAAAACAATCACATATTTATCAAAATATATCAATATACCTATTTAGCCTTTCTGGAACATGTGCATGGAAAGTTCTAAAATGATACCCTTCTAACTGCTAATTATTTATGAGCAGTGGCATTTGAATTCTTTAACCTCTATGAGCACTTGAATAATTAATAAATATGCATTTCTTTTACAAAACTCATACTGATTTTCCTTCATATAAGAGGGAATTTTTTTTGAGAATCAATTCTCTGCTTACCTTCATCTTATCATCATTTCATTGAGTAGTTTATCTGCAGACATATTCTCTAAACTTCCACTCTAGGTTTACTGTTAATTCTCTTTAGAATGTAACTCTTAATCTCGAGTCCATAGAAACTTCAATGCTTGTTTTATTTTGTATATATTTTAGAGAAAAAGTGTAGTTATCAAGATGCTTGTTATAAAAATAATATATACCAATGTTCATTTAGAGTTGCAAACTCCATTTATGGTAGGAAATTAAATTTGCTCACAACCCCATGACAAGAAATCCTTGCCTACGTCCCTTCTGATCCTGTTATAATTAATCTGAGAGTATAAAAACTAAGTAGAGTCTTTGGAGAATAAGACATTTAATGGTAGGCTTTCTTCCTTAAAAATATTCATGCAAGAATTTGTAGCATATTCATTTTTAAGGAAAACACGGAATGTCTTCTGTGACAGTTACGGAGTCATGAGGCATGGATGCCTGGGCCCCCAGGTGTAGGGCTTTTATCCGGGGGATGCTAGGAGCGCAGCCAACTCCCCTGCCAGCTCACAGCTAAGACAGGGCTGATTTTACTCCATAACCTAGTTGCTGGCCAGCTAGGTTGAGAACCAAAATCCTAGAAAGCTGTCTTGAGGAAGTTTCCTTTAACAATTTAGGGTTCCAGGTCCTGGCCGGTTGGCTCAGCGGTAGAGTGTCGGCCGGTGTGTGGAAGTCCCGGGTTTGATTCTCGGCCAGGGCACATAGGAGAAGCGCCCATCTGCTTCTCCACCCTTCCCCCTCTCCTTTCTCTCTATCTCTCTCTTCCCCTCCTGCAGCCAAGGCTCCACTGGAGCAAAGTTGGCCCCCCTCGCTGAGGATGGCTCCTTGGCCTATGCCTCAGGTGCTAGAATGGCTCTGATTGCAGCAGAGCAACGCCCCAGAGGGGCCCAGCATCGCCCCCTGGTGGGCATGACGGGTGGATTCCAGTCCGGCGCATGCTGGAGTCTGTCTGCCCCCCCCTTCTCACTTCATAAAAATACAAGAAAAAACAAAAAACAATTTAGCGTTCCAAACAACTCAGAAACATTGGTATGTAAAGACACATGCACCCCCATCCACGTTCATTGCAGCATTATTCACGGTGGCCAAGACTTGGAAACAAGCAAAGTGTCCCTCGATAGAGGACTGGATAAAGAAGATGTGGTACACATATACACTGGAATACTACTCAGCCACAAGAAATGATGATATAGTGACATTTACAACAACATGGATGGACCTTGAGGACATTATACTGAGTGAAATAAGTAAATCAGTAAAAGCTAAGAACTATATGATTTCACACATAGGTGGGATATAAAACCGAGACTCATGGACATAGATAAAAGTGAAGTGGTTCCCAGGGGAGGGAGTAAAAAGGGACAAATATAAGGTGACAGAAAATGATTTGACTTTGGGTGATGGGCACACAACACAATAGTTCAAAAGCTATAGAGATGTTCACCTGAAACCTATATACTCCTTTTTTTTTTTTTGACAGAGACAGAGAGAGGGAGAGATAGGGACAGACAGACAGGAAGGGAGAGAGATGAGAAGCATCAATTCTTCGTTGCAGCTCCTTAGTTGTTCGGTGGTTGCTTTCTCATATGTGCCTTGTCGGGGGCTACAGCAGAGCGAGTGACCCCTTGTTCAAGCCAGCGACCTTGGGCTCAAGCCAGTGACCCAGTAGCATAGAAGGGGGGCAAGGGGATCTATCATGCCCCGGCGCCCCTCGAAGAGGGGAGCCAAATGGTCTCCAAGACAAACAAGAAAAGCATACTATGCCCTCAGGGGGCACCAGTTACGTTTGCTAGGCCACTGCAGTGACCATGAGGTCACATCTATGATCCCACACTCAAACCAGCAAACCTCTCACTCAAGCTGGATGAGCCTGCACTCAAGCCAGCGACCTTGGGGTTTCAACCTGGATCCTCTGAGTCTCAGTCCAACACTCTATCCACTACGCCACCGCCTGGTCAGGCAAAACCTATGTACTCTTATGGATCAATGTCATCCCATTAAATTTAATTTCTAAATTAAAAAAAAAAAGAAAGCAAGAAAAAAGAGAGGGAGGGAGGGAGGGAGGGAGGGAGGGAGGGAGGGAGGGAGGGAGGAAGGAAGGAAGGAAGGAAGGAATGAAGAGAGAGAGAGAGAGAAAGGAAGAAAGAAAGAAAGGAAGGAAGGAAGAAAGGAAGGAAGAAAGAAAGAAAGAAAAGAAAGAAAGAAAGAAAGAAAGAAAGAAAGAAAGAAAGAAAGAAAGAAAGAAAGAAAGAAAGAAAGAAAGAAAGAAAGAAAGAAAGAAAGAAAGAAAGAAAGAAAGAAAGAAAGAAAGAGAAAAAGAAAAAGGAAATAATGAATATTTAAAGAAAAAGAGTTTAGGGCTCTGACTGAGAGGAGGTGTACTAGCTTCCTATGGCTGCTGTAACAAATGACCACAAATTTAATTAGAATTTGTTCTGATCAACAGAGAATAACACATTTATTCTTACAATTCGAGAGGCCAGAAGTCTGAAACTAGAATCACTGGGCTGAAATCACCGCGCTGCAATTAAGGGGCCAGCAGGGCGGTGCTCCCCCTGGAGGCGCCCAGACACAATCTCTTCCCTGCCCCCTCCCGCTTCTGGTTGCTGGTTCTGGTTTTGTACCCGCTTCAGTCCAGTCTCTGTCGCCATGGTGCCATTAATTACGCTCTCCTCTTCTGTGTGTGATCTTTCCCTCCCTCCCTCTTATAAGGACACTTGTGGTTGTATTTAGGGCCCACATGAATAATCCCAGATAATCTCCCCCATTTTAAGATCCTTCACTTAATTACATCTACTGAGTCTTTGGCGTATAAAATAATATTCACAGTTTCCAGGGATTAGGGTGGGGACATACCATCCTTTAGCCTATCACAGGTTGTAAAATGAAGAATGAGCTAGAAAAGTTTCCTCTCACGCTGTATAAATGCTGGTTTCACTCTGAAAGCTGTGAATGTGTGAACTCACTCTGATCTGAACTGTGAAGCTCCCACCTGGCAGGTTTCCATCCGTGCCCAGACCAAGGCAGAGACCCCGGGTCTCCTCACGGCTCTCCTGGCATCCCTGTTCCCCGCCCGTGCTAACTGGTCAGAGTTTTTGTTCTTTTAGACCCAGAGTGAGGACAGGAAGGCTGAACTTTATTAAAAACCCAAAAATTTGTTATTGAAATAGGTAGCTTGTGAATATAAATTACACTACGTACTAATGATTCATTGAACAAGGAAATATTGTGCTCTGACACGAGAGAACAAACATGCAGATTTGGGGGAGTAAGAAGCTATTAATTATAACACTTTATGGTCCAGATGAATTTCAAACAATAAAGATTAAAATGTTATGATAATGTATGCTGAATACTGAAAACGATAATCCTGTTTTTTCTCACATAATTTATTTCCTCCCCTATCAGACAGTGCAGACTGAGAAAGGAGAATAAGAGTAACTTCCTTTTTTTTATTTTATTAAGTTAAAGAAAAAACCCAGACATTTTATTTGAAGCCGTCTCTGTCTAAAATAAGTCACAGGGCAGGTAGTACCTTGCAACTTAGTAATGTTGGCCCTCACTTAAAATGTATAAATATAAAGGTAAATTGGTAAAAGTTTTACAACTGGAAATGCTTTCCATTTGAGATTATTTTAATACAAAGCCCACTTATTTTAAAAGATAGCAACATGTTATTGTATACTAAAACCATGTGTATTGAGTATTACTCAAAACCCCTAATTAAATGAACTTTAGGAATATAAAATCTTAGGTGTGATTTTACTTTAAGGATGATTCCGTGTTTTATCCCTGGGGTGATGGTACAATTATAATAGTGCCTAACTGAGATACATGCATGACATTTTGACACTTTGTACTGTGAACTATATAATACATAGAACTATGCAGCTCAATGAATTATCATGAAACAATGCACCCACCACAAGTCCAAGAGGTAGAACATTGCCACAATCACAGAAGCCGCCCTCATGCTTTTCCAGTTATTAAGTTTTCCTTCCTTCTGAAATATAACCATTCTTTCTGGCTTATAGTAGGGCAGTTTAGCTTGCCTGGTTTTGGAATTCCTGGACATATATTCTTTTGTGTTTCAGTTTTTCACTCAGAAAAATGTTTGTAAGAGTCATCCATAATGCTGTGGTTACTATCGTTCATTTATATTCACTGGTCTCTGTATTCTATGTGTGTGTTCATGGAGGTGTGTGGTGGTGTTTTCAGGTGGGACTACTATGAATAACATTTTTAAAATTTATTTTATTTTTATTTTATTCATTTTAGAGAGGAGACACAGAGTGAGAGAGAGAGAGAGAGAGAGAGAGAGAGAGAGAGAAAGAGAGAAAGGGGGGAGGAGCTGAAAGCATCAACTCCCATATGTGCCTTGACCAGACCAGTGCAGGGTTTTGAACTGGCGACCTCAGTGTTCCCAGGTCGACGCTTTATCCACTGCGCCACCACAGGTCAGGCTGAATAACATTTTTATGAAACATCTTGTACATATATCTCTTGGTGCACATGTGAAATGTACTTTTGTTGGGCATATGCCTAGGAGTGGCATTTCTGGGTCAGATGATATATATGTGTTCAGCTTTTGTAGAAAATACCAATGTTTTCAAAATGACCATACCAGTTTACACTTCTACCAGCAATGTATGAGAGTTTCTATTGCTCTAGATTCTTGTCAACACTTAATACCATCAGTCTTTTTTTTTTTTTTAATATATATTTTATTATTATTAATTCTAATGGGGTGACATCAATAAATCAGGGTACATATGTACAATGGAAACATCTCCAGGTTATCTTATCATTCAATTGTGTTGCATACCCATCACCAAAAGTCAAATTGTCCTCTGTCACCTTCAATCTGGTTTTCCCTGCGTCCCTCCCCTCCTCCCTATCCCATTCTTCCCTCCCTCCCCCCATCCCATAACCACCACTCTCTTGTCCATGTCTCATACCCTCACTTTCATGTCCCACCTATGTATGTAATAGTGCTGTTCTCAGTTTTTCTTTTTTTCTGATTTACTTATTTCACTCCGTATAATGTTATCAAGGTACATCCATTTTGTTATAAATGATCCGATGTCATCGTGTCTTATGGCTGAGTAGTATTCCATAGTATATATGTACCATAGCTTTTTAATCCACTCGTCTTCTGACGGACACTTGGGCTGGTTCCAGATCTTCGCTATTGTGAACAATGCTGCCACGAACATGGGGGCGCATTTCTTCTTTTCGAACAGTGCTATGGTGTTCTTAGGGTATATTCCTAAAAGTGGGATAGCTGGGTCAAAAGGCAGTTCGATTTTTAATTTTCTGAGGAATCTCCAAACTGTTTTCCACAGTGGCTGCACCAGTCTGCATTCCCACCAGCAGTGCAGAAGGGTTCCCTTTTCTCCACATCCTCGCCAGCACTTATTCTGTGTTGTTTTGCTGATGAGTGCCATTCTGACTGGTGTGAGGTGATATCTCATTGTGGTTTTAATTTGCATTTCTCTAATGATTAGTGATGTTGAGCATTTTTTCATATGCCTATTGGCCATCTGTATGTCCTCTTTGGAGAAATTTCTATTCATTTCTTTTGCCCATTTTTTGATTGGGTTGTTTGTCTTCCTGGTGTTGCGTTTTATAAGTTCTTTATAAATTTTAGTTATTAACCCCTTATCAGATGTGCTGTTGAATATGTTCTCCCATTGTGTGGTTTGTCTTTTTATTCTGTTCCTATTGTCTTTAGCTGTGCAAAAACTTTTTAGTTTGATATAGTCCCATTTGTTTATCTTGCCTTTTATTTCAGTTGCCCATGAAGATAAATCGGCAAATATACCGCTGCTACAGATGTCGGAGAGCTTGCTGCCTATGTTTTCTTCTAAGATGTTTATGGTTTCACGGCTTACATTTAAGTCTTTTATCCATTTTGAGTTTGTTTTTGTGAATGGTGTAAGTTGATGGTCTAGTTTCATTTTTTTGCAGGTAGATGTCCAATTTTCCCAACACCATTTGTTAAAGAGGCTGTCTTTACTCCATTGTATGTTCTTTCCTCCTTTGTCAAATATCAGTTGTCCATAAAGCTGTGGGTTTATTTCTGGGTTCTCTGTTCTGTTCCATTGATCTATGTGCCTGTTCTTATGCCAGTACCAGGCTGTCTTGAGTATAATGGCCTTGTAGTAAACCTTGATATCAGGAAGAGTGATACCTCTTGCTTTATTTTTTCTTTTTAAGATTGCTGAGGCTATTCGTGTTCTTTTTTGGTTCCATATAAATTTTTGGAATATGTGTTCTATATCTTTGAAGTATGTCATTGGTATTTTAATTGGTATTGCATTGAATTTATAAATTGCTTTGGGTAATATAGACATTTTAATGATGTTTATTCTTCCTAGCCATGAGCACGGTATGTGCTTCCACTTGTTTGTATCTTCCTTGATTTCTTTTATCAATGTTCTATAATTTTCTGAGTACAAGTCCTTAACTTCCTTGGTTAAATTTACTCCTAGGTACTTTATTTTTTTGGCTGCAATAGTGAAGGGGATTGTTTCCTTAATTTCTTTTGCTGATATTTCATTGTTGGTGTATAGAAATGCCTCTGATTTCTTAGTATTAATTTTATATCCTGCCACCTTGCTGAATTCATTTATAAGGTCCAGTAGTTTTTTGACTGAGACTTTAGGGTTTTCAATATACACTATCATATCATCTGCAAATAATGCCAGTTTTACTTCTTCTTTTCCAATTTGTATGCCTTTTATTTCTTCTTCTTGTCTGATTGCTGTAGCTAGGACTTCCAGAACTATGTTGAATAAGAGTGGAGAAAGTGGGCAACCCTGCCTGGTTCCTGATCTTAAGGGGATTGCTTTTAATCTTTGTCCATTTAGTATGATGTTTGCTGTCGGTTTATCGTAGATGGCCTTTATCATGTTAAGGAATGATCCCTGTATTCCCACTTTACTGAGAGTTTTGAGCATGAATGGGTGCTGGATTTTATCAAATGCCTTTTCTGCATCTATTGAAATTATCATGTGATTTTTGTCCTTCCTTTTGTTTATGTGGTGAATCACATTGATTGATTTGTGAATATTGAACCAGCCTTGCCTCTCCAGAATAAATCCCACTTGATCGTGGTGTATGATTTTTTTCATATATTGCTGGATCCGGTTGGCTAATATTTTGTTGAGAATTTTAGCGTCTAAATTCATCATTTAGACGCTATATGATATAGGCCTATAATTTTCTTTCTTTGTGTTGTCTTTGCCCGGTTTTGGGATCAGAGTTATGCTCGCCTCATAAAAGGAGTTTGGAAGTCTTCCTTCCTCTTGAATTTTTTGAAATAGCTTGAGGAGAATAGGAGTTAGTTCTTCTTTGAATTTTTGATAGAATTCACTTGTGAAGCCATCAGGCCCAGGACTTTTCTTTTTTGGGAGTTTTTTGATAACTGTTTCGATCTCATTTGCTGTAATTGGTCTGTTTAGGTGTTCTGATTCTTCCAGATTGATTTTTGGAAGGTTATATGATTCAAGAAAATTGTCCATTTCACCAAGATTGTCTTATTTTTTGGCATATAGTTCTTCATAGTATTTTCTTACAATGCTTTGTATTTCTGTTGTGTCAGTTGTTATTTCTCCACTGTCCTTTCTAATTTTATTTATTTGAGTCCTCTCTCTTTTTTTCTTGGTGAGTCTAGTTAAAGGTTCATCAATCTTGTTTACCTTTTCAAAGAACCAGCTTCTTGTTTCATTGATCCTCTGTATTGTTTCCTTAGCCTCTATGTCATTTATTTCTGCTCTGACCTTTATTATTTCCTTTCTTCTACTTGTCTTGGGTTTTATTTGTTGTTGTTTTACTAGTTCTTTTAGATGCAGGGTCAGGTTGCTTATTTGAGCTTTTTCTAGCTTCTTATGATATGCCTGTAGTGCAATAAACTTCCCTCTCAGAACTGCTTTTGCCGTGTCCCATAAATTTTGAGTTGATGTATGCTCATTATCATTTGTTTCTAGAAACTTTTTTATTTCTTCTTTGATCTCATTGTTAATACATTCATTATTTAATAACAAGCTATTTAGTTTCCAAGTGTTTGAGTATTTTTCAGTTTTTCTTTTGTGGTTAATTTCTAGTTTCATGGCATTGTGATCAGAGAAAATGCTTGATATGATTTCAATCTTCTTAAATTTATTGAGACCATTTTTGTGTCCTAACATGTGGTCTATCCTAGAAAACGTACCATGAGCGCTTGAGAAGAATGTATATTCTACTGCTTTAGGGTGAAAAGTTCTGAAGATATCTATTAAATCAAGTTGATCTAGTGTCTCCTTTAAGTCTGCTGTTTCTTTATTAATTTTCTTTCTTGAGGATCTATCCAGTGTTGTTAGAGGGGTATTGAAATCCCCTACTATGATAGTATTGCTGTTAATCTCGCCCTTTATATCCATCAAAGTCTGCTTTATGTATGTCGGGGCTCCTATATTTGGTGCATAGATATTTACAATAGTTATATCTTCCTGTTGAATTGTTCCCTTTATCATTATGTAGTGTCCTCTTTTATCTCTTACTACAGCCTTTGTTTTAAAGTCCATTTTGTCTGATATAAGTATTGCTACCCCTGCTTTTTTTTCATTTCCATTTGCATGAAATATTTTTTTCCATCCTTTTACCTTCAGTCTATGAGCATCTTTTGTTTTAAGGTGTGTCTCTTGTAGACAGCATATGTATGGGTCCTGTTTCTTTATCCATGCAGCTACCCTATGTCTTTTGATTGGATCATTTAATCCATTTACATTTAAGGTTATTATTGATATGTAGTTGTTTATTGCCATTTTATTCTTTAAAGCTGTATTCTTCTTTTGCTCTATTCATTCCTCCCTTTAAACTGTTCACAAGAGGCCCCTTAGTATCTCTTGCAGAATTGGTTTGGTTTTTATGAATTCCTTGAGGCTTTCTTTTTCTGGGAAGCTCTTTATTTCTCCTTCAATTTTAAACGTTAGCCTTGCTGGATAAAGTAGTCTTGGTTGTAGGTTCTTGTTCTGCATTACTTTGATTATTTCTTGCCATTCCCTTCTGGCCTCAAGTGTTTCTGTTGAGAAGTCCGATGTCATCCTTATGGGGGCTCCTTTGTAGGTGATAGTCTTTTTTTCTCTAGCAGCTTTTAAAATTTTTTCTTTATCCATTAGCTTTGGTATTTTAACTATGATGTGTCTTGGTGTAGATTTTTTTGGGTTTCTCCTTAATGGAGTTCTGTGTGCTTCTTGAATGTGTGGAGTGTTTCCCAGCCTTAATTTAGGAAAGTTTTCTGCTATAATTTGATTGAACAAAGTTTCCATTTCCTGTCCTCTCTCCTCTTCTTCAGGCACCCCTATGATGCGAATGTTGTTTCTCTTCATGTTGTCACAAAGCTCCCTTAGAGTTTCCTCACATTTTTTAAGTCTCTTTTCCTTTTTCTTCTCTGCTTCTGTGCCTTTGTTTATTGTGTCCTCTAACTCGCTTATTCGATCCTCAGCGTCATCCATCCTGCTTTTAATTCCTTCCATTGTGGTCTTCAGTTCTGATACTGTATTTGTCATTTCTGTCTGATTCTTTTTTATTATTTCAATTTCATTTTTTATACTTGTTATCTCTTTATTTAGGTGTTCATAATGACTATCCATTGTTGCTCTAATTTCTTTGAACATCCTAACTATCATTATTCTAAATTCTGCTTCTGGTAATTTGGTTATATCTGGTTCATTCAGGTCCTTCTCTGGGGATTTCTCTTGATTCATTTGGTTTGCATTCCTCTGCCTGCCCATTTTTTCTGTGTATAAGCAAGTTGTGGCCACTGGAGTCCAGTAGGTGTTGCCTTTGTGTTCTCTAGGTGTGGTCTATCTGCAGGCCCCCCACCCCCTCTGCCGGTGCCTAGGGTGGTTGGGTATGAGCGTTGCCAGCGCCGGCCCACTGTGGCTTTTGCTGTGATTTCTGCCTCTCCTCCGTGGGAGGGGCTGTGAATGAAGCCACAAGATTAGCACCAAGGGTAGAGGCGAGCACCTTTCCTCAGCTGCGGACCCAGCCTATTTCCGGACTTCCGCCCAGAACCAGCAGTCGGAGCCTGCTCGCTACAGTTCCGCGGGTTAGGCGGGGCTTTTGACGTGCTCTCAGCTGTAAGCTTTTGCCCGTCAGGAGCTTTAGCCCCGCCCTCGAGGCCAGGGCCCTTTGCGCAGGGTCGGAAACCAAGGTTTATTGGGGCGGGCGTGTTTGCTGGCTTCCGCCGAGCTGCGTACTTCAGCTCGTCCCGGACTCTACCCCGCCCCCGCGTTCGGAGCCCACTCGTGCACGTATGAATGCTATCTGGGGTTTCTCCGGCCGGGCGGGGACAGCAGCGTGGGCTCAGCTGCGAGCCTCCACTTGTCTCGGGGTCCACCCCGTTCCCGCGCTCGGAGCCCGCTCGCGCACGTACACTGGCCAACCGCGGTTTCTCCGGCCGGGGGTGGGGGTGGGGTGGGGGTGGGGACTGGTAGCGTCAGCTCAGCCACAGCCCCTGCCCGTCCCTGGTCCTAGCCCGGTCCCCGCGGTCAGGGCCGGCTTGCGCAGGGCCTGCCCGTTCCTGGCCTCCCGCTTTGTCCCCGTTAGTGGGATTAAAGGCGGGCCGCAGCTTCCGGACTGCTTTCGCGTCCCCTCTGACCCTCTGGGCTAGACCGATCTCCCACCGGCTTGGCCTCTGCCCACGTCGACAGAACCGCCTTTCAGCGTCCTGCCGCCCCAAAACCCCAAGCAGACCTCAGCAGAGTAGGAAGGGACCTAATACTCCACACTGTAGGCCTGGGAGCTCCCTCACTTGTTTCACAGCTCAATACTGTCCAAACGCCTCTTTTAGGCTCTAGGACTGGAGGCTTGGGCTTGGTTCCTGGGACCTAGGTCCCTCCCTCTCCGCCAAACTCTCCTCCCGCCCCGCGGGTCTCTCCGGGCTGCCATTTGCTCCGGGGAGCTGGGCAGCCCTCTTCGCGTTTTCGCTATTCCTACCAGTCTCAATGTGGCTTCTTCTGTGTTCCTTGGTTGAAGAGTCCACTTAGTTTTGTTGTAAGTTGGTTTATCCAGGTGATGGTTCTTAAAATTGAGTTGTAATCTACTTTGGTTCTGGGAGTTGGAAGTTGGTACGTCCGCCTACTCCGTCGCCATCTTGCTCCCTCCAATACCATCAGTCTTTTTAACTTTAGCCATTCTGGTGGAGATGTAATAGAATCATGTAGTTTTAATTTTCACTTTCCTTGATGACTGATGATATTAAGTACATTTTATTATACCTGTTGACCATTTGAATATCCTCTTTGGTGAAGTATCTTTTCAAGTCTTTTTGCCCATTCCTCTATTGGGTGAATCTTTTTCTTACTTAAATGTGTAGGAGTTTTATGTAAAGATTCTGGACACAAATCTTTTGTCTGTTGATAAATTGGAAATCTTTTTCTTCTCTGTGGCTTGCTATTTCACTCTTTGAATAGTGTCATTAGTTAAAAGAATACTTAATTTTAATGTAGTTCAATTTATCAGTCTTTTTTTTTTTTTAATGATCAATACTACTTGGACTCTGAAGTCAGCACAGATTCCCCTCATCTTCTACCCAATAATCATTTAGCCCTGCCAATCTTCCCTGGTCATTATTTCTCAAACACAGCCCAGTCCAGGTCTCCAGTCCCGGTCTGGTCTTTTCCAACACCCACCTGGATTTCTCATGGCTTATCTTGACCCTTAAAGGCTGTGTGTATGATGAAAATTCAAATACTTTTGATCTGGGTAGAAGGGTAGCTTAGGGAACCATAGCTACCCTAAGAGTACAGGGAGCATCTGAAGGGGTGGCCTCTCCTCAGCTCCAGTCCTTCATTATGAGGCTGGAGTGCCCAGGGTTTTTCAAGAGAAAACCTTTGATTGAAACTCTCCCAATGTTTGTAGTGAATTTAAAAACAAAAATGTCATGTAGGCCAATTAAAACCCATGTACCAGGCCCAAAGAGACACAGTCTGCTTTATAAAAGGTACATTGTGGTCCAGGGACAAGCCGCAGAGCACCAGCCACCAGGAACCTGTGGGTGTCTGGGTTACTCCTGCTGCTTGCTGGTCCTGCCTCTGGCTCTGGACCCACTGGAGCATCCCAGCTCTGATCTCCAGCACCAGTGCTCCCCGCCCAATGGCCATAATGACAAGAAAGATGCCTCCCTCCCTCCCGTTGCCAGCCAGACTCTCTTTCTCAAGTATGCATGCCCCATTGGCCCTTTAAACCCAGAAATCTGGTTGCATCTTGCCTCTGTTAAAAGTGTGTCAGTGGCTCCCCATTACCCACAGGTAGTAAGTAGTACCTCAGTTACTACAGGACTTATGCACGGTCCATCCTTCCTCCAGAACCTACCTCCCACTACATTTCACCTCGGTCAACTTGTAACTGCATTACCTACCTCCTGTCCTCAGGCAAACGTACACCAAGCTTTCTCTCCTCTAAGTCTTCACACCTGCAGTCCCCTCAGCCCAGAACACCTTCGTTCTGAGGCCCCTGATTAACAAACTTGCCCCTTCAAGGTCAGCTGGAGTTCACTTCCTCCAGGCTCAATCCCCAATCTCCTAGGGCACCTGCCTTTATCACCTTGGTGATCCACCACCGTCTGTCTGCACTTTTCCTTGCTGCCCTGCTGCACCTAACTGGTAAGCCCATTACAACCACACAATTGATGCACCTTTGTGGTTGTATCTGTTTTCCTTCCGAAACTGTACATTCCAAGGGGGAAGGGATTCTGTTTGTCTTGCACTTGCCCAGAACCTGAGTCTGTGACAAGGATGGACACTTGGACACTCCCCAAGATGGACAGTGCCCAGGATACAGGCATAGGTTTCTCTCTGATGACCGCTCCTAACTCCTGGCCTGGGCCTAGTAGGTGCTCTGGCAATGGGAGGCAGGAGGGGTGGGAGGGTACACTGGCTGGTGAGACTACCCTGCCCATGATGGGGGGAGCGTAAAGGGGTGGGCAGGGTGTGTGTGTGCCCCTGCCATATTTTCCTCCGCTTTGTTCTTTAATATGTTAATTACACGTTTGTCTTGTAAATATAGATAAACAGATTAACTGGTGTTTTGTTGCAGGGAATGGAGAGAGGAAAAATTTTCAAGATCATGTCTGGTGAGCAGCGCAGGTGGGCTGAGACCCCGAACACTCTGTGGTGGCCAGAATAGGGGGATGCAGGACCAAGGGCGCCGGGCGGGGAAGCTGGGTTGTCGGAGGCTCCCGGCCAGATAGCCCGGGTGGGAATGGGCCAGAGCAGGGTCGGACGCAGAGCTGGTGTCCCTCGTGTCCTTTCGCCTGCAGGAGTGGCACCTCCTCCTTGGTCTCACTGTAGGGTCCCTGCCGATGAGGCGGCGCCCCCTGGTGGCCGGTTGCCATTCCGCCTGGTTTGCTCTCCGCAGACTTCCGTGAGAGCCAAGACCAAGGTCTGCTGTGCCTCAGGTTCCTGGTGTGTGAGCATGTCATAGGGCTATAGGAGCCCTTTTGGAATCTCCGTGTGTCTGGAGAGGTGGCTAGGGTAAAGTAGTCAGACAGGGACAGTGTAAAACCTGCTTGGGTCTTTTCCCAGTGTGAATCCAAGGGAGAGCTTTTGCCTCATTCTGATCTCTCAGGTTCTGAGGTGTACCAAGGACCAAGTTTTAAACAAATGATGGCCCTGGCTAGTTGGCTCTGTGGTAGAGCATCAGCCTGGCGTGTGAATGTCCCAGGTTCGATTCCCGGTCAGGGAACACAGGAGAGGTAACCATCTGCTTCCCCACCCTCCTCTCCCTTCTCTTTCTCTCTCTCTCTCTCTCTCTCTCTCTCTCTCTCTCTCTCTCTTTGCCTCCTACAGCCATGGCTCAGTTGAAGCAAATTGGCCCCGTGCACTGAGGATGGCTCCATGGCCTCCCCTCAGGGGCTAAAATAGCTTGGTTGCCGAGAAACGGAGCAACAGCACCAGATGGGCAGAGCATCCCCCATAGGGGGCTTGCTGGGTGCATCCTGGTCAGGGCACATGAGAGAGTCTGTCTCTCTGCCTCCCCACTTCACACTTAAGAAAAAAATCATGTAGGTCCCCACCTGGGACCACAAAGGTCACCTTTATGGATCTGGTGTCCATAAAAAGAGATGCCTTGTGTATGGCACACAGATGGACCACAGAGCCAAGAGAAGGGGAGTTAGCAACACATTGGGGCCTAAATAGATGCCCCTTTGAATTAGCTGCCCCACGTTGGTGAAACTGAGCCTTCTGACTTCCAGTTCCAAGCCTGGCGTTTCAGTGCCCAGGTGAGGGGAGGTGGAGAGGAAGGAACGGGGTAGAGCAGCTCCCATGCCACCCTGGGATAGCCTTGGAGCACTGGCCAAAAGGGAGGCTGCGAAAACGAGGTTCCTGCAAGCATGCGAGGTGAGGGCTCCCATGAGTGCGCAGGGAGGACATAGGCGATTGCCCCTGGAGGACATAGCACAGCCCATGCAGGAGTCTCTCCCAGTGTAGGCTCCGGGAGGGAACCTAGAGCTAGAAATGCCTTCTCAGGAGTTGTTGGTTGGGCACTGAGGCCCTTTTCCTAGGCTCTGAGTGGGAAGAGGTAGCCATGGCTACTGGCCCAGGAGCAGGACCAGGCTGGCCCCACCATTGCTGGCCTGGTGTAAGCCGGCCCTAAGGACCCTGCAGGAACCTCCGAGTCTGGACCTGCCTGGCTCTCCAAGACTTACCTCTGCTCTCCTTCGTGAGCCCTGCGTACAGTGCATTCTCAGAACTTGCACAGGATTTTCTGCTGCCTTACCTTTGCCTGCAATGTCTTCTCTTGTACTTTGGAGTCTCTTGAAATCCAGCCCATCCGCCTGGACCAGGATCCAGCCTCTTCCCTGATCTCACCATTGAATGACCTCATAGCACTTGTACTTTGCCCTCTGTTAAGGTCTTATTCTTGCTCCTAATTATATGCCCCTGAATGACAGGGAGATTGACTTTGTCATCTTTTGTCCTGTACACATCAGGTACTAAATGAATAAATGAAGGCACAAGTGACTTTGTAGAATAGGACTAGTTGTACTGGCTTTCCAGGGCTGGTGGAGGCTCTGGGTGAGACTCCTCCAATGTGGATCGGTTCATCCCATCTCTTTCCCAGAACCCTTGCTTCGAGCCCCTTTGCCTCCATGGCCTCCCAGATCCTTCGGTCCTGATCCCATCAAATTTCTCCCATCTCAAGGGAAACTTTCCCTGACCCTGCGTTCTCTCTCTCTCAGCTACCCCTCCACCATCTGCCTCCTCTGCGGGAACCTTCTTCCCTACCTCCCCACCCCTCTGCAAACCACCTATGGACTCCATCTCATCTGCAAATCATCTCACCGCCTTTGGGGAACTTTGCTAGCTATACCTTCTCTCTCCACAGCCTGACAAAGTGACCTCAGTGTCCAGTGTGCACCTGTGTCTGTCCCGGTTCACCCCAGTGCTCGAGGATTCTAGTGCTCACCCATCTCTGATGTTGGTCTCCTCTGAGCTCATCGGAGGCTCATCCTTCCCATCCCACAGCAGTTACAGGGGGACATGCAACCAGCTCCAGCCAACGGGCTTGGAGAAGAGATGAAGCATGTTACTTCTGGGCCAAAATGTTTACCTACCAGTGCACAACTTTCAAAGACTTCCTGCCCCTGCCTCACAATAGTGGCCGCATGTTAAGAAACGGCGTTGCCTCAGGATCCAAGCAGTCTGCATTACTGAGCCACCATTTGGAGGCCACCGCCCTGGAGAGTCACCTGGACCTGCAGTGGACTTTAGCTGAGCCAGATAAGAATTCCTGTTATGTCATGTGACAGATCAGTGAGGTTTGTTACCATAGCATGGCCAAGCTTATCTGAGTTACCCTTAAAGGGGTTTGTTAAATGGATGGCTTCGTGAACTGTGAAGGTCTGTGCACATTTTAGTTATTATTATCAAGGTGCAGCAGGTGCCTGGGGGGCAAGGACTTCAGCAAGGTGGGGTGACCCCTGTGCAGTGTGGCCACACTGCAATGGGGGGTGGGGGTGAAGAGTGGATAAATGAGCAGGGTGTGTCCTAAGAGAAAAACTTGTTCTCACTTATGATTTGCCAAGGGCTTGCCCAAGACCTGTTCACATATTTAATCTCTGCGAAAAGGTTATAACTCTGGTGCTACTGGTAGGAGATAGATATTTCTCCCAGGTATTTCATTCCTGTGGTTGTAAAAGATAGGAGTTCTCTCTCAAATTCACAAGATCTCTCTCTCTCTCTTCTTTCTCTGTCCCTATCTGCCTCCCCCCCCACACACACACACAGACATACACACACAGCCCCTACCAGTCAATTTGGGAATCTGTAATATAATATTTTATTATCTTTTTTTTTTAATTTTAGAAAGAGAAAGGGGGTGGAGAAGTGAGCAGCATCACCTCGTAGTACTTGCTTGTCATCTGTGCCTTGACTGGTGAGGCCCAGGGTCTCGAACCAGTGACCTGAGTGTTCCAGGTCAATGTTTTATCCACTGCACCACCACGGGACAAGCTTAATATCAGTTTGATACTAACTGCATTCAGCCCCAGCTTAACCGTATCTCTCCATCTTTGAGACTCATTGGAAAAACATCAATGTTGTAGCTTTGCTGCCTAAGCAAGAATCTGCGAACTCATCACCAGGTGGGGGTATTCCCTTGAAGGTCTGTCTAGGTGCAGATCTCTCAGGGCCTTTTCCTCTGACAGCTTTTTCTTCTTTGTCCCTTTTCTCTGCAACTTTCCTTTAACTCATGGAGCTGTAGGGCTAAAGTGGCCCTGGTTAGTGAACAGTCATAACAATTTGGCTGCTTGAAGAATGTGGGTAAATGAAATATTACTTGGTTCTCCCCACACCCATTACCAGCTTACATGACCCTCAGAGATTCCACCACCTCCCTCCCATGGGCAGGTGAACTTCAGTGGGAACAGAGAGACCTCCCCACAAGTTCAGAATGACTCAGGAGAGATAGAGCTGGTGCTGGAGCTGGACCACAGAGCGCTGGACAGCCTGGTTTGAGTTCAGGTCTGACCAGTTATTATTTGCATAAACTCAGCCACAGTGGTTACTTCATTGATTTCAGATTCCTCATCTTCAAATGGAGCCTTCAGATAAGTCTGGTCTCCATTGTGAGGCTAAGGTGAGGATCACCCTAGAGGGCTTTGGGCCAAAGAATTTATGGAGATACGGCATTCACTTCTCACTGCGTTTTCCCTCTTATGCCAAGAATGTTGAAGGAAGGTAAAAAGATTCCTATAGACCCTTCCTTTCCTGGAAGGTTCAGCCCTGAGGGACTGGGAGAGGAGCAGAATGGAGGGGTGGACTTCCTAGGACTGGCCAGGAAGGATGGCACAGGTGATGTGTGCACAGGGAGATGTTCTAGCTCTGGGATCTGGCCTCTGCAGGGTCTCCAGGCTCGGGGGAGGAGCAAGGGAGGGAGCCTCAGTCTGAAAAGAACCAAAGACAGACAACAGCAGGACCTAACGGCCTACAGATAGCTCTGGGAGCCAGCCCCAAGATGGCTGATGCTGACTCTTCAGTCAGCCAGCAGGATGAGTGCTTGAAGTCAGACATAAATGATTTAAATAGCTGTGGGCCCTGGCCAGTAGGCTCAGTGGTAGAGTGTCAGTCTGGCATGTGGATGTCCCAGGTTTGATTACTGATCAGAGCACACAGGAGAAGTGCCCATCTGCTTCTCCACCCCTTCTCCTCTTGCTTCTCTCTCTTTCTTTTCCTCCTGCAGCCATGGCTTGATTGGAGCAAGTTGGCCCCAGGCACTGAAGATGGCTCCATGGCCTCTGCCTCAGGTGCTAAAAAATGGCTCCAGTTGCAACAGAGCAAGGGCCCCAGATGGGCAGAGCATCGCCCCCTAGTCGGTTTGCTGAATGGAACCTGGTTGGGCACATGTGGGAGTCTGTCTCTGCCTCTCCTCCTCTCACTAAACAAAAATAAAAAACAGAACACTGTGGGACATTATGTACTCTCAAACTTGGGGAGGATTTCACTCTCAGTACTGATAAGGAACAAATATAAATGTGAGCTCTTGGACTGTTTTACAGGCCCACTGGCTCCTGACTGCAGCTACCTAGGATATCAGACTTGTAGACACCCCTTCACCTTGTCATCCTTCACTCATATTTGAGCTCACCAAAGGCCTATCAAGTCTGTAAATTTCTCAGTGGCCTAAGCACAGGTGGGCCTCACCAAGGCTGAGCTGCACTGTTGACCCATCATACAGAGTTTGACAACTACCCACATCAGCCTCACATAAGGGTCCTATTAAAAGTGCCACTCCTGGGTCTCCCTGAGAGCCCCATAGACAGACTCTGAGGCTGAGTGGAGGGGGTTGGGAATCTGCATTTCAACAATATCCTCTATGAGAGTCTAACACCCTGGGAAGTTTAAGCTTTGTTGCAGAAGTGAAAATGAAGGTGACACCATTGTACTCCCTGTGGCATTTGGGAAGAAAGATTTGCTGTGGGAGGGGTAGTGTCAGCTGCGACCAAGTGATCAATGACAATTATGACATTAATCCTATTTTGTTTTATGAACTTAGTTATTGGTGATGAACCCCACTTCTGGATATAAACTCAAGAACTGGGATCTGGCCTCCTGAGAGCCCAGCACTCCGGGCCATTGACAGTTACCTGCAAAACTTCACTGAAGGAACAAGCAGTACCTGCTGTCTGCTTTATACCAGGCTGATGGGCTGAGAGTTGCATTATTTCTGATCCCCATGACCATGGGGCCCTGAGGGTTACAGCATGGGCACCTCCTTTGGCCAGAAGGTGCAGGTTCTGCCTGCTCTTTGACAGAGACACATGACATTACAAATTTATGACCAACTTACATTAATAGCAAAATTATAATATATTAATAGCAATATCATAATAGAATTAAGGCTTGGGAGGGCAGTCAACCATCCAGAATCTGAAGGCTGGCAATCACTGTTTGTGAGCTTAGCTGAAGGTAGTGCCTTCAGAATTTGGTTAAACTGCAGCAAGAAAGACCAGGGTTAGTTGCAGTAAATCATTTTCCAAGAAGGACCATTTTAAAGGCAGAAACTGGCCCCTGAGGTGGCATGGAGACTCCCTTCCTGAGTGAGGTCTTCGGAAATAAGGCTGGTGGCTTTGGAAACAAAGCTGCTGTAACAGTGCCTTTCACAGAGTTCAGTCTCATGGCAGTTTGGCTATTGACATAAGTTTTTGGCCTTTCCAGAGGTGGCTTCTGAGGTCTCTGGAGGAGTCATCCAAGAGGAGTGGCACTTAAAATCCACATGTGGCAATGACCAGTGCCCAGTTGCTCCAGGGTACACGGTGCAGCCAGGCCTTTGTCTGGAAAAGGACCAGGTGCAGGGTCAGTCTGTGGGTGGGGCCTTGCACAAAATCCAATAAATATATTTGTTGAAGAAAGGCCCCCTTGGTTGATTCTAACTCCCAACCTCTACCACACAGTGGCCGAGTCTCTGAACTCACACCCCTAGAGAGCGCCACCTCTGGAGGCTGTGAGAAGAGGCTGAGAAAATGCTGATGAATGCAAGGTGTTTGAAACTAGGAAAATCAACCTTGCCAGCCACCATCAGCAGCTCACCATCCAGCTTGGCAACATTTGACCTTGTCCCTTGGCTTTGGCTTTGTCACTTGCTTTGCTGACATCCTGGGCTGTTTTTCTTTATTCTGTGGCATCTGAAGTCCAGACAGAGCAACCCGTGTGAAGCCGCCTGATCTGCTCCCAGGGAAACCTGGAGAGGGTCTTCCCAGCACTCGGAGATGAGGAGTCTTGTCCCCGCATTGTGGGGGTGGGAGGTGGGCACCATGCCCATTTCACAGCCTTTCTCTGGTCTTCACCAGGTGTGGCCTTCTTCATTTGAAATACACCCCCAGAAAGACAGAGACAAACACGCATAGACCCATGTACAGAAAGGTCTAGAATGAATGTGAACAGTATTTAGATGACCCATCCTCAGAGTTTCTTGGTCCCTGGAGGGGACCACCTGGTCATATTTTTCAACATGGCAGCTTCCAAAATGGCCTCTTGTGGCAAGAAGCAAGGATCTGAGAGGAAGGGAGCCAGACCCCTTGGCTTCTGTGCTGATGCTGCAGTCCTCGGTCCACACAGCCCGCTCCCTTCTCTCTGGACAGATACCCTTTCTCTCCACTTAGGAACCTACCCACACAGGACTGGTCAGGGCAGGGCCTGCCTCCAGGGCTTCTTCACCGGAGGACCCAGCACCAAGGAGAGCCTGGGCACATGGGTCTCTCCCAAGGAGCCAGTGAGGCTCCAGCCCTGAAACTCTGTGCCCACCCAGCAGAGCCCAGTGGCCTGAAGGAACCCTGAGGGGGGACCTTTCGGAGAAGGCGGAGAAGGCAGGGAAGGCAAAGGGTGACTGGGGCTGTTTTCTTATTTTAAAAACAAAAAGGAAACGACATATTAACATTAGTAAATACAGGTAGGTGTGGAAGGGCAGGTCCACACTCTGGAGCCGGCAGGCGCCAGACCAAGCAAGGGTCAGGGGTCAGATGAGGCCGGCAGCCTTTTCCTGCACGTTGTACTCCTTGTTCTTCTTCACCCGCCAGCTGATGAAGACGAGCAGCAGTGTGCCCAGCACTTTGTAGCCCACCTGCAGGCCCAGGTACCTGTGGGCAGGAGGACACAGGACTGGTGAGGGGCTGGCGGGGGAGGAGGGAGGAGGTCTGTAGCCCTCATCCCAGGGCCACCAGGAAGAGCAGCGTCATTCTCACAGTGGCCTAAGGGATGTGTTGAAATCAGGTAAGGATCTGCCACCACCCAGGCAGGTACCATTTTTCTCATTCCTTTGACCCATAGGGTACTACCATACTGGGAGTAGGCAGAGACTAGAATGGGAATCCTAATCCAGTGGTTCTCATCTTCACACTGCCGCCCCCTAGAGGGCCAAAGGTAATACTGCAGCCGTAGCCAGCCCCGAGGATCCTGTCCTTCCAGCAAGCCAGAAGAAGAGGGACACCTTCTCGCTGCCCTCTTGGCCCAGCTCTCTCTGGCCTTCCGTGCCACTTCGACACCATTCCCAGACCCATCTGTCCTCCTCAAGCCCACTCTCCCCACCGTGTGATGATGGCAGCAAGGGAAGTGGCTGGAAGGGGGGCAGAACTCAGTGGCACCATAGCTGGGCTCAGTCCCACTGAGTCAGGCTGGCCCTGCCTGCCTCAGCCTCTTCTAGGAGCCGTGATGGGGCCCCCGCTTCCTGAGCAGCTGGGAGGCTGATGTGGCACCATCATTCTGCAGCCACACGTCCCTTTTGCCTTCACACACTTCTTTCTGCTCCTGTTCCTCCCAAGGGGCTGTGGGGACCACAGATTGGCGGCCACCTCAGAGCAGCCCCTGGCTCTTGTTACTTGGAGGGCTCTCTGCGAGCCCTGAGATGCCCTGCTCCCTGTCTATGGCATCATCCTGCTGGTCTCCCTCGGAAGCCTGACAACCCCCACAATCGCCACCAGAACAGGTGGCTGCCCTCTGCTCCTGCCTGGGGCCTGGCCTCCCTGACACACGGTGTGCTGACCCTCACCTGTCTCGGAGCGCGTCGTTGTTGTAGTAGGCGCAGGCCCCTCGCCGCCCCGAGCACTGCAAGTTCCACCGGATACAAGAGTAGTCGATGGTGAGGCCGTAGAGGGCTGGAGATGGCAGCCAGGCTGGCACCAGTGGGAAGAGAGTTCAGAGAGCTCAGGTCACATGAGCTGCAGGCAGAGGCACCCAGTAGGGTGGGGAGCCAGTCCCCCAACACCCTTGAGTGTCACAGGTGTGAAAACAGCTCTGCCCCACCCCTGGGAATCACAGTGACTTTGGGAAGCAGAAGAGCTTTCTGTGAAGCTGAATTCCTCTTTCACTAGAGCTTTGAAGAGAAAAGGGGCCTGAGCCATCCTTTCAGGTCAGAATAAGTCACAAAATCACCTTCATTCAGCTTACAGACAAAATAGTTCCCACATTAGGACTGGTCCCAAGTGCAGATAAACTGACCTCCACCATGTGGCAGGGGCTGTTGAGGGCACTGGCTCCTCAGATTCTCTCGGCAGCTGGAGGTGGGTGGGTGCCCTCATTTTAACAGGTGGGCTTGGTGAGCTCACCATCATGTAGGTAAGAGGAGTCAGGCTGGACTTTGAGCTTTAGTTTACAGAGGTTCTTCCGTTAAGCTTAGACAATGCCTAAAAGAACCCCAACACCCTGGCTGCTCAGTGCTTCTGTCCAAGGCCCCCTGAACTTCCTCGCGGCTGAGTGGTGAGACCTGGCCCAGCAGGGGCTGTGCCTCTACTGTTCTAGGCAGGCCCTGGACTGGGGAGGGTCCCATCTGGGATCACACCCAAGCCAGGCCATCCCACTCTCAGAACCCTTGTGCTGAGAACAGCCTCGCAGACTCTTCTGTTTAGGGCCCTGTGAAACGCTGCAATCTACTGCTTGTGACACCAACCATAAGTGGGAACCTTCCAGAATTATTTTCTCTACTCAGTGAATGAGACTGAAACTGGCCACAAGGACTGACTGCCCTCCAATGATGGTCCCTAAACAGAAATGAAGTAAAAAAAAATTTCAACCAAGTCCCAGTGGGTAATTTTAAAAGCTTTTTTTTTTTTTTAAATCCCAGAGTGGAATTGCATTCTTGGGTGATGCATGGAATCCCTCCCGCGCTGGCTTTTCTAACGTGGTCCCACACTGGGTTATCTGAGCTCATGAGCAAACAAAGGCAATGGGAGGGTGGTCTTTCCAGGTGGCCAGAAGAGGCAGGGCAGGCTCTTCAAGCCCATCCTGCTCTTGGTTGCTAGGTGGAATGCAAGGTTTCCTTCCCAGTGGCGGTTTCCAAGGAAGTTGTAAATGAGTATAAATGAAAACGAGGAGACAGATGACCACGGTACCTCTGCCACCAGAACAGGGTATATCCCGCTGCCCTGCACCCTCTGTGTTTGTAACACTGGGTCTGAAGGGGCTCTCCTGGGACGGACGAGAAGAGGAAGTGGCCCAAAGCCAAGGGATGTCACTAAAGCTGGTTCATTCCTCATCACCTGAACACCTCACCCAGCCTTAGATGGTGAGGGCCCCTGCAAATGCTCCCACTCAGCAGGCCCAGGAGGTCACACCCCCAACAAACCCCAGGATGGTAACGGAAGACGCTACAGGGCCAAGTGCAGATCTGGCTCCTGGACCATAATGCACGGTGGGCTCTGTAAGAGGTCAGCGTTCAAGGTCAGAAAGTATACCTCGATAGTAGCAGAAGTCCCCCTCAGTCACAGCCTGCCCTCACACAGCCTGATGAGCCACCTGGCCACAGGCTGGACTCACACTCCCTACTGCAGTGCGCACCCACTATGCCCTTAAAAAACACGTCTTCAGTTGAATCCAGTCCCTTGACTTTGTTTACCTGTCACTGCCTTGGGTTTGTCAAGTGCCAGGACATGTTAAGGGACAGTTCAGTGTTAGCAGTCTGGGAATGAGCCTCCAATGTGCTGGTACACACACACACACACACACACACACACACACACACACACACACACACACACACACACGACCTTGCCCTCCTGTGGGCACTGCTGCTTACGCACGCGCAGCTCCATTGCTCGGCAGGCTCTGTGCTGCTGGAGCGCAGGCAGGGTTTGCTGGCGCAGGGCTCCGCGTGCACAGAGACTCATTTGCTGAAGGGCAGTAGGTGGACTGAATTTTGTAAAAGGGGAGGGAAGCCAGGGCTGGGCTCAGGCTGCCTTTCTGGCTGGGACAGAAATGCAAGGTTTTGCTTTGACGGTGAGTTCTCGCAGAGAGATTAGGAAACACCTGCCTTTGATCCTCTATTAAATATTCTCAGTTGTGTCTGCTTTTTACTTTCCTTACGTAATTTGGTTTGGAATTAACGCCATAGATGAAGTCTTTATTAGCCACAAGTAATGAGGAAACTGCCCAGATAGGGTTCCAGTATTTGGGGTTGTGCTGATTATGCAAAGCTTATCTCTACAAACAGAGATGAGAGAGGACTTCTCCATCCCCACCCTGTACCCCATAGTCCTCAGATGTCCCAGGGCCCCTCCTCAGGAAGGGGCTCTCATACACTTACCCAGCAGGCGCATTAGCAAGAACTGTACCCCAATGGCAAAAGACTTTTCCTCCTGGTTCACCACGCTGAAAAGGAGAACTGGAAATGAGTGGCGGGAGGACACGGGGCTGTGCCTCCCTCAGTTGGGCCAGCCAGCCTCAATCACAGCCTGCCCTCACGCAGCCTGATGAGCCACCTGGCCACAGGCTGGACTCACAGGTCATTTGTATCAGTGGTTCTCACAGCTTGATGGCTGGACCAGCAGCATCAGCATTCCCTGGGAACTTACCGGAAATGCAGATTCCCAGCCCCCACCCCAGACCTAAGAATCAGATACCCTGGAGGTGGGGCCCAGCCACCTGTAATGTGAGAGGCCCTCCTGGAGACAGTGATACATACTCTGCACACTCAAGATTGAGAACCACTAGTCTCTGATTTTCAGGGCTGCCCTGAGCCCCTTTCAAGAGGCGATGGGCAGAAGAGGCCGGAAGCAGAGGGGATGCTGAGGATATTTTCACAGCAGCAGGTCTGGACCACATGCTTTATAGCACTAAAAGGCAGCCCTGCTGCAAAGTGTAGTTAGAATCCAAGGCTGTTGGCTTCTGTGTGGGACTAAAACAATCCTTTACCTAGAGACGGCTCCCTGGGTGTGTGACCAGGGCAACCCCAAAAGCCCCGTGTTCAGGTTAATGATCTGCTCTGGCTGTCTTGAAATTCTTAATAGTTTTGGAACTGGGAGCCTCTCATTTTTACTTTTCCCTGGGTCCTGCCAATTATGCAGACAGTACTGCCCCTACTCTTCTTCCTGCAAGAGGGGGAGGCGTCTGGCCCAGGAAGGAGATTCAGAGAGAGGTGAGGTGATATCCAGAGGTGGTATCTCCAGGCACTGCGACCCTAGAGGGCATAGGAAGCCTCCAAGTGCACCAGGATGGGTGATGATGGGGCCTCCTGCTGGTCAGCTCCTGGCTCCCCAACCCAAACACAGGGGGTGAGCACACACCCTCCTTGGTGGGGGCCTGTTGGGGAAGAGCATTGGGTGCTGAGGGGACAGCAAGGAAGGGAACTGGAAGTAAATGAGAATGGGACCTTCTTTTAGCATCTGTGAAGGGTGGCCTGGTGAGGCCAATGCTCACCAGGGTGTAGCAGGGGGAAAGGCACCCGCCGGGATCCCCCCAACCCCCATTAGCGGAAAGGGTCTTCCATCTCAATCTAACGTCTGCTCCCTTTGAGCCTACAGATACCTCCAATGGCCCGATCCATAATGCATGCCTTGGTCCCTGTCCCCAGGCAGACTCCCTGAGATTCTCAACTAAATGGGACTTGGCCTCTGATGGGGATCTTAAACCTTTTGTAGTCTCTGCCGTCTTCGACCCTGAACCATGCTGGCTTTCTGGCCACTCTCTCTCCTTCCATCTTTTCAGGGAAACTTTACTCCCACCTTATCCCCACGCCCAGCTGGGGTGGCCTACAGAGTCATCTTTAGGCCCCTCCTTCTTCACATGACATAGCACCCACTCTTTCAACTTTCCCATGGGATTCAGCTTGAATCCACTTGGGGGCCATGGTGCCTCTTCTCCAGTTTTACTCCAGCCCCTGACCAGACTTGGAAAGGAGAGATTTTTCTGGAAAAGCCCATCCTGTGGTTAAAATGATGCTTTTCCTCCTTTACTTCCCCATCCCTGGGCTTTGATAAAAGTCCTCTGGGATGTCACCTGACAGGGCTTGTCCCCCCACTCCCATGAAACTTCCTTATTCTGTTCCTTCTCCTCATCATGGCTACCCCAGGTCTTTTTCAGGGTTAGAGTGTCTGCCATGGTCCACCTGACTTGGGGTGCAAGAAGAGAACCCCCATCCAGGGCCCTAATGAAAGCCTTGGTCTTCAAGAATGCGTAGGATGGGGACCAGCAAAGGGGGTGATGATGTTGTTGGGAGAGGCACTGTGCCGCGGGCTCTGGCACCCCTACGTGTTTCTGAGAAGCATGCTAACAGTTCAGCGTCCTGACTGTTCTTTTCCGGGACCAGTTCAGGGCTGTGGGTGCAACGAGCAACCTTGAAGCATGAGGTAAAATCTTCCCCCAGACCAAGAGCGGGTTTGATCTACGGAAGCGGTGGCTTTCCCAAGCTCAGTGCTCCTCAGCCATGACCTAAACCCACTGCGTGTGAAACATACACCCAGGCACCTCCCTGTCACTCCCTGGGACTTGAGAGGCAAGGATAGGTGATGCCACATGAGGACCATCCTGCTCGTTATGCTACGAGTAACAAAGTCCTTTGCCTTTGACCCAGGGGTCTCCTATCTTCTGCCAGCATTCTTGAAACAGTAGTAGAAACAGAAGTTTGGTATTTTGTGGGCTAACTTGTAAAAAGGGTAAAATCCCAGACCCGAAGGAGTGGCCGCTTCTGCTTCTTCCAGACCTCCTAGACTTCTGGGGAAAACAGGTCATTGGCACCTAGCTGTTTATTATTATTATTATCATTATTATTATTGGGCTAATAGTTATAATTAACTGATATGTAGAGCATCTTATATTTACAAAGCTACCGTATAATCCTGACATCAATCCTTTGAGGTCAATATCATTAACCTCCTTTCATAAATGAGGAAACTGAGACTCAACGAGGTTGGCAACACCCAAGGACATTCAAGCAATGTATGGAAGAGCTGGGCCTTTGACCCTGGAGGCTGGCATGCAAATCCTGTGTTTCCCCCTCTCTGCTTGGGAGGCAGGTGAGGACAGGAGGGAGGGAGGGAGGCAGGCAGGCAAGGGTGGGTTATATGAACTTGGTTGAAATGTTTTCTCCCTGTCAAGGCCTCATGGACATTTAGGTGCCACTGTAGTGAGACATGTCCTCCTCGGCCAGCCTCTCTCTTCTGACCTGAGAATTGTGTCCTGGCCCCTAGCACATTAGACCATTCTCATTTTCATCCTTTTCCATAGCTCTCATTCTGTCTCTGGAACTTTCCTGATTTTCTATCCTAGATTTCATGCATCCAACTGAATTCTCCCTTCTCTCAGTTCTTTTAGGACTTAAAAATTTTTAAATCTACAGGCATATCCACAGTGTTAAGGCAGGCGGCCTGGATTTAGCACGTGGCTCAGTGTTCCTGGCTCTGCCCACCTGAGCTCGTGGTCTCCCCTGAGGCAGAGTAGAGGCACTAACAGGGCTGTGGAAGGGGGCCACGCAGCAAGGAGCTCTATGCAGAGCCGGGCATGGGTGGGGCCCAGGCACTATTGCAAGAGTGTCATCTCCCCATTTCACCCAAAGAACATTGTACGTTGAGTTCAAAGGACTCTGAGGACTAGGAAAGGGAGGAGAGATGACAGGCGGGCAGCTGGGCACAAAGCAAAGGCACATGTGGGGAAGAAGAGGCACACTCACCGCAGAACCATCATGTAGAGGGGATTGTGGGAGATGCAGGCGATGAGCGCCACGAAGGAGATGAGGAAGATGGCCGGGAGCAGAAAGTGGGCACAGGGGATGGGGCATGACCCTGTCTTTGCTGAAGCAGATCCCCCGGTCACACAGCTGCAGTTCAAATAGATCTTGAAAAGGGGAGAGAGGAAAAGGGGAAAATGTGGCGTCATCACTTTGCCTGCACACACATCAAACGCCTGCACCAGCTCTAGCTAGCGGGTCCCTCAGGTTTCAAACCCTCTGCCCTCTAGGTCCGCTGGAGAGCTGGGTGAGGCTGGATGCAGAGGCTGGAGAGGCCAGCTGAAGGGTCCTAGGTGCCTCATGGATCCCACTTCTGACCACTGTTTGGGCAATAGGAACCACCTTCACCAAAACAGTTGTCCAGCGTGGGCTGGGCTCCTCTAGCCGTGACACCACATCAGTATATGCAGGATTCCACGGTCAGGCAGGGCCCACCCAGTTTGGGACCAGGGCACCCCATGCCCAGCCGCTGTGGTTTTGTGGGTTGTTGTGTTGTTGTTTTGCTGTTTGTGTGTTTAGTGCAGGGAGGGTAAGGAAGGTATAAATAGGAGAAGACGATGAAGAAAGCACAACAGAGTCCACTAAGCTCTTCCTCTGTCAAGCCTCTGCCAGAGGAGTTCCTCCTGCCTGTAAAGGCTTCTGGAGAGGGAGGTCCCCGTCTCAAGTCCAGATGTCCCTGAGGCTCAGAATTATTGTACAACTCAGCCACAGCCTGTGCTTTTTATCTCCTCTATGACCATTTAAGTGTCAGAGCAGTTATAAAGCCAGGATTGGGACTGACAAGCTAGTATGCTTTCCTTTGCCAGACAGCAAGAACTATGCACCTTCCTTATTTCGGTTGCTAGGAAGCTCAGAAATAAGTTACATATGATATGGCTGCTACTTCCATTGATTTTTTTTTATCTTATAATTGACTATTTTTTTTCAATATTATGCAAATGGATGATGAATTGTAGTGTTGTTGGAAACTTGTCAAGATTATTTCTAAAAGTAGATGAGTCAGAGGTAAGTAAATAAAGATAAGAAAATCACAGAGGCCACTGCAGACTCCTCTGGCTAGATGACAACTGAGAGAACATCTCACCCCAGCCCCTGTCTTCCCTCTGCCTGAGACTCACGCTCCTCTGCCCACAGAGGTGGCCGTGGAAACAGCCTTCCCTCACCCTCTGATAGGCGAACGGTAAGTACGGGCTAGCCTGCCAATGACGTCCATATAGGCTTAAGAGAATAAGGTGCATTCTGCTCCTTAGGGGACCTGCACAGACTTCCAACTGCTCTTAGGAGAAAGAACACCCGTCTCCTAACCCTGGCCTGCCCGGTGTTGGCCCCTGCGTACTCCCTGGCCCGGCTCTCAGCACCAGCCTTGGCCTCCTTTCTTTTCTTCTAAGCCCAGCTCATTTATGCTCTGAGGCTTTGCACTTGCTGTTCCTTTAGTGGGAATGCTTCACACCCAGGTCTTCATAGGCTTTTCTTCTGGTGGCTCAGTTATTATGTCACCTCCTCAGGGAGGCCCCCAGGCATACACTGTCCATTAA
The DNA here is from genome assembly GCA_037038555.1 of Rhynchonycteris naso. Classification (NCBI taxonomy): domain Eukaryota; kingdom Metazoa; phylum Chordata; class Mammalia; order Chiroptera; family Emballonuridae; genus Rhynchonycteris; species Rhynchonycteris naso. The sequence continues at coordinate 41,861,095 of CM073004.1, read as the reverse complement.
CTCTCTCGATGGCATGGGTTATTCTCTAAAATCATCTTGTGCATTTATTTGATAGAATTCAAACCCCATAAGAGCAGGAACCTTGTCTGATGGCTTCACTACTAAATCCTCAGCATGCATGGCAGTGCTGGGTGTCCATTATTTGTTGAATAACTGAACAAATGACTCCAGTTCATTTGCTGCTGGTTGGTCCTAGGCCAGGAGCCATAGCACTCAGAGGGCTGACAGGACCTCACCGAGTGAACTACTGAATGTGGGCTGCATGAGCAGAAGGCCGATGGCCGGGAGATACACGACCTTGAATAGCTGTGCCCCCAGACTGAGGCAGGGTCCTGGATTCTAGACTCAGATCTACCCCCTAAATAACTGCATGGCTTCATGCCAGTTGTGTAGCCACCCCTGGGAGCTGAGGGGGTGACCCTAATGCCCTTGATCACCACTTCCAGCTCTAACCTTCCAGCTCTACATCCCAAAGGACCCTCTGCCCTTGATTTATCTGGGTTTGTCCATGTGGCTTTTGAACACGGCCAGGACACAGGACTCAAGATGCCCAGTAGGACCCGTTAGGATGAGACTAGAACGCCCTGCTGAAGGAGTGCTTTGGCTGGTTTTTGCTCCAAGCCTCAGGAACGTGCATTTGTTGAATATCGGCCAATCTTTAATTGAAGTTGGGCTGTAGGCGTCTGGTCATGACCTCAGGGAAAGGGAGGTAGAGACAGGGTGGGTGTGGCCCCAAAGCCAGGATGAGGGAAATGAGGATGGTGTGGGTTGAACCCTGTGCACACTGGAACTAGAAGCAGTCTTTCAGGGCGCACACTGAGCACAAGGACTCTAGGGGGCTCCTCCTGCCCTTACCCGTTGCTTGGAGGCTACAGAGCTGACGTTGAGGTGGCTGCAGCCTGCATGGCATGGGGAGAGGTATTCTACCCCATTGTCTCCACAGACAGGGTGGAAGATGGAATCCGGGCACGAACAGTCTCTGCGGCAGGCAAGAGGCTGCAGATGTATAGAACTTGATGTGCTGCCAGAAAAACAGGAAACAGGGATTCAAACAAAGCAAGACCAGAGAAAAATCTCTCCCCTACAGGCCTGTGCGAGTTCCCGCCTGGTTGGTATGCCTGTGCGTCTCTGTTCGTCTTGGGCCAGCACTGCCCCGGGACCTGAACTATGCCTGTGGGGGCCAACCGTCAGTTGGCCGCTGGTTGGTGCCACTGGTTTCTTCTGACACTAGGAGCCCAAACCCACCAACTGCTACTTGGAAAAAGTTGGTTGGCAAACCCAGCACTGCAGAAGTCGTGTCAAGACAAACAAACAACCAGGACTCGGATGAGAGAGATAGTGACGCTACACAGAAGTCCCAGGCACTATTTCTCTTCTTTTACCCGCCACCCAGGCTCAGGTTGAGGAACAGGCTGGCACCCCTTGAAACCATCCAGGGTCTAGTTGGTTCCTTTCCTCTAGGTTTCTGTAGACATTGCCAGGTCCCTCCGTCCCCCTGAGCTTCAACCAAGGAGATTTCACTGTCTGATCTCACCATCCCCCCATTCCTCATATCTGATATTCATGATTTTCTTCCAGGAAGGTTGGGATAGGGCTGAGAAGCCACAGCCCAGAGCTCTTTGCTAACATAATTATGCTAATGATAGTTGCCATTAAGGGGCATCTCTCATGTGCCAGGCACTGTGCCCAGGCGCTTTTTATGCACAGTCATCACAAGAACTCTATAATTATTATGCTCCTTTTATACATAAGAACACTGAAGATTAGATAAGTTATGTAACTTTCCCCAATGCAGAAGGGCAGTGACAGAACTAGAATCCAGTCTGATGACAAAGTCTTAGTTTGTGCTAAACTCTGAGTGAAAGCCACCAAAAGGCCCAGGGCCTTCTCAGCTTCTTTCAGTCCACAGCCAGGTTACAGAAGACCAGTTCAAACCAGGGATTTCCCATCCTGAGCAACCTTCCCTTCCCCCAGACCCTTTCCTCCCTCCCACACCAAAGACAGAAGAGCCTATTTGAAAGAGAAAAACAAAGAAAACACCAAGGCTGAAAGGTACAGCATCTCTAAGTGTTGTTACCTCATTAGGCAAAGTGTAAAAGAAGAGTTGGTTGAAAGGCAGCACCCAGAAAAACAATTAATGCTCCCTGCTCAGCACCCTCCCTTCATAAGCCTCTGAAGCTCTTCTTGAACATGAAGCCAGACTTAAAACCCAGGACCATGCTGCTTTATGCAAACCCACAGGTGGACTTTGCCTGCCCTCTTCCTCACCTGCCCTAATTTGTAAAGTCTGCCATCACTTTCATTGTTCTTGCCCAGATCTTTTCAAGTCCCCTTCTCTCATCATCTTTCTTCAGTGGCTCAATGAGACTTTGTAATTCTAGCTGGCACGGAGTTGATGCTAAACATAGCTTATTTCCTGGTTCCTGAGGCTCATAGCCCTACAGATTCATCCTGAAACCAAACTAATTAGTTTCTGGTGCTTAAAAACAATTTTTTTCCCCATTGATTTTGAGAGAGACTGTGTGTGTGTGTGTGTGTGTGTGTGTGTGTGTGTGTGTGTGTGTGTGTGAGAGAGAGAGAGAGAGAGAGAGAGAAGGGGGGAAGGGATCAACTTGTTCCACTTAGTTCCATTTAGTTGTGCACTCATTGACGCTTTTCATACATGCCCTGACCGGGCATTGAACCTCTGACTGCAGTGCACCAGGACGATGCTTTATCCACTGAGTCAGGGCCTTTGTGGTGCTTCTTAAAAACAAACAAACAAACAAAAACACAGGACCTTAACCCTGATTGCTGGTGGCCCACTAGAGTCCTCTGATTACTTATACTTCAGTATTTTATTCAAGACCTGATTTCCTATGTATCTACATAGGAGATTAAATCAAAAAGTGAAAAGAGGAGAAGAGAGTTGAGGAAGCAGAAAGGAAGAGGTAAGGCGACTCCAGGCTATGGCCTTTAGCAAAGGGTATCTTCTCACCCTCCCATTCCCATTACCTAGGTGGATAGACCTCAGCCACGACCGGGGTGGCACACCCCATGAAGAAGAGAGGGGCACACAGGATAATGGAGATGGTCATGATGGTGGCAGCCACCCGGGGAATGGTTTGCAGAGAGAAGACAAAACGCTTCATGAGGATTCCTCCAAACAGCATCCCCAAGGCTGCAGCAGGGAGGTTCACAGCCCCTGAGGGAGAGAGAGAAGCTGGTCCACGTGCACCGACCTGGGTGTGTGTGGGCGCAGACCCCAGCCGGACCACCACGGAGGCGCATCACTTCCTGAAGGAACATTTGATGTGTTCCATTACCGTAGTAATACCTGACATTAATTGAGCGTTTACCGTTTGCCAGGAACATCTACAGCAGTACCTTGACCTAGAGGATTGCCCTGCCTGTGCAAAAAGGAAAGAAAGAAGTGGGGTTCTGCAGCCAGAGGGATGTGGGCTGAATGTGCACTCATTCAGCACCTTTCATTACCTGAGCCCTCACTGAGGTGTCACTGTGATCTAACGGGGTTAGCAAGGCTCTGGTGGTGGCCCCTGCCTGTAAGTCAGAGGCCTAAGGCTATAGAAATAAGGTCACAGCTGAGGGCCACACAGGAGGTCGGAGTTCACCCTCTGACCACCTTGTCCCGTGGACAAGCTCACCTGTGAATTGGGCCCAGTAATTCACTTGGATACTTGGTGGGATCACATCAGCGATGTGATTTCAGTCTCATTGGTAAACAACAACAACAAAAAACAATACTGGGCCCCACCCAGAGACTCTGAGTTCATTGATGGAAGGTAGAGCCCGGCATCTGTATTCTTTAAAGCTCTCCAGGGGACCCTAAAGAGCTGAGAATCATTGGTCACATACTCCCCACTGAAGCAAATGTATTCAAGTCCTTGAGAAGAAGGAACAAAACCAGGAGCATTTTACCCAAGGCCCCAAATTGATGCTCTGTCTTTTCTCTTCTGCCCCCAAGGGTGTCAGGGCCTTTGGGAGGCTGTCAGGGCATTTGGGAGGCTTCCAGCCCCTCAGATGGGGAGGGCGGCAGCCCCCAGCCTCGGCCCACTCTTGCTCGCAATGAGCAGGGTCCCAGAAATCTGTTCAAAGCACTCTAGATTGCCAACCACAAAAATTGTCCTTAAAATTTCTTCTCCCCAGGAAGCCTCCCTCTGGCTCCAGGCTGCATCCGGTCTGGCAGGACTCACCGATGAGGAAGTTGGCATAGGCCGCAGAGGCGCCGTACTGCTTCTCCAGGAACTTGTTGAGGAATGTGGAGAGGCCGGCGATGACGGAGGAGAAGGTGCACTGAGCCAGGACCACCAGCATGAAGAGCGGGTTCATTAGGAGCCTCAGGAAGATGCGTGGAAACCCTGCAAACAGACTCACGTCAGGGGCCAGGTCTTTGCAGGCTGCAGGGTGAGACCGGCCACTGCCGTCCCTCCTCCTTCCAGACAGCACTCCTCTCTTCCTCAGGGCAGTGTCTGAGGCATCATGGAGTTGAGTGGCCAACCCAGGGGTACGCAGCCTCTCAGACCCCCACTCAACCTGTTCATGGGTTAAATAAAATGAGAACGAGTCTGAAAGAAATCAGGCGGTGGGTGGATAGAAATAAGGCTAACAGTGGAGACAGTCACCTCCCGTAAATGTCACCTCCACATGAAGGGAGAGGAGCAAAGAGCATGGGGTAGGGCGGGCTCTGCTTGAGTCTATGTCACCTGGCGGAACCCCTCCTGTGAGATGGGCCCCCTGATGCCCTTTCCCAGGCCAGCCCACCCACGGCTTTGCCGGGTCAGTCAGTTACGTTTAATGAAATCCATCAGGGAGCCTCTTGGCTTGACCTCCTCCATCTTCCTCGCCTCATCCGCTATGGCTGGAGACCTCTGAAGGCAGCAAAGCAGATGTGTGTTAACGAGCCAGGCTTCCTGCAGGCACCCTTCCTGGGCTCTTGACCCCTCTGGTCTCAGGGGCTCTGGGCAAGGCAGCAATGAGATGCACCAGGTGTGAGTAGGAGGGTGTCTAGAGAAAGCTCTCTGGAAGGAAATGCTGCCTGCATGCCAGTGTGCCCAGGGTTTTGGCTGCTGACCAGAATGCATCCATGCCAACGCCTCCCAAGACACCTCTGGGCATATCCTTTTATATCTAACTTTCCCACGACTGATGCCAAATGTGCCTGACTGGATCTTCCCTGTCCCCAGATTCCAGGGGCTGTTGGCTTCTGAGACGCTATTCTAGATTGACCTCTGTTTCCAGCTCTCCTTTTCTATCTCCTCTATGGAGTCCCTTCTTCCCTTCCAGGCCCAAAGTTGAGTCCTGCTCAAAGCTGAAAGTCCTGCTCAAACTTTCTATGCATTCCATCTCAGTGGACTCCCTTACCTCTTCTGAGCTCGTCAGACATTGCTCTGACCCACCACGTGGATGCAAGGCCCCTGGACTCTGGCTGTTAGGACCCTCCCAGGGAAACTCATCACCAGGCACAGGTGCTGTCATTCAGTGATTGCTGACTCCATGTGAGGGACTGTGGCCAGCATTCTGCAGGCATTGTCTCACTCCTCATATCCTCCTTCTGGACATCTACTCTATCTCCAGTATTTTAAAGGAGGGAAAACTTAGGAACAAGGAAACTTTCTTAAGATTAGTCATCTAGCTTATAAGTAGGAGAGCTGCATTCAAAGTCAGGTTTGCTTGACCCTGAAGCCACCATGATAGGCTGCCAACCTCTGAAACCTTCCCCCAGGACAAGTCCAGGTCCTTTACCCCTGCCCCTCCTCCCAGGGCTGGGCCAACATCTCATCCACCTCACTACCGGTCGACTCTGTGTCTGGCTTAAAACCTTGGCACTAACTGTGGCCCCTGTTCGCCTCCAGTCAGAGGCAGATCAAGGTCAGTTGAGGCCCTGGGCACAGAAGAAAATATTGAGCCCCTTACATTAGAAAAACGTGTAAAGTTGGGGTTTTGCAGGGCTCTTCAGAAGTCAGGGCCCAGGGCGAACATCTGGTGTGCCCACTGTTAAATCCACTTCTGCTTCCGGTCTAGGTCACTGCTGAGTCCTTCTCGGCACTTCCTCCAAGAGCATCCATCCCTGCCCTGGCTTCAGGTGTCACAGCCCTCCACTGCATGCCTTCTGCTGTCATGGCCCTCCTCTGTCACAGCCCTCCGCTGCATGCCTTCCACTGCCACAGCCCTCCGCTGCATGCCTTCTGCTGCATGCCCTCAGCTGTCATAGCCCTCCACTGCATACTTTCTGCTGCATGCCTTCCACTGCCACAGCCCTCCGCTGCATGCCTTCCACTGCCACAGCCCTCCGCTGCATGCCTTCCACTGCCACAGCCCTCCGCTGCATGCCTTCCACTGCCACAGCCCTCCGCTGCATGCCTTCTGCTGCATGCCCTCAGCTGTCATAGCCCTCCACTGCATACTTTCTGCTGCATGCCTTCCACTGCCACAGCCCTCCGCTGCATGCCTTCTGCTGTATGCCCTCAGCTGTGGCCCTCCACTTCATGCCCTCAGCTGTCACAGTCCTCTGCTGCATGCCCTCAGCTGTTATGGCCCTCCACTGCATGCCTTCTGTTGCATGCCCTCAGCTGTCACAGTCCTCTGCTGCATGCCCCCAGCTGTCACGGCCCCCTGCTGCATGCCTTCTGCTGCATGCCCCCAGCTGTCACGGCCCCCTGCTGCATGCCTTCTGCTGCATGCCCTCAGCTGTTATGGCCCTCCACTGCATACCTTCTGCTGCATACCCTCAGCTGTCATAGCCCTCCACTGCATACTTTCTGCTGCATGCTCTCCACTGCCACAGCCCTCCGCTGCATGCCTTCTGCTGTATGCCCTCAGCTGTGGCCCTCCACTTCATGCCCTCAGCTGTCACAGTCCTCTGCTGCATGCCCTCAGCTGTTACGGCCCTCCACTGCATGCCTTCTGCTGCATGCCCTCAGCTGTCACAGTCCTCTGCTGCATGCCCCCAGCTGTCATGGCCCCCTGCTGCATGCCTTCTGCTGCATGCCCCCAGCTGTCACGGCCCCCTGCTGCATGCCTTCTGCTGCATGCCCTCAGCTGTCACGGCCCCCTGCTGCATGCCTTCTGCTGCATGCCCCCAGCTGTCACGGCCCCCTGCTGCATGCCTTCTGCTGCATGCCCCCAGCTGTCACGGCCCCCTGCTGCATGCCTTCTGCTGCATGCCCTCAGCTGTTATGGCCCTCCACTGCATACCTTCTGCTGCATGCCCTCAGCTGTCACAGTCCTCTACTGCATGCCCTCAGCTGTCACAGTACTCTGTTGCATGCCCCCAGCTGTCACGGCCCCCTGCTGCATGCCCTCAGCTGTCATGGCCCTCCGCTGCATACCTTCTGCTACATGCCCTCAGCTGTCATGGCCCTCCGCTGCATGCCCTCAGCTGTCACAGTCCTCCACTGCATGCCTTCTGTTGCATGCCCTCAGCTGTCACAGTCCTCTGCTGCATGCCCTCAGCTGTCACGACCCTCCGCTGCATGCCCTCAGCTGCATGCTCCATTTCCATACAGACCTCTTCTGACCTCCAGTCTTCCTTCCTTCTTGACTCCCAACCTCAGCCTAGCTGCCATGTTGCTACCTGACTGGTAACCCCATCACTGCAGCACACTAGGACTTCATGGGATCAGAACAGGTTTGAGACCTGTCAGCCCAACATCAAAGTCCCCCCTCAGACTTCCCATCCTTGTTTCCATTCACATCCTTTCCTGATGTCTCTCCCCAACAGACATAACTAAAAGCTGTGTGGAAGTTCAATCCGCCCTCACACGCTTTAGAATGAGGACTCCCTCCTTACTCAGTTCTGCAAGCTAGACAGGACGGGCCCTATGAAATGCAAACGTGAACTAACTGCGCCAGATCACATAGTCAGTGTTTATTGGCTCTTCACTCTTTTTTTTTTTTTTAGTATTTTTTTTAATATATATTTTATTATTATTAATTCTAATGGGGTGACACCAATAAATCAGGGTACATATGTACAATGAAAACATCTCCAGGTTATCTTATCATTCAATTGTGTTGCATACCCGTCACCAAAAGTCAAATTGTCCTCTGTCACCTTTGATCTGGTTTTCCCTGTGTCCCTCCCCTCCTCCCTATCCCACTCTTCCCTCCCTCCCCCCATCCCATAACCACCACTCTCTTGTCCATGTCTCATATTCTCACTTTTATGTCCATTGGCTCTTCACTCTTTATCCCCATTTAGATGAGCTCAGTGTTTCCTGAACTACATCCCTGATGCCACGCTACCATGGGAAGGGCACACTGATGGAAACTCCCCGGCACTCTCACTTCTCAAAGCCTCTGAGAAGTCCTGCATCATGAGACTTATTTAGAGTTCACTTATTTAGAATTTGCTTAATTTACTGCAGTTCTCAACTCTGTTTATTTTGCACTTTCACCTCCCTTTCTTAAACTCTTATTGGTAGAATTACGGGCCCTCCAAACCTTACCTTTACTCTTCTGGGCATTGTGCGAGGAAAGAAGAAGAAAGGGAAGGAGGTGAGAACCAAGAAGGCTGAGGAAATGAGCAGGCCCAGCCACCAGGCTCCAATCCATCGGGGGTCTCCAGGGCTCAAGTTAACTAAGGCTGAAGAGAAAGCAGAGGACACAAGTGTCTGCTGGATGGATGCATGATCTCACCTTACTGGGAAGAGACCCTTTGACCAGGGGGACTTTCTCCCCACGGTGGAGAAGTGCTGCAGACATGAACTAGAACCTTGGTCAAGGCGACATTCCTTATCCTGACCATTCTAGTCTTCCCAGAAAACAGAGGCCACTGCACATGAAGCAGGGCATCAGAGAATCCCAGGTTGAAGGGATCAGAACCTTGGCCTCATCTTATTTTATTCCCAAATTCTTGGTAGTCACTCTCTCGTGGCTTACCACAGCCCAGGCCTGAGCCTACGTGTTTATGTCTATTATCCTGCTGGGTTCTCCCAGCAAGTCTATGAGGTAGAAGCTATAGCCACTCACTTTCCCAGCTCAGGAAAATGAGGCTCCAAGAGGTTAACCTTGCCCTTGTTCATGGTTATGATTATTGATCAGTTTCAAACCTATGTCTTCCTGGTGTCCAAACCAGAGAGCTCTTAACCACCGAATGCTACTGCTGCCCAACTATACTGACCCCTAAGAAAGGAAGCCTCATAATCCTAAGGAGCCTGAGGAAACAGCCACCCACAGAGTGGGCTGCCTGGACCCCAGGAGATGCTCTTTCCTGGCAAGTCTCCTGTTCATATCTAGGAGTCTGTCATTGTGTTGTAAGGAAGCCACCTAGACATGGAAGGAAGGAGAAGGAGCAGAATGGCCCTCAGCCACACAATGACCGGCATCCCTGGGCACTGTCTCTGGGGGACCCGGAGCTCAGTAGAAAATCTTCTGGTCAACCAAGAGCCAGGAACTATTGCAGGGAGTGCCAGCAAAAGGGCAAAGATGGCTTGACTCTGAGGCAGGAAGTTCCCCCTATTTACTTTTTTGTTTGAAGTATAGGCAGAGGACACCACACAGATGATATATGGTCTGACGGTCCCAGAGACAGGAGTCTGTGGGCTCTGGCAGCGTGGTAAGGTTGAACACTTGCCCATAGTCTGTGAGATGGGCAGGCTCTGCTCTGTGTGCCGGGCACAGGTAGGGGAGCTATTGCTGAGGGTCTGGCTCACACCTGCCTTCCAGCCATATCTCTGGCTGGTGGAAATGATTGTTAATACCACCAAGACAGGTAGTTCTGGTGGCATTGGCAAGGCAACGCCTAGGTCTCAAGGTTTCCCAGCAGTTAACCCAAGTTGCAAACTTCTTGGAGGGCAGAAAGTGCATTTTTTTTAACAGTGCACCCCTCTCCTTCCTAGCATCCAGTATAGGTGGTAGTGAGGGGAGACACACGCCATCTGCCCCTGGCTGTTTGAGGGATAGCAAGGGCCAGTGCGGGAGTGAACATTGCAGTTGAAGCTTCATTCTCTGCCCTGATTGGCTGGGGGCTGGGGGCTGCGGAGGGGGTAGGCTGGTTTGTGAAACTGGCAAGGGTATGGACACACTCACCTGTGTCCACCCTGCCATAGTCCACAAAGATCTGCAGCATGACGGAGCCCAGCAGGTACCCAAAAGCCGGTCCAAATACGGATATGGCAAACAAGATGGCTGAAAAGGAGAGCGGTGAAAGAAGGCTGAGGGGTATCGAGAGGGTGGGGCAGACCCAGGCTCTTTCCCTCACTGAAGGATTCCTGAGATGCCACCCCATCTGTTCCCTGCCCTGACAAGTCCATACCTATGGCATTTCCTGCTGACAATGCCAGAACCACTCAAGAGCCTAAGATGTGCAGAGCCAATGCTGTTTCTTCTCTAGCTGCCAGAGAGATCCAATTGCCAACAGGAAAACAGACTCCCTGGCACTTAAAGATACCAACCCAGGGCAGTGCTGGTGGACAAAGCTTTCTGCCGGGACAATGTTGGAGGCCTTGGCAGGAGCTTGTGAGGCCACAAAGCCATGGGGTATGGTCTGTTTAGCCTGGGGGTAGGCCCTGAAGAGGTGCAATGTGGTTTGTGCTAAGGAAAGAATTGGAGCAGGAGAGAGCTATCGACCTGTCCATCAGTGGATGGCTCAGAAAAACGTGTGTGCCCAGGCTGGGCCTGGACAGCTGGGAAGCACCAGTAGTTACTGTTGGTCAAGGAGCTTCCCTGCGCACGGCACGGGGCTAAATGGTCACTTACATGACCTCATGCGATCCCACAGCTGCCCAGCGCACAGATATTGTCAGCCCTACTCTGCAGGTAAGGACCTGGGGCCCTGAGGCTCAGCTGCTGGCCCAGATCCCACAGCTGGTAACAGAACTGCCATTCAACCAGGTCTGTCTGATCCCCAAACCTCTGCTTTCATTTGCTACGTTGTGGGGCAAAGAGGGTTAAGACCTTGATTCAGCCCCTTAGGGCCTAAGCAAGTGCCACATCAGGACCCGACCCCTCCCCGCAGCCCCCTTCAAGCCTGTGACTCACAGATGTACAGGGGCGAGTTGCTGGGCTCCGAGAAGTCGTCTACGTAGGAAATCCCAAACGGCTGAATGGGCACTGTCCCAATGCCTGCCAGCAGCTGGGCGACCACCATGAGACCCCACATGCTGCTGGTCTCCTTCCGGGTGTCCTGGGTGGTACTGTGGCACTTACTGGGGGGCAGGTCCCGCTGGTGCTTCTGACAGAGCTCGGCTTGGAAGAGGCTGCTGTTTCCTGCTATGAGAATGCATGCCGGTCATCACCACCCAGGTCTCCTGGTTCCACTGGCTGGCCACCGAACCGGGCCTTTCCCCCAGGCCTTTTGGGAGGAACTCCAGAAATAAAGGTGAGGGCCAGGTGAGAAGGTGGGCTCCCTGCTGCAGGCACAGCCCTTCATGGGTGAAAGCGGACTCTCTCTCATGGGGATCCATTCTTTCTCCTCTGGGGGTCCAGGCAGAGAGCTGAGCGGGGAGGGGCTCAATGCATTGCTCCCTGGAGGAAAGGGCCACCCAGCTGGAAAAGGGGGATCCAAGATAAAACCCAGGCTAGTCAACCTTCCTACCCTGTGCTCATCCTCGGGCTCAGGAGCACATCGATGTGGTTCTCTTAGCATTCTGTCCCACAGACCGCAATGTCAGCTGGCCTGGGACGTGTTCCTGCTGGGTCACCCAGAGCCCTCACTCCTAGATGAACATTGCATCACACTGAGGAGTCACTATCAAAGGCATTTAAGGTCCTTATGAAACCTGGGCAGCTCCCAAGAATCACAGAACTTTGAGAAACTGGAAGAAACTTTGAGACCCTTTGGTTCAACCCCTCCTACTGCAGATGGAGAACTGAGGCCACACCTCTAGGAGCCAGGCTGCACCTTGAGAGCCTTCTGTAAGGGTCCTGGAGGCTCATGGGCACTGCAGCATGTGTTGGTGGGGACATGGCCAGGCTGTTTTTAATTTGGGCCACACTAAAGAGTCAGCATTGTCAGCTCTCCAAGGTCTAGAAGACCCGTGAGGGCTCCTTTCCACAAGCTGCCCTTTCCTCCTGCTTTGTCCAGGCCAGTGGAAACCACGGGCCTTACTGATCTTACTCTGTGGGTGTTTCCATTCAGCACCAATGAGATTCAGTTTAATTCTCATCTATGGTACTCCCAGAGAGAGCACAGCCCTGAGCTAGGTGGGCCTCAAAAATCCCACAGAGAGGAAAACTGAGGGTTGTGGCCTAGATCGACCCCTCACCCTGGGCTCTGCCCCATGCTGTTGAGCTTGTGCTGCCCTGGACTGTGGGGCTGGGAATGGTCAGCCCTCCTCCTGGTCCTCTCCCCTCCCCCAGAGGCACATGATTCATCCAGCCTGGCCCCACCATTGCCTGTCCTTTTTACTGGTGTTTGTCACCAGGAAAAATGCTGGCTTAGGGGGCTCACCCATCAACTAGAAAGGCCTGTCCCAGGAAAAGCAAAGGGGGACAAAACATCTCTCTGATCAGGGTCATCCACCTGACACCAGCTGTGTGCAGAGAACGGAGCACCCGGGAGAGGGGCTAGCTCCTGAACTTTGGTTAATGTTCCTCCATAGCTTCTTCTTCTCACCCCATGCCCACCATCCCACCTTTCAATGCAGAGTTCAGATAGAAAGTGGCCTCTTTAGAATTAGAGTAGAGATGTAGCTTTCTTAACATAAAAAGATACTATAGCATCTTGTAGGCTCAAAAAATAACTAGTGGTTTGGAGAAGAGTATGATCCCTAATTTAGAAAACTTATGTGGACTAACTGAATATGCAAAGAAAAACTTGAGAAGACTGTGGCTCTCTTTGGGTGATGGGACTGTGGTGGCCTGAGTGTGTGTGTGTGTGTGTGTGTGTGTGTGTGTGTGTGTGTGTGTTTGCTTCTGTATTTCCTAAGTTTCCTATAATGGACACATGATCCTTTTAAAATAAAGCAGTAAAAGCTTTTAAATTAAAAAAGATTTTGTTAATAAATATAGCCAAAATGTGACAAGGTCTCTCCCATTTCTTGTGTCTTTGTTCTATAACAGCTACCCTTCTTTCTGGCCTAGGCCTTAGACCAGGGCTCTGCTCCCCCTGCCCCCACATCCTCTCCCCTGTGGGCTGTTGAGCCTTCCCTCCACTTACAGACTATACTGTGGAGACCCAGCTCCAGCGCCAGGATTTTAAACATCTATTTATTGCACAGGCTGACTCTGCCAAGGTGGTGATGTAAACTGTCCACTGTCTCCTGCTTACGGCGGCTCCGGGTCTACCTAAGGGGCTGGTTGAAGGCAAAGCTGGCATTCGAACCCGCATGTGTCTGACTCAGACTCCACACTGAAGCCAAATCTGAAATGGTGGCTTTTCAAAGCCACCAGCCACATTGTGCAGGGATGCAGGAGCTGCGCTGGGGAGATTTCCCTTTGCCTCCAACACATGGGTTCTCTGAGCTCCGTGGGCAGCTGGGACCTCACACCTACTTCCTCCCCAGTAGAGGCGTCCTGGAAAGGGACTGGCTGCTGGGAGTTGTGATGAAATCTGACATGATGGGATGAAACAAATATACAGTATACAGAGTCAAGAAATTGGTTTTGGTGAAATGAGCCAGACACAGAAAGACAAATACCATGTGATCTTACTTCCATGTGTATTCCAAAGTAGTCGAACTCATAGAAGTAGGGAGGCAGAGAGGCAGACTCCTGTATGTGCCTTGACCAGGATCCACCTGGCAAGCCTTCTACTGGGCGATGCTCTGCCTATCTGGGCTGCTGCTCTGTTGCTCAGCAATCAAGCTATTTTAGCACCTGAGGCAAGGCCATGGAGTCATCCTCAGCACCCGGGTCCAATTTTGCTCAAACCATTTGAACCATGGCTTCAGGAGGGGAAGAGAGAGAGAAAGAGAGAGAGAGATAGGGGGAGGGGTGAAGAAGCAGATGGTTGCTTCTCCTGTGTGCCCTGACCAGAAATCAAACCCAGGACTTCCACATGCTGGTCCAACGCTCTATCCCTGGGCCAACCAGCCAGGGACCTTTCTTTTTCTTTTTAAACTACTTTATTGGGGCTGAGGGGAGGGAAAGGAGGAGGTGATGATCAAAGAGTATAAATTTTGAGATTTGCAAGATAGGTAAGTTCTGGAGATCTACTCTCCTAGAGCATAGCACTGCATTGTATACTTAAAATAAGCAGCAGGTCTTATGCTAAGTATTCTTTATCCTCCCCTCAACTCAACTCCCTACACACAATAAAAAAGGGGGTAGAAGGAAACTTTAGGAGTTGATAGATATGACTATGGCCTTGATGGTGGTGATGGTTTCAGGGTATATTCTTATTCCCAAACACACTGAGTTGTATGCATTAAACATGTACAGCTTTTTCAATGCCAATCATACCCCAATAAAGTAGTTTAAAAAGAAAAGGCCCTGGCTGGTTGGCTCAGGGATAGAGCGTTGGACCAGCGTGTGGAAGTCCTGGGTTTGATTCCTGGTCAGGGCACACAGGAGAAGCAATCATCCGCTTCTTCACCCCTCCCCCCGCCTCTCTTTCTCTCTCTCTTCCCTTCCTGAAGCTATGGTTCAAATGGTTTGAGCAAAATTGGCCCCGGGTGCTGAGGATGACTCCATGGTCTTGCCTCAGGTGCTAAAATAGCTTGATTGCTGAGCAACAGAGCAGCAGCCCAGACAGGCAAAGCATCGCCCGGTGGAAGGCTTGCCAGGTGGATCCTGGTCGAGGCACATACAGTAGTCTGCCTCTCTGCCTCCCTGCTTCTCACTTAAATAAATAAACAAACAAACAAACGGAAAAGAGAAATTAGTATTAACCCCAGGTAGCTGTGTGAACTTGAGTGAGTTGCTAAACAATTCCAAGCCTCAGTTTCCCTTGTGTCAGAGACCTTAGGTGTCTGGACAGGGAAACTCCGTATGAGCCATTAAAGAGCTAGAAATCTGTGGTTCCAGAAAGGTGTGTGGACATGAAACATTGGACCTTGTCAGTCAGTCTGCAGGTCTGGTGGCTGTGCCTGCCCTCTTGAAGGAAGGCTGGTGTGGCTCAGTAACAGTGCAAGGGTCTGAGCCTTAGGGCAGTCACTTTAGTCACAAAACTGTAAAATGGGCCTGCTGAGAGAGAGACCATGTGGGCTATGTAGCCCACTCCCCACCCCACTAAGGAATCCTTTCACCAACACCCAGAAGCAGGGGTATGGTGCTGCAGACTCACGCTGCGCCCCACAGGGAGGCCCAGGTGGCCATGGGTAGGCAAGGCCAGTGGATGTTGGAAGGGCTGGACTGGGACCTTGGGTGCTGGTTTCTACTCCTGAATTCATGACTCCCTATGCCAGTGACCTTGACTTTGAGAGACCTTCTGGGAGCCTATGGAAGGGCAGGCACCGCAGAGAGTGGGAGGGCCTTGGAAGGCCCAGCAGGCAGAGTGTCAGCCACACAGGACACCTCAGGTGGATGAGCGTTCACATGTCAGGGGCTGTAGTAGCCTTTAGAAAAAGCGATGGTCAAGTACCAAGACCCTATGCCCTTCTCAAGACCAAACGGGCATATTCAGGAATGAGTGCAGAGCAGTCTGCCCAGACCAGCCCGGCCCCGGGAAATACCCAGGACCCACAAGCACGAAACTGCCACCTGGCTAAACGCTGCTGTGCAGTCACTCAGACAAAGCGGCATACACACTTCTCTGCCCACGTCCCTGGGCCACTGTTTCTGAGCTGATGCATTTCTAAAGGGCCCATACATATAAGGGATGCTGCCATGTCTTCAAATGGCATTGCTTTTCAGAAGATTCAAATAAATTTTGAGTATATTTTGTACAAAGAAGTGAGAAAAGTTTGAAGTTCCCTAAAACAGCGGGCACCTCCCAACGTGCTTGACTGAGCCCCACCTCCTCTGTCTATGTGTGTGACAGCGCTTCCCTCCTGCACGGTATCTTACAGGCTGGGAACTGGCAGGGCTGGGTCTAGGACGGGTGCAAGAGTGGTTTAAAGATTGCCTGAAGGCAAATGACCATGCTGGGAAAGTGGTGCAAAGAACTGGCCCCTCCTCCCAGCTCAGCCACTGAAGGAGCACACCCAGCCCATCAGCATAAGTGTGGATGATGCCAGTTTCACAGGAGGAAAGCCTGGATGGTGAGTTCTGAAAAGACACCTAGATCAAATTTCATTCATTTTCGGTTGTTCAGTTATTTGGCCGTATTTGACTGTGGGCAGGCATTCTGCTGGGATAGAAGACACAGAGGTGACTGAGACAGGCACAGGTGCTGACCTTACAAACCTTCAGTCGACTGTGGTACACAGATCATAGAAGAGGCAACCACAGTATTGCCTGGTCCAATCCAAACCACAATGAGATATCACTTCACACCCATCAGGACAGTTATTATCAAAAAACACAAAACAAGTATTGGGTAAGATCTAGAGAAATCAGAGCCCTTGTGCATTGCTGGTAGGAACGTAAAATGGTGCAGCCACTGTGGAAAACAGTAAGGCAGTTTCTAAAAAAAATATATTAGAATTACCATATGATTCAACATTTACACCTCTGGGCACACGGCCAAAAGCAGGGGCTTGAACAGATGTTTGTACTCACTCCACTGGTCATAGCAGGATTATTCACAATAGCCAAAAGGTAGAAACAACCCAAATGTCCATCAATGGATGAATAACTAAACAAAATATGATATATACTACAGTGATGTATTATTGAGCCTTAAAAACAAGGAAATTCTGACTCATGCTACACCTACAGTAGATGAATCTTGGAGACACTACACTACCTGAAATAAGCCAGGTACAAAAAGTACAAACACTGCATGATTCCACTTATACGAGGAACCTAGAATAGCCAAATTCATAGAGACAGAAAGAATGGAGGTTGCCAGGGACTTGGCAGCAGGAGTGGAGAGTTAAGGTTTATTGGATACAGTTTCAGTAGAAAAGATGAGGTCCTGGCTGGTTGGCTCAGCAGTAGAGCATTGGCCCAGCCTGTGGATGTCCCGGGTCCAATTCTCGGTCAGGGCACACAGGAGAAACAACCATCTGCTTCTCCACCCCTCCCCCTTCTCTCTCTCTCTCTTTTCTCCTCCCATAGCCATGGCTTGATTGGCTTGAGAGAGTTGGGCCCGGGCACTGAGGATGGCTCCATGGCCTCTGCCTCAGGTGCTAAAAGTGGCTCAGTTGCTGAGCAATGGAGCAACACCCATATGGGTAGCATGACCCAGTAGGGGGCTTGCCAGGTGGATCCCAGTCAGGGCATATGCAGGAGTCTGTCTCTCTGCCTCTCCTTCTCTCACTGAATAATAATAATAATAATAATAATGGTAATAATAATAATAAAAAAAGATGAAAATGTTCTGGCACTGAATGGTAATAATGGTTGTAGAACAGTGTGAATGTACTTAATGCCACAAACTGTATGTACACCTATAAATAGTTAACATGATAAATTTGATGTTCTTTCAATTTTATCTGAATTTAAAAAAACCTAGCTGGTACACAGAGAGGGGAGAGGAGAGGGTGTCAGGGAGCACGTGGGAGAGGTAACAACCGCAGTGTTGTTGGGGAGAGGCTTTGGGAAAAGACTCCTGGAGAAAGTGGCCTTGGAGCTGAGAAGAATGAATGGGAGGAAAGAGAAGATCCGCGGTGCTGAGGAGAGAGGAACAGCATAATAAGTGGCTTGGAGGTGTGAGAGGCACCCTCAACACACAAGATGAAGTTCAGTGTGGTCGGCATGAAATACAACCAGAGTGAGGCATGGCTGCTCCTGGAGAGTCTGTGTGTTCTGGGAAAGGGCCTGGATTGTATCCTAAGAAAAACCCAGGTCCTGGCTGGTTGGCTCAGTGGTAGAGCATCAGCCCAGCGTGTAGATGTCATGTGATTCCTGGTCAAGGCACACAGGAGAAGTGACCGTATGCTTCTCTAGTCCTCCCCATCCCCTTCTCTTTCTCTGTCTCTCTTTTTTCCCTCCCACAGCCATAGCTCAATGGTGTAGAGCAGGGGTCCCCTGAGGCCATTTATCCGGCCCCTGCCGCACTTCCGGAAGGGGCACCTCTCTCATTGGTGGTCAGTGAGAGGAGCACAGGATGCATCCACACCCATAGTTCCCATTGAAATACTGGTCAGTTTGTTGGTTTAAATTTACTTGTTCTTTATTTTAATTATTGTATTTGTTCCCATTTTGTTTTTTTACTTTAAAATAAGATATGTGCAGTGTGCATAGGGATTTGTTCATAGTTTTTTTTTAATAGTCCAGCCCTCCAACAGTCTGAGGGCCAGTGAACTAGCCCCCTATGTGAAAAGTTTGGGGACCCCTGGTTTAGAGCATATCATCCCCGGAGGCTGAAGATGGCTCTGTGGAGCCTCCACCTCAGGTGCTTAAAATAGCTCAGTTGCAAGCATGGCCCATGATGGGCAGAGCATTGGCCCCAGGCAAGGGTTTCTGGGTAGATCCGGGCTCGGCCACATGCGGGCATCTGTCTATCTCGCCTCCTCTCATTTGGCAAAAGAAGTGGTGGGGGAGGGGTTCCCCCCCCACCACTTCTTTTGCCAAATGAAGAGCATGGGGGTCGGGGCAGTGCAATGAACACACTGGAAAGTTTTCAAGGCCTGTGAGTAAGGAGGGAAAATGACCCAGTCAAGAGACATTTCCACGGTGAAATGGGTGATGCTGTGCCTTGCACGAGGGGCAGGGAGTGGGAGTGTTGGCCGATCCCGGCTGTGTGGATGGTGATGCACCATCCATAATGGGTGTAAGATGCACAAGGCCAGGCTTGTCCTGGCACAGAAGTGTGAGAGAAGCAAAGGACTGGAGAGTAAGCATTGCTTTTAAGAATTCCCATTCTTGCTTTTGCTGGTTCTTATTATTTTACTAAATTTACATGTATTAAAACATTGCTGCTGGCTTAGCAGGCTAAATTATTTTTTTGTGGGACATTTAATGGTCATCAAAGATTGTGAAAATGTTTACTGGCTTATTAAATCTCTCTTTTTTTTTTTTTAGAGAGAGAGAATTTTTATGAGTTTATTTGGGCCAAACTAACAACATACGCCAGCAAGGAAGATCTCACATGCTCCATTATGTCTTTGCATGGCATGTGGCACGGTTCACCAATGCCACAACAATCCTCACATAATTTCACTTTACAAAGTGTGCAGGCCAACCCCTCTAGGGGTTAACTGTTATCATTAACTTTTAAAGTAACAGATTCTATGTCCGAAACTGCTTTTATTAAAAATATGTATTTTAAAAATAATTAATTGCCCCAATCAAATCCAAGTCTACTGAGTTCCTCTTTGGTCATTGGGTGTTTCATACTGACACAAGCACAAGGAACTCTCTTCTCCTTATGCCATCTGTGAATGCGGCCAAATCCATCCCCGATCCAGCTAGGACACATGTAGTGGCACAGGGCTTTAATCACCCTCAGAGGGCACGGCTTCTTTCCCCTGGGAGCACTGTCCTCTGGGAAGCAGCCGCTGGCTGTCCCCTAGCTGTCCTGGAAACAGGAAGCCCAGCAGCCAGGAAGAGCAGGGCTCAGCAGTGGATTGGACCAGCTGCTCCCTGGCTTGATGTGGGGACAGGTACACCCGCACCTCGGAGATACTGCAGGTTTGGCTCCAGACCACTGCAATAAAGTGGGTATGGCAGTCAAGCTAGCTGTGATAATTTGGCTGATGGAAGGTCTTGTCTTTAATTTGCAAAAATGCAACCAGTGAACCTTAATAAAATGAAGTGCAATAAAACGAGGTATGCCTGTATATATCTCAGAGACAGACACAGTGTGGGCTTCCTGAGAACTCACGCCTGGGCCTCCTTGCAGTGTGTAGCTGAGGCCAGCTCACTCTGATGAGAGCAGAGTTTTCTAGACTTTAGACCACTAACTAGACTCCTCTCTAAAACGTTAAGAGGACAGGGAGAGGTTGAGTCTGAGGGCCAGAGAAAGGGGGGGAGGGGGAGAGGAAGACCTGTGTCAGGAGCTCTTGGAAGAATTGGGGGACTTGGCTTTCTTTGCCCCACTCACCCCTCTTGTCCCCGGAGTGGATTGCTTAGCTTTTTTTCAGGAGCTCGGGCCCTTGTGAGGAAAGAGCAACCTCCCCCCATTCTCAAGCATTCCAGCAAACACCCGGTACCCAGTTACTCTCCACTGACTTATGGAAGAACATCACCCTCTTCCTCAGCGCTTGTTCTGATCTTCCTACTGTGTAAACGGAGAGAAATGCCTGCCTGTTCCACTGCAAAGGCCGCCTTCCCACTCCAAAGGCCACCTGCCTCCATCTTGGAGGGTCCTGGGAAAGAGAGGGAGGGGAGTCTATTCATTAGCTGGATGTCAGTCTGTTTCTCATGTTCCCCAAGGCAGACTTCTGGAAGGCTCAAATTCGTCAGAGCACATTCTTTTACCAGCAAGACACCAGAGGTCTGGCTGTGCCAGTTTTCACAGGGCTATGAAATGCTAACTAGAAACAGGCCGGGACCTCTTCCCCATTCCAGCTGCCCCAGCACCTCCGGGGCTGCACGGAGTCAACCCTCTGACTCATCCTACAATTTAAATATGCAGAACTTCAGTTCTAATTTCTGGACCCTTCAGCGAGTTTGGAAAGATGGGGGACTCCTTCCCTAGACTGGTCTACTTCCCTAGGATAGAGTCCATGGAGAGAGGCAGATATAGGAGGCCATGGTCTGGCCACTCCATTGTTCAAGGACTTACGTTCCAGGCATGGCCAGGCTGAAGCCGACTGGAAGGCTGTCGAGGTATAGTAAGAGGTCTCTGCACAATGTTCCAGAGGCCCTTCCTGGGGCTAAGAAAGAATCCTAGGAAGGTCAAGTAACATAGGAAGGCCATGGTAAGTGGGGCCGTCCTTCGACTAGTCATTCTCATCATTCTGGTGGAGAAAAGAGAGAATTCTGCCTGGAAATAGGAGGCAGCAGTAACTTCTTCAAGCCATGCATCACCATTAACCCGCACCCCCCACTGGGAAGAGGGTATGGCTGGTGGGTGAGCAGGGTCAAATGAGACGGAGATTAGCAAAACCCACACCTCAGAAGCAATCTGTAAGAGAACAATAGGGAAAGGCAGGGGTACTTCCGGACACTTTTCTAGAAGCATGGCCAAGGTGCCAAGCCCTCAGGATATCAGCAAACTCCTGGAACCTCATTCAGAATGTTCCACTCTGAAGGACTTATTTCCTCATCCTCCTAAATTCGGCTACTCAACAGTTTTACCAGAACCTCTGACAATTCCCACAAGCAGGCCTGGAACAGGCTGTCCTGAACTCACTCATGATTTGAGATCTCCAAGTTGTTTGCAAAGTGGGTTGTTTGCACATCAGTAGTGATTGAGTTCCCAGCGGAGTTTACCAAGCCTTACTAATCTATAATGCTCTTGTAATAACGTGCTCTATTCCAATTAGACTAAGCCTCCACCTATATAATAATTTCTATGGGCATATGCATTCTGAGTTTCATTTTGGGGAAGTAGAAGAAGATATTGTTCCATACCAGTACAAACCAACAGAGTTAGGATTGGCAGCCTTGGTCACACCATGGGGCAAAGGAAGGAATTCACATTCTGAAGCCTGATGAATCAGGTTCAGATCTTGCTTCTACTGCTCACTGTTTGGGGGTCTCTTAAAACCTCAGTGCCTATCATCTCCAAAACAGATATAATACCTTCCTTGCAATGTTCTTATCAGGATTAAAAATAATGACTGTATTATAATTTTGGACACTGATCATACAATAAGATAGATTTTCATCCAGAGAGGCGAAAAATTTTGAGAAATCTAAATGGATAGTAGAGATGACAGAATCCTGGAGACAGGCACTATTGCTCAGGTTTTTAAAAACCTGGGGGCTGGGTCTGGAAACTGGAGACAAGTAAGATCAATGCTGGTCACCAGTAATGGATAGACTGCAATGAAGGAGTTGTGAGGCATGTGGGTTGCTTGGAAGACTTCATTCATATTTGTGCAGAAAAGAACAAGCTCAGGGCTGGTGATGGAAAGAGAGAGAGTTCCTCTGCTCTGCTCTCAAGACTGAGTTTTCAAGACTAGTTTTGAGGCTAAGGTTGGACACCCCTTCCCACACTGCTACCCTGGCATTAAGGATCTGCCATCATGGGGTAAAGTGCTTATTTGTATTGAGGTGTCCGTGTGACCAATGAGCTGGGTGTGAGAAGACCATGTGTGCACTGGGCACAGTGCAACAAGGCTGGGTTTTACACTGCTGGCCAGGGGCTCTCCCCACCTCCTCCCTTGCCTCTGCACATGCACCTGCACCCTGAGGATAACCACTAGGACAAGAAAAGGAGGCATTACCTGGCCCTCTCACCAACGAAACTGTTACTTAGTGAACAGGAGGGAAGGAAGACATATCTGAGCAAGCAGGACGCAGCTCAGAGCCATTTAATTTTAATATTCGAAGAGATGTGTGGTTAATTTGTACCCCCTAATTAGGAGTAAAGCAGAACTTATTGTTCACAGATTTACTCAACTGGCTGATGTGGCATTATTTGAAGAAAAAAAAAAGCAATTAGCTGAGCCAACATGAGTTCATCAAGAGCCATTCATGCCAAACCAACCTCATTTCCTTTGTTAATGGGGCTCCCAGACCAGCAGGAAGCTGTAACACGGTGTTACTTGACTAAAGGAAGCCTTTTGACAAAGGCTTGTTATGATATTCTGGTAGACAAGATGCAGACACGTGCCTGGAAAGTTCTCTGGGAGAACCGACTCAAGGCATGCCCAGTGCAGGAGTTGAAGGGCCAGTGTGGCCTGGAAGATGGTGGCCAAACTGTGCGCTTTTCATCATTATCACCGACTAAGGTGAAAGTAGGTAATAGCTGACAAATTTATAAATGACACAAAGCTGGGAGGAATGGCTAATACACAGTGCAAAAGCTGAAAATTCAAAATTAGACCCAAGACTCTAAGAAGGGGTTCCAACCAAGGAGAAGGAATCTAATGAAGCCAGTTTGGGCTGTACCAAATTATTATACCAAATTATAATTTGCTGTACCAATTACATACACAGTGTGGTTTATCAATAACAGAAATCTATTTCTCACAGTTCTGGAAGCTGGAAGTCAGAGATCAGGGTCATAACATGGTTGGGTTCGGATGAGAGCCTCCTGTGGGTGGCAGACCCCCAACTTCTTTTTGTATCTTCACATAGCCAAAAGAGGCTCTTTGGACTCGTCTTATAAGGGCACTAAACCTATTCATGAGGGCTCCACCCTCATGACCTAATCACCTCCCAAAGGTCCCAACTCCAAATATCATCACTTTAGTCCTACTTTTGCTTTGCTGTTTTCCCCCTTTTTAGATCTCTGAGCCTCACATTCACTCTGACGGTGGCCAATTCAAATTCTCAATCCTGTAAAGTCTTTCTTTTCCTGAGAGAAAGAATCTGCTCTCACTGGTCTTCTGGTGGTAAAAAACTGCACAAATGTGTCTGGTGGTTGCCATTTCAAGCCTTTAACCCAGTGTTTCTTAACCTGGGTTCTATCGAACCCTAGGGGTTCGATGAGTTGGTCTCAGGGGTTCGGAGAAGCCTCTGCCGTGGAGGCCAGAATAAAGTAATACCGTAATTTGTTGTGAGTTCATGCACTTTGTTGGTTTTGTTCTTTGAGCAAGGTGATGTTCATGCACGGCTCATTTTGTGCACCAGTAAAAAAACATATACCTATGTCTTAAATTTGGGGAAAAAATCATATTTTATCACTAAAGAAGGGTTTGGTGAATGCATATATGAAACTGGTGGGTTCGGTACCTCAAAAAAGGTTAAGAACCACTGCTTTAATCCACAGGAGGTGTCTGGGCAGAGCCAGCATCCTTAACTCTACCAAGTGTGGCAAGAAGAGCAGACAGTTCCTGCTTGTGTTGTCTGGGGGTCCTTGGGGAGCCCAAGGCCTCTTTCCAGAGGGAGGGATCAATGGCTTCTTCAAAACCACAATCCCCAGAAGGACAGAAACATGTACTCTGTTTCTGTGCAGCTATCCCCACAGCAGAAACTCTCTAGCAATTTCCATGGGGTGCCCAAAGTCACAGCAATAGTGACCAGCCTTCCTTTTCCATCCTCGGTGCTGACTTTCCCAAGGAGACCCTCCCCACTGCTGTGAGTGGGCCCGAGACACACAGTTGGCCAAGGGTCCCAGGGAAGTGGCTTTCCCCAGGGAGCAGGGCTCAGGAGGCAGTTTGCTGCCTAGATCTCCCTTCCCCCACCAGACCCCAAGCAGGCCTGCAACTCAAGCCTCATTTCCGGGCAAAGGAAATGAGCAAACAGGCTTGGAGGGGCTGATGGAGATTGGGAGCCACACTCATGGTTCTGCTTAGACCTGAACTGGAGACCCAGAACAAGGAGGCATGCTTCTAGGCTGGCCAAGGGGGGGATGGGGACTTGCTGACAAAACAGATGTTAAGGGAGCCTAATGGAAAGCCAACTACACACATATCCTAAGTGCTGGGGCCTTTAGAGAGGATGCATGCATCGCCATGGAGATGACCAGCTCTGCAGAGCCTCAGCTCCTTCCCCGGCCTTTCCCGAATGTTCAGCACAGCAGCTTACTGTTTTCTATCGTTTCTCCATTTTGGCTGCGATTCTTTCCTACACTGTGCATTAAAAAAAAAAAAAAAGTTCCACATCAAATCTCATTAGGCTTTGTTGTGCTCATCTGTTCGGGGCTATTTTTCTCTTAGTTGACTTAATAACACCCATGTGTTGTGTAATTTTTTTTTTTACCCCTCTTGTTATTTTCTCTTCCTCTTCCAGTTAAATAGATTCCAATTGGCCAGGTTGTATAACTGTACCTCTGACCATCCTCCACCCACTCACCTCCCAATACACACACACACACACACACACACACACACACACACATGCACACGCTCCCCTTTACCCCCATATACACCTTCACCTCCACACACCACCTCAAACCCTGCCACACATGCTCTTCCCTCTCAGACATCGCCATCTCCAGCCGCACACCTCCACACAGTCCCTCCCACCGAGACATACCACACTCTCTCTCTAATTCCTCCCCATCCCTCTCCTCGCCTTCTCCATATTCATCCACCTCCTCTCCACACCCATACACCTCCTCACTACTCCACTTCCTACACTTAGAAACATCCGTTATCTCTCTCCCTCTCCCTCTCTTTCTCTCTCACACACACATACACAATTACCCCACAAACATACACACTTCCCTGTGTACGTCACACCCTGGCTGAGTGCTCACCCCTGAACAGCCCTGAGCTCACTGTCTGGGAGCAGTACCCAGGGGAAGGACTCCGTGTAGCCCCCATGGTTCAGTGGAGAGGGCTCTGTCCTGAGGGTCAGGGAGCTCAAGACTTCCCCTCCTTATGCACCCCCCAACACCCTCCCCTCCAAGGACACCCAAGGGGTGCACAAGCATGGGTGAGGAGCTGACAACTCCATGAGTAAAGGACTAGAAAGCAACTCTTCCCTTTCTTTTTATGGCAGTTCCAAAAATACATCGGACTCCCTCCCCTGCTTGTCGTACAGGAAGCTCCCTGCCATGCAGAGCCATTGTGTGCATGGGGCAGACTTCCCCTGGACTTGGCCGAGACGCTTCACGGGTCACACCTCGTCCTCCCAGACACTGGTTTCTAAAGAGCCTTCTCTTATCTCCTGGAGAACCCGTCTCGTGCTGGCCTGTTTCCCATCTCTCGAAACCTCTCCGAGCCTCTCAGAAGCAGTCTTAGAGGCTTTGGCTAGAGAGCCATCTTTTCTCTAAAGGCGCCAGACAGACGCATTTCCGGGCCCCACTGACATTTAGAAAACCTAAACATTCATAAATGTCTGCATGGCCTTTTGAAAACTCACAATTAGTTGTTAAAGGTCTCCATGATTCCCACAATGTTCAATCCCTCTTTAATTTTTTTCCCCCTAAAACACATAGTTACTCTTTATTTCCCATGTTCATTTCTGGAGTGCTTCTGCTCCAAGGAGAAGAAATCCTCAATCAACACATAATTGCCTGGGGATCATTTCTTATGAGTCACAGATTTCACATACCACCAGGAGCGGGCCAAGAGAGGTTTGCTGGGCAGCTGGAGCAGGCCAGGCACTTTACCTTCAACTGTTTTGTCTTGATTTTTCCCACAGAACACCCTGACAGTGTAGGGATTATTGTCTCCATCCTACAGTGAGGATACTGAGGTTCAGAAAGGTGAAGCAGAGACCTGACTAAGGAGACTTGGAAAAGATGTGGTTGAGCTGGGAGCAGAATGTCCAAGTCCATGCTCTCATCCCTCATACCAGGTCGTTGGCCCTGAGGGTCTGGGAATAGAACAGAACAACAGCCTAAGCTTCCACATGTCCTCTCACAGACTCACCTCTGAGGACACGGCAGTGACTGTGCCAAGGGACAGGCCCTGCTCTAGACCACAGCAGAGGAGCTATGGTAATGGCCAGGGAGAAGCTGCCTTCAGATGTCCCCAGGACATCCAGCCAGTCAGCCATGAGCTGTCAGACTGGCTCTCCACAGGAAGCAGGGGGCTTCTTCATTTGCAACCGTAGTTTACCCAGCACAATACAGGTTGTCCCTACTACTCCCAGTGACAAGAGCCACCACTGAAGAGCTGCTGCACATGCCAGCCACTGGGCTATATTTTGAACTTGCTTCCTCTCAGCCCTCACAGAACTCCATGGTTGGGGGGTCCATCTCACATGGGGAAGAACTGGGACTCAGAGCTGCGAGTCTCAATGCCCAGGCTCAGACCAGGACCACCAGACACCACAGGACCATTCAGCTTCATGACACCATTCAGGGTGCTGCTTTCAATGAAATGCATTTGTTTCTGACGACCTTGCATAATTCAAACAGCAAGTTCCCAGAGGTAAACATTTGAAGTAGAAGTTGCGTTTCAAGTGTTTCCCCTGAAGTGAGACT
Organism: Rhynchonycteris naso; assembly: GCA_037038555.1. Taxonomy (NCBI): domain Eukaryota; kingdom Metazoa; phylum Chordata; class Mammalia; order Chiroptera; family Emballonuridae; genus Rhynchonycteris; species Rhynchonycteris naso. The sequence continues at coordinate 41,834,232 of CM073004.1, read as the reverse complement.
GTATGAATATTTTTGTTTGCATATATTAGCAGAGCACCACCCATTTGGCCCTGGCACCCAGTGCACAGTCCCAACGATATCCCACAGACCTGGCTCCCGGGCCAAGGTCCTCCTCTTCCCACCCCCTGACACCAGGAAGACGTCCTGAAGGTAGCTCAACCCCGAGTACTTCCAACTGCTGCTCTGATCCCAGCCAAAGTGACAAGGACTGCTGTAGCCTATTGTTGCAAATAGAATTTATACAAAATGAGCAATAACAATGAAAATGTTTACTTTCCTGGTCAGTGATTCCTCCCTGCAGGCTTGAGAGACAAACCAAGGCCACCCGCACAGTCCCCTTTGGTTCGTCTCTCAGTGGAGTTTGGCCCAGAGGACTAAGGTCAAGGCAGGAATGGCAGAGAGCAGGGAGGATCATGGTGAACTGAGCTGTGGAACCATTCCTAGCAAGGAGCAGAATGACTGTTTTCAGAGGCCTTCCCGTCTCTAACCACCTTCTGTGGTGGCTGCTCTGTGTGAAGCACACGCCATTGGGATGTGGCCCAGGCTACAGGGAGCTGACTCACCAGGGTAAGAAGGCCACCATGTGTGGCACCTGGCAGGATGCCCTCTCCCTGGCCTGGCCAAAGTGCCTAGGCTGCCTTGCTGATTTCATTATTTTAGTCTCCATGCTGATGAAGAGAGGCAGAGAACTCAGGTCTGGAAATATAATAGCACAGTGGGCCTGACCACTGTCTCTGAGAGGGTGGCCAGCAAATCCTGACTCTCCTTCCCAGCTGGCCTCCTGCCCCCTTTCTAAGCCAAGGGGCAGGAAGAGCACGGCGAGACCCTTAGGCTTAGGTCTGTCTTCCTCCTGTGCCTACTTGGATGGACTCAGCCCTTGAACAGTCCAGCAGAATCCAATGTCAAGGTGCATTTATGAGAAATGACTAGCACACAGGTGATTTCCAGGGCGGTGGGGAAAAGAGTCCCATGACCGGAACTCAGCAGACTTCATCACTCGACATTCTTGTTACTGCTGCGTCTTTTCCCCTTCCAGCCTCTTCTCTCCCCACCGCAGGCTGCGCAACCTATGAAGGAACCCCTTCAATCACACTAAGTGCTTAGTCTCTTGAGCCTCATCTGTGCATATGATCTTTTTAGAAAGTCTGGTATTTGCACACACAGGAATCACTTATTCCCTCAGCACATCACTGGCTGGCTCATTTATCCTCAGACATCTCCCACCCCATATACAGTGGACTAAGGAAGAGCATTTATAGAGTGGGCCTCTCACTGCAGCTCATCATGAAACTGCTGCCACTTCCCATCTCCTTCAAACCAAGTGCAAATTTATCCCAAGGCAATAAATTAGCATAAAATTAACTCCAAAGCAGTGATGCTCTTGGTGTGTTGAGTACATAAAAGGGCAAAACTGTTCAGTAGGGTTATTTCCCAAACCAGACCACACAAAATTTCTACAGGGGAAAAAACCCTCTGCAAAGAAGCTCAGAGTCAAACATCCTAGAATATACAAGGAAACAGTCCTCCATGAACAACAGCAAGCAGACACAAAGCATTAGGAGGTTTAGTATTCTCAAAACTTGAGCTAAAAAAAAATTGGTAAAAGACTATAAAATAAATATGTTTAAAATAATTGAGGAGACCATAGGAAAAATAGAAATCATAAAGAAATCCCAAGAAATGATACAACTGGGACAGACAGATTTCAACTATTATAATAATTTTTAGAAATTAGGAAAATATATAGATATTAAATGTAAAAAGTGGCTTAGACATCAGATTAACATAGCTAGAGAGAGACCAAGGGAACAGAAAGACATACAGTATTTGCCCATATATAAGACACACCTTTATTTTGGGGCCCAAAATTTGAAAGAAAAATGTATTACATAAAGTTATTGAACTCAAGTTTTATTCATCATAAAATTCATACAACTCCTTATCACTGCCAAAAATCCCATTCATTATTAGCTTATCGTCTTCTGTGTCTGATGACGAATCACTTCAACAATGAACGCAGAAGCAAGTGCGAAAAAGCGGGAAATGCAAGTAAAAAAATCTACAACCCCTGTATAAGACTCACCCAGTTTTTAGACACCAAATTTTTGAAAAAAAGTGTGTTGTATACATGGGAAAATACAGTAGGACATGACACTAGAAAAAGTTTACAGAAAACTGACAAGCTCAAGCATACCAACTACAAGAGAGCAGCTGCCTCTGAGGAAGAAGTGAAGAGCCAGAAGAGAGGTAAGGTCTTATTCCCTTTTTGTCTTTTGTATTTTTCCAAAGTTAGAAGCAGGGAGGCAGTCAGACAGACTCTCATGTGCCCACCACCTGGCATGCCCACCAGGGGGTGATGCTCTGCCCATCTGGGGCGTTGTTCCTTTCTGGCTAGAGCCATTCTAGTGCCTGAGGCGGAGGCCATGGAGCAGTCCTCAGTGCCAGAGCCAACTTTGCTCCCATGGAGCCTTGGCTGCAGGAGGGGAAGAGAGAGATAGAGAGGCAGGAGAGGGGGAAAGGTGGAGAAGAGGATAGGCGCTTCTCCTGTGTGCCCTGATTGCGAATCAAATCCAGGACTTCCACACGCTGGGCCAACGCTCTACTGCTGAGCCAACCAGCCAGGTCCTTGTTTCCTTTTTAAAAAAAGGTTCTGACAACCCAACTGTCCATCAACAGATAAATGGATAAATACAATGTAGTATATTCAACAATGGCATATTATTCAACTATAAAGAAATGAAGTTCTGACACAGGCTACAACATGGATTAACCTTGAAAGTATGCTGTTAAGTGAAACAAGCCAGATACAGGGTATATATTGTATGTTTCCATTTTCACAAAATATCTAGAATCGGTGAATTCACAGAGACAGCAAGTAAATTAGAGGTTACCTGGGGCAAGGGAGAATGGGAAGTTATTGTTTAATGAGTATGAAATGGTTGTTCACTGGGTAGAGTTTCTGTTTGGGGTTGATGGAAAGAATTTGGAAATGGTGATAGTTGCATATCATAGTGAACGTAATTGATGGCAATGAATTGTATATTTAAATTGGTTAAAACGGCAAACTTCATGTTATATATATTCAACTACAATGAAAAAATAATATAATATACCAAAATCATTGAATTGTACACTTTAAATGCATGAACTGTATGGTATGTGAATTCTGTCTCAAGAAAGTTGTTAAAAAGAAAAAGAAAAAAAGAATTATCTAAAGAAAAACTGATAAATCTTAATGGTCAGTATATGTGTCTGATTTTCTTTGCTCTATTTAAAATTTTTCATATTAAAAAATAAAATAACTTTTAAAGAAAAGGAGAATTATTACTGACTAATTCAGTGTTATTTAAGTTCATGTTTTTGAATTATATAAAATCCTTACACATCTCACTCTGCCAGAGGGCATATCACTAAGACCCAGAGGCTCTGTGTCAGAGAAGGGCCACTTGTCTAAGAATCAGGAGGGTTGAGTCTGTCTCTCTCTAACTGAATGTGGCCTTGGGAAAACTCCTAGATATCTTTGAGTGCCATGTTCTTATCTTAGATCTCTTCTCTCCCTTTCACAGGTGTCCAGGGGAATCAAGTGAGATCATAGTGTAAGTGTATTATAAACCTAAAGAATTATAGGCAAATGTACCAATGTCAGGAAGTGTTAGATACGTAATGAAACATGGAGAAATTCCACAGACCTCATCATGGTCAGTGCTTTGACCCTCACCCTGCCAAGCCCATCACAGGCACCGCTCACAAGTGACTCTCTACTTGTGTGCAGTGGGTCATTCCTGGCATAAAGCACAGGGACTCACAGAGAATCACAGGGAGTGAGCCACCCGCTGCGTGCTCCGTCCTCAGCAAGCCAGAGCTGGGGTAGCTGTTTCAGAGCTACACCGAATTCTCCATGTCCTGACCTTCAGATGTGCTTTGGGGAGAAATTAAATGATAAAATCCAAGGAAAGTTTCTGGTGGGAGAGGACAGAATGGCTCATCGTGGTACCCATTGCCCTGGAAGCACTACCACCCGGTTTGTGAGATGCTCTCTCATTCCCTTGGAGGAGGGGCTGCAGGCCACTTACCCACGCTGGAGAAGGTGTATTGGTAGGGCTCTGAGAGGAAGTGTGGGAGGGTGAGGACGAAGGCACCCGAAGCAAGGAGAAGACCCCCAATGCCAATCAGCCGCGGACGGTGCACCCGGCTACCAAAGTAGCTGACAAAAATGATGAGGATGGCATTGCTGATCTGTAGAGAGAGCAGAGAGCCAAGTGAGAGCAGAGACTCTGTCCTCATCCACCCACAGTGGAGTCCTGACTGTACCTTGTCCAGGAAAAGCAGAGAGACAAGAGGCTGCTCAGTGTCAGGGGGGTCCAGGCAGAGCTCCAGGGTCAGCCTTGCCCCGAGAGCCTCACAGTGGGCCAGGCACACACAGTTTCAGTTTTCCCCTGTTGTAAGAAATGTTTCCCAGCCTCAGCCTTCAAGAATAAACCAAAGGAAGTATCCAGAGACAATGAAAATCTCACAGCCTTAATTTCAACCATTTTAGGACCAAACCCTTTGGGGCAAAATCCCAGGATGCCTCCAATTGTGGCTGGCTCCTGAAAACAGCACGTATTCCCTAACTAAATTCTCTGAGGACTTGGGCTTGGGAGTCAGAATAACCCCCCAGCATGTCATGCTATTTCATTCCGTCAAGCAACAACTCTCCCTTTACAGACAACAGAACAGGAGCTCGGAATATGAAGGAGCTCGTCCAGGTCCATGAGGTTAGGAGGGACTTGAACAGATATTGTCTAAGTTTTGACTCAACTAGTTTACTGTGTCTTGGAGAAGTGGGTTTCTGTCCAAGCAGCTCTACTACTAACATGCCCCTGGCCCTCCCTGGGTCGGCTTCCACTTCTGTCAATGAGGGACAAGGACTTAAGTCCCTTCCTAATTGGACACATCAGCAACTTCACGTTCCTGGTGCTACTTGGAAGGTGCGCTCTCTAAGCCCCACCCAGAGCCAGGGAAGGGAACCGAAGGCCCCAGCTTGGGGAGCAGGGCCATGAGTGATAAAGGGAGTGCTGGCTGGTCTTCTGACTATAGCTGCATCCAAAGACACGGCCCTCTGTCTCAGAACATTCACCCAGACTCTAGGAGCCCTGAATGTTAGCACCCCTAGCCCCTGCCCTGTCCATACCACAGTCTCCTTCTGGCTGGCAAAGCAGGTGCCCCTATCCCAGGAAATAGGAACCAGAGTCTTAGTACATGGCTTTTGCCAAGAACACCAACAACCTCCTCGCTGTCAAACTCACTGGTCAGGCCTCAGTTCTCTTACTCAATCTCTCAGTACCATTTGATTCAGTTGACAATTTTGTTCTTCCTGCAACACTTCTTTCACTGGGTTTCCATGACACCACCTTCTCCTAGTTTCCTGGATGTTCCTCCTTAGTCTCCTTGGCTGAGTTTTCCAGGCATCTCTGAACTCTCAACTCCCAGTGCTCAGTCCCTGTACCTCGGCTGTCATCTCGGTGAGCTTTGGTCCCATGCTTTTACATGTTCTGTATGTTCTTCTAATTCTCACAGGCTTAGCACACCCCAAATTTCACTCCTCATCTTGCCCCAGAAACCTGGCCTCCCCTCTTCAGACCTCCTCATCTCAGTCAATGGCACCTCCATTCTACCAGTGGCTCAAGCAAAACACCTGAGCATCACCCTTGACTGCTCTTGCCCACCCACATCCAACCATCAGTGAGTCCCGCTAGCTGGACCTTCAGGAGTGGGCCGCTTCTTCCCACCTCCCCATCACTACCACCTCAGCCACATCATATCCTGTCTGAATTACTGCAGTTGCCTCCTAAGTGGGCTCCCTGCCTCTACTCTTGCCTCACTGCAGTCTGTGCTCCACCCAGCAGCCAGAGTGGTCCTGCTGAAAAGACAGACAGACTATGTTCCCTCTGCTCCAACCTACAATACTAAAAAACAGCAAAGTCTGTCCTAGAACCCACAGAGCCCTGCAGAGCCCAGCCCCCTTCCCTGCTACCACCTGCTCTCCTGCCCCCCCCCCAACCCCATGCTGGCCACCCCACCTCCAGCTGCTCTGTGAACACAGCACAGGTATGCCCTCCTCGGGCCTTTGTACCTGCTGCTCCCTCTGACTGCCTGCTCATCTAACCCATTTTAGATCTCTGCTCAGAATGAACGTTCTGAAACAGAGAGGGGGCAGGGGTGGATGAAATGGAGAAAGGGAGGGGGTCAAAGGTACAAACTTCCAGTTCTAAAATAAGTCCTGGAGATGTAATGTACAGCATGGTGACTATAGTTAATAATGCTGTATTGACTATTTTAAAGTTGCTAAGAGAGTAGATCTTAAAGTTCTCGGCAGAAGAAAAATAATATGTACGTAACTATGTGACATGCTGGATGTTAACTGGACCTATTATGGTGATCATTTTGCAAGATCTACAAATATAGAATCATCATCTTGTACACCTGAAACTAATATAATGTCAAATGTCAAGTATATCTCAATGAAAAAGGACTTACTGAACTATATCTTATATTTATAATAATTAATAGTAATAATGAAGTTATAATATTCTAAATTAAGAGAAGCTGCTGCTTCACAGAGCAAGATGTCCAATGGTGTTTTCTCCTGTCAGCCAAGCCACTGGCCCCTTACACCCAGCCCTCGTCCCCCCTTCACCTTGCCCACTGCCCCCCCTTCTCCCTCATCTCAAAGCTGAGCTGCAGCCTGAAGACGCACACCCCCTGGAGGCTGGTCCTACATTCCAGGTGCCCAGATAGCCCGACTTCCCCTCCACCAGGCCTGGTTCTCATCTCACACCCGTCAGGCTTCTCTCAGCCTCCTCGTCATCTGCAATGCCTTCAATCCTGAACTTACCAAATCCTGCCTTTTCTTCTTTTGGGGTATCGCTGGGGTCCTCTTCTCCCACAATCACTCCCAGCCTCCCAGCCAGCAGACTTCTAGATGCCCAGTCCTCCACCTCTAGTGTCTCCCAGGCTCCTTCCTCTTCTACAGGGTTTACCGTCACGAGATGGTTCATCCTGTCCCAGCTCTGCTTAAGAAGCTGTGGCAGTTCCTTATTGCCGGCCACAGAAGCTGGGAGCCTTGAGCTTGACCATGAAGTTCCCCCGATTTAACTGCTTTCTCCTTTTCTGGTAAGAGCCCTACTTTACTACTTGGTCAGTTTCTAAATGCCTGGAGAAGAACCAAAAGGAAAATAGAAAGCCCTTTGGCTAAATTCCTGTCCTACCTTCTCTGCACTCCACCACCAGACACACACAGACACAGACAGATACACACAACATATATACAGAGATACACAAATACACATACACCGACCACAGATGCACACACACACATAGTCACACACTCAGGATTGCCAGGGAATAAACTTTCTTACGGTAATTGTCTCAAACTGTGCCCACAGGCATGATTTAAAACCAGACTGTGGGGAAGTTTATCAGAGTTTGAAAAAGACAAGCTGTCATGGGTGAGGCATTTTCATCTTTTATTGAACTATAGCCCGGGGAAACATCCCTTATTTGCCTAATGAGCCTCCTGTCATAGACTCTGCCACATGTCCGGGCTGGCTAATCCCTGCCCCCTGAAATAGCCAATTGTTCCTGGGTCTATGTTTCTGTTACAAGCCAGAAAAAATACAAATGAAAATTGAAGCCTGGACGATCTAAATTTGTCTATCATCTAAGCTGATGCTACAGCTCTGACACAGATCAGCAGAGGTGCTTAGACCTCTGCGCTGAGAAGGATGCAGGCTCCGGACTCAGCAGGAGAACTGTGGTGAGATGAGATATCTTCCAGAGACACGGATATAAGACTGCTGTGGCACAAATGTCAGAGATCTGTTTTCCCTGTGTCCTTGGTGAGCGAGGACAACATGTGCCAGGGGCATCATCAAAGTCAGAGGCCATCATTTAGGAGGCTGCATTCTGTGTAAGGGGTGCCAGGTCCCTGACTTATAGGAGGGCACTGCCAGGAAGCTCTAGGCACACACTCAGACAGAGACACGTGCGCTTGCTCTCTCTCTCTCTCACACACACACACCCACCCCAGTGAAGGCATATACATGGGCCTGGGAGTTCAGAGGAGAGGGGCTGAGGCCCATTGGGCCAGCAGGATGGGCCACAGGGTGTAGGTGTCAGGTGCACATATGTCACAGGCCTGGGGGAGAGTGCGTGCAGAGAGGGCACCAGTAGAGACTCCAGCGATGCGTTTGGAAGGCTGGATTTGTGTGTGTGTATGTGGGGGGTCGTAGAAGAGGTAGGCTGGGGATCCAGTGGAGGCCTTGGCAAGGTGGCCATCAGACAGACCTGGGCCCAGATTCTGGCTGCACTGTATCAACACATACGGCCATCCTGGGGAGGGGGAGCTTAGGCTTCCTGGAAAATGTGACTATGAAGAGACCCCCTCTTCCTAGGACTGCAGAGGGATCTGGCACAGGGGTATCCCAAGGGGCACTGCTGTGCAGGCCATCGATGGGGGAGGAGGAGTGAAGGGCAAAGGGGTGATACCAGCTGGGGCTGGCAGGGTTTGGGGAGACTGGAAGGTGGTGGTTGGAGTGGGTGTTAGGAGACAGCCCGCCTCTTTTTTTTAGTTCATCTTAAGCTATCTTGGGGGAACCTCAGTCTCTAAATTACTACGTTGACCTGATTTTCACTAAGTCAAGAGAAGATCGAAGTACATTCCAGAGGAACAACTGGGCTCCCGGACCGGTAGGCCGCTGCCTCCATCCCAGAGCAGTAGGCCTCATGGAAAGAGAAGCAAGAAGCTGGGCCTGGGAGCCCACCTCCTTACCTGGGGCCACCAGAGGCTCTCTGCTCAGCGCCTGGGGCCTGGCAGCCTTAGGGAAGGTAGCTGCGTTCACCATGCCCTTGCCCCGGCTCTCTCCTTTCCCCATGTGTCCACCCCAGCTCCCCATGCCTCTGCTCTTCCCGGAGCCCCCTCCCCGGCCCGTGATCAGGGTGCACAAGTGGGGTCTGATGGGCCAGAACCTCCTGCTTACCTCGTTCAAGCTGGAAATGAGACCCGAGGAAGAACTGGAGAGGCCAAAGCGCTTCTCGATGGTGGTGAGGCTGCTCTTGAAATAGGCGCTGTACAGGAGCTGGCAGAGCTGCAGGAGGCCATGGCAGAGCACAAACACCTGGGGTGTGGGGGGGGGACAGCTTGGTCATGAGGCCCGCACAGTGAGCCCTGCCTGCCTACCGGGGCATTCCATTCTTTTTCTCCTATTTCCTCACCTGTTACTCAAGAACACTGATTTTATCAGGTGGTCCCCAGGGTGAAATGCCATCATGGTTACCCAGGTGTCACCTGAAAATCAGTGCATATCAGCCATCCATTTCCACCATTCCTAACACTATTGCGTAGATGGTCCAGTAAACCACGGGGTTGGAGAAGCCCCAACCCTTGCCTGGAAAGCGCTAACTAATCAGCCTCATCCCTTGCCTTGCTTTCTGGCAGCACCACAGTGCCCTGTGGGCTGCTGCTCTGTCCTTCCCCTGTCCTGTGAGGGCTGAGAGTGGCCCTCCAGCCAATGCAGGTCACTCCCAGGGTACCCAGCTCCCACACCACACTGTTCCACTCATCTTGGTCTGTCCTCTATCCCCCTGCCTCCAGTGACAGCTTTGCACCAAGGCCTACCTCGAATGGCCCAACAACTCACCATGATACGTTCCCAAACACCTAGCTTTAATGACCGTCCCCAAGCTTGTTATCATCTCTTATCTGTGATACTGCTGGTTCCTTCCCTGGGTGGGTGATAAAGGCCTGGGAAGGCCCAGGACATTGTCTTTGCATCCCATTCTGCCACATACCCTGTCACGGGTATATGAGTAAATGTGAATTCTTTGGTTGATGGGGACAGACACACAGCGGGGGGTGGGAGGGACAGGAGTTTTTAGCATCTGGAATCAGCTCCAGGCTGACTCTGAGCACCCCAGGGTCCTCAGCTGTTGGGGGCCACGGCAGGTTCAGAGCCAGGAGCTGAACATCCCGAGTCCCCTGGAAGGTATCTTGCTGGAGATTGCACTTTTCTTCTGGGGAAGGGTTGGGTGCCGTTACATTTCATAGTCTGCCAAAGTTCCTCTCTTAATGGAACGGCTGGCATCTCAGGAGAGCAACTGGGGCTCATTTCTGCTTTCTTGCAAAGCTAATCTTGCCCCCCCCTCCCCCCCGCAGGGGCCCTGCTCCAGGCTGCGGGATCAGAGCTGACATTCCCTCTCCTACCTGCCAGGGCAGAGCCTTGGTGAGGCCAGCCTGGGGCTCCCAACAGGTAGTGAGGGGGAGAGTGACAGTTTGTCCAGGTCAGCTTGTTTTCCACAGACACGGTGTGTCTGCATGCTCAAGGCTGACTCCCTGATCCAGGCCAAATCCATGGAAGAGGCAATTGGATCTTGGATGCCTTGCCATCTCCTATTCTTCTGACCATCCCTTAAGGCTAATTCTCTCTGCTGGATGTGTCCACATGGACATTCTCAGACCCCTTAGACTAATCACTTCCCAAATAGGGCTAATCATCCTCCCCGCCTCTAAGCTCTTCTGTTTTTCCTTCACTCCTCACCACCTTTACTCAGTTCCCCAAGTCAGAAGCCAGGAATCCTGCTAGACGCCCCTATTACTCACCCCTGGCATTTACTGCCATTGCTAAGCCCTGTGATTTCTTCTTGGTGTCTCTTAATCTTGACCTGCCCTTCATCGCCATGGTATGTCCTGCCTCAGGTCCTCTCCTCTCCTCCCTACTTTGTTTCAACAGCAGAGTGCTCACAGGTCTCCTGTCTGCCCCATCAAACCTTCCCTCCCCCACCCCAGAAAGAGCTTCCTCAAACACAAACATGAGCAGGTGACAACCAATTAATACCTATCACTGGCTCCCTACTTCCTACAAGATAAAAACGAATGCCCTTGGCATAGTATCCAAGGCATTATAGCTCCTAGACTTCACCCGACTCTGGCTCCATACTCTCTTACGGCTGATTGCAGTTTACAAAGATGGCTACACATTATCTCCTGTCCCATGTACACCTCTTATGATGTGACAATGGCATTCCTTCATCAAAAGATGGGTTCTCTGTTCCCTCTGCTTGAACATGGCCAGTCTTAGCTATTTGACCTGAATAAAGAAAATCAATCAGAAACAATGTTGTGTGACCTCTGAGGCTATGTCCTGAAGTCAATAGAAAATCCACCTGGCTCTTTCTCTCTTGGGACCCTTAGAACACAGCCACCGCATTGTAAGGAAGGCCAGTCTTGCCTAATCATGGAGAGGCCACAGGCTGGTGTTTCAACTGACAACTTCGGCTAGTTCCAGCCTGAGACTGGCATCATGTTACTGAGCCAGTCTTTGGAGTATTCTAGCTTCAGCCTTTAATGCCAAGTGAAGAGGCAAGAGCTATGCCCACCAAGCCCTAGAAAGATGGAAGATTAGTGAGCAAACTAACTGCTCTCATTGTTTTAAGCACTAAGTTTGGGGATGCTTTGTTACACAGCACTAGATAGCTGCAACACCGGCTGCCACACCTTGCCCTTCAAACTTCTTCAAGGTCATACTACTGAAGTTCCCCACAGCACACACTCATTGTCTGGGTATTTACTCACACTCTACACAGAATAATCTCTCCTATTTGTTTGGATAACTCTTCCTTGCCCTTCAGGGGACCCCTGCTCAGTATGGGGCTCAGTTATGTGTCTAGTTTAAGGGTGCTTCTAAGAATCCCAGCACCCTGTTGATGAATTCTGCACAAAGGCATCTTGATGGCTTAGCACACGACTGGCATTAAGGGCAGCATTCAGCAGCAGAAGAAAGAGGGCTGCCATAACAGTCTGGGGGAGATACAGTGTGGATTGGACCAAAGGTTAAAAGGCTAGAAAAGTGGGGATTGGGGGAGGGAGCTGATCAGGGGCTTCTGCAGAGGTTGAGTTGACAAGGCTGTCCCCTGATTCGAGGTGGAAGACAAAGGTCAGTGTTCCAGCCTGGAGGCTAGGAAGGGTGCCAGACCGTGTATGGAGACAGGGGACCTAGGAAGAGAAGTATATATGGAGAGGGAGGACAGTTTGGGAATGCCCGAGTTTCGGAGCATAAAGCTCAAAAAAGACCACTCTCCTTCTAACCAAATTAGTAGTGAGTTAACAGGAGTGACTAATCCCTACCAAATTCCACAGCAGTCTCATGAGAGGAAGGTGAGGACAGTGGAAGGAAAATAATCTGCCTCAGATCTTTTCCTGAAAGATATGCCTTTGCTCTTTCCAGTAAATACAGAAATTCCCCAATTTCTCCCCCCAAGTACTAGGTGCCAGCTGGCGCCTTTCCATATCCCATCCCCCCCCCCCACACACACAGAACCAACCTCGCCGCCAGCTTGTGGCCACTGCAGCCCTGCCAGGTCTGAGTGTTCTACGGGTGCCCTGGCAGAAGTGCTGGCTTATACCCGGGCCCTCAGGTTCCAGTGGATTCAGCAGATGAAAGGGAATGAGAGACGTGGCTATAAGGGAGGGAAGGGCAGGGAGAAAATGCCAGGAAAAGAGGAAGAAGTGAGTGGATAGTTCCCACAGAGCTTTCTGGACAGGGCCACTGAGGGTCATCACAACCATCCAACCCCATCTTCTGCCTACTGTGCTTATGTGGACTGGACCCAGGGACCAGGACCCCAGCTGCTCGAACTTGCTGAATTCCCAATCCATGACCAGTACGAGATGTTGCGACAAACACCTGACACACACAGAACTAGAAACCACCCCTGGAGAACATGGAGTTTAAGACTATATGTCGATGGACTGGTGGGAGAAGGAAAAGGTTTGCTGGCTGGATGGCAACCCACCCTCTGCCATCATTTGGACAATATAGTGTTATGGGTTTTGATATTTTGGGTTTTGGTCGAAAACAAATCTCAGTTCAAATCCTGACTTTTGGCTCTCTGATCTCTCTGACAATGCTTCCCCATAGTAAATGGGAGCTGTAATCACACCTGTTCACAATGCTGGTGTGGGGCTTGCACAAGAAAACGCATCTCAAGCACCTGGCATTTTCCCTGGTCCACACACTGGAGAGATATTTATTAAGTTGAGGTTTCTGCCCCTGCCTCTTCTTGGCCAAGTAACTGAACCTCTCTGGTGCTTTCAAGTCTCCCGTGACATGAGAACCTTAGGACAGAAGTTCCCTCAATGTGTACACAGAACACCACTTGCTTGACATGCTCCAAGTTGAAAGGATTTCCAGGAGAAATAAGTTTGGAAAGCTTTGCATATTATAACTTTCCCTCATGAATATTTAGAACTCATATTAACATATTAAAGACTCTGAGAAAACTGTCAGTAAAGACCTGCTTAACATTTACCCATATTTGTACATACTAACCATTAAACACCCTCAACACATACACATGTTAAAAAAGTATATATATATTGACTTCTATCCACTGTGCCACCACTGATCAGGTTGTTACATATATATTTGGTCCCAGGTTCAAACCCAGAGGTTGCTGGCTTGAGCACAGGCTCATCAACTTGAGTGCAGGGTTACCAGCTTGAGTGTGAGATCATCAGCATGATCCCATGGTTGCCGGCTTGAGCCCAAAGGTCGCTGGCTTGAAGCCCAAAGTTACTGGCGTGAGTCCAAGGTTGCTGGCTTGAGCAAGGGGTCAGTGCCTTGGCTTGAGTCTCTTGGTCACATCACGTATAAGAAGCAATCAATGAACAATCAATGAAAGCAAGGTGATGCAACTATGAGTTGATGCTTCTCTTTCCACCCTCTCTCTCTTCCTTCCTGTCTCTCTGCCCCTTTCTGTCACACACACACACACACACACACACACACACACACACACACACACACACACACACAATCTATCTATCTATCATCTATCTATCTACTTTAGGGAAAGATACCATGTCCCTTTTAGAAAGCAGTTTACAGTAGAATCTGAGTCTTGTGATTTCTTCAAAGAAAGAAAAAGAAGATGGAAGGTATAGTACATGAACTGTATTATCTTTTTAAAAATAACACACCATCATTTCCTGTCTCCTCATTGAACTTGTTTTTTAAAAGCATTATTGTTTACTACAGTGACGTCATGCATTTGATTTCTCACAATTTGACATCTCCCCCACCAGAATGTAGACTTCATAGAGAAAAGATAATGTGTTTTTTAGGATGCCACAGCCCCGTTTGCCCAGTCCATGATCCGGTTCAGTCACGGTCAAGTGAACAAATGTGTCTTTAAATATTCTATTTGATGGACCCTTGCTCCAGAATACGCAGCCATCACAGTAGCTGTTTGTTACAATGATCTATCCTCAATCATTTATGAATTTCCCCTTCAGCATTGCCTTCAATCAGTCTATAAGCCACAAAACTTACAAGGCACAAAACAGCTTTGGTCAGCCTAGCTGCTCCACTTATTTGCTTAGCTCAACTCTAACTTATTTTCGGATATTTCTAAACCCAAACTAAAAAGTTAAAGATTTGTATTTATATATGAAGAGACTTTCTGGGGTGGTAGAAATATTTTATATTTTGATTGTGGTAGTATTTACACAAATGTATGCACTGTCAAAGCTCATCAATCATTCAAAACTTGTGCACCTTATTATATGTAAACTAAAGTCTACCTAAGGAAAAATTAACTTTAAAAGGATTTACAACCATGAATGTATTCAAAATAATGTTCTGAGGCTTTGAAGGGTATTCCACAGATCCAACAAAATAAATATTATGAGCATTGGCAATGGTATTGGAATAAATTTATTTATTCAAAGGGCCCACTTTGAAAGGGTCAAAACCCATGTAAGCACCTAAGTTTGTGTGGGTGTGCTAATGTAAACATTCTAGATGTGTGTGTGTCATAACTACATGTCTTTAGGCACATGTTGTAGAGGGAAGTTGGAAGAGAAAGCTAATGCCCGCGAACAGCCTTCTTTCATGGCATGGCGAGCAGGAAGCTCTAAGACTTCAAATCCTGGGCTCACAGCTCCAGTCTTTCTCCAGACCTAAGGAACATGAAGATGAAGCTTGGAGAGGAAGAAAGCAGGGATATTGGAGTGGTCATAAAAATATTTCTTCTAGCCTGACCTGTGGTGGTGCAGTGGATAAAGCGTTGACCTGGAATGCTGAGGTTGCCGGTTCAAAACCCTGGGCTTGCCTGGTCAAGGCACATATGGGAGTTGAAGCTTCATGCTCCTCCCCCCCACTTCTCTCTCTCTCTCTCTCTCTCTCTCTCTCTCTTTCTCTCTCCCTTTCCTCTAAAATGAATAAATAAATAAAAATAATTAAAAAAATATTTCTTCTATAAGTTTTTTCTGTCCACCCCCCCTTTATTTTAGCTCTATCCCTCTACCTCCCTCACTGAGCCCACCCCTCTTAACAGTTGTCAGCTCGCTTTCTATCTATGAGTCTGTCCCTATTGTGCCGAATAGTTCACTTTGTTCATTAGATTCCTCATCTGAAGGAAACCATATGGCACTTGTCTGTCTCTGACTGGCTTGTGCAGTGGGAACCTGAAACTGTAGGATTATGTTAACTAGTGTCACCCCACCTGTGCCAACGAGCTAAGAAAGGCTGAAAAGAGGCTGAGATGTCAACGGAAGGTTCCAAGTGGGGCCCCAGACCCCATCCAAGCCTCAGAGATGTAAGTGAGACCATGAAGGGAAAACCATAGCACAAAGAGGAAAACCCTCACAGCTCAGGGTGAATGAGAAAGGTCCAAGTGCAGCCTAGACCTGGTTTCCTTTGCTCTGCACATTTATGGTCCTCTATTGAAAACTAAACATTGGGACAAAAACCTGATCTAATTCTGGTGATAGGGACACCGGGCAGATAGAAGTTCTGAAATGTGATCCGCACAGGGTTATTACCTGTTTAACCACTGATTCTGCTGTCATTCAACTCTGATTTTGTCCACATACATCCTGAGGAAAGCAAAACTCTAGGAAATACACCTGATGCCTTATGTCTGCTAGAATGGGATGTCTGAGATAACTGAATATATCGAGAGGGCCCAAGAGTGAGGAGAAAACTATTCACAAGCAGGAGATGGGGCTGGACTGTGACACATACTGTGACTTCTTCTTTGAGACAATTGCTTCTAAATCTATAAATGATATCTGTCAGCAATCTAAATGGAACTATTCTTCAGAAAGAAGAAAGGAAGGAAGGAAGGTAGACAGGGAGGGAGGGGTGTGGGGAGGGAGGGAGAGAGAAGAAAGAGAAAAGAAAAGCACAATGAAGCCTCACTGTCACCCTCCACAGCAATGCAAGGGGAGTTCGGTGTATAGCATGTGCCGAGGGCCCCTGAAGTTCTCTGAGTGAGGGAGGAGACTCTGAGGCGCCTCTTGCTTTAGTTTCTCCAACCTCCGGGAGTCAAATACGGTCCCAGAATCTATTCTGTTCCTTCTCTCTCTAGGCTGGGGCTGACTGCACCAGGAACATCTCCAAGGCTCGCAGATCTCTTGGGAAACCCTAGAACAGCACTGTCACACTGACAACTCAATCTGAGCAACACCTGGCGTTCAGAAACTCCTTCCCCAGTCAGTTGGTATCATCACTCCTGTATAAACATAAATCCAGCTACATTTCTTTTCAGTTTCATTTTTTCCTCATCAATGTATTGCATAAATATGCATTAAAAACCAAGTACTATAGAAGGGCTTAGAAGGACGAGTCTCAGCCCTCTACTCAGCTCAAGCCCTCCAAAGGCACTGCAGTTCAGGGGCAGCCACCTTTGTTTTTAGTTTTTCTGTTGATTACATGCACATATCTCAAAACAATGTGCTTGCTGTGCACTGTCTTGATGTATCAGTTTAGACTGAAGCCATTGTGGAAGAGGTCCTTGCCTCTCTCCCCCTTCTGCCTACTACTCCCATCTTCTAATCTTTCTATCAGTAACTGTATCATGATTGAATCACTTCACTTGGTGGCAAATAAGCTGGGAGCCAGGAGGCGCGGGGCTTCCCTCCTGGGTGCACACATCCTCACTAGCTGACTTTCCATGGACTCATAATCTCTCTCCCTTCTTTTTTTCTGCTGTTGGTTCTCACCATTATTTTTACTCAATACTTTTTTATTGTAATGAGGGTGTTGGAGATGAGGGAAGACAAACACATGCAAAGTCTGTCATTTGAATTATAAACCCAATCTATTTCCTGATGCTACATCTAGCAAACAAGTGAATAATTCTGTTCCCACTTTTTAAATGGGGGAAAAAAGTAGCACACATTTGTCAGTGGACTAAGTAGTCAATCCAAAGTCCTTCTCCACAGCCCTCCTTCCCACCCCACCCCACTACATGCACGCGTCCTGATAACTCATTTATTAGACTGGAACCTTCGAAAGTGCTTGGTGTATCTCAAGAGCAGGCAGATGGCCAGAGTGGTGCTGGCTCGGGGTGTCTGCCCAGCTCTGCTTACATTTATATTTTTCAGTATCTCTCTCCTCAGAGCCCATCGCAGTCCTGGGTGGCAGTTCACCAAATGGGTAAGACCTGGAAGGTGAGGTTTGGGGCTCAAAGGCCCTAATTCAATGGAGACAAAAAAGGGAACTCAAAAAGGGTGACTTCTTGGTCCTGACCAGGTGACTCAGTGGATAAAATGTCACCCCAGTGTGCCAGAGGTCACAAGTTCGACCCCTGTCAGGGCACATTTGAGAAGGAAGCAATGAGTACACAACTAAGTGCAACGACTACTGGAAACAACGAATTGATGCTTCTCTCTCTCTCTCCCTTCCTCTCTATCTTTTTTTCTCAAATCAATATAAAAATTAAAAAGAAAGAGGAAATAAAGAAAGGGTGATTTCCCAATGACCTCAGCGACCAGGCATCTGAAAGGGGAGGAGGGTACCTGGAGAGGCTCCTTCGAGCCCCACCTGAGAAGCCCAGAAGCCCACAGAGCTGGAGGGAAGAGGGGCCCTTTCCCGCCAAAAGAAGGGACAGAGCAAAGGCTCCAGCGTGTCCTGGAAGGAAGGCCTCCTTCAGCCCTTTGGCCGCTTACCCTCCTGTACCTTCTGCAGGGTGTGACTTTGGATTGAAATCAGCCTGGAGGCCCCAAAGGAGAATGTCTCTTTTAAGAACTAATTCAGGAAATCAAATACATTCCCATGCAGGAAGAATGCCTGAACAAGATAAAGTCCAGAGATTCAAAACAGCCAGTCTAGGGTCAAAGTTGGTGGTATTCATAGCACCGAGAATAAAAGTCATCTTTAGTATTATTAGCATTATTATAAACGAGAAAAAGCCTTTAGTAAGACAGGATCCTGGGGGGTGGGAGGGCTTGCAAGTATAAAAATCAGAACAATCTAAATAGAAACAAACAACATTGATTTCCGTCACAGCTTCATTTTTCCTTAAGAGGGAAGCGCAGAGTTGGAATTGGGTGGGGAGGCCAGCAGAACCAGACCCCTGACAGTTCTCACTGCCCAGTACAACTTTCCTCTCCAGCCTCTACTACCTACAGAGTGACTGTGCTGTCTGTCCAGGTTCTTCTAATGTGACCAAGAAAGGCCACTCGCTCGGGCCTGTGGCAGCTGCTTCACGGAGGGCTGGAGCCCCACAGGAAACTACCACAGGCACCAAGGAGCCCCTGCTGGCCCTGGCCAAGGAGTTTAGTTGGTTGGATTGTTGTCCCAATGTGCTAGAGTTGCGGGTTTGATCCCCTGTCAGGGCACATACAAAAATCAACCAATGATGCATAAATAAGTGGAACAACAAATTAATGTTTCTCTCTCTCTCTCCTTTCCTCTCTCTGAAATCAACAACAACAAAAAGGAGCACCCTGCTGAAGTGGGCTCTCTCCTACCTTTGACACTGCCCAGGGGGTCCTGGCCAAAGCATATCTTTGGAGCCAGGTCCCAAATTAACTAGACTGGACCAGAATCTTTCAGCCATATCCACTCAGCACAGATAAACTATCAACTTGAAGGCCTCTATGTAACATAGCATTAAAATGGACACTAGAAGTCCAAATCTCCACCGTTTCATGGTTTCTGTTGTTTTTTTTTTTTTTGTATTGTTATGAGTTACAGGAGGTTTCTGCTAAGGCAGAGTCCTAGAGGCCCTTGGAAGTATAAACATGAGAACCACCTGTAAAGAAGCACGAGGGATTTTCATTGCAGCATCCTTGTTTGTAGGGACACAGGCACAAAAAAGTAGAGGAGCTTTCCAGCTCTTCATACCAGTAATCCTCAAACACTTTTGGCCATGTTTGTTTTTTGCTGTTGTTTTTCTCCTAGTGGTGCCCATCTGAAGCTCAGCTTTAGAGATGGAGAAGGCAGATGTGGACTGACCTGGTGGCATTTGTGTGGGTGGAAGAATACAAGGTGACAGATTGCCTGAGGGGACCAGGACCTGTGATCTGCACCATAGAAATCATAAATTAAAGCAAAAAATTCTGGAAGAGATGAAAGATGAACACATGAGATTAGACAAATTTATCTGATTAGCTAGAAGCATGGTTTCCCAGAAAATTAAAGACTCCAGAACAAACTTATCATTGACATTTTTGTAAGTACTTGTCCATATTCTTTCTCAGAAATTCCCAAAGTCATTTCATTCTTTTGGAATCAGAAAAGCTTTCCTTCCTGGAGGACAAGTGCCACGTATCTTTTTTGGAAGTTGTCACAAGAGTAATTTGTGAGGTTTAATGGGCACCATTAAGGAAGCTGCTTTGATCAGTTTATGGCAGGAAAAGAACATTCAGATTGTATTAATATTGAAACTTGCCCTAGTTTATATTCTTCCAATTCTATGTAGTAACAAGATAGGATGTTAATTAACATTTTCCCTCAACTCCCTGAAGGGTTTGAAGATTATGCTCTTACTTTCCTGCCCTCAAGAAAGGGGACGCTAGTTTTTTAGAAAGAGAGAAAATTCTATCAGAAGAGCCCAGGACATTAGAAGCTGATCCCCAGGAAGCTGGCCAAGAAGAAGGGCCCCATTGTCCAAGAGGGCAGGTTCTTGGCCACAGGGAAGCACTGAGGGGCAGTTTCTTCACATCCTCTTATATTTTTACTTATTAATTTCTGTTTTCTCATTTGCCAGTCTTGATCACCCTGTATCTTTTAGCATTGGGCTGACTACCTGACACATAATAAATAGTTTTTGCATGAAGTTAATCCTTACACCACCCTGAGAGGTAGGTAAGGTATAATTCCTTTTGTTAATGGATGAGAAAATGCCAGGGAAGCTTACAAAATTGTCTCATATGACAGTTGGCAAATGGTGGCAGCCAACTGACTCCAGATAAGACCATCGTTCTGCTCCTAATCTTAGGAGAGTTTGGGCAAGGAGTTACCATGGAAATTGTTTTCATCAAGACGGGCAGTTACCTAACTGTCCCATCAATGGGCTCTTGAACGATTGCTTTACTAAGGGTGGCAGCATTTGACACTCTTGGCCTCCCTTGCCATCTGTGATGTCCCTTGCTATGCCAGTGTCCTTGCTCTCTCTAGCTCTTCCTTCTTAGAAATCCTTGGGGGAGCCTCTTACTGTCTCCGCACCAGATGCAGATGGTACATGGGTGTCTGCAACCCTTTTGCTTGTCTGTCCACACACTGTTGCACTGGGTGTCCTACTCTCCCATTCACGGGGTCACCCCCAGGGGCACGTGAGCTGCCAGTCCATAGGCAGAGTGCAGATTGCCCTCTTCAATTCGAGGCCTTGTGGGAAACTGCATCCCACACATTTCAACTCTGACTCCCAATCGGTTTCTGGAATTCTGGCCCCAAACCCTTACCATTTCCTGCTCCATCTCCTCTCGGTTCCGACTCTTGCACTGGTAGGTGCTTCAGCCTCCAAACCAAGCCTCAAGCCCCCCCACCCTCGCATGCCCTCCGCCTCCAATGCCACCCTCCAGTCCAGGTCACCATCAGGCCCCACCTGGCCACCATCCCAAGTTCGTACCTCTTCCCTAATTCTACTCCTTCCTCCTTCCAATCTATTTTTTTTTTCCAATTCAGTGAGAGGAAGGGAGGCAGAGACAGACTCCTGCATGCACCCAGAGTCATCTTTTAAGAAACTTTAAGGGTAATGTTCACATAAAAACTGACAAGTCATACAGATGCAGCTTGACAAAATCTCACAAAATGGGGGCACCTGAGGGACCAGTACTTAGATCAAGAAACAGGGCGTTCCTAGCTTCCCAGGAGTCCCCTGGTGCCCTTCTCAGAGTAGCGACTCTCCTGAATTCTAGCCGCACAGGTTAGTCTGCCTGTTTGCTACTTTAGAGCAGGGGTCCCCAAACTGCGGCCCCGAGGGCCGCATGCGGCCCTCTGAGGCCATTTATCTGCCCCACTGCACTTCTGGAAGGGGCACCTCTTTCATTGGTGGTCAGTGAGAGGAGCACAGGATGCATCCACACCCATAGTTCCCATTGAAATACTGGTCAGTTTGTTTATTTAAATTTACTTGTTCTTTATTTTAAATATTGTATTTGTTCCCGATTTGTTTTTTTACTTTAAGATATTTGTAGTGTGCATAGGAATTTGTTTATAGTTTTTTTTATAGTCTGGCCCTCCAACAGTCTGAGGGACAGTGAACTGGCCCTCTGTGTAAAAAGTTTGGGGACCCCTGCTTTAGAGAAATATAATCGTATAGCATGGTAAATGTGATCTCTTGAAAATGGAGACCAGAGCCTGTCATGACCCTGCAAAACATCCTCCAGTGAATTCCCACCACCTCAGATGAAAGTCAAGCAGAGCCCCTGACCTCCAGTCCCATCCTGCTCTGGCCCCATCCACGCTGGCTCTCACTGAGCTCCCTACCACAATGGCCTCCTCTCAGGAACTCCGCTACCTACATCCATCTGTGGTAAGAAGCAGGTGGAGTCTGTA
The DNA here is from genome assembly GCA_037038555.1 of Rhynchonycteris naso. Classification (NCBI taxonomy): domain Eukaryota; kingdom Metazoa; phylum Chordata; class Mammalia; order Chiroptera; family Emballonuridae; genus Rhynchonycteris; species Rhynchonycteris naso. The sequence continues at coordinate 41,812,405 of CM073004.1, read as the reverse complement.
GCTGAGTGGAAACCCCATGGCCGTGTGAGATGGTGTGTGGCCTCAGAGCCACCTGAGGCCCTTCACTCCCGCCTCCTCCACTGGTTAGTTTCCATTCACCTCTCTCTCTCAGGGTAGAGAAAAGTCTCCCCTGTGACACATCCTCTATTGTTCCTTCAGGGCACCGAGCCCAGACTGCACTACAGCCTGCCTAGTGCGGCAATCTGGGTGCCCAGCGTACACCTGTCTGGTCAGCGAGCGGGTGGGGAAGGGAAATGACCACAGAAGTACGGCTCGTGCTTTATGAGGAAGAGGCAGCCTGCTGGGAAAATATTTGATGATGAAAAAAATCAGTGGGAAAGAATAAATTTCAGTGAATGACACCAGCCGTTACTGAGGCACCCATAAGTAAGCAGATACAAAATGATCAAAGGGGACTCTAAAGTCCTGGTAGGAATAGGTCATTGTTCCCCTTCTGTATCCATTCATTGTCCCCCGCCCCAAGTTTTGTGGGCTACAAATACTTAGTGAACCCGTGCAAAGTCTTTTCACTTTCATCAGCAGGCCCAGGGCCAGCTTCATATCAAAGCTCCAAAATACCTCCATTTGGAGAAACGAAAGCCTGGACGCATTTCGGTTCATGGTCTTGCCTAGTTCTTTAGCAGAGGAGGGACTGGAGGCTCACGCTGAGTGGCCGAGGGTGTCTGGGGATTCGCCAGGGGCCGCAGGTGAGGAGACTGAAGAGGGAATTAGTGGGTGTCTGGCAGGGCGGGGCAGGGCCAGGAAACAGGCCTTGCCCAGGGAAAGCCCTGGCCCAGCGCCCGGACCTACCCACTGTCAGCTTGGCCTCAGCAGCGGTAGACCATCCCGCAGTCCCCCTTACAGGCTGCTAATAAACCACAGCCTGATCAAACCGCAGTGCAGCAGAGAACAAAGCTGCAAGAACCTAAGAGAGAGTTGAAAGCAGCAGGCGATGCTTCAGGAGGGTGAGCGCAGGTTGCTCACCAAGAGGCCAAGGCCGTGTATGCACTCCTGTCAACCCCAACCCTGCCAGGAGGCGGGGCCTGCTCACTGCCGCATTGTCTGCTCCCACAGCTCTGAAGTCCCGGCTCCTCCTGAGGCTACTGCATTTTGGAATTGCACCACGGTCAACAGACAGCCTAGCTCAGCCCACAGACCCTTCCTTGTCCCTGGTTCCTGAGCGTATGCAGAGGCAGGGAATCCCTCTAACACTCCTTTTCCTGCATGGGAACATCCTCACCCCCAGTTATAATCACCTTCACATTCCCCTCCCTGCCCTGCGGAAGGATCCAGGTACCTCACCACACACTGTTCGCACAGGTGCCGGCTCCCTCCCAAGACCCTGCCGCTCCAAAAGCAATGGCAGTGCCCCAAAGACTCAGTCCCATGTAGAGCACACCCTTGGCAGCCAGGATAAGATCTTTGGAGGTGGGGGAACCCAGCCTGCAATGGGGCAGATTGCTCTACATAGGGGCACACTTCTGTGGTCATTCCCTCTTGGTTTTTCTGGTGGCAGGTGCAAGGATGTCACAGGGAAATGGCTCTTTTTCCTACATTCAAATCTCTCTCTCATCAGATACCTTAGAATAAAATGTTCTCTTTAACCTCTACCCATGAGCACAATTCCAGATTCCAAGACTTGATCTTCTGCAGATTGTAGGGGGGGCATGTAACCTGATTATCTCTGTTGCCCCACTGACCAATGACAGTCAAAATCCCAAGGATGACAGACCCAAAGATTGCACTACTTTCAAATGACTCTGGGAAGGGAAGCCAAGATATCTGTCCCCACCAGGTCCCGTGGAGCTCTGCTTCACCTCCCACAAAGCCCTCTCCCCTGCAGCCTTGCAGGTGGTCCCCCAGCACTCTGTTAAGGTCCTCATGACTGGCCTCACATCTCTTTCCATCCTGCTCCACTTGGTCTAGAATGCAGAGCAAAAGGCTGAGAATGTTCTCTGCCACCTACACTGTCCCCACCCTTCATGTTGGACATCATGGGTTCAAATGTGTTTATCCAAAAAATATAAGCTGAAGCCCTAACCCCTGGAACCTGTGAATGTGACCTTGTTTGGAAACAGTCTTTGCAGATGTAGTCAAGCTAAGGTGAGGTCACACTGGAACAGGGTGGGCTAGTCCAGGGTTGGTGTCTTTATAAGAAGAGGAAGTTTGGATGCAGAGAAACACAGGACAAGGGCGGCAGAGAATGGAATGAGGTGTCGACAAGCCGAGAAACACCAAGGATTTCTGGCAATCACTAGAAGCACAGGGGACATGCTCTGTGATCTGCGGGGCCCCGTCCCCTCAGTTCAGTGACATAATCCTGTCCCTCTGGCCCAGACGTCTTCAGCTGATCCTACTAGAAACCTTTCACCTTTCCGGGGTCACCACATTTCTCCCTCCAGCTCCAGGGAGAGCCCAGGTGCCTGGGGAAGCAGATTGTTTTATTTTTCATTGTTCAAGTCTCCAAAGGCCCCAGCTATTTCCTTCATTTCATTCCTCTATTACTCATTTATTGTTCACTGTGGACAAACAGCATGACAGCCAAGGTCTTCTGTGCTGGGCACCTACTTCCTGTTCCCATGCCAATTTGTCTTGCCTTTGGGCTCCACTCCCCTTCAGGTGTCTCCTTTTTCTCACTCCCAAGCTCTTTGCCTTCTAGTCTCAGCTGGAGGGCCCCAACCACTCATGTTCCACGAGAATTCTCCCCCAATGCAGACCTCTCCTCTGTGTGAGCCAAATAGTTCCAGGAAGACCAACCATATGAAATGGAGTGGGTCTTCCTTCTCTCCATAAGCTGAAATTGTTTCCCTTCCCAATTTTTCTTTTTTTTTAGCAAGAGAGGAAGGGAAAGAGATGAGAAGCGTCAACTCATAATTGTGGCACCTTAGTTGTTCATTGATTATTTCCTTCTCGTATGTGACTTGACTGGGAGGTTCCAGCTGAGCCAGTGACTGCTTGCTCAAGCCAGCAATCGTGGGCTTAAGTCAGCGACCATGGGGTCATGTCTATGATTCCATGCTCAAGCCAATGACCCCATGCTCAAGTTGGTGAGCCCTCACTCAAGCCAGCAACTTTGGGGTTTCAAATCTGGGTCCTCAGCATCCCAGGCCAATGCTCTATCCAGTGTACCAGAACCTGGTCAAGCTATTGGGCAGAATTCTTTGCCTTCTTGGCTTATGGCAAATTCTCACCAGTATCAGAGTCTGTCTGCGGGTATTTCTCCACAGGCCAAAGACTATCTACTCACAAATTTTCTAGACTTTATAAAGGACAAGGCTCTAGTGCAGAGGTCTCCAAACTATGGCTCGTGGGTGAAATTGAGGCCACCTGAGGCCATTTATCCAGCCCCCACCGCACTTCCAGAAGGGGCACCTCTTTCATTGGCAGTCAGTGTATGGAGTACTGTATGTGGCGGCCCTCCAACGGTCTGAGGGACAGTGAACTGGCCCCCTGTGTAAAAAGCTTGGGGACCCCTGCTCTAGTGATTTGCTTTTCTAGACTTTTCCAGGTTCACTCTAAACCTATGCCTGCCAGCATACATACCTGTAAGAGGTCTACTTACTTTGCAAGGCTGCAGCAGCCTAGTCACACTGAACTTGGGTCTGTTCCTTGAACGCATACCTCTTCATCCTGGTTCTGACTCCCTGTGTATGCTGCCTTCTGCCTAGCGCACTCTCCTGCCCCCTCCCTTGGCCTACCTCTGACCCCTCTTGTCCAGCTCTGTTTGAACATCACTTCTTCAAGATAGTGTCCCGGTCCCTTGACCAGGCCACTCCGTTGTCCACACACTCCCACAGGAACCTGTTGGCCTTTTTCCGTAATATCACCATGCTGTGATTCCAGGGCTATCATGGTTAGAAGAGGATCCACTCTCAAAGCCCTCATTTAGTTCAAAACATACACAACTCAAGACTTCTTCTTCCCTGGATGCCATGTCTCCCTGTGACGGCTAAAATGACAGCCCTGTCAAGGGTCAGACACAACTTATAATTCCCTTGGCTGGCCAACTTTGACAGAACTTACTAGGGGCCGTGTGTGTGTGTGTGTGTGTGTGTGTGTGTGTGTGTGTGAAGGGTGAATTATTGTTAATTTTGTCCAAAAGGAACATTTGAAATAACGTGATAAGCAAATATTTATTAAATATCATTTATGGGCCAAGCACATTCTAGGGGAGGCCAAGGGCCAAACAGGGCTAGACCCCTCTGGGGGCAGTGTGACTATAGATGAGGTATATGCACACAATAGTAGCAACTATTCTCAAGGCAACATGGCAGATGCCGGAGGAGCAGTCCCAGTGATGTGCAGGAGGCACTAAGAAAATGGGAGGGTGAAGAAGAGGGCCCTGGAGAAAGTGAGGCTGGAGCTAGGTGTTTGAGGACAAGGAGACTGTCAGAAAGTATAGAGGGAAGAAGGGGTCATTCTAGGCCTGGGAGACAAGAGGAGGAGTGGAAAAACACAAGCATGATTAGGGCTCAAAAATTGGTCTGGGTCATCTGAGTGAGTTCTGGCTAAAGTGAGTGGAGGAAACCGCGTTGGGAAAGAGACGTGGTGCCCAGAAGGGGTCACAGAACATTCTATCTATTCATCACTGAAGATCTCTGAGCAGTGATAATGCACATCCAACATTTTCTTAGAAAGCATCATCTGTAACAGGGTGAGAGACAGAGGAGAGAAAAGACAGATTAGAGGCAGGGAGTTCCATGAAAGTTCCTGGAACAAGGTAGAGGAGCCCCTGGCCAGGGGTGGCAGTGAACCAGAGAGCATCGGCTGGAGAGGAAGGCGCTCTGGAGAAGGCAATGATGTGATGACTAAGACGTGGTGGAGATGGTGAGCAAGCATCTGAAGCCCAAGGGAGGGGAAGCAAGGATCTCTACACACAGTGGGGGGCAGGGTAAGCTGGTGGGAAGCAAAATTAGACTATGGCCTGGGGAAGACCCCAGTGAGTACCCAGGGAGCCATCTCTGGGTTTCAGATTAACCAGCAGGTGCCTCTAGGAAAAGAGAGCCTTGTTTCTGACAGCTACTCAACCGCTTGGCTAGGAAGAAAGGATGGCACGGAATCCGAGGAGCAACCCTCAGATTAAAATAGTGACTCAGAAGCTGTGTTTGGGGCCTGGAAATAAATCTCCTTTGGGTTTCATGCAATGTTGGCACTCCTTGAGCAAGATGCGTCTCTGGGACATCTTGTCACTTTATCTCTGTTCCCTTTTGCTCCTGTTCCCTGAGGCCAGAACCTCCTGCTGTCTTAACTTCATGTAAGTCACTCTGTTGAAGGTGTGCCTGAAATGTACCCCAGGAATACTCCAACAGAATCTCACTTGCTAAATTTGCAGAAGAATCAAGAGGACAAACTACTTTGACAAGGCTCTCTGAGTCCCATGCTGACTTGAAAGATGAAGGATCGGAGGCTGTTTGATTTCTATCAACATACCTGATTCGGTCCATGTAGAGTCCTCTGTCTAGTCTTCAGATGGGTATGAGTTTGCCTGTGGACCCCACCCTGCCCTTCACCCAGGGTGAGCATCAGTGAACGCTGCATCAGGATGCAGGTGGTCAGGCCACAAGGCTTGATCTTCTCTGGTCATCCCCCACCAGCCTCTATTCCAGCTCTACTCTTTCCATCATTTCAGCTTATAGCAGGACTTTCTGGACAAAGAGCTGTGCCTTCTGTAGCCTCATGACTTTGACTTTCCTTCCTATGTGCCTCCTAAGGTGGTCCCTCTCCCCTCCCCTCTGTCTGCCTTCCTTTCCCTCCACTCCTCAGATGGGCAAGGAGGTGGCGAGGAGGTGCGTTTGCAGGGCCCGGACAGGGAAAGGTAAAGAAACCTAGCAGGCTCCAGTCTTCAGGCAGAAAGAAGAGGGAGGGCTTCAGCAGGGAATATCCACAGAAAATGCCCAAAGCCTTTCTTGGAAACAGTTTCTCAAGTCCCAGACAGGCGTGACAGAGGAAAGGGAACTGAGGGGTCAAGGCAGGAGGACAAGCAAGGCATGTTAGCCCCCTTCCCACCAGAAAGCCACGTTTAGATAAAAGCAACTGGGACATCCTTCCCTGGTACCCACACCCTCTGGCACTCCCTACAGTGGAGGACCCCAGGGAGTGACAAGGGGAATGGGCCACAGTGATTTCCACCATTGCTGGGAGGGGTCATTCAGGGTGGCAAGGTCTCGCACCATGGAATGTCCAGTCTAGACAAAGGAAATGAGGGCAAGCCTGGGAACAAGGGGGCGGGGGAAAGCAAGACATTCTCAAGTGCCCTGCTTACCCACAGTATTTAACTTTAAGCTATAAATAACAGTAGTAAGAACACCCCTGGCCTCCACTCTGAGCACATTTGCCATCACCAAACTACCTGAGGAAAAAAGCGACTGACATGGAACTCACCCTAGCCCAGCAAGCCTGTGTGCCCAGAGAAGCCCCAGGGATTCCCTGAATTCCAACATGTGGTCCTCCAAGCTCCTCCTGGCCCAGAAGGTTCTGCTCTCTGTATCCTCTCCATCTTCCTTTCTCCTGGCCCAGAGCCAAATCTCAGCACCTGAGGATCATAGCCCTGGGCTTGGCCCCAAGCCATACAAAGCAGGAAGCTCTGGAAGGCTTTCATTGGCCACTCTAGGAGGTTCCCCAAAGTCCCTCCATCAAGTACAGCTCCACATGGGTGACTCCCATCCCCTGGGAACCATTTCCATTTAATATGATTCCTTTCCAACTCTAATGAATGTCTTGGGAACACGGATATCCGCTGCCTCAATGGCCTCTGTATGTGAATCTGCACCCCACTATATGCCTTGCATCAGAGAAGGGGTTCTCAAACTTCCGGGTGCATCAGAATTACCTAGAGGGCTTGTTGAAACAGCATGCTGGGCCCTGCCTACAGTTGGGTTTGTGATGCTGCCCAAGAATCTGCATCTCTAACAAGCTCTCTTAGGAGACTGATGCTGCTGGCACAGCAAGCACACTTTGGGAACCACACCTTACTTAGAAGGTTCTCCCAAACTCTCACCTGATCCTTCCTTCCAGACATCTCTTTCCTGGAGACAAGGCCCAACCTTTACCCCAAGGGAATGGGGTAAAACTGAGACAACCAATGCTCTCCTTGGACCATTCTGGGCACAGGGTCTCCTTCCTCAGTCAGGGTCTGGCTGCACTGTTGAGGTCGCCTGGGAGCCCCCCACTACTAGCCCAGGCTGAGCACTTGCATCTGCCTCCCCCCTCCTTTGAACACTTCATGCTGCCTCACCTAGAGCTCGTGAAAGCAAGGGGGAGGGAATGTGGATTCATCATTCACTGCCTGGCTGATTTGGCTGGGGTTTCTACCTGCAGGGTTCTGGACTCCTGAATGAAATCATCAAGTATTAGCTAAACAAATACTTATGGCCTACCAGCTGCAGCCCTGCAGACATGAGAGTGGCAGACATGAGCTCACTAATCTTTCCAATGCCATTGTCAATTCATGTCTGCAGCCCACGGGCCTGTGATCTCAGTCAGCAGGTCACAGAACGAACACAGGAGAGCAACCCAAGCCAGGAGCACCTGGACACTGGTGCTGTGCTGGGCATCCCAGCCATGTCAAGGAGGGAAGTAGACCTTGATCGGGGGATTTTCAAACTCTGGAATGGATCGGATGGAATGCCCTATTTCAGGCCTCCTCTAAACACACTTTCCTTCCATCAGTGACTTCAGCAAAGCCCTTCTCATCCCTGTACCCCTCCTTTAGGGGTCACCTATTAATTACCCAGTGGTGCTCACCTTTCTTGGAGCTCTCCAACCGCTGCTGCCCCATTGTGTCCCACAGTTGTCCTGAATGGCACTGCCCACTGACCCTGGGACAGTGCTTTTGATGTATAATAAGTAAAGGATTTCAAATTGGGAAATTCTCTTACCTGTTATTTAACCATTCATTGCATCTTATTTGCGATTTAACTATGTAATGAATTTTTATTTTCTATATCAACATGTTCCCATTTCTAGTATTCTCATGTGTTTCTTCAAATCTGACTATTCCTTTTTCATAGTATTTGCTTTTTCCTGGTATTTTCTATTTCTTCCTGTACCTCTTTGAACATTTTAATGTATTTTTATAGTCTCTTTCAGAATGTTCCATTATCTCAAAATAATGCGGTGCTATTCTTCCTCATTGACGTATCCGCTGCCTATTGCTTATGGTGGACCGTTAAACTTGTGTCACTTTTGGTTATAAGCTCCCCTTCCACGGGCACTGTCTTCCCATGGGAATTCCCGTTAGTCTGGATTGTGGAAGTATCCCTTCAGAGCGGTTTTACTCTTGTGTTTACCAGATGGCAAAGGGTTATCACCAACCTGGAAGTAATGTTTTATGCTAATTCATTTTCTTAGAGATTCCCATACCATGCACATAGTACACATTCCGTTTCCAATGCCACATGGCACAAACTTGGGGTTTGGATTTCTCAAAGGAATTATTTCTTTCTACATTAGAGATAATGTAGAAAGGCTCCCCTTAGAAGCCTCTTTGCTGTCCCTAAGGTGGTGGCAGAGTTTTATTAGTTCTCTTCTCACCAAGGGGCCCAGATTTATGCATGAGTCTGAGCATCAACTTCCCATGTCATCTCTGGTACCTGTGTGACTACTGACACCCAATCTCCATTATGAGTTTTTTTAGGGCTTCCTTATTGGTCCATTCACACCACACACATTTCCTCCCTTCAACCCCTGCTGCAGGGTGGGCTGGCACACTCATTGTCTTGGTGTTAAACTCATTCTTCATTTCTTGCATCCAAATATTTCACTTCCTTTCTCTCAAGCTCAGTCTGTATTTAAATATTTGTTGGTGGTCTAGTTTATGCAGCATCCTTAGGTATTTGTGCTAAGAGGGTCTTATATTATGTAAACCTGTCACATTGATGGAAATCATAATTCATTATAGTTTTCTATGATCTATCTTATCCCAACTGACCAGACCCTTTGGAAGATAGAGACCTAGTCTGATTCATGATGTGTTTTCCGTGCAGAGGTTGTATATCAAAGCATGAAAGTGATTTGCTCGAATTCAGAGGTGATGGCCCCATATGTATTAAGCAGAATCCAATTCTGTCTCTACCCTCTTCTCCCTCATAAAACCCAGTTCTTTGCCCTCTTATTTGACACTTTTGTCATTTCGTATTTATTTGCACATCTTCCCACCATTTATATCTCTCAGGAGGGCAGAGCCCAGTCTGTTTTGTTCATTATTGTACCTCCAATGGTTGATGGTAGGTGATCAATAATTACACCTCACACAAATAAATGAATGAATGAGTGTGTCTTCTACAGACATTATGACACCATTTCTGGCTTTGGAGTTCTGACACCTCTGCTGTTTACAACACTGGCAGAGTACTGCCTTGCAAACAGAGGGTGGTCGTTCAAAGCTCACCAAATGACTGGGCGAAACCCCACTCAGGGATGTCCCCACATCCTCCCAGGTGCAAAACTCCAGACTCAGGACCAGACCCCAGGCAGTACTTAGCAGATCTTGTCCCAGCCTCTGTCCTCACTGCCTCCCTATCAGGCCCACTCTTCTTACAAGACACAAAGCCAATCAGATCACTCACTTTCCTGAGACGTTTGACCAGCCCTTTGGGCTAGATTCCCAAGCTCTGAGCCAGCCCCTGGGAGTGGACACTAGAAAAGCAGAGAGGGCTCCCTGGACTCAAACACCTCTCACTCTTCCCAGAAAAGAAAATGTTTCATAGTGTTACCTCTCTTTAAGAGTTAGAGTACTGTTATCTGACTTTCCCTCCACCACTAGGGAACCGTAAGACTCAAATGTGACTATATATATAAATGCAATGGGAACTATGATGGGCGCTGCAGAAATGGTCCTTCCAGACAACCCCATCCACCTGGCTGCCATCCTGGCCACACCCCTGGGCCACCCTCAGGGACCTGGAGACCAGCCACCTCCCATGGGACAATGTACACCTCACAGCACCAGAGATAAAATTCAGTCAGATAGCATTTCCAGAAGGATCTAATCTTGTCAACTTATTATTTCACTAAATTTGGCACATGATGTGCGTCCCCATGCATTTGTATTCATAACTATATATATCCACATGTCTCCATATATTTTACCATACATGTGTCCTAATAAAATGTATCCATCTTTGTGATGATAGCTCAGAAAATCCTAATTGCTGCTGAACATCTATTGGAGTGGAGGTTGGGAATTCTGAATATATATAAATTTAAGGCAATCAAAACAGGCTTGATTAAATGCCTGTTTCCACCCCTTGTTAATTTTACACATGTATATGTTAAATTTCCATGTTGATTCAGCAGGCACAAGCTTTCCTGGGACACTGAATATGAAAAAGGAGGTTTGCTCAGCGAGGCCAGAAGGCCAGCCTCCAGACAGCAAGGGCAATTTGCTAATGAGATAGGCAATGACAAGGCCCCACAGGCTTGTTTCACAAGGGCCAGGGCTGAAGGTAGCCCAATAGACAAACCCGGGCCAGATGGCTAGGTTGGTTAGAGTGTTGTCCCAATACGCAACAGTTAAGCACAAACAGGAACAGATCAATGTTTCTCTCTCTCTCTCTCCCCTCTTCTCTCACTAAGATCAACAAGTAAATTTTTTTAAAGAGACCAGTTTTATATTGCTTTGGCCCCGCCATTCTGGGGTGGGTGGGTGCAGTGCTGGGGTCCAGAGGTACGTTCTCACTAGCTTTAGGCCAGGTGTCCTCTGTAAAGGTCTCTGTTGGGCCTTCAAGTGATAAAGTCAGGGCATGTGGTTCCCAATAAGCCCCTTTACTTCTTCCAGAGAGACATCATCTAGCTGGAAGGTGGACTCAATGACCTAGGGTTCTTCCAGGCTTGGCATAGACGATCGATGAAAGCTCCCAAAGTCAGGGAAAAGCAAGACTGGGGGGTGTGAACAGAGAAAGATAAGTGAGGAGGAAGAGTGTGAGAGACAGGTAGGAACAGTCCTTGGAATTAGCAGGGCTTGATGGGTAGGGGTCCCTATCATGAGAAGGTCTCTCTCTGCTGGTTCTAGGAAGCCCTGAGCCCACCGACCCCACAAAGTCTGAGGTCGCCTTGCAGTGACAAGAACAGCAAAGAAAGCTTGGTGCTTTGGGAAAACAGGAGTCCAGGGCCATGCATGCCCCTCAGCAACCCACCTTCAGAGTCTGGTTCAGCTTCCAGCGGAGGTGACTTTTCAACCCTGCTAGCAGCTCCTCAGTTAGAGGGGTTTGGGGAAGAGGGGGACTGCTTTCTACTAGAAAGAGTGAGAAGAATGACCTGAGGAGGGGGGTTCTGGGGGATTCCCATGGAAGAGCAGGGGCGGATTTCAGCTCAGCATAGGAAAGCCTTGCTAATAGCCTGCGGTGCTACCAGTTGCTGGGCCTGCCTTGGGATGTGGCAAGCTCCCCATCACAGGGGCTATGCAAGCAGAGGTGAGGACATCATCCAAAAGGGTATCCTGTCTCTTTGAGCAGATGAACTTTCAAGTCATTTTCAACTCTGAAATGCAATAATTCTATAAACCAGGAAGCACCATCTTTCTATAGCTCGGTTTTATCATCATTTGCATAGATTCTATATAATGGATAGTTTAAAATGCCATAAAAATCATGACAAACAATGAAGGCAGGGCTGGGTGGGAGGACCTGCCCGCATAAATGGGAGGAAGAGGGGGCCATGCTGTTCTGCTTGCTCACTTCTCTCTGGAAACCTCCAGCTTCTTCCTGCCATGGATCCTGGAGGTTTATTCCCACTGCTGGGCACCCTCCTGACCCTCCATCAGTGCCTTCTCTGCCTCACAGTCAGAGGGCGGAAGTCCATTCTTGTAATATGTCATAGCAAAGGAGGCAGTGGGGTGACCCACTCGTCCCAAACTGCCCAGAACTTTCCCAGTTTTAAAACTATAAGTCCCGTGTCCCAGGAACTCCTCAGTCATGGGCAAATGGAGGCAGTTGGTCACACAGGAAAGCAGGGGACTTAGAAGCAATTGTTTCCTGGAAGCCTGGGAGCCTCTCGGGGAGCCAAATGGCAACAGTGACACCAGGTGAAGAGCCTCACACAGAAAGCACTCAAAAAAGGCGCTCACATGTGAGAGGGAGGCGCAGGTCCACGCCACGCTCAGCTCCTGGACACTTCTCCCCAGGCCCTGTGACTCAGAGGCAAAGCAGAGAAATTTCGAAAGGGCCTGAGGCACCAGGTAGGATTTACTGGTAAGATGGATTGAGAAAGTGGTCAGTTGAATCTAGTCTTGCAATCTCTTTGGCGGCACAAATGTGACTCTAGAAGCCTGCTGCCCTCCCTCCTGCTCCCTCCTGCCACTACCCCCTTCCCCAAGCCCGTAGAGGCACTGTGCACCCTAGAGCGACCCTGTCCCAGGGTGTCCCACGCAGGGCTCAGCCCAGGAATTGTCTGACACCCACACCCCACATCTGTCCCACTTAAACTGCTCGGTACCCGCTCCCTCTGCGCCGCACACGTGGCTGGGAGAACTAACCGGATAAACTAGTTCCACCTTAAAGTACACCTGTGCTGTTTCCCAGACTTGGGGTACCCCGCTGGGGAGCCACTGCTGGGAGACACGAGCTACACGTGCAGAGCCCTCTGTTACTCCAATATTTGAGGGAAAAGACAACATACTACTTGGAAGTACATAGATATTGTGGAAAAAAACCATAATATTCACTTGGTTTTAAGACAAAAACATAAAATACCACAGAAATGTAACATTCATGGTTAGTTAAGCCGCATCTCCAGACACCTCCCTTCATCCCCTTGGCCTAGCCCTATGTGGAAACTGGCTCACCCCCTCCTCAAAGTCAGGGCATCATGTGGGGCACTCTGACAACACTGGCTTACTACAGCCCTCCCTGATGACATCTGCGTTTCCACCAAGGCTGTGTGCTCCAGGCCACGCCTCCCAAGGGTGTGGGATGGAGTGCTGTTCAGAACATAAACAGGTATGACTGATGCTTGGGTAATCAAAAGGATACTTGTCATCAGAACTCCGGGTTCCTACAGGACTCAGGTGCACATTAAATCTCTAAGCAAGGGTTAGTTTGCCCACATTTCTAGAGGCAGGGACTGCCCTGTGGGGCTCAGTGCCAATGCTGAATGTCCCAAAGGTCACAAGTCTTGGGGCTGGTGCCCCCTCCGCTGTGTCAGAGCCTCCAGCATTTCCCTCTGGGCATCCTTAACATTTCCATTCAATAGGGTGAAGACAGCTCAGCTTAGAAAGAGGGCTGCCCACTAGATAGTATCGACCATCCTTCAACCCTGCAGTACCCTGCCGTGGAGTCTGATATGCCCTGCCTTGGTTTCATTCCCCATCCCTGATCAAATTTAATCCATCCCAAACAGTAAGACACACCCAGGGAATCAAGGTCCTTAAACCAAGAGTAAGAGCTGGGACTTGATTAAAGACAATAGGCCAGCCAGCACCTTCTATTTGTGCCAGGTTTCAGAGCAGGCAGGGCTCCCAGCTAAGCCCAAACCCAACTGGCCCTGCCCCTAGTCTCATCTCAATCAGCAGTGGAACAGCAAAGAGATGAGAATCTGAGACCTTAAAAGGACATCAGAGGCCATTGAGCTCAGGCCCAGATATTCACGGAGGAGAGATTACAGAACTGAGAGGCATTCTGTGGCCATGGAAAGAAGAGATCTGGGAGTGAAAAGACCCCAGGTGGGAATTCCTGTTTTACCATAGGCAGGATATGTGGTGTTGGATGAGTGTCGACTTCCTCAGGTGGGAAACAGAGATGTTGATACCTCCCTCACAAGGCTGTCGTATAGAACAGAAGTTTAGAAACATAGACTTAAAAATAAAGTTCAAGGGAAAAGACAATCATTCAGCAAAGGTCAGAAAAAAAGCTGGAGCATATATATATGTAAAATCCTATCCAATTACTAACGATGAGCTTTCAATCTGTCTTTAAATCTCCCTAAAAGGCAAAGTAGAAGGGAAACTAAATGGGTTATAAAATTTGGCATCTATAAGATAAACACATACCATTGCAGAATAAAAATCAAGCTTTTACCTAATTTCAAGACTTGCTGAATAGTTACAGCAATCAGGACAGTGTGGTATTGGCAGCAATGCATACGTACCTCAGTGAAACAATACAAAACCCAGAACAGACCCGCAAGTAAGGCAACTGATTCTCAACAAAGTTGCAAAGACAATTCCCTAGAGAATGGTTAGTCTTTGTGTGGACAATGACCCATTCCACAATCAGAGAAGGGGAGGGGAAGCCACGCTTCCATCCCAACATCTGGGTCTCCCAGAATGGAGAGAAAAATAATCATTGTCACAGACAAAAGAGAACCGATCAGAAAGATGAAATGAGCTACCTATGTTAGGAGACCTAAATTGTTTTTCCCTTTTGTTCTGTAAGAGTGTAGGTCACAAATTCGTCACCAGGAGAGTAAACGTAAGCTAAGAAAGGCTGAGTGACCTGTGATCCCCACCCCACCCATTCCTATTGTTCTCCCTGCCCACCCACCCCCTCCAACGGGCTAGGGTGGGACATACAGCAGGAAAAAGCAGAATAGATGTTGTCCTCAGAGTCAGAGAAATACCACCCCTGAGGAGCAGAGGGTATGTCTCAATCCGTGGGGTCAGGGTAAGAAATTCTTTGGCCCTGGGGCATTTTATTAAGACTGTTTTCCTGAGCACAAATGACAGGTTGTTGGGATAGAGCACTTTCCTCTGGAAACTGAGAGGTTAAGCACATGATTGGGCCTCAGGGCCCTCAGGAAGCCATGGACACAGGCCAGGACAAGTACCTTCCCCTCATTTTGAGGTCTCCCACTGAGGTCAGAGGTCACCAGGGCCACTTGGGCAAGATTTGTCTATCCCTTTCTTTCCACTGCTGTTCCCCAGCCCTCTACTCCCAACGGACAGGGTGTTCCCTGTGCACTGGATATACATTGATTCACTACACTGGGGCTCTGGGGGTGTCAGTGCCTGAAATTTGGGCAACGGTCACCAATCAGCCACTCCTTTTATAAGGTAACCTCAGTTTGGCCACAGAGGTTTCATTTCAAGGAGAAACAGATCTCTGTGAGGTTGCCAGGATAAGTTAGCCACAAAGACTCCCTCCTGCCTCCCCTGTCACCACCCCCACAATCGTTGAATGAACCTGTTTTTAATTTAGAGCTGTAGAGTTCTGGATGCTGATAGGCTCCCTCTGACAACAACTGGTGAGCAGGTCCTCTACTCCCTAAGAATCCTATAAACCAGAGACAATAGAACAGTGGTTCTTAACCTGGGTTCTATCGAACCCTAGGGGTTCGATGAGTCGGTCTCAGGGGTTCAGAGAAGCCTCTGCCACGGAGGCCAGAATAAAGTAATACTGTAATTTGTTGTGAGTTCATGTACTTTGTTGGTTTTGTTCTTTGAGCACGGTGATGTTCATGCACGGCTCATTTTGTGCACCAGTAAAAAAACATATACCTATGTCTTGAATTTGGAAAAAAGAATCCTATTTTATTTATCACTAAAGAAGGGTTCGGTGAATGCACATATGAAACTGGTGGGTTCGGTACCTCAAAAAAGGTTAAGAACCACTGCAATAGAAGCTGTCTCTAGACTAAGTGCCATTGTATTTACTTCTGCAGAAGGAGGTAGGAAAAACTCACTGCTAGAGTGAGAGCTGTCGGCCCTTTAGATGAGTTACTGAAGAATGAAAGGGAATGAGCCTGTTAGCAGTGGAGATCAGCCATGCTGCAGCCACCACAGAGTCCCCTGGTCACAGCTAGGATGTGTGGGTCACAGGGCCTGGAGAAAGCCCTGGCCACTGGGAACAAGTACACCCATGGTATCCCCACGTACTAACCCACAGTTGAGCAGCACTGTGTGATGGTGAGGTCAGGATGTGCAGCCCTTAGTGTCTCTATCTTTGGAGTCTTCTACTCTGTACTACGCCCCTTTTCTGCCTGTCTCCGCACACAACAGACCAGCCTCACTGAACCTAATTTTCTTCATCATTAATGGGGGAAATAATACTGTCCACTTGAGGGTGTTATAATGAGGATTAAATATGAGTAAAATATTTCCATAGTCCCTCGTACATTCAGACAGCTCTATTACTGTTAGCTACTATTACTATTATTTTAGACATTATTATTATTAACTATAGTTTCTCTTAACTATTAATTGGTGGAACACCAGATCCTAGATAACGTTTGAATGTACAATTTAAGGAACTAGCCTCAAACTGATACCAATCCCAGAGAGTCCAGCATAGTTCACAGAGCGTTTCCTATGCCTCATCCCGCAGTATCCTGATGGAGCCTCATGAGGTAAGAACTGTTCATATTACCCAGTGTTTTCATGTAAGGACTCTGAAGCCCAGGAAAGGTGAGAAAGCTTCCCTGTGTCACCCAGTCAGTAAAAGACTAGACTGGGACTTAGATCTGAGTCCCCTGGTTTCATCCCCTTACCCTAAACTAGTGGTTTTCAACCTTTTTCATCTCATGGCACAAATAAACTAATTACTAAAATTCTATGCACACCAAAAAATGTTATATTTATTGCCTATTTGACAAAAAAATAGGCATAATTTTGATTCATTCACACTGAACAGCTGTTGTATTAGCCATTGTCATTTTTTAATTCGACCATCTAAGAGTAAAGAGGTCAGTGCCCCTCATAAATAGTCAGGTATTGCATGTTTTAAAAATTCTTATGGCATAACCAGATGGAAATCACTGCCCTAAACCTTATGGTATGTGGGGCTTTGCAGGAATGTCATAAATTCAATTGGTTAATCTGTCTCAGCAACAAGGAGCCTAGAAAAAGGATGGGCTCTTGGGTTGGGTGTTCCCTGTCCCCCCTCACACATATTATAAGACAAGTGCAATCTATACTGTACAGAGAGGATACAGGGCAGCCATTCAACCTCTCATAGGGAGAAGGAAATCTCCCATCAGATAGAAAGACCCCCAGATGGCCAGTAACATCCCCTGGAAGAAAAGGCTTAAGTAAGTTTAACTAAAAAATTCCAGACTCCATATTTGCCTTGAGCTATCCAAACTTATACGTACTTTGTCTCAGGCTGATACATGAAGCCAAGTGGAAATCTCGCCAAACTCTGTTCTTAGAATTACTATGGATCAGCGGAGGCAATAATTTAGAAAACCTGGTTTTTAGAATGAAGAAAATCTCTCAACTGGTATGAGACTTTAGAGGCCAATTGGCCTGGGCCCAGGCCTCAGGCACGTGTGGCTAAATCATCAGCATGTGATAAATTGTCCTATTTTTACAGATCTTCAAAGAAACAGCTACCAAACATGCATTTATTTTAGGGACTCTGGGAGGGTCTGAGTGGATCAATTTCATTTGGGGTTGCCTTTGGTGTCAGGAATCTGTTCCGGAACAAGTCGTCCTTCCTGCCCTTCTTGGTGAAAATAGAGGAAGTTGCCCCCACCCTGGCTTCCTCCTGGGACCCTCTTTTTTCAGACCACCCAACCATTTCCTCCCAACTCCTAAGTTATAAACACCAAAATCTCCACTATTCTCTGTTGAAACTTCTCTAAGACTCTTAAATTGTGGGACCAAAACCGCACAGTGTTCTCCTTCAGGTCTGGTCAAAGGAAAGGAGATTTGAGGATTAGATTATCTTAAATTATCTCAAGATATTTGTGTCTTATTTATATCGAACCATGGCATCAATTCAGCCTTTATGTATTGTGGTGTAGAGAGAAAGCAGAAGCTGGATTGAGGATTCGGGTCTACTGCCAACAATATGAGTAAGTATACAGGTGAGGTCTACTGTGATCTCCGGGTCCTTTTCTATTGGACACCTTCATCTGGGCTCCACTTAGTTGCACCTTTGGAGGCTTTGCCTTGCCTTATCTGGTTATACAGTTGTCCAAAACAACTGCTCTGCACCATAATCCCCAATCTGACCCCAAGAAACCCTGATGTGGGCTCTGCAACCCCTAGATTCTCACCAGCATTGCTCCCTCAGGAGAGCATTCTCAGTTTCCTTGGCAGGACAAAATGGGCAGAAAAAGCCTGAACATGATTTAAGTATTCCCAGACCTCCTAGACATGTGAGGGAATAGAAAGCATTCTTGACCCCCTGGAGAAGACAGTGTCCTCGCCATGCAGCTGCCTCCTCCCCACCTTCTCTTCACCCACACTCCAGAACATGTCTAGCTGACTCGTCTGTTACTGAACAGACTGTGAGAACCCACTGCTTTCCTGGGGCCATTTCCAGACCTGGACAGCTGGCCCAAGTGCACAGAACTGAGAGCCATCCTAAGGGGGTTCTAATAGTGCAGGCAGGGAGGTAGCAGAGCTTCTATTGCTGCTGCTCTTGGGGAAGAGGAAAGCCTGGGGAAGGAGAACATCCGTTCTACCACCCACCGCAGATGAGCTGGGCTCTCTCATCTCCTCCATCTCACAGCATTCCCCTACAGGGCAGCAGGCGCCAGACCCGGACACCTCCAAGCACACCCTCTTAAAGGATGTAGCTGCCTGTAGGAAATCGAAAAAGTGACCCACGAGATGTTCTTTTTCCATCAAAGAACAGAACAACTCCCTGTGCTAGTGCCTGCACTATCTGAATAGAGTTGTCCCGATAAGCAGGTACTTGCAGTGTCCTATTTCTTACACCGATGTGGGCGTGGGAGCGCGCGGGCGCGTACACACACGCGCGGGCGCGCACAACACACGCCCAGCATGCACGCGCCTGTCCTGTCCAGGCGTCCCCTTGCCCGGCGTGCCTGGTCCCGGGGATGCTCCCCAAGCGAGGCACCGAGGGCGGAGCAGGGAGCCCCGCGCATCCGGCGCCTCCTGGGCTCCGCGGAAGGTGCACCTGGAGCAGCCCGGACCCGGGCGGTCCCGGGCTCTCCGCTCACCTTAATGTTGCTGAAGACAGAGCGGGGACAGCGGCCAGCTGGACCTGAGGAGGCGTCGCTGACCTGTCGCGTGCCGGGCTTGGGCAGAAGCCCCATAGTGGCAGGCAACCGCAAGGCGGGCCCGGGGCCGGGCGACAGCAGCGGCGCGGGGCGGCGTCCCCTCGAGCCGGGTCAGGACGGCGGCAGGGCCCGGGGCGGAAGGCCGGTGGAGCAAGGACTGGGCGTCGGGTTGGTGTGGCCCGGCGGGTAGGTGGCTTGCGCGGCGGTGGTGACCCGAGGAGGCGCGCAGAGCTGGGACTGAGCGAGAGAGTGCGCGCCCAGAAGTTTTATAAGTGGCCGCCGCCGATGATGAAACGCGTCCTCCCTCCTCCCTTTTCTCTTCTCTTGTCAAAGGCGCCGCGAGCCCCCGCCACTGCAGCCCCTTCGGACAGGTGTGACGCGGCTGCTTGCTGCGCTTGACCTCGTTCCTGGCGCGGCGTTGTGTCTCGGCTCCAGGAGCACGGCTTGGACCTGTGAGGCTTGACCGCCTCTGGAGAAGATCCCGCCTGCTGGGAGGGGGTTGGGGGTGTGGCGGGCCCAGGGGAAAGGAGGTAGTGGCTAGAAGGGGCTGGAGGCTGCAGGAGGGTGGGGTCGCGGGGCGGGGCGGGTGGGGGTGGGCACAGCGGGAACCTGCCCGCGGGAGACTGAAGGGGACCGGAGAAAGGGTCCGCAGGACTTACGGGGGCAGGAGGAGGCTGGAGAAGGACTGAGGGGTTCTGGAGAGGCCAACAGGAGCCCGGGGTGTTTGAGAGGGGCCAGGGTTTCTGGAAGAGAGGGAGCCCCTGCGCCCCTCCCGACGCACTCGGGAAGATTTACTGAGCCGCTCTCTGCATGTTTGCACTGGCCAAAAGAAAACCTGGGTTCTCAGTTCCGGTGATGGCTCTGAGACTCGCTGAGGTTCTGTTTGTGTCGAGGACTGATTTATATTTAAACTGTTCTTTGCACTGGAGAGGGGGCCAGTAACAAGGTAGAGAGGTGGGGGCCACCGCGGGCTGGACTGAACTCTCTGGACCTGAGCCAAGGTAAACTGCAGCCGCTGTCAAGCGTCAGCTCCTCTGGGCCTGGCCTGGAGCACTGCGGGGAAGATCGGGAGGAGGGTGGCTATACAAACGGACGCACCCCACTGACCTCCTTCTCAGGGCTGGAATAAAACAACCGCTTGATTTTTTCCCCCCGAGAATTTTTTCCACTAGGATTCCCAGTACAGCAGAGAGAAAGGTGAGGCTTTTCAAGAAAATAAAGTTCTATTAACAGCAGCTGCAGTAAATAATCCAGTTCCGAAGGTATTTTTCTAGCTCCCTAATTCTGACAGTGCCCTGCAGAACCAAC
This sequence comes from Rhynchonycteris naso, assembly GCA_037038555.1. Classification (NCBI taxonomy): domain Eukaryota; kingdom Metazoa; phylum Chordata; class Mammalia; order Chiroptera; family Emballonuridae; genus Rhynchonycteris; species Rhynchonycteris naso. Next base: position 41,792,194 of record CM073004.1, on the reverse strand, counting down.
TTCTGCAAGCCCACCCTACTCTCAGGAAAAGCATGAGGCCACCCTCAATACCCAGGTAGCTCTGGCTACAACAAAGGCCCCAGAATGGATGGACCCGTAGGTTTTTTATTTCTATCCAAGGCCTGATGCCTTTCTAGGTGGCCCTGGTCTGTGCTGTCCTGTGTCCTGGGTCTTCTCCTATTTCCTAACCACCATGCTGTTGTGTCCTGTGGTCCAAGGACCCTGACTGGACACAGCAGCATGCAGTGCTGAAGGAAAAGCCATTGGACAGTGGGTGGGCTCTGGTCACTTCACCCACCCCCAGAGTGCAGGGTGTCCAGAGAGGCTTTCCTGAGCCCTACACCAGCCCCAGAGCCAGAGAGGCATGAAACTCCAGGTCACTGATCTGCCCTCTTAGAGAACTTGGAACACAGGGACGACTACTACCACGGAGCACTCAAAGGGTGCTGGACACCGGCCTGTGACATCCATGGTGGACTGTGCCAGACATTCTGCTGGGCACATGTGTGATTCCTCAGAACCCCAGCGTTAGCCCAAAAGTTACAGGTGACATTGCAATCTGGATGCCACAGGCAACCGTGCTGGAAAGGTCAGTGAAAACCAGAGACTGAAAGACACACAGCTAGCTGTTAAGTGATGGGGCTGGAACCTGAACCCAGCTTTGTCTGACTCCAAAGCCCAGACTTGAGCATTATGCCCTTTGAAAAGTTGGAAGGAAGAAAGGGAGGGAAGGAGGGAGGAAGGAAAAGAGGAAGGGAGGGAGGGAGAGAGGGAGGGAGGGAGGGAGGGAGGAAGAGGGAGGGAGGAAAAGAAAAGATATCTATCCCAGTAACTTGATTTCACAAGAAGGAAAAGAAAAGGAAGGGAAGGGAAGGGGAGGGGGAGGGGAGGAGAGGGGAGGGGAGGGAAGGGAAGGAAATAGGTATGGGAAAGGAGGGGAGGGGAGGGAAGGAAATAGTATGGGAAAGGAGGGGAGGGGAGGAGAGAGGAGGGGAGGGAAGGGAAGGGAAGGAAATAGGTATGGGAAAGGAGGGGAGGGGAGGGGAGGAGAGGAAAGGAAAAAGTTATCTATGCCAGTAGCCTGGTTTCACAAGTGAAGCCAAGCAGAGAACAGAGAAGGCCAAGGTCACAGGCACATTAGGGCTGCTGTGGCTGGAGCCTCTTCCTCAAACCCTGAAGCCTTGCTAATCTGTGGTGGCACAGTGAATGAAGTGTCATCCTAGCATGCTGAGGTCCTTAGTTCAAGGTCCCAGAATTGCCCAGTCAAAGCATATCGGGGAGGCAACTATAAGTTAATGCTTCCCGCTCCTCCCCCCTTCCCTGCCTGCTCCTCCCACCACCACTGTCTTCCTCTAAAATCAATAAATACAATCTGAAAAAAAACAAAACAGAAACACCCTGAAGCCTTGCCAGGGCCCTCTGATTGAATCCCAGCCAGGGGCAGCTTCTCCACCCTCAGCTCGTCCTGCTCCATTCACCTTGCCCTCTTCCAGCTGCTGGGACCAGCATCATCTTCAAAGGAAGGGCCAATTCAGAAATGCTGGTACATGGTTATCTGCCTTCATCTCCGTTTCTTTTACTAGGTGAAGGTCAGCTAACTGTAATGGGAACCTATCCAAAGCGGCTTTAAGGAGATTTATTTCTCTCTCATAATAAAAAGCCTGCTAGTAGCTAGTCTAGGGCAGTCACAACGGAGGCCCCTGCAGGATTCCTTAGGGTGTGGCTCTCATCCCCATGGCTTCTTCACAAGATGGCTTCACTGCCTGCAGCCTCCCCTCCTAACTCCAGAACGGAGGTTCTAGATAGGAAATAGGAAAAGGCTGTGCTCACAGTAGGGTAGCCACTCTCTGGCAAGCATGCTTAGTTAATTTTCATTAAGTCTTGTTGGCCCAGACTGGGTCTCATGGCTCCCCTCTGTGAAGGAGGCTAAGAAATGTCATTAACACTGTGGCCCCAACAAAACTGGGGCTCTATTAGGGACATGGGGAGAAAGTATATTGTGTTTTCAACTTTAAATGTCTGCACCATGAGTAACCCACTTCCCTAAAAGCACCACAGGGCCTGTTTCAAAATGTTTCCCAGATCCTTGATTTCAGCAAATATTTCTTAGCACTATTGAAAAATAAACCAGAAGAACAATCCCCGACTTCAGAGACTCCATGGTGTCAGGTGGGGAGTGAGAAGACAAAGCATCAGTGTGATGTAGGAAGAGCTGTTGTGCACAACTGCTATGGTAACAGAGACAAGGGGCTCTGGTTCATCCTGGGGCAGCAGGAAGGCTTCCTGGAAGAGGTGACTCTCAAGCTGAGCCCTAAGGACTGGAAGGATTGGGAGGGATAGGGTGAAGGAAGGTAAATCCGCTCCATGGTTTCAGTCTGGCCAGGGACAGTGGGAATGAGTGCCACAAGGAGGCTGGAACACTGAGTGTCATGCTATGAAGTGTAGACCTTATCCCTGACACAATGGGGGGGGGGTGTCACTAAAGGCTTCTGGAGAAGGGGTGGCCTGGGCTGATCTACATTTCAGAGAGACCTCACTGACATGTGGGTAAGAATACAGAGGGGCAATCTGCGGAAGGAAACCCAGGAACTAAGATGAATGCCTGTTCTGCAGTCGGGAAGGAGTAAAAGGTGCTGAGATGTTGAAAGAAAAGGACATCCGGGTGTTAGCAAGGGAGGTATTAAGGATGAGTCCCAGGATCTGACTTGGGCAACTTGCACTAGTGATGCCCGCCCTGGCAGAAGGAGCCCAGCAGGAGCAGGAGCTATCAGGAGAATGCACTGAGTCTTCCTGGCTCACTTTGAGTTCAGGATGCCTGGAGTACATGAAGGCAAAGATGCCCAGCAGGCAGGTGTGTGTGTGTGGGTCTCGGGCACAGGTGGACACTGGGCTAGAGATAGGAACTCAGACATCCCCCACACAGGCAATGGGTAAGCCTTGAGAACAAACAAATTTCCCAACGAGAATGTGTTGATGAGAAGTAGATCCTGGACCAACCACAGCAACATCCAGGGGTGGCCCAGGGGCTGGAGCCAGCCAAGGAGATAGAGGGGAGAGGCCACTGTGGAGGGAAGTACAACAGCCCAGGGGTGGGGCTTCAAAGAAAAGGAGGTCAGGAGCAGTCTAGGTTGCCAAAGAGGGAAGATAAGACCTGTGGATGACCACTGGGCTGGCAATAGGCTGGCACTGAAAACCTTGGCCAGAATGTTCCCAGTGGGTGATGTGTGCAGAGGCCAGGTTGTGGGGGTGGAGGAGAAACAGAGCAGGAGAAAGTGCCCGCAGAAGCCCAGCACCTTTCGGGGTTGCAGAGGGAAGCAGAAAGGGAGGGAGGGGCTGGGCAGCTTCTGCTCTCTTGGGGGCCAGATCTCTCCAGCTTTCCCAGGTCTGGTACTGGAACAGCGGCACAGTCACACCCCTGGGCTCTTGTTCATGCTGCTCCCTCTCCTGAGTGGCCTGCCTCGCAGTGCTCGGCTTGTCCTCTTCAAGAGCAGCTCCTGTTACCACTTCCTTTGGGCCCCTTAACATGTCTTGCAGTGGTATAGGCCTGTCACGCATGTTATCCTTTGTCACACAGGGAACTGGCGTCCTTACCCCCATTCCACAGGCTCAGGGCTCTTTCCTAGCACACGGTGTCTGCCTTTGTTATCACAGGTCACAGTGGAGGCGATAGGTGTGGTGGCTGAGTGCACAGACCCTAGAATCAGACATAAATGCTGACCACCCTTCATATCAGCGTGTGACCTTAGACAGCTTGTTTAACCTCTCGGATCCTCGGTGCCTTCAGTTTAAGGCGAAGATATTAATATTCCTCTCCTAGGGCTCTAGTGAGTTCTGAGTGCTGGCGGCCGCTGCTGCTGTGGAGCTTGGTGACATTGACCTTAGTAAATATCTTTTCACTCCCCTTCAACTCAGCTGCGAGCCTCGGGACGAGGTTCTGTGTTCATTCTCCTGTGTCTGTCATTTGGCCCAGCATATCCTGTTGCTTAAAAATGTTTATTAAATGTAAATGAGCTGAAATGAATTCCAGAAAGACCCAGCGTCTGGGGAAGGCTTTATTGTCCCGAGGCCCCCAGGACCTTGCTGTCTCTGTCAAGCCCCTCACTGCCTGTGTTCCCAGGCCCATCCCTTCTGACCTCCCGCCTCCATCCCCTACCTCTCTTCATTTGCCTTGTCCTCGCCGGTGGCTGGCCATGGGCCCCTGGGTGTGTTTATCCGTCCACGGGCCACAGTCTCCACTCCTGCAAGCAGTTGATGAAGGTCTGCTGGCAGTTTGGATACTTGAACATCATCCTATTATAGATGAACTTTGGCTACCTGGCTCCTTGTGCACCGACACAAATGGGGACAGGAGGTTCCCTCGGTGACTGTTACTGCTGCCAGGTGGAGGCAGCTCTGCAGGCAAGTGCTCCTCTGCTTTGTCACTGTCGCTGGTGGGGCAGCCTGGTCTCCTTATGGGCTGCCCTGGTGACTAGTTTATATTTATATGTCGCAAGCATATAGTCTGGGCCTGGGACTAGTGCAACATTGATTCATTCAATCCTCAAAGCAACCCAATGAAAGGGGTTACTTCCATTAGTATCGTTTTCTATTTGGAGAAACAGAGGCACACAGAGGTAAAGTAACTTGCTCAAGGCCACATAGGTAGTCAGTGCCAGAGCCAGGACTCGAACCTCCTGCAGCCAGGTGCAGAGTCTCAGCATCTGGGGCTCTTGCTTCACAGAGACTGCGCCACAGCCTTCAGGCAGGCCAAGTCCAACGCCTTCCCACAGGATGACCCTTCAGGGGTCTGAAGCCCACCTTGGTGCCCATCCCTGCCCCCTGGGAACCTCTCTCTGCTGCCAGCACCACACGCAGCCTGGAGAGCTCCCTCCCCACCCCAAGCGAGGGTCTGAGCACAGGCCCCTGCGGCAGTCCTGGATCCAGCTCCACAACGACCCTCCTTCCGGCTCCTGCTGCTGTGCGCATTCCATGCACGCAGCTCCCAGCGCAGGCATTTCTCTCTGCCACTGTGACCCAGGCTCCACCCACACCCCAGCACCCCGCTTCCTTCTCGGGACAGAGACATTGCAGTGAGGAGAGGGAGGGGCGCTGCAGCACCAGGGTGTCCTGCCCCGGGAACCCCTTAGCCTATTACCTGAGGTCCCCCAACACGTGGCACACAGTGATGAGATTCCATTTTCCTCCAGGAAAGACTAGCCAAGGCCTGGCTATGCTGTCTCAGCTCTGGGTCTCACTCAGTGGAGGTCACTCATGGCTGTGGCAGGAGGTGGGCAGGGGCAGGACAAGCAGAAGCCCAAACAGGCCTGCTCCACACCTCTCCCACGTCTGCTCCCGCAGCGGCCCGCAGCCCCCCATCCCCCGAGGGTGAGGAGCCCCAGGCTGGCCCTGTCCTCGGCACGCTACCCGCCTGGTTCAAGTCGTCCTGAGGGGTGCTTATCACAGTCTGTCCCACACCGGCTGGTCACCAATCCTGCCCGATGGTCAGCCACTCAGAGAGCTCGGACTTCACCTCCGCCTCCGGATCCTGCTGGGGTCATGAGACACGCATGCAGGGAGCACCTACGGTGTTGTCCTTGGCCACATGCGGGCCTGGGACCCACTGTATCCTGTCCTCTGGATGTTGCCAAGTAAACAGAAAATCAGCGCTTTTGTCTCCTTGCCATGGTGCTTGTTTTTCCACTTTGTTAATCTTTATATTATACTCTTTCAAAAATAATTGAGCTGTGTTTTAACTCTCCTGGGAGAGATAAAATAGTCTTCTCTCATTACTCCATACCACTATTTAAATGCTGCTGAACTTTCTGATTTGCTGTTCTTTTTTCTAAATCTTTCCCATAAGCCCGTCTATACTTAGAAAAACCACAGCACACCACTTGTTTCCTGCATCTTTACAATAAGCATTGTTCCATGTTGAGAGGCTATGTGGGCAACTAGGAGTTATTTAAACCTCTGCTCATATTGAATGTTGAAGATGTCTCTAACTTCTGTATTTCACAAATAGTGACCTGATAGTTAACTTTATTTTTACAAAAAGTTCTTTGCCTTGGTCGGGTAGCTTAGTTGGTTAGAGTGTTGTCCCGATATGCTGAGGTTGCGAGTTCGATTCCCTGTCAGGGCACATACAAAAATCAGCCAATGACGGCATGGGTAAGTGGAACAACAAATGGACATTTCTCTCTCTCAGTAAGTCGCCATTATTGCTGTTGTTTTCTCCGAATTCTGCAGTGCTTCTTCACAGTCCCGTTCCCTCCTCGGCTGTTCCCTGTTTTTCTTAGGAGGCTCTGCTTTCTCCATAAGAATGACTCTCCAAATGCTTCTGCTTAGTGGAGTTTGGGAGACACTTAATCCAAGCTCCCTCAGTGAAAGCTGAATCGGGAGGCAGCGGGACTGTCACCTGTCATCCAGGCTAGACGTCATGGAAGGCATAACGGGTGCAATGGAGTGGCAGAAGGCAGGGACCAAGTCTGCACCCCTTGCTCAGTGAGCTTGGCTGGCGACTCATCCTCCCTAATGTTGGGGATGGAGCTGGGAGCCAGAAAAGCAATGGTTGGCTCCAGCCTCCTCCCAGCCCTGCTCTCCTTTCTCCTGCCCTCTGTGTGCACAACCCTGGAATTCCAACCCCTTTTCCCAGGAGCCCAAGTTCATGGCTGCAGAATGGACAGCTCTCTGTTCTCTCCCCCAGCACCCCCAGCATCCACTCCTCGGCTCCCAAGGGTGTTCTGAGGCTTGTTTCTCTCTTACTCGGGGAAAGGGAACGGGTGTCCTGCCCTGCTGTGCATACACCCTCCCTACGCTGTTTGGACTGACCCCATATCAGGTGGATTGTGAGGCTTCAGGGCAGGAACCAAGGACAAACACAGGTGCAGATAGCAGGATGCCACCTGCAAGAGACAGGGCAGGGGCCCGGCTGTCAGAGCTGCCTCTCCCTATGTCAGGCCTGAGGGACTGGTGGGACTGTGCTTATGACATTCAGATTTATTTCCCAATTGAACAAAGTTTGAGAAGGATGCTGAGACCTCCCCAGCTCCCAGACCAGACCAGCAGCCAATGATCGCTCTGATGAGTACCTATCCTGCAGCTCTGTCCTCTCTGTGTCCACTTCCAGCTGGTTCACCGTGACAAATGCATCAACACTGCTTTCTGGGCTGTAAACCCTGGGGCTTATAAAGCTGGGGGGGAGGGGAGGAGCTGGGCCTGGATCCCTAACCCTGGGTCCCTAACACACCCTAGGCTGTGTCAGCTGTGCACTGAGTCACCTGATGAGGTCACTAGGAGTCAGACCTCCTCCCAGTTCATGGGTCACAGGGAGGGAGCACCAGGGGGTGTGGTCCCACTGCTGGGGATCCCGGTAGAGAATGTTCCCAGCTTCCCGGGGCAGCCAGCAAGAGAGCAGGCTGAGGAGGGGGACTAGGGAGGATTCCAACCTGAGGCTGGGGAGACCAAAGCTCTCTCATACCAGGGTGCAGAGAGTAAGCCTCCCAGTGGCTCCTGGTCTCACCTGCTCTGAGAACCAGCCTCCAGCCCTAGTATTAGGAATGATGGTCCATGAAGTAGACATCTGCTGTTGGCCCCTCCCTGAATTGATCCCATTTCTGATTAAAGCACATGACATTGCTTTGGGGTACCTTGTCTCCACTCTCAGGTGCTAAGGCTCGATGGGCTGGTGTCACTGGGATGGGAGGACATGGGGCCAGGCCTGGCCACTCGGGCCCTTTGCTGGGACAGGTGCTCTCTCCCAGGGCTGCTAGCAGGGTGGGTACCACCTTCAGTGTTGGGGTCCAGAGCATCCAAGGGAGAATCTGGCCCAGGGTGTGGCCACTGAAGGAGCAGGTATGTGGGATAGAGACCATGTCCTTCAGGCTCTGGGTCCCATCTGGATTTTGCAATTCTGTGAGCCAAGAGACTATCTTTCTTGTTTAAATTTTGTTGAGTAAGATTTACTCCTATTGTTGGCATCTAAAAAGTTCCAGTGACTCCAATAGACCAAGGTTTGGTCAACACCAGGTGATCCACAGATTGGCCTCAGAGCCAGGATATCACTGAACCTTGCATTTGAGGTGGGTCTGATTCTTATTACCCCTGTTCCAAAACAGAGCACAGAGGCTGGGAGGTGAGGGGCTCACCATCCAGTGAGAGGCCGATGTGGCCTGGCACCCAGGTCTTCGGAACACAGACCTCATCCCTCTGCTGGGCCTCATGTATGGGGAGCCACTTCTACCCTCAGCCAGGGTCAGGCCCGGAGGACACAGCATGGAGGCAGGACTGCCCAGCACCCTGCAGAGATGGACGGGGCACAGGGCTCTGAAAAGACGTGGAGAAACAGCTCCATGGTGCACACGGCCACCAAAAATTCTACTCATGAAGAATTTATAATAATGAGGAAAACACTTATGTCATGAAGTCAAATTAAAAAATTGGACAGATTTATAGATTACACAGACACACATAAAATAGTTGTAATTGTGTTTTTCAAAAAGTGGGTGCATAAAAATTTTTTAAGACTAAAAGAAAATATGCCAAAATGTTAATAAAGATGATCTTTTCACGATGGGAATATGAGGGCTTTATTACATCTCATTTTTCAACATCTAATTTTTATGATAAATACTGCTTCCTAATGAAGCAAATGTTATAAACTTGATGAAAAATAAAAAGAAGCAAGGAATCACTTGGTTATGTAGCAATTTTCTGTAAGTACCATTTTCAGAATTGAAACCAAATCAATCCCTTGTCTGGATGGGGGTCAGGGGAGCTTCTCCTGGTCCAGCTACCTGGTGCTTTGCTCAAACTCGCATTTACCCCGTTTCTTCATATCAGGGCTCAGCTCCTTGGAGCACTCACATGGACAGCCTGCGGTGTTGCTGTTCCACAGAGGGCCTCTTACTGAGAACACAGTCCTGGTGCTGTGTGCTCCATCCTCACAACAAACAGCCTGGTGGGAGTCACTGTGCTCCTTTCCCTGGGGGAAAAACTGAGGTTCAAGAAGACTTGGAACTTGCCCTCCTTTTCAGGGCTAGTGAGGGGTAGAGCTGGAACTTGGACTACATCCCGTCTGAGTCCACAGACCCAGCCATTGGCCACGCTGGGACACTGCCTCTATTCCCAAGCATTCTTAGGTGACTTGTTTATTTATCCCTTTCACAAATATTTACTGAGCACCTGCTGTGCACATGACTTGATTCTCATTCACCAAGGAGACACGGAGGAAATCTGAGACACCAGCATCCCCCAGCAGCTCATAACACAGCTCAGCAGTCTCCACGGGGCGCAGAACCATTCCGAGGGCAGTGGGCAGGATACATGGCCACTTCTATTTATAGCTATTTTCTGTTTCACTATTTTTAACTTCTATTTTTATTGATTTTAATTTATTGTGTTTACATAGATTCTAGTGTTTAACTTCTATTTTTATATATTTATAATATGCATAGTATGTTGATATAGTAGCATCCACATAAAATGTATGTGATAAATCTTTGATTGGTGTATAATCAGAAAAGACTCACAAACTTTATTTGAGACTGCATAACAGGGTGATTAGGAACCGCCTGTAGAGAGGGTGGGGCCTGCATTATGGTGGGCGGGGCTTATCCAGGCAAGAGGGAGAAGAGAGCTGAAGGCAAGAAGAGAACATGGCCATCCAAGGCTTTATTTGGGGATGTGCCCAGCATAACTCAGGGAATGGGATGGGCCCCCTCTGCCCCGGCCATCTTCCCAGCTGCGGAACCTGCAGGGCATCAGCTAGCCCTGCCAAGCCTCTGGGCCTTGTGGTTCCAGCCTGTGCCCACCCAGTCCAGCAGCCAGGATCCCACCCTGGGCTGCGATATGGCTCCAGCTCAAGGCCTGTATACAGATCCTTCGGCTCCTCCAGCCCAGGCCACTCTGCACTTGCACCAAGACCCATTGCTCCCACTGCCCTGTGCCTTCTAGCCACTTCCAGCCGGGCCTCAAGCCCTGGGTCTTGTCTCCATCCCCGACCTCTGTCCCCTCTGCTCCTTCTACCTGCATCTCTGCTGGCATTAGCACACTCAAGGCCCACTCCCTGTGCTCTCCAGAGCAGAGCTGCTCCTCCCTAGGACAAACATACTGAGCCAGGCAATGGCAGGGCAGGAGGGGTGCCTGGCTAGAGGCTTTCTGGGTTCCTGAAGACGCTTCCATGCCTCTGCTCCTTGAGCCCTGCCTTTTGTGAGGCTCAAGCATCCAGCTCAGCACCCCCCCCTCAGCCTCTCCCTCACTTTGTCACCCATCCCTCTCCGGGTCCCCCTCATCATTCTTCAAGGCTGCTGCTCTGACCCAGAGCTTTTCCTCTCGGCCTCCACCCACACACATGATCACCCTCCCATCCCCACACCCTCAGTCCTTGACCTCCTCCACTGTGGAGGCCTTTACTTCCCCGCCACATTGGTCACCTGTGTCCACACTGGCCACCTCCTCCCAGAGCCGCCTGTCCTCTAGAACGCCCACACGCTCCTCTGGCCTCACTCCCGTGGTGCACTTCACAGGGACACGCAGTGCTCAACGCCTTTAACTCTCTCACCTGTCTGTCTGCCTCACCTGCTTCCTCTTTCTTCCCACCTAGGACCCCTAGGAATTCTGGGGAAGGGCAGTCACTCTTCTTGTCTGAGAGTGACCCATCCCTTGGGCTGGGCTCCGTGTCTGTCCCCATTCACTTTGAGGAGAGTAATCGGTTCCCTCAGATTTTCTCCGTGGCCCCGGTGTCCTCAACTCATTTTCTTTCTGTTTCGAACCTCTTCCTTCGGCAAATTTGCTTATGTTTCCACGTTTCCCCACAGAATAACAGAGCAACACTTCTCCCCTTGGCTTCCTCCAGCCACTGTTCTGTTTTTTGTCCTCTTTTATGATCATCCTGAGATGATCTCTGTTTTTCTCACCTACCAATCAATCATGGCTCAGACTACTGCACACTGGCTTAGAGATTTCAACATCTCAGCGGATAATCCATCCCCTGGGATAAAGAAGGCATGTCAAGAGTGGGGGTCTCACTGCTCAGACTGCAATGTCCCTACTGTGGGCATTACGTGACCACATGGTCCCCTCTCTGTACCTCATTCTATCCTCAATAACTGCCCTTCACTTCTTTTTAAAATTTCTTCTGTCCCCCCTCATGTTCCCATTTCCCCAGAAGTTATCAAGTATATGCCCTTGTAGACTTCCACAGACTCTGGAGTGTGAGCTTTAGCCATTCTATGTACAAAAGCTTCACTACGGTGTGGGGGTGGGGAGAGGGGCATTTAGACCCCACTGATGGAAGTGGGTGGAGAGCCATCAGACCCTCCTCTACTCCAGCTGTGCCTCCCCACCCTGATGTGTCTGAAGACCTCAAATAATCCTATGCAGCTCATGTGCCAATTATACAAGATTCAGATGCCTAGCGAGCTCAACTGACCTCACTATGCAAATAGGCCATCTGTCTCTTCCCTGACCGTGGTAGACCTTGTAAAGCCTTCCTTCTGCCACCTGCCCCTGAGAGACAGTGTCCAGGTCATACGGAAGGCTGGCCCATGTGGTCTCTACGGAAGCACATCTCAAGGTCCAGGCACCTCTGATGCTTCGCTTTTCTCATCACCAAGGAGCTCTGGTGAACGTCAGTGAAGAAAGACCAGTGGGCAGCAGCGCCTTGGGCAGTCCAGAGCTCCAGGTCACTCTCTGAACTTTGGGATCTGGTGTTCTCATGTGGAGAGTACGTGTTACGACACTGGCCTGGCGCAGGCTGCTGTGGGGAGGATGGCAGGAGGGGTCCTTGTAGAGCAGTGGTTGGCACACCTGAGAGTATGTATCGGAAGCAGGGCACTGGGCCCTGCCCTGGAGCTCCCGACGCAGTGGCCGGGCTGAGGCTCAGAATTTGCGTTTCTAACAAGTTCCCAGGTGATGCTGCCACTAGCCTGGTGACCACATTTCAAGAGCCACTGTTTTAGAAGAAAGTCCCTCAGCAGGCTCATACAAACAAACACCGCTTCCACCTCAGCTGGAAGGATGGTTTTGCCCCTCCACTGTAGCTCAGTGACAATGGCAAGTCCCTTAACATTGGTTTGTTCATGTGCTTGGATTCTCACTCTTGGCTCACTTTCCAATTTACTCTCGGTCGTTGTTTCTATGCCCAGAAAGCAGAAAATAGTTATTGATGGTCCTCAGTGGCGTGCGAGGTGCTGGTAGGTGGTTGTGATGCCATCAGAGGGCACTCCATCTGCGCCCCGGGTGAGACTCAGACCTTCCTTTCTGACTGCTGCGTTTTTCTCTGCCCCGTGTGTGTTTTGAAAGGACACAAAGCCATGCATCCGCAAAGCCTAAAAATGTAATCAATTCCATTTGTAATACTTTCTCAATTTCCTCCAGCACCCCTGAGCTCCCTCTCCAGCATTCCAGGTTCAGAGTCAAAGTGACTGTCCACACGGGGCAGATGCCAGCTCTGGAGAGAAAATGGAGTGAAGGCATTTGCTGAAGGTGAGTGTGAGGCCAGCAGCACTCCCTGGGGGACAGAGCCCCAGAGCCGCCCTGGTTCCTTCCTCTCTGCCCTCTGTGTGCTCAGGGGACTAAATAAAAGGCCTTTACCTTGAGCCCTCAGCCAAATGTCTGCGCTGTTTACCACAGCCCACAAGGGCTGATCCTATCTGCACAGGAAGAGGGGCTCGTTCTCAGAGGGCTGACGCGTTTGTGTTCATGAACGCCTGAAGCTGCTGGAGCAGGGGTTGAATTTCTCTGGATGGAGACTAAAAATATTTGATATTTCCTTTGGTAAATACTGCAATAAAATGGTACTCATTTCTTTACTGAGACCCAGATGTGATCCAATCATTCAAAACAGCCACTCTTTCCTAAAGCCCCTGGGGCAGTTCTGGATCCTTGCTTGGCACTCAAAAGATTCTCAATAAATATTTGTTGAATAAATGAATGCATTTATTCCAGGATAATCTGTGCATTCCAGAAGATCTGATGCGACCCTGGCTACTCTTATCTAAACTCAGTTTTTCCTGTTTCTCTTCATCCTTCCCCTTTTCAAGTTCTCAGATGGGGAAAAAAGCAAATCTTCCATCCTGCAGCAGATGGCTCAGGGACAATGGAGCGATCCCTCAGTGACTTACAAATGATGTTTCCTGGCCACGAGGCTCTTTGTCCCCTCAGTGGACCCAGCCCTCCCCTCCATGGACCCCTCCCCACTCTCTGCTGGCACCCCAACTGGATGTAAGGACTGGAGATTTAAAGCTGCAGGAACCACAAGGGCAGGTGTCCCCTAATCACTGTGAGGAGGTCCCTTCCTTTGTAGATGTCCCGTCAAAAGGTTCCTCAGTTCCCAGGCCTCAGGAGATCTGGGGCCTCAAAGGAGAAGGAAGGGCAATGGGGAAGGGACAGGGTTCAATAATAGGGAGATGGAAGATTGAAAAAAAAAATAGAACTGACTTCATCAACAACAGGTAAAACAAACCTGCCTTGTGCAGCCACAAGTTGGGAAGATCCATTCACAGCTCTGCTTCTTTTCAGGCCTGGTTCACCTCATGGCCAGATCCACACCAAGGCGGCGTAGGCCCCTCCCTTAAGGATAAAGCCATCTCACTTAAAATGGCTAACTAACGTGACGATGTGGTGGAAGTCAAAGATATCACTCTATAGAATACCCGTGGTATAAGAAATGATTATGGTTGAGTTCGGTGTCATATTTTTATAGTTTTGAAAAAATTAAAAAAAAAATCATAACCATTTACAAAAATGCTGAAGTTAGTCTGAACTGTGGTGGCACAGTGGATAAAGCATCGACCTAGAATGCTGAGATCGCCGGTTTGAAACCCCAGGCTTGCTTGGTCAAGGCACGTATGGGAGTTGATGCTTCCTTCTCCTCCCCACCTTCTCTCTCTGAAATTAATAAATAAAATAAAAAAATTAAAAACCATGTCTCTATCATCACAATCTTAAAAAAAGAAATGCTGAAATTCTAAAATCATGACAAGTACCCCTCCTTTCTTTGGGCAGCATTGTCCCAGGTCCCTGGGCATAGAAGGATCCCCCTGTGTTGTTCCAGCAGATAGATGACTGTTGTCCACCCAGTCCAGGCAGGCAGGGCACAGCTTATGCTAGATGGGGGTGGGCAGGGCCACGTGGCCCAAAATCAAGCCCAGGTTTTCTTCTCTGGGCTCAGACGCCAAAGTGACTTCTTGGAGCAGAGCTCCTGAGAGCAGAGCCAGCAGAAAGTCCATTTATCCAGTCTACCGAGGCCAGAGTCTGCCTGCTGCCCCCCCCCCATCTGGGCCCTTTGCCTGCACAAATAAAAGGCAGTGTGTCTCCTCTCTTTCCCACTAGTGTTTGCAACGTCTGATCCAGCTCGTGACCTGGCATCTTTAGGGAAACCATGATGAGAAGAAACATGAGGTGTTAGCAGGTTTGTGAGCCAGCCTCCCAGTGATTTTGGCCAAGGCTGATATCGAGGGAAATGTGGCTGCTGACCAGCTCAGAGCTGGGGAGCAGGCAGAAATCTAATCCATGACCCCCAACCAGGGCAGAGCGAGGTGCTGACACATCCCTGACCCTGTGCAGGGAAGCAGAGCAGAGCAGAAACATCATACTTGGAACAGTCGTTCCAAAGCATTTCACAATCAGATGAGTAAACAAATGAGCCTAAAATGTGACACTTTACAGGACAAATGAACAATATTAATCTAAGTTTTCACATGTTGAATATTTTGCAATAAACATTTATTTTGTTTGCATATCTCCAATCCACAAATTATGAACAGGGTTTCAAAGTGCTACTGAAGACAAATAAAGAAACCTTATATATTATTTAATTTACAGATATGTCTGAGGGTGTCATTCACTTGGATATTGTCACACTAAAGTCCAGCTCTGCTCTTATGTGGGAATCACACACACAGATGTTCACGGCACCATCCTCACCTAAGTTGAATGTCAGGTGGGTGCTCTTGGCAAACTGTATTCTTTAGGCTTCCCCTTTCCTTTCCAAAAATGTGTTCATGAATGTCTTAGTCCATTTGGGATGCTATCACAAGATGCCATAGACTAGGTGGCTTATAAACAACAGAGATTTATTTCCTGGAGGCTGAAAATCTAAGATCACGGCACCAGCAGATTTAATGTCTGGTGAGAACCCGCTTCCTGGTTCACAGATTTGTTTGTTGAGTCCTCATTGGTGGAAGGGGTGAGAGAGCTCTCTGGGGTCCCTTTTAGAAGGGCACTAATCCAATTTACAAGGGCTCCACCCTCATGACCACTTCCAAATACCATCCCTTGGGGAGTTAGGTTTCAACATATGAATTTTAGGGAAAACAAACATTCAGTCCATAGTAATAAACAAAGAAGAGAAAGAAAAGCAAAAGAGATGGTGGAAGAATAAAGCCTGGAGCACTATGCAGCTGGCGACTGCCACATAAACTGAAATAACTCCAGAACACTGACGGTCTGGGCATCAGTAAGACTGGCTAGGGACTGTGTGCACCATCTAGACCCTGAGAGAGAGAGGCATTATTCCAAGAGTGGCCCAACTCTGTCCTCACGTGTAGATCAATGACAATCCTCAGTTTTTTTCCTATTAGTTGCAAATTCCTTGCGGAGCCTTTGACACTGGACAGCACATACCAGTGGATATAAGCCCAGGTTAGGGATGCCAGATAAAATACTGGATGCCCACCCTGTTCTAGGTGAATTTCCAATGAACCACAAAGATTTTTCAGTAATAAGTATGTCCCAAACATCGCCTAGGGAGACCAAGGTGTTGGGCCATGCTGTCCAGCACAGACTGTTAGCTCCTGCCATTACCTGCTGTCGGCCAGTCAGTCAGATGTCTTTCACCAACACTGGGCCTGACAGCTGTTCTGGTCCCAGCTCCAGTACCAGTCTCGCTGTTACTTTGGACAAATGTCTCCTTCGGTGCTGTTTTCCCAGCAGCACAGGGGAGGAGGCTCAGAGAACCAGATCGGCGTGGCCCTGGAAGTCACAGCCTCCCCCGTGGGGTTGACTGGGCTGGCTCCCCACAGGACCAAGGCCAGCTCCTGAGCCCGCTGTCTCCACGCACAGTGGCCCCTGGCTAAGGCCTTCACTGGGACACATGGGCCACTGCTGCCTCGCCTGCCTTTCTCGGTGTTTAATCAAGGGAATTTGAAAGCAAAACAACTGGAAGAAAGCAAAAGTGGCCTCTCCCCTTCCCGGGGGGAAGGGACAAAATAACAACAGCAAGACCAAGTGACAGAGGCAAAGGTCACTGTGTGTTCTTTGAAATGAGCACAAACAGAAACCTTTAGGACTTCCTTATTCCTTGTTTTCTGTCCACAGTTCTTGAATGGTTCTGTGTCCTGGGACCAAGAGGCCCTGTAACAGCTCTCATTACAGCCCTGTCAGTCAGGTGACCAGCAAGTCTGCCACCCCATTGAGGCCCAGCTCAGGGAATCCCGAAGACAAACTGTCATTTCCTCATACACCTGCCACACACAGTCACACACAGCCACCTGTGCAATCACACATCCTCAGGAGCACACCGCAGGATACCTCACCACAGCTCCCAGGTGCACGACCACGCACACACCTTCACTTGTCCAGCCCTGCTCTCACACGCACCTGGCACAAACACACCTGTCCATCCCTGTCCATGCTCATGCCCACTTCACACACGCGCATGTGCGCACGCGCGCGCACACACACACACACACACACACACACACACACGGCCTCACTGCTGATGGACGTCAGGCCCCTGGGTGCTGCAGTTCCTCTTCTGGACAGGATGGAACATTGGCTCCTTCCTTCCACTTCAGTCTTGAAAGAGCCTTCACCACCTCTCGCCCCACCAGCTGGGCAGTACCTCTAACTGCATTTCATTGTTCGCATTGACCCAATGAGCACTGAGACTCAACCCCTCAAAGGCCAAACTGTCCCCTGTCAGCTGCCTCTCCCACAGGTTTGACACAGAGTGCTGGAGTAACCAGGCATCCTGGCCACCTGGACTCTGACAAATCCATAAAAATTCACCACCCCCACACACAATGTTTATTTTTATCCAGTTTTTTAAAGATGACAATGTTTCCAGCAAAGGTGAACACAGCAGTCTAGGAAAAACCTGGACTCTTCAGTGAGCCTGGGAAGATGTTGCCTGGGAGCAGCAATTCATCCTCATTTGACCCTGGTGGCTTCAGAGTGGCAGTGGCAGGTTAGCGGCCAGACTCTCTGCCTCCCATGACATCTGTCTTCCTTTTGGGGATCCCATGTCTACTTCCCAACCCTCTGGCCGGGGACCTGACAATTGTGTACCTAACACACTTAGGCCTGACTAACCTCAGATTCTGGCCAGAACAAAGGGGACCTGGACCAGCTCACTATTCAAGGAAGTTAACCTCGACGTCACGACGTCACATCTATTCTGTAAACTGACATTTCTAATTACCCAGCAAACCCTGAGAGGAAAGCCATGTGAGGGATTCCTACTGAGTAACAAGCTACTGCCAGGCAACTGCTGGGGGTCATGGATTGATACAACTCTTTGTTAAAGAGGCTCTTCTAAGCTTCTGGAAACACAGACATACTCAAGTTAGAGGAATGATGGCTGTTTATTGGAAAGGAAGAAAAGAAGGACAGACAGACAGATGCGTGGGCAGGACTACAGCAGTGCCCTGCAGCCAGGACTCAGCTTTAGGTTTAATATCAAGGCAACTTTAATAATGATGAGAATGAGCATTAATGAGAGCTGGCCCCGCCTGGTCCCAGGCTGCTGCCACATGGTCTGTACACATTGTCACGAGATGCTCAACAGCCTGACGGGACAGGTTCTCATCACTGTCCACCTGGGGAGGAGGATGTTGAGGCTTAGAGAGGTTTGTGACTTGCCCATCAGTGGAAGAGTAGTCCAGGGGAACTGCTGTACCAAGGTGAACCCCATGTTGTTGCTCCTGGAAGCAGACATCTAGGGCTCTGACCCTGCTTCTGTCCTTCTCTCATGATGACTTCCTCACACCTCTGCAGTCTCTCTCTCTCCCTCCCTCTCTCTCTCTCTCTCTGTCTTCCAGCCAGGGGGATCCACAGAAAGCACAGCACTGGCCAGGCTGTGCCCACGTGGGCTCCTGCCTTTCCCCAGCTGCCTTGGTGAGACAGAACTGCAGTCGGGGCAGCCGGTCACAGTCGGTCAGTATAGGATCTCCTGTGGGTGTGGCAGACACTTCAATGACCACAAATTGTCCAGTGTGGTTTCAAATGCCATTACTGAAAATCTTTACTAAATATATTTTTCCTTTTCTTGACCTTGTAAGATCCATCTAGTAAGCGTACTTGAAGTTTTAAAAAAAATTACTCAAGATTTTATGGTTCCTGGGACATCATTGTGAATTCCAACTGGATCAGGCAGCAAAAGCAGAAGGCGTGGAGAGCTGATGTGTGGTGTCAAACGAGGAAACTCCCTAAACTGCTATTTAGGATGCATTCCTGATTGGTTATTTGCCTTCACTTGAGCTGAAGGAGAAGAAAATGAGAAGGAAGTTCCCTGGCAGTGGGTCCCAGTGAACTCTGGTATCCTCATGGGATTAGCTGCAAATGCCGGCAGACCTGGGGCACACGCGGCTTCCTTCTCCCGGGACCTCCCAGCTCAAGCTGCCAAGGGCTGTCTGCATCAAGGGGCCTCTGGAGACTTCTCAGACATGTGGGGACCTGGACCAGCTCCTTCCCGGGAGCCTTTCCTGCAGCTAGAGAACAGAAGATGAGGTCTCAAGGTCACTTGGCCCCGTAACACTCACAAGCACAGGCTGCTAATCCACTCCTGGAACTGTCAGGAAAAGCTCATTTGAATATGATCCTTTGCACAAATAGATCAGAGGTCACAGACCTTGACATCTGTGTGCTGTCCAGCTTCTGTTAGAAAACAGTCTCATTTATGGAGAAGCATGAAGGAAGGCGAGAAGTCCAAGACCCTTCATGCAAAGTGCTTGATCGGGACCGAATACTCACACCCACACCCACAGCTGCAGGGTGAATTCTGCACGCTGGTCCAATGCCAAACAGCTTCCCTGTAGATCCGGAATGCTGCGTGCCAGCAGCTACCTTGGAGCCAGTGCTTTGACACAATTCCTTTGGGGCTTGTCCTCCGAGCTGCCCAAGGGCAGATGACCGTTAGTTTCCCTCAATGCAGGAGGCAACTAGGAGCAGGGTTGTGGGGCTGGAATTCAGATTCCTCCACTCATGGATCCCTGGGCACACTGGCATGGGGCTGTGCCAAGTCTAGGGGAATGCTGGCCTGGACCTCAAACTCCCCTTTCCTAAGTCAGGAGCTAGTCAAATGAGGATTCTGCCACCGAACACTCCTGCAGGGTGACACTTACATGTCAGTAGCCCAACTTTCACAGTTACACCAGGCAGACCCAGATTTTGAAGGGGAGTGTATGTGGGTGGCATTGTTTTGCTGAGGAAAACTTTGTTTTATATATTTTCTCCCCCATACTCTGCAGAAAAAATAACATTTTCTACCATGGTTTCACAGGAATTCTACCACAGCACATGACTTAGAAGTTCTTCCAAGAGGGTCAACAGTCACAACGCTGAGATGTAGCTCTCATTTCCCTGTTGGTGGCCTGAAACAGGGACAGGGATTGGTATTCTAGGGGAGGCGAGCAGACCCCAGTGCGTCTCATGGCTAAGTAGACCCAGTGCAAGGAAGAAAGATCTGGAAATGAGAGGCCCCAGCAGACCTGATCCCTGAGAGGAGATGCAAGGACATCTATGGCAGCCCAGAGCCCTGAACTCTCACAGGGATGATCTGAGATGCTATGGCCCAAAGGCCACCACTGGACACAAATGAATCTCCCAGCCAACAACCTCATGTGCCCAGACAGGACCTCCAGAATGTGTGGGAAGAAGAGCAGGTTTGGACACAGCCCTGGGCGTTTGTCCAGCCCTTTCTGGAGAATACAAACTTCTGTCCTCTTATTGTCAAAGGAAAAAAAGACCAGAAAGATGGCACTTCCCATCCATTTCATTCAGTGTGACCAAGACCCTTCCAGAAATGCCCTCCTTGTGGAACCTCAATAGAGTGTGTTCTTAAGGGCCTCTATCCAAAGATGGTCCCCAAAGGGCCATCAGAAGACCTCTTGAGCTTCTTTGAGGCTGAAAGACCTAAGCAAACATCGCCAAGACTCAGGGAGGTAGAGGGTGAATTCCGGGTACACCGGGGCGGTGGGGGGAGGGAGGCTGATTTGGGGGCCAGTGTGTGTATGTGCATGTGCACGCATGTGGGTGGGAGGGAGTTTTGAGTGGGAGAGGAGCAGAGCAGCTCGGTTCTTTGGACTTTCTGATGTTCACTGGGTCCCATCCAGACTTACTTACTGCCTTAGTTTCCAGGGGCTGCTGTGACAAAGTGCCACAGACCAGGTGGCTTAAATGATGGAAATGTGTTTTCTCACAATTCTAGAGGCTGGAAGTCCGAGATCAAGGGGTTGGCAGGGTTGGTTTCTTCAGAGGCCTGTCCCCTTGACTTGTCACCTTCCCTGTATGTGTGTCTATGACCCAAATTCCTCGTCCTGTAAAACCCCAGCCATATGGGATCAGAGCCCACCTTAATGACATCATTCTGACGTAATTATTTCTTTAAAGACACTGTCTGCAAGTATGATCACATTCTGTGGTGTACTTGGGAGTATAAACTGCAGGGAACACAGTTCAGCACACAACAGTTGCTCGATGAGCAAGCTCTTACCTGGGAATGGCAGGTCTGCAGCCCTGTGGCCAGCGGGAGCCACCCACTCAGCTAGGCAGCTGTATGTTGCCCACAAAACCTGTTCACATGTGCCTTCAATCCTTCTAACCCCCTTGAAGTCTACAGAGGGAGTATTCTTGTCTCATTTCATAGATGAGAAACTGGAGGTCTGAGAGGTAAAGTTGGTGGTCCCTCGTCCCCCTGCCAGGGAGCGAGCGAGCTGGGCTGAGGCCAGGTCCCCTCACTTCTCTGCACTGTTCTTTCAAACCCATTGCATTTGGGATCAGGCATTTCCCTTCAAGGAGGGAAGGAAACACTTCCTCTGTCAGTTGCATGCCCAAATCAAGCGTATGGGCGCTCTACTCTACTTGTCCTATTATTTGCTGGAGTTGCATCTCTTAAACCACACACGAAGTGTACAATCTGATGAGGTTTGACATCTCCCATTAAACCATCTCCACAGCTAAGAAACTTAACATTGCTATCCTGTCCAGCAATTTCCTGGTGGCCTTCTGTCCTTTCTCTCTCATCCCACATTTTAGGCAACCACCGGTCTGCTTTCTGTCACTATTGATTAGTCTCTGCATATATTTAAGGTAGAGCTGACTGGACTGGCTCACTGACTGGGTGTGGGCTGTGAGAGAAAGCGAGGATGACTCCAAGATTTTGGCCTGATAACTGAGGCTGGAGTTACCATTATTTGAGATAAGGGTGGAACAAAGCTAGGGAGAGATTTGGACATGTGTATGAGCTGCCAAGCAGTCCCCATGTGGGAAAGGATGGGTGGCAGCTAGATGTAGGAATCTGGAGTTTCAGAGTCAGGGCTACAAACATGCAGTGAGGGACTGGCCAGACCACCAAGGAGCAAGTGGATGTGATGACCGGGCCCTGACCTCCCTCACTAACAGGTCATTAGGGCCAGCTGTCTAGAAAATACAGCCTCACTCCCGAGCCTGCCTCCCTGGGCCCTGGAGAGTGAGCACGTTGAGGGAAGAAGAGCTGAGTTGTTCCATCTACCTGTGTTCGCCTGGCCCCTGGTCCCTGGTGAAAGCTTGGGGCATGTTTGTGAGCAGCAAGGCTTGGAAGGACAAGAAAAACTTTCCCCACCTCTGCAAAGTTCGCAGGAGCCTGCTTAATTTCTTCCCAGAGCCATGACTCATGGGAGCAGGGGTTGTAAGCTCTTACCATCAGATGGAGGGTGATTACCCAGACTGTGTAACGAATGCTCTCCGCAGATCAGAGGGCTCCCTCCCCCTGGCCCTCACCTCTGGCTTGCAATTCTACAGAGAGAAAAAAAAGGAAGATGCCATTTGATTCACTTTTCAAGAGCATTTCCTCAGCTGACATCTCATTAACCCATTCCGTTAGATCTTGTTGTCCCCATTTTACAGAAAGTTGATCTCTAAAGAGAAGGTGGGGAGAAGAATTGAACCCACCACCTCTGAATGCACTGCCATCTCCTCTCAAGGAGGAGGTTCTGTTCAAAGGAGGACACCCTTGCTGACACTGCACAAAGGCTTGGATCTGCCTTTGGCTGCTCCCACCCCGCCCCGCCCAGACACTGTCCCATCCACAGGTCTCTTTTCTCCCAGCAAACCCATCATCAGACATTCGTCCCATTGGGACTAGCCACCCCTCTGCCACCCCTCTGATCTCCTTGCCCAGCCCCCGCGGACACCTCACTCTGGCCTGCCCTTTCGGTATGAGCCGTATATCGTCTTGGACCCTGACCTGTCCCACACGACTTCTCTGCAACGTGCATGCCTCCCCCCATGCTGGGTGTGGGCATGGCCTTCTGGAAACCCCAGTCCTGCTGGAACACAACACAGTTGGGAGCTCCTGCCATGTCTGGCCGGGCACCCAGAAGCAGGTGCTGTCCTAGCCCTCCTGTGGTTGGAGAGAGCAGTCAGTGAATTGACCTCAGGTCATTAACCATGACCATGAGGAACAGTCTGGAGGGAGAGAAAGCAGGGCATGTGACTGAGGGAGCAGCCATCCAGGGTCCCACAAAGCCATGCCAGGGGAGCGAGGGGAGAGCTGGAGCTGAAGGACGAGCAGGAATGGGCAAGAGGAGGACACGAGGAGAGAGTCGGGCAGAGGCTGTGAGAGACAGAGCAGGCCTGTGTGCCCCGGGGAGACCAGGCAGGGTGACTTGGGGTGTCTGGAGAGGGAGGCAGGACCATAACTTCTATGTCCTGTCCATTAGCAGAGAAACAGGCCCTGACACCAGCCAATTCAAAGGCTGGGGTCTAGGCACCAGGAGCCAGCAGTGGTCTGGGGCCCTGTTACATCCTTGAGGAGGGAGGCTCCCAAGCCTGTTCCCGCTCAGCATAGGCCAAGCAGCTCCAAGAACTTTATGGCAGAGAGAAGGCCACTGATCCCCACACCCTTCCACTGCCAGGTCCCGGCACAGCTCGGGAGAAGACTCAGGCCTTCCTTCTGTCTGCTTGGAGGCGGAAAGGCTGGGCCCTGGAATGTGTTGACCTCCTCCTCCTGCAAGACCCAGGAGTCCAGATGCATTCTTTCCAGTGCCAAAGCCCTGCTGAAGGCAAAGGTGACTGCAGCCCAGCCCTGGGCAGGCCACACGGGAGTGTCCACTTCTCTCAGGAGAGTTCCCAGAAGGGCTTGGCTCTCCTCAGAGCCTCTTTCATCCTCTCCAGCACCACCACCCCCACCCGTATTGAGGAGAGGAAGACCCCGAGGCTGGGGTCAGCACACAGGTTGTTGCTGGGGAAGGGCTGGTTGGATGTTTCCTGGGCAGGGCCCACCGGGGCTCTTGAAGTCGGGAACCCTGGAGAGCCTTTCAGGAAACTACACATTTGGTTTTGGAAACCACTTCCGTCACAAAGGAGAAGAGCACCGTGGCTGCCTTCGGTGGGGGCTGTAAGGAATCACAAACCTCAGAGGGAGCCCACCCTTGAGCACCACACTGGCCCTGTCTAAGCCTCAGTGGCCTGCTCTGGGCCCTGGAAACCATGGCTGCTGAGCCAGCACTCGGGGACAGGGTTGAGGTGGGAAGCTGGAAGGTGCTTTCCAAATGTGAGGCGAGACTCTTGTCAGCCTCCAGTCATCAGGGAGCGGGGGAGACGCTGAGGTAAGCTGGGACAGCCTTCCATGTAAAGCGGAGAAGTTGCTTAGTTCGGTTCTTCCACCCTAAGGCACGGCGGGACCCACAGAATGAGTCAAGCAAGGTCTGAAGACCTTCTGTGCACCCTTGATTGTGAAATACAGGGCTCTGCGTTTCCTTCTCCATATAGACTGAGCTCTGAACTCCCTGGGTAGACCGAGACTTGGGCTTGTACAGGGACTGGTGGTTCTTAAGGACTCATTCGAGGAACTTCCATGGGGCACTCCCTGGAGTAGAGGGTGCACAAGGATGCGCTTCAGGACCCCTGGTGGTGGGCACATGGGAGCTAGGATTAGGTTGGGATTTAGAACAAGCAGGGCCACTCCCAGGCAGCTACCACCGCCTCTGCACATCTGCACATTTCACGTCTGCCTGAGGTCAGAGAGTTCTCGGGGCGTGAGCCACACTTCATTCTTCTCAGACCCCACCATGGCCAGTGAGCAGGGCTTCCGCACGTCTGCTGGGGAAATGAACAGAAGCAGCTTTTGATAATTTCTCAAGACTCCTCCACCTTTGTCTTTAGTACCTAGCACGGCACCTGCACAAGTTGGTGCTCAGTCAATGGCTGGCAGTTGACTAAACAGCCTCCAAATAAAGCCTGCCCCACAGTCAATGTGGACTGTTTGGTCTTTGTCAAACCGGCCTCTTTTCCAGCCTCCCAGCCCTCGTTCTTTCTGCGAGGCATTGCCCCAAGCCCCTGGGAAGACTGGGAGTCATCCCCAGCTGGCATTCTGAGCATCCTTTGTGCACCTCCTTTCCTGGGGCACCTCTGCCGGGCCTGACCCCAACAGCACCACCCCAGTCACAGACCACCCAGGACTTTCCTGGGTCCCACACAAGACAGCCTGACTCTCAGCCTCATCTGTACACCCTCACCACCACCCCTTTCTCCAGCCTGGACCCTCATCCTATCACATCCCATAGTGTCTGTCCTGACATTTAGTCAGCAGTTTACAAGGACGTGGCGGCCCCATATTCCCACTCTCAGTCACGCCAGGGCACACACACTTACATGTGTGCATCCATGGACACACACGCGCACTCACGCGTTTGCTGTGTCTCAGGAGACAGCAGGGTGGGTGCTAAAGCAGAGACGCCCTGAACAAGTCACCCTTCCCCACTGGAAAACAGGGGGTGGTTTTAGAGAGCACCAAACTGGTGGTCAGGACACCTGGGCAGTGACCATGGGAAAGCTGCCTGCTGAGCCTCAGGTTTTAACTGTAAAATGAGGATTTGGACCACATTATCACTGAGGTCTCTCTCAGCACCAAAATCTGACATATGGAAAGTGGTCTGCTGAGTCACAAGAACGAGATTCCTCAAAGTGACCGTGGTGACGGAGGAGAGAAAGGTGCTCAGGGCACCCTGTGAACCATGTCCCCGCACCCCAGGGGTGTGTCCCAGTTCCCTCCCAAAGAGTCCCAGCAACTGAGGCCCTGGCCAGCGGGTCGTCAGTGCCTCGGTCAGGTTCCCGCCATGCATTGCTGTGCCCACCTCCATTCCCCACCAGTGCGGTGAGTGCTGGCATGTGGTCAGCCGTCCCACTGTGCTGGAGGCCGACTTCCCTGGAGCAAGCACTGGAATTGGCTCAAGATTTTGGAAGAGGGGGAACAAATTGATTCCAGTGAAGAACTCCTTTTTTCAGGAACATTAAAGCCAGCTGTTGTTTCTGCAGCCTGCGGGTTCCAGCCCCCACCAGCCCCAGGGCGGCTGGTGCCCCCCACCCTGGGGAACTGGGGAAGATGCCCTCCTCCGTCCCTTCATCCCCCACCACCCCCCTCTCCGTTCAAACCAGCAGTACTTTCGCTGGGATTCTCCACCTTGGACTTGCTCCCAGGAATTTCTGGAAGCATCATATAGTGCAAACAGATTGTTTTCATTATGATTATTCTGGGTTTAACCTCCTGGCCCTGAGTCACCGAGATTACGGGGGTCTTAGAGCAGCATGGGGTGAGTGGCCCTTTTTCCTTCTGCTCACCCCCACGCCGGGCTTAGTTTTCTTCTGGTACTGGATCCTGTCTGAGAGGTCTCCAGTCCTCGGCACACCCTCTCTGCCTCCTCTGGGCTTAGTCAATGGAAACTTGGAGTCTCTGGGGTAGAAGAAGGAGGGGTCACCCTACCCTCTCGCCCAGCCACAGTGTCATCAGCTCCTGGCCTGTCTAGGACCGCTCCCTAACAAAGCCATTACCTCTGGTTTTGTAACACGTTTGTGTTACCTACGAACCTAGTAGTACACTGGCAACTACCAACACGTTAACTTGGGCCAGTTGCAGTAACTAGTTTTTCGTCCAGACCTTAGAGTGAAACTTCTATTTAATTGAAGGTGGTCCCAGGAATGTCAAGAGAGCTGATTGTTTAAAAAATCAAACAAACCACTCCTGACAACTGCAAGACCTTCTGCAGTCAACACCGTTGGCACTGGTTCTCAACTAGGGCGGTTTTGTTCCTCCCGGGACAGCTAGCTGGCAATGTCTGGAGACATTTTTAGTTTTCACTACTGAGGGGAATGTCACTCCTTGTATTTAGTACGTAGAGACCAGGGATGCTGCTAAACGTCCTACAAGGCATGGGACAGGCCACCATGACAATGCAGCGCCCGGCCCAGTGTTAAAGTGCGGACGTTAAGAAACCCAGTGTATGTGTGGGAAGGCATTGGACTAGGTCGGCATAAGGCTAATTGATTTCCCTAACTCTGGATTTCAAGATAGGGCAAACAGATTGTTTTCCATCATACCATTTTCCTTATTGGTCCCAGCATTTGGCTTAATAAGTAAATATCACAAATAGGAAGGTATCAAATAAAGTTATGTTTAATAAAATGCTGTTTACATGGGTTTCTAGGTAAGATTTTTTTAAAACAAAAATCTATAGCTGAGAATGTCTGTGATCAGCTGGCCTGGTTGCGGCTCACAGTCCTCATCAGAGTTGCCTCTCCAGTCCCTGTCTGCCCCCCTCAGCTACCTCCCTGGCTTTAGGAGAGACACAATCCCTCCCGGTGAGCCTTCCCCATGTAGGGGAAGAGATTTATCATGCCCTGGAGTGTGGGCTTCACGGGACAGGGCTTGGTCTGCTTTGTGCCTGGCACCAAGTAGGTGCTCATTAAATATTCATGGAATGAAAGCGAGACTTATTCCCAATGTCTTCTAGGGCCCGAGGCTCTCCCTGACCCCTTCAGGAGGCAGGACGATGGGTTGTGCTGTCCTGGGAGCCCCTCTCTCTGCTGCCCTGCTGCTCCTGGCCCAGTTGGGCACATCACACCTGAGAAAGTCCTGAGTACCTGTTCACAGGAGACTGGCTGCTTTGAAAGAGTCTCTGGACATCACAGGCACGCCTCCGCTCTCAAAGACCTCTGGCTGGTCTGGACGGCGCCTGGAGCGGGCCTCAGGTCTTCTCTTCCCCTCTTCCCCAGCCTCCTGTGCACTCCTCAAACAGCCTCATTGGGTGGGCCAGTGCTGGTGCTCAGAGGCACATTCATCCACGGCTTCCAATACTAAGGATTATTTCCAAAGTACCATCCCTTCCCAGGGCATAGGGCAGGCCCAGGTGAGTCATCAACAGAACCTCACCTAGGTGACCCAAGTGCAGGGTTGCCTTGTTGATGATACACTCAAGTTCACAGCTACCCAGTATAAGGAAGAGTGTTCTAATGTCTAAGCCCCAACACGTAGGTAACTCAGCCCAGTAATTTTAGCGTACAAGCGCAAGTCACTCTTCACTCTTGCCAATGGAGGGGACATTATGGAATAAGACTGGGCCAGGGGCACTGGCCAGGGTGGTGGGCTTAGCACGTGGTCTTTGCTCTGCTAGGCCATGAGCTCCCTGAGTGCAGGGCTGTCTCATCTAGACTGGAGCCCCAGAACTGGCTGGTGTGTGCTTGCAAGGTCTCTGTGCTGTGGTGCCAGGATGGCCGCTGCCCCACTCCCTGTTCCCTGGCACTCTCCTGACCTGGCCTGGGGCAACCATCACTCAGAAGGCTCTCCTGTTGGGCCTCACAGGATTCCACCCTGGCCCCACCACACCCAGCCTGTGTGACCTCGGGCAGAGTGCCTAACTCCTCCCCTGTAAGATGGCAACAATAAGATCACCTGCCTCACTGGCAGCTGTGAGAATTAGATGATATAATCCATTCCAAGTGATTAGAACAGTGTCAGGTGCTCAGTGAGCCTTATCCTTCAATAAATGGTAGCCACCACCATCATTATATTCCTGCAGAGTTCAGCAGCCTACAGATCAGAACTGGCTACAGGAGGACACCTAGTTGCCTCCAGATTACTGACTGCGTCCTTGTCTTCCTTCATAGTCCAGAGCCCCGGGGCTTCTTTGAGGAGTAGCATGGAAGCACCCCACCATTCAGTGGTCAGCCTCCTGGGAGGCACAGCTAAGTGGCCAGAACAAAACCTCAAGCAACAATGTCCAGAGACTCAGAGACTTGAGGATCTGCCTGGTCCCCAAACTTACAAAAAGACCTTCAAGGCCGCCCCACTTCCTCACTGAAAAGCCTGAGCCCTGCCTGAGAGCTGGCAGAGCTCTGGGCTCAGCCATGACCTCTGATTCAGGGGACAAGCCACCCCTCGCAGGAGCTATTCAGCTTGCAGAGACCTAGCTAGCAGCAGCAGTGAGGGGATGGCCCAGCCAGGACACCCAAGGGGAAAGGGTGCTGTTTACATTTTCAGTGCGCTCTATTGTTTCAAAGGACAGAGTGTAGATATTTCCCACGACAATGGCGGGATGTCAGAATTCCTCACATCTTGCAGTTGAGGACTGCCCGCCAGACTGTTTATTTATAAAGTGATCCCTTATCAAAGTAGCCATCGAGCAGAGTCTAAAAACTACCTTCCAGAATCAAATTGGAGAATTGTTGTCTAACTATGACAACTAAGTTGACTTACTATGGATGATGCTTCCGCCCAGATGGAGCAGGCTTTGTCAGGCTGTTGGAGTGACAAGAGCATCTCTGTAGGTGCCCTACAGTATCAGAGCCTCACACGGCAGCTGCACCGCACTGTGAGCCTGGACCAGAGCAAGACTTTGGATCTTCCTCAAGCCCAGCTCTCTAACCATCACCAAGGTATGGGTGCTGACCTAGGGCCTGCCCTTGACACCTCAGCACCTGCTGCCACCACAGCCTGCCCATCTCTACCTCTAGGTGCCAAAGACAAAAACCTTGGGGTTCTACTGGTGCCTCTCTCCCTCTCATGTTCCACACGTCATCCATCAACACCTCCTGCTGGCTCATCCTTCAGTATCCTCTTCAGTTCCATGTGCTCATTGTTTGTTTGTTTATTGTTGACCTCTCTCCCTAGAACATCAGCTCCTCAGGCCTGACACGGGGGTGGGCACTGCTCTATTCCCAGTACCCAGCAGCCCATGGAAGAAGCTTCGTTAATAAGTTGAATAAGTGATGATTAAATGAGTGAACGCTAAGAGGGCAGCTGCAGACTGTCATGACTCTCCTTGGCTCAGAGCTGACGGGGTCGGGCCAGCACCTGTGCACGGTGGGGAGGAGTCCACGAGGGCATGGTGAGCACTGGGGGGCCAGTCTCATATCTGCCTCCAGCTCCCTTTCTCAGGAGTTTAGAGAGAAGATTCACCAGGAGACAGCAAGAAAAAGAAATTCCCTGTTGAGAGCTGCCAGCTCAGAGAGAGGGGCTTATCACGGAAAGACCGCAGAGATGAGGTTCCAGGCTGGCTCCAGACCTCTGGCTCCAGGTGCCATTGGGAGTCATCCTGACCGGGTGGGGCTGCGGTCCGGAGTCATCCTGACTGGGTGGGGCACTGTTGCAAACATGTAACAATGTATCTCTGGTGTCTGTCAGAAGTGGGATTAGAGTCAGGGTCGGGTCACTGAACAGTCTTGTATAAGACAGAGGAAGGCCTTCAGTGGCCTTTGGCTAGTCTGGCTGGTCAGGGAATGCATTCCAGAGAAGGAGGGCCAGGAAGAAGGCCCATGGCTTCAACAGGAGATGATGAACTTGGGAAGATATTCCTGGTAGAAGAAATGAAATCCAACAAGAAACAATAAACTTGTTTCCTGAGAAACTGCTGACAATCTAGGGAGGAAGGACAGGTCCAAGTGTAAGATTCACGCCAGGGGCCAGGAAGAGAAGGACAGCTGCTTTTGAGTACTGGTTGTCTGTCACCTGGGCCCTGTGCTCAGTCTACAAGATGAACGAGCCCTGATTTCCCCCACCCGATCACACTGTGCACCGGGCATGCGGGTCAGAAATACATGTGCAGCTAGCATCACACACATACGTGCTTTCCCACTTACACACATGCACTATGTAAGTGTGTCTAACTCACAGAGAAGACACACTGGAATGAAATTTAGCTCACTGGCCTCTGAAACTGTTCCTCCCAACAGAAGGCAGGCAGTGGTGCTAGAAGATCCATTGGGCAACTCACAGGCAGCACCAGCTCCTGTCCTGAGGGCCCCTGGAGGTCAGCCTCCCACCTAAAATAAGTCCCTCTGAGTGGGTTCTTATTCCCTCCAACAAAACACCCAGCTACTTTCTCTCATCAGAAACACTGAGACATTAAGGTATGTCGTTAAGGGGAATAGCGTGTAAGTAGGTGGGTTCCATTTGTGATATTCAAAGTCACCATAATAGCCTGACTGGGCAGTGGCGCAGTGGATAGAGCATCAGATTGGGATGCAGAGGACCCAGGTTCAAAACCCTGAGGTCACTGGCCTGAGTATGGGCTCATCAGGCTAGAGCATGGGCTCATCAGCTTGAGTGTGGGGTCGTTGGCTTGAGTGTGGGATCTTAGACATGACCTTATGGTCACTGGCTTGATCCCAAAAAGGTCGCTGGCTTGAAGCCCAAGATCGTTAGCTTGAGCCCAAGGTCACGGGCTTGAGCAAGGAGTCGCTGGCTCAGCTGGAGGCCCTTGGTCAAGGCACATATGAGAAAGCAATCAATGAACAACTAAGGTGCCACAATGAAGACTTGATGCTTTTCATCTCTCTCTTTCCTGTCTGTCCCTATCTGTCTCTCTCTCTCTCTCTCTCTCTCTCTCTTTCTCTCTCGCTAAAAAAAAAAAAAAAAAAAAGTCCCCATAATATTGGAGGTGTTAGTTCCCTCTGGAAGGAAACAAAGGTGGTGGTGGCAAAAGGTGGGGGACAGAATGGGGATAGAAACCGTTTTTACTGTGTTTTATTGCACAATTAGAATTTTGTATCAGGTTTATATATTACTTATGAAAATATGTAATTAATTTGTTTTCTAATTCCTAGGCTCGGAGGAGCCAGAATACTTCATGAGCAAGTTCCCAAGCATGATGGCCCACAGTCCTTCCTGAGCATTGAGGCACCGAAGTGCTGCGGCCCCAGGCACACCCTGGGCTCTGGCTGGAAGGCAGGTGGGAGCCTGGGAGGCTGGGGACCTGGAGAGCCAGTTCACATCTCAGCTACTCCCCAGCTGCAGCCAGGGTGGGCTGAAGTCCAAATGTTTGCTCACTCCTTAAATGGCTCGGGGGAAATCAAGGTCCCAGGAGAAGAGTGCTTTTGATGGGACTGGTGCCCACATCAGGTGATAGTGGGAAGACCCTAGGTTGGGAGGGGGCATACTTCCTAGGTGTGGGTAATCCCTACCAGGTCTGCTCACAGTGGGAATGTTTCACTTACTGTAGTGGGTGCTGTTAGATGCCACCACACCTGGCCAAACATCCCCCACAGAGATGACAGGACACAATGCACTTGAAACTCAAGATCGGCGTGGGGGTAAGGTGGAAGAATAATGGATGGTTGGATCAAAGGAAGCAGGGGAGTAACGGGCTATGGAGTGCCCCTGAAGACTAGCCTTAGACTATTCTGAATATGAAATCATAATTTCAGAGGCAAGTTATGTAATTTGGCTGTATGACTCAGGTTATAAACCCACCAGGGCTAAAACCTCTGAGTGCCTGGCATGCCACCCCCTGAGACTGTTCCTTGACCCCTGGCAGGATAAGAGAGCTGAAGGCAGGCCATGCTCCTGGGTAAGCTTAGCAACCCGGGAACACTGGAGGTGGGTCAGTGGATCCCAGCATATTCCCAAACCTTCTGGTTAAGTAGCCTAAATCTTGGGGTAGCCAGCACTATGGAAGGACATATTTCTTTCACAAAAATGTCAAAATAATTGGAGCCAAAATGACATAAACCTGGCAGGAAAATTCCTGCTGTGAGTCCTTAGTCGCAGCCTGCCAAACACCAGTGTCCTTACTCGCTTGGTCAATGTTAAACAATGGCTTATCCCAGTGAATAGGGATGACTAAATACATTTCATGGGATTGTTTTTTATTACATTCAAATCCATCTTTTGAAACAGTGTGTGGGCCAACTAACACTTCCTTATTGTTACCAAAGAAATATTAGCTTCAACCATTCTGGGACAGGCAAGGGGGGTTTAGTCATGGTTGATACCCAAAGGCCATAGTCCTTGTGAAAATCTACTCACAGCCACATACGAGGAGAAGGGAGCCAGGCTCCCAAGTCCCTCTGGCAGTTCAGCATGTCAAGGCAAGGGCCCTATTTTCACTTCAAAACATTTCTGTTCCCCTCTGTGAATATAGTTGTTTTGTCTTGTGAAGGGACCTTCTGAGAACAGTAGGGTGGGGCTGTCTCCAGCCTCTGGCAGAGGTCTCCATGGTCCTCAACTTAAGCCTGTCCTCCCAAGAGGGTGACCAACTGTCCCAGTTTGCCCGGGACTGAGGAGTTCCTCAGGGCGTGGGACTTTCAGAGCTAAAACCAGAAAGCTTCAGGACAAACCAGGACAAGTTGCTCAACCTACTCCCTGATCATTCAGTCCTATTATAGCTGCCTCTGCCACTCAGATCCATGAGGAAAAGGAGGGGCAGTGTGGTCCTGGCAAGACCAAGTCAATAATAACTTCTCCCACACGGTGGTCCACCTGCTCCAGACTCTGTGCCAGGGGCTTTCATGCATTATCTTATCTCTCACCATCTGCTAAAGCCTTCCCCATGAATCCCAGAGATGTTAAATGACTTACCCAAGGTTACTTAGCCAGTAGCTAGAAGGGCAGGGGACACAGGTCTGCCTGATATCAAAGCCTCACCTTTCACTCAGGAACAACATCAATATAAACCAATTATTCTACACCAGGGGTCCCCAAACTATGACCCGTGGGCCGCATGCGGCCCTCTGAGGCCATTTATCCGCCCACCGCACTTCCACACTTCTGGAAGGGGCACCTCTTTCATTGGTGGTCAGTGAGAGGAGCACAGGATGCATCCACACCCATAGTTCCCATTGAAATACTGGTCAGTTTGTTGATTTAAATTTACTTGTTCTTTATTTTAAATATTGTATTTGTTCCCGTTTTGTTTTTTACTTTAAAATAAGATATGTGCAGTGTGCATAGGGATTTGTTCATAGCTTTTTTTATAGTCCGGCCCTCTAACGGTCTGAGGGACAGTGAACTGGCCCCCTGTGTAAAAAGTTTGGGGACCCCTGCTCTACACTCTTAATACCACTTGTATTAGTATTTTGCTCAAGAAACTTTAAAATGTTTTTGAAAAGCTTTGTACATCTCCAAATTAAACCCTAAATTATTTTCTCATATGTCTAAATTGCTTTAAATATACATAACCTGATATTAAATAAAATGATCACATCACTCTTTTTTATTTAAAGAGCGATGTGATCATTTATGTGATCAGGTTATGTATATTTAGAGCCAATGATAACCGCACAAAATGGTCAGGAGATTTGGTCATATCTAGCAAAATTACACAGTGTTTATGCCTTTACTCAGCAACCCTACTTCTAGGAATCTATTCCCAAGATAGTGACCAAAATTACAAAGTGACATATTGTAAGACCACTTACTAAAGCACTGTTAATAATGACAAAAGACTGGAAATCCACAGTCTCAGCGGTCAGAGACTGAATTAATAAACCACAGTACATCAGTATGATACAACAAGGTGATTCCATATGGTCTTAGTATAATCTAAAGAATATACAGTGTTAAATGTGTATAAGATACTATCTTTTAAATAAGAATTTGGGAAACATTCATGTATATATAAGTATGTCTATATTTTAAAACAAAACCAGGAAGAGTTGAAGAGGAAATGCAAGTGATTTCCAAATGGAGAGGGAATATAAAGGATTTAGGGCCATGATGGCGAACCTATGACACGCGTGTCAGCACTGTCACGTGTAGCCATGTTCGATGACACACGGCCGCATGTGGCCGCATACAAGAGAAGTATGGGGCCGCATGCCGAGAAGGACGTTTCATCCTCGGCTCCTGCATGACCAGGTGCAGTAGCCGAGGATAAAACATTTGCTGTAGTGTAGACACCCTGTGCCGGAGGTCTATAGGCCAAAACAACAGAATTCTGGCACAGAGCATCTAGTTCTGGGACTTCCGGTTAGGCCGTTTTTCTCAAAGTGACACACCACCCGAGTTATGCTCGTTTTTTTGGCGAATTTTGACACACCAAGCTCAAAAGATTGCCCATCACTGATTTAGGGGAAGAGAATGGGAGCTGAATTTCTCTGAATTCACCTGGCTTTAGAGCTTTGACTTTGAATCACGCAGATGTTTTATAGAATAATTACACAAAATTAAGTCAGGAAAAGATACACACAGAAAGACACACACACACACACACACACACACATAACTAATGAATCAAACTGGAAATAAAGTTGGTGGCTTAACCATAATTTTAATTTCTAACTTAATTGATTTTAGAGAGAGAGGAAGGGGGCAGAAAGAGAGAAAGAGAGAGAGAAACATCGATTTGCTGTCCCACTTATTCATTCATTGGTCACTCCCTGACTGAAGAGTGAATCCACAACCTTGGTGTACTGGGATGATGCTCTTGAACTACCTGGCAAGGGCGACTTCTAATTTATTTTTAAATTTTAAAACAAATGCCTATCCTAACTCTGTCCTCCGAAAAAACCTTTAATCACTGACCCACCCAGCAGCAGCAAGCCTCTCTAGCACCCAGATTTTATTTCCTAAATATCATCTTCCAATAAAAGGCTTCTTGGAGAAATGTGAGCAGGTCTAAAATAGGAAATATACAGGTGAGCCTGTGAAATACCTTGTCGAACTAGAAAGCTAGGGCACCACCCAAGATTATGGAGTCATATCAAAATATCACAGGAGTCAAGCCCCAGTGGCCAGAGATGGGACAATTTGAGCATCAAAAAGAATAATCATGCCTGACCAGGCGGGGGCCCAGTGGATAGAGCATTGGACTGGGGTGCAGAGGACCCAGGTTCGAAACCCCAAGGTTGCCAGCTTAAGCATGGGCTCATCTGGTTTGAGCAAGGCTCATCAGCTTGAGCCCAAAGTCACTGGCTTGAGCAAGGAGTCACTTGGTCTGCTGTGGCCCCCCGGTCAAGGCACATATGAGAAAGCCGTCCGTGAACAACTAAGGGGCTGCAATGAAGAATTGATGCTTCTCATCTCTCTCCCTTCCTGTCTATCCCTATCTGTCCATCTCTCTGTCTCTGTCACACACACACACACACACACACACACACACAGACACACACACAAAGAGTAATCACTACAATAGAATAAAATATATCAAATATATTAAAAAATAACTGAGTCTGTACATATTACATAAACAAAGCACACTAGGGCTCAGGCCACGGCCCAGAGTTCCCTTACATGTTCTTGCTGGGTATGCAAAGAATGCAAGGCCCTGACCTCTCTTTACCCAAGCCCTTTATTAGCAATGAGTTAGCAGAGAGCACCCTTGCCCCCAAGGCTGAGTAATGTCTCCCTCCAGGACAAAGTTGACTCCGCATCCTCAAAGTTCAGCGTTTCTCAGCTGTGATGCAACCCCACTGCAGGTACAGCAGGCACCCAGGGGACTTGGGAGACAAAAGGAACTGATTTGAACACAAAGCTCACATGACTTGCTGAGTAAAGGTCCTTTGTGTCTGACCCAGGAGTTGCATGTCTTCCACTGACATCCATGTAAGTGAGGCAGGTTAAGTTGGTGGCTCTTAGAAAGCAAGATCCCAGACTCTCACCATCTCACTAGTCTCCTTGGGCAGTTGTTACTAGGATACCAGCTCATTATTTTGAAAATTGGTAAAAAGCAAACAACCCCCCACCCCACATACAAGCATTTATTGCAATTTGTGTACACAATGTATTTCAGGATAACGCAATAGCTGATGTAGGAAAATTCTTTAGAGAAGAAACTGAATAAACCGAGAAGGAATGGGCAGAATTTGGAAAATCATCATTTTGCGTAGTTTAATGTAATAATGAATCTGGACAATGTTTACTAATGACTGCCTTTTAAAACCACAACCTAAAGTGTTGATGGAAAATTCTACAATGCATCACTCTATAAGGAATGTTTCACAAAAGCAGAGACAAAGACATGTGACTCCTGCTGTGACAAAATAAGAATTAAATTATACCACCTATGAAATGTTCTTAAAGAAAATTGCCCACGAAAATGATTACACCTCTAAGATCTAACGACCATTCACAGGAAAGACAGGGAACAGAGAACTATGTTAATTATATCAAGAGAGCACAAGCAACCAAGTCCAAACTA
This sequence comes from Rhynchonycteris naso, assembly GCA_037038555.1. Classification (NCBI taxonomy): domain Eukaryota; kingdom Metazoa; phylum Chordata; class Mammalia; order Chiroptera; family Emballonuridae; genus Rhynchonycteris; species Rhynchonycteris naso. The sequence goes on along the minus strand of CM073004.1, from coordinate 41,755,826 downwards.
CGGGGAGCTCTACAGGTCAGTTGACCTGGTTTCTTCAATAAACAAGTGACTAGAAAAAAAGGAGGGGGAGGGAGAACTGCTAGATATGACGGGAGACATTTGAGGGATGTCAGTCAGACGCAATCAGAGTGTGAACTTTGTTTTGGATTCTGATTAGAACAAACCATCTGTAGAAGCCATTAATGAGACAATGGGGGAATTGAAACATGATGGGATATTTGCCCATATTAAGGAATAACTATCGACTTTTAGGTGTTGTAATGGCATGTGATTACAATTTTGAAGAAAAGGACTAAGTAGTCCCATATGAAACGATATGAATTGGGGGAAGGAGTGGGAATGGGGGCTGGAGACGAAACAAGGTCTGTCACATGTTAATAATTACTAACACTGGTCATGGGCACGTGGGGATTGCTTTTACTATTTGCTTCACTTCTGTGATTAAAATTTTCCATAGTAAAAAAGTATGTTTTAAGCAATGTGGTACTATTCCTGGGCTTCTTAAATATGTAACTAAGGAAATCCAAATATATAATAATTCTGTATTTGACAGAATTGTAACTGCATCAAATGTGAGAAGAAGGAATTAATCCTACTGCAATGACGCTGATGTGGGAATTTCATCCTAAACATCGTTTGGAAACATTTGGTCCCACGCCCACACCTGAGTAGAGAGCCTGCTCTTAATTTACTTTCTGGAAATTATTAGCATAAAGAGAAGATAATAATTACTGTCAATCATGTGAAAGACATCAGCTTTTTGAATGTCAAAAAGGAGTCAACGCACCTGAGAAGATGGGAACCCGGCAGCTGGGAGTAAGCAGGAGTGCCTTCGCAGACGGGTGTCCAGCCTCCTGCTCCCCAGCCTCCCACCCATCTCTAGATCCACCCGGACCCCTCACTGCGCCTCTCAGCCTGCACTGTAGCCCTGCCAGTGTCTTGCACATGATGGTCCTTTCCTCTTCTCTCTCGGTTTGCCCACCTGTCTTCAGCTCCTGTGTCCAGGCCTGTAGAAACTTATAAGTGACACAGTGTAGAAACGGGTCAGACTCCTGGCCCTGCTATTAATTGCCCATAAGTAAGGGACTCCAATCCTCCCAGACCATGGGGAAGGGTCATGATCTCTGACCCCCTCACTTTTCCTCCTTTAGGTCTCCAGATGGGCCTTCCTTCATCACCCCCATTCGGAAAGGCAGCCTCCTTGTGCTCCCGAGGGCCCAGTGGCAAACCCACTTCAGTTCCTATAACATGCTGGCCTCCTGGGCAAGCTGGCCGGGCTGGAGCTCCTTGAGGATGTGCCCCCACCACTGCCCCATCCTTTGCAGGCTGCTGCCCTTGATGGAATAAGAATGAGGAGGTGCACGTGGAATGGGAGGGGATAGAGTAGAGGGTCAGCACAACACGTGGCAGAAGGAAAAGGATGGGCTTCGATGTCCCCCAAGAGAGCACAGTCTACAAGTACTCAGAGAAGTGAAGGGTGAATCCAGAAGATGGTCAGCAGGCACTCAGCGACTGTCAGTGTGACAGGGCAAGGGACACAGGGAGGGAGCCATGCAGTTACTGATTCATTCATTCCGAAAACAGGTGCTGGGAGAGACCTTGGCTGACCCGCAGTGCCTGAGACAAAGTCCTACCTTGATGTCCTACCCTTCTGTTTAAATGTTACAGAACTTGAAGCCTGAGGGAACACCGTTGGAGCACAGGCCTGGACTCCCACTTCAGGGCTCAGAGCCCAGGGGACCTTCACCAGGGCTCAGGGCTCCTCAGGGCTGGCCCATCGGCTGCGTGACTTGCAAGAAGCTACCCGTCAGCCTCCCAGCATTTCCAAATCTTCTCAATCACAGGGCCACACACCTTTCTCCCAGCACTCAAGCTCCCATCCAAGAAAGTCTGGCTGGCAGTCCGGTGAGATTAGGCCAGGTGAGAACAAACAGAGGATGTCACCCCGACTCTCGCCTGTGCAAGCAGCAGGACCAGCAAGCCCCTGCAGAGAGGAAAAAGAGACCCCACAGCACCCCCCACACCCCTTGAGGGACCGTGAGTGAAAATGTTGGCAGAACTCTGCCCCAGAGAAGTTCCGATGCCTGTCAGTCCTCCCCACTGCCCCGCCCCCCACTCCAAATGCGGTAGCACAGGCAGGGAGGATGAGGCCTGAGGGATCACCAGGTCCCCAAGAAAGAGCCCCTGTGAGTCCAACAACCCCAATGCCTCTCTCTCAGAGGCACACAGAAGCCCCACACAGTCCCAGACTTTCTCTGACACTCCCCTCCCCCTCCACCCACCCACTTTCTGGTTTCTCTAGGACAGCAAGGGAATGCAGGCCGGGAATCAGGTCCACGAACGGGCCAGCCAGAAGCAGGGACGTTTGGTCAGGCTGGTCGATGTGCACACTTGTGTTCCACACTGGCCCTGCCAGGGCTGCCTTTTCCCACCGGCCCACAGCATCCTGCACACTCTGTCACAGCCACTCAGCTCTCTGTCATCCGTGAGGGTGTGTCAGCAGCAGTGGAGGGCCGGCTACAGAGGCCTGGGTGACAGAAGACAAATGAATAGAGGAAGACAGGAAAGGATGGTGCCTGCCACCTCGGGAGCCCTTCGGCAGTGCCCTGCTCCCTTGGTGCTTGGCTCCCTGACTGCAAAAGGAGATGACACTCAGCCAGACAGAGCTGCAAAGCCAGGCTGCCAAGGACAAAAGTGCAAAGCGCCAAAATTCCTCCGTCCTAGTGGGAGAGGCTAGCCAGGGACCAGAGTCAGCTTTCCCGGGACATGCTCAGCTCCTGTCCTGTCATGTGAAGAACCTGGGCCTCAGATGCCCCGTGGCTGTCCAGCTGGCCCAGCTGGCCACACTGGGCATTGGGAGTCCACCTGTGTCATACTGGATTCCAATTCAGGGCCCTCTGCTTGGGTGGGTGAGCCTTAGCCAGAGGGTGGTGTCAACAGGAAGTTGCACCATGCAACCCAGATCTCCTCGCCCTGTGCTGCAAAATCAAAGGTTTTAAAAATAGTAATATCCATGCCCCACCTGAGACCAATTGAATCAGAACCCCTGGGGTGGGTCCCAGGTCGGGGGATTACATTGCGCAGCCAGGGCAGAGAACTCCTGCCCCCCAACACAACTTCTCTTGAGGGGAAATGTGAAAAGGTGTTGTAAGGGTGGGGCTGGGAGGTGAGCCTCTACATCTCCCCTCCCGGACTGAGCATAGCACTGTCCTGCTAATGGTCCTTGGCCTGGCACAGGGAGAGTGCCCACTGCCCAGAGGACAAGCCTGAGTGGGCAGTGCTTGTTCTGGCGTACCTGGGTCCCCCATGCCTGATGCTGCCCAACGAAGGGAGAGGGCAGGCAGGAGGACCAGGCTGCCAGGTGAGAGCAAGGACTTGGCGTCAGTTTGTTTTAAATCGGACACTGCCTCCTTGAAAAATTAACCTCCCTAAGCCTCCTTTTGTTCGGTAAAGACGGAAGTTGTGACTGCCTCAGAGATTTGAGGTAAGGGATCTAATAAAGAGCCCCTGCCTTTGCCTAGCACCTAGGATGGACTTCATACAGGGAAACCATCATTAGCATTAACCCTGGTTTTAGTGTATTACCGGCAGCGAGGGGAGCCACTCTGGGGAGAGGGCTTCAGGTCAGCCTGGCTGTCTGCCCTGTGACTGGCCTCTAACAGGAGTGCAAGTTCCTGCCAGGCAGGTAGTGAAGGGTCTAGGGCCCACCCTAGAGTCTTGTTTGTCTTAGGAATTGCCCGCCTGAAACTCCCCTTGAGGCTGAGTAAGAAGTTTGCCTAAGTGAACTCTCTGAGTCACAGTCCTGGCTTCTGGGACACTTCAATGCCTGGAGGCTGTGAGGGAGACATCAAATGTCACTGTTTCTGCGCCTGAGTATGTCAGAGGACATGGGAGTGTCAGAGGACATGACGAGGGATCCTGAGTTCTGAGAAAAGGGCTCACACTGGAGACTGAGAGGTCCCTGTGCGAATGCCGCTTGGCCTCTTCTTAAGTGTATGGCCTTGGACAAAACACAAACCCCCTTAGCCTCAGTTTGCTCATCTCTAAAGTGGAAGTAATTATATTGACCAATTATATCGACTGACAGAGCGGTGCTGCAGACAAGCAATCACACACATGGGCCCACATAGCATGGGGGCCACACAGCATGGGGCCCACAGCGGAGGCTCAGAATCCAGCAGGACCCCTTCCCTTTTTGCTGAGCTGGTGGTGACAGAGCCACACTCTGGGCCAGTCTTCCAGCCCACCATGCTGACTCATACAGGATGGCCAGGTGACATCTGTGTAGGTGTGGTAAGAAGTGGGTGACAGTGCTCGGCTTATCAGAACTGTTGGAAAGGAAATCCTCTTAGTCTCCATCTCTAAAAAAACAAACTAATAGTAGAGACTGGTGCAACTTTTATTCCTAGGAAATTGGGTTGTGGCCTTCCCCTGATTGGCTGCCATACCCCCAGGGTAGGGGCTGGGGCTTCCTCCAAGTCTTGCTGCTCCAATCCTGCCCGCTGGCTGTGTGCATGTGTCTCCCCACTAAATGCAATGCTGTGAGGCTGGGGCTACGTCTTGTTCATAAGCGCAAGGGTCCTTGCAGTGCAGCCTATGGGGCCCCAACCATGGAGAGGAGCACACAAATACCAGGCTAGACCCTGCCCTACACATGGCACCTCTCTCCCTCCAATGCAAAGGAAGCTGCAGCTAGACTACTCTGACCCCAGGGCCCTCCAGACATGGCACTCTCACCAAGAAACCAGCCGGCTCGGCTCCAGACAGGCTGACCTCTCTGGGATCTTCTCACTGGTTGACCTGGCCTCTGAAATGGGCTTTGTACCCATTCCCCTTTGAGACCGGCCCTGTGCTGGGGCAAGACCCTGTTCTCTCAAGGTGGGGGAGGAGTTTGGGCTGGGCAAAAAACGCACTTCCTGGAGGGCAGGGCAACTCCACCATGAGAGGGGACAGCTGCCCTCAAACCCTGCCACAACTTTCTGCTGAGCTACATGTCCTGTAGTCTACTCCCTGCAGAGGGAGCATCTTCCACGGAGCCTCCTCAGCCTGGGTTAACAGCTATTGTAAGGTCTTTGACTTACACTCTGAATGAAATAGGAACCACTGGGGGGTGGAGGGGTTTGAACTGGGGAGTGTTAGGCTCTGACTGACCTTCTCACAGGATTCATCTGGCTGTGGGGCTGAGAGTGGGAGACCACTCAGGGGCTACCTGACATAGATATTCAATGCACATTCCCAGGAGCCAAGGCTTAATCCTCACCAAGACAAACAATGGAGTAGCTATAATTATAATCATGCTCTTTTTATAAATCAGGAAATTGAGTCAAGGTGGTTAGTTAACAGTCCAAGTATACACTGCCAGTAACTGGTAGTTAAGACTGGAACCCAAGCTTTCTGGCTCTACCAGACACATTTCACCAGCTCACTAAGTTGAGTGTATAAGAGGTCATCTGACTCCTGATGTATTTCTAAGGAAGAATAAACGTGACCTAATCACTGTATGGTGTGGGAAACCAAGAAAAAAATCAATAATTATTCCAAGAGTATTTCCTACCACTTCTAGCCAACATAATAATCCTAGAAGTACTATCCTAGGCAACAAGGCAAGAAAAAGAAGTAAAAGGATAAATATTAGAAAGGAAAAAGTAAAACTGCCTTTATTTGCAGACAACATTCTCATATATTTTGAAAATGCTAAGGAATCTATTAAAAACAGTTATTAGAAGCAATAAGAGAATTTTAGAGAGGTTACAGGATATAAGGTCAATACATAAACTTCCATTTTATTTCTATATACCAGAAATGAATAATTGAATATAAAAATTTTTTAAATAACAGTATTAAAAATATAAAATGTTTAGCCTGACCAGGTGGTGGCGCAGTGGATAGAAAGTGGGACTGGGATGCGGAAGACCCAGGTTCGAGACCCCGAGGTTGCCAGCTTGAGCGCGGGCCCATATGGCTTGAGCAAAAGCTCGCCAGGTTGAACCCAAGGTCGCTGGCTCCAGCAAGGGGTTGCTCGGTCTGGTCTGCTGAAGGCCCGCGGTCAACGCACATGTGAGAAAGCAATCAATGAACAACTATGGTGTCACAACGGCTACGAAAAACTAATGACTGATGCTTCTCACCTCTCTTCGTTCCTGTCTGTCTGTCTGTCCCTGTCTATCCGTCTATCCCTCTCTCTGACTCTCTCACTGTCCCTGTAAAATATATATATAACATTTAGAGGTAAAGAAAGTATGGACAAGTTCTGTTTACTAAAAATTACAAAATAGTATTGAGAAACTAAAGAAAACTTAAAGAAACAATGAGACACATCAGGTTTATGTGTTGGAAGACTGTTAAAATGTCAATTCTCCCCTGTTTGAACTACAGATTCAATACCATCCCAATGGAAATTTCAGCTGGCTTTTCTTATAGGAGATAATGGCGGGAAGAGAGAGATCTCCCAGATACACTCGCTTAGGAAGGCAAAGTAGCAACAAGGCTGCTCCAACAGTCCTTGTTGGAGTCCCTCTGCCATTTACAGTTTTCCTCACTTCTCAAACCAATCTCTCCATGACAGAGGGAGTGTTGACAGGGCTGCAGAAGAACACACTTTGGGAGCTGAGTGAGGCCCAGGTGCGATCATTCATGAGGCCTGAGCACATCCCAGGCCTCAACTGATATTAGGTGTGATTATATTGGCAACAAGAAAGCCCTGCAGAGCTCTGCTGGCCCTCTTCGCTCTGGATGCAACCTAAGGAGTGTGTACACGTCCATGGCTCTCCTGCCTTCCTACCCGCTCCTGATGTCATCTCAGCTGCCATACTCAAGAATGTCTGAGATTCTTCAGATGGGACTGGATATACTGTTTGTCCCAACATCAGAGGCCCCTCTGGATGCAAGAGCCCCAGACTTCTGTCCCTTATGCTGCAAAACCACAAGGATGGTTTGTTGGTCCAGGGCAAACAGCAGAGCAATGAAGAATGCCGGTGGGCATGCTCCCCACCTGGGCCGCATTGGCAGGGGCAGGAGAAGACAGAGGTCATGCAAATACCCCGCTGGGAGATGCCAAAGGAGCAGGCCTGGCACTTTCTGCGGGTGGTGTGTGGGATCACTGCAGGTCGTGTAGGATCCACCCCTGTTATTCTAATCTAAACATATGTTTTGATTTCTACAGACACTTACTATTTGTCAGGTTTTCCATTTATCATAGGCATATATGAAGCTTCCTCTTAAAATAATTGCATATAAGCTTTCTTTTTAATAGGTCTTTAGAGAAGACTATTAAGCAAATATAATTCTTAGAGGCAAACCCAGAGGCACCCTGTTGCCCTGATCCACAGAGGCAGTAAGCAAAGAGGTCAGAGGTGCCAGGGCTGAGCTGACCAGGGTTGCAGGAGGGTCCCAGACCCAGCTGGACACTGCCAATGTTGGGGATCCCTCCAACACCCCAGAGCACTTCCTGAGGTTATGATACCTGGCACTCGCCCCCACTCCGTTATTTTCTAGTAAGCATGCTTTAGCCACAAAACCCTCCTACTTCGTCTCTCTTTAGACCCCAACCCTGACTGCTGAGCCGGGAGCATGGGAAGGAGTGCCCTGTGCTGTATGCCAGCAGCCTGCCCCTCACCTGGCATCAGTGTGTAAGTGTGCCAACACCAGTTGGAGAGCACTTGTGTCCCCAGATAGACACTTGCTCATTGAGTCCTGACACACCTTTGAGGGAGACCTGTGACTGCCCCCTTCAGAAGTGTGGAAACTGTCTCAGAAATTTTCGAAACTTGTACAAAGTGCAGGTACAGCCAGTAGTATATAGATACAAAGGAAATGAAAACAAGATCTCTAAGAGATACAACCTAAGTGTCTCTTAACAACGAATGGATAAGACGTGGTATCGTGGGTGTGTGTGTGTGTGTGTGTGTGTGTGTGTGTGTGTGTGAGAGAGAGAGAGAGAGAGAGAGAGAGAGCACAATGGCATATTATTCAGCCATTGAGAAAGAAGTAAATCCAGCAATTTGCAGCAACATGGATGGACTCTGAAGACATATGCTAAGTGAAATAAGTCACTTAGAGAAAGAAAAACACTGTATGATCTTGCGTACATGTGGAATCTAAACAAACCAAACTCATAGAAACAGAGAGTAGAATGGTGGTTACCAGAAGCTGGGGGTTAGGAGAAGATGGGATGAGATGTTGGGCAAAGGGTATAAACTTTCAGTTTTCAGATAAATAAATCTGGGGATCTAATGTACAACATGGCGATTATTGTTAAGAATACTGAGTTCTAGCCTGACCAGGCGGTGGTGCAGTGGATAGAGCATCGGACTGGGATGCGGAAGACCCAGGTTCGAGACTCTGAGGTCACCAGCTTGAGCGCGGGCCCATCTGGCTTGAGCAAAAGCTCGCCAGCTTGGACCCACGGTCGCTGGCTCCAGCAAGGGTTTGCTCGGTCTGCTGAAGGCCTGCGGTCAAGGCACATGTGAGAAAGCAATCAATGAACAACTATGGTGTTGCAACGGCAACGAAAAGCTAATGATTGATGCTTCTCATTTCTCTCTGTTCCTGTCTGTCTGTCCCTACCTATCCCTCTTTCTGACTCTCTCTCTCTGTCCCTGTAAAAAATAAATAAATAAATACTGTATTCTATACTTGAAACTTGCTAAGAGAGTAGACTTAAATGTTCTAACCACAAAAGAAGGTAATTATGGGATGTGATGAATGTGCTATCTAACACTATGGTGGTAATCATTTTGCAATACATGTGTATGACAAGTCAACACATTGTACACCTTAAACTTATACAATGTTATGTCAACTAAATCTCAATAAAGGTGAAAAAAAGTTTTCCAACTCCTCCCTCTTCTCTCCTTCAGGGACTCAATTTACATGTATCTTAGGATGCTGGAAGTTGTCCCATAGCCCACTGATGCTTTGTTTATAGTATTTCTACTCTGGATAGTTTCTATTGCTCTGTCATCAAATTCACTAATGTTTTCTTCCACAATAACCTAAACTGCCTTTGGTAACATCCAATGTTATTTTTTAAATTGTATACAATGTAGTTTTCATGTCTATGAATTCAATTTGAACATTCTTTATATTTTCTATGTCTCTACTTGTTAATCTTTCATCTACCTGAACATATGGATCATAGTTCTAATAACTGTTATGGTCCCAAACTACCTAATTCTATCATCTATGTAATTTCTGGGTCAGTGCTTATGGATTGATTTCTCTTCAGCTTGGATTATTTCTTTCTGCTCTTTGAATGTCTGGCAATCTTTGAGTGTATGCAAGACATTTTGAATTTTATCTTTTTTGGGTGCTAGGTGTTTTTGTATTCTTATAAATGTTTGACTCATTATGGGGCATGCTTAAATTACTTGGAACCAGTTTAATTCTTCAGATCTTGCTTTTAAGCTTTATTAGATAGGACCAGAGTAGTGTTTTTTCTGGGTCTAGTTTTTCCCAACTACTGAGACAAATTCTTCTGTAAATTCTACCTGATGTCCTGTGAATTATGACATTTCCTCTAGATGGTGACAATAGGCATTATATCTGTCCACTTGTGAACTACAGGGGTTTTTCCTCTGGTCCTTTACATGATATTTTCCTCTGCCTTGTGAAATTTCCTCATCTACATGCATGGCCAGTATTCAACTGAACATGCCAGAGAACTTCTGCAGATTTCTAGAGCTCTCTGTGCAATTCCTCCTCTCTGATGATCTGCCCTGCAAACTCAAATCAACTTGGTCTCCCAACTCTACCTTTTCAACTTGAGGAGACTGATAAGCTGTCTTTGGTTTCCCTCTAGCCATTGAGCTGGGGCCATCATATGATTCACCTCATTTGCTTACCATGTCTCAGGAATCACTATTCTTTGTTGTCTAATGGCATATATATATAAATTTTTATTAAAGTATTTTAAAATTTTATTTTAGGGGCAGAAACACTGATTTGTTGTTCTACTTATTTATGCATTCATTGGTTGATTCTTATATGTGTCCTGACCAGAGATCAAACCTGCAATCTTGACATATCAAAACAATGCTCTAACCAAGTGAGCTACCTTGCCAGGACCTAATAGCCAGTGTTTTAATGACATTGTTTCTTGTATTTGTCCAGCTTTTTAGTTATTTTGGGTGGAAGTAAATCTGACCCATTAATCCACCTTCATCTGAATCAGAAGTCACAAATGTTTACCCTTTGATAGTATATGTTTAAAATGTCTATTAGTGATCCAAGTGGAGCTGTAGATCCCATGATTTCATGAATCAAAGTCTTGTGAGAAGCCAACATGTTCAGTAAGTTGTGCCTGTTTCCTTGAAACTTGCTGCTAACACCTTGGCTGCTGGCAGATAAAAAATCCCAGGATGTTCTGTGCGTGGAGGAATGTGGGGTTCAGGCTTGCCCTCCTAAACCACCAGTGCCACTCTGATACCTCCTTTAAGTCTTGAAAAGTCAAAGCTGTTCCTTGTCTGGGCTTGTGGTAGCCTACAAAATTTAATCTCTCCACTTATGGGGCTGCTAATCCACTTGCTTTCAGTACCATGTATTAATCATAACTGAGGTTCATTCCTGGTCATAGGACTCAGATCTCAAAGTGCTTTCTCACCCTCTCCCTTGCCTCTCTCAGTGCAAAGGCAGCTAACTTGAGCCTATCCAGCCTGAACAAATAGGCCAAAACTAAATGTTTGCCCTGAGTATTTTATTAAACTGATACATTTCATTGAGCCTTTGTTGCTCAAAGCTTTTTAAAAACCCTCTCTTCCATTTTGGGGCTTTAAAATATCAGCCTTTCCCTTCCTTCACGGTGCCAAATTTCTAGAGTCTCTCAATTTCCTTTCATTTTTACCTTTACACTGGTGGGTGGAGTCTTTTCTGAATGCACATGACCATTGCAATGCCTTGTCATCACAGCAATAACACCCATACCTATTGAAACGCTTCTCCCCATCCTTATTCCGGGTACTGAGGACACAGGGCATGTGGTCTTATTCTCACATTTCAAAAGTAGTCATTCCATCAAATGGTTTCTCTCTAACAACATGGATTTCTATTTCTCCAGCCCCCATATGGCTTCCTCACTGCTTACCACCTACTACTAAGCCAGTGCCACATATTGTAGGACTTTATTTCTACAAGACTCCACTTCCTTTACCAATTCCTTCATCAGTCAGGATGGACCAACAACTACAAGAAACCTCAGTTTCAGTGGCTTAATACAACAAATTACTCCCCCCACCCAATCTTCCACATAAACAAAGTGGATGTTCCTGGTTGGGTGGCCCATTCTACCACCTTGTGGCTCCTCCATCCCCTTGCAGACCTCTGCTGAGTCCTCTGCATTCAGACAGCTACCTCACAGATAAAGAAAGCAGGTGCGAAGTTCATGGAAAATCCTAGGAGCTGGGCCAGGAAGTGACATCCCATTGGCTAGAACTAGTCACCTGGCTCCAGCCAGAAGCAGGGGGCACTGGGAAATGTAGTCTTCGTGTGTCCCTGTGAGTAAAAGTAGATGGTTTGGTGACTTCCCAGCACTTTGCTAGTGCCTACCTTGACACCCACCCACCTACTGGCTTTCTCATCTCCCTACAACTATCTACTCACCTGCAGAGTAATGGCACCTCTGAGGGTGGGATGGAGTGGTGCCCAGCCACCCCAGTGCTCTGTGATATGTGTGGCTGTCTGGCCTAGAAGCCTCTCTCTTACAAGTTCCTGCTCTTTCTGCCACCTCTCTTCTATCATCTGCACCATACTGCCCTGCCCTCTGCTCCTGGTTCCTGTGCACATGCCTTTTCCCCATCTCAGAGAGGGAAAATGGGTCTCAGGCAGGATATGTTTAGCTACAGCAGAACCAGCCTCTCAGACACAGTTCTCCCTCTCAGTAACAGAACCAATCTGCTGCCAGGCCAGAGCACAGGGTAAGCAGAGCAAGGGGAAGCATAGGGTGAACCACCATCCTCTCCTCCTGGCATCACCTGCCCTCTGCATTAGCATTGATCATTCCTATGGACTTCTGATGGTCTGCCTCCTTCACCATGCCTGGCTCCTCCAGAGAGTCAGCATGTTCAATTCGTAAGGTTTGGCGCATAGCCAGGCACATGGCAGGCATGCATAACGAATGGACAAAGCATGCATCCAATCACAATAATTCTCAGTCAATAAAATGGATACATTGATGTTTTTCCTATCTCATAGAGTTGTTTCAATAAGCGAAAGGTATCTGTGAGTGAACTATGTAGATGAAAAGCATTTTTTTTAAAGTGATGATTGAAATATGGATAGGAAAGCTTAATAAAATCTTCCACACTGGTTTCTGGTTCAAGGTCTCAGTCTCATCTCCCCCAAGTCTCCACCCTCTTCTTTCCAGCCTAACTCTCTGATTATCTACTATACAAATGTTGTGCCAAAAACTACAAATTGGAAGTGTTAGTTCTATGACACCTGAGGTCTAGAGCCATAGAAGGAAGTGGAAATAGGAAAGAGGGTACAACCTGTACTGTTTTGATCTTAATTATACAAATCAATCAAATCCAAGCAATAAGAGTATGATTAAGCCCATATTGTTACACAGTTATCAACTATCAAGATGGGGGATGGCTCTGATTGTGACCATTTTTTACTTCCATATAAGGAAAACTCTTCAAATAGCTTTGCTCAGTCAATATACTATTCATAATTCCTCCACCCAAGTCCCCAACTCAGGCCCAAAGAGCAGGTAAATCCAGCTGAACTAAATGTGGAGAATTAGTGTGTGTGTGTGTTTTGTGTGTGACAGGGTGACACATAGAGACAGAAACAGAGAGTTATGGGGGTAAAGACAAAGAAATTGAAACACAGACTCAAGGTAGCTAGGTAGCAAGACACATTTGGAAAGATAGCACATAGTTAGGACAGAGACAGAGACAGAAACAGAGATAGAAAAGGAGAAACACATACACACATACACATGGCACTTTACTATGTTGATGTCAAATATCACAAGAAATACACCTGTAGTTAAACAAAGTTATTGGACTTTGTTGTAACAAGGGAGACTATATACAAGGGAGAACTTTGGCACTTTGACCTCGTTGCAATAAGTACCAATAAACACAACTTTGTTTGACTACGGATGTGTTTCTGGCAGTCTTTGGCTTGTAGGAATCAATGAATGTGATGAGATATCAATAATCACAATAAATGTAACTAGGATAAATCCACCTATATTAAAAAGTTTGCCAGATTATATTTTTAAAAATAAAAATTATGCTCTGTAAATAAACAGAACATACTAAAACAATGCAAGAAGTAGAATATGGGTAAAGATATATTATGCAAATGTTAATGAGAAGAACATAGGCATATACTATTAGTATCAGTCAAAACAGAATTCAAAGTAAAAAATCACAAACTGGGAAAAATAAGGATATTTGATAAGAATTATGCTAAGATGATTATACCTCATTAAAAAGAAACACAGCAGTCATGAACCAGTATGTCCTAAATATGCTAAAAGTTTTTTAAATAAAAACTTGTAGCTATAAAAGACCCAGAAATATTCATCAGATTCTCTCAAATTTCTCTCAGAAATTGGTAAATAGCATGTGGTTTATAGTAAGAAGCAATAATGTACAGAATTTACAAAGAAAAGATAAGGCGCTGGATCCAAAAGATAAAATTAGGACTTTGTAGTAAAGTAAAAACAAACAAACAAAAAAGAGAATACACACAAAAGTTTTACAAAAACTTATAATTTAAAAGCCACAGAGAGAAACTCCAAGAGTTCCTAGAATAAGAAACACATAAGCCATATTCACTAACCATAATTCAGTGTAATTAGAAATGAAAGAACAGCAACACACACACCTGGAAAAAATGTTCAACTTTCTAAATTATTTCAGGAAGGGTCAACAAAATACCCTAACAAAATCATACCTTAAAACTATTTAGAAATGAGAGGTGTTATGTAAACAAGATGATAATTAGGAAGCTATAAGCCCTACTGAGTTATAAACAACATATGGACCAAAATACCTCTGTGAGAACTCAGGAGATCATTTGAGAATGTACAGCACCCAGACCATTGTAAAACCAAGATAGCATTCCAGTGAAAGGGATAGGAAAACTTGTGACATTTGGTAGGTCCATTCATGTCTCTTTCACTATACAGTATAGTCTGGAACAACCAGGAGGAAATCCCCCATACTGGGGTCCCTCCCTTGGAACAGAAACAGAATATTGGGTTGTGTGTCCAAACATACTGGCTTGTCTGAGAGCTGCCTGAGGGACTGGTTTCTCTCTTGCCTGACTTGGAGCACAAACAGACTGACACCAGAGTTTGGTTGCCACTGGAAAAAGAGAGGCAAGCAGCATGTTAGAGCTACACTGCCATAGCAGGCACCAGCCAGAGAAAAAGGTCAGATATGTTTAGAGGTCTCAGAACCTCTGGCTGAACTAATCACTAAATGTCTTTCCTTCATGAAGCCAGTATGCAAAGACTGGGAGCAGTGGTTGTTTTCTCAAATGCTCAAATTTCAGTATAAAATTACAAAGGATACAAATAGGAAAACATGACCAATCAAAGAAACAAAACAAAACTCCAGAAACCAACCCTAAAGAAATGCATATCTACGAGCTGTCTCACAAAGAATTTAAAATAATTGTCATAAAGATGCCCGATGAACAAAAGGGAATATATAGAGTGAACAAAATGATGCATGAACAAAATGAAAGTATCAACAAAGAGATAGAAGCTATACAAAAATAGAAATTCTAGTCTGAAAAACTGAGGGGTTCAGCAGCAGATTTGATCAGACAGAAAAAAGCATTAGTAAGCATAAAGAAAGGTCATTTAAATTAATCAAGTCAGAGGAGTAAGGAGAGAAAAAGAATGATGAAAAAATGAAGAGAACTTAAAGGATGTATAGGACAGTCACAAGCACACCAACAGAAATATCATGGGAGTCCCAGAAGGAAAACAGAAAAGGGGCAAAGAATTTAGGAAATCATGGCTAAAAACTTACCAATTCTGGAGAAAGGGATAGACATACAGATTCAAGAAGATTAAAGAACAACTAGGATAAATCCAAAGTGAATCACACTGGGACACATTATAATCCAAGTGTCTAATGTCAAAGACAAAGACAGAATCTTGAAAGCAGTAGGAGAAGAGTGATTCATTACATACAAGGGAGCTTCCATAAGATTACCAGTGGATTTCTCAAAAGACATGTTGTAGGCTAAAAGAAAGTGGGATGTTGTATTCAAACTGCTGAAAGAAAAAATAAACTGTCCTTTAAAAATGAACGAGAAATTAAGACTTGATTACCAATAGACCTGCTTTACAAGAAATGCTAGAGTTCTTCAAGTTGAAAAAGTTGGAACAAAAGGATGGTAAACAGCAGCACAAAGCTGTTTGAAAATATAATCAAATCCGGGAAAAGTAAATAATGAATAGACAGAACATGTACCACTGTAGTCCTGATGCATAAAATTTATATTCATGTGTGATTGAGACAAAACATTTTTTTGTCTCAAAAATTACAAATCTAGGATCTGGCCAGTTGGCTCAGTGGTAGAGCATTGGTGTGGCGTATGGAAATCCCAGGTTCAATTCCCAGCCAGGCCACACAGGAGAAGCCCCCATTTGCTTCTCCATCCTTCCCCCTCTCCTTTCTCTCTACCTCTCTCTTCCCCTCCTGCAGCCAAGGCCCCATTAGAGCAAAGTTGGCCCAGGCACTGAGGATGGCTCCATGGCCTTCACCTCAGGCGCTAGAATGGCTCCAGTTGCAACGGAGCAACGGCCTAGATGGGCAGAGCATCGCCCCCGAGTGGGCTTGCTGGGTGCATCTCAGTTGGGCACAGTCGGGAGTCTGTCTCTCTGCCTCACTGCTTCTCATTTCAGAAAAATAAAAAAAACAAAAACGAAAAACAAAAGCCTACAAATCTACGTTATGGGTTTACAATATATAGAGATGTGATCTGTGGCATCGATAACATAAACTTGTGGAGGGTAGAGCTGTAAAAGAGTAGAGGTTTTGTATGCAACTGAAGTGATGTTGTTGGCAGTTTACAAAGAAATGCTACAATATTAGAAGGGTTTATGTAATTGCAATGGTAGCCACAAATATCTGTGGAACATACACAAAAGGAAAATAAAGAAAAACAAAACACATTACTAGAAAAGAAAATGAAACACAAAGGAAGGTAATAAGGAAGGAAAGGGGAGACAAAAAACCACAATACCTATAGAAAATAATTAACAAAAAGACAATATTAAGTCCTCCCCTATCAGTAATTACTATAACTGTACACAGATAAACTGCCCAAATCAAAAGACATGGCTTGGCTGAATGGATTAAAACAGGCCCCAACTCTATGCTATCTACAAGTGATTTACACTGGGTCTAAGGACACACAGAGGCTGAAAGTGAAAGGATGGAAAGATAATCTATGCAAATGATAGGCAGAAAAGAGAGGGGGCTATACTATTAGACAATGTAGATTTTAAATCGAAAATTCTTCTAAGACATAAAGAAGTACATTATAAAGATAAAAGGGCTAATTTGCCAAGAATATATAACAATATAAACATTTTGCATCAAACCTGAGCTTCTAAATATCTGAAGCTAACTTTGACAGAATTGAAGGAGTAACTAGACAGTAACACAATAACAGTAGGAGACTTCAATACCCCCCTTTCAATAATGAATAGAAAAACTGGAAAGAAGGTCAATAATAAAATAGAGAACTTGGATAGATGGTTGGACTGGGACGCGGAGGATGCAGTTTTGAAACCCCCTAGGTCAATGGCTTGAGCGCAGGCTTACCAGCTTGAGCACAGGGTCACTGGCTTGAGCGTGGGATCATAGACATGAACCCATGGTGGCTGGCTTGGGCCCAAATGTCACTGGCTTGAGCCCAAGCTCGCTGCCTTGAACAAGGGGTCTCCCGCTCTGCTGCAGCCCCCCGGTCAAGGCACATATAAGAAAGCAATCAATGAACAACTAAGGAGACTAAGGAGCCATCTGTCTCTATCTGTCCTCTCTGTCTGTCTGTCACACAAACACACACAAAAAGAGTAAACTTAAAAAAAATTTCAAGATTGAATTATACAAAGTATCTTATCTTTTCCAATCACAAATGGAAGGAAACTGGAAATCAAGAGCACAGGGAAACAGAAAATTCATAAATATGTGGAAATTAAGACACTCAAATTATTGATGGGTCAAAGAAGCCACAAGGAAATTTAAAAATACCTTGAGTTACTTGAAAATGAAAACACAACATACCAAAACTTATGAGATACAATGAAAACAGTACTAGAGGGGAGTTTACAGCTGTAAATATGTACATTAAAAAAGATCTTAATTCAACAACTTAAGTAACTTTAAAAAATACTAGAAAAAGAATGAAACCCAAAGCTAGCAGACGCAAAAAAATAAATATTTCAGAAGAGATAAATAAAATAGAGGCTGGAAAAACAATTTTGAAAGTTAATGAAACTGAGTTGGTTTATTCAAAGGTTAACAAAATTGACAAAATCTCAGCTAGATTAATTAAGAAAAAATAAATAAGACTCAATTAACTAAAATAAAAAATGGGGAGTATATTACAAACAATGCCACAGAAATAAAAAAATTATAAAAGAATTCTCTGTATACCAATGAACTGAATAACTTAGAAGAAATGAATTAATTCCTAGAAAAACACAACATACCAAGTCTGAATCAAAAAGAAATAGAAAATCTGAGCAGACTAAATAACAAGTCAGGAGATTGAATCAGTGATCAAAAACCTTCCCCACAAAAGAACTCCAGGACCAGATGGCTCACTGAAGAGTCCTAACAAATATTTACTGATTTAGGTACAAACAAGTAAGTAATAAAACTGAATAGAGAATACAGAATGAAACGTATGCATGTACAGGAGTTGAGCATTGCAAAAAAGTTCTTCAGCTGATAGAATATTCAGCCAATGATTTGGGAAACAATTAATTATATAATGTGGAAGAGGAAAACAGAATAAAGCTACATTATCCCTTCACAAATATAAACTCATCTATAAAAGTACTAGGAGAAAATTTAGACTGATATGTTTATAATTAGCAGATAAGAAGTTCTTCAGACATAAAATGCAAAAACTACAAAAGGAAAATAAGAAACCTAATGAATTTGACCATAACAAAAGAAACGTGAACAAACTAGTGATAGACTGGGAGAAAATATTTGCATAGTACTTACCCGGTATCAAACAGAAAATATTGATAATATCTAAAATATATAATGAACTATAATAAAAAGAATAGACAAAAAATAATAATAAGCCATCCCATGGAAAGGTGGGCAAAAACTACCAACAGGCAATTCCCAGGAAAGGATATACAGATGGGCCTAAAACTTAAAGGGAGAGGAACCTTACTCTTTTATCAGAGTGTCTGAGGTCCCAAGAGTATCCCCAAAAGGTGACTCAAGCCCAATTATTGATAATTTTCCCCCTTTTTCCTTCTGCCAGTTAGCCCCAGATATGAGTGTAAGTATGGAAACTGGGTTAACTAAAGCCCAGGTTTGTTTTCCTAGACAGAGGACCAAACAGGGAGCCACAAAGAAACAGACAGGATAGGAAAGACTGCAGAAAGACAGGTGCTTGGGAAAACCACTTGTGAATTTATGAAGTCCTGGGCTCACCTCTGAATGTGCACGCATGGGTCTAATCCTAAAGAGCATATGAAAGGATTTGGAACCTAAACCAAAAGATACAGACTGTTTCCTAGGACCCACGGATGTCACACATACAGAGAAATCCGAAGAACACTGCAGAGTTTTGAAAATAGAACTCATTTAAAGCCACAAACCACAGAAGGCTGACTGGAAACTGCAGCCAGAACCCAAGTGAGTTGATTGCCTAAAAAAGAAAACATTAACATTTTGCAGAGGATTCAAACAAGACCCAGAATCCCATAACATAATACAACAGCCAGGACACAATCCAAAATTATTTGGCATACAAAACAAAACAAATAACAAAGAACAAACTAGGAAAATCTCAACTCTCATGGGAAAGACAGTCAACAGAATATCAACATGACACAAATATTGGGATTATCTGACAAAGACATTAAAATAGCAATTGTGAAATAAGGATAAAAACTGTTAAAATAAAAGGAAAAGAGACCTCAACAAAGATATAGAAGCTATAAAGGAAACCATATGGACATTTTAGAATTAATACAATTACTGAAACAAAAACCTCATTAAAGGGACTTAGTCACAATGGAGCTGATGGAGGAAAAGTTGTGAGCTTGAAGATAGAGCTGTAGAATTATTTAATCTGAACAACAGAGAAAAAGATTAAAAACAAAAGAAAACGAAGCCTAAGTAAGGTCTGTGGGATGATATCAAAAGGTTAAACATTTGTGTCATCACAGTTGCAGATGAAGAAGAGTGTAGTGCAGAAAATACATGAGAAAAAAAGGCAAAAACTCCTCAAATTTGGCAAAAGATATAAATACAGATTCTAGAAGCTAAATAAACTCCAAAGATAATGCACCCAAAGAAATCCATGCCAAATACTTCTTTTTTTGTAAGTGAGGGAAGATAGAGAGAGATTCCTGCATGCACCCCGACCAGGATCCACCCGGCAATCCCCATCTGGGGCCCATGCTCAAATGAACCAAGCTATCCTCAGTGCCTGAGCCTCAGACCAACAGAGCTATCCTGAGTGCCAGGGGCCATGCTCAAACCAATCAAACCACTGGCTATGGGAGAAGAAAAAAGAGAGAAGTGGGAGAGGAGAAGAAGAGAAACAGATAGTCACTTCTCACGTGTGCCCTGACTGGGGATTGAACCTGGGATGTCCATATGCGGGGCTGATGCTCTATCCACTAAGCCAACCAGCCAGAGCCCAGATACTTCATAATTAAACTGCTGAAAACTTAAGAAAAAAATAATCATGAAAACAAATAATAATAATTTTTTTAAAAAAAGATGCACCATTTCTATGCAGAACAGTCAAAATGCTATAAATTTCTCATCAGAAACCAAAGAGGCTGGAGGACGTGGACCAGAACTTTGAAATTGTAGAAAGAAAAGAACTGTTCTGTATCCTGAGTATCATGGTGGTTACACAAATCTACATCAAAATTCACAGAATTATACACCAAAAAATGTCAATTTTCCAACTATTAACTTAATTTAAAAATTCAAAAAATTTGCCCTGGCCATCTGGCTCAGCGGTAGAGTATTGGCTCAGCGTGTAGAAGTCCTGGATTCGATTCCGGGTCAGGGCACACAGGAGAAGCACCCATCTGCTTCTCCACCCTTCCTCCTCTCCTTTCTCTCTACCTCTCTCTTTCCCTCCCACAGCCAAGGCTCCGTTGGAGCAAAGTTGGCCCCGGGTGCTGAGGATGGCTCCATGGCCTTCACCTCAGGCACTGGAATGGCTCTGATTGCAGCAGAGCAACGCCCCAGACGGGCCGAACTGCCCCTTGGTGGGCATGCTGGTGGGATCCCGGTCAGGCGCATGGGGAGTCTGCCTCTCCACCGTGTCTCACTTCAGAATAATAAAAAAATAAATAAAATGTAAAAAAAATTAAAATAACTTTTTTAAATAAAATAAATAAAAGAGTTCAAGAGTAGACCTCTTCCTCAATTAAAACATTACTTTAATACAGAAAGAAATGTCTTTGTAGCTTATTCATCTGTACTTTTAGCTACTCAGATAGCTTAAAGTTACCAAGTGTGTTAGAGGTTCTTAAAGCCACTAAAACAGCCTGTTTTTTGTACTAAAGTTAGACACTTCTGCAGAAATTTCAGGTGTTTTTTTTTTTCTACATGTCTTTATAGAGCATTAGGCTTTGTTTTAATTATAAGAAAGCTTGCATCTTGTGGCTTCAAAACATTCACATGCTAGAGAAAATCACACACAAATGAGCAGATTTTCTGAGTGATAGTGACATCATTGCTTATCGATCATGTATGAGATAATTCCCATTTAAAAAACATTGTAGTGGGACAGACTGTATTTGATAACAATGGGAAAGGAATACAGGGAATGAAAGGGTTCTAAATTCAGTTCATTGTCCAGGAGGTGGGCAGCGGTATTAACATTAATCTTTGGTAACATGGAAGATGAATGTTATAATTTCCTGGGTAATTACTAACAATAAAAATATGGCATATACTTAGAAGCTAGTTGAGGGGAAATAAAAATGTTAAGATATATACCTGGTCGAAAATAAGAAAATAAAGGAGAACTAAGTATAGGACCTCTGAGACAGTAAGCACATAGATGTGAATTAAATTGAAATATATTAGCAATTAATCGTCAGACTCTTTAAATCAAAACAAAATACAACTGATCGTATTCACAAGCCATATGTTAAAAAAAAGCAGACAGCCTGACCAGGCTGTGGCACAGCGGATAGAGCATCAGACTGGGATGCGGAAGACCCAGTGTCGAGACTCTGAGCTCACCAGCTTGAGCGCGGGTCCATCTGGCTTGAGCAAAAGCTCACCAGCTTGGACCCAAGGTTGCTGGCTCCAGCAATGGGTTGCTTGGTCTGCTGAAGGCCCGCGGTCAAGGTACATGTGAGAAAGCAATCAGTGAACAACTAAGGTGTTGCGACTACAGCGAAAAACTAATGATTGATGCTTCTCACCTCTCTCCGTTCCTGTCTGTCTGTCCCTATCTATCCCTCTCTCTGACTCTCTCTCTGTCCCTGTTAAAAAAAAGAAAGAAAGAAAAAAAGGAAGGAAGGAAGGAAGGAAGGAAGGAAGGAAGGAAGGAAGGAAGGAAGGAAGGAAGGAAGGAAGGAAGGAAGAAAGAAAAAGAAAGAAAGAAAGAAAGAAAGAAAGAAAGAAAGAAAGAAAGAAAGAAAGAAAGAAAGAAAGAAAGAAAGAAAGAAAGAAAGAAAGGAAGAAAGAAAGAAAGAAAGAAGCAGACAGATTTAGTGTAAAAAGTAGGAAACTAGATCATGTAAATGTTAGCTAAAAGAAAGCTGGCTTAGCTAATTTTAATGCATTTCTCTTTGGAACTGATAGAACAAGTCCACTAAAATAAGCAATATTTTTGAGCTGATTTGAACAATGCTGCTAGTCAACTGGATCTAATGGGCATCTATGTTGCACCTAACAACAGTAGACACACACTCTTTTCAAGCACAAAAGGAACATTTACAGAAATTTACCATAAAGCCATAAAAACCTTCTAAGAAATAAAAACATATAGAGCATGTCCTGTGAGCACAATGAACTTATTCTAGAAATTGATAACAAAAGATAACTAGAAATGTGGAAATACAAAAAAAACCACAACAGAATATCCAAAAGAATCTTGAGAAAGAATCAAGTTGGAGGATTCATAGTTCCTGATTACAAAACTTAGTACACAGCTATAGTAATCAAGACAGTGTGGTGCTGGCATAGGATATAGGCATATGGATCAAAAGAATAGACTTGAGAACCCAGAAATAAGTCCTAAGACTTATAGTCAATTGATTTTCAACAAAATGGCCAAAAAAATTATATGGGGAAAAGAATATTCTTTTCAACAAATGGTTTGAAACAACAGAATATCTACATGCAAGGGAATAAATTTGGACCCCAACTTCAGACCACACATAAAAATTAACTCAAAGTGGGTCAGAGGTATAAATATTAAGTCTTTCTCTTTTATTTTAAAAAATCTATAGTTTTATTATAAAATCCTTACAAGAAAGCACAGGAGCAAATCTTTACAATCATGAGTGAAGCAATGGTTTCTTATATATAACACATAAGCACAATCAATAAAAGAAAAGATAGGTAAAGTTAGACTTCATTAAACTGAAATCTTTGTTCCTTAAAGAATAGTATCAAGAAAAGGCAACCCATAGACTAGAAAAAAATATTTGCAAATCATATATAACTGACAAGGGTTGTACACCTCATACTAAAAAATTCCTATAATTCAGGCAGACAATAATTACAAAAAATGAGCAAGGGTGTGAGCGGGTATTTATAAGAGAACGTCCAAATGATCAATAAAGAAACAAAAGATGTTCAACCTCATTAGTAATCCCCCTCATGAGATATCGCTGTAGCTCCACCTGACTGGTTACAATGCAAGTTTCACAATACATTGTAAAATATGGGAAGATCAAGTTGCAGAACAGAAGGGAAACTGAACAAATAACAGTGATAACCTGTGATGGGAAATATCAAGGCCACGTCATAATAACTCATTGGCTTACAGCCAGTCTGTGTAACTGCAGAGAGCGACGTGTACACAAATTCAAATGAAAACAACACTTCAAGGAACTCTCCCAGTTCCTGGAAACATCTGAAGGCGAAGGTAGAGAGCCCTGAAATTCCTTCCCAAGGGTTCTAACTAACCAAGGCCCTTGATTCTGCCTCCCTGAAGAGTGTGGCAATCCCCCGACACAAGAACCAGGAAAATTTTCCTCCTTGTTTGTCCCAAGCAATAAGATGGACTTTTCACATGAGGAGGCAGGTAGGACAAAATAGCCTTTTAGTAACTGGTTAAAACCAAGATATTCTCTGGACAAGACTCCTTCTCAATGTGTGCAAGATGATGATTTTTGCTAATGGAAATATAATGAGAGAAGGGCTGTCTATGGTTCTTTTAGATATGCAGTTTTTTGCAAAGAAATTTGTAAAGAAACCGGTGGAACCAGGTGTTCTGTATTTTAATCCAATGCAAAGGTATCATGCATTGAAAACATTCTCATCTCTTCCTAAAAGGGGTTGGTGGAAATAAACATACCAATGGAGGTTTCCTACTTTGAGAAACCCGGGGACAAAGTGGACTTCCTGGAAAGGACATAGACCAGAAAAAGGTAGAGGATTCTAGAAAAAGCAAGAGAGCGGAGAAAAGCCAGCTGAGATTGGAAAGGGCTTCCCACAGCTCAGGATGTAATGAGCATTCAGTGAATGGTAGTGATCATGCTGACGGATGGTGGTGATGATGATGGTGCCAGCCAGGTGGGGTGCAGACATGATAATGGTTACTAGTGATAATGTACTATGTTGATGATGTCAGAGGACAGAAAGAGCTCCTCCACCCAGTGCTAGCAGAGCCAAGCACTAAACACAGAATTGCGGTGATGAAATATTAGCTATTTTTTTATCTTAAATAACAGTTTTATTGTTTTTTGTCAGGTATTATTGAATTTTTTAAATTAATTTTAATGGGGTGACATTGATAAATCAGGGCACATATGTTCAGAGAAAATATTTCCAGGTTATTTTGACATTTGATTATATTGCGTACCCATCACCCAAAGTCAAATTGTCCTCCGTCACCTTCTATCTGGTTTTATTTGTGCCCCTCCCCTCTCCCTACTCCCTCCCTCCCCTCTCCCTACTCCCTCCCTCCCCTCCCCCGCCCCATAGCCAGCACAGTCTTGTCCATGTCTCTGAGTCTCATTTTTATGTCCCATCTATGTATGGACTCATATAGTCCTTAGTTTTTTCTGATTTACTTACTTCACTCCGTATAATGTTATCAAGGTCCATCCATGTTGTTACAAATGATCCGATGTCATCATTTCTTATGGCTGAGTAGTATTCCATAGTATATATGTACCAAAACTTTTTAATCCACTCGTCCTCTGATGGACACTTGGGCTGTTTCCAGATCTTCGCTATTGTGAACAATGCTGCCACAAACATGGGGGCGCATTTCTTCTTTTCAAACAGTGCTATGGTGTTCTTAGGGTATATTCCTAAAAGTGGTATGGCTGGGTCAAAAGGCAGTTCGATTTTTAATTTTTTGAGGAATCTCCATACTGTTTTCCACAGTGGCTGCACCAATCTGCATTTCCACCAGCAGTGCAGGATGGTTGCCTTTTCTCCACATCCTCGCCAGCACTTGTTCTGTGTTGTTTTGCTGATGAGCGCCATTTTGACTGGTATGAGGTGATATCTCATTGTGGTTTTAATCTGCATTTCTCTAATGATTAGTGATGTTGAGCATTTTTTCATATGCCTATTGGCCATCTGTATGTCCTCTTTGGAGAAATTTCTATTCATTTCTTTTGCCCATTTTTTGATTGGATTGTTTGTCTTCCTGGTGTTGAGTTTTATAAGTTCTTTATAAATTTTGGTTATTAACCCTTATCAGACATATTGTTGAATATGTTCTCCCATTGTGTGGTTTGTCTTTTTATTCTGTTTTTACTGTCTTTAGCTGTACAAAAACATTTTAGTTTGCTATAGTCCCATTTGTTTATCCTGCCTTTTATTTCATTTGCCCATGGAGATAAATCTGCAAATATATTGCTGCTACAGATGTCGGAGAGCTTACTGCCTATGTTTTCTTCTAAGATGCTTATGGTTTCACGGCTTACATTTAAGTCTTTTATCCATTCTGAGTTTGTTATTGTGAATGGTGTAAGTTGATGGTCTAGTTTCATTTTTTTGCAGGTTGATGTCCAATTTTCCCAACACCATTTGTTAAAGAGGCTGTCTTTACTCCATTGTATGTTCTTTCCTCCTTTGTCAAATATCAGTTGTCCATAAAGCTGTGGGTTTATTTCTGGGTTCTCTGTTCTGTTCCATTGATCTATGTGCCTGTTCTTATGCCAGTACCAGGCTGTCTTGAGTACAATGGCCTTGTAGTATATACCTTGATATCGGAAGAGTGATACCTCCTGCTTTATTTTTTCTTTTTAAGATTGCTGAAGCTATTCGTGTTCTTTTTTGGTTCCATATAAATTTTTGGAATATGTGTTCTATATCTTTGAAGTATGTCATTGGTATTGCATTGAATTTATAAATTGCTTTGGGTAATATAGACATTTTAATGATGTTTATTCTTCCTAACCATGAGCACGGTATATGCTTCCACTTGTTTGTATCTTCCTTGATTTCTTTTATCAATATTTTATAATTTTCCGTACAAGTCCTTAACTTCCTTGGTTAAATTTACTCCTAGGTACTTTATTTTTTTGGTTGCAATAGTGAAGGGGATTGTTTCCTTAATTTCTTTTGCTGACAGTTCATTGTCGGTATATAAAAATGCCTCTGATTTCTGAATATTAATTTTATATTCTGCCACCTTGCTGAATTCATTTATCAGGTCCAGTAGTTTTTTGACAGGTTTTCTATATACAATATCATATCATCTGCAAATAATGACAGTTTTACTTCTTCTTTTCCAATTTGGATGCCTTTTATTTCTTCTTCTTGTCTGATTGCTGTGGCTCAGACTTCCAGAACTATGTTGAATAAGAGTGGTGAAAGGGGGCACCCCTGCCTGGTTCCTGATCTTAAGAGGATTGCTTTTAATTTTTGCCCATTGAGTATGATGTTGGCTGTGGGTTTGTCATAGATGGCCTTTATCATGTTAAGGTATGTTCCCTGTATTCCCACTTTACTGAGAGTTTTGATCATGAATGGGTGCTGGATTTTATCAAATGCTTTTTCTGCATCTATTGAAATTATCATGTTATGTTTGTCCTTCCTTTTGTTATGTGATGAATCATATTGATTGATTTGCGAATATTGAACCAGCCTTGCCTCTCCAGAATAAATTCCACTTGATCATGATGTATGATTTTTTTCATATATTGCTGGATCCGGTTGACTAATATTTTGTTGAGAATTTTAGCATCTAAATTCATCAGGGATATTGGCCTATAATTTTCTTTCTTTGTGTTGTCTTTACCTGGTTTCAGGATTAGAGTTATGCTCGCCTCATAAAAGGATTTTGGAAGTCTTCCTTCCTCTTGAATATTTTGAAATAGCTTGAGAAGGATATGAATTAGTTCTTCTTTGAATTTTTGGTAGAATTCACTTGTGAAGCCATCAGGTCCAGGACTTTTCTTTGTTGGGAGTTTTCTGATAACTGTTTTGATGTCATTTGTTGTAATTTGTCTGTTTAGGAGTTCTGATTCTTCCAGGTTGATTTTTTTTTTTACAGGGACAGAGAGAAAGTCAGATATATATATATATTGACAGACAGACAGGAATGAAGAGAGGTGAGAAGCAACAATCATTAGTTTTTCGTTGCCGTTGCAACACCTTAGTTGTTCATTGATTGCTTTCTCACATGTGCCTTGACCACAGACCTTCAGCAGACTGAGCAACCCTTTGCTGGAGCCAGCGACCTTGGGTCCAAGCTGGCAAGCTTTTGCTCAAGACAGATGGGCCTGTGCTCAAGCTGGCGAGCTTGGTGTCTCGAACCTGGATCTTCCGCAAGCATCCCAGTCAGACACTCTATCCACTGTGCCACCACCTGGTCAGGCTTCCAGATTGATTTTTGGAAGATTATATGATTCAAGAAATTTGTCCATTTCACCTAGGTTGTCTAATTTTTTGGCATAGAGTTCTTCATAGTATTTTCTTACAATACTTTGTATTTCTATTGTGTCAGTTGTTATTTCTCCACTCTCTAATTTTATTTATTTGAGTCCTCTCTCTTTTTTTCTTGGTGAGTCTAGTTAAAGGTTCATTGATCTTGTTTACCTTTTCAAAGAACCAACTCCTGGTTTCATTGATCCTCTGTATTGTTTCCTTAGCCTCTATGTCATTTATTTCCACTCTGATCTTTATTATTTCCTTTCTTCTACTGATCCTGGGCTTTATTTGCTGTTGTTTTTCTAGTTCTTTTAGATGCAGGTTCAAGTCGCTTATTTGAGCTTTTTCTAGCTTCTTATTGTATGCCTCTAGTGCTATGAACTTGCCTCTCACTACTGCTTTTGCTGTGTCCCATATATTTTGAGTTGATATATGCTCATTATCATTTGTTTCTAGAAACTTTTTTATTTCTTCTTTGATCTCATTGCTAATCCATTTGTTATTTAATAACATGCTATTTAGTTTCCAAGTGTTTGAGTATTTTTCAGTGGTTTCTTTTGTGTTTAATTTCTAGTTTCATGGCATTGTGATCAGAGAAAATGCTTGATATGATTTCAATCTTCTTAAATTTGTTGAGACCACTTTTGTGTCTTAACATGTGGTCTATCTTAGAGAATGTACCATGAGCGCTTGAAAAGAATGTATATTCTACTGCTTTAGGGTGAAAAGTTCTGAAGATATCTATTAAATCGAATTGACCTAGTGTATCCTTTAAGTCTGCTGTTTCTTTGTTAATTTTCATTCTTGAGGATCTATCCAGTGATGTTAATGGGGTATTGAAATCCCCTACTATGATAGTATTGCTGTTAATCTCACCCTTTATATCCATCAAAGTCTGCTTTATGTATGTCGGGGCTCCTATGCTCGGTGTGTAGATATTTATAATGGTTTTATCTTCCTGTTGAATTGTTCCCTTTATCATTATGTAGTGTCCTTCTTTATCTCTTACTACAGCCTTTGTTTTAAAGTACATCTTTTCAGTATAAGTATTACTACCCCCGATTTTTTTTCATTTCCATTTGCATGAAATATTTTTTTCCATCCTTTTATCTTCAGTCTATGTGCATCTTTTGTTTTAAGGTGTGTCTCTTGTAGACAGCATATGTATGGGTCCTGTTTCTTTATCCATGCAGTTACCCTATGTCTTTTGATTGGATCATTTAATCCATTTACATTTAAGGATATTATTGATATGTAGCTGTTTATTGCCATTTTATTCTTTAAAGCTGTATTCTTCTTTTGCTATATATTCTTTCCTCCCTTTGAACTGTTCACAACAGACCCCTTAGCATCTATTGCAGAATTTGTTTGGTTTTAATGAATTCCTTGAGGTTTTCTTGTCTGGGAAGCTCTTTATTTCTCCTTCAATTTTAAACATTAGCCTTGCTGGATAGAGTAGTCTTGGTTGTAGGTTCTTGTTCTGCATTACTTTGAATATATCTTGCCATTCCCTTCTGCCCAGGTTGTAGGTTCTTGTTCTGCATTACTCTGAATATATCTTGCCATTCCCTTCTGGCCTCAAGTGTTTCTGTTGAGAAGTAGGATGTCAACCTTATGGGGGCTCCTTTGTAGGTGATAGCCTTTTTTTCTCTAGCAGCTTTTAAAATTTTTTCTTTATCCATTAGCTTTGGTATTTTAACTATGATGTGTCTTGGTGTAGATTTCTTTGGGTTTCTCTTTAATGGAGTTCTCTGTGTTTCTTGAATGTGTGAAATGTTTTCCAGTCTTAATTTAGGGAAATTTTCAGCTATGATTTAATTGAACAAATTTCTATTCCTTGTTATTTCTCTTCTTCTTCAGGAATCCCTATGATGTGGATGTTATTTCTCTTCATGTTGTCACAGAACTCCCTTAGAGTTTCCTCAGATTTTTTTAGTCTCTTTTCCTTTTTCTGCTCTGTTTCTGTGCCTTTGTTTATTTTGTCCTCTAAGTCACTGATTTGATCCTCAGTTTCATCCATCCTGCTTTTAATTCCTTCCATCGTGGTCTTCAGTTCTGATACTGTATTTGTCATTTCTGTCTGATTCTTTTTTATTATTTCAATTTCCTTTTTTAAACTTGCTATCTCTTTATTTAGGTGTTTGTAATGACTATCCATTGTTGCTCTAAGCTCTTTGAACATCCTAACTATCATTATTTTAAACTCTGCATCAGGTAGTATGGTTATATCTGATTCATTTAGGTCCTTCTCTGGGAATTTCTCTTGATTCATTTGAGTTGCATTTCTCTGCCTTTCCATTTTGTCTTGTGTAAGAAGGGTTTGGCTACTGGAGTCCAATGGGTGTTGCCTCTGTGTTCCCTAGGTGTGGTCTGTCTGTAGGCCTGCCACCCCCTCTGCCGCTGCCTAGGGTGGTTGGGTATGGGCGCTGTTGGTGCCAGCCACTGCGGTTTCTGCCTCGCCTCCACGGGAGGTGCTGTGTTCTCGTGCCAGGCTCTATAAGCCTCAGCTGGTCTCGGCTTTCGCCCCTCTCCCACGGGTGGAGTTGCGCACCACACTCGGGCCAGAAGCCTGGGCACCAAGTGCAAGGGTGAGCACTTTGGCTCAGCTGCGGGTCCCTGTCAGCCGGTTCCTCCAGCCAGGAGGGGATTCTGGTGCACGCTCAGCTGCAAGCCAGGTGTCCACCCCGCCCCCGCCAACCTCAACTCCTCAGCCGGGCTGCTAGTGCGCGCTCAACTGCGAGCCCGGGCTTCCGTCCCACCTCCTCGGGGAAAGCCGGTTCATGCAGGGCTTCAAGCCTCAGAGGCCGGGTGAGGCTGTGCTCCCGCTCGCCCCTGCCCAGTGGCGGATCTCTGCCTGTTCTTGGCTCCTGCTTTCCCCCCACAGGTGGGGTCGTAGACGGGCCCACACCCACCGGACCACTTTCGAGCATCCCCTTCGCCCCTGCTCGGCTAGACCGAGCTCACGCCAGCCGGCTCAGCCTCTGCCCCTGCCGACGGGACCACACTTCCGCGTCCCGCCACTGCTTGCCCTCCAGCAAGCCCTCAACAGTGTGGGAGGGGGTACCGCAGCTCAGACCCTAATGCTCCATACTGTAGTCCTGAAAGCTCCTTCCTTCTAAGCGACTGTGCTCTAGTTGCTGCAGGGGAGCCTTTTTGGCTGGTGTCCTGCTTCCCCTTGCTGGTTCCAGGGGAAATATTGTTTCAGATTTGTGGAGTGACTCAGCCCAGGGTTTAGGGTGGCTGTCCCTCAAAGCTTTTCTCCCTGTGCCTTCCAGACTGCACTCTCTTCCCGCTGCTTCAGTCCTCTCCTCTCTTCCTGTCTCCCAGAGTCCCGGGTGAGTAGTTGTGAGAGAGGTTTTCTGCACCGTCCCTTTAAGAAGAATCCTGGGTCTGAGACAACTGTCTCTTTCTCACAAACAGTATCCCAACCTGTTTCCCAGCTAAATACTGTCCATATGCCTCTTCTAGGCTCTGGGGCTGTAGGCTGGGGCTTTGTTCCTGGGACCCAGGTTTCTACCCTTCCGCTAGCCTCTCTTTCCGCCACACGAGTCTCTCCAGGCTGCCTTTCACTCTGGGGAGCTGGGCAGCCCTTTCCACGTTTTTGCTTTTCCTACCAGTCTCAATGTTGCTTCTTCAGTGTTCCCCGGTTGAAGAGTCCTCTCAGTCCAGTTCAACATTGGTTTATCCAGATGATGGTTCTTAAAATCAAGTTATAATCCACTTTGGTTCTGGGAGTAGGCGGTACATCCGCTTACTCCATCGCTATCTTGCCCCCTGTGTACGGGGTAGTACGCAGACCTGGGTCAGGGGTGCCTAGAAACCAGCTCCAACACCTCTTGGCTGCAGTCCGGGAGCTTTGGGAAATACTGGTTTAGATGATCACCCCTGGTCTTTGTGGAAGTCCAGGTTCAGAAACTGTTTAGCATGCTTTAGGAGGAGGATGCTAAGAAGCCAGATCTCCCAACTAGTCAAGGCCGGTCTTCATTCCCTATGGCCCAATGAACACAGGGAAAGAAGCTCACTTCTGCAGGTTTACGTAGAGACACTAAGTCCAGATGAATTTTGAAGGGTTTTATTAAAAGGAGATTTATTAATATGTCGGCCACATATGACTGACATGGGGCATAGCAGACAGAAATTGTGCAGCCTTGGCTATTTTATTGATGAATGGCGCCGTCCAGCAGAACAGGAAGCTAATGTTCTAAAGCCCAAACTCCCTGATGGCATGTAGGTTACAGATTATATAGGGCAAAATCACAAGACACTGTTAGGGGTTCAAGGTTGTGCTGGAACTGATTGGTGAGAGGTGAGGTAAGGGTAATGAAGAGAACCAAACAAAGTCTTGCCACCCCGAAGCTGCCCTCTTTGAAATATTGATTTTAAGCCGTCTGTTAAGAAACAAAAGACTCAGAAAGAAATTTTTACCCTCCCCCTTTTCCTGCCCAAGAGATACAGAGAAACCTGCTTCAGGAAGGAGATTTTAGGATGTCACCTTAGCCTGATTTGAATTAAGTATGGCAAACAGAGGGTTTCAGACAGGAGCCGTTAGCTAGATACCCGTGCCCCATTGTTTCTAAGTTGCCTGGCAAGAAATTTCCTTTCATGTATGTTCAACTCTTCCTCAACTACCTGTCAATTGCTCATTCTCATGTCTGAAATCTACTACCCTGTTCCCCACTTTTCTCTTTCGTCCAAAAATGGCTTATATACCCAATGTTGCCTCGCTGTCTCTGGCATTTTTATGCTTATGTGAATTCCCATATGCGTGTATTAAAAAGTTGAATTTTCTCCTGTTAATTTGATTATTAGCCCAGCCAGAAGAACTGAGAAGGTGGGAGGGAAAGTACATATATTTTCTAGCCCCCATAGTAATAAACTATTTCTTCAGGTCTTGAGGACAGTTCTGAGGTCTGCTCCAGTGTCCTTCTGTCTGGTCTCATGAGAAAGTAGCCAGGGAGTTTATTTCATTTAGATCAAGATGTTATCATAAGCTTGCCAGAGATCCAGACCGTATGACCATTATTCAGGTTGCGTGAACATTAGTCAGGTCAGGCCCTCAGGGGGTGCTATTTATCCGGAGGAAAGACTAGGTCTCTGAGGGCATATATATGTGTACATGTTTGTGTATATGTATGTATATGTATATGTGTATGTGTATATGTATGTGTATGTGTATGTATATGTGTATGTGCATGTGTATGTGTATATGTATGTGTATGAGTATGTATATGTGTATGTATATATATGTATATGTGTATATGTATGTATATGTATATGTGTATATGTGTGTATGTATGTGTATGTGCGTGTGTATGTGTATGTATATGTGTATGTGTGTGCATGTGTGTGTATGTATATGTGTATGTATATGTGCATGTGTATGTGCATATGTATGTGTATGTGTATTTGTGTATATGTATGTGTATATGTGCATGTGTATATGTATGTATATGTATATGTGCATGTGTATGTGTGTGTATATGTGTATATGTATATGTATGTATATGTGTATGTGTATGTGTGTATGTATATGTATATGTATATGTAGAGAGAGAGTGAGAGGTAATTTCTAAAATGAGGATTTAAAACTAAATTTATTCATACTCATAGGCCCCTTGGTTTCAATGACAACAAGGATGGTGGGAGAGCGGGCATGTGATCCGTGTGCAGGCCAGTGAAGGTGGGTGGTTGGTGGTGGTAGAAACATTGAACATTGATGGTGACGGAGAAGTCTTTGATCCCTTTTGGAAAGAATGTAGCTGTAAGGCTTCAAGCTTATCATCTTCATAAACACTCTGAATCCACCCCAAATGAGAACAATCATGTGACAAAGGAGGTTTTCTCATTTTTTGTTAGATACAAATCAAAAGACCTTTAGAAAACCGTTATCTTTTGTACTTTTGAGATCAAGTAAAGGAAGAACAGAATGCCCGCTATGTGAATCTGGGTGTGTGACAGGCTTCCTCAGTGCCCTCCACCCAGAATGCTGCTTGGACATGAGTGAGGTCATTTCATTTGTTTTGTCCTCAGAGCAGTGCATTTTTTTATATATTATTATTCAGTGAGAGGCAGGGAGGCAGAGATAGACTCCTGCATATGCTCCAACTGGGATCCACCCGGCAAGCCCCCTAGGGGGCGATGCTCTGCCCATCTGGGGCCCTTGCTCCATTGCTCGGCAACTGAGCTATTTTAGCACCTCAGGCAAGGCCATGGTGCCATCCTCAGTGCCCGAGACCAACTTGCTTGAATGAGTTATGGCTGCGGGGGCATGGGGGGGGGAGAAGGTGGAGAGGTGGAGAAGCAGATGGTCACTTCTCCCGTATGCCCTGACTGGGAATTGAATCCGGGACTCCCACATGCTGGGCCGATGCTCTACTGCTGAGCCAACTGGCCAGGGCCAGTGCATACTTTTCAATGGTATTTATTACCCATTATACTTAATCTACCCCTTACTTTGAACAAACAAATGGGACTCTAGGGAGTATTAACAGAAAACACCTTTATTTTTGCCCCTCAATGAAATCTCCAGCAGGTCCCATGGCTTTCTGATCACTCTTGAATAATGAAAAGCTTCTAGGTTCAAGAATTCTACAAATATGACCAGGCCAGTGCAAAAATCACATTCTCTCTTTACTGCTGGCCTCTCTGCACTTACCAAACAAAGTGTCCCAAAGTGCTTGGGAAGTGGATACTGTTAGCCTGTTTCCTGATCTGTAAGACAGAGGTATTTTTCACGGTGCTGCTTATCACCGGGTTGAGATATAAAAGGGATTAGGTAGTGGAGCATGTTACTTCCTGAATGTGTAACCCTGTGGTGTGTCTCTAGAACTTTGTATACAGTTCTTTCTCTGGCCAGGATACTCCTCCCAAATCTTCTTTCCCTAGCCAACTCTACTTTTCCTCAAAACTTAGTGCCTGGGAAGCCTTCCCGGCATAGCCATGCTGGTGAATCAGGGACCCCTCCCTCATGCTGCCCTCTCTTGGAGCTTGACCACACTGTGCTTGTATGTTCTTGCATGATCACTAAGATTCACCACCACAATCTGCAGTGGTGTTTGCTGGAAAAACACAAGAAAGAGGAATGGAGGAGTGGCATAGTCCTTCATATATGGTGATGAGAATTTACCAATGTGAGGTTGGTATATAATTGGCTAGAAATGAGAAAGGGGAGAGGCAAAGAATAAAAACAGGAAAAGGGAAGAGGCAGGGTGAGAGAGAAAGGGAGGTCAGAGGCCCAGAGACAGTGCACTTTTGAAGAGAGAAGGTACCCAGATCCACAAGCTTCATGCAAGAGAGCAGAATTAAGTGGGTGGGGATCAGCTACTTCCTAAATCAGCTGTGGACCAACAGGAGGAGAGGAGAAGAGAGAAGAGGGGAAGGGTGGAGAGGGGAGGGGAGGGTTAGAGGGTTGGTCAGCTTCTCTTTCTCTGCCCCTTACTCTCCCTCTTTCTCACTGTGGCCTGAGCCCTCTGGGGCTGGCTTCTAGGTAGATGGATGGGTGGTGGTGGGGAATAAAACTATGTCCAAAGCATTCTCTGAAATTTTTCTTCCTTGCTCTTCCTTCATTCTTAAGATGATACATTTCTTGGAGATTACGCATGTGGCAGTCTGTCTCAGACTTACTTGGAACCTGTCTATTACACTGATGATTCAGTCACAATGAATAAGACAGAAAGAATCCCATTTTACCACTGGTTACACTAGTAAAAAATAACAAGGAAATGAAAATTACAGCAGTAGGCATGGAAAAGTGGAGTTTGAAGAAAATAACATGAAACCATCCTAATGAGCAAAGCAGCGCAGAGGAGTCAGCCACAGGGGAGGTCAAAGTCATTGCTCACTGGGGGTCTGGGAAGACGGTAGTCTGAAAGTATAGGCCAATAGGGAGGAGGAATCAGTGTGAGTCCTAGGTCTATCTTTAAAGAATTGTGTCCAAGAGCACATCCACTCTTTGCTTGCTTCTCTTTTGAGTAGTCAGAACTTATGGTATGTACCCCAGGCCGAACCAGAGGGCGCCCTATAAAAGAAATGGGACAGGATCTCTATGGAAGAATGGGGCCCCAAGGAAAGTTTCCCCATTTTTATTGAACGAGGGTGCGTGTCCTGACCATGATCCCCTAAATGAAATACTGCCAGTCAACCCTGCCCAAGCCTCCCACTTGGAGGAGAGAGCTATTGAAGAACTAGGTCAACATGATGGAAGAGAAGACCAATACCAGCCACCTATATTAAGCCAGAAATCCTTTACTCACCAATACAAACGAATAGCCAAGGACCCCCGAATTTTTTAGTAAAACCAAGAGTACACAAAGAAACACACACACACACACACGATAACAAACAGAACAATAAACCTAGGATAAATAGAGATAACTTAGGAAATAGAAAATAACTAAAAAAAAAATCTGAGTATCCTCATTGAAATTCCAGGTTTGTCTTCCTAAGACAAAGAAAAAAAAAAGTCATTGAGAAAGAGAAAATAGAAAACAATAAAATGTTCTTGGAAATTGAAAATGTAATTGTCCAACTAAAAAAATTAAAAGAAGCGAAAAAACAATAAAACCTGAGAACAGTGGTTCTCAAAATGTGATTCCCAACCAGCAGCATCAGCATCACCCGGGAACTTTTTTTAAAGTTTTATTTTCTTTATTGTTAAAGATTTTATTTATTTATTTCAGAGAGAGGATAGAGAGAGAGAAAGGCAGGAGGAGTAGCAGGAAGCATCAACTCATAGTTGTTGCTTCTCATATGCGCCTTGATCGGGCAAGCCCGGGCTTTCGAACCGGCGACCTCAGCATTCCAAGTCAATGCTTTATCCACTGCGCCACTACAGATCAGGCTACCCGGGAACTTTTTAAAAAACATTTTTATTTATTGATTTTGAGAGAGAGAGGAAGGGAGAGCAACTGAGAGAGAGAGAGAGAGAAACTGATTTGCTGTTCCACTTATTAATGCCATCATTGGTTGATCCTTGTATGTGCCCTGACTGGGGATCAAACCTGCAACCTTGGCATGTTGGGACTACGCTCTAATCAACTTAGCTACCTGGCCAGGCTCACCTGGAACTTTTAAACTTTTTAAAATTCCTGGAGTTCCAGTCCAATTTACTAAATCAGAAAGTGGGGTTGGGGCCCAGCAATAATCAGTGTTTTCAGAAGCCTTTCAGGAGACTGGGAAACACCTCAAGTTTAGGACCCACTGACAGGACAAAAAGACAAAGAGGTGAAAAACATGAGAGAAAAAATTTAAAAACCTAGAGAACTATGGAAGAACTGAGGAAGAATTATAGACAGAATACAGACACTTATAAGGAGTACACAATCAAATACATAATTTTAGAAAATGTCCTTGACCTAAAGAAAAAATAAAAATCTTTAGATTTAAAAACCTCAGAATTTTATCACCTCCGGATGCTGGGAGGATGAGAACTAGTGACATGTAAAGAACCTGAGACATAGCACGGCACAAAGTAAATACTCAGTGACTGTTGCTATCCTTATCAATGTGTAGGTGTCTGACATGTATCCTCCAGACCTTTCTGTACACCTGTATTGTCTTATCTGCAGCTTATCTCTTTCATAACGTTCATCTTATTAGACATAGTGCTTAGTGCTTTGCAACTTAGTTTTTATATGTAACACACAGGAAGTTCTTCCAAGTCAGTTCCTCATTTACTACATAGTATCCGCATTTCACCTGTCTCTTATTGATAGTTTGCTTCTAAAAGGTTTGTTTTACTATATTTCTCTGCATCTCCCTGATTTCTTCTTTGTCGACCATTTACATGTTCTCTTCTGCAACTTTTCTGTTCATATTGTCTATTTTTCCTATCAAGTCATTTGTTTTTTACTGATCTTTAGTGTCTTATATAGTCTGAGTGTTAATTTTTTTTAGCGAGAGAGTGAGAGGAGAAGGAGAGAGAAAGAGGGGTTAAAGAAGGGGGAGAAGTGGGAAGCATCAACTTGTAGTAGCTGCTTCCCGTATGTGCCCTGACCGGGTAAGCCCAGGGTTTTGAACCAGCAACCTCAGCGTTCCAGGTTGACGCTTTATCCACTTCGCCACCACAGGTCAGGCTGAATACTAATTTCTGTCTATTACATGGGTAACACATATTTTCTCCCAGGCTGTTACTAACTCTTAACTTAGTGAATAAAAAAAAACACAACTCTTTGTAGCATAAGGTGGTTCAATATTAACTTTTGAGAAAGTTGTAAGATAATTTTCTAACTTTTTCTCTAAACAGATAGTTTTCAACACCAATAATTGACCAGTGCTTTTCTATCTTAAGAACATCTTATTTAGGTTTCTGGTCAAGATTGCGGAGTAGGTAGATTTTGTCCTCACCTCCTCCCATGAACATGCCCAAATTACAACTACATTATAGAATAATCAACCTAGCTAAGCGCCGGAAGACTAAACAGAATCCCTATACTCTAACTAAGGATATTAAGAAGCAGCCATGTTGAGACTGCCAGGAGGGATGGAGATGTAAAACGGGCTGGCCCCAAATCCACGTGTGGCAGTTGAGAACCCGGAGTGATATTTAAGTAGCAGAGGTCTCCCCTGAGGAATGAGGGGTCCCAGCCCCACAGTGGCCTCCCCAGCCTGGAACACCAGTGCTGGGAAAGGGAGCCCACATCACATCTGGCTGTGAAAATCAGGGGGGGTTCCTGCATCCGTCTGGCGAGACAGAGGACTGCTGGAAAGCCAGGTGTCCTCGTAACAGGCAAACGCATAAACCCTCACT
The DNA here is from genome assembly GCA_037038555.1 of Rhynchonycteris naso. Classification (NCBI taxonomy): domain Eukaryota; kingdom Metazoa; phylum Chordata; class Mammalia; order Chiroptera; family Emballonuridae; genus Rhynchonycteris; species Rhynchonycteris naso. The sequence goes on along the minus strand of CM073004.1, from coordinate 41,717,810 downwards.
TGCAAGCACTCACCTTGGGCTCCAGAAGAGGGATGTGGCTTGGGGGGCACCAGAATCATAAAGGAAGAGAGTGAGTTGTGTGGCTTTCTAGCAAGGGCAGGAAGAACAGCAGCCACTGTTCCTGTGTTAAGCCCTGCATCCAAAGGCCAAATCTAAAGCTACAATAGCCCATTAAACTTCACAAGCTCCATCCTGATGACTCCCTGAGACCACACCCCACCCAACTGCCCAATGCCCAAGGCTCTTCCATTGGCAACCAGCCTGGGCCCATTTTGCAACCCTTCTTTAAAAAAACTCTCGGGGAATTCTGGCCAGGCTTGGGAGGTGCCAGAGACATTTAAGAAGAATCTGAGTTTTGTGACTTCAAGGAAAGGACTAGAGGGACAAACTGCCAATGTCCCTTTGTGAAGCTGTCCTCCCATGAGCCTGAAGGGCACCATCTTTCCTGTATGGCGCTCTCACACAACCTGCCAAATCTGAACCTGCATTGTCAGGTAAACTCCACTAGCTCCACCCTGATGAATCCTCAAGACCCCACCCCACCCAGTTTACCCACAGCCAGAGGCTCTTTCAGCGGCAACCAGCGTGGGTTCATGTTGCAGTCTGTCATAAAAAGCTGATCAAGCTCGGGAAGGAGGGGCGGAGAGTGGAGGCAGTGACAGAAACATACAAGGAGACTCTGAAGTGTGTGACTTCAGGGCAAGGGCTGGAGGGATAGCTGACATTGTCCTTGTATTGAGTCCTCCTCCCACAAGACCAAACTTGATTCTGCCTCACCCAACTTGAGTTCCACCTGAGGCTGTTTAAGTGGCTGAACCTTATGGCAGCCAGTAGGTGATGGCAGGGCTCAGGGTACCTTGGGCCTTTTATTGACCTGCCCTCGGCCTGGTCCTAGGGGCAGTTGGCCTTTCCTGCAGCATGGTCCATCCTACATGCATCCAGGTCCATCCAACACAGGCAGTTATCAACCACAGATCACTTTGTAGCTCCTAACAGGTAAAATCAGGCTCATCATGGGCAGCATCTGACATTGACCACATGGGAGTACCTCTCAAGCTGCCTCAGAACCAACACACTGATGGCTGGCATCAGACCACAAACACCATCCAATTAGCTCCACAAGAGGAACACCCAAATGGAGGTCGTGGCAGGCACCAGACCCCACTGGGGTGAATCCCACTCCGTAGAGTCAGCCCCTACATAGCAGCTCATACACTATGGTCATGGCCAACCCTCACAGCCAGTTAGCCTGAAGGTCAATCCCACCCACTGATGTGCCATCAGCAATCAAGGCTCAACTATAACAGGAGGGCACACACAACCACACAATGAACATCCAGCTGAGGAGGGAAACTGTGGCATTGGGCCCCAAAGGACACCTACTATATAAAGCCACCCTGTCAAGACTGGGAAGTGTAGCCGATCTACCTAATTACAAAAACAAACACAAAGAAGCAGCTAAAATGGGAGACAAAGAAACATGTCCCAAATGAACAAACAGGAGAAATCTCCAGAAAAAGAACTAAATTAAATGCATGCAAGAAGTCTACCAGATACAGAGTTCAAAACATGTCTTATAAAGATGCTCAAGGAACCAAATGAGAACTTCAACAAAGTAAAATTGCATTAAAAAATAGTAAGCATTAAAAAATTATATGGAGGCCTGACCTGTGGTGGCGCAGTGGATAAAGTGTCGACCTGGGAACACTGAGGTCGCCAGTTCAAAACCCTGCACTGGTCTGGTCAAGGCACATATGGGAGTTGATGCTTCTAGCTCCTTCCCCTTTCTCTCCTTCTCTCTCTCTGTCTCCTCTCTAAAATGAATAAATAAAAAAATAAAAAAAACAAAAACAAACAAAAAAAAATTATATGGAGCCTGACCAGGTGGTAGCACAGTGGATAGAGCATCAGACTGGGATGCAGAGGACCCAGGTTTGAGCACGAGCTCCTCTGGTTTGAGCAAGGCTTATGAGCTTGAGCCCAAGGTTGCTGGCTCGAGCAAGGGGTCACTTGGTCTGCTGTAGCCCACCAGTCAAGGCACATGTGAGAAAGTGATCAATGAACAACTAAGGTGCCACAATGAAGAATTGATTCTTCTCATCTCTCTCCCTTTCTGTCTATCTGTCCCTATCTGTCCCTCTTTCTGACTCTCTTTGTCTCTGTCACAAAAAAAATTATATGGAAACCATAAAAAAATGAACTTCTCAAAAATGAAGAACACAATAACTGAAATGAAGAATATACTAGAAGGAATCAGTTGAAGATTAGAAGAAGCAGAAGATCAAATCAACAATTTAGAAGACAAGGTAGCAGAAAGCACTCATTCAGAACAGCAAAAAGAAAAAGAATTTTTAAAAATGATGATAGTTTAAGGCACCTCTGGGACAATATTCACATCAGAAGGATATCAGAAGGAGAAGAGAGAGCAGGGATTCAGAACTTTCTGAAGAAATAATGACTGAAAAAATTCATAACCTAGTAAAGGAAATAAACATACAAGACCAGGAAATGCAGAGAGTTCCAAACAAAGACGAACCCAAAGAAGCCCACAAATACACATCATAATTAAAATAGCAAAGGTTAAAGACAAAGAGAGAATCTTAAAAGCAGGAAGAGAAAGACAGTTAGTTACCTATAAGGGGTGCTTCCATAAGACTGTTAGATGATTTCTCCACAGAAATTTTGCAAGCCAGAAGAAACTGGCACAAAATATTCAAAGTGATGAAAAGCAAGACCTACAACCAAGATTACTCTACCCAGCAAATCTATCATTTAGTATCAAAGGACAGATAAAGAGCTTCCCAGACAAGACAAAGTTAAGATTTCACTACCATTAAACTAGTATTATAAAAAATATTAGGCCCTGAATGGCTGGCTTAATGGTACAGTGTCAGCCTGGTGTGTGGTTGTCCTGGTTTCAATTCCCGGTCAGGGCACACAGAAGAGGTGACCATCTGCTTCTCCACCCCTCCCTCTTCTCTCTCTCTTCCTCCCACAGTCATGGCTTTACTGGTTCAAGTGCATTGACCCTGGGCGCTGAGGACAGCTCTGTGGAGCCTTCACCTCAGGCACTAAAAATAGCTTGCTTGTGAGCATGGACCAAGATGGGCAAAGCATCAGTCCCAGACAGGAATTGCTGGGTGGATCCTGGTAGAGGCGTGTGTGAGAGTCTATCTCCCCTCCTCTCACTTGGAAAAGGAAGGAAAAAAATATTAAAGGGACTTCTTTAAGAAAAAGGGGGCCTGACCAGGCGGTGGCGCAGTGGATAGAGCGTCGGACTCGGATGCGGAAGACCCAGGTTCGAGACCCCAAGCACGGGCCCATCTGGCTTGAGCAAAAGCTCGCCAGCTTGGACCCAAGGTCGCTGGCTCCAGCAAGGGGTTGCTCGGTCTGCTGAAGGCCCGCCGCGGTAAAGGCACATGTGAGAAAGCAATCAATGAACAACTAAGGTGTTGCGACTACAACGAAAAACTAATGATTGATGCTTCTCACCTCTCTCCGTTCCTGTCTGTCTCTCCCTATCTATCCCTCTCTCTGACTCTCTCTCTGTCCCTGTTAAAAAAAAAAAAGAAACGAAAAAGGAGGATAAAAGGAACATAAATATGAATAATAAAATGGCAATAACTACAAACCTATCAATAACCTCTATAAATGTAAATAATTATATGTTCCAATCAAAAGACATAGAGTAGCTGAATGGATAAGAAAACAAGATCCATACATATACTGTCTACAAGAGACCCACTCCAGGTCTAAAGACATACACAGACTGACAGGGATAAAAAGAAAAAAAAGATATTTCATGAAAATAGAAACAAACAGCCTGACCAGGCGGTGGCGCAGTGGATAGAGCATTGAACTGGGATGCTGAGGACCCAGGTTTGAGACCCCAAGGTCGCCAGCTTGAGCGCGGGCCCATCTGTCTTAAGCAAAAGCTCACCAGCTTGGACCCAAGGTCACTGGCACAAGGGTTGGCTCGGTCTGCTGAAGGCCCGCGGTCAAGGCACATGTGAGAAAGCAATCAATGGGCGGAGCAAGATGGCGACGGAGTAGGCGGACGTACCAACTTCCAACTCCCAGAACCAAAGTGGATTACAACTCAATTTTAATAACCATCACCTGGATAAACCAACTTTGAACAAAACTAAGTGGACTCTTCAACCAAGGAACACAGAAGAAGCCACATTGAGACTGGTAGGAATAGCGAAAACGCGAAGAGGGCTGCCCAGCTCCCCGGAGCAAACGGCAGCCGGAGAGACCCGCGGGGCGGGAGGAGAGTTTGGCGGAGAGGGAGGGACCTGGGTCCCAGGAACCAAGCCCCAGCCCGCAGTCCCAGAGCCTAAAAGAGGCGTTTGGACAGTATTGAGCTGTGAAACAAGTGAGGGAGCTCCCAGGCCTACAGTGTGGAGTATTAGGTCCCTTCCTACTCTGCTGAGGGCTGCTTAAGGGTTTGGGGCGGCAGGACGCTGAAAGGCGGTTCTGTCGGCGTGGGCAGAGGCCAAGCCGGTGGGAGATCGGTCTAGCCCAGAGGGCCAGAGGGGACCGCGAAAGCGGTCCGGAAGCTGCGGGCCCGCCTTTGGTCCCACTTACGGGGACAAAGCAGGAGGCCAGGAACGGGCAGGCCCTGCGCAAGCCGGCCCTGACCGCGGGGACCGGGCTAGGACCAGGGACGGGCAGAGGCTGTGGCTGAGCTGACGCTACCAGTCCCCACCCCCACCCCACCCCCACCCCCGGCCGGAGAAACCGCGGTTGGCCAGTGTACGTGCGTGAGCGGGCTCCGAGCGCAGGAACGGGGTGGACCCCGAGACAAGTCGAGGCTCGCAGCTGAGCCCACGCTATTATCCCCATCCGGCCGGAGAAAACGCGGATAGCATTCATACCTGCACGAGCGGGCTCCGAACGCGGGGGCGGGGTAGAGTCCGGGACGAGCGGAAGTACGCAGATCGGCGGAAGCCAGCAAACACGCCCGCCCCAATAAACCTTGGTTTCCGACCCTGCGCAAAGGGCCCTGGCCTCGAGGGCGGGGCTAAAGCTCCTGACGGGCAAAAGCTTACAGCTGAGAGCACGTCAAAAGCCCCGCCTAACCCGCGGAACTGTAGCGAGCAGGCTCCGACTGCTGGTTCTGGGCAGAAGTCCGGAAATAGGCTGGGTCCGCAGCTGAGGAAAGGTGCTCGCCTCTACCCTTGGTGCTAATCTTGTGGCTTCAGTCACAGCCCCTCCCACGGAGGAGAGGCAGAAATCACAGCAAAAGCCACAGTGGGCCAGCGCTGGCAACGCTCATACCCAACCACCCTAGGCACCGGCAGAGGGGGTGGGGGGCCTGCAGATAGACCACACCTAGAGAACACAAAGGCAACACCTACTGGACTCCAGTGGCCACAACTTGCTTATACACAGAAAAAATGGGCAGGCAGAGGAATGCAAACCAAATGAATCAAGAGAAATCCCCAGAGAAGGACCTGAGTGAACCAGATATAACCAAATTACCAGAAGCAGAATTTAGAATAATGATAGTTAGGATGTTCAAAGAAATTAGAGCAACAATGGATAGTCATTATGAACACCTAAATAAAGAGATAACAAGTATAAAAAATGAAATTGAAATAATAAAAAAGAATCAGACAGAAATGACAAATACAGTATCAGAACTGAAGACCACAATGGAAGGAATTAAAAGCAGGATGGATGACGCTGAGGATCGAATAAGCGAGTTAGAGGACACAATAAACAAAGGCACAGAAGCAGAGAAGAAAAAGGAAAAGAGACTTAAAAAATGTGAGGAAACTCTAAGGGAGCTTTGTGACAACATGAAGAGAAACAACATTCGCATCATAGGGGTGCCTGAAGAAGAGGAGAGAGGACAGGAAATGGAAACTTTGTTCAATCAAATTATAGCAGAAAACTTTCCTAAATTAAGGCTGGGAAACACTCCACACATTCAAGAAGCACACAGAACTCCATTAAGGAGAAACCCAAAAAAATCTACACCAAGACACATCATAGTTAAAATACCAAAGCTAATGGATAAAGAAAAAATTTTAAAAGCTGCTAGAGAAAAAAAGACTATCACCTACAAAGGAGCCCCCATAAGGATGACATCAGACTTCTCAACAGAAACACTTGAGGCCAGAAGGGAATGGCAAGAAATAATCAAAGTAATGCAGAACAAGAACCTACAACCAAGACTACTTTATCCAGCAAGGCTAACGTTTAAAATTGAAGGAGAAATAAAGAGCTTCCCAGAAAAAGAAAGCCTCAAGGAATTCATAAAAACCAAACCAATTCTGCAAGAGATACTAAGGGGCCTCTTGTGAACAGTTTAAAGGGAGGAATGAATAGAGCAAAAGAAGAATACAGCTTTAAAGAATAAAATGGCAATAAACAACTACATATCAATAATAACCTTAAATGTAAATGGATTAAATGATCCAATCAAAAGACATAGGGTAGCTGCATGGATAAAGAAACAGGACCCATACATATGCTGTCTACAAGAGACACACCTTAAAACAAAAGATGCTCATAGACTGAAGGTAAAAGGATGGAAAAAAATATTCCATGCAAATGGAAACGAAAAAAAAGCAGGGGTAGCAATACTTATATCAGACAAAATGGACTTTAAAACAAAGGCTGTAGTAAGAGATAAAAGAGGACACTACATAATGATAAAGGGAACAATTCAACAGGAAGATATAACTATTGTAAATATCTATGCACCAAATATAGGAGCCCCGACATACATAAAGCAGACTTTGATGGACATAAAGGGCGAGATTAACAGCAATACTATCATAGTAGGGGATTTCAATACCCCCCTAACAACACTGGATAGATCCTCAAGAAAGAAAATTAATAAAGAAACAGCAGACTTAAAGGAGACACTAGATCAACTTGATTTAATAGATATCTTCAGAACTTTTCACCCTAAAGCAGTAGAATATACATTCTTCTCAAGCGCTCATGGTACGTTTTCTAGGATAGACCACATGTTAGGACACAAAAATGGTCTCAATAAATTTAAGAAGATTGAAATCATATCAAGCATTTTCTCTGATCACAATGCCATGAAACTAGAAATTAACCACAAAAGAAAAGCTGAAAAATACTCAAACACTTGGAAACTAAATAGCTTGTTATTAAATAATGAATGGATTAACAATGAGATCAAAGAAGAAATAAAAAAGTTTCTAGAAACAAATGATAATGAGCATACATCAACTCAAAATTTATGGGACACAGCAAAAGCAGTTCTGAGAGGGAAGTTTATTGCACTACAGGCATATCATAAGAAGCTAGAAAAAGCTCAAATAAGCAACCTGACCCTGCATCTAAAAGAACTAGAAAAACAACAACAAATAAAACCTAAGACAAGTAGAAGAAAGGAAATAATAAAGGTCAGAGCAGAAATAAATGACATAGAGGCTAAGGAAACAATACAGAGGATCAATGAAACAAGAAGCTGGTTCTTTGAAAAGGTAAACAAGATTGATGAACCTTTAACTAGACTCACCAAGAAAAAAAGAGAGAGGACTCAAATAAATAAAATTAGAAAGGACAGTGGAGAAATAACAACTGATACAACAGAAATACAAAGCATTGTAAGAAAATACTATGAAGAACTATATGCCAAAAAATTAGACAATCTTGGTGAAATGGACAAATTTCTTGAATCATATAACCTTCCAAAAATCAATCTGGAAGAATCAGAACACCTAAACAGACCAATTACAGCAAATGAGATCGAAACAGTTATCAAAAAACTCCCAAAAAAGAAAAGTCCTGGGCCTGATGGCTTCACAAGTGAATTCTATCAAAAATTCAAAGAAGAACTAACTCCTATTCTCCTGAAGCTATTTCAAAAAATTCAAGAGGAAGGAAGACTTCCAAACTCCTTTTATGAGGCGAGCATAATTCTGATCCCAAAACCGGGCAAAGACAACACAAAGAAAGAAAATTATAGGCCTATATCCCTGATGAATTTAGACGCTAAAATTCTCAACAAAATATTAGCCAACCGGATCCAGCAATATATGAAAAAAATCATACACCACGATCAAGTGGGATTTATTCTAGAGAGGCAAGGCTGGTTCAATATTCGCAAGTCAATCAATGTGATTCACCACATAAACAAAAGGAAGGACAAAAATCACATGATAATTTCAATAGATGCAGAAAAGGCATTTGATAAAATCCAGCACCCATTCATGCTCAAAACTCTCAGTAAAGTGGGAATACAGGGATCATTCCTTAACATGATAAAGGCCATCTACGATAAACCGACAGCAAACATCATACTAAATGGACAAAGATTAAAAGCAATCCCCTTAAGATCAGGAACCAGGCAGGGTTGCCCACTTTCACCACTCTTATTCAACATAGTTCTGGAAGTCCTAGCTACAGCAATTAGACAAGAAGAAGAAATAAAAGGCATCCAAATTGGAAAAGAAGAAGTAAAACTGTCATTATTTGCAGATGATATGATATTGTATATTGAAAAACCTAAAGTCTCAGTCAAAAAACTACTGGACCTTATAAATGAATTCAGCAAGGTGGCAGGATATAAAATTAATACTCAGAAATCAGAGGCATTTCTATACACCAACAATGAAATATCAGCAAAAGAAATTAAGGAAACAATCCCCTTCACTATTGCAGCCAAAAAAATAAAGTACCTAGGAGTAAATTTAACCAAGGAGGTTAAGGACTTGTACTCAGAAAATTATAGAACATTGATAAAAGAAATCAAGGAAGATACAAACAAGTGGAAGCACATACCGTGCTCATGGCTAGGAAGAATAAACATCATTAAAATGTCTATATTACCCAAAGCAATTTATAAATTCAATGCAATACCAATTAAAATACCAATGACATACTTCAAAGATATAGAACACATATTCCAAAAATTTATATGGAACCAAAAAAGAACACGAATAGCCTCAGCAATCTTAAAAAGAAAAAATAAAGCAGGAGGTATCACTCTTCCTGATATCAAGGTTTACTACAAGGCCATTATACTCAAGACAGCCTGGTACTGGCATAAGAACAGGCACATAGATCAATGGAACAGAACAGAGAACCCAGAAATAAACCCACAGCTTTATGGACAACTGATATTTGACAAAGGAGGAAAGAACATACAATGGAGTAAAGACAGCCTCTTTAACAAATGGTGTTGGGAAAATTGGACATCTACCTGCAAAAAAATGAAACTAGACCATCAACTTACACCATTCACAAAAACAAACTCAAAATGGATAAAAGACTTAAATGTAAGCCGTGAAACCATAAACATCTTAGAAGAAAACATAGGCAGCAAGCTCTCCGACATCTGTAGCAGCGGTATATTTGCCGATTTATCTTCATGGGCAACTGAAATAAAAGGCAAGATAAACAAATGGGACTATATCAAACTAAAAAGTTTTTGCACAGCTAAAGACAATAGGAACAGAATAAAAAGACAAACCACACAATGGGAGAACATATTCGACAGCACATCTGATAAGGGGTTAATAACTAAAATTTATAAAGAACTTATAAAAAGCAACACCAGGAAGACAAACAACCCAATCAAAAAATGGGCAAAAGAAATGAATAGAAATTTCTCCAAAGAGGACATACAGATGGCCAATAGGCATATGAAAAAATGCTCAACATCACTAATCATTAGAGAAATGCAAATTAAAACCACAATGAGATATCACCTCACACCAGTCAGAATGGCACTTATCAGCAAAACAACACAGAATAAGTGCTGGCGAGGATGTGGAGAAAAGGGAACCCTACTGCACTGCTGGTGGGAATGCAGACTGGTGCAGCCACTGTGGAAAACAGTTTGGAGATTCCTCAGAAAATTAAAAATCGAACTGCCTTTTGACCCAGCTATCCCACTTTTAGGAATATACCCTAAGAACACCATAGCACTGTTTGAAAAGAAGAAATGCGCCCCCATGTTCGTGGCAGCATTGTTCACAATAGCGAAGATCTGGAACCAGCCCAAGTGTCCGTCAGAAGACGAGTGGATTAAAAAGCTATGGTACATATATACTATGGAATACTACTCAGCCATAAGAAACGATGACATCGGATCATTTATAACAAAATGGATGTACCTTGATAACATTATACGGAGTGAAATAAGTAAATCAGAAAAAAAGAAAAACTGAGAACAGCACGATTACATACATAGGTGGGTCATGAAAGTGAGGGTATGAGACATGGACAAGAGAGTGGTGGTTATGGGATGGGGGGAGGGAGGGAAGAATGGGATAGGGAGGAGGGGAGGGACGCAGGGAAAACCAGATTGAAGGTGACAGAGGACAATTTGACTTTTGGTGATGGGTATGCAACACAATTGAATGATAAGATAACCTGGAGATGTTTTCATTGTACATATGTACCCTGATTTATTGATGTCACCCCATTAGAATTAATAATAATAAAATATATATATAAAAAAAAAAAGAAAGCAATCAATGAACAACTAAGGTGTTGAGACAGCAACAAAAAAACTAATGATTGATGCTTCTCACCTCTCTTCGTTCCTGTCTGTCTCTCCCTATCTGTCCCTCTCTCTGACTCACTCTCTGTCCCTGAAAGAAAAGAAAAAAAAAAAACAAAACATTTCCCCATTTTCACATGTAAATAAATGTGCTCATTTCTGGTCTCTATTCTGTTCCAGTGATGTATTTCTCAGCTCCTTAGTAAGTCTCCACCACCATCATTACTATTACCATCACCATAACTGTCTAACTTTTTCCAAGTATTCCTGCACATTTTCTCTGCCAGATAAATTTTAGAATGTTTGTCAAGTTTCTTTTATTTTACATTCACTTATTCCTTTATGTAGACCCAATTTCCTGACTTAGATTATTTTCCTCATCTCTAAATAATTCCTCTACTTCTTGCAAGGGAGGTCTACTGGCAACAAATTACCTCAGTTTTTGTCTGAGAAAGTCTTTCTCTTTCATGTTTGAAGAACAATTTTGCAGGGTAAAAAAATTCTAGATCGGTGGGTTTTTTTTCCCTCTCTCAACATTTTAATTTCATTCTACTCTCTTCTTGCTTGCAGGATTTCTGAGAAGTAAGATATAATTCTTATCTTTGTCCCTCTAAAGCAGGGGTAGTCAACCTTTTCATACCTACCGCCCACTTTTGTATCTCTGTTAGTAGTAAAATTTTCTAACCGCCCGCCAGTTCCACAGTAATGGTGATATATAAAGTAGGGAAGTAACTTTACTTTATAAAATTTATAAAGCAGAGTTACAGCAAGTTAAAGCATATAATAATAATTACTTACCAAGTACTTTATGTCGGATTTTCGCTAAGTTTGGCAGAATTAATCTTTATAAAACAACTTACTATAGTTAAATCTATCTTTTTATTTATACTTTGGTTGCTCCGCTACCGCCCACCATGAAAGCTGGAACGCCCACTAGTGGGCCATGGGGACCAGGTGGACTACCACTGCTTTGAAGGTAAAGTGTTTCCTCTGGCTTCTCAGAATTTTTTCTTTATTTTCAATTTGCTATAGTTTGAAATTGATGTGTTTAAGTCTAGGGATATTTTTAAGGAGGGGAGGGGCATTTATCATGCTTGATGTTCTCTCAATTTCCTAGCTCTGTATGCTTTGGTGTTTTGACATTAATTGGGGGAAATTTTTGTTCCTTTCTTTCTTTTCCATTTGGTATTCCCATTTCACATGTGTTACATCATTTGTAGTTGTCCCACAGTCCTTGGGAATTCTTTTCCCAGCCTTTGTTTTCTTTGCTTTGCAGTTTTGGAGGTTTTTATTGCTCTCTCCTCAAGCTCAGATTCTTTCAATAGCTGTGTTAATCTTAATACGCCCATCAAAGAGATTCTTTATTTCTGTTGAGTGTTTTCGAGCTCTAGCATTTCTTCCTCTGCTTACATTGCCCAATTGCTCTTGCAGGTCTTCTGCTTTGCCCAGTAGTGGCCCAGCTTATTGATCATTATTGTTTTTAATTCCTGGTCTGATCATTCCAACATTCCTGTCATGTCTGGTTCTGATGCTTGTTCTATCTCTTCAAATTATATTTGGCCTTTACGTATACCTTGTAATTTTTTTTACTTGACAGCTGGACATGATGTACAAAGTATAAGGAACTGCTATAAACGGTTATTGGCTTATTGGCAGGCTGGTGGTTTGGGCAAGTTATTCTTTATTAGGCCTCTTTCCTTTGATTTTGCTTTTTAAAATCAGTTCTAATAGTTTTTCTTAATAGTTTTATTAGTTCTAATAGAAAGTCAGCAAAAGCATGAGCAGCTTTAGACTTCCACGAACTTCAACAGATGGAATTAACAGATTTAGATTATTAAAAAGGCATATGTAAAATGATTTAAAAATATACAGTGAAAAACATGAGTAACTTAAGTAAAAAGGTATATATTTTACAAGAAAGAAAGGCTTTTAGAAATAAAAAACACAGTCATTAAATTTTAAAACCCAGATTTATTAAAAAGTGGAAGAGTCACAACTGAAAAAAGAATTGATGAATCAGAAGGTAGGTTACAAAATGTTCCCCAGAATGCAGTACAGAAAATTAAAATGAAGAAAATATTCAAGCGAGGTTAAGAGACACAGAAGATAGAACTGGAAGAGGCAACATTCCCCTTCCAAAATATTTTCTTTCACCCTTATTATTAGGTTTTAATTAACTTGACAAAACTCCAGTCCTATACCCACAGCTTGACATTCTCTCCTAGACAACAATAGGAAATTAATCGAATTCTATGGGTAGCAAGTATACAAGTTATTAAAAAATGCATTTTCCTTAGATCTTCAAAAATAACTTCGAAGTCATTTCCTGGTATCTGTGTGTAGATAAGAAAGTATATATGTAACAAAAGTACTATGCACTTTCTAATTTCATTGCGTAAAATGTTAAAAATAAATAAATCAAGGAACCTAGCTCTTGGGGCAGGAAGGAGGAAAGGCCATTTATCACCAAGTCACCATGGCAGTTGCCAGAGCTCCCCTTTCGTGGTAGGTCAGACAACAGTGTCAAGTCTTCAGCATGACTTTGTAGGTGGTGTCTGTGCTGGTGAATTAGAGCAGGGGTTGGTGATGTATAAGGTATGGGTCATCTCCTTAGTGGTTCACAGCCGCAGGTGGCAGCCCAACCCCAGTAGGCACCTGAGGTCTCAAGTCTGGGTTCAGGGGTCACAGCCTTTGGATCAAAGTTGTTACCACTACTAGAAAAGCAACTGCAGAGACTCTAGCTGAATTGTATACCTGCATAAATTTAAGCTCAATGAATCCATGAACAGATGAATACATGAACAGTGAATTCATGTTCACTGTCATGGGGACACAGCTGTGGGAAAGGTACCCACTCCCCCAGTGGGGTTCATGTAAAAACTCCCTATATATAGCCACCTCACCCTATAAATCAACATTAATGATTAAATGTCTTTTCCTCCCTGTATCTTTCAGGACTGTGTCTTAGAAACCAGTTCTGGCATACTTGAAAAAATTTTTGTAATTGGCTTTAGAGAGAGAAGAAGCAGGGGGGTAAGAGGGGTAGCGAGAAAGATCGATTCTGTTGTTCCACTTAGTTATGCATTCATTGGTTGATTCTTATATGTGCCGTGACCAGGCGTCAAATTCACAACCTTGGAATATTGGGTTGACACTCTAAGACTTTTTAAAAACATTTAGACTTTTCTCTGCCAGTAGGGGCTCTTGGAATAATGAATTCCATATCTGTATATTTCTCAGTGGGAAATGGGAAGGTAACCTTTATTTGGTCAGTAAAATTACTCTTTGCTCCAAACAATCAAATATTTAATAAGTCGTAAGTGCTAGAAGAAGTTGCAGAGGAGAGGTGGAGCAGTCCTTCTCTGCTTAGGGGGCTTACAACATAACAGACCAAAACACCACATCTTTGACATTCACACAATTCTATGGATCCATATTAGTTGAGGGAAAAAATATTTTTCATAACAATTTTTCAGAATGTTTAAAAAAAATGCTTCAGTGATTTTCAAAACAGGAGAAAGATAACTCTGGCAGCCAGAGTAGGACTGGGAAGAAAGCAGAGGGGAGAGAAGAGTCAGGCCCTGTCAACCTTGGAAACACTGAGGATAATGTGGGGGCTGAAGAGGACTTATCAGAGACCCAGAATTTTGCCTCTGGATGACCCAGTAAGAACAACAGAAGGAGTGAAGTTAGCTCCCTGGGGAAGGCCTGGAGAAGGACCAAGAAGGGAAGGGTGTTTGTGTTGTCTGGGTTGGCATTGAGGTAGCTGTGTGACATCCAGGTGGGGATGTCCACAGAAATATATCCAGAAGGTCCTGGACCTTTGAAGATGCAGAGTGTTGGGCACAGGGCAGTTACTGAGCACAGATGGAATCATTTAGGGACTAGACAGGGAGAGAAGGCTGGATAGGAACCTTAAAAACCAGCCACATTTCAAGGGAATAGGAGAGACAGAAGCCTGTGTGGAAAGGCAGAGGAAGACGAGGTCCAGGCTAGAAGTGTTGAGGGAAGAGAGGGTTTCAAGCAGGGTGATGTGATTGGCAGGGTCAGGAAGATGAGGACTTAGGAAAGACCACTATGCCTCACAGCCCTGGGAGTCACAGGACCTGCAGAGAGAGAGCAGCCCCACTCCCCTGAGTAAAGCCAGTGGTCCCAGGTCCGGGGCACCTGGCACGGGAGCAAGCCACAAGATGGAGCAGGAGTGGTCAAGCCCTCAGGTCTTCCAGGCAGTATAATGGCACCAGGAGGGGAGACATGAAACAAAGAATGGAGGAAAGTTGTGGCCCGGTTCACATGGACAGGAAAGGAAGCCATCAAAGATAGGATCATCATAGGGGATGAAGACCATAGATAGAACAAAGGCCAGGGGGTCCCGGATGGGGGAGGGCAGTAGTATCTGCAAGAAGGAGAGAAGAGAAAGCTGTTCTGAAAGCCCAGGAAGTCCTTCTGTCTAGTACAACCTCCCTGTCCCCCTGCCCAGTGTCCAGGGTAGGGAGGTGATGCTTCCTGTGCAATTCCTTCTGGAACTCCTGCCTGGGCTTGTGCGCTCTCCAGCTTTTTTGGAGAATCAAGCTGTGCCACACGTGTCCACTGTGATGATCAAGACAGGCCCTTGGACAGGAAGAGCCTATCACAGGACGGCTCAGGCAGCTGTGAGGAAAATGGTGAAGTGGGAGAGGCTGGAGGGCAGCCCGTTAGGAAGGGGCTGTAGCAGTCCAGGCTGGAGTGATGGGGGACCTGAGCGGTGGCGATGGAGTGAAGTGGGGGGCACAGAGACACATTTTAGAAGCAGTGGATTGAGTATTGGGGAGAAAGAGAGAAACCAAGGCTGGTCTCTCATGCTGAGCGGCACAGACTGTCATCTGAATGACACACTTCCAGGTAAGAAGTGTAGGTAACTGTGTGACAGAACAAAGTGCTCTTTCCTTGCCTGGGAAACCTCAAGGAAGAGAGCAAATGTGTTTTCCCGAAAGGGGGAAGAGGATGGGCAGGGCCTCTGGATGACTGGAGAGAAGGCAAGGGGGCCCCTTCTCATGTCAGGCTTAGGCAGGGACTTCCCTGAAAGATCCAGGGCCAAAGTCTCTGAGCCAGCCCTAGGGGTGCTGTGGGAGGCCCAGCCTGTTGAGACCACCTCAGGCCTGACCCCTCAGCTCTTCCCAGCTCCTGCCTCGGGTGGAGCCCTGGCAGTCAGGGCCTGGAGGCTTGGCCAGACTCTTCTCAGTATCCTGAGAAGAGAAATCCCCCTTGACCCAATGTAAAACAGCTTTCCACAACATGGGCATTTTTGGGTTTTATCTCCGGGAAATGAAGTATTTGTTAAAAAAACAAGAACAAAAGAAAACAGATTCTTGGATAGAAAAGACTGTATTTACAAGTAAGTTTTAATAAAAATAGGGAAGGAGGGCTTGGCCGGTTGGCTCAGTGGTAGAGCATTGGCCCAGCATGTGAATGTCATGGGTTTGATTCCCAGTCAGGGCACACAGAAGAAGTGCCCATCTGCTTCTCTGTTCCCCGCCCCTCGCTTCTCTCCTCCCCCCTGCCCCGCAGCCATGGCTTGATTGGAGTGAGTTGGCCCTGGGCACTGCAGATGGCTCCATGGCCTCACCTCAGGTGCTAAGAAGAGCTTGGTTACTGAGCAACACATCAATGCTCCAGATGGGCAGGGTATCACCCCCTAGTGGGCTTGCCAGGTGGATCCTAGTTGGGGCGCATGTGGGAGTCTGTCTCTGCCTCCCCACCTCTCACTGAATTAAAAAAACAATAATAGGGAGGGGGTAAATGAAGGAAGGCAGCCGGAATGATTGCAGCTGATGCCACTGGTAGTTTCCTTACTGTCAAAAGGGGGCCCAACTCCAGGGAGTGTGCAAAGCTGCAGCCACATCCTGGGACCGATGGTCTGAGCCAGAGCGTTTAGAAGGATGAGGGGTGGGGGTGGGGGACTTGAGGTTCATGGTTGTAGCTTCTTATCACACTATTGAGGCCAATTAGAAAAACCAAACTCAAGGACAGAAGTGATGGCCACTCATGGGCAGTGGCTAAAGCTGTTTCTGCTTGAGCAGGGGGCGCTGCCCCTCCAGGGATCACCCCACATCCCTGGAGATGCCCTCTCCAAATGTTTAGGCTTTTAGGTTTTACTAGGCCTTTAGAGAAGACTTTCTGGGGCTAGAATCTTGGGGGTGTCCACAGCTTCAGGGCCTTTCTTCCCACACACACTGCAGCATGACCAGCTGGTTATGTGCCCCAGGCCTTCCTTCTGCCCTCCCCCCACTACCAGACTGTAAGGATATGCAGCCTTCTTGCTTTCTCAATTACCAGGGCCTGATGGTTTCTCTGTCATTCTAGTTGAATAACCAGACCAATGACCAAATCCCTCCAGACAGTATAAGCTTCTGTTCCTGAGTGTAAACGAGAAGCAGCCAGCCCTTATCTCCCTAGAAAATGCTCCCATACTCAAGGACTGGCAGGAAGATAAAGCAATGTTGGGGTTCTGTTCCTTCCCACGGCTCTGCACCCGCAGGTCACAGGCTCGGCACTGGGCCCGGCACGGAAAGCAGCAGCTTCAGCATCCTGACCTGCCCATTCTGCTCTCCTGCACATGCCTGATAAGCTGGTGGCAGCTAAGATGAGCTGAGCCAATCAGATTGTCTGTCTTAGAAATTTGGTATGAAAATAAGCAAAGCAGCTACCAATTAGCAGGTATGTCATGTGTACATAGTGGCTTAGAAAGCCAAACTGGCCACATGTAAGGTTAAGTTACACAGTACAAGTAAGCAGAGGAAGAAGACAGCTGGTAGTCAGACAGAAACGAAGGTGTTAAGAGGCTAGGGGTCAAGGACAGCCTTTTGGGAGAGATGACAGGTAAGGTGGTTTTTATAGGTGAGGGAGAGTTACCTAAATTGATAGGAAGTAGGGTATGAACAACCGATTTAATAACAAAGTAGAGGAAGGGCAGAGAGAAGGTGAGGGTCAGATGGTGAGCGTGCTGAGCTCTGCGATGGGAAGTCTGACCACTGCGCAGGGTCCATTAAGCATGCTCTGTGACTGCCTCAACTCACCATGTCAACCACCTACACTCACGGCTCCACTGTAGGTCTTGTCTCTCAGAATTAAGCCACCTTTCCAACTCGCTCCAGATCCTACTCTAACCATATACAAATCCTATTCCAACCACTTTCCTTCAGTCCCTCATCTATTCTGCAACCTTCTAGACTCAAGGCTTCCTAGCCCTCAGTATCCTGGCCTAACTACTTTGCCCAGCTAGAGCTCTTAGTTGACAATGGGAGCTACACTTCATCAGCATCCTAAGCTCTCTTGCACTGCTATCCTCACACCTGTCCAGAAAAACTCCAATTCTCCGCCAACCCCACAGTCACCTTTATCTTCTGTGGCTGACTGCTCCCTGGTCCTCTGAATCTGTTTTCTTCTGCCATAGCAATAGGGTTTTAGTTGGCAACATGGCTGCCCAGCTAGACCCATTTCCTAGACTTCCTTTCAGTGAGGTGCCTTTGTTCTCACCAATAAAATATGAGCAGTGTCGCAGACCATCATGGCTAGTAATTCTGGGTCTTGAGGGAGAACGGTGTGGAATTAAAAAAAGACTCACCGGGGCCTGACCTGCAGTGGCACAGTGGATCAAGCCGCAAGTGTCAATCTGCAACGCTGAGGTCGCAGGTTCAAAACCCGAGGCTTGCAGGGTCAAGGCACATATGGGAGTTGATGCTTCCTGCTCCTTCCCCCCGCCCCCTCTCTCTCTCAAATGAATTAATAAAATATTAAAAAAAAAATAAACTCACCGAGAAAAGAGGATGGGTTTGGGAGGCCTCTTCAATGCTGATAGCAATGTTAGAGCAAGCGAGCCCCCAGTCTTTGCTTTATTATATAGCATAGACAATGAAATCCTTTAATTCAATATACAAATAGGGAAGTCTTTGATGCAAAGCCACTCATCTGACATAGATTGGATTCCTCATAAGAGTGCACCACCCCACATCATGCAACAGTCAAGGGTGTGGAGAAAAGCTTAGTGTTGAAAAGGTCTTGATATTAAAAGATCTTAGTATTAAGAGAGTGGGAAAGGCTCAGTCCCAAACCAAGCCTTAGGCTACAACAGCTCCGCCAGCCTACAGCCCGTCTCCCACATATGCCCCTTTTTAATATTTTTTAAATTTAGTTTATGTGTTGAGATTTGTACTTGTTTGATTTCCCAGATTTTAATACAGAGGCAGCTAGGAAAAATACAGAATAAATAGAAAATTAGCAGAACCATTGTTAACAGATACTGAAACAAGTGTCTTAATACATTATAGGGATAAAAGCCTTTAAGCAAATTCTTAGCCAATATAATAGGATCTAAAATAGAGTCTTTGTTGTTTTGATTGTCTTTAACATGTTTACCAAGTCCATGCTTACACATCACTATTCTGCATTCTCTGCAAATGCAACCCAACTCTAGTTTAGTCTATTAAGAGTTGTTACAAGGAGCAGGAGTCTAGGAAATACATTTAGGAAAAGTCTAGGAGTCTAGCAACATATTCAGGAAAAGTTTGCATGGCATTGGAGTTGTGGTCACATTTCCACACTTTGCAGTTAGAGTCTAAGTCTCAGTGACTACTGCTTTTAGCTGGTAATGATTTAGGTAGACTGGAAAAGTTATTTGTAACATGTATGGAGATGGAGCTTCTGTTTTCTTCAGCCTGGAGAGATGAACCCAGGGGGCCTTTCCCTGGAGCTTTGCAGCCATGGGGTGGTGAAGAGAATTTGGGGATATATTATGTTGGGTGGCAAAGGTAAATTCGTCTCAAAATTAGGAGCAGGTCCCAGCCTAAAATAGGCATGGGGCATTGAGGTAAAAGGAATAAAGGGGACACTATATATTAAACAGAGCAGCAGAAAATAAGACTATCAATACCCACAACAGAGATTTTTGAGGGATGAATAACTCAAATATTCAGGAAAGACATAGTAAATGGCCTCTGTGTCTATAAGAAATGAGATTAGTTTATTTGCTACTTGGAATAAATACCTTAGGCTTGTCCACAGTGATGTGAGATGGGGCCGATAGCCCTAGGCACCTCTAGCCTTCAGTGGCAAGTCCCAGCGGGCTGGGCAAGGTTAGGTCACAGGTGGCTGGAGCAGGGCTGGAAGAGACTGAACCCTCCCTTAGAGGAGTGAGGGGGCAGCTTACCTTCCAGTGTCCCTTTTTCCCCACAGCAAAGGCATGTCCCTGGTGGGGGCTGAGGAGCCTGGCAGGCTTTAGCTCAATGACTTTTCTTTCCACTCTTGAAGCAGGGCCCTGATGGAGTCTTATGAGGCTCCATTGAGGTGTTGGGGCCTTTAAGGGCATATGCGAAGAGCTAGTATTTTGCTTGATCTCTTTTGGGCTTTGTCTGCCTCTTGGTCATTATAGACCTTAAAAGCCATGTTCAGAAGATTTCGCTGAGGGGTTTGAGGGTCCTCATCTGCCTATATAAACTTTTTCTGGAGCTATTTGGAAAAAGACAAAACAGCGTTATTAGCTGGATTAAATAAAAGAGGTAGAAATTTGCAGGAGAAAGTGGTTTGGCATCTCCTGTACATCAGCATTCAAAATAAATTTCTTTTTTAAGTAAAAAGCATGATAAGGTAGATTTGCAGGTGTTCCAGGATTGAGTTGTTTTTATATTTATATATTTTTTTGGCTTATTTTGATATTTTTTAGACAACGATTTGTCTTTATATGAAAATATTTTTACAAAAAAGTTTACTTTTTATTTTGTTTTATAATTTATCTTTGGCTATATATATTTAAAATTTATTGTGTATATTTGAGGAGTTTTGTCATTTGTTTTTAGTTTAGTTTTTTTGTACTCATGCCCCACGTTGGGCGCCACTTGCCACGGATCAGCGTGGCTATTAATTCTGGGTCTTGAGGGAGAATGGTGTGAAATTAAGAAAATAGACTCATGGAGAAAAGAGGATGGGATTGTGAGGCCTCTTCAATGCTGATAGCAATATTAGAGCAAGCAAGTCCCCTGTCTCTGCTTTATTATATAGCATAGACAATGAAATCCTTTAATTCAATATACAAATAGGGAAGTCTTGGATACAAAGCCACTCATCTGAGGCATAGATTGGATTCCTTATAAAAGTGCACCAACCACCCTATATCATTCAACAGTCAAGGGTGTGGAGAAAAGCTTAGTGTTGAAAAGATCTTGGTATTAAAAGATTTTAGTATTAAAAGAGTGGGAAAGGCTCAGTCCCAAATCAAGCCTTAGGCCAGTGGTTCTTAACCTTTTTTGAGGTACCGAACCCACCAGTTTCATATGCGCATTTACCGAACCCTTCTTTACTGATAAATAAAATATGATTTTTTTTCCAAATTCAAGACATAGGTATATGTTTTTTTACTGGTGCACAAAATGAGCCGTGCATGAACATCACCTTGCTCAAAGAACAAAACCAACAAAGTGCATGAACTCAACAAATTACGGTATTACTTTATTCTGGCCTCCATGGCAGAGGCTTCTCCAAACCCCTGAGACCGACTCATTGAACCCCTAGGGTTCGATAGAACCCAGGTTAAGAACCACTGAATTAGGCTATAACAACTCCACCAGTGTACAGCCCGTCTCCCACAGCAGAGCGATGTGTGTAACTTCTCTCTCGCTCTTACCTAAAAGGAAATGATCTTATTTCCACTTCTCTTACCCCCTTTCAGGAGCTGGACCTTTGATGTAACAAGATCTTAGCTGAGGCCATGTGGCCCTATCAGCACAGTATATGAATGGCAGAACAAGATGGAGGGACCTAGGAACCTGAGTGGTTCTGAAAATTGAGCCAAATCACGAGCCTGGACCTCTTCCCTTTGTACTATAATGTGAGAGAGAAATAAACATTTATCTTACATGATTCACTCCTTGTTACAGCAGATTCTACTTACAGTCAAAGTCATGCAGAGAAGTGCCATAAGTAATCAGGACGATACCACCATACATTTCTTATCTTCAACGTCAGCTCAGTTCTACTTTTGTTTGATCATGGCCAGCTCCTTTGCAAATTCCCCCAAGTACAGGCTTCAAACTCTCATGATGTTTACCAGAGGTCATGCAACCTCTAATATCTCTGCAAATGTTGAACTGAGACTGCCAAGTAGGGTCTCCCACCATATCCCACCCCTCCTGCAATTCTCTTGGTAAAGGTATCTTCTCTGTGCCCTGGTCAGACTGACTGGATTAACATCACAGCTCTACATTGTACAACGTGTGCAACCTAGCTTAGCCTCCCTTTTCTCTACTTTTAAATGAAGATGACAGTACATCTTAGGTATGTGAGGATTAAATGAAATAACACATGTAAAGTAAGTAGCACAATGCCTTGCATCTAGTAAGCAATGGCTACCTGTCACAAGCATTGCTAAAGCAAACGTGACCACACCACTACCTGATGGAAGCCCTCCATGGACTCTCCATCACCTACCCAACAAAGTCTAACCTTCTCAGTATGTCAGGCCCTTCTCAACACAACTGCCATTTACCCCTTGAGCCTTCTCTCTTGCCACTTTCTGCCTTGAATACTGCACTCCAATAATATCAAACTGTCCACAGATCTAAAAATATAAAATAAAATCAACATTCACTAATTCAACAGCAATGTATTAAAATGTCCACTTTTGGAGCATTAGTGACAACTCCAATAAATTAATTCCCCTTCCTGGGAAAGAACACTTACCTCCTTGAAAATCAAAAACAAAAACAAGAGGGGAACGTGGGGTAGGGGGTGCATTTGGGGTGACACTATTATCTATGTAAATACAATTTATTAAAATTTAAAAAAATCAAAAACAAGAGGAAGAGCCTATTTTTCATCTTGTGTCTAAGAAGTGATAGTGAATTCAGTTTCACTTATTTTGCAAATAAGTTTCCTTATTTGCAAAATAAGTGTTAAGTTACCCTCCTTTTAGCTCTAAAATGCAATGCTATGCAAATATGGCTGTACGGGAAAAAAACAATTTAATAGTTATTTTTAAGTCATATTATATTGTTTAAATGAACTCAAAATGCCACATCCTGTGGAAAGAGAATGAGGTTCCTGTAAGAGGGGCATATGATGCACGAGTCAGATGGTGAGGCTGGCGACAAAGGGATGCTGAGGAACTGGAAGAAGTTCCAAGTGGCCAGAGGAAAGTAGAGGCAGGGGAAGGCCTCAGGTGGAACCGTGACCCAGCTTCCTGTCTCTTCCTTTTCCTGCCTTCCCAGAATGGGCAAAAAGGACCCTAGGGAATACTTCTAAAATGAGCTTCTGCTTACTGCCTTTCTTTCTGCTAAGTCATCTGTGGGTCTTTCTTGGGAAAAGAAACACACACACACATGCGCGCACACACACACAACAGAGCAAAGGTCAGACGGGCACCTGCCTCGAGATTCCAACACAAAACTTAAACTACAGGATCATCAAGACGTTGCATTTCTTGATGAGAAGATAAAGGTCAAGTCAAACCCAACTGGCCAGAGCAAAGTCAGAGTTAGAGGACCTTTACTCAGAATATTAAATAACTCTTGGTGCTTTTATGGGGCCAGGACCCACACATGACCAATTTCTCCTCAAGTCTATCTACCAAGTCTCCAGTGTATCCTGTTCTCCAAGTTATGTAGACAATTTCTAAGGTGTTCTTTGGATGTATATGAAGTAATGCTGTGGCCAAATAGTTTCAATCCAAAAATTATCAAACCTTATATGAATGCAAATGTCTATATAAAGGTATATAAAATGTAGCACAATAAATTCATGTGAGGTAGCAATACATGAATAAAAAATGTTTGTGTAAGCTCTTTTAATAAGAATTTTTATGAAGACATATAGCCAGTATCTGGCTTACATCCAAAGGCCCTACATAGTCAGACATGAAGCTTGCTAGACTAAAGCCACTCAGGAGACACTGCAGGCTAGATACTGAGAAGGACACAAATATCCTTGGGAGCCCAAATCTATAAAGTGTGGCAGAATTATGGACTGGTGGATGACAGTAGGGCCAGAGGCCAAAGTAACAGCAACCACAGTGGAATAGGTTTTCTGAACAGAGACTGAGAGGGGAAAGGTTAGGCAGAAATCTTTACCAGGCTTTCTCCTCAAATAAAGGCACTACACAGCAACCTAAAATAAGCTGACAGAGTACTGCTGACATCCACGAAGCCTTCACGGTCCCTGCACATCTGAGAGAGCTTTTGAGTCATTAAATGTAATGCTAAGAGGGGGGCAGGTTCCAGTCCCTTACCCCATTTCAGCGCAGAAGCAGACACTGCTGGTGGCCCACCAACAGTCATTTCTACTTCCTTACCAAGAGAAGCCCAATTCTGTTCAGGCTAAGAATGTGCTCAAATAAAACTTGATTTCTGGAAACTTCCATAAACTGATGAATGACTAGTATTTACCCATACAATGAAATGTTATTTTGGCAATAAAAAGAAATGAAATACTGATACAATGTGAATGAACCCCCAAAAACACTGTGCTGAGGGAAAGAACCCAGATGCGAAAGGCATGTACTGTATGATTCCATTTATATGAAAGGTCCAGAATAGATTAATCTAGAGACAGAAAGTAGATGAGTAGTTTCCTAGGCCTGCGGGTGGGGCTGGAATTAGGAATCACTGCTAACAGGAGCGAGTTTCTTTTTTATTGTAGTGGCAGTTGTACTATACACCTTAAATGAGTGATATGTAAATTTTATCTCAATCAAACTGTGGGAAAAAAACACACATCAAAACCTAGTTTCCCAAGATGACTAACAGCAACGGGTGCCCGTGTGCTCCACTTCCGGTCAGTACAATGTTCATGGAGGTATATATACTAGAAGGAAGTTAAGTCTCCTCATCAAAAGGACTCAGCTAACTCACATCTTCCTAGTAAAGGTCTAGGCACTGGGGGTGGGGTGGGGTTGCTAAGAACCAAATCATGTAAAAAGTGGCAAAGCAGCAAAATCAAGGAGACGGGGTAACTAACGGATGCTCTCCTGGGATCACTGCACCAGCCTTGCTTTTGCTATCTGGATTTGTGAGAGGAGAAGTAAGCCTGAGCACAGCTAAGTGATCAGGGCTGGATTTCTGTCACTGGCAGGCAAATGCTATCCCTAATGATGCATGCCCACCTATCATCAACCTGTGCTTAATCTTGCAGCTGAGAAGGCAAAAGGCAACAAAGTACAGAGACAGATGCAACATTTGATTCCAAACGGAACATTCAGGTAGCAAGGTATCAGCCTGAGCTTGTCTTTTTTAAACAGTTCTGAGTAAACAGTTATTTTATTTTCAAACTGTATATATTTTCCCCCAATTTTGATGTATATCACCAGGGAGTACTTTCCCCTTTCTAAAAGTAAATCACTAAAAAATGCTTGAAGTTTTGGTTTCTGGCCAGTTGGCTCAGTGATAGAGCATCGGCACGGCATGTGGAAGTCCTGGGTTTGATTCCCGGTCAGGGCACACAGGAGAAGCCACCATCTGCACCCTACCCCCTCTCCTTCCTCTCTATCTCTCTCTTCCCCTCCCGCAGCCAAGGCTCCACTGGAGCAAAGTTGGCCCCAGGCGCTGAGGATGGCTCAATGGCCTCCGGCCTCAGGCGCTAGAACGGCTTAGATTGCAGCAGAGCAATGCCCCAGAGGGGCCAAGCATTGCCCCCTGGTGAGCATGCCGGGGTGGATCCGGGTCAGGAGCATGCGGGAGTCTGTCTGCCTCCTCCTGCTTCCCACTTCAGAAAAATACACAAACACAAAAAAGTGCTTTAGTTTTTCGTTTTGAAATACTGATAAACCAAGTATAAGCAAGTGGCATATTATTATTTGCTCAAAGAGGAATAGCTTCAAATATCAGCAATTCCTTCTTTTTTCTTAAATAAGTTTTAAACATCTGTTCTTTAAAGAGTTAGGAGACATCTTCCATTGAGCTCTTAGCCTGTCTATCCCTTAATCACTTAAAGAACATCCCTGTCAGAAAGAAAACAGAGACCCACAGATTCAATTTACTTACACATAAAATGTACGTAGAGTCATGTGTGGCATGACGATATTTCTGTCAAAAGCAGACTATGTATACAACGTGGTCCTATAGAATAAAAATGGAGCTGAAAAATGTCTATCACCTAGTGACACAGGAGCTGTCTGAAGGTTGTCACGTGTCTGTGGAAAATGCTGGTGTAAACAAACCTACCACACTGCTAGTCATACCAAAGCACAGCACACACATTTACAACAGCGGGCTACAACATCGAGGTTTGTGTATTTGTATAAGCATGCTCTATGGCAGTGGTCAGCAAACTCATTCGTCAGCAGAGCCAAACATCAACAGTACAACGATTGAAATTTCTTTTGAGAGTCCAATTTTTTAAACCTAAACTATATAGGTAGGTACATTGTTATTAACCTAATTAGGGTACTCCTTAGCGGGCCAAAGAGCTGCATGTGGCTCGCGAGCCACGGTTTACCGACCAAGGCTCTATGGTGTTTGCACAATGATGACATCTCCTAGCGACACATTTCTCAGAATGTATCTGTGTCAGTTAAGCGGTGCCTGACTGTAATCAATACACTTATACAAAATGTTCATGTGTCCCAGAAAATTAAATTCAATGTTACCCTGAAACAGTAAAGGCAAAAATAAATAATTTTTCTTTTATAGCCGCCATAAATCATCACCTCTTTTTATTGTACGGCACTGGGGTGAGTAAGGGGCATGGGAGGCTATCACCCAGAAAACAATCTCCCAAAGGCAATGAGTTACTTCATGTACAACTCCAGATAAAGCTGACCTTGTGGAGAAGTATGAAGCAGAATTTGTAACCAGGCTAATTATTCCTGTGGCAAAAGAAAAAGTAGGAAAATGAAGTAAAATGGATATTGGGAGGTGAGGATGGGGGAGGTACTTAAGCCAGGACAAGGGTATAATATGGTCTTCCCTACCAATAAATCTTTTTATTTCATGCCTTATTGGTTTATATGACATAACACATAAACTCTTCAAAACTGAACACAAATATCACACCAGTGATAGAAGACTATTTTAAATACGAGGTAATATTTTAAAAGAATTAGTAGACTTTTCCTTTTAAGCCTAATTGCTCTCTTATGTAAATTTAGATGTTTTTGCTCATTAATTCATTAAATATTCAATGAATTATTTATTAGCCATACGTCTTGTGCTAATTAAGCAATGGAAACACAAGTTTCTAAGTGAAACACAAGTTTCTATCCCCAAAGATTGCAAGCCAAGTATTTTTATATATATATATAAAATGCCATATGTAAAATAATATATAGGATATATTTATGGCTCCACCCGGGGAAGAAGGCTGAAAGGCTCCTGCAGGAGCAGGATGAGGTGGCAGTGGAGCCTCCCGGGCACCGGGCACCCTACAGTGAAGCATGGCATTCTCAGAGGAGCAGCACACACAAAAGAAAGAACATGTGGAGCAGAGCGACGCACTAGCACTATGGCAGAGTGAGCTGGCGGGGAAGCAGGAGCAGATGCAGAGAGGAGTGGGGACTCTGCCCCCAGGAGTTCTCACCTCTACCCTGAAGGCTCTGGGCAAGTGCTGGAGAGTTTCAAGCGAGACAGCAGCTGTCTGGGAAGTGCTACTCTGGCAGAGGCCAGATGGGTGGGTTAAGGGCCAAGGCCAGTTAAGCAGTTACGGAGGCAATGGGGCAAAAGATGGTGGCCAGCAAGACGACAGTGATGGGTCTGAGGTTCTAGGTTAGTCAACTGAGCAGATTTTCATACGGTGGGAATGTTTCAAGTTTGTACACACCTCACATTATTTCCCAATTAAAAAGTTTACCTTTACCACAGCCAAAGGAACTGGGGTGGAGGGGAGAGGCCTTCATGCATGTGGACCAAATGGCAAAAAGGAGATTTTTCTCCCTCTACTGGGCCATCCCCAATAGCCTATGAAACATTTTCTGTTACCCATATCTTCATCTGGAAAACAAACGTGCCCCCTGTCCCCAACTCCTGACCAAAATACCTCCTTTGATCTTCTCTAGTTACCTCTCCATTTCCTTTCACAGAGAAATTTTCAACAGTGCCAAATACAGTAGGGTCTGCACTTTCTCACCTTGTGTTCACACTTCAACTTGCTCCAATCCCTCCTACTTTGTCAACACCCTCCATAATGCTCAGTCCCACAGGCTTCTTTCTTTGTTTTGAAATAACTTCTTCCCTGGGCTTCCATGACACCTTTTTCCTGTTTCGTTTTGTTGTTGTTTATTGTTGCTGCTTTTCCAACAACAGTGGCTTCTTCTCAGTCCTTTTTTCATTTGTTTGCTTGTTCTCTCTTCTTCCTTCATTAGACCATAAAAGGCTGGTGTGTTTAGGACTCACTCCTAGAATCTCTTCATTTACATCATTCCCCAAACGATGTTCATCTAGTACTACGGCTTTAACTACAGTCCGTATGTCCCACGTCTACATTTGTATGTTCAATGAGACCTCTTCCCTGAGCTGCACTCTCATTTATCTACTCAAAAACTCTATTTAGATGACCAACTGGCAACT
Source organism: Rhynchonycteris naso (assembly GCA_037038555.1). Taxonomy (NCBI): domain Eukaryota; kingdom Metazoa; phylum Chordata; class Mammalia; order Chiroptera; family Emballonuridae; genus Rhynchonycteris; species Rhynchonycteris naso. Next base: position 41,689,787 of record CM073004.1, on the reverse strand, counting down.
CAGTCATAGCCTACCACAAATTACTGATGCCCCTGCTACAGCAAAACCCCATTCCTCAGAGTTTCTTCCATCTCACTCTAGTATGGTGACACAATCAGATGCTGAAGCCCCAACCAAACTAGTCATCCCTGATCCCTCTGTTTCCTTCTCTACTCTACCCTCCAACATCCCATGGACCCAGGTCCTGTCTGCTACTTTAAAAACATACGTCTCTCCAATCTGCCCCTTCCAATCTCCCAAACCACGATCTTTTCTTTTCTAAGCTATGCAACAGTTTCTTAAGTCTCATTACTTCCTTCTTTGCCTCCCTACAATGGAATCTTCACGAAAGAGTTGGCATAATCTTTTAAAAATGATGTCAGATCATATCAATCAATCCCCTACAGAAAAAAATCCTTGAAATTCCTTTGCATGCAGAACAAAACACCAATGTGTCCGTGGCTTGTAAGACCGGCTGTCCGCTCCTGTGTGTCCCAGACCTCCACTGGAGCCCTCTCTTCCCTGACTACACTCTAGCCACCCCAATCCATAGCCTCTCCTTCCAGCAGCAGCGGGAGGATAAACAGGAAGGGCTGAAACTCTAGGTCAGTGTGTTCCTGCTTTAAGACCTCTGCAATTATGCTCCTTCTCATTGCTGCCTTGTCATTCTGATCTCAGCTCAAATGCTACCTGCTCAGAGAAGCCTGGCTAAATATTACACCTCTATGATAACACTATTTTTTTTCATAGCACTTACTAAAATCTTATGCTTATTATCTGATTCTTCTAGCCAGAATTTAAGATCTAGAAATGAAAGAAGCTGATCTGTCTCATTCCCTGCATATCCCAACAGCCAAATACTCCATGCATATATATTGAATAAAAAGCCCAATCCTCGCTTCTAAAAATAAAATGTTCTTGTAATAGGGATGTTAGAAGAACAGAATATAATACAGCTCTAGATGACTAGAGCCCCCTTATAATAAATATATCAGTGTGTTGTCAATTTGCTTCTTTCCTATAAAAATAACATTTTCTACAAAGTTTGCTCAGTAACATTCACCATCCATGACAAAACGACTGGAAGAAGCCCAGCCTTGAAAACCTTCTAACTGCTCTTTCCCTCCCCAATGATTCCAAGTAGCTCGACAAGAAAAAACTATTTACTCTCATAAACCACCTTCTAAAACAAATCTATACGTATACATAAAGCAGCTTATGAACACAAAATAAGGTTAAAAGCACCACACATCCAGCTAGTGGAGAGCACCAGTACCTCTCACTCCTTGCTAATGGGATAGAAGTCAGATGCCAGCACTTTTTCTTCCGAACTGACCTTGTACATAGAACTGTGATTTCTAAACAATGCACAAACCTGAACACAATAAAGAATGCAGTAAATGTGGGAAGGGATGCTAAAGTTGTGCGTATACCACGGTTAGCGCTAAATAATACTTGTTGATCGAATGCCTTCTAAGATTGCATGCTGTGCATGAAATCATCTATATCTTACAAACAGTTCAAAGAGCTTCTCGAAAACTGGCCATTCAAGGGACTGAGTACTTCAAAAACCCAATGAACCAATGTTCATAAATGGTACATAGAAAAATCACGCACTTGGCCTGCCTGCGGCAGAGCATGTACTATGTGTGCTATTTTTGCCCATGTGCTCATTTTAAGTGTCTATAACAACAGCAAAAGCCTCCTACTGCTGTGCATTCTCCTCGTACACCTATGAGGATGGGAGTAGGGAGGCACCTTCAGACCTGTCTATGCAGGAGGTCCATTCAACTTTGCCTTAGGCCAACTATAACCAAGCATCAGTACATCCACACCCCTAATGTAATAGTTATCGAGAACAGGTTCAGTGTTATATTACTTCTTTGTAATCTAATTCCAACTTTTTATCAAATCAGGAGTCTGAGCAGAGTTAGCTGTAATTGTATGAGGGACTGTTACACCCATGAAATGAAACATGGTCTCTACCTGTTGCATGTTCAAAGACTCACCTAATCACTGATTAGGAATGATATTGCCAATACTGCCATAATATAAAACAAATCCTTTAATTCTTCAAGTTTAAAAAAAAAAAAAAAACAATTTTATACTTAAGCCAGCTTTGAAGATAAGCACAAAATTTACCAGTTTATGTTTTTTAACCCACAACTCAAGCACCCTCTCTGTGCATAGCACTATTCTAGGTGCAATAAAAGGGATTTTTAACTGTAGAAATGTGATTTCACTTCCTGAAATTGTATTATCACCTGTCCCAGAGAGTAAAAATAAACAGAATCACCATTCCTTATTACTGACCTGCTCCAAACTCACCTCTGGTTCATGGAAAGGCTAATTTCTGCCAAATTTAAGATGTTTCACTGAACTCAAATCCTACTTTCTCCAAAATAAAAAAAAGAACTCCTTTTCAAATAAAATAATAAAATAAAAAGGAAATAATTTTCCAGAAAAGGGCAATTTCTGTTTCTAATCAGTATTTTTTTTAATTTCTTTTTTTTTTTACTCTAGCTTTGTTTTCTTCCTCTAATACTGCCTTTTCCTGTACAAGGCAAACCAGACATCATTTTATGTTATTTTTCTTTTCCTAAGAAAAAGTAGTGCATCTCAAAGACAAACCATTCCCAAGACCAGTGATAAATAATTCAAAAACATTACCTCGATGAAGTAATAAAATAAAAAGCAGTTGGCAGTAAGACAGCTATTCCAAGTGTTTAAACAATTTAAAAAACTGTTTATTTATTTTTTAAGAATGTACCCCTAGTCCAAAGTAACTATGTTTTAAAATTTTTTGGCCAAAAAATTTACAAAAACCTTTTCAGTTCAACCTAATAAAAGTGATATCTAGAAAATATTCCACATTAAGTCTGTCTTAAAGAGTTCAGATTCTAAAGCACTCCTAAGGCACAGGGTTCTGGAGGATGGATGTGCTTCTGCTGGCGCTGTGTGGTGGGTGAAGCGTCCGCGACTAGCCGCGAGGGAGTCTGCCGGGCACCTCCCGCCCAGTGCTGTGGGACTGGGCCAGAGTCACACATAGGCCCCCAGGGCTGCATGGAACTCGGTGAGACACTGTACCAGCTGCTGGAACTTGGGCCTCTCCTCTGGGTCTAAGGCCCAACAACAAGCCATCACAGCAAATCTGTAGAGTGACAAAAACGGAAAAGTTAGCTAGTGATGACACAGTACTCAGAACTTTTCAGTCAAATCAATGACAGTTATGCTTCTGTCAACGTGTGGGTGTGGAGAGGAGGACATATTAAAAATCAATCAGTATTACTATCTGTTGAAAGTTCTAAAATGAAAAGAAGCTAAAACAAGCTACCTGAGTTTTCCATGTGGATCTCACTTCTCCATGAGAGCATAGTAAAATATATCAGCAAATACAGATATTCCATGTAAATACCTGTGTAATTCTGCACTTACACTCTGAGGGGAAGAACTGGAAGGAAGAGGAAGCATTCTCTGAGCTCTAATAACCTTGGGTCTACAGTACAATCAGTGCCTAGCTGTCACCTTGTCACGGTGAAGAAACCTCCAGGGGACTCCAGAACCGAGGCCACACTCGCCTGTACACTTCAGCCCTGCAAGCCTCCTGCCCATCTCAGTCCCATTACAGGGGAAGATGAGCTACATGATGAGAGCAGGAAACAGGGACTTTCTCACTCGCCAGCCCCAAACATCTTCCTTGTCCATCAACTGACACAGCAAGATGGCAATGAGAAAGGCTTTTTAAAATTAAGGATGTTCTTAAGGCTTTATAAACAAGTCAATCTTCACCTTACACAGAATAACCCACATAATACTCACTGTTTTCTCAATATGTAACTTATTTTCTTGGAGTAACCACTACAAATTTAAGATGCAGAAAGCCCTAATGTCAAATGCATGAAAGAGTGAACAAGTGTGGCTAGTGTTATGGTTTTCTAGAAGAGTCTAATTCAAGTCCGGAGAGTATTTATGCACAAAAGGGAAGTCTCTGGACGCCTGCTCTTTTTTCATACCAACATTGTAGAAAGAATGAAACCCATGTCTTCAAACTCAGAAAAACTTACAGTTCATCGGGACAGTTGATAGGCTGGGCTATTCGGTAACCATCTTTCAGGTACGCGGCCATCTCAAAGGGGTCGATGTCCACATAGGGCGTTTGGCCCAGAGTCATGAGCTCCCACAGCGTCACTCCAAAGGCCCACTAAGGAGAGAGTAGCAACACAGGGGGGATAGTTAAAACAATTGTCAAAGTGCTGCTGTCTCTGGCCATGTATGTGGGCCAAGAAGAGCAGATCAAGTTCTCTTAAGGAAAGGAAAATATTATCTACCATCCCCAGTTAAATTATCTTGCTGGGACAGAGAAAGGCATTTTAATGAAGACATTCTTTAATGTGAATATTATTAATGTATATTCTAAGGTAATTTGATCCATTGGAAAGAATTGTTTTTACTGTTGATTATAAGCCCTCCCACCCAAAAGTGTTATAGATTTTCCTAACATGAAAATTTGTTACTTTAAATACTGTGGCTCGTATGCACAACTGAGAAATGTAAAATGACTATAACTTTAGCCTAATTGGAGGGAAGAGCATCCTGAACAAGTAAAATATACAAATTATGTAAAATAGAAGATGTCATGGATTTTTACTATATTTAAATATTTTAAATTAACAGGTGAAAGTACCCTGAAAAACATATCTTCCAACCTTGCTTGAACAGATGATCAGATTTATTTAAAAGCAATATGTGAACTATTGGTGAAGCAGAAATTGTACACATAGCAACAGTGCTCCTTCCTGATCCAACCCTGCCACACTGGCTCCTGGGGAGTGTGTGGAGGGCAGGCAATGTGTCCACACAGAGCTGCTGCCTTGGTGCCAGGAAGGACGCACCACAGTGACTCCCACTGATCTGCTGCCACATGTATACAATGGTAATGTATGGATTTATGAGTCTTTAAAAGTTTTAGACGTCTTGAATCTTTTGTCTTGCTTAATTTTCACAAAAACTATGAAAACCATTGGCAGCTGACTTTACAGGTGAAAAGATTGAGGCTCAAAAAAGTAACTTGACAAAAATTTGAGTAAATGAGAAAATGGAAAAGAAAGGAGGTATAAAAAGCAAAAATAAGTTCATTTATAAAATCTAAGCACAGTGCATTAAATTTTATGTTGTTTTTCAATAACATGATCCAGAAATACTCCCTAAAATATACAGCTTTTAAAAAACCTTATATTAGCCCTGGCTGGCTGGCTCAGTGGTCAAGTGTTGGCCTGGCGTTTGGAAGTCCCGAGTCTGATTCCCAGTCAGGGCACACAGAAGCGACCATCTGCTTCTCCACTCTTCTTCCCCCTGCTCCCTCATCTCTTTCTCTCTCCCTCTCTCTCTCTCTTCTCCTGCCGCAGCCATGGCTCAAATGGTTTGAGCAAAAGTTGGCCCCGGGCACTGAGGATGGCTTCAAGGCCTCATCTCAGGAGCTAAAATACCTCAGCTGCTGAGCAATGGAGCAGCGGCCCAGAAGGACAACGCATCCCCTGGTAGGGGGCTTGCTGGTTGGATCTTGGTCTGGAAGCATGTGGGAGTCTGTCTCTGACTCTCTGCTTCTCACTTAATAAAAATAAATAAACAAATAACCTTATATTAATGAACAATGGCTTTATTTATTATAATCGATGTAAACAAGAAAACAATGGAATAATATAGACTACAGTGTACTTTATTTTTTTCATTTAGTTAGAGGAGGGAAGGTCTAGACAGACTCCTGCATGTGCCCTGACCAGGATCCACCTGGCAAGTCCACTAGGGGACGATGCTCTGCCCATCTGGGGCCCTTGTTCTGTTGCAACTGGAGCCATTCTTTATGCCTGAGGCAGAGGCCATGAAGCCATCCGCAGCGACTGAGGCCAACTCACTCTAATGGAGCCTTGGCTGCAGGAGGGGAGGGAAGAAGAGAGAGATAAAGAGAGAAGCGAGAGAGGGAGGAGTAGAGAAACAAATGGGCACTTTCTCCGTGTGCCCTGACAAGGAATCGAACCCAAGACATTCATATGCTGGGCTGATGCTCTACCAACTGAGCAACTGGCCAGGGCTAGACTATTTTAAAAACTGCTAGTGGAGAATACTATACTAAACCAAAATATACTTCAAAAATATAACCAAAATACAGAGATTTTCAGAGAAATAAAAGCTGAGAGCATGTCACCAGCAACCCTACACTGCAAGACATGATAGAAGTTCTTCATGTGGGAAAAACCCACCAGAGCGAAATGTGGACCTGTACAAAGAATGAAGAGGTTCTGAAAACATGTGACAAAACTAGGTATCTTTTCCTAATGTAAACGTTTCCTTCTTAGAAAGTTTAAAACAAAAACAGCAACAGTATTTTATGGGGTTTATAATATATAGAGAAGTACAACATATGCCCACAATAGCACTAAGGATGGAAAGGGATGAGTGAAAATATTACACTGTAAGCTGCTTACGTTAAACATGAAGTGGCATAACATTATTTGGAAGTAGAAGGTCTAGATAGTGAAGTCTGGAACACAGTTCTCAAGCCGCACTCTACTGACACTGTGGGCTGGGGAACTCAGCTGTGAGAGGCTTCGTGCAGTGTATGTAGGGTGTTTAGCAGCGGCCCTGGTCTCTCCCCACCAGATGCCCCGTGTTGTGAAAACTGGAAATGCCTCCAGATATTGCCAGATGTCCCCTGGCCAACGGGGTGTGTGTGTGTGTGTGTGTGTGTGTGTGTGTGTGTATGAGTGATTGAGTGATGGGGGTAAACTGCTCCCAGCTGAGAACCACTACAGTAGACTGATAGAATAAAAAGACACAAATTACCACTATCAGGAATGAGAGAGGAAATGAATGGCATTACAGATCCTACAGACATCAAAAAATATTAATAACTCAATTTTATGCCAATAAATTTTAACAACTTAGATGAACAAATGCCCTGAAATACGCAAATTATCAAAACAGATACAAGAATAGAAAATCTTTATAGCCCTATATCTATGAAAGAAATTGAGTTCACAATTAAAACCTTCCCACAAAAAATTCTGCATCCAAACAGTCTCACTGGGTAAAATCTAACTTGAAAGGAAAAATACCAATCTGTCTGAGTTTCTTAGGGCTGCCACAACAAAGCACCACAAATGGGTGACTTAACCCACAGAATTTACTTTCTCACAGTTCTGCAGGCTGGAAGTCCAAAACTGAGGTGTCAGCAGGGCTGTGCCCCGTCTGAGGCCTGTGGGGCACATCTTGCCTTACCAATTCCTAGCTCTGGTGGTTTGCTGGTGATCCTTAAAGTGACCTGTTTTGCAACTACACTTCAAACTCTGCCTCTGTCCTCGTGCCATTCTCCTCTTCTTGTAAGGATGTTAGTTATGTTGGATTAAAGTCCGCCCTAAATGAGTATCCCTTCATCTTAACATTTTTTCTCCAATGACCCTGTTTCCAAATAAGGTCACATTCTGAGGTCCTGGGGGTTAGGACTTCGACCTACTGTGTGTGGGGGTGGGGGTGGGGTCGCACACAATTCAATCCACAAACAACCTTACCTAGACTCTTTCAGAAGGGAATACGTCTCAATTCATTTTAAGGCCAGCATTACCCTAAATACCAAAACGCAACCGTTCAGCTTTTTGGAATTTATTATCTTTTTCATTAACAGTGACCATTAGGGAAGAACAATCCCATCCTTGAGGTCTGTGTTTTTAGTGGGGGTGGACGTGGTGGAGGAGACAGGGAACTTATGGAGATGGGTGTATAAATTTTAAATTTCCATAGAGACAGAGCCTACTAGAATTTTGCTTATACCTACTGGCTTAAGGGGAATGTTCTATTCTGCTTAAAAATGAAAAAAAAAGTTGTCAAATTAATAAAAGTTAAACGAAGCTGTTTGCTTACATACAGTGTTTGTCTACCTTAATACCTTACGCTCTATGAACTTTTAGTTCTAAACGTGATTAGAACATGTAATTGTTTTTAAATAGTGGCCAATTTCCATAGGGAAGGTGGTTTACTACAGAGAACAGAGCCCAAAGAGGTGAAACTGCTTAGTAGGGAGTTCTCACCCCTTCTTCAGGAGATGAGTTTATTCTTAATCACTGACTGTGACAGAAGCTGTGGAGAAGACATACCAATCCAAAGAAGATTTTGGAGGAATAAACAATGGGAAGTAGAAACAAATGGATACTGCCACTTTGTACAGGCAATAACTGGATCCACTGACAAGGGAGAAACATTCTAACAACTTCAGACTATAAGGGACTTTCACAGTAATGCTGGTGATGTCTGAGACCTGAAATGCATGCAGGTACCATAACAGCACAATAAGCCAACTTCAAAAAATTACTTCTTTCATGTTGCTTTGTCTACATTATTATTGCTGAGCCTTCATATAATGTTCTCATATTAAAAATTGCAATACTAATAAACACCAAAAAAGAACAATAAATCCAAAGGGTACACTGTGGTTTCATTTCCTTAAAAGCCAACAAGTTATTTATTACATGTTAGCTCACCAACTCTTTAAAAAATAATCAAGACCAATAGCACAAGGATGATTTGTGGAAAACTTGCTTTCTAAAGTCTTTTGATAACTGTTCCATTTAAAATTTAGAAAGACTCTATAATTTCCTTTTGTTTGACGTCATTGGAAAGGGCACGATAAGAAGGTCAAGTTGTTTTTTCCAGAGTTTTATAAAAGGCTGTTGCTACTGTTAGAAGGGTCTCAAGGTCTGGGACATTCTAACTAAATGCTATTCTTCCTAAATGTTAAAATGAAGTGGAATACTATGCAGATACAGCTGTAAACAGGATGACCTGACAGGAACTCAACCAGATAAGTACAGCCAACTGCAAAGAAGAAATCAACATGTAATTGACCAAATAGTGGATATAAGCAATGGCTAAACCACCTTGCAGACACTGCAGACCTTTGGTTATGAATCACATCTCCCTTACTTGCTGCAAGTACATAAACCTTCCTTGCAACAACCAGCCTGTTTAGTAACACTATGTCCATTTAAAGAACATTTAGAGAATAACAAACTTATTCCTCTTCTCCCAACCTATTACCTTAAAGCTCTTAATATGTAGGATGCAAAACATTTTTTTCACTAGCAAAGTATTCTGATGACTTGTCAAAACTGTATAAATAAAATTATTTTTTAGTCTATAATGTAATGTTAACTAAAGTTGGGGCTTTTAAGAGATTTCCATTCTGTTACTTTAGGAATTTATAATACAATGCTGGCCTCAGTATACCACATACGATGAGAACACTTTTTTGTCCAATTCTCAATTATTTCATCTGACCCCAGTAAAAGCATAATTAAGTGTTTTTCAGCTAGGCCTTTCTGTTAATATTAGGAACCTAACACCCTTTTCTCATGGAAATGGGCTCAGATGACCAAAGTGCAATTAATTTAATTTGGGCCAAGTGCTTGCCAAGCTTGACTAATAAGAAGAGCCATCTGGGGTGTCTGTTTAAAGTATAGATTCCCCAGTCCTAGCCTAAAAGTTCCAAAGACTTGGAATGCAGTATTTTTAACAAGAGTCCTAGGTGCATCTTAAGATCCAGCAAATTTAGGAACTGATGTTAGATATGTTAGGTGGTCATATAGCAAAGACAGCTTTGTTTATTGTTGTGTGGCTGACAATGAACTGCACATAAAATATTGTATTTCGTAAATCCTGACATGTCTATACCCTTGAAACCACTGCTACAATCGAGATAACAAACATATCTGTCGCCTCCAAAGGTACGTCCTGCTCTAATCTTTTCCTCTTACCTCTACCATCCCCAAATAACTGCTTTCTGTCATTGTAGATTAGTTTGTATTTTCTAATATTATATATAAATGTAATCACTTAAACTGTACACTATTTTTTCTTGCCTAGCTTCTTTTCACTCAGAATAACAATTCAAAGATTTATCCATGGTGCAGCATGTTTCAACAATTCATCCCTTTTCATTGTTGAATTAAGTAGTCTACTGTATGAATATAGCGATTTATTTATCCATTTTCCTGTTGATGGACATCTGGATTATTTACAGGTTCAGCTACTAAAAATAAAGCTATAAACATTTGTGCACAAGTATTGGTAAGGACATACGCTTTCATTTATCTGCCAGCAAAATGACTGGATATGGTACATATGTATTTAACTTCTCAAGAAACTGCCCAACTGTTTCCCAAAGTGAATGTACCATATTAGATTTCTACCAGCAGTGTAAGAGAGTTATATGCCCTCCATATCTTTGCAAACACTTCAATCCTTTCAATTTTAGTCATATTTAATGGGTATTTGTGGGTGGTCTACATTTTCCTAATGACAATAACCATATTTTCATGTTCTTATGTGCTACTTGTATATCTTGGCTGGTTTAAAGTGTTCAAATATTTTCCCCATTTTAATACTGGATTGCTTTTTTATTACTGAATTTTGAGAGTTCTTTTATATATTCTGCATACATATATGTCCTTTATTAGATATGTGATTTGTAAATATTTTCTCCAAGTGTGACTTGTCTTTTCTCTTAACACTGTATTTTCAGAAAGCACAAATTATAAATTTTGATAAAGTCTAACTTATACTTTAATACATCTTGGTGTGTTATCAATGAAATCTTTGTTTAATGCAAAACCCCAAGATTTTCTCTGAAAGCAGAGGTTTTATGGTTTTAGACCTTACATTTGGTCTATAGTCTATTTTGAGTTAATTTCTGTATACAGAGCAAAGTATGGGATTGAAGTTCATTTTCTGTAACTGGATATCCAGTTGCTCCAGGGCTGTGTGTTTAAAAGACAGACCTTTCTCCACTAAACTGCCTTTGCACTTCTGTTGCAAATTAGTTGTTCATACATATGTGAGCCAACTTTTAGATACTTTATTCTGTTCCTATTGATCTATCTGTTTACCTTAATGCCAATACCACACTGTCTTGATTACTATAATTCGTCATCAGACCTCCAACTTTGTTAACTTTTCAAAGTTGTTTTGGCTATTCTAAGGCCGTTGCATATTGATATCTATTTTTGAAATCAACCTGTCAATTTCCACCAAAAACAACAACACATAACCTGACAAGATTTCTTTAGGACTGTGTTGAATCTATAGATCAACTTGGGGAGAATGAACATCTTGAGTTTTCTAACCCATAAATAAGGTCTACCTCTTCATTTATATTGGTCTTTTAAAAAATTTCTCTCTAGAATGTTTTATAATTTTCATTGTGTAGGTCTTCACATATTTCGTCAGATACATTCCTAAGAACTTCATATTTTTGATACTTTTATGTTTTGAAAAACTTTATTTTCTGATTTTTCATTATTAGTATATAGAAATATAACTATTATACATTGCTCTTGTATCCTGTAATCTTATTAAACTCATTTGTTAGTTCTAGGAGCTATTTTGTACATCACATTGGATTTTCCTCATAGGTGATCATATCCACAAACAGCTTTTTCCTATCCAATCTTTTATTGCCATTTATTTCTTTTTCTTGCCTTAGTGCGCTGGCTGAAACCTCCAGTACAATACTAAAAAGACAAGTGATGAGAATGGGCTCCCTTGTTTCTGTTATTAGGTCAAGAGAACTCAGTCTTTCCACATTAAGTATGATGTTAGCTATAGGTTTTGATTTTTGTAGATTCCCTTCATCAGACTGAGGAAGTTCTATACCCAAGTGCTAGCATTTTTTATTAGGAATGAATTTTGACTCTCTTCTAATACTTTCCTGCATCTATTGAGATGATATACTTGTTTGTTGTTTTTAATATATTAACATAGTAAATTGCCCTATGTGATTTTTCAAGCGATAAACAAATGTTATTCTTGGGATAAAGCCTATGTGGTCAATATTATTTTTTAAATATATTTTTAGGTTCTATTTGCTAAACTTTTGGTTAAAATTTTTGAATTTATGATCATGAGGAATAATGAGTTGTAGTTTTCTTTTCTTCTGTTTATTGGTCTGGTGTTATTTCAGGTAATGCTGCCCTCATAAGATGAATTAGAAAGTATTCATTCCTCAATTTTCTGAAAATTTGTAGTTTTTATTATCTCTTCTTGAAATGTTTGGAGGCACTCAACAGTGCCCTAACTTCACTATGGACCCAGAGTTTTCTTTTAGGACAGGCTTTTAACTAAAAATTCAATTTCTTTAATAAATACAGGGCTATTCTGGTTATCCACTACTTCACTGAGCTTTGAAAATTCCTATCTTCCAAAGAATTTGTCCATTTCACCTACGTGTCTGAATTTATTAGGAAAAAAGTTGTTTATAATATTCTGCTATGTAATAACTGTGACAGTCTATAATATTACCTCTCGTGTGTCATATGTTAATTTACAACTTATTTTTCTAATTAGTCTGGCAAGAGATTTATTATTAATGATATACTGAAAGAATTAAGCATTGGTTTCAACAATTTATTGTTTTTGTTTCACATTTCACTGACTTCTGCATAATCTTTATTTCCCTTCATCTACTTACTTAGAATTTAATTTGTACTTCTTCTAGCTTATTAAGGTGGAAACTAAGACCACTAATTTGAGATTATTTTCTTTTTTAATATTGATGTTTAATAATAAATGGGGCAAAAGTAGGTTTACAGTTATTTGTATGGAAAAGATATTAATATAATAATAATAAATTGTTTCATGTACTCATACTGTAAACCTACTTTTGCCCCACCCTGTATGTCCCCCTTAAGCACCATCCCAAAATTTTTGAAATGTGTTTTAAATTCAATTCTAAATACTGTATATTTTCCCTTTTGCTTTCTTCTTTGACACATGAGTTATCTGGAAATGTATTATTTAGTTTCTAAATACTTGAGGATATTCTAGATCCCTGTATTTGATTTTTAAACTAATTAAATTGTGTTCATAAAACCCTCCTTTGTATGAATTAAATCCTTTTAAATTTATTGATTTGTTTTATTACCCAGAATATGGTCTAGCTTAGTAAATATTTCATGTGCACTTGAAAAGAATATGCATTCTGCTATTGTTGGAAAGAAATGCTCTGGATTTGTTAAGTAGATCCATGTTGGTTGATAACTGTCACTCAACTCACTGATTTTCTATCTGATGAATTATTGAGAGAGAGGCACTGAAATGTTTTCAATTATCTTTTAAAGAGATTTAAATAATAAGAAAATAATCTTACATATAACCTATGTAGTTACCGTTTCTGGTACCCTTTGAACCTTTGTATAGATCCATATTTCCATGGAGTATTTTTGGTTCCTAAAGAATTTCCTTTAATATTTCTCATAGTGTGGGCTAGTGTGGGTCTGCTGCTGATGAATTCCTTTAGTTATTATATTTCTAAAAAAGTCTTTATTTTGCCCTCAGTTTTGAGAGATACTTTCCCTAGGTATAGAATTGTATATGGTAATAGTTTTTTCTTACAGTACTTTAAAAATGTTGCTTTACTGTCTTCTCCCTTGCACTGCATCCAATGAGAAATTTGCTGCCATACTTTCCTTGGATACTCTGTTAAATATATTAACATGTTTTCTCCCCCTCTTTATGAAGAATTTGGTTATAATGCACTGTGGTTTAGTTTCTTCAGAATTCCTGTATTTGGGGTTTATTGAGTTCTTAAATTTGTGGGTTTATAGTTTTCAACAAATTTTAAAACATTTTAGTTGTTATTTCTTCTTTATTCTTTCTGTCTACCCTGTAGCCTCTACTCCATGTCTTTGGGGACCTCAATTACACATATATTCAGCAAACTGATGCTGTCCAACAGTTCAGTGAGAGATGCTTCTTCAAGAATTTTCTTTATTTTCTCTCTCCTTCTATCTCTTGTTTCTACTCCTGTCTCAGAAAGGAGGTATACTTCCTCCTGTGCCACGACTGTTCCTTTACCTGGATGCCTGGGTGCATTCACCCATCATCTCTTGGGCCCCCCCTCAAATAACCACCTGTCCAATGTCCTTCTCCCAATTATTTCCCTGGTCTAAAATACAAAACAAACCACCCCATATAATAAAACAAAAGACAAAAATAATAAAATAGAGCCTCTCTTGATCCTGCTGACCCATCAAGTGGTGATCCTTTCATTCTTCTTCACAGCAGAACTTCAAAGTATAATCTATTTATTGCCAACACTGTCTCAACTTCCACAGTGCCCTCAACAATCACATCTCTCTTTAATGATTTACTAAACCTGCTTGTTCAAAAGCCAGCCCCCCTCAATTATTTCCTCATTCTTTCTGAACACTGCAGATATGTTTATAGACTAGATTCTCCTTTAAACTATTTCCTTCCTTGGTTTCTATGACACAGAATTCTCTGGATTCCCTTTGTATCTTTGTTTTCTTTCTTTTCTCATTAATTAAAAATAAACATTCCCTACCCCCTTGGGTTTTCTTCTCTCTATATTTCACTACTTCAGAGATCAAGTGCTCTTGTTCATCCAATCATCACTTTTTGGAATCTGATGTCTAATTTCTAATAGTCTGCTTCTATGCCTTTCCAAAATTGCAGACCCACATTCCACCTATCAGTATCTTGAACTCAGCATGCCCCATCAGTTATCAAATAGTCCCCAAGCCAGATATTCTACCTGTTATCCTAAGTCTTGTTGCATCTTCACAGTGACTTAGGATTTACTAAACAAAAGCATTAATCAAAGATTACACTCAAGTTATCAAAAACATGGGCCCTGGGTAAAAAGGCTAAGTAGACATCTATGCAGTATGTCTAATAATTAAAGGGGGCTGGGGGAACCCAGGCCACAAAGGTGAATTTATAAATCATTTACTCCAACAATTTTCAACTGGTGTGCCACAAGAATTTTTAAAACATGCAATACCTGACTATTGACACTGACTTCTGTTCCCTTAAACCAGGGGTCCCCAAACTTTTTACACAAGGGGCCAGTTCACTGTACCTCAGACCGTTGGAGGACTGGACTATAAAAAATATTATGAACAAATCCCTATGCACACTGCACATATCTTATTTTAAAGTAAAAAAACAAAATGGGAACAAATACAATATTTAAAATAAAGAACAAGTAACTTTAAATCAACAAACTGACCAGTATTTCAATGGGAATTATGGGTGCGATGCATCCTGTCCTCCTCTCACTGACCACCAATGAAAGAGGTGCCCCTTCTGGAAGTGTGGTGGGGACCGGATAAATGGCCTCAGGGAGCCGCATGTGGCCCGCATGCCATAGTTTGGGGACCCCTGCCTTGAAAACTGTCAAGTTGAAAAAAAATGACAATAGCCAATACAGCCATAGCAGTCCAGTGAGAATCAAAATTATATCTACTTATTATTTTATTAGATCAGTAAAATATATATTTTTTAGTGTGCCACAGAATTTTAGCAATTAGTTTATGTGTGCTGTGGAGATGAAAAAGGTTGAAAACTGATGATTTACTCAAATAACAGCTACGGTCAAAAGAACAGATGGGATCTGTGAAGTCTGTAGGAATGAGATGAGGAGAAATGTGAGGCTCCAGCATGGAAACAGGAGAGGAGGGCAGTGTGAGGCCATTCAGGATTCTCTTATACAGTCAAGTAACACAGCTTTCCAAGGATAAGATTAGCACTCCTGGCTGTGAATGTTCTTAAAATAAACGAACCAAAAGGTATATATATGTATGTCAACTTCAATTCTGTAACTATGGAACATCTACTAAAGGAAAATAAGTAAGGCAGAGTTACCATTGCCCATTCCAGAAAGAATGACTTGTCCACAAATATGTAAGGCAGCATGTGATAGATAGGTGGTGTTAGGTATGTACGAAATTATCTGGGGAATCCAAAGAAGACAACATCAAAGGTCATAAAGGAACCTGGTATGTTCGGACCGAGCAGGAATCCCAGACTGGCTGAAATGCAGAATATAAGGAAATGTACAGTGGAAAACACACTGCTCACAAAAATTAGGGGATCAGGGAATGTGCAGATACTCCAGTACTTTGAGCCTTTTGTATAGTGCATTTTCACCAATGAAATAAAAGTTGGGTTGCATCTCACTTGCATAATTGAACAACTTTTTTTGACTTGTCGTTTGCTTTTCTAATGTTCTTGTTTAACAACAACAAAAAAATCAAATGCTTTTATCGCTTCATATTCATTTAGAAATATCCCCCTATTTTTGTGAGCAGTATAGAAGCTAAAAAGCTAGAAGGTAAGGACAGAGACTATGAAAAACAGGGTAAAAGAAGCTTTCTTTACCAACTCACTTTAAGACTTCACTTCAAAGATCAAAATATCATGAAGAAATATCCCTAGCAGTAGAAAATTGGGTTTATCTAATTTACTAACATTAAGCAATTTCACAAGTTTTCAGAACTGGTAGCCCACCTGTATATAAGATACAGGCCTTGTTAGTATATATCCCTTCCTAAATATCCAATTTTCGAAGTTTATTATTCTGTGAATTTTAATTTTTCAGACATATGTTTTCTAGGCCTTTTCGATAACTATAACTGAAATATACACCTATAGGATTGTTACTTTGAAAAAGTTTTACTATTAAAATTTTAAGATCCAATAAATTTATACAAGTAACCCTTGAAGGGGTTGCATCCTTTTAATAATTCTTCAGTGTTCACTATTACCTAAAAATTTTAATATGCCTTCAGATTTATCACTGTGGCAAACAGTTTCTTATTCTAGATAAACAAACGTACCCAGATTTACAATGACTATATATAAAATGCAGTGATTGCATCAGGTGTCAAATTTAGTACATATTGCAAACTCTACTTAAAAAATCTCTTTAGACACAGGATGTCACACGTGACTGAAAAAAGACTACTCATCCTACAGATCTGTCCTAGAATCTGATTAGGAAAGACAGAAGAGCTAATACTGGATGCCTACCAGGCCATCCCACATTTCTGCTATTTACGGCACTTCCCTCCACTGCACAGATGCGCAGACACTGCTCCACCAGACACCGGGTCTATCTGAAGGGAATGTTAAATACAAAGGGCAGGGCAGGAATGTTAACAAGATCTCTTAAGAAAAATATCTCTTCTTAGGGAGAGCCAAACATAGGAAATACATCAAGGGCAACTACTTGATCAAAAGACAGCAACTGGTCACCTCTGAAATAAAACCACTTATTCCTCATTCCCAGGAAATATTAGGACTACAAAAATAATGCTATTAAATAAAATTAAACAACTTCTTAATACATTTTTTTAAGTGACAGAGACAGAGAGAGGGACAGACAGGGACAGACAGAGAGGAACGGATAAAGATGAGAAGCCTCAATTCTTTGTTGCAGCTCCTAGTTGTTCATTGGTTGCTTCCTCATATGTGCCTTGACGGGGGGTGGGGGAGACGACTCCAGCAGAGCAAGTGACCCCGTGCTCAAGCCAGCGACCCTGGGCTTCAAGCCAGTGACCTTTGGGCTCAAGTCAGCAACCATGGGGTCATGTCTATGATCCCACGCTCAAGCCAGCAACCCCATGTTCAAGCTGGTGAGCCCGTGGCTCAAACCAGCAACCTTGGGTTTTGAACCTGGGTCCTCTGCGTCCCAGTCTGACACTCTATCCACTGTGCCACTGCTTGGTCAGGCATAACTTCTTAATATAAACTGTAAATCTATATTTCCTAATGTCTGAATGATACCGTCACTTCTCTAGCTTTTTTTTTCTTAATGTCTTTCTTTATATCAATTGCTCTTAATATTAATTTTATATTTAAATAAGTCTAAGATTGTTGATGTGTAAAACCTGCAACTAATAAAAACAAATAATTATTGGGCATCTAAGCATTATTCTAAAATTTAAAATGGAGAAATAATATAAAGTTTTCTATACTTCAAAAAATAATAAGCATTCTCTGAAAACTACAGTTTTGTCTTTGATAGTAGAGTAGTTCAGGACACTGTTCTTCATGGGTATGTTATGAATCTGAGTACCCCTTACTCAAGTCTGCTCAGGGTGTGGCAATGACTTTCCATGGGACTGGGCAAATATGGGTAATAAGCACTCTACTATAAATGTACTATCTGAATAACTTTACAGATTTTTCTCTTCCTAGGTAACATTTAATGTTTACAAAATAGCATAAAGGTAAAGAAACACATTTTAATTCTCCAGCACCCCCAAAACTGTTCAAATACCTTTAAAAAACTCCTCATGGCCATAAACCACACTGATATGATTAGCATTAAAATCATTTGCTTGACTTGTTTTTTCCCAAGAAAATGATTTTAAAACTTAATACCATAAAGACAAGAAAACCAACAAGAAAGAAACTTACTTGTGCATTGTGCATTCTTGATTGCATTTAGTTTTTTAATACAAGATAGTCACATACCAGCAGAATTTTTAGTTACTAAAATTAGCTAAATAATTCAAAGAAGATATAAATCAAAAAATTATTTTCAAATAAAGGAAAAGAAAGTCAAAAAAATCTATGGTGGTATTCACATCTGATGAAAACAGAATAAAAACAATATCCAGAAATTCTTAAGAATGCCCATGATAACGTCATATCTTAAAATAATATTAGAAAGAGATTTATAACTAGTCAAATCTAGTTGTACATGTTTCCTAAGGTCAATAGTTAAGAGCTGATATTAACATTATAAAAATCTTGACATATTGAAATATTTTAACCTTCCCATTAAAAACTGTGAAAACACAACCCAGAGATACACTGTATTATTTATAGGATGGAAAACAACAATACAATTCCAAACAACTCACGTAGAGTTTTTAACTATAAAGAAATGCAAAAATGTGAAGTCTTTTTTATTTAACTTGTGAGAGAGACAGAAACATCAGTCTGGTTTGGTATGTGCCCTGACCAGGGATCGGATCCACAACCTTTGTGTATCGGGATGATGCTTAAGCCAACCGAGTTGTCCAGCCAGGGCAAGGGTCTTTTCAGGACAAAGAAAATGTCACTTCTGAGGTAGCAATATAATTAGGTGTTACATTTATACTTAAAATATATATTTTACATGTGTAGAGATCCAATGGGAGTGAGGTTATATTAGTTGTTTTGCATGTGATTCTGCATGAAATGTTTCAGCCCGAAAGTAAACTATTAAATGTAGCTTTTAAACTCCCAACTCCATAAAGCGAGAACAGAGCAAATGATTAGATTACATATACATATATTTTCTTTTTTGGAATTATGTTTTAAATAGATTTTTAACTATATTTATTTCAGGTGAACAACACAGTGATGCAACATTTATACACCTTAAGTGATCACCACAGTAAGTCTGGTAACCACCTGTCACCACACTGATTCTACAGTATTATCTATTATATTCCCTATGCTACACCTTATATCCCCAAAACACATAACTGGAAGTGCGTATTTCTTCATTCCCTTCCCGTTTTCTGCCTCCCCTGCCTCCCTCCCTTTCTGGCAACTATTAGTTTGTTTTGTATGTCTATGAGTTTGTTTCCGTTTCATTTGTTTGTTCATTTGTTTCAAATTTTCAATACAAATGTTATAAAGAAATCTTTTAACATGTGTGCTTTAATATAAGAACTCAGAAACTATTAAATGCCACTAAACTGAAAAGTAGGACTTTTACACTAATAGCCACATCATAGTCACAGGAAACAGAAGGGTGTTCCTATTCCTTTAAATCACAATTATCCAAGGCAAAAGGTATTTGGGGAGAGGAGGGAATACACACACATAAACACACACACATGCACAATTTTAAAGGAAATGAATTTATAAGAATCTAAGGAAGAAAAATTTGAACATTTTAGGAGTCAAACCATGATAAATGTAAATAAATGGGTAGTCTCACCGTCGCAGTCTAAGTACAGCTCAGAAGAATTTGGGTCACACAGACACTTCAAGTAAGTTTATGTTAAAACACACTAGAAATAATTATGATTTTAAAGCAATTCAGTTAATTTGCTTACCATTAAATTCATGATTTTTAAAAAAGTACAGCTATCAAATGATCAAGCAGCAACAAGGTATTTGGTAATACTGATGGAAGGTGAATTCTTATGTAAAATGTGTGAACTGTTGCAAAATGTATAAAATACCATAACCATAAAAATAACTAATTTTAAATATAATTTTGAAATATTTGCTTAATTAAGTCGTGTAACTTCAATATGGCCTTCAGCAATTAGGGCAGTGTACACAAATGAAGTTATAGATCACATTGCTTAGAAATATATTACTAACTACAGTCTCACTGATTGAAAGTGTTTGTTGGCCCTGGCTGATGGCTCATTGGACAGAGCATCAGCCCGGCTTATGCACATCCTGGGTTTGATTCTCGGTCAGGGCACACAAGAGAAGTGACCACCTGCTTCTCCACCCCTCTCCCTTTCCCTCCTCTCTTTCTCTCTCTTCCCCTTCCACAGCCAGCCATGGCTCCATTGGTTTGAGTGCATTGGCCTTGGGCACTAAGGATGGTTCAGTTGGTCGAGCGCCCATCAGCTTCAGGTGCTAAAAATAGCTTAGTACTGGAGCATCGACCCCAGATGGGGTTGCCAGGTGGATCACCGTCAAGGTGCACATGGCAGTCTGCTTCACTATTTTCCCTCTTCTCACCTTAAAAAACAAAAACAAAGTCTGACCAGGCGGTGGCACAGTGGATAGAGCATCGGACTGGGATGAGAAAGACCCAGGTTCGAGACCCCAATGCCACCAGCTTGAGCATGGGCCCATCTGGCTTGAGCAAAAGCTCGCCAGCTTGGACCCAAGGTCGCTGGCTCCAGCAAGGGGTTGCTCGGTCTGCTGAAGGGCCGCAGTCAAGGCACATGTGAGAAAGCAATCAATGAACATCTATGGTGTGGCAATGACAAAGAAAAACTAATGATTGATGCTTCTCATCTCTCTCCATTCCTGTCTGTCTGTCCCTCTCTCTGACTCTCTCTCTCTGTCCCTGTAAGAAAAAACAAAACAAAAACTGTATGTCTTAATTTAACATTCACTCTGGAGTTCCTCTGAAATATTTGATTGTATTATAAAAATAATTCATATCAGTGCTTGAGTATAAAATGGAATACCTATTTACAGAATTAGGTCCATTAAATGAAGCACTGCACATTTGGGAGACTCCCACTGTACAAGCAACCAGAACTACTGGCCATCCTGCACACCCCTCTGAAATATTAGCTATCAATACTCTTTTTTATAAGGAAGAATCAAACAATCCCTAGTCTTGTAGTTACATGGCATACTTGTAGACTGTTATCTAAGAAATATCTTCCATTTCCTGTCCATTAGACTAGTTTTAGGTTTATCTCAACTGCCAACTAATTTCTGCTAAGGCAACTATGCTATACATTTCACTGAGTCACAAAATCACAGATTATTTTAAATCAACCACTGAAAAATCATTAACATCTCGAAGACATGAGTGAATTAACCTTTTAAATCAACTATGAAATGAGATTTTCAAAAAAACACTAAGGAAAATTTCTTCTGCTTTTCTGTATTTAAAAATGTCCAGAGTAGGCTTTACTACTAAAGGAGTAAATCTGAAAACCATAGAGCTCTAATTCAACTGATACTGCTTTTTTAAACTATGTTCTAAAACCAAAGTTAAATCCATCCCACCCCACCATAAAAACAGCTTTGCTTCATGTAGAAACTGGTAAAGAATTCCAGCTAACTTCTAAATAACATTTTGGCAACCCCCAAAGCAAGTGTCTTATCAAACAGTACAATTGGTCCTTACTGCCATTCTATATAGCAGCTGTGTGCTGACCTAAAGCCAAACTCTGTTTCCCACTTTACATTCGAGAAAAATAAAAAATGAAAAAGCAACCCTTTTCACCCCCCCCCCCCACAAATTCCAGGTTTTCTTTAGATAGCCATTAAAACTGAGTTGCTTTGCATATTTGTAGTTTTCCTTGAAATTTTAACTTCTTGACTTTAAAGTTAGAGAAGTTTTATTCTATTATGAAAGTTCTGAAAAAACTCACTAGGCCTAGCTCCCCACTGCTATATAAGATGAACACTTAGATTCAGGATCTAGGAGTCAGAATGCATTTCTCTGCCCACCCTTTAACATACCCCATTGCCTCTGGCTGGGAAGGATTGAGCAACACAAAGCAAGTCTCTATTCACTGTAAACTTCTGCAGCTGCTCGGGAAGCAAAGCATCCCTGTCTGATCACTCTGCCCATCTGATGTGTCAAGTAATTATTTTTTTCAGAGAGTGGTTGAATTGTTTTGTTTTGTTTTTTAGTTCAGTGAGAGGAGACAGACTGCCCCACATGCCCAGACCGGGATCCACATGGCAAGCCCATTAGGGGTCAATGCTCTGATCAGAGAGGTATTGCTCCATGCTCCGATGCTCAGCATCCGAGTTCCTCTTAGTGCCTGAGGCAGAGGCCATGGAGCCATCCTCAGTGCCCAGGGCCAACTCACTCCAATCCAGCCATGGTTGCAGTAGGGCAAGAGAGAGAGAGAGAGAGAGAAATGAGAGGGGGAGGGGTGGAGAAGCAGATGGGCGCTTCTCCTGTGTGCCCTGGCTGGGAATGGAACCTGGGACAACCACACACCGAGCCAATGCTCTACCACTGAGCCAACGGGCCAGGTCCAAGAGCGCTTGATTTTAAGTGAAAATATGTTGAAGATATGCACAATAAAAGACCTCAATAGAAAAAAAGGTCAGAAAACAATGTAAGTAAATTGTTTACCATATCATCTGGACACATTTTATCAAGACCCTTGTTATATAAAAAAGGCACAACATATCAAACAGCTAACCTAGCTTGTGGGGGAAAATTGTAGATTTTAATTAACAAAAGAGAGTTTCTCCCCTTATCAAATCATTCTCATTTCAAGGATTTTAAATTGTCAGCTTTTCAATAAGGAAATCTTAAATACAATGCTCACAAAAATTAGGGGATCAGGGAGCATGCAGATACTCCAGTACTTTCAGCCTTTTATATAGTACATTTTCACCAATGAAATAAAAGTTGGTTTTGCATCTTATTTGCATAATCGAACAACTTTCTTTGACTTGTTTTTGATGTTCTTGTTTAATAAAAAAGGTCAAAATTCTTTATATCGCTTCATATTCATTTTGAAATATCCCCTAATTTTTGTGAGCAGTATACTTTTAATTACTGAGTGTAGTTAAGTTGAATGGTGGCCCCATTAAGATTTTACATGTAACACTATCCAATACCACTGAGTGATCATTCAGTGTTTGCAGTTAGTACAAATTATCATGGCAGCTGCTTATTTTATTCCAAATCCCATGCCTTCCCAAAATCCTTCTTTATACCTACACACTAAGTGTTTGTTTGTTTTTTAAAAAGGCTACTATGGACCAAGGATATGTTCCCATAGCCCCCTGTACTTACAGCTTATCGGTAGATTAACCTAATCTCTGAATGTTCACTACAGTAATGAAGTGCAGCAAGCAAGAGGCCAGAAAATAAATAAATCTTTCAAATCAGACCAGAAAGTGACAGAAGTTAAAAACTATTAAAAATGCCTGCAAAATGCCCACAAGTATAGGTGATTTCTGAAACTAGACATCACTAAGAATAAAGACTCCCACGACAGGGTCTGCTCAAGTGGCAGAGGGTAAGGGAGCGACACCTGGGCATCATAAATCACACAGGACGTAATACTTAGAAGAGATCATTTTAAAAAAGAAAAGAATAAATCTTTATGATCCGGAAACCACTTAGTCATTCTGAGCCTTAAATAGGAAAAGAAAAATAATCAAATGCTGCGACCTCTGGAAGCTCAATGCTGTCGCTTCAGCACTGGGATAAGAGCAGCGCTGCCCAGTGTTAACAGTGCCCCGCACGGGGCTATCGTGGGGATGAGGTGAGATTACACACAGTGATGGGCCATGGTCTGGGTCACAGCTTCTCTCCATAAACTGGCTGACTGGCAGCTAACTACACTTGATTTCTCAATGAAAAATTTCAGGGAAAAGTTACTAGATTTAAAAAAATTAAAAGAAAATATTTTAAAACAGAAAACCTTACTTTCATTTTGTGGCTACCCGGGGCCCCACCACTCACCACATCACTCGCGCTGGAGAACTCACTATTAACCAGACTCTCCAGAGCCATCCATCGGACTGGCCTGTTTTCATTGTCCCCCAGACAGTGGTAGTCCATGGGGAACAAGTCTCTGGAGAGGGCATTGTCTGTGATCTTAACTTGAAGAGTGTCATCAATGCTGAAAGGTAAAGACAGGAATATCAAATGCAATCAGAATATTTAAAAAATATGGATCATGGTGACTCTTAAATACAACCTAATTCCCACTGTAACTTCTGGGAAGAACCCCAAATCCAAGGAATACTAAACATCAAAGACAGAGATGAGCCTGTGGCACCTACACACAGTTCCTAGCAGCCAGGTCTTTGTGGATGACTTCCCTTCTGGCCAGGTAGCTCATTCCACAGGCAATCTGAATAGCCATGTGTACCAGGTCTTGCTGAGAAATTGCCTGTGGTAACAGAAATGATGTTTGCAGTCAGCACAAAAATTATGATGGCAGCTGCTTATTTTATTCCACAATCCTACTCCATCCCCAAATACTTTTAATACTGTCACACTGTTTTAAAAAAAAAAAGCTACTTTTTGACGAAGAATACGTTCCCTGTACTTACATTATAGTCCTTCCCATTGTGTAATTTACCATCTACTTCTCTCACCTGTTAGGTGTATCTCCCCAACAGCCAGCATGTATTGTAGCTGCTCATAAGAATCTGTTCAACGCTAATTCACAAGGTAATATTTCAAGTGCTTATTACTCAATAACTACTTTTCTTTTAAAATAGCTTTTATTAGATTATCCCCAAGGGACCTTTTTCACATGTATACAAGCCTATAGCTCTCTCTGCTACCGTGCTCCTCTGGAGCCAGTATGCCAGCACTATGGGCTAAGGAATGAATTCTTCCCCAGGTGATGCTCGTGGGCTTCAGCCTAAAGCACTTGTTAGGAACACGGCTTTAATCCTGCCAATTTACAAAGCATTTCAAAGATTTTAAGCCAAATACTCAATGCAACCTTTGAATATACTTTCTCCTGGCAACTGTAACAAATACATTATTATAAACCTTGAAACCAACTTAATGGGGCTGTAAGATTAGTGGCAGCAAAACAACAATCAGGCATTACCACCACTACCATTATAATGTGTTTGGAATCTCACCAAATGCTACACAGCTATGTGCACAAGCAGTGAAGAGAAAAAACTCTTAGATGACTGACCTCTTAAACACATAAAAATATACCCTCCAGTCATCACTAGCTTTTGGTACAATATGGACCAAATGGCTCTGAATATGGACCAAATAGGTGCAATATATAGAGTGTCAACCTGGGACACTGAGGTGCCAGGTTCGAAACCCCAAGGTTGCCAGCTTGAGCGCGGGCTCATTTGGCTTAAGCATGGTTCGCTGACTTGAACATGGGATCACAGACAGCTGCTTGAGTCCAGAGGTCACTGGCTTGAGCACGTGTTCATCGGTTTGAGTGCAGGCTTACCAGCTTGAGCCACAGGGCCAACGGCTTTAGCATGAGATCACCAACATGATCCCAAGGTTGCTGGCTTGAGCTCAAAGGTCTCTGGCTTGAGCTAGGGGTCACTGGCTCAGCTGAAGCCCCCCAGTCAAGGAATATATGAGAAGCAATCAATACATAACTAAAATGAAGCAACTATGAGTTGACACTTCTCATCTTTCTCTCCCTTCCTGTCTCCCTCCACTTGTTTTAAAAAAAAAGTTACCAGAAAAATGACTGAGCGGGTGTTACAGCAGGCTTGAGGTGATTCTGAATAAACACAGAATGGTATACAAGGAAAAGTTTCAGCATCAGCAAAGTGTACACCTGTAGGCAGGAATCATAAAACAATCTTCCTCCAAACCTGCACGTTATAAACATCTGATTCACTTTGAACTTCTTCTCGCAGGCCTTTACACAGTTTATATTTAAGAATGTAAACATATGCTTTCAAAGATATCAAAAGCTACTGGTAAATGACTGGTATTTGGCAAATTTTTCTCACCTGAGGATTATTGGCTTCTACTAATTTGCACTGCCGTAAAAACAATTTTAGATTCCCCCAATTCATGTAAGGCAATATCACCATGGGTCTCTCTCCTTCTTCTATACATACATGGGTAATAGGAAGAAGATTTCTATAAAATAATCAGAAATCAGGAGAAACACAAGTGAAATCTAACATCTCAGGGACTTATTTGTAATAAAAAGCAATAAGATAAAGATAACCTAAAATAAAACAAGAAAATCTCTAACATACTTAAAAACATGATTACCATTAAAAATGTAAAATTATAATGCTCTTTTAAAACCAGACTTTAACATTTCCCATATAGGCACTTCTTGACAGGGAAAAGTTATAAACTTAAAGTTGTATCCTGTGGACTGGGTCCACTGAAGACACATTCTAGCCACAATAACTTTTTATCCTACAGCAGTGGTAGTCAACCTGGTCCCCACCGCCCACTAGTGGGCGCTCCAGCTTTCATGATGGGTAGTAGCAGAGCAACCAAAGTATAAATAAAAAGATAGATTTAACTATAGTAAGTTGTTTTATAAAGATTTATTCTGCCAAACTTAGCAAAAATTTGACATAAAGTATTTGGTAAGTAATTATTATTATATGCTTTAACTTGCTGTAACTCTGCTTTATAAATTTTATAAAGTAAAGTTACTTCCCTACTTTGTAAATCACCATTACTGTGGAACCAGTGGGCCGTTAGAAAATTTTACTAACAGAGATACAAAAGTGGGCAGTAGGTATAAAAAAGGTTGATCCCCGCTCTACAGGATATCAAAGACAAATGTTTGACAATGAACACAGTATGATAATATCCCATTTTGTCTATCATCACACCTAAAAAAAAGCCCAATACACACTGTGGAAAAGAATATCTAAGAGGATGAAACTGTCAAAAAGGCCAAGATGGTCTTAGCTGGGCACCTGGTATTCAGAATCCGATTTCCAAATCCATAATTTACCAATAAGCATGTGTGACCAAGTGCTTTGACCTTTGTTTCCATACCTCTAGCATAAGCACCCACTAACCACGAAATGTGACATAATGTGCAAACAAAGTGAAGCATGTCGTAAATAATCTTCATCCTTTTTTAATTACTATGGCACATTTCATCCTATTGTCAAATGACATCTTTGGTACCATTCTATTGGTATCTGAAAAAAAAAAACCTGCTAATTTTCGCCACAATTATGTAAGTTTTTATATAATTACCTCATACTTCCCACTAGGCTGAAAATTCCTAAATGGCAAAACTAACAAGCCTCTTATTTTTACACCCTATAACCTCAAATTCTATACCATAAAAAATAAGCATCTAATATTCAATAAACGCAGAAATAACATAACCATAAAAACATTCCTGCTCCTTAACTTAGCATATTCTGCTCTGAAGATGTTCAATAAGGAAATAAAAAAGCTACAAGGACAAGGACAAGGACAGTTAATGCAATATTAATAGCAAAAAGGTGCAAACAACCTGAATGTCCAAAGCTAAGTAAAGGAGAGTACACCCATGTAATAGGTAGTATATACCAGGTAAACACTCACAAAGAGGTGCTAAGGGAGTATGGGTACAAGCTGATCACACAGGAAAGCAGAGAAAAATAAACATAACTCTGCACAGAAATATGCCAAGATTTAAGAGTTGTTGAATTGAGTTGTGAGACTTCGGATGATTTCTAACTGGCTTTTTGGAGTTTCCTAAACTGTCTCAGTTGAGCGTGAATCTCTTCTGAAATCACCATCACCCAATTCTGGCCTGAGCAAGAGTACACAAGGGAGAGCTGTGCAGGTGTTACTGACAGGGCAAGCACTGGCCTGCAGAGCTGGGAAAATGCGGCCTCAGAAATCAGAGAACCTGTATGAGGTAGCCTCTGTAAGGTCCTGCTTGTGTTACAGCCAGAGAGCGGCAGTGATGGTCAGCCCCACTTTACAGATAGGAAACGCATGCTAGGTTAGGTAATTTGTCGTGGCCAAACAGCAGCTATAGTAGTACATAAGGAATAAAATCCTTATCTTACGCTTTCCCCTGGACACTTCCTCCCAGGGGAACAAAAGAGAGTACAGGGGAGATGACAGCCTCTTTTCACATCAAGTCCCATGCACACTCAAATGACTACAGCAAGTATGCACTTGGGTTTAAATGAGCATTTCAGGGGTGATGTGAAGAGTTGCCCAATCCCTTCACTCACCCCCACCCCCATTATTTCTCTGCTCCTTTCCTCATGACTGAAATTCAGTGAGCAGAGTTCAAGGCATTTTATACTGGCACAGTAAATTTGCTAAATAAGATCAAATCATTTCTTCTATCATTTCCTTCTATTAGGGGATTAAAATCGCCTCTGGGAACGGTAATAAGTACATGAAAATGTTCCCTAGTACAAATGGCTGCCCTTCATCCTGCCCATTTTATATAGGAAAGAAGGATAAAGAGGAAGGCCTGGGATCTGAGAGGGATGGATGGGATAGAAGCAGGTGCTGCAGAGGAAAACAAGACAGAGGAAGGGGAGATGCTGTGGGAATGGGACAAGAGCTCCATCTTGCTAAGTGTCCTCGAGGAGTCAGAGTGGTAAGGCCTTCAGTGTGACAGGTGGCCACCGTCAGGCACCCTTGGGCCAATGGAGCACTAAACCACAAGTAAAATAGCTATAGTACTTTGATAGGAAACACTTATGATGTAATTAAAAATAGATTGATAGCCACCTTTTTATTTATGCAGCTATTTTAACTTATAAAAATTATTCTCACAAATTCCAGTGGAAGGAGTAAAAAGAAGACACTTCAAAATGCTTTAAAATATTTCAACACTTTACAATTCTTTTTAATCATGGAATGTTGAAATATGAAGTAAACATGTTTTACATGTGGAATTATGTAACAGAACTCGTTTTTAAAAAGATGAAATTTAAAACTAGGCTATGATATGATCACTGAAGATCATTATTTTATTTTTATCCCTCATACCTAGCAGAGATGTCCTAGTACAAAATAGGCACTTAATGAATTAAATGAAAGAACGAACAGACAAATGCATGCATACAGCATGAAAGGTTTAGACATCAGAGGTCAAAAAGAAATGTGTAGCAGGCCTTAGTCCCCTTAAAAATGAAATGAAGCCTGGCTGGGTAGCTTAGTTGATTAGAGTGTCTTCCCGATATGTCAAAGTTGCGGGTTCAATCCCTGGTCAGGGGACATACAAGAATCAACCAATGAATGCATAAATAAGTGAAACAGCAAATTAATGCTTCTCTCTCTCTCTTTCCCCTCTCTTTCTCCCTTTTGATCTCTCTAAAATCAATAAACACACAAAAAATTTTTTTAAATAGCTATAAAAAATGAAATGAACTACTGCAATGAGTGAAAAGAACAATGTTTTCCACATACTGACAATGGTTTTGCTCATTAAAAACTAGGAGTTCTGATATCACTTTATAGCCAGGAAACATAATTAACTATGATCAAACTATATGTTACATTTAGAAGACTTTCCCAAACACTGAATACTCAGTATTAAAATAACCCCAATTCAGTATGTCTGTCCATTCCATCATCTAATGGCATACTGGGGCTACTAATTTATCTTGCTGGGTTGCTGGAAAACACTGGAGCTTAAAGCCACATGAGAAAATGCTACAAATGCTTGATCTGAACATTTTTACCCAAAGCACCTGTGGGCTACAATGGCTATAATCTGCTTCCTGGGAAAACCTGTCTTTGTCCACATTTACCCTTGCCGCCCACTTCTGAGCTGAGGTGGTGCAGACCTTTCGTCAGGGTAAGAAAGCTGGCTAGGGACCTAACTACTAGGTTAACATTATATACTAGTATTAAACACTGGCTCTTCCCACTAGAATCAGTGTAACAAAGCATCAAGCACTCCCAACACTGTCAAAAGGGACATTTCCTGCACTAATCATTACCTAGGTCTTGTTTTGTTTCCCGAAGGAAACAAAATGTGTTTTTTCAAAAGCAGTCTGACGGAGAAGTTATCCATCCATTCCTCTGCACATGAGTTCCACTCTTGGATGTAATCAGGCTGACGGAAGGTAACATTCTTAAACCATAAGACCAGAACCTTCCAAAGGGACATCTTCAGTCCATCAATACAGTGTGTTCAATTTTTTCCAAAGGTCCCTGGCTTTTTTATTTTCAATAAAACTAAAAAGTGTATCTCTTCACTATATTAACCAATGTCCCATGTATATACTGAACCTAATGAGACATCTGCCTCAGAATTTGAAGCCAGAAAAACTTTTTTCTCCTAAGGAACATCTATGTTTATTCCCCTTCTAATACTGAGACTTAGCAGCTTTTAATGTTTCTTTCAGCTCTGGTTTCCCAGAAGCTAAGAGTTGTTTTATGTTCAATCACAGCAAACCATTTGTCTCCTTACTATTAGGCTTATTTGTTTTCTTTTTCACCATCCCAAAGCCAAAAAACTGAGTTTCATTTCATTACTATTTTATTGATCTTATTATTGCTGCCTTTTTTTTTTTTTTTTTTTGTGACGGAGAGAGGGACAGATAGGGACAGCCAGATAGAAAGGAAGAGAGATGAGAAGCATCAATTCTTCGTTGCGGCACCTTAGCTGTTCATTGATTGCTTTCTCATATGTGCCTTGACTGGGAGGCTACAGCAGACAAAGTGACCCTTGCTCGAGCCAGCAATCCTGGGTTCAAGCTGGTGAGCTGTGCTCAAACCAGATGAGCCTGCACTCAAGCCGGCGACCTTGGGGTTTTGAACCTGGATCCTCTGTGTCCCAGCCCGACACTCTATCCACTGCGCCACCACCTGGTCAGGCATGCTGCCTTCTTTATAAGTGCTCAAATTCTTTCAAATATGAACCAAAGTATAAACAATATTCAAAAGTAAAACTATGCACAGTCGTCTTATTTTTATAGCAGAACTCAAGTAACCGCTAAAATAAAGAGAAATTAAAATGCAGGAAGCCTTTTATAAGCATCATTTCCCCCCCCCCCCATAAATCCATAAATATCTTCCAACAAGGACGGTCACCATTCCATTTTTTAAACATGTGTAACTAAATTTTCAGTAGGCTACCAATTAATCTGACTCTATATCGGGTTAAAACTAAACTTGCCTCAATACTGATACTGCGGCACATTGTGACACTACATGTAAGCCCCTTTGGGCTTAGAAGGTAAAAGCTTGAGTTATAGCTCTATGAAGAGGACTAATATCAAGCATTTTTAAATAAGCCCATCACAAAGAACTACAAGTATCTTTTTAAAAATCATACTATGCTGGATATTAATGTGCTATGTAGGAGTATGGGCTCTGCTGTTAGGTGTATCTGGCTCTGAGTCCTGCCTCTTACTTACTAGCTCTGGGTCTGTGGATCATTGGATAATTTCCTTAACTCCTCTAAGCTCAATATCCTCTTCTCCATAATGGGGATAATAATAAAAGATCCTTAGTAGGGTTCTAGTGATCATTAAAAAGTAAAAATGCTCATAAATCAAAGAGCATTTCTATATGCCTGGCATATAGAAAGTGATCAATAAATGGTAGTTGTTGTTGTTACTATTTTTTTATTATTATTAAAGCCAATAGGAAAAATAGGAAAAACTTTAAAAAAAAATCATACTATGACCTAACAAGAGATTGGTTAAAGAAAATGTGGTGGTACATCTATTTAATGAACTACTATGTAGCCCTTTTAAATGTGAACATTTATCATGACTGACATGAAAAGTTAGACATTGTTTTGTTACATCAAGAAGCGTGTTAACCTTGTTAAGGATAATAACAATATATGATTATATAGAAAAATATTTTTTAAATGCATGCTGAAAATGCATTTTAAGTGTGGAGATGTCTGACTTACTTTAAAATACTTCCTTACAAATACCTATCATCTATCTAGACAGATGATACACATACACATATATGTATACACACAAAGCAAAAATGGCAAACAGTTAACTGACAATGAATTTAAGAGATAGTCATTTCGTGTTTATTATGCTTGTCTTTAGCATTCTCTATGTTCAAACATTTCCTAACAAAGCTTTTTAGCACATGTATATCATTATCCTATTTTTAAAAGGGAAATATGCATATAATTATGTATAAACTCTCCAAAGCTTAGCTATGATTATCCAGATGTAGGCTTACATAGTCTTTTTTTTTTATTTATTGTGTCTTCAAATTTTGTGCTATGAGCAGCATTTCACTTTAATATTCAGAAAAAAACTAACCTATTCCAAAAAGCTTTCAATTCAGAACACATCACAATGTTCTTAAAATGAAAATGTAACATAATGTCACCATGCTTAACGAGTGCTGGTGGCTGTTCCTCTCACCTGTGATGAAGACCTCGCAGCTTACAACTTTCAGTGAGCATCATTGTCACCTGAATTTCAGAAGCTTGATCTATATAAAGAAAAAGACATTGTTGTGAATGATACTATATATGACACTAATATTTTCTGCTATTAGTAAATAATTATTTCAGAGTATAAGGTAAAGTTTCACAAGTAAATTTAAATAAGTCTCGCTTAAAATTCTATTGCAATAATGTTTCATTGAATAGGCCAACATTAACAGAAGTCATTAAAGATAAATTTGACCACAGAAAAATTAGAAATTAAGGTTCCATAAACAAAGTAGAGAAAGTTAGTAACAGATCATAACAGTATCTGCAACATGAGGCACATAAAGGGCTAATTTCCTTCTTGTCCCCCGTCTTTAAGGAGTTCATACAAAACAATGGGAAAAAAAACAACTGAGACATCTCTCCACTGTTTGAAAAGAAAATTTCCGTTAAGTAAACAGTATATTTACATTATTACATTAAATATGAGTGTCAACTTTAAAAAACAAAATTAAGAGTACAGTGTATCCTTAAAAACACTTTCAAAGAAACCAATAACTGATTTGTATGTCAACAGTGAAAATAGTAACAGTAATTTGTAAAGCTTCTGATCAATGCAGTAAAAGGAAGAAAGAGATATAGACTGGCACAGCCAACACCCGCATCCTAGCCCTATCTAGTAAAATGCAGCACCAACAGCAAAAGCAAGACCATTGAACTCAGGCACTATGAGTGCAAGTCACATTCATTCCTTAAAAGTGGAGCTGTCAAAGCTGAGAAATGGAAAATTTCATTTACTTCCAAGTCTACCCCAAGGAATCAATCAATCATTCCCTCTCCCACTACTTGTTATCAGTTTCCCCATTCCAGACAGCTTCACTCAGTTAAGTCTTCTATAGGAATATCAAATAAGTGGACAAAGCCAAGAATCCAAAACACTTGGTACTACTTTGGAAAAGGTGATTCACACCAAAGTCTAGTGAAACAAACTCAATTTGTCAAAAAATGGCTTAACATTTAGAATCATTTGGTAAATGGCAGAATGAGCCTTATTACTCTCTCTGTAATCTAAATAATTGTAAACAAAATTATAGCCAAGACTATTTGGGGGCAGGCAGGATCTTTTCAGGATTGAAAATTAGTAATAATAATTGGAGGTCCACACCCAACTGGTAAGAGTTTGCCTTCCTTCCCATCAATAGGTACAGAGATCCAAGTAACACAAAAGGTAATTTCAAGATGTCATTTTATGCATAATATTTTTCAACTTTGATAAACATGTTATATAAAACATGAGATGCCTACATGGGATGATGATCTAAGGAAACTCTGAATTGGAAGAAAAAGAATTTTATTTTTCCTAAGAAAAAAATAATTTTTCCAGATTCCTCTCCCCATCTAATCCTAGTCTTTTAATTTTAAATACTGAAAAATATACCTTCACAATGTATACATTTGAAAAAAATACTATAATTTACATTCTAAAAGATACAAGAAAATGATATAAAACACGTTACAAAATGTAAGCTATTAAAGAAAATAAGAACTTAACACTAATAACCTCAAACTAATTAATTTATTTATAAAATTCAATTTCATAATCTAGTGTGAAATTCAGATTCCTAACTTTGATCTCGAGAAATTTATATTGGAATATTAAGTGCCTGTACAAAACTATGAATATTTTAAGGAGCCAAAGTACAATTTTCTGCTTATGTCTAAAGGTATTGTCAATGATCACTTTACAACGTATCTTTTGCATTTTATGCTGCACTTCCAATTGTGTAGCCTGTAATAAAGTATACATGCTTCATTTGTGAAAGAATTCTGTCAGTTCTATGTAGGTTCAATTAAAAAAAAACAACAACATTGTAAAGGAATAAACCTCAGAGATAATCACGTGGAGTTATCTAACAACCCGAAGGCACGGACTGTGGTCAGTGCACTTCCTCTCTGCTTTCCAAGCAAACCACGACCATATCTTGGCTGAGGACTCATTGTGCCTTCTCTCATTTCCGTCTAGCTCAAAGAGAACATTGTAATTACAGTGGTAAGGCGTAGAAACAAGTGACTACAATTCAAGTGTACACGGAAAGAGAAATCTTATCTTGTAAAACATTCCCAGTATCCACATTGTGTTTTCTTATCACTATTATTTCCTTCTTTCTCCCCTTCCAACCCTAAATCAACCCAATTCTGTACAGAAATCTCTTTTGTTAATTCAAGCTTCATTCAGAACAAATTAATAATAGCCCAGTTCTAAACTGTCCATAGAATATTTACAAACCCCAGAAGAAATATTACAACTAAGGAGAAATGTTTCCTTAAAGAAATGGGAAATGTGTAACCAAAGGCAATGGTTATTAAACTGAGGGTAAATTTTACATTGACCAAGAGTAATGTGCACACCATCCTTCAAAACTAATAGAAAATCTAGTGGGACCTAATCTAAACACTCACCTTTAAAATTGTTTTGGGGCTAGGAAAGGTGGGTAAATAAAATACTGAACAATATAATGAGCTAAATCAGTTCCTTAGAAAAGATAAAACGTGTAAGTGGTGTGTGTTTGCACCATCCTTAAATAAGCAATTTTGCTAAGTTCAAAGACATCAAATTCCAAAAGACTTTTGTTATATTAGTACAACTTGACTTTTTAGAAACAATAAACATAAATCCTCATACTTTCCATGAGTTCCTTTAAATTTAGAAACAAGTTCCTATAAATTAACTTCGTAAATGCCATAAAAATGTCACATCCTACTCATAACACTGAACTTAATTTTGCTCTCAATTTCTGCATTCAAAATATTAAATTTGTTTTCCCAAAATTATCTTGTCATTTCAATCTTTATCAGAGAGTATCAGACATTAAGCACATTGTAAATTATATTTTTCTCTTAAGAAAAGCAAATAGGCTTAACTAAGACTTTAAGCTCTTCAATTAAAAATAGAATTCTAATGTTTTCAAGTCCTACTAGTATTTAATTTACTAACATTAGGGAATATATAAATAATATTCCAGTATATTTTGATAGGGAATCTCTAATTTAAAATTTTATATAAATCAATAATTGAAAAAGTAGGTATCACATTTCTCCAAATGGTTAATATGTCCATGAAAATACAAACTAGCGTTACCTTTTAGAAAACAATCTGGCAATACCTTTCAGAAGTTAAATATAAATACCTCTTTGAGCAGCCAAGTACAACTATGGCTGTATGTGCAAAACTGTACCAACAAATCCCCAAACATGGATATGAATATTTTCTCTATCATTATGTGTAATAGCAAAAGTGTATGTGGGGGGACAAGAGAAAGGTGATTTACATAAGGCGCAGTGGGTCATCTTTTCTCTTTATAGTGCTCAGAATTGGGCAGGTAGAGAAAGAGGAGAGAAAATTTTAATAATGTTTACTTTAATTGAATTTATTGGGGTGACTTTGGTTAATAAAATTATATAGGTTTCAGGTGTATACCGTATTTCCACGTATAAGACACTCCCATGTATAAAACGCACCTTAATTTTGGGGCCTGAAATTTGAAAAAGACAACAGGCACAAAAAAGTGTAAAATGCAAGTAAAAAAATCTACAGCAATGAGCGCAAAAACAAGTGTAAGTTCCTCCTCCTTATTCATCTTCCTGGTAAATTCTTCATCATGTATGAGGGTTCGAATTGGAGATCCATTGAATACACCTGCTTTTATCTTCTCGAAAGACAAGGCAGGAAAAGCAGAAATAATATGTTGAAAGCATTCCTTTCTCTATTCAAAGCCTGAACAAACTGCTTCATTAAGACAAGTTTGATGTGAAGTGGGGGAAAAATGATCCTGCCTCAATTAACTACAGGTTCATTCACAATATTCTGCATCCCTACTTCCAGAGCTTCACGTTTTGGCCACTCCTTCTGTGTCCAGTGTTTCTCCCAAGCTTGGCTGTCTCACAAACACAGAAAGCATGGATACTTCGTGAAACCTCTCTGTTGTCCTAGCAGAAAATTTACCATTTTAAGATCCACACAAATGATCCAGTTATGTTCCTCATACTTCAGAAAGTCAAAGACAATTTTTATGTCATTATAATCTTCTCACAGATGAGTTGAGTAACCAACTGGAACCGCTGCATAAACATTACCATTGTGTAGGAGAACACATTTCAGACTCCATTTAGAGCTGTCAAAAAATAGCCACCGTTCTGTTGGACTGTAAGTGGTAACACCTAGCTGGCTGAGAAGACTACTGATATCATGACAGTAAACAGTGTTTGTCTTTGGAAAAAAAGTCCACAAAAATTTGTTCACGCTTCCAGAAATGGGATACTTTAGCTGACCGGTGAAGTACATTCTTTTCTTGAAGCCTGGAGGCTAATAACTCAGCTGCTTTCTTTGGTAGGCCCAAATCTCTTACTAAGTCATTCAATTTGGGTTGGCTAAACTGCTGAGGGGTTACTGACTGCTTGGCATCAGAAGAAGACCCGTCAGATTCTACAACCATTTCCTCATGCATCTTATCAAAATACACTTGATCACAATATTCACTTTCTTCATCCTTAGAAGAATATAAAACTATTGAAAACTAGAACCGGGAGTGTCTCAGAGTGTGGGATAGGTCGTTTTGGTGAAGGAATATTAGGATATGCGATCTTATGTCGTTTTTTCTTGCCGATGCCCTTTGTATGGATCAGACAGAAATAACAGTCACTGCTCTGGTCCTTAGGTTCACTCCAAACCATGGGAATACCAAAAGGCATTCCTTTGCATTTTCCTTTTGTCCAGTCATGAATCATTTCCTCACAATTATGACACACAATATGAGGAGCCCAATTCTTGTCTTGATCGCCAAGGGGAACTTAAAAATAGGCAATATATGCACATGTCACAAATGATAAAATATTGCGCCTTTGACGTTGAAGTGTGTAACAGCCACATATCTCATAGAAGGTGTCAGGACTATTCTTACGTGTACACGTACTCGAAGTAGCCATGATTCAATCTTAAATCAAAATAAGAGGGTGTTTTTATCAGATAATAATTTTTTACATTTAAAAACAACTACAATTATGGAAAAGTGATATTTGTAAAACGTTAATTGCCTTGTGGTTATGTTCAATCCAAGAGTCGTTGCCCTTTAACTCCAATTTAAAAACCAATGCATGCCATTAACTGTAACAGAAAGAAATTAAAATTGCATAAAAACTAGAACATGCACCAAATAACGGATTTCAGATTTGGAATCAGCAATGCAGAAATATATAGAAAAAGTTCTTAAACCTCATGCAACATAAAATGGAAAAAAAAATTGTGCCCCAGTGTTATTAAGAGGGAAAAAAACAAAGAATTGTAATCTAGGAAAACCACAATATTAGATACAGCAACAATAAGCCTGACCAGGAGGTGGCGCAGTGGACAGAGAATCAGATTGGGACACAGAGGACCCATGTTCGAAACTACAAGGTCGCCAGCTTGAGTATGGGTTCATCTAGTTTGAGAATAGGTTTACCAGCTTGAGTGTGGGGTCACCAGCTTAAGCGTGGGATCATAGACGTGACCCCATGTCGTTGGCTTGAGCCTAAAGGTCACTGGCTTGAAGCCCAAGATCTCTGGCTTGAGCAAGGGATGACTCACTCTGCTGGAGCCCCTTGGTCAAGGCACATATGAGAAAGCAATAAATGAACAACTACAATGCTGCAATGAAGAACTGATGCTTCTCATCTCTCTCCCTTCTAGTCTCTCCTCTCTCTCTCTCTCTCTCTCTCTCTCTCTCTCTAAAAAATAGATACAGCAACAATGAAGTTAAATGGATGTATTTTAACTAGAAACCTGAGTAATAACAAATGTTTGATGTCTTAATGTATTTACTTCTATTTCTTATACCTTAATGAGAGCAACCCAAATATCCTTAATAGTTTTTTACATACTAAATTGTTTTATATGTGCTAAATTTTATAAAAGTGTGGCACACACTGAGAATTTGTGACAGAATTTAGCTGGCATGAGACACCTTAGACAGAAAAGCATTATGGTAATAGTTTTGAAAAAATTCCTACCTTTAACTGTTTTTACAAATGCTTGTTTTTCTTTATTTGGATCTTTTTCATCTATTAAAATCCCATGGAAAATACGCCCAAAAGTACCTAAAAGGAAAAGAAAAATCTAATGAGATCATAAAATAACCTTCACAAAATTATAAGTACAAAAGTTTCTGGCACAATGTAACTTAAAAATAAACAAGCCAAGGGTATATGTGATCAACATTACTATATAGCCCTAAAGTAAAAAGACCCAAATCTTTGTTTTTAATGACTGATAGAAGTTCCTTGTAACTACGAATAATTCGCTTTTAAAAATACAGTAAAAATACCGTATCTCACAAGTATAGGAGAATTCCTTCTGAATTATACTAAATAAACTAGTGATAAAGCCAGGAACACTGAAGCTCAGAAGTGGGGTGCCCACAGAGGCACTGATGAGTTTCTAGGTTTAGCTTCAGAGTAACGACAAAGAACAGAAACGAACTAGTCTCATTCATTCAAAAACAGACAACAAAATAATCTGCTTGAAGGCCTTAGCCGGGTAGCTCAGCTGGTTTGAGTGTTGTCCTGATACGCCAAGGTTGCAGGTTTGATCCCCAGTCAGGGCACATACAAGAAGCAACCAATGAATGCATAAATAAGTGGAACAACAAACTGATGTTTCTCTTCTCTCTCTCTTTCTTCCTCTCTCTCTAAAATTATTCCATCAATAAACACTTGCTAAAAAAAATATCTGCTTTTGCTAATTACTATTTGCCATTAGGGGACAGTTCAAGACCCTCATTTAGCTATGACTGACCTAAAAGCATCCCAACCAACAGATAAATTCAAATGACTCATATGCATCCAAAACATTCAAAAATGAATTACAGAAGGGGGAATAGAGTAATTCTGTATTTAACAACTTGAAGAGCTCAATAAAGTATTCTATTATTAATTTCTGTCCTCTTCTTTCAGCATCTCTTCAACCAATACCCTAAAACTCAAAACAGAAAGCAAGGAAAAACAAGTAGGGAGAGAAAGGGCAATACTCTCTACCAAACACCTAGCCTGTGATAGTGCATTTGATATGCACTACTTTATCCAATCTTCATAGTTAGCCTAAGAAGAGACAATGTAGTCCAAAGTTACAGAGGCAAAATGGGACATAGAAGATAGTAAGTAATTTCTCCTAGGTCAAACAGATAATATACCATGGGAACAGGATTGGAAGTTGGGTGTAATTCCAAAGGCCATGCAATGCTCCTTGTGCTGGAACCCTCACACTATCTGTCACAGAAAAAAATTACTCAAAATATTTCAAAGAGGCCTGCTATGTACTGATCATATTTAAACAAGAACTAAACAGAATATATACTTTAAAGGTAACAAACATTAATGTATATGTTTTAACATACTTGAAAAGCAAGAATTAAACTAAAGCTGTTAAGGCAAATTAAAGACCTAAAGAAGAGAAAAATAAAAATCAGTTTTATAAAGGAAGTAAATTGTGCACTGCTTTCTATCCTTAGACACAAAATAAAATTCTTACAATTTGAAACAAATAAATTGTTAATGCTAACATTAAATTTTGAAATTTAAAAACCTGATTTTTGAGATAATAAATACCTTCTTGGAGTACATCTTTTAGAGTTATCCTCTCCCTGGATATTGCTATGTCCTTCACCTTAGCTTTGGCCTCCAAAAGAGTGACACTTCGCAGGTCATTCTTCTCTATCCGCAAGGTGGGATAACCTGAGGAGCCAACAAAGCCAAACCAAGAACTATAAATACCCTTATTATGGCATCAGGGTCAGCTAGCTCAGTCAGGACCGCAGGACCCGAGTTACCAGAACGAACCATCACAAAAGGAAAAAGACACACGTGTGAGCAAGGGGAATTACTTATGAAGGCCATACTCAATTTTAAAGAAACACTTTTCCAACTTCCCCAAAATCTTAAAGTGCAGAATTAAAATAAGAAACATTAAAATAATATTACCATTTCAACTGCCTGTCAGACAAATGAAATAAATTTTGATTTGTGGAATTTAACCCATATTATGGACTGTCTACCTCCCAAAAAATTATCTCATATAGTCTCCTAACAAAAACAAACAATAAAAAAACCCCACAACTTTTCAAATGAAGAAATGCTTGTAACAATGTCTTTTCTAACAAACTACATAATCAATTTAATCATTCTGACATTCATAAAGCCTGCCTGGTCATACCATTGTGAGATCCATGTTTTTCAGGTTCCCTTAACTCCCATTCATTTCTAATATACTGACACACAACAAAAACAAAATTTCTAGCCATAAATTAAAATTTTTTTTTGCAAAATAAAAAGATGTTGGAATAAAAGGAAGACGCACAGGAAATTGGAATGATATCTCTAATAACTAACTTATCTGCTTTGGGAGGTATGGGGAAGGAAAGTCCCAGAAGAAGAGGTGGATTTAAATAGACAATGATCATCAACAGCTGCTAGAACTACAGTGTGTCCGTAAAGTCATGGTGCACTTTTGACTGGTCACAGGTCAGAAGTGCACCATGACTTTACCGACACACTGTACATGAATAGCTTGGGGAACTATACAATGGATGGACTAGCCTGACAACACCTGATTGCACTGATCATGGATGATAGTATGTCTGTGGATGTGAGTATAATGTGAGCACAGTATTTGTATCTGTTTATTCCTGCCTGGAGTTCTCTGTGTTTCTTGAATCTGTGGTCTTTGTGTTTTGTTATTTTAGAAAATTCTTGACCATTATGCCTTCAAATATGTTTTCTGCTCTTTTCTCTTTTTTATTTATAAACTAATATATTTCCATTGAGTTTTCTTAAGTATTTGTTTTACCATATATAATAATTATTGTATATAAAAGTATGTTTTTTATCTACTTAAAATAATGTCCACAAAAACAAGGACATTTTTTATTGATGGTAAATAAAAAGGTATTTTAATAAATAAATGTATTTCTGCCCTGGTCAGATAACTCCGTTGGTTTGAGTGCCATTCCCAATACACCAAGATTGTGGGTTCGATCCCTCGTCAGGGTACATTCAAGAAGTAATCCAATAAATGCATGTATGAGTAGAAGAACAAAGTGATGTTTCTTTCTCTCTTTACCTTCTTCTCTCTATAAAAATTAATAAATTAAAAAAAAATTTTTTTACAGGGACAGACAGACAGGAACGGAGAAAGATGAGAAGCATCAATCATTAGTTTTTCGTTGCCGTTGTGACACCATAGTTGTTCACTGATTGCTTTCTCACATGTGCCTTGACCACAGGCCTTCAGCAGACCGAGCCACCCCTTGCTGGAGCCAGCGACCTTGGGTCCAAGCTGGCGTGCTTTTGCTCAAGCCAGATGGGCCCACGCTCAAGCTGGAGACCTCGGGGTCTTGAACCTGGGTCTTTCGCATCCCAGTCTGACGCTCTATCCACCACTGCGCCACCACCTGGTCAGGCATAAATTAAAATTTTTTTAAATAATAAATTTCTCACTAACTTTTTAAAAAGTATTTTGTTTTTAGCACATTTAAAAAGTATCTGCCTCTTTAAGGTTATATCCATAATCAAATTGATTCTAATGAACAAAGCTTGACATCTGAACATTAAAAACAACGTGTTTATGCTGACTAGTCTAGACTGTTTTTGCATCTACCATATTTCCTAAAAAGCATACATTTCTTTCTCTCTTTTGTTGGTGGTGATGGCAACTGCTGTTATGACTTTTTTAAAACTTCTTTTAACCTAGAGTGCCCCCTCCTCCCCTTTTCTTTTTCTTGCTACTGTTTTATTAAAGACACCCAGACACTTATCTCAAAGAATATCTGGCATCTGCTTTTTCAAACATTTAACTTTTGTATTTCTTGTGAACTGTCATTTGAGTTCTATAGCCTTGATTAGATCTGATTAGATTCGGGTTAACGCTTGAAGGTAGGAGGAAAAACAAGAAAACCCCAGGGTGGCACCTCACATCTGTGAATGTAAAGCATCTACTTGACCTACCATTCGTGATGCTAAGTTTCACTAGTGGATTCAGGTGGTGACAGTGATTGGTCAAATGGTAAAGTTCTCATTTCCCTTTGTTCATAAGGGGATGATCTTTTCCTGAATCAAATATTTTACTGGGATTACAAATATAATTTCTAATTCTATCATTCCATTCACATTTATTAGCTAAGAGTCTTCTGTAAAGAAACATTTTGTTTCATGAACCAGCACTACTGGTTACTCTGAAATACAACTCTGTAGCCAGTTGTCAGAGTAAGGTATTACTGGTGCCTTGGTTACCTTATAATGATCAATTTTTTAAAAAGATATCATTATAGCCTAACCAGGCGGTGGCGCAGTGGATAGAGCATCAGACTGGGATGTGGAAGACCCAGGTTCGAGACCCCGAGCTCGCCAGCTTGGTGGACCCAAGGTCGCTGGCTCCAGCAAGGGGTTGCTCGGTCTGCTGAAGGCCCACGGTCAAGGCACATGTGAGAAAGCAATCAATGAACAACTAAGGTGTCGCAATGGCAACAAAAAACTAATAATTGATGCTTCTCACCTCTCTCCGTTCCTGTTTGTCCCTATCTATCCCTCTCTCTGACTCTCTCTCTGTCCCTGAAAAAAAAAAAAAAGAAGAAAGAAAAAAAAGAAAGGTATCATTATAATTATAAACTTGTAGATTTTTACACATTTTATCGTATAATCCATTGCAGTCATTATTCCTTTAGATGCTCAAATGGGCCCATTTGGGGGAGCTCTTCAAGTCTTTCATAGCTTCCCTGATTTCTGGCTCAGCAACATGTCCAGGTTTATCATGCACTCCTGACCCAGTCCTGGAATCATCCATTTCTCCAAAGAATTTTCATTCTTTTTACTGGGA
The DNA here is from genome assembly GCA_037038555.1 of Rhynchonycteris naso. Taxonomy (NCBI): domain Eukaryota; kingdom Metazoa; phylum Chordata; class Mammalia; order Chiroptera; family Emballonuridae; genus Rhynchonycteris; species Rhynchonycteris naso. Next base: position 41,646,560 of record CM073004.1, on the reverse strand, counting down.
AATGGTATTGAAAAACCACAACAGGGCACTGGGTGAAGAAAAGATATTCTCAGTATTAGTTTATTAAAGGAAACACCTGGCCCAAGGAAGATAGCAGTTAACTGCTTGTAAGAACCTAATTAATCAATAGCTCCAACAAGCTGACCCCTGACTCGTGACAGCTATCCTTATGATTATACTGTTTCTTAATTTTCATGGTGACTAATTCCTCTTTATGTTTAAATTTTTCTCCAAGAACAATAACTTTCCCTTAAATACCTACATGTTACAGTATAAAAACTTTTATCAAAATCTTCTTCAAAAAAAATAAAATCAGCCCTGGCCAGATAGCTCGGTTGGTCAGAGCATCATCCTGAAGCACAGAGATTACTGGTTCAATTCCTGGTCAGAGCACAGGAATAGAACAATGTTCTTGTCTCTCTCTCACTCACTCCTTTCCTCTCTCTAAAATCATTCAAACAATAATAAAAAAAGAAATCCGATCTCAAGCCCTCAATTCTAATAGCAGCTAGTGTCCCATTCTGACTAGGAAACAATATAAGTCCTTACCATAGCCCATTAGACCATCAAACAACTTATTAAAATCCAAGTCTCTGGTCTTCTTGCAGCTCATTGGCTTATTTGACCTAAAGACCTTAAAAGCTTCCTTTTGAATTTCTATAGAAGTGTTTTTGTAGCCCCTTTAATATAATCAATCTATGGAAATCGCTGCAAACCTAAATCTAGCAATTAAACTTAAATTTTAGTTTTCATACTCCAATTTTAGAATGTGCATTCAATGCTCTAGAAAGCACAAGCTGAAGATGAAGCCCAATTCTACACTCGTGAGATACTATGTACATAGCATGGTACACAGTCCCATTAGTAACTAACCACACAGGACCACTGACAGCACAGATGACTTTAGCAAATCATCTTTAGAATTAAATTAACTCTTACTGGTAATAGGAGTTGCATTGTTGGGAGTGTCCGCTCTCAGATACTGAGTTGTCTGAGTAGATGGCTGAGATAGCCCTTGGGAACTGCTACTGGCACTGATGCTGCAAAAAGAGAAATATTTGTCAAGTCAGCGTCAATGAGAAATTTCCTTTCTCCATACATATGAAATGCATGTAGACATTATAACTAGTTTAAAGTCCCGGGGAATATCACAATAAAGTACGGATCTCCATTACAGATGTTCCATATTGAAATTTTTAATCTACCTCATAATGTAGAGCTAACTTTTTTTCTTTCCTTTCTATCTCCACAATCATTAAGCAGGTTTACCTTATCAAAGTCATCAGAAATATACATAGGTACCCATCCTCAGACACCACAGATAGTAGCAGTTTTGAACCTCATGTAATGACACATTATGGAACTATGAATCACCACTTATGGGAAAAAAAGCATGCTATTCAGTTAAGAAAAGGAATAGAAAGACAGGTCTCTTTCAATGATAATCCAAAATCAAATGGCATACAGAAGAGGGAACAACAAAGCATTTACAAGTTATTACTAATTATTTTTGTTATTACTGATATTTATTTGCATCCCCAATCCTTAGAATGACAAGGAAGCACAAGGTTCCCATTTGGGGAGTTTTGTGTATTACTCAGAGATCACACTGGAAATCAAAGTTGTTGAAAATCCAAGATTCAATAATGGGGAGGGAAAAGAAACATTACCATCCCCAAAGATGGGGGAAGATGAACTTCAATTTACTTCCTATAACATGGGATTTAAAAAAAATCTACCTCCCAGGATTTTTGTGAGGTTCAAGTTATATAATAATATATGTGAAAATACTACTTAAATATTCCCTGCAGCCAGCATACACTGACCATAGAATGCCCAGACCCCAAATTATTTACTACTGTTTCTATCCAGTAGGTGGCACTCTTGAACCAACTCAGAATTCTTGAAAAGATGTTAGGACCTGAGCTGGTGATATTTATTGAAAGAGGCAAAGAATTACTGGTAAGGTGAGGGCAGTGGGGTAGTGGAGGTAATAAAATCTGAAGATATTGCAAAATAACAAGTTCAAGTATCCCACTAAAAAAGAACAAATTTTCCTACAGTCATGAACTAATTTGGCAAGACTACAGTGTGGACGGGGTGCAGATCAGTCCTCTCTGGGAGGACTTTAGCATGAATGTGGACAGAAGTTCTGCCTCTCTGGGGCAGACTCACCTGGCATGACACTAAAACTAAAAAGATCACCTTATGGGGTCAGGAAAGGGACAGCCACACACATGGGACCCAAGTGCCCCAGGCAGGAGCACATCTTATGAAGTTTTATTCTGTCTCTAAAGAAACTGTGCATATATAACAGGACTCTGGCTCCAGAGCCTGCAACTGAAGAACTCTCTACCACCGCCATCCAAGGAACTGCATGGAGCCATGGGTCCCCTCAAACCTCACAGGGCTGCTGTGAGGATTAGGGAGATGACTAGGTGTGAAGCATGTGTAACAGTGCCTGGCACATAGCCAGTGCTCTTTATAGGATTACAATACTGAGTTATTACAATACAGCTATTACAACAATGAGTCTCTCCTGCTGCTCTGCCCTGGTCCTAGCAGTGCAAGCCTGCAAAAGTTAATCTCTTTAAGACTGTTTCTTCATCTTTAAAACAAGAACAGTATGGTACCCATAAGTGATTGTGAATGTCAAATAAGAGAATGCATGTAGAATGGTTGGTACAGTACTGGTAAACAGAAAACAATAAATATAGCCATCGTTATTTATTTCAGTGGTCCCTGTGCAAAGAGAAGCAAGCACTTCCTAAATGCTATTAAATTACTAGATGGGAACTATCTAGTCACCACTGTTAGTTCGCCAGGCATGTAATAAATAATGGCCAATCACACAGAAAGAGCTGAAGAAGAAATGAGTCCATCGCTACAAGCACAATGCACCTTTCTGAAAACAAAACCATAGTAATGGCACTTAGTACATACGGGGCTGTGCCCTAAGAGCTTAGAGTATTATATCACTAAATGTTCACAACATCCTCAGTATGTGCCATTATTACCTTTGCTTTATAGATGGGGAAAAGTGTGACATGAAGAGGCTACATAATTTACTTTAGACCATCAAGCTAGTCTGCAGAACAACCAGAACTCAGAGATGCTCTGGCTCCAGAGTCCATGCTCTGACCCACTAAGCCATGCTTTGAAAACAGTGATAATGTTAAGTTGCATTTATTCAGGCAATGTTTGGAAATCTTTACCTGAAAACTAGAGAGAACTGGAACCAATTCCTGGGTGGTAGCAGATTATTTCAGCAGGCAGAGGTATATACATCAAGCAATCTAAAAGTTCCTGCACCTCTATGGCCTATATGGGGTCACAGCCCTGGCACACATACAAGCACTCAAGGAAAATGTATGCATCAAGACTGACTTCTGGCCCTGGCCAGTTGGCTCATTGGTGGAGTGTCAGCCTGGCATGTGGAAGTCCTGGGTTCAATTCTTGGTCAGGGCACACAGGAGAAGTGACCATCTGCTTTCTTTCCCTGCCCCTTCCTCTTCTGCAGCCATGGCTAAACTGGTTAGAACAAAAGTTGGCCCCTGGCACTGAGGATGGCTCCACAGCCTTGCCTTAGGCACTAAAAAAATGGCTCAGTTGCTGAGCAACGGAGCAGCAGCCTGGACAGGCAGAGCATCATCTGGTAGGGGGATTGCCAGGAAGACGCATGCGGGAGTCTGTCTCTGCCTCCCTGTCTCTCACTTAAGAATAAAAAAAAAGACTGACTCTAAATGTCACATTCTTCAGTGACTCTTCTAACTCCATTTGTATCCTGATTCCTCTCTAAATGCTCCTGTTGCCTCCTTTCTCCATCAGTGCTTCCAAAAACCATCTCTTCCTCTATAAACGCTAATTCTAACTTCAACACCTCCATATACACATAACGTTCTGAAACATATGACCTATGTATTTCTCTTTTCATTCTTATCTCCTTTCTCTATTCAGGTAAAGTAAGTAAAACAGTGGAAAGAGAAAGTACTTAGGAGCAGGTATTGAATTCAACCAGGGCCTGTGTCCCCTTGGAATTTTTGTTTATGCCACAAATGTGCTTACCCACTGCCTGAATGACACTGTGTTAGGACTGAGGTTCAGTGATAGGTAACACACATTGCTCTCTAACTGGATAGAGCTTATATTCTAATAGAAGAGACAGGTACGCAAAAAATGATTTCAGGAGGAAAAAGTGTAATAATTACTGCCCCAAAGAGAGAGAGAGAGAGACTGGGAGGGAGGAGGAGAGCAGAGAGAAATGGTAGTTGGATGCCTTGCTCTGGGACATAGTTGATAGAATGCCATCCTGGAGTTCCGAGGTTGCTGGCTCAATTCTGAGGTTGCTGGCTTGACCCCAAGCTCCATAGCTTCAGCCCCAGTCAGGGCATATATGAGAAGCAATCAATAGCACAAATAAGTGGAATGAGTTGATGCTTCTCTCTTTCTGCCTCCCTTCCTCTCTTTCTAAAAAAAGAAAAAAGAAAAAAAAAAGAAATGGGAGAAATGGCTAGTTGGGAGGCTTAGAAAGGACGTCATGGGAGAGCTGGCAATAAGAATCTGACGACTGAGCAGAGTTTAGACTGGTAGAAAAAGTAGAGAGCCTTGTGGATAGAAGAAAAGCATGCCCAAAAGTCCTGAAGAGCAAAGTGCAAGGCAGAAGTGGGGGTGTTAAGAAAGGATATGGTAAGAAAGAGAGGAAGGTTCAATGGATATGGGAGATCCATCTTCACACAAAGGAGGCTTTGAAAGCTGAGCCCTGAAGCTGGGAATGTCTTCAGTCAGCACTTGGGAACCACCGAGGAGGGAAACAAGCATCATGGATTGGGGAAATAACCATGTCTATCATTCCATCTTTTCCTCTCACCCTATCCAAGCTCAATGTCCTCCTTGTCATCTCTGACTCAGCCAGGCTAGGACAAGCACCCTTTGTATCTTACACTATAATCCACATACCATAATCATCAACTTTACAAACTTTTATAATTATGGGTTAATGTCAAAGATTAAATACCTGAAGCCATGAGGTATATCATTAATATTTTTTATTCCCAGCACTTAGCATATCTAACCTAGCATATCTCAAAGGCTACACATTAGAATCATCCAGGAAGCTTTAAGAAAAATGATGATGCCCAAATACCACACCAGACTGATTATATCAGAACTCTGGAAGGTGGGACCCAAATACTGATGTGTTTTAAAAGCTCACCAATGATTCTAATGTGTGACCAGGTTGAGAAGCAATGATTTAAATAATAACAGATCCTCTGCCTGACCAGACGGTGGCACAGTGGATACAGCATCGGACTGGGAAGCAGAGGACCCAGTTTCAAAACCCCAAGGTCGCCAGCTTGAGCATGGGATCATAGACATGACCTCATGGTCACTGGCTTGAGCCCAAAGGTCGCTGGCTTGAGCAAGGGGTTACTTGCTCTACTGGAGCCCCCCAGTCAAAGCCCATATGAGAGAGCAATCAATGGACAACTAAGGAACCGCAATGAAGAATTGATGCTTCTCATCTCTCTCTTCCTTCCTTCCTGTCTGTCTGTCCCTCTCTCTCTCACTAAAAAATCCTAACAGATTCTCAGTAAATGTTTACTGAATGGAAGAAAGGAAGGGAGGGAGGCAGGGACGGAGAGAGGGAGGGAGGATAGATGAATGATGGACAGGTGAATATTTAAGGAGAAACAAACTAGGAGGAAGGGCTATTTTTACAAAGTACTAGGAGTCTGGAATAGGATCATATCAAAGGGGATGGGAAAATTTTTTTGATCCTGACTTCTCTACCAACTAATAAACTGTAACTTCTGACTTTACAAATTTAAAAAAATAAAACTAGAGAAGCACAATGAGAGGAATCACAAAGACAGTAATTCTTCCTTTGGCTACAGCTTAACTGTCCTCCCGCCTTTCCTTACAACCTGCATACCAGCGTTCATGGTTGTCTGTGGGCTACCAGGCAAATACAGAGAGCTTCTGTTGTGTTCTTCCTTCCCAAAAATATGTACGGTACCTGTCATCCAGTTCAATCCTCTTCATACTATGAAGGTGCAAAACAGCTAATATTATTGCTACAAGAAATATTACTGCACAGCAAACCCCTACGCTGATATAAAACACACGTGTTGAAGTGGTTGGAGCTGCATGTACAGGATCATCTGAAATAAAAATGAAAAGCCTATTAAGCTTTCTCAACAAATTCATCCATTGCTTTGTGACTCAATATACACAATGAGTATTATTCTTTGTAAAAAAAAAAATTTCATTTTTATGTGTCTATTCTTTGATAAGCAAGATCAGTTACCAGTAGTATGCTGATGTAAGTTCACACAATTTTGTAATTTTTTGTTGTAGTTTTTTTAAAAAGAGTTTTATATAAAAATTTTGGTTATGGTTAATGAGCATGAAAGTGTTAAGTAGTATCCACATAATAAACCAGCTACTGCAGTGCTATCTCCATGGAAATCTGTAGTGTGCTGGCCAATCCAGTAGTCATTGGCTACCTGTGACTATTAAGTACTTGAAATGTAGCAAGGACAAGTGAGGGACTGAAGATTTACTTCTATTCATTATAATTAAAGTTCAGTAACCACATGTACCATATTGGACAGCACAGATCTCTAGTTCCTTCATACTTCCTCAACAGACATCTTTGGCACCAACCACCACTGACTCACAGGAGAAAGAATATACAGTACAACAACCCATAAGTTAAAAAACGAAACAAAACAGAAAAAAACCCAGGTTGCAGGGAAGGAATTGAGCAAATAAGGGGAGAATAACAAAAAAATGTTTAATCCTTTTCTCTTTTGAAAGTAACAGAAATTATGCTTATCTGTTTTAAAAGAGAAAAGCAGAAAAACAAGACTCATGAAATAATCCTCAGCTTTGTATTATTTTAAAAAAGAGAAAAAGAAAGCCTTAGCAATGGAGAAAATAAGTCAAAAGACATAGACACACAGAGGCACACAGAGAGAAACAGACAAAGGTACAGAGAAAAATGAGCAGGCAGAGTAGAAGACAGAGATTTAAGTAGTTTTGAGGAGTACTTACATCATAATTCTATTGAATAACACCTAGGAAATTCAGGTTTCATCCTAAATTAAGGGGCAAATCAATGCAAGGTTTCAAGCCAAGGGAATGACAGACACTATCATACTTGAAGAGAAAACAAAGAGGACCAACTGTGTGCCGTGTAGAGAATGCTGTGCAGGGCAGCACGGACAGGAGCAGGGGAGAGTGAAAGTCCAAGAAACGAACAGCGGAGACTCCAGCAAGTGTCAGAGTGAAGATGAGACGTTAATAGCCTGGAAAGCAGAGTCAACAGACCCTGCTAACGGACTACACTGAAGTAGAGAGAAAAAGAGGAGTAAAAACTTTGGCTTCAAGAATTAGGTAAAGAATGGCACCTTTACAGAGACAGAAAGGAAACAAGTTAGGGGGAGAGTTTTGTTTCTCCCAAGAATACTTAGTACACAGCCATATGGAGATGTCATGTTGACAGAAACACAAGTTTGGAGTTCTGGGGCTAGATTAGGACAAAAGGTAAAGTTACAGCTTTCAAAAACTTGGAAATAAGACTGCTTTCTAAAATTTAAACTTTGAATCAACAAACAGTAAATCAGAACAGCTTAATGGAAAGAGGCCAAATGGCTGCTAGGGCATCTAGACCTGAGGACAGCCCAAATGAAGCCATGAATTTTCACAAGCCCACCACAGGCTGCTCCATCTTGAGAGGGGAGGAAAGGGAAGGTCCCAAAGGCTGATGATACTGGCACACCTATCCAGTCACACTCCAGGGCACAGAAGAGGACCCTGCTCTGCTGGGCAAATCCCCCAAATGCACCCTGCTTGATAACCTCAAAATTCCAGGCTGAAGTACACACTATTCTTAGTCCTTGCTTTGACATTTCACCTGCAATCCTTCAGGTCTCAGATGAGATGTCACTGTCCTCAAAAAGCTGTCACTTATTCCAGAGGAGATTACGTATTTCCCCATGTATAAGACGCACTCTTTTCTGAAAAATTTGGGGTCTAAAAACTGGATGTGTCTTATATAGTGGCTGTAGATTTTTACTTGCATTTCCGGCTTTTTCGTGCTTGTTTTTGTGCTCATTGTTGAAGACAGTGATTCATCATCAGACATAGATGAGGACAAGCTAATGGACGGGAGTTTTGACAGTGATGAGGAGTTGTATGAATTTTATGATGAATAAAACTTGAGTTCAATAACTTTATGTAATACATTATTTTTCCATTTTGGGGTCCCCAAATTAAGGGGCGTCTTATACATGGGAGTGTCTTATACATGGGGAAATATGGTACCTGCCTCTCCTCAGGGTTCCCAAAGCACCTTGCCACGCTGTTATCATCACTGCCTGTGGCCTTGTTAATTCTGTCATAGGTAGTAAATCAAAACACAAGTGAGTAGGTGTTGGACTGTGGGTTGTTTTTAATAGTCTTTTTAAAAAGAGATCCACTCTGAAATATTTACGGAGAAAATGCCAGGTTGCCTGGGAAGTAAGGTGATGGTCACATGGGGGCTCATCAAAGCATTCTCTCAACTTTGGCTTATTTGAAATTCACCTCCATTTTTCTAAAGTTTATGTCCACAAGGAGAATCTAGTACCCTTTTAAGATACTGCTATTAAAACTATCTCAGGAAGAGTAATTCTCAATGATGTATCCATGATAGAAAAGGAAAACAGAAGCCTAAGTCACTATCTAAACCAGTGGTTCTTAACCTTTTTTGAGGTACCGAACCCACCAGTTTCATATGCACATTCACCGAACCCTTCTTTAGTGGTAAATAAAATATGATTTTTTTTCCAAATTCAAGACATAGGTATATGTTTTTTTACTGGTGCACAAAATGAGCCATGCATGAACATCACCTTGCTCAAAGAACAAAACCAACAAAGTGCATGAACTCACAACAAATTACGGTATTACTTTATTCTGGCCTCCGTGGCAGAGGCTTCTCCGAACCCCTGAGACCAACTCATCGAACCCCTAGGGTTCGATAGAACCCTGGTTAAGAACCACTGATCTAAACCATAAAAGCAAAAATCTACTTTGAGTTTCTGCACTGTAGTGGTTTAAATTAAATGGTATCCCATCTTTAAACTTACATTTTCACTTGGATAAAATTAGCTGAGGGTGAGGTCCATGTCACAAATCAGATTTTCTAACCTTACGCTTAAACAGGTTAGAAAGACCTTGCACATATTTGATGTTCATAAAACAGGTTAGAAAGACCTTGCACATATTTGATGTTCATACTTTAATAATAATCATTTGAGATGATGTGATATGAATTCTTGCCTATAAAAGTTTTTTAGATCACTTTTATGAAATATGCATGAATTTTGCTTCAGAAAATTTTTAGTATTCTAATAGTTTCATCTGGCTGTGTACCAATCTACAAAACATTAGTGAATTAAGTAGCATGGCGGTATTTATCTTTGACAAATTGGGAACCACAGGTCTCCAAGCTTCATTTGCAATCATGCTCATTTGCTATCAACCACTTTTCATCCCTAATGATGGAGAAGGATAATATAGTAACACTTACAAATAGTTCTGCTAGTGTTTTTATCCAAGGCTGAGGTTTTTACTTCTTCAAGTTCTGAATTAAAAGGAAGATAGAAAATGATTTAGAAATTATTTTCTATAAAAATTCTTAAATATTGTAATTATATCTTCTAAATTTTCTCTGACATAGTTTTATGGTATATCAGACAGAACACAGCCTGAACTAAGCAACAGGAATTTGTTTCAAGATAACAAATGACAGATTACCATTCTGATAGTCATCACTGGAGACATCATTAACCAAAGGGTATTCCTTATAGATGCTCAATGACAAAGGGTTTCTGAGGTTCACAATGCACACTAGCAGACTGTAAAGGTTCTAAGGAGTTCTAGAATAACAGACTTGTCTGATCCAGTAATTTCCAGCCTCATCTGATAAAGGAAGCTTTTCTTGCCAGTAATACCCATTAACATTTGATATATAGTATAAATATGTTTTCAGTTGCAGATAGTTTTTAAAATGTTGTGGGATGAAAAACCAGATAAACAAACATATCAGGATTATAAATTAAATTAAGAGTCATGATTAGGGTGGTCATTAGTATGACCACCAAATAAAAAGAGTGGTACTATATTAAACTTAGGTTTAAGACAGAAAATTACACCAACTGTTAATTTTGATGTTAAGGAGAAGGTCTGGGTCTGGCTGGTTGGCTCAGTGGTAGAGCGTCAGCCCAATGTGTGGATGTACCAGGTTTGATTCCCGGTCAGGGCACATAGGAGAAGCCACCATCTGCTTCTCTGCCCTTCCTTTTCTCTCTCTCTCCTCCCCTCCCTCAGCCATGGCTTGACTGGTTCAAGTGCATCAACCCCAGGTGCCAAGGATGGCTCCATGGAGCCCCAGATGCTAAAAATAGCAGGGTTGCTAGCATGGCCCCAGATGGGCAGAGCATCAGCCCCAGACGGGTTGCTGGGTGCGTCCCAGTCAGGGTGCATTTGGGAGTCTGTCTCTCTATCTCCCCTCCTCTCATTTTGAAAAGAAGAGGGAAAAAAGAAAGGAGAAGGCCTAGAATCATTGTGAATAGCAGCTCATCATTAACCTTAGCAAATACTAGCATAGTGTGCTACACAAACTAAATCACATTTGGCCATCATTCATCAAGCACTGAAAGGTGAAGTGTCACTGTGAGTCCCCACCCACCTCCCCAGGGATCAGGAACCAAGTGTTTTATACACTCCTCACTGGCTAGTGTGCAGCTTAGGTGGCCTCTCCAGGCAGAGTCTCTGCATGTGAATTATATAATGACTAGTTGAACAAGACAGTCTCTGAAGTCCTCTCTGGCTGTAAAGTTACATGAAAGTAGATACACAATAAGTACACTAAAACAGAAAAATGTACCCAAACACCAAAGCTAATAACTCCGTTTAAAAAAAAAAAAGTCCATTCAAATGCAGTACAGCTTTTTTACTGACATATACCTGGACATTAGCCATTATAACTCACTCGCTGGACTGAGGTGTTTTCTTAACACTCAGCACGAACCTCAATTAGGAAATGTGCTGAGACAATTTAACAACGAGACTATGAGCACAAGTTTGTATCCCAACTGTACCAGAAGCTGTGGCCTTGGTGGTTGGTCAGATCCGAGCTTCCTCTCAGAAAATGGAGATAATGAGAGAACCCACCGTCTAGGGTTGTTGTTAAGGATTAAATGAGTTTAATGCGTGTAAAGCACTTAGAACATAATAAGCACTTCAGTAAGTTTAGAGGAGTTTTTTTTCCTTTTTCATATTCACTGTAATTTCATGAGTAATAGATTATTCAAAAGCAAAAAGTATTAACATTTATTAAGTATCTGTGAATGGTAGTCTAAGCTTCAGGCTAGATTCAATTATCATTAAATAAACTTCTGAAACAGGTTATTATGCCCATTTTACAGCTTCAAAAAAACCCCGATTTGGGTTAAGTAATTTGTCCCAATCTCCTGTGTCAAGAGCTGAGCCCTACTTCTAAAGCAGGTCTATCTGGGCCCAGGATAATGCTTCTACATAACGTTATAAGGGAAACACAATTAACACTCTGGTACTAAGGGGCTCATCAGAATTACCACGTTTCTTTAGGTCTTCAGCTGCTGCAGTACTATTCCGCATTCCTAATAGAAAATTCCGCAGCAAGTCCTACACTAGATTTTGAGAAAGCAGGGCCTGGGTGGGGCCTGAACGGCAGGCTTGGCTGTCAGACTACCTGGCGGTTACCTTGGCATTTCACCTGCTAGCTCTCTTTCTTTTCTCATTTGCAACTTTAATCAAGATTTGGTCACAAATCCATAAAAAAAGACTACAGAATCTATTTCTGACCTTCTTACAGCTATATAAGACACATATTTTGGTAAAAAAAATTCCTTACTTTTGTAGCACATTTTCCTTCGTTTAAAATTTAAGACTGTAAAGTTTTTTGAAGAATTTACTGTCAAGTTGAGCTGCATTAATATCATAACCTCAGAATCTACTTTGCCGGTACAGGAAAGCTCGACCCGAAACACTGTTTGAAAAAAATAACAAGAAAAATGATTTTAATTTTCTAAAAGTCGACATTAATACCCATTAAATTATTTTTAAATTGATTTTTGCTACAAACTAAAAATACATTTACATAAAAATACCAAGCAGAAACTTTCGGATTTATCTTCAGACAGCAGTCTTAGACATTAAGTACTTCATTCATTATAGATGCAAAGTTAGTGTTAAAGAACAAACCAAGAAATAAATGAAGAGATAACTACATACTTTTAAGTTTTGTTCATGATTTTTAGTATTACTTTGTCTCCTAAGTTCTCTGATTATAATGGAGTAAAGATACAGAATCATAAGGCAAACCTGCTACCTTACCAATCACATCAATGACAATAACAAGAAAAATTACTTGGTAAAAGGAAAAACAATTCACCACAAAAATGCAATCTGTGTTGTTATTCATGAAGAGACTGAACAGAAAACTGTGAACAAATCTGATAAATTCTTAACTGTGAATGAAAAAAATACCTTTCTAAAACAGAAAGTGGCTTTAATCAATTATTACAATGGGATTAATAGACTTTGGGGCACATCAATTTTTTTTCAATCTTTCAGTTTAAGATTCTTTTTCTAAAAATTTAGAATATATCATTCTACCACCTGTATGAGCACGTGAAAGACACGGGCATTTCTGAATATCTTTACTGGCCCACAAAATTAATCAGGCATCCTATGCTTTCCTAAAGCTTAGATAAGTGGGTGCCTCTGATAAGAGTGAATGAGAGCGCCAGAAAGACTCCCACAACACCGCTGTGGCTTGTACTCCACCACAGTGGTTTATACTTCCACATTTTAAAACATTCCATATTCTTAAAATCTCACATTTTCAAAAGCCTTTCTCAAAAGTCTGGTTAAAAAGTAGTTAAACTGGTGTGAATGTGACACAAATCACTTACTTAGACATGCCCTGAGTGCCTCTCCCATGCCAGCTGCTGTGCTAGTAGCAGAGGGTAGAGCTGAAAAAGATAGCTCCTGCCCTCAGGGTGACCAGAGGCCAGCAGGGAGAGGCAAAGACAAAGAATTACAAGATAATGGGATCTGTTCAAAACCAGTTCGATGACCAGGCGGTGGCGCAGTGGATAGAGCGTCGGACTGGGATGCGGAAGACCCAGGTTCGAGTCCCCGAGCTTGCCAGCTTGAGCGCGGGCCCATCTGGCTTGAGCAAAAGCTCGTCAGCTTGGACCCAAGGTCGCTGGCCCCAGCAAGGGGTGGCTCGGTCTGCTGAAGGCCCGAGTCAAGGCACATGTGAGAAAGCAATCAATGAACAACTAAGGTGTTGCAACGGCAACGAAAAACTGATGATTGATGCTTCTCACCTCTCTCTGTTCCTGTCTGTCTGTCCCTATCTATCCCTCTCTCTGACTCTATGTCCCTGGGAAAATAAATAAATAAATAAATAAAATCGTATTAAAACCAGTTCAACACAAGATTCTATGGGGAAGGAAGGAAAGAAGAGTTAACAACTGGAGGGAGGAAAAGTGGGAGGGAGGAGGACAGTACAGACTTTGAGACCTGCAGAATATTCTGACTAAATAGGGGTTCACCAGCAGAAGAAAGGAAAAGATGGTTTCACGTGCAAAGGCACGTATATGCAGGTAGTGTGGAGCTGTGGAAACACTGGGGTGAGGGCAGCACCAAGGGTGGGCAGACAGGCAGGGGCAGATGGCACACACAGCAAGCACACTGGCAGGAGAGTCTGGGATGCATTCAGTTGGTGAAGGTGAGGGACACTGCTGGTCTGGATATCACATGGTCAGATCATCCGGGACATGGGGAACCAGACTAGACACAGGGACCCTTATCCATAGAGAGGCCAGTGCCGGCAGTGCAGAAAAGGAGATAAGGGAGAGCTGAGCACAGACAGTTCTAGAAGTAGTGGAAAAGAGGAAATGGTTAAAACACAGTGCAAATAATGAAAACAGTGTGTCCGTAAAGTCATGGTGCACTTTTGTCCTGTGACTGGCCAAAAGTGCACCATGACTTTACGGACACACTGTATTTGTAAAAATTACTTTTCAAAGTACTTATATATTTTATGCCTATCAAGTAAGATGTACTACACACCACTATAGTATAAAAACTGATCTCTTTTGGATATGGGGAACACAGTTGAAAACAGCATGTTAACACTGTCTTTAAGACTCACCTGATAAAGTGCGTGGAACTTCCCCCTGAGCGGAAATGTTGACCTGGGGCATGTCCATTGCCACAAAGTTGTCTACTTGGAATCCCAGCTTATATTCAACCTATAAAATGGAGAAATAAACAAACCAGATCTGTGATAACAGAAAGGACACTAATAACCTGACTTCACTGATTAGCTCATTAACTAATGAACACATACATGAGCCTGTCATATGTTCAAATAATCTAGCTATTAAAAAAATCCAAATTGTCATAAACAGTCCTAGAAATTTTCAATTGGATAAAAATTCAACCTAGTAAGCCACCCTCTACTTCACCCCCAGAATTGTACTACCAGACTCCTGTAAAATCAGCCATTTAATAGATTTCAGAAATCCTGCTGAGAACCACACAGCCATTGACAAAGAAGCCCTGGAGAGCACATGAGATGAGTAATTCAAGACTAGCCACCACTGCCTTTTCCAGCTAAATAAAGCCAAGCTCTGGTGGGCTTCATGTGGCTGGTAGACTCATTCCAACAAGCAGATTTCAAGGCATGAATTTCTCATAGAACATCGAAGCACATTTTCTAGTCCACCCTTCCCCATTAAGAAAGTTCATGTGTGATAAGGTGCCAAAGAACTGTAAAACTTAGTATTGGCAACGCCACTTTAAAGAGGAAAAGTCAGGCTTCTTGCCCCTCTTTCTTTAGAGAATGAGGGAGAACTTCCTTCCCCTTCAATGGGATCCTTTACATACCCTACACTGATTTTAACTCTTCCTCCCCCTGGAGTCCTGAGAGTAACATCTACCTCTAGACAAACGGATGAGGGTAAACACCTAAAGATTTGTGAATGTCTTTGATATGTAAAACGACATCACTATTGTGTTACCTTGTAAGTTTTAATATGTAGAAATGTTTTTTATAGATCCTACAGACGAATGTTGTAAACTTGTTAATGATTGATTATTGTGTCATGCTCCCCCTCTTATTCCCCCCAACCTGTATGTGATAAAGTCTATATAACTAGCCTCAGGGCTATATTGGACACGGCACAATTTGGGTTAGCTATACCCTGTGTAAGTCATATGTAGCTGGCTTATAAATAAATCTCCTCCTAAAAATTCTTCTGTATGCTGCCTTGGTGTCTCTACATAACCCGGGGAATTAAGGTACGCTACTTTACAACACATGGTCGCATGTGCATCTAAACTCCCTGTTTCTCAAGTGATTAAGAATCCATAAAGGAAAAGAGGTGACTGAAGGAAAAACAACTTGTTTACCTCATGCTCTTTTCTTCAACGATTCCCCAGCCCCCTTCACCTGGTTTCTCCAACCATTTCCCAGCCCTCTAATCCAGTTAACTATATCCCCACCTCTCTCTTCCCCCTCATGGGGCCATTTAAAATAGCCAATCAAGAAAGAATAACATTGCATGGTCACCACCCCAGCCAATGGGGCAAGACCCAGCCTAGGTTCCTGCGTTACGGCTAATAACAGAAGCCACATCCCTGCCCACCGGCTTGCTGGCCGGCTTTTACTAGCAGCAGCACGTCCTTCCGCAGAAGTTGCCTTGCTGGGCATTTTGTCTCCACAAGTCCTGCTTAATTGCAACTCTAACATGACTAAGAAGATGTTCCTGGAACACTAATATTATCTATTACTATCTCTGTCCTACCTAGTGTGATTTAAAAGAACCAACCAGCATCAATAAATAAACAGTTGTGGCCCTGGCCAGGTAGGGTAGGTCAGTTGGTTGGAGTGTTATCCTGACATGCCAAGGTTACAGGTTCAATCCCTGGTCTGAGCACATACAAGAATCAACCAATGACAGCATGAATGAGTGAAGCAACAAATCAGCGTCTCTCACTCTCTCTCAAAATTGATCAATATAAATAAATAAACAAATACAGTCTTGCTGCTTAGAAAGATGTTCATGGAAGCAGTTCAAATTGCAAAGCAATACCTAAAATTCAGAGTAGCTGCTACCTTTCAGTACCTTCAGTGAGGCCTTGTATTTCACATTACTCTTTGTACTGCCAACAGGGCCCTGATAAGAATAGTACCCAGCTCCCATTCAGTGGTCGCAAGGGAGGCTTTGGTGGAGGGCTGGGATTGGTGGAAGCCAGGAGGCAGTGGTTTGGGGAAAGAGTGGCAGGAAAGAGATTCAAGAAGCCATCCTTTTAACATTTTTATTTTTCAGTTACAGTTGACATACAATATTATATTAGTTTCAGGTGTATACAATATAGGATCAGATATTTATATAACTTACAAAGTGACCACCCCAATAAGTCTAGTACCCACTGACATCATACAGTTATTACATTAATGCCTACATTCCCCATGCTGTATTTTATAACTGGAAACTTATAAATCTTCTGTAAAAAACTTAACTAGAAAGAATGAAACCAGGCAGTAGCTGGGGAGAGGGAAACAGATTCTAAAGCTTTTCTTTCTTTTTTTTATCAATGGGGAGATATTAAAATGTGTTTATATGCTAGTGGGAAAAGCCAATGAAATGGAACATCATAAAGATCAAAAGAAACTTGGAAAGAGTATCATCCTAGCCCAGTGGTCGGCAAACTCATTAGTCAGCAGAGCCAAATATCAACAGTACAACAATTGAAATTTCTTTTGAGAGCCAAATTTTTTAAACTTAAACTATACAGGTAGGCACATTCCTTATCGAGGTAGCGCCCGCATGTGGTATTTTGTAGAAGAGCCACCACACTCAAGGAGCCAAAGAGCTGCACGTGGCTCGCGAGCCGCAGTTTGCCAATCAGGTTTAGACTATAAGAGAAAGGACTAGCCATGGGCATGGTTGGGGAAGGGGGTGTTTGACCATGCATAAGAAGAGGGGCTCTATCCAATGAATTTAATTCCCTCTCTGGGTTTCTCATTTCACACTCTACCTGAAAGTCCCTGAACACTGTAGGAATATGCAAATATTCAACTACTGTTTTGCAGTTATGATAGGTATAGTACATTTGTTAATGGCTATATTTACAATGTTCACAACAAAGAAAATGTTCTTGCTGCTGCACATCAGTGACTTAGCGGTACCTTGGCTAGGAAGTGTTCACTCTCACCTTAGCACGGCACAATGCTGTCGGTCACTGCCACCAGGGGGTGCCGGAGACCTACAGCCCAGCAAGTCTGGGCCAAGAATTAGCAAGCTTTTCAGCAATTCTCATTGACTTAACAGTAAGAGAATGCACTGCCTGTATCCCTATGTCCATGCTATCTCTGAACAAGACCATACATGAAGAACAAGTGCACAAAAGAAACTGGCAGTCAGCAAGAACTGGATTTGGAACCATTAAGACTATGTGAGCCTAAGTAAGGTAAATAACTAACTTTTAAAAGTTTCAGTTGTAAAATAAAGATAATAGAACCCATTATGAGGATTAAATAGGATAATTAATGCAACACTTCTGTCAGTCTGGCACACACCCCTCTGATAAATGCAGATTCCAGTGACATCAGCAGTCATTCCAGCGTAGCCACCCCACTGCCTGCTGCAATTCCCATAAGCACCAGCCTACTCCTACCCTACAGATTCTGACACAGCCTTCCTGTGCTCTGACAAGAACACTGCTGCAGCCCTTCTGTTTTGTCCCCCATCTTGAGAATCCCACTATTCAACAGCTTCCCATACTCTTAGCCTCTTCCTAAATGTCTTCCCCACCTGGTTCCCCAACCTGGCTTTCCTCAGAAGTCATGTCCCCCATTGCTTATCATTCAGTTCCTACACCTGACCCTCAGGGACCAAGCAGTAGGGTCAGCATTCTTTCAGGATCATTAAGTCATTTCTGGACATCCCTTCCTCATGCAAAATCACCTACATTCTGAAGCTCACAAATTCTACTCACAATAGCTATTTCACATGCCATCCATATAAATGACAGACATAGAACTTGGCAAAGGCCTTGGTCCTTAGCTCACTGTGTCTCCTGCCATCTTCCTGGTGGCTTCAAGACTCAATATTCCTACAGATTAAAGAACTTGCTCTGTAACCAAAACCAATGCAAAAATCCCACTCTATCAAAGATCCCATCACTACTTCTGATTCCTACAAACCAGTCTCTGTCTCCACAACTCTAATTCAGCCAGCATTTATGAAGCACATTTATAAGCCAAGGGTTGTACTCACTGCTGAGATGCAATAGCCAATTAAGCTATTTCCCCCCTCTCCAGCCCAGCCAGTGACCTGGTTTCACTTTCCCATAGTCTGTACATGGAAGAAGACAATGTGATTGACACTGTCATATCAACATCCTCAACTGGTTTGCTCGCTTCACCCACAGGGCAGCCCTAGCTCCTGACAGGTCAGCACTCCCCTCATTCAACTCCTGCAGGTCAGCACTGCTGGGGAAAGTCACATCCAGGAGAGAAGGTGCTCTCACACAGTGCTGACCCCCAGGCTCAGGGCAAGCCTTTGATCCTGCTCAGCTACCCTTTCCTCAGCAACCTTATCTCCCTAGTTGCTCATTCCAAACCTCACAGGACCTCACTGCTGCTCTGCCTGCTTCCTCACTCAACAACGATGCTCTTATCCCCTCTAGTTAGCACACAGGAACCCCCTTTGTGCCCTTCTTCTCAGCACAAGGAAGATCTGTCAAAACATCTACTCCCTGCACTCTAGTCCCAAGGACAGATATATTCTACTCTCCAAATGATAAACCCTTCTCTCTAGTACACTAGGTTATACCTTATTTCACCACTGATGGGATTCTTATACTGTCAATTGTTCTTTCTCATTCTCTAAATCTTCAATCTCTCCCATATGCCCAACTACCTACTAGACTTTACCTAATAATCTTATAGCCCTCAAATTTAACAGATTCAAAACCACACTTATTCTCTTTCCCCATACTTACTGTCTCCTTTATTGTAGATCTCAGGTACTATAAGCAAAAGCATAGCTAACCAGGCACCAGAACCAGAACCCCTAGCAAGCAGAGAACAGCACATGGGGTCAAGGGCCCTGAGTGCAGTGCTGAGGACAGGGACCAAGACCAGCACTGACGTATCTTCACATGTCAAGAGGAGAGAAGGGCAGGAAGGATGGAAGTGAGCTTGTGAGGGGAGCTGGGAAGGGAGGGGCATGAGGAAGTGGTGAGGGGCTCAGTGGGCGGTTAGAGAAGGACAGCCCTGTGGCCAGAACAGCAGCTGGAGGAGTAAGTCTGACAGTACGGCAGCCTGACACATGCTGGCCTCCTTTGGAGCGACTGTCAAAGCATGTGAGGCGGTCACAGGCAGTTCTGTTCTTCCTCTGGAATCTTTAAGATATAAATTTTAAAACTGCAATTAATGGGGTCAGAGAGGAAACTGCCCATTAACAAAGTCCCATTTTCTGTACTGTGACATGTATCGATCTCTATAGAATCTTGCTTGCCAATATTACTTTGAAGAACCAGATCTGTTCTACAGCTAACATTGTAAACTACTGGAACAAAGGAAATCTGAACAGCAGTTATTTGTCAGAAAAAAAGAATGAGCCAAAATATTCAGAAAAGAAACAAGAGAAAATATAAATATTTAAATAACTAAAAAATAAACATAGTTGGGAATCTTCCCTTACTTGGAAACAAATGGCAATTGCAAACAGCCAACTGATGAGTAAAGCCATTTCCCTCTGAAACATACCAGATTTAAAGTGAATACACTCGCCTACAGCCAAACAGCCTTTTAACTGCTCTGAAATTACCCTTTAAGTGCAGCCTGTCTCCTAGAAAACCCTCGCTGCAGGGGACACAGTTGAACTCTGGACAAGCTCCCCGCAGACCCTCCTGATAAGGATGAAAAATCTCTGAAAGCAGACAACAGCTATGGGGTGGGGGTATATAAGGGAAATATTCTGCTACCCTTTGATAATATTTTACCTTTCAGCTATCTAAACTATATACCAACATGTAACAATTGTATGCTGTTTTTTCTGTATACTGGAGACTATTCTGGAATACAGAAAAAAATATTTGTTAAAACAATCCAGTAGTTCTTGATTTTTTTAAAGTATGTCGCCTTGTGAAAGAGAAGCAACATTAGAGTTCTCATCCCATCTGGAAACGCAATTAGCCAATGATATTTATCTACCACTCACTACGACAATGTGACACTCATATCAAAAATAAGACACAGCTCCAGTCTCTGAGGAGACCACAATCTGTTTGGCAAGACAAAAAGGAGTTGTGTAAACACTGGAGAACAAGGCTATTAGCAGAAGCTTTAATGTGTGAAAACTAATGTTAAGATATTGACAATGTGAGCTGACATACCAAGGGGCCTGAAGATTTTTTAAAGCATTTATTTCATCTTCTGGCAAATCTTAAAAAGCAAGAACTGAGAGTTTCTGATAAAGTGCTAAAGCTTGGGAGCCATGGCCCTTCTTCTGAAAGCTCATGACTGCACCCCAGGGCCAACATGGTCGGGTGGGGAAACCTTTTCCCTGTCTCTCCTGCCCCCTTGCGTGACTCCCATTTAAGGTCAACTCTACTTCCTGTTCCTCCTGAATATGGGTCTTAATTTCCTCTTGACTGATCAATAAAACAAACTATAACCATATAATAATATCTGATACAGTCATCTAAAGGGGGAAAAAGTTCAACTCTATAAGCAATGAGAAACTTTACCAGGCTACATTGAAAAAACAAACAGTATATATTCAAAAATACACACACAGATACACACACAAGGTTATCCAGGCACAGATAATCTTTAGAAGGGGAGGCTAGAATCAGCCTCAATAATACACTGTATCTGTAAAGTCATGGTACACTTTTGACCTGTGGCCGGTCAAAAGTGCACCATGACTTTACGGACACACTGTAGTGGTTGGCTCAGGGCAGGGGACTAGATGGCTGGATAGCTTGGAGTGGTACTAGGAAGGTATAAGGGACTTATTTTTCACTGTATATCCCGCTTTAATGCCCTCCGAATTTTGTACTATGTGCATATATTGAATAGTCAAAAGAGTAGTTTAAAAATAAAAAACTTCAATTAATCAACTATGCTAAAATTAACACAGAGTATGACCTAAAACTGGAAGCATGAGCTGCAATGGTGACCAAAGCCTGAAACCAGATCAGCACACACATTCCTTAGTTTTTTTACTAAAAAGTTTTAAGATACCTTACTCTAAATTCCTATAATTAGTTTAGCTATACAGTCAACCCATGCATTCCATCTATTTTTCTAGAATTACAACCTTATTCAGAGTAAGATACCTAAAAATACCCACGTGTGTAGCGTCTAATTTACCCAGCCTATGCTTCCTACTTCTAGAAACAGGGAATAAATTCACAGCATCTAACGCAGGACATCACAACCCTGAAAGCTCTGTTCAGAAGGTCACTGTCTGATGAGCTGTGCCCGATGGCTTCTACTCGCACCTCTTCTGCAGTTAGTTCAGGAGACCCTGTAACTAAGGACCAGGTGCTGTACCAGGCACAGGGGACACAGAGAAAGACAGAAGGGGTTCCTACCCCTGAGGTGCTCAGCATCTAGGAGGGACTCAGAGAAGGAAACCACTACTACAATATTCTTGGAGCAAGATGAGAGCTATGAGGGAGGAAAGAGTAAGGACTGTGGGCACAGGGAAGGGCACTGATACAGGCAGGACAAGGGACTTCAGGTCCGGTTTTATGAGACAAACAGGAGCTAATGAGATAATGCAGAAAGAGCAAATAGAAGCAACGCTAACAGAGCACAGGACTTTCAAGAAACTGCCAGACAGACACAATGGCACTACACAATTAGCTGGAGAGGACACAGAAAAGAAAGGCAGGGGTGAGACCATAAAGACTTCTAAGAAATTGGAACTGTATTCTAGTGGCAACTGAGAATTCTAGAGCAGCTTTGTGCTGGAGGCACCAAAACCCATCCAGAGGCAGGAGCCCATTTATCATTTTCATACAAAGGTAAGAAATAATGAAGGTCCAAACAAAGGACGAGACACTGGGTCAGAGAGAGGCAGGACATGAATTTAAGGTGTAATTATTAGAGAGAAGCAACTAGATATACAAGAAGGAATCCAGGATCCTTTCTAGGCTTCTGGCCTACCAATGTAATGTAACTAGATGGTGAACTTCTAGCTTACCAGGAATGTCATACCAGCAATAGCAGCCCAAATGTGCACTAATGACAGTATTTAATATCTACCACAGAGTAGTTTAGAAATCATGCTGTGCAAGATAATGTGAAGAATACAGACGTACGATAGAGTTATGCAACATGCTCAGACCAACACCACTTCCCATTCAAACACATGTGCTCATTTGAGCCCTTCCTTCCATCTACTCTCTTCTACTCCAACTTCCTCCTGTGATAGGCTCCTAAAACCTCTCAAGCACCCTCTAACAGTGATGTCAGATCCCAGAAACTCATTCCAAGTAAAATCATCAGTACATACGTCTTTTGTAAAAAGGGATAAATAGAAGGTTTATTAACAGCCACATCCCATATTGCCTTCTTTAGTCACAAATCCTTACCCATATACTTGCCCAGGAAACGTTCTTACAATATATCACCATTGTTTTTTTTTCCTAAGTGGGCCCAGAAATAATCACACCTTGTTCAAGGTCATAGAGTAGCTGGAAAAGAATCTCCACTATTTCATTAGATTTTTCTCTGTTTTGAAGTGTAGCTATTATTTGTTTTTATATTCATCAACATTCAAGGTAGGAAAGGTAACAAAGGATTACCTATCAATTCTTTGGAGAACGTAAGAACCCTCTCTGCCTGAAAGCTGTTCACAGAAACTGGATCTCAGAGTTGCAGAAGAACTTAAAAGTCAAGACCAGCTACTCCACAAATGTTTGAATTCCTTTTACAGCATTCCACAAAATGGTTGTCCAGTGAGGGGAACACACTACTCTCCATGGTAGCAGTGGCTGAAAAGTAAAACCTATTCTTAACACAGATGCAAAAACCAATTGTTGAAAATGTGATGACACCTGAACTGTGGTGGCGCAGTGGACAGAGCGCTGACCTGGAACACAGAGGTCACCAGTTCAAAATTCTGGATTTGCCCAGTCAAGCCACATATGACAAGCAATCAATGAACAACTCAAATGAAGCTATGAGTTGATACTTCTCATTCCTCCCCCTACCTCTGTAAAATCAATAAACAAAATCTCAATTAAAAAAAAAATGTAATGAGGAATGGGATTTTTTTAATATAATTTCAAATTATCTCTCCATAATTACTTGTCCATCACAAAGAGGAAAACTTGACAGTGGAAAAACTCAGAGAATTGGGTGATCACAGTTAACATCCCAGTAATGGCACAAGCTGCCGTCACGTGCACTGTGAAGGACAGCTCTTCTGTGGTGTCACAAAGACATTGTGAATCTAATCAAGAGGAAACCCCAGACAACTCAAATAGAGGAATTTTCTACAAAATAACTGCCAAATGTCAAGGTCAAGAAATACAAAGGCCACGGATATGTTCCAGATTAAGAGGGGGCTAAAAGAACATCAACCAATTGCATTCATAATCTCAAATCAGGTAGAAAAAGAAGAGCTATAAAAAATAGGATAGTAAAAATGTGAGTACTGTGGTATAATAATAATACTGTATCAATGATAAGTTTCCTGACTTTGGTCATTGTACTTTGGTTATATAAAGAATGCCCTTGTTCTTAGAAAATATACACTGATGTATTTAGGGGTAAAGGGACATGATGCTTATAATTCCCTTTCACATAGTTCAAGGGAAGAAAGTGTGTGTACATGAGGGAGGGGACAGGGAAAGACAGAGTGAATGATAAAGTAAGCAAATGGAGCAAACCAATAACAATTAGTGAGTCTGGGTAAAGGCTATACGAGAATTCTTTATTATTCTTTTAACTTTTCTTTCTGTTTGAAATTATGTCCAAATTAGGTTTACCTCCAAATAATAAAGTCACACAATGCTATGCAAGAATACTGAAAAACATGTTAGTCCAGTTTCCTTGAAGAATTCAGGTGCACACTCATTGAAACTGACATATCTCATTTAAATGTCTCAGGTGAACCTTTTCTGAATTATCTATACCACTAATTTTGCCACTTTAGCATATCCAGATTACCATATACTAAATGTTAATTGTTTCACATAATTTTTTCTCTCTTGACCTCTGTTTTTGCATTCTTCACCCTAAAAAGATCTGTCCACTCCTAAAAGAGCACCCCCATATTAGAATACTCAAAGGCAACAATGCTCGACAGTCGGGGTACTCCAGATGGCAAGGCACACATGCTTTACTCAAGATCCAACCTAATTCAATTTTAGTCACATTACTCCTGCCACTGTGTTTTAATGCATGTATCTGTATATGTGTATAATGTTTCTACAAAGTATACATGCATGAATATATGTAACGATAATATGAACATATGCATATTTACATAATCATTTTTACTTATACTTAAAATATTTAGTGTTAGGGAGTGAGTAAAAGATATAAGCACCCATCTGACCCATGGTGGCGGAGTAGATTTAGCGCCGACCTGGGACACTGAAGTCCCAGGTCAAAACCCTGAGGTCACTGGTTGAGTGCAGGGTCGCTGTCTTAAATGTGAGATCACAAATATGACCCAATGGTCAGTGGCTTGAGCAAGGGGTCACTAGCTCAGATGGAGTCCTCCATTCAAAGCACATATAAAAAGCAATCAATGAACAACTTAAGTGCCTAGGAGTTATGCTTCTCATCTCTCTCTCCCTTCCTATCTCTGTCTCTCTTACTAAAAAAAAAAAATAGATACAGATATAGGTATAGGTATAGCTATAGATAGATATATCTAGATAAACAGATATGCACCTTATTCGCTTTGTAAAGACTGCTAGTTCATTGGTATCATCTTGGGAGAGGGAAAGGAGAAACATTTTGGCATTGTCAATCAAAAAAACTTTTTTTTTTACAGGGACAGAGAGAGTGTCAGAGAGAGGGATAGATTGGGACAGACAGACAGGAACAGAAAGAGGTGAGAAGCATCAATCATCAGTTTTTTGTTGCGACACCTCAGTCGTTCATTGATTGCTTTCTCATATGGGCCTTCACGGCGGGCCTTCAGCAGACCAAGCAACCCCTTGCTGGAGCCAGCGACCTTGGGTCCAAGCTGGTGAGCCTTGCTCAAATGAGATGAGCCTGTGCTCAAGCTGGAGAGCTCGAGATCTCGAACCTGGGTCCTCCGTATCTCAGTCCAACGCTCTATCCACTGTGCCACTGCCTGGTCAGGCTGACAATCAAAATTTTAAACATGCACATTCTTTGGCCCAATCATCTCACTTCTTAATGATAATTTACTATTCAGAAATAATGCCACAAGTGCACAAAAGTTTCTGAACAAAAATGTTCTTAATGTATATGTATATATACACACATTATACACATACATACATATATACATACACACACACATACATATTCACACACATATTTTTTCCATATTTCTATGTTCATCAGTAACAAAGGTAGAAACCACAACAAAAGATGAGCTACCAGTTGTTTTCATCATCTCGTTACCATGGATTCTGCCTGCCAAATGAAGTGAAGAAAACTATGTAGGAGCGAAAGGAAATGTTTAAAATGGTAAAATGCTATTAAAAATCTATGTGTCAATGAGGCACTTAAATAACCATACATCATACAATATCATGTTACAAAGTCACTACAGAAAATGAATTAAATCTATAAGTAGAGAAATGGAAAGATGCCAAGATACAGTACTGGTTAAGGGGAAATACTATACAACATATATATCTAAAACTCCGTTTTGTTTAAAAAGCAGAAATAATGAACCTTGAAGTATACCAAACTATAAACAATGATTACCACTAGGTATAGATACAAAGTCTTAAAAGTTCTTACAACAATTGGGAAAATATTTGAATTTTCCCAATGACCATTATTGCTTTATAAGTAGAAATAAAAATCTGCATTGAAGTGGTAAAATTTAAACAACTTGCAAAAGTATAGGACAGATACCACTTTACAATACTTAAAAAAAAACACTTCAGAGTATCTTTTATTTGTTTTTAGTAGCAAAGTTCTTTTTATTTCCCAAATAAAATTCTACTCAGAAGCCTATATAGAAGCTGATTGGAGGAAGTAGGCTCTACACTTGGACTCCCCATCTCTGACCTATGAGAAAACTGATGTTCAAGATGCCCAAACAGTCAGAGGAAATGTGAAGAATTCAGCAACAAGTAAATCAGGCAAGAGGACCTCCTGGTTAAAGGAGCTGAGCCACAGTACGCATGGGCGCCTGAGGGAGCTGTACCTCATTTCCGCCATTTTTCCATAAATGGGAGAATGATATGCATTATATCAGATACGTCTAAAACACCTATCTCGCCAATTCTCCCACCTCCACTCACATCACTTCACCCTAACACCACAATCATTAGCAGGTCCAAATGGCCCCCTTTTCAAGTCCATCCCTATTTGAAAAGCCTGGAAGGATGTAAGTGCTTTGTGCTAAGCTAGGCACATAAATGATGGCTACCTTCATTTTAAAAGATTTGAGAAAGTCTAGGAATAGGCTAACAATTTAAAATATAAATCTAAAAAGACCCTGTACTGCTACAGCCCTTTTGTGCAGATGGCCACCCACCCCTCAGACACAGCCCTTGCCTCTGCCTCTGGACCATGGTGGTGCTGACCTGGCATCTTTGGTTGACCACTCTCTTACCTTGGACTTTGCATGCCAAGTGAAGTGCAGGAAATTTGTCTCACTGGGTACTAACAGGTTAAAGGATAGAGCGTAGTGACTAATAAGGTCGTTTCTCACATAATAAAGTTCTGCATCAAGACCTAGGAAAAAATAGAGAAAAAAATAATTAAAACTCCTAAAATTTTCTCAAAATCATTAACCTGCAGCATTTCAAATACAAACAATAGAGTGAGAATAAAACTGGGGTACAAATGTACATGGCAAATGTCTCCCATTGTGCTTATGGAGGAGGAAGGAAAGCAGGTTTCATTAACATGAACAAAGAAGAAGAAAGTAGGGTTCAAAACTATTAAGTAATTATCCAGCTAAATGGGATGCTGGATCCAGAACTCTGATAGCCACTCTGTCTTCTGAGGGCCAATGTGACACTCTTCCTTTTAGACACAGTGCTTCTGAGCAATGCCTACAAACAAAAGTCCTCTTTCCCCCCAAAACTGATAGGGATTTAGGAAGAGAGATTCAAATGGAAGGAAGAAAGATGCCTGGGTGAGAACATCAGTGTCAGCCAAGGGCTCAAGCCCCTGGCCAGCGATGACTTCTGCTTTCTGCTTGCTCAGTCAGCATGATGCCCTGTCTGCCCTGACAGCATTGACCAAAGTGCACTCACCACAGCTATTGCATAAATATACGTCCTCTTTCCTACTGGGACTACAGGTGGAGCACAGTTCTCTGCACAAGCAGATGCTCAGTAAATACTTGTTAAACAACAAGTTAGGCCTGACCTGTGGTGGTGCGGTAGATAAAGAATTGACCTAGAATGCTGAGGTCACTGGTTTGAAATCCCAGGCTTGCCCTGTCAAGACACAAGAAGCAACTAGTATGAGCTGATGTTTCCCTCTCCTCCCCCCCCCTTCCTCCCTACCTCTCTCTAAAATCAAGAAATAAAATATTTTATTTCCTTATTTTTTAGCGAGAAAGAGAAAGAGAAAGATAGGCAGACAGGAAGGGAGAGAAATGAGAAGTAACAACTCTTAGTTGTGGTACTTTAGTTTTCATTTATTGTTTCTCATACATGCCTTGATGGGGGGTGGGGGGGAGCTCCATCTAAGCCAGTGACCCCTTGCTCAAGCCAGTGGCCTTGGGCCCAAGCAAGAAACCGTGGGTTTCAAGGCAGCAACCTTTGGGCTCAAGCCAGCAACCATGGGGTCATGTCTATGATCCCATGCTCAAGCTGATAAACTCACATTCAAGTTGGATGAGCCCGTGCTCAAGCCGGCAATCTCGGGGTTTCAAACCTGGGGTTCAGGGTCCCAGGTCAACAATCTATGCACTGGACCACCACCAGGTCAGCATCAAGTCAGTAAATAAAATCTTAAGAAAATAAAAAGTACTGCAGATAAAGCAGAAATAATTGGGATGCCTGAGAAATGCTAGAGAACTAACTCTCAAATTTCACTCATTCCCATACCACCGTCTACACTGGGGCCACATCTAACTTCCAACACATACCACATTCTCCAATTCTGTCATACCCCTATTTACATCTTATGTATTTAATATTTTTCTTTAAAATTGACTTGATTCTTAAAACAAAAATTTTATCAATTTTTTATTGAACATACTGGAATGACACTGGTGAGCAAAAACAGGTTTCAGGTACACAATTCTACAACACATCATCTTTACACATTGTGTGTGTACCATCCCAAGTCAAGTCTCCGTCCATCATCATTTATCCCCCTTGAAACAAAAATTTTAAAGGTAAAATTTAATCAGTATCTTAAGTAGAAAATCAGTAATTGCTGTGAAAAAATACAAGGTAACCCAAAGAATCCAAAAAATCAATTAAAAGGAAAATAAGACAATAGTACTAGACTCTAAATACTGGTATCCATCAAGGAAGTGAGCTTCAATTCTTACAGAAAGGGAGGTAGGGGGGATTAGCAAATGTTTGAGAGAGGTAAAGAATCAAACAGAGACTTTCTCCATGATAATCCAAAAGAACTTAAAGAATAAAAGCAGAAAAAACTTTCTCTCAATTGATTTTCTGTTGTTTAAAGTTGTGTCTAGTAATGAATAATTCCACATGCTGGAGGGAAAATGGTACTGGGGAGACCAACTGAAATGTAAATTTCACATTTGCTGAGCCTACACATGATTCTCACACCTTGCGGTATGCAGAGGAATCAAGATGGGGATCTCATACCTCCTAAGAATGCAGAAATAAAACTACTGCTACAGGCACTTTTTCAAAAAGGATCATCTCACTTCTGAGCTGAATCTAATACAACGGGGGGGCTCAATACATCGATCGCAATCTACTGGTCGATCGCGAAGGAAGTGTGGGTAGATAGCATGACATTAAAAAGACATTTGTCTTTTAATTGGCATACAGGGTAGCCAATCTGACGTCTGAACTTTTGACACCCTACGCATGTGCGTTAAACCACGCTAACTTGTTCAGTTACATTGCTGCGTAGTTAGCCTTCAATTTATTTAAACTAAATACAACAAAGGGTATAAAAATGAGTGCCGTAGCTGGTCCGAGTAAGAAGCCTAAAACCTACCACTTTCATACAGAATGGGAGGGGATTTTTTTCACTATGACATATTCTAAGTGCGTTTGCCTCATCTGTCTGTGTGCCATTGCTATTCCAAAGAAGGGAAATGTGGAGCGGCTTTTTCGGACTGTTCATAAAACTATGACATTGACTTTCCTCCGAAAAGAGTGCTGAGAAGGAGAAAGATGAAAGAAGAATACACAATATTAAATAGTAATAATAGTAACTTAAATAATAATATCGAAGAAATAAATTTATGTTTTGCATTTTTATTGTAGGTAGATCATTTTGACTTGGCCATCTTATAAGTAGCTCGCAAGCTGAAAAAGTGTGGGCACCCCTGTAATACAACATCAATTCAGAAATAACATTTGAGGCTTCCACAGGAAAAACCTGCTGCACTGGCTAGGTAGTAGTGCCTTATTTATTCTAAGAGGGTATTGAATGCAATGGGAAAAGGGTAGAGGTCTTCTGCAAAAGGCTCTCCCTGTTGGCAGAACAGGAAATGCTAGCAAATATCTGGAAGGAAGATTGGTAGTGCTGGAGAAAAAGAGGAAAAGAGGAGAAAGAAGGTATTAAAATGGGAGAAAGTAGGAAAAAGCAACAATAAAGTTGGGTACAAAGAAAACATCAGCAATCAATAATTATAAACAGCATGAATTTGCTTATTTTAAAGAAGTATGAGTCTTATTCTAGTTCAGATTAATGGTATTTACAAGAAAAAATTTTTAAAATACATGCCAGGTTAAATGGTGGCTCAGTGGACAGATTCCCAATCAGGGCACACATGAGAAGCAATCATCTGCTTCTTTCCCCTTCCCTCTCCCCCTTCACCCTCTCTTCCCCTCCCACAGCCAGTAACTTGACTGGTTCTAGCACTGGCCCAGGCACTGAAGATGGCTTGGTTGGTTCAAGCATCAGCCTCAGGCACTGAGGATAATTTGGTTGATTAGAGCATTGGCCCCAAACGGGGTTTTACCTGGTAGATCCCAGTCAGGGCACGTGTGGGAGTCTGTCTCACTATCTCCCTTCTTTTCACTTAAAAAAAGTAAATAAAAGTTAAAAAATAAAAATATAAAGTAATCCTAATCAAAACCCCAACAGATTATTTTGAAAACACAAATTTTTCCTAAAATGAAATTTAAAGCCAAAACCATCTTGAAAAAAAATCTGTAAGACTAAAAAAACATTAAAGAAAATAAAAAAATAAGTAAAAAATACAAAAAAAAATTTTAAAGAAAATCAATCATGAAAAAGAAAAGACAATGTTGGAAGATTCACATTACCTGATATCATAACATAATGAAGAGCTTATAGTCATCAAAACAAGGTGGTGGTATGGTGTAAGGATAGACCTATCAATGAACAGAATCCAAAAATAAATACTAGGCCAAAGAAATGGTAACAAAGACACCAAGGTAGTTCAATTAAATTGATGCTAAAGCAATTAGATAAAGGGAGGGGAGGTGTTATATATCACACAATAACTAATCTGAGATAGATTCATAGACCTAAATGAAAAAGCTAAAACTATGTAGCTTCTGGAAGAAAATATAAGTGACCATCTTCACAACCTGATTAATCAAAGATTTGTTGGATTGGTCATACAATTTAAACCAAAAGAGAAAATAACTGATGAGTTGACTGTCATCAAAAATTTTTTGACTTTTTTTTAATTATTAATTTCTTATCAGTTTTAGAGAGAGAGAGACAGACAGGAATATAAATCTGTTCCCATATATGCCCTGAGTAAGGGTCGAACCGGCAACTTCTGCACTTCAGGACGATGCTCTCACCAAAAGAGCTATTCAGTCAGGACTTAGTTGTCATTAAAATTAAAAATGCCAGTTTTTCAAAAGACATTGTTAAGAAATAAAATTCAAGTCACAAACTGGGAGAAAATATTCACAATATATCTATTTTTTCTAGAAAAGGGGGACTTGCTTCTAGAATATGTAAAGATTTACAAAAATCAGACAACTCATTTAAGATGGGCAAAAGATATGAACGTACATTCTGTTAGAAAAGATATGTATGAACAGCAAGTATATCAAAAGTATAAACATCATTAGTCATCAGAGAAACTTAAAACCATAATGAAATACCATTACCACCCACAAGAATGACTAAATGTTGGCAAGGATGTAGAGCAATTGCAATTCTCATACACTGCTGGGAGTGTAAAAAATGTTCAACTACTTTGTAAAACTGGCAGTTTTTTATAAAGTTAAAGATACAGCTACTCTATGATCCAGTAATTCTACTCTCAGGTAGTTATCCAAAAGAAATGAAAACATATGTCAAAAAAAAAAAGTTGTACGTGAATGTTGACAACAGCACTTTTATTCAGTACAGCCAAAACAGGAAAAATACAAATGTCAATCAATAGATGGATAACCAATTGTGGTATATTTGTACAATGGAATACTATCCAGCAATGAAGATTTATTATTGAGATTTTGTAACAAAAGGGATGAATTTCAAAGACTGTGTGAGTGTAAGAAGCTATACACAAGGTATACACTATATAATTCTACTATATTTATATAAAGCTCTAAAACAGGTATAACTTATTTATGCTGACAGAAATCAGATCAGGCCTGACCAAGCTGTGGCGCAGTGGATAGAGTGTTGGACTGGGATGCAGAATACCCAGGTTCGAGACCCCGAGGTTTCCAGCTTGAGCGCGGGCCCATCTGGCTTGAGCAAAAGCTCACCAGCTTGGACCCAAGGTCACTGGCTCCAGCAAGGGGTTGCTCGGTCTGCTGGGGGCCTGCGGTCAAGGCACATGTGAGAAAGCAATCAATGAACAACTATGGTGTCGCAATGGCAATGAAAAACTAATGATTGATGCTTCTCACCTCTCTCTGTTCCTGTCTGTCTGTCCCTATCTATCCCTCTCTCTGACTCTCTCTCTGTCCCCGTAAAAAAAAAAAAGAAAAAAGAAATCAGATCAGGTGGTTGCCTACGAAGGGGAATGGGAGGGAGACTAGGGAACTGACTGGTTGCAGAAGGGCACCAGGGAACTTCCTGGGATAATGAAAATGTTCTATTTCTAGTTGGAGTAGTGTATGCATTTTCCAATACTCAAGCAACTATACATTTTAAATAAGCGCATTTCATTCTATGTAAAGTTTAATTAAAATTTTTTTAAATGGGGAAAAGGAGTCCACAACAGTTTTTACACCTTTGTTCTCATATTAAAAAGCTTTCATACCATAGAATGTTACTAGCACTAACATAGTAAGTTTTAGGAAAAACTAATTAAACAAGTAATCAACAACTTTGAATTTAAACTTCAAACATCTTTCAGAGGGAAATAAAAAACTCTGGTCCTAATAAATAACAGTTATAATGTTATTACTGGTAATAACAACAACGTGTAAGTTTTCCAGACACAGTTCAAAGTGCCAAGAACTTCTAGGGGTTCTGTAAATTCAACTCTCTTAAATAACTAGGTTAAAAAGAGCTGTAAGTAGAAAAGAAGTAAAGAACAAAAGGCAAGCACATCCAGCCCTTACTGGTTAGCTCAGTAAGTTAGAGTATCGTCCCAAAACACCAAGGCTGTGGGTTCAATTCCTGATCAGGGCACGTACAGGAAGTGACCAATGAATACACAACTAAATGGAACAAATGAATGCTTCACTCTCTGTCTCTCTCCCTTCCTCAGTCTTTCTAAAATCAATCAATAAAAACAAGGACATCCTCAAGCCATTCACTCAGTCACTTAATAATTTGTGATTTAAGCCTGACCAAGCAGTGGTGCAGTGGATGGAGCGTTGAACTGGGATGGGGAAGACCCAGGTTCGGGACTCCAAGGTTGCCAGCTTGAGCGCGGGCTCATCTGGCTTGAGCAAAAAGCTCACCAGCTTGGACCCAAGTTCACTGGCTGGAGCAAGGGGTTACTCGGTCTGCTGAAGGACCACGGTCAAGGCACATATGAGGGAGCAATCAATGAACAACTAAGGTGTCGTAACAAAGAACTGATGATTGATGCTTCTCATCTCCTCTCTGTTCCTGTCTGTCTGTCCCTATCTATCCCTCTCTCTGTCCCTCTAAAATAATAATAATATAATAATTTGTGATTTAAGTCCTAGTTGAAATTCTCTAAATTCTTACCTCTCATGAGACGGAGGTATATATAGCCAATTCCCTTCCCAACGTGGGGACATCTGTTCTACCCAAACTGCTCAAGGTCTCTCCTGTTCTACCAACTCAAACCCAACTCAAAGTGTAGATAGAAACCATGGTTCCTAACTAGTAAACATTCTCTTGGAACACATATGAGCAACTTCACAACATTCTAATTTGGGGCTGGGCAGACTGTAGTCCGTAACTTTCTCAGCCTTCAAAAACCAATTTGGACTTCAACTTTTGCTGGCATGCTTACTACCTGGTCATCCATTCATGACCCCTTCTCATCAATGACCCTTTTGTATACATACTATCATCTCCTAATACCACTGTGACTTCCACAACCTCCTAACCTTCTTGAAGCATAGCTGGCCCTGTAGAGCCCACGGGACCCATTTTCTGACTCTCATTTGGCACTGGCCTGGATCCCTATGACCACTTCAGATGATTACTTGAGTGTCCTTATCAAAACTCCTATTTCCATGTAGGCATATGCCATCAAACTATGCCACCTTCTATCTTCCCCAGTATCTTAGCTACCTCACTGAGGATTCTGGAACCAGTCTATAAGGTTTCTACACATCCTTTTTCTCCTGTGACTTACTATGGCAAACCCCCAGTGTCCTTGAAACTAACCCACTCCCAACCTGTCCTTCAGTGGTCCTTTTATTCTTCCTTAACTCTTAACAACTTTCATCTAAACCAAATCAATCCATTTCTATGAACAGGAGCAATATATAAATTGCTCTACCTCCAATATCTTGAATTGTAGTATCTCAACAGCTAATAACTCTTTAGCTCTTTCCTTTATTGTTAAATAGTTGTTCTCTAGGCTCGTATCCCTAATGTCCATAATCCTCTTTTTTCTCCCCTTCTGTTATACCAATCATTCCTCATTTTCTTCTTACCAGCCTCAATCCCAATGACTTTAATTATTTACTTATCAGTACCTTCAACTTTTTCCCACCAGCCTATGTCAGATATGCATACCCCACCATGAAAAACAGCCTACATTGACTGACTTGACTCTCCTATTCCCCGTCTTCTCTGGTGTTATCCCTGAATGTTGCATAATCCTAGATGAAGTCATACGCACAAATGAGTCACGACACAACCATAACTTCAATCTTCAACAAATAAATTAATATTCATAAGATGCTTACAGTTTGGAGCCCTGTGACTCACCAAAATAAATTAAAACTTTGAAATTCATTGTCCTAGATTGAGGTATTAAAATTGTAATGCAATTGTCAAAAACAGAATTGCTATTTTCTCACTACAGATTTTGAAAACATTTGTTTTGAAATAGACACTATTAACTAAGGTTATTACTTCCTAGTTGGAAAGGGTTTGAATTGTTTTCAAAGAAACCATTAAAATGAGATTCAAAGTTTTGCCTATCAAATTAGCATATACAGTCTGTTCTGACATAAAACAAGTTCCTATACAACAACTAACTTCTAAGTGATTAGTAAGTAAAATAACAATGCCATTATAGCATAGAAATGGTATCAGTTCCCATTTGAACTTTCCCAGGCCATGGGAAATGGAAAAGCAGGTAAAGAATTATAACTTTCAGCTACTCCCAAGCAGGAAAATGAAAAAATTAGCACCTGAGCCTGAGCTTGCTCTTCAGAGCAGCACTGCCAGCCTCTGCACCAGTCCTGGACCTCAGCAAGCTGTCCTTCCCCCTGTGCCACCTCTATGGCAGCCCCACTGGCTCAGAAAACCTTCACCTGCACTACCTCACGACTGTGCAAGCCAGCAATTGCCATCCTTTATGTTTTAATGTCTAACTCTCCTGTGAGGCAGCCTCGACCATTGTAAGTGGTTTAACTCAGCTGTCCAAGTTATCTCATAAGGTACCAATTATGTTTCTGTTAGTACTTGGTTTGAAAATTGCAGAGGTCTTGAGTAGTTTGCCCTTAACCTTATTTTTCCCATAAGGGCTATTACTTTTAATGAATAAGCAATCTTAAAGGTTTTTTTTTAAAAAAATAATGTATTTGATGTTGTAACAGAAGAACTTATCTTCTTTAAATGTAATACTAAATATTAAGCAGGGTATATAGCAAGCAAGCAATTTGTGAATATGTATGAAAGTTATTTGTACTCTGATCCCATAATTCCACTTCTAAACATCCATCCTAAGGAAACCAAATATACAAATTTTTATATAAAAATATATTAATCAGCCTGACCAGGTGGTAGCACATCTGCCTGACCAGGTGGATAGAGCATCGACCTGGGATGCTGAGGACCCAGGTTCAAAACCCAAGGTCACCAGTTTGAGCACAAGGTTCATTTGGTTTGAGTGTAGGGGTCACCAGCTTGAGTGTGGGATCATAGATATGACTCCATGGTAGCTGGCTTGAGCCCAAAGGTCACTGGCTTGAAGCCCAAGCTTGTCTGGAACAAGGGGTCACTGGCTCAGCTGGAGCCCCCAGTCAAGGAACATATTAGAAAGCAATCAATGAACAACTAAAGTGCCGCAACTATGAGTTGATGCCTCTCTTTGCTCTCCCTTACTGTTTGTGTCTGCCTCTTTCTCTCGCAAAAAAGAAAAAAGATATTAATCAAAGTAATATTTAAAGTTGAATAAAAGGACACAAATGACTGGTAATAGAGCACTGATTACTAAGCAGAGAACAATAGTGTTCATAGGTTCTCTTTGTTTGGAGGTGATACCCAAAGCCACTATACCCATTGGATCAACTCTCTCCCTGTTCATCTATGTAAATATATTGAGCTTCCCCTTTGAAGACAGGTTTAAGAAACAAAAAACATCAAAAAAGACTATGAAGCCATGAACAGGACTGTTACAAATAAATTTTAATAAACTAGGTTTTGCTTAGAATGCAACATTAAATAAAAGCAGGCAAGATACAAACTATACACAGCAAATCTTTAACAATATCTGGCATTATTATAGCTCTTGCATATGATAGGTAATAATAAATGTCCAGTGGATTAAAGTTAAAAGTTTATGCATATGGGCCCTGGCCGGTTCACTCAGTGGTAGAGCATTAGCCAGGCATGTGGAAGTCCCATGTTTGATTCCCGGTCCGGGCACACAGGAGACGCAACCATCTGCTTCTCCACCCCTCCATCTCTCCCTTCTTTCTCTCTCTTCCCCTCCCACTGCCATGGCTGGATTGGTTCAAACAAAGCTGGCCCCAGGTGCTGAGGGTGGCCCCATGGCCTCACCTCAGGCACTAAAATAGGTCAGTTGCTACGCAACAGAGTATCACCCCACAGAGGGTTTGCCAGGTGGATTCCAGTCGAGGTGCATGTGGAAGTCTATCTCTTTGCCTCCCAGCCTCTCATTTAAGGAAATAAATAAAGAAATAAAGAAAAATAAAAAACTATATGTATATGCCCCATGTGTGTGCCCCATTTCTCAAAAAAGAAAGGAAACACCAAAAAAAATATTAACAATGGTCGATTATAAATGGTCAATTGTGGGTTATTTTTTATTGCATGCTTTTATTTTTTTTCTTCTCTTAAATTTTCTATGAAAGCTAAGTTAACTGAAAAAAGAACTAGTTTTCAAAATGTTTAAAGAAATACACATACAGCTGCAGCAATTCACTAAACAAAAATTCAATGATTGCCTAAAATAACACTGGGGAACAATTATTTTTTCATTTTCTGTTGCATGAGGTTTTAGAACTTTTTCTATGTATTTCTGCATTGCTGATTCCAAATTTGAAATCCGTTATTTGGTACATGTTCTAGTTTTTATGCAATTTTAATTTCTTTCTGTTACAGTTAATGGCATGCATTGGTTTTTAAATTGGAGTTAAAGGGCAACGACTCTTGGATTGAACATAACCACAAGGCAATTAATGTTTCACAAATATCACTTTTCCATAATTGTAGTTGTTTTTAAATGTAAAAAATTATTATCTGATAAAAACACCCTCTTATTTTGATTTAAGATTGAATCATGGCTACTTCGAGTACGTGTACACGTAAGAATAGTCCTGACACCTTCTGTGAGATATGTGGCTGTTACACACTTCAACGTCAAAGGCACAATATTTTATCATTTGTGACATGTGCATATATTGCCTATTTTTAAGTTCCCCTTGGCGATCAAGACAAGAATTGGGCTCCTCATATTGTGTGTCATAATTGTGAGGAAATGATTCATGACTGGACAAAAGGAAAATGCAAAGGAATGCCTTTTGGTATTCCCATGGTTTGGAGTGAACCTAAGGACCAGAGCAGTGACTGTTATTTCTGTCTGGTCCATACGAAGGGCATCGGCAAGAAAAAACGACATATGATCGCATATCCTAATATTCCTTCACCAAAACGACCTATCCCACACTCTGAGACACTCCCGGTTCTAGTTTTCAATAGTTTTATATTCTTCTAAGGACGAAGAAAGTGAACATTGTGATCAAGTATATTTTGATAAGATGCATGAGGAAATGGTTGTAGAATCTGAAGGGTCTTCTTCTGATGCCAAGCAGTCAGTAACCCCTCAGCAGTTTAGCCAACCCAAATTGAATGACTTAGTAAGAGATTTGGGCCTACCAAAGAAAGCAGCTGAGTTATTAGCCTCCAGGCTTCAAGAAAAGAATGTACTTCACCGGTCAGCTAAAGTATCCCATTTCTGGAAGCGTGAACAAATTTTTGTGGACTTTTTTTTCCAAAGACAAACAATGTTTACTGTCATGATATCAGTAGTTTTCTCAGCCAGCTAGGTGTTACCAATTATAGTCCAACAGAATGGTGGCTATTTTTTGACAGCTCTAAATGGAGTCTGAAATGTGTTCTCCTACACAATGGTTCCAATTGGTTATTCAACTCATCTGCGAGAAGATTATAATGACATAAAAGTTGTCTTCGACTTTCTGAAGTATGAGGAACATAACTGAATCATTAGTGTGGATCTTAAAACGGTAAATTTCCTGCTAGGACAACAGAGAGTTTTCATGAAGTATCCTTGCTTTCTGTGTTTGTGGGACAGCCGAGCTCGGGAGAAACACTGGACACAGAAAGAGTCACTGAAACATGAAGATCTGGAAGTAGGAATGCAAAATATTGTGAATGAACCTGTAGTTAATCGAGACAGGATCATTTTCCCCCAACTTCACATCAAACTTGGCTTAATGAAGCAGTTTGCTCAGGCTCTGAATAGAGAAAGTGAATGCTTGCAACATATTATTTCTGCTTTTCCGACCTTGTCTTTCAAGAAGATAAAAGCAGGTATATTCGAAACTTCATACGTGACGAAGAATTTGCCAAGACAATGAATAAGGAGGAGAAAGCAGCATGGCAGTCTTTTGTGGTAGTTATAAAGAACTTCTTTGGCAACAGAAAAGCAGAAAACTATGACCTTCTGGTTCAAAGGATGCTGTTGGCTTTCCGTGACATTGGATATAACAATGAGCATTAAGATTCACTTCCTGAACAGTCACTTTGATAAGTTTCCCGAAAGTCTTGGAGCTGTTAGTGATGAGCAGACTACTGCTGGAGCATCAAACGAGATTGTCCTCAACAAGTACACAAACGCAAGAGCTACAAACGCAAATTTTTGCCTGAATAGAATTTAAATAAGTTTTGTGCAAATTTTATGATTAAAATAAGTGTTTTAATATGTTCTATTTCAAAATTATAGACAAATTCTGATGCAATCATATCTTTTAGTGCATCAGTGTATTTACTGCATTATATAAATTATTGTATTTTCACAAAGATGATGCCCAAGAAGACATTCTACTTCATTATGCTAAACTAAATGTTGAAAATTTTACAATAAGATGAAAACCTAAAATCTTGAATTGCAAAAAGCTGTAGCTTATAGAGAAAAATTAATGTCAGATTTGAGATCAGCACACTTGAATTAGGTAAGAACAAGTATTTTTGTGGATGCAACAAAAATTTTGTTCCCCAGTGTAATACATGAAAGCCAGTGGGAACTAGAGAGAAAGCCCTCAAACAACAAAACTCAATTTTAAAAAAGTCACATTGGTAAAAGTAACAGCTTTGATATATCAAGTTTAACACTACTAATGATAAATGACTAAAGACTAAAACACATTCTTCCAACTTTACCCAAATATACTGAAAGGTAAAATTTGGCAAAGCTCTAGGAAATGAAAAGAGATGATCAAAGCTCGGGAAGAATTTCCCCAATCAACAGTGACAACAGGACTGAAACGAGAAGAAAATCTCAGACTACCCGTGCTCACTACCTGAATGAGAATAACATGGGAAAGAAGGCCTAAATAAGTGGAAAGACTTATTTCCAATCCATCTTTGTGGATTGGAAGACTTATTATTGTTGAGGTGATAGATAATACTACCCAAAGGGATCTATCTATCAGTACGATCGCTATCAAAATTCTAACTATCTTTAATTTTTTGTTGTTTGTTTGCAGGAATGAAAAAGCAGATTCTCAAAATAACATGGAATTGCAAGTGGCCCAAGAACCAAACAATCTTAAAAAGGAAGAACACAGTTGAGGGATTCACACTTCCCCATTTCAAAACTCACCACAGAGCCACAGAAACCAAAACAATGTGGTACTGACATACTACAGACATGCTGACCAAGTCCAGAAATAAACCTATATATTTCTAGACAATTGATTTTGGCAAGGGTGCCAAGACCATTTAGAAAAAAACATAGGGCTTCATGACCTTGAATTTGGCAATAGTTTCTTAGATGTGGTATGAAAAGCACAAGCAAGAGAAGTAGTTAAATTGGACTTCATAAAAATTAAAGGCAGCCCTGGCCGGATAGCTCGGTTGGTTAGAGCATTTTTCCAAAGCACAGAGGTTGCCAGTTCGATCCCCGGTCAGGGCATATACAGGAACAGATCGATGTTCCTCTCTCTCTCTCTCATTCTCTCCCTTCCTCTCTCTAAAGTCAATAAAACAAATATTAAAATGTAAATAAATATTTTTTAAAAAAATTAAAGGCAGCCCTGGCCAGTGGCTCAGCTGATATAGCATTGGCCCAGCATATGGACATCCTGGGTTCAATTCCCCATCAGGGCACACAGGAGAAGCTATCATTTGCTTCTCTTTCCCTCCCTCTCCCCTTCTCTCCCTCTTCTCCTCCTGCAGCCAGTGGCTTGACTGGTTTGAGTGTGGCCCTGGGTGCTGAGGATAGCTCTGTTGGAGCACATCAGCCTCAGGCACTAAAAATAGCTCCATACTGGAGCATGGCCCATGATGTGTGGCCGGCTAGATCCCAGTGGGGGTGCAAGTGGGAGTCTTTCTATCTCCCCTCCTCTCACCCTCCTACAAAAAAACTAAGACTACTGTGTATCAAAAGATATTAAGAAGGTGAGGACTGCCTACAGAACTTTGTAAACACTCTTACAACTCAACAACAAAAAGGCAACTCAATTAAAAAGTGGAAAAGGGATTTGAATAGACATTCCTCCAAAGAAGATACATAAATGGCCAAAAGCTGTTCAACATCATTAGTCATTAGGAAAATGCAAATCAAAACCATGATGAGATATCCCTTCATGTATATTAGGATAGTGCCAATTTTAAAAAATACCAAAAAATAGCAAGTGTAAGCCAGGATATGGAGAAATTAGAATTTTTGTACACTGCTGGTAGGAATGCAAAATGATTCAACCACTGTGTAAAACAGTTGGTGGTTCCTCAAAAGTTAAACAAGGAATTAGATGATAATTCTACTCCTAGGTATATATTCAAACTTGAAAACAGGTACTCAATCAAATACATTTATACACATGCTCGTGGCAGCATTACAATAATAGTACGTATACTGTTCACAAAAATTAGGGGATATTTTACAGCTTCATCAGCACTTTGAATATGCACTAATGTCCACTGACCAATGAATAAATACACAAGTTGTGGTATATTCATAAAGCATTACTCAGCCATAGGAAGGAATGAAGTGGCCCTGGCCAGTTCCTCAGTGGATAGAGCATCAGCCCAGCATATGGACGTCCCAGGTTTGATTCTCAGTCACAACACACAAGAGTACTCTCCCCTTCTCTCCCTTTTCCCCTTCCACAACCAGTGGCTCAATTGGTTTGAGCATGGCCTTGGGTGCTGAGGATAGCTCAGCTGGTCTGAGCACAGGTGATAAAAATAGTTCCATATTCAAGTACCAGTCCCAGACAGGGGTTGCCAGGTGGATCTCATTCAGGCACATACTGGAGTCTACCTCATTATCTCTCCCTTCCTCTCACCTTAAAAAAAGGGAGGGGGAAACACACCGCTCACAAAAATTAGGGGATCAGGGACCGTGCAGATACTCCAGTACTTTGAGCCTTGTGTATAGTGCATTTTCACCAATGAAATAAAAGTTGGGTTTGCATCTCATCTGCATAGTCAAACAACTTTCTTTGACTTGTTTGCTTTTCTGATGTTCTTGTTTAAAAAAAAAATCAAATGCTTCTTTTTTTATCACTTCATATTCATTTTGAAATATCCCCTAATTTTTGTGAGCAGTATAAAAAGGAGTGAAGTACTAATACATGCTACAATGTGGATGAACCTCTAAAACATTATACTAAATGCAAGAAGCCGGACACAAAAGATCTCACATTGTATGATTCCATTAATATAAAATATCCAGAATAGACAAATTCACAGAAATGGAATGCAAATTGGCCACTGGCAGGAGCTGAGAAAAAGGAGAGATAAGAAACTGCCTAATGGGTAAGGAGTTTTACTCTGGAGCAATGGAAATCTTTTGAAACTATACAGACGTGGTGGATGCAATTACATGTATACACATTCAGTGTTACTGAATTGTTCACTTTATAATGGTTAATTTTAAGTTATGTGCATTTTACTTCAACAAATTATTATTTTTAGAAAAGAAAAGAAAAAGAGCTGGTCCATGACCCATAAACGGGGAAGGAGTGTAATAAAACCAGCTTCCAGTGACTTGAAAGGATTATGAGGAAACTATCACAAGAGAAAATCAGGGGTCAATAAAGCTGCAGAGATAAACTAGCACTATGAAAAGAGTCAGGAGAGACCTCAAAAACAGAACCAGAGCTCTGCAAGACAAAGTTGAAAGGCCAGCAGAAAAGAGGACAGAGCAGGTGGAGTAGAGTAGATAGAGGGTAGAAAGGGTTCTGCTGGAAGGCAGACAGGAACAGCAGTGGACAGCCTTGGACTGAAGAGGTAGCATTTTTATTAGAAAGCACAGAACTTTTCTCTTCTAACCC
Organism: Rhynchonycteris naso; assembly: GCA_037038555.1. Taxonomy (NCBI): domain Eukaryota; kingdom Metazoa; phylum Chordata; class Mammalia; order Chiroptera; family Emballonuridae; genus Rhynchonycteris; species Rhynchonycteris naso. Next base: position 41,603,780 of record CM073004.1, on the reverse strand, counting down.
AGCTATTCAGTTACCATTATCAGACTCACAATTCCAGCAAAGTAGGAATTTACTCTCTTGCTAGAAAATATGACATTTGGCTCATAATTTTAAACACCCAAAATCCAAGCTTAAATACCTAAGTTATCCATGTACAACTCTCAACACCTATTAAGAAAAAATATATTTTCCTTAGACAATCTTAAATGTAAACTCTCAACACTCATTAAGAAAAGTTCTCCTTTTCCCTAAGCAATCTTAAATTCAAACTTAATTCAGGTCTATATTCTTCACAACCTGGCCTGTCTAGCTCAAGTTCAAATAATTTAATAATTCAAAAAAAAATTCCAAATGATTTAAAAGATAACTACTGGTTTCCTGGCCTTGGACAGTTGGCTGAGTGGTAGAGCGTCGAGCCGGAGTGTGGATGTCCTGGGTTCAATTCCTGGTTAGGGCACAAAGGAGAGGCGACCATCTGCTTTTCCAAACCTCCCCCTTCCTTCTCTCTCTCTCTCTCTCTCTCTCTTCTCCTCCAGTAGCCATGGCTCAATTGATTTGAGCACATAAGCCTCTCAGCTCCAGGTGCTGAGGACAGCGCCATAGAGCCTCAGCCTCAGACACTAAAAATAGATCAGTTGTTAGCATGGCCCCAGATGGGCAGAGCTTAGCCCCAGATGGGGGTTGGCAGGTGGATCCCAGTTGGGGTGCATGCGAGAGTCTGTCTCTCTATCTCCTCTCCTCTCACTTGGAAAAGTAAGGAAAAAAAAAACTACTGGTTTCCCAAAGATACAATGGATGATTATAGTGTCAAGGAGCAAACCATCTTCCTTTATTAAGAGTAAGAGTGGCTTTGCCTGACCAGGCAGTGGTGCAGTGGGTAGAGCATCGAACTAGGATGCGGAGAACCCAGGTTCAAGACCCCGAGGTTGACAGCTTGAGCACGGGCTCATCTGGTTTGAGCAAAGCTCACCAGTTTGGACCCAAGGTCGCTGGTTCGAGCAAGGAGTTACTCAGTCTGCTGGAGGCCCGTGGTCAAGGCACATATGAGAAGCAATCAATAAACAACTAAGGTGTCACAGCAAAAAACTAATGATTGATGCTTCTCATCTCTCTCCATCCCTGTCTATACCTCTCTCTAATTCTGTCTCCATAAAAATAAAAATAAAAAAAAGTGGCCTTCACAGCATTTAAGGAAATGCACTCTAGGGAGTTGTTTGCATGTCTGCTTGGGGTCTTAGAAATGGTAAATGTATGAATGGCTGGTTGCTGATAAACATTGACTATATCAAGGATGGATTTTGATGAAATGCTATTATTTTCAATAAAAAGTCATAAATCAGTTAAGACAAGAAAATAAAAGTGATATGGAAAGAGAACTAAAGCAGAGTTTTTGTTAATAAGTAAGTAGCTCAGTGACCTGTGCAAATCAATTATTTAACCACCTTCTCCAAGCATCAATTTTCTCAGCTATAAAACAAGGGAGGTAAACCAGATGATGTTAATGTCCCCCTTAAGTCACAAAATCCTATTATTCTATGACATCATCCATGATTTCCAAATGTCAGCCAAAACTCTATTATTCTATGATATCTAGTTCTAAATGCTAGTCAAACTTGATTAAAAATTTTATTTAGTAAAGATAATCTTCTAGTTTCGAAGGAACAGTGTGGTATATGAACGAGACGGGGAAAAGCCAAAATCAATTATTACATATGAAATCTCTACATGTGTTAAAAACTACATTTTAGTCAACACAGAAAGATAATAAATATGGAGCTCTTATTTCAAATTTTCTTAGTTTATGGAAACAAGCTGAAATAGATATAATAAAATTTTGACCATCAGAATACAATAAATCTATAGTCAAATTATACCAAAAAAATTAGCTAAGACTTACTATTTAACTATCTGAGGGCATTATTTCATAATTTTTTTAAAAAAAGCACATACATCTTCAACCACTATAGTTGTTTTAAACAATAATCTTGTAAACTAAGTAAGATTTTCATGTAATTCTCTGTCCATTCAGCATTTGCCTCCTAGCCTTCTTGTGTAACCTAATATCCTGACAGAGCTGGGTTAATATAGATACATGTGCACACAAGACAGTATAAAAAGAATTAACATGAGTTTCTAAGAGAAAGAAGATATGCATGATTGGCAACAGAAGACAAGGTAAATATGCCACCACCCTCCACCACCCTTTCTCCAGGATGCCTCCACATCTCCTACCTAAAACTGGCCTCTTCGAAGGAAAGGTAAGAGGACCTACCCCCTTTCAGTCCCTGAGAGGCATCTAGGAACTCAGCTTCAAGGAAGGGAATCTCCTGATGCTCCCAAGGCAAAGTCAGGCATCTGAAGTCACTGAGCACCTTTCCCCACTTTGCCACTTCAGGAAGAAAACAGGATATAAAGTAAAAATCCATAGTTTAGTTAATAACAATCCACTCGAGTGGCTCTTAGCTGCCACAGCATGAACAAAACCAAGCTACAGAGTGCAAAGATTCACTTACTAAGCATCTCCCCACCCCTATACTTCAGAGATTACATTTCAGATTGTAACTCTCACTGTAATTCCTGATCCCTGAAAATGGTAGCCCAAAGCGACCACAATGCTGTGATTAGGTTTGCCTCTCTAATTCCTGTGATGGTATCACCTTTGGGAGAAATTATATGAAATCAGAAGGACAGTATGTGTAAGGTCAGTGGATAATGAGGACGGTCACATGAGGAACTCAGACCCTGGACCTTTGGCTAGGGCCACCCACAACTAAGCACGCCAAAAAGAAACTTCCCAGAGGTCCTTGGGAAAAGAGCGACCGTCCGTCAGCCAGTGAGATTTCACCACGACATATTAGCTCACCCACCCTAGAGTACCCCTTTAAATACCTCTCATGCAGTTTAATTGGTGTGACTCCTCTGGCCTCTGTGCCTCGGGACCAGAGGACCTCGTCGGGCAGGATGTGCAGTACTTAATAAAGCCTTTGCTATTCCACACTTTGTGGCTCCAGCCCCCCTGCCTTCCTTCTTTCTCGGCGGGGAAAAATATCTTAGAGTATGGTCACTTTTGATTTCAAATGGATGGCTCAGATGATGATGCACTGTCACCTTCCCCATCTGAAAGTACTATGGCAGATGATAAGAAATTACAGAAAGAGCTGGACACTAAAATACAGGATCAGCAAACAAGATTCACATCCAATTAATATATGTCATACTTAAAAATATATTTTTATCTATTCAGTTTAGAGAGGGGAGGAAGAGAGAAGAAGAAGGGAGGAACAGGAAGCATCAACTCCCATATTTGCCTTGACAGGGCAAGCCTGGGTTTTCAAACCGACAACCTGTATTTGTCATTTTTTTAAAGTCTATAAAGAACTCCCCCAAAGATGTGATTTGTACTACAACTACAGAAATGTTAAAGGTGAGTCCCAAATTCTATCCAAGGATAACAAAGAACAAAAACATAACATGATCTCTACCACTATAACATAAAATATCAACATGTCCTGCCATAGTGTCAGAATGCCCCAGTATCTGGTAAAAAGATATTCTGGAAAATAATTTGTCATTGGTTCCTGCCCTACCTAAAGAAAAAGAACTGACCAGCTAATACAAGCACTGTAGGTACAGCCCTGTAACAGAGTTGGAGTCATTTTCTCAGAGTTTGGCATAATCACTATTCAACTTCTTTCATAGGCAACTCCCACCAGGAGCATGCTCTACAGGCAGCTGTGGAGGCCATTAGTAGCTTACAGTTCACTGGTATGTCCACGGTCTCAAAGCACAATGAAAAACTCACAAACATTACTTCACCCTGTCAGCAACAGGAAGCACACTGCAAAGTGCTAACTTGGAATCTAGTTCCAAAGCAATTTGAATTATTTTCTCCGGCAAGTCACATACTTAGTGCTCTGCTAGAAGTCAGTTCCATGAAGGCAAAGATCGTCCTTTGTTTCACTCACCAGAATATGTCCCAAACCCCTAAAATATGACTAGTATATACTCAATAATAAATAATTGTTTGGTGAGGGAGTGATAAATGTTGCTGCTGAAGGCAATTAACCATGTGATAGCCAAATGACCTCTCTTTCTAATAACATTCTATAATTTTGGTTTTCATCCAAAAACATGCAAATCCCCCACCAACAATTAAAATAAAGTGTATTGGGGATTATGAAGCATTTTTATATACAATATAGCAACCGTGGTAACAGACATCCTATTGTTGGTTAAAAAGCATCTTATATATGAAGAAACCAACAATCAGAAACCTTAATCACTTCTCTACCTACATATAGAAGATGGAATTAAAACTCAATATGCAGTTTCCATATCCAATACCGTCCCATACCATCTTAGCTATATACTATACATATACCTATATTTGTATACCTGTGCATGCACACATACACAGACCTTAAAACTTTTTTCTTTAAATTAGATGAAATTCTCTCTTTTAACAAATAATATAAGGAGTTTAACTTTAAAAAGGATGCAAACAATCAAAAGCATAATCCCTGGCCATTTCCACTTCTGGACAACAACAGGAACAGATTAACTCTATCATCTGAAATAACCAAAAACAGACTAAATATATGAAAGTTAAGAAGGACAAAGACAGCTAGAGTATGTGGGGAAAAGAACCAGAGAGGAGAGAGCTGCAGAGAGAACTTCCAAGGTCTGCAGAGGGTTACCCTCCAGTCTTCAGCTAAGTACAGATCAGAGCAAACACAGAGAAAGGATAAAAGTGTCTAGCACCTACATAGGATTTAGAATACCACCTATTCCCACCCGCCAGACTGGAAAGCCTCATGATTCACAGGTCACTAGATAAAGTACATAGAATGGTCCTGACTGACAATAGTAGTAGGGAATAATAGCCTTACACTGAGCACTGCGCTTGTCCTATCAAACAAGTCTTAAAAGCAAGACCTAAAAGGAAGAAACTGTTTACAAGGAACTTAACAGAAGCCAAGAATATTTATACGAATACCAAAACATCCAGCACCCACCAATGAAAATTCACAATACCTCTTATCTAGTCAAAGACTACCAGGCATGATAGATGATAGATGATAGATAATAGATAGACAGATAGACAGATAGATAGAAAGATAAATCAAAACCAACCCAGAACTGGCACAGATATTAGAATTAGCAAAGACACTGAGAAAACTTGCAAAACAACTATGTATTACAACTATAATCCACACGATCGAAAAGTAGAGACATGAACAATATAAGAAAGACCCAACAAACTTATGAGATGAAAAAATACATCAACTAGAATTACGAGCAGGTTAGGCATTTCAGATGAAAAGATTAGAAATTATATTTTCCAGCTTTTAATTACCAGAAAAGGTCAGAATCTCTCCTGAAATGCTTCACATTGTTTAACTGTAGGCCCAGAGTCTCCGGAGAGACTGCTATGTGCCAGGATATGAGGTGGCCTTAATGCAGGAGAGGCAAGATAGAATGTGTAGGGTACTGTGGAACAGATTAGTTTGTAGAGGGTACAGAGAGCTATGGAAGCCAAGATGGGGGGCACCTTACTCAGACAGGGAGCTACAAAGGACAGAGACTTGGGAAAATTAGGCAACTTCAAAGAAAATAAGCTATTAAAAACTAATTTACTTCCATTCATAAGTTCAGTCCAATTCCCCTTTTGACAATAACTTATCAGACAGTGAGAAGTGATCAAGAGAATGACAACTGCCCTGGCCCAATAACTCATTTGGTTGGAGCATCGTCCCCAAAGTGCAGAGGTTGCTGATTCGATCCCCAGTCAGGGCACATAGAGGAACAGATCTATATTCCTCTCTCTCTCTCTAAAATTAATAAATTTAAAAAAAAGGATGATGACCCCCATAAGGTATGAGATAATGAATTTTAAAAAAAGCATGATTCATTCACTTATTAAATCATTGAACTTTTATTTGACCATCTACTACATAGTAGGTACTGTTTTAGGTGAACAATACAAAAAGGTCTCTATTCAAAGAGAAGAAACTTTGTAGGTGGGAGCGGAGAAGAGAGAGTAGAGAAATAACAAAAGTATCAAGGGCTTAATTTAACACAGGGTGATAAGGGTGGTAGAACAGAGCGGCACAACCCTAGAAAGACAAGACTCGCTGAGAAAGTGGCATTTAAAATAACTTGATTTTTTTTGATTGATTGAGAGACAGAAGCATCAACTCAATGTTTCATTTATATTGCTCACAAAAATTAGGGGATACTACAAAATGACTATGAAGTGATAAAAAAGAAGCATTTGGTTTTTTTTATTAAACAAGATCAGAAAAGCAAACAAGTCAAAGAAAGTTGTTCAATTATGCAAATGAGATGCAAACCCAACTTTTATTTCATTGGTGAAAATGCAGTATACAAAAGGCTCAAAGTACTGTAATATCTGCACATTCCCTGATCCCCTAATTTTTGTGAACAGTGTAGTTGTTCCATTTAATTGTGTACTCATTAATTGCTTCTCATATGTGCCCTGACCAGGAATCAAACCCACAATCTCTGGCACACCGGATCAACGCTTTATCCATTGAGCCATCTGGCCAGGGCCAGAAAGTGGCATTTTAAATTGAGACCTAGAAGGCTCCAGCCATATAAAGATCTGGAGAAAGGTATGTGAGGCAGAGCACTCAACTAACTCAGACTCTCGGGCGAGAAAGAGCATGGTGGCACCAGAGAACTAAACACATGGTACAATGGGGGAGCAGTGTTAAAAGAGAAACCAGTGTTAGACAAGCGTGTCCACATAAATATTCATTTATAAATCAGGAAGATCTGAACAGCCTAGATATTTGATATTTACTAATTATTGTTAATTGTTAAGTATGATAATGGTCATAAATTTTTAAAGAGTCGTCATTTTTAGAGATATATAATAAAAAGTTTTACAGGCCTGGCCTGTGGTGGCACAGTGGATAAAGCGTTGACCTGGAACGCTGAGGTCACTGAGGTTGACCAGTCACGGGTTCAAAACCATGCCTGGTCAAGGCACATATAGGAGTTGATGCTTCTTGTTTCCGCCCCCGCTTCTCTCTCGCGCTCTTTCTCCTAAAATGAATAAAATCTTTTTTAAAAAACTTCTAAAAACATAGCCTGACCAGGTGGTGGCGCGGTGGATAGAGCATTGGACTGGGATGTGGAGGACCCAGGTTCAAGATCCCGAGATCGCCAGCTTGAGTGCGGCTCATCTGGCTTGAGAAAAAAAAAATAGCTCATCAGCTTGGACCCAAGGTCGCTGACTCGAGCAAGGCGTTACTCGGTCTGCTGAAGGCCCAAGGTCAAGGAACAAATGAGAAAGCAATCAATGAACAACTAATGTGTCACAACAAAAAACTGATGATTGATGCTTCTCACCTCTCTCCGTTCCTATCTGTCTGTCCCTATATATCCCTCTCTCTGACTCTCTCTCTGTCCCTGTAAAAAAAATTAAAATAAAAACTTCTAAAAAACTAAAAAGCTTTTATAAAATTTTATGGCTCCATTTGCTTCAAAATAATCAAAGGTCAAGGATGGGGGAAGGGAGTGGAGTGAGGAGTGGAGTGGTACAGACAAAACAAAATTGTCATTAATTACAGAAGCTGGATGATGAGGACACAGAGGTTCATTATACTATTGTGTCCACTTATGAATGTTTAAATTTTCCAAAATGAATACATTTAAAAAAAATAAACTTATTTAAATAAAGGAAATATTTCTAAGTATAAATGCCCCCTCTTCAGGGAATGTTTTAGGGTGGTAAAACTATTCTGTATGATACTCCAGTGGATACATGACACTGTACATTTGTCAAAGCCCATAAAACAGAATGAACCTTAACATATGCAAAGTTTTTAAAATCCTGTAGGAGGTTGGAGAATCCCACGGTGAAATACAGAATGTAACAGATGCCCCTTCCAGAACCAGCTTTTGTGGGACTCAGTTGTACCCGTGTAAGCTTTCATCAGGGGTCCCTGCAAGGCTCCCAGGGTCGAAAACCCCCTGGCAGAGTAGACAAAACTTAATTAGTGTGGGTGTCTACGCCTTTGTCTAGTGAAGGGCCCTAGGCTTTCACAAAAAAGGCTGAGAATCACTGACATTTCTCTCACAAGCATGTCTTGGCTAAAAACTGGACTGCTTTTACTCTCAATCCTAATGGTAATACCTCAACACAATCATCTGGGTTCCCTGCAAAGACATTACTGCGCAGCCATTACCTACCACAAGCAAATAATAAATACCACCAGTGAATTTTACAACTCTGAATGTTATGACAGGCATCCCCCCATAAAGGGGGAAGGGGAGGTGGAAAATCATAAATTATGTGTATATTTCCTTTACAATAACATCTATTTATAATACCATATTTCATCTAAACTGCACCATTATTTTTAGTGAATGAAAAACAAACCATCAATTAACCAATGACTCTCCACTGACTGCAAAAATAGTTCCAATTTCAGAGATGGCTCAAATGTAGAAAAACTATATACATCTTATAAACAATGAAATGTGGCATTCAAAAGGTTGCATTAGCTGTGATGCATCTCAGATCTCCTAAACAAACTGCTCAGTATAGGTCTAGAAATCTTTTTGTTTACATCCCTCAGGTGACTGGTTAGATAAAGACTAAGTAAACCACTAACCCTCAGAGGCAGCAGAGTGGAGAAAGCATGTACTTTGGAGTCACATAGCCCCAGACATCTCTGTGACCTCCAGTAAATTCTATAATTTCCCAGAGCCTCAGCTTTATCTGTATATATACATAAAAAAAGTCAATGCCACCTACTTCCTATGGTTGATAAAATAAAAGAGAACACATGTGAAGTACTTGCCATCTAGCAAGAGGTTACTAAACCACACATATTTATAAGAACACATTTACTTATGAACAAGACATAACAGATCACTCTTATGAATAAGAACGGGATCTATAAAATTACTTTTCAGAAATATTTTATCACGCAGCACTGTCACTTGCCAGGAACAGTAAAAAGAACCTTTCAGTAAGTGCTTATTATGTAACTCAGCAATGCACATGAATTTGGGGGTGGAGGGAGCACATCACATTTTAAGAGGCCCTACATAAATGAAACCTGTTTAATAACATTTTGATTAGAAATATTGTCCTTGATTTACATCAACAAGAGTAAGTGTGATATAATTTCAGAGTAGTTAATGGCCCTGTTTCATGTCCAGGTTTTCGTCTTGTTTAGTTTTAGTGTGTATAGCTGGAAAGTATTTTCAGAACACTGGCATAACTGCATTAAAACCCCAAAAGTAATGCTGTGGAACTTCTCAGTTTACGGTGCTCAAAAAATACCTACATGTTTTCATTTGTTTCTAAAGTGACCCTTAAAATCGAAACACTATTTTAGGCAGCACCTTCAGAACTGACTAGTCAACTCAGGATGTGACTCATTGGGGACAGGTTTAGCTCTAATTGGATAGTTCTCCCACATGTGTAGCAAGGAGAAGAAAAAAATAACTCAAAACCCACAATTGCACAATGTCTCACTCAGCCTCTCTCTCCCAATGAAGAACACATGGATTCAAATAGATGCTGCTTCAGTGCTGTCAACCCCACCCCCCAGGACGCCCAGGGTTTAGAGTTGGCTGCAGGGTGCTAACCCATCTCCACCAGCACCCCACCTCCTCAGGGTTTCAGCAGTGGTAGGTCATGCCAGACACACCCACAGAGAGAGCACCCTCACCGCCCTCCCCCACCAACCACTTGGCTTGAGGACGAAGAGGAAAGAAAGATGCTGGGAGAAGAGGAACACATGGCTCATCTCCTTTTTCTTTCCCTAGCTCAACCTCTTCCCAAAAGGAAAGAGTCCTTCGATTCAGCAGCCCTAATCTGAAACCCTGGATTCCTCTGTGACTCTTTTTTCTTTAACCCTCAAGTCTTCACTAAACCTCCTGCAAACTCCCTGTGAATGCCTCACAAATCCATCCTACCCCTTCAACTGCTAATCCCTCTTATCACAAGGCTGACTTTGTCCCATTTCCCAGATCCAGCTTTTCAGTCTACAAGCCACTGGAGCCAAAGCTATCTTTTCCTTAACTCAGTCCTGACTGTGCATTCTCCTTTCCCAAATTTAACAGCTCCTCATTACCTATAAGATAAAATTCAAATCTCTACTCCAATCTCAACCTGCCTCCCAGCTTTATATTTTACCATTCCCTAACTTTGCCAATTTTTCTCACCTTAGCCATATTAGATGTTTCCTATTCCTTGACTTCATGCACATCTGCTTCCATAGGCCTATGGCTTTGGTCATACTATTTTCTGTGCCTGGCTTGAACTGTTTCTCTTTTCTGCCTATAATGTTTATCCTTCAATATGATACTCAAATGTCTCCTTTCTTGGGACACCTTTTCTAAAACTCTCTAAGCCTCTCTCTCTTCCCCCCTTCTATAGTCAAAAGTCATCACTCCTACAATAACTTACTTATATCAACCAGCAATATAACTCTTATCTCAGTATTATAATCGTAGATAGAACAGTCTTCCCTACAAAATTTTAAGTTCCTCAAGAAAAATTTAATAATTTTGAATCCCTATTTTCTACTACAACATGGGTTTCAATTTTTTTTTCCTGGCCTTATTTTTAATGTGAACTATGCTTGGCCCTGACTGGTTGGCTCAGTGGTAGAACATCAACCCAGATTGTGGATGTCCCAGGTACAATTCCTGGTCAGGGCACAACACAGGAGAAGTGACCATCTGCTTCCCCACTGCTTCACCTCCCCTTTCTCTCTCCCTTCCACTCATAGCTCGACTGGTTCAAGCACAATGGCCACGCGCACTGAGGATGGCTCCATTGAGCCTCTGCCTCAGGTGCTAAAAAATAGCTCAGTTGCAAACTTGGCCCCAAATGGGGGCTGCTGGATGGATAACAGGTCAGGGCATATGTAGGAGTCTATCTCTTTATCTCCCTTCTTCTCACTTGGAAAAGGAAGAAAAAAGATAGTGAAACATGCTTAACTCTTTGGGGAAGGGTAATTTATTTTAACAGCGAAGCAAGTTATCCAAAGTAAATTTCTAATTGGTGGGAAGAAGAGTCTATTCTTGGGAGTCTCGCTGACCCCTTCACATTCTCTATCACCACCAACACTACTGCCATAACCAGTTTACATCATACCCCCACTCACCAGCATTTTGTTTCCAAGCCCCTACCACTGCTCCAGCAAACATGTCCCTTTCACAAGCTCTGGACTTCAGGAAACTGAATTAGATAGAGAACATGGGAGGATGCCGATAATGATCCAAACCACAAGCAAGCAGATGCGGCAACAGGCTTGTAGATTATACTCCTCAGGTAGTTTGGTTAATCTACAGAGCTGACAAGGAGGTAATATGGATTCCAAACTCAAGCAAGCCTGAGTCAAGACCTGACACTATCCTTACTACCCAAAAGGCCCAGAATCAAGGTCCTTAGCAGTAAAATGAGGAAAGGGATACCTATAATGCAGCTGAGTAAGAAGAGTAAATGAGAGCAATTAAGCAGGGCCTAGGAACAGAGGGATGCTACAGGATTAAAAGCCCTTGAGGTGTTTGGGTCTCTGTACCAACAGACTTCCATAAGGACTGCATGCCCAAGTAACTGGACTGTTTACATACCTTCTCCAAGTCTGTTTCTTCATCTGTAAAACAGAAATAACAGTACATACCTAACAAGGGAATTACCTCTGGATTTGACACAGGTAAAAGATTTAACACATCAGAAGCAATCTAAAAACTGTCAACTGGCCCTGGCCAGATGCCTCAGTGGTAGAGTGTCGTCAGTCTGGCGTGTGGATGTCCTGGGTCCAATTCCCTGTCAGGGTACATAGGAGAAACAACCATCTGCTTCTCTACCCCTTCCACTTCCCTTTCTATTTCTCTCTACCCCTCCCACAGCCAGGGCTCAATTGGTTCAAGCAAGTTGGCCCTGGGCACTGAGGATGACTTCATGGAGCCTCCACTTCAGGCACTAAAAATAGATCAGATGCTAAGCAACGGCCCTTGATGGGCAGAGCACCCCACATAGGTGCCTGGCCGGGTAAATCCTGGAGGAATACATGCAGGAGTCTGTCTCTGTCTCCCCTTCTCTCTCCTAAAAAAAAAATGAGTAAAATAAAATAAAACTATCTACTGCTGCTTCAACCATCACTGCCAGTCTTCTTAATATTGTTATTACAAAACAACTGCTCCATGGCACCAGCTCCTCAACAGTCAAAGACGAATCCGAACTGCCCTTTATACACTATGGAATGACCACTAACCTTTACCCCCATTTCCTCCCCAAACTCCCCTTATATGACAGCAATGCAATCAAAGACATCAAACCACAAAGACAAAGCAGAAAGGAAAGAAGACAACAATACATCATACATTTCAACATTTGCAAGATGGGAAGCAGCTGAAGGAGTAGTCACTGCCCCTCAGGACTCTTGAGGGGCTCAGCAATGGAGCCACCAAAGGCCAGCCTGGGCTCAGACCAGACAAAAGGGGAATTTCTGAAGGAGGTATTCAAAGCATTTGGGCCACCAGGCCCAGCATGAGACCCGAAGTTGTTTCTGAAGAAACTAAACCACTTTAGCAGGAGCACTGTAAACAGAAGTCAAAAATCGAACCCCAGCCTGACCTGTGGTGGCGCAGTGGATAAAGCATCGACCTGGGAACACTGAGGTCGCCAGTTCAAAACCCTGCACTGGTCTGGTCAAGGCACATATGGGAGTTGATGCTTCCAGCTCCTCCCTCCTTTCTCTCTCTCTCTCACTCACTCACTCTGTGTCTCCTCTCTAAAATGAATAAAATAAAAATAAAAATAATAAATAAAAAAAAAAATCGAACCCCAACCCAAACTGCTGGTACGTCACCAAACATACCAGAAACAGGAAACTGAAGATGTTCTGTAGACACTGGTTAGTCTCAAAGTTGTGTAAATGCTGTTATGTTGGGTAGACTCCACCTGCATCCCAAAGGTAGTCACACAGTAGACTAACAGCGCATGCACGCTCTCTCTCCTAATCGACTTTTCAGCATCGCTCTCTTAATTATAGTCAGCCAAGGATCAACAGGCATTTGTGATATAAACAAACAGAAAAAGAACCCTGATATTAACAGGCACACTGGAAGAAGCAGGATATTAAAAATGTATTAAATAGCCTGACCTGTGGTGGCGCAGTGGATAAAACATCAACCTGGAACGCTGAGGTTGCCGGTTCAAAACCCAGAGCTTGTCTGGTCAAGACACATATGGGAGTTGACGCTTTCTGCTCCTTCCCTCTTCTCTCTCTCTCTCTCTCTCTCGCTCTCGCTCTCGCTCTCACTCTCCCTCCCTCTCTCCTTCCCTCCCCTCTCTAAAATGAATAAATAAAATCTTTAACACAATGTATTAAATATATAGAAAAATTGAAAACAACATGTACACATGCACACCTCAAAGATAAGAAAAGATAATAATAAATCCATAAAATAAGAATAAAACAGAAAATGAAGTGAAATGGAAATGGATACAGAGAACAAAAAGAGCTTCTAAAATTCAAAACATCATTAAATTTTTAAAAATAAATAAAAGTTTGGAAGACAAAATTAAGAAATTCTTCCGCGCTTCCCACCTCCACTAAAAAAAATAAATAAGTGGCAACATAAGAAGACCTGAAGATCAATCCCAGGAGATTCAATAACCAAACCAATACAGGTCTCACTAATAACAAACAAAAAATGAAGGGTAGAAATTATCAAAGAAATAACAGACCTTTGAAAACTGAAAGATATGCATGTCTAGACTGACTCACTAAGATAAAATGGGCAATGGATAGACAGAGGAAGGACCTACACAACACCATAGAAAAAAACTTTAAAAAGAAAAAGAAAATAAATAAATAAAGGAATCAGAATGGCTTTGGATTTTCATCAGAAACCCTTAAGACCAAAAAACAGTATGAAGAAATGCCATCAAAGTTGTAAAAAAAGAATATTTTCAACCTAAGGTATTAAATTCAGCCAAATCATCTATAAAGCATGAAGACTAGATTGACACCTTCAGACACACAAGGCATCAGATAATTTGTCTTCCATAGACCCCTTCTAAGGATACACTTAAAAAAAAATTTTTTTTAATTTTTTTATTTTTTACAGGGACAGAGAGAGGGATAGATAGGGACAGACAGACAGGAACAGAGAGAAATGAGAAGCATCAATCATTAGTTTTTTTGTTGCCGTTGAGACACCTTAGTTGTTCATTGATTGCTTTCTCACATGTGCCTTGACCGCGGGCCTTCAGCAAACCGAGCCACCCCTTGCTGGAGCCAGCGACCTTGGGTCCAAGCTGGCGAGCTTTTTGCTCAAGCCAGATGGGCCCGTGCTCAAGCTGGCGAGCTCGGGGTCTCGAACCTGAGTCTTCTGCATCCTAGTCCAACACTCTATCCACTGCGCCACTGCCTGGTCAGGCTTAAGGCTACACTTTAACAAAACAAAAACAAACGAAGAAAAAGGAAGAGGAAAGATCTAGGAAACACAGGCTCTGAGATAAAAAAGAAGGGAACAGAATCACTGGAGAAACAATCCAACTGTCCGGATTGCAGGAAAAGGATGGGAGGTTCTGGAGGGGTAAATCTCTAAGGGGAAAGAAACCAAGTGGAACTGATAGATGATTCGATGTGTTACGTGGGGGGAAAAATCAAAAGGCATTTAACATACTTCTTGGAGTATTTGAGGGAATATAGCCATAGTTACATTTAAAAGAACTAATCAAAAAACTTAAAAGTCAATCAATTCTTTGCTCCAGGAAAAACAAAAATGTATAGAGAAGAAATATAACCAACCATGGGTCACTTTTAAACACAGAAGTGAGCAATAAATATATATGCAATAATATAAATAGGTTCTACTAGAAACTGTTACGTAGCTATATTGGGGGTTTAGGGGGGAGAAGAGGGCAAGTACTCAGTTATGACACTATGAAGTCATACTGACTTAGAAATAGGAAAGTAAAAAACATGGAAAAAAATAAACAGAACTAGTTTAAGATAGTAGCTCCCACTGGAAAGTAGAGCCTGGAGAATTAAAAGGTCAAAGGCAGGAGACTGCCTTTTTATAAATGATGTACATGTATTAACTGATTAAAGCAACAACTTAGTCTTATATTAAGGGCAGTTAGTTCAATTTATCAAGTTGTACTATCAACTACATTTCTAAGTTTCTTACTTGAAATTCCAAACTCATTGTCTTAGAAATATTATAAAATGATGGTTAGTTTCCCAAGTCAGCTTTCAGAAGGTATTTAACCCAAAAGGATACAAAAATATGGTACAAAGTATTATTTCAAGTAGTCTTAAATATTGTAAAAGTTTCTGTAGGAAACAGCATTCTGAGAACTCAGGATACTTGGTATACACCTCAGTCCTACCTGCTTGCTCTTCTGCAGGCAGGTGCAGACAAGAAATACTCTAAAGGAAGAATGTATAAGGGACATGGGAAGGGGGTGGAAGGAGCCCAACTGGATCTGGAAGTATAGACAGTCAAGAAACCCACAGTAGGGTCAAGTCTATCTACATTAAGAGAAAATACTATTCAGGTCTGTGGGCGATCAGCAAGGCAATCCTCTCTCTCTGCTCCCAAGAGCCCATTCCTGCCCATCAATCAGATAACAAATACATCATTTCAAGTATTAATTAGTAAGCATTCTTTTCCAACAATGACATAATCAAATTTCTATAGTAGAAACAGTATCTTCTTTTCATTCAATAAAACTTTGCAGCCTATGTCAACACTATGTTCATTTTTTAAAAAACAAAAGATTATAAATTGTGTGACCTTGAGCAAATTACTTAAAGCTTTACTTTACCCATCTCTAAAATAGGAATAATGATAACTTACCTCACTGGGTTACAAGAAAAGTAAAGGAAATTATGTGTATAAAAACATAGGGGCAGGTATATGGCAGGCACTCAATCAATGTCAGCCTCTGGTTGTCCCCTGTCCCCTACTCCCACCCAGACTGGTTTCTTACATGTAAACAAAGTCACAAATTATATACATGCTTTGACGACAACAAAAACTTTTATAAAGGTATGCATAACACATTAAATTTTTTAATTAATGTGATATGAGTCCATTTATAAGCATTCATTATTTTTCCTAAACCTTAGTTTTATGTTGCAAGTACTACCCCAATTTGCAGTTTTAATTCAGGTAACCGAAATTCAGCTGATTCGGCTAGACTAAAAAGAGGATTATGAGTGCAAAACATTATAAAAACACTGCATTCTTCTTTGGTTAAAGACTGCAAACCCGTGTATGTAACAATGTCTAAACAGTCTGCTAAAAGCAATTCCTCAACAGACCTCAAGGAAGTCTTATAAGTAAAAATAAATAAAACTGACCCCATAATCGGTGCTTAAAAGACTAATTTTTCCCCCTCACCCAAATGTACCATAAACCTGAGGTGGAATAAAGGGATTGTCATAATACACAAAAGAAAGGTAATGTCTAGGCATCTGCTACTACCAAAGGCTTCCCATTTGGGGCCATTTCTATCAGACCTTCCTCTAAGGGGTCGTTTCCGGAATCCAGAAAGTTCCCACAAGAGAATACCATTATTTTTTAAATTAACGACAAAGTTAATTAAGTAGAATAAAACCAACAGACCCAAAGCCAAGTTGTCCTTTCCCTACAAGGTATTCAAAGTAGGAGTGGCCCAGAAATACAGAATCAGTCCAAATTTCAACACATCTCAGACAAGATTCAAAAAGGTACTGAAGAAGCTGAAAGATGCAAGCTACCTGGACAGTCATTCACTATTTAAAAGTATGCTTATCAGTCGCAAGACTTGGAGACGAACATGAAATGCCCTTAGAATCTCTCTCTCTCACTTTTTTTTTTTTTTTTAAGTATGATAACCAGAAAGTATGAGCTCATTAGTGTGGCCTCTGCTGGGCATCAGAACCACCACCAAGGGTTTACAGATTTACTCTACATAAAACGTGGATTTCGAGTTATCCAAAATCCTGGGCCCTGAAGTGACACGCATAGGAAGGGTCAAAGAAACATGGTGGGTCAGGGAAGAAAAGCTGTAGGGGTGCTTGACTCTGGGGGAACAAGGTGAAGGACTGAAGGATGGAGTGGGGTGGATCCCGGGCATTTCGCAGAGGCTTGGGGTCCCCAGGTCTTTTCGAAACGGAGGAGCAAGGGAGTAGGGCAGAATCGAGAAGGATGACCGGGGGTGAGGGTCAGGCAGGGACCACACCTCCCAGCCAGCACTGCAGGCCGAGGCCGGGGCCCGGAGGTCGGGGCTCTGGGACAGAATGGAGAGCTGCGGGACGGGACCCGGAGCACCAGGGAATAAGAAGAGGATGCGCCCGCGGTGCACCACGCGCGCACTGGGCCGCCGACGGCCGGAAGCCGCAGGGGCCCGGCCGGACCTGCCCGCCCCGGCGCAGGCGGCCCCACTCACCGATGAGCCGGCGCACCTCGTCCTCGCTCAGGTAGAGGCTCACGCTGGGCCCCGCGGCCGCAGGCAGCAGCGCTGGGGGTCGCGGGGCCGGGGCGGCGGCGGCGCCGGGCGCAGGCAGCAGCAGCAGCAGCAGCGCGAGCAGGAGCAGCGGCGGCGGGGCCCTCAGGCCGCGGGCCCCCAGGAGGCGGCCCCGGCGCGGCGGCCCCAGCCGCGCTGTCCCGAGCATGGCCACCGCCGCCGCCACCAGGAAAGAGCGCTGGCCGCCCGCCATGCCGCCGCCGCCGCCTACCCCCGGCCCCGAGCCTCTCACAGCCCCGAGCCGGGGGCGGCCGCCCAGCTCATCGCGCCACCGGCCCGTGGCAGCCGGCCGCTGCTTCAGACCGCCGGAGCGCGCCGCCGCCGCCGCCGCCGCCTCGGCGGCATCGTCCACTGCAGGGGACTGGCCGCGGGGGCGCGCCCGTGCGCATCTCCGCCGCCCTGAGAGCGCGCGCGCACGCATCGCCCACTTTGTGCGGGTCGCCCGGGGCTTGCCGTAGAGAGCTTTGATTTTAAAGTGCAGGCGCCCGCGAAGTGCTCTCTGGTTATACTGTAAAGGAAGGAGCCTTCCTCCGCCCCACGTTGTCACCAGCCTGATGTTTGCTTGTCTATTTAGTGTGTAACACCCTCACCGCCGCGGGGAGTGCGGGCAGGCAGGCCCGGGCCGCGCGTGCAGCCGAGTGGGCTCCCAGATCCAGGGTAATGCCTGAATGAGGCTGCTCTTGTTCGTTACAAAACAGAAACCTACTTTTTTTGTTTTGTGAGAAAATGGAGAAAAATAGAAATCACTTTGTATCCCACCATCGGAGGTCAACATGAGCATTTTAGTTCTCATGCGTATGTGCTATATACATTTATTCTTCAAAAAGAGCTTAGCAAACTTTAGTAACCTATTTATTGTTAAACGTCACAAATTTTTATTTTTTATAGTCATCCTGTGTCCCGCACCTGGGGTTGTTCTTAACCTGTGGTCCATGCCAGGTTTTGACAATCCCTTCTCTCAAAAAGGTAATACTATGTGCAAAAGTGTGTCTGTGAGTGTGTGCTTGTTTCTGCATACATCTGTCTCTGTGTATGCAAGTGCATGCGTTAGCACACACGGAAAAGTACATCTCATCCGGTATTGCAGGGAGTGCCTGTCCCCCAGTGAGGTTAAGAATGACGGATACGTGGTCTTTTTTAGAGGCCGCCCAGCGAGGCCATGCGAGGATCTCCAAGCCTCCTGATGTACATATTTATGTGAACCACCCACCATCGCGGTCATATTTACTTCAGGTTCCCCCTGTATTGGTGATGTTTTCAAGTGTCCCTGCCCGGCCCGGGTCACCTCGCCCCTATGGGCAGGTCCTGGGCCTGACCTCAAACCTCCCGCTGGCTGGCGCCTTGGGGAGCAGCTAGCTGGTCCCGCGCCAGGCAGCTTCTATGCGCAATCGCCCCACCGCAGTGAGGCCCTAGGGGCGGCTATTTTTATCCTCTGGGGAGGCTAGGGGAAAGAGAGAGGCTGATCAGGCCACAAGTCTTGGGACTTGATTTTTCTCCTACTGGAGTGAGAGGGATGGGTTTCATTTAGAGATAAACTGGCCTGGACTTATCTAGCGTCAGCCCTGCAACACAATACCGCATCTCGTGCAGGAGGAGGCTGGGCAGAGCGTGAGGGCTGAGGAAAAGTGCTCCCTTAGAGACTGATCAAAACCACTCAGGTCAGCAAAAACACTTATATATGTTGCAGCAGGCATTGCTGCCTATAGGGGACCAGAGCTCTATCAGAAAGTGCGTGGAGGCTGAGAGTGTGCTGCGTGAACAGGGTTCCCAATTCTGAGAGAAGGCATTTTTTAAAAGGATGGCATATTTCCTGAATTTTTGAAAAGAGCTCACAGTTCCCAAGTAAGGAAGCTGCAGTTTTCATGGCAATCTCCTCTTATCAGTGACCTCTTGAGGTTGGTCTGATATAAACAGAGGCCAGTTCTCGGTCAGGCCTGGCTGGGTTCTGGTATATGTTAACCTGTGGCCTTGGGAAATTTTCTTAAACTCTCCAAGCCTTGGTTTTCTCATTCACAAAACTGGGGTGATGATAGCAGATTCACCGGGTTTTACAAGATTTCATTGGAGAAGATGTGAGTAAAACATATAGGCAGAGTCTGGACTGGAGTCAGTCACACCATTGTTATTGCTATTACAATGAATAACCACTTTCCCTCTAATAACCACTTTCTGGAAAATTTCATCACCAATAACCTCCAACACCTTCAAACGAGGGTTCCTCAAGATCTCATTCAATATAGCACCATACCTGGCCCAGAGCTGAGCTCAAGACGTTCATGCCAGACATCACACTTGGTACAGGGACACAGAGGTGAGCACGGTGCTTTCCTGAGGATGTACCATAAACAAATATGTATTGCACATTATCATCAGTGCTATGAAGAAAAAGTTAGTAGTTCTTAAATTGTGGTTCCCAGAACAGCAGGATTCTGACCTGAAACCTTGTAGAAATGCAAATTTCTAGGTCCCACCCCGACCAACAGAAGTAGCAACTTCTATTAGGAATGCACAGGAGAACTGGCATACACGTTTTATCATTTGTTTTAAGGAGTCCTTGTCCCCCAAAGAGTATCACAGGCCCTCCAGGTGATGCTGGCCAGACTGTCAAGAAAAACTCAGCTCTACAATCTTTCCCTTGGGCAGTAGTTGTCATCCCACTGTCCCCCCCCCCCTTTCCCCTTTACTCTTTAGTCTGTTCTCAACCCAGCAGTCAGAGCCCTCCTGTCAAAACATCAGCCAGATCATGTTGCTCCCTGGCTCTTAGACTGCCAATGGCTCTCTAACTCATTTAGAATGAAAGGCGAAGTCCTTATAAGATATTCAGTCATTTAATAAGTCACCTACCATTTTTTAAAAAGATATTAAAGGCAGTGCTCACTTTCCACATTTTTCTCTTCCCTTCTGATCTTATCTCCTTCTATTTTTTCTCTACTCACTTAGCTCTAACCATAATGGCTTCCTTGCTGTACTTCCAACACACCAGACACAGTCCTATCTCAGGGCCTTTGCATTGCTATTCCCTCAACCTGGAACATGCTTCCTTCTGACATCCACTTGGCTTTATCTCTCACCTCTTCAAATCTATTCCTAAATGTTAACTTCTGAATAAGATTAAAATTGTGAACTTTCAGAAAAGGAACTGGTTTACAGTCTCTCCTGACTCTGCAGGGTACTTGGTCTCACACCAACTTCTTCCCACAACCCCCAATCCATCCCTGGAGGAGTCCCCTCTCCCTCCCCAACCAAGGTGTGGGTGGCAACATTGACATTTCTCAATAAGCCTCAGCGTGAAAATGCTAGGAAGCCCTGACCTCAGCCTCCTGAGGTTTCTTTGCCTAGAGGAAATGAAGACCACAGTCACCACCATACTCTATGCATTGCCCCTGTTCTTGGTTTGGCTTTTCATTGTGGTTGACCTTATTCTGCTCCTCCAGGAGTCAGGTTTCAGAATGACTGAAAAATACCATCATCAGGACTTCTTTCACTACTTAAAAAAGGTCAGCCTTGGGCTTGAGATGCAGCAGGATGGGTGGGTGGGTGGGAATGCTTGTGGAGGTGGGAGTAACAGGTTGAGGTCTATGGGATAATAGAAGTTACTGGGGTACCTTATGTATAAAATCTGATGCCCCACTTTGAGTACCAGCTCCTGTCCACAAGAATAGACACCCAGTTCAGAGAGCCCAGGCCACAAATCCCCAATCACTCAGCTAGAGAAGGCAACTAGAAAGGGGTGACTCTTAAGTTCTGGAAATAGCCCCTTCCTTTACCAGGAGCAGTCGGAGATGCTGCTCTGTGTACTACAGGGAAGTTTACTTTTTAAGACTTCTCCTTCCACAAGGAATATATTAACCCTTTGTGTCATGAAACAGTCAAGCAGCACAGAAGTACATGGAGTGAAATATGAACAGCCTCCTTGACATAAACTATCCTTTCCCCCACCTCCCAGATTGGTATACGTTCTTTAGCCCTTTCCTGAGATGTTTACCTTCATATACAGTGTGTCCGTAAAGTCATGGTGCATTTTTGACCGTGTGACCGGTCAAAAGTGCACCATGACTTTACGGACACACTGTATATGCACTTAGAATGCAACTATACATGTGTGTAGTTTTTTTTCAGTTTTACATAAATGGAATCAGACAAAAAGTAATGGTCTGCACAATTTGCTTTTTTCACTGATCATAGTAAGTTGAGGTCTAGCATTCTTGCAGGACAAGGCATACAAAGGCACATTGATGGTGTTCTTTTAGTTAGGAAGGACCATGATAGACTTCACAGTTCTGGTGATAGACTGCACAACCTTGCACATGCTTTCTTCGTGCACTTATGTAGATATTTAGAAGGGTAGATTCTCAGAAGTGGAATTGCTGAGTCAAAGAAAGTTACCTTTTCATGTTGATAAATTCTACTTAATTGCCCCCCTTTGAAAGTCTTACTGGTCGTGGCCACTTGGCTCAGTGGTAGAGTGTCCACCCTACATGTGGATGTCCTGGGCTCCATTCTCAGTCAGAGCAAATAGAAGAAGTGACCATCTGCTTCTCTACCTCTCCGCCTTCCCCTTCTCTCTCTTTCTCTCTCTCTCTCTCTCTGTCTTCTTCCCCTGCGTAGCCATGGCTCGATTGATTAGAGCAAGTTGGCCTTGGGTACTGAGGATGGCTCTGTGGCCTCCAGCTCAAAAAAAAGTCTGTGTTGCTGAGCAATAGAGCAATGGCCCCAGATGGGCAGAGCATCGCCCCCTAGTGGGCTTGCTGGGTGGATCCTGGTTGGAACACATGTGGGAGTCTGTCTCTCTGCCTCCCCTCCTCTCACTAAAAACATAAAATTAAAATTAAAAAGAAGAAAGATTTTACCAATACATACTATCACCAATGGCATAATGAGAGAGACAAGGTAATACAGTACATCAGTGATTTTTATTTTATTTTTGACAGTCTGAGGAAAGAAAAATAACTCGTTCTATCTGCATTTCCTTCACTAATGAGATTGAGCATCTTCTCATATATATTTGTTGCCCATTTGATTTACTTTGTGAAGTACCTGTTCACTTCTTTTGACTGCTTTTCTCATGGATTGTTTGTGTCTTATCAGTTTGTAGATAATTTCTTTTACTATATCTCCTTTCATTTAACTTTGGTTATGATGTCCTTTGCTCGATTTCAATTTTGGATTTTTATTTTATTTATTTTATTTTTTAAATTTATTGATTTTAGAGAGAGAGGGAGGGAGAGATCCCTCTGACAGGGATCGAACCAGCAACCTCTGAGGTTTGGAATGATGCTCTAACCAACTGAGCTATCCAGCCAGGGTTCATTTTTATTTTTATTTTAGATAAATCTTCCAATCTTCTTCTTTATGGCTTCTGGATTTTGTGTCTTTCATAAGAAGGACTCCACAATCAATAATTTTTATATTTTTCTAATGTTTTGTACTTATCTTTTAAAAAATGAGCTCCTCATTCCATCTGGAATTTATATTTATATATGGCATATGACATGATTTTATTTTTTCCATATGGGGAGACATTTGTTTCAAAAACTATTTCTTGTATTTATTGAATATTCCATTCTTAGTCATTGTTACCAACTGTATTAGTCAGGGTTTTCCAGGGAAACAGAACCAATAGGACGCAGAAATAGAGGTAGAGGCAGAGGCAGAGTTACAAGTAGAGAATGATTTTAAAGACTTAGCTTATGTGATTATAGGGGCTGTCAAGTTTGAAATTTGTACAGTAGGCTGTCAGGATGGAAATTCAGGGAAGAGTTGATGTTGTAGTCTTGAGTCCAAAATCTGCAGGCAGGAAACCCAGGCGGGATTTCTATGTTGCAGTCTGGATTCCAAATTCCTTCTTCAGGGAACTTCAGTCTTTGCTTTTAAAGCTTTCAACTGGTTAGATTGGGGCCCACCCACATTTTGGGAATATAATCTGCTTTATTCCCAATCTACTGGTTTAAATCCTCATGGCATCTAAAAAGCACTTCCACGGCAGTCCCACAGAGGGGAAAGGTTCACTGGGACTTGGATGTCACTGGACTTGGAGGCGGATTTAACTGCGGGCGCACCGGGTGCTCGCTTTGGTCCCCAACTTCGGAAAAGCCCCGCAAAACCCCAACTTGACACTTTTTTCTAATGACACCAAGTTTGGTTTCATATGTGCAATTTTAACATTAATAGTACATAGTATTTTTATTTATTTAAGAATGTGGTAAACATGTATTTTTATTTTCCCTCTCTCTTTTTTATAAGGGGCCCGATATTTTCTTTTGCGCCGGGGGCCTCAACCGACCTTAATCCACCTCTGACTGGACTGAATTTTCCTTCCCGGGCTTCATTGTTTCACTGAAGTTGTCTCTAACCTTTTCCTTTCTTTTACTACAAATATAATCATAACAAATAAACAGCATATTTGTGACATGATACATTCTTGAAAAATATCTTCTCTTTTCAATGGTGCTATTAGGGATGCCTGCTATCGAATCATCAGCCAAAGGAAAAAAAAGGCATTGTTTCCACCTTGTTCGAGAGCATCTTTAGCTCATGGTATCCTTAAACGCTTAAGGTCAGCCTGGCTATCCTGACCTTTAGGAGAGAGTTACCAGACATGTGCTCTCAGTAACCTGGTTAAAGAAGCTAAATTGAATGAATTGCGAGTGGGGCCCGGGGCTTCCAGGGTAGGAGGGATGCGTATAGCTGCCAAGACAACCTGGTGGAGGCTGCGAAAGAGAAGTGTTTCAGATTCTGTGAGGAAGCTAAATGTCTGTGGACATTGAATGGTAGCCCTGATTGCCATAGGGCCCTGTCTGATGGCCCTGATGAAACTAAGCCCTGTCTGATGGCCATTTCAGAGTTCTGCTTACAGTGGCAGTGCTGGTCCAAGCTGAAGTCCAAATCTGCACAGCAGTAGCAACACTGGTGATCCTGCTAGTGGTCTACTATGACCAGAGGCTTATTTTCCCTATTGTTCTGGACTAGATAAGCCTGGGATTCTGCTATGACTCAGCGAAGGGGAAAAGTCACAGAAAAAGACTGGTATAAGACTTCTTGCCAACCATTATTTAAATATTTTTTATTGATTGATTGATTTTAGAGAGAGAGGAAGGAAGGGACAGGGAGGAGAGAGAATGAGAAGCATCAACTTGTAGTTGCTTCACTTTAGTTGTTCATTAATTGCACTGATTCTCATATGTGCCTTGATGGGGGGGGGGTGCTCATGCCAAGTCAGTGACCCCATGCTCAAGCCAGCAACTTTGGGCTCATGTTGATGATTCTGTGCTCAAGCCAGCAACCCCATACTCAAGCTGGCCAGCCCATACCCAAGTCAATGACCTCAGGGTTTCTATTTGGTAACCTCAATGTTTGAGTTGATGCTCTATCTGCTGTGCCAGCACCAGTCAGGCACCAACTATTATGAGATTATGAGTGGGCCTCAGAACCAGATTTTATTTGAGAAAGATAAATGTTTATATCATCCTTGACACGTAAATACTGTGGAGTTGTCCTTACCTGTTATGTATGTGATCTTTTAGATCCGACCTCATTCTCCTCAGATTCCTTCTGCTAGATTCTGTCCTTTCTCTCAAAGTCTGTGGAGTTCCTTCCTTCACTCACAATATCCCTTCTCTTCAGCATCTGTCTTCACCCAATTCTACCAGTGGAAATATATGAGACCCTGCAGAGTTCTAGGGGTTCTTTGTTCTTCCTGTAGAAAATATCAACCTTACAGGTGATCAGTTTGCATCACCTAAAACCCCTGCTTAATGCAATGCCTGCATTTCCTCAAAGTGCTTTTCTGCAAGGGAAGCCAGAGTCCCCAAACTCTACAACACACCAGCTTGTAGGTGTGAGGAGGTTAAGATTGTTCCACCAAACTGTTTATCCAGTAAGTTTGGGAAACATGGCACCCCAATGCCTGGTTTTGGAGAATCAAATGTACATAGACATATTGAAGATTGTGAGAAGTCCTGTTAAACTTTACTTAACTCAATAATTTCTCTATTTATTTCTTCACAAGATGCTTTCTCATGGTACACTTATTGGCATCTCCAGTTCTACAGACCAAGTTCAAGACATTGGTGCAATGGAAGGAGCAGTGGGCTTGGATTGAAGGGGATGTTGTCCTTGTCTACTGGGCCCCTTGACAGGGTCACAGTGCTTCTTTGAAGTAACCTCATCCAATTTGCAAAATAGGGTGGATAGACTTAGTATTTTTATTCAGACTTGAGATTGAATCTGATCACAACTAGAAAATGGAAGCCTTTGGGAGTAGCTGAGAATTTATCTAAGGGTGAGGAGAGTGCACTGAACAGCAGTGAGACAGATCAAAGCTGAGACCCCAACTCCCTAACCCTCTCCAGCTCTCTGTCTGCAGGCAAGTTATTGGTCCTTAGCTGTAAATAGAGTTAACACCAGTTCTGCCCCTGGGATTCAGAGAGGAAAAGAAGAGATTGTGCATGCAAAGCACCCAACTGGTGTCCTGGCCCATAGGAAATGTAGCTGTGAAATTATTGCCATAGTGATGATACCACACAGAAGAGAAATGTCAACACTTAGAAATTTAAATATAATTAATTTGAAATCCCATGTTTGCTTCCAGGAGGCTTACCCACAAAAACAAAACAAAACAAAACCAAAAAAAAAAAGCTGCCCTTTTGTTCTTAGGATCTGCAGGCTCCAATTTCGTCCTACCCAGAATCCCCACTGACACCAGGGGCACCCTCCACCTCTGCACTTAGTTCTCTGTGCAGAGCAGATTCAGACAGAACACGACCCCTTTCCTCCACTTGCAGGGTCACACTGGGCAGTGTTTATGTCATATACGTTATTAAAGCTGTAAGGTAAAGGACAGTGGGCTTGAGGGCAAAATGAGAGGGGTCCCAGACCAACACAGACTGGTCCAAATCTCGAGAAGATGTATTAGACACCTATTCTCTACATGACAGTCCCACTGCTACCCCTACCCACTTCCCTCCAGCCACCCCCTGAAATGGTGAGATGGTATCGTCCCCCCTCCAACCCTTAATGCTTTACTCAGGTCTCTTTCCTTCCAGGATGCCTTTTAACTCCCCAATTCTGGTTTATGTCCTCTGCAGAGGAGTTTAACTATCTCTTTGTTTTATATTCTCAACTGTTCACCTTCCACATCCACCCAGGTGTTTTGTCAAACAAAGAGCCTTGTGCTCAGGAGGAATGCATGCCTGAGGGCAAGCTGCAGCTGCAGTCTGTTACGATTTTAAATATTAGCTTTCCTCCCTCTCTGCTTCAATTAGAATTATTGCTTAAATATGCCTACGAGAGACAAGACAGTCAGACAAGCATGTTAGATGGATCATTTTGGTGAAGATTTAGAGGATGGACTAGAGGTGAAATGATAAGACCAGAGCTGGGGAATCAGGCAGCGTGACTGCTACAATAAACCAGGTGAGAGAGGACTGGGACTGCACAGGACAGGGCAGTGGGGATAAGAATGGGGAACCTGATATGAGGGCTATGTATAGGATTGGATTGGTAGGGATGATGATAGATTGATGAAGATTGTGGGAAGGAGGCAGAGGTTAATAATGAATA
Source organism: Rhynchonycteris naso (assembly GCA_037038555.1). NCBI lineage: Eukaryota > Metazoa > Chordata > Mammalia > Chiroptera > Emballonuridae > Rhynchonycteris > Rhynchonycteris naso. The sequence goes on along the minus strand of CM073004.1, from coordinate 41,576,716 downwards.
TCAAGTGTTTGAACTAGGACCAGGTGATGGTGGTACCATCATGATGGATAAAGAATAACAGTGTTATTAATGCCAACATTCCAGAGCAGTGGAAAGAGAAGCAAGGTTGGAGAAGATACATCACGGTGTCTAGCCTAGATAATTTCCAACTGAAACTGGAAGAACTAAAATAGAATGAGACACTTCTGCTTAAAGATGGCAGACTGAACACAGCTTTTATCTCTGCAATCTTCACGAACCCTACAAAAATGACAGGAAAGGGATTTTTTTTAAGGGCATAAACCCAAATGGCAAAGGGAAATATGAATGGAGACAACAGTATCTATTTTTTGGAAGCTGAAAGAAGGGGAACAGTATCACTCAGCTAAAATCTAAGCCAGGAATTGAGGCACCAGTGTCTCTGAAAGGGGAATGCAGCAGGGAAAGACTATGAATGGGAGGATCGATTGAGCATCTCGTTGAGAAGTAGACAGATCCCCAGATCTTCTCCCCAAGAAGTACAAAGCTAAAAGTTTATGATCTGGACCTTTCAACAGAGGTCTTTACACTAGAGGACATCAGGCACTGATGGAGCCAAGGTACCATACTAAAAATAGGAGGATACAGTGAAAGTCTGTACAATGAATAGAGAAAAACCCCCAATCCCTTTACCTTAAGTCCTCTCCTACACTTACCTCCCCAGACACTGGCAACCAGTTGGGAGATTGGAAGATTTTCTCCAGGGAATCTGATCAGTCCAGAAAAACATATCTAAAGATACTGACATTTGGTACCCCTCCCATCTTTATTATTCTAGGTAAAGGTTAACAGTGAGACTTTTAGCCTCACTCCTAAATATTAAAGGAAAGGCAACAGACATCAAAAGTCACTAGGCGCCTGACCAGGCAGTGGCGCAGTGGATAGAGCGTCAGACTGGGATGTGGAAGACCAGGTTCGAGACCCCGAAGTTGCCAGCTTGAGCGCGGGCCCATCTGGTTTGATCAAAACCTCATCAGCTTGGACCCAAGGTCGCTGTTCCAGCAAGCGGTGGCTCAGTCTGCTGAAGGTCCCCGGTCAAGGCACATGTGAGAAAGCAATCAATGAACAACTATGGTATTGCAACGGCAACAAAAACTAATGATTGATGCTTCTCATCTCTCTCCATTCCTGTCTGTCTGTCCCTACCTATACCTCTCTCTGACTCTCTCTCTGTCCCTGTAAAAAAAAAAAAAAAGTCACTAGGCAATTGAGGTAATTCTTCAAGATGAAAGGCAAAGACCAAAATGAGTGGGAAAAATATATAGAATAGAAGAAAATATTTAAAATGTGGTGATCATAATAATAGTCCTAGAGAAATTAGAGATAATATAGAATCCATGAAATAAGAACAAGTTGCTTTTTTTAAAGAAAAAAGAAAAAGAGAAAGAAAGGACAAAGACCACTGTTAGAAAATAAACTATGACAATAAAATTTAAAAGCCAATATAAAATTTAAAATAAAAAGTTTAAGAAATATCCCAGAAGGTAAAATAAAAGTATGGAGGAAGAAAATCAGAGAGATGAGAGAACTAATATGAGATAATAGCTGTACTGCAGACCAAGAGAGGGACCAGCCATATGGTTAGATAGAAGGATCATGGGACAGTCTCCAAGAAGAGGGCAATGATTTGGCAATAAACACATAGAAAATAGGCAAAGGAGGGAAAGGAGCAATTATTAACTACAGGGAAAACAAAATGATGTTGGAAAACAAGAGGCAATCACCCAGGCACACAGGAGAAATGCCCATCTGCTTCCCCATCCTTCCCCCTCTACTTCTATCTCTCTTTTCCCCTCCTGCAGCCAAGGCTCCATTGTAGCAAAGTTGGCCTGGGTGTTGAGGATGGTGCAACGAAGGAATGCCCCAGATGGGCAAAGCATCGCCCCCTAGTGGGCATGCTGGGTGGATGCAGGTCAGGCGCATGTGGGAGTCTGTCTCTCTGCCTTCCTGCTTCTCACTTCAGAAAAATACAAAACAAAACAAAACAAAACAAAAAAAGCAATTAAATTACACTGTAGGGCCCACCTGTAATTAGTATTTACCTTGCCAAAACAGTGTCAACCCTAAATATTGGTGGGTGAAAGATATGTTAGTATGTATGGGAGTCTTTAAAAAGAGCTTAATTTTCATCTCTCAAACTTGGAAATCAGTAAATAGTACCTAAAATTCAAGAAGTAGCAATATAATTGCATTCTTTCGCAATATAGAAGAAAACGTCCAAATAATCAACTAAAAGGAGACTGGGAGTGGAAGACAGGGAGGGGACCAGAAGACTGCTGTTTTTCTAGCATTTTAGGGAATTGTTTGACTTTTCAAACAATATGTATCTATAACTTTGATAAAATTAAAATAAAAGATTAGCATGGGATATAGAGGGAGCACAAGAAAGGGGTTCTGCCCACTGCAGGAATTGAGCAGACTGGTAGATCTCTTTCCAACTATATTAACATAGTAAAAAGCCAAGTACCACATGAGACAGGATCAAACATGAAGTATTCGTTTGCAGCAGAATAATTGCTGAGACATCAAATAGCGTGTTCGTTCCCTTCAACCACCACACAAAGCCTGCTAACAACAAGAATGGCAGACTGGTTAGCTTATCATTTCAAAGACGTTCTGTTCTCTGGTGAATGGGAGACAAAACAGTCTGGAAAGTATGCACAAACTTGGAGAACTGGTTTCCACAGTGTGTGTGTGTGTGTGTGTGTGTGTGTGTGTGTGTGTGTGTGTGTGTATCCTTTCCACCTATATAAAAAGAACTTTGGCCTGACCTGTGGTGGCGCAGTGGATAAAGCGTCGGCCTGGAATGCTGAGGTTGCCGGTTCAAAACCCTGGGCTTGCCCGGTCAAGGCACATATGGGAGTTGAAGCTTCCTGCTCCTCCCCCTTCTCTCTCTCTCTCTCTCTCTCTCTCTCTCTCTCTCTCTCTCTTTCTTTCTCTCTCTCTCCCTTTCCTCTAAAATGAATAAATAAATAAAAATAATTAAAAAAAAAAAAAAAAAAAGAACTTTGGCCTGACCAGGCGGTGGCACAGTGGATAGAGCGTTTGACTGGGATGCGGAAGACCCAGGTTCAAGACCCTGAGGTCGCCAGCTTGTGCGCGGGCTCATCTGGTTTGAGCAAAAGCTCACCAGCTTGGACCCAAGGTCACTGGCTCAAGCAAGAGGTTACTCAGTCTGCTGAAGGTCTATGGGTCAAGGCACATATGAGAAAGCAATCAATGAACAACTAAGGTGTCGCAATGAAAAACTGATGATTGATGCTTCTCATCTCTCTCTGTTCCCATCTGTCTAAAGAACTTTGTGCTGGGGGAGTAAGGAGAAAGAGGAGACAGAACTCTAGAGGAAGAATAACTCCTCTCCCTTACCATTAGTTCTGAAGTGAGGAGAAAGGGAAGGAAAGACAGCATAGCTCTGGGAAGGACAGGGGCATCCAAGAGGAAGGAAAACTAATGGGTTAGGAGCTCAGGTTCCCAGTTGCAGCCACTCAGATGGGTCTTGCACTTTCCGATAAGGGAAGCAGGTGGGCTCCAGTTTTTCACAGGTCCAAGTGTGGCTTGCAGGGCTTCTATGAACTCATTGAGAGCCACTGGTTAGCTGGCAGTGAGCACCAAGCTGGATTGCTTGAGGAATGAACTTGGCCTGCCCCAGGAGGTAAGGAAGGGATAGGCCTGTTCCTTAGAAGTGAGAGAAAGATGAAATGAAGTTGGGCTCCTTGAGATGGAGAATAATGTGCCACTGACCAGAGTCACCACTCTGTCATCTCTGAGAGAGCACCACAGACCACAGGACATCAGTAGCTGACAACAGCATGGCTCCCAGGGACATAGGAGACGAACAAGGGACTCACTTTTCCTTCTACATGGTGACTATGCTGATGATCAAAGTTCTCAGATTCTGCCAGACCAGGGAGGAACAGAGGAAGTTGAAATGGAGCTCTGAGCTCCAATGTGAGAATTATCCTTAATTTGGTCGAGATGTCATGGGGTAGAACTGCATGCACCAGGATCAGATTGTCCTCCAGAAGCCAGAACAGAACCACAGGGTCAGAAATTATGGGTAGTTTAAGAAATGACTAAGGTTCGAATTTGCACACTTGGGTTTTGTAAATGGCCATAACTGGCTATTATTTCTGTTGTACTTATTAATATTCTTTCACTCAAGAGGACACAGAGACCTGAAAGCCTAGTTGTCATAACAGTTTAAGAGCTATTGTTATTGGGTACCTACTAAGGGACAAGTGCTTTATACCCAGAACCTCATTAAATCCTCATACACCAAGTGATGGAGCTCCTTTACAACCCCTGTATCACAGATAAAGGAATTGAGATTTAAACAAGTAACTTGACCAAAATGGGTAATAAATGGCAGAGCCAGAATTCAGACGCAGTCTCTACTGATTCCAAAACCTGTGCTGATATTGAAGAATGACATGTCCAAACTGTGCTTAGTCACAGAGCCTGATTTCTAGAAAGCAGATAGTATTTTGACATTAGTAAATGAACACACACACTCTCTTTATGGGAGGTGGGGAGCTGTTAGTACTCACTCCAGAAAGGTATTGTTGGAAGGTGTGGTCAATTGTGTATAATGGCCGCCAGGTGAAAGCCCAGATGTGCAGTTAGGTGTTTTAACCTGTTAACAGTAGCAGAGGCAAGTATTGAACAAGAACCCTGAAACTCTTCCAGCTCGAGGCATGATTTTTTCTAAGTGATTTTGAAACAGTTGAGGAATTTGTTAACTTTGGAATATGTTCAATAAATTTCTGTTAAGTGAGGTATTCAGTTCAAGTTCTTTAAACTTCTGCCAAAGAGCTGTCAACTTAGATCACAAACTCTCTCTTCTGGCAAGATTCATCAAGCCCCATGCATCTCCCTATTAAATTCTTCCAAATCTGTCCTCTTTCCTTTCTCAGGTCCCAGCAGTGGCTTAAACCTTTATCACACCCGGCCTAGGCCACTGCCACAGCTTCATTCATTCAGCAGGCATGGATTGAACACTAGTATGTGTCAGGAAGCAAACCCAGTCCTGGGGACCAGAGATGAAGAAAATGTGGTTCTTCCCCCCAACCCCAAGAAAGCTCCTAGATTTCAGGAGAAGATGAATACAGATTGTTCCTGCCTACCCCAAATCTCCCTCCTCCCTAGTAAAAGAATTACTGCTCTACACTGTATAAGGCTACCCAGATGGACTACATGAGGCCATGTGACCAAGATCTTGCCAAAGACATGTGCTGAGAGTGATGTGTGCCACTTCCAGGTCCAGGACATCAGGCCTGCCTCCTCCTCTTCTCTTTCATCTTCCAGATTGGCCAATGCTGGATCTGATGGTGACCAAGTTTCTATCAGGCAGTTAATGACATTGGTCAAGGGGAAACCAGAACAATGACTTAGAAGGACTTGGGTCTTTGAATGATTATGAGGGGCAGGTCTCATCTCAAAACTATTATATGGAAAAGAAAAATACACATCTACATAAATTAAGCCACTATATTTTGGGAACTCTTTATTGTAGACACTTACCTTTATCCTAGCCATAACAGAAAAGTTAAAAAAGTAAGAGAGAGAAGGAGAGATAGAGAGAGTAGCCAAAGTATTCCTGGTGCTATTACACAAGTAGAAAAATTAGTTTAGGTAAGGCAGAAAATAAGAAAATGGAAGAAAGGGGTAGGGAGTGGCAATCAGTGCCTGGTAGAGGGCAGCCTTGCACTGAATCTTGAAAGTTGAGTGTTTTTTAAAATTTGGTTTATTTATTGATTTTTTTTAGAGCGAGAAAGGGAGAGAGAGAGAAACATTGATTCATTGCTCCACCCATCCATACATTTATTGATTGACTCTTATATGTGCAGATGAGAGATTGAACCTGCAACCCTAGCATATTGAGACAATGGTCAACTGAGCCATCAGGCCAGGACAAAAGATGAGTGTTTTCAACAAATTCGACCCACAGTTCTTATCTACCCTTCATTCTTTTGTTTTGCTATTGTTGTTCATGTGTTTCTTTTTTTCAGATATATTCTCATTATGCTTCACCTTTTAAAGCCTACCTACCCTTCGAGACTCACTTTCTCTAGGGAAGCCCTCCTTGGCCTCCAGAAGTGATAGCTTCCTCCAAAATTCTATGGTACTTTATCTTTATTATTTATTGATCACACATTAAATATGTTCTCTACCAATATCTGGCAGTATTTGGTAGCCTCCCCAGCATCTGGCACCCTACCTACATTTGTTCTGGTTTCTATTGCTTTGTAAAAACCTACCTCAAGACTCAGTGGATTGCCTGACCTGTGGTGGCGCAATGGATAAAGCATTGACTTGGGAACACTGAGATCGCCAGTTCAAAACCCTGCACTGGTCTGGTCAAGGCATATATGGGAGTTGATGCTTCCAGCTCCTCCCCCCTTTCTCTCTCTCTCTCTCTCTCTCTCTCTCTCTCACTCTGTGTCTCCTCTCTAAAATGAATAAATAAAAATAAAATAAAATAAAAGACTCAGTGGATTAAAATAACAATTTATTTGTATTGATCGCAGTTGTAGGTGTTGCCTGGGTTCAGCTGGATGGTCTTTTCTTAGAGCCTTTCATGCTGTTGCAGTCAACTAACAACTGGGGCTAGAGTCAGCTGAAGTCTTGACAGGGCTAGATGCTTAAGACGTCTCAGTCATGTGACCCACTATTGATGCTGCTGTTGGCTGGGAGTTCAGCAAGTCCTATTAACCACAGAGCCTACATCTGACCTCTCCATGTGACTTGGGCTTCTCACATAATTGCAGTTGGATTCCAAAAATAAATGACCAAGGAGATTGTGCAAAAGCCTTGTGACTTAACCTCAAAAGTTCCAAAATACCACATTCTACTGGTCAAGCAACTCAAAAAGGCCAGCCAGAGCAGGGGGATCAGATTCCCTATCTTGACATAAGAAGCAGCAGGTGCATTCAGGGAGATAAGGAATTAGTGACAGTTATCTTTAGATATTTCTGATTACTTTTTACAGATGCATAGTATTTTTTTTGACAGAGAGAGAGACAGTGAGATGAACAGATAGGGATAGACAGACAGAACATGAGAGAAATGAGAAGCATCAACTTATATCGGCACTTTAGTTATTCATTTATTGCTTTCTCATATGTGCCTTGACTGGAGGCTCCAGCAGAGTGAGTGACCCCTTGCTCAAGCCAGCAACCTTGGGCTTCAAGCCAGAGATCTTTAGGTTCAAGCCAGCAACCATAGGGTCATGTTTATGATCCCATGCTCAAGCCAGTGACCCCGTGCTCAAGTCAGATGAGCCTGTGCTCAAACCAGTGACCCTGAGGTTTCGAACCTGGGTTCTCTGCATCCCAGTCCAATGCTTTATCCACTGGGCCACTGTCTGGTCAGCCACATAGTATTTCTTATTGGTAGATATTTGGGAGGTTTCATTGACAGGATTTTAAAAGGAAGAGTTATATGAAAAAATATAACCTGAGGTTTAGTTTAATTAACTTACTAAAAGGTAAGTATTCAAATGAATATATATTACTCCAAGGTTTTATGTGATATAATATTTTCCTTTTTTTTTTTGTTAAATATAAGTGGGATAAGATCCCAAGGTGATCCTATTTTCAGCTAGGGAAATTCAGGAGCAAAGGAAGTGAGTTCCCTTAGATACTCTGAATTTAATTTATCCTTATAACTATTTTTACAGTAAAATTTGTATTGGTGACTAGAATGATATATTAAAGTTCTCTATTATATTAGCAGTAAGTCATCTCTCCACCTTCAATTAAGACAAAAATAAAATCAAAGTGAGTTTCTGTTCTTTTTTTTTTTTTTTTTTTACAGGGACAGAGAGAGAGAGATAGATAGGGATAGACAGACAGAAATGGAGAGAGATGAGAAGCATCAATCATCAGTTTTTCATTGCCGTTGCGACACCATAGTTGTTCATTGATTGCTTTCTCATATGTGCCTTGACCACGGGCCTTCAGCAGACCGAGCCACCCCTTGCTGGAACCAATGACCTTGGGTCCAAGCTGGCGAGCTTTTGCTCAAACCAGATGGGCCTGCGCTCAAGCTGGCCACCTCAGGGTCTTGAACCTGGGTCCTCCGCATCCCAGTCGGATGCTCTATCCACTGCACCACTGCCAGGTCAGGCGAGTTTCTGTTCTTTGTAATGAAGCCCTAGCACCCACACACCTCTTGGGCTCATCCCTCACCCTGTCTCCACTTTAAAAAATTTTGCTGGGGGCAGCCACTATACAGCCTTCTTAATATAGAGACCTGAATGCACCCAATGATGCAAATCACAATATTCATTTGTGACACAAACCCCCAACCATTTAACTGTTACAGACAACTTGAAACAATACAGCCTTCTGAATCCTGAAACAAAGGCACCTACACTAACTTTCCATCTTCCCCACCAATTCTCAACTCAGTAGGTGTTATACTCAAGAAGAAAGAAGGATTTTACCAATTGGAGTTCATTCTGTTCCTCTGAAGGGGCTCTGTTGGCAAAGGAGTTGAATTGATGGGCCATTCCCATCACTGTTCACTCATCAGAAACACAAGGGAATGAGGGTGGGGTAACACAAGCCCATTCCCAGACCTCACATGCTCTGAGAGATTTTTGGTCAAATTTCACTTTTATTTTCTTATTCATTTATTAATGTGCTAGGGTTTTAAAAATGTATTTATTTGACTGAAGGAATTGTATGAAGTCTTGTGTTTCCTACTTGTTGGAAAAAAAAATGGGACAGCATTAAAGTAAGTTTAATTTGGGTTAAAAGTTTAAATATCAAAAAACCAAATCATAGAACACAAACTAGAAGAAAAGAGAATCAAATATTGTTCAACTTTCTGGACAGGAAATATATTTGTAAACACTGAAATGAAAAGAAAAAAGAAGAAACCACAGAAAAAAAGACTGATGAATTTGAATAAATAAAATGTTGAAATTCCTGCACAAACAGTGCAAAACTGATGCAAAACCTCTGCATAAAACTATGAAAATAAAATAACTAAAATAAAAAGTCAAAGAGACCAGAATGGGAGCAGTAGGGTGGAGGCTCTGAGATGCAATTGCCATGACCAGAAACCTAACGTCTTTGGTAGAAAAAGTATTTATAAAAATTGGTTTAAAAGATTAAGGGATAAATAATGAACCAACAACTGTGCTCACAGATCAAAGTAGAAACATCACCATAAACAAATGTGGCAAAAGATTAAAGCCTGCGGTAATCACAGAAAAACAGATTAAAACAAGGAAAAAGTATGATTTTTGCTCATCACAGTGACAAAACAATTTTATACAAGTTTTATTAAATATTATTAAGCAATATTATAAAACAAATTATTAAAACAATAGTTCCCAATCCTGGTGACAGTTAAAAAACTGATATTATCATAGATCATGCTTATACTCTATGCAAATCCTGGAAAACAATTTGTTACCTTGACTTAAGAGCCATAAAAAGTATTTTAATACTTTGACCCAGTTATTTCATACCTGGGAATTTATCCTAGAGAAATAATCTTTAAGAAGAAAGCACTTGTCTTAATAATGTCCACTGAGTGTTACTGTCATTGCAGGGGTTCTAGATGACCTGGCCTTGACTCTACAATGTTCCTGGTGGGTGACATCCCTCTCCACAAGTATGTGTTTGCATTAGTTGACATACATAACAACTTTGGGATTTTTATCCTCCCTAAGGAGGATAAAGATGAGGACCATGGAAGATGGGAGGGTTTGAGTCTCCACCACCCTAGGACTGGCTGCCTCACTGGTTTGGATGCTTCATGGGAGAAGCAGAAGGAGCAGAATTAACAAAGGGCTGTGTGATACTCCACATCCAAGCAGTACATGCAGCTGCAGAGCCTCATAGTTGAGTGCCAGGCAGAGCGAAAGATAAGAGCATTCTCCTGCCCTTTTTACTCTACCATTAGACCAGCGACTGTCTGGGTGTGGAGTTCTCCGCAGTTTCCACAAGGTTCCTGGTAGCAGACATGGTATGGACAGAGGATGAGAACATAAAGGATTATATGTGGGTGGGAACTACATCTATCTTATTTTCTGCTATATCCCCAGATATATGTCAGGCATATTATCTCGTATACATCAAGCACTCAATGCCTATTTCTGAATGAAGAGAAGAATTTGAGTGGTCATCACCTACCTGAGGACTCTAGAAAACAGTTGGGACTGATCGGGGTAGATGGGAATGAGAGCTGAGGCACTACACAAATGGCTGGTGACTCAGAACTGACAATATAGCATAACAGTGTGGTTCCAATTATAAACATAGTGAAACTGGAAAATGCTAAGTATGTTTATAGTACTGAAAAATTGGAAACAACCTAAATGCCTAACCATAAATTATGGGGTGTGCAAGTAATAGAAAGTCGTGCAAACAAGAAATTGAAAAGATAGCTCATGGGCCCTCCTGGTTCTCTTGTAGGACACCCGGAAAACTCCATTTCCCAGACCTCCCCACACTCTGCCTTGCATGGCCCTGTGAGTAAGAAGTGATAAGTGTTCTTCTGGGAAGGAGCATTTTAAAGCCCATGGACAATTCTCCATCACAGTCAAGGAGATGGTCGTGTTTTCAGATGGAAGTTCTAGTCTTAAGCAGCAATACCTCTAAGTCACCACATGGTGGGCAGCTGCACTCAGTGGACATGGTAGTTAGAATCACTCAGGTACACAGGAACATTGAGTAAATAAGGAATAAGCCTTTATTATATTAAGCCTCTGAGATTTGGGTGTTGTTTGATACTGAAGCATAACCTATCTTCTACCTAAGTGGCAACATAGGAGAAGACTCAAAACACAATAAAGAATGCAAACTTACCTGTAAATAGGGACAAAGCAGATATTTCTGTTACCATAATGAGGTTGTGAGTGTTTCTTTTGCATGTTTTTCTTCTTTATTCTTTTTTTTTTTTTTTTTTTTTTTACAGGGACAGAGAGAGAGTCAGAGAGAGGGATAGATAGGGACAGACAGACAGGAACAGAGGGAGGTGAGAAGCATCAATCATTAGTTTCTCGTTGCCGTTGCGACACCATAGTTGTTCATTGATTGCTTTCTCACATGTGCCTTGACCGTGGGCCTTCAGCAGACTAAAACCCCTTGCTGGAGCCAGCGACCTTGGGTCCAAGCTGACGAGCTTTTGCTCAAGTCAGATGGGCCCGCGCTCAAGCTGGTGAGCTCAGGGTCTCGAACCTCGGTCCTCCGCATCCCAGTCCGACACTCTATCCACTGCGCCACTGCCTGTTCAGGCTCTTCTTTACTCTTAAACTTTAGAAATATTGTTCTGCTTTCTTTATAACTAAAAATGAAACAGTGTGTGAGGGGAGGAAGAAGAGAGGGAGAACAGAAAAGGAACTGGAAAGCCCCAGTTCTCCAGTTCCTTCTGCTTCTCTCTCTGAGCCTTCTGGGCTCTCTGGCTTCCTCTCTCCCCATCCAACAGTTCAAAACAGAGACTTGTACAAAATTATAGCTATTACCACTTAAGCTCACTACACATTATGTCCACACAAAACTCTATGAAGTGGATGCTACAATAGTCATTTTACAAATGTGGAAATTGTGATTTAGTTTGGTTGTCACTTGCTCAAGGTTATGTAGCAAGTTAGTGGCAGAGCCGGGACTCAAACTCAGGGCAGCCCTCCTTGTAAACAGCCTGTTTACAAGGACAACTTAGCTTCCAGGTAGACCTGAAAAGAGTGTGATTTTTGGAAGTTTTCTTTTTCACTTTTAAAGTCATTACACTTTGTTCCCCATCACCCACATGATATAACATGCTTGCTGTTTCCTGAACAGAGCTAACTTTTACCTAATGTTTATATCTTTCCCTGTTTACCTATAACAGGGAGGCAGCAGTGATGGTTTCCCAAGTATGTGGTGTGACTGAGGAGCCGCACCGGGGACCAGTAGTCCCTTCCCCACTGCCAAGTCCTTCAGAGGAATTATGATGTGACGATGAGCTGTGGACCAGGTAAAGGCAAACAGAGCTGCTGAAGTCCCAGTAATGCCTCTTATGAGCTCTGCAACCTTAGGCAATTCTCTTAACCTTTCTGAGCCTCTGGTTTTTCTTCTGTAAAATGTTCATAATCCCTGCCTACCTCTTATGACATTCATGTGGGGGGAGAAGGTCTTTGAAAAGTGCCAGTGCTGGAGAAATAAGAGGTAATGGTATTATTTTTCATAGCAGCTATGGGATCAGGAAATAGAGAGGGAGGTACAATTGGTGACTGCATTGTCCCAAAAGTCATCTAATTCCCTCACTGCCACCTGTTCTGGTTCAGGTGCTTAGAGCTGTCTCAGATTTTATCACTTCCTCTTATGTAGACAAGGCTCATTTGAGTTCCCTGAGCCCTGAGAGGTGCGGTGGGTGAGCAGATAGATATATCTCTATCTCAACAGACCCCCTACCCACTGTGCCTTTCCTTCCCTTCTCCAAGATTGTATCTGGGAAGAGACATCTATTTCTTACCAAATATCTATATGCTTTCCCACATTTCTTAACCCTCCTGCATTATGTGGAGCCATGTGACCAATTCTGGACAAAAGGTTGTAAGTGGAAGTAATGATCCTCACTTCTAGAATGATGCACATCAGAAGCAGGGTGTGTCCCTCCATCTCTTTCCCTGCTCTGAGCAGGGTGACCAGATGACTCAACTACAATTCATAAGGGCCCCCATCAGTCTGGGTATCCGAGACTCAGTACAGAACTCTTGCTAATTCATTCTGGACCCGTATCATGGGAAAAAAGTCAACTTCTGTTTTATGTGACTGAGGATTTGGAGGCTACCAAAAGTAAAGCTTATCTTCTCCTGGCTAACCCACACAGAGAACTAATGATTCTCTGCAGAGGACTGGAGCCTAGCAAAAGACACCAGGAAAATGTTTAGTGGCATTTGTTCTTGGCTGTCAGAACCTCCAAATCATTTCTCTTCCTCCTTGGCATACTAAGAAAATAAAGTATATTTTTAGAAATATAACTCATTTATTTAAAAATTAAAAACATAAGTGGCAGTCTGAGTTCCATTAAGAGGGAGGCCTCAGACATCTGTTGTCATGGCTGTTGGACATTATTTGATCAGGTACTTTTAAGTGATTGATCTTTTATTTATTCAATATATATATATATATGTACTAAAGATCTACTGAGAACTTGCCCCTGGAGGATGTATTAGGAAGCACATAGTCTAGTTGTAGAATCAGACAGGTCCATAAGCATCATGCATATGAGAGCTCTTCTGACTGAGGGTGGCTGGGTGACTTGAGACGAGACGGGGGTATGAAGCCTTATGTTCCCCCAAATGATAATTTAAAATTGAGCCTGATCTGTGATAGCACAGTGAATAAAACATAGACCTGGAATGCTGAGGTTGCCAGTTCAAAACCCTGGGCTTGCCTGGTCAAGGCACATATGAGAAGCAACTACTACAAGTTGATGCTTCCTGCTCCTCCCCCACTGCCTTTCTCTCTCTCTTTCTCTACTCTCTCTAAAATTAATAAATAAAATCTTTTTTAAAAATTGAAAGAATCCATTGAATGTTTTAAAAACTTTATTAAAAGGTGCCCTCAATTTCTTAATTATGATAGACCCTGCTCTCTTCTTTCTGGGGCCTCTTCCCAGCCGATTTTGGTTGTAATTTGTCAGAGTATGTATATGGTCATGTAGCCTGGCTCTTTCCCCATTACCTTTTATTTATTTATTTATTTATTTATTTATTTATTAATTATTTTATTCATTTTAGAGAGGAGACACAGAGTGAGAGAGAGAGAGAGAGAGAGAGAGAAAGGGGGAGCAGCTGGAAGCATCAACTCCCATATGTGCCTTGACTGGACCATTGCAGGGTTTTGAACTGGCGACCTCAGTGTTCCCAGGTCGACGCTTTATCCACTGCGCCACCACAGGTCAGGCTCCCCATTACTTTTTTAAAATAACAGCTTCATCATATAATTCCCTTTTAAAGCATACAGTTCAGTGGCTTTGGAATATTCAGAGTTGTGCAACCATCCCTCCAATCAATTTTATAACATTTTCATCATCTCCCAAAAGAAACCTTGTATCTATTTTTTTAAATTATTATTTTTATTTATTCATTTTAGAGAGAGAGAGAGACAGACAAAGAAGGGGGAGAGGAGCAGGAAGCATCAACTCCCATATGTGCCTTGATCGGGCAGGCCCAGGGTTTTGAACCAGCAACCTCAGCATTCTAGGTTGACGCCCCATCCACTGCGCCACCACAAGTCAGGCAAAACCTTGTATCTATTAATAGTCACTCCCCATCCTGGCCCTCAGCCCCCCACTCCTGCTCTAGCCAACCATGAATCTACTTTCTGTCTTTATAGGTTAACCCCTTTGAGCATTTTATATAAATGGAATTATACAATAAAAAAACAAGTGGCAAAGAGAGATAGGGAAGAATGGGTGAGAGAAAAGAAAGGAGAGAGAGAGAGAGAGAAATAGAGGGTGAGCTGAAACAATCAGAGTATCCCAGTCTTTGATGACTCCCTGAAAAGTCCTGGTAAGACATGGAGACATGGCAAGGAGGCCAAAGGGGACCTTGAGCAAGATGAGTAAGTAGAGAAAGATTAGACCAAGCCTGCTGAGAAAAGAAAACAAAACCCCCTTGTTTCTGAACTTTTCTAGCTGTTCTTTCTTGCCCTTGGGTTTTATCATTAGTTTGACAAATGTTTATTGAGTGTCTACTATGTGTCAAGCAGGGTTCTGGTGCAGATATTCAGCTTGAACAGAACACAGTACCTGTCCTCATGGACCATACATTTTAGTGGGGAGAGAGCAAACCAATAACTCTGTGTAAGGTGGTACGTCAGGAGATGGCTCATGTGACCGAAAAAAGCAGGGAGAGGCGATAGAAGGAAGGGTGACTCCAGATTCTAAAGGGTGCTCAGGGAGTGCCTCACTGAGAGAGCACTATCATCTGAGCAAAAACCTAAAGCAAGAGCTAGCGATGCAGCTCTCTGGGAAAGGAGCAGCGAGGAAGCCAGTATGTACAGCTGGACTGAGAGGCAGAAGCAGGGGGTGGTAGGGGGTGACAGAAGTTCTGAGGAAGGCACATCATGGTTAGGACTTTGCTCAGAGATAAGAAGCTGTTGGAGGATTTTGAGCTAATTTACATTTTAAAAGAATGACTCTGGTTGCTACATGGAGACGGTTTCCAAATTTAGTAAATAAAACTTCATAATGTCCAGTTAAATTGGCATTTCACATGAATGAAGATTTTAGTGGAAGTATATCCCATATAATATTTGTGACATAGTTATCCTAAAATTATATTTGTTTTTCTTTATCTGAAATGCAGATTTCATTGAGTATCCTGTATTTTACTGTATACATGGAGAAAAATTTAGGATATCAAGGTGAAAGCAGGAAGATCAGCTAGGGGTATTGCAATAAACCAACTAAGAGATGAGGGTGGATTAGACCAGGATGGTGAGAAGTAGCTCCTTGGATTCTGGGTTTATGATATCCCCTCTGTATTCCCTCTCTCTCGCTCTCTCTCACCTTTTATGTGAGCTTAGTTTCATTCATTGCAACCAAAATCAGAAGAAAAGGGGTGATGGCCATTGGAAAGATGTGGTAGAGGCTTTTTTGGCATACAGGAAGGATATGGGTTTCACCACAATTTTCTTATCATTTTAGAGAATCCATGAGAATAGAATTAGTTGCTCAAAGGTAGGAAGGAGCCAAAGGTCAGGTGACAGCCGGAATGAGCTCTGCTCCTCCTTGCTGAGGGACATGGTGATCAGCCCCTGGAGAGGTGGGGAAACACTTTGTGGTGACACTTCCTTTTTGGTTCCTCCCCCTGTGGCCACCAGACATCTCTTGGCTGGAGGATGGTTGGGGGAATGGATACCTGTAACTGGATCTTTCTTTTCAGATCTTTTGTTCTGAGCCAATGTACTGAGGATGTTCTCAGAGGACAGGGTCCACATCTTACAGATTGTTGGAGATGGAGAGAGGGAAGAGAGCCCCTGCCATGTGTCTAAGTGCCAGGCGGGTTACTGGCACATAGTAGACACTCAATAAATATTTGTCAAACTAACAAGCCAGATCCAGACATTATCACCCTTTTTATGGATGAGGAACTGGCACAGAAAGGCATGGCAACCTCCTCAGGTTCACTTTGCAGGACTCACTGTTTTCCTGTCACCATCACTTGTCTAGTTTAGAACTCACTTCAGTGCTGATGAACTGAGAGCCTGAGAGGAGAGGAGAAGGCAGCTGTGCAGTTTTTATTCCACTAAGAGTTTAAGACCAAGTGTTTGGTTGGTCAGATGAGACCCCAGATAATTCTTGCCTGCTGGCTTGCCTCCCTGCTTGCCTCCTGCCTCATCCCTTCAATTGTTTAAGAAAAGTATAATGAGCATCTTCTATATGCCAAGTTCTGAGCCAGGCCCAAGGGTTCATTGATGAACAAAGACTGAAATGTGAAGCTGAGGTTTGAAGTAAAAAAATGGTTCATCGAGTCAAGGGTGAGGGATGGGGAAGACGTCCCACGGGAAAGCTTGTTCAGATGCCCTGTGGTGTGGATGGAGTGTGGGTAATACTGGCGGCTGAAAGAACGCTGGAGGGGAGAAACGCAGAGGCAAGGACTGTGTGAGAGAGTCTGGTGGGTCATGGGTAAGGACTTCAGTTTCTAACCAAAGAGCCAAGAGATGCCATGGAAGTGCTTTAAATCAATCAGGACCAGAACATGGTCAGGTTTGCATTTTGAAAAGATAAAATCCAAATGTCTGTCATTAGAGGACTACTGGTAGTTAGATTCATTAGAATATATCCACATTGGGGATATCTCTCATCTGTTCAAAAGAATAAATATAAACGAACAGCATGATTTCTAAAAATATATTTAAATATATATAAAGTACAGAACAGTGGCTATTGTATTCTATTATTTGTATAGAAATACACATATATAAACAATTGATTGTTGTTATTCATGGTAGTTGTATTCTATAAACTTACCTTGCCAAGAACTCTGAACGAGCAGATACTGAACTATGGCTCCCAAGGGAAATGTAGGGTTAGGTTTCCATGAGATTCTGGTCACAGTATTTTCTTCAGTCCAATCAAGGTATATACAACCTTATTTTATGTGTTTTCTTTTAAAGACATCTTATTTAATACATATTGTCGATTCATTAACATTGAACTCATAGCCAACAGCACTGTAACTCATGCTTGCTACAAGCTCACCTAACACGTGTATTTTTTCCCGTAAGGCACATCAAAGCTTTCCTGTGTGCTTAGGCCCACTAGATAGCTCTTCAGCACTATGATTGGAGGCCGCTTGAAACAGCAAAATCAACAAAAAGTGCAAAAATGTGAAGAACGTGGCACTAAATAGACCGCAGATGGGACACTCGTTTACAGGACCAGAGCTGAACCCAGAAGGCAGAGTACAGCCTCATTTGACCTCCGCTGGGAACATGCGACTCAGATGTTTCACTGCTCCACACTAGCCCGCTGGTGCCTGTGAAAGTGCCTTGGGTATTGAGTTGGGGCTGACAGATAAACTTCAGCAGAGGACTCATTTGCAAATATAAAACCTGTGAATATGAGCATCAACGTTACAGGGGAAATAATCTCAAACTTAGATGTAAACTGCAAAAATAAAAATAGTACATGAATAGACATTGACACTTTATCCGGAGTCACCTGTTGTCAACATTGTAGCTCATTTATATTTGTGTGACCAGCTCTGCCTCCCATGTACAAATGCACAAGAATACATTTTCTTTCCTGAACCACATGAGGATAAGTTATATACATCATGGCCTTTTACCCTTAAATATGTCAGTGTGTGCTTCCTTAAAAAGGGATCATTTTACATAATCACAGTACACTTATCACCCTTGGTAAATTTAACATGGATACAATGCTCTTTATCTAATCTACCATTCTCCTTAATTCTGGAACACATCCATAGCCTATCATTGTGTTTTGTGATATTGGTGCTTTGTAATCAATACTTGAAAAAAAAAAGAATATCCTTCATTTTAGGTTTGTCTCATGATTCCTCACAGTCAGATTCAGGTTATGCATTCTCCCTGAAATACTGCATAGGTGATGACATACAATATAATCGCTCTAAAACACATGGCATATCTATGGAAGGAAGCTAGAGAAGCTGGCAATGGGGACTGTCTTTGGAGGAGACAGCTGAGACCCTGGAGGACAAAAGTGGGGAGGAGAGTGACTTGCCACTCTATGCCCTTATATACCTTTTGAATTGTGTACTGGGTGTAAGAAGTACCTATTCATAAACTTATTTTTATTTGTTTGTTTGTTTATTTATTTATTTATTTATTCATTGAGAGGAGGGGAGGCAGAGACAGACTCCTGCATGCACCCTGACCAGGATCCACCCAGCAAGCCCATTAGGGGGCAAATGTTCTGCCCATCTGGGGCATTGCTCCATTGCTCAGCAACTGAGCTTTCTCAGTGCTTGAGGCAGAAGTGCTCGGGGCCAACTTGCTCCAATCAAGCCATGGCTGCAGGAGGGGAAGAGAGGGAGAGAGAGAGAGAGAGAAAGAGAAGTAAGAGGGGAGGGGTGGAGCAACAGATGGGTATTTCTCCTATGTGCCCTGACCGGGAATCGAACCCAGCACATCCACAGACCAGGCTATTCCTTTATCATTGAGCAAACCAGCCAGGACCAACTAATTTTTAAAGACTTCTGCTTGACCTGTGTTGGCGCAGTGGATAAAGCATCGACTTGGAATGCTGAAGTCACCAGTTTGAAACCCTGAGCTTCCCTGTTAAAAGCACATATGGGAGTTGATGCTTCCTGCTCCTCCCCCCCTTCTCTCTTTCCTCTCTCTCTAAAAATGAATAGATAAAGTCTAAAAAAAAAAAAAGCAGAGAGACTCCTATAAGGTTGGGGGTCTGGTATTATTACCCCATTCTCCATATGGACAAACAGGCTCAAAGAGGTAAGTAAGCATCAGGAAGGCCTGGATTCCTGGCTTGTGAACCTATGCCATTTGCCTGCTGTCACTCAGACTGTTGCTCTGAGACTAGGTTGTGTGCAGGTTGCAGTGAGGGGCCAGAGGAGGGCGGGGGGGGGCAGAGTGTCAGGGGAGGTTTCCTGGGGGAGGTGATACTTGAGCTCAGTGTGGAAAGGTAAGAAGCTAGCCAGGTGTCCAAGGGTCACAGAGTCGGGGATGGAGGGAGAGAAGAGGAAGCAGGAAGGAGGCTATTTCAGACAGAAAGTGCCTTGGATCCAACATAGCAGGCTTGCAAATGTGCACACCCCATCCAGATCTGCAGAGATTACGATCTTCCTTGCCAGCCCCCTCCTGTGTAGTGAGGAAGCCTAGGCTTGCCTTTTTTTTTTTTTTTTACAGAGACAGAGAGAGGGATAGATAGGGACAGACAGACAGGAACGGAGAGAGCTGAGAAGTATCAATCATCAGTTTTTTGTTGCCAGTTGTGACACCTTAGTTGTTCATTGATTGCTTTCTCACATGTGCCTTGACCACGGGCCTTCAGCAGACCGAGCAACCCCTTGCTGGAGCCAGTGACGTTGGGTCCAAGCTGGCGAGCTTTTGCTCAAACCAGATGGGCCTACGCTCAAGCTGGCGACCTCGGAGTCTCAAACCTGGGTCCTTCAACATCCCAGTCCGACGCTCTATCCACTGCGCCACTGTCTGGTCAGGCTAGGCTTGACTTTTAACAGTAGGTTGGTCTTTTTACATTGAGCAAGTCTCCTTTCAGAGTATTCTGTCTACTTAGTGATGAACTCCCTCGTGTGGCTGGTCTCCCACACTTGGAAAACTCACTGTCCTTCTCATATCTGTCTCTCCCTCTCCCCAAGATGCCATCTGGATATTTGGGTAAATGAGGGCCTTTACTGTATCCACTGAAGTTGGGAGAGACCTAGAATACCCAGGTCCTCTGAACATCTGCTGCCTTCTCTGAAGAGAGGGGCATTGGCACTTGGCAGTTAACATGAGAGATGAGACCAGTCCCACATGGCATCCTAGGTAATGTGTTGCCTAGGCCAGCTACAGAATTTGCAGATCCTAATGCAAAATGGAAATGCAGGACCCCCTTGTTCAAAAATCAGGGAGAAAGTGCTATTACAGGTACTAAAATATTAAAGATTTTCCTATCTTCTGTGGTCTCTCTTGATTTGTCATGGTGTTTTTCTAATTGTCATTGAATATCATTTTAAGTAAAGAAAAATTAAAATATTCTATCACTATGAATTTTACTATTTATCTTTACATTGTGTAATGCCAATTTTAAATAAAAAATTGAAGAGCATTTAACTCATAGGTATTTCCAAAGTGAGCGAGTGGCTAACACAGGGAACTAATACAAATAAGAAAGAATACCGTAAGGTCCCTTGATTGCTTGCGTTTCTGAGAAGGCTACCACCTTCTTTCTGCATTTGAGGCAAGTTCTGGTTCAAATGGAAAGTGTGGCTTCTCAGGGCAGTCAGCTCCCGCTCACTCAGTCATGGACATAACATGCTTACCTTGTACTTACTTTGGGTCTTGCAAAAATTCCACACATTGTGGGGCCACTGGAATTCCGTGCTCCTGGCATATTGCAGATGCTATACGCACATGCGAACGGACGGCAAGGAACAGAAGACATGCGCGTTGACCTCCTGCATTGTCCTGCTGGACGTCGTTTACCATACTTAAGTTCTAAGATACAATTTAAATAAAAAACTCAGAACAGGAATAGCAGAGTATTAAATGGATGCTTGCATGGAAGCCCTTGAGAATGTGGGTTCAAGTACAAGGTAAGCATGGTATGGAGGCTGATTCGCAGGCATTATCTATGTCATATGAGAATGAGGGCTACAAGAACTGATAGCGCACGGGCATACTCTGCTCATGTATATACTCTCTTGTGCCATAAGACTTCATTTACAAAATACAAGTTCAAAACAACGTTAATAATTTCAAGCTGGTGACAGTCCACGGTTAAACCAAGTTTGGGCCCTGCTGAGTATGGGGCTCTATGCAATCGCCCAGGTCACAAGTCGGGGAGGGCTGCCTGCTTCTGTTTTCTTCTTCCTGTCTGTTGGATGAGGTGGGTATGATGGCGCAGCACGTGCAGCCACTTTGATAAGGATCTTATGCAGGAACAGCAGAGAAAAAAGATTTGATGGACTCTTGTCTCTTGCATTTTACCAGCTGTTGGGCAGATAAAATATATTATGCTCACTTTGTTAAAGATGGTGCTGCCCACGTGCAAGTTTTAAGAGTAAGCTTTTCCCCACACACTTGACTGATTGGACGATGTAGGGTGGTACACTCTCGTGAGGAATCCTCCCAGTATGTCTCAGATAAGTGACTTTGTATCAGAGACTTCCTTGTTTGTAGATTGGATTAAAGGTTTTGACTCTATGCTATAAAGTGGGGCAGACCAGGAGCTCGCTCTCTTGGTTCCTCAGGTTAGCATTAGAGAGGAGAGCAGATTAAAGCCACATGGAGGCCAGGAGAAGCAGCCAAGATGGCAGAGTGCTGAGGGAGAAGCCAGTTTGTGCAGAGTTTGTGCAGAAAGAAGGAGATGGGAAACAGAGGTGAATAAGTCTGGTGAGCTAGAAACCTTTGATTCTAGGAAACTCAGATAAGTCAGTAGCTTTGTGAGCACTGAATGAGTGGGTTTTGGAGCCCAGTGTGTGTTCTGCTTCCCTGCCGGGTGCAAGCTAGAATTAAAGCTGATGGCTCACCAGTTTTTGGCTCCATTGTTTCATTACCGACTGTCCATATCTAATGAGAACCTGCACTGGCAAGGCGGCTGTGATGGTGGCCCTGGACATTGGCTTTACACCAGCCCTGTAGAGCCAACCTCTGGCTTTTATGTGAAAGAATAAGTCTCCATGTGTGTTTTAAACCACTATTCAACTGTGTGCTTTTAAGCTCTATAAAGTCAACCCTCATTCTATCTGATAAAGCACCTTTGTGTCCCTTCACCTGGGACTCAGAAGCTTCTGAATCTTCTGCAAGCCACTTGGAGGCCAGGGAGAACCACAGATGGGACCTCTAGTTCAAATATCCAGCTAACTCCAGCTGTGACAGCTGAACCTTTTTCTGTGTCATATGTGAAGGGGCATCCTCGGGATTTGTCTTAGACTAGGGTTGGCAAACTATGTGGCTCATTGACAGGCCACGTCTTGTAAAGAAAATTGTCATTGGAACACAGTCACTGCTCATTTATTTAGGTATTGTCTATGGCTGCTTTTGAGCTGTAACTGCAGAGTTAAATAATTTTGCAATGGTTAGTATTTGGCCCTTTAAGGAAATGTTTGCTATTTTAGAAGATTTCACTCTCTAAGAATGCCACTATTGCCTGACCAGGAGTGGTACAGTGGTTAGAGTGTCAACCTGGGATGCTGAGGTCTCAGATTCAAAACCCCGAGGTCGTTGGCTTGAGTGTGAACTCATCCAGCTTGAGTGTGAGGTCACCAGCCTGAGCATGGGATCATTCTAATGATCCCATGGTCACTGGCTTGAGCCCAACAGTTGCTCACTTGAAGCCCAAGGTCACTGGCTTGGCTTAAGCCCCCCAGACAAGTCACGTATGGGAAAGCAATCAATGAACAGCTAAAGTAATGCAAGTATAAGTTGATGTCTCTCTCTCTTTCACCAAATATATATATTTATATTTATAACACCACTATTTCTGCCACCATCTGTCTAAGACCATGGGTGTAACCTTGTAAACCCCGTTTCACCATCTTCCTCATCTTCCTTTTACGATCCTTCAGGCCAGAAAAATCAGGCTTTCCCAAGGGTGTGCTGGTAAATAGTTAACAACAGGCTTCCTGGTAGGAAAAAAAAAGAAAAGCCCTCATCTGTAACGTTTGCTGGTATCTGTGGCTAAACAGTCCCAGTATGGTTAATTTCAAACTAACAACATGATGCTCATGGGAACTGAGGAAAGCTGAAGACAGTCAGCTGTAAGGAGCAGTTAGGAACTGCCTCAGTACATCGCTAGATCCACCTCCTTCCATCTGTCCTGGGCTCTTCCCTCAGTTCTGCGTTTGTTAGAATTCTACATTCTAACCCACCAGGACTGGCTTTTGATATTCTAATTGCAACTAAAGGAATTCAGAGATTTTTAGCTGCCTGGCTTTCAGCACTTTTTTGCCCTTTACTTGTTAAGGTTAAAAATATTTACATTCTGCTCTGTTCATCACATGTTTCATCTATAGATTGAGTCTAAGATGGTAAACACCACGTAAACAGCATTATTGTAACATATAATTATGATGTTATAATTGTGTAAATATTATTTGCTGCAGAATCAAGTAGACTGACTAGAGCTCTTAAGAAGAAAATAACTGGGCCTGACCTATGGTGGTGCAGTGGATAAAGCGTCGACCTGGGAACACTGAGGTCACCAGTTCAAAACCCTGCACTGGTCTGGTCAAGGCACATATGGGAGTTGATGCTTCCAGCTCCTCCCCCCTTTCTCTCTTTCTCTCTCTCGCTCTGTGTCTCCTCTCTAAAATGAATAAAATAATAATAATAAAAAAATACCAAAACAACCTTTATAAAAAAAAAGAAGAAAATAACTTTATATTACTTATTAAATATCTGTAGGCCAAAGGACAAAACATATTCCAGGCATCAAAGTCCAAACTAGTAACTATTTATTGTTTTTTCTGTGTTTATATTTCTTTAAAAATTTCTTTTAAATTTATTGATTTTATTTATTTATTTTACAGGGACAGAGAGAGGGATAGATAGGGACAGACAGGAATGGAGAGAGGTGAGAAGCATCAATCATTAGTTTTTCGTTGCGACACCTTAGTTGTTTATTGATTGCTTTCTCACATGTACCTTGACCGTGGGCCTTCAGCAGACCGAGCAACCCCTTGCTGGAGCCAGCGACCTTGGGTCCAAGCTAGTGAACTTTTGCTCAAGCCAGATGAGCCTGCACTCAAGCTGGCGACCTCGGGGTCTCAAACCTGGGTCCTCTGCATTCCAGTCCGACGCTTTATCCACGGCACCACTGCCTGGTCAGTCTAAATTTATTAATTTTAGAGACAGAAGAAGGGAGAGAGAAATAAACACCGATTGGTGTTGCCCTAATTTATGCACTCATCGATTGATTCTTGTATGTACCCTGACCGGGATCAAACCTGTAACCTTGGCATATTGGGACAACTCTAACCAACTAAGCTACCCAGCCAGGACTATATTTCTTTTTTCACACAACTTACATAAAAAACGTCTCTTATTCTTTGTTAAATTACATTGTTTTAGCAGGACATCTTCTTGAGTAATTTATTCATGTGCAGTGAGTGCTTGAGTGGTATATTTTCTGACTCCTTGGATTTCATAAAATGTCTATTTTGCCTTCATTTTGAATGGTGATTTGGCTGGCTATAAAATTCCAGATTTAAATAAATTTTTCCTCAAATTAGATGTGAAATCTGATGTTAGGCTGAATCTCATTTCTTCTATGTAACCTGCTTTTTCTTTTGGGAAGCTTAAATGATTTTCTCTTTATGCTTTAACTTGTGAAATTTTACCCAAGTGCATTTAAAGGGGATACTGCTTTACTCATCCACCTTGGTCCTTAGTGGGTTCCTTAAAATAATGAAAAACCAAAATAAAATATTTATTTGAAAACCAAAATGTATTATGAGGAAAACAAAGATAGCAATAATATCACCACCCAGCTAACACCAATTAACTTCTTTTTTTTTTTTTTACAGGGACAGAGAGAGAGTCAGAGAGAGGAATAGGTAGGGAAAGACAGACAGGAATGGAGAGAGGTGAGAAGCATCAATCATTAGTTTTTCGTTGCCATTGAGACACCTTAGTTGTTCATTGATTGCTTTCTCACATGTGCCTTGACCGTGGGCCTTCAGCAGACCTAGCAACCCCTTGCTGGAGCCAGCGACCTTTGGGTCAAGCTGGCGAGCTTTTGCTCAAGCCAGATGGGTCCGTGCTCAAGCTGGCGAGCTCCGGGTCTCAAACCTGGGTCTTCTGCCTCCCAGTCCGACGCTCTATCCACTGCACCACCGCCTGGTCAGGCTCCAATTGACATTTTTTAAAAACATAAGATAATGCAATATCATGCAAAGGATGAAACAGTTCTGCACGGTGTAAAAATGAAAGATACACATCTTCTCGGTCCTCACCTATAGCCTTTATCCCCCTCTTTATTGGTTCATTTGTTCATGGGGTATCCATCCATCCATCCATCCATCCATCCATCCATCCATCCATCCATCCAGAAAAAAATGTTTATACTGTTATATAGTGAATATTATGTATGAAAAGTGAATCTTTCTGAAAAGATTCTATAGATAACAAAGATATCTAAAAATAATGCTATATGTAAGAAGATTGTATAGATAATTAAGATATCCAAAGATAATATGTAAAAAACCTTTTTTTATAAGTACACACCACACATACTTAACACAATCAACTTTCACTCATTCCATTCTGTGATGGCACCATCATGGATTTAACCAAGACTCTGTTGATGCATTTAAATCATTTCAAGTTTTATGTCCCTACAAACAATACTGCAGTAAACACCTTTGAATGTTTATAAGTATCTTGACCTACTTTAATGAGTATATGCGAGGGATGAATTCCTAATAGTGACATTGTTAGAATACTGAGTAAGGACATTTTAAATTTTGATCATTTTTTTTTCTGCAAAAAGAATGTCCCACTGAATTCTTAATAATAGATTATCAAAGTGTTTCATTCCCCACTAGTGTGTTAATACTAGGTGTTATCATGCTTTCTAAGTATTGCCAATCTGGATAGGTGAAAACATTGGTGTTTTCATGTGTATTTATTTAGATGAATGTGTGGCTTAGTATTGTTTTCTATGTTGATTGGCCATCTGAATCTCTTCTTCCTGATCTCCATTCATGTTCTTCGCCTCAGTGGATCCATTTCCCGATGATCTGTGTCTTCTTTGCCTCAGGAAAATGTCCTTTGGTTGCTTCCTCAATTGTCACCTCTCCTCTATCTTCCCTGCCTTTTCCCCTGTATCCAGACATCTGGATTTGTCTTCCTGTCACTTTATTTTTATTTCATATCTTCCGTGTGTTGGTCTTTTCACTTTGCCTTAAAGGAAATGTTTCTCAACACTATCTCTGACATTTCTCTTGCTTTTAAGACATTCCTTAGATTGTTTTTTTTAAATCAAAGTAATGCATGAGAGTTATTTTATAAATAAAATATGGCTTATCTCGCTTACAGGAGGCACTGTCCTGTGATTTCTCACTCCTGATACCCATTATTAAACTTTTTAGCTAGTTTTCTTTCAGTTATTTGCTTCTGTATTTCTCAACTTCAGATATTATCTTTGACTTCCTATTATGGGAGATGAAGATTCAGCACTAATTCTGCTGCTTCCCCGGCCCCACTGCCCTTCCCTTCATCCTGCTGCTGCGGTCAGCCCCAACTTATTAAATTATCAGTTACTTTACGTGGAGGAGTGAATACGTGAATGTTGTTCATGGCTGAGTCAAAGAGTTCATTATAAATGTTTCTTCTTTTTTCCCTCAGAGTTTATTATTGTTATTATTACTATTACTTAGATTTATATGTACCTTTAACTACGGCCTTCAAAAACTCCCAAAAAGAATTGTACAAGACCTGAATTTGGAAGAGCTCTTTTCCATGGATTGGCTCCTTCCTTTGTTTCTCTCCTTCTCAAGTGTTGAGGACAGAGCCAGGAAAGACAGGATCAGGGCATCAAGGAGAGATGAGAGATAGGGAAAAGCTAGGGTCCTGGAAAGGGAAAAACAGGGCTCCAGCAATTCGGGACCTAGAGCTTTATGAGTCTGTCATCTGACTTCAAAATGTCTCTACAGAAGCATTATTATTATTATTATTATTATTATTATTATTATTCAGTGAGAGAAGGAGAGGCAGAGACAGACTCCGCATGTGCCTCCGCCAGGATTCACCTGGCAAGCCCACTAGGGGACTATGCTCTGCTCATCTGGGGCATTGATCCATTGCTCAACAACTGAGCTCTCCTCAGGGCTTGAGGTGGAGGCCATGGAGCCATCCTCAGTGCCCTGGGACAACTTGCTGTAATTGAGCCATGGCTGCAGGAGGGGAAGAGAGAGGGGGAGAGAGAGAGAGAGAGAGAGAAAGTGAGAGGGTGAGGGGTAGAGAAGCAGAAGGGCGCTTCTCCTGTGTGTTCTGACTGGAAATTGAATCCAGGACATCCACATGCCAGACAGATGCTGTACCACTGAGCCAACCAGCCAGGTTTTATTTTTTAATGTTTATTTTATTGATTTTAGAGAGAAGAGGGGAGAGCAAGAGAGACAGGAACATTGATTCGTTCCTGTATGTGCCCTGGCAACCTCTAAGCTTTTGGGATGACATTCTAACTAACTGAGCCATCCATCCGGCCAGGGCACAGAAGCATTACTTTTGATGGTGGGTGGTTCCCAGCCCTTCTCTCCTACTCCAGGTTGTCCCCAAGCTGAACAGCTCTACTAAACCTTTGCAGCAGAGTTATAATACTGCAGCAGTATTATTTTTCAAGCTAGCAAGAAAGCAGAAACATTGAAGCACAGACAGTTTTACATTTATCTGGAATAGCTTTGGGAAGGGTATGCAGAAAGAATATGTATTGGTCTGTGCTTTGTGAAGGCAGAATCGGGCCAAAGGCAAGCCCCCAGTGCCTCCGGCTGGGTAAATGAGTGAGATGGATAGTAGAGAAAAAGTCCAAGTCATGAGAAAGGGGGAGCCTCAATTGGGGCAGAAACTGCTTCCCGATCTCAGCACCCATCCTTCCCTCTACCCCTGTCCAGTACATCGTAAGTACTTAAGAAGTGATATAATTAATTACAGGGAGCTCAGGGTACCTCTCAACGTGGTGGGATGGATATCTGTAAGTCAGAGGTTGATCATTTCGGGAAGGATGGGGAGCAGAGTAACAAAATGTCCACGCATTTTGATCTTTCAGCTCATCTGGGCAAATGTGCAATATAAGTTCTTCTGGATTGTGGAAGGACTGAGAGTCCCAAAAGGGCTCCACCAGGGACTGGGAGATCCTGTTTATCTCTTCTAAACATCAACTCCTCCATCATTCTCCATCACCAGTATTAGGCAAGGCCTCTGTCCCCTTCTGTTCGTGGCGAGAAGAAGGCTGGCTAGGGAACACTCAAAGATTGCTAACTCTTATTTTTAATTGACTGATTTTAAAAAGACAGAGAGAGGAAGGGAGAGAGAGAAAAGCATTCATTTGTTGTTCCACTTAACTGTGGGCTCATTGGTTGCTTCCTGTATGCGCCCTGACTGGTGACCAAAACGGCAACCTTGGTGGTTCTGGAAAACACTCTAACCAACTGAGCTAACCAGCCAAGACCAGAGATTGCTATCTTTTAACAGAACCAAATCTTAGCTGGATGGAACCCCAGCAATGGAGCATTCCATACTTTTTCCTGGCTTACTTTGGACTATGCGGACCCAAACACAGTCCAAAGAGCTGAGTGGTGAAGGCCTCTAGAAGGCCACTTGAGCAGAGTAATCTTCACTTTGTCTGGGCTTGGCTTTGTGCACTTCCAATTATTCTTCCCTGGTGGCTGCAAGAAATACAATGATTAGTCTCCAGACCACCAGTCTAGACTGGTCCCCTGCCACCCTCACTGGGTCAGACCAGTTCTGTTATTTAGCACTGACCTCTATTTGAAAGCATCTTGTGATGGGTGTTTGCTCAATTTTGTTAACCCTGCTCAGTAGATAGTAGGTGATCAGTAAGTAATTGTGGTGTGCTTTAATAACCGCATCCTCTCTTGGAGTTTAGTTCTGCAATATGGTTGGAGGAATAGGTGACACTGGCTTCCCCTGTGTCACCACTGCACCCCACTGGGATGTGCACTGAGCATTTTCCAGAGCTCTGTATTTCTACTGTGACATTATTGTGTGCACACATACACACCAACAGATACACATGTGCACAGGTTCACATTTACTATACCTGTCCAGGACACATTCACTGCTCACCCTTGTCTATTAGCACAAAGACACAATAATTCCTGCTCAGGGTCTCCCATCCATCTTCCAGAGCTGTGCCTAGAGGTATTTTCCAGGTGCTTGCAGATGTTTAGAGGTATCAACATCAGTCATGAGTTCTTCCTAGGTACACTGTTTACTTTTCATTCACCATCTCATTTAACCTTAGCAAGAAGTGGGTAGGTCTGCTAATGGCATTTAATGTTGAGGACACAGAGAAGCTAATTTTCCTGGGCTCACACAGATAACCCAGGTAGGAACCTAAATCTTTCCTACCCACTTCTATGCAAATAACCACGCCACTGTACTTGGACTTCAAACTGAGGGTTCAGCAAACATTAAAGCTAGAGGGATGCCAAGGTTCTGAGGCAGGTTGTGTCTGAGCCACCAGGGGCCGCTGTTTTCCCATGCTCAGTTCAGGAACCTGGCGGCTGTCCCCTACAAACCTTAAGAGTACAATATCAGCTCCCGCTAGAGACCCTAAGGGAGTCCTGTAAACCAGTTGTGGGATTCAAATAATAATTATAAGAAAATGATATATCGAAGGGTAGTTTATTATTTCCTGCATTTACTACTTAAATAAGAACAATGAAAAAGGTTCACAAAACTAAATTATGGTATGAGTTTTAAAATATTAATAAAAATTATTAAGTAATACCTGACAAGAAACAATAAAACTGTTATTTAAGGTATTTTCATATTGCTTCTTGATTGTCATCGTCACTTGCAATTTTTTTAACCAATGGATGGAATGAACAGACTACGGGCTCTTAGAATACGCTGTTGCACAGATGAACGTTAAAAAAGAGAAAAGAATGTAAATTTGTGATTTCCACATTGGGCAGCAGCCCAGGCACCCGCCTTAGAGAGAACCCTGATTACAACTGGTTCACCAAACTCAAAAAATTACGAATTGACTCTGCTGAACCGGTGCGAACTGGCTGAATCCCACCATTGACTGTCCCACACAAACCTTAAGAATGCAGTACCAGCCTGACCAGGCAGTGGCACAGTGGATAGAGCGTCGGACTGGGATGCGGAGGACCCAGGTTCGAGACCCCGAGGTCGCCAGTTTGAGCGCAGGCTCATCTGGTTTGAGCAAAAAGCTCACCAGCTTGGACCCAAGGTCGCTGAAGGCCCGCGGTCTGCTGAAGGGGTTACTCGGTCTGCTGAAGGCCCGCGGTCAAGGCACAGATGAGAAAGCAATCAATGAACAACTAAGGTGTCACA
Source organism: Rhynchonycteris naso (assembly GCA_037038555.1). NCBI lineage: Eukaryota > Metazoa > Chordata > Mammalia > Chiroptera > Emballonuridae > Rhynchonycteris > Rhynchonycteris naso. The sequence goes on along the minus strand of CM073004.1, from coordinate 41,546,474 downwards.
ACGAAAAACTAGTAATTGATGCTTCTCATCTCTCTCCGTTCCTGTCTGTCTGTCCCTATCTATCCCTCTCTCTGACTCTCTGTGTCCCTGTAAAAAAAAAAAAAAAAAAAAAAAAGAATGCAGTACCAGCTTGAACTAGAAACCCTAAGGGAGTCTTCCAAAACCTAGTGGCCCACCCCTTCTTCCCATGTCCTCAGAGCAGTCCTCAGTCTACCTACACCCCAACCTGATAAAAGGGAGCATGTGGATCTGGCAATTGCAGATGCCAAAGCGGAAGTCGGAACTGAAACATAGGATTTTTCTGCCCTGTCAGAATCGCTCCCTTTGTAGGGACCTGCCTGACTGGTTTTCGGTGGCCTGGCTAACTGCTGGGTTCCCTTCCTGAGAGAGAAAAGTTAACTTTCAGAGACACGTGGGCCTGTGGGCTGGGAGGGTCCAATTAGATCCATGGTCATCCAAATTAGGGTGTGCAAGATGGTCTGTTGGAGGTACAGGAATAAAAAACTAGAACTTTAATTTATGTAATCATAGTTTTAATCTAAAAATGAGACTGTAGCTTCACTAATATTTGATATCCAGATTGATGCTGGCCCTCTCTGTAGGTCATGTGTCAAAATAGCCCTGTGTCAGCCAAGCATGCATGGGGCTCCAGGAGGAGAGTGGGGGAGCCGTGACACCCCAGCTTAGGCACATGTCCCTGGTGGACCGACTTACACGGTATTTACATTGTTTAACTAAAGTAAACATTGTAGCAAGAACAAGTAGCTTTGAAGGATTCCAATGAAGAAACCGAGGTTTGAAGGTAATAAATACTAACAGTTCCTACACCAGTGAACCAGAGAAAGATAAATGACTGAGCTGTCACCCCCACTCCTTGTGTGAACTCTTACTGCATTCTGACATAAAAACAATGACAGCCTAAACAGATCCGACAAGACATCAGTCTCCCAAACTCAAACCTGTTGACACTATTTGAAATTACATCGATTATCATTTAGGATGAGCCTGACTACAATACCAGAAGTAGTTGTGCCTTGATATGGGTAGTAGGTGAGTAATAGGAGTACATTTCTGTGGTCTATCAGGGGTGCAAGTAAAAACATGTTTGGAGGCTGAGGTGCTAATCAAAAGAGCTTGGAGATCACCAGGCTGTGCAGCTGACAATAGCCCAGCATTCCTGCCCTGACAATTCTGAGAGTTTGCAGTGGGCCATCAAACACTGGACTTGTGAAAATTGTAGCTGACACTGTTCAAGTACCAGACATGGGCACTCTGACTCTGTGGAATTTGGTTCAGATTTCCAAATCTGCAGCAAGGTTTGAAATTGGGTGGGTATTGTTTGTTTTTTATCTGTTTCATGAGTGCCCGAGTCCTGTAAAAGAGGAGTAGGAGGAGGCAACTTTCTATTGTGTGGCCCTCTTCTGCGCTCACTGGAGTATGTCTACGTTATGGACCCCTGTGGGTCCTCCTGGTTTACTGTACATTTTCCCATCCTGCACATTTGGGGCTGCCTTCTCAGCCTCTTTCTCTCTGTGTTTCCTTTCAGGAACAGAAGACTTACCCTGCCTTGGTGGCTCAGTTGGTTAGAGTGTCATCAGATTCCTGGTCAGGGCACATATGATAATCAACCAATGAATGCATAAATAGTGGAACAACAAATAGATGTTTCTTTCTCTCTCTCTCTCCTCTTCTTCCCTTCTTCTCTCTCTCTCAAATAAGTTTTAAAAAAATCTCTTTGGATTTGTCCAAATCTTGACAGAGGAAGAGTTCATTTAAGTGGACTCATTGAGAACAGATGTAAGGTCGTCTGTATTGGTTCTTGTCAAAGTGCCGTCCAAAGACCAAAGGCATCAGCAATCCTTAATGACCTTAAACATGCAGAGTCCTGGGTCCTATTTACAACCTCCTGACTCAGAATCTGTGAATGGGCTGAAGAAAATGTATTGTAAACAAAGCCTCCCCTGCCCACTGACTGATTCTGAGGCACACTCAGAATTTTAAGAAACATCACTCTGTATAATAATATTTTAAAAAACTATAGTGTTTCAAAGAGTTTATTGTCTTAATTTATTTATTTTATTATTATTATTATTTAAGTGAGAGAGAAAGAGCAAGGGGGGGCGACATGAGCAAGGACAGACAGACAGACAGGAAGGGAGAGATGAGAAGCATCAATTCGTAGTTGCAGCACCTTAGTTGTTCACTGACGGCTTTCTCATATGTCCCTTGACCGGGGGTGGGGGGCTCCAACTGAGCCAGTGACCCCTTGCTCAAGCCAGCAACCTTGGGTTCAAGCCAGCAACCATGGGGTCATGACTATGATCCCACGCTCAAGCCAGTGACCCTGTGCTCAATCTGGTGAGTTCACGCTCAAGCCGGTGTCCTTGGGGTTTCGAATCTGGGTCCTCAGTGTCCCAGGCCAACGCTTTATTCACTGTGCCACCACCTGCTCAGGCTTAATTTATTTTTCTTAATATTTGAAAAATAGGGCCTGGTAGCCTTCTATTGATTTTAAGCACAAAGGTGGCTTGAGGCTCAGAGGAGGTCAGCCATTTACCTAAGTGTATGAGAACATGAGCAGCAGATGGGAACTGGCCCTACCTACCCCGTTCTCCCTCACACTACTGGACACGCAGGGGTTGTGAGGAGTGAGCCGAGGCTCCACACATCAGTGAAGAGGACCCTGACTTGAATTAACCACTGGGAAAGGGGGTGAATTTCTGGGACAAATTAATCTCTGAAACCAGATCCCACCTGTGCTCAATGGGAGTTAAAATCCCACTAATCTTCTGAAAATGACCTTGAAACTCAGCTTAAAGGCTAGCCCGTCTAACAACATGACCAACAAAATCCAGAAGATTCTTTTTCTTTTTCTTCCTTTTTTTTTTTTTTTTTTTTTTTTTACAGGGAGAGAGAGAGAGAGTCAGAGAGAGAAATAGATAGGGACAGACAGGAACCGAGAGAGATGAGAAGCATCAATCATCAGTTTTTCATTGTGACACCTCAGCTGTTCATGGATTGCTTTCTTATGTGTGCCTTGACTGTGGGCCTTCAGCAGACCAAGCAACCCCTCGCTCAAGCCAGCAACCTTGGGTCCAAGCTAGTGAGCTTTGCTCAAACCAGATGGGCCTGCACTCAAGCTGGTGACCTCGGGGTCTCGGACCTGGGTCCTCCACATTCCAGTCCGATGTTCTATCCACTGCGCCACTGCCTGGTCAGGCTCCACGGAGATTCTTTAGCAAAAGATAAGCACAATGGCATGTTGGCTTCAGATAACGAAGAGGACTCTGAGGACAGGCATGAAGTTAGAGCTCCCTCTCTGGCAGAGCCTTCCTCCTGCCCCACCTTCCTGGCCAGTCCCAACTGGAGAACAGCCCCTTCCACAGGACCCACTGTGCCCGCTCTGACCCACCGCGTGGGCACTACTCCTCAGTCCTTCCACTGCCGCCTGGGCTGCCCCTTTCTTGTCACTTACCACTCTGCATTGTACTGGCCGGTTGAGGGTCTGCCTTCCCCAGTGGACAGTAAGTCTCTTGGAGGGAGGAACCTTCAAGCCAGTTTGTAAAATGGATAGGCTCATCGCTGGGGCTTCTCTTGTGTCTAACTTAAGTCATTATCTCCTCCTCAAGCAGCCTGATACCCCACTGAGAGGGAGCCCTGGCACAGCCATTAAATGAACTCCACGGTGGTATGAACCATCTATGTCTATTTTCTGTGTCACGGTAAAGAGGTAAACCTGGAGCCAGGGTTGCATGGCCTCTTGTCACCTTGTCACTCTAGGCCTACATCCAGATGTATACTCCTGTCAGGTAGGAAGGGACGGCTGTATTTTCTTCCTCCTAGAGGCTGAGAAGCCAAGCAAGCATGGAAAACCAGCTAGCAAGTCTGACCTCCAAGTCAGCTAGCCTGACTTCCCACCTTTTCCTGCAGTCAAGTAGTTGGCCAATGAGAGTTTGGCTTCTGCTTTCCCACCTTTCCTGGCAACATTCACAAGCCTTCCTGAGGGTGAGCAATGCAAGTTCCAGGCATGCCTTGTCTCATGCAGGAATGGCTTCCCAGGTGTCGCTTTAACCACAGGGCGAGTCCTTACCTGGTTGTGGGCTGATAAACATGCAAATTTCGATATGCAAACAATGTTAGGCTGTCCTTCTTTCCCACTAAGAATGATACACCTCAACAAGCTCAGAAAATGGGCAGAGGCCCAGGCCTTCCCAGCACTGCCTGACATTCCTGGTGACCAGGCACCTGAGGAGACAAGCTGCCTGTCCCCTCGTGCAGCAGTAAATAAACAGTACACACTGCCCTCCTTCAAGTCCCTGGAGGGAGGAAGTGACTTAAACAGGTACAGCTCAATCCTGGTTTGGAGTTGTCAGCATAAGAAATGTCCAAACCGGTAGAGAATTTTTCTAAGAATTTATCTGAGCCCAAACTGACAACATATGCCAGGGAGTAATATCGCAAATACTCTGGAAAATAACAGTTTTGAAGTTTCTTTTAAAATTTTTTTATTTTTTTTTTAATTTTATTTTTCAATTATAGTTGACATTCGGTTTCAGGTGTAATTCTATAAATTTACAAAGTGATTCCCCCCAATAATTTACCTCTTGGCACCATACATAGTTATTGCATATAATCCTTATGCTGTAGGTTACATCCTTGTGATACATTTTGTAACTATCAATTTGCATTTCTGAATCCCTTCACCTTTTTCACCCGGCCCTCCAATCCTCCTCCCCTCTGATAGCCATCAGTTTGTTCTTTCATCCACGGGTCCGTTTCTGGTTTTTTTGGCAGTTTCTTTTATGCATTTGAGATTAAGTAGGGAAGGAAAGGAAGATTTCTTGAGGCTGTCAAAGCAAGACGAGGATTGGATTATAGGATAGTTATGATTATGTGCTAAGCTTATTTCAAAGGGTTAACCTAGATGTACAGAAACAATGGACAGTGCTTGCTTAAAGCAATGATAAAACTTTTACTAAAAACCTTATATGTCTGGGCCACCATGCCCTGCTCGTTCAGGGATTTTGGATCAGATCACCCTGTGGAGTTATTTTCCATAGAACCCCTTTTCCAGTCCACGGGGTAAAAGTAACTTTTTCTGTGTGTACCTGTTTCAGTGGTGTTTTGACGGTGCAGTTGTGTGTGTGCATGTGTGTGAGGTGTTTCTACACCATCATGGAAACCTCAGCCCAGTGACTTTCAATTTTCTTGAGGCCTCCACTTCCATCAGTATCACTGACCCCTGCAATGACACAATGGTGCTTTTTCTAGTGGGACCAATGTACAGACCTACTTAGCCCATTTTCTCACATTTTTAGTCACAGGGACTAGGGACAGGCTGCATTTCCTTCCCCTAATCCCTCAGTGGGACAGGTAGAAGTCACCCTGCTGGCACAGGGTGAGGCCTGAGGCTCAGTCACCTAGGTTTGTGGCCCTTGAAGGTGCCTGTGGGGAGGAGATGACACTCGAGGGTAAGATATTTCTGCAGAGGGACCTGCCTTGGAGGCGGCCGGCCCATGGTGCAGGAGCCTTAGAGATAAAGGCCAGCTCCCTGGGTCCCGGATGGGAAGCAGGGAGAGGAAGTGGCCGTGGGGTTGGGATGTTGCTGTTAGGGCTCTGGGGAGCCACTGCTTTTTAGCTGATTTGATTTGCATCAAATAACAAAAAATAAAGACAAGAGTGGAGCAGGATTGCTGAGATAGAAGCAACAAAAGGCTCCCCGGAGTCCTAATACAGTGTCCAGAAGCTTCTGGGAAAAGAAAGAAAGGGGATTCTTGCACCCAAGAGGCAGGCTGAGTGCGGGCGCGGATCGCCGGGGAGGAGGCGAGTGGGGCGGGGGAGGATAGTCCGTGGGAGTGAAAGGAGGAGTGCGTCGACCCCGCCTCGGGCCGTCAGTGCCGCCAGGCGGCGCCCTCACGGGCTCAGGACCCGCGTCCTGGGGGGCGGGGTGGAGCCGGGGCTAAACTCCTGCGGCGTCCAGAAGAATGTGGCCTTTGGCTCGTCCCCTGTCCACATTCCAGCCGGCGCAGGAATGTGAACAGGGTGTTCACTGCGCGCCCTAAACGCACAAGTTCGGTCCCCTCGCGTCAGAGAACGCCTGGCAGTGGCTCCAGGGCTGGTCCCCTCTCCGCCACCCCACGGGGCTCTCAGCACCTCCGGTTGAAGGTTAGGGCCCTGAGGGCCGTCAGGCCAGGGGGTACTCAAGACCAGGATCCGCGCAGGGGTACTTTGAGACCAGATGTGGTTTAGAAATGGAAAGGAACCAAAAGTAGTCTACTGAGGCTCCAGGAAGGCGGGGCCAATAGCTGGAAGCGGGGGGGGGGGGGGGGGGGGGGGGGGATGATAGGATCGATGCTCTCCGCCATCAGCTTCAAAGGGGCACAGAGATCAGACCCTGAGATTTGCCCATTTTGGGGGGCATATTGTGGGTGACAAGGCCTGGGGAGAAAGCAAAAAAGCAAAAGCAGATCATCCAGTCTGGGATTAGGTGCTTTCTGACCAGCCAGGGAGTGACCGAATACCCAAGAGTAAGCAATTAATTCATTCAACAAATATTTACCGAGTTTCTGTGCCAGTCCCTGAGCTTAATTCTGGGGACACGGAGGTTAACAAGGCATCCCCTGCCCTTGAGGAACCAATATTCTGATCCTATAGACTGTTGCTGAAACACCCAGAGAAACAAGGAAGTCAATGGTGTTGGGCTTTTCTGGAATAACTCAGATTAGGTTGCAGATCTAGGAGGGCTTTTCTGAGGAAGCTGCAAAGGGATTGAAAAGGCCAGTAGGAGTTAACCCAAAGATGGGTGAAGAGTGTTCTAGGCAGAAGGAACCTTGTATGTAGAGGCGGGTGGAGGAGCATGTGGCCTGAGTGACCCCCCAAGCAAAGCCTGGGTTTGCCTTTCCCACAAGTACCTGCCAGGTGGGCAGCTGAATCACAGCAAGGATCATAGTGTCCCCCTCAGTCAGTCCCAAGATACTGGTTGGTTTATGAAACCCTCATTCTGCAGGAGGCACCATAGTGGGCCTGTGAGGAAGGTAAGGCAGATTGGGATTTGGCATAATGCCCCGGAGTATCATGGAGACTGAGAGATAAGGCTCATAAAGCATCTGGTATGACACCTGGAACCTACTAGGTCCGTGATGGCGAACCTATGACACACGTGTCAGCACTGACACGCGTAGCCATTTTCGATGGCACACGGCTGCATACCAGAGAAGCATGGGGCCGTATGCCGAAAAGGACGTTTCATCTGCCCCTGCACGGCCAGGTGCAGTAGCTGAGGATAAAACATTTGCTGTAGTGTAGACACTCTGTGCGGGAGGTCTGTAAGCCAAAACAACAGAACTCCAGCACAGAGCATCTAGTTCTAGGAATTCCGATTAGGCCGTTTTTCTTGAAGTGACACACCATTCGAGTTATGCTCTGTTTCTTGGCAAATTTTTGACATACCAAACTCAAACGATTGCCCATCACTGTACTAGGTGCTCAGTAAACATTGACTGGTCTTTCAATACTTGGCCTGATTCATGGACTCTTTCTCTTCCCCTTCAAAGTAGCCATGTCTGCCTCTGAAAAGAGTAGCTGTCCAGTCCTTCATCCCTGAGGAAGTGCTTGGCAAAGGAGGACACTGTCAGTCTGGTCATGGAACTTCCTGGGGTTTTTTTTGGTCCTTCCTGGTTGAGGAGGGGGAGTATGCTGAAAATGAAAATGATGTGATTGGCTATCATAAGATCCTGGATGAATGAAGCAAGGAGGATCAGGGCCAGGAAGGCTGGAAGTGGGCAACAGTCCAGGAAAAGAGTGAATAAAGGCTGATAAGAGCTGAGGAAGGGAGAACAGAAAGCAGTGCTGGAAGATGGGGACTGAAGAGGTGGATGAGACCAAACTTTTTAGCTGCTTGGCTGCAAGGTTGGCCCAGGCAGGGCTCCAAATCCACTGTTAGATCCTTACTTGGTGTGCGTAGTATGGGTCTGATCGCAGAAGGCCATGGGCTGTCCTAAATGTCCCCACCTGTGTATCCCAAATGATCCTGAGTGAGGGAATAGGAATATTTATATCCATAAATTCATTGTCAGGCCCCCTCCCAGGAATGCACTGGGACCTAAATTCTTCTGTGCAGAGGAAAAGGCCTTGGATGGCCTCTCCGGCATTGTTCCTTGGCAAACACAGGAAGATGGGTTTCCTTTAGATTTGTGGTGCTGACAACTGAATCCGGACCCCTCCCCCTGCCTTTGGGGTGGGGTTAGGGGGAAGGAGACAGAGGACCAGGGAGTCAATGGAAAATAAACACCCACCTCTGCTCCTCTGACTTATTTTATGTTCTTAGAATTTCCTCTCTTGGATTCTGGCTTTGTTATTTTAAAATTCCACACATTGGTGAGGGCTGGGAAAATCCCTGTTGCTGCTGCTGTGGAGAGGCAGCTGGATGCTGGGGCACAGGCCCGGTGTCGTGGCCAGTGGGCCTGCAACCCAGTGTCCAGGCGAGCTCCTGAGTCAGCCTGGATGAGGGAGGCTCTTGGGGCTGGGTGTGTGCGCCTCTGCTTGAGCATGTGCCAATCCCACAGTGGGGACGTGGTGCTGTTTGGGTTCCAGCTGTCTAGGCCAGAGCCAGGCCAGTGTACTGGTGGCTGTGTTAGGAAATGGTGGGGACTTCCAAGAGGGCCGTCAGGTGGGCCTCTGCAGTGTGTGCATGGGCCACCAAAGAGCTGTCCCTTGCCCACATGACTTGGGCTGCCTCCTTTCTTGAGCTCTGTGTGGTAGACGTGTGGATGGTGTGCTGTTCTGTCCAGTGTGGCTTCTGCCTTGGCTTCACCAATTAATTAGTTACAATTGTTTCCTTACTTCACCAATTCATTTATTCACTCAACAAATATTTGCCCAGTACCTTCCAGGTGTTAGGTACTGAAAATAGAAAGGCAGAAAAATTGGAAACAATCTTAGGATCCCAAAAATTGATCACATAAAGTATGAACTACCCACATGACACAGGACTGGGACTTTAATGAAAGCAAATGAGATACTTGCCTAAGGCACAGAATGTAAGGGGGCCCAAGAAACTCTGCAGGCAAGATAAATAATTTTACTTTTTATTTTTTATTTTTCTGAAGTGAGAAGTGGGGAGGCAGAGAGACAGACTCCCGCATGCGCCCAATCGGGATCCATCTAGCAAGCCTACCAGGGGGCGATGCTCTGCCCATCTGGGCTGTTGCTCCATTGCAACTGGAGCCATTCTAACTCCTGACGTGGAGGTGATGGAGCCATTCTCAGCACCCGGGCCAACTTTGCTCCAATGAAGCCTTGGTTGTGGGAGGGGAAGAGAGAGACAAAGAGAAAGGAGAGGGGGAAGGTGGAGAAGCAGATGGGTGCTTCTCCTGTGTGCCCTGATCAGGAATCAAACCCAGGACTTCCGCATGCCAGGCCAATGCTCTACCAGTGAGCCAGCCAGCCAGGGTTCCAGATAGATAATTTAACAAAAATCAATTCATGGTGAACAAAACAGCAAAAATTTTAAATAAAGACAGGATCAGCAACAGTTCTATGCTGGGCCTATTAGGACCTGAGGCACAGGAAAAATCAGTAATACTGATCCTGAATTCAGAATTCAATACAGCATTGATTGAATGCCATATAAGCATTAAAATTTATTGTGAAAATGTGCTTCTTCTTCTTTTTTTTTTTTGGTAGAAATGTGATTCTTGACAGAAGGAAACTCATGGCATATTGTTCAGTAAAAAATAAGAGATTACAGAAACATATGTAAAGTAAATTTCTATTAAAAATATATTTAGGGTTTGGAACCCATAAAAACATATGCTGAGATGTTAACAGCTCTTTTCTCTCTTTTAGTGCCTTTTTTGCTTTGTGTTTCCTGATCATTGTAACAGCGAATATGTAATGCTTGTATTATATATTTTTAAGATTTTATTTACTCATTTTTTTACAGGGACAGAGAGAGAGTCAGAGAGAGGGATAGATAGGGACAGACAGACAGACAGGAATGGAGAGAGGTGAGAAGCATCAATCATTAGGTTTTCATTGCCGTTATGACACCTTAGTTGTTCATTGATCGCTTTCTCACATGTGCCTTGATCACGGGCCTTCAGCAGACCGAGCGACCCCTTGCTGGAGCCAGCGACCTTGGGTCCAAGCTGGCGAGCTTTTGCTCAAGCCAGATGGGCCCGCGCTCAAGCTGGAGACCTCGGAGTCTTGAACCGGGGTCTTCTGCATCCCAGTCCGATGCTCTATCCACTGTGCCACCACCTGGTCAGGTTTATTTATTCATTTTTAGAGGGGAGAGACAGAGAGAGAAAGAGAGAAGGGGGAGAGGAGCAGGAAGCATCAACTCCCATATGTTCCTTGATCACGCAAGCCCAGGGTTTTGAACCGGCAACCTCAGCTTTCCAAGTCAACACTTTATCCACTGCACCACCACAGATCAGGCACTTGTATAATTTTCTTAAAGTTATTTTTTAAAAACAAGAGAATCCTAGCAGAGCATGCCAGTATGCATCACAGTTGATCGTGAGCTTTCTGACCTGTGAGAAACTGGAGGACTGTCAAGATCAACCCCGTTCTCATGCTGGCAAGGAGGTGGGGCCAGGATGGCCACTCCCACTTCAGAAAGGAGAAGCCAAGGTTCAACAGGTAGAGGTACTAATAGAAGGGTAGCCATCTGGGCCGTGGTGTGATGGGCTTTTGCATGCAGGTTACCCTGCTCGGGTTCATATCACCCAGAGCGTGCAATGCTGAGTCTCTTGCTTCCCACTTCCTCCAAGCTAAACCTTCTAGGTCTTTCTTCTTCATGGTCAGCTGCCCTCTTTAAATCTACCTCTTCCATTTGGTGCTTTTTTCTCTACTGAAAGCAGAACTGTGGAAAGAAACCTAACCTGTGGTGGTGCAATGGAATGCTAAGGTCACCAGTTCAAATACCTGGGCTTCCCTGGTCAAGGCACTGATGAGAAGCAACTATTATGAGTTGATGTTTCCTGCTCCTCCCTACCTCTCTCTCCCCCCCTTTCCCTCTCTCTCTGTTTTCTAAAATCAATAAATAAAATCTTTTAAAAGGGGGGCCAGGGGAATGTGTGTGAAAAGAACTGTAGGAAGAAACCCTGCAAGAAATATCTGGGTAGATGTGGCTAGCCCCTCTTAGTGCTTTCGGCAAATGACAAATAGGCTTGTGAGTGTCTGAGAAAGTATTTGCAATGTTATGTTTTTCTCTCTGGCACAGACACACCCAGCAGATTGGCATGAATCATAAGGTTTTCCCTAAAGCCCCCATCTGCCTGGAAATGTCTTGTGGTGCTTCCCAGAGTTCAGCAGCCATCAGCTCTTCATGCCAGTAGAATTAGCTATTCCCAACTCAGCCACACCTCTTGCTCTTCTCCTAGAGAAGAGAGGGATCTGAGGCAGAGGTGCCACATCTGGAGCCTGTGGCCACTCTGGGACTGAGACCCGCCTGAATGCCCTCTCTGTGAGCGTGACGCCTGTGGGATACAAAATAGAGACCCTTTCCCTCCTAGACGTGGGCTCCCAGGATCCACATTGGCCTGAGCAGTGAGTCATTTCTGCTTGTCCACTGAATGCCACAAAGCAAGAGTACCCTTGGTTCTAAGCGTGAGTGTGGCAGATTGCATTTCCCAAAGACAACCCTGACAATATTTTCCTTGCAGCTAGCTAGCTATGGTTGTGTAACTGAGTTATGGCCTAAGTAGAATTATCATATGACAATTTCCGGGAAGTTGCTTTCCATGGAGGGTGAGGTGCCCTTCTTGTCCAACCCTTTCTCCATCCTGCTGTAATGGGCCATGAAGACATGGGGCGGGAGAAAGCTTTACTGAATGCCGGAAACCCATAAGCCATGAGAGAAAAAAAAATGAATGTATTTGACTAGATTAAACTTTTAAACTTTTGCAGCAAAAGATAACACAAAGACAACAGGTCAAGAGAGTTGAACTGTATTTATTAATCATAACGAAGGGTACAGAAAACTTTTACAAACTAATGAGAAAAGGATTGACCCAATGGAAATATTGGCAACTAATGGCAGAACAGTTTCAAAGAACCAAAACATGGGAAACATCACTATTAGTGAATTGCTTAGGTCATCCTTAAAAAGTGAAAAGTACAGGTAATACCTCTTACTGGTAGACGCGCAGAGAAAGGGATATTCATTTCTACATTGTTATTAAGAGTATGCATTTTATAGTATTTAAAAATATCAGTCTGGCATCATCAACTAAAATTAATTATAACAAATTGTGTGTGTATAAGTATATTTTGACCACCAACCCATTCCTTATCATTTGTCCACAGATGTTTGTACCAAATAATAATAATTACTGTAGCATTTCCATAGTGTACAAAAATTAGAATCAAAGTAAATGTCCAGTCATAGGTAACTGGCTGAGCAAGTTATGGTACATCTATCTAGAAATGTTATACAGTCGTTAAAAAGAATAAAATAGAGATATACTAGTGATAAATTTTCCTTAGATACTGATGAGTAAGAAAAGCAAGAAAAAGAAAAGAATATACAGTACTAAGGTAAAACAATACAGTAATTTAAAACACACACATTATATATATATCTCTCCAAACTAACTATGTATAGGTATACATATATATATATATCATGTGTGTGTTTTAAATATATATATGTGTGTATACACATATATAGTTAGGTAGTTTGGGTCCTCTAAGAATTAGTCACCAAAATGGAATTCAACTTGCAAAAGGTTTACTGGGAAAAAGTCCTGTGAATAAAACACGGGAAGTTTTGGAGAAGGCTGGGGAGTGCTGTACAGTCAATTCTTTTTTTTTTTTTTTACAGGGACAGAGAGAGAGAGTCAGAGAGAGGGATAAACAGGGACAGACAGACAGGAATGGAGAGAGATGAGAAGCATCAATCATCAGTTTTTTGTTGCGACACCCTAGTTGCTCAGTGATTGCTTTCTCACATGTGCCTTGACCACGGGCCTTCAGCAGACTGAGCAACCCCTTGCTAGAGCCAGCGACCTTGGGTCCAAGCTGGCGAGCTTTTGCTCAAGCCAGATGGGCCCGCGCTCAAGCTGGTGAGCTTGGGGTCTTGAACCTGGGTCCTCTGCGTCCCAGTCCGACACTTTATCCACTGCGCCACCACCTGGTCAGGCCCATACAGTCAATTCTAAGAAAGTTTCAGCAACTGAAATTGGGAGTCCTTGAGTCAAAACCCCAGGTTTGTGGAGTCCTGTGTCCTGCCCAGTCACCAGCCTCAGTGCAGACACCATAGTCAGAGGACTGAGAGGTGTGTTCTCGAGTTCTCTTATTAAAATGTGAATATTCTTCACATGTATGTGTGTCTATAGATGGATATACGTGTATGTGCACATATAGGTATGTGTGTGTATCTATCTTTGTATATGTGTGTATATATAGGCATAGAGACAGGTATGGAAGGATACCTAAGTTCCATGGGTTATTAGCGGGGAGGCCCTATAAAAAAAGAAAAAAAAAGAAAAGAAGAAAATATTGCACTAAAATTCCTGACATTCCAGCCCTTTATATTCAACTACCTGTATAACATCTAAAGAAACATCACTTTTACACGTTTAAAAAATGAATTTCTGTCTGACCAGTGGTGGCACAGTGAATAGAGTTTGTAACCCCAAGATCGCCAGCTTGAGTGCAGGTTCATCTGGCTTGAGTGTGGGCTCATCAGCTTGAGTGCAGGGTCGTTGGCTTGAGCCCAAAGGTCGCTGGCTTGAACCCAAGGTCACTGGCTTGAACAAGGGGTCACTGGCTCAGCTGGAGTCCCCCAGTCAAGGCACGTATGAGAAGCAATCAATGAACAACTAAAGTGCCGCAACTACAAGTTGATGCTTTTCATCTCTCTCCTTTCCTCTTTCTCTAAAAAAGATAATAATAATTCCCGAGTTTGCCCCATCCACTGATAAAACACCACTCTTTCTATAGCCCTCCCCATTCTGATTCCTGAGTGTCTGTAGATGATTCATGTTCTTCACACTGGAAGCCTGTAGAATTTTTCTGTATTCTGAAATAGCACCACTGCTTGGCTTACTGTAGGTCTTTCCTCATTTATTGTACTGGATACTTGGTAGGCACTTGGCTCACATCCTTTGGCCCGGGGAAATTTTCTTGTGACAATCTTGCATATCATGTCCTTCTCTCCATTTCCTCTGTAGTACTTTCTTTTGAATTGGGTCTTTTGATCGAAGTCTCCATATTTTCTCCTCTCTTCTGTCTTTTTTCTTTTTATTCTTCTCTCTGGGTGATTTTTCTTATGGCCAAATCTTTCTATTAAATCTTGCCTGTTTTTATTTTAGAATCACATTTTTCATTTCTAAGAGGTTTAATTCCCTCTGTCTCTAAAAAATATTCTGATTTAATTTCATGGAAACTGTTTTCTCATCTCTCTGAAGATCCTGCTTTTCTTGATGTTTTCTTCCATGCTGCATTATCTGTTGTCCGCTTTTATTCTGTTTCTTTGTTGTGGTTTCTGTTTCTCGTGTTGGGAGTTTTCTCAAGGGACTGGTGATTCTTGCACTTCTGATCATATTTCAAGTCGGGTGCTAAAGAAAGCTCACTGGAAACTGTTCTCTGCTTCACTGGGACTGTTTTCAATGCTGTGTCCTATTCCCCACCCACCTCAGCCCTCTGTTGTGTCCGCTGCTGCTCTGCCCCTAGGGTTTAACTTTGCATCTCCTCTGGGTAAGACAAACTTGCCGCCTGCTCTGACAGGGAGGGGAATAGGGTCTCACTGCTGTCTTTGCAGACAGTTAGCCTGTGCCCTGCTTTCCACCCCAGCACCTCTGCATTGCCTTTGTTCCAGTTCCAGAGTCACCTGGGCTCTCCTGCACAAGGTACAGGTTGGGGGTCTCTTGCATAGGCCCCTTTGGACTGGCTCTTGGCATTTAGCTTTCCCATCTGCCATTTGCTTTTCCTCTTTTATAAGTGCAGTTTGCTTTTTTTGCTCAGCACTAAGTCATGGCGATATTCTATATCTGTACATTAAGGTCCATCCATCCCCTGGGTTGATTGAACTGTCTATCCCCTTATTACATCCACACATGACTTGTTCTGAATTTTTTTCCTGGACAGCAGCGTTGCTGGGAGCTTCCTTGTGCATCCTCAGTGGGTTTGGTTTCATGTACCCTGTTGTCTACCCTGAGCCTCCATCTGCAGGACCCTGTGATCACAGATGCATCAGCTGCCCTCTCACTGGGCTGTAGTTGGGCAAGGAGCCAAGGAGGCATCTTATCTGGAGTGTGGCTCTCATCTTCCCAGGAAGAAAAAGGTGTGCAGGAAGGTGCTGGTGAGGAAACCTTGCTTCCCCACCAATCGGCCCATCAGAGTGCTCGCCACTTAGTCACTCTCATTATCTCCACTTTTCAAGGGAGGAGGCCTCGCCACCGTGCCCGGGGCTGCACGTGAGTCAGAGATGATGCTCCTGTCCCACCAGCCCCCACCCTCAAACTCTGGTTCCCAGGCTTAAGTTCCCAGGCAGCCTGCCACAGAGATGCCAGGAGAGGGTATTCAGGCTTTAACATGACCCGGCAGCTTGGGCTGAGGAGGTCTTCAATGGCATTTATTTATTTATCAAATGAGTAAGATACGCATAGGCTCTTCTGATTCTTGGATTCACATTCAGTGAAACTATCCCTCACGTTCTGGTTGCTCTGCCAGGCAGCTTCTCTCATTACAGGCAACTGGTGCCAGGTTCTAGTGCATCCTTAAAGAATGTTGTTTAATGGGGGTGGGAGGAAGGTGCCAGGTTCTAGTGCATCTTTAAAGAATGTTGTTTAATGAGGGTGGGGGAAAGGTAGATAAAGGCCCACAGTTCTTTCATCTGGAACCTTTGGGGGCAGGTGTGCTTGGGAATTCATTTGGAATTCGGAATTTGGAATTGGAGGTGTGTACAAAAGTATCCCCGCAGGGGCACTTCCATTCCGCAGGTGGTTGGGGATTGTAACACCAGGCCCATGAGCACGTGTGGGCGGGACCCACACACCACACGGCAGAGGTCATGGTAAACCACTGGTGCATTTCTTCTCTCCATCTTTATCCTTCTTACCTTGAAAACCCTGGGATGAGGCAGCTCCCTCCAGTCACGGAACCACCGCAAAGGTAGTGTGTGTAGTGTGTCATACCCTAGCAGAGTCTGCGATAAAGCATGCTCACATTTCTGCCGCAAGTAGGGTAAGTAAAGCTGCAGTTAGCCCAAAGTCAGTTCAGTTGAATTTGTGTTTACACTACTCCTTATTTAAAAACATACAGTAATATTCTGTACACAATGAATCAGTATTAAAGAGCTTCTTTTCCTTTTGCATCTGTGTAGCATTCTGTTACACATATGCATTATAATTAATTTAGCCTCTTTATGGACAATTAGGTTATTTTCAGTTTTCCTCTCCCTAGATGCATCAATGCTGCAATGAATAACATTGTAAACTCGTGTAATACATGTGCAAACATATCTGTAGGGTAAATTCCTAGCAGTGGAATTGCTGGGTCAGTTAATAGTAATGATGGTTAACATTTGCATGGCATTTACTAAGGGCTGGGCTAGGTGGTAAGTGCTTTACAATAATCCTGACAGGAATCTCTAGAGATGGGTACTATTATCATCCCACTTTACAGCTAAGAAAAACTGAGGCACAGAGACTTTAGATGACTTGGGCAACTGGGATTCAGACCCAGGTGCTCTGGCTTCAGTCCATTCTCTTAACCCAGGGGTCCCCAAACTTTTTACACAGGGGGCCAGTTCACAATCTCTCAGACCGTTGGAGGGACGGACTATAAAAAAAACTATGGCCTGACTAGGCGGTGGCGCAGTGGATAGAGCGTCGGACTGGGATGCGGAAGACCCAGGTTCGAGACCCTGAGGTCGCCAGCTTGAGCGCAGGCTCATCTGGTTTGAGCAAAGCTCGCCAGCTTGGACCCAAGGTCGCTGGCTCCATCAAGGGGTTGCTTGGTCTGCTGAAGGCCCGCAGTCAAGGCACATGTGAGAAAGCAATCAATGAACAACTATGGTGTCGCAATGGCAACGAAAAACTAATGATTGATGCTTCTCATCTCTCTCCGTTCCTGTCTGTCTGTCCCTATCTATCCCTCTCTCTGACTCTCTCTCTGTCCCTGTAAAATAAATAAAAATAAATAAATAAATAAAACTGAACAAATTCCTATGCACACTGCACATATCTTATTTTAAAGTAAAAAAACAAAACGGGAACAAATACAATATTTAAAATAAAGAACAAGTAAATTTAAATCAACAAACTGACCAGTATTTCAATGGGAACTATGAGTGCATATGCATCCTGTGCTCCTCTCGCTGACCACCAATGAAAGAGGTGCCCCTTTTGGAAGTGCGGTGGGGGCCGATAAGTGGCCTCAGGGGGCTGCATGGGGTCCACAGGCCGTAGTTTGGGGACCCCTGCTCTTAACCATTACATTCTACTGCCTTTTGAAGGTCATGGAAATTTGTAACTTAGAAGAACATTGCCCCATTCCGCTCCATACAAGCGTTACCAATTGCTGTTCCCACCAGTAGCATGTGAGTGTGCTTGTTCCCCGCCAATGCTGTGCTGAGTCAAACTTTTTGATCTTTGCCAATCTGATAGGTGAAATGTTATCTATCTCTGTGTAGTCTTAACTTGAATTTCTTTTATTATGAGTCAGGTTGAGCATCTTTTCAACTCAGGGTCATCTTATTTCCTTTTCCATAAACCACTCCTTCATATCTTTTGCTCGTTTTTCTGTTTGGGTACATCTGTGATTTGTGATTTCATATCTAAGAAGATGAGTCCTTGATGATTCAAGTTATATAGATCCTTTTCCAGACAGTCATTCATCTTCTGATTTTGCTTGTGGTGAGTTTGGGACAAAGTATTGTGAGTGAGGAATTAAGTGAAAGAAGAGGCTTCGGGGTTGGGAAGTGGAGGGAGGGAGAAAACTGAGTAGATCCTTGGAGAGATGCCCTCTGCCGAGTGAGGCAGGAGGGAAGGAAGAGGATGGAGAGAAGGAAGGGGACCCTTTAGGATTCACACACACCAGGTGCAACCCACTCCGACCCGAGACTGGGAGAGCAGGGGCTCCATGACAGACACAAAGATTGCTCTCCAAGAAAGGACTGGCCAGCAGCTGACCAGGCGGTGGCGCATTGGTAGAGCGTCGGACTGGGATGCGGAAGACCCAGGTTCAAGACCCTGAGATCGCCAGCTTGAGCGCGGGCCCATCTGGCTTGAGCAAAAAGCTGATCAGCTTGGACCTAGGGTCGCTGGCTCCAGCAAGGGGTTGCTTGGTCTGCTGAAGGCCCTCAGTCAAGGCACATGTGAGAAAGCAATCAATGAACAACTACGGTGTTGTGACGGTCACGAAAAACTAATGATTGATGCTTCTTACCTCTCTCCGTTCCTGTCTGTCTGTCCCTATCTATCCCTCTCTCTGACTCTCTCTCTGTCCCTGTAAAAAAAAAAAGAAGAAGAAGAAGAAAAGACTGGCCAGTTGCAAGGCTGTGCTTAGCAGGAATTCTACAGTTATGGGCTCCTGGAGGGTTCACTCAGTATTTGGGCCAAATTTATGCTCTTTTTGAGGTGGCCTTGGCCAATGACTGAGCCAGATGGTGGTACGAGAGCCTGGCCACTTCCACATTTCCATCCAACACCGCGCTCCTCCAGCAGGCCCTGGTGGACTGACTGGCTGAGTCTGTCAGGTATGCATCCAGGTCTTAAGTTTCCAAGTCTGTTTTCTCCCCCCTCTTTCACAGGTGGTACCTCCTACTTCCATAAGTCATCTTGTACTTCTAACTCCAACTCAGCACTGGCTTCCTGGCAAACCCAAGCAGCCTAACTCCTAAAATCATTTAGTACAAACTGATATACAAATTTTAGAACTGAAAATCCATTCCTCTGTTTAAAAAATATTTTTATTGAAATACATTTTATGTTGTTTGAGTCTAAAAAATTTGCTTGTTTTTGCCCTGACCGAATAACTTTAGTTGGTTAGAATATCGTCCCGATAACCAAGATTGCAGGTTTGCCTGACCAGGTGATGGCGCAGTGGATAGAGTGTCGGACTGGGATGCAGAACACCCAGGTTCGAGACCCCGGGCTTGCCAGCTTGAGCGTGGGCCCATCTGGTTTGAGCAAAAGCTCACCAGCTTGGACCCAAGGTCGCTGGCTCCAGCAAGGGGTGGCTCACTCTGCTGAAGACCTGCAGTCAAGGCACGTGTGAGAAAGCAATCAATGAGCAACTAAGGTGTTGCAATGGCAACGAGAAACTGATGATTGATGTTTCTCACCTCTCTCCGTTCCTGTCTGTCTGTCCCTATCTATTCCTCTGTCTGACTCTCTCTCTGTCCTTGTAAAAAACTAAAAAAAAAATTAAAAAAAAAAAAGATTGCAGGTTTGATCCCCGGTCAAGGCACATATGTACTGCTCACAAAAATTAGGGGATATTTCAAAATGAATATGAAGCGATTAAAAAAAAAGAAGCGTTTGCCTGACCTGTGGTGGCGCAGTGGATAAAGCGTCAACCTGGGAACACTGAGGTCACCAGTTCAAAACCCTGCACTGGTCTGGTGCTCCTCCCCCCTTTCTCTCTCTCTCTCTCTCTCTCTCTCTCTGTCTCCTCTCTAAAATGAATAAATAAAAAGAAATTTTTTAAAAAAGCGTTTGATATTTTTTTATTACACAAGAACATCAGAAAAGCAAATGACAAGTCAAAGAAAGTTGTTTGATTATGCAAATGAGATGTAAAACCACTTTTATTTCATTGGTGGGAATGCACTATACAAAAGGCTCAAAGTACTGGAGTATCTGCATGGTCCCCGATCCCCTAATTTTTGTGAGCAGTGTAAGAATCAACCAATGAATGCATAAATAAGTGGAAAAACAAATCAATGGTTTTCTCTCTCTCTCCTTCCTTCTCTCTCTTAAATCAATAAATGATTAAAAACATTATTTTAAAAGATTTGTTTGTTTTTGTTTTTCCTATTTGATGGTGACTATAAATTTTGTTTGGCTTGGACATAAGTGAAAATGTTGCCCAGTGGGTGAAGGCAGCTGAGGGTGGCCCTGCCAACACGTGGGGGATTCTGATCTTAGCTCAAATGCTGGGGGAATAGTATGGAGTGGCTGGTCTGGCATTGGGGGTGACCTGCTGGGCAGGCCAGCACCTCTGGAAGGGTCTCTTGGGTAAGGTATATGGGGCACCTCCAATGCTGACCCCCGGCCTGAGCACATACCCTGCAGGGCGTGGGGCAGCCTTGCTGGCAGCCCAGGTGGACTGTGCCATCCCTTATCTGCAGCCTTTCTCTGGCCCAGTAATCTCTTCCAGGGGCTGCTATTGTACCCTGGTTGGCTGGCATCCCACTCCTGGTGTGTGCCAGAGTGATTCCATCATACCACTTCTCTGTCTTAAGCTTTGGGTGGTACAACCTAGAATCCATCTCCCTCAACTGCGTTCCAGGTTCTTCATGAACTGGCCCTTGTCATCCTATTCTGTCTCTTTTTAACTGTCCCCATCCTTTACTTCTTCATTTTATATTCATGGGACCGCTGGTCATTCTGAGAATCCAGGAGGCACTGTGTCCCTCTGCACTGATCACAGCTTGTTTCTGTGCCTGGAACACCACCCCTCAAGGACTAGCTGACATGGCAGCTTCTCAGCTTTGCCACATTCTAGTTTCCTTAAGAGAGGGCAGTAAATAGTCAAAGGGCTCTTGCTTAGTTAATCTCCCTCCCGGCTCACGACTCCATGTATGTCTTTAAAGGTGTTCAGGGCAAAGACTGGGTCACGTGAGGGCTGACTTAGATGAGTCATACATACATTCCTGGAAGATAGCTTAACTGGCATTACTTGGCCATTTTTCCTGCAGCCCTTTCACCCCCTTCCCACCAGACCTACCTCCATAATCACAATCACTGATCGACATTAAAACCACTAGTTTGGGTCAAACATTCTTTCAACTCTATCACCAAGATAGCCAAGTCAGCCCCAAAGTGCTTGCTGAGCATGTAAAATGGGCAATGAATGATGATAGGGGATAGGTTGGTGGGTTACAAGGAAGCATAATATGGAGAGTACCTGGCCCCAGGGGAATGGATTATCCAATTTGTAGAAAGAACAAATATCGGTCAACTGATAGTTATGCATGGTAAGTGACATAGGTCCTAAATGGCAGGGGACCTCAGAGGAAGGTGATCAGTGCAGCTGAGGCAGCCAAGGAGAGCTTCTCTGAGGAGGTAAGGATTGAGATGGGTTTTGAAGAATGGCAGGGATTTGGAGAGACTGGAGAGTGAGGAGGGCCTCTAGGGAGAAGGTGGCTCCATGAGTCACTCAGGAGGAGCCCTACTTATTTTCTTTGATGAACCTGGGATGCATCAGATAATTCTTTAAAGCACTGGTTCTCAACCCTGGCTGAAGAGTTTAATTACCTGAAAGCTGGGTCTCACCTCTAAAGAGTTTGATCGGATTGATGTGGGGTGCAGCCTGGGCGTTGGGAATTTCAAAAGCTTTCCAGGTGATGTCTGATATGCTGCCAGGGCTGAGAGCCCCTGCTCCACAGGGAGGTCAGGCAGTGTGAGAGTGCCCAGCCTGCCAGCCCTCGGGCACACACACCTGCCGGGCTCTTAGTGTACTTCTAAGGCAGGCTTCATTCCCTCCTCCTGGACAGGGGCCATCTCAGGGAGGGGCTGTGGCCTCCCTCACGTCCCACTCACACACCTGGCATCAGGCTCCCAGCAGGATTTCTCTCTGCCAGTTTCATGCCAAGCAGTCACCGGGTGGTAAACCAGGCCACAGGGTGCTTGGCTTTCCCTCCGCAGCCAGTGCCCCTCTTCTGGTGCTTTCCTGAAACTCTGAAGGAAGCTGTGGCCATCCAGAGGGCGTGTCTCCCAGAACAGCACCATTTTCAGTGGGCCTGGGGCCGAGCTTCCGGAAGACATAGAAACCCACGCAGGCTGGGCAGGCACCTGTGCACAGGCCACAGAGAGGGTTACTCTCCCTGCATTTCCTGGCAATTAGCAGGGCCTGAATAAAGTCCAGCTTGCCCTTTGAGGCCACCTCCACTGAATGGTCTCAGGAATGCGGTTCCTCATTTCAGAGAATTCTGTAGGTGTGGCCGTAGGCCACAGGCCAGTATGCCCAGTGAGGAACACATTTGTCACAGGTTTGACTCAAGAAGGCCACTACTCCCTCTCCTTTCTGTAGCGCAATAGGATGTCCAAATGGCTGCAGGAAAGGGTGCATAGAGGTGACAGTTATGATTTTCTGACAAGATAGATTGCTAAACCCTGTGGTTTACAATTAAGGCAAGAGGTGAAATGCCCTGACTCTGAGGTCTTGTTCTTCAGTTATTTAAAAATAACTTGTTGGGCAGATAAAATATATTATGCTCACTTTGTTAAAGATGGCGCTACCCACGTGCAAGTTTTAAGAGTAAACTTTTCCCCACACCCTTGACTGATTGGATGATGTGGGTTGGTGCACTCTCATGAGGAATCCTCCCATTATGCCTCAGATAAGTGACTGTGTATCAGAGACTTCCTTGTTTGTAGATTGGATTAAAGGTTTGGATTTCTACACTATAAAGTGGGGCAGATGAGAGCTTGCTCTCTCTCAGTTCCTGAGATTAGTATTAGAGAGGAGAGCAGAGAAAGGCCACGTAGAGGAGGCCAGGAGAAGCAGCCAAGATGGCGGAGTGCTGAGGAAGAAGCCAGTTTGTGCAGACAGAAGGAGATGGGAAACAGAGGTGAATAAGTCTGGTGAGCTAGAAACCTTTGATGCTAGGAAACTCGGAGAATTCAGTAGCTTTGTGAGCACTGAATGAGTGGGTTTTGGAGCCCAGTGTGTATTTTTACTTACCTGCCTGGTGCAAGCTAGAATTAAAGCTGATGGCTCACCAGTTCTTGGCTCCGTTGTTTCATTACTGACTGTCCGAATCTAATGCGAACCTGCACTGGCCAGGAGGCAGTGATGGGGCCTTGGCCACTGACTTTACATACCTTTATTAATTTATTTTTATTTATTGATTTTATTTTACTTTTCCACTGACTTGAGAGAAAGAGAGAGAGAGAGAAGCATTGAGTCATTGATCCGCTTAATTGTGCATTCTTTTATTGGTTGCTTCTCGTGTGTGCCCTTACCTGGATCGAATCCAAAACTGCGGCCTGTTGAAGTATGCTCTATCCATTGAGTCACCTGGCCAGGGCCTTTATTTGTTGATTTTGAGAGAGAGAGAGGGGGGGGGGAAACACTGATTTGTTGGTTCACTTATTTATGCATTCAATGGTTGATTCTTGTATGTACCCTGACCAGGGATTGAACCTGCAACCTAGGCATATTGGGACAATGCTCCAACCAATTGGGCTACCCTGCCAGAGCATGATTTTGTTTTTAAATGTTACATATTCTTTATTAAAAGAGAAAAAAGTGCAAATAGCAGCATACTCAGAAGAAGTTCAGATCCCATTGGCTCAAGAAAGCCGCCCTCATGACTAGTTTGTGGACCTCTCCAAAGGCAGTTCTGTTGGCACAGGGTGTGTGCTAAGCAGGGGCACAGAGGACACGAGTTTGACAAGCACTCCCAGTCCTGGGTTTGCATAAATAATATGATGACTCTTTCTCCAAATAGCCCCTCTGGAGACTTCCCACCATCCTGCCTTCTTGGAAGGGACGTCCAGCGTGTCCCATACCAGAACCCGGCCAAGGAGAGGAGATGCCGAGGTGGTGGCTCATCGTCCTTGGGTCGGGAGAGGCCTCAGAGCAGTCATCTCTGTTGCCTCACAGCCCGCCAGCTATGCTAAGAATGCAAACCATCTCCCATGGGACTCGCAGCCACGAAGCAATTCTGAGCTCAACCTCCCCAAATATCTGCTCTGCAAACAGATAAAACAGAGAAGCATCCTGAAAATGTGCTCTCCGGCTGGTTACCTTAGGCGGTTGTGCATGTCTGCTTGCCTGCCAGGAGTTTTTCTACTTCGGGAGTCCATCTTAGAATTGTTGGGGAGCCAGCCTGGATGTGGCTGTGTTCCCTGAGGGGGCAGGGAACAGAGAATTCTCTGAAAGAGGTCTTTCAAAGGAACATGGACCAAGCAATGAATGAGCCGGGACCTCTGCAGGGGTCTGGCTCCTATCCCAGTCCTGGGGTCACTTGTACCTTACGACTCCTAAGCTGGGTATGGGGCTGCCTTCACCAGCAGCAGAAAGCGACCTCACCCAGCCATTGGTCTCCCCAGCCTACACCACCTCTGATTTTATGGTCTGAATGGATGAGGACAGTGGCAGGGGAAAAGCCATGCCAGACTTGGCAGAGGGTATGGGGTGGGAGGTAGAAGACATGCCTTTCTGAGTAGCTCTCACCTTCCAAGACTCTAGAATGCCTTACTGCACCACTGCAGGCATGATCAGGCCCCAATGACCTACATAACCTTCCAGACATGGGGCAGGTGGGTGCCCTGATTCATCCCAGGGAGGGCTGACTTGGGAAGGGTGGGGGTAGAAAGAATTTATAGTTCTGAGACGTTGAAAGCACCTCAATGTTCAGTGATGGCTCAGTGAATCATATGTCCACAAGCTGGAATATTATGCAAAAGTGATTAGTGTAAAGACTATTTAGCAACATTACAAATGTTTACGATATAGTGCTAGCTAGCTGAACAAAAGGAAGACATGCATATATTTTGCACACAAACAAAAGGAGACCGGAAGGGGTTTTTAAAAAATTGCTGTTATGCTACAACGGTATGACTATGAGCCTTATTCTTTTGAAAGAAAGCAGTCTTTCAAGTCAGACAGATATGGACTAGTAGCTAAGTTCCATTTCTTACTGGAAATAACCCTGGCAGGTAGCTTAATGTCTCTGAGATTCCTTCCTGATCTGTGAAATGGGTACAGTAATTCCTGCCTCACAAGATTCTTGTGAAGTTGAACCAGGGGATGTGTTTCTCCTTTCTCGTCTTCCTTTCTTCCTCCTCTCCCTTTCCACCTGCCTACTATTCACTAATACAGCACAGTGGAGTTACCAACAGACTTGTCTGCTACCAAGCCATTCTGGGTTCTGCTTAAATCTCTCTCTCTCTCAGGAAAGAGCATTTGCCTGTTTGTGCTCCAATATATTTGGATGAGGAGGGGTGCTAACAACTATTATCATGGTCACCAAGGGCAGGGGGTGCCTGACTGGTTTTCCCTTTCAGAGCAGCAACTGAGCTGAGCATCTCTAGTCCCAAAGCCACAAAGGCCATAAATGTTGAAGCAGGGACTTGGGGGGCCAGCCTGGCTGGTACAACACACTGGATGGACTCTTCTCCCTTCCCAGCTGCTGGGCTCAGGCAGAATTTGCCTGAGGACAAAGAGGTGATTTCCAGTAGCAAGCAGAAAACCTTTTATTTTAAGAGTAAAGCATTTAGATATATGTTTGGAAAAAATGAAATGGTAGCTATAATTATATATATATAATGGTGAAGAATGAGCTAACATGAACAGAAATATTACATAAAGAATAGTTGGGGTTGTGCCTGGATATGTCAAACACTGCCAAGGTGGCCAGGGAATGACTGAAGCTTGAGGACCACTGCATTACCCTCTTGCACCTCTTCTAACTCTGATCCAGCCTCTGTCTCTTCCCGTGTCTATGCCCTGATCCCCCTCTACTACACTCAGAGAAATCTTCCTAAAAGGAAACCCATGACAAGGCAGTGCCCTTAGGGAGAAGTTTAGACCTCCCTTTGTTAAGGCCAACAAGGCCTTCTAGGATGGGACTCTCCCTATCTGGCAAGCTTTCCTGTCACCCTTGTCCTCTTCACACTGTAGATTCCTATATCCTGGACTTCCTAACCTAACCTGTTGGCTGAGCCCCTGAGTCTTGGAATGTGCTATCTCCTCTACATGTGATGTCCTTTCTCTCTGATCTGTTCTATGGACTCCTATTCAACCTTCAAAACCTTTTCAAGTGTTTCTTTCTCTTGTGAAACTGTCCTGATCTTTTTGCAGAGGGCTAATCCTGCCTTTCCCTCTATCTTGAACACCATTTTATCATGTGTAGCCCAAAGTTTCTGTTTCCTGAACTGTCTCCTTGAGGAGGTGGTCTCTGAGGGCCTAGAACATTTAGATCAAGGTCCTGAAACTTTGTACAGTAGTATGTATATGACAGGGCTCAATACTCATGAAAATGCAATAATTATAACTATTTTTTTCTGAAGTGTTCTCTGTGCATTATGTCATTTATCTCACAGTCTCCCTAAGAGAAAGAAGGTATTGACACACCCATCACAGACTTGAGGAAACAGGCTCACAGACATAACTCATTTGTTGCACAGCCGATAAATGAAGCAGCCAGGATTCTAACCCAGGCTGCCTGACTTTTGTGCAAGGCCCTTAGGTAACCACTATCTAATCTGCAGTTCAGAATTGCCCCCTCAGTGGGTTCCCCTGCTCGGCCTCTGGCCCCACGTGGGTCAGGGGACTCCTTCCAGGCACCAGGTATGGCAGCAGACTTAGGCTCGGCTGAAGGGCACAGGCTGCTGGGCTGCCCTTTCAATGTCACAGGGAAGGGGTGGTTAGCAAAAGGAAGTAACTAGAGTTGAGTCAGAGGCCTTTTGGAATTTCTGGCCTTTTGTGAATTCTGGGAAGAGAAAAAAAAAATGGACATACTCATTTCAAGTATGTCAAGATAATAAGGGACTCTTACTGTTTACATGCAAAAATCTCAGGCAGCCAGCACCTGCAAGCAACAGCCAGGAATCTGAGACCCAGGGGCCCTGAGCTGGGGCCCCAGGCTCTGGAGTGGGGTCAGCTGACTGAGATGGGGAGACCGAGAAGGAATGGAGTCCTTGCAACCCCAGCATTTCCTGCAGGAAGAATTCAGTCCCGTTCCTGGAATGTGGGCTGGCCCCTCCTGCGTGGAAAGGGAAGTGAACTGCTGCTTCCCTCAGAGCCTCTGACACCCTGCTTCCGCTCTCCTGGTGCAACACCCTTTTTCTTTGGGGCATCGGGCTGTATGGTAGAGCCTCATTCCTCAGCAACCCTCCCATCCCAGCAGAGGCCCTGCTAGCTGGGAGCACTGCAGAAACCCGTTGGGTTGTGAAAGGCGATCTGTTTTCAGAAGACCTCCACCCTCCAAGGAGAAAGACCAAAGATGCTCCCCTAAATTAGGGCAGATCAGGTAGAAGCTGGGAAGGGAAAAGGTCCAGATTAGAGGAGTAGCCCATGCATTATGGTCGGGGAGGGGAACAGCACACAGCAGCCTGGCTTCTCAGGCTCTTGAAAGGTTATTTATTTACACAATTCTGTAAACACCAGGGTTGAAAATGGAAAAGGGCAATTCATTAGCAATCTTCAAGCATTATACATCCATGAAATTAGTCAACGCACCTTTATTCATTCATTCACTGTGTGCCCTGGAGCTGGATATGATGCCAGGTGCTGAGAAGTTGGAAGTATCTGATATGTCTAGATTTATGTTTCTCACTTGGTAGTGGGTTTGTCTGAGATTCGCATACTCATGCTGGGCCCCACCCAGCCGAGGAATCGGGACTTTTGGGGAAGAATATAAATGTGAGGACTTGGAAAAACAACCCAAGTGATATGGACATGAATCTCTG
Source organism: Rhynchonycteris naso (assembly GCA_037038555.1). Lineage (NCBI taxonomy): Eukaryota > Metazoa > Chordata > Mammalia > Chiroptera > Emballonuridae > Rhynchonycteris > Rhynchonycteris naso. Next base: position 41,518,875 of record CM073004.1, on the reverse strand, counting down.
CTCCAGATACAATGATCAGATTAAAATATTTTATTTATTTATTTTTTCCAAGGACAGAGAGAGAGAGTCAGAGAGAAGGATAGATAGGGACAGACAGACAGGAACGGAGAGAGTTGAGAAGCATCAATCACTAGTTTCTTGTTGCTTTTGCGACACCATAGTTGTTCATTGATTGCTTTCTCACATGTGCCTTGACTGCGGGCCTTCAGCAGACCGAGCAACTCCTTGCTGGAGCCAGCGACCTTGGGTCCAAGCTGACAAGCTTTTGCTCAAGCCAGATGGGCCCGCGCTCAAGCTGGCGAGCTTGGAGTCTCAAACCGGGTCTTCTGCATCCCAGTCCGACACTCTATCCACTGTGCCACCGCCTGGTCAGGCACAATGATCAGATTAGAAACGTATTTTTCCAGAAGTATCCACAATCTTTTTTTTTTAAATTTTTTATTTATTCATTTTAGAGAAGAGAGAGAGAGAGAAGGGGTGGGGGAAGAGCAGGAAGCATCAACTCCCCTATGTGCCTTGACCGGGCAAGCCCAGGGTTTTGAACTGGCGACCTTAGCATTCCAGGTCGACGCTTGATCCACTGTGCCACCACAGGTCAGGCTCCACAATCTTATTTCTGTGGAAATGTGGGCACAATCTCCAGCTTGGATTCATTCATTCATTCATTCATTCCACTGGTATTTGTATTTATTGTGCTCTTGTCAGGTGCCATGCCTTAAGCGTGGGGTTGCAGAATGACCATGACCCCTTGGGGCTCTCACAAGTGTGAAGTCCCATTATGCCACTTCCCAACTCCACAGTTCTCTCCATTTCTTCCTCATGAAAGCCAAAGTCCTTACAGCAAACCAGTGACCAGTGACTTCTTCCCGGGTACCTCCCTGACCTCCTCTCCCACCGCCCTTCACTCTGCTCCCTCTGCTCCAGACGCCTGGCCTCCTGCCTCTTCCTTCCATAAGCCTTCACCTTAGCTGCCCCTTCTACAGGCATGCTGCTCCTCCCCCAGGTCTCCTCTGCTCACTACTGTCGGCTACAACTGGGCCCCACCCTCAGCATTACTCACCTTGCTCTTCTCTTTTCCCTGACACTTACCCCCTTCTAACATTTTTGTCATGCTCTCATTTATGATGAATATTATTTACAGTTGTCGGTCTCTCCCTCTCCTCCCACGGAATGTCAGCACCCAGAGGGCTGCATCTTTGCTTTGAAACTGGTATAGCCCAAGCATCTAGAGTAGTGCCTGGCATATAGTGCATGCTCAATAAATATTTGTTGAGTGGCACAGATAAGTATAAAATTAGTAATGTGGGAAGTGCTGGCTAGAAGAGAATGAGAAAATTTGTCTCTGAGTTCCTTCCGGCTCTATAATTTTTACTTCTGTTTTTCATTGAAGCATCTTACAGTATTTACAATTATCCCATGCGGTCAAGATCATCCCTTTCTATTTTTGTTATCATTGTGGTTTCCCATGACCCTGGCCTCTGGAAGGGAAAGTATGCTGAAGACCCAGCCACTCTCTGCCCCAGGGCTCTCTGTTACATCCCTGTGAGTGAAGGCAGCAGGTGACCTTTTGGCGTCCAGTCACGTATTCAGCCAGTATGAGTCACTGAGCCTGTTCAGAAGGCTAAGATAATGGGATTTTAGAACAATTGTAAAAATATTTAGCCTGCCAGCAGGAAATCAATAAGCAGATTCAGGAGTTTTATAGCTTCCAACCCTTCGTGGAAACTCAGGGAGAGATGATTCCAAGGACAGGGTGCTCCAGAGTGCCAGGTGTTTTGTGTGCATGTCTGCACGTGCGTACTTATGAGCACTCTTGTGGAAAAGGAGCTGAGCCAGTGGTCTCTATCCCCAGGGTCCCAGCATTGATCAGAAAAGCCACTTTTCTGAAGCAGCAGGACAGTCACATGGATGGACTAACTCATTGAAGAAAGGATGTGTCAGAGTCCTGAGGGCAGAGGGGACAGCAGCCTTAGCCCAACCATCTGGACTCTTAACTGTCCCCAGGATGGGGTGGGGGCCGCAGGTCCCTGAAGTCTGATGCTCTCATTCGGATCCTTATTTTGTCTTTGCCTTCTCTCCCCAGGTGGTTTTTGGCATCTGTTCATGGAGAGTTAGGTGACCAGAATCTTGGTCACGGGAGCCATGAGAGCTGTACTTGGCCTGGCTGATGTGCCCCTTCCCCAGAGAGCCAGGGATGGGCTCCAGGAAGGTTGGGATGGAGAGGAGACTGAGTCATAGAGAGAGTGCCATCTTGTGTTGTGTGGAGGAGGGTGGCAACCCACTGGCATTTTTCTCATGCCCAGTCATTAGTTGGTACCCCAGAACTACTGCCCTTTTTCAAATGTGCTGAAGACTGTGCCTGGCGAGGCTGGAGATGGTGGTGTAGATGGCTCAGCTGAGGAGGAACCCTGGAAACAACTCAGTGCATGATTTTCAGCTAGGGTAGCATGAGGGTCCCAGTGGAGCAGTGGAGATTGGAGACACCACCAGATCGAGGAGGCTGCAAGAAGGGCCAAGGAGAGAGGTGGCATGGGTTGGGTCAGAGCTGGCACTCTCCAGCAGGGGTGAGACCAGTGGCTTTTAACCTGGGTTCTATCGAACCCTAGGGGTTCGATGAGTCGGTCTCAAGGGTTCGGAGAAGCCTCTGCCACGGAGGCCAGAATAAAGTAGTACCGTAATTTGTTGTGAGTTCATGCACTTTGTTGGTTTTGTTCTTTGAGCAAGGTGATGTTCATGCACGGCTCATTTTGTGCACCAGTAAAATAACATATACCTATGTCTTGAATTTGGAAAAAAAAATCATATTTTATTTATCACTAAAGAAGGGTTTGGTGAATGCGCATTTGAAACTGGTGGGTTCGGTACCTCAAAAAAAGTTAAGAATCACTGGGTGAGACAGATCACAGGCTGTGACTAAGGTCTCATGGTGCAATGAGTTGGGGTCAGGTCTTGGGAGATCACAGGGAGGGAGGAAGGCCTGAATCTCTTCCGCTTGGAATGAATCCAGGCTGGAACTCTTTGTGGACTGATCAAATCACCCCTGTCTCAAGCACATTTTGTATTCTAATGACCCAGATCCAAGTCCCCATCCCTCAAGAATAGCCTTCAACCAGCACCATCTCCCTTTCCTGGCCTCTCCCAGCCTCGGCCCTGATGACTCCGGTGCTACCCATAGGGGTGGCTTCTCCCTTTGTGCCTTTGTTCTTCTCCTATTCATCCCTCACAATAAAATGTCACCTCTTCCTAGAGGCCCTCCCTTAAACATGCTGGTGCCCTTAGTGACCCGGAATGACACTTTTGTCTGGAAATGTCTCTCTGTAAATCACAAACACGTCTGCTCAGGTGATTCAAGGCTGCCAGCAATGTGCACGGAGTGGGAAGGCTCCTGTGAAGGCTGGAGTCAGTCGGGGCGGGGGCTCCCTCCTCTTCCCGGGCTCATGGGAAATATGCAAGGAACCAATTCTACCAAATGCAGACTCTGCACTAAAGTGAGAATGCATAAAACATAAAGCAGTGAGGCTTCCAGAGTCCAGTCTCTGACTCCCCCACCCAGAGCAGCAGGCCTCAGTGTGGGCTCCTTGGTGACAGCAGCTCCATCATGACAGAAGAATTCTGTGGCCAATATTTCAAAAATCTCCCCTGCTTGCCTGACCTGTGGTGGCGCAGTGGATAAAGCGTCAACTTGGAAAGCTGAGGTCGCTGGTTCAAAATCCTGGGCTAACCCGGTCAAGGCACATATGGGAGTTGATGCTTCCTGCTCCTCCCCCTTGTGTCTCCCTTCTCTCTCTCTCTCTCTCTCTCTCTCTCTCTCTCTCTCTCTCTCTCTCTTTCTCTTTCCCTTCTCAAATGAATAAATAAAAATCTTTAAAAAAAAAAATCTCCCCTGCTATACAACCTCTATCACCAGTTAGCACATTAAAGGCTCTGGCAAATCCTGCAGGAAAGTGCTTGTTTGTGATTATTTTTCTCAGCACATCCCAAGTTTTCATGACCAGGAAATCTGTTGTGTACGTGTGTGACACCTATTAACTTTTCCCAGAGCTCTGGCATTGGAGAGGCTTGAGCCTGTCCCTGTGCCTGACCGGCCATGTGACTTCAGACAAGTTCCTTGACCACTCTGAACTTCAGATGTCTATTTGCAAAGTAAGTTCTTAATGTAGTCAGTGAAAGGGAATGCAGATTTGGCTGGACATAGTGTAGGATGTTTCTGTGGTTCTAGTCTCATAGGTATGGGCTATGGCTTGTGAGACAGAGCAAGAGTAAGCATTCTGGGGGGCATGGTCCTGGGTGGGCCCCAGAAGGGATCATATCCCCACCTACACACCCTGTGGCCATCTGACCAAAGCACCCCCTTCTAAGCAACAGGTATTTTCTGGAGTCCATGCTATTCTGGTCACCCACCCTTCAGGCCCACCTTGTATCCCTTGGTCCTCCACATTCCCATCACACGCAGTGTCTATTGGTTCCTCCCTGGAGCCTTTCTCTCCCTCTGGCTGGCCACCCACCTTCCGTTTTTGCTTCTCTTCTTTAACTGGCCAGTTCAACTGCCAGTGTCAGCTGAGATGCTCTCCCCCAATTAAATTTTCTGGTTCCCCCAGATCCCGGGTCTCTGCTCTGTGCTCCTGTAGAACCTCTCCTTCAGAAACACCTGCTGCACACATTGTGAGTCCCTCTTTCTTTAAACAAATATATTGATTGATTGATTGATTTTAGAGAGAGAGAGAAAGGGAGAAGGAGAGAAAAACATCAATTTTGTCATTCAACCTGTTTATGCATTCATTGGTTAATTCTTATATGTGCCCTCACCAGGGATTGAACCCACAACCTCGGTGTATTGGGACAATGCTCTAACCAACTGGGTTACCCAGCCAGGGTGTGAGTCTTTTATCATTGGCCTCCAGCTGGCTTGACCTCCTCCACAGCAGGGCTGCTGCACCACCCATGTCCATCTAGCACAGTGTTAGAGGAAGACCCGAAAATGATGCCTGAACATGTGGTTCCCTGTTCCCTCTCGTCCCCGTTCCTGACATCACCATTCTGGGTCTGTTTCTGGCATCGCCTTCCTCCTTCCTTCTCCTTTGGGAGGCATAGACTGCATCATCCTCTTGCTGCTGGAAGTAACGAATCACCTGTTTCTACATCAGCCCCATATGGTGAAAAGCTCCTGCCTGAGAGCATGAAGGAAGTGCCCCAGACTATGGCTCATCTTTGTCATAAGGAGAAAGCGATAAGGGGTGGGGTGGAAGGGGCTTCTGCAAAGTGGGAGGAACTGGGGAACCCACCCTGTGCCTGTGCATCTTCTTGATTTTTGCCCACTGGGGCTATGCAGTGGGGCAGTGGTGTGTCCCTCAGCTGAGATGGGTCCTGGCAACATGAGCATCCTTGGCAGATGCTGAATTACTCAGTGGCGGGGATGGAAAGACAGAGCTCAGCAGCACAGCCTAAGCCTGGATTGCTTAAAGATGATGGGGCCACAGGAGCCCTGGGGAACTGGTGAGGAGCCAAGACCCTGGTGGGCTCCTCCTTAAGCCTGAGATAGGAGGAGGACAGCACCATTGATGCAGGTACAAGGAGGGCCTGCTCGCTCTACCAACCCAGCCCAATGGGAAGTCAGAGCCAGGATGGCCCAGTGACATGAGGAAGGCTTGTAGGCCAGGCCCAGTACCTTGAGAAGCTAATGGGTTGCTCAGGGAACTCCGTTCAGGGTGAAGCCCAAGGCCTGATGGCTATAATTTTTCCTATACCAAGGAATTCTGGGTCTGGACAAGCCTGGGCCTGATCCTTCCCATGGTCACTGTCCAGCAGGAAATCTGCTGAGATGAGTGCCCCGAGGGGTAGAGCTCCCCGTATGCAATTTGTATGCCCAGGCCCTGGTTGCTTCTCCCAGCCCTCCTATAGGTCACCTTCGGGAGCTTGAGACCAGACTGCCAAATACCAAGGTGCATAGCACTATGGGCCTTAGAGTGGGGATGGCAGCCTGCAGGGTGAGTCTCCATCTCCTCCTACTATGCAAAGCTGACCTTGCCACTCCCTGCCTCCAATCCTGCCCTCATGCCTTCTAGGCCATCAGAATGACATTCCACTCTGGCCTCGGCCTATGAGGCCTTCATGATGTGGTCTGGACACCCTCTGCAAACTCACTTCTCACTCTTCTCCACCTGGTAAATTACTGCATGTCTCTCTGTCTTGAGTGTTTTGGACTCAAAGACCATCCCAGCACGCCTCTAAGTCCTACTCATCCTACAATTGCTGCTCCACTAGGGGAGTGAGTGGTTCTGACCCCCTCTAGTTTCTTTCTGTAGCCCCATAACCTCCCACCTCCCCCTGCCAGCTCAATGAACTGGCAGGTCCAAATGTCACACTCTTGACTAAGTCACTGAGGATACCATGGTAACAGCCTCTCCCCAGCAATTCCTTTCTCAGCCTGCAGAGTCTTACAGTGTGCTTACTCATCTGATGACAAGGCACACACTGCTCCGGAGCTTTCTGGCTCCAAAACCATGGGGGAACTAGGCTGCCTCTTTATACTCTCACATTTTAAAATTCCAGGGAAGATTGCTGATTGGCTTAACTTAAGCCAGTTTCCCATCATTGGACCAACCACTATGAAGAAAGGATAAGAGAAGATGGCAGTTCCCATTCAAAGTACATGGTTGGAGAAGGGTGAAGAGCAGATCCTAAGAGGTGGGTGCTGCTCTGGGCAAAATCAAGTTAAACATTGCATGAGTTAATGAATGGATAAATGAATGAGCCAAGAACAACACACACCCTTTAGACAATGGTAGAGCTTCTATAGTGTTTGCAAATCATTCTCATAGGCTCTTACAGAAACCTCGCGAGCCCACATTTTACAGATGAGGAAACAGGCTTGAAGCCACACAGTGAACAAATGTAGCCAGGTTTCCACCTCCATATGGCTTATGAGATGTGTTCCCTGGGAGACTTTTCTCCCACATAAATATGTGCAGCTAGACCTCTCCTGGGCAGTCACTGGAGAAAAGGGCAGTGTTTGCCTGTGAGGGAAGGAAGAGAGACTCTGTCAAGGGTTAACTCCTAAGACCATTTTTGCACCAACATTCTTGTTTGAAAATGTTCTTTTGCCTTGTACATGAGGTCATAGCTGCTTGTTTGGGGACTGGAGATCATGCCATCCTTGCTTTAAGGTTTGACTATGATTCACAACAATGATTATCTGAGCTTGTGACTAAAGACATAAGAGCATGGGGTGGTCATTATCCAGAACCAGACAAAGATGAGGCAGCCCTTGACCTGGGCTTTAAAGGGTTAGTTTTCATCTCCTTTTACCTGCAACTTCTCAACACACTCACCAGGAAATGCACTGCCTTCTTCTGTGCCTTTACTCTAACACACAGCATTTTCTTCAGTTCACCATGGTCAGCTGTTACACTTGCTTCTTAAGGACAAGATCTGCATCTGTTCATCTTATCCTCCCAGAACCTGACACCTATTCTAGATTGTTTGCAAAGATGACTTTGATAATGTCTCCCATTCCTATGTGTTTGTTCCTCTGCAATGTGTCTCTGCTGCTCCTTCCATGATGGAGTCTATTTTCCTACCTCTTGAATTTGGGCTTGACTGTAACTTGCTTTGACCACTAGAATGCAGCAGCCTAGTCTTTACAAAATGCTGAAGTTTCTGCTCTTGTCCTTTTAGAATCTGCCAAGCTGCATGTAAACATGTTTGGGCTAGCTGCTGGTGCATGTGAGACCGCATGAAGAAGGTAAGTGCCATCGCAGTTGAGGCTCACCTGACTGATTACTGCCAGCACTGAGAGTTAGACATATAAATAAATCTATCTTGGACCTTCCAGCTCTGCTAGAGCTACTAGAAGACTGTAGCTACATTAATGACCCAGGTGAGACTAGCAGAAGAATTTCCCAGCTGAGCACAGCCCAAATTGCTGACTTAAAGAATTATGAGCAAATAAAATTGTTGTTTTAAGCAGCTAAGTTTTGAAATGGTGTGTTCCACAGAAATAACTAATGGTACAAGGCATTTTCTAGTTGCAGTGGGTTATATGTCCCAAAAAGTTATGTTTAAGTCCTAAGACCCTATACCTGTGAATGCGACCTTATTTGGAAATAGAGTCTTTGCTGATGCAATCAAGTTAAAATGAGGTCATACTGAATTATAGTGGGCCTTAAATCCAATGGTTAATATCTTTGTATAAAATAAAAGAGGAAGATTTGGATACAGAGGCACAGAGGGAACACAGGCAAGAAGGCATTGTGATGACAGAGGCAGAGATTAAGGGGTAAGCAAAGCTGCTATAAACCAAGGAATGCAAAGATTGCCAGAAGCTAGAAGAGGCAAAGAAGAATTCTCTCCTAGTGCCTTTGGAGGCCCTGCTGTCACCTTGATTTCATACTTCTAGCCTCCACAATGATGAGAGAATAAATTTCTGTTATTTTAAGCCTTCCAGTTTGTGGTAATTTATTATAGGGACCCTATGAAATGAATATACTGCTTTGAAAAGAAAATTTTGCTCAGATAGTGCTGACTTGTTGAGTGCAGAAGTGGAGAAGCAGAGGGGGATTAAGCCACCCTTTTGACCCTTTTCCCCTGCGCTGGCTGCAGTCATCATGCAGCTGGGACAGCACTGGCCAATGCTCAGATACATGCCTCTTTTGCCCAGCCCTCAAGGTCTGGCTCCAAGTCTGTAGGGTATGATGCTCATGGCTTTCTTTCAAATAAAGCTGTGGTGTGTGTGTACATACTTCTTTCTGCACAGTTTGCAAACCATTATACATGCTTAGAAAATATAACAAAGTAAAAAGAAGACAAGAAAAATTACCCATCACTTTATCTTTCAGAAATAGCTTCAGTTCAACATTGGTTTGTAAACCCTTATTCTCTTTCTTCGTACAAATACCGACAGATTATACGTGCTGTTTTGTGTCTCAAGCTTTCCACTCAGTAATACAGCATGGACTTTTCTGTGTCAATAATTACAAGTCTATTTACTCAGCATGTATTTGTTGAATGCTCATCATGAGTCAGGCATTTTTCATAACTCCAGGATGCAATGATGGTCCCTGTTCTTGTGACGTGCATAACCTGGCAGGGGACACAGGCAAATCATTACACCAATAGTTTTTTGATTTTCTATTTTGAGACCACCTTAGACTTACAGAAGAGTTGCAAATGTGATTCACGGTTCTCAGATACCCTTTGGCAGCATTGCCCACAACTATATTACAACTCTGAAAACTAAGAAATCAACACCAGTGCAACACGATTCATTACAGACTCTCTTTCCCACTTACATATATATTTTTCAGTTCCAGGCTCTAATCCAGTATCTCATATTACATTTAGTTGTTATGTTTTCTCAATTTTCTCCAATCTGTGACAGTTCTTTAAGTCTTTCACCACCTCGAGATTTTTAAGACTATTCTGGTTAGTTACTTTGTAGAAGGTCCCCTAATTTGGATTTGTCTGATGTTTTCTCACGATTAGATTGAGGTTATGTATTATTGTCAAGGACACCACAGAGGTGGCATGCCCTTCTCAGAGCATGGTATCAGGTGGTATGTGATGTCTATATGTTTTATTATTTGAGATGTTAACCTTGGTCACTTAGGTAAGATAAAGTCTGCTGGGTTTCTCAATGCTAAAGTTACCATATTTCCCTTTGTCATTTATAAAGATCTGACTCGGGAAGAATATTTTGAGACTATGCAAATATCTCATTTAACATGATCTCATTTAACCCACTAAGTTTAATATCCACGGGTGGATCTTGTCTGCAGAAAACTGGTGTTCTAATGGTGATTTTATACTTCCTCATTCCTTCCGTATTTGTGAAGGGGAATTCTTCTGTAATGGAGAGTTGTCATAAATACTTCTTCTGTGACAATAGTGCTGAGTTTTATAAGCTTGCCATTTGAACATAAAACAGGGTGACCTAACTCAGTCTGGAGTAGTCAAAGAAGTCTTCCCCAAAGAGGTGACATTTAAGGTAATTCCTGTAGGATCAAAAGGAATGAACAAGGAAAAAGGTTGACGGTAAAGAAGAAATGTTCCAGACACAAGGGACAGCACGAACAAGAGATCTACACCAAAGCCAATAGACTATACTGAAATTTTATGATCCACTTTGGCCTGGTGGAAACCTTGGCTACCGGGAAGGGCTTCCTCATTTGAAAGGATCCAAGTGGAAACGAGGGCCTAGAGTTGCCAGAGTTTAAGAGAAGCTGGAATTTGGATTTTATTTTTCAAAAGACTTCTCCGTCTTCTTTTATGAGGACACATAATGCCATTCTCCTTAAAAGCCAAACAAACCTGTAGGTTTTGTTTGTTTGTTTTTTAGACTTTATCTTAGAGCAGTTTCAGGTTTATAGTAAGATGGAGAAGGCACAGAAATTTCCCATGTGTGTTCTGCCTCCGCCCATGCACAACCTGCCCCATTACCAACATCCCCCACCAGAGTGGCACATCTGTTACAACTGATGAACCTGTATTGACACATCATAATCACCTTAAGTTCACAGTTTACATTAGGGTTCACCCTGGTGTTGCACATTCTGTGACTTCGACAAATGTATAATGACACGTGCTCACCATTATCATATCATACAGGTGGTTTCACTGCCCTAAAAACCCTCTGTTTTATTTATTCATCTCTTCCCTCCCACCCCCAGCTGTCAGTTTTTTACTTGTACATGGCTGATTCATAATTTATTCATCGATCTTCTGTGGCTGGACCATGAACTTACTTTCAATTGTTCACTGTTATAAACAATGCTGTAATGAACATCCTTGTACAGACAACCTTGAGATCGTCTTTAGCTATGAAAGTTCACTCCAAATTGTAGCCTCCTCATTGCCAGATTCCGTGGCTTTTCCAGACCCAATTCTCCTTTATTCTCTCCCACTCCCCCTCCCACCCCTACCACATACATTCCTCTGATGCCTCAGTTCCGTCTCTACTTTATCTTCTGTTCTTTTTCCTTTTACTTCTAGGTCTCAGCTAACCCTGGCTGAGACCATGCTGGAAAGCTGCACCATCAGTCGAGTCTGTGAGGTGATCTGGGATGTGTGAAAGCTGAGCACCCACAGAAGGTGCTCAGCTTTCACCTGGGGTGGAGGGCACAGTGGGTCCTGGTCTTGGGGGCATTTCAGGTCAGAGCCCTGGTTTAGCTTGCTCTGCTGATCTGCTTCCTGGAAGGGATGGGCCCAAGGCCAACTCTGCAAGCCCTCTGGTTGCTCAAAGGGCAACAAATACATTCTTGGTAGATTCACTGAATTGCTCTGATATGACTGGTATGGAGGAGATAAGGAGCTCAGGCCTGATGCCAGAATCCAAAGAGGAATTCCCGTTGCATGCGGAGGGAGGAACCTGGGATCCACTCTCAGAACAGTAGGCAGGGCCATCACTTTTCCTCTGGCCAAGCCCAGCCTCCTTCCAATGATGCCCTCCTGTTCCACTACCTTTGTGACTGGACTGTTTTTGCAGTGGGAGTCAAAAGGCAACCCAACTTGTGGTGGGAGGGTGGTGGAGAGAGACAAAACGAAGGGCAGCTACCCATGCCCCTAAAGCTCCTGCTAAGGGAGACAAGGGAAACTTTCTTTCCTGCTTGTCCTAAAGAAGCCTTCATCTTTGGCCAGGTACAAAGTGAGAGTGGACCTGATGGATGCTTCTGGCCGGGGTAGAGGGTGCCTCATGCTCTCTGAGTCTGGGATTGTTCCAAGTGGCATCTACTGTGGGATTTTTAAAAGTTATGAATAGAATTAAGCTACAAGAAAGTCTGGCTGTCAGTGAACTTCCTTCTAGAATAATTTATAAAGTAATAAAATAATAAAAATTATCATAAAAATAATGTCCCCAGTTACTAAAAACTTATTCCATGCCAAGCATCGTGCTCAGAACCCTGCATATGTTTGTTATCTCATTAACCCTTCATGCCAAGCCTGGCCTTAATACAACTTCTGAGCAGGTTTTTAAGCTTGTCCTGAAACCAGGACTATTATTCTGAACCTCATGCCTGTCAGTGGGGACACGCTTGGCTGCCACAGCGTCCAGAAATCCCCACTTAGACCACAGAAGACAAGACCCTGCTGTCTGTAAACACCCACTCATTTCCAGATTGGAAAGGAAGAAGTTAAACTACTTTTATTAATAGATGGCATAATTTGTATACAGAAGAGTCTAAGGAATTCACTAAAAAGTGATTAGAATCAAAAAAATATTTCACCTAGGTGGCAAAAACACTAAATCCAAATACAAAAATCAATTTTATTTCTGTACACTGGTAATAAACAGTTCTGAAATAAAATTTAAAAACCAAGATATTTATAATAGTATCAAAAAATATATAATGCACCTTGGCCAGGTAGCTCAGTTGATTAGAGCATCATTCCGACATGCCAAGGTTGCGAGTTTGATCCCAGTCAAGGCACATACAAGAATCAACCAATGAATGCATAAAAATAAATGGAGGAAAATAAATAAAAATAAACAAAACAACAAATCAATGTCTCTGTCTCTCCTTTCCTCTCTCTCAAAAATTAATAAGTAAAATTAAAAAAAATAAAATGCAGCAGAATAAATTTAACAAAATAAGTGCAACTAATGAGCACTTTTTAGTGCAAACAGTTAAAAAAGTGGAGGAACATCAGCTTGGCTAAATCACGTTCTTGGGAGAAGCAGGCAGACTCAGCAAGACCTCCCTGCAGCAGCCTCAGCAATTCATGCCAGTTTGCAGAGCCCCAGAGCTCACTGATCTCCTGGTTCTGCCTGCCTTTGGTGTCCTTTGGCAGCTTGAGATGAACCTGCTCTCAAGCTGGCAACCTCGGGTCTCGAACCTGGGTCCTCCACATCACAGTCCAACGCTCTATCTACTGTACCACCATCTGGTCAGGCTTCCCCAGGAAGGGGATTCTGGTGGTTTAGGCCATAACATCCCTACAATTCATGTCTGTATTTCAAATTGTGCAGGTGATGAGAACTTACTGGTACAAACTCTAAAGTGGCCTCTCATTTAAAGAAAAGGTAGTGAGGGCCTGACCTGCGGTGGTGCAGTGGATAGTGTCAACCTGGGACACTGATGTCCCAGATTCAAAACCCTGAGGTCTCCAGCTTGAGCATGGGATCATTGACATGATCCTACTCTAGTGCTTTGGGCCAAGGCATGTATGAGAGGCAATCGATGAACTTATCTCTTTCTCTCCCTTCCTGTGTCTCTCTCTCTTGCTAAAAAAATAAAAATAATAAAGGGAAAACATGCATCTCCTCTAACAAATAATTACAAAGAAAGAGAAAAAGAGAGAGAGAGAAAGGAAGAAAGAAAGGAAGAAAGAAAGAAAGAAAGAAAGAAAGAAAGAAAGAAAGAAAGAAAGAAAGAAAGAAAGAAAGGAAGGAAGAAAAAGGTAATGAGGCACTTTCCCGAGCCCTGCCTTCCTTTTGCCTCGGGCAGTGGCTGCACCTTGGAATCCTGTTTCAGGCAAAAACACAACTCTTTTTTAAATTACCTTTTTATTTCAGGACAGTTTTAGATTTGCAAAATTATTATGAAGGTAGTACAAAGAGTTTCTGTGTACCCTGCACCCAATTTCTCCCCCCCCACACACACATTTTTTTTTGACAGAGACAGAGAGAGAGTCAGAGAGAGGGATAGATAGGAACAGACAGACAGGAACGGAGAGAGATGAGAAGCATCAATTCTTTTTTTGCGGCACTTTAGTTGTTCATTGATTACTTTCTCATATGTGCCTTGACCATGGGGTAACAGGCAGACCGAGTAACCCCTTGCTCAAACCAACTACCTTGGGCACAAGCTGGTGAGCTTTGCTCAAACCAGAGGAACCCGCACTCAAGCTGGCAACCTCGGGTCTCGAACCTGGGTCCTCCACATCCCAGTCTGACGTTCTATGCACTGCACCACCATTTGGTCAGGCTTCTCCATTTTTATTAATTTAGAAAAATTTTTTTGTTGTTGTTCTTTTTTTTTTTTTTTTTTACAGAGACAGAGAGAAAGTCAGAGAGAGAGATAGATAGGGACAGACAGACAGGAACAGAGAGAGATGAGAGATGAGAAGCATCAATCATCAGTTTTTTGTTGCCATTGCGACATCTTAGTTGTTCATTGATTGCTTTCTCACATGTGCCTTGACCGCGGGCCTTCAGCAGACCGAGCAACACCCTGCTGGAGCCAGTGACCTTGGGTCCAAGCTGGTGAGCTTTTGCTCAAACCAGATGAGCCTGCTTTCAAGTTGGCGACCTCGGGGTCTCGAACCTGGGTCCTTCCACATCCCAGTCTAACACTCTATCCACTGCATCACCTCTTGGTTAGGCAAAGGTGCATATATCTTTATAAATAACTATTTTCAAATTATTTAGGTAGGCATCCAGAAGAGGGATTGCTGGGTCATATGGCGACTTAATCTTTTGAGAAACTTCCGCACTGTTTCCCATAGTGGCTGTACCAGTTTACATTCCCACCAGCAGTGGATGAGGGTTCCTTTTTCTCCTCAACCTTCCCAACACTTGTTATTACCCGTGTTGTTGATAATAGCCAATCTAACAGGTGTGAAGGGGTATCTCATTGGAGTTTTGATTTGCATTTCTGTAACAGCTAGTGAAATTGAGCACCTTTTCATATATTGGCCATTTGTCTGTCTTCTTGGGAGAAATATCCGTTCAAGTCCTCTGCCCATTTTTAAATTAAATTGTTTGGGCTTTTTGTTGTTGTTGAGTTGTATGGGTTATTTTCATTTTTTAGCAAGAGAGAAAAGGACAGACAGGCTGGAAGGAAGAGAGATGAGAAGCATCAATTCTTCATTGCTGTATCTTAGTTGTTCATTGATTGCTTTCTCATATGTGCCTTGACTGAGGGGCTCCAGCAGAATGAGTGACCCCTTGCTCAAGCCAGTAACCTTGAGCTCAAGCCAGCAACCTTGGCCTTCAAGCCAGTGACCTTTGGGCTCAATCCAGTCACCATGAGGCCATGTCTAGGATTCCATGCTCAAGCCGGGGACCCCAAGCTCAAGCTGGTGAGCCCGTGCTCAAGCTGAATGAACCCACACTTAAGCTGGGGACCTTGGGGTTTTGAATGTGGGTTCTCAACATCCCAGTCTGATGCTCTGTCCACTGTGCAATGACCTGGCCAGGCTGTATGAGTTATTCATATTTCTTTTTATGTTAACCCTTTATTGGAGATAGTATTTGCAAATATCTTCTTCCATTCTGTTGGTAGAGTAATTTATGTAAACCCTCTGAATCTTAATTTTCTCATCTGTGAAACAGAGACAATTCTATCTAACTTGCAGGGTTGTATCCTGCAAAATAATACACAAGAAACATGCAGCACCCAGCTGTGGTCTACAATAGCAATAGCAGTGATGTCCACGTGTCTCACCATCCTTCCCACGCTGAGCCTCTCCTAATCCACTGCCCCCATTCCTCCTCTCTCAACATACACTGCACCCATGAAGAATGTCTGTCCCTGACACATGCACCCCTCATGTTGCAAAAAAGTAATCAAAGGGCTGGAATAGAAGGCAACACCTATTTAATAACTGTTGCCCCATGACCCTTTGGTTTTCCCAAAGTCTTTTCCCGTTGACCTTAGGTCTAAGCATGTAAGCTAGCACTCTGATCGTAATGACCTCCTTGCCAGGAATGCACAGGCTGTCTGCTCCTGGCCTTGAGTCAGCACCCAGGAACTCAGACATCCCCTGGCCCAAACCTGACCCCACCCCAGCCTTGTCCTCCTGAAGGCCTGGGGGTGAGGAGATCAGCCTGCTGCTTGCTCCTTTAGGGCTGTATTCAAGAGGGTCATCTGGATGCATGAGTGAACTTTGTTCTATCTGTTTGTCTGCCACTCAGTGCAAATGCTGGGGGTTTAATCCTGCTAGTAATTCTCTCAGAGGGAGAGTGAGTCTATGTGCAGTGAGCATGTGTGTGTTTCTGGGGGTATGTATTTGGTGTGAATATGGGCCTACAAGAGAGAGAGAGAGAGAGAGAGAGAGAGAGAGAGAGAGAGAGAGAGAGAGAGAGTGTGTGTGTACGCATGTAAAGTATGCATGCCCATTTTAGTGCACCTGAAAGTTTATGATGGATATTTGTGGTCAGGTGTGCATGCCGCCCAGTCCATAAGTGTGTTTTGAGTCTGGATGTGTTTGATGTGGAGGCGCACGTATGCAATGGGTTGTGCATTTGCATGTGTCTAAGTGCTCAGTGAGAGAAAGGAACCTCTGCATGTCCATTGCACCACACAGCCTGGGTTCAAATGCAGACACAAGTCAGATGGACGGAACCTTTCTTACAGTCGTGTCCCTGCACCTATGTGGACACAAGAACGAGGCTCAAACCTCCTGGGCTAGAAGCACCTCTTCAGTTCACATCTGGAGGCAGATGCACTGGGCATGGCAAACAATCTTTTTAACAAGAGGATGGCCTTTGTCCAGTGTTCTGCGTGACCCTTGTATCAGGCGAGGGCTGGCTCATGAAGGAAGATGGTTCTGAAAGAGGGAGGAGACCAGGTACCAGAAAGCTGTGCCCCTGTATAGGATTTCAGTGGCTCCCGGAGGCCCTGCCTGGGCTTGAGATGCTGCATGGAGCTCTGAGGGGATATGGGTCACCAAAGGCCCATCCAGGGTACAGGAGCCACCCCAGGGAGCTGCAGGCTATGCAGGATTCAGGGGGTCATCCTTGGGTTTCCCCTGCACAGGGGTCCCTATTTTATGCCCCTTACAAAGCTCCCTCATTTCCTGCCCCCTGCTCATCAATCCTCAAGAAAGCATCAACCTGTCAAAGTCCAAGTTTGTAAAACTTTCTTGCTATTAAAGCTTCTATGGGGAATGTATCTTCCTCAGACACACGTGTGGCTCACTTCCTCACCTCCTTTCCATCTCAGAAAAAAGATGAACCTGCTTTTCACCACCAAGGGCTTGAGAATCATTGTTCTATCGCACTCTATAAAATATATTCAGTTTTCTGTTGGTTTTCCCCCAACCCTTCTGTTACCCGAAGGAAGAAGGCTCCACAGAGCAGGGTTTTTGTCTGCTTTGTTCCCCCATGATCTCCCCAGCACCCACCATGGTTTCTGGCACACAGTGAGTTCTTAACTGATATTTGTTGAATGAGTAAATGTGGAGGAGGTGATCAGAGAGGGTGAAGCATCACCAGTCTGGACATGGAATGGAAAGGCAGCAAGTGCTCCCTGTCCCCCATCCCTGCCTGGCTGTGAGCACAGTGCTCTTAGCCTGAACCCTTGTGAGTTTTGTTTGGGACTCAAGTTTGGGTATGGCTGGGAACTGCTGCCCTGCTGAGAAGTGTTCTGCTCTGCCCGTTTCTGTTCCCGGTCTATGCCCAGAGGAAGCCCAGGTCTGGCAGGGCCATGCAGGAACGGCTTTCTTGGGGGTGGAGAGAGTTTGGCTCCACCAGCTATTCCCACGGCTGGAGCTGGCCGGGGCCCATGTGGCCAGCCATCCAGCAGGGCTGGTTCTGGGCTCACACACCCACAGCAGCCACTGTGTGCTCAACCACTCCTCTCCACCTCGACCTAGGCCCTTGGGCTCAACTTCTCCTTTTCTGGCCTCAAGACTGCACCCACAGAATCTCTTCTGTTCTCCTTTACTGCCAGGGAACAGTGGGCGTTTGGCCAAGGGGGAGGGGCATGAGCCCTCTGGCCAGAACATCCGAAGAGGTTACTGTCCTGGCAGTGTTCAAGGCCACTTGAAACTCCAACATAGGGTCAAGGTGTCCCCCCTATGTTTGTGGAAATGAAAAGGTCGGCTATGTCTTACCTGCTCTCTCTCAGTCAAGTAGAGCCGCAGACTTATGTCTGAAAACAAGGGCTCCCTCCAACTGCAAGTCTCATCTCTCCTCCCTCCCATAGTTTTGGGAAACAGAAAGGAACTGGGAAGGGAGGCTGCCAGGAGGAAGTCATGTTCAAGTTGAATTTTCATGGATGCATTTTGAGTTAAAACTCAAAAGAGAGGGACAAAGAGATGAGAAAGGCATTCCAGAGTAAAGGAATGGCATATGCAAGGGCCAGGGGCTAAGAGACACCGCAGTGCACTCAGAACAAGCCATCTGTTGTTTGTGTGACTGGGTGGGCGTGGGAAGGTGATAGGACCCAGAGCCAGAAAAGTAGCAGGTGCCCAGTTCTTGTCAAGAATACTCATTTAGCCTGACCAGGCGGTGGCGCAGTGGATAGAGCATCGGACTGGGATGCGGAAGACCCAGGTTTGAGACCCCGAGGTCGCCAGCTTGAGCGCGGGCCCATCTGGCTTGAGCAAAAAGCTCGCCAGCTTGGACCCAAGGTCGCTGGCTCCATCAAGGGGTTGCTTGGTCTGCTGAAGGCCCACGGTCAAGGCACATGTGAGAAAGCAATCAATGAACAACTATGGTGTCGCAAAGGCAAGGAAAAACTAATGATTGATGCTTCTCACCTCTCTCCGTTCCTGTCTGTCTGTCCCTATCTATATCTCTCTCTGACTCTTTCTCTGTCCCTGTAAAAAAAAAAAAAAAAAAAAGAATACTCATTTAGCCAACACTTATGAGAACCCACGTGCTTGGCTCAATATGAAGTGTAAAGATAAAACAGATGCTAGGAACGTAAAGATGTCTGGACACGTCGTTTTTGCCTTATTCATCATTGTACCTCTGTGCCTGGCACAGTGCTGGGAACATGGCAGGAACTCAATAAACATAAGTAACATAAAAAATGGATGAATGAATGGAGAGATGACAAGACCACTTACAGAGAAGTCAGTCTTGCTTGTTGAGGCAGAGAACCCAAGCCTTAGAGAAAAGCCTCTGGCTGTGAGCACAGTGCTGGGGGGTCTGTTTTTCTTTATTTTAAGTTAAGGAAGGTTAGCACAGTTTTCAGGGCAAACCTTAGATGTGGTTTGTGCAGTTAGTCACTATGTGGTTGAGATTTTGGTACTTTTGCTGCTGATGCAACGTGCCGTGAGGATTTCCACAGTGCATGTGTTGAGCAAGCAGAGGCTGAGAGGAGAGACTGGGCGGGGCCTCTGGAGCTGGGAAAAGAAGGCTGAATGGATGCAAAGAGAGACAGACCTGTGCAGGGGAATGTCCACGTTGTTGCCCAATCATGTCTGGAATGTGCCCCAGGTAGGAGCCTTTGGACTTGCATTGAGGCCTTTATCTGAGGACAGGTCGTGACATTTGGCTCTCTCAGAATCGAAAGCGGACAGATAGGCTCTCAGTGTAGAGGCGAGAATGTTCCTGTAACAATCAAGTAGCGTGACTCTCCAGGGCACCCAGGGAGTCGACTGTGAGATGTCCCTCTCTCCCGCTAACCCCCAAACTCTGGCTGTGGCTGGAGATTTACTTGGTTGGTGAAAGTAGCGTGCAGACATGGACTGGCCGCAGATCTGGTCCTTGGCAAGGTGGTCAGCCCTATTGCTCAGGCCCTGTGGTGTTATCTCGCTACCCCAGGCCCTCTTGTGTGGGCCTCTCTCACGTGGGGGAGAGGGTTAAAGTGGGTACCCAGGGCAGGGACTGCATCGGCCTCTGTCAAAGAAACACTGCCGCTTCATTGATCTCCAGTTCCAAGCCCTGCCTGGGAGAGACAAGGATGGGCCTGAGTCACGGCACCCCCCAGGGCTTCATTCCTGTGGGAGACACCATGCCTGTGTCCGGACGCAGGTGTGTTATCAAGTTAATGCAGTATATGCCTCATGGCGCTCACCTGACCAAACCCCTTCCAAGACCAAATTTTGTATTTGCCATTTTGTAATCTTTTTCTTAAAGAGGATACCCTAAATTATATACACTTCAGGCCCCACAAAACTGAACCCAGCCCTGCCAATGCTCCTTGGCTTTGGAAAGCCTTGAGTAGACTGAGTGCCTGGGGGCTCACTTTCCTTCCTGGACCTCTGGCCAGGACCCCCCACTCTGGCAGCGGAGGGCGGGGGGTAGATGAGATGGTCGGGAGCTCTAGCCCAGAGCAGACAGTGTCCTCTCTGCCGCCCAGAGGAGGTGATGCTGGAGCTGGTGGGCTGGGCCAGGTGGAAGGAGCCTGTCAGCTATAGAAAGGTAAAAGGGTACCTTACAAATGTGAAAGCACCAGCTCAAGTACTACTTATAATTGTGTATGTATGGCTCATGGACAGGGCATCCGGTGATTACCCATGGTTGGTCACTGGCTTAAAATGGGTGTTGTGACATAAAGTTCCACTAAACTATACGCTTTAAAAGGGTGGATTTAATGGTATGAGAACTCTATCTCAACTTTTAAAAATAGGATGCTGAGAGCTTGGTTGCTATGGTGCTCCCCTTGTGTGTTTGACTCAAATGTGGAGGGTTTATGAAGACACTGGTTGGTGCTGGAGTTTCTGGGCATCCAGTCACACACAGCAAGGGCTGTTCAGGGACCACTGTATCCTGGCTAGGTCTCATGGAGCTAGGAGACAGGATGGTGGCACATTGAACAAGCTTCCTGTCTAGCTGGGGTCCCTGGAGGCAGTGGGTGGCCTCAGTCATTTTTGGAGACCAGGACCCAATTTGCAGCCCCTATCTTGGCACTTTTCTCCAAGCCCTCTGAGCTAACACAGGTTTTGAGCCAGGGGACGACTTAATGATTAACCAGGAGGAGAGAGGGAGAGAGAGAGAGAGAGGAGAGGGCTAGGACACACTCACAGGTAGCCTTCTGCCTCCCACCCCCTCCCCTGGGAGCAGTTGGGGGGGGGGGGACTCTTCTGAGCCACACCCCCAGCACTGGGTAGAGGCAGGGCAGGCAGGGTGGGATTGTCTCTGGCAGAGCAATGTGGCCTTCAAAGGGCCCCTGCAGAGCCACCTGTGAGACCCAGGGGTTGGCCCCCTCATTGCCCAGACCCCCTCATCACAGGCACCCAGGGCTTGCCCAACCCTACCACAGCCTGCAGTTCCAGAGTTTTGTTATGTTGAAATACAAAGTTAACTGAGAAGAAATGGTCCCTTAGACCTACCGGCAACCACGTGGCTGGACAACCTCAGTGCCCAGGCACCAGGCAGAAGATATTAGCGCCCCTCACATCTTTTTCTATGACACATGTTCAGGCATATGTGAGCACAGACACATTCACACATACACATGGTTGTACACATGCTGGGCAGGCTGGCACTGGTTTCTTCCCTCCCCCAGCCCGTGCCAATGAAATATTCAAGTGACTCTTGACAGACTAGCTCCTGCAAAAGGCACAGATGATTTGAAAGTCCCTGGCCCAAGGTGCAGGGAATGGGGTGGTGCCCTTGTCCAGTCTTATTCCACCTGTATTTGAGCTTTCCGCCCAGGGCAGGGTTCCTTTGGGGGGCAGGTGGAGGTGAACAGGACTCTCTTTGCTAAAGCCACTTTTAAAGATACATATCCCGCCAAATTGTTTGAACACATCTTAGCAAATGTCGCTGTGGGCTGGAGTGGCGGAAGGAAGAGCAGTGGGAGCTGAGCCCTGCTGGTCAGGCCAGCCTAGTGCACCCTAGGAGGGCTACTATCCTCAGAGCAAACCCCAAACCAGGACCTGGTAGGACTCAGATGGGCATGGATGCTGCCCAGGTGATGGAGACAGGTTGGAGAGGGCTGGGGTAGAGTTGTGGCCAATGGGTGGTATCTGTGACCTCTGCATTGCATTGTGCTGAGTGGGGAATCCTGCATGGAGAGCTCCCTACCCTATGGAGCCCATTGCCATTTGCAAAGTTGCTTTAAAAAAATCCTTGGATGTTTCCAATTCTTCTGTTTGACTCCCAATTTATAGTGGGCAGATGGGCTGGCTCAAAAAGCCATGTTTTCTAGGAGATATGTTAATTACTCCTCGACATTGGCTGCTGGGTTCCCACACCTGCCTTGAAAATGCTTCATCCATAGCTACAGGGGGTGTCTGTTTCCATCAGATGCCCAAAGTCGGTCTGGCTGCCTGCTGCTTTGTGGTCAGCTTCTGCTTGCCAGCCATGTCCTGACTGGGAACCTTGGAGTGCCCACTGGCTCAAGGAGGCAGGCACCGTTTCTGATAAAGAACACCTAAGATAGTTTTCTTTTATAGGATTGGAGTGACATGCTTTCCTGCGTGTGGGGCAAGAGTGGTGATGTCAGTGCAAGGGAGAAAGGCAGTGCCCAAGAACACACCACATACAGTATCCCTTGCCTGTGTGCAGCCTTTCTGAGGGTCCCAGACAACTTTCTGTGTTGGGCAGGCAGGGGCGGAGGGAAGACGGGCAGGGGCGAAGGATAACACCATCTGGACATTCACCCCTGGTGGGGAATAAACCAGTGTGTGGCCACACAAAGCCACTTAGGACAAAGCTACCTGGGGAGGCTACCCATGTGTCAGACCCTCCCTGGATAAAGAGTTCCCAGTGTAAGTGGGAAGAAAGACAGTGTCCTTGCTCCAATTCTCTCCTTAATGCAGCCTTGCAAAAATCTCTGAAGAATTATACTGTGTCATCCTAACCTTGCAAATAAGGAAGGATGTCCGCTGGTATCCCAGACAGGAGATGGAAACTGGCTCCTTGGTATAAGGAATGGCAGTGACCCTGAGCTGGCTGGCAGGGGTATGGGGGGACAGTTCAGTGGACAGTGGTCATATGACATGGGTGGCCCCCACCTCACCCTCACCCTCTTTGTTTTCCCTTTCTCTCTGTGCAATCTCTCACATGGACAGACACCACTTTTAATTATTATTTTTTATTAAAATACTGATATACCCAGCGGAATGCAGCAGCAATCCTGGTACAGGGTGGCATAACAAAACAGCCATGTTTACATTTTAAATATTTACGATAACTTAAACATACAGACACACATCATGGTCTTTGGCAGAAAATGTTCACAGCACAAAAAATACTTTAAAAGAAATACCAAATATTAATCCAAAATATATTAAGTTGTTTTTTTTTTCCTTTCACAATACTTTTTTTATTTTTTTCTTTTTGCTTTGTAAACAATGCACATGAACCAAATGTATTTTTCAGCTTTAAGAGGGGTATAGGGATTTAAAAAAATATGCAATTGTCCAGCAAATGCAAATGTTCAAAAAAAAGAAACCATAGGAATAAAATAGCACATACAGAACTTAAAAAACAGGAAAAGAAAAACAACAACAAAGATTCAAGGAGCGCTAAAAATAGTCAAGACAAACTGCTAGAACCCACCAATCGTTCCTGCGGCTGAGCTGGGGACTCTTTAAGACCAGAAGTCAGTCAGTGCTGCCGGCAGGTTGCCGCGTGGATACCTTGCTCGAATTCCAAGCACTGGCCCTGCTTTTCAGGGTGCTGGGCACAGGTAGCTTGAGGAGCCAGCCTCACGGGGGCCATTTTGTGATGGGGGCTCTCTGCCAAGGAATATTTGCATCCCGTCTTGTAGCTCATTGAGCAGTTTTGGCCAGCAGATCTGTCCCTTGCAATCCCTCCAGGTGGGACCACTCTGATGAGAACAAGGCAACTTCTCCACTTTCCTTCGAGAGAACGGGTACAGGGAAGCCCACCATGGCAGATGTCTATGTGGGGTGGCTCATTTCGTCTGGCTCAGGGCTCATCACCCAACTGACAGGACGATCCTGGGACAGGAGCTGTAGAGCCATTTCAAGAGGCTGGTAATGAGGGGAAGGGGGCCCCATGGGCATTTAGAACAGGGTTCAAGATGGGAGGAAGACAGTCAATATCCCGTGGGTCAACCTGTATCAAAATTCCCAGGCCAAGAACTTGAGAATGGGAGATAACTGGGAAGCTGGTTGGGACTTACAGGAGCCTCGGCAGCTGGGATGATAGCATAGAATTGAGGGGACAAGTCAGAAGCAGCACGCTTCAATCCTCCATTCCACAAGAAAGGGAATTCTATACAAACTGCCCAGCAGATCCCAGTCCACTTAAAGAGCTCCTACCCACTCCAAGGAGGGGGCAAAGCTGGTGGCTCCTGCAGAACTAACACCTTCAATAGTCCCTCAATGACGCAAGTCCTAGTGATCCCGAGCAGGCAGTGAGTAGCTGAGGAGCAGATGAGGCTGGCTGGGACCACACTTAGCCAGAGGGGAACACCGTGGCCAACTTGATTACTGAACCAGCCTCCCTAGTGTCCATGGGCAGCCATTCATGGAAATCAGCCCCCTAAACCAACATATCCCCTCCCTGACTGAGCGTCAACTGAGGGTATAGAGGGAGTTCAGCTCTTTTCTGGGCCTTCAGTTGCTACCCCAGCAGCAAGGCTTAGGCAGCAGGTCAAGGCTAAATCCTCATTCTGTGTGGACCCAGGAGGAATGCAGGGCTTAAGAGCAGGGTCTTCTGGGGCACAGGATCTCTCCAGCATCCCTCTCCCTGTAGCATCCTTCCTAAGCTCCTGGGCCAGATGGCCGAAGGGAATGAGCTGCCCGGCTGGGGAAAGTGGGGAAGCAGCAGCTGCAGGGGCTGCTGGAATGGCCGAGTGTGGCAGAGAGCAGGGGACGGTTCTGAGTCCCCATGGCATCAACTCCTTCAGATCAGTATCTCCACCATGTCTGACAAGTCCTGGGCCCTCGATGGAGCAACAGAGTCTGCAGAGACAAGAGCACAGGGACACATGTAACCGAGTGTTTCTACACTGCTGGTTTTTAAAATCCTGGTACATTTTAAAGACAGGCTTTCTTTACCAACTTTTCCCACCTCAGCTGCCCAAGTGCCCAGGCTGGCCAACCAAGCACAAGGCTCTGCTCCCTCTCAGCTCTCTACCCAGACTACCAAGCCCAGAGCTGAAGACACACTTGTTTATAACACTGAACTCCTTGGAGGGCTTGGAGGGAGGGTGGTGAGCCCTGAGGGAGCAGGCTGCAGCATTCTTTTCATGCCTGTGGTTTTCCGAGATGTGAGGCATAAGCAAATATGCAAAGACTAATGTGAAAAAACTTAAATGGCATCTTCTCAACTTTCTCCTTCCCAGATTCTTCTTCTAACTTGAGAGTGCCATCAGGATGACTTGCTGAGCTCCACTATCTTAGATATTTAGATTGGCAATTAAACATGTAAGGAAGACCGGAACAAGGAGATAAAGTATCTCTCCCATGGGGTTGCTTTCTTTCTGAACTCTGGATCTATCTGTAATCAGGGTCTTCTGTTCCTTTATTCGTGCATCCGACCAGCCCTCACGTTCACACTGACCTGCTCACTTGTCACTGTGCAGGGTCCCCCCAGAATGGGGGCAAAGAAGAGAAGGGGTCTGGTACTGCAGTTCTCACCCCAAGTGCCCTCAGCCTTGCTAGGCACAGCAGCTGAGAAGTGGGGACCTACCCAGTGAAGCTGTCCTCTGGCCACTGTTGCACCCCAGAAGGTTATCGGGCTCCAGTCCCAGACAGGCAGTGGTGCTGTCCGGGAGGCCGTCTGTCTGGGTGCTGCCATCTCTGCTCCCATGTTTGGCATGGGCAGGAAGGGGGGCTATGGCCACTGGCTCCTCCGCAGGGACCCTGTCTGCTGGAAAGGCAGAAGGGGAACAGTTATTGCTTCATCCACCAGATGTAACCCCCGTGAAGAACACCCCAAGTTAACTACACACATTGGGGGGCACAAGATGGTTTGTGTCACTCTTGAGTGGCAGGAACTTTAATTTTAACACTAAATGCTCCTGCTTCCAAATGGGACTAATTATATAACTGGGCTAGAGTGGTTTCTAAAGGTTTTGAGTGGTAGATCCTTTTTTTTGTAGGTTAAATCTTAAAATCAGTAGTTATTCTAGAATTTCTATGGCATTTGCTGACGAGGAGTCGAGGGAGCTTGTCTTAAATGTGCATTTGCACAGGAAGCATTATTTTTACTTAGATGGTGAGTGGCTGGTGCTGAAGGTGATGAAATTAATGGAGATGGGGGCTACAGCACCCTCTTCACACTGGCAAAGACAGCCATGGGCACAGCCCCACTGGAGTCAGCATATAAGCTGGTTCCCCAGGTAAGAGGTCAGGAAGCCCAGGCTCCTCTGAGCCTTTGTTTTAGGAAGAAAGGAGGGAGAGCAATCTACCCTTCTACCTATGTCACTCCCAGTCCCTGCTCACCTGCAGCCAACCAGACAGGGGCATCCACTTGTCGCTCACTAGAGGAAAGCCCCTGCCAGCCCTGGGTCCCTGCTGCTGCAGCCGCAAAGAGCGATGGCACGGACTTGGCAGGCCGCAGAGAGCCCTGGGTGGCCTTGCTAGGGTCTTTCCTGGAGCGCTGCTGGAGGACCTTGATCACCGCATCCTTCTCCAGGATCTGGGCATGGAGCACCTTTAACCTGAGGGAGAGAGGTCATGCACACATCATTAGACCCACAGATCCAGCAGCCTCCACCCTTCCCACCTGGTAAAAGTTGGAGGGAAAGCTCTCCCTACAGCCGCGCTGGACTCAGTTGCCCTTGTAGCAGGACCAGGAGGGGCCTGCAGAAACATCATCCTAGTTCTGCATTCTGATGCTCTGAAAACCGCCCCCGCTTACACCTGCAAAGGGAGGGTCCCAAGGGGTGTGTTCTGGATCCCTGTGATGATAGCCATGGAATGACCCTTGTCCTGGGATGCAACGCTCCAGAGCTGCTGAGCATCAAATGAGCTTAATTCGCTGTGCTTGTGTTTTTGAGTCAGAAATAGGTAAAATGAAATCTCGAGGGGCTTCTGGCATTATTTTTGGAGAGGAAAACATTCCCTAAGCCAGGGACCTAGTCCACAATCCTTCTGGGTGACACGGTGTGGGCTCAGTTGGAAGGTCTCTGATTTACATGGTGGAACGGGAGCAGGTCGCGGCCCCGAGCCAGCATCTCCACAGCCAGGGTCTCTGGGGCAGATCAAGGCCTCAGGTGCTATCTCTGGGAAAGAACATGCGTACAACGCCCGGTGTGCCAAACACACAGGGTCAGCTCTGAAGTAGGAGGCGCTGCTGAGCCATGTGGGGAGAGGGGCCTGTTTATCAGAGATTACGGGCATGGTAGAGGCTGGACAATGCTACCCCCCCCCACCTCTGGTGCCCTGGCCTGGCCTGCAATGCCGAACCTGCTTTCCATCTCCTGGTGCCTGTGGCCGCCGGTGAGCAGGCCTTCATTGAAGCTGCTGCTGGGTGAAGGCTGGGGGGAGTGTCGGATGAGAGTGGTGTCGCGCTGGGCGGCAGCGGTGGCGGCCGCATCCATGGCAAACTGCCTCATGGCACGTTCCTCCAAATACTTCTGTTCCCACTTGGTCATGTCGGCCTCCAGTGCCAGGATCTGCTCCTCTTTCTCCCTCAGTTGCTCTGAGAGCCGCAGGGCACTGAGTTCAGGGGTCCCACCATTACCATTATTGCTGGGGGTGCTAGCCTGTCTCTGCAAAGCAAAAGCAAGCAGCACTGTGGTCAAGGGTGGAGGCTGGGGAGTGGTGGTCACTGGTGCTCATCCGCAGGAGGACTCACACTGACCCCTGTGCTTATTTCGCCATACATAGCACATTCTCCCCCACCCCGCTTCCTCCCAGAGTCAAAGGTGGCGGCACAGGTCCCCACATCCCTGCCCTGAAACCTATGGCCGAGAGTGTAGGAAAGCACAGGTCTGCTTCTGCACAGATGACCACATAAATTATCTTCCCAACTGGGTAAAGGACGGTCTTAATGACACTGGGATAACAGGTGTAAACTAGGACAGGACCAGGCATACCAGGGGGTCCGGTTACCCTACCTCTGTGGGAAACAGAGGGGGATGTAACAGCAGGCGCACTGAGCATGTGCCCTGGGCCCCGACTTCTGAAGGGCCCGCAAAACCCCAACTTGACACTTTTTTCCAATGACACCAAGTTTGGTTTCATATGTGCAATTTTAACATTAATAGTACATCATATTTTTAATTTATTTAAAAATATGGTTAACATGTATTTTATCTTCCCCGTCTCTTTTATTTTTAAGGGCCCAGTATTTTCTTCTGTACCTGGGGCCTCAACTGACCTTAATCCACCTCTGGTGGGAAGGGCAAGGTTGGGATTGGAGACAGAGAACTCTATCTGGTATGTAACTACCAGAGTTATTTACACAGTCCAAAGTGAGAATAAAGATTTAGGATCTGGGTGACCATCTCTCTTGATCTTGGGGAGACACATAAGAGCTGGCTAGTCTTCTACATCAAAGACCCCGCGCTACATTCTCTAGAGACCAAGGATGCCAACTTCTGCTGCTCCTGAAGATAGAAGCCCCAGCCTTGAGTCATCAAGACTGGCACATGGTCGAGTAGCAGAGTCTCTGCTGAGACCAGTGGTTGGGAGGAGCCTAGTAGCAAGGGTGGAAAACAAAGATCACCCTTGTTTTCCAAGGGGGACCTTGGCCTGGTCTGTGCAGGGGCTCCTGGGCCATTGGAACTGGTCTTCAGGGGCTGCCCTTACTTTGCCACCTCCACAGGGCTCCCAGCTCACCTGCTGTGCACGCAGGGCCTTGAGTTCCTGCTCCAGGCGTGTGCGTAGACGCAGCTCCAGCTGCTCCCGCTTCTCACATGCAGCCTGCAACTGCCCGAGTGCCTGCTGTAGCCGCTCTACCTTCTCCACGTAGGCCTGCTTCTTGCGCAGCTCCTCCTCGGCGCGGGCCGCCCGGCCCTGTGCATTGCTCAGAGCCTGCTCCAGCAGCTCAGCACGCCGCCGCTGGTCCTCGATGGCACCGCGCAGCAGTGCTATCTCCCGCTCCAGCTTCTCCTGCTCCTGCTGCTGCTCATAGCCTGCAAGGAGAGGGAGAGGGAGAGGGACTCGGTCAGTGACAGTGACCACCCTCGCTGGCCCTGCTGAGCGCCCACTGAGTGACAGACTCGCGCTGACTGCTAAGCACAACTGTAACTTATCTACTCAACAACCCTAGGAGCTAGGTACCATTGTTAACCCCATTTACGCATGAGGAAACTGGGGTTCAGGTTAAGTTACATGTAAATGGCAACACAGGACCAAGGCCCTTGCAGTAATGACTGTGTTATCCAGCCTCTCCGCTGGGACACGGATGAGCCAAGGAACAGCCCCAAACACTGTCCACTTGTACCAATTGTCACCATTTCTAAAATACATATACAATTTCCCCCGAGCCTCATAATGATTCCAGAGACTGGCCAGACAAGAACCATTTACAGAGAAAACAGAGGCTCAGGTGGACTGTGACATGGACATCGTTCAAGTGGGAGAGAGAAGGAACAGAGACAAGAACCACCATTTGCTACATTACAAGCCAGGCACCTACACATCCTGTTCTGTTGAAGCCTCCAGTAACAACCCCTTGGGGTACGATTTGTGACCCCCGACTTATAGGGAAGGGAACAGGAAGTGAATAGTACTGCTAGGATAGGAACCCAAGTCAGCCTGGCTCCAAAGGACCTGGCTACGTTACAAGGCCCCTGTACCCAGAGGCCTCCCAAAGGGGGCTCCAGGGCTCAATCTATGAACCCAGCACCTCCCCTGTGAGCGCCAATACCTTCCATGGTCTTGCGAGACCACTGAGGTAGAGGCAACCAGGTTCATATAAAAATGCAAACGTTGAAGCACCATGAAAATGACTACAGCCCAAAGATGTGTGTCTGAGGCTCCAACCATTCAACTTTTAAATCATTCTGTTATCTGCTAAGGGGAGCTCTGTTCAGAGACCCTCTCTATATAGCTGAGCCAGACCACTGAGTCCTTCAGCTGATGCTCTCCGCTTAAATCCACCTCCCATTCGCCCTACCTTGAGAGTCCCAGGCTGCCCTCCCGCGAGGTGTGTGTTAGCTGCCTGCCTCGCCAGAGAGCAGAGGCGGGGACAGGCTCTGGGGCCTGCCTGATGCACTCAGAGGCACTGTCCCTAGAGTAGCATTGTTACAGTATAGGAGAATATTCTGCTGTAGTGGAACTGCTCTGTGCTGTGCCAATCAGTCAGTGTCATAGCCACTTGGCCTGTGTGGCTACTGAGCACTTGAAGTGTAGCTAGTTCGAGAGAGAAACTAAATTTTTCATTTTATTTAATTTTAATCTTTGGGCCTATTGTATAGGACAGTACAGGTTCTGGAACAGATGACTGGGGGCTTAGGATCTGGGCAGGCAGAAGGGAGGATTCATTTTCTCAGGGTCCTGGGGTAGGGGAGAAAGGATGCAGGTGACCCAGGTCAGCTCCAGCGCACTCTGGATTTTTAAAGGCTGGGCCCCAAACTGGCCTCATTCCTTGGCGTAGAGGGAAAAGATGGGGAAGCTCAGTATTATGGAAAATTGAGCCATTCATTCAGTCTGTGGGGTGGAGGGGCAGGCAAGGACAGCAGACAGAGTTTAGACTTAGTGACAATGACCCCCTCCCACATGGGCTCACAGATGACAGTTTTCAGGAGGCGTGCATCTCATCGCAGCCTTATTATAACTGCTGTCTTATTATAACTGTCCTGAGTTCCCAGTAACGAAACTGCCAAGGGGGAGGGGACAGTGTTAGGAGGACCAGGCCTCAGGGCTCAAAACCAGACCCCAGGGTGGGGAGGGCAGGACAGGGCCAGAGCAGCCAAATCTGGAGGTCTGTATGGCCCACCTAGTAGGACAAGCAGAGGGCACTGGTGATAAGAATTCCAATTCCTTATTGGTGGTGGTGGTAGGGAGAACTGAAATCAACCAGGCATTTTCACTGAGAATTCTGTGTTTTCCCTCAGCTATTAGTGGGCAAGGACGAGCTGTTTTAACTTTCCTTATCCCTTGGGGTGGGGGGGTGGGATGAGGATTGGGGGTGTGTGTGTCTTAGCCTTCTGTATCTGGTAGCTTCCTGCCCTCAGCACAACCTCTAGGACTCTGGCAGGGGCTGGGAGTCCTAAGGCCATCCCAGCCATAGGCCTGGGAGGGGAACTCCTGGGGTGGGGGAAACCTCGAGGGGGGAGAAGGCAGGGAGGCAAGGTGAGCTGTGGAGGGAGCAGGGGGATGGGATGTGCCTTTCGCCCAGAGAAATCGAGCCCCCTCCCCCACCCCTCCAGCCTCCCTTTGAGTTCACTCCTCCCTAAACAGAGGCAGGGAAGGGCGGGGCGAAGGGCGCAAGGCCAAGCACGAGGGAGCGGCGGGCGGGAGGGCCCGGAGCGGAACAGCCCAGAGGCTCTGGAATGCCAGGCATCCAGGTCACCCGCGGCTGCGAGATTACTGGCTCCAGCGAGGAGCCAAGAACAGCCTGGCGTTCGCTCCCCAGGGAGCGGAAACGCCTCCAGGCCGGCTCCCCCACGCCCCTCCTCTGCCGGCTCCTAGAACCTCGCCTGTGACTTCCTTTGTTTGGCAGATCCAGGGCCCAGAAGCAGCTCCAGAAGCTGGCCCTTTCCTACAGGACACTCCCATTCTGCCTCCTCCCGGCGACAGGTCCTCTCCAGGCTGCCAAGGGCTGCTCCCACCCCTTTCTTCCTCACCACTATCACCTCCCTCCCAGAGACAATAGTCATTGCCAACTCACTCCACCCAGCCAATACAGCCTAGCCTACCTCCTGCCCGTCCCCACCCCCTTCAGTGCCCCTATTCCCTGCCCTGGGCAGCACTGTCCAGGGCTCTGAGCTTTCCTTGAGGAAGCAGGAGGTGCTGCCAGCCAGCATGCCCTCCTCAAGCTGCTCCACCATTGCTGGTCACCCATTACTAGCCCTGACATTCATAGTTGGCTTCTTGATGGGTTTCTTACTCCTCCTCAAGTTCATCCTCACCCAGACACCAGCCGCCCCCATTCCAAATATGTACCACTATAGCATGAAGTAGGATCATACAGTAGGAGCTCAATAAATAACTGCCTCTCTTTGTCTTTTCTGATTGCTATAGCTTTCTGCTGCTGAGCTCAGTGCTTCCTGTGTCTGCACCCCCACCTCGCACCTCCCTTTGAACCTAACCTTCCAGCTGCTTCACCTGTGGCCCGCTCTCCACCCCTGCCGTTCCCACAGAGCCTCTCTTTCTGGACCCTGGGGACACCCTAGTCACCAGGGCCAGGGTCACCCTGTTCTCTTGAATCTGTGGTTCATTTGACTATTCTTTCCTCAAGCTCAGCCCCCCTCTCTTCACTTCCACCCCCAATAGTACCTTCCTGGGCCTGTTCTCACCCTCTGCTCATCACCTGCCAGGTGCTTAGCATAGTTCTGCTGTTGAGCAAATGAACTGGCTGAATGGAACAGCCAATAATAAACTCATCCATTCTTCAAGGAGGCTTCAACCACCCCCTTTAGAGAAGCCTCCCTGATCACTTTTTCAGATAGCACCTGTTGGCTCAGCTTGAGGAACCCATTTTTGCTCTCTCCAGATGTCTATGCTCCCCAGATTCTCATCTGCC
Organism: Rhynchonycteris naso; assembly: GCA_037038555.1. Classification (NCBI taxonomy): domain Eukaryota; kingdom Metazoa; phylum Chordata; class Mammalia; order Chiroptera; family Emballonuridae; genus Rhynchonycteris; species Rhynchonycteris naso. Next base: position 41,486,702 of record CM073004.1, on the reverse strand, counting down.
CATTGGGCACCCCCAACCTTTAGGTTGCCTGAAACTCCCTGGGAAACTCATACTCTTCCTCTTTTATCTCACTGTCTCCAGGGCGATCCTGCCTCCTCCACTGCACACTACACTTCTTCCAAGGGACACTACACTGATGCTCACACAGCTCAGCAAGTCACTCCTTCCCAGCTGTCCCTCTTATACCCACTGATCTCCCCAGTACATAGAGAACCAGATTTTATTCTCCTTCGGAAGTCACCCTCTCCCCAAGTCCAGTACAGTGCTCGGCACATAGTAGGCATTCAGTAAATCTGTGCTCAAAGCACTGTTTTGACAAGGGAAAGATTCAATCCTCCCTGTCCAAAGGGGCTGCCATGATCCCACCACCCATATATCTTGCGAGATTTCTGAGTCGGGCCCCTACTCACTCTGAGCAAGCAGCTTGGCCACCATGTCCTGACTACTGGCTTGGGCCTCCTGTGTCTTGCTTGCCAGGCGGCGGTTTGCAGATTCCAATCTCTCTGTTTGAAATATAGGAAAGATGTTTTAAGGAAAAGAGTTTTAAGATTTGAGTATCATATGAAGCTGCCAGCCAAGGTGCCCCCTGGGGTTCTATCTCTGGGGTTGCATCCTCCATGCTAGGGGTAGGCTCATAGGAGAGCCTCTGGATCAGCTCAGGGCCTAATAAGGAGTGAGTAGAGGGAGTACCTGGGGCCAGAGAGAGGACAGCTCCATGAGGCCCTCCAAGGTCCAGGACTCAGGACAAGCATCTCCCTCCTTTAGAGTCCCCACCTGGCCCCCTTGAGTCACCTTATGCTTCTTTTTGCAGAGGACAGAGATTTTGAATTTTTCCCTAGAAATGAGGAATCAAGTCCTCTGCAGACCCTGCTACCACCCCACCTGGGTGACATGCCCTCACCTCTAAGATCCCGGTTGAAGTCCTGCAGCCTCCTCATTTCACTGTCCATCTTGTTGCGCATGGTCTTCTCCAGGGCCTCCCGCTTGGAGGAGGCTCTTGTCAGGCTCTCGTGGGCTTCAGAGAGCCGCTGGATCTCACTTTCCAGCTGCAAAAGGCAGACAGCAGAGCTGAAGGAAGGGGAGAGCTCCCAGGGGGTGTGTGGCATCAGAACCCCCTGCAAAGGCCCTGGCTCAGCAGCTCTCCATCAGAGAAGGTGAGAGAGGACAATAAGCGAGAGCAAAATATCCAGATGGTGAAAGGGTCAGAAGCTTGCAGCCTCAGAGGGTGGACCGGGCTGCTGGTCCCAGCAAGCCAGCGTCCTGTCAGCTGCCCAAGGTCCAGATGCTTAGTAAACCCAGGGCCAGGTACTCTGGAAACGGGTGCCTCAACACAAATTTCTGTGCTGTGTCGAGAAAGAAGCATTTTACTTTTGTCTGGCTTCTGCTGAGAAATCTAAGGCCAGTGGGCCAGGAACGGGCACAAAAAGACTTCAACCATGTTCCGGGGTTTGACATATTAGACACCACAGGACAGTCACGGGAGGCTTGAGGCCACCTGCTAAAGCCGAACACAATGGTAGACCTTCACTAAAGAATGGGGCACTGGACCCCAGCCTAAGCTGAAGCATTTGTTCCTGGAGCAATGGCCAGCCACTGCAGAGGGCCAGCCTGGCCCAGCTGCCCCTCCCACTTGGCCACAGGCAGGTTTTGCACGTGCTCCTAGCTGGCCTGTGATTCCAATAAGTCATTCGTTTATTTCCAAGAGGAGGGGCTTTCTCTTTGGCTAGGACTGGCCTAGAACAGACTTGCTGTTGTGTGGGGGACACAAAGAGCTCTCTGTGGGAGGTGTCCGCGGGAAGGGGAAGGGCTTGAGTGTGCAGGGAGCTGGTGAATGAGCTCTTTCTAATCACCGCTGGCCAGCAACTGCTCATGCTCCAGACCTGGTCTGCTGGGCTCACGGCTGCTCCCCAGCTGTCTGGAGTCAGCCAGGGAGGGTGCATGAGGGATTAGGTATTATCTTTTCCTGACAGGGGTGGGGGGACGAGGGATGGGTGAAAAGCCTAGCCAGACAAGCTTTCAGACTCCCCAATCAGCCTTCGGGTCTCTTCCTTCCCCTGCTCCTCCAAGGCCCCAGCAGGGCCTACCTTCTCCATTCGGCCGGCCTTCTCCGCTGAGCTCTCCAGCTCTCTTTGTAGTCTCTCGTTTTCCCTCTGTAGCCTGGCATTCTCCCTCAGCACGGACTCCATCTGGGCCAGCTGGGCACTGCTCGAGGTGGCTGAGGAAGCCTGGGTGCCTGCGGGCCCCTCCATCCCAGGTAGACCGAGGGAGCTGAGCGGGCCGTGGCCAAGAGCAGCAGGGTGTGGGGGTGGAAGGTGCTCCTGGGGTTGCTGCAGGTACTGGTACTGCTGCTGCTGGAGGAATACAGGAGGCACCTGGGCCTGCAGGATCCTGGGGAACAGGAGAGACGGTGCTCAGAGACTGCACAGACCCTCATGGCTCCCACCCCAGAGAAGCCCTCCAGCGCAAACTGGAAAGACAACTCAGCCTCCCCACAGTGGGACAGGCCTTTTCCACATGGTGTCTACTGAAGACCCTCAAGGGCCTGGGGAGCAGAGCTAGAGGGGATTAAGATCAGAATGCTTGTTTCATGCCCAGCTTCACTGTGGCCAGGGCCTTGGGGATCAGCCTGAGTAGCCCTGAACTTCCTATTCAACGAGTGTTTAAAAAAGACATCTTAAAAAATGTGTACTGGATCCTTCTAATCAACAGTAGGCTCTTTTTGGGTTTGGGGGCCACATCAATCATGACTGAACACACAGCCTTCCAGGCCCCTGGGTCGCTTGGTGGCCGATTCCCAGCAGCCACCTGTGTCTGTTATGACCCTCTAGTTTCAGACATTACATTAGCACCTGCCCGTGTAGTACGTTTTCCCCTATTTTGGGTTCCTTGCAGGAACATTTTTAGAAGACTGTGGCTAAGGTTAGAGTGGCGAGACATATCAGGATGAGTCTGAGCTCCAAAGTCTGAGAAAGTAGGTAGTTAAATCCCCAAGTGCCGGCATGTGGGGGAGCATCTCCAGCTTCAAGGGGTGTCGCCAGGGCCACACACAGCCTGGCAGAGTCTGGGCCTAGAGCAGGCACCACCAAAATGATGGCCCAACCTCTACCTCTCTTAATGTTTAAAGAGTCAACATGACCCACAGTACATTTTCTTAGGTGTTGGGGCAGCCGCTGGGCTACCACAATAGCTTGAGTTAGAGACAATGCTAAACCTCAGCTTTTCCCAGACTAGGGAGGGAGCAAAGAGCAAAAGGCCTGGAGTGGAGGTGGGGGAGTGACACAGAACCTTTCCCGGGCCAGTGACTCCAAATGCAAAAAAGAAAAAAATAGACTGTTAGTTTTTCTTTCTTTCTCTTTTTAAACCAGGAATTAATTCTCCAATTCCCAAAAAGCCCACAAAAATTTCATTCCACTTCTGGGTCCATCACCTCAGTACTCACGGCCACCCTCCCCTTCAGTCTTGCCCCCGTTCTTCTTAGGACCCTAGGCTAAATAAAAGACCCTTCCCCACTTCCCAACAAATAGTCCTCATCTGATGACCCTGAAGGAGAGGCTGAGCAGATCTATTTCTCTTACTGCCTAACGTAGAGCTTCCAGTCAGAGCCTTGCAGAGGGTCCCCACAGGAATGCGCGGATTCTCCTTGCGCTGCTAAAAGTGGCCTTCTCGGGGCTGCGGCATGAGCCTGCTCCCCGTGCTGGGCCTGGCAGACACAACTGGCATTCTTTGGGGATGACTTAGCTCCCAGAAAGAATACAGTCTCCTTTCCCTTCACACTTACTCTCCCTTCCCCTCCCTCTCTTTTTTTGTTCTCCTGCAAACAGTCTACTTCCTTTCCACGATATTATCTTTTCCTGACAGGGTTCAATAAAGCTGGTCCTCAAGAAAGCACGACTCAGCTTCCGAAACTCTCCCCAGCCCAGCCCTGAGAAGGAAGATAAGGTAGGGGCCTGGGCGGTAGCGGTTGGAGAGAACCCACAAGGCTCTGGCTCTGGTTCCTCCGATACCAACACCCCTGCATCACTCATTTCTCGAGAGCAAGAAAAGGTCAAACGGTGGGAAAGTGGGTGACTAAACAAAGACTCAGCAAACACGAAGGGACGCAGACTTTGACCTTGAGCCACCAGAGGAAGGGAGTCTGCAAATCCTCAGGCCCCTCTAGTGGGGTTTCCTGGAGCCCCGTGGGGGATGATGCAGGGTGTGTGAAATGAGGTGTGTGTTAGCTTCATTTCTAGGAACCTGTATTTCTGTAAACTCTCTGGGCTCCCTGTCTTCATTCTCGCCCCTTAGGATTCATTCTCTACAGGCAGCCGGTTAAAAAAGGAGCCAAATAACATCCTCCAAAGCCTTCCCTTCACTCAGAATTAGAACTGCAAGTCCCCCAGAAGCCTCTCCCAGATTCCAGAGAAAGGAGCTCACAGGGACCCAGAATCCTCTCCCCATACAGGCTCCAGATAACATGGAGCACATGGATAAGCATGAAAAGAAATGAACAGTAGAGATAGGGCAGCTTTTGCCCTGGTGTAGAATTGGTAGAGGTTTTTAAGGAGGCCATCTGATCCTTCCTACCTCCAGTTAGGAACGCTCCCAATACTCATGGAAAGCAGGGTCCATTTGTTAAAAACCTCCAGAGGAGGTCCCCTTCTTCCTACTTAACTTAAAAAGCATTTGGCAGTGATTCCCAACCTTTTCATACCCTTTGGGAAGGCTAGTTACTTGAATGCTACAGCTAATCAGACAACGGTGTCCATCTCAGATAAAGCAAGGAATGTCACAAAGATCTCATGTGATCTTGGCTAAGTCCCTCTGTCCTCTGGGCATTAACTCCTCACTCTTGAGAAGCAGGGGGTTTCATCAGCCTTTCTCTGGGGCTTGCCAATAGTGACACAAGGGAGCTGTGTCCAACCTGGGACAACTACAGTGAAAGGAAGTCAAGGGCCTGAGAGACCAAGGTGGGGAGTTACCTGACTTCAGCATGCTGGAGGTGTGGGCTGCCCCGTGCACGGTACCGCGGGTCAGTGACGGCAGTGGTCTCGTGAGCTAGCATAACATGTGGATACTGAGGTGGAGGTCCACGGGGCTCTGGACCCTCAGCCGGGGGGCCCCTAGGTGGGGGACCCTGCTGGTTGCGGGCCAGCTGTGGGAAGCTATGAGAGGAACTCATGTGGCTTGGGACTCGGGCACCGTTCCTTTCCAAGGACAGCTGCAGGAGCCGTTCACTCAGGGAGCGCACGTGCCCATGCCTCAGCTCTCGCAGAGCCTCATCCTGCCTCCGATTGCCTCCAGGGGCCCCTCGGGGATCCTGGTCACCAACATGTGGCCGGGGTCCTGCCTGCTGGGCCGCATAGTACTGCAAATGGGCTTTTGCCTCCTCATAGGTGGGCAGCTCCTCGCCCTTGCTGGGTTGTGGGCATAGCCGGTAGAGGGTGTTCTCTGCCAGGTGAGTCTCACCGCCCTGGTGCTCCTGGCCCTGCGGCTCCTGCCTTGTGGCCTGCTGTAGCACCTGGCTGTCCTCGGGTGCCAAGATTTCCAGGGAGGCTTGGGGGCTCCCCGTGCCTCCAGCTCCAGCCCCACCCCGCAGGGCTTGCTGCTGGATGGCCAGCAGCGTGCGTGTCTCGGTCAGGTTGCCATAGCGCAGCTGTTCCTGGATGAGGCGGTGCAAGACTGTCCCAGAGGAGTCTTCCAGCGTCCTCATGCTTCCTTGGTTTGCACACACCTGCCTGGACAATGGCCAGAGGCACGTGGTCCCAGGGCACCTGGAGAGAAAGAAAGAAGAGCAATGAGTGGGAGCAAATGGAAAAGGGGGGAACTTTCCATTCGGGCCAGGTTCAAAGTATAATGGTAAAGAGCAAGGCTTTGAGTGTCATGCGAGCCTGAGTTCAACTGCCAGTGCTGCCCCTACTCATTAAAGCAAGTTATCTAACTTTTGAGCCGGTTTTCCATCAGAAAAACGGAGAGAACAATGCTTATGCGTGAAGTTGAAAATTAAAAGAAGCAATGGCTGTTGAGCTCCTTGTGCACTATAACTCTTTGGTAAAGGATTGCTGTTAGAATTATGTTCATGGAGACTTGCTATGCCTTAGACAGACACCAGAACCTAAAAGGTAATCAACCAGGAACCACAGCCTCCTGCAGTCAGCCACCCATCAAAGAGCTTGATGAGAAAGATTCCAGGACAGGCCTAGTTCAGATCTAACCACTGTGCTGTCCAGTCCGGGGGTGACAGGGTCCCAATTTACTGGCAGGAGAAAAAGAACGAGTCCAGTCCAGTAGAAGCCCCAGAAAAAAGCCCGTTGCATACTCCACAATGAAGCATGCCTGAGCTCCAGCCCTGGCACAGCTAATTCACCACCCTTTACCCTGCGGAGCCCTCCCTGTCACAGAACTGACCTCGGCAGTCACTCTGCAAGGGAAATGGGAAGGAGTAAATGCCTCTAGATTGGTAAAGGATAAAAGAAGAGAGGCTACAATAGGACAATGGTTTTGTGAGATAAGGCAAAAAGGTGCCACCCATCAAGGTGACTGACCACCAGTCATATAGCTTTAGTGCGGACAAGATCTACACAAGCCTTGGAGAAAATGAAAATATGAACAATGTTTTTAAGTTTACGATTTCCTCCCACCACACACACGCGTGTGCGCGCGCGCACACACACGGAAAATTCTCTTATGGTCTTTTAGCCACATAGCAGATGGGCACTCAGTATTTTGACATGAGTAGCGCCCACCACTTGAGCCGAGCGGAGGAGTAAAAGAGCAAGGGGAAGCTCTTGGTTGCAGGGACCTGGAGCTGGAGGCTGGGGGTTATGAGTGCAGGGACATTGTCTCTTGAAGAAGGTGTTCCCCTCTGAGCTTGGGCTCCCAGTGGCTCATGCCTGGAAGGCTGCCAGCCTCACCAGGCTTCCTTTCCACAGCCTCCTCCAAAACACACCTCCAAATTGGAATTCAGAGTAAGCCAAACAAAACTCACACTTCCACAGGTCCTGTGTGCGGGGTGTGGGGGGGTGTGGAGGGGAAAGAGAGAAACGTGGCCCCTCCCTTGCCACAAAACTAGACCCAGTGGCTGCTGCAGTTTGGCCCTGGCAGGTTGACAGAGCAGCTATTCCCAATCCACTCCTTACTCCTAGGAGCAGGGGATAAGTCTGGAGGGCATCTCTCTCTCTCTCTCTCTCTCTCTCTCTCTCTCTCTCACACACACACACACACACACACACACACACACACACACACACACACGGAGGGGAGATTCAAGACTCCAGAGCTACCAAAGGGAACACAAACAGGAATCAGTTTGCCTTAGAGCAGCAATTTTCACCTGGTGTGCAGTGGCAGGCACACTGGTGAGCTGCAAAAAATTTAAAACATGCAATACAGGGGCACTGACCACTTTCCCTCAGATTGTCAAAAAAAATGACAATAGCCAACACAACAATAGCTGTCTGATGTGAATAAATCAAAAATTTATACCTATTTTTTGTCAGATCGGCAAAAAATATACTTTTTGGTGTGCCATAGAATTTGTCATTAGTTTATGTGTACCATGAGATGAAAAGGGTTGAAAATCGCTGTCCTAGAGCGTCACCCACAGAGCTTTCCCGACGGATTCCAGACCTCCTTCCCCCAACACTGTGCCTGGGAGCAGGGAACATCTCCTCCGGGACTTCTCGTCCCGACTTTGTCGTCGTCAAGGCCCTCAGATTCACATCTTTTCAGCTGAGCCCTCACTAAAATCTGCGCGCCCCCCCGTCCCACCGGTGCACCTCGGCTGTACTCCGGATTCTCTGAACACTACCCCACCCCCCGCCCCTCCTTTCTAAGAAAGTACGCATCTCCGGCCTTTGCCTGGGTTCGCGCTCGCCTAAAAAACCAGAGGGTCTCTCCAACCGCACTGCAGCCAGGGACCCCGCCCTACCCGCACTCCCAGACGACCGCGAGCACTTGGAGGCTGTCTGTACACCTAGAGCGAGCGGGCGACGGTAGCCGGTGGCCCCGAGAGGTCTTTAAAATGTCGCGGGTCCGCCTCCTTCCCTCCCTAGCCAGCCCTCTTTGTTTTCCGAATGCTCCAGCGCTGACGTCACCGGGCTGGACGGCAGGCTGCATTCTTTATAAGTGAGAACCAATTCGTGGCTCCAAAGAGGATTTTCCAAGGAAGACAAAGAGGAATTCTCGGGCTTGTTGGGGACAAAGGCACCTGTAACCCTCACCTAATCAGATAAGCCCTTAGGGCCCTGAGACTTAAATTCGAAATGGCGCCTCATACCCTATTCCTCGCCCCCCTCCCTGACCTGCGCGCAAAACATGAACCCCCTTCTCCAGCCCTTTCGCACCCGCGCACCTTCGATAACTCCCCAACCCCGGGCGCACAGCACGGCGTCCTCGGGGCGGAGTGGCCCTTGCCCACCTTTGTCGCTGCCTGGAAAGGGCGCCCTGCGCCCTAAGGCCGCTGGGTCCGCTGGTCTCCTGCTCCCGGAAAAGGCCGGGCAGCGCCGGAGCTCGGGATACGGCTGGGGCGCGTCTCTGCTAGCCCAGTGCGCTGCTTAAAGCGCCGATCCGCCTTCTTTACTGCTGAGTACCGCGGTTGCTCAGCGCAGTCAGACCCGACCACCCAGCCCGGCTCTGCTCAGCTCAGCTACGGAGGTGTGCACTCGGCGGTGGCGCCGACGCTCTGGCCGCTGAGGCTCCAGCGCGCAGCCCCAGGGTCGGCTTGCGCCGGAGGCGGCTGCTATGCCAGGAATGTGAGAGTTTCAGGTTCCCCCTCGGGATCAAAGCGAACCACAAATAACCTCTCAGCGCGCCGCCCTCCTCTCCGCCCTCCGCCTCCTCTTGGCCTCCGCCGTACTCCTGGGAGGCGGCCTTGCTGGCCAGGCGCGAGGATGGCCCCCGAGCTCCGTTCCGGGGCTGCCCTGGGTCCTTCTGGGCACGCGGCGCCCCTCGCCGTCCCGCTCCCTGCCCCCCTCACACACACCCTGGTCCCTCCCCGCTACGCTTTGCCTACGGAGCTGCTAGGTACGAGTCAATCCAACTAAATCCAATATCGTCCCCCACCTTCCCTCACCTCTTAATCCCCCGAGCAGACTACACCGAGGGGCGTACATAGCGTGTCCCGGAGGGATTCTAGGTGTTGTTGCGGGAGAGGACTGGTGTGTACATGTACAGGGAGAGGGAAGACTGCAAAGTTGTCCATATGTGCCTGGTTTGGACCGTGCCCCCGCGAAGAGATGACTCTGCTTCCTGCACTGAGCCTCTTCCTAACCCCCACTGCTTTCACCGCCAGCGGCGACCTTTGAATTGCACTTTTATTGTTTACAAACACCTTCGCTAGCTCTTTTAGGACCTGTCTCCACAGGAAGTGTGAATCTGGGTTGGAATATATTCTGGTTAATTTGACCCACCTAACCAACTGAATCACCCGCCGCCAGGCGCTCTGTCCAGCTCTAATCGAAAAAGTAGTAATCCGCAGCCTTTTAGGCAGAGCGCACGGTGTGCCACCACCCGCTTTTCTCCTAGTCATCCCAGTCATCCTTACAGGGAGTTCTGTTAGCATCCCTCTGTTATATATGAGGACACCAAGTCTCAGAGAAGTTAATTAGCTTGCCGGGTGCCACGCAAGGAGTAAGTGGTGAAGCCAGGTAACCACTGGGCAGCTCAATCTCAAAACCCTTACAATGGCCAGGAGAATCTAGGCGCTCTGGAGGGACAGGGCAGGCTCTGGGAGCTTACCTCTTTTCATCTGCCCTCTCTCTGGTCTAGTTTCTACTTCATTTCCTCCTACACCCCTGCCAGCCAGAACCCTTCCCCCCAGCTTCTGTTGCACCTGCTATTTCTCTTCTAGGTGGAATTATCTCATCTGCCTTTAGGATCTTTCCTCCCTCCCCCACCTTCCAACTAGCCTGGTCCATTTGTGCTGATGGAAACCCCTTCTTTAGAAAGCCAGATTCCCACCTGCCTTGCCTTTCCCCGACAGCTATGTGTGCTATTCCTGAGCCCTAACCATACTGGGCATCCCAACACATAGTAGGGAGTGTGTGGGGTGAGGAAGGGGGGTGTCAGGCTATAGTTCACCAAGGGAGTCAGAGCTAACTTCCACATCTGTTTGGGTCATCTCCCCCTCCCCTTATGATGAAGCTTGCAATTCCCAGATCGGGGGACCAGGGGTAAAAACTTTATCAGTTCAAAGAGCTATTTACAATCCAGGGACATTGTTAATTTTTAATAAAGTGCTCTCAAAAAAATTTGTGTGTGTGTGTGATTTACTTGGAAGTCAAATATTACATTTGGCTTATCACTTCAAACAGTGATCAGCTCCAAGACAAATGAGAGAATAAGTCATCTGTGCCAAGCTAAGGGATATTTGCTGATCCAAGGACCACCTCACAAAGAGAAACTATGGCCAATATGCCACTGTCTCAACTAGATAGATACACTAGGTAGAAATTTGAGAAATAAAAAGGAAGAAAGAAGAGGTCCCCAGGTGGCCTTAGCCTGTGGACAGCATTCTTCATGGAAACACTCAGTGGAGGTGTGAGAGTAGGTGTGGGCATGTGCACGCTGGGATTGCAAAATCAAGGGAAAGGTCACATGGTACAGTTTCTGTCTTTGGAGCATTTGGGGGACACCTGACAAAGCCCTTGGCAAACATTCTTGAGATAGTTGTAGAAAGGGGCGGGCCCAAGGGAGCTCAAGTGAGAAAGTATACTGCTGACATAAACCAGCCCTGTTACTACTCACCTTCATGTCCTAGAGCAACGGAAGGGGGAGAGCGGCCCCAGAACCTGAATGGGAAATTGACGCACAGTTTTCTTTTCTCCTCCCCTCTGCAAAGATGGAGGTCAGGGCCTTCCAGGTAGGGCAGGGCTGAAGGCCTTAGTAGAGCTGCCTGAGCTGGAGGCCACACCTGGCTTTGCAGGGTGGTTGGGTGAGAGGGTCACCACAGCTCAGATGTGCCAGAGGCAGGTGTGCACAGGTGGGCACTGGCCTGGCCAACCTGCTAACACATACATCGTCTTGCTTACAGCAGGGGAAGAGAGGCTGGCCAAGTGAACCAGTGCTTTCTTCCAGTTTTTTCCCTCTCCACCCACCTTGTCCCCTTCTCTCTCATCCCCCTCCCCTTGCAGGTAATGACTCTTCCCAGATGACAGTGTGGCTAGCTGAGTTTGGAATCCTGCCCAGGAAAGATGCAGAGGTGACCCAGTTTTCAGAGTAAACCAGGCATGGTGCTTTTGCTCTGGAAAGTGCAGCTCCCACGGGTGTGGTTGCGTTATAGGTGAGTACATGGCTTAGCAAAGGACCCGGCACCCACACCCTCGTCCCTCCTTAGGCTGGGCTGTGTCCTACTGTACCCAACAGGAATATGAAGGCAAGTTCTGAGCTGGACCCTAGCAACCCCTCCACCCCCCATGGAGCTGGGAAAGGGATGATCTCCAATTTCCCAATGGTTAAGTGGTAGAGGAGGAGCCCCAGGGCCCAGATGGCAATATCAAAAGAAGAGTCTGTCTTCCAGCCTCTTCTGGACACTTCTTTTGACAGGTTATGGGGAACAGGAAGCCCATCAGAATCTGAAACAGGTAGCAAATTCTCAGCAAGAGCTTGAACATTGGGAGAAAATTCCACTGCTTCAGTTTCAAGAGCCAAGCTGGGGGCCTTCTTCTCTTTCTCCTTCTGTAAGTCCCTGAGGTACATTATTCACCCCTTTTATACCTACCCTGCCCCAGGTTTTCCTCCCAAATCCTCTTTCCACTGTCACCATTCTCCCTTTCACTCCAGGCATCAGGCCCAAAATCTCTGTCATGTGTAGTTTGCCTCACAGGGTCTGTGTATTTAGGGGGTTAATTCCTCAAGAGTTGAAGCATTTTTAAAATTAGGCCCCACAATGGTTGAGGTAAGAGGGTGCTGTTCTAAAAATCAAGATATCCTGACTTTCCCAACAGCACATACCCCTTTAGTCCCTGGCCTTCATCTGTGCCCTTGGCTTCAGATGTCCTCACAGGTCCGGGGTTGGGATGATTCCTGTAAGTGGTGAGATCCCACACTGCAGAGGGGTCTCTGAACACTGCTCTCATTTCTCTTCCCTGCTCTGGGGTCCATAACTGCTAAGAACCTCCATGGTCCCCAGTCCTACATGTGTCTAGGAAGTGGTGTCTGATAGATATGGGTGAATAAACTGATAAGCTACCAGGTGTACCCTTCAGGTTATTCCTCCTTGGGCAGCCATCAGGCTGAGGGTGGGAAACTAAGAATTGGCATATTCAAGGCAGTGAAGAAGGGAAGATCATTTTGCAATGTCAGAGTGACCCCAGATGCCTATCTTTTCTGCACACCTCCCTTGCACTGAGAAATGATTTGGTGAACATGTCATTGTTTCTTGGAAAGGCCCTCTGCTCTTGGCAAGAGGCTGCAGGGAATGTGAGGAGGCCCTGGGTTTGCAGAGTTCCTGTTAGAAAAGAACCCTGGGCAGGTTTTTGTGGCTGCTGGGGAAGGGCCAGTGTGATGAAAGACTGCCCCCTAGTGAGCCTCATCCCCATTGCTGGGTCAGCTCCCAGAACTCCCAAGGTGGATCTCGAGTTCCTGAGAAAGGTGGTGGAGGAATGTTGGGGACAGGGTTTTATCCAGGGGACAGTTATTTCCCAGGCCCCTTTAAGAATGGACTAAAAGCCCTAGTTGACTTTCTGACTTTCCTCCCATTTCAGCCTCTCCTGGATTTTCACATGGTCTTTAAAGAGATACATACAATCTTTAACACAACCTTAAATCGTTGATGTTGAGAAAATACATTGTATTTACTCACCTAATTTCCCTTCCATGCATCTCTTCTGTCTTGTATTTCATGTATTCATTCAAAAATATTTCCTGAGCACCCACTCTGAGCCAGGTCCTCTGAATCCAAGGGAGGTTTCTATCCTTGTGGAGCTTACAAGTCACAGGGTACCGAGGTTAAAGAGGCTAGTACACTATAAAGCAGAGAGCTGCATCTTGGAGGAAGAGAGGATGGGCACCGGGAGGGAATTATGGCAGGCTTCCTGCAGGTAGTGCTCCTCAAGCTGAGTGCTAAGGTCAAGATGGACTGCGAGGTATCTTCCCCAGGCTGGACTCTGGAGAACCTGCACTAGAAGCACAGACTCCCTGAACACCAGAACAGAAGCAGGAAGTGTTGAGCCATTCATGGCGGTTACTGGCCTCTAGCCCCCATATGTCCCTCTCCAGGAGTAATTGTGGGAGAGAGGGATTACAAAGAAACACTTTGTGCCCTGGAATGTTGGCTCAGCAGTACAGAGTTGGCCCAGCGTGTGGATGTCCAGGGTTCCACTCCTGGTCAGAGGACTGGAGAAGCGATCATCTGCTCTCCGCCCCCCCCCGCCCCTCTCCCCACCTCTCTCTCTCTCTCTTTCTCTCTCTCTCTCTCTCTTCCACTCCCACAGCCATGGCTCATTTGGAGCAAGTTGGTCCTGGGCACTGAGGATGGCTCTATGGCCTTGCCTCAGGTGCTAAAATAGCTCAATTGCCAAGCAACGTAACAACAGCCCCAGATAGGCAGAGCATCGCCTATAGGGGGATTGCTGGATGGATTCTGGTTGGGGCACATGCAGGAGTCTGTCTCTCTGCCACCCCACTTCTCATTTAAGGAAAAAAAAACAACCCAAAGATGCCTGACCAGGCTGTGGCTCAATGGATAGAGTGTTGGACTGCGGCGCACAGTACCCAGGTTCAAAACCCCGAGGTTGCTGGCTTGAGCGCCGGCTCACCAGCTTGAACATGGGGTCACTGGCTTGAGCATGGGATCACAGACATGACCCCAGGGTCTCTGGTTTGAGCCCAAAGATCGCTGGCTTGAAGCCCACTGTTGCTTGCTTGAGCAGCACTTGAAGCCCACTGTTGCTTGCTTGCTTGGTCTGCTGTAGCTCCCAGTCAAGGCACATATGAGAAAGCAATCAAAGAACAACTAAGGTGCTACAATGAAGAATTGATGCTTTTCATCTCTCTCCCTTCCTGTCTATCTATCCCTATTTGTCTCTGTCTCTGTTTCTGTCACAAAACAAAAACAAAGAGACATTTTGTGGTGTACGTATGCTGAAATATCAAATTGTGTACTTTAAATAAGTATAGTTTTTTTAAATAAGTCAGTTATACCTCAATAAAAAGATTTAAAAAGTCAAATAGAACTACAACTCTTCTCCCAACCAAGTTCCATTCCCAAGAGATAACCATTCTCAAGTTTTTGCATATTTTGTATTGACACCTAAATTTCTAAAAAATAGTCTTCTTATATTTTATTGTGATTCTGCTTTAGGTATTATCAACCTACTTCCTACTATGAAAGATTAGGATAATGATCTCTTACACACCAGACACACAGAGACACATACACAATTCTCTTCTTCCGGCCCCCTGATACGGGCTACATGACATTTCTTTTTGCACACATTACTATTCAATGTTTGTGTGATTGTGATTATGTAAATATTGTTAATAGCTGAATTACATACTGTGCCATGATTACACTACCTTTATTATACAACTTTTATTTTATTTTATTTTATTTTACAGGGACAGAGAGAATGTCAGAGAGAGGGATAGATAGGGACAGACAGACAGGAACGGAGAGGTGCGAAGCATCAATCATTAGTTTTTCGTTGCCGTTACAACACCTTAGTTGTTCATTGATTGCTTTCTCACATGTGCCTTGAACGCGGTGGGCCTTCAGCAGACCAAGCAACCCCTTGCTGGAGCCAGCGACATTGGGTCCAAGCTGACGAGCTTTTGCTCAAGCCAGATGGGCCCGTGCTCAAGCTGGCGAGCTCGGGGTCTCCAACCTGGGTCTTCTGCATCCCAGTCTGATGCTCTATCCACTGCGCCACTGCCTGGTCAGGCACTTTTATTTTTATTGTAGTTAAATATTTGCCTCTTTTTTTTCTGGCATGCTATATATTTAGCATTGACCTATGCCTAAATGGACAAGTAGAACCTTAAATTTAACTCAATGAATGTAGACTCTTTAGTGTTTTAGCAGGTCCATTTTGATCTTGGTGACATTGCTCTTGGAGAGTTGGGACAGGTTACTCTCTGGTCCCACCCAACAGCTTTCATCCTGAGATCTTCCTTCATCTCCATGGGAGGGCTCTTCTCCAACTTCTCTTCTGTTTGCTTTCCTGTCTCCTGGACTCCTTGTCTTCATCTTCTAGTAACTTCTTAAGAATGAATGTGTAGCCTGACCAGGCAGTGGCACAGTGGATAGAGCGTTGGACTGGGATGCGGAAGACCCAGGTTCAAGACCCCGAGGTTGTCAGTTTGAGCGCAGGCCCATGGTCGCTGGCTCCAGCAAGGGGTTGCTCCTTCTGCTGAAGGCTTGCAGTCAAGGCACTAGTGAGAAAGCAATCAATGAACAATTAAGGTGTTGTGATGGCAATGAAAAACTAATGATTGATGCTTCTCACCTCTCTCAGTCACTGTCTGTCTGACTCTCTCTCTGTCCCTGTAAAAAAAAAAAAAAAAGAATGCATGTGTAGGAGGCAAAGTAAAAAAATACTTGTGTCTTAAAATTTCTTAATTTTATTCTCATACATGATTGATAGTTAGCTGGGTATAAAATTCTAGACTAGAAATAATTTTCCTTCTGTATTTGGAAAGAGTTGCTTCATTGCCTTCTTGCTTTCATTGTTTCCATTGAGAAAAATGATGTTATTCTGATTGCTAATCCCTGGATATAAATTGTCTTCTCTTTCTCTGGAAGCTTTTATGATTTTCTTTCCATGTTTGATGTCTTAAAATTTCTGAATGATGTGCCTTGATATGTTTTTGGCTTTTGTTCTGGGCCTTGGTAGGCTCTTGTACCTGGGACCTCATGTCCCTAAGTGCTGGAAATTTTTCTCATAAGACTTTTGTGGTTATTTTCTTTAGTTGAACTGTTCTCATTTTTGGAACTCCAATTACTTGGATGTTAGAACTCCCCTCATGATTCCTTAATTTTTAAGTAATTTTTTTCTTGTTATCTTTAATTTTGGGGGAAATTTTTTCCTTTTGTATTTCAACCCCTCTGTATTCTTGCTATCATTTTTAACTTTTAAGAGCTGTTTTTATTTTCTAGTGTTTCCTTTTATGACACCATCTTCTTGTTTCATGAATTAATTATCTTCATTTATCCTTCTAGGAGTAGTAATTTCAATGAAAATTGTTTTCTTACTCCAATCTCCACATTATCTCTGTTTCCTTGGAGTTCCTTTTTTGCTGTTTGTTTTGCTCTTTGTTTTTTGTAGTTAAGGATTCCCTCAAATGACTTTGGTTCTTAGCTGTCTAGTCCTACTTAAGAGGAAGGCATTTCAGAGCTGATGGAAGCCTCATGTGGGTGCAGAGCTTGTTTCTTGGTGGGTCTCACAGAAAAAGATAGGATAAGGTTTTGGCTCTGGTGTTTGGGACCACAAAATAGCAGGCTATACAGGTCATTTCCCTTAGGTGAATCAGTTTCCCAGTGAAAGAGCCTATAAATATCCTGCCCTGAGTTTGGAAGCCTGGTGACCAGTGTGTTCAGACAAAACACGGAAGGGAAACAGAAGGGGGTTGGAGAGTGGGCCATGCTAGACCCCACCACTACCATCACCACCTTCAGTCTCTCATATGGTATCTCCAGCTTGGCAGTGGGGATGGGAGGGAGGGAGTGTAAGGAATTAGATGCTGATATTCTTTTCATGTGGAGAAGGCGGGGGGAATCTCAGAGTGTGCTTCTCTTCATAAGGTTTATAAGCAACCTGCCTGGTTTTAGCCTCATCCTTGCCCTATCTTGGAGGTGCCTAGTAGCTTCACTTGTTAAGATTGTCTCAGGCTCTGCCAAGCTTTCTTCTCCCCTTCTCCAGATAGTCAGTGCTAGGTAGAAATGTACAACCTCATCTGTGTGCTCTCCATTTTCCAGAATTTTGTTGACATTTCTCTCCTGCCCTCTGTTGCTAAGGAGTTAGACTTTTTCCTTTTATCTCTTTCCTGTCCAGTAGGCAGGTTTGGGTGGAGCCAGGGTGAAGGTGCTGTTCTCTCTTCCCCATTTAGCTAGACCAGTGGTTCTTAACCTTTTTTGAGGTACAGAACCCACCAGTTTCATATGCGCATTCACCAAACCCTTCTTTAGTGATAAATAAAATATGATTTTTTTCCCCAAATTCAAGACATAAGTATATGTTTTTTTACTGGTGCACAAAATGAGCCGTGCATGAACATCACCTTGCTCAAAGAACAAAACCAACAAAGTGCATGAACTCACAACAAATTACGGTATTACTTTATTCTGGCCTCCGCGGCAGAGGCTTCTCTGAACCCCTGAGACCGAGTCATCGAACCCCTAGGGTTCGATAGAACCCAGGTTAAGAACCACTGAGCTAGACTCAGTCTCCTCTTGGTTTTTCTCACTGAGGCAGTTGGTTCTAGACCTTGTCAAGACTGGTGTGGGCACTGGGGACAGGAAGCTGGCAAGCTCAAGGTTGTTCAGCTGGTTCTACGACTTCTGGGCTTTCTTTCCCTACTGTGGGCTGGGTTCCCATACATCTGCCAAGGACAAGGCTGGGGTGGGATGCTTCTGTGAAGGTAGTACTGTAGATGACAGATGGTACTCTGGTACTCCAGGACTCCAGGGCTGCAGTAAAGACTTTGGAAAGGAAGACTTGAGACTTAGGGGTTTAGAGGCCCAGGGGCTAAGCCCACAGTTTTAGGAGGTACAGGACACCTTTTTCAGATACCTTACCTTCATGAAACCTGGGTATCCAGGGGAAGGCTGGCCTTTGCTTCCAGTCTTGCCTCTTTCCTTTTGTGCATTCACAGGAGAGAGTGGAGGGGAGAGCATTATCTCTCCCAGGCCCACCTTCTGCCACCTTCTGTGGACAGAGCATCTGGACTTCAAGCCCCATTGGAAAGCTTCTGTTGTGACTGTGCAGGGCCCAGGGAGTCACTTGGGAGACAGGATAATGTCCGGCCTGTTTTGTGCAAAAGCTCATAGGGTGTGTTATGTGGCTCCATTGAATCTGTGCTCACAAGACCTGGGAGAATCCATAAACAGCATTCCTACCTTAGAGATTCATGATAGCATTGACCTGTGTGAAGAATATGAAAATTCTGGCAGAAAGGAAACCGTATGTTTTGTTTAAGGCACATCCACACAGGTGAGGCCGGGAAAGAAGTGAGATTGATCTTAAAGGTACCAGGCAGTGGACTAATAGGAGTGCAGAGCCATCATCTTGATAAAATCAGATGGCTCCCGAGTTGGAGGGAGTGAAAATGCAGCCCCGATTTAGGCTAGTTCTTGTCTAAACTCTGTTGGAGGTCTGGAGGGTCTTGTCTGCTCTGCTGTCACTTTCAGACCCTTTTGGCAGACCCTTCCCACACCAGCCCAAATCCAAAGTGACAGGAGATATGGAATCTGACACGGGAGCAAAAGAGTGACTCTGGAGAGGCGCAGGGACTGTTTCCTCTGTGGTCGGCAGGAAGCTCCAGGGAGGAGAGCGCGGGAAGGTGGAGAGGCAGGGGTCATGGAGTCAGACACACCAGTTATTATCAGTTTTGAACAAGATCACATCTGCATGTTTAGTAATGTGTATCATATAATATACAACAACACACAACCATTTTAGTGTACGGTGTGAGGAACTTTGGTAACCATATACAGTCGTATAACCACAGCTCCTATAAAGATTTACATTGTTTTCATCTCTTTAAAAGGTTGCTCTCTTTGCAGGAGTTTCCTCCCTTCAGCCCCAAACCCACTTGGATCACTCTGGCTCCACGTCTGCATGTGGCTGTTTCCTTCTTTTTATGTCTGTTCTCAAATTTCACCTCCTCAGAGAGGCTGTCCCCAACCTTCCAATTGAACACACCCGACCTGCAGATGTTCTCTGGTACATTACTCTTCTTGTTCTCTTTGTAACAACAAGCAATTTCATTACTACCTAATCCTTTATTTATTTATGTGTTTGGTTATTTTCTTTTGTCAGTCTACCCCCTAAATGAACAGTGCAGTCTTTCTGCACTGTTTTATTCTCAGTGCCAAACGCGGTACCTAGAACATAGTAGTTGACTTATAAATACTTATCGGACCAAAGAATACAAAGAAGAAAGAAAGAAGACAGAGGGAGGACTGAAGGTTCAGAACGGGGAAAGAAGGAGGGAGGAGACAGAAAAGGATTACAACGCAGTGGTTAAGAGCCAGGGTTTTTGTATCAGTGTGATCATGTCACTTCTGCCTCAGTCTCCTCCTTCGTGAAGTGGGGTTTTCCTCACGGGCTGTGGTGAGCCTCAAACGAGATCATGTATGTAAAGCACTATCAAGGTGCCTGGCACTTAAATTTATTTTATTTTTATTTTATTCATTTTAGAGAGAAGACACACAGAGAGAGAGAGAGAGAGAGAGAAAGAGAGAAAGGAGGGAGGAGCTGGAAGCATCAACTCCCATATGTGCCTTGACCAGACCAGTGCAGGGTTTTGAACTGGCGACCTCAGTGTTCCCAGGTCGACGCTTTATCCACTGCGCCACCACAGGTCAGGCAAGGTGCCTGGGACTTAATAAATAGGAGGGAGAGAAAAGGAGAGAGAACTTTGGGTCTTCTTTCCTGGGCACAGACGTGGGAACGCTATTACTCTCCCTCCCACCTCTCCATTCAGGGCAGTGGAGCCCTGAGGAGCATCTCACAAATCATTCTTCACATCTTGGCACATGCTGTAGTCCCACTCACATTCCTGTCCCAGTGGCTGAAATGTCCTGCTTACAGCTAGCAGACTGGAGAGGCTAATGTCGGCCGCACATTCCAGACCTTTCCCTTTGGGTCAGATGCGTACAAAGGCACTATCAATAAAGCATCTGCCCAGTCGCCTTATTTCCATAAGGAACAATGCCCAAAGGAGGCAGGTCCAGGGAAAGCATTTGGGATGGGGGTGGAAGAAGGATGTGGGATGGAGTGGAGGGGGGCAGAGCCCCCTGGTCTATGTAGCTGCAAATTACCTAATGCTAGACACCTGGCCCATTGGCCCCTGCCTCTCCCTCCTGGACCCACAAAACCCCTCTCAATGCCACAGTTGGGAGGAAATGCTCAGCCCAGGGCTTCTGAGAGGAGCCAAGTTTCTTGGGCTCCCTTCTCTTTCCTTCTTCTTCTGTGCTCTTTTTTTTTTTTTTTTTTTTACAGGGACAGAGAGAGAGAGTCAGAGAGAGGGATAGACAGACAGGAACGGAGAGAGGTGAGAAGCATCAATCATTAGTTTTTCATTGCCATTGCGACACCATAGTTGTTCATTGATTGCCTTCTCACATGTGCCCCGACCATGGGGCATTCAGCAGACCGAGCAAGCTCTTGCTGGAGCCAGTGACCTTGGGTCCAAGCTGACGAGCTTTTGCTCAAGCCAGATGTCCCCCCCCCCACTCCCGCACTCAAGCTGGCAAGCTCGGGGTCTCGAACCTGGGCCCTCCGGATCCCAGTCGGACACTCTATCCACTGCGCCACTGCCTGGTCAGGCTGTGCTCTTTTTCACCCTTGTTCTCCCTGCATGTTGGCCTGAAGCACAGTCCCTGGAGATGGAGGGGTAGGTTGTAAGGTCTTAAGGACATCAACTTGGGAAAGCCTCCTTCCCCACTTACTGTCTTTGCTACTTTGAAAAAAAGAGACTTTCTTTCATCTTGTTTAAATCAAGCACCATAAAACCCACCTTATATATAGGGTAGTTGTAAGCATTAAATGGAAAAATCTACTTAATGGTGTCCAGACAGAATGGGCAGTTTTGTAAATTCTCATCTTGCACCATATTAGTGGGATGTCCTACATGCCAGGTTCCCCCTCCCTAAGACTCAAGGGCAGTTCTCAAACAAGCAACACCCTCAGCCAAAGCCATTCATTAGGACAAGTTGTAGCTTCTGGAATCTTTCCTCCTGCCTTGGCATGAGCTGACTGAAAGTTTTGTCCATGTTTCTTTCCTATTTATTCCCTTCAGGTCTTTTATCAAACATCACCTTTCGGAATGACCTTTCCTAATCATACCAAATAATCATTATAATCACAACCTACCCCATTTGTTGTTCTCTTTGCTTCTTTTTCTCTTTCTGTAGACTTATCACCATTTTACATGAAGTTTATCTCACTTATGCATTTGCTTATTATTGGCCTCCCTACTAGAATGTAAACTGCATTAGGCCAGGCAGTTTTGACTATATTGTTGAATGCTATACCCCTGAAGGCTAGAACGATGTATAGTAGGTCTCTATAAATATTTGTTGAATGAATAAAATGAAGTCATGGACATTTATTTTTACCAAGGATTTATGATTGATGGCTGCCAACAAGAAGTCACTTTTTCCTCCTAACCCATTTAAGTTGCTTATAAAGTACAATAACAATATCCCTCTGACGTGAGAGATGGGGTATGCATGTGACTGGACGCAATCCATTTAACTCCTCTGTGGTCTGATTGTCCCAAGTGGCTCTGCCCTTGCTGTGAGGTAACACTGTGCTTATTAGAGGGTTCACATGGTACACAATCCAGTGGTTTTCATTGGTTTAAGGTTAGTATCTGACACTCAGTAGGTTGTTTTACAGATGTCATGTTCTAAATCTTGTGTATCAAGAATTGTTTAGCCCTGAGTCTCGAATACCACACAAAGAGTGGCTTAAACTTAGAAAAGTGAAGGATTTATTTTTCTTTTGCAATGCATGAAGTCTGGAGGTAGGTCACCTAGGGCTGGGGTGGTACTCCACAGTGTGTTCAGTGGCCCAAGTACCTTTCCTCTTTCTGCACCTCCATTCATTGGCCACAGCTTCTAGAGTCTAGACTCAGCCTCACAGCTCTAAGGAGACCACTGCAGCTCCAGCTATCAAGTCAGCCTTCCAAGTAGTAAGAGGGTTAAACTCAAGGGGAGCCAGGCAACAGGGTGCATATCTTTTCAGTCAACGTTCCTTTAAAAATGACCAGTCTGACAATTTTTGATTTTGATTAGAATATTTAGCCCATTTATATTGAATGAAATTATTAATACAGTTGAATTTTTTTTAATTTTAATTTTAATTTTATTCATTTTAGAGAGGAGACACAGAGTGAGAGAGAGAGAGAGAGAGAGAAAGAGAGAAAGGGGGGAGGAGCTGGAAGCATCAACTCCCATATGTGCCTTGACCAGACCAGTGCAGGGTTTTGAACTGGCGACCTCAGTGTTCCCAGGTCGACACTTTATCCACTGCGCCACCACAGGTCAGGCTGAATTTTTTATATATATATATATACTTTCTGAAGTGAGAAGTGGGGAGGCAGACAGACAGACTCCTGCATGCGCCTGACCGGGATTCACTGGGCACGCCCACCAGGGGGTGATGCTCTGCCCATCTGGGGTGTTGCTCCACGGCAACCAGAGCCATTCTAGCACCTGAGGCAGAGGCCATGGAGCCGTCCTCAGTGCCCAGGCCAACTTTGCTCCAATGGAGCCTTGGCAGCGGGAGGGGAAGAGAGAAATAGAGAGAAAGGTGAGGGAGAAAGGTGGAGAAGTAGATGGGTACTTCTCCTGTGTGCCCCGGCCGTGAATCGAACCTGGGGTTTCCACACGCCGGGCCGACGCTCTACTGCTGAGCTAACTGGCCAGGGCTATATAGTTGAATTTAAATACACATGTATCTCACTATTTTTCTACTTGTATACTTTGTTGTCCTTTCTTTCTCCTTTCTTGATTTCTAAGTATTATTATTATTTTAAAATTATTTTATTATGTCTCATTTTAATTTTTAAATTTATTTTTATTATTCCATTCTATTTAGCTTTTTAAATTTATTTATTTATTTATTTATATTTGTGGCAGAGACAGAGAGAGGGACAGATAGGGACAAACAGACAGGAAGGGAGAGAGATGAGAAACATCAATTCTTCGTTGCGGTTCCTTAGTTGTTCATTGATTGCTTTCTCACATGTGCCTTGACTGGAGGGCTACAGCAGGCCGAGTGACCCCTGGCTCGAGCCAGTGACCTTGGGCTCAAGCTGCTGAGTCTTGCTCAAACCAGATGAGCTCGTGCTCAAGCTGACAACCTCGAGGTCTGGAACCTGGATACTCCACATCCCAGTCCGATGCTCTATCCACTGCGCCACCACCTGGTCAGGCTCTATTAAGCTTTTTAATTACATATTATTTTATTATTTATTTATTTATTTTTAATTTTTATTTTTTTAACAGGGACAGAGAGAGAGTCAAAGAGAGAGATAGGGACAGACAGAAAGGAACGGAGAGAGGTGAGAAGCATCAATCATTAGTTTTTCGTTGTGATACCATAGTTGTTCATTGATTGCTTTCTCACACGTGCCTTGACAGGGGGCCTTCAGTAGACTGAGCAACCCTTTGCTGGAGCCAGCAACCTTGGGTCCAAGCTGGTGAACTTTTGCTCAAGTCAGATGGGCCCGTGCTCAAGCTGGTGAGCTTGGGGTCTCGAACCTAGGTCTTCCACATCCCAGTCTGACGCTCTATCCACTGCGCCACCGTCTGGTCAGGCATTATTTTATTTTTTTTGGTGGTCATCTTAGAGTTTACAGTATGTACCCTCGACATTAAAGTTTAATATAAATTTATACTTTTACTACTTCCGGGCCAATGTAAAGATATTTTTATTACTGTTGTCATGTACTTTAATGCTATATGTATTTTAAATCCTCAGAGAACATTATTATTATTTTCTTATATACTATCAATATTAATTTAGATCTACCATATATTTTACCTTTTTCATTACTCTCTATTCCTTCCTTCATCTCCATGTTTCCACTTGGGGTCATTTTTTTAAAAAACAATTTTATTTATTGACTTTAAAGGGGAGGAGGCAAGAAGTAGCTGCTTCACTCTAGTTGTTCATTGGTTGCATTTCATAGGTGCCTGACCTGGCAAATCCAGGGTTTTGAACTGGCGACCTCAGCATGCCAAGTCAGTGTTCTATCCAATGCACCACCACAGGCCAGGCCAGGCCACTTGGGGTCATTTCTTTTCCATTCATTAATGTGGGTTTGCAGATGACAACAGCTCCCTGTTTTCATCGATTGGAAAATGTCTTTATTTCATCCTTCCTCCCTGTGCGTGGAGAAGCAGAGCACTCATGGCTGCCAAGGTCAGGCCCATGTTGAGCTGGTCTTTCCTTCTGGACCTCTTGGGCTAGATGGAAAGTTCACACCCTATTTCTTGGGTGTGAGAGACATCAAGTAAAGCCAGTGTTTGACGGAAGTCAGAGGTACTTATTCAGTTGTGAGTGCTTGAGCCAAAAGATCAGATCTGGCTCCGGTCAGGTTTCGTAAGGAAAACTGCCACTGGCACATCCTTTCACAATCCTCATTCTCCACCGGACAGCCCTGGTGCCCAGGCCTCAGTGCCCAGCAGGGGGTGTGGGGAAGGAGAATCTCTGAGTCTACCCAAATCCCCAGTTTTGCACACAGTAGAATAATTTTATCAGGCCTCCTTTTTTCATAGGGCCATTCATAAAGCGTTTTGTAAATTGCTCTCCCCTTGAATTCTCAAATAAACCTAAGGCCTATAGGGATGAAGGTGAGTGGTCATTAGGGCCCCTGTTTCTAACAAATTCTTGGCAGTCAGAGTGGCTCTCGCAGAGTTTCTTTGGGGACCCTGAGAGGGTCTGGCCCAATGTGAACGATGGCTTTGAGGATTGCTGAATGAATCAGGCAATTCAAGTTTTCTCCAGATGGGATACTCTCTGGCCAGGGCCCCAGCTGCTCAGTCCCTGCATGTGATACTCTGCATCAAGCAGGAAAATTACACAGGGGCAGAGGGCAAGATGAAGAGACATGAGGCAACTTCCTTCCTCCACCCCCAAATCACAGAAACCCCACCTGCCAAAGTGAGTAACTGCCTATATTGAGGACACAGGAAACAAACAAAACAGAAACAAAGCTAAGCTCTGTCTGGACTCTGAGCTCTCTCTGGGAGCAGGAGGAAAGTTGGAATGCATTTCTCGTGGGCTGCCTGTGCTTAGTTATTTTTCTACAGGCTAAAGAGTGAAGCTGGAAGCCTTTCCTTCCTTAAATTTTATTTTGCCGAGCAAAACAAAAACTTGTTCTGAACTGTTTCCTCTGCCTAGATCGCTCTTCCTCTAGACAGCCTATGGTTCATATGCTTTCCTTTACATACAGGTCTCTTCTCAAACACCACCTCTTGAGAAGACCTTTCCAACCACCCCATGAAAAGTTATAGCTACTGTTACACCCACCTTGCCATCTACACCAAACGCTGGCAATCCCCAATTCCCCTTCACTGCCTTATTTTTCTCTGTCATCACACTTTATTTATCATCTGCCTTCCTTCCCTAGACTGTCAACTACATGAAGGCAGTGACATGTGTGTATGCTTTATCCTCTGCTGTGTCTAGGGGCTAAGAGCAATGCTCGGCACATAGTTGATGTGTGAATTACTTATTGTTTCATAACTAGTTGCACCTAAAACATAATGGCTTAAAACAACACTGAATTGGATGCAGCATGTCTGGGTGCTCAGCATATTTCAAAGCTGCAGCCTCATCCGAATACTCAGATGGGGAGGATCTGCTTCAAGCTCAGTGTTTGTTGGCAGGATTTGGTGTCTCACAGGCTGCTGGACTGAAGGTCTCAGTTCCTCACTGGCTGTTGGCCAGAATCTGCCCTCTGTTTCTTATCACATGGGCTTCTCCACAAGGCAGCTCACCTCTTGGCAGTTGACCTCATCGGAGCGAGTAAACAGGAGGAACCACAGAGAGTGTGAGCAAGATGAATGTTACCATCCTTTGGAAATTAATGTTGGATGTAATATCACTTTTACTGTATTTTCTTCATTAGAAGCACCAGTGTACACTCAAGGGGAGGGGATTACACAAGTATACATAAGTATCAGGAAACAGGGTCTTTGGGACTCATTTTAGAAATTATCAACCACATAGGACTTTCGAGTAGTGTTTGTTGAATGCGTGGATGAATGAATGGGTTTGGATAAATGGAGAGGGAAGATAGACATAGGTAGGAGCATACTGCTATTAAGACATGGTTTCCTTAGCACACAGGAAGGCCAGGGGACATGGGCATCAAAGAGTTCATCACTTTCTACTTGTCGCATGCTTCCTCTTCAAGATTGGTTAATTCCTATTCTGACTCCATCTTCCTCATTCACCCCAAACTACATGTGTGCTTACGACAGACATATAAATGGAAAGACAATTTATTCTTCAGAAAAATAAAGAAACTGGTGAGCTTAACATACTGGACTCAGAGCTTTATGAATAGCTTTCACAGGAAAGGCTGGGGGAATTTGTTAATTTTGGGAAAACCACATTCCCCCCCCCCCCGCCCCATTTGCACAACTCAAATAAGGCCGAACACTCCCTTCCTGGAATTTTCCAAACCATTTTCATTTCTCAGATAAAAAGAAGAAAATTTGGGCAAAAGTTTTCTTTTTAAATCAAGTGAGAGGCAGGGAGGTGGAGAGACATACTCCCACATGTGCCCTGACCAGGATCCACCTGACAACTGCCCTGCCCCCAATCTGGGGCTGATATTCTGCCCATCTGGGGCCACTGCTCCTTTGCTCCGCATGTGGCATGGCATTGGAGACCAAGGAAAGGGGATTCGCAGGGAGCCCTGCTCAGGGAGGGGCTCTGGAAATAGCTAGGGCAGAGCTTCACTTTTGAGTATGGAAAGTGTTTGGATAGGAGGAGGGCATTCTTGGTGAGGAACATCGCAAGAGAAAGGGCACTGAGATGGGCATTTGTGCCGTACGATTACAGGCAGAGACATAGGCCTGAATAAATAAATGGAAGGTATGTGGTAATGGCTCAGAATGAGAGACTGAGGGACAGGACCTTTATAAGTTTAGAAGGGGCTAAACTCCTCAGCAGGGCTAGTTCTTGGAAAGAAGGAGGAGAAAGCACTTGATTCTTGAGGTAGTTAACTCATCACTGAGCCCAAGAATGAGTAGCCCCCAGCAACAGCCTACGATTGGGCAGTGGGGGGTCGGCTGCCAAGATACCTTCCCCCTGTCCAGGAGAAGCTGTGGAGAAGATGAGTGGGTGTTGGATATAGCTGTCAAGGGACCAGCAAACTTCACACTGATTCTTTGGGGTCTGTTCTAGGATTAGAGGAACAAACCATCATAGGAAAGAAGCCAGCAGGGTCACACTAGAACTTCTGTGCTAAGCCACCCCCATCCTCTCCCAGTCCCATCCACAACCCCATCCTTTCCCTGTGCCCTGCCTTTGTTCTATTTTTCTCCACTACACTTACAGCCACCTGACCCATTGAATGCTTATTTATTTGTCTTGCACATGGTCTGTTTTCTCCACTGGAATGAAAGCTCCACAGGGTATGGGTGGGGGATTCCCAGAGACTAGAGTGCCTGGTGCCTAGTAAGTACTAACTGTCGAACAGAACAGAAAGAGTGAATAACACAACTGAGGTACAAAGTGGCAAGCTCTACTAATAGGGTTTGATCTGGTTAGAAAGACCAGGGTGATCGATTGGTCGTCTTACTCACAGCCAGGGCAGCTGAATAGTTGAGTGTTTATCTCTCCATCTTAATCCACAGATAAGAAGTTGCCCTTGTTGGGAACAGCTCCCACCTCAGTCTGGGCACCAGGGAAAGCTGAATGAAGGTGACACAGCCTCCCTTAGGGTCACACTGCCCCCTCCCCCAGCAGCCTAATTTCCCATGCTTCTGAGTTTGGGGCTTCTGTCTGCCTGGAGCCTGCACTCCCCCGCTCCTCCCCCCACCCTCAGAAGCCTCACCATGGCTGGGACTGTTTTTGCCTGAGAAAGTCTGGCAGACTGGGGTTTTCTCTTCCCCACCTCCAACCCCAGCTCCTACAAACACCAGGAAAAAGGGCTGCTGGGGTTTCAGAGGCTCCATGACTCCATAAAATACACTTCGTTGTTTTTTGTTTTTTTTTTTCCAGAAAATAAGCCTTTTTTTTTCCCTCTTATGTTTTCATGTGGTGGCCAGAAGTCCCTGGATTTCTTGGAATTTGTATGAAGAATTCCAAGTATTCCAGCTGGAGTTTTCACACAGAAAGCTTCTGCCAACAGATTATGGCCATCTGGGTGCAGTCTGTGGGGAGGAATGAGCTCTGCTCCCAAGCCCTGGAGACCTGGCACCGCTGCTCGGCTGATTCCCTGCGTGGCCTCGGGTGTTTTTAAAAACAATTTTATTGAGGTATCACTGGCATATAATAAACTACACTGAACAACATGTTTAGTTTTGACTTTAACATACACACTCATGGAGTGATCACTCCAATTGTAGTGGACATGTCCATCATCTCCAACATTTCCTTGCGTCCCTTTGAACCATTCTCTTCAACCCCTCGCCCGTACCCAGGCAAACACTGACCTGCTTTCTATTCCTATAGATTAGTTTGTCTTGTAAGAACTTTTGCGTAAATGAAATCATCCAAGATGAATTCTTTTTTGTCTGACTTCTTTTACTTAGCACATGGTGTGTCCCAGTAGTTCATTTCTGTTTATTGGTAGTTAGTATTCTATTGATGCATGTACCACAACATGTATACCTGTTTGTTCATCATTTGATGGACATTTGTTTTCTTCCAGCTTTCGACTATTACAAATAAAACTGCTATGAACATTCATGTACAGGTGTTTGTAGGGACATGTATTTCCCTTTCTCTTGGATAGTTATTCAGAAGACGAATGGCTGATTAATCGGGTAGGTATATGACTAACTTTCAAAGAAATAACCAAACTGTTTTCCAAGCGGTTGTACTATTTTACATTCTTACTCACAATGTTGGAGAGTATAACTCCCTACACATACTCACCAACATTCGTATGGCCAGTCTTTACATTTTTAGCCATTCTTTAGTTTTCTTTCTTTATATTTTTTTTTACAGGGACAGAGAGAGACTCAGAGAGAGGGATAGATAGGGACAGACAGACAGGAACGGAGAGAGATGAGAAGCATCAATCATCAGTTTTTTCGTTGCGACACCTTAGTTGTTCATTGATTGCTTTCTCATATGTGCCTTGACCACAAGCCTTCAGCAGATTGAGTAAAACAGCGACCTTCGGTCCAAGCTGGTAAGCTTTTTTGCTCAAGCCAGATGAGCCCGCGCTCAAGCTGGCGACATCTGGGTCTCAAACCTGGGTCCTCTGTATCTCAGTCCGATGTTCTGTGTGCTGCGCCACCGCCAGGTCAGGCAAATTTTAGCCATTCTTAATAGACATGCAGTGGTATCTTTTGTGTGTGTGTGTGTGTGTGTGTGTGTGACAGAGAAAGAAAGAGAGACAGAGAGAGGGACAGATAAGGACAGACAGACAGGAAAAAAGAGATGAGAAGCATCAATTCTTTGCTGCAGCACCTTAGTTGTTCATTGATTGCTTTCTCATATGTGCCTTAACCAGGGGGCAACAACAGACTGAGTGACCCCTTGCTCAAGCCAGCGACCTCGGGTTCAAGCTGGTGATCTGTGCTCAAACCAGATGAGACCGTGCTCAAGCCAGTGACCTCAGGGTTTCAAACCTGGTTCCTCTGAGTCCTGCTCTGACGCTCTATGCCACCTGGTCAGGCAGTGGTATCTCGTTTTAATTTGAATTTTCCTCACAACTATTATTGCTGAGTATCTTTTCATGTGCTTATTTGCCAATTGTATATCTTCTTGTGAAGTATTGCAAATATATTACCCTCTCTTTTTAATTTGGGTTCTTTGTTTTCTTGTTGTTGAGTTTGGGAATTCTTAATATCTGCGGGATACAGGTCCTTACTCAGACATATGCTTTGCCTATGTTTTCTTCTGGTCTGTGGCTTCTTTTCCTGCTCTTTTTTAAAAAATTGAATTTTGGGGGGTGACATTGGTTAATAAAATTATATAGATTTCTGCTGTACGATTCTATAATACATCATCTATATATATATATATATATAATTTTTTTATTTTATTCATTTTAGAGAGGAGACACAGAGTGAAAGAGAGAGAGAGAGAGAGAGAGAGAGAGAGAGAGAGAAAGAGAAAAAGGGGGGAGAAGCTGGAAGCATCAACTCCCATATGTGCCTTGACCAGACCAGTGCAGGGTTTTGAACTGGCGAACTCAGTGTTCCCAGGTCGACACTTTATCCACTGTGCCACCACAGGTCAGGCACATCATCTATATATTGTATTGTGTTCCCCACCTCAAGTCAAGTCTCCTTCCATCACCATTTATCCCTCCTATACCCTCTTCTACCTCCCCCACCCCCTTTTCTTCTGGCAATCACCATATTGTTGTTTATGTCTATGAGTTTTGTCTTGTTTTGTGTTTTTCACTCAGCCCCATAACCCCCTTCCTCTCTGACAGCTGTCAATCTGTTCTCTATCTATAAATCTGTTTCTATTTTGTTGGTTTATAGATTCCACATGAGTGAAATCACATGATACTTGTCTTTCTCTGATTGGCTTATTTTACTTAACATAATGCTCTCCAGGTTCATCTATGTCGTAGCAAAGAAAGATTTCTTTCTTTTTTATGGCCGAGTGGTATTCCATTACATAAATGTAGCACAGCTTTTTTATCCACTCATCTACTGATGGACACCAGTGCTGCTTCCAAATCTTGGCTATTGTAAATAATGTTGCAATGAACATAGGGTTGCATATATTCTTTTGAATTAGTGTTTTGAATTTTCTTTGGATATTGTTTTCCTGCTGTTAACAGTGTTTTTGAAGAGCAAAAGTTCTTAATTTTGATTCACTTAATCTCTTAGGGATTGTGTTTTTGATATCATATCTAAGAAACCAACAACTAACACAAGGTTATGAAAATTTACTCCTAGATTTCCTTCTAAGAGTGGTAGAGTTTCAGTTCTTACAATAAGATACATAATTTTGAGTTAATTTTTATTAATGGTGCAAGAAGTGACTTCAAGACCTTTCCTCTTCCTCTTCCTCCTCCTCCTCTTTCTCCTCCTCTATCTCCTCCTCTTCTTCATTCTCCCCACTTCTGCCTCCTTTTTCATGATGTTCATTTCGCATATAATATCCAATTCTTTCAGCACCGTTTATTAAATACTGTTTTTTTTTGTTTTTTTTCTTTTATTCATTTTAGAGAGGAGACACAGAGTGAGAAAGAGAGAGAGAAAGGGGGAGGAGCTGGAAGCATCAACTCCCATATGTGCCTTGACCGGACCAGGGCAGGGTTTTGAACTGGTGACCTCAGTGATCCCAGGTCGACGCTTTATCCACTGTGCCACCACAGGTCAGGCCTTCAGCACCGTTTATTAAAAAGACTGTCCTTTCCCTGCTGCATTACTTTTGTACCTGTGTAAAAAAATCAGTTGTTTATATACACATGGGTTAATTTCTGAATTCTCTATTCTGTTCCATTGATTTATGTGCTTATCTTTGCATCAATACTCTGCTGTCTTCATTACTTTAGCTTTATAATCATTTCTGGAGTCAGGTGTTAGTTCTCCAACTTTTTTCAAGGTTGTTTTGGGTATTATATGTTGTTTGTATTTCTTATGAACTTTAGAATCAGTTTATCAACTTAATAAATAAAGTGCTTTTTGATTGGGATTGCTTTGAATTTATAGCTTGTAGATATTTTTCTCTACTTCCCCCCTGAGCTTCAATTTCTTCCTCTGTAATTTGGAGATGATAATTTCTGCCCTGCAAAGCAATTGGCAAGTCCATATGGGCTGGTAATGTAACACTTCAGACATAGTGCCTGGAGCATAATGGAGACTAAAATATGTTAGTTCTTTTATACTTTGTCATATGACAAAACCTTGCATCTTTACTCCTAAACTTTCCTGTAGATTTTCCTCTGTTGCTGTTAGAAATTCCATAGTCACATTCTGATCAACAGTAAATGTGATCTTTTTGGTTTTTTGCCTTCTCCCTATTAAGTGGTCTCAAAAGCAATGGCTTCAGAATCTGTTTAAATCTGGGCTTAACTTCCAATTATTAGCCTGCTGGTCTTTTACAGTTACAAGTTCCTGACTAGATTCTTCCCCTCTAGGTTGGACTATCTCCAAAGTTATCTGAGCCCCAGTCTATTATTTAGGAATGTGTTCAGTTGCAAGCAACAGTGAATTTAGCTAATGGTGGTTTCAACAGATAGGGATTTATTTGACTCACATAACAAAAAAGACTGGAGGTTAGGTGGTTGCTTGTGTTGGTTCAACTGGTTAACAACAGGATCAAAATATAAAAGAACTTTCATCTTTTTAACCAGCCATCCTTAGTCTGATGGCTTTCACCTTTGATCTTTTTATCTCAAGGCTGCCAGGGCATAAGACGATGTACCACTTGAAGACAGGAAGAAGGATGTGGGAGGAGCAGAGGTTTTCTCAGAATGCTTCATTCTTCAGAAGACTCCTGCTTTCTTCACATTGTCCAGAATAGGTTTACATGGTCACCCTTAGTTGCAAGGGAGTCTGGGAATGCAGTGAATATAATTTTTTTAGATCCATCATGGTGGGCTGGACACATTCTCATGCTAAACAAAACTTTGGTCCTATGAGCAAAGAGTATGGAAAATGAACATTAGGTAGACAACATACATTGTCTTTTACACTTAATTCTTTTACCTGAAAATGGAAATAACGATGAGGCTGTTGTGGGATTAAATGAGGTGATATATGTAAGATGACCAATACCACACCTGGCCCATGTCAAGTTTTGAATAAATGGTATATATTATTTTTATTACAATTAGTATCTTCCTTGACAAGGTCCAAAGAATTTTCATTGCTCAAAAAGCCCATTTGGTTTCCAGTGAAATTAGCTCCTTACTCTGAGCTTGAAAACTTCTCAACTCTCCTCTTCCCTTTCCTGACCACAAAGCATGCTGCTGTAGCAGATATTTGAAAACACTCAGTGTATTCTAGACAGTGGTGTTATATAAACAAGTTATAAACAAACAAGCAAACAAACAAACAGGAGTGATCACAGCCACGAGCGGCATGCCAGATACAAATAAGGGGAGGAAGCCTCTTAGAAGGGGCAGCTTGGGAAGGCCTCTCTGAGAACATTGAGCCTTTGAACTGAGCCTTGAAGGATGAGCAGGAGCCTCCAGGGAAGTATATTTCAGGCCAAGAAAACAGCAAGTGCAAAGGCTTGAAGGAAAGAAGAGAAATGACCTACTTGAGGAGACTGCAAGGGGTCAGACTTTCCAGAACTCAAGGACTGTAGAGAGAATGAAGGTATGCAATGCTTCAAGCAAAGGTCAGTGGAGACAAGCTTCAGAGGCTGTGATGAAGAGTTTAGATTTTGCCTTAAGTACAATATGGAGCCGTTGAAAGGTTTTCAGCATGGGAGAGATGTAATGTGATTTAAGTTTTCTGTGGATCTCTGGTTGTTGCTTCATTTATTCAGCCACTATTTGTTGAGTGCCAGGCAATGTGCTAAGCACCAGAAATAGAAATAGGGAAGTGAACAAACCAGAGAAAAATTCCTGCCCTTGTGGGTAACTTACTATCCCAGTTTTCCAGGGATTTCCTAGGACATGGTAATTTTAGTGCTGAAATAAGGACAATTCTGAGTAAACTGGGAGGGCTACCATACATGGAGCATACAGTATCCCCACTAGAAATGAAAAATAAACATAACAAACAAGTAAATCGTATCGATGGTTTGATAGTGACAAGGGGATCTGAGAGTTTGGGTAAGGGGTGATGTTCTGAATATGGTGGCTAGGGGAAGTTTTTCTAGGAAGGTGAAGCAAGAGCTCTAGCTGTGTAAAAATTTTGGAGAAGAGCTTTTCAGGTAGAGGAAAGAGCAAATGCAAAGGTTCTGAGGCCAGTGTGTGCCTGACGGTATTTGCATAGCAGTAAGAAGGGCAGTGTGGCTGGAACAGAATATGTGAGGGCCAGGTATTAGGGAGTGAAGTTGGAGAGCTGAGGAGTGAGGGCAGGCTATGCAGGACTTTGTAGAGCATTATAAGGACATTCAGATGGGAGCCATCGGAGATTAGGAGCAGAGTAGTGACATGATCTGATGTACAACTTATGAACATCAGTCTGTTGCTGTGTTGAGAAAAGACCAAAGGGGGCAAAGGCAGAGTAGGGAGAGCAGTTATGAAGCTATGGGGGTTGTCCATATGAGAGATGCTGAGGGTTTGAACCAGGGATTAGCTCTTTTTATTTTTATTTTTTGTATTTTTATGAAGCGAGAAGCAGGAGGCAGAGAGACAGATTCCCTCATGCACCCGACTGGGATCCACGTGACATGCCCATTAGGGGGTGGTGCTCTGCCCATCTGGGGCATTGCTCCGTTCCAACCAGAGCCATTCTAGCACCTGAGGCAGAGGCCATGGAACCATCCTCAGCGCCTGGGCCAACTTTGCTCCAATGGAGCCTTGGTTGCAGGAGGGGAAGAGAGAGATAGAGAGAAAGGAGAGGGGGAATGATGGAGAAACAGATAGGCACTTCTCCTGTGTGCCCTGGCCAGGAACCAAACATGGGACTTCCATATGCCAGGCCAACGCTATACCGCTGAGCTGACTGGCCAGGGCGAGAGGCAGCCTCATGTTAATAGGTTGAATATGGTGGGGAGATGGTAAGGGAGAGAAATGGATGCAAGGTGATCTTCTACTGATTGAGCAAGAGGGTAGAAGGAAAGTCCACTGCTGAAGTCAGGTTTGGGTAGAGACAGGGAACCAAGAATTAGGGGAGATATTAGGGGAAAGGAGGTTGTGGGAACTCAAAGGTGTTTGGAATATAGGGAACAGCTGCAGCTTGGAATGTAAGTTAAGGAATCCTTAGCAAATGCATGATATTTAAGGCAGTGGGGATGGGTGTTATCTAGGAGGGGAATGTAGAGAGAAGTGATTGAAATATTACTCCCCAGTTCTTTGCTCCATGGTATTACATGCCTTTGTCACTATTTCATGGCAGATAGAATTAACTTGACTTTGCATTGGGCCATGTGGCTTATTTTGGCCAATAAGATCTTAGCAGCTATTATACTTGCATAGTTTGGTTTGGTATCTCATACTTCTGTCATTGTCAGAATGGCATAGCCTAAGGAGCTGATCTGTCAGCAGCCCCAGAATAAGACACATGGAACAGAACTGTTCCAGCTACCCCACAAATCCACAGCCTCAAGCAGAGCGGTTACTGGCCTACAGATGCTGAGCAAGAAAAAAAACGCTTCTTGTCATATATATTTTGTGGTTGATTGTTATGTAGCAGAACCTGACTGACACACCTCCCTTCAGCCTTCTGTGCTCATTTTTTCTTAACTCCAGTGTTCCTCCACGTTGTCACAGCCTATTATCTCCCAGCTGTGGAATCTTTCATTTTCTCATCCAAGTTTTCGACACCTATTTCCTCGGACCTTGCTAGACAAGGTGAGGGGAATGAGAATAGCGCTTTGTTTCTAAAGTGATAACTTTGAGCACACAGCTCTTCAGGGAGCCTAGAACACTTTTTATACAGTCTCATTTGGTCCTAACAACCTCATGTGTAGTAGGTTGTCCTACTGAGGAGGCAGCCAAGGTTCAGCGGGAAGGAGGCTCTTGAGCCAGGACCCACAGCTGGAGGTAAGACAGAAACCCAGTGACTGAGATGGAAGCCTAGGTCTTCTTATAACCAAGCAGAAACAGAAAACCAAACACTGGCATTCTGGAAACAGGATGGAAGGGAGACTTGTTTTTTTCAGTGAATAACCATGTGCTCCTTTTGGATTGTGTACTGTGTGCATGTGTTACCTACCTACACACACACACACACACGTAAACACACAGCCCAGGAATAATCAGTAATATTAGCACACTTAAAGAAAGACGCCATCTGTGAGTTGAAGAGGATGGGAAAGGGGATTCAGAGAAACATGTTTTTTCTGTTTCTAGGTCTGTCCAAGAAGCAAGGCTTCTCCATTCCCTGGTCTGATCTGATGCCACCAGATCTTCCTTTGGATGGAAAATATTATGGGCTGCGAGCACTAAAATTCCTAGAGAAGGAGAGTCCCACCCAGCATGGAATTCTGCCCTGCCTGTGAGTGTGCTCCCTCGGGTCTGGAATCCCTGGGGTGCCAGCACTCACCTTTATCTAGCAGCAGGGTCAAGAGGCAGACACCCATCTAGAGAGGCCCAACCTAAAAGATCACCCTCCAACTTCCTCCCTTGAGCCCTGACATCCTTCTTTGCATGGACCTGCCTGCTAGTATTAGCAGCCCAAATTGAGGACAGGTGGCTTTTGTTTTCAATTCAGGGAGATTAAGTCCACCTCTGTATCCACAGCTCCTCCTGGCTCTTTTTTCCAGTTTGCCATCTATGAAAAGAGATGATATGCCTGTGTGTGGGAGAGAGGGGGCTGGAGTGATGTGAGAGAGCGTCAGCTCTCCAAGCTGGGACTGGGGAGGTGCCTAAGAGGGAGGGTGGGTTCGAATCTTTGCAGGAACAGGAGGGTAGTTTGAAAAGGATGTCACTACCACATGACCATAGCTTTGTTTTGTTTTGGTACCTTGGGTTTTTTTGGTTGGGATATATAGCAAAGCGTTTAAAACAGTGGTTCTTAACCTTTTCTGAGGTACCGAACCCACCAGTTTCATGCGCATTCACCGAACCCTTCTTTAGTGATAAATAAAATACAATTTTTTTCCAAATTCAAGACATAGGTATATGTTTTTTTACTGGTGCACAAAATGAGCCATGCATGAACATCACCTTGCTCAAAGAACAAAACCAACAAAGTGCATGAACTCACAACAAATTACGGTATTACTTTATTCTGGCCTCCGTGGCAGAGGCTTCTCCGAACCCCTGAGACCAACTCATCGAACCCCTAGGGTTCGGTAGAACCCAGGTTAAGAACCACTGGTTTAAAACTTCCTGTAACATTAAAGGAAGATGTGAGATAGTAAACAAATGTGGGTGAAGAAAAGACTGTTGGGGCAGCAGGCTGGCTGGTGGAACATGAAAAACCTGCGTTTGCAGTTGCAGAAAAGAGATTTCTTTCAACCCAGTGTCCCAAGAGGCTCGGACAATTCGGGTGAACTCAGAGGATCAGCCAGTAGACAAAACCAGCATCTGCATTTGAAACGGGCTCTCGGGGCCTCTTTTGGGAAGCTTGCGGTGGGATCTGCCCCTAACGCTTACCGGTCCCTCCAGCCTGGATAACACTTGGAAAGTCCAAGCAGGAGGCTGGGCTCAGATTGCGGACCCTCCGTCTCCGGGTCCAGGATGCCCCCCCCCCCAAGAAACCCTGTGCCAAAAGCTGGAGGGCTTGGTTATTTTCCTTAAGGTCACCTCCAAATGAGATGGGGAATAAACCCTCCTTGTTTGCCTCTAGCCCGGCCTAAGCCCCGGGTCCCCTTGGGTGTCGTCCAGGACGCCAGGCGCCGCTACTTACAATGGCGCTCAGACGACAGATGGCGGGCGGGGAGGGGAGAGGCGCCGGCAGGTGCTCCGGCAGCCGGGCTGCCCTGTGAATAGATCGCAGCCTGTCGGCTGCAGGCGGCGGCCGCCCAGCCCCGTGAACAATGACCGAGTTTTTCAAATACCCCCGGGCTCGGCCACGCGCCAGCCGGGCGTGCGGGCCGTTGTTCTGTGCAGGCACGGCTCACTCATCCCGTGCGCCCGGACCCCCCAGAGCTCCCCTGTTCCGGTCCTTCTTGTGTGCGGGGCAAGAGCCGCGCGTGCGCTCAGGTGTACACACACACACACACTCACTCACTCACTCGGGGCCTCGGGGCTCTGGTTGGGCGGGTGAGTCCTTGAAAAGGTCGCATGTGTGGAGAGTCCAGTGTGGAGAACACAATGACTTTCACTGGCACACAGGTCGACCTCAGAGAAAAGCAATGGTTGGAGCTGAGCAATAAACTCGGTATCCAGCTTAAGCCTTGGGGCTGGGAGCCTCACGGAGGGCGCGGGCGCCGCTGATTGGATGGAGAGCTAGCTGCAGCGCTTAAACACCCGGCTCTAGCCAGCACCTGCACCACTCCCTCCCTTCCCTGTGTTTTATGCTCCTTCTTCAACAATGTGAATCTGACCCGGCTAAGGCAGGTGCCTACGGGCACCCTTTCTTTCCGTTCGCCCTTAGGCCTGAAGCTTTCCTGAGGCCAGGGAGGGTTTTGTGAGCCCTTTGGGTGGAGTGTTCAGTCCTTAGGGAAGCGTCCCTAACCTACAGAACGTAACATACTGACAACTGGGCATTGCAAATGGAGGCAGGACCCAGCTGCATGGGTGCCAGGACCCCTTTGTTGTTGAAGAGCTAATGGCAGTCAGATGACCTGGCCTTAGGGCTGTGAATGTTTAAGGTGCAATTTGTAACTATGAGATGGCTGTGTGTGCCCTCAGGATCTCTAAGAGTGGCCTTCCTTCTCCCACTCCTTCACAACCATGTGGACAGTAACAATAAATGCTACACAACAAAGAAACATTTGAGGCTCTAATTTTGGAAAAATACTCCTGTCCGTAGTAAAGATGGACTGGTCCTCACTAGACTGGGTCCCTCTCTCTATGCAGGGGTGCCCTGTGAGAGGAAGTCACTTATAATGGGCACAATTCCTGTCCTGTCCTTCTCTAACCCCAGGGTTTTGTGTCCTTGCTGCTATCAGTCAGCGGAATTATATCTAAAACATTATACTTCTTACATCCTTACTTTCTTTAATTATTTGCCTCCATTTTGAGGCCTGTCTACATATATGATATGTATTTATGTATACACATACAGTCATATATATATATACACACATACATACATACATACATACATACATATGATACACGAGTATCGTACATATATGGTATACATATGGCTTGTCTGACCATGCAGAAGTCATTTTACTAGTTTAATCTTGATTGTGATCTCTCCTTTTTTCTTGAAAACAACATGTAACACCCTGTTAGAAGAACATTCCAGTAATTCTTCTATGCAGAGCAATAGCACACCAGAATTGGAAGGGAAATTCTGTATTGTTCTGGTGCAGTATTTCTCAGACCTTGTCATTCACATACCACCTTTGTGATTTGTCTTATCAGGTACTACCTGTAATGTTATTTACTTAGTATGTTTGTGTAAATCCTCTTGCTTTTTTTTTAACTTAAATTTATTTTATGACTTAAATTTATTTTAAAAGGGTATTTTAGAGGTGATTCTGGGGACATGATAACCCAAATATGGTTCTCTTTCCATCCACTTCCAAATGAATCTCTTTCTTTCTGTCTCTCTCCAGGTAAGCGGACCAGTAGAAAAATAGAGGGAGAGTTGTTCTCCCCCATCAGTTCAGAAAATACTGGGGAATCTTGAAACAAGGTTTCACAAAAGGTGGAGCCTAGGCAGAGTTTGAGCCCCAGAAATCTGTGGACCCCAAGAGAAGGTTGACATGGAGCCAGATGATACTCTTCAACAAAACATTTAAATGTATACTAGAAAATCAAGTACAAGTCCCCAGTCAACCTACTGACCTATGAGCAAGAAAGAAATGGTTTGTTATTGAAGGTCACTGAATTTTTTAAACAGCTTGCTAAAATATAAGTGTCATAGATCAGGATTTTGTGTTTTGTTCATTGCTATGGATCTAAACAATGCCTACAACATAGAAAGCAGTCTATAAATATTTGTCATTAACAAATAAATGAACAAAGTAACAAATAGATCTAAGAAGAATATCAAAAGAATAATATATTTTGACCAAGTAGAATTTTTTCCCCAGGAATAAATATCAGGAATTCGATTCAACATAATTTATTATATCAGCATATAAAGGAGAAAAATTGTGAGCTCATATTAATAGATATTGCAAAAGACTTAGTAAAATTCAATAGCTATTCCCCAAATTTATAGTAACCTGAAATAGAAATAAACTGATTAAACATTTAAACAAATTATTTGCCAAAATCAACTACGAATTGTTATTTTAAATAGTGAAACACTGAAATAATTCAATTAAAATTAGAAACTTAACAGGGATGCTTGCTATCAACATTGCTTTGGAGGTTCTAACAGATATTTAAAAAAGAATTAAATAATTGCTATAAACATTGGGAAAGGAGATATTAAACCATAATTTTTCCCCTTTGACCATATTACAGTTCTTCCAGAAAATTCAAAAGTGAAAGGCAGGCCCTAGCCGGTTGGCTCAGTGGTAGAGCATCAGCCAGGCATGTGGAAGTCCTGGGTTTGATTCCTGGCCAGGGTACACAGGAGAAGCGCCCATCTGCTTCTCCATCCTTTTCTCTCTACTTTCTCTCTGTCTCTCTCTTCCCCTCATGCAGCCAAGGCTCTATTGGAGCAAAGTTAGCCCAGCGCTGAGGATGGCTCCATGGCCTCTGCCTCAGGCTCTAGAATGGCTCCAGTGACAAAGAGCAATGGCCCAGATGGGCAGAGCATCACCCCCTGGTGGTGGGCTTGCAGGGAGCGCGGGGGGGGGTGGGGGGGGACACTGGGGCGCATGCGGGAGTCTGTCTCTCTGCCTCCCTGCTTCTCACTTCAGAAAAAAAAAAGTGAAAGGCAGAAATCACAGGCTAAACCAAAAACATGAGGCTAGTGTATTCCAAAAGGAAAGTTTATTTAAAAAATGCCTGGGTGCAGGTGGGCTGAGACCAACTAAAGGTGTCAGTCCCTAGCTGCAGGAGGGAGCCATTAGATATAGAGGTTGCTGCAGGCATTTGCTAGCATGGGGTTGGGTGCACCTGGACATGCTCAGATTAGCATATCTTGGTTTGTTGCCTTTGGTTACTGACTTGATAATAAGCAGGAGGAGGGGGATTCAGCAGCAGAAACACCTCCTTTGCAAGTTTTTTTGATGTCGCACAGGCTTAATTAGTGTGGTCCTATCTGGTGTCTTTGGTAAATCTTGAAGACAGTGGAGGTCAGAAATCTCCCAGGATCAGCTGGGTCCTGGCACCCCTGCGCCTGTGGCTAGGTTTTTACCAACAACCATTGTAATTTAAACTCCCCTAATTATCAGGTCCCTCCCCAATATAAACTTTTCTTGACATTCCTGCAAAAGTAAACTTTTTGCTATATTTCAAAGTAAAGGCCAGGAAGCCATTAAGAGAGAGAGAGAAAGAGAAAGAGAGAGAGAGAGAGAGAGAGAGAGAGAGAGAGAATAGCAAGCAAATTAACTACAACCTCACAGTGGGGTATGAAATGTTCTGTTTTGAGCCCTTCCTCTTCCTTTGGGCGTAAGCTGTTCTCCATGATGGCAGCTGAGTAGTCATTGTGTCTATCAAAAAAATGTTAAGAAAAGAACCTACTAGAAATAATAAGGTAATTTGGAAGCTGTCTTGATAGATGATACATGTCAAAATAGCATTACTTATCTTAGGAAATTATAAACACCTAGATATAGAAGTATAAAAAAATTTTCAGTGCAGGGTTACTAAAGACCTATGGTGCCCTAGAATAAATTTAGCAAGAAAAGCACAAGGCTTATTTTCAGAAAATTCTGAAATCTTACTGAAATACACATTCTTGTCCGAGAAGGCAATAGTATCATAAACTATCAATTCTTCCTATACTAATATATAAATTTAAATCCTTAAATTTCTATAAAATATTTTTGAATTGGATACACACAATTATGATGATTATAAAGAATAATATAATGTCTGAGAATTGGCTAAAGTGTTAATATCTATAATACGATAAAATTCTTACAAATTGGTAAGTAAAAGATGATCCAACTTAAAAATTGAGTAGAGGGCATTAAAAGGGAAGTTTAGTTTAGAATGGCCCAAAAACAAAAGCAAAGATGCTAAAAACACCGGCCATTAAGGAAATGCAAATTAAATTAAAAATGAAATAATGCTTTTTGCTCATTTGACAACAAAAATTGAAAAGGTAACATTGATTGCTGGAGGAGATTCAGGAAAAAGGTACTACCGCGTAGCCCTGGTGGAAATGTGTGCTTTGGGGCATATAATCTATGAATTAAAATAAAAATACAGCTCTTCTTTGAGCAGCAAGCTCACTCCTAGGACTCTATCCCCTAGATATTATACCATGAGTGTGTAAAGATATATGTGACGATGTGTATGGCACTATTGTTTACAAAGG
Organism: Rhynchonycteris naso; assembly: GCA_037038555.1. Classification (NCBI taxonomy): domain Eukaryota; kingdom Metazoa; phylum Chordata; class Mammalia; order Chiroptera; family Emballonuridae; genus Rhynchonycteris; species Rhynchonycteris naso. Next base: position 41,444,770 of record CM073004.1, on the reverse strand, counting down.
GCAAGACTCAGAATCAGTGTGAAAGTTATACAGTATAGGAAGGGTTGAAAGAATGGTGACACATTCAGACCATGATATACACATGATGTGTATACCTTCTTAAAAAATGAATTACAGCTATAGCAGTGGATTAGAAGGAATTTTCCAGAGGAATTATTGAATAAATAAAGCAAAATGCAGGACAGTGTATATACCATAATTAGTTTTCCTTTCTGTGTGTGGAGGAAATAGTGCCAAGTCTTATTTTATGTATGGAATTTCTTTTATTATTTTTTAAAATCTTTTTTTAAGGATTTTTTTAATTGATTGATTTTACAGAGGGAGGGGGAGCGAGAAGTATCAACTCATAGTTGCTTCACTTTAGTTGTTCATTGTTTGCTTGTTCCTTGTTATATGTGCCTTGACCCTGCAAGCACAGGGTTTCGAACCAGCGACCTCAATGTTCCAGGTCAATGCTCTATCCACTGCACCACCGCAAGCCAGGCATGAATTAAAATTTTTTAAGTAAAGAAAATCATCATCATTTTTCAAATAAACAAGAGAGCAAGAAAATGAAACAAAACCCTCTAATTCCCTGGTAATAGAGGTATTTATCTGCACTTAGTTTGTTTCTACTGACTATCTGGATAGATAACAAAGTAGTGTAAGTCAGAGTTCATTTGTAGGGTGCATGCTCAAATTCATCATCTTTCATTCAATGTGCAGATGCCTTCGATTTCCTCGGTCTTTTCTAATATCTGGAGAGATTAATCCCTACAGGTTTACTTAAGGCACTCTCCTTACCCAACCCCTGCTTACCTGCCCCACCCCACCCTTGATGTTAAAATGAGAAGCCCTTTTTAATGAAAAGCTGCCAATTAAAAAGAAAGCTATATTTCACCATAAATAGAAAATTAGATATAGTTAAAATAAATGGAAGGTTTCAGAAAAAATAAAAACAATAAAACCATGATGAAGTTATCACATTCCACCTGCTATTGTCAGCAGATGGCTTGTACCTATAGGCTGCTCAAGGCGTTCTAAAGGAAGACTGAAGTCATCAGAGAGATGGTAACCCCCCGCCCCCCCAGCACCAACCGAGACCTCCTCTCCTACTATATAAAAAGAGAAGAGAAGAATTCTTTCAGTGCTTGCTTCCATGTCATCGGGTTCTCTGCTCTTGTGCCACCCCAGATTCCCCAGGGTCATATTGGGCAAATGCTGACTGACTTATCATGGAAAACCCAGCCCTGGAAAGATGGTGCCTCCTGCCAGGTCAAACATTTGGATGGTAGCATGTACTGTTTGCCACACCAGGCTGACTCTTTCTGAAGAAGCAGAACTCCCTCTAGACGTTTTAAAAAAGAAACAAAATCCGGAGATGACGGTCAGTGCTATTCTTTGCTGGTCATGGAAAATAAATTTTTCCCCCTTTCCTTTCAGTCACTTAGAGACATCATCTCATTTATAACAAAAATTAAAATAGATGCTCAAGGGTTAGCATGCAGTATATAAAGGTCCTTGGAGGAGAAAAATGTTCATCAAAAACCACTTAAAGTGCTTTGTCTTGTTTCTCAGGGTGGGGAAGGAGTTTAAGAATAGAAGTCACGGAAGCAAGGGTTCCAAGTAGAGGAGAGTGGTGGCGGGTAATTATAATGTGATGGGTAATTATGGTTTTCCAGGAAGTGCCTGAATGACAAGGCCAGTGCCATTTTCATGTTGCTTCCTCCTGGGAAAAATAATATGGGCCCGAAATGTCGAAGTCTGGCTGGTAGGCGTTTACAACAAGCACACCTCACCCAACGCAAGGCAGCTTGGATTCCAGATCGTACAGTCTCCCTCCCTCTTTCAGCCCCTTGTCACCTGGCATGAGGGATGGCGGTCAGTAACTTCCTGGCCTTCCCTGACCACTCTGTATAATGAAGATTGTACTGTTCACTTGTCTCCTCCTGGCCTTCTCTCTAGTCCAAAAGAGATGAAAATGGTGAGAAGGTCAACAGTGATGAGGTCATGGAGAACGGGCAGCCGTGAAATAGCAGATTTTCTTTCCCCTCTCCTCTGTACAAAGACAACCTTTCATTCCCTTGGAAAAATCCACCCCGGGCCCTGGTGAAGAAACGGTCTTCCCCACGACTCCTGTTTACTTAGCTCTCTCCTGGGAGGCCAGGCCCGGCTGACACAAATGCCACCCTTTTTAAGCCATACTGACCTCAGATTGGCAGAGTGAAGAAATAGGAGTTTGTGTGAGGGGCTCCCTCAGGGAAGGTCCATGGAATTTTCCTGCGACCATTTTCATTGCAACGGTAGCAGCTGTTTCACACACAGTTGTTTTGATGCAGGAACACTTTGACTCGACCTAAAACTCACCCATTAAACTTGAGGCTTAAAAAAATTAAAAGGAGCCAAGTACACAGACATCCCTGTGTTATTCCAGAGCCCCCTTGGGTAGGGGGAGAGTCAGGAATGGATTAAGTGTTGTAGGAGTCTGTTGTGCGCCTTGATTGATGATTTTAAGAAAGTGTCATGAGATGGCATCAGAGTAGTCACATCGCTACATCCAGCTTCTCATCCACTCTTGCCTGCCCACATGGCACCCCAGCTTTCCCGTCTTGCCCCTTTGTTGGTTCTTGTCCCTGCCCCCACCTGGAAACTCCTTAGGAGCCGCCCCCACTTCTGAATCCCCAACAAGAGCAGCTACTCGGTGCCTGTGTACTTGACTGATAGAATAAAATAGGCTTATGTTCAGTCGAGACTTTCCCCACATTTTGAAAAGAAAACATAAGAAAGGAAGTAAGATTGCTAGACCAGTGGTTTCTTCAAACACTGGCCACAATCTATAATAATAATTTTAAAAAAGCATTTCGCATGACAATCCAGGTAGTATAATCAATCACACACACAGCTGATATAAAAATTTAATAATGTAAAACTTACATTGACTGTGTGCAATGCACTTTGTTATTTTCTATTCTATGCTCTTTTCTTCTCTTTTATTTCATTTTTAAAATGCTTGAACATTCTGCACTTAGTGGATTTGATGAACACTTAATGAATGGTGACCCACAATAGGAAAACACTATGACAATGGCCAGACCCCTCCTGACAGTACTCATCAGGGTCCTGCTCATCACTCACTCACCTCCCTAAGGGCCATCAGAAGGAAAAGCACCATGTGCTTCTGAGCCTGGGCCTGGGCCGGCTCCCAGCCCTCACCTGCACTGTGGCTGGCACTCAGCTGACTTCGTGGGATAGGTGCGTAGCCCGACCCTTTTGTGCTAATGTAGACCTCAAACCTGGGCTGCCAGGCAAGGTTCATTTGGGAAAAGGGAGACCACACTAGGTATTTCAACAGAGTGGAATTAATATAGGGAGCTACTAACCCAGCTGCTGGAGGGCTGACAAAACAAAAAGGCAACATGAGGTAATTTAGAGGCAATGTCAAGTGGACAGGGGGTTGCCAAGCAGGCACCTGCTGGCAATGGCTATGCTCACTTGCCACACATCTGTAGATTTGCCTGGTAAGGGGACAATAAGCCAAAATGGGTTGAGACAGTTTATTACGCACTGAAGGCATCGTGAGCTTCATGTTTGCATCGGTTTCTCTTGTTCCCCACGGGGGCAACGCAGAAGTGGGTCTACATGTATTACAAACACACTGTGGCTCTGCATCCCAGCTGAGGAGCTTGAGCTCAGGAAATCCCTAATTTTACAAAGGGGCTGCCAGCAAACCTGCCAGGTTAGTGCGCCAGGGCTGCTCTGTCTGAGAACTCCACAGTGGCTTCAGAAGTATATTTTAAACAAATTAATTTTCTTACAGTTCTGGAGGTTAGAATTCTAAGATTAAGGTGTCATAGGGTTGTTTCTTCAGGTCTCTCTCCTTGGTGTATAGATAGCTGTCTCTTTCCTGTGCCTTCATGTGGTCTTCACTCTGTATGTGCCTGTATCCTAAGTGTCCTCTTTTTATAAGGACACCAGTTATACTGGATTAGGGCTCACTTTAGTCATCTCACCTTAATCATCTCTTCAAAAACTGTATCTCCAAACACAGCCACAATCTGAGGTACTGGGGGTTAGGACTTGAATTTAAGAATTTGAGGGGACACAAATCATTCCATAACACCTGCCCAAATTTGACACAGAGAGAGTCCTTATCTCTATTATTCTGGTCAGAATAGAGATCCTGTACCCCAGTGGGAGACACTCTCAGTAGCTTCCAAGGCTGTTTGTTATGCAAATCTTTTTGCGAAGATACCCCGGAGCAAAAGCTATCACAAGATGTGTAGGAATGCAGGGAGGACGGGTTCCCTACAGATAGTAAGTTGGAAGCAGCTACCGCTCCCTGGGCTGGGGAGCGGAGAAGCAGAGGTTTTTCATAATCTTAGTGTTCAGATGTGGGGCCTGTGCAGCTGGGATGCGGAGCTCCAACCTCCTCAGACCTCTCAGAGCAGCCACGATGAGGCTTATTCGAAGAGCTTAAAAAGAAAGTGGGGGCTGGACTAACAGGCCATTTCTGAGACAGGCAACAAAAGGAAGGAGCAAGTCTGTCTCCATTTCGCACCTACTATTAGTGAAATTTAACTGGGGGGACTATGTTAGCCAAAGGAAGATAGCGTTTGCAAAGTCCTAATCCCAGCATTGCAAGGCCGCATATAGAAAGATGGATTTGGGTTTGAGAGATAACCACTTAGTGACCAACACAGTATTACTCTTTGGGTACTGAACATCAACACACACCCCTCTCTACATACTTTAACTCCCATACGACAATCACAACTCCATGCTTCTCTCTAACAAGATGCAGTTATCTTTCATAAAACAAACATGTTCTTACTCTCCATAAAAATGAGGAGACAAAGGTCCCACCATTACTGGATCCATCTATAATCACTAGCCATAGTATCTGCCCCTTGGTGGTGGTGATTATTTCTCTAATTTACGTATAGTCCCACCCGATTATTTTCTAACCTAAAACCAAATTCTACAGGTAATTGTAAGGTTTGGGTTCAGGGTGCCTTTAAGTTTAGGACCCTATAAAATTCAAATTCAGTTAATCGGCTTGCTATTTTCTCGCTTAATGGCTTCCTAGCCTTCACTTTGAAATGTCACAAAAAGTTTATCTTTGCAGAAATGTCAGGGAAAGATTAAGTTGGAAAGGGACCTGACAATTAGGGGAGTTTAAATCTTAATAGTTGTAAAAGCTTAGTCACAGGCCCAGAGGTGCTGTCTTCTGATAGATCAGTGTCCCCACCCCCATTCCAAGGGCAATGCAGGCAATTTAAACCCGTGGGAGGAGGAGGGAGGGACCTTTTGAACTAGCCCAAGACTCCTTTAGACAGTTGAGCCGGGAGATAAACAGTTTGGACACTTCAATCCACACAGGAAAAAATATTACTTTGTACCTATAGAGGCAGTGATGTCAGCCATTTTTTCCAAACCCCCTGACTAAACTATAAAAACCCTACTGCTTACCCTCCCCGTTGTCGACATGGCTTTTGGTCTGTCTTGGCTCGTTTGCATCCAGGTGTATTAAATAAAATTTCCTTTTGGAACATACCTACTTTGTGTTTTCAGCTCGGCTCTCCCTGGTGCCTACCCATGGACCCGTGAAGGGGTTTAGCCTGTCAGCTATCTCATACGGGATAAGGCTGTCTGCTGGAGTTCTCTCCAGGTCTGACCTAGTCAGGGGTTTATACTGACCTGGCAGTTGCCAAGGGAGGCTTTCCCCCCTCCCCAGTGGACTGGTCACCTCAGCTTCAACCTTTCAGTAACTACCAACAGCAATCATTACATAAAATAAAAATGGGATAAAAATGGAGGAATCCGCGCACACGCATACAAGCATAGCTGCTGTAGTCCCTCTTCATTCGGGGTTCCTTGGCTGAGCCTTAGTCGCTCTGTCTGTGGTCTTTTCCTTCTTACTATGATCCTCAGCACTCATCCTTGCCCCACATGATCCCACCTCTCACACACTCATTGCTTTTTTTTGAGACTTTATTTATTCATTTTAGAGTGAAGAGAGAGAGAGAGAGAGAGAGAGAGAAAGAAAAGGGGAGGGGAGGGGAGGAGAAAGAAACATCAACTGCCATGTGTGCCTTGAATGGGCAAACACAGGGTTTCGAACTGACGACCTCAGTGTTCTAGGTCAATGGTTTATCCACTGCGCCACCACAGGTCAAGCTAATTTGATCACTTTTTTAAAACCAGTTTATTGAGGTATGATTGACATGTAAATGGCTATATATATTTAATGTACACAACTTGATGAGTTTGGGGATAAGGAGATACCGGTGATACCATTACCACTATCAAGGCCATAGACATATCCATCACCTCCCAGGTTCCTCCTACCCCATCTGTTATTATTGTTGTGACGATGATGATGATGATGATATGTGTGGTAAGAGCCCTTATTTTAAGACCTGCCTTATAAAATTTTAAGTATACAACGCACTATTGTTAGCTATAAGCACTATGCAGTATCTTAGATCTTCAAAACTTTCTACCTTTTGATCATTACCTCTCCAATATCCCCTCTGCCCAACCCCTGACAACCACCATTCTATTCTGTTTCTATGGAGTGTAGAAAAGCTATGGAGAATTGGCTCCCAGCAGATAGTAAGTATGGAGCAGCTACCACCTATGGGCTGGGGAGCAAAGAGAAGTAGAGGTTATCATATCTATCATTTTAGATTCTACCTATAAATGAGATCATGCTGTATTTGTGTTATTTCATTTAGCACAATGACCTCAAAGTCTACTATATTAGTCAGGGTTCTCCAGGAAAACAGAAACAAGAAGAGACATATAGCTACATATAAGAGGATATATACTGTAGGGATTGGCTCACTGGGTTATGGAGGCCAAGAGGTCCCATAATCTGCCATCTACAAGGTAGAGAACCAGGAAAGCTGATGGCTTAATTCAGTCCAAGTCTGAAGGTCTGAGAATCAGAGGGCCACTGGTGTAAGTTCTGGAATCTGTGGGCCTGAGAAACAATGTTTGATGGTAGTATAAGAAGGATGAGCATCTCAGATCAAGAAGAAAGAACAGTTTGGCTCTTCTTTATTTTTCTCTTCTGGTTGGACCATCAGTGAGTTGGATGATGCCTGCACACACTAGCAAGGTCTTTACCCAGTCTCCTGAATCAAATACAAATCTCTTCCAGAAACACCCTCACGTAGACACATCCAGAAATAATGTTTTACCAGCTATCTGGCATCCTTTAGCCCAGTCAAGTTGACATATAAAATTCACAATCACATTCATCTGTGTGGTTGGAAATGGCATGGTTTCCCTTTTTTTCCCCTTCTTTTTCCAAGTGAGTGGAAGGGAGATAGAGAGACAGATTCCAGCTTGCAACCCGACTGAGATTCACCCGGCAACCCCCATCAGGGCTGATGCTCTGCCCATCTGGAGCCAAGCTGGTAACTGACTTATTTTTAGCACTTGAAGCAGAAGCTCCATGGAGTCATCCTCAGCACTGGGGGCCAATGTGCTTAAACCAACTGAGCCATGGCTTCAGGAGAGAAGTAGATGGTCACTTCTGTGTGCCCTGATGGGGAATCAAACCTGGGACTTACACACACCAGGCCAATATTCTACCACTGAGCCAATCAACAAGGGCTCCCTTTCTTTCCTTTTTTTTTTTTTAAGACTGAATAGTATTTCATTGTATGTATATACCACATTTTCTGTATCCATTCACTCAGCAACAGATATTTAGGTTATTCCTATCTTGGCTGTTGTGAGTCTCAGCCCCTGATTTAGTGCTTTTGGGTCATACTGGTGCTAATAGGCTGAGCAAGACCTGAAAGGAGGTCTCCCTTGGAACTCCCTGCGGGTAAGGCCTTTCTCTCCTCCCCTCTATGTGGCCTCCAGTGCCAGCACCCAACCTTGCTCAGAGATAAATTATAGGTCAGAGAGGGGGCTTGAGATGGGGGTTCTATAAGGAACAAAAGGTTGAAAGAGGGCTTTGCCATTCAAGGAAAATTGTTTTAGACTCTGGTATCCCAGGAAAAGTTCCTCTGAAACACCAAGCAGAACTAATGAAATACTTACCCAACCTTGAACTCTTTATTTTTTTGGGGGGGGTGACACAGGTTAACATAATTATACAGGTTTCAGATGTCCAATTCTACAACCCATCCCTGTACACTGTATGGTGTGTTCAGCCCCCAGATCAAGCCTTCATCTGTCACCATTTATCCCCCATACCCTCCTCCACCTCCCCTACCCTGTTTCAGTTAGTGTCTGTGATTTTTTTTCTTTCCCTCAGGGAGTTCCCAGGGAGACCTCCTTTCAGGTCCTGCTCAGCCTTTTACCACCGGTATGACCCAGGCTTCAGCCTCCCCATTTGTAAAATGAAGGGATGGACCTAGATCAGCATTCCCCCAGACATCATCCACATACATCATTCCCATGAGATGCACAGGGGACAACAGTCCTTTAGACAGTAACCTTGGAAACCGCTGACACCTCTAAGAGCAGCCCCCTGGGAAGGCCCGAGGGTGAAAGATCAGTGGTGCACCATGGCAGCCAACCGGAGCCGCCGACCCTGGCTGGGTCACAGAGTCCTTTACTGCCAGGTACCTGTGGGCAGCTTTCTGGGAAAGGTCGGCTGTGGGTTTCCAAAGGCCTTTACCAGTCAGAGAGGCCTGGGGTACGAGAACACCATCCTGAGCATGTGAGGGTCTGAGCACTCTCTCGGGCCTGTGGCTTGCGGTCACATCCCGCCTCCGCTGAGCTGCTCCAGCTGTGGTGTGGCCTGACTTCTTCACAGGCTGGTGACTAAGTGGGCAGCCCTGTAGGGTGTACAGCTACGGCAGGTCCAGCCACAGCCATGAGCAAGCAGGCATTTCACATCCTGGTCTTTCTAAGATTCCCTGAGGCAAGTGAGACTCACCATGAAGCTCAGACTGTACTGTGGAAAGGCAGGTCTGCCTGGCCTAGTGGGGCCCCCTGTCAGAGTCATGAGCAGGGACATCTTGTCTGGCTTCTAGAAATAGAAGAGGAGATGGGACTGTCAGAGCAGGCAGAGTAGTCTTTGCTCCCTTCCCTCTTCTTCTAGGTCCTCTCCAGTCTGCAGTTGCCTTCTTCTAGAACAAGGTGACAAATTAACCACTCTTGGTGAAGGGGAGAAAGGACAATACACAGACCCCCCATCCCTCTCCCCCCCCACGGAGACAGTGGTAGTGAAGGTAGAGGGAGGGGATGACCTCAGCCTCAGCATGTGCAGTGTCAGGGCCTGGAGCCCAGCTGGCACAGCCAGGAGGAGACAGTGGGAAGTCTGGCTGGAGTGTCAACTGAGTCATCTTGGGACGGTGGAATCCAGGGTAGTCACCCCCTGAGTGATTAACACCTTGAGGGAGGACAACGTCAATGCTGTGTCTGGAAAGTGAGTCAAGAACCCACAGGATGGAGGTCTCTGCATTCCTGGGAATGGCTTCCTCTATTGCCTTGTTCTTATGTGTTTTCTCCCCTGAGTGACCTCAGTGGAATGACAGCTTTGCAATCGACGTTTCTTTAGCAAAATGAGCAAGTGTGCACCATAGCTCCAAAGGGTGGGACCTGTGGGGTTCAGAAGCTGAGAACTCTTCTTCCCTGCTGCCCTCCTTCCTCTCCCTCTGTGCCTTCCTCCCCGATTCCTTGCCTCTCTTTCCTCTTCCTCCCTGCTATCATGTCTATAGTCATCTTTCAAGTATTTATGAAATAGCTCCTTTGTGCCAGGCAGTGTGGATGAACAAGAGACATGATGGTCCCTCTTCTCACACGTTCTGTAGTCTGGGGCGGGAAAAGGACACTAAATAAACCAAGTTCTTTGGGCTCTGAGTGCATGTTACAGAGATCTTGGCAGGACCTGGAAGGCCAGGGAGGACTTCCTTGAGGATCTTACTGGCGGGATCAAACAAAAATGATGGCAAGTTTACTAAGGAAGACTATTTTGGGCAGAGGGGACAGAGGAAGCAGGGAGCTTGATGAATTTCAGAACTAGCATGATCTGTGTGGGCTAAGAGAGGGGAGTGAAAAGGAGGGCAGGATTCACGTCAGGAAGGACTAGGAAGGCCACTTCAAGGAACCCTGGCTTTATCCTAAGGACAGTTCTCAGGCAGGGGAAAGGGAAGGACCATTCCTGGTGGCTCTGCAGGGGAATTACAAAGTTCTGCTTGTTGAATGTTCTGATCTCCCATCCTCAGTCACACCCAGATGAGAATGAGAGCCCATGAGTCAGAGAGAAGCTCTGGACCAGATGTCCTGCTCTAGGAGGCTGGCTTCCAGGTAGCTGTCATCCTGCCCAGACTCATCATGGTGACTGGGGACAGGTGCTTCAGTTCCCCTTACTGTAAAATGGCTTGATTAAGCCTTGGATCAATGTGTCAGGTTTCTAAGGATGAACAATAGCAGTAGCAAGAGGACAGCCTCGTGCTCTGTTAATAGACAAACCCAGATAGAAGCTGCTGACTGGCCCCCATCCAGGCCAGCAAACCCCAGGGTCACAGAAACACAGCAGCCCCTTCCTCAGGAGGTGGCACTTAAGGAATTGAAACAATCCCAAGGAAGTAATCAAGTAGTTCACAGATACTCAGATATAAAGGAGGAAGTCCAGGCTTTGGAACCCAAAATATTTGAACTTGCATTCTAGATCTGCCACTAGCTGTGTGGCCTTGGGTAAGTCACTTAACCTCTCAGCCTTATGTTGTCATCTGTAACTGGGGACAACTGCAATAAGCTACACTTATCCAGTTGTTTCAAGGATTACGGATGGTGTTTGTAAGATGTTTACCATAGCAGAAGATGAGAGTAGCCCTTCAGTATTTGGTAAAGGCAGGAAAATGTTCAAGCCATCTGAGAGAGGTGGCTTTTTGCTTGCATTCTGAGAACGGAGAAGTTCCATCTGCTGTCAGTGCCCTACACCCTATACTAGTCTTTTGTCAGCCAACTGGCACTGCTAGAAAGTCTTGCCCGGTATCTGTCTGCATGGCAGCTGATTTGCCCTAAGTGAGCCTGGCAGCCGCTGGGCACTATCTCTGGAGAGAGGTGCCTAGACGCCTGGACCTACAGGACCTCTCCTCTAGTTCTTACTTAGGAGCTCACAGAAGACATAGGACACTGGTCTTGCTGAAACAGCAGGTGAGCTGCTTGGATCCAGTCATGTCACAAGCAGGCACAGACATCCCTTTCTCCCATCAATATCCTTGCCATACACAGACCTACAGCTGCAGGCACTAAATCTTCCCAGGACCAGGGCAGGAACGACCAACCCCAAGGTGAGCAAGGGGCCAGGATGAGGGGTTTCTAGGGCTATGTGTATACACACACACACACACACACACACACACACACACACACCATGGACAGACATGAGAATATGTGATTATATAACACACATAAACTTAGAGACCCCCCAGACACTTGAGTGCATAATAACATTATTTAACTTTTCCATACCTCGGGTCTCCTATCTGTGAACATGGGTGATAATGAAGTGGAAATGTTGTTAGGATGACACACAGAGTACGTGGGGCACTGCCTGGCCAGGGGCAGGCATCAGCTTTTGTTAGCTCTGAAATCCTCAGAGGACACAGACATGGGAACACAGCACACCCTGAGCAGCAGGATGAGATCAGAGACATGCACACCCAGGTCTGACCACAGACACAATGTGCAGGTGCCCAGCCCAAAGAAGCCCCACTAGTGGCAGTGTGGTAGGGTCAGATGGTTTGGCCTTGGCCTAATTGAGCTTGGTCTATTTCGGCTATTCTACAGCAAAGACAATGAAATTGTTCTGCAAACTCAAATGAGCAGAACTATGAGATGGAGCATGCAGGGAGCCCTGGGACAGAGGGAGGGTGTGAGAAGCGTCAGGAAGCTGGGCCTGAAAAGTCAAAGCCTCTTTTTAAGAGGTCAGATAGTTTTTTTTAAAACTGTCTAATGGTTGGTCCTGTAGCACAGTCCCTCCCCCAACCCACTCTTCAGTAGAAGGTATATTGCTATCAGTACGGGACATGATAGTTATTTGGTGATGAACAAAGAAAGGGAGATGTGTTGTCAAGTTTGTCCATGCTCTGAGATAAAAGACAGGAGATGTGGAATTCATCGGGAGCAAGAAATGAGAGCAAGCTAACCTGGATAAAGGGAAGAGGCCTGGGGCCACTTACTTGAAGATATGACATAAGATAAGGACCTGGGCCCTTACAATGGTTGGAGAGTACGATCCAATCTAGGTGGCCAACTTTTGGATGGCCACCTAAGCAGAACAGAAAGAGGAGCGGAGCAGGCAGAAGCGGATTTTTTTTTTTTTTTTTTTTTTTTTTACAGTGACAGAGAAAGTCAGAGAGAGGGATAGATAGGGACAGACAGACAGGAATAAAGAGATATGAGAAGCATCAATCATCAATTTTTCATTGTGACACCTTAGTTGTTCATTTATTGCTTTCTCATACGTGCCTTGACCATGGGCCTTCAGCAGACTGAGTAACCCCTTGCTCCAGCCAGCAACCTTGGGTCCACGCTGGTGAGCTTTTTGCTCAAGCCAGATAAGCCTGCGCTCAAGCCAGATGAGCCCAGCTCAAGCTGGTGACCTTGGGGTCTCGAACCTGGGTCCTCCGCATCCCAGTCTGACGCTCTATCCACTGCGCCACCGCCTGGTCAGGCAGAAGCGGATTTAATGGTGGGCGCTCCAGGTGCGCACCCTGGGCACCGACTTCTAAGGGCCCCGCAAAACGCCAACTTTACACTTTGTTTCTAATGACACCAAGTTTGGTTTCCTATGTGCAATTTTAACATTAATAGTACACAATATTTTTTATTTATTTAAATATTTTTATTTTCCCTGTCTCTCTTTTTTTAAGGGGTCCAATATTTCCTTCTGTACCGGGGCCTCAACTGACCTTAATCCGCCTCTGGGAGCAGGTGTGTCCAATTCCCTCTATAACAATATCTCCGCCTGCTACGGGTGGGGGGAGGGAGGGTGTGGGGACTGAGTGGGCTTGGTGAGAGAGGCTCTGTGCAGAGCGTGGGGCAGAGAGAGAGCTGCACCACTGGCGACTTGGACTCAGTGCAGGCAGTATCTTGAGGGAGGTCCTCAGGCACTTTCTCTGCAATTCATCGGGAGATTCTCTGTGATCCCACACTGATTATGTTTAAGAGGAGTCTGTGAGTAGCCCTCTGGTAATTGGTCCCTATCATCTTTCTCTTAAGAATGACGCCACCCTACAGCTCTGTGATTAATGCACACTGACTCCGGATGTCAGGAGGATTAAAGGAGGGGATCAGGCACTTTTGAAGAAAAGGTAGCCATCTGGATGGTGCAGGTGCAAGGTGCCTTACCTGGAAGGTGCCAGATGGTTTGGTTCTTTGAAGACAAATTAGGAACACAGAAGATGACAGATGGGCAGATGTTGGGTCATTGTGAAAGGGGTTTGCCCAGGTGAAACAAAGATTTTTTTTTTGTATTTAAAGTTGGGCCGAGCACAAGGATTTCATCACTATTTATTAACTGCCTTTCAAACTGTGCCCACAAATGTCGTAGGAATCTCTTTAAGGCAGATTCGTTTGGGAAATAACTCAGGCAATGAAAAGAAGATAAAGGATAGGTCAAGCAGACCCACCATCCCTTATCAGCAACTCGGAAAGGTGAAACAGCTCTGAAAACTGCACGTTTTTTTAACTCACTTGATAGCACAACCTGACCTGGATTAACCCTTTCTCATCTCTATCCCATGGAGTATGAACCTTTGTGAGGACCCCACCAGGATTTTACATAATACAGATAATAGGTACTTCATTAACTTTTTAAAATCCAAAAAGTTCTGCATTCTAAAACACATCTGGACCCTCAGTGTTTGTGGACAGGTCCCATCCACCTCCAGAGACAGCTAAGAATTAATGTTTGGCAGCCTGTCTGGTGGTGGGTCTCAGCATGGGGTGTTTAGGTGTGAGAGAGTGGGAGAGGTCCTAAGGCAAGAAGGCTCTTTGTATGGGCACACGTGGTGGAGGGTGAAGGCACACTGGAGGAGGGAGTTGTGGGGTCACATTTGGGGAGAGGAGAGCAGGATTACACTCCTATGCTGGTTCCATCAGACTCAAGGTGTGAAATTAACAACGAGAGAGAAATGCTTAGGAAAGCTCGGATGCAATGATAATTCACTTTGAAATAATTAAAACATTTTTTGGGGGGTATTTTTCCAAAATGAGAAGTGGGGGGTGGCAGGGGGGGCTGCAGACAGATAGACTCCCGCATGTGCCTGACCAGGATCCACCTGGCATGCCCACCAGGGGCGATGCTCTGCTGCAACTGGAGCTATTCTAGCATCTGAGGTGGAGGCCATGGAGCCATCCTCAGCACCCAGGCCAACTTTTGCTCCCATGGAGCCTTGGCTGAGGGAGGGGAAGAGAGAGATAGAAAGAAAAGAGAGGGGGAAGGGTGGAGAAGCAGATGGGTGCTTCTCCTGTGTGCCCTAACTGGGAATTGAACCCGGGATTTCCACACACCAGTCAATATTTACCACTGAGCCAACCAGCCAGGGCCAATAATTAAAACATTTTTGATGGGAATTTTTTAAAAAAGATCCATTCTTTGAGGTCCACCTGCAAAGCCACTCCCATACCTTTAAAACACATTTCAGAAATCTAAAATGTGCCCTGGCCAGATGGCTCCATTGGTTGGAGCGTTGTCTGGAAGTGCATAGGTTGCCGGTTCAATCCCCAGTTAGGGCACATATAGGAACAGATGGATGTTCCTGTCTTTCTTTCCCTCTCTCCCTTCCTCTCTTGCTAAAATCAATACATAAACAAAAGAAAGAAAGAGAGAAATCTGAAATGTGTGTGATTTCACTGTTCCTTGACTTGCCCTTTTTATCTCCATCAGGTAGGTCCCCAGTCTTGTAGTCCCCACAGGGTCCCCTCCTGAAGGAGGCTGGTGAGGAAGAAGACTGAGGTAGGAGGGCGAAGAGCCAGGAGAATCGCCATAAACAGATTTTGCCATCCCCCTTCTTCTCACTGATGAGCTCCTGAGCTCCCAGACAATGGCAGGAGCTGCCCAGCCCCGGAAGTGTTGGTGTCACCGAGGACACAGTATCAGGTGAGGGAAGAGGGTGGCTGCCAAGGAGGGGCAAAGTCTCACCAGACTCAGAGCTTCCAAGAAGACTGATGAGAAAGGCCAAATAAGTAAATAAATAAGCACACATCCACAGAGCTCTCATTATAAAGGAGGAAACAATTCTTGGACAGTTTTTAAAAATACAGCTTAATTCAAAAAGAAGTATCTCCCGTGGGGCTTTATAGAGAGAGCCCTGAGTGATATGCACCTTTAACAATTGTTTTGCCATAAATATAGAGGTAATTTGTGTGTGTGTGTGTGTGTGTGTGTGTGTGTGTGTGTGTGTGACAGAGACAGAGAGAGGGAGAGAGATGAGAAACATCAATTCTTTGTTACGGCACCTTAGTTGTTCATTGATTGCTTTCTCATATGTGCCTTGACTGGGGGGGCTACAGCAGGCCGAGTGACCCCTTGCTCGAGCCAGCAACCTTGGGCTCAAGCTGGTGAGCCTTACTCAAACCAAATGAGCTCGCGCTCAAGCTGGCGACCTCTGGGTCTCGAACCTGGGTCCTCCATGTCCCAGTCCAACGTTCTATCCACTGCACCACCCCTTGGTCAGGCTCAAGGTAAATTTTTCAAGAAGTGCATTGCTTTATTACTTACTTTGCATATTGAGATAAATACAATAAACTCCTTTAATGAAAAAACCTTCTGTATTATTATTATTTTTTTTCCTTCTGTATTATTTTAAAATTCCTGTTGACTAATAAAGGTATTTCCACTATATAGAAATGCACATGATGGATGTTTTACATGCAGAATGCCTGAAAACATTATTATCTCTTACCTCATGACACAATTAAACAGTCCCAAATCAAGTGCCTGTATCTGAATAGCAGTATAGCTATTGTTATGATTGTAAAAATGTTAATCAGCTGATCCACATATGTACAGTTGGGTCCCCAGATGTTAATTGTATAAAGACTAAAGGAAGAACAGTGTCTACTGCATCCATGCTCCGTTTCGTGAAAGAAGAGATTTGGCATTTTTAGTCTTTTTTCCATTAAGTCATGTTGCTATTTGTAAAAGGCCAGCGTTATATGATGCTGAAGACCATGGTGAGATACTGTTCCTGTGACACCTGAATCCAGCCATCCTGATCCATATCAGAGTGTCTGAATCTATCTTTCAACCTCTGCAAAATGATGCAGCCTTAGATGAAGTCATCAAAGGCAATCTTTCCCCATTCTTGTCTGTCAAATTTTTGAATAAGTATGTTGTGGAACTGGTCGGAGAGCCGGTAGCTAAAACCTGAGAGTAGTAGCTTGCTTGAGCTCATTCTTGTCAATCATCACTGAGTTGTCCCTGTTGTAGGTGAGGAAGACATTCTGCCAGCCCATGATATACTTCCAGATGCCTGTGAACTCTGTGAAGTTCACATAGCCTTGTTCTCAGAGTCAAACATCAGTGTGATTGACCTGACAGTCACGGATTAAATGGAGTGCAAGTGCTGTTGAATAGTGCTTGCTGACGCTCATTGTCAGGTAACACGTTGCTTCTCTCTTTATCAACCCTCTGGAAGATGTTCCACAGGAAGCTCTGGTCTGGAAGCACCATGCCCATGGTTGAGCCAGGCTGACCCCAGTGCCTGGGAGGTAGGGGTAGGCAACCATGAGCCCAGGGGTGTGACTAGACTGGGGTGTTGGCAGGGACACCAGAAGTAAATGTTTAATGATGTTTTTGTTGATGACACCAACAACAGAAGAAGACCTTAAGGGAGGCTCCGGACCAGTGGTTCTGTTAGAACCACCGTGAGCATTCATTTATCAGCATTCTCTATTACAAAATCTTCAGGAGCAGGCCATGCTAGGGTCTCCACGTAGGGCGCATGCAGAGAATCTGACAGGGCAGCACCTTTTAGTAGGAGAGAACAAAGCTCTGAGGTAGGGAAGCTGGAGTCCTATTCATAGATATAAAGGCCTTCCAGAGGAGAAGGAATCAGGGAACTGAGACCAATACGCAGTCTCTATAGTCACATTCTGTCTGACTCCATCAAAGGAAGAATGCTTTCTAATGATGAAATGGGCTACATTGGGAAGTAATGAGCTCCTCATTACCAGAAATATGTGTCTCCCTCACCAAAATCTTAGACCATGTGGGGGTGAAGTCAGCAAGCATTGTGTCCCTCAAGCTGTTGGAGAGGAGAGGTTGAGGACCTCTGGGGTAATGCTTTCATCTGGGGGTTCTGGAGCAACAGATATGGATAACGGTAATAGCATAGAGAAATACTGAACAAGAGCTTTCTAGAGTATTTCAGCTCAGAAAGGCAAACTGAGCTCATATTTGACAAAAAGGCTTTCCAAGTTCATCTCAATACAAGTCAGTCCCCCAAAACCTACTGTGTCCATCTTGATTGGCTATGGGCTGCTTCTGATTTCTAGGCGATCGATTATAAAAGACTATGGCATCGACAAGTATTTAAAACTAGAAGAAATGTGAAATATCTCATTTATGTCTATCTCCTGGCCTGTCTCCATGAGCAGCGTTGTTTAAAAGAACTTCCCACAATGATACTAGCCATAGGTGGCTAAAGCACTTGCATGTGGTTAGTATATATGAGGAACTGAAATTTTAATTTAAAAAATTTTTATTGATGTAATTTAAATAGTCACATGTAGCTAAAGTCTACTATATCGAACAGCAAAGCACTGGACTATTTATTTGAGAACAAAAATTGCATTTTTAAAAGTCTTTGTATTTCTAGCTCCTTGGATGATGCCCGTAAGTAGTTATTTGATGAATACTGGGTGAAAATGATGTGCTGAGAGGTTTCTGGAGAAGGTACGGTTGAAATATAAATGCTAAAGGGCTGTTTTTAGTAGATTAATGGAGAAAGCAGATCTCTAGAGATGGTTGGCTGATCTGTCTGCAGTTTTGTTCCCTTCAGTGACCTTGGGAATTTCTGCCATTTTAACCCTGAGCTAATGTATTTTGACAAATGTACACAAATGTCTAACAACTCCCCAAATCATATAGATGCACATTTTCATCACCACAAAAAGTCCTCTTGTACCTTGGATTGGTTTTATTGGTTCAATGCTCTGCTGCTGCTGCCTTGAAACCCTTAAAAATAAAAAATAAAAAGTATTGATTAATTTTAGAGGGGTGGGGGTGAGACATCAGTTCATTTCTGCATGTGCCCTGACCATGGGTGGAACCAACAACCTCTGCGTATTGGGATGATGCTCTAACCAATGAAGCCATCTGGCGCCGTTGAACAAGGGGCCTCGTGTTTTCGTTGTGCTTTGGGCCTTGCAAATTGTGTAGCTGGTACCGCTAGTCCCCCTTTGCAGTTGGCCTCCTCTGACCACCCCAATATCAGGCAACCACTGGTTTGTTTTTGTCACTATAGATTAAATTGATCTTTTTTAGAATTTTATATAAAATGAACTTAGAAAGTATGAGCTGCTCTGTGCCTGACCTTTTTTACTCAAAACAATGCTCTTGAGATTCACCCTTTTTTGTGGTTAGCAATAGTTTGTTTCTTTTTTATTGTTGAGTAACATTCTATTGTGTGACTCTACCTCAATGAGTTTATCCCTTTATTTGTTGAGGGACATTTAGGTTGTTTATACTATTTGTGTATTATGAGTAAAACCATTGTAAACTTTTGAGTACAAGTCTTTATGTGAACATAAGTTTTTATTATTGAGGATTTCTTTCTGGTGTTTGTGCTGTTGATTTCTACTTTAGTTTTGAGTGGACAGAAAACATATAATTTAATATATTTCTATTTATTGAGACTTGTTTTATGGTCCAGAATATGGTCCTTCTTGGCAAATGCTCCATGTATACCTGACAAGAATGTGTTCTGCTGTTTTTGCCAGATCAAGTTGGTTGAGTATTGTTCAGATCTCCTATATACAAGCTGATTTTTGTCCACCCGTTCTATAAATTGAGAGGTATATTCAAATATCCAACTGTGGTTGTAGATGAAGTCTATCTACATATGTGGATAAAGATGAAGATGTTCTGGGAGGTTTCAGTTCTGTTAGTTTTTGCTTCATGCATTTTGAAGTTTTGTTGTTAGGTACATGAATAACTAGGATTGTTGTGTCCTCTTGGTGAATGGACCCTTCTATCATTATGAAGTGTCCAATTTTATCTTTGGTAATAGTTTTTGAACAGAAGTCTATCTCATCTGAGGGGCCCGCGAGGGGGCGGAAAGTCTACCTCATCTAATATTAATATAGCTATTTTAACTTTCTTAAAATTAGAGTTCACATAGTATATCCTTTTATATAAAAGCTCTTTCTTTCTTTTACTTTTTCTGTGTAATTATGATTAAAGTGGGGTTCTTACAGACAGCATATAGTTAGGTCTGTTTATTTTAATTCAATTATTTCATTTTATCTCCATTTTTAGTTTTTAGCTATATGTCTGTTTTATTTTTTAACATTTGAGAAAAGATGTACAATGTATATCTCTAACTTATCTCATTTAAATAATATTATGCCACTTCACAAATAATATAAAACTTCACAGTATGCCCTATCTTTTGCACTCTTATTATGCATTTTACTTTATAAGTCCCACACATATTATTGTTATATTTTCTTTGAACAGTCAATTATCTCTTAAATAGAGTTTAAAATAAAGACAAAACCATCTTTCATATGTATCTACTTATTTTCTATTTCTGTCAATGTTTCATTCTTTTGTGTAAGTTCAAAATTCCATCAGAATCATTTTTCTTCAAACTGAAAAAGTTCAAGTTATATTTACTTAAAGTTTCTATCTATATCTATTAAAAACCTTAATAATATTTTGTAGAATAGATCTGTTGACACTGAATTCTTTCAGCCTCTGTTTGTCTAAAAACAACTTCACTTTCAGTCTTGAAGCATATTTACACTCCTTATAGAATTTTAGATTGATTTCTTTTTCCTTTCAGCAGTTTAAAGATAACCATTCCAATATCTTCCAGCTTGCATTTTCTTTTTCCCTGAGGATAAATCCATGGCAGTTCTCATTTTCCCCCCTTGACGCAGTGTATCTTTTATTAACTATCTGTCTTGAAGATATTCTCTTTTTCCTTGGTTTTCAGCAGCATGCCTTCATGTAGTTTTATTCGTATACACCCCTCTGCGCCACTATCTGCAGGAGTGGCTCCTGGCAGAAAGCCAAGGCTGTTGCCAGGCCCATTTTCCTTCTTGATCGCTCGATCATAGCCCTGCACTGCTTGTTGTCCATGATTTGGAAACAACTGTTTCATACGTTTGTCCAATTTTCTCATTTTTTATAGTGAGAAGATGTCTGGTATCATTTTTTTTGTTTTGTTTGTTTGTTTTTTTTTACAGGGACAAAGAGAGAGTCAGAGAGAGGGATAGACAGGGACAGACAGACAGGAATGGAGAGAGATGAGAAGCATCAATCATCAGTTTTTCGTTGTGACACCTTAGTTGTTCACTGATTGCTTTCTCACATATGCCTTGACCATGAGGCTACAGCAGACCAAGCAACCCCTTGCTGGAGCCAGCTGGTGAGCTTTTTCCTCAAGCCAGATGAGCCCGCGCTTCAAGCTGGCGACCTCGGGGTCTTGAACCTGGGTCCTCCGCATCCCAGTCTGATGCTCTATCTACTGTGCCACCGCCTGGTCAGGCATGGTATCAGTTACTCTATCATGACTAGAAGGGAAAGATGCCTTTTTAAAAAGATCACATTCACAGCAGAGGTGACTCTAAATATTTTCACCAAATCCCACAAAAAAGACTTTGAGACCCAGGCAGGACTTGGCACACTCTGAGGAGAGGTGTGACGGTGGTGGCAGAGGACAGGATACCAGGGAAGGAACCCTAGCAGAAAGCAGAAATTATGACAGTTCAGGTTAGAGTAATTGTAATTTCTGGTGTGCAGGCTGAAAATAGAATAGGAGAAGGATTTGAGTATGTTCTATCTAAATGCTATTTGCTTCTTTTTGAAGCAGAGAACCCAATACAAGATGGACCAGGGCATTTTTTTCTAAGAGCTGGGTCTCAACCTTGGCTATATATTGAAACAATTTGGGAGAATTTTCAAACCCTGATGCTCGGGCTGGAAGCCAGTCTCTAGGGTGGGCCCAGGCATCTTTATTTTTAAAGCTCCTTAGGTAATTACAGTGTGTTCCCAGGGTTGAGAACCACTGCTCCAAGGGGCTCCCCAGACAGCATGTGGCTGTAGGTCTCTATCTCTGGGGAGCTGCATCAGGTGCTCTCACTGTACCATGGTATCAGGTGTGTATCTCATCTACTGGCCACCCTTCCTTTACTTTCCTGAACGTCTTCTCACTTTGCCCTTGCTCTGCTCAGGAGGAAACCCAGGTGATGAGACAGTGGGGAAGCCCAGACAGGATGTGTTGCAGTGGGGGTGGGGGGATGTGGATCCAGGAAGGAGCAGGGAGGTGGAGGCAGGGCAGAGGCTGCAGAGGTGAGGAGGGGGGTCCCCCTGCCATGTTCTTCCTGATCTCATCCTCCTTCCTCTACTCTAAACCCAAACCAGTTTGGAGCTAGCCAGCTTGGTTGGCAACTGTCCAAGGTCTTCTGCCCACACTGCCTGGCCACAGTCCTGCTCGAGTGTGACAGAAAGGCAACGGAAGTCTCTTCCTATTTACTGAGGAAGCGTGGGCTTGTCTCCCGGGAACAGTGTCCACAGACTTTGTGTGATGGAAAGCGCCATGAGCCGGAGCTCCTGCCCCGCCCTGACTACCAGTGACTGGGTCAGTTACTTCTCTCTGCACCTCAAGTTCCCACCTGTAAAATTAAGGAAGCAAGCTGCACGGTCTCCCTTGTCCTCCATCTCTGACAACTGGGGCATGTGCAAATATCCTTGTGGACCTTTGGGACAGCCCCGGAACTCAGTTCTGAAGACCTCTTTCACCTCAGAGATCTGTGCTGTCTGCAGGGTG
Organism: Rhynchonycteris naso; assembly: GCA_037038555.1. Lineage (NCBI taxonomy): Eukaryota > Metazoa > Chordata > Mammalia > Chiroptera > Emballonuridae > Rhynchonycteris > Rhynchonycteris naso. Next base: position 41,422,811 of record CM073004.1, on the reverse strand, counting down.
TTGGCTCTGACGTCCCCCCTGAGCATGCCGACTCAGAGGGACAGGTTGGAAATCTTTGGCAGCTGAGATGACAGCTGGATTGTAGGATGTGTACCAGAGCATGTGGTAGAATAAGACCTTCGTGTAGAGTTTTTCTTTTTTTTTACAACTTAAGAAAGTGACTATTTTGTAAGGGTCACATTGAAGGCAGACTAAATGTCTATTTTGAGAGAGGCTACTGAGCACCTCCATTGGTGGAATAAGAAGGGAAAGGCCCGCTCTCTCTGGGCTGCACATGGGCCATGGAGATTCCTTGGGACTGGCGGACAACCAGGCAGAGGATACCGTAAGAGAACCCTGTCCTTGGAGGATGTCTGGGAGAGAGACGCCAGCATAACAAGGGACCCTGCAGGAGGCCTGAGCTGAGGGTTCTGCTTGAAGCAGTGGCGGAGAGGAATTTCAGTGCGTGGAGTAAGGGGCCAACAGGAGAGCCAGATCTCAGGCTGGGCCTCACAGTGGTGCTCTGGCAGCATGCAGCCCCGCCCCCAGCAGAGGGATGACCTCACAAGGACACGGGGCAGAAGAGGCAGCAGTGCTGGGGCTGAAGAAGAGTGAGAAACGTATCTAAATCCTGACTCTAGAGACCACCTGAGAACCCTCTAGAAACATCTAGGAGCACAACCTGCAGAGAGCCCAGATTCCCTGCTTTGGAAGCGCAAAGCCTGGGGTAGAATTAGAGGTGGCCCTTCCCTTATAGCCAGGGGCTGCCGAGTCCCAGGGCATGAGGGCTACTCTATTGTGCACAGAGATACTGCACAGAAAAGAGCAAACAGTCACCTATCAGTGCAAAACGTGTGGGACCCAGAACCTTTGGGTGTGCTTACGAAACTGCAGCTCTGATTATCATCATTGCTATCATGGGAATGAATGATCCATCATGGGAATGTTTTCATGAACTGTGACCCAATTTACATAGATCCTTTTGTTGACTTCTGCTTGGTAACCAGGGTACTGCTGTCCAGGCTTGTCGCTCATATTTGTGGGGCTCAGGCCAAGAGTGCAAATGGAGGCCTACGTACTGAAAGTTCAGCCAACAACCAAATTTAACAGCACTGTGAATTATTTAACATTGCAAAATGTTTCTTAGCTACCATATGTACACAACTGTTGTGAAGGCAGCACTAATTCATGAGAATGTCCAGAATCACACATGGGAACACAAAGAGAAGCAAAAAAATGAACTCTCGGCACTGCTGGGAAATTATTTTCTGTTATGCAAGAATCTATTGCATTAATGCTCTCTGAGAGGATGGATTGAGTAAATTAATTTGTTCTTTTTTTTTTAATTAGAGGAAGGGAGATAGTGAGACAGACTCCCACATGCACCCAACCAGGATCAACCCGGCAACCCCTGTCATGGGCTGATGCTCAAATCAACCGAGCTATTTTTAGCACCTGAGGCTGATGTGCTCAGATCAACCAAGTTATCCTCAGTGCCCGGGGCCAACGCTCAAACAAATCGAGTCACTGGATTCATGAGGGGAAGAGAGAGAGAAGGGACAGAGGGAGGAGGAGAGAAGCAGATGGTCGCTTCTCCTGTGTGACCTGACTAGGAATCGAACCCAGAATGTCCATACGCTGGATCAACACTCTATCCATTTGTCTGTCCTTGATCTAAGCACTTTCACTGTCCTCTAAGCACACTGTCCATCTCCAATGCCAGCCCTTCACAGCACTCAGACAGTCACCTTTGTCTTGAAGATTCAGAGCAAAAGGTCTAGAGATGGATTTTCCTGGGTCTCAACGGTGACCTTCCAGAGGGTGGATATTTCGGTTTTTGTGTTCATAAGATGTGGGGTGCTTGGAAACGTGGGACCCTTCTTGTTGGATCATCATGGTTATATTTCACTTGATTTTATCTTTGGATTTTAGAGACAGAGATTTCAGTTCTGCGTATTCCTCAGTTCATGATACAATGTAATCTTTGGTGTGTCCAAGGGACTCTTAACATTAGATGTTAATACTGGATCACTATGCTGAGGCAGGCACACTGGTGCGCCACAAGAATCTCTAAAACATGCAGTGCGCGACTATTTAGTCAGGAGCACTGAGCTCTTTTCACTTAGATTGTCAAATAAAAAAATATAACAACAGCCAACACAACAATAGCCATCCAGTGTGAATGAATAAAAATTACACCTACATTTTTGTCAGACCAGCAAAAAATACAGTTTTTGGAGTGCCGCAGAATTTAGTAATTAGTTTATGTGTGCCATGAGATGACAAAGGTTGAAAATCACCGAATTAGACTAAACATACTGCTAAGATGATGGTTCCTATCTATTCTGAGAAATGTGACCTCAAATTTGTTTAAGGTATATTCAATTTGACTCTTGGATATTTTTAAAACAATTTTCTGGTTTTTTTTCTTTAGTATCAGTTAATAACCTATTGAGGTTCGGAAGGAGTGACAGCATTGTATATAGATAAGTGTTTATTGAGACAGGTCTCTAAATTTCCCACGAGAACAGAGGGAACCTAGGAAGAGGTGCTAAACTGGTGGGCTGGTCTGCCTCCATGTGGGGAGCGTGCAGTATGGCTCATCCTGCATCCCCATCACTGGCTGTCCACTGTGGCCGTCCTGGCAGTCAGCCGCCTGTCCAGTATTCTCTTGAATTAGACTTCCTGGCCTTCCAACCCCCCTGTTTCCTGCCCCCCATTGTCCGTTCAGCCATTGTAGCTGGCATTCCTAGAGCCTTGATGATGTTTCTTGGTGTGACCTCAAACTGCAGAGGCTGCCTGTGCCCTCTGTGCCCACCTCCCCATCTCACCCCGACTTGAAGGCCAAAGGCGGTACTTACTGGAACCCTCTGGCTATCAATCGCGGTGATGGAGAAAGGAACTGTGGGTGAGAACACCACCACAAGCTGCCCTTGTGTGGCAGCTACGGGAGAGTGCTGCTCTGCTCTCCCTTCTAGAGGGAACCTGTCGATAAGAAGGTTGGGATCTGTTGCTGGGTCTGAGCTGAGTACACACTCTCTGGGCAGCAAGAACCAATGACTGTGTAAGAAGGGGCACTAGGGCCTGATCATTTCTGTCCAAAGCAGGACTCCTCAAATGGGCTATCTTTTTTCTAGAGGTCCTGATTGGATGGCCAAGGTTGTTTTGTGTCTCTACCACTCTGAGTCTCTTCCCATGTACTTCTATTCCTTCTTCCCTTTCTTCCTTCACAGTTGCCTCCTCCAGTCAATTTCTTGTACTCCCAACTCTATCCTGGTGTCCGCCTCCTGGAGGAGCTGAACTGACAGAACTTGTGAGAAAGGCTGTGCTGAAAAAGCCAAGTGTGGCTTTCAGCTTTGGCAAAGAGGGAGGAAAATGGTTTGAGGCTAGAGTGGGTCAGAGGTGGCCTGCCCAGAGCACTTTCCTATAAGAGCATGACTTGAACCAGCAGTGTAATGGGGAATAGTGTGGACCCGTTTGTTTCTGTGCTTCCCTAGGTCAGGCTGGCCCTTTTCTACAGAGCCCACGGATCCTGGGATTCAGGTCTGGAGCTCATCTCCTTCGTTTAGTCCTCATTTGCTGTCCACCTCCAAGACTTATGGGGTCTTTCAACAGGTGGAGTGCAACAGGGAAGAAACTGGCAGTAAGACCCTTTTTTCATTTGGCCAACTTGCCTATGCGTAATTTTGTTTTTGCTGTTAATTATGTGTGCAAGTATCTCTTAAATGTCTATACTCTAGAACATAAGCCATATAAGCAAAGGGACCCTGATACCCTGTTCAGAGTTTATTCCAAAATGACTCCAGAGTTAAAACCAAAAATGGTATCTGAAACATAACAGTTATTTGATAATATTGGTTGATGAATAAGTAAATGAAGAATACTCAGTTTTTATGCTTCCAGCAGCTATAAGCAAACCAAGAAGTAAAAGGCACCCCACCAGTTTAGTATATTAGCCAAAAATATGCCCCCCACAGCCACCTTCTCAATGAGCATGGTCTGTGTAGTCTTTATTCTCACTTCATCACTGCACAATCTTTCTTCCCAAAAGTCCGTCCCTGTGCTGGAGATGACATTCCTATATTCAATATGTTTTTTGTTTTTGTTTTTTAATTCCTTGTCAGAAGTTTGTTTCCCCATCCCTGCACATGGATTTCCCCAACAGGCTAAAAACAGCTTTATCTGTGTTGGTCAACATGCTTAAGGTGCCCTGAGATTATTCCTAATTCAAGAAAGCCTGTGAGATGACATTCCAAAGAGTACTCCTCCCATCTTCCTTCCTTTATATAATTACAGGTGTCTTCTTCCTGAGGTCCTGAAAGAAGTTCCCCATGGGGAAAAGTTCCCGAGAGGGGATCCAAGCTCAGCTTTGCTCGTGTGCACTCAGACTTGATCTCAGGCACTGGGTACGCTAGCAAGTTGAACTCTGAAAAAAGTCTTGTGTTCCTTTCTTGCTTTGTCACCTCAGGACACTAAGGCAATTGAAGGGCAAGTTGCCAGGGATAAGTCCTTTCAACACAAGAGTATCTTTCTACCCGAGTCTCACTCTCTCACTTGCTCTGTCTTCCAGAGAACATTATATTACATAAGAGGAAATTTCTCCAAGATCAAGGTGGGTGGGAAAAATTATGTTCACTCAATCATTTATTCACTCAACAGCTGTTCATGACATGTGTACCATGTGCCAGCAATTGTTCTAAAAGCTGAGGATGTGGCAGTGAACAAAACAGAAAAGATCTCTACTCCCCCAGCTATGCTTTAATGAAGAGGAAAAACCATAAACAAGCAGAAAATAAATTAACAAGATAATTTCTAATAGTAATGAGTTCCAGAAAGACATTCAAACCTAATGTGGTGAAGAGAATGAGCTCTGTTTGGGCCAGGGACACTTGTGGACAGAGTTGCTGATTTAGGTTGGGGGTCAGGAAAGAACCTATCAAGTAGGTGCCATTTGAGCTCATATCTGAACAACCCAAAGAAGCCAGGCATACAAAGACCTAGAGGTATAGTTTCCTGGGTAAACAGAAGAACAAAGACTAAGGCTCTAAGAAGGGAATGAGCTATGTGTGTTTGAGAAATCAAAAGAAAGTCCAAATGGCTGAAATGCAATGAACTAGTGGGAGGGCAAGAGCTCAGAAATATAGACTAGGTAGTAAAAATAACCAACTTATTTCCTTAGTATGGTAAGGAAAACTTTAACTAATCCATGCCCATCTCAAACTTTAGGCACTTAACATGAGGTGCCTATTAGTATAGGGATCACTGATCAGTAACATGATGTGGGACCTGAGCTGACTCTGGTCACATCTAGTGTCACACATATATGCTATTGTATCCCCACCAAGCTACTGGCTGGTGTTTAACACATTTCACTCCCATCTTGGCCAACTCAACAGAAGTGGCCTTGCAAACTCAGCATTCCAAACCAACCACTGAATTCCCATGTAAATAGTTTGTGCTATATCAGAGGGAAGTGCTTAGCTCTCTAGACTTTCCAGTGATGCCTTTAACTTCCATATTAATTCTTTTGCTATGCAGAATGGGCTACAGACCAAATTTAATTCAAAGAATTAACACCAAACTTCCCACTGGTCAAGCCAGGGCTTTGCAGAGTTCTGCACTGCCTCCACTCATTTCCCCTAGTGATTGACTGATTGTCTCTTCCACTTTCTGTTGACTGTTAGTGTTAGAAGCTCATTTGAGATTCATGCTTCCCACCCATTGTCAAGGATTCGCGGGGCTGACATCTTTGTCAAGCAAGCCATCCATCCACCCTTGACTGAATTGTTTCTCTAATGGGGCGTTCATTTCTGTCTGAAAGAATTGGTCCTTTGGAAGGACCACTTTAGTGATTAGAAAACTCACCTACCTATTAAGAGGACATTTATCTTCCAGTAACATCCCTCTATTTCCTTCTGCAAAATTAGACCAAAATTAAATTTTTAATTTTAATTTTAACTTGTCATTATGTCACAAGCACTTTCTCATGTTATCAAATATTCTTGGGAAACACGGGGCTTGTAACAGCTGCATGATACTCTATTATGGAAACGCGGTGTAATTCATTGAGTCATTCTCCTCTCATTGGCAAAGAATTGCTTTAAGTCTGAGAAAGATCATCGCATTTGAGTTTCTTCTTTTCCAGATGAGAAGACTGCATTCCCTGAAGCTAGTCATTTGTCTAAGGCTGGCCAGCGGGTCAGTGGCTCAGCAAGGACCTGGCACTCCCAGATTTAGGGCTCTGCTCTTGCTGTCGTCACCCGCTGCCTCCTGGGCCTCTCTGCAAGGCACTTTTTGGAAACTAACTGTAGGGCACTGCCTACATTCTTTCTAAATTACACTTTGTAATTTAGGACCCATTATTCCTGCCTGTCAAGATCATTTTTATCTTCTGTCATATAACCATTAGCTAATGAGGGACACTGTAGCCAACATTAGAAATTGTGGCTTGTTCTTCTATCAAGATGTGCTTCCTAAATCACATCCGCGCCAACAAAAAGGAACTATTGTCATAACTTTTATCAGATAATTTCAACAGTCACCAGCAATTAGAGGGAAGGGTGCTAATTAGCATACTTCAGTCCATGTTTCCCAGGGATGCCCTGGGTTCTGACATTCTGCGATCAGCATTCCAGTGGATGCCAGGGCTCCTAAGGGTCAATGCACACTAGATGGAAGAGGAATAATTATTGGGTAGGGAAAAGAGGAGAGGGAGGAACTAACATTTATGGTCAACTGTGCCCAGCTCTGTGTGCCAAAGTGTGGACAACAGAAGCATTACAGAAAGGGCTCCTGCAGGATGGGATTGGTGTGGTTCTGCGGGAGAAAGCATGTGATCAAGGGTATATATATCTCTTTTACGCAAGTTCATCCTGAGGCTGTGTTATCATACTCTATGTGAAGGAATTTACCTTGACATGAGATCACTCCTGAGGAGCTGGAGCTTTCTCTGCCTTTTCCTTCACATTTTATGAAACACACTGTATCCAGACTCTACCAAAGTTTACTATGATCCAAAATGAATCTTTGGCATCAGTGACTATCATCTCTAGAACCACTTTTTGAGTCATCCAATGTTGTTTATTCCAGAATGCCATGTTCACTCCCACCTAAAACCTGTCTTGCCTGACCTGTGGTGGCGCAGTGGATAAAGCGTCGACCTGGGAACACTGAGGTCGCCAGTTCAAAACCCTGCACTGGTCTGGTCAAGGCACATATGGGAGTTGATGCTTCCAGCTCCTCCCCCCTTTCTCTCTTTCTCTATCTCTCTCTCTCTCACTCTGTGTCTCCTCTCTAAAATGAAATAAAAAATAAATAAATAAAATAAAATAAACTTAAAAAAAAAACAAACCTGTCTTTGCGAATGGTGTGGCTTAGGTTCATTTTGTATTAACATTGTTCGTGTACTGCTTTTTAGAAAATGCTTAATTCATATGAATGCCATTGGACGGCACCAGAGAATGTGATGGTTTCTATTTATGATTAATGTTAATCCATTGACCATATGGTAGTTCAAATTTCTGGTACAAATTCTTTTTGCATGCTGTTATAGCTTATGCTTGGACTGCTATAATTGTGTAATTTATCAATGTGAAAAATGGACCTTGAAATATAACAGTCCAGAGCTAATGTGCAGAGCAGCAAGGGAATTTAGTGCACTCAGAGAAGAGCTGTTTCCATGGAAACTGAATCCTTTGAGCAAGGTCTCTGGATCCCTGGGTTGCAGTGTGTATCCAGGTGATATGGCCTGGGTTCCAGGCTCATCTCTGACATGAGTTGCCAGGTCCCTTAACTTTTTGGGGACTTAACTGTATTATCCATGACTTTAAAAAAATCAGTGTCATTGAGTATTTACTGGACTTTAAATATTTGTGACCAATTATATATATTTTTTGAAGTTTATTTTGGAGCAATTTTAGGTTGACAGAGAAGTTGCATAGACATGACAGTTCCCATATATACTTTTCACCCAGCTTCCCCTCATGTTAATGTCTTACATAACAGCACATTTGTCAGAACTAAGACATTGACATGGGGCAATCTAAGCTACAGACTTTATTTCCAAGTTTTTTCATTAATATTCTTTATCTGTTCCAGGATCCAATCTGGAATACCATGTTGCATTTAGTTTTCATTTCTCCTTAGTCTCCTACAATCTGTGACCATTTCTCAGTCTTTCTTTGTTTATTATGACATTATCAGTTTGAAGGAATACTGGCCAGGGATACTGTAGAATGTTTCAACCAGTAATATTTCAAAAAAGCAAAACAAAGTTGGAAGACTAGCATAGGGCTGGAAAGTTAGACAAGTGAGGTATATACGAGTGAGGTCTATGTGTGGCAAGTGACAGAACACCCACCTTGAAGTGTCCTACCAAACAAGGAATTTATTGGCTCATGTAACTACACTTGATCTTAGCCAAAAGGCCAAGAAGCGATGGGCTCATGTAACTAAAATGGCCAAGGGCATATGTGGCTTCAGAAAGACATTCAAATCCTGTTCTGCCCTGTCTCTTGGCTTGGTTCTTCTCTGCTCTGAAAGGTCAGGTCATGGCTCTCTCCACCCAGTATGCACATGTGTGTTCCACTTTCCCAACTAAGCTCAATGGGCCTAATTCTGCCATCTGCCCACCCATGAACCAGAGAGAAGAAGATAATCCCTTTTCTGCTTTTAATGTGAGGTTGCATTGCCCAGTTGTGGTCACCATCTTGTGACCATCAGGGGAGCAAGATGACAGCTGAGAAAGACACGGAATCTTCAAGATGGACAAGCACCTAGGTTGTGGGTGATGGTATTTAGTTGTGGAGTCAACTGAACCTGGTCTGGGTCGATTATATGAAATAATACATTGTTGATTGCCTAAGCTTCTGTTCATTGAGTTTCATATTATTTGCAACCAAAAGCCTCCTAATGATATTGCATGCTTCCTAGTGGGATATAAGACACTACCTGGTACAGTTTGCTTGTTGGGCTTCTATGTTTGACAATACAATACAATACAAACTAGAGTTCAACATATTCTGGTTCCTTCCATTTATTGTTGAAAAATCCAGTTTCAGGCATTTTGACAAAAAATAAAATAAAATAAAAAAGGAAGAAAGAAGTTATGTTTTTCAATTTTTGTACAACATATGTAAAACATCTGAGTAGTAGCTCCAGTGTTTCTGATCTCTTCTTTCCATGAAGTCTAGAAGCAAGTTGTGGGGACAGGCCAGGGAGGGGGACAGGAAGGGGTCTCTGCTTCTCCCTTAGAGCACATCTAGTACTTTGGCTTCTGCTCATCCAATGGGTACTATGTGCAGTTGGCCAGAAAGGGACACCTTGCCTGGAGAACGCTTTCTCATGACAAACATGTGGGCACCCTGAGCTGAGGCGATCTCGTCCAAGGCCCTTTGCGCTCAGTCAGGCTGGTACTGAGCCGTGTAATGGTGTGGAGGCCACCGTGCTGACAGCAGGGGGCCCTTCCTCTCTGCGTGATAATTATCACTGAGGTCATGAAAACCTGAGTGAGTGAGCTTTTTCAAATAAAGGTTTTTATGAAAGGATAAAAGGTTTCCCACCTTTTAAAAATCACTGAGATTAAAAACAAAACAGCATAATTATAACTGAGGATTCCCTTGAAAGAGTAATCTTTTCAAGGGCTGAAGAAAGGACGGTTTGAAAGTGCGCGGCCCCTCCCGTCGCTGTGCCCTACACCTCACTTCTTTAACGATGTGCATGAGTAGGGTTTGCTTGCCCTTCTAGCTTTTAAAAATGAAAACATTTCTACTTCTTCCTTCCTTCCTTCCCTCCCACACACACTTTCTCACGAGCAGACACATACTTACGTGAATACTCTCAGACCTCTTGTGGGTCCACATATTTTGGGCATGTATATAAAGCCATTTATAGGAGTTTAATCCATGAATCATAAACAGGAGATTCTCATTAGGAATGGGCAGTGGCCTCCTTAAGCTTGTGTAGCATTTAAGTATTTGAAGGTGGACAACTCTCAACATTTTATGAGAGAGGCTCATAGATACCCAGCCAACTCTGCATTTTAATATTAAAAACTCACGGTATTAAGCCAAAGAGACAATAATAATCGGATATGATCACAGCACTACCTTCAAGGGCCTGGTATAGACTAAATTGTCGAAAATATTTGCTGAGAAAATAAATAACACTCCCCCTCCCCCATTTCTAATGACTTGAATAAGAGAAATAGAGGTTTTCAGGATAAAAAGTTACAAAGCACAGCTTTAGGTAAAATTGGGGGCTTCAGGATAAATAGCAAGTATTTCTGGATTGTTAAGTGCTGAAACAATTTTGAAGTTTCCCTGTAAACATCAACAGGGCTGTGGACAGTCGCATGCAGATGTGCTATATTTTTCAGCGAATGGAATTTCATCTTTAGCATAAAACTGGCGGTTTCTTGCTTCCTTTTGGCGGGGGGGGGGGTGCAGTTGTGTCCAGCATCCCACCCCAAGCCCTCCATGCTCTGGGTACTCACTCCTTTGCTGAGGCTCATGCTCTTCCTCTTGCTCTCAAATTAGTTTTACTGAAACCCTATCTTTATGTGGGTCAGGGCTTCCTTTTTCCTTACAAAGTCCCCCCCCCTTACTTGAAAGACAAACAAAATAACACCCTCCTATTTCCAGAAATTCCTTGGACTTATTTCCTGTTGGCTGATTCAAGGACATTTTTTGCTAATGAAGTTTCAAGATGATTTCTTGAAACGGTTAGAAAGTTATGTAACTTTGCTCATTTAAAACTAGCTCCTTTACTGAATTCTTAACTGTTGAGTTTTTCTCTTTTCCGGAACGGAGGCTCTTTCTTAAGGACCAAATGGTTTGTAGCAGTGAAACAGGAGTGGATTACACCGCATTAATCTTACTTTCTTTTTTCTTTCTCTTTTTTTATAGGGACAGAGAGAGGGATAGATAGGAACAGACAGACAGGAACGGAGAGAGGTGAAAAGCATCAATCATTAGTTTACCGTCGTGACACCATAGTTGTTCATTGATTGCTTTCTTACATGTGCCTTGACCACGGGCCTTCAGCAGACCGAGCAACCCCTTGCTGGAGCCAGCAACCTTGGGTCCTAGCTGACGAGCTTTTGCTCAAGCCAGATGGGCCTGCGCTCAAGCTGGCGAGCTTGGGGTCTCAAACCTGGGTCTTCCGCATCCCAGTCCGACGTTCTATCCACTGTGCCACCGCCTGGTCAGGCAATCTTACTTTCTAAGAGTGCCAAACCATCATGCATTCCTCCCCTTTTCTGATCCCAGGGTTCATAATCCTATGCTCCGCAGCAATTGTTATTACTTATTTTAACACTATTTCACCTAAACCCATTTGCGGACTTCCCGGGTCTGCTCTGGGCTTGTTTTGGACTCCTGGCACATGGTGTCAAGAAAAGACGCTTGTATCAGGAGCCAGAACATGGGGAGCATCCTCCACTCTGCCTTGGTTTCCCCATCTGCAAAGCAAGAGCCTGCAGGGTATGTCTGTCTTTACGGTCCCTTCAGTCCCAGGCCCTGGTTCTGTTCAGGCAGGACGCTAGCCATTCTATTTCTAAAGGCCTCAGAAAAAAGAATTCTAGAATTCATAGGTTCTTTAAAATTTATTTTTCTGCCTAGCAACACTGTAAAAACATTTCCTCCATCACGTTAAGTCGTTTCTCATTGAATCAAGGCCTGCCTCTTTGGCCACATGGATCTTGGCCTTTGCATCGATCATGCGGAATGAAGAACCCAGAACCTGGCTCCCGGCGACTCCGTTGGGGTGCTGGGCAGGGAGCCTTTATTCCCAACACTGCTGCTCCCTTCTGTGCCTCCCCCCACCCCCGGGTTAAAAACAAAAACACTTTCCTGAACTTTCCCATTCCTTTGCCTCTGCGGCCTAGCTGCGAAAAGCTGAAATTCCATCCCTTGTTTGTTGTCGCCCGCGCGGGCCCGTTTCTATGGTTACCCAGATTCCAGGCGCTGGCCCAGGGCCCTCCGCAACCCATCCTTCAAAGTCTCCTTGGCAGAGGAGGGGCATTCTTCTCCCCTGCCTGAGGCCAGAGCTGAAGAAGGCCCTCTCCTCCGTGCAGCCCCCGCCCCACCCGGGGCCTGCGTGCTTGCTGTGTGTGTGCTAGGTGGTTCTGTTCCGCAACAGTTCGGGGCGTTAAGCACAATCTAACAATTTTCTCCATTGCTCTTTTCCTCATTTAACCTGAGGAATTACTTTCTTGTTCTAAAAACATTACACCCTTGGCAAGCACTCCTGATGGTTCTCATTGCAATTCCGACCCGCCCCCCCCCTCACTTTTTTTTTTCTATCCCCTTTCTCCCCCATTATCCACAAACTGTTATCTCAAGACGGAATGAGGCCTGCTGAGTATACCAGCTCCAGTGAGGGGAATCTTTGCAGAGCCCCCTACTGTGGCCATGAAGGAGCCCTTATCTCCTATTCTTACCGATGGCCACCCCTCCCTTCCTAGAGCAGTGATGGGCAATCTATTGAGCTTTGTGTGTCAAAATTCGCCAAAAAACCAAGCATAACTCGGGTGGTGTGTCACTTCGAGAAAAACGGCCTAACCGGAGGTCCCAGAGCTAGACGCTCTGTGCCCGAGTTCTGTTGTTTTGGCCTCAGACCTCCAGCACAGAGGTCTACACTACAGCAAATGTTTTATCCTCGGCTACTGCACCTGGCCTCTGCACCTGGCTGTGCAGGAGCCCAGGGTGAAACATCCTTCTCAGCATGCGGCCCCATACTTCTCTGGTATGCGGCCACATGGGGCTGCGTGTTATCAAAAATGGCTACATGTGTCAGTGCTGACAGGCGTGTCATAGGTTCACCATCACAGTCCTAGAGCTTGCTTAATTTAATTAGCATGCACCTGCGGTTGGGTGTAGTTGATGTTTAAAGGTGCTTTTAGTGACCGGCTCTTCGCTTTCATAGGAAGAGGAGAGGAGGAACAGCTAGGTCCCTGTTCTCCAACAGGCCCCAGCCGTGACCCCAGAGGGGCTAGGGAGTGGACTGCAGTCCACCCCAGTCAGTCCACCCTGGAGCATCTGCAGGCTCCTCAAGACACTGACGGCAGGAGTGAGAGATCCTTGCTCTAAGAAATGGCGAAAGATAGCCAATGCCTTTTGGCCATAATTGCAGCTGAGTGAGCCCACAGGCATTGCTTCCACATCTGGAAAAATCTGCTTGTGCAGGAAAAGTGTGTGTGTGTGTCCAAGGATGTGTATTTGATGTGCTTTTATTTCCATCTTTATATTATGAAAAATGTTAAAAATACAGAAATGTTCAGCGACTAGTACAATGAATACCCATATTCTCCCATCTAAATTCAATGTGTTATATTTTGTCATATTTGCTTTCTTTCTCTCTTTCTAGATATGATAGATTGATGACTCAATCTCTATATGGCTTTTGCTTTGACATTTATTTGAGAGTTAAAATCTTGATCATGGCCTGACCTGTGGTGGCGCAGTGGATAAAAGCGTCAACCTGGGAACACTGAGGTCGCCAGTTCAAAACCCTGCACTGGTCCCGTCAAGGCACATATGGGAGTTGATGCTTCCAGCTCCTCCCCTCTTTCTCTCTCTCTCTCTCTCTATCTCCTCTCTAAATTGAATAAAATAAAAAGAAATTAAAAAAAAAAGTTAAAAAAAATCTTGATCATATAGTGTTTTGTAAACTTGTAAGTTACACATTAGCATAATTATATAAATTGTAAAATATTCAAGTGTTGAAACAGAAAGGAAGTTAGAAGTAGAAACAAAGTCCTGCACAGGCCCCTCCTCCGCTCACCTCCCCAACCCTGCAGGAGAGCTTGGTTTCTGCCCTTTCTGACCTGTGTCTGTGTTCGTGCAGACACATGACTGTTTAATTCTTTTTTTTATTTATTCATTTTAGAGAGGAGACACAGAGTGAGAGAGAGAAAGAGAGAAAGAGGGGAGGAGCTGGAAGCATCAACTTCCATATGTGCCTTAACCAGACCAGACCAGTGCAGGGTTTTGAACTGGTGACCTCAGTGTTCCCAGGTCGACGCTTTATCCACTGCGCCACCACAGGTCAGGTGACACATGACTGTTTAAATAAAAACATGTACTTTCGCTGTATGCTTTTTATTTTATTTTATTTTAGTTGTTTTACAGGGAGAGAGAGTCAGAGAGAGGGATAGACAGGGACAGATAGACAGGAATGGAAAGAGATGAGAAACATCAATCATTAGTTTTTCGTTGCGACACCTTAGTTGTTCATTGATTGCTTTCTCACATGTGCCTTGACCGCGGGCCTTCAGCAGACCGAGTACCCCTTGCTCGAGCCAGCGACCTTGGGTCCAAGCTGGTGAGCTTTTTTTTTTTTTTTTGCTCAAGCCAGATGGGCCCGCGCTCAAGCTGGCGACCTCGGGGTCTGGAACCTGGGTCCTCTGCATCTCAGTCTGACGCTCTATCCACTGCGCCACCGCCTGGTCAGGCGCTGTATGCATTTTAAAACATAAATGAGATCGTACTATACATATTGCTTTGCCATTCATTCTTCACTTGGAAATGTGTCTGAGATCTTTCCATATTAGTGCTTGGATGGGTGGAGCTCAGCCTCTTTCTTTGCCGACTGCAGAGTATTCCAAGGAATGGCTGTATAATAACTTTCTTAACTAGTTCCTCTTGGGGGACATGTCACCTATTCATAATTATTTTTCACAATGGTGTGATTAATACCCATGGAAAACGTGGCAGTATTTCTCTTGGGCAGATGTGTCGAGGTGGAATGCTGGGCTGGATTCGATGCCCATGTTACACTTGGGTGGGTACTGCCAACCTATGTAACCTCCAAGAGAGAGGTTTCCCCTCAACCTCCCCAACGTTGAATTTTACCAGTCTTTTTAAAGTGTTCACATTCTGATGAAGAAGTGACGTTATTGTTCATTTCATTTGTACCTCTTTGATCATTAGCAAGGTTGACCACTGTGTCAGGGTTCAGCAACAGACGACAGATAGTTCACATAGAAAGATAGGCAGAAGTGGATAGGGAAATGGCATGATTAAATATAGGACACTGGATGCTGACGATTTTTTTTCAGATCAGACGAGAGAGCAGGTTGAGCTTGGAGGACTGACTCCTAGAACTTCAGGTCAGAACATACCCACGAAAGGATCCTCCCTTGCTGCCATGATCAGGAAACCGGGGATCCCGGAAGCTGCGCCTCAGCTGCTGATTCAGCAATCTGGACACCGGGAAGCCTCAGCAGCACCTGACTTCAGGATTACACTGCATCAGCTGCATGATGGGTGCCCTGCATCCGCCTACAATACAAAGCATCTAGAGATCACATCTAGACACTAAGATCTCCATGTTGACACAGGAAGAACCCAAACCGAACCAGTACACACACAAAAGGACCCATTAACCCCACCAGAGTCAGTAGATCTCTTGAAGGTACATCTGCCCAGGGGAAGCCAGGTCACCTGCAGAAGCAGCTCAGCCCTCAGGGAGCCTGGCAGTTGTCGGCATTAGCTTTTCAATCTCCAGCATGCGGCAAGGCAGGATACAAAGTGGTAGGCATGGAGTTGAGTGAGTCAGTCTGAAGTATCTGAGGTGATCATATTTTCATGTTTTGTATCTTTTTCCTGTGAATTTCCTGATTCTACCTATTGCCCATTTTCCTATATGGGTTACCTTTTACTAACTGATTTAGACGTTTTTTGGGTATCCAGAAAATAACCTTTCATCTGTTATATATTTTATGAGCATGTCTATTCTTTTAACATTGTATCTTTTGTCATGTACAGATCTTAAGTTCACCTATTTTTACACTTTCAGGCCTCTAGGTTTTGAAACCTACTTTAAGAAGGCCTCCCCAGGGATAGGGGGGATGTACTGGGGAACATGGGGGGAACACTAAAATCTATGTAAACACAATAAACTAATAATAAAAAATAAATAAAGAAAATAAAGAAGAAAAAAAAAGAGGCCTTTCCAACCCCAAGTTTCCTAAAGTATTCAACTACATGGATTCCTAACATCTTCATAATTATTTTATGTTTAATTCTTCAAACCACCTTGAATATGTGGCATGAAGTAGTGGTCTAATTTAGTTTTAGGTTTTTTTATTTCTTAAATGGAAAGTCAATTGTCTTAGAATAATTTGTTGAATGAATTTGTTTTTATTATACTTGAATTTGGGGACGTTTCTAAAATATAGAATAATCTCTTAGCTTTTTCAAATGCAGAAGCAGGGTAAAGCTTATAAAAAAAAGTTAACTCATTCCACATTTTGGCTCTCTAAAAGCCTTTAAAAAGTAGGGCTTTGGGCCCTGGCCAGTTGGCTCAGTGGTAGAGCATCAGGCCGGCATGTGGAAGTTCTAGGTTCAATTCCCAGTCAGGGCACACAGGAGAAGCGCCCATCTGCTTCTCCACCCTTCCCCCTCTCTATCTCTCTTCCTCCATTGGAGCAAAGTTGGCCCCAGTGCTGAGGATGGCTCCATGGCCTCCGCCTCAGGCACTAGCATGGTTCTGGCCACAATGGAGCAATGCCCCAGATGGGCAGAGCATCGCCCCCTGGTGGGCATGCCAGGTGGATCCTGGTTGGGCGTACATGGGAGTCTGTCTGACTGCCTCCCCGCTTCTAACTTCGGAAAAATACATAAAAAAAAGAAGGAAAAAGAAAAAAAGAAAGTAGGGGTTGGCATTCCCTAAAGTACAGATATGACAATACCATATTCCTAAATCTTGACTGGATCCCCTTTCCTCAAGAGAAGATTTCATCTCTGTTGACCATTCCTCTGTCTATTCAGCATGTCCAACGGGCCTTTCCAATCTTATTTCTCTGTTCCTTTGTCTAGAAGGAAGGTCATGCTATTTGATTTGGCTACAAAAGCAGAAAACATGTGCAGATGTCTATGTCGGCAGTTTTTTTATGACCTTGTAATGATCTATTTATGATGTTTCTCTCACCTACTGGTATTTCTCAATGTGGTAGTGACTGTCAGTATTCTGGATAGAACAATTCTTTATTGCAGTATATTTAAAAGTCCTGGCCAACCTACCCCTAAATGCGGCAGTATTCTTTGACACCTCTCTTCCCCACCATTCCAGTCATGGTGACAACCAAAAAAATTTCCCACATTTCCAAATACACCAGCTCTGCCCCTTAGTTGGTAGGAAGGGAGAGAGGAAAGGAAAAACTGGTACGTATTGAATTAGAAATGACAGGAACTCATTACCATAAGGCACCTTCCCAGCTCCCCTTTTTATAAACATAAATGTTCATTTTATAACATAGATGTTTATAAACATAGATGTTCAATTCAAGCTGTCTTTCAAAGGTTATCTTTTTCACAGGCTTTTAAAAATTTCCTCAGCTTTAGGTCTATTCCTCTTCTGAGTCCCCTCTTCCATGACATCATCTCCATGTCTCCATCCGTCCACCCATCCGTTTGTCCATTTTTCCCAGTAAGTATTTATCGAGCATTTACAACACACCAGGCACACTAAGCGCTTTTCTTTAGATTATGGTCCTTGGCATAAGTGCTTTATCCGGGCTCCCACATTGAGGTCTCAGGTACACTCCTATGTCTGACCCACCTTTGCACTGCCCAGAGCACTTCGCATGGAGCAGGCGCTCCTGCTGGATATTACTGGAACGAAAATTACTGAATGCTGACACAAGTTTCAACATACATCCCTAATATCTATTTAAAGGCAGTGAGAATATATTTTTATAAACAGTGCTATTCTGATTTTTGCAATATCTACATTATTACTTTTGAAAATTTCTCACGACCTCACTGCTTTCACAGAAGGAAATAAAGACGTGACAATTTCCTTCCTTCCTTGGCCTATCTAATCTTCCCCGTAGAGGCAGGGACTGCCAATCGTTTGCTGTTTTTTCTTCCAGTCTTTTAAAAACATTTTAATGCAAATTCACATACTGATATGCCTACATCTATTATGTTTAAATTAGAATATATACTAAGAGCTATGTGAAATATGAATTTGAGGATGAATTACAAATTTACAAAGTAAATAAATTATGATGTTTAACTTAAGTATATACATATAGTTCTTTATAACTACAAAATGGTTTTGAATACATTGGGCTCATTTTACTCTCCAACCCTGTGATGTAGGCTCAGAGAGGTTGACCTGCAGACTTCCATCACACAGCCGCTGGCTCTTAACTTACTGTTTCTACTATGCAAATTAACCCCTGAGGGTTATTTGGGAATGATTATTTACATAATAAAATTATTTTTTGTTTGACTTCAGCATATCAATGTGGAATTCATGTGAAAACTTATTTTATTACATTAAAAACAAACAACTGATATTTATCAGGTGCCCACCATGTGCCAGAAACTGTTCTAAGCTCTTTACCGGCACTGTCTCTTTATCCTCCAGTAAACCTATCATACAAGTGGCATTATCAACCCTGTTTCCAGCGAGGACACTGAGGTTCAGAAAGGTAAGTAGCTGGTTTGGGGGTGCTGGTGCAGCTACACTGGGCTTTGAACCTAGGCTTCTCTGCCTCCAAAGTCTGTATTCTTAGCCATTATACTTTGCAGCAGGCTATATACATTTTACTTGTATGTAATTTTAAGTAAGTATTATCTAAAATAAAGCAAGGTGCAAACTTGATGTGAGCTGTACTTTAAAGATATTTGTAATATGAAAGAAGAAAGGTACATCTAGTTCATAGAGTGAGATATTTAGATAAATGTTTGAATAAGAGAAAAGAGGTGCCTGACCTGTGGTGGTGCAGTGGATAAAGTAGTGACCTGGAATGCTGAGGTCGCTGGTTCGAACTCTGGGCTTTCCTGGTCAAGGCGCATATGGGAGCTGATGCTTCCTGCTCCTCCCCCACTTCTTGCTCTCTCTCTGAAAAATGAATTAATAAAATCTAAAAAACAAGAGAGAGAAAAGGAGAAAAACGGCAAGAAGAGATGCAGTAGGAACACACACAGAGATCAGGATTGATTGATTGGTTGATTGCGAGGAAGAGAGAAACTGGGTGAAGAAGTCGGAAGCAGTCAGTGGGGGGAGAGGGAGCCAGAGCTGAAGCCCTTTGCACTCCTGCCAAGAGTCCAGGCCATCTGGGACTCCCCAGCTGGGTGCTCGTTTTTGTCATACTTCCAAAGCCAATGTTGCCTGTTCTTCTGGGCTAAGAACTTAGACTTGTGAGAACCTAACCTCCCAGAGGGCAGCCTGGGTGAGCAGGAGCTGTGAATGGAGAGGAAGGATCCTCTCAACATCTGCACAGCCCTCAGTGAGGCTGGGAGGACAGCAGCTGGAGACACAAGAGCCAAGAAGGTGGGTCTCAAGAGAGGTGCCTCTCTCAACTGGCCCATAGTCATTTCCGTGGCCTGGTGGTATCTTAGCAGATGACAGATGTTAGGGATCACCACTGGCAAGAAGGCAGAGATGCTGCCACCTCACTTTTCCTTAGGAAGTTCTGCACAGTTAGGTTCCACGCCAGTTAGCGTGACTACCAATCTGAGTGTGGTGATGGGGGCAGGGAGCTGGAGACTGGAGACTAAGATGAAGGTGGAGGGAGCATGGCAGAGAGGCTGAGAGAGTGGAATCAAGATCGTGGCATGGGTGGAGGAAAACCCCTTGCCCTTGGGTGGTGGCACCATGAATAAAAGGGATCTGAGTCAACAGTGAAGGCATGGACTAACTGGGATGGGTTTATACACAGCCTCCTCCCTCGCTTCCTTTCGAGTCATTTGGTTGTTTTCAAATCCTCCACCCTTTGCTGGCTCCCTGCCTCTACCCATCAAATCCGGTTCTTGGGTGTTGTGTGTAGATGTGTGTGTCTATGTGCTCCGCTGGCTCTAGGTAAGAATAAAGTTACCTACAAACATAGGAAATTGTGACTGACAATTTTTGAACTATATAAACTGTTGTTTTTTTCATATGGTTCAACATGATACAGTGAATTAAATACCCAGGTAGAAACCCTTCATACACTAATGCACTGACCATTGTTCCCAGCTCTGTACTGTGCTTCTGGCATCTCATTTCAGTCAAAGGCTCTGTCCTGAGACAACCACATTGCTATACCTAAGTTTATAGAGTGCAAGTTAATATGGAGTGCAACCCCAGGGATTCACATATACAGGAGTTGACTAAGAGCCAGATGAGCCCTGGCCAGATGGTTTGGTTAGTTAGAGCATTGTCCCAATTTGCAAAGGTTGCTAGTTTGATTCCCCATGAGGGCAAATATAGGAACAGATTGAGGTTTCTGTCTGTTTGTCTCTCCCTTCTTCTCTCTCTAAAGTCAATCAATAAAATAATGATAATAAAAAAGAGCCAGATGAAATTCAGGCAAGGACATGGGATTAGGCAATAATCTTGCTTCAAGTTCTCTTAGCCGTCCACAAATCTTGTCTTGCTGTACTTCCAGCATGTCTATGCCCACCCCATACCCCATGGGGCAGTTAGGCTGGCTTTCAGGTAGCAGGAATTATGCAGGACTCAGTTGAGCTCAGGAAACATTTTAAGCAGCCACGGCAGCTCTCGGTGTCGGTGCCGCAAGCCTGGAGGTCAGCCCCAGCCGACTTCCTGCCGCTTCTCCTGGGTCCGCCTGCTTTCCCGTCACCCCGAAGGACAACTCGCACAGTGTCTTGACTTCTCAATTCCAAGGTGAAGGTATTTTCTGGGTCAAGTTAGTTGTTGTCCAACAGGGAACCCCAAGAGATGGCTACATGAGATTTAAGGACCAGCTACATAATTTATGGGGCCTTGTACAAAATGAAAACCTGGGTCCCTTGATCAAAAATTATTGAGTTAAAGACAGCCACAGCAGGACATTCTGAGTATGGGATCCTCTGTAACTGCACAGGTTGCATGCCCATGAAGCCAGTTCTTTTGGGCTGAAGGTCAAAGGCCAAGGTCATCACCAGGGGCCAGGAAGGCCACAAGATATGAAGCTTCAAGACTACCCATTTGCCTTTGCATGCTAGCCCCTAGCCCCCTACCGCTTTCTTCAGTTCACTGATGGCGTAGGGAGTGGCAGGGAACTGGGGAAAGAATATAACTATGGGTGAAGCAGGGCCAAATCAGGCGAGGAGGCTTTGGAAAACAGTCATTCCAGGACGATGCCTAATGCCTAAATTATCTAAATGATTGAACACAAAACCCTGGGGAAAAGCTTAACGAAAGAGTCCCCAGGCCTAAGATTATAAATTGGGGTCACAAGTGTGCAGAGTGCCGAACTGCCCTCACCTTCCAGGTACCCTCACTTGGCCCCTATGAAGCATGAGTGAAGAGCCCACTTAGTGAGCTGCCAAGCCCAAGGGTGGGTGGCCAGAACCGCAGGGATTCACATATACAGAATCACTTCCAAGAAAAGAACATTGTTTTTATTCTGTATCTTCAGTTTCACATCCACTAAGAGATCTGCCAGTAATTCACTTTCTTATGGGAATTGAGCGCCCCCTGCTGGCACAATACTAACTAGAATTGATACTAAACTGTCCTCTCTCGATGTACCAAAATCGGATATTATAAACCTAAGGATTTAACCTTGTATGAAAACCAGTGACAATATGACTCGTGCTGGTAAAGTCATGAGTTATATATGAGTTTGGTAATAAGTTGAATTTTTAAGTATTTCATGACTCTCTGGGTCCTAATAAAAATTATTCTTTAGGTTCTTTATCTCAATTGTAGAAACAAGGTTAACATTTTGAAGTACTGACAGCATTTTCTTCCCATTTCATAATGGAGTGGGCACAGAAGGCTTTACAGAGAGGCCATGTGGCCCAGGAAGAGGACGTAATGAGTTTTAGGACTGCACAGCCTTCATTGGAACTCATTTACAATTTGAGTGACTTGGAATAAATCTTTTAACTTAAGACACGTCATTTAATTTTATGTCGCCATTTCCTGATCAACGAGGATAAAAATATCCACCTTCACAGTGGACATGAGGGCTAGAAATCATGTGTGTAAAGCACACAGGAGCGTTCAGTTAACTGTTGTTATCGTGACTGTATTGTTTAGAAGTAGGTCTAACTGGGCTTCAAAGGATAGGCAGCTTCTGGACCCAGATTCTATGTTTCCAGAGGACAGAGGCTGCATCTGGGGTGCTGTGTCTGCTTCAGAGAATTCACTCTGGGTCAAAAGGGCAGGGATCACAATGGGCACTGAAGTCTCTTTAGGACCACACAAACACGATCCAGGTGGTTGTCTCCACGCAATGCGCCTCTCACTGGGCACATCTGGACAATTCTACCCGAGAGCTATTCCAATTTCCTCTTTCCATCTCCATCTCGTTAGCCCCAGTCACCATCATCTCTCATCTGAGTCCATGCAAAAAGCTGTCTTTCCACTTCTATTCCCACCTGCTTAAACCCAGAGGGATTTGTATTTAAAAATATAAAGCATAAACTGATCAGGCCATCCCCACCTCCTCCTGTCTGCCCACCTACCCTGCTGGTAATGCCAATCCCACCTGCTGCCTTTCGTTTGTTTTCTCTGCAACCATTCCTTATTCCCCAATTCACCGCTGGCTACTCCTCCCCTCCTCCAGGTGTTGGCTCACAAACTCAAGGAGAGCACAAGAAATTATCACACTTTCTTCAAATCTTTTTGGCCTCACTGTGCTGTGCTGAAGCAGAAATTAAATCTGTGGCCACTAGAGTGTTTGTTCCTTCTCTTAGGATGTCTCAAGCATTCAGGATACTCATGAATGATCTGGAAAAGTGGGCGAGGACCTTTACTCTTCAGCCTATCTGGGCTGCTGTCCTCACTGACAACTCTGAGGGGCCCTTGGAGGAGGGGGCTCCAGTGCTCTAGCGTCTCTGCCTCACCTGGAAGACCCAGTGCTGAGCTCTGGTCTCCTTTTGAAAGGCACCCCCAAACCACGAATCTCTGAAGTTTACCACGCCACTGGGTACCACTAGCAACTGGGGTACGGGATTCTACTACTCCTAAGAGGCCCCTTCTTTCCTTGCCTTCCCTACTTCCCAAACAAGGGATGGGCCTGTTTTTGAGCATTTCTGCTGCTAAGAGGAAGCACAAAGGGCCTGACCAATTCCTTGCAGAGTGGGAAAAACTCAGAAACAAAATGTCAAATTATATACTATAAAAGCTACTTATCAGGTCTCCCCATAACTATCCAATCTGGATCAGGTCCCGAGTCATACCTTATACCTTGTAGTAGTCACTGTCATGGCCCAGACTCCCTTTACCTCGTCTGTGTACACACTCCCTGGTGGCTGTGTGATGGTTTCTAAGAGCCCAGAGTCACACTGTTCTCTGGGGAGCCACGTTCCCTGGCGAAGCTGGGAGGTCATGCGCTCCCTGGGGGATTGTGGGCCGGGCAGAGCCAATGACTGACCTACACTGCGCACAAAGGCCTAGCCTCTGGTCTCAGGGTGGGAAAACTCCTGGTGCCTTGCCTTCCCATGGTTCCTCACAGGTTTCTCTTGAGCACAATCTCTATAAATTCCTTGCACAAGAAACTGCCACAGGCTTTGCTTCTAGAAAATCAACCTAAGTGACATCCTTTAATTTTCTTCTTTGAATGTCACAATTTGAAATCATAGGTCTGTATGACTTTTTTTAAATTCAGTGAGAGGAGGGGAGGCAGAGACAGATTCCTGCATGCACCTTGACTTCGATCCACCCAGCCCACTGGGGGGGTGTTACTCTTCTGCTTGGCAACTAAACTATTTTAGTGCCTGATGTGAGGCCATGGAGCTATCCTCGGTGCCCCGGGCCAGCTTTTGCTCCAAGTATTTGAGCCATGGCTGCAAGAGGGGTATAGGGAGAGATAGAGAAGGGGGAGGGGGTGGAGAAGCAGATGGTCGCTTCTCCCATGTGCCCTGACTGGGAATCGATCCCTGGACTTTCACATGCTGGGCCAATGCTCTACCACTGAGCCAACTGGCCAGGGTCTCAGGTTTATGTGGCTCTTGGTTTCATGTCTGTTTATCCTTCTAAAGGAAGGCAGAGACCATACACATTTTGTTCATTGCCACATTCCCAGCACCAAGCCTGGTCACCCCCCCAGAGAACAATATGCATGCTATCACCTGGAAAGTCGCAGGAAGCAACGCCAGTCTCGTCGTCTCCTTTTCCCTGTCCCCTTTGGATATTTGGGAGGTATGGTTGAGCCTCCTTAGACAGCAGCCTTGACTCTCTTGTGCTCACCGTCGTCTTCAAGCCACTCCTAAACGAGCAGATCCCAAAGCCCCAGCTGACAATTTGGCCCAGGATTGGTAACCTAATTCCTGATACAATGAGCTAGGATTCTGCCTGTCTCACAGGTCACAAACTTGGCGTAGAGGCAGGCCTCAGATGAGCGTTAATAAGCCAAACAGATAAACCAACAGTTGTTTAACTAACAGATTCTGATTCAGTTGAAATCAAGACAACTTTAGTATTTTACTGGTCTACCAATATTCCTGGGAAAGGCTGGATTCACATGAACATCTGCCAAGTTCCTAGATAGACGTCAGTGTCTTAGATACTACACACCACAAATAAAGTTGTAGTAAAACCCTCAATTAACTAGAATGCAGAAGAACGCCTAATTTTTTGAAAATCTTTCTCTTGGTGTAAAATTTTTTCCTTAACATCTAATTCTCTTTTCTACTGGGCTGTTTTTTGTGAGTTATCTGAGCACTGGTGCCTTGGGGTCTTTATTCTGAGTTGAATGACTTCTCAGCAGGACACTGATGCACAGAGATTAGCCTGGCAGAGTCTGGATTACAGGAGTTGCCACGCAATGTTTCTACTGAAACTTTACATCAGCTCACTTGTTTTGTGACATACTTCTTTCACCTAAAAGCTAGGTAAACAGAAGACACAATGAAAACAGGATGAGAAGAGAGCTTTCGGTTCTTCAGTGTTTTCAATGGTGGATACAGAAGTATAAACCAGGGCCTCTTCCCAGTTTACAATCTGGACAGAGAGCAAGACAGACACCACTTAATGGAGGCAAATAATTCCAGGAGATAAATACACGTGGTGTGCACAGTAGTTCTCAAACAAATGTATAACTAAATACCAACTCCATGGTGTTTCCCTTATACCACAATGGGCTTTGAGGAAATAAATCTCATTACTGTATTAAACTAGTGGTCTATCTAGCCAAAGAGACTTTCCAGAGGCATCAGAAGTGGCAGGAAGAGCAGAGGGGACTGTCAGATATTCTAATTTATAAATGTACCCAAAGTTTGAAAACACCATGGGAAATCTCTGGAACCCCAGTAATCAATGTATGGGCTTTTCCCTGTCTATTACATATGCAGGCTTCATACCCGTCCACTCAGACTGCTTCACCAAGGCAAGTCTGTGAGAAGTTAGTAATTCTCCTTATGTTGGTTTCCTTTCTTAACCTTTTCCTCTCTTATCTTCAACCACCTCTGTCACAGGAAGCAGTTGGGCAGTGTTAAACTCTGACAGTAAAGCAAAATTAATGTTAATGGCTAATGTTTAACCAAATATGTTTTTAAGACAAGCTAGTGAATGAAGAATTTTAGGTTCAAAGAGCCAAATAGTCTGCATTCCTGAGAACTCTCAATCAGCTTCTCATTCTGGTATTTCCACATTGCACTTTGCTGCCACAAGTTATGGGGGTGTACATTTTTGAGTGTTGATCTAGCACTAACAGATTTGAATTAGGAGACTGAAAAAAACCACATTTTGTTATCTATGAATTATTTTAAAATAATAAATCCGTCTACGAGAAGGGAGCCAGGTGTCAGTTTCCTATGGGGGGTACATTCTCGTGGAGATACTGTAAGGCCAAGTCCGTCCACTTCATTTCCTGTTCTTTAACAGACTCTGTAGTGCCACCATTGTCCTGTTCAGGTTCAGGAAGCTCATTCTGCAAAGGTACAAGGGACATTCAGAAAGACAGTATAATGCACATTAATAAACCCCTTAGAACCCAAGAGCGCACAGAACTAAAACCCAAGTTCTGAGAAAAAGGCAGCATGATTGACAGACGTGTATCCTAAAGAAAGAGCTAGAATAAAAAGAAGGGAGGCAGTGTCTAAGTATCACTCAGGTTGTCTGCAGAAGGGAATGACGGTCTTGTGGGTCCAGCATCTGCACAGGAGGTGAGGTGGCAGAAGGCTAAGGACACAATCTTCCAGAAGCCGCAGGAATCCAAGCCCACACTCCACTTACTGGGTTACTCAGGTAAAGTATTCAAACTCTCGGAACCTTTGTTTCCGCTTTGAAGACGGGAGGAAAGTGTAGTTATTCTCTCACAGGGTTGTAAGACTAAATGTGGTAACTTAGAGCAAGTGCTTAGCACTATGCAGGACATCCACAGCTCAAGGGACACTTGCTATTATTATAGTGGCTGCGGAAACTGAAAAGAGCCAATACAACGTCTTTTTTTGGACGGGGACTGCTTTAATAGAATATCTCACTTGCTGGCATACTCCTCAAGCATGAGAAATGTATGAAAAAACTAGCCTGCAGCCAATATGCCTATATTATAATAGAGCTAAGTGGGGAGCTATGAAAATGTGACAAGACCACCCCCTAGTGGTGAAGTAGGGCAACATAAAACATGGAAAATGACCAATTCAGATCCTGCCAGCATTTTCTTAAAATGGTAAGCTACTGGCCACACTTAATGGAGAATCTGGAATAATGTCCATATATAAGTTTAAAGTATACAACATGATCATCCGATATACATACAAGAGGGTAAAAGTAGGTTTATAGTTGTATGTAAAAGTTTATTCTTATATTTATTATTATATTATTTGTATTATAAATGCAAACCTGCCTTAGCTCACCCCTGTATATATTGTGAAATGATTACCACAATAAGGTTAGTTAACTCATTCATCACTATATAGTTACTATTTTTGGCTGTGGTGAGAACTTCTAAGAAAGTTTCCTTGTATTTTAAATTTAAATTTATTACTACCAGGACTCTACTCTGTATCAGAGTTCACTGATACCAATATATTTCTTTGTAATGATCTGAATTTACACTTTTTTTAGGGTTAGCAAACCGTTATTATCCAGACTTATGATTTTCCAATGAATTCCAATTTGCAGTATACAAATATGTTTTTCTTTAGAATTATGTTCAGTACATACAAATATCTGTAATATGAGAAGTGTCTCTGAATCACCATCTTGCTCTACAAATGTTAAGAATGAAATTCAAATATACTTGTACAAATTGAAGACAACTGTCATTTATTGTAAAGTAATAATATGCCCACACTTAAAGTAAGTTTGGTTCCAATAATTAGTTTTAGCTGACAAAGCAATAAACAAGTCCTTGCTTAACAAATTCTTTAATTCAGAGGCAGGCAACTTTGTTTCATTTAATACCTCTGTGGCATGGTTCTAAAACAATGTCTTTCATTTGGTCACGACTGTCTCTGGGCAGTGAATGCCAACATATAAAATCGCCTATGTGCCTGGGAAATGCACACAAAGTTTCACAGACGTAACCACCTATTATGGTACATTGTAAAAATGACCACAATTCTTTGCAGCTGCTGTTATGAAAAGAAGAGGCAGTATGTTTCCCCAGTATTGGACTGGGACTAGTACTGGCCAGGTGACTTGCTCTGGCCAACAGAAAGCAGCTGCAGTGCCAGGGGCCAGTTCTTGGCCTAAGCTCCATGAAGCTTGCAGTCTGCTCTGATGGTGCTCTGGAACCCTGAGATGGCCATGTGACATCTGGGCTAGTCTCCTGGATAAGAGACTGTGGCCTAGTCACCTCATTGTCCCAGTCCACTTAACTGCCACACATGAGAAAGTGTTCTGAATGACCCAGCTGCCAGCTAGCCTGCTGGCTGGCTGCAGAGCACAAGCAGGGATCAGCCGAGCTGGCAAAGCCCAGAAGACCCTCTCAGCGGAGATACAAAATCCTGAGACAAGTAGCTATTGCTTTAAGCCACTGGTGACTAGTTAGGCAGCACTAAAAGCTAACTGATAAACACAATGTTTTAGAATCACAAGACACGGACAAAGACAAGGGTTAACGACAATCTGGAAGTCAGCAGGAAAATCTCCCTCTCCTTCATCCCCTACCACACAAAAGGTCCCCAAGCCCTGCCATAACCATGTCCAGAGTTTGGCCCTCCTCCCTTGCCTAGACCATTGCAACAGCTTCCTAATTGGTCTCTCTGCCCGCTAACCTGCCCCTTTCTCCATGGGAAACGTTCCCTGACAATGCTGCTAAACTGATTTTCCAAAACCTAAATTGTGAGCATGGCAGACTTCTTTTCTGAAGACCATTCATTCCTGACTATCCCAAGGATGAGGTCTAAGCATAGTATCATACATTCCTCTCAAGACCTGGTTTGAGCAACTTTTCTGCCTCTGTTACATGACAAACGTATTCTCCATACACTCGGAATACTTCGCTCTCTCAGACTTTTAAAGCTCTGAGCCTCTGCACGCATCCCCACTGCTGGAGTGCCCTGGCTACCCCTGCTAAATTCCGGTCCTCCCTTATGACCAGTTAAACCATTATATTCTGAGGACCTTTCTGATGCCCACCAGGCAATGAGCCACCTCCTACACTACAGTGGCTGCTCATGACCCCTACTTATTTTAACTATTATAATTATTTATTTATATGTGTTACCTCTCTAGACACACACGGGCAGAAACAGTATCTTATGTTCACATAATCTGGCCCACAGAAGGCTTCAAAGAAATGCTTGTGGAATGAAAGAAACCATCTGGAGTCTTGTAGACCTAGGTATGAAGTCCAACTTATCAACTACCCAGCCTCGGGCAGGTTCCCTTCTCTGATCCTATCTCCTTACTGTAAAATGGGGATAACACTACCGCCCTTACAAGTCTGTTTAAAGATCAGAGATCACATATGTCAAATTTCAACCTTGGTCCATGGCATAAAACCGGTATTCAGTAAGTAGCAGCTGTAATTCTCATTATACTCTCTCTTTTGACTATTTTTTTAAACTTGAACCACACTGTGACTTATTTGATATGTGTAGTATTCACTGAGCATATTAGCATCTCTTATTTATTTTTAAAATTTATTCATTTTTAGAAAAATAGGAGAGCGAGAGAGAGAGAAAGAAGGGAGAAGGAGTAGGAAGCATCAAATCCCATATGTGCCTTGACCAGGCAAGCCCAGGGTTTCAAACCAATGACCTCAGCGTTCCAGGTCAACACCTTATCCACTGTGCCATCACAGGTCAGGCAGCATCTCTTATTCTTAAATGAGAATGTGGGTGAGCTGATTTTCTTTCTCTGTATTAACAGCAGCAGTTAATCTACTCAGGGCAGCTGGCATACTCTAAAGAAAAACAGTCTCTGATCTCTTTGCTCTTTGTAGGCCTCTACAGCATAAACAAGATATTTAATGAGCATTTATACAAGCAAAACTTTTAAATCATTTATTATATAAGACTTAACAAACTCCTTGTAGGGCAGTTCCCTAGATAGCAGTGAAGTATATCCCAGGACCCTGTTGGTCTCAAGGCAAAAGAAAAGCCAGATGTCTTTTGAATATTTTCCAGGGAATGTAGGATAGGTGTGTGTTCCAAGAATGTGAGTTTCTAAAAATGTCAACAGATTGATAAGCCACAGGTGGGGAAGTAAGAAATACCGTACAGCTTATGTGCCACTGCTCTGTATTCTTTTCTATGTTATGCATTAAACTTATCTCGTTTACTGGCTTTGGTGTAGTAGACAGAAAATGGCTCAGAAGACCTGGGTTCCAATCCAGAAATGACCCCTAACTGAGCTGGTCATGTTAGCTCTCTGGACCACATTTCTCTTCAAATAGAAAGTCTAGACGCTCTCTTGAAACTTCTAAAGTTAGTGGACTCCACAGCTTTGATTTCTTTGCCCTCCTAGTTTATTTGCCCACTGATATTATACCTGGACTAGGGCCCACTAGGTCCTGCCTGAACCCACCCTTCTCAGCGCAAATCATAGCCTACCAGCGGTATTGCAACATCCTCGTAAGGCAGCTTGTCTTCTCTCCAAGCATCGTCAATCAAATCCAAGATCCTGCCGTCTCTCTGTACTTCGCTGTCCATTCTCCTGTAGCTTGGATCTTGTCAAATCTGTAAGCCAAAGAGGTCAGTTCTGAAACAAAAAGACTCAAAGGTGATGTAATCCAGCACTAGGACCTGCTGGCCTTTTTAGCCTGGATGTGTCTTTTATTACAATATCACCCCAAGAAAGATTGATCTGGGTCAGGTGACAACTTATTTATATGATCACAGTCCTTCCTCTGTCCTCCCTCCAGTTGATGGATGCTTTGTAGTATACAGTGGATATCAGACATAGCTTAGATAGACCAATGTCATACCGTAACAGAAAGGCAATATATTTGAGGGCCTCTGTTACGAGGCCATGCATGTCTAGAACGTAGCTTTTCTCTCCTAATTTGCACATTCACCTCTTTCTGTCCCTCTAGCCTTTCCTGCACCATTTTGACAAGACTTACTACTCGTTTTGGTTCTAATATTGGCATTCTCAGACGCTAAGTGGACATACTGAGATAACACTGAACTGGGTTATACACAGCGACCAACTACAAACCTGACAGAAATCCTCACCTGAGCTTGTAAAGGACATGGCCTCTTTTCTTAAGATGACAAACAGGCAAGGCCCTGAAAGAAGCATCTCTAGATGAGCAGGTAGGATTCTACACTGCTTGTTTTTTCTTTTCTTTGGGGTTCCTCTGATTCCTGATGCTGCATGCCCTTAAATGCCTGGTCAAGATGCTTACTCATTACGGCCGATTCCCCAGTTCTTTCTTATTCTTAAACATCCGTAGTCAGCTTGGAGGGTACCTCGGGGATCCTTGGTTCCAAGTTTGGGCTATTCTTCATCCCAGGTATTACCCTACTGTGCTCCTTGCTACAAAACAGCCATACTGACGGCCTGGAAGTCAATGGCACCAGTCACCCCACCACTTCTAAGAGTATGAAGATTCATACAAGAAACAATCCTTGAAAATGGAATCCAACTCCTTCAAATTAGCCTGTGCTTGTCCCCAACAGTAATAAATACACAGGTTGGAGCAGGGGAAGGGTTTTTACCCCCATAATAAGGATCCAGGCAAAACTGAGCAAAAGGTGCCCAGCTACTTCTGCAGTCAGTGAGCCAGGTGAGGTCTTAATGTTTCACACAAGAATTAACCCAGCCTGACCTGTGTTGGCACAGTGGTTGGTGTCAACCTGGAATGCTGAGGTTGCCAGTTCAAGACCTGGGCTTGCCTGGTCAAGGCACATACAAGAAGCAACTGTGAGTTGGTGTTTCCCATTTCTCCTTTCCCCCTGCCTTTCTCTCTCTCTCTAATCAATAAATACCCCCCTTTTTTTTGTGAGAGGGGAGGCAGAGACAGGTTCCTGCATGTGCCCCCACTGGGATCCACCCTGCAAGTCCACTAGGGAGTGATGCTCTGCCCATCTGGGGCAGTTGCTCCATTGCTAAGCAATGAAACCATTATTTTCCCCCTGAACCTGAGGCCATCTCACTGCAGAAGGGAAAAGAGGTGAGGAGAGGGCAGGGGAAAAAGGGGAAGGGTGAAGTAGCTGGTCACTTCTCCTGTGTACAGGCTCTAACCAGAAATCGAACCGGGACATCCACATGCTAGGTCAATGCTCTACCACTGAGCCAACCGGCTAGGGCAATAAAATCTTACCCCCACAAAAAAACCCAAAAGGAATGAATTCAGTATTACCCAGGGAATAACTCAAACAAGGACCCTGTCTTCAGGAAACTGACACACAAGGGGTCCTTACCCTCAGGTCCAGATATATTTCCGGAGTTCTTGTCCTACAAGAGCCCTCCTTTCCCACTGCCACTCATTTGTCCTTGATGCTCTGGCTTCTGGGATACCCTCCTCCCTTTCCTCTGCTGATTTTCCCAAGCCCACAGATTCCACCTTTTTTTCTCAAGTCACTCCCGCTCCAGCAGGCATCGTGCCCTTGATACTTCCATCTCGTCCTTAGGATCCACTAAACATATCTGGTCGGCTCTGTGACAGATTGCTCAGGTGTTATCATCGCCAATCATTATGTGTAAATCTGCATCCATGACTCCTTAACACAGCTTTTGCCAATCTGGCATACATCTTTTTTTTCACCTGTCACTCCTTCAAACACCTCTAATCCTATCATCCTTTCCATCCTTTGCACTTAAAAGCCTCCTTTTCCTGTCACTAACCTCTACTTTTCCTTCCAAACTCAATGTGGGCGTTAGATCAGGGTCAAGATCCCATTTCCAGAGTTAGGCGTTCTTAAGGGGCTGAGAAGGATCAAGAGAGGGGTAATGTCCTATGCACTTGGTACACTCGACAGAATTAACCACTACCAATTCACTGAACAAACCTTTCTTACATGCGTGATACTCCCAATCCTGGAATGCTCTTTCCTTTTCCTTTTCCCCCGGCTAATCTTCAGCCAATCTAAAAAACTAGGTTCCTGCAGGAAGCCCTGTTCAAGCCGCAAGCGCGCGCGGTACCCGCCCCTCCGCTGGTCCCAGGTCTCCGTGAACATCGAATGGTCCCGCTTGTCACGCTGCCTGTTTCGTGTTCCAGCTCGCGGCGCATGCGTTTCCTAGGGAAGGTGCACGTTTTATCCATCTTTGTATTTTATAACTTTGTAAACACATAGTTGCATCCCCTCCTACCCCCCAAAAAGGCCCTCTCCCTTGCTAGAATTGACCCTCGCAGGCCACCACCATCCGTGCAGGTAAGAGGCCGCCCACCGACTTCCGGCCTCAGGCGGGATGTACCACATGTGGGAGCGGAGCGGGGAGGCGTACAGGTCCAGGTCAACCACGCGAGTCGCTTCCTACCCAACCTGGCGTGCGGTACGGGCAGTCATGATTAGAAGGAGAAAGTGAAGACATCAGTCCCCGCCAATGGGAGTGGAGGAGAGTGTGCGGCTGAGGGAAGAGCTCGTTCCCGCCCTCCAAAACCCAGGGCAAGCGCGCGGAAAACCCTTAGCAGCACCCAACCCTGTGCTGCACCCGCCGCCGTCGCCGCTGGAGCCCACCCTCTGCACCACGTGACCTGCACGCTGGGTTTCTCCGACCCCCGGATGTGGATGAGCCCACTTGCTTGTTCGGAAGGGAGGTCAGGAAGGAGGTTGTTCCTATTAAAAGTGAGGGGGCAAGGGGCGGAACAAATGTGCCAACCGCGAAGGCTGGACGTCAGGGTGGCGGTGACGCGCGCGCGCCCTCGGCCGAAGGTAACGGCGGGAAGGCTCGGGCGCATGCGCACGCGGTAGGGCCCTAACTGCATGTGACCACGGAGGACAGGCGAGCGGCCGCTGTGTTCCTTCTGGAGGCAGGCCTGGCCGCGGCGGCGCTGCCGGCCGTAGGGCTGTATGGCCCGGGGCTGGCTTCCGCAGCTGCCCGCAGGCCCCCAGGCCCGCCTCCACCGGCCCGGGCTCGCTCCGGCGCCCCGCCCCTCGGCCTCGCAGGGTACGCCCCGCGGACCCGCCAAGGCGGACATGGCCTTTCCGGGCGCGCCGTCCGGGCCAGCCAGGTGGTCAATCAACCCTTCCCTTCGGGGGAGGGACCCCAACACTCCTTTCCCGCCCAGCCTGCCCTATCTTGTTAGCTTGCTAGCTGTCATTGTTGCTACTTAGGTCATCATCGGCAGGTGATGCCGGTTCATTTATGGTGGGAAGTTGATAGCAATTAAAAAACAAGTGAGTTGG
Organism: Rhynchonycteris naso; assembly: GCA_037038555.1. NCBI lineage: Eukaryota > Metazoa > Chordata > Mammalia > Chiroptera > Emballonuridae > Rhynchonycteris > Rhynchonycteris naso. The sequence goes on along the minus strand of CM073004.1, from coordinate 41,389,197 downwards.
TTTAAAACGTTACTGTTAGTACAGGAGGGACAGAAATGTGGAAGAGATCGTGAGGTTCTGAAATTGGGAAGCCTGAACTGAGGCTTGCTCCATGCAAATCATGGATGGGAAGTAAATAATAGAGGGCATGAAAGGGATTGATTGTTCCTTAAAAATACTAATAATGAAGATATCAAAGGTAGTAAATCTGGGCTCATAATATGGTTTTTCTTATGTCCCTTACAATATCAGAGTGAAAATCAGCCTGATGTTAGTGACTAGTCTTCATTTGTACACTTATTTGTACAAGTGATTTTTCTTGAGCCTTGTGTCCGATTCCTGAGACCTTAAGTGTTATTTTATTCCTTTATAAATCTGTGTTGTAGTTTAAGTACCCTGTAGTTATACAGTTTCCACATGCTTGTACTTAATTTTATAAATATGAAAGGAAATCCTAAAAAGGTTCATCAGCTACACATTACCTTCAAATATTTACATTTAGATTTATAGCTTTAGCTTAATGGTATACAGTACAGTATATTATTTGGAATGTGGTACCATGTTTAAGTTGATTTTTATCCTGACCTTGCCCTTTGTAGCATTCTCAGTGATCAATATATTATAGTAAAAAAGAACAATGTTAAATGTGTTAGAGATGTATAAATGTTCAGTCACATTGATCTTTAAAAGGTATGTAGATTAGGTTTTAAAAATTCTTTGTAATGTGATCATCAATTGTACCGATGCTATTTTCCTCCCCTTAAAAGGAAGTTCTTTGCTTTGTCCTCATCCTCCCTGTTTTATGTAACAGAAGTGGCTGATTGTGACAGCATCAGCAGTACACTTTACTCTCAGCTTCCTACTTACAGAAAATGTCAACTTCGGAAATTTGGCTGAACTGAATGAACATTGACATAGATTTCAGGAACAGAATTTTTGATTTTTATGTTATCTTAGGGTTTTTTGTTTCTCTCTCCCAAGAGCTAGGTTTGTTTTTTCAGTTTTACATAACCACAGTACTGTCAGCCACCTATGAAAATTAATAAAAATTTCATAATGTCAGTTTTCAGTCTGGGTTCAGGTTTTCTCACCATCCCTTAAATGTATTTTATAATTAACTTGTTAGGGTCCCAGAGAGATCCACATGTTGCATTTGGTCCTTTAAAAAATTTTAAATATAGTAGTTCTCTTGCCTCTCTTTTCAAGCCCTTAACATTCTAGATTTAGCTGATTGTATTTATGCAGTATCCTTTAAGATGTACATCTATTTCTTTTATTTCCTTTGAACCAGTAGTTAGATCTAGAATTGCACTGTCTACTACAGTAAACAACAGTTAGCTTTGACTATTTAAATGAATTAAAATGAAATAACTAAAAATTTAGTTCTCTAGTTGCATTACCATGTTTCAAGTGCCCAGTAGGCACAGGTGCCTTGTATATATACAAAATGCCCACAACTACAGAAAGTTCTGTTGATTAGCACTGATCAAAACTTGATCAGATTCAACCTTGATTTTTTTTTTTTTTTTTTGATGGGGGAGCAGAATCCTAGGTGGTACAGGCACTTCCCGTTACCTTGATTATTAGAGAGGCACACAATAAGTAGTGTCACTTTTTTTGTTAAGATTGAGCAGTGTAATGGGTTCAGGTGTTATCAGCCCCATCCATCCATCATGAAATTCCCCATGAGCCTTTCACTTAATGGAGAAGTCTTCATGGATTTAGATTGCCAGTATCCATTATTGCATTAGGGGTTGCAGTGTGGTGATTTTCTAATTCTATCAGTATTACCTGGAAATCTTTCATGAACTTTCTCCCACCAGCTATTTGACTACCATCAGTTGTTTGATGTATAGTTTCTATAGGAAAGGCAAGAAAAATGCTTACCGTATGCCCCCATGTATAAGATGCTCACATGTATAAGACACATCTTAATTTTGGGCCCAAAATTTGAAAAAAAAAATGTATTACATAAAGTTATTGAACTCAAGTTTTATTCATCATAAAATTTATACAACTTATCACTGTCAAAACTCCCACCATTACCTTGTCCTCATCTGTGTCTGATGACGAATCACTGTCTTCAGTGATTGTCAATGAGCACAAGAAAAAGTGAAAAAGCGGGAAATGCAAGGAAAAAAACTACAACCATTGTATAAGATGCACTCAGTTTTTAGACCCCGAGTTTTTCTAAAAAGTGTGTGTTTTATACATGGGGAAATACGGTAATTCTTTCCCACTATTTTCAGACCACAGTAATGAGTTGGCCAACAACCTCCAAAGGTAACATCGAGGGCTTTTGCCTTTTAAAAAAAATCATCATGAACTTAATGACTTGAATATATTTAAACTGTCTCAATGTATTGCAGTCTTTTTTTTTTTTGGATACTCACATTTGGCCAGTGGCAGCCCCTTTAAATTGGCTGCTGTCTATTTTGATATGACCAATAGTCTAATAATTTCCTCATTTTCTGGTAAAACATGTTTCTGGCCACAAAGAAACCTGGTTCCTTTGAGTGGGAGATGGTATTTAGAGACCACAGTCTGGGTAGTAGAGGTACTCTTGTTGATAGGTTAGTCATTAGTTCTAGGATTTACAATGGCCAGAGTTAGGAAATACATATTTTTAAAGAGAAATACACAGACTTCGCACTGACATTTCTGATGTAATTTTAACTTTAGAGATTTTTTTTGCATATTTGATTTTATATTTGTATCTTCCCTTTTGCTGAAAATATTGGTATCTAATGTCATTAACATACTTTTTTCTTATCCTATATTATATGTAACTTTCAAACAATACCAATTTTATTACTGATAATATGATTCCTGAATAGTGTTCAGGATTTCTTTACAATTCTTTTTTATTCTTAGTATATATTCCACTTGGATATGTACAAGTACAATTATTGCATTTCAAAGACATAAAAAAATTTGTTGTATGGTTAGGCTGCCAATTGATGGCTAGATGATAGTTGATTTATTTTGTTTTCAGTTTTTCAATCTGCTCTTTTTCCATGTGGGTTTGTTTTATTGTATGTACATTAGTATAATTTCTATAAGACCAGCACCTGTAAAACACAGCGCATCCAGATTGTTTTCATCCCTGTTTTCTCCACCCTATTCCCTTTCTTACCTGTTTTGGGGTTACCTATTCCTAAAAGCAAATGCATCATGCAACACACACACACTCACACTCCCCCTTCTTAGATAAAAAGTAGCATTTGCATATGTTGTTTTGTACCTTGCTTTTTTCACCTGTGCCCTGTAGGTTCTGCCACAGAGGTATGTAGAGATTATTATCCCTTTTACAGCTTCATAGTATTTCATGGGTGGATGAATATTCATTTTTTTAGGTGTGAGGAGGGGAGATAGTGAGGCAGACTCCTGCATGTGCCCCAACTGGGATCCACCTGATAGCCTCATCCTGGGTGGATGCTGGAGTACTGAGCTACTTTTAGTACCTGAGACCCTTGCATTCTGGGAGAGCTATCCCTCAGCACGTGGGCCATGCTAGAACCAATCAAGCCACTGGCTGTGGGAGGGGATACGGAAGAGAAGGGGGAAAGGGAGAGGGGAAGAAGCAGATGGTTGCTTCTCCTGTGTGCCCTGACTGGGAATGGAACCAAGCACATCCACACACCAGATGGACACTATCCACTTAGCTACTGGCCAGGGCAAGTGGATGAATAATTAAATAGTTCCCTGTTGATAGGCATTTGAGTATTTTCCTACTATTGCAGGTAGTTGTGTACTCTATATCCTGTGTGTATGTGATTTTGTATTTTTGCCAAAGTAGCTTTGGGATAGTTTCCTAGAAGTGGCATTTTGGATCAAAGGGTAATAATGTGTATACAGGGTGGGGCCAAAGTAGGTTTACAGTTGTGAGTATATGAAACACAGATTTAATTTTGTTATTATTTTCCAAATGAACAACTGTAAAGTATTTTTGCCCCACCCTGTATATCAGTTGTTAGGTATTACCAAAATCTCTGTAGTAGCTATACCATTTTGCATTCCTATGTGTAATGTATGTGGGTGCCTGTCTTCCTGTGCCTCATGAGTGTGTATTGTCAAACCTAATTTTTGGTTAATCTAGTACAAAAGAAAAGGTAACAGTGTAGTTTAAATTTGGTGAGCAAGGTTGAATATCTTTTCATATTTTTAAGGTCATCTGCATTTGTTTTTCTATGAGCTACTTGTTCATGTTTTCTAACTATTTTTCTATAGATTTTTCCCCCCTTAATTTTTAGGTTCTCCGTATATTTGGATAATTAAGCATTTGTGATAAAACTTTCAAATACTGTTGCTGTTTGTCTTATAACTTTGCTTATGACATTTTTCCTGTATAAAAATATATTATTACTCAGATTTCTCAGTCTTTCCCTTACTCTTTCTGGATTTTGAGCCACAGTTTAGACTGCATTTCAAAATTTTATTTTTATTTCAGAAAATTTCCTTGATACTTAATTGATGATTTTTTCCCTCTTAAGTAGGGACCTTTCTGGGCAATGATAAATTATATATATATATTTTTTTCTTCTTTTTTATTTATTCATTTTAGAGAGGAGACACAGAGTGAGAGTGAGAGAGAGAGAGAGAGAGAGAGAGAGAGAAAGGGGGGAGGAGCTAGAAGCATCAACTCCCATATGTGCCTTGACCAGACCAGTGCAGGGTTTTGAACTGGCGACCTCAGTGTTCCCAGGTCGACGCTTTATCCACTGCGCCACCACAGGTCAGGCCAAATTATATTGATTGTTTATTGGAACAGCTATAGTCTGTCTGACAGAGCCACAGATCTCTGTAATCTTAGTAACACCAAGGCAGGTATGGGACAGAGCATTGTTATCCTCCTTTAAATGAGATTTGATTCTGTTAGTACACATTTATTTGTGATTCTGTCCAGAGTTAGTTTTGATTCCTGTGTCCCATTTTGTGAATGATTTTATCTTGGTCATATACTCTAGATCAGGGGTGCCCACACTTTTTCAGCTTGTGAGCTACTTATAAGATGACCAAGTCAAAATGATATACCTACAATAAAAATGCAAAACATAAATTTATTTCTTCTATATTATCATTATTTAAGTTACTGTTATTACTATTTAATATTGTGTATTCTTCTTTCACCTTTCTCCTTCTCAGCTCTCTTTTCAGAGGAAAGTCAATGTCATAGTTTTTATGAACGGTCCGGAAAAGCCGCTCCACATTTCCCTTCTTTGGAATAGCAATGGCACACAGACAGATGAGGCAAACGCACTTAGAATATGACATAGTGAAAAGAATCCCCTCCCATTCTTTATGAAAGTGGTAGGTTTTAGGCTTCTTACTCGGACCAGCTACGGCACTCATTTTTATACCCTTTGTTGTATTTAGTTTAAATAAATTGAAGGCTAACTATGCAGCAATGTAACTGAACAAGTTAGCGCGGTTTAACGCGCATGCGTAGGGTGTCAAAAGTTCAGACGTCAGATTGGCTTCCCTGTATGCCAATCAAAAGACAAATGTCTTTTTAATGTCATGTGATCTACCCACACTTCCTTCGTGATCGACCATTAGATCGGGATCGATGTATTGAGCACCTCTGCTCTAGATCTTTTTCCTGATCTGTAAAACAAAGAGGTTAGATTGGAGGTCTTCAGGTCCTTTCTAGCCCTTTAATATGTTAATGAATTTCAAGATATCCATTATTAGATATCCTATTTGGATTTTTTACCCCTAAGATTTAAAATGTGTTTCCCTGCTTCTCAGACTTGGTGAAATAGCTTATATTTCCTTTAACCATCCTATTCCAGATTTCACTGATTTAAAACAGCTTCATTCCAAAGAAGAGTTATAATAACTTTTGTTTGTCGATGTCTTGGTCTAAATGCAGAAATGACTAAGATTGTCCTATAACAACTGGGGAGCTATACGATATTTATCTGTTTATCACATTAGCATTTTGTGTTAGTGGCCAGTAGTGGCAGAGTACCAGGATACCAAACAGTAATTACTTAAACTTGTATTTAATGTTATGAACAAAGAATATGTAACTTTATGTAATTTTCTCATGGCACAGAAGACAACAAAGTGACATAGTGGATAGCGATGAGTGAGGGTCAGGCTGAATGGGAAGGGAATTAGTGAGGTAGCTATGAGAAACTGAAATGAGAGAAGTCCACAGAAAATCTGGGTCCTTGCTATTTCCCTGACCTAAGGAATGAGAATTGATGGTGTTTGACAGTGACTCAAGCAGATGGTGAGGGTATTGTTAAAGAAACATTACACATTAGTAAAATTATTTTACACAGAGAATGCTTCTGGTCTCCATACCCCTTAAAAAAATGGATTTCTTTGTCTTGACTTAGACCAGTGGTTCTTAACCTGGGTTCTATCGACTAGGGTTCGATGAGTCGGTCTCAGGGGTTCGGAGAAGCCTCTGCCGCGGAGGTAAAGAGACACTTGTGTAAAGTCGTGATGACACGCCCCGCTTGGCCATCACTTGCTGCAGAGGATCACGTTACATTGCTTGGCCAACCAGTGCTGCGGGGAATTTAGTGCGCGCAGTAGTCAACGGCTGTCGTAGTTGTACGTCGTGTGGTTTCTTTCTTAATATTTTAATCCATACTAAATATGTCGAGCAAAATAAGAAAGTGGTCGGACGAACAGGTACAACATGGATTCACATGTATCACGGAACGGGATGGGAGTCAGCGTCCTATCTGCATGATATGCAATGCCAAGTTGAGCAACTCTAGTCTCGCACCGGCAGAACTAAATTTGGAAAAGAAAATCATATTTTATTTATCACTAAAGAAGGGTTTGGTGAATGCGCATATGAAACTGGTGGGTTCGGTATCTCAAAAAAGGTTAAGAACCTCTGACTTAGACCATTATTTTGATTTCTGAAATGGCAGTTTTCCCCTTCCCGGTCTGTTTTCACTGTTGTGCTATTGCCACCTGGTGGCCATGATAATATGCCATCTTCGATTTATCTTTTTTTCCTGTGTTGAGGGTTTTTGGTTTGGTTTGATTTTGTTTATTGCCAAGAAGACGCTATTAAACCAAAAGAAGATTTGAAGGTTATTTAAGATCCGAAATGCTGTAAAATATATCAAGATTGTACATTGCTGAGCCTCGGCAGTCACACTGCCTATGATTGAATGATTGAATCCTAGGACATAATTTGTAGTTTACCATAGTCATGTTATTTACCTTTCTAAGCCTCAGTTTCCTCAAAGTAATAGTATCCATTTTTTTTTTAGTGTTGTGAAGAATGAATTAGACAATATATTCCAGGAAGAACTGTTGAGTACTCAGTGACTTTTAGTTTCTATTATAAATACTGCTAATTATTAAAATGTCACCCAGAAAATATATCAGTATATTAAATATTACTAAGTATGTATTAATACTATATATTACTAAGTATATTAATGTTTAAGAATAACATGGCCTAAAGAAGTATGATTTTACTAATGATAATTTTGCAAAATAGCACTTTCCAACATATTTAATAGATATCCATGTATAGTTGTCAGGAGTTGCTAGTCACAGTGGACATTTAACTGGCTGTTAGAATCCCATGAAAAAGCTGGAAGAAACCTTGGAGAATATATTCATATTCCTAATTTTACAGATACGAAAACTGAAGTCTAAGGACACAAAGCTAGTCAGTTGCAGAGCAGTACTATTTCCTGGGTCTCCATCTACGTGGTACTGAGTGAACTTTCTACTGCCTCTCTGTTCCCTAGAGTGGACCAAAGCATGGAATCTGGGTTGTGTTGTAATTGACCATATTGTGGTTTGAAAGAAAGTAGAATAGAACATGAAAACCTCCTTCTTTAGGTTTTTATTTTGTTTAATGAAGTACAAACTCCTGGGGAAAATACCTTCTCTGCCAAATGTATGCACGAATAGTTTACTACTCCTGTTAGAACTTGAGAAATAGTTGCAAATAACATGCAGAGGTTGTGTTTTCTAGTTTTCTCATTCTCTCTGTTTGAAGGAGGATGCCTCTACGTTTTCCCTCTGGGAGAATATTTTTGATTATTTTCTTTCTTTCCCACACTGGACTATTTATTCCTTGAAAAGGGCCATGCCTTTCATCACTGTATATCTAGTGGTTAATACAACACTGAATTCTTTGTTGAATGAAAGAATCCTCAGAGAAATGTAATTTTTAGACAACACGTTAGGTCAAAGAGGCAGAACCTCCATACCATAGTATTTGGGAATTACCTAAGAGACTAATTCAGGATTGAGTTATCTCAGGAGTGAGAAGTGGTTTGACATTGATTTGTGAGAATCGTGCAGTAGGTATTACTAGTCCTTAGCACTTCTGAATTTAAGGGTGGTCTTTCTTCTCACCTCCCGTTCTTTTTTCTTTTGAGAGAGAGAGAGAGAGAGAGAGAGAAACAGACAGGAACAGAGAGAGATTAGAAACAGCAGCTGGTAGTTGTTGTGGCACTTTGGTTCATTGATTGCTTTCTCATATGTGCCTTGACTGGGGTGCTCCAGCTGAGCCTGTGACCCCTTGCTCAAGCCAGGGACCTTGGGGTTATGTCTGTGATCCTACACTCAAGTCAGATGAGCCTGTACTCAAGCTGGCGCTATTGGGGTTCCGAACCTGAGTCCTCAGTGTCCCAGGTCTATGCTCTATCTGCACCACTGCCTGGTCAGACTCACCTCCCTTTCTTATGGTGTCTTTCCTTTTCTCTGACAGTCTTTTCTGTCTCCTTTCCCTTCTTTCTCTGCCAGACTCTTTTCTTAACTCTCCAGCTGTGATCTATTTGCATAGGGAGATAGGTAAAAGGGATGGGAACTGAGGTAGGTTCAGTCAAAAGCCTTCAGCACATCCCATGTTGAAATGCTACCCTAAGCTCTGTAGCTGCAGGGATGAAAAAAATTGGTTTTCTGCCCTGGAGGGATAGATAGTAAAGTAAAAGGATGTGTTCCACTGTGGTGTAAGTCCTGTGAAAGAGCCTGTTATCACCTGACCAGGAGGTGGCACAGTTAATAGAGTCTTGGACTGGTTCGCAGAGGACCCAGGTTCCACACTCCAAGGTCGCAGTCTTGAGCACGGGCTCACCAGCTTGAGAGCAGAGTCGCTGGCTTGAGCCTGGGATCATAGACATGACCCCATGGTCACTGGCTTGAGCTCAAGGTTGCCAGCTTGAGCAAGGGGTCACTTGTTCTGCTGTCGCCCCTCAGTAAAGGCACATATGAGAAAGCAATCAATACACAACTAATGCTGCAATGAAGAATTGAACCTTCTCATCTCTTTCCCTTCCCTTCCTTTCTGTCTGTCCCTATCAGTCCCTCTCTCTATCGCTCTCTATATCTCTGACACACACACACACACACACACACACACACACACACACACACACACACACACACGAGCCTGTAATCAACTAGGAAGGATGGAGTGGAGAGGAGGGAGGGCCCGTGGAGCTGCCTTTTGGGGAGGGAGGCTATTCTAGGAAGCTTACAGGGTTTGTCATTCTGAGGGTGAGTAGGATCTCCTATGATGGACCAAAATTGTTCAATCTCAGGGCATTTCACTTGTTTATAATATCACTAAAAAAGACCCAAAGCTACCCTTTTTCTCTGACATGTGTGAGCCCTAATTTCTTCTGTATGGGGTATATGTCAGTGTCCCTCTGCTTCTAGCCCCCTCCCCACCCCTACCCCCAGCCCACCCTTGTATTAGGAAGTGGGTACAACAATGAGGTATTTGATTCCAGTCATGCAGGGAGTCATGTCAACAGCAATTCAGATCACTTTCAGTTATTTTGCTTTAGTCTGACATTATTTGCTCCTAATATTTATTGAAGTGATAGTCCTCAACTCCTACAGTCATCCTGAGAAGCGCGGCATTTCTCATTAATTCATATGCTTTCATTCACATTCTTAAATTTGTCAGTTGGAATCTTAGAACTTAAACAATGAACTTTCTCCTGACTGATATTTTGCCTTTACAGTTGCCAAAACGAAGGGGACTCGGCGATGGAGGCTTTGTTGGAAGGAATACAAAATCGGGGACATGACGGGTAAGTTTGCTTTTGACATTAAACTTCTCTCTCAGTTTAAACAGCGTATTTGAGTTATGCCTCTGACCATTTTGTGCTTTGGGTACAGAAGCAAAAGTGTTGAGCCAAAGTGAAGCTGATTGATGCTGTTAGTGGACAGCATCTCTGGGATGTTTGCCTTATCTCAGCAGTGGCAGCTGGAATGTGCCTTCTTCCCCCTTACATTTTCTACTCTTACGAAGTAGGGGAGAAGTACGGAGGTTTCGTGACACTAAGAACAACACTTTTTAAAAAAGTATTTAAACCTTAGTAGTTATAGCTCTCTGTGAGTGTTTTTGGAAACTTTTTTTTTTTTTTGCATCCCTTACATTCCTATTCACTTCTGTTTCCAGCTCTGTACTATCTGGCGCCTCTTGGAACTTTGAAAGACATCAGTAAGTTTATAATAATCAGATAGGTTGCAGTGATTTTCTAACAATAAGATGGAAAAAATAGTTGAAAAAATCTGACTCAAGGATGAACTTCTTGAAACAGTTCTTAAAATTGTATTATCATTTTCCCAATAGCCTACTTGCTTCCAAAGCTTCTTATTTTGGCTAGCTGCAAGTGTGACATGAGCCGCCTGGATTCTTCCTGAGAGTTTCCCTAAGATATTACAGACATGCTAGTTGTTGGTTGTCGAAGTCTCACTCACACACCAGACTTAAACATCAATTTTGTGTTTGACCAAAAGACTTGGCCTTCAGGTTGGCTATTAGAGGAAGACAAAATATTTTTTTGGAAAAGCCATCACCTTAATATAAACACTAAATGAAAAGGCTCAGAAATACTGCTAATTTATTTATTGACATTGTTCCACCTCAAGTGGGTTTACGTCTGCTATATCTTTGCATCTGGAAGATGAAAAGCTACTTAGACAGATGTTCTGTGTTCTTAAGGGTCTGTTCTTATGTATAGGGGTTTTTTGACGTCCTGTGAAGCAGAACTGCAGGAACTCATGAAACAGATCGACATAATGGTGGCTCATAAAAAGTCTGAATGGGAAGGGCAGACTCATGCGTTAGAGGCTTGCTTGGACATCCGTGAACGGGAACTGAAGACTCTCAGGAGTCAGCTGGAAATGAAACACAAAGAGGTGAAGCAGTTGATTTACTTCTCTTTCTGATATTCTGACATTTTTTAGTAAATATATTTTTAAAATATTTGTTGAAGAAAGCATTTCTGTGTTATTTGTTTCTATGTTTTCTTTTAATTCTGATAGTTTCTTTTAGAAGAAAAATGTATTTTGAAAATGTGTAAGAATATTCATATTTATTTCAATGATCATGTTACCTTGGTTACATATTCATATGTAACTTCTTTACAAAAATGTAAATTGTGTTTTTTTTTGTCACACGCACACACGCACGATCTTTGTATAACTGCCATCCTATATGTCCTTATTTACAATCACTGAGGTTAGTGACTCAATTGTTTTTGGCCTCACTGTATGTCTAGTATTAAAAGTTAAGCCCAAAATTTAATAATTTGCCTCTTTTGGTTTGATTTAAAACAAAATTCAGGAAACTCTTTTTAAAAATTTTATATTTGTCCTTACTCTAAATTAGGGGAAAAGAAAGAAAAAAGAAAAATCAAAATTACTTGCAATCCTGCCACTCACAGTTATTGGCAGTTATTGGATTTGGGGGAAAAGTTTAATAATATTTGCTGATTGATTTCTCATAATTTAGTACAGTAAGAGGACACTGACTGTTGGAAGGGAAGCAGAAAACATTTATAAGCACAAGAATTGCCTCCAGATTTCTGACATGAATGTCAATCTCCAAAGTATTGGAAGAGTTGTAGGGAAACAGTGGTCCCAAGTTCCACTCTGATGGACTTTGCTACGAGGAGGTTGACCACTCATCAGTGCTGTTGTTCAATTTATTCAGTAAAGTTCTCTTGAGTGGTATACACTGAAATTGTGAGGTGGGATCTCATTGTGGTCTTGATTTGCATTTCTTGAATAGCTAGTGAAGATGAGCATCTTTTCATGTATCTGTTGGCCATTTGTATGTCCTTTGGGAGAAGTGTCTGTTCAGGTTCCCTCCCCATTTCTTAATTGGATTGTTTGCTTGTTTGCTGCTGAGCTTTGTGAGTTCTTTATATATTTTGGATATCAACCCCTTATCAGAGCTGTTGTTTGCAAATATCTCCCATTTAGTTGGCTGCCTATTTGTTTTGTTGTCAGTTTCTTTTGCTGCGCAGAAACTTTTTAGTTTGATATAGTCCTGTTCTATTATTGTTGCCTTTACTTCCCTTGCCTTTGGGGTCAAATTCATAAATTGTTCTCTATGGCCAAGGTCCATGAATTTAGTACCTATGTTTTCTTCTATGTCATTTATTGTTTCAGATCTTATATTTAGACCTTTGATCCATTTTGAATTAATTTTTGTGCTTGGAAGGTTAGTCCTATGGTATAAACCAGTGCTGCTCAGATGATAGGCCCCCGATGAGATAAAAAGAATTGTAGCTGTCTGGTCAATTTGTCACTTCCTTGAATGGGCTGCTGAAAGTTGATTAAATTCCTAGAATTCAAGTGCTTTTACCTAACACTAGTAATGGGGATTTATTCCTAGAGGTTGTGAAATTGTGTTCATATTCTACTTTGAGCAGTAAATGACACAAGAACTAGAAAATAGGACTTGATGTTTTTTTCATTCTTGATTGAAGCTTAGAAGGGTTAGTCCTAAGGTATAAACCAGTGGTCCTCAGATGATAGGCCCACAATGAGATAAAAAACTTGTGCCAGAATGTAAATCAGTACATTGCAGCCTTCCGATCATAGAAAGTTTTGCTATATAAGAATGTCATTTGCACTAAACAGTGTGTTTTTGTCACATGGTCAATTTATTCTGCTTTAAGCTCCTGATACGGAGCTGTACTGCTCTTGTGACCAGGGTCAGCCCTCCACAGGTCACAGGTCCTACTTGGAGGGGCACTAGTGTAAACAACTCATTTTGTAAGTGAATGCTTTATGTGTTTTCTGATTACACTGTTGGTTTTAATGGACATGCCTGCTGTTACCTTCTCATGCCTACAGAGCAGGCAGACTTAATGAACCGAAGGGACTCGGAATCCTAGGTCAGCTTCTGGCCAGCTGACTGGCCTTGAACAAAGCCTTTAAATTTTCTGAGCCTGTTTAGTCATGTGTAAAATTAGGACAAAAGCCCTGAGTCCCAGTGTTGTTGTGGAGATTGAGTTACTGTTTAAGAAAGCACTTTGAAAACTAAATTGTGCCTGACCAGGCGGTGGCGCAGTGGATAGAGCGTCGGACTGGGATGCGGAAGACCAGGTTCGAGACCCTGAGCTCGCCAGCTTGAGCGCAGGCCCACCTGGCTTGAGCAAAAACTCGCCAGCTTGGACCCGAGGTCGCTGGCCCCAGCAAGGGGTTGCTCGGTCTGCTGAAGGCCCGCGGTCAAGGCACATGTGAGAAAGCAATCAGTGAACAACTAAGGTGTCACAATGGCAACGAAAAACTAATAATTAATGCTTCTCACCTCTTTCCGTTCCTGTCTGTGTGTCCCTATCTATCCCTCTCTGACTCTCTCTCTGTCCCTGTAAAAAATAAAATAAAAATTTAAAAAAAACAACTAAATTGTATCTGAAATCAATTATTTCAGCTCTTCAGTCATCCATACTGATGTTTCAAACCTTGGCTCCCGTTTCTCTACCTAATGCCATTTCTCATTCTTAGCATTTAACCCTTTTTCTCTCCTCCTTGAAGAAATTGCAATATTTTAAGTACTCATTATGAGCCAGACCCTGATACATAAACAAAATTAAACAATCTTTCACATTTAATATTTATGTTTGCCACATATAATAAATACAAAAAAATAGTTCTACAAGGCTCATAAGGGAAAACTAATTATCTGCCCCACCCCCAAACCTGGGTTCCTGCTTCTCTGAAGTGGTCTTTCCATGCCTCAACTCTTTCTTCCGCTGTTCTCCCGCGTTTCTCAGTCACCCTTTATACTCGCATAGCCTAGTTTTCAGGGTTAGCTATTTATCTGATGCCTTCCTACTATGCAGGTGAAGGGTTTTGCTCTCTTCCATACAATTTCCATCCCCTCATCCTGCCAGAATTGTATATCTTAATTTTTGGTTAGCTCAGTATTCAGTATTTACATCATTAAATGGTAAATATTACAGCTAAGTCAGATAGTATAATGATAATCAAACTTATTTCTGGTACTGTATTTTGTTTCCCTGGGAATTAATAATTGCCTTGTTTTCATTTGCTTTTTAAAAATATACCTACCATTGATTCTTCCCAAACTCTCTGACACAAATGTAAGTCTTCTATTAGTGTTTTCAGACATATCAGGTGATGTATCTATTTTCTTTTATTTTACAGTGTGTCCGTAAAGTCATGGTGCACTTTTGACCGGTCATAGGTCAAAAGTGCACCATGACTTTACGGAAACACTGTATTTTTCTGAAGTGGGAAGCTGCAACAGAGTGCCTGACTGGGATCACCCGGCATGCCCACCAGGGGGCAATGTTCTGCCCATCTGGGGCATTGTTCCCCTGCAACCTGAGCCATTCTAGCACCTGAGGCAGAGGCCATGGAGCCATCCTCAGCACTGGTCTAACTTTTGCTCCAATGGAGCCTTGGCTACAGGAGGGGAAGAGAGAGAGAGAGAAAGGAGAGGGGGAAGGTTGGAGGGTGCTTCTCCTGTGTGCCCTGGCCAGGAATCGAACCCAGGACATCCACACGTCAGGCCGATGCTCTACCACTGAGCCAAGCAGCCAGAGCTGTATCTATTTTCTTTCCTTTCTTTCCCCGTTCCCCTCCTTCCCTTCCCTTCCCCCGCCCCAACCCCCTTCCTCTCCTTTTCCCCTTTCCTCTTCGTTTCCCCCTTCCCTTTCCCCTTTCCCCTCTTTTCTTCTTCCCTTTTTACTTCCTTCCCTTCCTCCCTTCCTCCTTTCCTCCCTCCTTTTCTCTTGATATTCTCCGATGGATAAGTTACTTTCTAGGCTAGCAGTAGCCTCATCTTGGAAACTACCACCATTTTGGAGGGGGTATAAGTTCACTTCTTCATTTTGGTAGAACATGTATTTATAGATCTGAAAACATCTTTATTCTCTTTTCACATCTGATTGAAAGTTTGATTGGTTATAAAATTGTGTTTTTGAAGTAAATTTCACTCAGGATGTTTTTACTTAAATATGAATCTTTCAGACTTTAACATTTAGTAATGATAGACTAAGTAATTTGGGCCAGTTTACCTACTAAGAACAAGTAGGTAAGTTAGGCTTTAAAAAAAAAGTCTGCTTGAAGTAGAGTGTTAACCAGACAGTGAGGAATTACCAGACCAGGATCCGGGCTAGGCTAGAGGTCCATGGAGGTGAGCCCAGGGTTTGAGGCAGTTGCTAGCTAGAACTAGAGAAGGCAGCTGATGGGATAGAGACTGAATGGGGTTTTTGATAACTTCAAGGGGGTAAGGGAATAAAGAATTTGGTGTCCAGTGTGGCTCGGAACCCCTCCTCATTTTGGGTTAGGACCTGAAAGGAGTCCAGGTGGGCCAGATGTAGAATAGGCCCTCTTTAGACTGCTGCTGTTAAGCTGTGGAAATTGAAGTCTCTGAATTAGTTTAAAACGATGCTTGGGTGCTACTACCTCTAGGCAGGTCTAAAGTGCTAGACTTCCAGGAACCTGCAAACTTGCATTTTCTCCAAAGGAAAAAACACCATTCTGGGTCTTGAATTATTTATTCAAATAAGTTTGCAAATATAATGCCTGATAACCACTGAGAAGGTAACCTCAGACACATAAGGAGGCAAGACAACAATTCATAAAAGCAGCGTCAATAGAAGATAGAAATAGACCCAAGAACCATTTGGTCAGTGACACTATTGTGCTTAGAGTTTACAGTAGTTGTATTGATTGTGTTCAAAGAGACAAAAGATAAGATTGAGCAACTCAACAAAGACTTGGAAACTACAAAAAAACAACAACAACTCAAGATGAGTGGAAATTAAAATAATGAGAAATAGAATAATTGAAATCAAGGTCTTTTTTTTTTTTTTTTTTTAATTTCTTTTTATTTTATTCATTTTAGAGAGGAGACACAGAGTGTGTGTGTGTGTGAGAGAGAGAGAGAGAGAGAGAAAGAGAGAGAGAAAGGAGGGAGGAGCTGGAAGCATCAACTCCCACACGTGCCTTGACCAGACCAGTGCAGGGTCCCGAACCGGCGACCTCAGTGTTCCCAGGTCGACACTTCATCCACTGCGCCACCACAGGTCAGGTGAAATCAAGGTCTTAAAGATTGAGGTAATTAGTAAACTGGAAGATGGCGCAGAAGAAAATTGTTTAGAATAAAGCATAATCAATTGCTAGCAAATATAGAAGAGAAAGTAAGAGAAAGCAGATATGGTGAGAGGGTCTAATAGGACTGTTTTTGGAATGAGAGTGGGTAGAAGCTGTATTTCAAGATAAATTGGCTGAGGTTTTGCCAAAAATGAGGAAGATTGTCTATTTAAGAAATTCAAGAATCTCAACCAAGATAAATAAAAAGAAATATTTACCAAGGTTGAAAACTAAAGGCAAAGTAATAATCTGAAAAGCAATCAAAGACAAAATCAAACAGATTTTACCTACCAAGAAAAAAAGACAGGTTATCTATAAACAGTCCCTAACAGTTGACTTGTCAGCTAAAACAGTGACAGCCAGAAGACAGTAGAATGATATCTACAAAGAAATATTTTTTTTTACCCTGCCAAACCAGAAATCTATACCCAGGAAAAAGATGAAAAAGGCGTTTTAAGTCAACAAAAATTGAGAGAATTTGTCACTAACAGATCTACACCAAGGAAATACTAAAAAATGTTCTTCAGGCAGGAAAGTGATCCCAGATGGAAGCTTAGGTGATTAAGGAAGAAATGAAAATAAATAGTAAATATACGGATAAATCTAAATGAATATTGACTGTATATAACAATAATAACCTTTTCAGTTTAAAAAATGTGTCAATTATGATGGTATTTAAATCAGATTGTGGGTAAATGGAATTAAAGTATTTCTGTATTCCTTGGGTTGCCTTGGAATTGGTAAAACTACTAATTAACATTATTGTTCAATCACATACCCAATCTTGAGAGAACCATTAAAAGTATATATTAACATATTAATAGAGTGTATGTCTTTCAAGCTAATAGGGGAAAAATGAAATGATAAGTTATCAGTTGCAAAGAAGGCAAAAAAGAAAAGGAACAGAGCTTATTAAGTACAAGTAGCACTCAATAAGATGATAGATTTAAGTCTAGATAAGTCCATTCAACGTAATTGCACTAAATCAACGTAATTGCACTAAATGACCCAATTAAAAGATAAAAATTGTCCAACTGAGTAAAAATAATTAAACTCAACTATTTGGTGTTTATAAAGGTACAGCAAAGTTGAAAGTAAAAGATACAATAAAAATATATATCATGTAAACATTTTGAGTAGAAATATTGTATACGTGTATTCATATTAGAAAAAGTATACTTAAAACAGAAGCAATAAACATCACTCAGGTGAAGAGAAACACTTCATAATGATAAAATACGAAATTTCAGTATATGTAACTGTAGCAGACATTTTTTGTGGACTGGACCACATATTCTTTGCCTCCTGATATCATTTTGGCTATTATAGAGCTTCTGTGCACTGCCAGCATCTCACTGCACTGTGCTTCTCTCTGGAGCCTTAGAAAGCTGTTCAGGTAAAACCTAGAAGTGTGGGGATATTAACACTTACAGGGCAAGTCTGAGGCAGGGGAGGAACTGGAATCAGCGGATACATTTTCCAGCTTCCCATCCCTTAGAGGGATAATTCTGAAACATTCTGCCTGGTTCCATGGTGAGTTTCCAGTGTGTGTTTGCCTCAGCTGTTTAACTGCAGAAATCACCTCAATAACACACTATCTTGTGGGCTTTCCTGCCTTCCTGGGGTCTCCCTCTCCATTTCCTCACTCTGCTACTGGGATCACTTCCAAGTACCTGCCCCAAAGTCCATGTCTCAGCTATACTTTTGGAGCTACTCAAACAAGATAAAAACAAGCAAAAAGCCCTGAAATTTCTAAGTGTCTAATAAAATAGCCTTAAAAGAAATTTCTCTCTCTTCCTTATCTGTATGCAAAAAGTGGCAGGACTACAAGGAGAGATAAAATACAGGGAGGGATTCCTCGGGTTCCGACACATGTCCATTCCTATGACAGTGACATAACCCGAATTTTGGAGTGAGTCAAAACACACTCTCACCTAACACAAACCGAACACTTTGCGCTTTTAACTGCCCAAAATGGTGTAGGTAAGCGTAGTGGGAGATGCCAACTCCCTCACTCATATGCCATGTTACTGCGTATTCTTCCGTCATGCACAACCAAACTAGTTCGCCCACGTAGTTTGTACGTACGTATGTCGGTAATGGCGTAAGCTGAAACACTCTCGTCTCAATATTCTAAAGTTTCTATGGGAGTAAGTTTCGTAAACTCGAAATGTTTTATATTGAGACTTTCATAACCCAAGGACCCCCTGTAAGACACAGTTTTAATCCACTTTTCATAGAAACTGATGGAATAAAAGACAAATCTCAGTAACGACATAGATTTGAGCATCATGATCCACACACTTGACCTAATTTCTACATACAGAACATTGTCCAGGAGGACTGCAGAGTACAGATTTTCTAACTTTAACTTTTTGTTCTTTATAAGAATTTGTTTTTTTAAAGTGAGATATAACTGAGCAGCAGCCTTATATTAGTTTCAGGTGTGCAATGCTATGATTCAATATTTGTATATATTGCAAAATGATCACCACAGTAAGTCTGCTTAATATCCTTCATTATACATACAGTTTCTTTTCTTGTGATAACTCTTAAGATCTATTTTTTTGTTTGTTTTTAAAATTATCATCTATATCATACTTGTATTTGAGGTTACTACCTCCTGATCATCATTCTCCCTCTCCCTCCTCACTTATTAATAGATTAAATTCTAACTGGGAGAGAGGTCGAGAAATAATGATGGATATTGCTGGAGATGAGTCATAAGTCCAGGCTTATGACTGAGCATGGACAAGCAGTAGCTCTGTCAGACCACTGTGAAGTGGGTTAGGGTGACATCTTTGCTCCAGTTGGTGGAATTGAGTTGTCTGAAGGGGGATAAATGGTAAAGCAGGACACGTCTTGTACTGTCTTTTCTGTCTAACCTTACTATTTTGCATTTTGAGTTATAGAACTTACTCTTGATGTCTCAGATTTTGTTTCGTATTCTTAGTTTCCAAGATTCTTATAACTTTATATCACTTAATTCTTCATGGTTTATTATTATCTTTTTTAGAGAGGGTTTGGGGAGAATAAATCAGACAGTGAGAGTAAGTTTTCATCTAACTCTGGAAATAGCTTGTCCAGGTGGTGACACGGTGGATAGAGTGTCGACCTGGGACACTAAGGTCCTAGCTTCGAAACCCTAACGTTGCTGGCTTGAATGTGGGCTCATCTGGCTTGAACACAGGCTCACTAGCTTGAGTGTGGAGTCGCTGGCTTGAGTGTGGGATCATAGACATGACCTCATGGTCACTGGCTTGAGACCAAAGGTTGCTGCCTTGAAGCCCAAGGTCGCTGGCTTAGGCCCAAGATCCATGTTTTGAGCAAGGGGTCACTGGCTCATCTAGAACCCTCTGGTCAAGGCATGTATGAGAAAGCAATCAGTGACCAGCTTAAGTGCCACAATTGTGAGCGAATATTTCTCATCTCTCCCTTCCTGTCTGTCTGTCTCTCTCTCACTGCTCACTAAAAATAAATAAATAAATAAACAGACAAACTGCCATTTTTTGGCAGTGTCATGGATCACTAAATAATTAGCTACTGTATTTGGCTTACTGAGAAGTGGGGTAATACCACATACAATTGAGAATTTGTATTTATAGATAAGTACGAAGGTTATTTTCTATTTTTATGTTTCAATACTAATAATGAAAAATGCTACCACCTGTCTACTTCTAGGTTGAAATGTTGCGTAAGCAGGTAGAAGAACATGAAAAAGTCAAGCAAGAGATGGCCATGGACTACAAGCAGGAGTTAAAGAAACTACATGAAGAAGTAAGATTTTTAGCTCTGGATGTATAATTTTATTTCTTTAACCCTTGAGAACTTTGTAAATATGCTAGTTTCTACTTTGTAAAGTGGGAAGTATATACCGTATTTCCCTATGTATAAGACGCACACATTTTCAAAAATTTTGGGGTCTAAAAACTGGGTGTGTCTTATACAGTGGTGGTATATTTTTTTACTTGCATTTCCCACTTTTCTGAGCTTGTTGAGGAGTTGTATGAATTTTATGATGAATAAAACTTGAGTTCAATAACTTATGTACATTTTTTTTTTTAATTTCAGGCCCCCAAATTAAGGTATGTCTTATACATGGGAACTATGGTATTCCATGAGAGGAACAGGGATGGGAATTTTCTTAAGTCCAGGCAAAGAATCTTGCCTAATTACCATATTTCCCCATGTATAAGATTCCTTTTCTAATTTGGGGTCTAAAACCTGAGTGCGTCTTATACAGTGGTTGTGGCATATCAAATGCCATAGCTGGAACTGAGGACGAGGCAATATATAAGACAGTGATTCCTCATCAGACACAGATGAAGTCAAGCTAATGGATGGGAGTTTTGACAGTGATGAGTTGTATGAATTTTATTATGAATAAAACTTGAGCTCAATAACTTTATGTAATACATTTTTTTCAAATTTTGGTCCCCAGAATTAAGGTGCGTCTTATACATGCGCGCATCTTATCCATGGGGAAGTATGGTATATGACTGATATGAGCTAGGACAGAGATTCTAAAGTATGTCTCTCGGTTGAGTACCTGAAAGAAATAGAGCCATTTTCATATAATACTGTGACATATTGCTACCAAAAACATTAAATATTATATTTTGAGATATATCAGTTACTAGATTGCCAGTAATAAAGGATCCAAAGATTTCAAAAGCATTTTGGGATAAATAAGGGAAGTAAGAAAATTCTATTTAATTTATTCTTCAAGTTGGGAAAAATTGCTTTTATTTTTATTTAATTCCAAAATACTTCTCTGCTACTTATAGAATATCAGTGTTCCACAGGAGAGTGGCAGAGAGAGGCTCAAGAACCACAGACCTTGCTGCTTTTATTGGGGGGCAGGATGAGTTGTGGGACTTCTAAGTACAAAGCTTTTGTAATAAAAATTAAAGTTTTGTTTAGAAAAATATTTTTCCTTTATTTTTTCTTTGACTCAAATGTATTTCTTCTATAGAGTTTATGTTTTCTATGTAGTTTGGAGTTATTTTATATTTTAATTTGCAAATCAGACACGCTCTCAATCTGTTTTCAGTAGTACTGTTTAGCACAGCTCTTGCTTTCATAACACCAGTTTGTTTCACCACCACTGTTTACAAATTCTTAAATTTTAAGTCTAGAAATAACTGTGTCTACAGTTAGGCAGACTGAAGAGAAGCTATGAAAAACTACAGAAAAAGCAAATGAAGGACTTCAGGGGAAATGCCAACAATCACAGGGAAGATCGGTCTGAAATTGAGAGGTTAACCGGAAAAATAGAGGTAGGTTCATAGTAATAATTTCTTTATAGTGATTGTCAGCCTTCGTGGAGGAAAGTGCTGTTTCTAACATTGCTGGCTTCTGAAATAATTTTTCTACTATCTCCAGGACTGCCACCAAGCTATTTCAAAGGTTGAGGGTGATCTATATATTCTATTATCATATGGTTCCCTCTGGTTGATGGGATTACTAGCTATCAGTAATTCTCAACACAGCAATACCACCCTTCAAGGGCATTTGGTAATGTATGGAGACATTGTTTGGGTTGTCAGATGACTGGAAATGAAACTGATATTTATGGACAAGGACTAGGGATACAGAATATGCTAGGAACTATTCTACACAGGAAGGATTATAGTATCAAAAATGCTGGTATTGGGAAACATTGACCACCAGTTACTAGCAGTGTTTGGTGGGCAGTGACCTTGTCTTGTTCACTCACCAGTCCTTGCTCAGCTTAAATTCCATGGTTATGTCTCTCACATTCCCCTTCAGTGCCTGTGCCCGTCTCTTGCTTCATCATATTTGCCTGGCAAAACTGTAACTGGTCAGTCCAGCTTTCTGCCCACTGAACTTGCCATGTGTGGCAGAACGTGGCTGGAGAAACACAGTCATGCTGACTGGCCTCGTTTTACATTTGCGCTCACTCACCTCACCCGGGTGCTAATGCTACAGAGAGTCATGCTGCGTTTCCTCTCAGTCTCCTGCTCTCCGTGACTGTCTCACAGTTTCTCCTCAAACATCCAACACTTCCCCACATCCTCACCTTTGGGTGAAGATCTCGCTTTCTGTTTCACTGAGAAACTAGAAGCTATGAGAAGAGAATTTTTACAAACCTGCAGTACTGTTTCTACCCACTGTTTGCATCTGTACGCATGTGCTCTGCCTTCCTGCCAGAGGAACTGACCATGCCCTCCCTACCCAAGACATTACTCCAGAAATTTTCCTTTTCTCTTCTGCATCCTCAGCTTTTTCCTTCTTACTGGGTATTTTCCACCGATATCCAAATTTCTCCCCTCTTCAATATTCTCTCTTGACCTCTCCCTCCTCAGAATACTGCCTCATTTTTCTCCATTTTACAACTAAACTTCTTTAGGCATCTGTACTTGTCTCCTTTTCTTCCATTTTTCTTGCACCCAACTCAGTAAGACTCCCCCCACCCACCCACCCACACACACACACACTCTACCAATGGCTTGCACATTACTAGAGGCTGTGGCTGGCCCTCATCTTCCTCATCTCAGCTGTGGCATAGGACCCAGCTGTCACTTCCTCCTGTAAAACATGTTCTTGATTTGGTGGGGAGAACAACCGCACTTTTTTTGGGTTTTCTCTTACCTTGTTAGCCACTCTTTCTCAATCTCTTGCTCCTCAGCCTTTTAACATTGGGACACTCCAAGGTCATGTCATTGGAGCTCTTCTTTTTTCTATCCGTGCTCACCCTCCTTGTGTCATTCCGTCTCATAATTCTAAGCACTGTGTAAATGTTAATTCTCAAATTTATAAATTTAGCCTTGACCTCTCCTCTTCATGACAGAAGAATTCCCAACTGCCTGTTTTCCATCTCTACTTGAATGTCTAAGGCTGTCTCAGGCTTTACGTGATCACTTCTTTCCCATCTCTCTAACACCATTCTTGTGTAGTTCATGGGAACTCCATTCCCGATTTGCTCAAGCCTGAAGCTTTGAGTCACCTTGACTTCTCTTTTCTTAGCACAACAGCCAGAATGATTATATTATAAGTTAAATAATGTCCTCTTTTACAGAAACCTTCTAGTAGCCTCTCTTAAAAGGCGAAGTTATCCTAACGAGCTACACAGTCTTGCTCCCTGTTAATGCTCTGACCTTTCTCCTCTTATTTTTCCTTTTATTCCATTCCGCCCCACTGGCGCTCCTTACTTCATCCTTAAACATACCAGGATGCTTCCACTTCAATGTCCTATATTTGCTGTTCCCTCTCCCCAGAATAGTATAATTTCATCCCCATCTCACTAGGTATCTAATTAAAAGTTAGTTCCTCAGTCTGGCCATCTATTTGTAAAATTGCAACCCCAAACCCTGAGCACTTTGTGCTCTATATTCTCTAAAACGCATGTTACTGTAAGTCAGGGGTGCCCACACTTTTTCAGCTTGCGAGCTACTTATAAGATGACCAAGTCAAAATGATCTACCTACAATAAAAATGCAAAACATAAATTTATTTCTTTTATATTATCATTATTTAAGTTACTATTATTACTATTTAATATTGTGTATTCTTCTTTCACCTTTCTCCTTCTCAGCTCTCTTTTCAGAGGAAAGTCAATGTCATAGTTTTTATGAACGGTCTGAAAAAGCCGCTCCACATTTCCCTTCTTTGGAATAGCAATGGCACACAGACAGATGAGGCAAACGCACTTAGAATATGACATAGTGAAAAAAATCCCCTCCCATTCTGTATGAAAGTGGTAGGTTTTAGGCTTCTTACTCGGATGAGCTATGGCACTCATTTTTATACCCTTTGTCATATTTAGTTTAAATAAATTGAAGGCTAACTACGCAGCAATGTAACTGAACAAGTTAGCGTGGTTTAACGCGCATGCGTAGGGTGTCAAAAGTTCAGACGTCAGATTGGCTACCCTGTATGCCAATCAAAAGACAAATGTCTTTTTAATGTCATGTGATCTACCCACACTTCCTTCGCGATCGACCAGTAGATCGCGATCGACGTATTGAGCACCCCTGCTGTAAGGTATTTTTCTCGCTGAGGAAGAAGGAAGGGGCGTAGCCATGAAGTGTGGAATAGTAAAGGCTTTATTGAGTACAGAGCGCTTCCCGGACGATGTTCCCTGGTCAGGGGGACACGGGTCAGGGAAGTCGTGTGGATGAAACCGTGTGTGGGATATTTAAAGGGTCTTGTCTAGGGTGGTCGAGTTAATATGACGTGGTGAAATCTCACTGGCTGATGGACAGTCGCTCTTTTCCCAAGGATTCCTGGGAAGTTTCTTTTGGCACACCTGGGTGTGGGCGGCTCTAAAGTTTCCAGGTCTGGGTTCTCACGTGACCTTCCCCCTTGCCCACCACCTTACATCCCAACCTTTTGTGTTAAATAGGGGTGCCACTTATTCGTCTGGCTACTTCCTGCTGATTAGGGGCATTGTGGGGAGGGGAGATCGTAAGGTGGTGACTTTGAGGGGAGTCAGGAGGAACATCTGTGACCGTGATGGGAGAAACTTCATGTGTGCAGTCCTGTAAGGAAGATTTGCAGGATCCAGCCTTTTGGTGAGCTGGAGATGGGTAGGGCCCGGTGGTTCTGACTGCCAGCAGTCCTGCATGGGGGCAAGTTTGAGGCAAAACTGCATGTCAGGAGTGGCGTGTGAAGAGGAAAGGAAGGGGTCCCATCCATTCCCATAACCGAGGCCTGTGAGGGAACCAGAGGTCCAGAGTGTGATGGCAAAACAGAGAAGGTAGCCCCCGTGTCCACAAGAAATGAGATGGACTTACCCGTTCCTGAAGCATTACCCTGGGCTCATTGTGGGTGAGGATGATGGGGGTCTCCGAGTCCAGGCCGTGTCAGTCATCCATGATGTTTAGGAGTTCAAGTGGTGGGCCTGCCTGGCTGGATTGGCCTTCCATTCGGGCGGCTTGTCCTCCACATAGAGGCGCTGAGGAAAAGCCTGTTACCCAAAGGGACAATCGCTCTGCCAGTGTCCGAGCTGCTTGCAGTCAGGGCAGGGCTTAGTGGGTGACCTTGGGCAGGGGCACTGCCGAGACCCGTGACCCTGCTTGCCACATTTAAAGCAAGCTCCTGGTACGGATTCCTCTTTGTAGCTTGGACTTGGGTTGGGCACTTCCTGTGCCTTGTCCCTGTTGCTCTTCCGGCCTCACGGCTGCCACAAAAGCCTGGGTTTGGAGCATTCTCTTCTGCTGCCTGTGGGTCTGGTGAACAGCCTTGGCCTGTTCCTACAAGCTGTGACCATTAAAAACTTTAAATGCCATGTTCACAGGTCTCGGATAAGGGTCTGGGGGTTGAGAATAAGAGGAGGTGGGCTCCTGGGGAGCCCGGCACCCAGATCCAGCAGGAAACGCCGGAGCCAGAGGCAGAACAAGGCCAGAACTTCCTGCAAAAAAAATTGGGGTTAGGCTTTGGGGTCCTGTAAACCGGTGTAAGGGCCAATGGCAGGCTAAGAATGGCCTGATGCAGGAGGGGCTTAAGAACACAGTGGAGAAGGGAGGGGCCCTTGGCTAGCAGGGGAGGAGAAAGAGAGAATGGTATTTGCAGGTGAATGAGAAACAGGATCCTACAAAGGGAGGGGATGGGGCTCTTGGAGGGAAGAGACCCAAGAGGGAGAGGTTTGCAAGGGACCAGAGAGGGGTCCCCAGAGAGAAAGAGAGAGAGAGAGAGGGGCACCCCTGGGGGTCAGGCAGGAAGGGGAGAGAGATGGGAGTTGGTGAAGGAGGAAAGATTAGGAGTGGAGGGTTTAGGTGAGGTTTCTCTGGTCAAAAAGGGCCTGCGAGTAGAACAGGCAGCACAGAGATTAGGACGGGAGCGCCAATAACTAGAAGGCCTGAATGTAAGGGATCTCCAACCAGTTCCCAATTCTTTTGGCGATAGTTAAATTGGTGAGGGTGTTAAAACTGAAAGTTCCTTCAGGAGGCAACCTGGTCTGATTATCCAGTGGGTTCTGTGGCCTGGCCACAGTGGAGAAGAAGAACAGTTTCTTCTTCTTTATGGAGGGAGAGATTTCGGATAAGGCAACTCCAGGAGTGTTTTTGGATTAGGTTTAGATTCCTGTGCCCCCACAGCCGCTCTCAGTCCTCGGAGTGGTTAGAGGTGAGCATTGGTGTCCCACAGCTCAAGCTCTGGCCACCGGACAGATAAGTGAAGTGGATGTACTCAGGACGTCTCCACAGGCACACACGCACTCGGAATGGAAAAGAAGTCCCTGACGCAGCTGTGGTTTCGGACAGGGAGTCTCGGTGGAAAGAACTGAGGGGAAGGTGGAGGCAGGGGACTTACCGCACCGTGTGCCGAAGTGGTTGAAAGGTCGGAGGTCCTCGTTCTTTCTCAGAGGGTAAGGGGAAAGGAGCAGACCTTGCGGACTTCTAACTCCTCCCAGGTTTTGGCACCAAATGTAAGGTATTTTTTCCCACTGAGGAAGAAGGAAGGGGCGTAGCCACAAAGTGTGGAATAGTAAAGGCTTTATTGAGTATAGAGCACTGCCCAGACAATGTTCCCTGGTCCGGGGGACACGGGTCAGGGAAGTTGCGGGATGAAACCGCATGTGGGATATTTAAAGTGTCTCATCTAGGGTGGTCAAGTTGATATGACGTGGTGAAATCTCACTGGCTGACGGACGGTCACTCTTTTCCCAAGGACTCCTGGGAAGTTTCTTTTGGAGCACCTGGGTGTGGGCGGCTCTAGCCAAAGTTCCTGGATCTGGGTTCTCACTTGACCTTCCCCCTTGCCCACCACCTTACAGTTACTATCAGTTGTACTATATACAAAGAATGTGTTGTCTAATTGCCCTCACACTGAATGTGGCTGAGATTTTTGTTTTGTTAGCTATTGTATCCCTAACACCTGTAACCTGGTTACCAATAATTACCCTAAGCTATCATGAAACTTTTGTTGTTGAGAGTCCTGGAGGACAGTGATAGACTGAGTTTTCATTCCCTTTGATTTGTCCTGTTTTTATAAATATTGGGCTCATTTTCTTGTTCATGCAGCTCAGAGTTTCTCTGGGTTACAAATATCTGTTAAAATTTGGTACAGATTCCCTTGTTAGTCAAGTCTTTGCAGTTCTGTTGAGATAGGAGAAATTTGTATATCAAAGGATATTGTGTTATCTGGACCTGGTTTTGATTCCTGAGTTTTAGATACCAAGAAGTAAGAATTGGGTTACCAGGGGACTTAACTGAA
The DNA here is from genome assembly GCA_037038555.1 of Rhynchonycteris naso. Classification (NCBI taxonomy): domain Eukaryota; kingdom Metazoa; phylum Chordata; class Mammalia; order Chiroptera; family Emballonuridae; genus Rhynchonycteris; species Rhynchonycteris naso. Next base: position 41,361,669 of record CM073004.1, on the reverse strand, counting down.
ATATATTTGAATCTGTTCAATTCTGGGTCTGAATATCAGGAATTTGGATAGTAAGGGATATCTGTACTCATATTTCGAAATTTTATCTTAGCATCACTTTTCTGAAAAATCAGTAAAAAAAATTATAACAACCCTTAGGTGGCAGCAAATCTATGAAAATTGTCTCGAACCCAATATTTAGCCTCTGTGTTTTATCCTCTTCACCGTTAGGGTGTTAAATTTAGAAAGACAGATATCGAGGAGCACAGTATGCAAGGAGTTCAGGCTTGCTCTACAGTTCTGTCAGCTAAGTGAGTAATGGGGCTCCTGCTGTGGAGAAAGGGGCATGCGTCCCAAGGGCGTGGGGAAATTTAAGGTAAAAGTGAATCTGGGCAACATGACAGTGAGGGGAAGCACTTCCAAGTTAAATACCTTAATTGCCTCTTCAGGAGTTTCGTCAGAAATCATTGGACTGGGAGAAGCAGCGTTTGGTTTATCAGCAACAGGTCTCTTCCCTGGAGGCGCAAAGGAAAGCCCTGGCTGAACAGTCAGAGATCATTCAGGTAGGTTTCAAGACATTTTGAAAGAATGAGAGGCAGAGGTCTTGATTAAATTTGAACTAGTTTAATGTAATCCATGTGTGCTTATGTCCACGCACGTCCTCAGGCCCACTTGTTCCTTTGCCTGGTTGCGCTCCTCCCTGGCCTCCTTACTCACTCACTCACGCTCTGTGCTCTCCCTGTGCCAGCGTCTTGCATTCTCATGCTCCCTCTGCGCTCCCATTCCTGTTCCTACTCCTAACCCTGCTTTCTCCCCATCTCCCTCACTTCCTTCAACCTCTGTTTTCGCCTTGTCCTTTCCATGTCGGTGGTTGCCTTGGTTCTACTGTGCCTGAGATTGCCCTGACTGTGGTGGCTGGGGTGCTCTGGCTAGTGCCTCGGCAGGGAGCGCCAGCGGTCTGCCTGTTTGGACACATGCTGAGAGTCACACCGCACTGCCCTGCTCACTGATTAAAAGCAGTATCTTTGTGGCAACAGAAGCCCTTCCTCGAACATTAGTAGAAACCATTTTTTAGTGAAGAACTAGTGGCTTAAACCAGGGGCCCCCAAACTTTTTACACGGGGCCAGTTCACTGTCCCTCAGACCGTTGGAAGGCCGCCACATACAGTACTCCATCTCTGACCATCAATGAAAGAGGTGCCCCTTCCGGAAGTGCGGCAGGGCCAGATAAATGGCCTCAAGGGGCCTCAGTTTGGCCCGCGGGCTGTAGTTTGGGGACCTCTGGCTTAAACAAAACCAAAATATAGTCACCAATTTAGGACTATTTTTGGGACACATTCAGTATGTTTGCTTTTTCAATTAAGGACCAAGAACATAAAGGGAAACCTTGAGGGAAATGAATATTTGTCCAGCTATGTGCCAGACGCTGTGTTAGTGCTTCTAGATGCACTCCTCCAGGACATGTAGTTATATGTTCTCTGTTTTCTATGGTAATCTGTCAAGGCCAGTAGTTATCTGTTTTCTAGAAGAAGGGATAGACTACATAAGTTAAGAAAGCTGAGGGAAGCTTTTCTTAAAAATTTTCTGCTTGAAGTCTCAGTAAAGTACAGTGTGTCTGTAAGTCTGTAAAGTCACGGTGCACTTTTGACCGGTCACAGGAAAGCAACAAAAGACGATAGAAATGTGAAATCTGTACCAAATAAAAGGCGATGTACATGTCCACAGATATGGAAGGTCGCCTCATTGCTAAACACAATCTTCTGCAAAAATCTTGCATCATTGTCGATCTCATGAAGCATATCTGTAGCAAACGTGCATCGTGTGGGTCTATCTGCCGGTTTGATAGCGTGCAACAGCCGCAATTTGTACCCCGTAACACAGAGACGTTTCTTTAACACCTTATGAACTGTAGTCTTGCTTAGGTGTAATTGTCGAGCACACACGCACGCACAGATTTTTTAGGGCTCCTTAGGTAGCTATCCCGTATAGCCTCTACAGACTCATCACTGACTGATGGCCTACCAGAACGGGCTTTCTCCACCAAACTGCCGGTTTCCTTCAACTGCTTATCCCACTGAGTAATGTTATTCCTATGTGGTGGCGCTTTGTTATAAACGCGTCGATATTCACGTTGCACTTTGGTCACGGATTCGAATTTAGCGAGCCACAGAACACACTGAACTTTCCTCTGTACCATCCACATCTCGACTGGCATGGCCGTGGGCTGCTCCACTGTATCCATGGTGTTACATCATCATCCTCGCATGCACACATGCTGCCACATCATCTACAGAAACTGGGAGGGTTTTCCTTTTACTTGGTGCAGATTTCACATTTCTATCGTCTTTTGTTGCTTTCCTGTGACCGGTCAAAAGGGCACCATGACTTTACGGACACACTGTATATTGCCTTTTGACCATCCCCTGAATACCAGCTGGCTGATAAGCTGCCGCTTAATGGCTCTGCTGTGAGTGACTCCACTGAGAATGGCAGGCAACCTCAAGCTATTTATTTTCAAAGCTGCAGTAGCTGTGTAACCAGAATGGGCCAATAAAATCCTGCATTTCTAGACCTGAGTTTTTTTACCTGAACTAAAGCACTAAACATACATAAATACCCATAAAATATTGTTGAATTCACATTGTAGCCTTCAGATTGGCAAAAAAAGAAAAGTGAGTTTTCAGTAGTTCTGTTATTCATCTATGGAGTGTACTTATTATTGATTGCAGAGCCTTTACTTTTAAATTGCTATTGTGATTACTCTGCATAATTAAAACTTTATTGTTAGTAAAAATGAGATTTTTATTTACCAAAATTCAGCTAAGGCTGGAATAATAAGCCTTTAAAAAGCCAACATTTGTTTCCCTTTAAGGGTATTTGAATTATTCTCCTAATATTTTTATTTAAATTAAAAAAATATTACTTATATTTCTCTTTCTCCCTTAACAAACTAACCAAATAAAATCTTTCTGTGATTCAGGATATAGTAGTGCTATATGGTCCTCCTTAAAAATAAATACAAAATTTCTTTTTTTCCTTAAAGTAGAAGTGGGGAGGCAGAGAGACAGATGCACACATGCACCCTAACTGGGGATCCACCTGGCAAGCCCCCATCTAGGGCTATTGCTCAGCAACGGAACTATTTTAGTGCTTGAGGCGAGGCTGTGGAGCCATCCTCAGGCCTGGACCAGCTTGCTCCAATCAAGCCATGGCTGCAGGAGGGGAAGAAAGCAATAGGGAAAAGGGAGAGGGGGAGGGGTGTAGGAGCAGATGGTCGCTTCTCCTGTGTGCCGACCAGGAATCGAATGTGGTGGGACATCCACATGCCAGGCTGATGCTCTACCACTGAGCCAACTAGCCAGGGCCAAAACTTAAAACTTCTGTATACCATTACCCAGCATTAATAGTTATCATGATTTTGCCATCTTTTTTTTTTTATTGTGGTAAAAACACTTTAAAATTTGCCATCTTAACTATTTTAAAGAGTGTATAGTATAGAAATGTTAACTGTAGATTGTTGTGTAAGAGATCTCTAGACTTTTTCAACTTGCAAAACTAAGACTATACCCTTTGACTACCCATTTGCTAATCTTATTTCAGCCTTTCAAACTTTTTATTCTGGCTAGAATATTACAAAGCATGTAATGGACATTTTCTTCTTTCTGTACAATAAGATCTTTAAAAAAAACTCATAAAGCTTAGCAACAAACAAGCAAACAATTCAATTAAAAAATGGAGAGGGGACCTGAGCAGACACTTTTCTCATGAGGACATATAAACAACAAATAGATATATGAGAAAATGCTCATCTTTGCTAGTTATTAGAGCAGGGGTCGGGAACCTATGGCTCGTGAGCCAGATGTGGCTCTTTTGATGGCTGCATCTGGCTCGCAGACAAATCTTTAATAAAAAAAATAATAACATTAAAAATATAAAACATTCTCATGTATTACAATTCATTCATTTTCTACCCCTCATGTTCATGGTTGTGGGTCCCTGAAGCCAATCACAGCTGTCCCCCAGGACAACACCAAATTTTTATTGGATAATGTGTAACATACACGGGTCGTTGTATGGCTCTCATGGAATTACATTTTAAAATATGTGGCGTTCATGGCTCTCTCAGCCAAAAAAATTCCCGACCCCTGTATTAGAGAAATGCAAGTCAAAATCACAGTGAGATACTACCTCACACCTGTTAGATTGGCTGTTACTAACAAGATGGGAAATAAAAGGTCAGAGAGGCTGTGGAGAAAAAGGAACCCTCATTCACTCCTGAATGTAAACTGGTGCAGCCATTATGGAAGAAAGTATGGTGGTTCCTGAAAAAATTAGGAATAGAGCCTGACCAGGTGGTGGTGCAGTGGATAGAGCGTCGGACTGGGATGCGGAAGACCCAGGTTTGAGACCCCGAGCTCACCAGCTTGAGCGCAGGCCCATCTAGCTTGAGCAAAAGCTCCTCAGCTTGGACCCAAGGTTGCTGGCTCCAGCAAGGGGTTGCTCGGTCTGCTGAAGGCCCGCGGTCAAGGCACATGTGAGAAAGTAATCAGTGAACAACTAAGGTGTGACGGCAACAAAAAACTAATGATTGATGCTTCTCACCTCTCCGTTCCTGTCTGTCTGTCCCTATCCATCCTTCTCTCTGACTCTCTCTCTCTGTCCCTGTAAAAAAAAAAAAAAATTAAGAATAGAGCTACTATTTGACCAGGCCATGCCTCTACTGAATATATACCCAAAAAAACTCAAAAACATTGGTACACAAAGACATGCATCCCATGTTCTTCACAGCATTATTCACAGTGGCCAAGACATGGAAACAACCAGTGTCCCTCGATAAGAGGATTGGATAAGGAAGATGTACATATATACAATGGAATACTACTCAGCTATAAGAAATGATGGCATAGTAACATTTACAACAACATGGATGAACCTTGAGAACATCATACTGAGTGAAATAAGTAAATCAGAAAAACCTAAGAACTATGATTTCACACAGAGATGGGATATAAAACTGAGACTCATGGACATAGATAAAATGAAGTGGTTACCAGGGGTTGGGGAGTAAAGAGGGACAAATATACTGTGACAGAAGATGATTTGACTTTGGGTGATGGGCACACAATACCATCAACAGTTCAAATGCTATAGAAATGTTTACCTGAAACCTATGTACTCGTTCTATGTCACCCCACTGCATTTAATTTTCTAAATAAAAATACCCATGATTTTAATAAATCCAGGGAGAACACATTTTCTCAGTTGACTGAAATAATATATTTTCACAGTTGGAGATTCAAATTGGAATCCAGTAAGAGTTGACACATTGCATTTTATTCATAAGTGGGTTGCTTTTAAACAATAAAGGTAGAAAATCTGGGAGATTGGATAAATGTTACCAACATTCATACTTCCCCCCAATTAAAAAAATTCTTGAATAAACTTTTTTCTTATGTATGTCTTAACATTTAAAAGTGAAGTGCAGAATAACTTCTCACTCTGAGTTATATATTTGCTTGAATTCTTCTCTTAGTCAGCTATTGAAATTACGTAATACATGTTCATTTTAGAACAATGAGAAAATTAGATGAAATGAGAAAGTTACCTATAATTTCATACTTTAGAGATTTACTATGATTAATATTTTGGAGTAGATTACTTCCTACATTTTCTATGCTTATATTCAGTGTACATTGCATTTATATACACTTGGTAGAAAAAATGTATGTGTGTGTGTGTGTGTGTGTGTGTGTGTGTGTGTGTAGCAAGGGCAGGATAGTTGGGCTAAAAGTTAATTGTTGAAACTAGGTGATGAATATGTAGGGTTCATTATCATATCCTCTCTATATTTGTATATGTTTTCTATAGCACAAGGAATGCTTACTCTGTGACAGGTTCTATGCTAAGCACTTTTATAAAGCAATATTTTATTTAATTTTCACATTTTATTTTATTTTCCTTTTTTAATATGGCAGGTAAATAAATGTATGGATATAATGATTGCATAGAAGTTCAGTATATCATTAAATGTACCATAATCTCTTATTGTAGAACATTTAGTTTTTTACCTTTTCACTCTTGTAAATAGTGAGTGCCTGGGCGAACATCCTTATATAAACATTTAAGAGTATATGTTTGTTTATTTTCTAAGGAAATGGTCGTATAAGTGAAATTGCTGCATCAGAGTAGTTGTACATTCTTAAAGATTTTAACATATTGTCAAAGTATTCTCCAAAGATATACTGATAGAGACTTTCACCAGCATATTAAAAAAGGTCCACTTTCTTACACTTTTCCAATATTGGACACTATTACTTTTTAAAAATTTTTAATTTTTTTGTATTTTTCTTCAGTGAGAAGTGGGGAGGCAGAGAGACAGACTTCCACATGCGCCTGACTGGGAACCACCCGGAAAGTCCACTAGGGGGCGATGCTCTGCCTCTCTGGGCCTTTGCTCTGTTGCAACCAGAGCCATTCTAGCACCTGAGGCGAGGCCATGGTGCCGTCCTCAGCACCCAGGCCAACATGCTCCAGTGGAGCCTTGGCTGCGGGAGGGAAAGAGAGAGATTGAGAGAAGGCAGAGGGGGAGGGGTAGAGAAGATGGTCACTTCTCCTGTGTTATTATAACTTAGGAGAACTTGACAGAATTCCCTGACAGGGAATTGAACCCATGACATCCACAGGCCAGGCCGATGCTCTTACCACTGGGCCAACCCGCCAGGGCCTGGACAGTATTACCATATTTCCCCATGTATAAGACATTCCCATGTATAAGACGCACTTTAATTTTGGGGCCTGAAATTTGAAAAACAATATATTACATAAAGTTATTGAACTCAAGTTTTATTTATTACAAAATTCATATAACTCCTCATTCACGTGGAAAAGTGGGAAATGCAAGTTAAAAAATCTACAACCACTGTATTAAGACACACCCAGTTTTTAGACCCCAAAGTTTCCAAAAAAAGGTGCATCTTATACATGGGGAAATACGGTACGTCTTTTTATTTCCCTTACTTTCAGTCTTGTCTTTGTCAATCTGATGGGTGAAAAAATATGGGATCTTATTCATTTTAATTTGTATTTCTGTAATTGTGAACAAGGTTGAGCCTGTTTTCTTCTACTTGTGGTCATTTACATTCTTTTGTAAATTGTTTGTGTCCTTTGCCCATTTTTCTTTTAGGATATTTCTGTTGTACCGTTTAGAAAGAGCTCTTCATAAATTAAGTATATTAATACTTTGCTGTTTTGTTGTAATTGTGTGTCCCCGTGTTCCCCCCACCCCCAGTTTAGCTTTTTTAGGGAAATACAATTGTTTTATAAACAATTGCTTAATTCTATTGTTTCTTTAGAGTTTTTATCTTTGATATCATACTATAAAGCCTTACCTAAGGCAGGATTTCTTTTAATGTTTTATAATTTCTTTTTAAAATATTTAATCTGAAAATTATTTGGGGTTAAGGTATTTGATAGGGATCCATAGTTGCTTTTTCAAGTTGTTATTTACATAATTTGCTAACTATTACATTTTGAGAACTTGACAGAATGAGTCTAAAATTCATGTGGAAGAATAAATGAGGGGTACTAACCAACATTTTAAAATAGAAGAGTAAGGGAAATGTTTGTTCTATTAAATATTAAATTATATTAAAAAGTATAGCTGTTAAATATTGTGACATTGTTAGATGCAACAACAGAATTATTGTTATATAGCATAGGAAAAGGTTCTATATAGTTACTAAAACTTCAGGTCATTTCTCTTTAGAAGGCAAGGAATCACCGGAAAAGCATTATTATAACTTAGGAGAAAAGATGATTCCAACTTAAGTATTAATCTGTTGTCTTGGTAGAGTCATCACAGAGCTAATTGAATTGGCTCAGACCTGCTGTTGAAAAGTTCACGGTGACATAGACACAACAGTGGTAAGAGGGTGTTCCTGGGGGCTGTTCTCTTAATGGGCTCTTCAGGCTGCTACCTGAGTAGAGATGCTGGGAGACATTTGGCGTTGACAATGATGGGGGGCTTGGAAAAGATTGATACCTGTAGTGGCCACAGCTTCATACTGAGGTCCTTTGGAAATAAAAAAAAAACCACCTTTGACTTTGTATCACATTGTTCTCAGTACTCTACTGTCTGGGAAAGGCATTGCTTTGGAGCAGCAGGATTGCATACCACCAAGCGGGAGGAAGATTTGACTTTGGTTCCACATCCCCAGCCCCCTTCCCCATTCGCACACTTCAGCTGCTCACTCTTGGCTTTTGTTTCTATCTCTTTGATGTGGTTGCCTTCTTAATTAGTTCTTGGCTTTTAACTGTCATTGCTATCATTTGTGTTATTCATATAATCCCAACCAATAGAATAGTTAGAATTTTATATGTTAGATTAATGAGGATGTTTTGGTTTTATTAGCAGTCACATTAAAAAAAGTAATAAAAAATGAAGTTAATATATTTTATTTAACCCAGTATATAGAAATACTATTACATTCTTTTTTTTCAACTGAGTCTTTGCAATCCAGTGTGCATTTCACACTTTGAGGACATCTTTGTTTGAACTAGCCCCAATTTGAATGCTCAGTAGCCACATGTGGCTAGTGACTGCTGTATTGAATAGCACAGATCTAGTGTTTCAATCTAGTTAATGAAAATTTAGAATTTGTACTATGCTTAAAAACACTGTGTATTTCTGTAAACGAAATAGTCAATAAAAGAAGGCCATGTTCTTGATTCTTCAAAACTAAAAGGTTGGTTAGTCGTTAAGTATAAATCTAGACTCACTGGTTAAACTATGGCTTAGTTAAACTACAACTACAACGTAGAGTTTACTTTAGGATCATGGAGTTGAACTGAATAGTAAAATAGCTATTGCAGTATTAAGATAAAGAATGCTAATATTCTGCGGTTATGTATTGTCTTTCATCCTGAGTGGTTTTCTAGCTGGGTTCTGATACGGGACTGGTTGCTGTGCAGGTTAAGGTAGGGTTGGGAGGTTCAGCCAGCTGAGCTCCAGCCCTTTTCTTCTTCTTACCCTCACTCAGTCTCTTCAGTGATGTATTCTGCACAGGATTCTGTATAAAATTTTCTCTTGGGGAAAGAAAAGGTTTATATTGTATTTTAAATGTTTGGAGACAGTTGAAAGCTTGGTAGTTATTTTTGTGGATCTACACCTATTTGATTTCCTTCTTTTATACTATTGTAGGAATGTGGGGAAAAACAGCTTGGTTCTTTACATTGGAGTCTTGATCTGTAATTTTTACAAGCACCACTGGTCTCTCTTTAGCTTTTTCCTCCCACCCTCTCTCTGTCTTATGGATATTTCGAGCATCTACTTTACGTGACCACAGTATAGGTTTTGTCCCTGTACTGTATACAATAAAATCTGCAGCAGATAGATCTCCCAAACACATTTTCATTTCTAAAATAAAACTGTACCTTCACCTTATAAAAATATTTAGAATAAGGGGGGGGTTAGCCACACAGATGATATACATCCATCTGCAGTATGCATATGAAGATGCTGGGTTAACACGTGTGAGAACTAGAAAGTTGGAAACTACAGAGCAGTGTAGGGGGATACATTGCCTAAAAATTACCTGAGTCTGCAGGAACTATACTACAGGTCTGAGACAGTGCATAGAGTTTTATTTATGTGTACCTCAGTATATACATCACTGAAAGAAACTAATTTGAGATGGCAGTGTAGTTGGTTAAACCTTTTAATTCAAGGAATGTTCAAAAGCTGATTCCCCTTGGAACACCATTTTTCTTCAAGGAACCAAGTTCCACAGTCGTCCCCCCCCCACTTTTGCCCTCCTCCAATTTAAACATTTTGTGTTTTGTTTGTAATGTATCCAAAAAGAATGTTGAAACAAAATAATTAAATGGTTAACTGCATGGAACATGTTCTGGGTGGGAAGAGAGGAAAATTTCACCTGAAAATTTAAGGTTAATAATTTTAAAAAATTTCTAAACTTTCTCATAAGAAATATAATAATGCATTATAGTTCCTATTTTTTATGTTTTAAATAGGTAAAATCAGTTTTCCTGTATGATGACTCATGGGTACAGTTGTGCTTCTGCATAAGTAGGTAGAATAATGCAGCTGTCTTTTCAGTAGGTGGGCAGGATCTCTTCTGAGGAATCTCTTTACTTTCTCAATTCTTCTTATCCTTCCTTCTCAAGATCATATATATATATATAAAATTTATTTTTATTTTATTTCATTTTTAAAATAAGACTGTATTCTTTTTTTTTTAAGTTTCTTTTTATTTATTCATTTTAGAGAGGAGACACACACACACACACACACACACACACACACACACACACACAGAAAGGGGGGAGGAGCTGGAAGCATCAACTCCCACATGTGCCTTGACCAGACCAGTGCAGGGTTTTGAACTGGCAACCTCAGTGTTCCAGGTCGACGCTTTATCCACTGCGCCACCACAGGTCAGGCAAGACTGTATTCTTTTTAGAGCAATGTTAGTGCTACAAGAAAATTGAAAATGAGGTACAGATTTTCTATATGCTTCTACACATGCATAGCCTCCCCATTATCAACATCACTCACCAGGGTGGTACATTTGTTGCCAAAGATGAACCTGTATTGACACATAACCACCCAGAGTCCATAGTTTACGTTAGGGTTCACTCTTGGTGTTGTACAGTTCGTGGGTTTGGACAAATGTATAATGACATGTATCTAACATTACTTTTTTATATTGACTATTCTTAGCCTTTTGCCTCTTCAAATAAATCTTAGATTCAGTTTGTTGATATCCATAAAGTAACTTGCTGGGATTTTGATTATGATTGTGTTGAATCTATAGTTCACATTGAGAAGAGCTGAGATCCAGACAATATTGAGTCTTCCTATCTGTGAACATGTAATATCTTCTCATTTATTTAGTTCTTCTTTGATATTGTTCATCTGAGTTTTGTCATTTTCTTCATATAGACCATGTACATATTTTGTTAGATTTATACTTAAGCATTTAATTTTTTAGGTGTTAACATAAATGGTACTATGTTTTTAATCTAAATTTCACATGTTCATTGTTGGTATATGAGAAAGCAATTGACTTTTGTATGTTAACCTTGTATCTGCAACCTTGCTGTAATAACTTAATTTCAGGAGTTCTTTTGTTGATTCTTTCAGATTTTCTACATAGACGATCATATTATCTGTGAACAAAGACAGTTGTTTGTCTCTCTTTTCAATCTGCATACCTATTATTTCCTTTTCTTGCCTTATTGCATTAGCAAGGATGGTCCAGTGTGATGTTAGAAAGGAGTGATGAGAGAGGACAATTTTTTTTTTTTTTTTTTACAGGGACAGAAAGAGAGTCAGAGAGAGGGATAGATAGGGGCAGACAGACAGGAACAGAGAGAAATGAGAAGCATCAATTATTAGTTTTTTGTTGCCGTTGCGACACCATAGTTGTTCATTGATTGCTTTCTCACACGTGCCTTGACCACAGGCCTTCAGCAGACCGAGCCACCCCTTGCTGGAGCCAGCAACCTTGGGTCCAAGTTGGCAAGCTTTTACTCAAGCCAGATGGTCCCTCACTCAAGCTGGCGACGTCGGGGTCTCTAACCGGGTCTTCTGCATCCCAGTCCGACGCTCTATCCACTGCCCCACTACCTGGTCAGGCGAGAGGATAATCTTACCTTATACCTGATCTTAATGAGAAAGTTTCCAATTTCTCCATTAAGTGTAATTTTTGCTGTACAGTTTTTCTTGGTATGTTTGTTTTTTAATTTTTCTATTTTTCAATTACAGTTGGCAATCAATATTATATTAGTTTCAGGTGTATAGTATAATGGTTAGGCATTTATATAACTTAGCAAGTGATTCCCCCCATAAGTCCTAGTACCCACCAACACTATACATAGTTACTACAATATTGATTATATTCCCTATGGTCTGGCTGTATGGTGTTTATAGATAGTCTTTGTCAAGTTGAGAAAGTTCCCCTCTATGCCTAGTCTTTATCAGGAGAGTTGGTTTTCTTTTTTTCTATGAATGGGTTATATTTTTAATGAGCTAATGCTTTATATTTTTATGGAAGTAAAACTCAGCTTCATTTTAGTTTCCCTTATTTTTTTTTTTTTTATAATTTCACTTTTGCCTGTTGGTAATCTGTGTGTTTCTAGGCTCAGCTTGCCAATCGGAAACAGAAATTAGAGTCTGTGGAGCTGTCCAGCCAGTCAGAAATTCAGCACCTGAGCAGTAAGCTAGAGCGGGCCAATGACACTATCTGTGCCAATGAGTTGGAAATAGAGCGTCTCACCATGAGGGTAAACGACTTGGTTGGAACCAATATGACTGTTATGCAAGAGCAGCGGCAAAAAGAAGAAAAATTGAGGGAATCGGAAAAACTATTAGAGGTATGTTTTAAAAGCACTATAATTGGGGAAATGTGGGTATGTATATTTCAAGAGACAATAATTAAGCTAGAACTATTTCTAAAATCTGGTTTCTTCCTTATTCTGTAGCTGGTGGATCAGATATTGATAGCTGCATTAATTTATGCCTGCTGTATAACTTATAATCAGACTTTCTGGCTTCCTTTCTTTTGAAATAGAAAAAATTGTAATAACATTTGACTTTTTTCCTGAGTATTTTGCAGGTTCTTCAAGAAGAAAAGAGGCAATTGAAGGCAACTCTTCAGTGTCAAGAAAATTTTATCCATGAGGCAAAAGTGCAAAAGGAGAAGCTGAAAGCAAAATTAAAGGAAACCGACACTCAGCACACAGCAGAGGCCTTATGGTATGTTTTACCTCAAATATTACTCACCTCGGTCACTGGTATTTTGACATCAAGCATCAGTTTTAATGTTGCATGTTAATAATTTTGTTTTTCATAACATGCATTTTTTATTTTAATTTCTGAGTTAAATTTTTATAGTATTATAAAATTTTGTATGGTGTTAGTCTTTCTTTTTAATTTTAATGGGGTGACATTGATAAATCAGGGTTCATATGATCAGAGAAAATATTTCCAGATTATTTTGACATTTGATTATATTGCATACCCATCACCAAAAGTCAGATTGTCCTCTGTCACCTTCTATCTGGTTTTATTTGTGCCCCTTGTGGGGTTAGTCTTTTCTACCTCCAATTTGGGTCCCTAACCTAGAGACTCTGATTTTAGAAAGCTAGCAGCCCCTGGTCAATCTGTACCCTTGGCCAGACTCCAGATGTGAAAGGCATTATAGTCTGTATCTCCTGGAAGGCCTCCCTTCCTTTAGTAGATTAGATCATGATGATTAGCTGTTTATCTTCAATATCAGATATGAGATGGCCCTTTTAAGAAATTTCTAATACATTTTATTTTTGTACATTAATTACTGTTGTGGGGTTTGTAGTGAAAACAAATAGAAGGGGCTGTGTTCTTCTTGCCTGATTGAACAGGGGTGCTCATTTCTGTTTCTACCAGAACTCTCAGGTAATTTTCCAGTTTCTTTGACTCAAGGTATCAATTGTCAACAGAGTAATTTTTGTCTTTTTCCTTTGAAAATCAGGCCAAATCCCAGCTGGGAAAGGCATGAACTGCTGCAGACATTTTTGAGAAGCATCATCTCTTTACTCTCCCCATGTTCTTTTTGTAAAGCAGGAGACTAACTGAAGAGTCCTGAAGAGTTTCATTACCAAAGACAGTTGGGAAATTTGCACATGTTGCATTATTATTTTTGTTTACTAAGATAAAAACCCTTTAATAGTCCTCTTTTACCCTTTCCTAGGTCACTGGAGGAGTCTCCCACAGAAAGGAGGTACGCCTCTCAAGAGCAGGACTTGGACCATGTGCTGTCCCAGCTGGATTTTACGCACACCAGTGAGGAGCTTCTGCAGGCAGAGGTGACTCGTCTGGAAGGCAGGTAGATACTTATATACACATTTCAAAAATGTCCAAGTTGTTAAACACAGTTTTTCCCCCTTTCTTTTCCAAGTGAGAGGAGGAGAGAGAGACAGACTCCCACATGCACCCCAACTAGGATCCACCTGGCAGCCCTGTCTGGGGTTGATGCTCTGCCTATCTGGGGCCATGCTCGCAACTCAGCTAATTTTAGCACCTGAGACAGAGACTCCACAGAGCCATCCTCAGTTCCTAGGCCAATGCGCTCAAACTATTGAGCCATGGCTGCGGGAGGGGAAGACAAAGAGAAAAGGGGGAGGGGGTGGGATGGAGAAGCAGATGGTCACTTCTCCTATGTGCCCTGACTAGGAGTTGAACCCAGGATATCTACATGCCAGGCTGATGCTGTACCACTGAGCTAATCAGGGCCTCAATACTTCTTCACCTTTCCCTATGTGCAGTCCTGTCAGTAAGCTTCCCTCTCCACCAGCCACCTCACTGAAACTGCTCTTGGCAAGGTCACACTGAACATGAGCTGCTCCTCTGTTCTGAAATGCTGTTGGCATTTCCTTGGGTGTTAATTTAATCCTGATTTATGCTATACCATGCCCAGCTCACTTACATCATTGTCATACTTATGAATTTCTTTTGTTTGTCATATCTCTAAACTTTTTGACTGGGGAGAGTTTAATATTTTAAACATGAATCATGGTCATTTGTGTGCTAACATTTTCTGTATGTAAAAGATAAAATAAATAAACTATTAGCCTTTAGGCGAACAAACAACAAAATATTGCTGTTTTGCCCTTAAGTACCACATTTTTGTTTTTACTTTTCTTTTTTCTTCTTCTTTTTCCAAGTGAGAGTAGCGGAGATAGAGATACAGACTCCCGCATGCGCCCTGACTGGGATCTACCTGGCAACCTTTATCTGGGGCCAGTGCTTTTCCCGTCTGGGGCCATGCTCACAATGAACTATTTTTAGCTCGAACCAACTGAGCCATGGCTATGGGGGTGGGGGGAGGGAGGTGGGGAAGAGAAGCAGAAGGAGAAAGGGTGGAGAAGTAGATGGTCACTTCTCCTGTGTGCCCTGACAGGGAATTGAACCCAGGACATCTGCATGCCGGGCCGATGCTCTAGCACTGAGCCAACTGGCCAGGGTGTGTTTTTTCTTTTATTCTTGTTTTTGGAAAACACCAAGTATTTTTCTTGAATATTAAATATATAAGCCTACACAGACGCATATGCAGTTTTTGCTTTATTTCTTTTTACCTTGGAATACTTAAGATAGTTTTGATTACCATTATTCAATCACTATAGGTTGACTAAAAGAAATCTTACTTTTTTGACAGTAGAACTAATTTTATATTTTTATTGTAGATGTTCCACTGATTGGATTTTGAGTAATGTTTTACATGTATGTATGTCTTACTGTGCTCTCCTCAGGCTCTGAAGACTTGCCTCTTGTTTCTGGCTTGCTGTGTGACCTTGGACACCTTAGCTTCTTTAGACTCTGATTTCCCCATCTATGGATAGAACAAGGTTATCTCTGATCTTTCTAACTCAACTGTCTTACATATTATAGTCACATACCAAGTACCAAACAGAGGAACACTTTAGGATTTTTAGAAATAGGTAAAATTGGAATGAATGGCTATAAATACCAGTGTTCAATACTAAAACAATAGCTTAAAAATTATTTTTGTATTTATAGGCAACTAGATAAAGGAGCTCTTTTAAATAGTTTATTTGTATTGTTCAGTTTGAATAACATATTTAACTGGAGGAACTTAAAGAATTGGTTTTGTGTTTTGTATTGCAAAGATAGTATTTTTCAGTGATGATAATAAGTTGGCTGTGTTGCTGAAATGATCTCGGTAGTTATTAAGCATTTATTAAATAGTCTAGAACCAGGGATCCAGGGGCTGAGGGGATAGTGGACAAAGCTAGAGGGAAATAAGAAGTAAAAGACATTATTTTAATCATAGACTTTGTAGTTTGAGAGACAAAATTTACAATTAAAGTATGTGAGAGCAATTTAAAGTGGTATATTTAAGGTAGAAAATTCTAGAAAATTTGTACATTTTAGCTATAAAAATTGAAAATAAACTATATTTAAGGTTACTATGAAAATAAGAGTTGGGTGGCTCTATCAGGTAAAGGCTGATCCAATTCTTGAAAGGATGTCCACCATCCATTGCCAGGTGGGAGAGGAACGTACTTTGTGGTCAGGGGATGCTTTGTGAAGAGACAAGAAGTCAGGCGTGGCAAAGGGCATGGGGCAGGCAGTAGAACCTATTGATTGAGAAGCAAAAAGATTTTACGAGTAAAAAGGAGCAGTGACATAAGAGGTATGGTATCCCTGAGGTTCTTATATCTGTAGGCAATTAATTCTTAAGTAAGGGCAACAAGTAGGAAACTCTTCAAAGATTATTATTCTGGCAGCTTTGTGTAGAATGGGAAGATTTAAATTGGATGGCAGCTTCTGTACAACCAGAGAGAAAAAAATCAGTTGTAAGCTTTAAAACTGTGCAGATAAATTTTAAGTAAAAGGAAAGACTGTAGGTAAACACAGAAATAAAAAGTATCTCCAAAAGTCTGAATTGGATAAGGAAATTGGAAATGAATTTAATTTGGGGTGGGATGTGATGTTCGAGCTATGTCTTGGACTTCAAAAAGGTAAGTTAGATCATTCAGTGTGTGGATTTCATTTTGTTTTAAATACGTGGTCTGTTTTTGTCTTACAGCTTGGAATCTGTGAGTACGACATGTAAACAGCTGAGCCAGGAGCTGATGGAGAAATACGAAGAGCTGAAGAAGATGGAAGTACATAACAACGAGTATAGGGTGGAGATTAAGAAGGTGAAGAAAGCCTGCGGCTGGGGTCCCGAGTGTTTGTACTCAGGGGTTGCGTTGTGGATTGGGGGCTTGTAGAAGTTATTTTTAGTGAGAGGAAAATGTAGTTCAAAGGGCCACTTGACATTCAGGAATAACGAGCACCTGGGATGTGCTTAGAGGAAGAGTCTTACCTGTCATCCTCAGGGATGCCATACAGATATTTTTAAGATAATTGAAGCCTTTCCTCTCTGCACACTAAAACTATTTTAAACATATTTTTATGAAGGTATTCCTAAGATATATACACATTCCTGCTTGCAAAGAGATATATGAGCTAGCATTTATTATTTTATTATTGACCGAAGGTGATTATAGATATGATAGATATGGCTTCTCTTCTGTGCTGAGGTGCAGTTCATGTTCTCATTGGCTGCTGAGGTATGCAGAGCTGACTTTCTCTGTGCTAATGGGCTCTGGCTGTGCTGTTGGTGACTCAATCTTTTATTACTTGAGATTACTTCTATCATTTTTCTTTTTCTTGTCTTTTTGTTATCTTCTATAGACCAGGAAACCATGTAAACAACATTTTTAGATTTGCAGCTAGAAAAAGAATGAAAGTCATAGGTGCTGTCCTCTAAATAATGTGTACATGGACTTGGATGCTGTTGCTGAGTATTTGAGTAACATGGCTCTCCCTGTTTTGAGATAGAACAAATGATTGGTATAACTAGCTGACCTTTGTATAGATATGCAGCTTGGTAAATTGCTAATTTTTGCATATTTAGGAAAAAATTCATGTCTTGAAGTAAGGTAAAAATTACTGTATTATTTTAACTATTAATATATTTTTTCATCTACATGCTGACTCTTAATTTTTCATGCTTCTTTCTGTTTATTTGTAGTTAAAAGAACAGATTTTACAGGCTGAACAAAGTTACAGTTCTGCACTAGAAGGAATGAAGATGGAAATCTCCCAATTAACTCGGGAGTTGCATCAGCGAGATATCAGTATTGCTTCTGCCAAAAGTTCTTCCTCCAACATGGAAAAGCAGCTCAAAGCAGAGATACAAAAGGCAGAAGAAAAAGCTATAGAGCACAAGGTGACACTTGAACAAAACCTCTCTTTATTTGAAGTTTGTTTTTGAAGATTAATTTATTAAAGATATAATTTCCATAATATTTAATTCAGTAAATTTTTATTAGACACCTGTTCTGAGCTGAGTAAATGGGTCAGAAGCATTCTAGTGAAGATTGGTGGGGAGGGGAGAGTAGACACAGACAAGTAGAGAAGACTGTTGCTGTGGTGTGAGTGTGACATGTCTCTGTGACAGACTAGAGTACAAGTGGGGCAGGGACAATGGATAAGACTAGAAAGCAGAGACTAGCTCCCGAAGGGCCCCATCAGTCATGTTTAAGAGTGTGAGAGTTTTCCTGAGCGTTGTCAGGAGAGAAGGGCTTCGCTCAGGATAAAAGATGTGTGTGGTCATCATGTGGGGAGAAGCAGGGAGGCACAGAGACTATTGAGATGCTGTTTAAACAGGAAAACGGTGGCCTTCCTGAGCAGTGGGCAAGGGAGGCAGAGGGAAATGGATGAATTCTGGAGGTAGTGGCTGGTAAAGTAGGTGGGGTGGGCCTTTGTATTGGATTGACCAGGGAGGGTGAATTAGAGTGAAAGAAAGAGTCACTTTTTTGCAGCACGGGCAGCTGAGTGGAAAGAGATGCTCTTGAGTGAAACAGAAAAGAGGGAGTAGTTTGGGGGAGGATAATAAATTTGTAGGAAAGGTATGAATACAGAATAGAGGCGCTGGTGATGGGGTATTAGTTTGGCACATTTGGCTTGTGATGAGGGTTGGACTTTCATATGGAAATATCTAATAGTCAATTCCATAGGAGCCCTGGAGTTCAAGATTAAAATCAAGATAAGACATTTAGCTGTGGAAGTCTTTGCATGAAGTTGGCATTTGAAACATTCTGAGAGACTTAGTGATTTTAGTGAGCATAGAGTATTAAGGGCAGAGACTTGAACCAAACTTAGGACATTACTCATTTAAGGCAAATAAAGAAGGTGTTGGCATGGAGTTAAAATAAAAATAGTAAGGAAGGAAACAGTTTTCAGTAAGGAAGCAGGAAGCCAAGAAAGGCAGGGCTTTCTGGTCAAGCAGAAAAGCTAAGGAGAATGAAGATTGAAAAAAGGGTATTGTTTTGTGGACAGAGTGAAGTCCACATGATGTTGGAGGTAGAAGCGAAATCAGAGAAGCCTGACAAAGAGTGGCTAGGGATTTGCCAGTGAACTGATACATCTTCTTAGAATAATATTTTAATTTAGTTACACATATGGTGTTTCACCTTTAAAAATATTTTTGGAAAATATTTATATACATCAATGACGAGTGTAACTTTACCTAATGAAAATTATATGTGAAAAAATTTAGTAAGAGTGTGAGAGTTTTCTTATTCTGTGATGACCTATTCACATAGGAGTATGTGATTTATTTATTTATTTTTTTTCCTTTTCAGGAGATTTTGGATCAGCTGGAGTCACTCAAGTTAGAAAATCATCATCTTTCTGAAACGGTGGTGAAATTGGAATTGGGTTTACATGAGGTACATAAATAGGAACTTAAGTTTTTTTTTTACTATCTAAGCCATTAAAGAAGTCACTTTATAAATAATGATACCATAAAGGAGAGTTATGATCAAATGTGGAATGTTCCTTCTGTAGAAACTTTCGCACACATAATGATGGACTCTTCACTCCAACAACTGGAAGATATTTTTTATATTATGTATATGATAAAATACATATACAATCTGTATTCATAATAGAGAGGATGTATATAAAGGGCTTAGCATAGTGCTTGGTATTTATTAAGTACACAAAAAATGTTATATGCTGTTACTATTATTATAATTATGTTCACAATATCTTTTCATTATAAGGTATATGTTCTTTTAAATAATTTAGTTTTAATTATATTTCTATAACATAGAATTAATCAAATATTTTCAACTCTTCTCTCTTTAGAGCCTTTTAATAGATGATGACACAGGATGAATAAGAGGATTCTTCCCTTTAACCCTCTGAGTAGTACGAATGTTCATGTACATCCTTGTATCTCTTGACCATTCAGAGTATGATCGATTTATTTTTAAAATGCGTAAGGCAACATTAAAAAAGGCAAATGTATGTTCTTCTTATTTTCATAAATTGGTTATCAAACAAACATGATTTTAAGTTAATAAAACTGGAACTGTAACTAATTTCAGTTTTTTAAAAATACTCACTCCCAGGGGTCAGCGAGCATGAAAAGAACTCACTACTCAAAGGGTTAAGGGACTGAGAACTGGTGGGGAAGATAAGCTCTTGGGAAAGCAGAGAGAACATGATTAGCTAGCAGTGAGCTATAAAGTGTTGATACTCTTTTAACTATTTTGTTATAAATTCTTATAACTTACAAAATGACCTATTTATTGAAACACATCTTTTTTGATGTAGGTCAGATGCTCAAAGACTATAGAAATTCTTTTCTTCTGCATTGCTGGGAGAATCCGCGTCTCCAAAGACACAGTTACGCGGTGCCCCAGAAGCTCCCGTGGGTTCTGATTTCACAACTACAGGCTGTGGAGGCTGGTGGGGGAAGTGCAGAATGCTAGATGGATACTTTATCTAAACTAAAAGAAAACACGGGGAGCTATTTTTATAATCTTTTGGGAGGGTAAGAGTCTCTTAACATCATAAAATCATCAAGAATTTTACAGTGTAAGGAATTTTACAACATAAAAATGTAAAATTTCTGGGTGGCCAAAGCTCACATAAAAGAAAGACTAATAGGCCCTGGCTGGTTGACTCAGTGTTAGAGCATCAGCCTGGCATGTAGATGTCTCAGGTTTGATTCCTGGTCAGGGCACACAGTAGAAGCAGCCATCTCCCTCTTCCCCATCTCCTTTCTCGCCATCTCTCTCTTCCTCTCCCGCAGCCAGGGCTCCATTGGAGCAAGTAGGCCCTGGGCGCTGAGGATGGCTCCGTGGCTCCACCTCAGGCACTAGATTGACTCTGGTAGCAATGGAGCAATGCCCCAGATGGGAAGAGCATCGCCCCCTAGTGGGCATGCTGGGTGGATCCCAGTCGGGCACATGCAGGAGGAGTCTGTCTCTCTGCCTCCCCACTTCTCACTTAAGAAAAAAAAAAAAGGACTAATAGACTGGGGGGAACAATCTGTAAACAAATAGAAGGTTAACAAAATATTAATATATAAGAATTTCCTACCAAGATAATAAAAGATTATTCAGTAGAAAAATGGTCAAGGGACATAAGTAGATAAATCATAGAAGTAATACAAAAGTCCATTAACCAAGGAGAACGGTTTAACTTCCCTAATAATCAGATAAATAAATATTCTATGGCTAATTGGAATGACAGTGATTTCAAAAGACTTACATAGTCAGTGTTGGCAAAAATATAGGGAAACGGGCCCTCTCATGCTCTGTTAATGAAAAAGTGAATTGATAGAGCCGTCTGGGGGGCAGTTTAGCAGTATCCATCCAAGTCATTATTATATACAGCCTATAAACTCCTGAGCCATGTACATTTCTGGATTTGATAGTCATTGCTGAATAATTCTCCAAAAAGGTCATATTAGTTTGCATTCCCCTAGAACCAATTCTTTAGGAGCAAATGTGCAGAAATGGTCATTTCAGTGTTGTTTGCAAAATTTTGAAATAAACTAAATATTAATCTATAGAGGGATGGTTAATTTGTGGCTTTCTATACTATGAAATATTATGCTGTCACTTAAGGTGGCAGATGAAAATATGCCTCTAATCTTGCTCCCTCCCCCAAGCCCTCTAAAACTATAATGAAAGGGATTTTTTAAAATCACAAAGTTAAAAGGATGGTAAGAATAGGAAAGGAGACACAGCTAAACATCTTGTAGGTGGAGGACAAAGGGACATAGAAATGACTATGTGCCCTGACGAAGCCAGCACTAAGCTAGTAGTGGGGAAAGCCAGACACTAACTGGTTTATAATACGGCATCTTCAAAGGCCCATGAGTTAGCAATAACTGATGGATGGAATCTTTTCTTATTCAGTGATGACCTGTTCACATAGGAGTTGGGAATTCTTAGGGGTACTTAAGCCTGACCATGACCAGAGATTCTGTTTAGCTTAATTTCTCCTGAAGTCTCCCTCAAACAGTGGTAATGCTGTCCTTTCTTGTGTACAGCCAGGTGTGTGCTTGCTGCAGTTTTTATAGTACCTTTATATTCATTTATCTGTAATTATTGTTAATAAAATTGGAGAAATTTTAAAAAGATGCCTGGTAAGGCAAGCATTATCTTATATATATATATAAGATATATATTTATAAGAGATATATATATAAGATATATATATAAGATATATATTTATATATGGTAAATATATATATATATATATTTTAATGATATCAGACATCAGACTCTGGTGAAAATCCTGTCAGCAGTTTAAATTTCCTCTGGTTTTGAAGTTGCACACAGTGTGCATAAGGTGCACATATTAAGAATAGTAATTAGACAGTGTCTTGTTGCATTTTACCACCTAGGAAGGTGGAATTTCTTTTATAAGTGAATGTTTGGGTTAAATAACTATTTTAATAAATTTATCTTAATGAAGACAATAGTACTGGTATAATAAACTATTTACCAAATTTAAAAATTGACAGTTTGCCATTTAAATTCTATGTTCTGCAAAATTTGGGGGGTGGGTGGATTTTACCCGGCATTGACAGTTTATTGAAAGATTTTGTAACTTATTTTCACTAATGGTACACAGATAGTTGAAAGGTTGTGTTTTAAAGTTTATATTTTTGTTAAATTATGTATGTCAAACCACTGTTGATAAGCTTATTTTCAGAAAATTCTTTACAGAAAAGACCAAGGTAAACATTGTACTAAACTTCAAAGATTAGTGTAATTTTTTAGAATGCTAATTAAAATATTTTGTCATTAGAAAAAAATAGGCCAGATCACTTTCTCTCCCAGGTAGTCTATTACCAGTCAACACCTAGAATTGAAGAGCAATGAAATATATAATCACAAAACTCGGACCAGAGTAGTAATTCCCACTTTATACTATACTTGAGTACTGCTTTATTATGTCCAAATTTATTTCCCACAAGAATAGGTGCCAACATTATGTAAAACTACGAGTATTTATTTAAAAGTTCTCCCTGCTGGCCCAATTCCTTTTTAGGAACTTCTGTTTAATTTCTTTTTTTTGTCTTTTTCTTTTTGCCTCTCAGTTTTCTCCCACAGGTGTTTGGGGCTGTTCAACCTTCTCTTTCTAAGAACTCATAGCTGTTGCTTTTCTTTTTCTCTGTATCTGATTCTCATCTGTAGCTTTCTTCCCTGTGAGTTCTGAGCCTTCTTCCTGCCCCGTGCATATTCCTGCCATGACAGGAAAGCCCACTGTGCCCTAACTTTTCACCCCATTTACTGTAACAAACAGAACCCCTTTTCTCTCTTAGTCTTAGAGAGCCAAAACCAGATCTTCACTTTTTCCAAAGTAGGCCCATAGATGAACTAGTTAAAACTAAAGAGAACATAATTTCCCACTATAGTGGTATCACAGATTACAAGTATTCTTTTTTTCTTTTTTTTTTAAGATTACAAGTATTCTTACACAGATTAAGTGACTCTAGTATTCTTTTTTATTAGGCCAAAGAGATTTCACTAGCCGATCTCCAGGAGAATTATATGGAGGTGTTAAATAAATTAGTGTCTGAAAATCAACAACTACAGAAGGATTTGATGGATACCAAATCTAAGCTGGAGATTTCTACTCAGATGTGCAAAAAACCCCATGATGTGCTCTTAAAGCCAGTACAGAGCAGAGCACCTGAGTTCAGGAATACAGAGTTCAAGTAAAATTTCTTCACTGTTTATTTAAAATGTGTATCATTGTAATATAATTCTCATGTTTTAAAGAATTATTTCTGACTGATAGATAGCCAGTCTTCATCAAAGGACTGAGTGTTTAATTCTGAAGTGCCCTGTGCACAAGTAAAGCTGCTGTCAGGAAGTGGAGGGGGTTAGAGATCCCTTTTATTCAGCTGTGTTTTAGATACTGGCAGCAAATAGCATCCTTAGTCCCCTGAACCTTTTCATGCTGCCTGCCACCTCCCAACCCTACCTGTCCCATGAGAAGTTGGCTTTTTAGAAAAAGCTTCCTTTGTGTTTTTGGTTAATTATAGGCTGTTACCTAAGTCAGTATTCAATGAAAAACCATCTGACTTCAGGTTTTACTGTATGATTTGCATGTTTTCTTCCCAAAAGCCTTTCCTGATACCCATACTACCTAACCCTCCTCCACTGCCAGATGAGGTGGGTGCCCTTCCTTTGTGCACAGTACTTGCCCATCCTAGCCTTGATCACGCTAGCTGACCCTGGCGACTTGGTTGTCTTCCTTGCTTTATTATGAGCGTGTGAGGGGAGGGGCCTGGCAGTGGGGAGGGACATTTGGAACCTGAGTGAATGAGAGAACACCTGGTTTGAGGGGGCTGTGTATTTTATGAAGTACAGCCTCACTAGTTATCCTTTTCATTTATTTTTAAATGAACTTCTTACAGCATTTCTGTTTTAAATGAGAACAATTGCTACAGTTACTTATTTTGTTTCCTAATCTGCTATCCAGGCCATCCCATGGCCAGCACAGACATGGTGGAATAAAGACTGAGCACTACAGAGCAGGTCTTCACTCTCCAAGAGGACAAGTGTTGGCTAGGATACAGCCTGCGTCTACGGTCCTCAGCCCCCTGAGCTCTCCCATGAGCTCTTACAGCTCCAGTGTCTCTGTGCCTTCTCACTTTCTGTACAAAGCTCAGTCTTTACCTTCAGTGCTCGATCCAAATGAAGCCACTTTTTCTGACACTATCTCTGAGAGTATAAATGACCAAGAAGAGTTGATGTCTTCGGTATGGAAACTTTCTGATCTTATTAGTTTATTAAGTTTGATTTGATCTTTTAAGGGTGAGGAATATGACGTGTTTTTGTTGTTATCTTACTGGTTCTCTTAAGTACCCTTTATTATTCCCATGTGTTTCTGTCTTAACGGTTTTGCTAATGAAGAATGAGTCAACCATGATTACTTTTCAGAATACACCTTAGTTCTGAAACAAGATGTAAGTTACAAATATCTACTTGTTTTTGACCCTAATCAAAAATTCCCTTCCTTTCTTTTTTAGAGAGGTTAAGTATTTTATTGGAATGGCTGGTTCAAGGAACATCTTTGGATGGCAGGACGGTCCTGTAGTGTAGCCAGTGAAGAAAGAAATAAGGAACTGTCGGAAAGGGAAAGCGGGGGTGAATGGGGGAAGGAATTGAATCTGACGTGTCTGGAACCGGATTCACTGCTGCACGGTGGTGGCCCTGACACAGAGGCTGCCCTTTGACACTGTGCTGGCCCCGTGTTCCTGTGTAAACTCCATCATCTTTTTTGCCTTCTGAACCAAAACACTAGTCTCAGGCCGTTCATTCCCATCTCCAGTTTCAAAAAATAAGTCCCTACTTCACTTATATCTAATTCTGAAGTCCAAAAAAAGTTTTGAAATCTAACTTTCTCCCTAAGATTGGCAGCAGAACCTATTTGGCACTGGAACCTGACCTGACCTGACTTGCTGTGATAATATGTATGGACTTTATTTATCCCACTTAGCCTTTTACTTCAGAAATATCAATGTGTTTGATTATAGAATAACACCTAGGACTCTATGTGGGTCTTATAGCCGGTCCTCCTCAGTCATGGAGTTGGTATTTATGAATTCACATACTTGCTTAACATAGTTGTAATCCCCAGTCAGTACTCAAGTCTTTCTTGGACCCTGTAGAGCTGAGAAAAAGTTGAGTTCCCAGACTTGCACTTTCCCAGCTGAGGTGGCCGAATTGACGCTGCCCTCTTGTTTCAGCTCCCATATGTAGATGACCAGGGCTGGAGCCAGGTGGGGAAGCGCAGTTTAGCAAAAAGCTCCGACTCTGGGGCCCCTTGAACAGGGTATTAATCCCAACTTTGGCAGCACTTAGTGGCTGGCCTTGGGCAAGTCACTAACTGCTTCTGAACTTGATCTTTTATGAAATAAAATAGAATCTATGGGATGAATTGTTTTTAGCATGATAATTTATGAGATATATGTGAGTGAATTTCCCCTAGGGGCAATGATCTGTATTCAGTAATTCAGTGTCTGAGGTGACTTTACAGAAAACACTCAACTGCAGATGCGGACGACCGCATGTGGTGGATGTCTAATATTACCTTTCTGAGACCTGAACTCTGAAATACCCCTGACCCCAATGGTTTCAAATAAGGGACTGTGGATGGAAATTTTGGAGAAGGAAAGATAATTTATTTTAATTGGTGTTTTTTAGTATGTTACAGGTAGACATTCTGTGCTTTAAAATGAAAGCAACATATTCAAATTTTAAAAGTGAGTTTGAATAACTGGCAGTAAGTGTATTTTCTCCTGGGCAATAGAAGGATGTACAAGTCTAAAATGAGACAGTCTTCAGACCAATAATATCTTATATTTCTATGACACTATACTTAACACACCTTAGGTCAGAAAGGAAGAGATCTGTGTTATTTTTTGGAGAACTTTAAAAAATTCTTGTCATTAGGATAAAAACAAAAAATCCTTTCAAAGAAAGAACTATTTTTAAAAATCACCTTTTAATATTGCTAGTTAGAAAATATGCATAAAGTGTCTTAGAAACAGACTATTGAACTTATATATGTCAAATGTGTTTCTCTCCTAGTGTCCCTTGCCTGTGTCTCCTCTCGGTTCAATAGCTACAAGGTTTTTGGAAGAGGAGGAACTGCGGTCCCATCATATTCTAGAGCGCCTGGATGCCCACATTGAGGAGCTAAGAAGAGAGAGTGAAAAGACAGTGAAACAGTTCACAGCCCTAAAGTAGCCTCTTTAAAAAAAATCACAAACTTGGAAATAAAAACAAACACCAAAGAGTTTCTGTCGTCTGACGTAGTGGCTCTTTAAAAACACGATTATGTAAAAGTCATAAAGCTTTTGTGAAGAAATCGGAAGAACTGATACTCTGATACTTCTCTAAAGCATTCCCACTGCACTGGTTTGGTTGAAGGACTTTTTCCAGCAAAAAGTTGTAAGAATAAACCACTTTGCTAGATCTTTTTTCTCATCATATTTATTTTCATAAAGTGATACTTTCTCTTGCTGACTTATGTGAATAGCGATAAGCTGAAATAAAGATTTTATAGTATGTATTGAAAATAAAATTACTATAGGCACTTGTTTGAGGGAAGTATGTAGAAGTGTGGATTCAGAGTCACACCGATCTGGATTGATATATTGGTTTTGCTACTTATTAACCAATGGGTGGGTAATGTGCAGAATCAGGTGGGAGGTACAGAAAGGGTTCAAAGAACTTTGACAGGGAGGCAGAGGAGCAGGCATGCTGGTTTAGAGAGTGGAACACTTAGAGGAAATGCTCCCTTTCTAAGAGGATCAAGTGGGAGACATAGGTTGATAAGAGCCCGCTGATAAGATCTACTGCAGAGGGAGCAGAGAAGAGAGCCGAATGCCATGCTGGGGTCCTGAAGTATGCTAGCATATCACAGGAAGTAGGTCAGAGAGCTCCAGTGTGCCATTGGAGATGAGGAGGTGATGTGTGATTTACTTGCCAGCCCAAGGATGTGGCTCCTGGGACTCCCTCTCCCCAGTGGGTCTTTCGTATCAGCATACACACATCCTGAGTTCTTTCTAAAACAAAACCAAACTTCAGTGCCATATGCCTCTCTACTGCTCCCTAGGTTTGCTTCCCTTCTGCGGTGGTTGTTGACACTTCCTTACCGCCCACTAAGCACCCTCTCCAAGCCCATTTCCATCCCCGCTAGGACAGTGTTTTCATGACTTGAGGTCACCAGTGGCCTAATGAGTCCCTGCGCATTATTTCCCACCGTGGGCCTCCTCCTTAGTCTCTTGGTTTCTACGACCTGACACTTCTGGTTTTCTCCTACCTCTCTGGCCACTCCATCTCATTGCAGTTGTCTGGCGTTTCCTCTTAGAGTTCTCCCCTCTGTCCCTGGGCTTTGACACGGTTTTCTCCCTTAGCATACTCCCCTAGAATATTCCATTCAGTTCTCAGGCTTTGACTACCATCCACAGGCCAGTGACCCCTACGTTCAACACTGACCTCACTCTCTCCCCCAGGCTGCTGCTGCCTTAGATGCCCGCGTGTGGACTGCTCCACTCGGATGTCTGATAAGCATCTTATGTTGAACATTTCCAAGAGAGAGCCCGGGATTTTCACAATGTTGCGTGTGAGGACAGTATCCTGTTTGCCAGTTGCTGAGTTCTCAATCCCTTCCTTACCGACACCTCCAGAGCCAAGCAATGGGGATGTATGTGCTGTCAGTTCTGCCTCCAGAATCTTAAATCCAACCATTGTTTCGTCCTCACTGCCGTCACTCTGATTCAAACTAACCCCATCTTTCACTTAGATTCTGAGAGTACCTCCTAACTGGTACTACTGCGACTCCTGGCCCCAATAATTCACTCATTCTCCTCAGTGCCTGCAAAGTTATCCTTTAGAAATGCAGATGAGCGGTCTCAGCTATGCCTCCCCTGAAACCTTTCAAAGGCTTCTCACTGCATTTGGGATCAATCCGAATTGCTTACCGCAGCCTCTGGGGCTGTCCATCACTCCTGCATCATCTTTATGGCGCTCTGGTCACTCAGCCTCCTTTCTGTTTCCAGACGGCAGCCCGCTTGAACCTGTGAGGTCCCTGTGCTTGCTGTCTACCTGGACCCCTTCCTTCCACCTCGCCCTCTGCATTCCTCCTCTCAGCTCTGCATTCTGACATCCCCTTCCCTGACAGTTGCAGCTAAAACCTGCTTCTCCCAGTTTCTTCAGCTCATTGCCTGGGGTGTTTTCTTCATAGTGCTCACCACCCTCTGAAATCATATTTTTATTTTATTTATATTGTTATTGTTTATTTCTATCTGAGAATTAAGCTCCTCTAGGACAAGGACTTTGTCTCGCTTGTGGGAGGGTCCTTATTACTCAGCAGGAGCTGAGCTCTCAGCGGTGCTCAGATGGTTTGCACCAGTAGGTGAATGTCCTTTCTCCGCTGAATCAGGAAGCAAGATGTACAGCACTTTACATTTAAACTGTTTAGAGTGCAGTAGTTAACTGACCATTATCTCAGTTTGTCAGAACATTTGATTGTAATTTAATCTCTCAGCTTCACTTTTCAAAAAGATATGCCAAATATTAAAATGTGTTAAAACTAAATTTGAATTAGTTTCTTAATACACATTTTTGAAAACCCCTCAGTGATCAGGTATCCAAATTAGGTAAAAAGATGGGGGTGCTCTTGTCTACATTTGGTGTTTACAGATGATGTTTTGGTGGGTGAGTTATGCCTGTTGGCCTAGATGCCTACTGCAGTTTTGTCCAGGTTTCTGTGCACATCTGGCTAAGCAGGACGAAGTTGAGATCCCACTGTCAGTTGGACATTACCTGTCCATGGGGCCTCATTTGATCTCAACAACTCTAGGATAAAGTGGGTATCACTGTCCCCAGGTGACAGAATTTAAGTGGCTTTCCCAGGGTCCTAAAGCTCAGGCGCTTTCTAGCACAGCCTAAGGGCAGAAAGTGTGGACTGCAGACAGGAGACCTTATTCCTAATCCTAGCTCTGCCACTTATTAGCTGTGTGACCTTGGATAAGTTAATTAACCTTCCCATGCCTCAGTTTTCTCATCTGTAAAGTGGGGGAAATAAAAAAAATCACACCTAACTTAATAAGATTTTTATGAAGATTAACATCTATAAAACTCTTAGATCAGTCCCTGGCCTACTATGGAAGTATCTTCTTGAATAGAATAAATACAATGCTATCTGGTGTCTACTTAAAAAAATTCTACCTTCCCTCTCATACACAGACACACAACACTGGGTGAACTATGCGTGATGGTTATCTGTTTGTAAAACACCTATGAGTCTGGTACCTAAAAGCTGCAGGTGAGAAAAACCTAAAATAAGCTCCATCATCGACATACATCAAGCAAACAGTGGTCATGAGCATCAGTCAAGCGCAGAATGGCAAGTTCAGAAAAAGAAATGTGTGGACTTGTTCTAGAAGCAGTTGGAGCTAGCAATACAAATATGCATCAAGTAGGAGCAGACAGATGGTGGATTCAGGACAAAGGGGAACCGAGGGCTGTACATGTTGATTCACAAACAAACAGCCAGTCCAGCCCACTTGCTAGAGGCAGGCAGAAAAATTACCTCGGAGCTTCTTAAGGGCAAAAGCAAAGAAAGCATGACTTTAACGGCTATCTGGTGCCCGCAAGATGAGAACAGACCCTGGGCTCAGGAGAAGCACATCTTTTTTCTGAGCGCGGGTTGCATTTGGCTAGGTGTACAGCACTAGGAGAGGTCCTGCAGCATTTTTTCAGCTGCTAATAATGATCAGCCTGTATGACTTCCTTACAGGGTGCTTCAATGCAGGCTGGTGGCGTAAGGCTGAGAGGGTCCCAGACATGGTGGTGAAAAGCTCTTGTGGCCTGGCTTGGTCAAAGGGGGAAATTTAGAAGCATGATACACTGCAGCCCTTTAAAGCAATCGTCTATAAATGCTACTTCTTCACAGTGCAATTTTGATAATTCAAGTAACACTGTTCACTCTTTTTTTCCCCCACCCTTCTGTGGGAACCTAGAATGTAGGGATTTTATGTTGTCTGTTAAGCCCAAGTTCACATGATTAGACAATCCGATCAGAAGTCAGTTTATACTCCTCTAATGAAAAGAAAGGACCTAATAAGGTGTTAGGTCCCGGAACGTCCTTATATTAAATGCAGTGTATAAATCTGCATGTGTGAATGTTTCTGAGGGCGAGAGTCCACAGTTTTCATCAATCCCTCACAGACATCTGTGAGCCAAAAAGAGATTAAGAACCACAATTTGAGGGACTGGAGCTCTCCCAGAATGGTGCTCTGTTTCCTGGGGAGAGAGACAGAGTGGTATGAGCCCAACCAGTTCTACTGAGGCTGAGTTTTAAAGAAAATCATCACTGAAGGGTGAACGGTGTGATAACTGAGAGCACAGGGTTCCCTTTGGGCTCATGAAAGTGTTGAAATATCAGTTGTGATGGTTGCATAACTCTGAATGCAACACGACTAAAAACTATTCAGTTGTACACTTTAAATGGGTGATTTAAATCATATGTAAGTTATATCTTAAAACTATTACCAAAAGAAAAAAAAGACTGATGGGTAACAATACCTACAAATTCAAGCTTATATTCGGAAAACATCACAGCACACGCAGCATACGCTGTTCTAAAATGTCATGTTCTCCACTCTCAGTTCACATTCAGGAACGACAGTGGTGGCCATCTTCAGAGGTGCTTGGGCTGTGTCGGAATAATGGCTGTGGGTGGGGTGGGTCTGCACCCAGCGATAACGTGGGCAGGGCTGTGCCAGGGGCCGGCGCACTGCAGGGCTCCTGCTTTCCCTCCAGTGGAGCGCTTCCTGTGAAGGGGGCAGTTTCCAGGGTTACTGCAGGTTCTGGCAGCAGAGTCCCCAATCATCAGCCAGGTGATTAATCATCACAGTCCAGCAAAGTCCCTAATCATCAGCAGAGCTTCTTGGCTAAGCATGTTGTATGCAGGGGCTGCAGAAAGGCTCGGGGCTAACCTCAGTGGTGGACTGTTTACAGAATGTTTTAGAGAGGGAAATGGGGGACAGTGCCCTAAAACTGCTTAGCAAGTCCCCCAATATCTCTACAAGCATGGTTGGACAAAGTAGGGAAAGAGAAGCGGGTATGCTACAGAAGCTCGCTCATGTCTTCAGCTGTGGCAGACAGATCAGCTAAGACAGTGGTTTGCCCAGTGCGTTCACAGCACAGCCTCTTCCTCAGAAGGCATTCCGTGTGGGTGAGCTCCTTGCCAGCTCCCAGGGCTGTCCTGACGCCCACGGCACTGGCTCGGGGAAGCAGTGAGGGCCTCTGGGCAGGCAGTCTCTTTGAGTTATTTGTCTTGCCTCTGATGTATAGCATAAGCTAAATAACTCGCCAGTCCCCGGGTCTTTCTGCCATCTAGATGTATCGCAGATCTTCCATCCAAAATTAAATGCCACAAGGAAGGCAAGAAGTGTCTTCTACCAATGAATCTCTTCAGCCAGGATTGAACACAGCCTCTGCTCCCAGCAGAAGCGTGCACTCCGAAGTACAGGTTCGTATGTAAGCTGGTAGTAAGCGATGGCTGGGGTGGGAGTTCAGTGGCTTCCCCAGGGATTTCCTCCTGGCTGAGAGGCCCCTCAGCCCAGTGTGGAATCCTCG
Organism: Rhynchonycteris naso; assembly: GCA_037038555.1. Taxonomy (NCBI): domain Eukaryota; kingdom Metazoa; phylum Chordata; class Mammalia; order Chiroptera; family Emballonuridae; genus Rhynchonycteris; species Rhynchonycteris naso. The sequence goes on along the minus strand of CM073004.1, from coordinate 41,329,644 downwards.
CAGCAGCCTGTTAATATGTGCTGGACTGTGGGCAAAGGATGGGAAAGGTTCTAGCTTGCCAGTAAGGTTCAACCTACCACCTTCTGCAAGAGCTGACAGTCGTAGACTAAGGAGGCATCAGCTGATCTCTTTATTTCACTCCGAAAAGGTTTAACACAAACACATTTTCTTCTTAACAACACCAAGCAATTTCAGTATCTTCCCAGGCTAAGTCATTCCTTAAATCCACATTTCCCAAATTGTATTCCAGAGATCTGAAAATTTGCAATGTGTTAATAAGTGTTCCTTGGAAGTGTGCCGAAGCAGAATGAGAAACGCTGTACGTCGTAGGCCTGGGGCCAGGGTGAACCTGGAGACCTGCCTCTCTTCCCTCCACTGGCCCTATCCCTCCATCCCTCTCCCTGATGGCCTCCCCTATTGCTCCCCAGATCCTGGGAGCTGGTGGTCGTAGGTGCTTAGATTTATTCCTTCTGAGTGCCAGGGGCTTCTCTGACAGTGTGGTGAAGCCGGTGGGTCCTTCAGAATGATCAAGTGCATAAAATAAAATAATGTTAAAAAGAAAATCAATGACATTGATATTCAATTATCAAAACCCAAGAACAAAACAAATTTGTGATATAATATGTGCCTCTTTATTAATGATAACAAGATCGAGAAGCAGGTCTATCACCTGCTTGTCTATCACTATGCTTTTGAAGCAGAGATGCATGAAAATAATATTTTGAAATGTCTATAACAGTATAATGAAATATGAAAATACCTGTGATTTCCATTGGAAGAGAGCCCCAGGTACGTCTAGCACCGCTGTGGCTCATGGCCTAGATTCCTAATGGAATCAAAGCTCAATTTCAGTGAGAGTGTATTGAGGATAAGGAGGTCAGTGTTCCCTATTCAAATTCATGGAGTCCTAAATTCTTTCCGTGGACCCTAGGCTAAGAATTTAGAGGCTTGGCCCTGGCCAGGTGGCTTATTAGATGAAGCATTTTCCTAGCACATGGAGGTCATGGACTTGATTCTGGTCAGGGCACATATGAGAAGCAATTAATGAGTGCACAACTAAATGAAACAACTAAGTGGAACAATGAGTGGAACTCATTGTTCCTGCTTCTCTCTCTCTCTTTCTCTCTCTCTCTCTCTCTCTCTTCCCCTCCCCTCTAAAATCAATGGAAAAATAAAAAAAACCCCATAATTTAGAGGCTTTGAGCTCACTTACACTACCTCGTATCTATCTGGTCAGTGTGGTTCTCAGTGAACATTCACTTGTGTAGAGGGGCAGTCCTTGTGGTTAGTGTCACCTATGACTAAGAACTTAGTCTGTAAATGGATACGACTACAAACCTACTGACACACTTATTCATGGCGTATCGTTGGGCATCTTGGAGAATTAGTGTTGTACATTAGACAAGTCAGAGCATTTCACGTGGGTCATTGGGGGACCCTGGGGTCTTAGAAGCCCTCCACATCTGGGGCAGCCAGGTCAATCCCAGGATGGTCAGAGCTTCTGGCTTAGACTCCTTGGAGGAAAGCTAGGTTTGATAAGTAACCCATAGTCTCTATATGTTATAAATCCAGTGAATGAAATATGGTGTCTTAGGCTTGCTGCATGTCACCAAGGAGAAGCTGGATCACTTGTACATCTCCTTTGAGAGAGCAAAGGGTGTGCTGCCCACTGTGGACAACGGGCAGGGGCCCATGGCATAGCGGAGGGGCTAGTGTTGTGTGCCCAAGTGCAGCCCTCTGGGGACTGTGGAGCAAGGGTCAGTTGGAAGTTGGTTTGTGTAGGAAGACCAGGTGGAGTTCCTGTGGGTGCTACTCCTGACAGCAGTCCAAATCTGTCTTCACAAAATGATCCAATGGTCTGAATCTTTCTGGAATATCAATTCATGTACTTTGGACTCTTGGCATAAAGATAGATATACCACAAATATGGCTAATACTATCCAGCCATGGTCAGATAATATAGCTGTCTATCGGTGTGCCCTGCTGCCTCTCACCCCAAGCCAACTACAGAGTAACTGCCCCAGCAAGAAAAAGAATGTCTCCATATTAGTGGGGTTTTTTTTTTTGTATTATTTAACACTAGATTTAAAAATGTTTGGTTGGATTCAAAATCTATCCACATAATTACCAGAAAACTTCAGCAGTAAATTTGTCAATGAAAAAAGAGGAATTACAATTAGAGTCTTTCAATACAATTAGTATTATTGTAACTTTAAAATTAAGGTAATAAAACTTATCACTGCTTTGCAAAGTTTCTCATTAAAGCAAACTATGAAGAATTTAAAGACATTGCTAATTAAACACATCTTGATCAGAAATTGTGTGTAACAATTTCAAGCATAAATCTTGACATAAAAAGTTAAGGTCATGAAAGAAAGCTCAGAGTTTTCATTGAAGTTTTCTAAAAAGATCATATTGGAGGTTTCATATAAATTCAATGTCTTTCTTAATATTTGCATTTTATTTTTATCATCATAATTAAATATTGCAGAGAAAATGTAATGAAATTTGTTCCATATAGAAACCTGTAAATCCTCTTTGGTTTACCCCAGAGGGCTGTGCAAATATTATTGCCTGTGCTTTTCACGGCAGGTCCCCCCTTACATATTCAGCCCTGTGATGAGAGGACCTTGGCGGTGAGGGCGTGGTGTGGATTCTGTTGCGAAGTAGGTCAGCCTTCTGTCTCTTTCTTTACGCCTCAGCAAAAATATATCTGCAGTTAAAATCTATTTTGATTAATGGTTAAACATATGTGGGCTACTCAGATGACAGTTCATCCATTTATTAATTTATTCATCAACCATTTAATCAAGCGAACCTCTGATCGCAGAAGACTGAGCCCCTGCTATTCCCTGAACGTGCCACACAGACCCCACCTCCCTTCATGCTCCCAGAACCTCTGACAGGTGTGCCTGGTGGGCCTGGTAACGCAGCTGCACCCCTAGTCATCTGCATCACCAATGCTTAAAGATGCCCAGTGCCGGGGCAGTCGAACTCAGTGAAGTGAGTCTGCGAGCAGAGAGGAGGCCTCAAAGCTGGCTAGCCATGCAGCAGCTGTGCAGTCTTGGGCAGCTTCTTTATATGCAGAATGTGGACTCTGATCCTTGTGGAGCAGGGCTGCTGCCAGGACAGGTGAGGCGCTGAGGAGGGAAGAGAATCAAAAGGCGGTAGAGGGGGCCTCCGAGGCAGCCTCAGTCACGGGGGAGGGCGGCTGTGGGAAAGCACCCACTCGGGGTCAGCTGTGACCTGGCCTCACATCTGGGAGACAATCAGAGGAGCAGGTAGCGGGTGGCCTGGGTAGTAAAGTCATTCTATTCAAAGGGGACCCTGCAACTTGGTTGCCTTTGGAGGTATTCACAGGCTTCTTGGAAGAAGCTGGCCAGTCAAATTTTAATGGGATTTCTTGATTGGCATTGATTAACTATTTTTTTTAACATTGTGCAGGCTGATCAGAAAAGTTTGCAACCTCTGCCTACACACTGCTGGGGTAATAAAGATGTGCTAAGGCTCATTACCACAGCACGGTCCCCAGTAAAGGACGTGGGGGGGGGGCAGCAGGAGAGGCCACCTGCTCTTGTCAGCAGGGCTCCTAGGGACACTAAAACTACAAAAGCTGGCCACACACCACGTGATCTATCCTCTAGGGAGCATGGGCTCATTTTTCAGTAGAGTGACTTCTATTAAGAGTGAAAACCATGTCTGACTGGTGGTGGCGCAGTGGATTGAGCATTGGTCCAGGACTCTGAGGGCCCAAGTTCAAAACCCCAAGGTCACCTGCTAGAGTGCAGGCTCATCAGCTTGAGCACGGGGATGCTGGCTTGAGCGTGGGGTTCTCAGCATAATCTCAAGGTCTTTGGCTTGAGCCCATAGCTCTCTGGCAAGGGGTCAGTGGCTTGGCTTGAGCCACCCCACCCCTGCTCCATCGAGGCACATATGAGAAGCAATCAATAAACAACTAAAAATGAAGCAACTACAAGTTGATGCTTCTCCTCTCTACCCCACCCCCCATCTCTCTCTCTCTCTTAAAAAAAGTGAAACCATAAAACTTCTAGAAGAAAAGAGAAAAATATTTGTGATGCTGGGTTAGGCAGAGGCTTTTGTAAAAATAGTATGAATCATTTCTTTCCCTTTGGATTTAAGAAATGACAACATCTCTGGCCCTGGCAGGTTGGCCCAGTGGTAGAGCATCGCCTGGTGTGTGGATGTCCTGGGTTCAATTCCTGGTCAGGGCACACAGGGGAAGCACCCATCTGCTTCTCCACCCCTCCCCCCTCACTTCTCTTTTTCTCTCTCTCTTCTCCTAGTGGGCTTGCCTGGTGGATCCTGGTCGGGGTGCATATGGGAGTCTGACTCTGCCTCCCCTCCTCTCACTAAATAAAAAAAGAAAGAAAGAAATGACATCTCATCATATATATCATATATGCTTCAAAACTTATATAGAATAGAAGATTTTTGAAAATTTATTTGTGGCCCTTTCTAATGCCATACCGTTCCTTCTGTCTCCAGGAGCAAGTGCTCCCCTGGCGACGGCATTAACATGTTACAAATATGGCTATGTGTTTGTGCACATCCACAAAGAACACATAGTGTGATTTCATGCATTGTAATTTTATTTATATGCACTAAAAAAATTAGATAATGAACACTGATACCATTTGCCACACCCTGAAAACTGCACCTGCAAATACCTAGCTGTATATCTAACGAAGATATGCAAGACTCTACAAAAAATCTGCCACACATCACTGAGAGAAAGCAAGAATTTGCTTCCTCATTCTCTACAGTGGGAGATAAGAAAGGGAGAACAGGGTTGGAATGACATTAGAGGTCCAAACACAGAGTCTGCGCCTCAGTATTGAACATCGACATTATCATGACCACGTCAATAACAGCATGTAGTGTATACTATGGTTGATATGACATTTTTTGTATAATTTTTCTGCCATGGATTAACATTTGTTTTGTTCTCTGTATACCCTTCACCGAATAGTCCCCCAAACTCCTTACTGTCATTATAAAATTCCCTCAGTAAAGCCAACTGCCTAGGTAAACAGTTTAGGGGTCCGCTTTTATTGTTTCCTAGGACAGGCTTCCTGAGCGGGCCTGTCCTGCTCTTTCCTAGACAGGGTCGATCTGCTCACTGCACAGCCACGCTCCAGACACATCCCCTTGTCTCCTAGGCTCCCTTTGTCCCTCCTGTGAGTAGGATTTTCTGGTCCCAAGTGGACCCCGTTCTTGGTTCCAGGGGTAGTCAACCTTTTTATACCTACCGCCCACTTTTGTATCTCTGTTTGTAGTAAAATTTTCTAACGGCCCACCGGTTCCACAGTAATGGTGATTTATAAAGTAGGGAAGTAACTTTACTTTATAAAATTTATAAAGCAGAGTTACAGCAAGTTAAAGCATATAATAATAATTACCTACCAAGTACTTTATGTCGGATTTTCGCTAAGTTTGGCAGAATAAATCTTTACAAAACAACTTACTATAGTTAAATCTATCTTTTTATTTATACTTTGGTTGCTCTGCTACCGCCCGCCATGAAAGCTGGAACGCCCACTAGTGGGCGGTAGGGACCAGGTTGACTACCACTGGTTACACCCTCATTGGGTAGCCCACTCTGCCAGAGAAATGGCTTACGGAAAGTAGGGTTTCTCTGAGACCTTGGCTGTCTCTAAATATTTTTACTCTGCTCTCATCCTTGAGAGATGTTGACTGAGTGTAGAACTCCAGACTGGAAGCCACTTTCCTGCAGAACACTGGCAGCGCTGCTCAAGGTTCTTGTCATCGGTCAAGTGTGAAGCGATCTGATTCCTGATCCTTTGCAGGTCACTTGTTTTATTTCTTCTCTAGAGGACCTGTTTGTCCCCAGCGTTCTTTAACTTTTGAATGCGTCTTTCTTCATTTGTTGTGTCCTGCAATCCTGGGAAATTTTCTTGAATGATGTATTGACTAATTCAGTTCTCAGCAGTTCCTGGCACAAACTGGGCACTGTGGTGTTTGCCAGCATTATCATTCTTTTTCCGGAGCTCTTCTGAGTCGGGCATTGTCCTCAAGTCTGGGGATAATTGGAGGTTCTTTCACTTTAAAGATGGAGATAACGACAATGCCTTGTTAGTCATCTATTGTTGTGTAACAAATTACCCTTAATTGTAGCAGCTTTGAAGAACAAACTTTTGTCATCTCACAATTTCTATGGGTCAAGAATTTAGGAGTGGCTTCAGGGGGTGGTTCTGCTCAGGATGTCATGAGGTTCCAGTCAAGCTGCAGACCCATCAGCTTCCAGGGCTGACTCCTGTGACTGTTGGCTGGAGGCCTCAGCTCCTTACCAGGTGCCCCGAGAGTCTTTATAACAAGGGCGCTCACTTTTCCTAAAGCAAGTGATCTCAGAAGGGACAAAGAAGCAACTCGAATGTTTCTCATGTCCTAATCTTGAATACCACACACCTTTCTTTCTGCCACATTCTATTTGTTAGTAGAACATCTCTAAATATAGTTCCGACTTTACGTGGATGGGAATTATAAAGGGAGGGGTATCAAGGAATCTGTGGACATATTTTTAAAACACCACAGCTGTCATTTGTAACCAGAAGTGGTAACATGGGGCCCTGGCCATTTCACTGGAGTGCTACTCACAGTACCTGTGGGTCTTTTTTCTTGGGTTGCTCAGTTTTCTCAGAGAGGAATCTTCTAGTCTTGCTTGGAGGGTATAAGACATGCAGCCAAGTTTGAGGTGTTAAGATAGATAAAGGCTTGGGGTGGTCTTACCATTCAGTAGGCAAATTGTATACCTACTTTTCTTTTTTTTTACAGTGACAGAGAAAGTCAGAAAGAGGGATAGATAGGGACAGACAGACAGGAACGGAGAGAGGTGAGAAGCATCAAGCATCAGTTTTTCGTTGCCATTGTGACACCATAGTTGTTCATTGATTGCTTTCTCACATGTGCCTTGACCGCGGACCTTCAGCAGACTGAGCCACCACTTGCTGGAGCCAGAGACCTTGGGTCCAAGCTGACAAGCTTTTGCTCAAGCCAGATGGGCCTGCGCTCAAGCTGGCGACCTTGGGGTCTCGAACCTGGGTCTTCCGCATCCCAGTTCAATGCTCTATCCACTGCACCACCCACCGCGCCACCGCCTGGTCAGGCATGTATACCTACTTTTAACCATTATTTTTCTTCATGTGGTTTCAGATGGTTTGCAGGCTTTCCTGAGTGGGAGAATTTCCTTTTCTTCTCTCTGAGCTCCCTTCCTTATAGCTAGGTTACAGCTGTTCTACCTGGCTTCCAGAACCCAGGCTAAGGCCAGGCTTTGTGCTGGTGGCTCAGGGCCCCTGGCATATGGTGGTCCTAGAATATAACAGGTGAGTTCACGAGCCATTGGGCAGATTGGCTCAACTGGTCCAATGGAAGGCAGTTACATATGAGGGAGGGCCTTTTTAATAGAGATGCCCAATAATGTAATAGCTGCCAGGTGGAGCGGTGAGCTTCTGGTCTCTGGAAGGATTCTAGGAGAGGCAGGGCGGCAGGTGTTGGAAACAGGATTTCTTCTTTCAGAGCCTGAAATCAGTGAGGGGCCTGGACCTCTAGATTCTTTAGGCAAAAAGACCCATGTCAGTATCGTCCTCATACTGTGGATGACAACTGTGGTATGATGGGGATGACCGCCAATCCTCACTGAGCACACTTACTTTGTGCTGGGGACTACTATGTTCCCTGAGTGACTGTTAACTCGTTCCATCCTTACAAGAAACATACGTGGTTAGTGTTCTGAGTAGCATCCCTGCTTTACTGCTGAGGAAATAAAGGGAGGAGGTTCAGTAACTGTCAAAGGAAGCGGAGGCAGTGGAGCTGGGGTTGAGCCGCGTGGCTGACTGGGTCAGGGTTTGTACTACTAACCCTGCGCCATCCTGCTGTGTCCCGTGGGGTCTGAGCCCAGGCCCCCCAGTTTCAGGACGATCAGCGCTTTGTAAGGAGGGGGTCTCCAGCAAGCTGCAGTGCTTCCCGGGTCAAACCCATGTTTGGAGAAGGAAAACAGTAGCTTCAATCCCACAGCAACGGCTCCTGACTGCGCAAGACAGCTTTCGCGCAAGACAGCTTTCACGCAAACCGGGACCAGCTGCTAAGAGGCCATCTTCCCATAAAGAAGCCCATTCGCTTCTTTTAACAATGGTTTTAGAACCCTCTTATTGATCTTTAAAAATATCAAGGAAAGCTTTTACTGACAGAATGGACTTCCTCCCAGGATCAGGTTAACTGTGTTTCTCCGGGAGATGGGGAAGGGGATCTGATGCTGATGAAATAGATGCCAAATTGCTTGTGGAGCCCACACCCACCCGGTCCCCATGGCGGGCAGATGATCACAAAGGATATGGCGGGGAGGGGTGTGAGGAACAGCCTCCAAATGCCTCTGGCATCTTGGCTACACTTAATTTTTCATAATATCATAAAATGTTAATTTTCAGATCCTCTGGGTGTTTGCATACAAACAAATACACACACATAGCAACATGTTCACTAGGCAATTTGTAATTCATAGTCATTTTGTATTAAATAAACGTTTCCTCATTTCCCCTTATCACTGTTCTTTGTCCATATAGGAGCTGCCAGGGGCCCCTCACTCCTAACATCTTTTTTCCATTAATCATGCAGCCCAATTGTTCCTGGTCATCCACGGTGTGGCTACCCTGCTACCCTCCCCTCATTCCACTAGCCTCTTCACAGTCCTCCCTGCCACCCTGCAGTGGGCGGTGGGCGGGTGGGGGTGTGTGTGTGTGAGGGCACTGCCTTGGTCCCTGCACAGCCAGGGTGAAATGATGGCTGATTCCTTGTGTCATGGAAGCAGTCAGCCATTCCCTTGACAGAAACAAAGCGATCCCAGCATGAGTTGAAGGCACAGGGTTCCCGGGAGGGAGGGCGTTCCTCCTATTGGTCGATCAGTTGCCCTGATTGCTTCCTGGTGGCAAACACCACAAGTGTCCCCACCAGGTGGCTATTTCTCTCTTCCTGTAAACATACATTTCCCACTGGCCCAAAGGAGCTTGCTGCCTGGTGTACACTGTATTAGTTAGCTGGGATATAGGAGGAAAGGATCATTTGGAGGTTGTAACTCAATAGTCTTTATGGTCAACAGTCACATAAATAAATCCAGTGATGTATTCATTTTTGAAATGACAAATTGATGTCCACTTCAAAAATGCACTGATCACTTATTCTAAATGCAAGGTATTGTGTGATCGTGGAGATGAAGTAGTAAGCAAAGTTGGCTCGGGCCCCTTCCTGATGGAGAGATATGTCTGAGCATTTGTGTGCTCCAGGTATGCTGAGTGGGTATGCTGAGTGGCTACCTCCTGGAGCCCAGAGGTGGTCAGGAGGCCACCAGCGCATCCTCAGACCCATGGTTTGGTAGTTGACCTGCTGTCAGTCACTGGGCTAGGTTGCTGCGAAGCCAGTGCTCACCCACTGATCTGAATAACCGCCTTTTACTCTTAGCCTGATGTGGCTGCCTATAAGTCAGGATTGGCAAATGCATGGCACACCTCACCCTTCAATCAAGTGTCTGTAGACAACTAGCTAATCACAACACTCTTTCCTGCAGAGCTTGTTGTAACCTCAGAATTCTTCTTAACCCTGTGCTCTAGGCAACGGCCAGACATCTGGAGAGCTGGTTTAAAGTAAGGCATGAAACCACTCTGCAGAACCCTGGCCGGGTTTCCTTCTCATTCTCAAACCGTCATGACTCAGTTCTGCCATCGGATTCACCAGGAACCGCACAGCTCTGTCTCTGACACCTGTCCTGCAGGTGCTCCCCTTTACAGGCTCAGCCTTGAGGACAACCTCGCTCACAAAACCCCAAGCCTTGCTGTTCACTTAAGCATTGTTTTCTAAAATAGCAACTCTCCTAAAGATAGTCTCACATATGGTAGAAAATGTTTATGCCTTTCGGCCATAAATAACCGAAGAGTTGCCATTCCACAGCTCTTTCCGAAGATAACACGTTCTCCTGGGGATTCAGTGCTTCTCTGCAGAAAGGCTTGTGTGTTGGGCTCTGTGGGGGCGGGGGGTGGGTGGGACCAGCAAATGCCTTCAGCTCTATCTGTATGCTTTTCAACAGAAGCACCAAGCTTAGCTTACAGGATCTCCTTTAAACAGGGTTCGGGTGGGGGGAAATCTTGGCAGAAATCATAATTAGATTGAGAAAAGGAAATTCCGTAAAACTATTTATGGCCCCAAAGAGTCCCTGACCGTCCTCTGCCACCCACTGTCACCAGCTGGTGATCCTTTCCTCCTATATCCCAGCTACCTAATACAGTGTACAGCAGGGTGGCCATTCTGCTCTGGTGGCCGTTCTCCTGTGGACAGTCTGACTTACAAGGAGCAGCCTGCTCACCTCAGGGCTGCACCATTGCATCCTGTCTCAAGTCTCCCTCTGGTTGTGTTGCTAAGAGCCATCCCAGGCATGATTGCTGAGGAGCAAAGGCTGCGGCATCTTGCCTCTCAAAGTAAAAAAAAATAAAGAGTTCTGGGATTGTTCCTACCTCCTGGTTAAAACTAGTTTTTTTTTGAAAATCAAAATTTTCCACCAGTGCCTGCCACAGATTATGCCTTCTCCATAGGTGGTCAACTTCTCCTGGAAGGCTTTTGTGGAAACCTTGTCTTCACACAGCCCAACAGTCCTGGTGTTCATATAAGAGGAAACACGGAGGGTCGTGGGATGGCGTGGGGGGTTTCACGCCGTCACAGGAAGGATTCATAGTAATGTGACCTAGCGATGATGATGCCTGGGATATGGCAAAGGCCGTGTAATGGAGTTGCAAGAGTAGTAGGTCAGACATGAGACACAGACAGCATTGACCAGATTTCACCACTCAGGGGGATGAAGAAGGCACTAGTGGCCACTATGAGTTTGTCTTCGGTACCTGGAGGGGTAGGGATGTATTTCCTGCTTTGGAGGCTCAGGAGGAGTTGGAAGTAATCTAGGGGGAGATAAATGACTTCGGTTAAGTATCTTTTGACTCTGGGAGCATGTGGGACATCCAAGATATGAATGACATCTTAGTTCCTACCTTTCAGTTTTCTTTAGTTCTGTTTGCAAAATCAGAGCGAAGCAACGTTCTATCAGGGGCTGTTGCTTCCACCTTTGGTCCCTCAGCTGGGTTCTCTCTGCAGCCCCTTGACCTCAGGTAAGAGAGAGCCAGTAGCACAGTCTGCTGGGGGCTGCAGGGCAGGCTTTTAACACAGTGGGGCCCTTCAGATGTTCTGTAAGTGACAATCCCAGGTCTACCGCCTGCCAGCATCTGCTCATGGAGACACAGCCTCACAGACTCTCTGGACTGGAAGAGACATTATAGAGGTCACCCATTCCAGCCTCAGGATTGGCATTTTCAGACTGTTCTGATAATTTAAGAGTTCCCCCTTCTTTTATGAGAAAGACTTATTTCTTCTGATTTCTCTTAACATGCTGTTAAAGCTATGGTCTACCCGTGGGCCTCCTTCCTAAAGAGAACTTGTGCTGGGATTCGTGGTCGTGGATGGGGCCGGAGTTGGGAACACAAGTTCCTTTTGTCCTTTGCACCACAGCTAGAAGAAATGGTCTCCATGGTTACAGCAGCTTCCTAAAGGTGTCTAGATTTTCATTTTCTATATTTTCCTAAATGTCTAATTTATGTACAATCTGTTTAGGAAGATTGCTGGAAAGTTTCTGCATGTACATGAATATAAAAAAATTTATGTCTATTCAAAACAACAATAAAAAGTATGGTGATAGGCATTTTGGGTAGATGTTTTCCCCCCTCCCACTACAAACAGAAATTAGGATTGCCTTTAAAATTTTCAGGTTAAACAAGATTCAATGAAAGAAAGACTGCCTTCACATTCTTCAAAGGCATGTGAGCCGGAGAGGGGCTGGAGCTAACCTAATTATGTTTCCTTTAATGTGAAATAGCTATTTGCCTGACATTCTATTTGCATCTAACCATCACATTCAAATGGCTGGGACATTGATTTTTTTTTCTCCCCCTAGGGCTTCCTTTGAACATAAAAGTGTTTTTCCTCCTGAGTGTTTTTTCCCCCTCTTGTGAGAACAGTGATAAGAACAGATCGATAATTACATTGTCGGATAAAAATGAATATAAATTTTATTGAAAAACAACACCAGCAACAATGTGGGAAAAGCATACTCAACAGCCACCGGCCCACACAACTCAATGCACGCATTATGAAAAGTAATCACCTCTTAAGATGTCCAACTACTTGTTCCAAAGGAAAAGAAATGCCAGACCTCAGATACATGAATGTGGGACACAAGGGCACACCACCTTTGAACACTCTGCCAGCGGCAAAGGATGCTGCAATACCATTCGCCCTGTGTTTGCTGTGGGCGATCAAGTGTGTTTCAAGACTCACTGGTTGGGAGAGAACCGAGCCCTTGGGGTTTGCGTGGCTTCTAAATCCTCAGACCAGTGGGAAAACCTTTCCACTTTCCAAGTCCTTTGAGAAGAGGATTTCACTTGTCCCTCCTGCTCAACAACAGGAAACAGTTCCTTGTGTCTAGCCTAAATCCTTCATGCTTCAGTTAACCTATTTATTTCCCTTTCATCCCGGCAGGCAGTGTGTGCTGAGTTTGTCCTGGTGGGACAATGTAACATATGGGGAACTCACAATGATTATAATCAGACTGAAAACGGAGTCCAGCTGTGCTGGTGCCGCTTGGGAAACAAGCTGAAAAGAAGATAATTGCCCTTGTGGTTGTAGCCCCCTTGCCCCTGCCCTTTCCCACCTTTCTCAACCCTCCCACCTGTGGCCTGAGGACTGGCCATCCTGGGACCTGCCCCCCAAACCTCTCTGAGTTTCATCAGCTTCAGTCCTTCACTGGCACAGTAATGAGTGAGGTCAAAGCTGTCCCATCCAGTCCCATGTCCGGTGTTTCTGCTTCAAGACGGGATTTCTGGGCCAAGCAAGCCCAAATCCTATTATATTCTGTGTCTTCTCGCCAGAGAGTCCCCCAGGCTCGCTTCACAGCTTGTCCGTGGCAAAAATGTGCTCGGAGGAAGCACTGAAAAGCCACGAAAGAGCACCAAGTGAATTTAACATAAACATCTCAGCAGCATTTTTTAAATTCTGCGGAAAAACCCTTGTGATCGGTTCCTCCTCGCCGAGGAGTGCAGCGGCGGCAGCTCCGCACATTGGACACCAGGGGGCGCCCGTGCCATTCCCCGGCCGCTGGGATTAGTGGACTGGGAAACAAAGATGGGGATTTGAATAAAAGACTTCAAAATGCAACCCCAAATTCTTCCCTGAGCAGGATGCGTGTAAAAATTCATGAATATGGGATTTTATTTCATGTATTTTTACTTCCATGGAAAGAAATGCAGGTGATTTTCTGACTGTGTCTACAGCTGTCTCTACAAAGAGGAGGCCTGATTATACGACCACGCGGATGCTCTGCAGGCACTTGGAGAGGCTGGGCCTTCGTCTCTGGTTCTCTGGACAGCTCCTATTTTGCTGGGTGGCATCCTCTGCATGCTCCAGAATATATTGATTAAATATATTGTTTTAAAACAGATGCATGTCCTTCTCAGCAGGAGGCAGCCAGCTCTGGGTCCAGTGAATGACACGAGTCATTGAAGGCACTTATTATTTTGATGAAACAGCACATTTCTTTCAGCCCATTAAATCAAAGGTGTGAGAAAAGGCCGTTTTCAGGGTGTAAACACTCCCCTTGTTTCCCTGTCGTGATGCACAGTAGGTTTTCTAGCAGGTGACATGGTGCTGAATGCCCCGTGGTAGAGCCTGCCAGAAGGCACTGGACACAGGCCAGGGCGGCTGGGCCCCCACCCGGGTACTCCCCTCTGTCCCAGGCCTCCAGCCTGGTGGGGGATGGGCACTGCTGTACTGATGCTCTGGAACCATGCTGGGTGGCAGTGGGGACCGCTGGGGAGGGAGCCCAGGGGGATGATGGATGGAAGTGTTGGGAGCATGAAACTTCAGACAGGCCTGGCTGAGGAGTCTCTGGGATGGCAGGGCAGAGCCTTCTTTGTTCTCTCTGTAGCCTTAGCATGTAGCACACTACTTGGTGCTTATTAAGGCCCGCAAACATTGGTTGAATACATAAATATGCGAATGAAGGCAGAGGAGGCTGTGAGAATCCCTCCCTGGCTGGCCTTGGCTGTAGCTGAGGGGGGGTGCAATTGGAACAGCAGTACGGGGAGAGTGCTGGGCAGTGCTGCTTCCAGGGGCGAGGACGCTGAGATAGGCAGGGGCCATAGAGCTGGAGAAGCCAGGAGGTCAGCAGGGACCACCTCGAGTGTCTCTGTGTGCCGGGATGGTGTTGCATCCGCCACGCAGGGCATTCTCCATCCTTCCCTCTCTGCTGCCCTCGCTGGAGCCAGCCTTTCTATAGTTGCCATGGCAACGTCTGTCAGAGGTGCTGCTGAGGGCCAGCTAGGCAGTCGAGGCTCCTCAGACCTGAACAAGCAAGGGGCTCTGAACTGTCCTCACAGAAGGTGGGGTCCTAAGGGTCTCTCATCAGTGAAAAGGTGGAAGGGAGAGGGGATAGGGACAGGAACAAAAACTGCTTCCGGGGAGTCGAGGTCCCCCTACCTATGGCTTTGCTGGCCGGGACTCCTGGGGGCCATCAGAGCCCTATTATGTGGAGTGTCCTTGTCATCACAGTGTACCATTGCTCCCTCACCTGTCCTCCCTGCTCAGGTCTGCATTTAGGGTTATCCACAAGGCTCCCCAGGGCTGGCAGTCCTCTCGAGGCTCTCTGTGCAGGGTGCAGGCTCTGGGAGGGCCTGGTAGGTCACCCCCAAGTAAACCAACTATCTGGCAGTCTTCCGTGACAGCACAGTCAGCGGGCTCATCCCTTGGACTCAGGCAGTGGGACTGCCGTGGCGCCCCACCCAGAACACCCAGAACACCCAGGAGGGGGTACCGGCTTCTCTCTGCTGTGCAGTCTCCTCCTCCTTTTTCTGTTGCCACATTCCCAGTATACACAGGGATTGTGGGGACTACCAGCCTCCAGCCTGTTGGGGGTGCTTCCTTCCTCTCCACTCGTTCTTTTCCCTCAGGGCTCTTGAAGAGCAAGAAACACCTAACGCAGAAGCAGAGCAGGAATGCGGAAGATGGTCGGGTCTGGGAAACACGATAGCCCAACCTTCCCAGGGGTCCAGGAGTGGGTGAGAAACGCTGTGCTGCTTGTGGGAGGGGCTCTACCATTCCAGATGACTCAGCCTTGCAAATCATGTCCCTCTGGGGCCCAAAGTAGAATTAATTCTCTCACTATCACGTGACGCGCTCTCATCAACCCTATAGCAACAACAGCATTAACACGAGAAGGGGGCATCTGGGCAGCGGTGTACACTTTACAATACCTTGGATATACATAGCACCGTTTTCTTCCTAAGGGCCTTTGCCTCTGTCCCCTTGGCCCTTGTCACAACCGAGTGAAGGCATCAGAACACAAACGTCACAGCTCCTGCAGCAGAGCACGGAGACTGAGGCAGGGACCTAGAAGTGATTTCATGCAGACTCAGTGGTGTCCAGGGCTCTCTGCACTTCCCTCGGGTGCTCCCTGGATGGATGACCGGGGCACAGGCCCTCACTGGTCATTCACTTTATATTTCAGGATGTAGGAATAGAAGTTGTGGTTGGCATTCTCCAGCACCATGACATAGACTTCTTGGCAACCAGCCGTGCTACAGCTGCCCTCCCAGTAGCCTTCACTGTTCAGGGTCAGGGGCCATGTGTCCTGCCCCTTCACCAGGGCTTTGGCGACGCCGTGCAGCTTCAACTTGAATGGGACGTTTCGGTTGGCAGGAAGCACTCCCGACAGAGGCTCCAGCAGCTCATTGTCCTGCCCCCAGTTGCCAAAGCTCTCGGGGAACATAGGCCAGTTCACCTTGGTGTTGCTGCAGCACAAGAGATAATTGAAGACAAAGACGTAGTTGCCCGGTTCCTGCCTCTTCTTGACAAAGATCTTGAGGGCAAACTTGCCAGCACGGGGCAGCTGGACTTTCAACTCTGTCTGCTTCTTCCGGTGCAGCTGGAAGATGTAGCGCCTCTGTGTCTCCTCAGTGATGAGGCCATCGTCCCCGTGCAGGGAAGCCAGGACACTGATGCCCTCCTCCACGCCGAAGCTGACGGAGAAGCGCCCATCAGTGGTGTGGATGATGGGGTCAGGGTGGGAGGGCTTCAAAATGCCCATCTGCTCTGAGAACCAGCTGGGCCCCACGGGCTGGAGCAGCTCAGCGGGCAGCCGGACGCCCAAGTCCACGTAGTTGCACTTGATCGTGTACTCCAGCACTGAGCTGTAGATGTCAGAGTTGCCTTTGGCAAAGATCTGCAGCTTGTGGGTGCCCATGGTTGGAGGGTAGACGTCCAACCTCATCCCATTCTTCTGGAGGCTCAGCAGCCCGTGCTCCTGCTTGCCGTTGAGCATAAACATGAATAGTGTCGGGGCGCAGCTCTCCATGGTGATTGTAGCCTTCCCATTCACTGTGGAGAGGAAGCCAAGGTCAGGTGAGATGGGTTCAGCCTGTGATGATGTGATGGTAAATGTTTAACGACTGACTCTCTGGATGAAAAAGCCCTGACTTGTAGCGTTTGCTTATTTCCATGGTGTAAATAATTCTCCCCATGATTGATTTTAAATAGCCGGTGTGACGTTGCTGAACACGACATAAGCCGCAGCGCACCCTTGGAAGGGCCCCTTGCCCCTTTTAGGTAGTTCTCTTTGAAGGAGTTGAAAGCTAGGATCTCAAGAAAAAAATCTTGCCCCCAGCTGTATGTGCTCACCTCACTCATTTGTTTCACATTAGATGAAGGCTGTGTAGAGGCCCAGCCTGATTCCAGAGAACGGGTGGGGCCCTGGCTGGAGAGCCACCCTCTGACCATCTCCCTCCAACATCTGTTCATTACAGTGCCAACAACTGTCATGTCTACACATTGCCTTAAAACTGTTTGGAATAGCTTCCCTCCTGGGGACTGTGCTCAAAGCACGGGGCTGCCCCCCGGGGCTGCCCCCTCCCAACCCCATGCTTCTCTCATGGGCATGTCTTAGCCAGGTTTGTGGCGTGAAGGGTCAGTGGGTGCACGGGAGGGCTTTTGGCACCCACTCTGTCTTTCCCCTTTCCCTGCGGTTTTGTCTTTCTCTTTCCTGGTGATTTTTGGGGGGCACAGGTGGTCAGTTCTCTGGTCCTTGCAGCCCATAAGCACTCCCCGACCTGGCCCTTGTCCCAGTAACTTCCCAGCCCCGTTCTTAGATGAGCACACCGGAGGGAATCAGGCTGTGTGATCTGGGATCTCTGTGACTTTACCCAAGGCTGGGGTGCAGTGCTCTCGCTGGGGAGGCAGAAAGCCATGCCAGGCTCTAGTCCAGTGCCCCCGAGACTTCCTATCTGATCTGCCGCGAGTACCCTGATTCCAGGCTGCTCAGCTACTGCACTCAGTGCCAATTCCCAGCTTGGGAATGAGAGCCCCACACAGGCAGAGGGACAGGGTGGGAGGTCGACAGCCCTGCCCCTCGCCTCTTCACAGACTCAGCGCCTGGAGAACTTCCCCTGCCTCTGGGCACTGCCCACTCTTCACCTACCTCACACTCCCAGCACTCTCCCCAGGGCACGTCCCCTCTAGCCATTTGCTCTCTGGAATCTGGCCTCTCTCTGCACTCTCCAAAGTCTTCAGAGACTTTCTTGGAGAATCTAGGCTACTAGCCGTGCCCTTCTGGAAACCCTCTCCTCCCCCTGCACTGCTCCCTCTCCAGCCTGGCCTCCTTCCCATCCCTCTGACTGCTACCTCATTTCTGTGGTCATCCCTTGCCTTTCTGTTAACTAGCTATGGGGTACTTTGTGCTTTTGTGCTATTTTCTTTGTCTACATGCTTTGTCCATGGCCTTCAGCACCTGTGGGGCATCTATCCCAAGGTGACATCCAAAGAAAGTGACCAAGAATAATGGACTTGTTACTCTCCATCGGTTGAAACCCTCTCCTCTCACTTCCTCATCTAAACCAGCTCAGTGGGCAGAGATATTCTCAGCCCTTAACTCCTCCTGGCCCTGGTCCTGCTCCAGCTAACATCCGAGTTGGTTGTGAGCGGCCCGTGCAGATCATGTTTGTGGCACGGATCATCGACTGTCTAGTGCCCGCACACGGCAGCCTGAAGGTTCCTGTGAAAATGTCCTCTCTGCCACTCCTGGGCTCTTTGCTGCGGTCACCATCTAACTGGAGACCATTGGAGAGGCCTGTTCCCTCAGGGGCCTCCTTCTCAGGGCCGCAGGGCATTCTCTCACACCCTCCAGGGGTAGTCCCCTTTGCACCCCAGAACCCTCTCTCCTGTTTGTCCCCTCCATTGATTCCCCCAAACCTGGATACAACCTGACTACAAGGAAGCCTTTCCAGATTCCTCAGGTGAGACTGTGTGTCCTGGAGGCCTCTCTCCTGTCCTCTGTCCCTTTCAGGGAACTTAGCACGGCTGTCATCAATTAATTTTGTGTAATGTCTGTCCTCCCTGCTGGCTGTGGGCACTGTGGTGAAGTGGCCCAGTGTCACCTGCCCGGAGTGTTCTTGGCAAAGGTGAGTGGTATGGCTGTGAAGACTTAAGCTAGAGGGCAGGGGGCCCCTCGCGTCTATAGAAGCCTGTCACCTCCTTTGCACCTTTTCTCTTCCTCCTTCCTTCCTCACCTCTCCTTAGCTCTCTGCTCTTGGTGGCTTTCCACCCTACTGTGCTTGTCCTCTTCCTTTCCTGCCTCTGTGCACCTCAGTTTCCCTCTTGTGCTTCCTTCCCATCCCCACGCTTATCATAACTAACTCCAACCAAGAGATATTCTTTAAATATGCATCATGAATATTGAATCAAATTTTAGATTACTCTCCACTAAAGCACCCAGTGTTTGTTTACATTTCTTCATTACTTGAAAAGGCAAATTCATCTCAGAGGCATTAGCTGGATGTTGGCGTGGCCTGGTGCATTCTTCCCTGCGGCTCCCAGGCCCACCAGGGACACCAGGTTCCCCATCTGATAAGACCTGAGGTGGTCAAGGCCATCTTGCCTCAAGCTCAAGAAAGACATTCTCCACAAGAGTGGTCTCTGGCTATGATTTTAGCAGCAGGAGCCACCAGGTATTTGTAGTTTTATAAAGTATGCCAGAATTCAGCCGTGTTAAGGAAAACATTGTGAGGCAGAAAGGACAGGCAGCTGGAACTAACGTGGGGACAGCTGTGTTCCCAGGTGCTCTCGTCACCCCTGCTGTGTCCGTGGGGCTCCCGTGGGCTCTGGGCCCGCCCACAGGCTATGCTACGGCTCATGTGAGCTCAGACCTTCCCATGTAGCACGACACCTGAGCTACTCCAGCTCCCAAGACCCAGTTCAGCAGCCATATTCCTCAGAGAGCCTCCCCGACTCTCGGTCCCGGGAAACCCTGTCACTTCCTGGCTACCTGGTTAGACCACCGACACACAGATACTGATTCAGCTTGACCAACACGTGCTCTCTGCCAGGAGCTGGGGAAGAGAATAGCAGGGTAGACAGCTGTTGTTGGCACCTGAATGGGAGGGGTGTGGCCAAGGTGAACTGTCCTGGACTGCTGTGTGATCCTGGAGAGCCACCAGGGGGGCTCAACTCTGCCTCCCTGATAGGCTGGGCGGAGGAAAACCCACAGACTTCCTCCACAACCCCTTCTTGGTTTGTGCTGGTTTGAGGGGGCTTCTGTCCCTGCAAGTGATGGATGGCTGCATCCTGCCCTGATGGCTTGACAGCCTCGCCTGCCTCTGTAGCTCCCCGCACGCCCCCACATAAAGCTTACACTGAGCTCATGGGCCCTGAAGGACAGTCCCATGGGGGCCCAGATGCCCAGAGGCACTGAGCAGGCTGCCCCATCCCTGCTGTTGGTGCACGGCTACTCGCCCTGGGGTTACCTGTTCTGATCACGGAGGTTGCCGGGTGGGCGCTCAGCATACCCTTGTTATAGAATTCACTCTTGTGATACATGTTGTTCTCAAACTGCCTCAGAGACTGAGGAGGTTTAAGCAGTTGCCAGTTCTTGTTGTCTGGGAAGTGGTCCTCGATGAACAGTGCGGGATGCGTCAGGAAGTAGAATTCATTGTAGCTGGAGCAGAGGAAAAGGTGGTCAGCAGCGTGTGGGGCTGGCAGGGCCAGCTGCGCGGGAAGGAAGGGGGACTCCGAGGGGACCTCACACCCACAGGAGGGTCCTGCCAACGCCCCACATGGGAAGAGGCACCATCTCCACCCTGACATGGGCACTGCAGACTTCCTCTCAATGTCTGCTTCCAGGAACCGGAGCCACGGCAGGATCTGAGGCCCCGTTGGAGAAGGCCACAACCGACAGCTGTGTCCGGGCGGAATGGGCTCTCTTGCTTGAAAAGCCAGAGACTGGAAGGGAGGAGAAGGCGTGACCCGTGGACCACGTGCCAGGCAGTGGAGTGGAGGGGCAGGGAGAAAAGCGTTCGGTGGGCTGGCTCTATCGCCCCTGCTAGTCTCCCTGCCTGAGCAGCTGTGTGGGTGGAGGCCCTTCTGTAGTTTCTAGGGTCCACCAGGCGGGGTTCTCTGGGGGTCAGCGATGGGACCAAGAAGAGAATGGACAGACTCATCTGAGATGGGGAGGCTTCACTTTGCCCTGAGTGAGCAGTCCTGGGAGTGGACAGAGGTAAGGAGGCATGTGAGTGCACAGATTATGTGCGTGTGTGTATGTGTGTGCATGTGTGTATATGTGTGTGTGTGTGTATTTGTCCTGTGTATGGGGTGGTCAAGATTTAAACTGAAAACGTCGAAGATAACGCTCATTTTCCCATTGGATCTGAGCTGCTGATGGGCATCATAATCCATAATGAACGCCATGGCCTTCACTTAAGGGCAGAGTTGGCCAGAGCCTTGGAGGACAGTCATGCTCCAGCCCCCTGCACCCCAGTTTGGCTCAGTGACTCTGCACACCAACAGCACCCCTTCCTTCAAGATGTGATACAGCTGCATTCAGCCCAGAGAGGAGGAGAGGAACCTGGTGTCAGCGGGAGCAGCAGAAGAGACCCTGGTGTCTGCGCATCACGACAGAGTCAATGGGCCAAAGCCTGCAGGGGACTGTGGGGAGTTAGAGAAGGTTCTCAGCCCTGCCTTTGCTCATACATGGCCCACAGCAAGTACTGGAGGCTCCTGGAGCTTGGGTGTAGGGAGCAGAAGTAAGCCAAAGGAGGGACTTTGTGGAGGATGAGGTGACAAAAGTTCTGGGCCTTTATAACTGGCCTGGAGCTAGCTCACTATGGAGCTGAGGAAGGGGGAATGGCCAGCAGCAGGCTGGGGCCACCCTGGCTCTCCTCCCCCACCCCATCACCTCTTTCAACCTTGGATCTCCCCCATTTCCACTGACCAGACACCCAGCAGAACTGAGACTTGTACTTACAGGAAGGTGAACTTAGAGGTGGTGGTGTCCACCAGGCCACTGCCCCAGGTGCTGTCCACCAGGTGCCATCTCCCCTCCAAATACACGGCATTCCAGGCGTGGTCAAACTCCCCAGAGAAGCTCTGCCCCGTCTGGTAGCCGAAGCCCTTGGAGTAGCCAGACACAGTCATGCACGGCACTCCAGCGGTTCTGGGGGTGGCACAGGGGTCTGAGAGGCGGCTTCTGATGAGCTGCTCCCCCACCCCCAAGTCTGCCTGTCAGTGGCCCAAGCCCCAGGCATGCCTGTCCCTTTCCTTGACTCTCCCAGAGCCACATATATACAGTCTAAGGGCTTTTATCCCCGGGGCTGGCCTGCCCCACTAGTGAAGGCTGGCTGTCATCTTGCAGCCTGCTCCTCCTGAGACGAAACATCTCTTTCCAGAACCTGCCTGAGGCTCACCCGTGGCTTTCCCCAACAGTGAGGGCCACAGCCAGGGTAACCTCAAGAACATAGGGACAAAGGACATGGTGACATTCTTGAAGAACTAGAGTAGTTCTCAACATGGGTTGAGGTGACAAAGGTGGGGTGCCAGGGAGATGTGCTGGAAGTGAGGGTGTAGAAGAAAGCTGAGCTCTACTCCCTCTGCTCCATCCTGCCCAAGGACCTCTGTGTGGGGACACCTGAAGCAGGCCAGCCTGTGTCTCTAGCCCTGGCTGAGGAGGAAAAACCCACTGCCAGGGTCGTTGTGGTCCGACTGCCAGGGCCACAATGGCGCATTAAGGTAGTTTGCTGACTTATTGCTCTGGCCATGGTTTTGGAGTCCCCAGGGTTGTCCTTTGGGATGAGGAATGCTGAGCAATCTTTTCTGAGCTCCTAGGCCTCTTTGACAGTGCATTCCCCCAGTGCTCACAACCAAGCTGGTGACACTTTCTGGGGCCTAGACAGCAGGGATGGGCGCTGACCACATCTGGGAACCACAGAAATCACTGGCAAGCCACAACCTGTGTGTCTGTAGCTGAGATCCTGAGGCCCAGATCTGAGCAGTGGGCACTACCTCACAGCCATGTAAGAGCCCTGAGAGTCCTGTGATGGCTAGCTAACCCTCCTCTTCAGCATCCCAGCCCCCCAAATGGCAGCCGAAGGGACACCCTGTGCTAGCCCTTCTCGGGCCTTAGTGTGAATTAGAAAAAGTTGCCCCTTCTTCGTGACACTTTCGCTTGTGGAAGACTGGTGTAATAAACACACAAATCTACACTATCCAGGATGTGTGTGGTAGCCCCTTAAATGGGGCTCCTTTTTTTTATTTTGAGAGAGAGTGTGTGTGTGGGGGGAGAGATGAGAAGCATCAACTTGTAGTTGTCTCACTTTAGTTGTTCATCGATTGCTTCTCACATGTGCTTTAATGGAAGGGTGGGGCCCAAGCTGAGCCAGTGACTCCTTGCTTAAGCCAGCGGCCTTGGGCTCAAGTCAGTGACCTTGGCCTGAAGCCAGTGACATGATCCCACACTCAAGCCAGCTACCTCAGGGTTTCGAACCTGGGACCTCCGTGTCCCAAGTCGATGCTCTATCCACTGTGCCACCAGCGGTCAGGCTAGACGGGGCTTTTTGGAGCATAGCCTGCCTAGCCACCCTCCGCAGCAGCGCTGAGCCTGCGCTCTGCTCAGATGAACTGGTTCAGGGAGGAGGCCTCTGGTGGCCAGGGTCCATCCATGAACCAGGTCTGCAGCCTCAGTTGCTCTAAGCAAGAGCGCCGTGGGACCTCTCAGGCACTGGAGTGAAATGGCCACACATTCACTATGGGGATGGATAATTAACAATTTAGCAGAATATTGGACTAAGTATTACTTCTCTGTGGCTACATATCATTTGTTGAGAGAGTCAATGAGGTGAGAAGTGGAGGCTGCAGGTTACCACACTCCTCCCTGCCTGGCTGCTGCTTCACTTGCGCGGGATGACCCTGTCCCCACATCTGCTTGGGCTTCCCTCCCCGGCAGGGCGCAAGCCATTCGGCTGGGGTTCCCGGTGGGCTCGGCTGTTCCGTGGCCCCGTGCTGCTTCTGCGTGCAGCTCCGCACGGGGAGGTCAAGACCTTGCAGGGGGGCTGAGGGAGCAGACCAGCTGGGCCGTGTGGGAAGGATTTCAGGAGCATGTGGGGGCTGGGGGCAGAAAGCAAGAGGAATTGGATCCTGATATCTAGATTTTCAGCTGGTATTGTAATATTGGACACCTGAAACCTGTATAATTGTGTTACCAGTGTCACCCCTGTAAGTACAATGAAAAATAGCTGACTCAGAACAGGAGGGGCGCCTCAGATGTTGGAGGCCCAAGAGGCAGGGCTGGGGGCCAGAAAGGCGAAAGGCACAGCACAGCTGGAGGGCCCCTGCCTCTGCAGGGGGTGGGGGGCTAAGTGGGTGCAGGGCCCAGGGCCTGTTCTCAGAATGAGGAGATCGGACATGTTCATCATCTTAGAGGAGCTAGCCAGCGAGAGCGGAGGGTCAAAAGCAAGGCCAGAAGGGTGGTAGGGAGGTATGGGTGGGGTTGGGCCACAACAGGAGGGTGCCATATACTCAGAGAGTGGGTGAGGAGAAGAAATGTGAAAAATACTTAGTGAGGTAAGAAATGCTCCTGGCCTGACCAGGCGGTGGCGCAGTGGTTAGAGCATCGCACTGGGATGCGAGGGCCCAGGTTCGAGACCCTGAGCTCGCCAGCTTAAGCGCGGGCTCATCTGGCTTGAGCAAAAAGCTCACCTGCTTGGACACAAGGTTGTTGGCTCCAGCAAGGGGTTACTCGGTCTGCTGAAGGCCTGCGGTCAAGGCACATGTGAGAGAGCAATCAATGAACAACTAAGGTGTAGCAACAAAAAACTGATGATTGATGCCTCTCATCTCTTTCTGTTCCTGTCTGCCTGTCCCTGTCTATCCCTCTCTCTGTCCCTGTAAAAAAAAAAAAAAAAAAAAAAATGCTCCTGAAGCAATGCTGATTGACAAGAGCCGATACCACTGTGCCATCAGTACATTGTGTGTGTGTGTGTGTATATGACATTCATGGAGGACGAGAGGGAGAGGGAGGGGGCAGAGAGAGCGACAGCGCAGAAGTCACCTGGTCTCTTGGGAATGGGATTATGAGTGATTTAACTTTTCTTCTTTGAACTTCTCTATATTTTCTAAAATTTCAGTAATGATGTGTTACTTTTAGAATTGAAAAATATTCATACATACTACTTGAAATTACTTTCTTCTTTTTTTTTTTTCTTTTTTCTACAGGGACAGAGAGAGAGTCAGAGAGAGGAATAGATAGGGACAGACAGACAGGAACGGAGGGAGATGAGAAGCATCAATCATTAGTTTTTCGTTGCCATTGTGACACCATAGTTGTTCATTGATTGCTTTCTCACATGTGCCTTGGCCACGGGCCTTCAGCAGACCGAGCCACCCCTTGCTGGGGCCAGTGACCTTGGGTCCAAGCCGGTGAGCTTTTGCTCAAGCCAGATGGGCCCGCGCTCAAGCTGGCGAGCTCGGGGTCTCGAACCAGGGTCTTTCGCATCCCAGTCCGACGCTCCATCCACTGCGCCACCGCCTGATCAGGCAAGATTACTTTCTTCAGTGAGGTATTTTCCTGTCTTGCCCAGAACATCTGTGCGTGTTGACCTCTAGTACAACGTAGAGGGAGGAGGGGAGCCCGGCCTGCTTTGTGGAATGGTGAACTGAGCGGAGCTGTGCCCGCTAGACCTGCTGCCCACCGGTGCCCGTCTTCTGCTCACAGCCACCTGGAGTCAGGGCAGGAAGGAGGAGCTCTACAGTGAGACGGGGCTGGCGCTGATGGGGGCCACATGGCCAGCTCAAACTGGCCTGAGTGTCCTAGGTGAAGTCGTGTCCCTGAGCTGTATGCCAGGGGATACCCTCCAGGCTCGGGCAGGGGGAGCCCTTATTCTTGGGGTGCTCCAGACTGGGGTGGGCAGTCACTGGGCTGAGCCAGGAGATCTCAGCTCTACTCCCAGCTCTGATGGTCACCTCCAGGGTGACCATGACAGGCTTCTCATGGGCAAAAAGAAAAGCTGTTATTAAATAATCTCTGGGGGTTGACTCTCCTCTGGCAGGCTGAGAAGAAAGTGGGAGGGCCATGGGGAATGCTGCAGGCAGAATAAAGATAGAAAAATAAACTCGGCTCTAAGCTCATGCCATGCTTGACTGTGATACAAGGGTATTTTATTACCAAGCAGTGATGCGCAGGATGAACTGGGCAAAGCAGTCATAATATAAAGTATTAGTATTAATATTCTATAATTCCCATGCAAAATTGTGGAACTAGTAATTTCCAGCGGCTGGTACTAGTCAGGGTGACCTATGGCCATTTCTTGCCATCAGGAGACCACGGACTGCATGCACGATGAGCAGAGTGCTGTGCCAGGCACCAGGGAATTGCATCACAGCATATTATGCAATAAATGCTATAATAAAGTGTAACATTCCAAAAATAAAGCTCACTCGCTGCTTTGGATGTGCTCGGAGTTGGAAGGGGGCAGATATGTGAACCGTCTGCAGAATGTAGTGA
Source organism: Rhynchonycteris naso (assembly GCA_037038555.1). Lineage (NCBI taxonomy): Eukaryota > Metazoa > Chordata > Mammalia > Chiroptera > Emballonuridae > Rhynchonycteris > Rhynchonycteris naso. The sequence continues at coordinate 41,303,708 of CM073004.1, read as the reverse complement.
TAAGCAAAGCCCTGGGACCCCCAGAGGAGGAGGCACTTGCTGGAAAGAGCTGGGAGAGCTTTGAAGCAGGGCAGAGGATGAGAGACGTTTCCGCCTCCTCAAGAGCTCAGGCCAGCTGTCCGAGAGCCCAAAACAGCCCCCAAGGAGACCTAACAACCTCGGGCTACACAATCTTGGTTTTTACCTTTGACAGTTTTGAAAACCCCAAAGCCAGTGCTATTAGTTGTGGAGGTAGAGGTTCAGACTGTAACTGTCATTTTGTACAGAGATGGTCCAGGCCCCGCTGGAGGAACCGTGTGACACTGCTTCAGCCCCACAAGGACTCCCCCGGCTCTGATCCCCTCTCCCAGCTTGTCTGAACCACGTACGGAAAAGGGATGCGGTGGGGGGGGGGAGGGAAGGATGGGGGTTGCAGGAGAGGCAATAAAGCCTGCTTTTTTATATAGTTTTTGATATCTGTGAAAAATATTGTGATTTCATATAATGAAATTAGGAAATAAGATTTCGTTACCTTTAAGCTCAATGCTCCCTTTCACTGGGCAAGCATACGTGATTTAGAAGTCTTGGGGCCTTGCTGTTCCCAAAATGTTGGTCCTCAAGAAGGTTATTATTATTGCAATAAAGATGCATTCTAAACTGGCCCCAGGATATTGGGGTTTCCATTCTGCAGTAGGACAAGCATCTCCATGGTTTAATGTTTCATAATCTGTGTGGTTGATTCTTGTAAATTTGGAAGTGTCTTTACATTTCTGCTACCTGCTTTCCTTCCCCTTTTCTTTCTTATGAATTTATTTAATTTTTTAGTTTTTTACAGGGATAGAGAGTCAGAGAGAGGGATAGACAGGGACAGACAGACAGGAACGGAGAGAGATGAGAAGCATAAATCATTAGTTTTTTGTTGCGACACCATAGTTGTTCATTGATTGCTTTCTCACATGTGCCTTGACCACAGGCCTTCAGCAGACCGAGCAACCCCTTGCTGGAGCCAGCGACCTTGGGTTCAAGCTGGTGAGCTTTTGCTCAAGCCAGATGGGCCGGCGCTCAAGCTGGAGAGCTCGGGGTCTCGAACCTGGGTCATCTGCATCCCAGTTCGATGCTCTATCCACTGCGCCACCGCCTGGTCAGGCCCTTTGCCTTTTCTTACGTCACCCTTATGCTGAGGTCAGTAAGTATAATCAGGGTAATAATTCTCTCTTGAAGGCCCGGTGTAGAACCTCTTGGGGTGTGACCTCAGAGACCTCCTCTCCAGCAGGTGAGGAGACAGAGGTGCAGAGGAGGAGGCTGACTTGCCTGGACACACAGCCAGTCAGTGCCCAGGGCAGCACCAGGACTCCATTGTCCTAACACCCAGTTTCAGAGGCTTTGCCTTGCACAAGCCCTTCCATACTCCAAGATATGTTTTAATTTATAAATTTATAGGTGGTGCACAGAGAAAAATTAAAGGGTAGTGTGCTGTAGTGGTATCATTCATATTTGAAAGCTTTATATGAACGGTCAGATTTTGGGATAATATAAGGTTATCCAATGTACTAGCCTCTCTCAGGGAGCCTAGAAGGTCACTCCCTGGTGCTGAGGCCCTTGGAAACAAGAGATGTTTTGGTATCGTCCGGGACGTTATGCAAGGCAGAAGCATGTCACTATGCTTGCTCTCTGTGACAGCTGAAGGATGGATGGAAAACAGACTGACATCTGATTGGTGACAACCAGTCCCCTCCACATCAAAGCCTCAAACCAGTAATAAGCTCCTGGTTTTATCAAAAGTGTCTGGAAAGTCAGCTAGCTGGCGCTGGAGCTGTGAGAAGAGGGTGAGGGCGTGCACTGCAGGCTGGTTCACTGGCAGGAACCTGGGGAATTAAGCTTGGCCCCACAAGGAAATTAAGCAGAATTCATTAGAGCTGTGACAATTGAGGCAAAGGGTGAGACGGGAATGCTGGATGACGGAAAGTCAGAAAGAAAGTGCACCAGCAGTTAGTTACAAGTGATAGCATCAATAAATAACCCCACGTCGGTTATCTGGGTAAGTCGATGAGGAAATGAATGATGCTGTGAAAAAATATCTGAATTCCTCACCAAATTACTTTATTAAATTAGTACTTAATGAGGCCATTGCAGGGGCAGAATGGACAGGCAGCAGTAACGATGGCCACATGGTTACAACTCTTGCTAAGAGAACATTCTGACAATTAAGAAGAGATAAATCAGCAAGTGCAAGTTACATGTCTCTGGTTATTAAGGAATCAGCTAATGAATTTACCAAACCTTCAATAGTTATTTTAAAGGTAAGGGGAGTTAGGGGAGTGAGGCATAGATGAGGTTGGTGATCTTTAAAGAAAAAATTCAAGTAATTCAAGGAACTGGGAGCTATTGTTAAACATCCTGAGCAATGTGAGAAGTCTTGCACATGATAACTGTCAGGTTGGCACCTAGCTTTAAATGATGTAAAATGTTGGAATGTGTGTTAATGATCAGCTCCAGGCCAGAACATGGCCATTGTTAAGCTAAAAACGCTGACAGTTTCACTCAAGGCCAGTGTCAATTTTCTGAGTCTTTTGGAGTCTATATAGGTCTGCTGGAAAGTTCCACAGAGCAAAAGCACTTCAGTACTTCAGAAAGACAAGAACAGAGGTGGACTTAATGGTGGGCACACTGGGCGCGCACCCTGGGCCCCGACTCCTAAGGGCCCCGCAAAACCCCAACTTCACACTTTTGTCTAATGACACCAAATTTGGTTTCATATGTGCAATTTTAACATTAATAGTACATAATATTTTTTATTTATTTAAAAATATGGTTAACATGCATTTTTATTTTCCCTGTCTCTCCCTTTTCTTAAGGGGCCCAATATTTTCTTCTGCGCCCGGGGCCTCAACTGACCTTAATCTGCCTCTGGACAAGAAAGCTTAGAAAAACAATCCCAAAGTCAGGTTAGCAAACTCCAAACTGCATGTTCTCACTTAGCTCTACAGTCCTGCCTGTAGGCAACATAGTTCCAGTGTGCAGATGAGGAAGCGCAGGCTCCGAGAGCTTAAGCACCTTCCAAAAGAAACAAGACTAAGAAGTGGCAAATTAAGGATTCATAAACTGAGGACCAGGGAAGTCTTTCTGGCTTTAAATCTGTCATTTCTTTTATTTCATGCTAGAAAGCTTATACTGGATAGGGAAGAATATCCTCTATGACTTTAAAAAACCCCAGTATTTTAAATTTACAAATTTAGATGAAAATAATTACAGTCTGAAAGATGCTACACACAAATAGAGCTGAAGACAGACTGATGGCTATTCCATATTTTAAAAAAGGTCCATTTCGTACAAGTTTGCTGGGATACCCTTTTTCCTGTCTTTGAGGGCCTACTGTGTGTAAAATTCTGAGATGGGTGGTCACAGAGGAAGTGTGTGTGGGGGGGTGGCTGCTGAGAGGGAAAGATGTGTAAGACCTACAGACGTATCAAAGGAAATGAGCATGTTTCCGTTCTGTGACAGAACCAAGTCCAGACAGGAATGTGACAGAATGTTATCTCTATGTGGTTGGATGCAGGGTAATTTAATTTGCTTCGTTTTGCTTCTGTGAACTTTATAAATCACCTACAATTAATAAGTATGTTTTTAATTTTTAAAAATATTTATTTCAGTGGGAGGTAGGGAGGCAGAGAACCAGACTCCTGCATGCACCCCAACCAGGATCCACCCGGCAAGCCCACTAGGGGGCGATGCTCTGCCCATCTGGGGCCTTTGGTCCGTTGCTCAGCAATGGAGCTATCTTTTTTAGTGCTCAAGGCAGAGGCCACGGAGCCATCCTCAGTTCCTGAGGCCAACTTGCTCAAACCAATCAAGCCATGGCTGCAGGAGAGGAGGGGAGGGGGAGAGAGAGAGAAGGGGAAAGGTGGAGAAGCAGATGTTCCCTTCTCCTGTGAGCCCTGACCAGGGATCAAACCCAGAACATCTACAGGCCAGGCCAATGTTCTGCCGCTGAGCCAGACTGGCAGGGCTATTTTTAATTTTGAAAGTGTATTCAATACAAGCATAAGGCAAGGTGTGAGCTGTGGGTAAGGTGTGCTGATGGCACCCTGGTGTGGGAGCAGGAGGAGCATTAGGGAGAGGGAGCGGAGTGAGCTCTGGAAGTGCAGGCAGCATCAAGGTGCGGGGCTGGGGGGCGTGGCGAGGTCAGGTTTTGGAGGACTTTACAGACAATCTTGTTCAGGAACCTGAGGCCTGGGGAGTTTGGGCAGGGGGCTGGAGAGGATCCCGGTCCCTGGGGAGACCCCAGGCAGGCACGTGGAAGCACCAGGTCTGGGGTGGGGGTGGTGGCAGTGGGAACGTTTGGGGTGGTGAGGGCTGCTCTGGCTGAGGAAATGGGAGTGGAGGGACTGGTGTCCTCTGCACCCCGACCTGCCCTGTTGCCTCCAGGGATGTGGGCTCAGGTGGGGGAGGAGCTTGGAGACAGGGGAAGGGAGGAGCAGGCAGGTCAGAGCAACACAGAGACCAGGCACATCGGGGTGGTCGTGGGGACTGGGAGGTAGACATCTGGGGCTCAGTCCAGGAATTGGTTGCGTGGATATCTAATGGAGCAGGACATCTGGTAGCTGCCGTGCAGCACATTTCACAACTGCCGCCTGTGGATTCTAAGTGTTTATTGCTACACTTGGTTTGATGACCAGCAAGCTACAGTCCTGGGTGGGAGGCTGACATCTGGATGCCTGAGAAGACCCCTCCCAGAAGCCTGCAGAGACAGTGGATAGCAATCCACCCCTCCCCTGGGGAACCATCCCTCCTTTTTCAGTGGCCCCTAGGGCTGGCTGATTGTTTCCTGGGGGACCCAGCAGACCTTGGGGAACAGGTTCAGGAAGCTATAGGGCTTAGTGGGGCTCCCTCCAGCTTTGAGTCTGTCTCAAGGGCACCCAGAACCAGCAATGAGGACTCCAAACACAAATGGTTTTCTTACCAGCCACTCAGCTACTGTCAGCCAGGTGCTCACTCCCAGAGCAATGAAAATGGAGCCCAAGGCTCCAGGAGAGACACTGCTTCCTAGTTATCCCACGTCTCCTACTGACAGATCTCAGATAGGAGAGTTTTCGTTTCACCCAAGAGAGGCCCCCTGTGCCAGACTTGAGGACAAGCCTTTCACAGTCCCTTTGGTGTCAGCTACCACTGTCCTCCCGTTCCCAAATCTGCCATTCTGCTAACCTTCAGCTGCACAGAGATGGGAGAAGGTGGGAAAAAGGCCTTTTATAACCAAATTATCTCTGTGCATTCATCTGCCATTATGTTAATGCCTTGCGAAGCCCGGCAGATGGTACAAAGTCAATTATGCTGGTGTTAAAGCGGGAGAAATTGACCTTTCCAGGATTCACTTGGATTCCAGAGCAGAGTTTGCAAACTCAAGTTTCAGGGCTGTCATGTGGGCGAAGCACTTGGCATTTTGGAAGTGGGGAGGGGTGGGAGGATGTGTTCAGCCTCAGCACTGCCTGCCATTTGCCAGACCCCTCTGGTACCTGCACATTTTCTCAAAGAGTCCTGCGTAGCCATCACAGTTGGTCTTCTGGGTCCGCAGGATCTCGCTGGGTTTGAAGGCCTGGCGGTCCTTCTCCTGGGCAGCCTCGATGTCATACTCTGGAGGGCAGAGTAGGAGGCCATGAGGGATCAGGTCCTGGGAGCCCACCAAGGCAGGTACAGTGGAGACAGGGGTCTATAGCCCATGGCATGGCCCCTACCTTGGCTGTGCTTCCAGCAGCATTGTTTCAGCCTCCCTTAGGCCTGGGAGAAGCACTAGGTGTGGGGGCTCTTCCCACTTGTCCCCACTGCCACCCAGCTCTGCAGGTCATTCCAGTTAAGCTGCTCCTGTCCCTGCTGTGTCCCCCGAAGTCAAGGCCTCACATTGATCCACAGGAAGTGCACTGAGCTACCATCAAAGTTTGCCCCAAGTAGAGATGACCATCTCCTACAGCCTGTCACTTCATTAACAAGAAAGCCCAGGGCCTGTGGTGATGCCCTGAGGCACAGTGGCCACTGAGGGCACAAAGGATGTGTGTGTGTGTGTGTGTGTGTGTGTGTGTGTGTGTGTGTGTATACAGTGAAAGAGTCCTATCAAATACTCTGTTTCTGATCCCACCCTCTTAAAGCCCAGGCTGAACTGCTGGGGCTAAGGGGGCGAGTAGGTGGCCCCTCAGGTCATATTCCTTACCTGTGTCAGGTGAGTTCATCCTAAAATGCATCACTAACTGATGCTTTGGGAAGACAATGGAAAAGCCCAGGGGTAGCAGGTCAGGAGAGTCCCCTGGTTGTTATGTCCCAGGAAAAACACTGAGACTCCACCCACCATCTGGTTTTTCCATTGACTGCAAGGGGACATCCATTATCCTCTTAGCAACCAACTGTGGGGCTTGTTGTGACCTGGTCATACTGCTGAGACTGCCCTTTGAAGAACTGTAGACAGCTGTACAGGTCTAGGTCCCCTGAGGTGGCTGTGAGAACCTGGAGATTGGGCTGAGACTGGTGACCGAAGTCACCAGGGTGGGAACAGGAGCAGGGAAAGGAGAGCTCGCCCTTCCTGGCACTGTTACCTTAAGCAACCTCTGGTTGCAAACACTTTTCAAATAGCCATGACTCCTCCCAACTGATGGTCATTATTTTTGAAGATGACCTTCTGTCCTGTGTTCTCATCTCTCTGGAGCAGGTTTATCAGGAAGCCAGGACTGAGAGAAGGCGGCCGCTGGGCGAAGAGGCTCAGTTCTGGCCACTGGCCAGAGGGAACCCCCTTCCCTAGCTACCCTTCATGGAGACTGTTAGAACATGGTGACTTTTATTCTACTTGGTTAGTCTTAGGTTATTCAATCTAGCCATCTGGGAGCCCCTATCTCCATCTTTTGTCTCATTCCACACTCACTGGTGGTTAAGTGAGTCATAGAGATACTCCCTGGGAACAGGGGCCTGCAGAAGTGGCACCAAGGGGTCCTAGAACCAGTAACACTACAGGCGGTCTTACCTATGTGGTGGCAGATCCAGATCCAGATTGCACGGACCCTCTCCAGGTCACTATGGGCCTCCTGGAGCAGGTCATCCACCAGCTCGTCCAGGCCGCTCTTGACTACTACCTGGGGAGAGAGAGGAAGATGCTGTATCAGGGCCTGGGTGAGGGTTATGGGGAGCCTGGCACCCTGCCACCTGTAGATAGTGCTGTCTTTCCTCCGGGCAGAGAAGGAGGGACAGGGGGACAAAGGCTGGACTGATGGCAACTCTTGGTGGGGGGGTGAGCTAGACATGGTGGGTAGTGCTGACCAGCTGAATCACTGGCCTGGGAGCCACTACATGTTTTCTTTGTAGATTTTCGGGCCAGTCAGGTGGGTATCTGGGCAGCCAAGGCAGCCCCTAGTCATGGTCAATACTACCCAAAGCAATCTACAGTAGTAACACAATAATATTCCAACAGCATTTTCTGCAGAAATGGAAAAGCCATGCCTCAAATCCATACAGAATTGCAAGGGGCCAGAATAACCAAAACTATTTTGAAAAAAGAACAAAGTTGGAAGACTCACATTTCTATATTTCAAAACTTACTACAATGCTATAGTAATCAAAATAGTGTGGTAGACCAATGGAATAGAATTGAGAGTCCAAAAATATACCCATAATACATTTATGGCTAACTGACTTTTGGCAAGGGTGCCAAGTCCATTCAATTAGGAAAGAATTGTCTCTTTAACAAATGGTGTCAAAGAACTGGATATCTACCTACAAAAGAATAAAGTTGGACCACTACCTCACACTATATAAAAAGTTAACTCAAAAAGGACTGATGACTTAAACATAAGAACTTAAACTATAAAACTCTAAGACAGTGGTTCTTAACCTGGGTTCTATCAAACCCTAGGGGTTCGATGAGTCAGTCTCAGGGGTTCGGAGAAGCCTCTGCCACGGAGGCCAAAATAAAGTAATACCGTGATTTGTTGTGAGTTCATGCACTTTGTTGGTTTTGTTCTTTGAGCAAGGTGATGTTCATGCACGGCTCATTTTGTGCACCAGTAAAAAAACATATACCTATGTCTTGAATTTGGAAAAAAAATCATATTTTATTTATCACTAAAGAAGGGTTCGGTGAATGTGCATATGAAACTGGTGGGTTCAGTACCTCAAAAAAGGTTAAGAACCACTGCTCTAAAAAGAAAACACGAGGCTAAATCTTCATGACCTTGGATGTGGCAATGGACTCTTAGATATGATAACAAAAGCACAAGGTACAAAAGAAAAAAAATTAACCGGGCTTCAAAATAATACAAAAACCCTGCATGTCAAAGGACACCATTAAGAAAGTGAAAAGACAACTTATAAAAAATATTTGCAAATCACATATCTGATAAGGATTTAACATTTAGAATATATAAAGAACTCCTACAAATCAACAACAAAAGACAACCTAATTTTAAAATGAGCAAAGGACTTAAATATACAATTTTTCAAAGATATATGAATGGCCAGTAAGCACTTGCAAACATTTTCAACATCATTAGTCACTAGGGGAATGCAAATCTAAACCACAAGAAAATACCACTTCACACCTACTAGGATAGCTCTAGTTAAAAAGACAGAGAAGTGTTAGAAAGAATGTGGAGAAATTAGACCCCTGTACGTTTCTGGTGGGAATGTAGAATGGTGCAGCCGCTGTGGAAATTAGTTTGTCAGTTCCTCACAAAGTTAAACAAAATTATCACATGGTCCAGTAACTCCACTCCTAGGTACATACACAAAAGAACTGAAGACAGAGACTCAAACAAATACTGTTTACAAATGTTCACAGCAGCATTGTTCACAATAGCTGAAAGGCAGGAACAACCCAAGTGTCCATCACAGATGCATGGGTAAATAAAAGGTGATAGGTCCGTACAATGAAATAGTATTCATCCATTATAAGGAATGATAGTCTGATACGTGCTACAACATGAATGAACCTTGAAAACAGGAGTCTAAGTGAAATAAGCCATGAAAGGATGCAGATTGTATCATTCCATTTAAATGAAATATCTAGAATGAATAAATTCATAGAGAAAGTAAGTAAATCAGAGGCTACCTAGGGCAGGGGGTAATTATTGTTTAATAGGTATAGAGTCTCTGATTTGGGAAGGAGATAGTGGTGATGGTTGTACAACATTGTGAAGGTAATTAATGCAACTTAAAAGTGATTCAAATGTCCATTTTGTGTTATATATATTTTACCACAATGAGAAAAACAAAAAGGAAGGGAACAAATTAGGTTTTCTTACAGGGTCCCTCAGGAGGAAACAGGGTTGAGTTTGCTGAAAAGGTGGCCCTGGCTTTATTCGCTCTTTCTAGAGAAGATGTCAGGACACTGGATGCTCACATGGGCCAGAGGTGCCACGGGTCCCTCAGCCCCCACCGTAGAGTACTCCTTGACCTATTCTCTCCAGGAACAGCTCCACTGCTTATGCCGGAACCCCGGGACTCACTCTCTGGGTCCCTCTGCGGTCTGCCACTCACCCTGCTGCTCTCTGCCTCTATTTCTTTTACACAGCTCCAATTCCACAGTCCTTGTCTCTGTCCCTCTCCCAGGGCCTGGAACACACTGCAGGTGCACGTGAAGTTGCGGCTGACTCCTGACTTAACCCCAAACTTCAGTTCTGTGGCTTCTGGTCCACTGGTCCCTACCTCTGGCCCTTCCTGGTCCTGGCTGGCTTCGACTATCCACTGCTCTGGGGCTGTGTCTCTGGCCTCAGCTGGGCTTACCAGCCTAGGATGGCTCACTCTACATCACCAGTGGGTCCAGCTCTCTGACCCTTCCAAACAAGACTTTCTGTGGTGAGGGTCATACCTGACTCCTGTGTCCCATGCCACATATGCCCAAGCCCAGAGATGTGAGAGCTTAGCAGCCTACGTGCTCAAGGATGAGCATGGCTATGGTCACAGTGGGTGTTGGCCATCTGCATCTATGGTCCTCCTTCACCCTCTGGTTCCCTTCCTTCCTGAGCTGGGGCTGGCGTGGCCCAGTAGTAGCAATGTCCAAATGGGCAGGCAGGGTATGACTGGGCAGAAGGGCCTGCTAAGGGGGCGGCTTCAGGGTGTGCAGTCTATGGTGAGAACATCAGGATCATGGGGGTGGGATAAAATGGTCTTTGGTCCTGCTGCCTTGGGCCTTCTGTCCCCCATCCATACACTGTGAAAAGGCACTCTGGGCCGTCCATCCAAGGGACTCGGGACAATTCAGTAGAGGCCTGGGGAAAGGCTATGCTACTCTAGCTCAGGGAACTACACGCCACACTGGGAGACCTGTAGGCCGATGGGCTGGCTCTCCTACCTGTGAGGCATAGGTGTCCAGTTTCTCAAACTGCCGCAGGTCCAAGGGCATGGATTTCAGGCTGGACCGATCCCAGGGGTAGGCTGGAAACACAGGGAGGCTTGGTCAGCTGCTGAGACCTGCTGACGAGGGCTGCCTGGCCCAGGCTCCCTATCTTTTTGAGAAGCTGCGACTGACTAACCTTCAACAGGATTCCTGGAGCCTGAAACTCTACTCCCAGGAGCTACATTTTCTAGAAAGTTTCCTTGGTCAAACTGGTTGGGGACTATGGCACTCTAATACTCTTGGAGACTCACAAGGCACATAAGCCTGTTTGCAGATCCTATGAAACGTCGCTATAGAAACTGGTTTACCTCAATTAACTCAGCAGTCCCCTGACAGATTGACGATGGAATCCCTTTCTCCCCACCATTTAGTTTTCGGCAGAATTCCTGCTAATCTTTCTAGGAATGAGTGTTCTGTGGAAAGTGTCCAGACCATGCTGCTAGCCCTTGATGAGCTCAATGAGGGAGGGTCCATGCCATGGCCATGGTGCCACAGAGCATTCTGGGTGTGGGAAGAGGGCACAGCAGAGCCAGGTCTGAGCCTCACAGGATGTGGTAGGTCTGGCACTCAGATAGCAGATAGGCTTTCTCCCTTACCCTCATCAGCTGGAGCCTGGAGCACCCCAAGAAAGCCAAGTGTTCTGACAATAGGCACCCACGGTACTGTGGGGAGGCTGCTGAGGGAGGCTGTACCCCAGAATCACTCATATATCCAGCCCTTCTCAGAGAAAGAAAGCCAAGATGCAGGACAGGCCCAGTCCGATGTTGCGGGGCTAACGACCAGTGGTGAGATCAATCAATGGATGGGCAGCAACGCCCTGTCCCAGCCCAGAAGAGTTTGGACTTTGACAGAGTCCTCTTATTTAAGGCCGCCTGAGCCAAGTTGACCAAAATCGGGCTAGCTGGGTGGGAAGGCTGGGAGGGGTGAGAGGAGGGTGGGCCATTGGTCCCCTGACTCACATGGACCCACCCAATTCTCAGCCAGCCTTCTCAGGGGACTCCAAGTGTTGGGTGAGTAAGGGGTGTGGGGAGGGTGCCAGGGTGCAGCAGCAGCCCACAAAGAGTACAGCGATGTAGGAAAAGGCTTAGTGGGGTGGCACAAGGCATGGGTTCTAGTTAGGTCCTAACCCCTACCTCACTGGGGGGTGGGACTCAGCCACCAGGCCTCAGGCACACATCTGTGGGGCACCTGGGAGGGTGAATGAGATGGTGGGTCATGTTGTAAGGTATAAGGAGAATGGGTACGGAGCTTCTGTGCCCTGTGCATTTGCCCACATGTCCTGCAAGGGCTGTGAGAGACCCGTACCTTGGTGCTATAGACCCAAGAGGTGTGGTGAGAGGTGAGAATGGGGTGTCGCCACCAACTCTGGCCCGAGCTGCTCCCTGACCCTACCTGGGCCGGCACGGGACAAGTGGCTGTACCCTTTGGTTAGGCAGCGAGTCAAGTCTAGGTGTCAGGGACAGGCCATAGGGATCCTTCCACATTTCCCCTCTGCTCCAAGGTCCCTTCTGATTAGGAAGTGGGTCTTCTTTCTTCTCACCTCCAAACTGGCTTTGGCACCTTCCCCCAGGCCGCTTCCTTGCTCCCTGTGGTCACACTGCAGCGGCCCCTTTTGGCCTGGTTCTTGGTCAAGTGCAGATCATGGGCTCTGACACATCCAGGGTCCCAGGGCTGTCCCTATTCTAAGGGGAGAGGCCATGCGGTGCGCAGGCAGACAGTGCAGACCCTACCAAGAAGCTGTGCTCTAGCATTTTCCTTCTTCTTGTCCTCCTACAAGGACTAAGACATTCCCTGGACCCCACGCCCCACACCCTGCTGTCCTGCCCAGCCTTACACTAGTGTTCCCTTGAAGTCCGCACCATCATGGTTAGCCCTGTGGTGCCAGAGCTGGGGCTTCTTGTCTCCTGTGACTTAGGCCACCATCAGTCCCTATCCTGTGTGGTCTGAGTGCAGCCCTGACCCAGCCAGCCCCACAGAAGGACCCGGTGGCAGGTCCTGCTCAGCTTCCCCATTTCTGCCACGCAATCTGTTTCCTGCTGTTCTCTGACAGGGGCCGTCAGGGTGACCTAAGTAGATATGAAGGGGACTTAGACATCAAACAATTTTTGCTCAGTACAGCTCTGCAAATGAGGTCTCCCTGTTCCCATTTAGAAGAAAGATGGCATTTCTAAAGTAGGACTGAAAACCCTATAACTAGTTTTACCCTGTCTTGGTTCTATTTTGCAATATCTGAACATTAAAATTACCCATAATGATTTATGCCTCATTAAGTTTACCTTCTGAGCAGATTATATAAATCCAAATATGATTTTGCACAAATACATTTAAAATACCAGTAGCATTAACTAAATTATTCTAATTTTAACATAAAATAATGGGAAGAAGTGCCAAGCTGTTAGCAAAGCTTAGATGCTGTTTGGTCTACTGAGGGGGACACTGAGGCCCAGGAAAGGTGAATGAGAAGCAAAAGCAGGTCCGAACCCAGACTATCACCCTATCCGTGTTTCTTCCTCTGCCCCACCTTGCTGATTTACATGTCTCTACTCTTACAGATAATTAGCATTCTATTTAATGTTAACAAAATTCTAGATTCTTATTTTGTATGTTTCCCATAATGGGCTTCCCTGTTATAGGTGGGGTTTTTGCTTTAGCTTTGGGCTCACATCTGGTGTTTGAGCTTTTTACTTCTCTCTTTTGTCCATGGCAGACATTGCTAATCAATCATGAACCTCCTCCCCCACTGAGCCCAGCAGTGGCTCCAGACTCTCAGCACAGTGACCCTGGGAGCCATATTCAATTCACTGGAGATTCCCCATGAAGCTAAACCAATTCCTCATCTCAGAGAATGGCCCTGGAGAAGGCCCTGCAACTTACCATGGGCATCTTTCCCTCCGGGCTGCCGGGGTCTTGTGTTTCCATTTTTATCACCTTGTAAACCTACAATATCCCAAAGGTCAGATGTAGAGACGCTTCAGAAGACATGGAAATGCAAACACAGATGGTTCTCTGTGCGGTGGGCCTTGCTTCTGACCCCTCCCCTTCACTCTCCTTCTCAGAGCCTTCTTGGTCCCATCCCCGCCTCCCACCAAATTGCTGTTGCAATTGCACTGGACTTCCTGGTGGGGCAAAAGGCCTGGGAATCAGGGATGGACGACAAGAAACACACCTGCAGTCTGCTCCTGCCCTCCTCCCTACTCTCCTGCCATCCTGAGGGTACCAAGAGCACCATGAATTCATGCTGGATAACCCCAAAGAAGAACTGACCATGGACAGAAATGAAGGTGGGGCAAGGGGGAGATGGTTCGTATGGAGCTGAAACCCAGAAAGGTCAAGCAGTTATGAAATTATTCTCTGGAAGGTTCAAGGGCAACTAAGTCCAATAAACCCATAACTGTTAAGACAGAAGGGTTGCCAATAGTTCTTAGACTCCATGGATAACAGGAGAGGAACTCTTCCTGCTGATCTGAAAGCAGGTCAGGAAGATGTGGGTCCCTGATAAAACCAGGAGGAGCTGGGGGTGCAGTGCCAAGGCAGGTTGTTTTCTGTTATGCCCTTGAAGGCCACTGTAGACTGTAAATATAACAACAGAAGGTTGCAGATATACATAGGTCATTTTGGGTAATAGTGAACGGTTTTTTGCACCTACATTTTCTTTCTTTCCATATACCTTCTTTGGTAGAATAATGGGGGATCAAAACAGAAGCTAGCATTTATTGTGTACTTGCTATGCCTGACTTGGGCTTTATCTTGACTGTCTCATTTAACAAGAATCCTATGAGGGACGTTGAATTAGTTTCCTCCTTTTATAGATGAGGGAATAAAGTACGCGGTTAAGCCATTTGCTCAAGGTCCCAGAGCTGAGACCTCAGCCCAGCCTGTTGCTTCCCAGGGTCTGTCCTCTCTACATCTGCTTGCCCTCCTGAGACCCTGACTGTTGAGGGCGGTGGTGCAGGCAGACTTGTAGGGTCTGCCTTGGCTCACTGAGTGGACTTGGAGAGAACTGGAGCCTTGGCTGCTTGGCAGCCTCTGTTCCTTGACTGGCATTTCCCTAGGCCCTTGTTTAGCTCTAAGATGGATGGATACAGGGAGAAGACAAGAAGGGAAGGGAAGAGACATCAGGAGCCTGGGCCTGTGTGCACTGCCCTGAGGCCAGCCGAGTATAGTTGGTAGGAGCACAGGCCTTAGTCGGACCTGGGTCTAACTCTCTTTCTGGCTGGTCAGTTAGGCAGTTATTTCACCTTGCTGAGCCTCACTGTGCTAATCTAAAAAGTGGGTATAATACTGGTGTATGTCAAAGGGTTAAAAAGGTAACGAATGTAAAAAACTTAGCACTTTACATGCTACCTTTTAGATAGTTAATAACTAGTATCTAAAAACAGTAACACTCTTGTGATGAAATTCATCTTTAGCTAAATGCCTTGTTTATTCTTGCCTAATTGCAAACACTTGAGAACTGATTATTGGGTGGGAAGAAGAAAGAGAATCCCCAGCACAAAGCTGTCATACCTTTGCCTCTTACCGGTGTGTGGGTCCAGGTCATTCCTCTCCTTATCCCAGAAGATGCCCAGACTGGGCTGTGGCCCATTAAGTTGCCCTCCTTCCTCCCTGCCAGCCCTCCACACACAGAGCAGCCCTGTACGTACGTACGTTTAGCCAAGGAAAATTTCTTGAGTAGCTGGGGCATGGCATCTCGAGGGTGGACCTCCACAGTCAGCTGTGTTCCTGTAAAGGAATGGAGGTGACATTCTCACCCAGATGCTACTACAAAAGGGTGCCACATCTCATAATGGATGTTTGAACAACAAAACGCAATTGGTTTTAGAGCTTTCTTCCGAATATACAAGTAGCTCTTGTTTAAAAAACAAATACAAAAACCAAGCTGTTTCCCGATCCAGGTGAGACTGAGTAAGCACACTCCACCTCGTTTCTCCCACCAAATGCAACTATCTACCTTGGAAAGAATGCACAGGGCAACTATCATGAAATTAACGCATGATAGAAGGAATATTAGGGAAGGTTAGGATTTAAGGCATCACTATATTGGCAGTGAGTTTACCATTCCCTTCCCCCTATGGTATTACTTAGAATGGACTCAACGGCAGCCCCAGACCCAGCAGTGCACAATGGATGCAGAGAAAAAGTGCTCCAAGGGAAGCAATTTCTTCTGGTCTGTGGGGTGGGAAGGAGAATCTCTAAGTAAGAGAATGGGGGCAGTACCCTGTTGTTTCCACCCCCTTTTCTGGTACTTCCCCACTCAGCCCCCAGGACATTCTGTTGGTAGCAGTGCACAGTGATTTTGGTGGCTAAGTACACAGCTAAGTCTTCAAGGAAGGGCAGGAGAGAAGCTATGATTCCCAAGAGTGTGGGGGGCAAATTCTTATTGTATTTTAGTTTTATCTCTCTCTCTTCTCACTGATTGGCTCCATAAGCAGACACAGTTGGAAGAAGTGCCTGTCATGAGTGGAAAAACTGAAGCCCAGATTTTTGGCCAGAGGACTGGAATGTGGGTTGTGCAGAGGAGGGAGCTCAAGAAAGCAAATCCATAAAGTGATAGCTGAACCCCTGTGGTCACCTGTGAGTTGTGCAGGCCTGTATCTCATCTAAACATCATACCACAATCTTGGAGAACTACACTATGGGATAGATCGATGCTCAGAGGAACCACTGGGTGGTGCATGGACAGGGCAGAGCTGCTTATCACTGCAAAGTCTATAGTCCAAAATGACAACTCAGCATAGGCAGACCTAGGAAAATCTCAACTTGAAAAGGAAAAGATAATCAACAGATACTAATCCTACGATGGTACAGATTAAGGGGTTATCAGTCAAAAACTTTTAAAAAGCCATGCTCTAAAAATAGAGGGTAAACAGTCCTGAGATAAGTGTAAAAATACAAAGTTTCAATGAAAAAAAAAAGACACAAAGAAGAAACAAATATAAATTTTAGAACTGAAAAATATAGTAGTTTAAAATATTACGCAGATATGCTCAATAGCAGAATTGAGATGACAGAGGATTCAGTGATCTTGAAGACAGATTAACAGAAATTATCTAATATGAACAGCAGAGATAAAGTGAATAGAGCTTCGGGGACCTGTGGGACAATGCCTAAAAGCTGAACATTCATGCAATTGAGGTACCAGAAGGAGAGGGGAAATAGCATGGTATAGAAAAAATATTTGAAGAAATAACCTGACCAAGCAGTGGCGTATTGGATAGAGAGTCGGACTGGGATGAGGAAGGACCCAGGTTCGAGACCCTGAGGTCGCCAGCTTGAGCATGGGCTCATCTGGTTTGAGCAAAAGCTCACCAGCTTGGACCCAAGGTCACTGGCTTGAGCAAGGGGTTACTCGGTCTGCTGAAGGCCCACAGTCAAAGCACATATGAGAAAGCAATCAATGAACAACTAAGGTGTTGCTACAAAAAACAGATGATTGATGCTTCTCATCTCTCTCCATTCCTGTCTGTCTATCCCTATCTATCCCTCTCTCTGACTCTCTCTCTCTGTTAAAAAAAATATATTTGAAGAAATTAATGAGAGAATAATCAATGATACCAAAAGCTGGTTCTTTGAAAATATCAGTAAAATTAATAAATCTCTAATCAGACTGACAAAAACAAACAAAATAGAGACATTAGACATAAATCAGAAATCAAGACTCCAATATCACGAATGAAATGGGTGATATCACTTCAGATCCCTTATATGTTAAAATAACAATAAGGGAATACAAACAACTCTTATATACATAAATTATACAACTTTGATGAAATAGACCAATTCCTTGAAAGCTATAATCTACTGAAGCTTACCAAAGGAGTAGATAACCTGAATGCTCTTATATCTATTTCTAAAACTAAATTTGTAGTTCAAAGTCTTCCAAAAGCAAACAAATACCAGGCCCACGTGGTTTCACTGGAAAATTCTAACAAACATTTATAAAGAAATAACTCCATTTTTTCACAAGTTTCTTCAGGAAATAGAAGAGCAGTAAATGTTTCATGCTTATTTTATTAGGCCAGCGTTAATCTGAAACCAAGACCAGAGAAAAACGTATAAGAACACTACAGACCAATATTCTTCATGAATACAAAAATCCTCAACAAGATATTAGAAAACTAAATACAGCTATATCACGAAAGAATAATACACCACAACTGAGGGTGGTTTATTTTGGGAATGCAAGGTTGGTTCAATATTTGACAACCAATGAATGTAATTCACCATATTAGCAGGCCAAAGAAGAAAATTACACGATAGTATCAGTGGATGCAGAAAAGGCATTTGCCAAAATTTAACAGTGATTCATGATAAAACCTCTCAACAAACTAGGAATAGAAGGGAACTTCTTAGTCTGATAAAGAGCATCTACCAAAATTCTACAGCTAACAGCATATTTAATGGTAAAAAATAAAATCCTTTTCCTCTGAGATTGGGAACAAGACATGGATGTCCACTCTTATCACTCCTAATAAACATTGTGCTGGTAGACCTAAATGTCCTTCAGTGGATGAATGGATAAACACCCTGTGGTACATCCATGTTAAGAAATACTTTTTTTTAAATTTATTTAAAAATTTTTTCTTAAGTGAAAAGTGGGGAGGCAGAGAGACAGACTTCTGCATGTGTCCTGACTGGGATCCACCCAGCAAGCCCCTTCTGGGGCCGTTGCTCCATTGCTCAGCAACTGAGCTATTTTAGTGCATGAGGCAAGGCCATGGAGTCATCCTCAGTGCCTGGGGACAACTTGCTCCAACTGAGCCATGGCTGCGGGAGGAGAAGAGAGAGATAGAGAAAAGAAAGACGGGTAGGGGTGGAGAAGCAGATGGTCACTTTTCCTGTGTGACCTGACCGGGAATTGAACCTGGAATGTCCATACACCAGGCTGATTCTCTATCACTTAGCCAACTGGGTAGGGCCCAAGAAATACTTATTCAATAATACCAAGAGACTCTTATGGGTGATGGGAAGGTTTGATTGCAAAAAGTCTTCACAAGATAACTTTGGAGGTAATAGAACTGCTCTGTAATCTGGCTGTAGTGGTAATTTCATAAATCTATGAATATGTTAAAATTCATAATTTAAAATAAAGTAAAATTTAAAAAATCCCCAACTGAACTAAAAAGCCCAAACAGAATGAAAACAAAACAAAACCCAGGATGATACAGAAGAATATAAAATAGAAATTGAAAATCCAAAGTAGGATTATACTAATCATGCTTTTTGTAACCTGCTTTCTTTACTTAAGTCTTTACAGGTCATTTGTCATCACTTTACATGGCTGAATAGTACTCTATTCTAAATATTCGAAATATAGAATAGAATATAGTCATTTGTCATCATTTTACATGGCTGCAAGACACTGCCCATTTTGCTCATCCTTGATGTTTGATTGCAAAATTGGCCACGATACTCTGCACTTCCTCCCATTGAGAGGTCTTTTTGGGTTGGCCTTATAAGTCGGTTTGGCCAGTTAGCATGGGGCAGAGTGATGACGTGCAGGCATTGAGCCCAGGCCTCTAGAGACCTTGCAGCTTCTGCTTTCTCTCTTGGGATTCCAGCCACAACTGCCATGTGAATGAGCCCTGGCTAGCCTCCTGGAGGATGACAGACCTCATGGAGCAGAGCAGAGCCATCTCAGGTGAGGCCACCCTAAACCAGCAGGTTTCCAGGCAACCTTCCAGCTGACAAAAACACATAAGCAAGCCCCGCCAGGACCCACGATCAGCTGGGTATGGGTCTGACAAGAATGTCCAGCCAACCTGTGCACTTATTGTTTTAAGCCTCTGAGTTTTGGAGTGATTTGTAATGTAAAAAAAATCACAACTACCCTCACTGACATTTGAATTTTATCAATTTCTTACTTTTTATTAGTGAATAATGACATCTAGTTGTTTTTGTGCATTTCTTTAATTTTTAGGTTAGTATTTCCACATATTTATTTGCCACTTTAAACAGTTTTGTGGATTACCTTGTTCCCTAGTGATATATTCTTTTCTTCCTTACTGATCTTGTAAGAGCTCTTTGTACTAACCTTTGCCTCCTAAATGTGTTCCAATTATTTTTCACAGAATAACAATGCGGATTTTCTTGTGCTGCTCATCGGTTTGCTCTGCAGTTTGCTCTGCATGCCCAAAGGAGTAATTCTCAAACAATTTAAAAAGATACAACGTGGCCTCTTGAGGCATTACTTTGAAGGGGTTACCACTCATTTTGAGTGTAGTTTCTAGAACAATTCATTTTCAAAGAAAATCATCCAATGGCTTCATAATGATGACTTTCAGCCTTTTCGCATTAAAAGCATGATTCAGTTTTGGTATTAAGATTGGGGGCCATAGCCATCAATCACCAAGACTTCCTGTGTGTCTTCCTAGGATAGCTGAGGCCTGGGCCAGTTCTCCCTCTGTCTTTTCACTTGTCCACCTGAAACATGCTGAGGTGTTTTTCAAAGGGGGTGGCAGACTCTATACTTGGCTGCACGATACTTTGTGAAAACAAAACTCAAGAAACCGGCCTTCTCTTTCCCCTTTTGTAGGTGTCGGTACGCAACGCTCTGGGAAGTCCTGCAGCAAAGCTATCTATTGGCTTAAGTGCTATTTTGTCAAACATAATTTGGAAAATGCTGGACTAGGACAATCTCCAAAAGCTTAAAGAAAACGCAAAACTGAACAACTTGTTGGATTAGGGTTCAATAACTAACCTCTTCCCTAAACTTGTAATGTCTAGGTACTTCCCACCACTCCCAACTTAGCCATAGCTCTTTGTCAGAGAATGAGCAAGCTGAAAAGCCACTCTAAAATACCATTAAAGCCCTTTCAAGGGTGGGTGCTGAGGGAGTCTCCCATGTGGAACGCAGCCCTGGCTGGGAAGCTCCTCCTATTGCCATTTCTCATGCATCCCCTCCTTCCTGCACTTCCTCTTCTCTCTTGTCTCTTAGACAGGGGCCAATGTCCAACATTCTTCTGAGTCCCACTTTCTGGGTCTCCCCCAAAGTGGTGCTGCTGACCAGCACCCCCCTCTTGAGAGAAACAGCAAAGCTCCCTGACCTGCCTGACCTTTGTGAGCATGTGACCCCAGTTGTCATGTACAGGCGTGTAAGGGCACTTCCGGGAGGCTCTCTGCTCCAGGCACTGAGCCTGGGACCGGGCTCGCGGTCTCCAGGGGAGCAGCATTCACAGCTCAGCCCCATGCTTCCTAAATGTGTGAAATGGTAAAAGTTTGCCGACACCAGCATTCCTGTAGCAAATAAAACTCTTAATTTTAGGAAAAATGATTAATTTGACCAATCACCAATGATAAAGAGTGGAACATCATTTAGAACAAAATTTAAAGGAAGATCTCAACCCTAAGGACAGTCAGATACCATTAAACAGTCACAACCAAACCCAAAGGAGGTCCTTGCTGGGACTGTAGGCCACCTGGCTGGTTCTCTCATGATGTCCCTCCACAGTTCTATCAGTTGTCACCCAAACAACATTTCTGAAGCTGCAGTTTGGCTTAGTGAAAGTGTATTAATGACTGTCTTTGGCCCCGAAGCCGTGGCTCCAGGTGCTCCTCCAGAAGCTGTGGGTTCAGCCTCCTTCCTGTACCCTCTCAGGAAGGGAAGCGCTGCAGGTAAGTCCGAGCATGTTCCTAGGACATTGCTTTGGCCTCATGTACCCCGTCGGGAGAGTTATCCTATCCAGAAGCTTGTCTCCAGGTCTCTGCGGGTTTGAACCAAGATTTGTCTTAAAGGTCTAATTTGCCCAGAATTACTAATGCAGAAATGGCAAACAGATTTTCTGTTTTTCATTAACTCTGATTGGAGAGGGCTGCCTGGAGCACTGATTGGTCAGCCAAGACTGTCGGGCATGTGTGTGTATGAGTGTGGGCGTGTGGGTGCGCGTACACACACGTAAGTATGGGGCATGAGGGATTCATCTCAGATATCTGCCATCGTTGACTCAAGGTGTTCATGAACTCTTTCCATAACTGGCTGCCACATTTACAACCTGAATTCTTTGCCTTGAAATATTCTGCTGGGGTAGCTGAGCATCAGCAAACCTCAGCTAAAGCATTTAAAAAATACCCTTAAACAGACTCTAGCTAGGTGTTCAGCAGAGACTTGCTGCGGGTTCTGCCCCCGTAATGCAGTAGTCAGCTTTAAGTGCAGGACGTGGTGAGCTGTGACATCCCAGGAGCAGCATACTGGATGGTGACAGGGGAGAGTCCAGCTCTGCAGAATGCTTGCCGGGTACTGCTGAATGCGATATGAAAGCCCCACTCAGCAGCTCTAGTTATGAGATGACAACTGAGTGTGCCAGAGCTCAGGGCTAAGACCAGTGGGGCCCCGGCCAGCGTGTGTGACGAAGGGCATCTCTTGTGGCCCTAACTGACCCAGCTTCCACTGGGCTCTTGAAAACACAGGGTCACTGGTGATTCCTTCTGCAGAGTGGAGCTCCCCAGGGTGTCCCAGGTCTGGAAACATGGCAGTCTGACCCAAGGGTATGCATGATCAAAGAGGACAGTGTCTGCAGGGGGATGAGGGCAGATGACCCCAAAGGATGAAAGCCTCGACAGACAGCAATCTGACTTCAAGGATCACCATTGGGGTGCCGGGGAGCACTCTCCTCTCATTCAATCCCCACACTTGCTGCAAACTAATCCGAAGCGCATTCCACGTGAAGATTTGAGATTCCAATGATCTCTGTCACCTCTTGCCTCCACTTCTCCATTGAATGACAAGGTGAGGAGGAGAGGGAAAAGTGAAACCATTCTGAGTGACAAAGTTCTGGCTGAAATCTTGAATTTCTTGTCCAGTGGGAAGGTGGAGGGGGGCCACACCCTACCTGTCCCCACCAGGTTGGTCCCTGCCCTGTGTGGAAGGGGGCAGATGGGTGGAGTAGTTATGCCCACTGGTTTTGGAAGTGCACAGACATGGGTTTAACTTCCAGGCCTGGCATGGGCCAGCTGTGTAACTTCAGAAAAGTTACTAAAAATCTCTTTGGCCTCAGTATTCCCCATCTGTAAAATGGGGGTTATAACCTACACAGAAGGTGATTTGTGGGATCAATGAGGTGACTCCTAAATGGGGCTTTGGTCACTGATGGAGCCACAATGAGTGTCCCCCCAGAGCCCTGTTATTACTCATATACAGAGCGGCCAAGAAAGCTTCCCTTGGGGCTGGGTGGGCCACAGAACAGAGCTCATAAGTTTCAAGGCTCACTGGATGAGCAGGAAAGTGGCACATAGAATACTGATCTCTCTGGTCACTATTCAAAATAGCAGCTATGTGGCTGCTCGGCATTGGTGCCAACTTCAACAAGGCCACATCAGAATTCTTCACTTTCTTCCCCTAAAATGTGCCTCCTGCAGTTTCTCCATCCTCAGCTCCCAAACCTCGACCCCCCTCTCTCTCTTACACCCCAATTGACACCACGGGAAGACCTCTTTGCCTGGATTATAATGTTTAAAACCAAGTGGTTTCTGATCACCCTCAGATTAGAAGCCAGCATACGCAGGGCGGTCTCTCAGGCCCTGGGGGATCTGCCTGTGCCCTCCCTGACTCATCTCTGCTACCCCCAGCTCACCCACACAGAGCCTCCAGCCAGAGACTTGCTCTGCGCTTACTGAACACACCAGGTCCTCACACCTGTGCTCCCCCTGCTGGAAGTCCTTCCTCAGATCCTCATACGGCTTGTTCCCTTACTCAAATGTCACCTTCTTGGGGAGGTCTTTTTCAACTATTCTATTTTAACTTGTCCCCTGTGGTAGGCTTCATGATGGCCCTTAAAGATATCCATGTCCCAATTCCAGGAACCTGTGAATGTTACCTGATATACCAAAGGGGATTGTGCAGAAGTGATTAAGTTAAGGCTCTCCAGATAGAAAGATTATCCTGGATTATCCAGGTGGGCACAGTGTAATCACAAGGATTCTCATAAAACAAAAGCAGAGGACCTGGCCGGTGGTGGCACAAGGACAGAGTGTTGACCTGGGACGCTGAGGTCCCAGGTTCAAAACCCCGAAGTTGCTAGTTTCAGTGCCGGCTCATCCAGTTTGAGCATGGGGTCCTTGGCTTGAGCATGAGATCATTGACATGATCCCATAGTCACTGGCTTGAGCAAGGAGTCACTGGCTTGGCTAGAACCACTGGTCAAGACATGTATGAGAAGCAGTCAATGAACAACTAAAGTACTTTAAATAAGAGTAGGTACTTCTCTCCCCCTTCCTGTCTGTCTGTCTCTCTGCCTCACTAAAAAAACCAAAAACTAAAACTAAAACAAACAACAATAACAACAAAAAGAGGCAGAGGTAGATCCAACTACTTATCTGGAGAAAAGGCAATGGGACAATGGAGGCAGTGATTACAGTGATGCAGCTACAAGCCAAGGAGTGATGGCAGCCCCTAGAAGCTGAAAGAAGCAAGGGACAGATTCTGCTCATGAGCCTCCAAAAGAAACGTGTGCTGCCCATACTCTGACTTTAGCCCCAATGAGAATGATTTTAACTTGGGGTCCCTGGAACCACTTAAGAGAGTAAATGAGTGAGAAGTCACCGAGTTTGTGATAATTTGTTATAGTAGACATAGGAAGCTAGTAAACACCCATGCACACATACATCCACCCCTATTCTCCTCCCTACTTTGTCTTCCCCTCCAGCCTCATCTGACACCCTTTAGGGCCATCTGTCTCTCTCCATGGGGACAGGAGCTTTTGTCTGTTTTCTTCTCTGATGGAGTCCCAGTGCCTGCATCAGGAATTGCTTTTCGTGAAACGAATGGGTCAGTATCAGTGAAAACTCTGGCTAGGCCCCCAAAGAAGGGGAGCCTTCCTCTTGCTGTGACCCAGGCTCACACAAGACCTTGTTGAACTGGCCCCTCCCAATCTACACAGGGCTCCATACTTCTCATAGGACACCAAGGCTGCCCTCCTTCCTGCCCCTCTGGAAGCCTTGAATGCTGGGAGGTGGCACGTGAGTGGCAGGAACACTTGAGCCAGGCTACTCTGGGCCAGGTGTGGCTCTGCTGACCGGCAGACCCCATCCTGCCTGTCTGTGGGCAATACCACAGAAGTATGACCCTAGAGCCAGCTCGGGGACTGGAGCCTCCCCAGCCTCACCTTTCTCCTGTGTAAACAGAGATAACACCATGACCCCATCAAGGGGGGTGGCTAGAACTAAGTGAGAGGAGCGGACCCTAATCCATTCTCATTTCAGGAGGGAGTGCTTATTCTTGTTTTGTGGCCGGCTGTGTGCTGCTAGTCCAGAGAAGCAATGGGACCCAGGGTGGTCCTTGTGGTGCTCAGGGCAGGTGGCAGGTCATGGTGGGCCCACCGAGAGGTTTTGGGACCTGTCCTGGAGCTAATCTCTCGAGAATTCTAGTTTAAAGGGGTACTGATCCAGGCGGCAGAGAGAGCCTGCTGCCTTGGGCCGGAAAAAATTGACAAGCCCTTCTTGCATGTGTTTCAGAGAGCAGCTCCCTGAGACTCCCAATCCTTCTGGAGCCACTCTCCCCGGTGCCCTCCCATAACCTCCCTTCAGGTTAGGACAACAGTGCTGAGAGCACCAGTGGTGAACTCTTAGGGCCGAGCCTATGAGAGCTCTCAGACATCTGTAATGCAGAGCAGGAAACTGAGGCAGGGGTGGGGATCGGTTACCTGGCCTCGCCTCCAGCCTCAGTAGTGGAGCCCTCCTGCTACTCATGAGTGGGTGGGTAGGCCAGTTTTGTGGGAAGAGGGGCAGCTGTGGGGGAAGCAGACCTTCGAAGGTTAACAGCTCAGGACTTGGTGGTTGGCGGGAGTCAATTGCCCAGCTCTGAATCTTGCTGGCCATTTGATCTTGAGCACATGCCAACCTTTCGAAGCCTCAGTATACTTATCTGTAAAGCGAGAATAGCAGGTCTACCAATCAAAGAGGACTGTTGTGAAGCTTAATTTATATGACAATAATGTAAATGGCTTGGCAAAGTGTCTGGCACATGGTTAGCACCCAATGAGTGTTAGCTACAGTGATGGCAATGAGGGTGATGATGATGACCCCAGGGAGTTCTGTGGCCCAAGGACTATTTCTCGACCCCATGATACCATGCAGCCTTTCATTGCTTCCCATGGGATGAGAGAAGAGGGAAAAGGGGCTTGCACATCCATGGGGCAGAGCAGACCCAGCTCTCCACAGTCTGCGCTCTGCACTTGGCTGTCACTGGCACATAGGAGCTGGAGAGGAGGTCATGCCTGGTGGCGAATTCCTTACCTTGATTGTCGTAGGAAGTGATGACCTGGGTCTGCTGAGGATGCTGCTTCTCTGCCAGGTTTCCTATTTAAGGAAGGCAGAAGGACCTGCAGTGACCATTGGGACCACAATGGAATTTTCCCTGGGCAGAGCGGGGAGCTGTGTGTATCAGTATGAAAGGCAGGCTGGTGGGGGCCAGTTCATCACAGGCCTGGCTTCCACACACATGCACACCCATTTGCACAGCCTCACCATGTGCACATGCAGGACTTGGCAGTTACACACCTGAATGCAGAAACAAATGTCTGGGGGCCCTGTGCTTGCACCCTCACACCTCCCAGCAAGTGCCAACACAGATTTTTTAAAAAAATGTTTACTTCTAGCTTCTTTTAATTATTAGAGTCACGGTTTTTAGTTTTTCTTATAGTTTTCAAAATATATATATCCAAATTGTTATAGCATTGTGAATGTAGTTCTTTGGCTTGTTTTTGAGGATACTAATGAGATTCTCTTCCTTAAAATTTTTTTTAATTGAATTTATTGTGATGACATTGATTGATGAAATTATATAGATTTTAGGTGTACAATTCTATAATATATCATCTGTATATTGTATTGTGTGTTCACTACCGAAGACAGATTCTTGAAAAGAAGCTAGGGACGCCTCCATGGATTAAGTAACCCCAACTTCAGACTTTGGTATTGCTGGGCACACTCTAAAGTGTATGAAATGCCCGATATTCCACCATTTTGGAGAGAGGGCTGAGAGGTTCCTGTCCTGATTTTATAGCTAAGGGACCTGCCTGCAGCTTGGACTGGTTTACTTTTTTGCCGGAATGCAGTTAGGGAGGTGCAGACCTAGGGTTTGAACCGCAAGCCTCCTGCCTCCTGCCTCCCTCCGAGAAGAATGGGCAGCCTGCCTCCTACTCCAGCCTCGGAGCTGGGTGACTTGCAGTTTGTTCAGTTGCACAAACATTTGCAGGACATCCACTATGTGAAAGCACTCTTCGCGTGCTAGGAATATTTATGTCCCTGGGACACGGAGCTGGCCTCAGGGGGGTCAAGCTACTGTCAAGAGATGCCCATTCTTGTCATCAGCCATGAGGAGGAACTGACAGGCTTGCCTGCCCTTCCTATAGGAAGCACCGCCTTTTTCCTACATCTCTCCTTTTACAGCTGCTGAAGTGGCCTGATCTTGCTGAAGATGCTCCCGAATCTCTGCTTCAGAGAGGTGGGGAAGGAGCTGGAGAGGCCAGGGTTGTGGCAGCTGGGGAGGTACCCCACTGCTACCCTCCTGGCCAGCCATCTTCTCCCCTGGCCTCCTACTGGTCTGTGCAAAGGCTGTTAGGCCTGCCACTGGGAAGTGACCACTGAGACCAATGTCTGGACCTTAAAACCACCATGACTCTAGGATACTGGCTGATCAAGTTCCATTCAGATGACATTCCTCATGTACCCAACCAGATCTGCTACTCAGTGCTTCCCATGCCTGAGTCCAGGGAGAAGCCAGTCATGGGGGGTGAGTGGGCACTGAGTGGGCTGGTCTTGCAAGCCACCTGGCAGGGTCTTGCCCTGGAGAAGCCTGCTGGTCCCGGTCTTATGCTCTAAGCAGGCCAACCAGAACCCTGAGGGCCAACTCCACAGGAGCTCCAACCCAGTGTGATGTGGTATGCTGGGTTGGAGTTCCAGGCCAGACTCAGGCCAGGGAACAGGGAGGCCACCTCCTGTGGACACAGCTGGCTACATTTCTGCTAGGCTGGCCTAGGGAGGAAACAGGATCTGGGAAGGGAATCCTCAAGGAGGGGGATTAGCGGGTATAGCTGTTGTGGGGTATTTATAGTCAGGGCTGCACAACTGGTTTCCCTGTAGCTGTGGGGTGTCAGTCCCTTGCTGCTAGGCAGACTTCAGCAAGGACCAAGGAAAGCAGCCAATCATAGCAGGGGAAGCACATTACTGGGCAATCTGTGGGGTGGTTGGGGTGGCTCTGCCCCAAACACCAGCTGCCCGGAGAAGTTAGGAGCACTCCAAGCTCCCCTACCCTGCCAATGCCCCAGCCCAAGGAGTGCAGAGAGCAGCAAAAGGGGGCTCCTATGCCCTTTTGGATCAATCCCAGTTTCAGCCACATTTGTGCACACGCCACCAGCACAAGCCGTCAGCTGCTTCCTTCTCAGATGAACATGCCATCCAGTTTCCAGGGCTGGGCGGTTTGTTGGTTACCAGGGCTGGGTGCCTTGAGCACCAGCAAGGCAGTATGTATGCAGAATGTCACCATCAGAAAACACACAAAAGTACCACAACTTTAACTTCTGCGTGCATGTAAGTGTACCATTTAAAATAAATAAAATTTTAGTTTTAGTTACATATATTGGTGAACAGGTTCAAGGCCTCTGTGGAGCCTTTCTTCAGCCCTGCATTTACCTGAACTCTTAGTTTTTGCAAGAACTACTTTCATCATCCTTTTTATTGGCTGACACATTATATTAAACCCACTTCATTGACTTTTAGAAGAGTCTTGGAACAGCTAACATGTCCCTTTGCGTTTTGTTGTATTTTCCACTACACTACTTCCGAACCAGGACCCCTGCAGATGGTAAAAACAGGATGAATTCAATATATTTCAATGCTCTCCTGTTGTAATAACATGCCCGAGAAGACATAAGATGAATTTCAGACAACTCAGGCAAGGTAAGAGGGCTGCAACCAACCAAGATGCTACATCTCTTCCCTTCTCCTGTGCTCGATTGCCCCTTGCCCGTGCGCACACCGGCCAGGCACACATGCTTGCATAGGCTATGGCTTTCTGTGCCCGACAGGTCTCAAGGGGTCTGAGTCTTTTCCTCATTCTCATGAGCCTGCAGCATAGTTTTGCTAACTTTGGTGTCTGCTTCAGTACAGCTAGAGCAGGTGCGTCTCCCATTTGATGGCCCTAGAGCATGGTGAAGGAAGCCATCCCATGCATGTGTGCTCATCAGCTGGGACTCAGAAGGGTGGTTTCTAGGGATGTATGTTTTTTTAAAATTTCTTTTTATTTATTTATTTTAGAGAGGAGACACAGAGTGAGAGAGAGAGAGAGGGAGAGAGAAAGGGGGGAGGAGCTAGAAGTATCAACTCCCATATGTGCCTTGACCAGACCAGTGCAGGGTTTTGAACTGGCGACCTCAGTGTTCCCAGGTCGACACTTTATCCACTGCACCACCACAGGTCAGGCTAGGGATGTATGTCTTGAATATGGCTTGTTCTCATGCACAGGGCAGAGGACACAGGCAAGCTATTCACCTCCAGGCTGTTGAGACTCAACTACACTGAATGGCATTATGATAACAATCATTTTAATGCAAACACATGAGGGTAAAGGTTCTTGACTATACTCTCTACTGTTTTACCCCCAACAACCAGAACCCTGTCTGGCACAGAGTAAGCACTGTAGACCTTTCCTGAGGGAATGAATGAATGAATTTACTTTTAGAACTTCATTCTTCCCTTTTGTTGCTGTCAGAAGGATGGCAGAGCATAGCTATTTGGTCTTGTTCAATTGTGGTTCTGTTTTCCCCTTTATGGGGAGTCACAGAAGGGGGTTTCTTTACATTGGCATTTGATGAGTCAGTCATCTGACCAGGGAGCTGACTGAGCTCCTTATTGGGGTCCTGTGAGTGGAAGTCTGATTCTTATTATAATTCTCATGCACCCACAGTGCAGTTACACTGATGTTTGTTCCTGGAGGCTGGGCTAATGAATCTCTGAAGGGCATGGAACAAAACCCGATATAGTCAGTGCATGCATAGAACTCCCAGAATATCCTGGGTCTGCAGGGCAACAAGCACCTGGCACCAGACAGAGGAGGCTTTGCAAGCTGACTTCTCTCATGCTTTATGATATTCTGGGTTCCAGGTCAGCAGGTAGACACTGGCATCTCCCAGGCCTCAAGAACGCGGTCTCAAGGCAGAACACTGTCCTCTCTATTCAGAAAAATATTTAAAGATGGGTGCTTGCTTGACAGGAATAGTCTCACCTCTGTGGGAACACACCTAAACCTCACATCCCAAATGATGCCAGTCAACAAGTGGGTGCAAAAGCTTAACGCATTGCCCCCCCCTAACCTCCAGGAAATTGGGGACCTGATGCCAGGGAAAACTTTCCAGGGTCACAGTGGCTGCAGAGGCCTGGCTGAGTCACAAGCAGCCACTTTGGAGTGGTTAGATGACTAGAGCCAGTCTTCAAACAAGTGAAACCCAATGTGTCCAGTCATTTCTCAACATGTTGAATTCTAGAGTTTAAAAAAAAATGAAAAAGAAGAATTTACCATATAGGCTGTTTTCTTCTAATTTCTGCCATTTCTGTATTCCGTTTCCGATGCCTCGAAGCCCTGTGGAATAACAAGGACTGGTATGAGGCTCTCTGTGGTACAGAGAACCACATGGCAAATAATGCGCTAGTTGCATACGTATCTGGGTTAAAGTGGGGCTGGTGGAACCTGACTCTCCTGGGATCTGAGGGAGGCTGCTCACAAATGAGATGCACTTGGGAACATGAACATACCCCTCAATATTGAAAACATTGAAACAAATATTAGAACAGTAGTTTTCAAGGGGGATGGTGTTGATTACCAGAACCATCCAGGGGGAATTTTCACAATACAAATGCCCATTTTTCACTCCTTCATCTCCACTGCATAAATATGGAAGAATTATTGTTGAAGACATTTGCCTTTCATTTTGCCTGCCTATTTCTGTATGTGATGAATCTTCCACTTTTGGCGACTTTGCTGTGGGGTGGGGGCGGGCAAAGACTGACTATCCCTATGGGAACGGAAAGTGATAGGTGCCTGCTCTCCTAGCCTCCCTTGCAGCTAGAGCATGGCCTAGGCATAGTCAGCTGGTGTCCAATTCTGTCTTGGGGCCTGGTGAGGCAATGGGGAAGGGAATAGAAGCTCTCTCTCTCTCTCTCTGGTGACAGTTGGAAGTGCTGGCTACAAGGTCAGGTCCCTGGCACAGAGCAGGCATACATTCTGGCAGTGGGAACAGCTGTAATAAAATCAAGTTCCTGGTGCGAAAGGCGCATCTAGTGCTCCTCGGTGGCTGTGGAGGTTTCCTCAACAGACCACCTCTGCCGCACAGCTCGTGCTGCTGTACCCGAAAGCCCAGCCTCAAGCCATGTTCTCCTGCCCTTTCAGCCACTCCAAGGTCCCCAGGATCCCCCTTCTGCAGAGCCCGCCACAGTCAGTGTCTGGAACCCACCACGTGGAACCTTACTGATAAACTTTTGGAGTGGAATGCACACGTCACATCAACTTTGGAGATGAAACCTAGAACTCTGTGGCTCTTTCAGCCTTGGTGCAGGCGGCTTTAGGCCACCTTGTCCACAGCCAGGGGAATACCTGAGAGGACTTGAGCATCTCCAGGCACATTTTGGAGAAGCACTGCACTAAGGAATGACTGGGAAAATGCTAGGGCCCTAGAGAAAAGGGAAGAGAGCACCTGAGGCCTTGCAGCCCAAATTTCTGGTGTCATGCTCTTTGCCTCCTATTCTGTTGACTCTTTTCTACAACAACAACACAGCAGAAAGCCATCCGGTCACATCTTCCCTCAGTCCTCTGCATGGTGACAGTAACTGAGCTCAGGCCCCCCTTACAGAACTGAGGACCTGGAGCAGAGAGGAGACAGGAGAAGATGCCTGGAATTGGGCATGGGTGAGTTTTGGATCTTGTGCACCAAAAAGAGGCCTTGGATCACGCAAATCTTGCTCAGCATTTCCTCTCCTTAGGCTGTGTGGGCTCGCAGGCTGGCTTAGCCAGAGGTCTCCTGCACATCACCACTGCCCAGTAGACCTCAGAGGCTGTGCACGCTCCCTATTCTCTGATCCGGTCCAGGACTGTCTGACTGAATACATGACACAGTGTGTCTCTCCGCTCACATAGGGTCTGGGAGAAACATCTGTTAGGAAAACATTAGGATAAAAATAGCAGAAAAGACTCAGCAAGCAGGGTCTTCTTCTGTGAGTGTGGAGTGCATTGGTCGGGAGTCATGTAGGGTCCGTGGTAGGTGCTTGACACCTTCCGGAATAGTCCTGATCCCAGGCATTTCCGGGGGCTTTTCTGTGTTCTTCGCCCTTTCTTTCTAGTGACAGAGCCTTTAGAAGAGATGTGATCAGAGTGGGAGAGGGAAGTGGGGACTCACGGGCTGACCCAGAGCTGTGCTTCGTGGGGGCCCTCTGGCTGTGTCACACACTGGGGAGGGCCTTCTGGACTGCGGTGTGCATAGTAGAAGCAGTTTCATTTCTATCAGGGAGCCGGTGACCTCTGCCAATTTCCTCATGACAAATACCCTGGGTGGGCATTTTCCCTTCTTCCAGAAGCAGTTCTGAGAACTAAAGAACCAAATAACCCAAACAACTGTTGGCCCCCAAATTCCTCCGAGATGGGAGGTACCCATCAACATCCTTGACTCTCCAGAAACTCTATTCCCCCTGCTTGCCTCCCTAAAGAGTCACCAGGAGCTACGGGACAGCTCCAGCCAGTGCAGGTGGTGGGGCAAAGCCACCCATGATATCATTGCTTCAGCGTGGCAGGTGGAAGGTGGGTTCTGGGGGCAGATGATCCGGGCCAACTCTAAGACACTCACTCCTGAGCTGGAGGGGAGGCGGGAGGCAGAAGCCATTTTACCGTGTGGGCTGTCAAACATCACTCTCAAAGCACTGATGTGCAGTTAGTCTATTGCGTGCACACACCTCTGCCAGGCTCCCAGACATCTGAGGGCTTAGTTAACAATTATAATGCATGGATACCTTCTTCCCATTGTGTACTCTCCTCTGGAGAATGCAGAGAGGCCTAGGACCTGCTTTCCACAATCATTCTATAAGCAGTTGCTTTATTTTATCAGTCTACCCTTTACCAGAAAGTCTGAAGGAAGGGAAAATTAATAGATAAATTAAGGTGGGGAGAGCAGATTTCAAGCCTAACCCTATCCAAGCCTGTGTGAGCTTTACACTTTTTACGCCTTCTGTAGAAGAGAGGGATAGGGCTCAAGAAAGGGAAACTGAGGCTATGAACTATGCAAGGGCACCAAGGGCGCTCCCCATCTTCAAGTCTGACCCCGCAAGCAGACTATCCTGGGGACCCTGCATCCTGCATATGCCGTGTGGGGAGCAGGCTTTGGCCACCCAGGAGTCAGGCGTGAGGCTCTGGACCCCGTTTTTCAGGACATCTTCCAACCCTGATCTGCACGTTTCAGAGAGTGGTTGGCGGAGACTGGGTGCGGGGGTTGATGGAAGCACCCACAGGCCTGCACAGGGAGTCAACTCGGGGCAATCACGGGGCTGCGCGTTGCCACGGGACGCCAGAGCCACAGCGTGGAGACACAGGCAGCCATGGGGAGAGGGTCGGTGCCTCTGACCTCATTCGGGGGCGTGTAGAGCGCCCACACGGAGGGTGAGCCCTAGGGCGAAGAAGCCGAGGTGCCGGGGCCTTCGGGGGTCTGGCCCAGAGCGCGTTACCTCCTCTGCGTTGCGGCAGCGCGCTCAGGTCCGCTTGCCGGTCCGAGTGCGTGCCCTGCAGAGCGCGCCGGTTCTCCGAGTGCACGATCAGCAGCATGTCGATGGCCACTGAGTTGCTGTCCTTCTTCAGCTCCATGGTGCCACCCCGCTCCCCGCCGGCGCGCCGCGGCTGCTCGCAAGGTTGCCTGTGCTGCAAATGGCCCCGTGCGCGCCGCTGCCCGGCGCGGGAGATGAGGGCGCGGGAGAGGGCGCTCCCCCGCCGCCGAGCCGCTGCGCGCAGCGTTTCGCTGACTCTGCCAAACACACCATTAGGGCCCGCCCGGGAGGGCGCTCCTCTAATGAAGCGGCTCTAAGTCACCTTTGAAAGGAAATCCCTGGCTGAGCCCAGACCTGCACCGAGGCCACCGGCCCGACAGCCTCCCGCCCCGCGCCCCTGCCTGTCGCCCCCTGCTCTAGAAGCACTTGTCCCGGACTCCAGGATTGTCCTGTAGCTGGCGGCGCGCCTCATTCCTGCCTTCTCCGGAGGGGTTCCCCGAGAGGGCCCTAAGTAGACTTTCTCAGAAAGCCATGGCAAATACAGAATCGCGCAGTGCTGCTAACCAGTGAGAGTCAGTTCAGGAAAAAGAAAAACAACAAGCGGGCTCCAGATTGAATAGCAAGGTGTGGAGATAATGGCCAACTCTTGGCCTTGGCCCCACTTTTTTCTGGGGTGGGTTTTGGAGGTTGACAGCCCCCTCTCTAAGAAGGAAATGGATTGGGTCTTGAGATCAGAACCTTCCCCTGATTGTGGAACTTGGAACGTCCTCACTGGGCCTCAACTAAACAGTTCTCGCTGAAGTGAAAATCTTAACATCTCTGTTCCTTCTAGAAGCCTGGCTCCTGCAGGGTGGGGTGGGGGAGGGGAGAGGAGGCGATTGGGGCGCAGCAGCGCCTGTGGTCAGGGACCTGGACCTAAGAGCACATCTATTTTTAGCGGGGCCTGGCCTGTCCGGGCACCAGCAGCAGGGCCTTTGGCTCTGGGTCGCAGGAGTGTTTACAGCGGCATCTGCCTGATGGCTCTTGGCACCGTGAGCCCACCCCGCCTGAACCAGTCCGCTAACTTGAGTTTCCACCATTAATAAATGCCGCTCCCGGAGGCCTTTGCTCTAAAATCCTTTCCAGCTTGGACTGTTGTGACCCCACTTTGCAGCATGGTGTCTGAGAGCTCCCTCCTTCCCGCCTGGAGGCAAACTGCATTGCAGAGGCTTGGGTTCCAGTCCCAGTGCCACTAATTATTGCCTCTGTGACCTTGGACAAGCCATCTCCCCTCCATTTTCTCACCCATATCACAAGCACATTACACATTCTCGCAGGGCTCCTGTGAGAATGATGTGCACGTGATGTGCCTGGCTCATAATAATAATGGTAGCTGTCATTCTTACTTCATTTTAAGGGTGAGGAAATGGAGAGGTAAAGTAAAAGGCAAGTGACAGAGCTGAGGTTACACAGTTGTACCCTCAGACTCTGAAGGTGTCTCCCTTCTGTGGCTCACAGGTGGGCTGTCCCTAAAGGGGGCTGTCTCATTGCATCAGCACCGCCCCCTCCCCCTCTGGGCAGCTGATGAAAGGATAGGTCATTGGCTTCTGACACTGTTGAACTAGAGTCCTTAGAGAGCTGAGCCAATGGACCAGTGGAGGTGGGTGACTCCCAGGGCAAGTTTCTCATGCAGTGGGTCCCGTCCTCTCCTGTCCTGTCTGCATTGGTGTGTGTGCAAGGTCACACACACACACACACATGGCTGGAAGGCTGGCTAAGGCTTGCTGCTCTCTAGATGGTTGGGGAAGTAAGAACTGTGGATTATTCAAAGTTCTTGGGGTCTTGGAGATTGCTCAGGCAGCTCTCTCATCTCAGTATACCCCCTTCTGACCTGGGACGGTGTGGCCTGCCTCCTTTTGAGGGTGCAGATCTCTACAGAAGCACCTGTGCAGCACCTGTCCCTACCAGACGGGGCTGAGTGAGGAGGACGGGGAAGCTGAAGCCCCATTACCTGAAATTGTTGTCCTTATCCCCCCCCACACACATACACACGTACTCCCCTGCTCCAGATGTCTCACTTAGGATCTAGCTCACCATGGTGCCCCTTCACAGAGCTGCTTCTGAAGAAAGAGATGATGACCTGGGGTGTGTGCCAACCAGGATGCTTGAAAACAGATCGTATGAGCAGAGCTTCTCATTGGTGGCTGGCTCTATGGACAGTTGGGGCCAGATGACTCTTTGTTGTAGGGGGATATCCTGCGTATTGTGGCTGCATCCCTGATATAGACCTACTAGATGCCAGCAAGAACCACTTCCCAGTTGTGACAACCAGAATGTCTCTAGATGTTGACATATGTTTCTGGGGGACAAAAATGCAGTGAGAACACTGCTTTGGAGCAAAGCCATGAGATGGGGGTGGTGTTTCCTTAATGGCTCTGGGAGATGCTGTTGCTCATGGATCCCTTAGCTCCCCAGAGCTGGGAGGCACTCTCCAAAGCTCCCATCTGTGGCCCTCTGTCCAGCCACCGGCTTCTTGGGTCTGCAGAGTTTCTCCCTGCCAGGAGCATAGGCAAATAGATGAGATACTCTTCTCACTTCCCACCCCCTCCTATGCCTGACCTTTGTTGACCCATCCCTTTATCCATACTACCTGAGAAGGAGACACCACATGGAAGGTGATGTGGCTGAGAGTATTTGGATGTATCCAGAAAGGGAGAGGAGGCAGGAGAGAAGACTGAGGCTATGATTCCTTCTGCTCAACCCCTCCTCCCAATTGTTCCCATAACCAATGGGACAAGGAACAGACCCTCATCCCATGTTTCACATCTTGGGCTTCTACAGACCCATCTCTTCCTCTTTCCCTGACAACTCACATATGCTACGGCCGCAGTCATGTCCACCACTCCCTGTGCATATCTGGCCTTTCCCCTTCTAGGCTTTGCCCAACATACTAGTCCCTCCATCTTGCCACTGTCTTGAACAACATGGAATTCAAGAACCTCTGTATGTTGACCTAACTAATTAAGTTATATCCTTGTCTTAGGATCTGACAAACTAGGGGATATCTTTATTCTTGGGCAGAACCTTTAATTATTTTTAATATTTTTTGTTTTTTATTCATTTTAGAGAGAAGACACAGAGTGAGAGAGAGAGAGAGAAAGAGAGAAAGGGGGGAGGAGCTGGAAGCATCAACTCCCATATGTGCCTTGACCAGACCAGTACAGGGTTTTGAACTGGAGACCTCAGTGTTCCCAGGTCGACGCTTTATCCACTGCGCCACCACAGGTCAGGCCCCCTTTAATTATTTTTAATCACAATGAGTTGGAAATTTCTGGGCACCAAAAGACAAAGAATGGTCTAAATGGCTGTACTGTCGTTGCCTATATCTTCAGTCACAGGTGATTCACAGGTGATGATTTAGCATGTCTAGTGTCATTCATACTGCCTTCTATCCCTTGGCTTAAAGGTGGGATTCATCAGCTGTCTAACTGGTTTTGAGTCAGAGCTGACTTTGCGTGTTGGAGATAGGCAGTGAGCGACAGGGGGAGGCTTGCTCTTAGTAGATGAGACCCTCGCCAGAGAGGGGTATGCTTTGATTCACATTATTTTTTTTATCTCAGAAATAGGTCTTCCTTGGGGCCCACCAGCCACAATTCTTTTAGATCTCCAGAGATCCCAAGAGGCAAGCTTCTCTCTGGCCCACAGAGACATATTGGGCAAGCCAATGCATGAAAGGCTTTTAGCAGACAATTTGTAGACATTACATGCCTTTTTCCTATTGGTGTATTGGGGAAGGGGTGCACCGAGAGTGGGCCCAAGTCCCAGTTTCTCAACCCCTAGATGGGCACACCATTACACAAAGGACTAGACACCTTTCCCAGAAATCTTTTTGACTTCTCGCAGTGTGCTCAGCAGCCTGGTGTGGCTCGCATCCACTTCTGAGCCTTTATTATTGCTGTCATCAATTCCTGGAAGACCTTGTCGGACTTCCCCGGCAAGTACAGTCTAGCCACCCTTCAAGGTCCGACACTGTCCCCACCTCCACCCTGGAGCCTTCCTGGTCACCAAGTTCCCAGAGCTCCTAGAAAATGCCAGTTCATTGTGGTGCCTCTCTTTTTGATCATCCCAATAGTTAGCAGGACTTAGAAGAGTATTCCAGCTCTGGTCTCGTGCTCATCACATTTAGAAAACCTGTCAGTTCCCATTGGAGCAGCTATACCAGACAACTGTATGTTTCCAGATGCTACCTCCTATCAGGGTGACTTGGACACTATACTTAACCTTTTTAAGCTTGTCAAATGGGTGAAGGTGTTGCTGAATTAAGTTAAACAAAATACTTGGGTATGACTTTGTTAAAGACGTTGCAGCTTCCTATATTCTGGTCAGACGCCTGTCTGGGTCCTGCTCTGAGATGGGCCTCATGATTGTGGTTCCATAGTTAGGGAGGGGAACAGAAGAAACTGGTGGCATCCCTGACCTTCCCTTCTGTGTCACTGTTATGTCACTCTCACAGAGACACTCAGTGAGCCACGGGAGCCATTCCCGGCAGAACTGCCATCAGATTTGTGCAGCAGCGCCCTCTGCAGCAGGAGGTGCGGCTTGGCACAGCCTTCCTGACTCACCCCCTACCCCCACTACACTGTGGACAGTGTGTGTGCTCAGTGGGATGTGCTTCTGTACTCTCTCCATTTTATATATGAGAAAACTGAGGCTTAGAGGCCTAAGATGACTTATTGCAGGTCCCATAACTATCTCATTGGTAGTAGGTGACACCCTAACTCTTGACACCCTACTTTATGTAACTCCAAAGCCCTTGTGCTGAGTGCCTCCCCCATGGCCATCACATGCCTGTGAGCTGAGGCTGCTTAGTGCCCCGGTCCGGTACAGGGTAGAGCAACTACCAGGCTGCAGGGAAGATGGTCTCAACGGTGATGCTGAACGCACTTTGAGCCAGGGGCCTAAGATCTCTGCTGAGACTCTCAGAAAATTTCTTCAAGCTCAAGCCCTGACCTGGACCTTTGGGGACAGATTTCCCAGGCTCTGTGGCATGAGTGGCCAAGAACCAGTGACAGTGGTTGTGGTCACAAGTTGGTGGTCAGATGCATCTGGCAACCTTCAGGAACGGTGAGGTAGCCCTGCCAGGCATGCAGACGGAGGCAAAGGACTGCCATTTTCAGAGCCATGACAGGGAATTTCATGGGCTGCAATAGCGCCAGAGCATTCTGCAGCAAGGATGGTTAAATCATAAAGGGGGCTCCCCAGTTCTGCTTGGCCTGCCTCCAAGATGCTGCCCAGCCCAGGCAGTAACTTGTTCCCGAGCCCCTACTATGTGCAATGACATTTTAGTGAAACGACAGAGTAAGCACAGGAGAGGGGCACCTGTCCCCCTAAGCAGGAGGGTCCAGGAAGGCGACTGGGTGAGGCTGACATCTAAACAGCGGCCTTGGGGAGGGATGGGTAAGAGAGAGCTGTGGAAGAAGGGTGAGGGCTTTCCAGGCAGAGGAGGGACCTGGGGGCGGGGGAGGGCTGAGGGCCTGTGGGAGATGAGAGAGAGATTGACAAGTTGCATGGAGGGAAAGCAGGACAGTTTGGCTGAGGGAGAGGTCAG
Organism: Rhynchonycteris naso; assembly: GCA_037038555.1. Taxonomy (NCBI): domain Eukaryota; kingdom Metazoa; phylum Chordata; class Mammalia; order Chiroptera; family Emballonuridae; genus Rhynchonycteris; species Rhynchonycteris naso. The sequence continues at coordinate 41,265,045 of CM073004.1, read as the reverse complement.
AGGGAGCCAGAGAGCTGTCAGGGTCAGTTTGAGGCAGAACTGCTGTGGGTGGGGCTTCTGCTGCCAACCTGAGTGGTGGTGGGGACCTTCGTCAGCAGGGACAGGAGAGCAGAGAGTATACAGGGGAGAGGAAGGTCTGATACAAGCCCTGCCACCAGAGACCAGCCTTTTGGAGAGGATGCTAGGCAGAGGGGGATGATGGTAGGAAGAGATAGTCAAACACCACACATGTGCTGTGGGTGAAATGGGCATCTGGGAGTGTGGTACCAGGTGCCTGGATTACATGGAGACTGGGTGCCTGGGGTGTCAGAGCAGACAAAGCAAGATGCAGCGCAGACCAGACGAGTCCTCCACACAGGTGACCACTCTGGGTGAGCGAGGTCATGCAGCTCCACAAAGGCAGTGAAACACGGCCCTCTATCAGACTCACACCCATTATTGAACATTTAGAAGTGCAAAAACTAGGTAAAGAAGAAAGTGAAACTCTCCAAATCCCACTATCTAGAGGTAATCACTTTTAAATATTTCATTACTTAGCATTCCTTCTATTACAAAATATGTATTTACTACAACATATGATAAATGTGTATATGTTTGCATAGCTGCATATATGTGTGTGTATATATATATGTGTGTATATACAGTGTGTCCGTAAAGTCATGGTGCACTTTTGACAGGTCACACTGTCAAAAGTGCACCATGACTTTACGGACACACTGTATACATATATATAAGTGTATATTGGTTTAAAAAATAAAGTTGTGATTATACCATGTACATTTGGTATCATGATTTTTTTCACCCAACACATGTAATGAGTAGTTTATTAAAAAAAAACTCATCAAAATCCTATTTAAAAGGCGCACCATCCATTTTTTTGATGTGTTGTAATCCATTTTTTTCCTATTTGCTTATTGTTGGATTTTTATTTTGTTTTGCATTTTCTACTTTTATAAATAATGTGACGATAAATGTCTGTGTATTTATACCTTTAACAACATATCTGGTTCTTTCTTTCTTATTTTTAGTGAGAGAGACAGAGACAGAGAGAGGACGGACAGGAACAGACAGGCAGAAAGGGAGAGAGATGAGAAGCATCAATTCTTCGTTGTGGCTCCTTAGTTGTTCATCGATTGCTTTCTCATATGTGCCTTGACCAGGGGGCTACAGCAGAGCAAGTGACCCCTTGCTCAAGCCAGCGACCTTGGACTCAAACCAACAACCTTGGGCATCAAGCCAGTAACATTTGGGCTTAAGCCAGTGACCATGGGGTCATGTCTATGATCCCACACTCAAACCAGCAACCCCGTGCTCAAGCTGGTGACCTTGGGGTTTTGAATATGGGTCCTCTGCGTCCTACTGCACCACCGCCTCATGAGGCTGGTTATTTTTTAGAGTAGATTCTGGGAAGTGGACTTACTCAGTTGAAGGTTATGACTATTTTACGGCTTTCATATATATATATATATATAGTCTAGCTACTGTCCAGAGTGATTGTGCCTATTTATAACTTCACTAGCTGTATATGTCAACCTTCCCGTATACCATCACAAGCGCTGAATGCTATTGTTACATAAACCTTTGCCAAAATATAGTAAAATATTGTTACATGGTAGCTCTGTCAATTTTTTATTCTTATCTCTACTGATATAGGGCAATATATTTTTACCTAAATTTTTGTGCATGTGCATGGGGCACACATGTGGTGATTTTTTGCATTCATATTCGTAGTTCCTATTTCCTACGGGAATGTCACAAACACTTAAATGGTAGTTATCAAAACGATTACTCTTCCAAACTACTTTGGACCAAGTTATGCTTTCTGAGGTCCAGGTCGTTGTCTCCCAGATTCTCGAGGCCTTCCCGCCTCCCCCCTCACACACGGTGCCTTCTGCGTGTGTTGCACACAGGAGGTGCTGCTCAATTGATGTTTGAATCAAATTGGACAGAATGAATGCTCCCAGCCAGCCAAGACTTCTCCTTTAGCCTGGAGGTATGACAGCCTCCCGCAGATTGGGAGCCTTTGCTCTTCTGCGTCTTGCTCTCGGGCCTTCCGGGAGTGCAGGCGAAGGAGGTTAAATTAGGACAAGCAGCTCTAGAGGCCCCTTCCCCTGCTGCTGACAGACCATCTGACAGCACTGCTCAGTCCCACGAAGCCACCCCTCACCCCATCCCACTCAGGAGCCATAAGCTGTGACTTTTCTGTTAAACACAATTTGTGTTCTCCACCTTTCCCTGGGTCTCTCCCCAACTGGCCCTTCAGCCGTTCCCCGTTTCAGTGTTTCTGTCCATGACACCTTCATTGACTTTCTCTAGTGTTCTGTCCCTAGCTCATTTTAATCCCCACTTCTTGCAGATAACGATGTGCACGTGTCTTCCAAATTCCAGGTAGTTGGAATTTGGAAGTCTTTATACTCCATGGCATTCCTGGCCTTTTCCTGTGGATGGAGATGATGAAAATCAATTTGCCTCTCACCACCACTTCCAAAATATCTCAGGCCATGCCAAGGGAGGTATCCAGTGGCACAAGAAAGCCCATGGGGAGATTACCTCTTTAGCTTCGCCAAGTGTTTATTGCGGCTATTGAAGGGCCCCCTGCATGTTCCTCGATCCACCGCTGTCTCCAGTGAAAACGAGGAGTCCTCACACCCATAGCGTGCTCCAGAGTTTGCTCCCTGGCAGTCACTTACTTCTGTACAGAATTCAGCATTTTTTATGTCCCTGAACTCATGTAAGTCCTCGCCATAACCCAAGTCTGAGCTGATGCCTTTATGCCCATTTTATTGACAAAGAAACAGAGGATCAAGAAATCAATTCACACAGTTTTCCCAGTGAGTCTACACTGGCCCCTAGATGGGCCCAGTCCTGGCACTAAGCCTCACACACTGGCCTTCTGCATGTCTAAGTGAAAAGGGGCACCGATGTCGTTTTTAAGAGCAGGCTGAGATTGGGGTGGGCCATTTGCAGGGCCCAGGGCCATGCTCTGAGTGACACATGCTTCCTGGGAGAGAGCTCTCCCACCTGGGTGGGGGGAGGCTGTCTAATTAGGTAGCGTGGAGGGCCACAGAAAATGGCTTTAGAATATTTTAATCAAAACACAAAGGAAGTCAGAACAGCCTTTTGCTCTTCACGATAGACTCCCAGGGGGAGGGGATTGGTGCCCGTCTGCCCTAAGCAGGACAGGCCCTGTGGCCTGGATCCCAGGGGGCACAGGGAGCCAGTTTTTCATGTCAGTGCAGACTTTAGCCTTGCCTGTTCCTGGGGCAGAGCCTCTAATAGGAGCCATGGGTATTTTTAGTCTCACGTGTGCAGGCACAGGACAGGGCGAACTGGACAGGAACTGGACAGGAACAGCTAATAAGCCACAGTCCGTATGAAGTTGGGAAGGATGAGATGAGGGGGAGGGCAGGGAACCTGGTGGAAACTTTTGCACATGCCTTGTTTTCAGAGAACTCTCTTTTCATAATTCAGAGGGAAAGATTGAGGGCAGGTGATTAGCACAGCCCCAGTTAGAGAGACGTGGAAGTGGAGCAGGTTCACCTCTGTGGCCTGCAGCTCCCCTCCCAACAGGCCTCTCTCTGCCCTCCAGGTTAGGAGGTTGGGCAGGAGGGGTGTTCAGCTTTGGGGCTTGAATATCAAGGCTTCTGGGGTGGGGATCCTCAGGAGGACCAGATTCAAAGCCGATTCGCAATGTGATCTGCACGGCTTCAGAAGATAGTTGAGCAGTGTCAATTATTATTCTGACTTCACAGGTAAGGAAATGGAGGTCCAGAGAGGTGCAGACATTTGTGCTAGGTCGCACAGGAAGTGGCAGAGTTGGGATTCAAACTCAGTGTCCCAGATCAAGGTATACCATTGTTCTCCAAGAGATTCCATGTTCTCCCAAATGATGGTCAGTTTTGTCCAAGATTGATTATCCATTTTATTTTACCACGAACATTTTTTTTTCTATGACAACTCAGTGTCAGCAACTCTGTCACTGGAATGAGACGGTGAGGACGACACAGTTGCTGGTCTCCAGAGCTCTGGACTTAGTGAGGGCCACATGGAAATGACTCCCCGCTGAACCTCAGCATGGTCAGTGTACAAGCTAGCCCTGTGGGACAGGCAGACAGGGAAGTAAAATAAACAGTTTTCTGTTCGTTGGTGCTGAGCATGAGGACAGTCAAAACTTTGCTAAGATAGGCAATCCCCCTTCTGGCTAGTATCTTCCGAGGGTGAGACTAGGGGAAACGGCCAGAGAGGGGCAAATGTGCCCTCTGGAATTTCTCCAGTTCTGTAGCTCTGCACATCGTGATGCTTGGAACCTGGTGCAGGGCTCATGAAGTGAGAGCTTGGCAAAGCTAGAATGAAGATAGTACCCAAGCTCTGCTGCTGTCAGACCAGTGTTAGGTGCTGTTCCCTTCCTCTCCTGCCTCATCTTTATGGTTTGAGAGCAAAAGACAGAGTGAAAACATGGGTTTGAGATGAAAGCATTGAAGTGAGTTCCTTGCATCTCCCTGCCTCAGTCCAAAGCAAACCAAGGCATGTGCCTCTGTCCATCTGTTCATCTATCCCTCAACCCACCTTTTACATATTCTTTCCTATCTACCCATCCTCTCTATCTATCCACACTCTCATTTATTCATCTCACTTAGCCATTTGCTCACTCATCCCTCCTTCTCTACCTGAATGTCTACCAATCCTATCCATCTATCCCTTCCATCCAACACGTTCCATCCATACACTCATTCATCTATTTATCTATTTGTCTCCCATCCCCATCAGTTACCAACTCTTTCATCCCATCTGGAATCATACATGGTGCTGCAGGCCTTATGTCTGGTGTTGTGGAGATGAAAGTCTCTCTCTTGAAGTCAACCTAGAAAAAGCCCACAGATCCACTTATGTAAGAAATGGCAGAATTGAAGAGGATCCTGAGTGGAGTGACAGAAAGAATATGGTTGAAGGAGAAGTGAGGGGGCTGAAGGGAGATCAGGTGCTTGGTCTCTGCTTTTGGGGAAGATAGAAGAGGCAGAAAGAAGAAAGGAAGGAAGGAAGAAAGAAAAGAAGAAAGGAAGGAAGGAAGGAAGGAAGGAAGGAAGGAAGGAAGGAAGGAAAGAAGGAAAGCATATTGAGTACTCACTTTTGCTGGACCCAGTGTTGTGCTTTCATTAGTCTTAGTTAATTATCCCAACACCTTGGAGTAGTTATTTGCACTGTAGAGATGAGGAACTGGGGCTAACAGCACCTACTCACCATGAGTAAACATGAGGAACAGGGCTGGGTTGAACATGCTTGAGAGCTTGAAGGGAACAGGTCCAGGACAATTGAAAAGCATGCTATTTGACGGTTAACTTTGGAGTGTGTTGCCTGAAGATGTGTGTGGACAGGAGCCACAAAGTCGATTGGGTCTTAGGGTGCCCAGTGTGAAGGAGATGGTGGAGTTTAATGTCAGGTCATATCTGTTTGACATGGAATTGGAGCATTTCTTTTTTTTTTTTTTACAGGGACAGAGAGAGAGTCAGAGAGAGGGATAGATAGGGACAGACAGACAGGAACAGAGAGAGATGAGAAGCATCAATCATTAGTTTTTTGTTGTGACACGTTAGTTGTTCATTGATTGCTTTCTCATATGTGCCTTAACTGCGGGCCTTCAGCAGACCAAGCCACCCCTTGCTGGAGCCAGCGACCTTGGGTCCAAGCTGGCGAGCTTTTGCTCAAGCCAGATGGGCCCTCGCTCAAGCTGGCGACCTCAGGGTCTCAAAGCTGGGTCTTCCGCATCCCAGTCCGATGCTCCATCCACTGCGCCACCGCCTGGCCAGGCTGGAGCATTTCTTGGTGGCTGTGCCAGATCCAGGGTCCTCTTGGGGGACTTCTGACCCTGGACTGTCTCTGTCAGGATGTACTAAGTAAGCACCTTCAGGTCAGATCTGCAGGCGTTCACACAGCCAGTTCAGTGTCCACCTTTGCTTTGCTTTTCTGGTCCCAGATTACCTCCTGGGTGGAGGGCTTGGGAAGACCCTGTGGCACTCCAAGAGGGAGCTCAGCTTCACCTCCCATCTGTTAGGTCTTCAACCATGTCCCATATGAGTCCCAACTCCAGGTCCCTCTGGCACCTGGGATGTACACATCATTCTTGGCACTTTCTCAATTCACATCCAATTCTCATTGTTTGAAGCCATCAAATTGTTTCCTGACTGTTCTGATGAATTTCCAAGGACCACTGATTGACAACCTCTGTTTCAAGGTGGAGTAATCCAAATGGTTAGCTAGATGGCCCAAGCAAACAAGGGCTCTAGTGGCAACTCAGGGGGAGGGGCTTGGCTGGGGTGACGTAGGCCTGCAGTTTACCTAACATGCCTTCTAGCTGCAGAGTGTGTGGGATGAGGGCTCTGACAGAGGCTGGATGAGGCGGCCATACTAGTTAGAGATTCTAGAATTACATAGTTCTCATTCACGTGAGCCTTGCTGCCTCCTACAAACTTGTGGGTCTTTGATTCTCTGAAGTCAGCCTGTCTTCTGCTGAGAAACTTAGGCTCTGCGTTTGCCTCCTCCGGAGAGCAGAGTTTGGGGGAATTGGAATTTAGGTGCCCAGATCTTGTTGTGGGCCCAGTGGGTCAGCCACAGGCACACCGGGCCAGAGTGGCCGAGGGGGAGAAGTGCGAGAAGATCGGCTGCTCTGGGCCTGAGTTGTCTCAGTCGTCCTTCCTCCCCAGCCCTCCCCTCAGCATGGGCGTGGCGGGGCCACCCACCTGCCAGCTCAGCTGTCTCCTTGCTCACCACTAATCCCTGCCAGGAAAAGAGGGGGAAACAGGAGCCTGGACTTCTCCCACTGCATCCTGCCTCCTGCCCTCCCGCCCACCAGGAGGACGCAGGGAAGGGGCTGGGGCTGGGGAAGCACGGGGCTCAGAAGCCTCCTGGATGTACGAAACCCACAAAACAAAGGCGTCCCCTCTGGAGTCCCCACACATGCTCTCACGCAGGGACTGTTTGGGTCTCCTCTGGAGGCTGGACACCTGCTAGGCCCCTTTGGACCAGCAGAACCTCTCCTGCCTCCCCTGGGCTATGCCTTCCCCTTCATGTCACTGGGTCTGGGGTAGGGTGTTTTGGTTTTCATCCTAAAAAGACCACTAGGAGCAAGTGAGCTTACGTCCCAGCACTGCCAGGCCTGTCTGAGCCTCGGTCTCCTCATGTGTAATTCAGTGGCAATCACGCCCACTTTCCTGGGTGGAAGACACAGTGAGGTGGTGCGGAGTGTGGCCCAGCACACACCAGCATGCAATAGTGACTGTTCACAAGCAGTGTGGGGGCGGTCTCTGAACCTGGGACGTAGCCACGAAGCTCACCGTCAGGTGCATCTCCAGTACACTGGCGGGAAGAGCAAAGGCAGAAGCAGCCCCAGACATGCGCCTCACTGTGGATCTCAGGGACGCTGGGGTGTGGCCTGTGTACCTGTGCTTGTGGGAGCACTGCGGCCTGGGCTTGCCATTCATCCATGTTTTCTAGAGCAGCCTGCTTTTTGCATTTGCAGTCTGCTGTAGCCCCCGGTCAAGGCACATATGAGAAATCAATCAATGAACAACTAAGGAGCCACAGTGAAGAATTGATGCTTCTCATCTCTCTCCCTTCCTGTCTGTCTGTCCCTCTCTGTCCCCCTCTCTGACTCTCTCTGTCTCTGCCACAAAAAAAAAAAAAAGAAAAAAAAAGGCAATTTGTGTATGGGCATGTGTGTGACCAGGCCTCTGTGGGTCCCCACTGGTGCTGTGGGACCTTGGGGGAGTCCTGTGGCTTCTCTGTGACTTGGTTTTCTTACCTGAATAATGGGTGTGTCAGTCCCTGCCTGATGCAGCTGTTCTATATTCACAGCTGGCCCCTGCATGGAACACACGGTGAATCAGGGGGTCCTGTGGTATCTGTCCCTTTTCCCATCCAGTGCAGAGGTTTACCTCAGGTTGCCTTGGGGGCTGCTCCAGGGAAGAAGGGAGGGTAATGGTGGGGACACAGGGTGACTAACAGGGGGCTAGGGAGCACTGGCTTCTCACCAGATACTGATGCTCTCTGCAGACTGAAGTGGGCCAGGGCTGGCCACGGGGCAGCAGCATAAGGCCACCTCTGGCCACCCTGTAGGTCTGGGAAAAATCAGGCAGAGAGCGTTAGGGTATCCTAACCAGCCTGGCTTCTTCTGACCACCCCTCACCATCTACTGGCATGGGAAGGGGTTGCGGTCAAGGCCTTGATTGTGCTTCTTGGTGAGAGAGGTCAAGGCTGACCTGTGTCTATGGAGGACCCCTACCTCTCAGTGTTGCCCCAGGGAAAGCCAAGGAAAAGCCCACTGGTTACAAGGCACCCTCACTGTTCCCCTGAGGCCAGGCCTCTGGCCCCTGGTGTGGGTATTACATAAGTAAAGCAGGGAGCTTGGCCTCTCTCAGGGTTACCCAAGGCAGGCTGGGCTCAGGGCTGAGCCGGGCCCTGGATCAAAGTGGTGACAGCAGCCTGTTTGTGGCAGGACAGTTTGCACTCCCCAGATGGTTGCTGAAAAGCCACCACTGAGGGAAGAGCCTCTGTAATGACATGGGCCTCTGGCCAAGGTCTGACAGCCATCTGCTCTCAGTCTCCAGCCGGGAGCCTCCAGGGAGGGAGAAGACAGGGAAAGAAACAGAGGGAGAAACAGGGGCCAGAGACAGGGCCATGGAAAAAGACACTGAGAGACATAGAGGCTATGAGACACAGAGACTCAGACAGAGACAGAGGGGCAGAGAGAGGAAGAAAGAGCCACAGAAAGGCAGACAGCGAGATAGATAAGAGGAAAGATGAAAAGAAGCAGAACGAGAGGAAGAGAGAGAAGAGACAGAGACAGAGACAGAGACCTGGGGAGAGAAATAGAAGGCAGGAAGCCAGAGAGACAAAGAGAGATAGAAAGAGAGAACAATAGGAACAGAGGAGCAAAGAGCAATTAAGAGTGATGAGAGAGGTAGAGGTAGAGGAGAGAGACAGAGAGAGGGAGACACTAGAGAGAGAGAATCAGAGAGATGGAAAGATGGACATGGGGAGAGAGACAGACGGACAGACAGGCAGAGGTACTCTGGGAAAGAGGCAAAGAGAACAGAGAAAGTATGTGCGGGAGTAGCTTGGGTTGTGGGGGTCAATAGACAGAGGTGCTCTAACCTGGCTCCTGGTGGAAGGAGAACCATCATGAATGAAGGTCCTTCTAGCCCCAGCACACGCAGACGAAAGAAGTCATACTTGACCCTGGGTCCTTGGTCAGGGTCCTGACTGGTTCTCAGATGTTAGTAAGCAGGGGAATCACTGTGGGGCTTATTCAAGTTCACGTGCCAGGCCCATTTTCAGTCTGATGTGCTGGTCAAAGGGAGGCCGGGATTCTGCATTTCTAGCAGGGTCCCCAGGAGATTCTATTGTGGGGGTCACACCAACCACAGTCAGAGAGGCTGCAGAAGAGGCTGCAGAAGCCAGGGTGGGCCCCTCTCTCCTTGTGCCTGCTCCCCCCATACTGTGGCCCCCTAGATGAGCAGGGGCCAGGGCTGGGAGGGCTCTGAGGGAACTCCCTCCATAGAAGTGGAGGTTTCCTCCATCCTTTTTGCTTCATCAGCAAGTGACTCCCAGGAAGAGTTGGGGGCCCTCTGCCTACTCCCTGGGTAGGCAGACTGGGAGGCACCTGGAAGGCCGGGGTTCACTCTGTGCAGGTGAGGAAACTCAGCATCGGGGCAAGGCAGTAAAAGTAACATGACACAGTAATTTCTCAGGCTCCTGCTCTGGCCCAGGCTCTGTGATCAATATTGTTCACGTCATCAGCTTAAATACAGTAGGGGTCATCAGTGAGTCCACTTTTGGGGTGAAGATAGAGGGCCCGGAGGTGACCAACAAGGTCACAATTCATCTATATGCTCCTGCTGGTCTTTTACCCCTGGCTGGTGAAAGTTCACCCCCAGAGGCATGAAATTCCCTGCGTGTCGAGGTCATTACCTGTCTCCTCCTATCGGAGCTGTTACAGCCCCCCTGCGGTGGGGGTGAGAGGCTGCGCCAAGCCAGGCCCCCTCCCCGGGGCAGGCAGAGAGGGCTAGCAGCATTAGACTATGAAGTGAATTCACCAGGGGCTGTCCTCGGATCAGATGTGGAGTAAATTAGACAACAACATACACACCAGTATGTGGTTAAGTTTCCATTGCACTTAGACATAGGCAGACTTGGGTCTGGTAGCACTCACTGTGTTTTCTTACTCTCACACTGTGACCACACCCATGGCACTTCTGATACCAGAATGGTGAGGTTTCTGCACCAAATACTTCTGAAACTAACTGCCTGGAGCTAGTGGAGACCCCACAGGTCAAGGGCTCAATCCTGCAAGACTGCCCCCCACATCAGATGCCAACCAAAAGTACCAGGTCTCAGGTTGCCCCCAACTTCCATCTGACTTGGTTACAAAAATGTTCCTTCTACTCCCTCCTTGGGTTTAATAATTTGCTAGCGTGGCTCACAGAATCTAGGAAAACGGTTAATTACTACTGCTGATTTATTACTGGGTGTTTTAAAGAGTACAGATGAACAGCCAGATGCAGAGATACAAGGGCAAGGTCTGGCAGGGTCCCAGGCCTGGAAACTTCTGTCTCTGTGGAGCAGGGGTGTACCACCCTCTTGCGCATAGATGTGTTCACCAACCCAGAAGCTTCATCACAAAGCCGTGACTGATTACCAACTCGTTTTTCAGCTCTTCACCCCTCTCTGTAAGTTCTAAGCTTCTAATCATGCTTGGTGTTTCTGGTGAGCTGCCCCTGCCCAGAGTCAGTTCATTAGGACACCTGTCCTCCTACTGCCCAGGAAATTACAAGCGTTTAGGGAGCTCTGTGTCAGCAACTGGGCTCAAAGACCACATATTAGCAGGCACTGGTGGGGCAGAGATGTGTGTGTGTGTGTGTGTGTGTGTGTGTGTGTGTGTGTGTGTACTTTATGTCTATTTCAGGGGGTCCTTGTGTTATGACACAGTTCCATTCCTTCAACAGTGATGTAACTCAAATTTTGGTGTAAGTCAAAACACACCCTAGCCTAAGTCACTTACCTATCCTAAAACAGTTGTAAAACCATAATCTAGAACATAAAAATACAACTAAGCCGCAGAAAAAAGAAAATACATAAATATACTGTATTGTATACTGTACTGTAGTAACAGAAAAAAATGAGTGTAAAATATTCCTTACCTTTATTCCTGTGGTTGGCTTGCACACTGGAAGGGGCATTGAAGGGTGGGAGAGAGTGACCTATTGGGAGGAGGAAGCTGGAGAGGGAGGAGGACCTGCAGAAGGTGCTGGAGATTCTGGGTCAGGTGAGTCAGGATTGCCTAAGGAACATGCAGGAGACACTGGAGATGATTCTACCTGTGCTACAGGTGTTTCATCTAGAGAAGCAGCTGATGTAGAGGGTACAGGATCTGTTGCAGGTCTCTCTACCTTCTTAAAAAATTATTCCAGGCTATTGTGATCAATGCTGATGAGTGGATTAAAAAGCTGTGGCACATACATACAATGGAATACTATGGGGCCATGAAAAAGAAAGAAATCTTACCTTTTGCAACAACATGGTAGGACCCGGAAACTATTATGTTGGGTGAAATAAGCCAGGCAGAGAAAGAAAAATATCGTATGACCTCACTCATTTGAGGAATCCAATGAACAATGTGAACTGAGGAACGGAATTGAGACAGAAGAGGGATCAAAGGGACCAGAGGAAAAGAGGACAGAGAGAAAGGGGATGAGAGGATGAGATAAACCTGAAGGGAAGGGGGGAGGGTACTAGGGGGAGGGGGGAAAGGAACATGTTGAGGGGAATACGGGGGGAGGGTGGTTGCATTTGGGACAACACTAGAATCTATGTAAACATAAATTAAAATCAATAAAAAAATTTTTTAAAAAGAATTATTCCAGGCTAGTCTGTAAGTATGACATAGTCCGTAAGTATGGTGCTAACAGCAAAAGCCAAACCACTCACATCTCAATTCTTTAAAGTTTTATGGGAGTGAGCGTCATAAACTCGAAACATCATATATCAAGTCTGTTGTAAGCCAAGGACCCCTGTATGTATATGTCGTGTGTGTGTGTGTGTATAATTATTATTATTTTACAACTTGACAATATGAAAAAACCCAGCGGAAAACCCATGAGTCTACTTCACAGATGTATCTGCTTCGTGACTCATCCTGGAAGGATACTCCTGTGTCCAAATGTGGTGGCCAGCAAACTTCATGCTCCAGCCGCTGAGGGAGGACTTGCAGGGAGCTTCCCCATTTCAGGCTTCTGCACAGACCCTTCCAATGAGTGCACCGGATCTGGAAGTATGGTGGCCTGAGGGGGCACTGTGAGGCTGCCCGGAAGGGGGAGACTGGGGCCCTGTAAACACGTGTAAATCTAAGTCTGCACTTTGCAAACTCTTGGTGTGCTCCGACCTGCTGTTTCTCATGTCACCCTGGCCAGGACATGGGTGGGAGGAAGCCATGAAGCCCACGACCATGGGCATCCCTGTCTGCCCAGCTGTCCAGCCTGGCAAGAGGAGGAAGTCGAGGATTGAGAAAGGCTGTTCAGGTGTGAGCCAGCCGAGAGCGGAGCTGCCAGGTGGCCCTTGGCCCCCACAAGGTGGGCCCGCCCCGAGCAGGAAGCAGAACTTAGAGGTGGCATTATGAGTTCACTGCCTCCTTGACCTTCAAGACAAGCCAAGAATACATCCCAGAGCTGCTTTTAGCAAAGAGGGCTTTCCACACCTTCTGAATGGCTTTCTGCCTGAGTGGTGTCCAGTTAACTCTCCTGATAAAATCATTTCTGTTTCTTTTTTTAACTGCGCTCAACGGCTCTTTAGGTAGACTGTCACTCACATCTTGTAGATTTCCACTGCCCTCTACTTTTCCTGTGGGCTGGTTCATTTTCAATGAAGCACATCTCTATATTTTAATTTTAAATTTATATTTTTTATTAAACTATAGTTGACATACAATATGATATTAATTTCTGGTATACAACATCATGACTCGACATTAATATACCTTTTGATGTAATCACGAAAATAAGTAATAAAGCTTAGCTTGTTGCCACATTTCTATCGAGAGACCATCATCTCCACTTCTATTTTCACCTCCACCTCCACCACCTCCACCGCCATCTCCATTTTACCTCCACCTCTACTTCCACCATCACCATTTCCACCACACCCACTACCTTCACTCTTACCCTCACCACCACAGGAATTTGTCCCATGTCTCAGAGACGCTCAGTCTTCAAAGTAGCAGGTAACGAAAGGGAGTCAGACTGTGTAGTCCGGGGAGTACAGACCAAGGATTCAGAAGTCTTTTCCCTCCTCTCTGTGAGCCTGTTCTTGGGGTTCTGGTCAGACACTCTGTTGGAGAGATGTCCTGGCTTATCTCTCTAGCCACTCCTCCAGCCCCGATGCTTGTGGCCCACATAATGCCAGGGTCTGGCAGTGCGGTAATGACTAGGGGCTCTGAGGTCCAGCTTGCTCTTCAGCTGGTTTGCATGGTATGGTCACCAGGCTGGTGACCACTGCTAGCTAATTTGATTGATCGGCTCTGGTGTGGTGAGCATCAGTTAAGTATTTTGCATAACATCAATTCTGGACCAGGCTAACTGTGCTCAGTCCATGTTACATATTAATGGGGCTGATGGTGATTTCAGTTATGATAAAACTCTTTAGTTAATGTTCCATGTTTTCTGGAGGACTAAAATAACTGGGTAATTGGATCAAAGGTCTCAAGTAAAAATAGAACCAGTGCATGTTAAAAAGATGGAATTCGGAGACTGGCAAACTATTTCTGAGCACAATAAAAGGTTTCCAACTATTACCAACTAGATAACTGATATCCAATCTGATTTTTGAAGCTCTCTGAGCTATTTTCACAGCCAGTTTTGTAAGTTGTGTCCAATATGAACACACTTCTTTTCAACCCACACACGATTTGGTAACATACCATAAAGCTGAAATGTGTGTGTCCCACGACCTAGGTCAGATCGTGTCAAAGTTGTTTATTACAGCAGAATTTGTAAAACTTACAAACTGGGAAGTGTCCATGGTAGAAATGGTTGTACAAATCATGGTATCCTCCCACAATGGAATTCTGTGCGGCGGTTACCACAGATAAACTGGATCTTCATGGAATCGTATGGATAAAAGCATTAGCAACGCAAAACTGAATGAATAAACTAGGGTTGGAATGATATGAAAGTATGACATCACTTAGACACAGTTTTAAAACATCCACACCAATATGATGTTGCCTACAGGCATATACACAGGTGACAAACGTTTAGAAAAATGAACAGATTGTGCCCCTGCATGAGGACAGAGCTTCCTATGTGGAGAGAGAACTGGAGAGGGATTCATACAGATCGTCAATACATCTGTAATAGTTTATGTTTTCTAAAAAATGATCTGAAGCCAACATAGTAAAATGTTTACCTTCGTTCACTCCCAGTGGTGGGCACATGGATATTTGTTAGAGTATCAACTGTACTTTTCTGTGTATTTGAAATAACTCATCATGAAGAGAAAGGGAAAGGAAAACACAGAGTCCTGCATTTGTGGAAGTGTTTAAATAGAGTCTGTAAAATGTCTGCTGGGTGTGGCGGGGGTGGGGTTAGGAGTTTGTACCAATGCCTTAGAAATCACTTGAAAAGGTATAAGAACTACTAGTGAGACATCCAAGTGGTGGGGTCTTCCTGATCATTCTGAGATAGTGTCCTGATCTGTGAAGTGGGGTGCTGTGAGCTGAGGGAGGCTATGTGGGTGGATGCTGGTGGGTAGCATGGAGACACGCATAGTGAGTGTTATGACGTGGGCAGGCCATAGGTATCCCTTGGGAACCTCCAGTGACAGGTTATCCAGTAGAGTAATACTTAAACAAGTATGTAGGGTTGAGTGTTTAAACAACTTTTGAAAATAATGTTCCTGTCTCTTCAAGGACCACAAAAACCCCTTTGTATAATTATATCACTAAAGATCCAGAAGTAAATCCATACATCTATGGTCAATTGATTTTTGACAAGGTGTCAAAACAATAATAATAATAAAAAAAGATGGTGGCAGGACAACCTGATATCTATGTACATGCAAAAGAATGAAGTTAGATACCTGCCTCCCACAATAAATGAAAATTAACTAAAGATGCACAACAGGCCTAAATGTAAAAATTAAACTATAAAACTCTTAGAAGAAAACATAGGTGTAGGTGTAAATATTTATGCCTTTGGGCTTAGATTTTTGGATAAGACACTGAAAGCATGAGCAATCAAAGAAAATACAGATAAACCAGACTTCCTCAAAATTAAAAAATGTTTGGGTTGCCAATGACACTATCAAGAAAGTGAAAAAACAATTCACAGAATGGGAGAAGATATTTTCAAATCATATATCTCAAGAGGGACTAGATCTAGAACACAGAGAATTCTTACAAGTCTATAATAAAAAGATAACGGTTGAATAATGGGCAAAGGATTTTAATATTCATTTCTCTGAAGAAGATACACAATGATCAATAAACACATAAAAAGATGATCAGCGTCATTAATCATTAGGGAAATGCAAATCAAAGCTACTATGAGATATCACTTCATACCCACTAGGCTGGCTGTAATAAAAAAGACAAATAATAAGTGTTGGAGAGGATGTGAAGAAATTGGAACCCTCATACATTTTTGGTGGGAATTTAAAACGATGTAGCCACTTTGGTAAACAGTATGTCAGTTCCTCCCAAAGTTAAACATTGAATTACCACAGGACTCAGCAATTCTATTCCTAAGAGAAAGGAAAACAGAAAAACACATGTTTGCACAAAAACTTATACACAGATGTTCATAGCAGCACTATTCATAATAGTCAAACAGTGGGACTAAGTCAAATATCAATAACTGATGAATGGATAAACAAGCTGTAGTCTTTCCACACAATGGAATATTATTTAGGCATAAAAATAAATGGAGTACAGATACATACTAACACATGGGTAAAAAAAAAATCATGATGAGTGAAAGCAGCCAAACACAAAAGGCTACATATTGGATGATTTCATTTATATGCAATGACCAGAATGAGCAAATACAGAGGGAAAGAGAATAAACTAGTGGTTGCCAGATGGCACAGGGGGAAATGGAGAGTGACTGCTAATGGGTACAAGTTTCTGGTGGGGCGTGACAGAATTCTTCTGGAATTAGTAGTTGCACAACCTTGTAAATGTAGTTAAAATAATCAATTATGTTTATAATAAAGTGTAATTATACACTTTAAAAAGGTAAATTTTTATGGTAAGTTAATTATATATCAATTTTAAAAAAGAAGATTAAAAAAAGGGACTCTGTTTGAGTATGGGGTGGACAGAAAGGACTTGGACGGGAGAGAGGGAGAAACCAGATCTTACTGCCTGAGTCCCATATCCGGTCGTGCCGGAAGTCAGACTGCCTCGGAATGTTTCAGTTACGTGAGCCAACAAATTCTCTGCTTCTTAGGTCAGGGTAGATCAGATTTTCTGACACTTACCCCCAAAGGAGCCAAGGCTGGCACATATGCCCTTTGACCTTCGGGGGCTACACCTTTTCCTCCTGCTTCTCCACTTGTGCCTCTATTGGCTCCTGGTTCATGCTTCTTTCATTTAAAAAATAATTCTCTCCTGATTTCATGCCACACCCTTTTCTCTTCCCCATGGCACCCAAGTCTCCCAAACATTAGTCCACATCTGCTATTTTATTTCCTCTCCATCCCTTTCTTTTCCACTTCACCCTCCGCTTCTGGGTCCCTGCCCCAACTCCATGGGCACTCTACTGCCCTCTTGTGGCCAATACCCACACGTGTTGTCCCTCAACGTCCAGGTCCTCCTTTCCTCCATCTGGGAGGGCTCTGAGCTCTCGGTGGCCCTCTGACCTTGGCTCCTCACCACTCCTCCGTGAACATTTGTGCCTCCCCTAAGTCCCTGCGGGGCCTTTGCCCTGATTCTGTTCCTTCTCCCTGGGCTTCTGCCTCCACGCTTGCGTCCTCACAGCTGCACCCCTGCCTGTGCTTAGACTTGTCCTCCTCTCACCTCCTTCTTTTTTGGAAGCACCCTATTGACCCAGTCACCCTCTGTACCTCCTCATGTAGTCACCTGCCACTTCATACCACGCCTGGTGCCCTTGCTTTCTCTGCATCCCCATCACTGTCGCCCCCTAAGCCAATCAGCTCACGGGTCACTTTGCCACTAGTATTCTCCCTCCCGCTTCCACCCTGGCTGTGCTCAAGTTTAAAACACAAATCTGGAGTGCCACTCCCTGTTCAAACCCACACGGGATCAAATCCAAGCCTTTGTTTTGGCAGGGCACGTGGGCTACCACGTGCAGCTCCCACCTGCTTCTCAGATGCTTTCTTGTCATCTCTGCTTATGCTTAAGCTCCTCCCACTGGGAACTGTAGGTTAGTCCCCATGTCTCTCTGCCCTCCTACCCTCTGACCCTCTCCAGTGACATTCCTACTTTCCCTTTAATATTGGGCCAGATGACACTTCCTTGGGATGCTTTTCTGGACACCTTATTCCGTGTCTGCCTTGCTTCCACCCCCACTCAGGCCAGGTCATGTGCTCTCCACAGCTTGTTGGGCTTCTCTCTGTGAGACTATTTATAACACGGTTCAAATGGTTTTCGCATCTATGCGTGCTGTGTGCTTCTGCAGGGCAGGCCAGGCTGTGTTCCCAAGGCCTAGCCGCGTGTCCAGCACATAATCAACATTTAATGAAAGAAAAAGGTGACTAATCCTCCCTGGCCACTCACTGTGTGCCAGGCACCTTATAAGATCTCATCGTATAGCAAGTCATTTAAACCCCACAGCAGCCTTATGGGTACCACAGTTGTCCTCAATTTACAGATGAGGATACTGAGGCACAATGGGGCTAAGTATCTTGTCCAAGGTTGTGGAGCTGGATTCCAGCCCAGCTTTAGGGGTGGCCCGCCACCCTCTGCTGCTGCTATAACTTTGCCCACACCTACTGCTAACTTCCTTTCCACTCCAGATGCCAGTGCCTGGTCACCTTCTCCACCCTGCTCAGGAATTGCTGAGTTCAGGCCCACCTCCACCTCTGCATGAGCGAGCTCAGAGCCCACCTGGAGCTCCCTGGCCCAGCAGCGAAGGAGCCCTTTACAAGTGCTGTTCATCAGGACAAAGCACATCACCCCCAGAGCTAATGCAGGTCTCAACACAAGCTGTCTTGTACCCTTACGAAGATAGCTGTTGACATATGGGTCATTAAGAAATACAGTTGTTGATAGTCATGCCTTTGGAAATGTTATCTCTTTGATGGGGATATAATACTTTACTAAAAACAAAAGAAACAAGTTTTAATAATGTTTACTTAGCTGGTGTAATTACAGTTTGTATAATGCTGCCACCGTATACTTTAATCTGATTTGATTTTCCCTACTATCCTAAGAAGCATTCAGGACAGGTTTGCCCCATTTTATTGGAGACAACTAAATGTCAGCAGTAATAAGGAACTTGCCCATGGCCCCACAGCTCATTAGGACCCAGGTTTGCTTGTTCTAAGCTTGCACTCATTCCTTGATTGATGTAAGCATCCAAACACTATCTGGCCAACAAGCTGACTCACAGTACAATGTCATTCAGATGGTGGGTGGCAGAAGGAGCCCTATAATCAGTGTCTCAGGACAGTTCAGGGGTCTGTTCCCACACTGTATTGATGAACAGCACTAACTTCCCAAGGGGGGTTTTCCACTGTTCTCTTATGTCACCAAGGTAGTTACACTTTCTCTTTTAAAAACACACATATGGTTACAGGGTCTGTGTCTTCCCCATGTGTATATTGAAGTCCCAACCCCTAATAGCTCAGAATGTGACTGCGTTTAGAGATAGGGTCTTTAAAGACGCAGCTAAAGGAAAATGAAGTTTAAAGTGGGACCGTAATCTAATAGCATTCGTGTCCTTATAAGAAGAAGAAGACACCAGGGTGTACATGCACAGAGGAAAGGTCATGTGAGGACACGGAGAGATGGTGGCCACCTGCAAGCCAAGGAGAGAGGTCTCAGAACACACCAACCCTGCTGACATCTTGACCTCAGACTTCCAGTCCTTAGAATGGGGAGAAAATACATTTCTGTTGTTTAAGCCACCTAGCCTGTGGTATATCATTATGGCTGCCCCAGCAAACTAATACACACACACATTTTAACACTCTGTGTTAATTCCACGACCATTTGTTCACACTCAGTTTTTTAATAGTCATAGTCTTATCAACAATGTTAAGTTTCCCGAAACACTGGCTGTCGAGGGACAGCCTTTGTAACTCTTGTTGAAGTCACCCTTTGAGGAGACCGTGCACTGTACCACATACTAATGGGGCAAGGACACTGGACGGCCGCCGTGAGCTTGTCCAACTTGACTGCTTGCTCCCTGAAAGGGCTGAGAAAAGAAGCCAACTTTACGGCCTCAGTCTCATCTGCAAGGTGAGCATGTTGAGACCTATGGCTAAGGTTTCCTTCCAACTCAAAAATCCCATCGTTTCCTGATGGGAGAAGGTGGGAAAAGTTGAGCTCAGTGATGCTATGAGATATTCATGTTTCAGGTGAGGCAGGTCCAGGGCCTCACCAGTCCCTTTCTACTGAAAGGACTCAATACAAAGGCCCTTTGGTTCCTTTGCAGGGCCAGAGTTGGTGGCTGTGAGGAGCTTGCTCAAAGTGATCTAAAAAGGCTGGAACTGCCTGCTCACAGAAGCTGCGGCTGGAGTTTTCCGAGGACTTTTGCGCAGACCTTTGAAATTTTCTGCTATTCAAGTCTGTTTAGGGCTTGTTTCTGAAGCCTGATATCTTTCAACCCCTGTATCTTAATTCTTCCCTCCTGTCTTGGCAGCTGAGCCTGGAGGAGCTTTGCAGGACAGCGGTACTTGTTAGTGAAGCCACAGGACAGGTGTCTGTTGGGACAGGAGCCTAGGAACATGTGGGATGGGGCTTGGAGTGACATAAGGGTCAAGGATAGGGAGAGGATGTAGGGGAGGGTGGCTATGTGGACCCTCAACAGGCTTACTTCTCTTAAGGTAAGGTGATCAGACGTCCCGCTTTTGGCGGGACAGTCCTGATTTTTAACAATTTGTCCCGTGTCCCGCAGCGTTTTTAAAAAGTCCTGATTAAAAAAATATATATTAAAATACTATTTTTGCATTCTATGAAAATTTATTTTTGCTCCATATAGACCACATTTTTAATCAGGAACCCCCCGTCAATGGTGTCCCGCTTTACCAATTTTAAAATCTGGTCACCCTTACTTAAGGTGACTTCTGATTTGGAAGAGAGGGCCGGAAAAGCCCATCTTTTGATGCAGACACCATGAGCAGAGACCTGTGCAGGGGTGGAATTAGGGGTATGAACATGTCACTTTGTTTTGTGGCACTTTGTAAACTGTGGGTGAGGAACTGTTACCCTGCACCTTTCAGGGATGACTTGTGACCACGTGCCCAACAGGAGCACTGGCCAAGCCCAAATGCTGCTGAAGCTGGAATAAGGCAGGGTGTCTGAATCTCAAGGTACATGAGGCCCTGGAAGTCCCATAAAGGGGCTTCATGGCATCTATGAGCCCATGGAAATCACATCCAAATACAAGGTCAATTCTACAGGGACAGGGGCCATCGCTTTCACTAGATTCTCAAGTACCTCTGACCCTCACAATGTCCAGAAGCTCTGATTTGGGGTGAAATATGCTAAATGCTAAACTAGAACCTGCTTAAGTGACTTTCAGAGGGAGGACTGCCATGATGTCACGGCAGGAGATGGTCTTAGAGAAGATCAGCATGAAACTGGATCTGCCTCATCACTGTGGAGGGAGAGTGAGTGGGTCCGAGGACTGAAGCTGACTCTTGGTACAGAAACGTGTCTCCAGAAGGGCTGCCCCATTTGTGAATGCTGTGGGCATTCTATGCGCCCAATCTCAATCAGTCCTCATAGAGACTCCTGGGGCGAGTATCACCACTACAGTTTGCACATGAAGAGACTGAGGTTCAGAGAAGTTAGAAATCTTCCCAGAGTCTCCAGCTAGCAAACAAATCTTGCTAGAGTAGCAACACAGGCCTGCTGGAACCCTCGGCCCACTCTCATTGTACTCTGCAAGCCCGTTGGAGGGTTGATGACCCCTGGTCAGTTGTTCCAGCTTTGCTCTGTCCTGTGGCCATGAGCAGCCTTTTAGTGCTCAGAGGGTGAATCTTCTGGGAGGGAGGTCTCTGGGCGATGCCAGGGACTAGGCTGTGGTCTAATCTACCTCCTATTACACTCAATAAATGGTCTTTCTGAGTCATAAATTGATTTCACTTAAGAGCACATTAAGATAATTTGTTCCCATATCCTGTCACTTCTGGGTGTGCTAAGGAATTGAGTTGTGGAGTTAGCTGGTCACTCTGGGTATCTTTCAGCTAAAAATACATAATTGAGAAATGAGACTGCAATGGTATTGAGAACAGTTCATATTAGATACTAAGAAGAGCACATTTACAGAGTTGCAAATCCTCACTAACTAGACATCCTGGGTCGTGTAAGGCAATTAGCAAAAGCTCCAAAAAGAAGTGGTTTTGGGGAGACTTGGGAGTGGGCAGGAGTGGGAACTACTTGGGTAAGTTGCCCCTTCTGAATTGCTACTTTTATGTCTCTAGAACGGTATTGTTAATAGGCATTTACTGATCACCTACAGGACGTGACAAACTTTTGAATACTTCATGCTGTAACCCGTTTGTCATTCATCCAAGCAACCACCCATCAGGCATTGAGAAGTGGACATTTAATTCGTATTTACTACACGCTGGGCATTGTTCTGAGGACTTTTCTCATTCAGTATTCACAACGACACGGAGTAAGGTACTATTATTATCCCCATTTCGCGGATGAGGAAACGAAGGCACAGAGATATTAATTGATGTACCTAAGGTTAGACAGCTATTGGGGGAAGGAATGGAGCTGTGGGCATGTGTTGAACTTGGCAGCTGAGAGTCAGAGAATCACTAAAGGGTTTTGAGTAAAGGCTCTAGATTCTCTAGACAAAGCAACCACAGTTTTGTTTTTAAACATTTCTGAAGATTATTAACTGTTGTGCCCCTCTTACCTCCAATGAAAATGTGTGGATTAAAAGGTTGGCTGAAATAGACTGTCTACAGCTGCAACTGGGCATTCCTCATTAGAAGGGGCAGGAGGAGTAGAAGTTTTTAGGCACCAGAAATTAGCAAATGATAGCTCTGTACCATGAATGTGGCTTTATGCTTTGCTAAAGCAAAGAGGCCTTGCCTGGTTCTCATCATCTAACATTTGGTTAAATTTATTAAAGTTTTAGTTTAATGTTTTGAATCCACACTCTTGAACACACTAGTTTTGTATTTAATTTTGAGTGTGAAGATTGCTAAGAGACTATTTATAGAACTAGATAATTTTAGATCTGGAAAGGACCTGGATATTGGGTCCAATGCCTTCATTTTAGTGATGAAGACACATGGGTATGACTTGTTCAAGGTCAGAAGACCAGAATTTGATGTACATTATAGATAACCTACCATAGATCTTTTGTGTAGGACCAACTGCTAGATAATAACAGAGAAGAAACTTATTTCCTTTCTAATGTAGATATTTGTTATCAACCCAAAATCCATCCATTACAAGTGATAGAAAAATTATATTAAGTGATTAAGAAAAAAAATAAAAAGAGAATATAGCATCAGCTCATATAAATGAAAACCCAGGACACTGGTGTTGAAAACAGGGCTCAAATGATATTATCAGGGCTCAATCTATCTCTCAATTCTGTTTTTCTTTTTTCATTTTTAAGCAGATTCTTCTCATAAGCCACCAACATGGCCCCAGTAACTCAAAGATGGCTTATACCTCTACAGGCTTAGCTCAGAAAGAATCTGCTTCCCCACTACTCATTACCAACAGTTCTATTTCATTCACTCAGGTTGGCTGGGTTGGGATCACCTGCCCACACTTGAATTACTGTCAGCAGGGGGATGCAGTGTTTTCACTGGCTAGAACTGAACCACATGCTCATCCTTCGATCTGGGCTGAGATCAACCTACTGACAAACATACTGCTTCAGGGCAAAACGGGGCGCTGCTAACAGAGCCAGGAGAGATGGATGCAGGGCAGGCAACCATTTGAATCCCCTTTTAGATGTGCTCCACAGCTTTTAGGAGAGCCGTTGCTGTACGACATTTTTCATTCTCATTTGGCTCTTGCCATTGAAGGCAATGCGGAGTCGACCGAGGCTATGAAAAGGGGTAAGAATATTTTTTGGATGGAGAGAAAAGTAAAAAGTATATCAGGGGATGGAAGGAAGCCCCTGGCAGATGATACAAGCGGCCTCTAAGGGTTTTAGGTTCAAAGTTGCTCAGAGACCCTAGGAGTGGGCTCACACGCTGGGAATATGAGCTCACAGGTTGGCTTGTGAGCATGGGCAGCTGACTGCACGTCCTCTCCTCCTCCTCCTCTCCCACACGGGCTCACTGTCCACTGCTCCTATCCTTCTTCTTTCTGGAATAACCAGGCCAAGCTGTTCCAGGCAGATAGTGTGGTTCCAGCTACAAAGAAATCTCTTTCTACTTTAATGTCCCTGCTTGCTCAGGGGCTGGGGCCCAAGTGAAATCCTCCTTTTCATTTCCCATAATTCTCCTGTCAAATAATTCCACGTGGCAAGTGTCTTTATTGCTGAAGTTCAGGCTCCTTCAATAATCCCTTACCTTCTTCCACAATCTGTTTCAACTTTGGCCTCATTATCTCAAGGGAGTCCTTTCCTTTCCATTCATCTCTAAATTTATCTCTTCCAGAACAAGGATGCTTTCCTGCTGCAAATAATTGAAAATGCCCTCTAATTCAACAAAAAAGTTTGCCTTTCTACAAAACAGGAAGTCCAGAGGTAGAGCTGACATGGTGCCCACAGTGAAGCCTAGGCTTGGTCCCCCCAAGATCTTCACCCTGCATTTGTCTGTCACTCCTTTGTTCTCAGGGGGCCTCACTGTGGCTGTGAAGGTGGTCCCCCGCTGTGCCTGGGATCACAGGTTTGTGTTGATATTCAGCAAGACATCAAGTAAACCTGTCTTCCACCCACAGGGTGAGAGAATGTTTCTTCAAGCCCACTGAACCCATTTAGGTCTCACATCCCTCCCTGAACCAATAGTAGTCAGCAGAGGGATGCTAATTGGATTCCTGAACACAACACTGGCAAGGGATGTGCTTATCATGCTGGCTCCACCAATCAGGACCCTCACTGGAGCTAAGGTGGGTCTAGAAGCCTTGGTGTCATATGATGGGAGTAGAGGAGGGAAGAAGGATTGTATGCTGGGTAAGACATTGTATGGTGTTTAAGTAGGCTGTTTGTGTTTATTTAATGCGTTCTAATCTAATTTTTTTCTGTTAAAAGACATAGTATTGCTCGCATATTACGGTTTATATAGACCTTTATGAATTTAAAATTAAACATAAACATCATGTCTAAAATTGTTTTTATGGAGGAAATCTATAACGTCTGGCCAAGCTTCTTATTTAAAATGTGTGTATGCCAATTTAAACTATGTTGAGATGAAGCAATGATCAGCCAAATTAAGAGTTGGGGGAACTGTGGGCACCCAGACCCTTACAGAGCTGTGGGTGTCCCTGTTTGCCCACAGCATGCAGGAATATGCACACACACACAGATACACTGAGGGGCTTTTTCTGGGGACACCCATCACATCCCTTGCATGAGGATTCTCAACTCGTATCCTTTGCCTGCTGTACCAGAGTCTACACATAGATATGTGGTCTGTGGTTCTCTGAGTATTGACTAAAGTCTGTGTTTGGAACAAGGTAACTTGGGGTTTTATCTCTGCACGCCCATCTTTAGCCCTTTCTGAAGAATGCTCTGATTTGGGAGCTCTTTTACTTGGGCAATAAGAAGCCATAGATAATGCCACCTCTTATCTTAGCTGGTGCTTTCTACTTTCTCCTGTCTGGAACCCTGAACCTCCCTCTTGGCTGTACAATAACAGAGTTACCAGAACTTGGGGACCAACCAGGAGGTGAGGAAGTGATGAGCATGTGCTCATTTGACCCACTTCAAGTTCTGACTCAGTGGGCTTCAGTGTCCTCATACTCACAGTGGGGACACTGCTCTGATAATATATTTGGCTGTCATATATTCAAGGATTCCTCTGTGCCAGGCTCTGGGCTACCAATTTCCCCTGCATTACCTTATCTAATTCCCCCAAAACATATGAAGTGAGTATTACTATCTGTATTTTACAGATGAGAAAACTGAGGCTCTAAGATGGCAGATCTGGAGATTCGAGCCGTGGTGTGACTCCAGTGTCTCTTGCATGAGGATTTGCCCTCCCCACAGGGCTGTGGAGGGGGTAGAAATGGGAAAGGCATGGGTAGAACCTCATCCAGGGCTGGCATCCACTGGGGATTCGGCACATGACACTGGTTATTGCCGCTGCGGCTGTTATGAAAAGCAAAGGGCCTGGACAGTCCCTGAGCTGACAGCCGGCTGTGCAGAAGCTGAGCTGGCCACGCTCTCCCTGAAAACTTGTTTATTGGCCGTGTCGTAGTCTGAAGAAAGAGTTGTCTGTCCTCTCTCAATTTCTCAGGCCCTCAGAAGGTAGGATTGAGTTACTGAGCACATACACCTGTTGTCCTGGGCTGGGAGGGGCTGGAGAACTCAGGAGATCAAGCATGTGTCTGTCCTGGGGTGGGGTCAACAGTGTCCCTGGCAGGCTGAGATTCTGGTTGGCGAAGAGCCCTCCAGCCGGGGGCAGCAGCGAACTCCCATAGACAGAGGCTGGACAGGAGAGTGGGGGCTGCCTCTGGGCCTCCAAGCCTTGCCTCATGCCGTCCTGGCCCCTCACCATCCACCCCAGACACAGCACTGGCTCTTCCCTGAAGCAGCTCCACAGCAGCTGCAGGAAGGGCAGTGCCCAGCTCAGGGAGGTCAGAGAAACGCAAGAAATAGCAGCTCTGAAAACAGTGAATGCTGGTAAATGCTGCTTAGGTGCCCGGGACGAGGGCACCTTCATTCTCTCTCTTCATTGTCTCATAGGAACCTCACAGTTCACTGACTGAAGTGCTGTCACAGATGGCATTTTAAGGATGAAGAAATTGAGGCTAAGTGAATGAATGGCTAACTTGCATGATGGCACACAGTAGGAACAGTATGATGTCACTAGATACATTCGCATGGATGTTCATTTTCTTAACCGTAGTGCTATACAGCAAGGCCACTGTATCTCACTTCATTTCAGCAAACTTTGGCACGCTGACAATGTTGGAAAAAGTGCCAACCATATGCCAACACCATGCAGGTGCTCTTCTCATCATTAAGCCTTACAACAGTCCTGCAAAAGACAGATCAGAGAGGTCAGCTGACTCAAACCAGGTCACACAGCTCTCAATGCTTTCATCGAACCAACTTTGATCATCCAGAAAAAATGTGCCCTGGATAAGTTCTCAAAATGCACCAGGGCATACATTTTTGATACCCACCAAGTGTGCCTCTCTAGTCATCACATTTCTGAAAAGCTACTGGCCCTCCCCACCACTTTATGTGATCCTGCAGAAAACTTTAACTTCAACTCAGCTGGGCCTGTAGCAGGTCCAGAGAGGTATATAACCTGAATAAATATGCAACGTGTCACCCCAGGTGCCTGGAGAGCTGGGAGATGGTACCATCTCTCTTCCCCAGTGTTTTTCTGCATGAAGGACAAATTTTGACCCCATGATGCCTGCTGGGCTTATTCCAACAGGCAAACCTCAGGCATGTTAGTTCTAACTGCAATCAGGAATAGGGGTGCTGTGGTGGGAAGTGTATAATTCAAATAGGTGTTGTTGCAAGTGACAGGACCCCATTTAACAAAAGTTAAATTAAAACAAGTTTATTGGAATAACATGGGGGTCATATAAGGACCCCAAAGAGGTAAAATAATTAAGGCTCAAGAAAAATAGGAATCCAGGATGCCTGGGACCTGTGGCAGGGTGAAGGTCACTTTCTCCCGTGCACTGTCTCTTCTGTGAAGCCACAGCTGTGGACTGCCCTCATTTTATGTGGTTCTGGATTCAAATTATCAACTCCAAAATGGCTGCAATCGAAAAGACAGACAATAACAAGTGTTGGTGAGAATGTGGAGCAACTGGAACTCTCTTATGTTGCTGGGAGGAATGTAAAGTACTGTAGGTACTTTGAAAACCAATTTGGCACTTTCTCAAAAAGTTAAACATAAATCTACCATACGACTCAAAATTCCACTCCTATATGTTTACTCAAGAGAAATGAAAACATAAATTCACACAGAGACTTGCACACAAGTGTTTACAGCAACATTATTAGCCGAAAGGCGGAAACAATCCAAATGTCCACCAACTGATGAATAGATAAACAAAGCGTGACATATCCATACAATGAAATACAAGTTGGCTATTAAAAAATGAAGATCTATACTTATAATGAATAAAACTCAAAAACATTATGTATATTGTCTGATTCCACTTATATGAAATGCCCAGAAAAGGCAAATCTATAGAGACAGAGAGTAGATGAGTGGTTGTCTCAAGCATAGGGAATGCCTGCAAATGGACACATGGGCCCAAGGTTACTTTTTGGCATGAAGAAGAGATACTAAAATTAGGTTGTGGCAATAGTTGTTTAACTCCGTGAATTTTCTAAAAGTTACTGGATTGTATAATTAAAACAAGTGAATTTTATGGTATATAAACTATACCTCAATGAAACTATTAAAACAAGAGAAAGATTTCGATTCCAAAGAGTCTAAATCGACTTGTGTGCCAGTACCTTATTTGGCCAGCCCTCCACGGAAGTCATGAGGATCTGGGGACAATCAGAGTGCCGCTCTATCAGCAGCCAAAGTGGGAAGAAGGTTTGTTAAGCAGACAGGAACTTCAGGTAGCATCCCGCTCTACCCACCTCAGGACAGCAGGTGGCTGGGACCATCACTCTGGCTTCCTTAAGTGTCAGAGTCCCTGTTCACTGAACTATGCTCCTCTACAGCTGAGGTCAGGCTCCATGGCAGCCTCCCTGGCATCTGGATCCTCCTGACAAAGCTTCTGCCAGAGGCTTAGAAAAAAGAGGCTGCGATTTTGTTTTGCCACTTGGGGACAGTTTCCAAGAACAAAGCGTTAAGCCAGCAGCTCACCAAGTTGTGGGGTTTTTTTTCACAAAAATACAATTGGTGTTGAGTGGTGGTTGGGCATGACACATGTTATGCCTAGCCATATACGAAGGTGCACATGGAATGACCCCTGTACCCCGTCTGTTCAATCCCCTGTTGATCTCCTTCTCTCTCTCTTTTCTATGCCACATATAAGATAACAAGGAAGCCTAAACTCAGAGAAAGGAACAAGGTAGCAGCAGGTAGAAAAAATACACAGAGGAGATCGTACAGATGTCAGCAAGTGGCAGGATGAAAATGGAAGTGACTTCCAGAAGGTAACTGAGTCACATCAATGCTGAGATCCAAGAGTAAAATTATCCAAACTCTGTGGTTTGTGAATAATATGAAGAACCATTTTACTTATTTTTTTGAGAATTTTTATGAGCTTATGTGAGCCAAACTGATGACATATGCTGGGGAACAAGATCTCAAGTGCTCTGGAGAATAAGTTTTGCAGCTTCTTTTATGCATTTGAAATTAAAGAGGGGACGTGTATAGAGATGGGAGGAAGCAAGGCGGGGGATTGGATTACAGGATAGTTAACAAAAGATTATGTGCTTTCTGGAGGGTTGATACCCCACTCAAGGGGTATTACTTCTGCCATTTAAAAGGTTTGTTAACACAGATGCATAAGAACTATGACAGGGTTGGCTTAAAACCTTTCACTAAGGAAGTTTGAGGCTACCAGGTGACCTGCCCAGCTGGAAATTTCTGATCAGATCTCCCACCCTGTGAGGTTATTTTCCATGGAACCCTCCCTTTTTTCTTTTTCATCCAGTTTCCTTTTTTGATCATAAATTAATCAAAGGATGCATTTATGACCAAACTTTTGGTTGGATAGTGTGATCTCACAGTGCTGGGAAGGCTTATTCCTAGAAAGTCTCAATATCAACTTTGCCTTGTTGATCATTTGGCATGAGACAATATTGTAGCCACGCAATCTCAGTTGAGGCTGAATTTTCCCCAAAAGAGAAGAGCAGGTAAGTGGAAGGCAGTCAGGTGTATGTCCTTTATTGCAAAAAAGCACTCTGGATCATTTCTACCCAGTGAACTATCATGATCCTAGTTTAGCCTCTGTCTCACTTTTTTTGTATTTGGCCACTAGCATAACATCTACATAGCCATGAAAATAATATTAACAGTTATCTCATACATGTTCAGTAACCATAAACAGTTGGACTATATAGAAGAACTCAAAGAACAAGTATAACTATTAGTATGACTAATGTCACTAGCAGACAAGTGAAGACAATCAAATAAAATGGATTCTGAGTTCAATATCAATCCACAGATATAAAAGCCCTGCTGATGTCTTGGGATAGCTGTCTACCTTTGTTGTCAGTGGCTTCTCAGGACCACATTATGTTTTTGTTTTTGTTTTTTGGTGACAGAGACAGAGATAGAGAGAGGGACAGATAAGGACAGCCAGACAGAAAGGGAAAGAGATGAAAAGCATCAGTTCTTCGTCGTGGCACTTTAGTTAGAAGTTTTCTCATATATGCCTTGACCGGGGGGCTACAGCAGAGTAAGTGACCCCTTGCTCAAGCTAGTGACCTTGGGTTTAAGCCAGTGACCTTGGGCTTCAAGCCAGCAATCTTTGGGCTCAAGCCAGCAACAACGGGGTCTGTCTATGATCTCATACTCAAGCCAGTGACCCCTCAGTCAAGCTGGTGAGCCCATGCTCAAGCTGGATGAGCCATGCTCAAGCTGGAGACTTTGGGGTTTCGAACCTTTGCGAACTGGGTCCTCTGAGTCCCAGTCCGACGATTTATCCACTGCACCACTGCCTGGTTAGGCCCATATTACTTTTATACGAACACATAATAATGATTTAATTAAACTCACTAATGAGGGAACCAGGGATATTACAAGTTCAAAAAAGAATCCAAAGAACGGACAAAATTATAAATTAGTAATATTGAAACGAATGAGCAAGTGGAGGTTGAATTGGTTTCTGCTGTAGTAAGGGAAGAAAAGCTGGTTGTATGATAGATGTTTTGTGTGTCTATAGGCGGAAATTACTCTGCATTGCTGTTAGTTATCTACAGTTTATAAAATTGTTAAATAGTTCAATGAAAGGCTAGAAGCAGTTGAGCAGGGAGAGTGTGCTCTCAACAACGCGTAATGTTCCTTTGAAGCATAATATTTTCTATTCTTTATCCCCCAATTCTTTGTGTGAATAACCAGTATTTATTTATTTATTTACTTATTTATTTATTTTAAAGATTCAACTCAGGAATGGAAGGACCCTATTTTTTTAAAAAGTTCCAATGCATTGTGAAATACTTTCATAAATTACAGTAAAAACAAATTGCTAGAAAAATAAAATGAAAGACACACAAAATACAAGCCCAACTTTTTGCATTATTCATTGTAATAGACATAAAGTTACACCATCAAGTTGCTATGAATGTTTTGCAAAGGTCCCCTCTATTTCTGTACTTTTCTCCATAGTGACTAGTGGTGACTAGCTTGCAAGCCTGGCCCTGATTGGTGGAGCATACTTCAAGCTGCACTATATGAGAATATTTATTCATACTCATTGCTGCTGTGGCCGGAGCTGCTGCCTACTGCTGCCAGTGTCCCCGAGGTCCAGGCTTTCTCTTGCTTTAATTCCCAGGAGACTCTACACCGTAGCTCCCCAATCCCACACCATTATCAGTCCAGTCTATGACAGCAAATCTTCAAATCTTTGGTCTTATGACTATTTTACACTCTTACAAAATGATTAAGAATGCCAAAAATATTTTTTAAAATGTGGATTAGAGCTATCAATATTTATTGTATTAGAAATGAAGATCAAGAAATTTAAAATATTATTTATGAATTTATTTTAAATCATGATAGATGATCATAAGCACAATAAATCATTACATATTAATATATTTTTAATGAAAATATTTCTGTTTTTCAAAACACAAGTAAACGGTGAGAAAAGTACAGTTCTTTTTAACATTAAAAACGATCTCTTTGGTGTCCCGTGTCTATTTCCTTTTCTAACAGAATGGAAGACAGATAACATCTCATTTCTGCATTTACATATAATCTGTTGCAATATGACAAGTTATATGACCCCTGCAAAATGCCTTGTATTCCTGGGAGAGGAAACAGAGCGAAGTAGGCAAAGACACCTTAACTTATTATAGAAAGAGTATGACCTCAGAGATTCTGGAGAACCCTAGAAGGATCTGGAGGGCCATCAGAGGTCCTTGTTTCTTGCTCTCAATACCTTGAAAAACACTGGCCTAACATATGTGGTCTAATAACACCCCCTTCACAAATTTAGGGTGACTAGCTGATCCTGGTTGCCTTGGACTGTCCTGGTTTTAACACTGGAAATCCTGGGTCCCTAGAAGACTATGACTGTTGGCCACCCTAACACAGGTACACACATTTCTATTCGAACTGGCCTGGGCTGCTCTGGTCTGATCACAAGCTCTGTTTCTCTCCTTTCTCTTCTCCCTCTTTCTTGTCCTCTTCCTCTCTCTTAATTTATTTCCCAAACACCTCTAAGGAGACTGGGTCCCTAAATGGCTTCATGGAGGTGCTGAAAAAAGCCTTAGGTTAGTTATTTCCAGATTTCTCTGTAAGAATAAATAAATAAATAAATATGCATCGTCTTTAAGTCACTGCTTTTTTTCAGATTTCTGTAGCCAAACACAATTCTTAAACAATGCAAGGTGCTATTTCTTTTCCTTATTAGACAGAACGATTCTTTATATAAAGTGGCAGGGAGCATGAAAATACGAGCTAATTTATGGCTGATTTATAGCTGCCTTTGGGGCTCAGACATTCCCAGAAGGCAGCAGAGAAATGATTCTTCATCTCTGGGCTGGATTCACTGGGTACCGATCCCTGCCCCAGTCACGAGACCGTGTGAAGCCTTATCGCTGGACAGCTGGGAGAACCTGAGTGAAGAGGACTGGCTGTTCTCCTGAGGACCCTTTGTCTCACTTGCACGGACACTGGTCAGATTTCCCAGAGGCCTGGGGGTGAGTTCTCAGTCCTAGCCTTCCAGGCATTGAGACAGAAACATCCTCCACTGGTTGCCCCTCGCTCAGTGGTTCTTACCTGGGTTCTATCGAACCCTAGGGGTTCGATGAGTCGGTCTCAGGGGTTTGGAGAAGCCTCTGCCGCGGAGGCCAGAATAAAGTAATACCGGAACTTGTTGTGAGTTCATGCACTTTGTTGGTTTTGTTCTTTGAGCAAGGTGATGTTCATGCACAGCTCATTTTGTGCACCAGTAAGAAAACATTTACCTATGTCTTGAATTTGGGAAAATAATCATATTTTATTTATCACTAAAGAAGGGTCCGGTGAATGCGCATATGAAACTGGTGGGTTTGGTACCTCAAAAAAGGTTAAGAACCACTGCCCTAGCTTCACTGTCCTGGAGACGCTGCTCAGGGCTCAGGGCTCAGGGCTCAGGGCTCAGGGAGGAAGGCAGTGGCATTCTTTGCGAATGTTGGCCACCGTACAGTGGTCCTGTGGACAGAGCACTCTGCCTAGACCCAGATGCTAACCTTCTCCATGCATCCACTGGCCTCTGGCCCCCACTCCAGGAAACAAATCCTCTGGTTCCTGAACATGCTTGTCACTTGCTATGAAGGGCTAGAGGCTCCCGATGTCTTCCTGATATTATTAGCGTTGGGATGGACTTCATGTTGCATCCGTATGCTGTCCTTCCTGGTCCAGCAGTAGCCTGTGAGCACTGTGTAGTTGGTGCCCTCTCTTCTCAGGCCCCAGACCAGCTTCCTTACCTGGCTGCTGAGAACTCTGCTCATTGAGTTTATATTCTACTTAGCAAACACACTGATGTTCTTGAAACCCTGCCCCAAGTTAAATAAAACAGCATCCAGAAGCTAGTGACCCTGTTCCTCTTGTTTCTTTCTTCATCCCATCATTAATGAACGTTTCCTGAGAGCTTGCCTGTGCTGGACCTGTGCTGGGTATGAGGGGCATCGCGATGTGTGGCTGTCCCCAGGGCTCCCAGGTTAGGACAGGAGACAGACATACAAGCCAGCCATGACACAGCCTGCTGCTTCTGCAGCAATATTTATCACTGCACCTTCTCCAAGGACATATTCTTCAGTGTGGTCTCATAAAATGCTTCCTTTGAGTTTTCAGACCTCACCTCCATTGCTTTCAGTAGCACTCCACTGGAATAAATCTGCTACCCTGCAATGTAGACAATAAATACTCTTTTTCTCTCTGATCATGTGTGACAGTGCGTCCTTCTCCGTGATTGTTCATGGCAAAGAGAGAAACCAGCACTCCCTCTGTGTGTGTGCACGTGTGTGCATGCATGCATATTGGGAGTCCCCTGCATAGTGGAGAGGAAGAAGGAGGACCGGAGCGCAGGCTTGTGGGACAATGATGTGAGGAGGGAATGTGTAGCAGCTTTTTGCAAAGATGAGTGAGATGCAAAGATGGCCAATTCTTGGCCAGAAAGCACAAGGCTCTGAAATACGAGGAAGCTCCATTGTTAGCTGGCCAGGACCTGTCTGAGCTGTGGGAGGTGGGACGAGGGAGGTGGGAGAGAAGCACTCTGCTCCAGGTGCCACTGCAAAGTCGAAAGCCTCTAATGGAAATAACCACCAGGGCATGATTTTTCATGCCCTGATTCCAATCACAGACCTGTCATCCATGAAGAATATTGAAGGGGAAATTCCATTTCCTTTTAAACCAAATGTTCCCCACAGAAGCCAAAGGCTTGTGGAAACAACCTCGATTGGAAAGACTTGAGCACACATTGTTCTGGCTTCTCAAGTGAGAGGTAGAAACACTCATCATTTATCAAGAGATGAGTTTACAGAGAGGGGGGTGGTTGCCCACACATGGCGGTGACCTTTCTTACTTTCTTGGGCCAGGGACTAGACTCACAGGACGAAGTTGGGTCCACGTGGTCTTTGTAAACAGGCTGACTTGGATCCTGGCAGGGGAGAACTGCAGAGGGGAAGCTGGGACAGGACCCCACGGGGTCCCCAAGGGAAGGAAAGTTGCCAATCACTCCTAGAGAAAAGTGCAGAAGACTTCCCTAGGAGTGGTATGCACTCCCTTCTCCTTCTGCAGCTCATTCACACACAGGAAATTTATTAAAAGACAGAGAAAGAAAGAAAGTGGCAGGCCCAATGGCCAGAGCATTGGACACAGGGTCAGGTGACCTTGTCTGCTAATGCTAACTGTGAACACCGATGGCTGATGGTTTCTGTTCTAAGTGCTTGCAAGTGTTTGGTGAACCCAGCAATGACTGAGGGGGTGAAATATTAGTATTATCTCCATTTTATAATCCTAGTATTATCTCTGTTTTCTATCGGTGAAAGCTGAGGCTCAGAGAGGTTCAGGAACTTTCCTGACTTCACATAGCTAGTAAGTGCCTCTGGACTTTTCACCACCTCATAGAACTCCCCCTGAGCAGTAGATTCGTACTGCTTGACAACTCCATGTAGGTCATGGATAGATGACTCAACCATGACTTGTCCAAAATTAAGCGTTTTTTTCCGCCTCTCTGTCCTCCAAAAGCATTGATCCCCTATGCTTTTGCCACTAATATCCACATCTCAGGAAACAGCACCAGAACCTACCAATTCAAGGCTGGGACTAGGATGAGGCAAGGATGTTTCAGGAAGCTGTCACTATTGGGTGCCCTCCTGCACTTTCATGTCCCTGAGGTCAAGGGCCTCCTGTGTGCTGTGCCCTGGGCATCTCACTTGCCTCAACCTCAACCTCTTCCTCACCCTGTCTGCACCAAGTTGCTCCACCCCAATGTCTATGAAGAAAAAACAACTTGTTTACTTCATGTTCTTCAACCATTCTCCAATCCCCTCATCCAGTTAGTGATATTACCATCTCTCCCTCCCCCCTTCGCGCAGCCATTTGAACTAGTCAATTGGGAAAGAATAAAATTGTACAGTCTCCACTCCAGCCAATGGGGCAAGATCCAGCCTAGAGCCTGCGTTAGGGATAAAAACAGAAGCCACACCCCTTGCCTGTAGCTTGCTGGCCTTTTACTAGCCCCAGAATGCCCTTCTGCAGAAGTTATTAAATTGCCTTGCTGAGGTATTTTGTCTCCACGAGTGGAACTTAATTCCACCTCTAACACCTAGAAATTACATTTGATTCTTCTCACTTTTTTTTTTTTTTACCACCTATATTTAATCTTTCAGGAAGTCTAATTGACTCTGTCCCTGAAACTTTGCAAAAACATCCAATTTTTTCTACTTCTATTTCTACTATGTCTCTTCCCTAGACCACTAAATAGGTTTCCCTGGTTTCTTTCTTGCCTTCCTCCAATCTATCCTTACATAGCAGCTAGAACTTCAATTTTTATTTTTCTAAAAGTAACTCACGGACAAAGTTTAAAAAGACAAATAGT
This sequence comes from Rhynchonycteris naso, assembly GCA_037038555.1. Lineage (NCBI taxonomy): Eukaryota > Metazoa > Chordata > Mammalia > Chiroptera > Emballonuridae > Rhynchonycteris > Rhynchonycteris naso. Next base: position 41,229,482 of record CM073004.1, on the reverse strand, counting down.
TTTATATGGCTTATCATGAAAAACAGCGGGCTCCTGTCCCATCCTTCCTTTGTCATAATTCACACTTCCCAGAGGTGAACTTTTGAGTTTTAGCTTTTAGTTATTTTTTACTGAATTCCAGAAATGGAATAAGACATCTCTCTTAATCTCCCTCCCCCATCACTCAGACACTTCCCGATAACATCTTTCCAATTTAGCCGTATCACACCTTGGATCAAATCAGGAGTCCATACGCAGCTGCTGTTGGTGCAGGATGGGAGGGGTGTGTGTGGACATCTCACTGTCTCTTATTCTGATCTTCAACCCATTCTTTTGTGTTCAACGCCCTTCGCCCTGCTCCCACACATGCACAACCTGTACCTTTCAGCATGGTCTTTCTTTTTAAAGTTCTAGATCTTGTTGTAGGAACCAGCTTCCTTGCTGGCTTCCTTCCCTTCAGACGCATACCCTTCACCTTTGGCTGCTCTGCCAACGTGTTTGCCTCTTATCCATCTTCTTGCATGTTACATTTTCCTCTGGTTCTTTCTTTATGGGTTACTTCTGCTTTTATCTATTTATCTATCTATCTTCATCATCATTATCTATCTATCATTTATCTTTTTCTTAACATTTATTTTATTTTATTCATTTTAGAGAGGAGACACAGAGTGAGAGAGAGAGAGAGAGAGAGAGAGAGAGAGAGAGAGAGAGAGAGAAAGAGAGAAAGGGGGGAGGAGCTGGAAGCATCAACTCCCATATGTGCCTTGACTGGACCAGTGCAGGGTTTTGAACCGGCGACCTCAGTGTTCCCAGGTCGACGCTTTATCCACTGCGCCACCACAGGTCAGGCCATTTATCTTTTTCTTACGGTTATTTTGTTGGGAGTTTGGGGAAGACATGTGTGTTCAATCTACCAGGTCAACTGGAAGCCACAGTAATACATTTGTGTCTGGCACACAGTGCTCAAAAAAAAGTTTCTTTTCTTTCCTAAAATATTTTTTCTTGAATGATTAAATGAAATACTATAGATATAAGATTGCCATGTATAAAGATTGATATGATTGATGCTGATATAGGACATCATATACAATTTTGAAAGTTTTTGATACATCCATCAATGTTTATTCAAAAATAGAAATTGAGCACTGACTATGTGCTAAGCCCTACTTCAGGTGTTTGGCATAAAGGGAACCAAACAAACAAGATCTCTCCTCACAGAGATTCATCCCTGTTGGGAGCAGAGATCAGATGGTGAACAATTACCATATTAAATGGGTAAATTATAGAATGTGTTAAGAAGCAATGAGACTTATGAAATAAAGTAAGAAGTGAAGCTGGATAAGTAGGTTCAGGAGGGATAGGAAAGCCCTAGCCTCCGGCAGGTTATTTTTGTTTGATTTTGTTTGCTTGTCCAGGGCTGCTGATATGCTTGCTAAAGTACTAAATATAAAGGCTCTGAAAAGTAAGGCAGACCCTGAGGGCACTGTGTGGGGCCCATGACTCTTGGCTGCCATGTAGGAGACCTAGGATGTCAGAAGATAACCAAGCATCTTCTGCTCTGCTTCTGTGGCTTTGATGGACCCTGGATTGTCTCCCTTCGGGACAGCTAAGAAACTCTTGGCTGGCGCCACCTCTACAGCAAGCCATAGCTTTTCCATTCTGGGAGCCACTATTTGCAGAAAATTCCAGCCCATGAACAAGTCTCAGCTTGCCCAGCTAGTCCAAATAAAGCACATAGGGGCCACAATGGCAGACAGGCTCATCAGTGAGGTACACTGGGAACAGACTCCTACAAATAGCAAAGAGCAGGTGTTAGCTAGTCCTGGCTCCAGAGGAAGACCATGTGAAAACATCTCCCTGTGGGCAGGGTTGGGGTTGGAACACTCTTCATCACCATGACTACTGGACTCAATTGGAATACACTTCTAAGATGGGCTCCTCCTGCCCTGGGACCTTTGTGTCAGTGGTTCCCTCTGTCGAGAACACTTCCTCCAGATAGCTCAGGGCTCACACCCTTTCCTCCAGCAGATCTCTGCTCCAACACTGCCTTCTCCAAAGCCCTGTCTGTCTACCCTAGTGATTAAGGAAGACTGTCCTGGGGAGTACAAATTAATTGAGATGAACTGGAATTGATGGCTGTTCAGCCAGCCTCTCACCCTGGGCTGGAGCACTGCTGATGGTTTTCTGTGATGCTGCTGGCAAGGTCAGGTCCACTGGGCACATGGAAAGGGCTGTCCTTAAGAGGGCTGTAGGGCCCGCCTATTCCACATACCTCGTCATGGGTCCAAGGTTATGTACTGTCAGGAATAAGATTTCCTCCTGCTTTTAGCCATGCCAGAATGCAAGCATGTACCTAGGGAGGGAGGGACAGCCCTTAATGGTAGGGTGGCGGACAAGCAACACCTACAGTGATTGTCTCTGGAGGGCTCAGGGCAGGCATCCTGAATTGATCCTGGCACTTGTGCTTGCTGGGCTAAGATCTGGTCACAGCTCTTTTCACGCGAGCACTCCAGGTAGCCTTACTGATCAATCATGGTTGGCAGTAGAAATGATATTTACTTGCCATCCTTGCATTAATCTTTCATCAGAGATTAATTTGTCCTGTCAGTCAGGGATTTCCAACAGTAAAGCTTTGCCTGGCAGAGGTCAGGGATCCCAGGGAATAGGTCACAGAAGAAGTGATTGTCATTATCTTGATGGGTCATTGAGGGAATGCTGAAGATGCCTGGAAAATTAGAAGCTTGGTTGACTTAACTGGTCAGGCCCTCTCCAAGTGTTCTTGGACTTTTCTGTTCCATTGATTCCAGCTGGTTGAAAAGTTTGTGCCTTTACCCCATCACAGCACAGACACAGTTCTGGCAAATATCTCCCCTTTTGTACCTCTTCTTCCCATACTACCAGGTTTCATGATCTATTATAGTACATATTCATCAATTACTTAATATTTGTATCTCTTGAAATTTCAGGGTATTTCCCTGAGACGGTGGTGGTAGTGGTGGGGACACATGCCTTCCTGCCCCTTTCTATTTCCAAATGCTAAGGTTTAAGAGTGCTGGACCTTGACCATGGAAGAATGACCAGGGGAGATGATCCAAGGTAGGCTGGGGACAGTGTGCGTGGTGTGTGTGTGTGTGTGTGTGTGCGCGCGCGCGTGTCTGTGTGTATTGAAAGTCAGTGGACCATTGACTCTCAGCCATGTCAGTGTGTGTCTGAAAGATTAGTGGGATGGGGCTAGACTACTTTCCTGAGGGATTGAGGAGCCTTCTGGGAAGAGGGTCAGGCAGGAGTTAATCAGAAAAGAAACCTCTGTCTTTAGAGGGGTTACCACTTAGATTTGTCCCCACCTCAGTATCCCATGGACATGTTTAAGATGCAGAATACAGATGAAATGAGATTTTTCAGTGCAGATCTTGAAAGACTTTGGGTGCAGGAACAATCTTGCTTTGGGCACCAGGTGAGCAGCTCATAGGAAGGGAGGCAGGGGAAGGGGAATGTCCTCTCCCTACAGGCACAGAACGCAGTGTGGCCTCAGCCTTCGGGCTCCAGAGGCAATAGCCCCATTTTGATGCCTTCAGGACCCCAGAGCTCTCTTGATGCGGTGGCAGAAGTGGCAAACAGTGGGGGTGGCTGCATTGTAGGCATTGGGGTGTTCAGGGCCCTCCACTTTGGTGGCAAGGGGTTGGAGGTCAGGATTAAGCAATATCACATCTCTTTATCAGGAGTTTCCTCATTTATTAATCACCCGGTTATGAATTCCACTCCTTTCAGCTCCAGGTGTTTTCCCTTTTCCTGGTTTATGGATGGAGCGGGGGAGATTCTGGGATTGCGGCTCCGTGTAGGATGGACAGGGGCAGGGCTTGCATGCTTGCCTGTTCAGGGATGGGGTGAGGCCAGCAGGGCCGTACAGTGGGGGAAGGCAAGGGGTTTTCTTTCTCTGTAGCAGGTTGGGAAACAGACAGACCCCAGGGGGTCTTGACCACTTAAAGAGGTCCTGGCACTGTATCCTACAGGGAGCCCAATGGGGAGGGGTGGAGGAAAGCTGACAACCGGTACCCTAAACATTTCCTCTTTGCAAAAATGCCTGCTCCTCTGGTTGCACCAGAGTGCTTTGTCCCCACGACCAGATGCAATTCCAGCAATTTATCATCATCTTTATATTTAATTAAGTTGCTGTCCCCTGTTTAATACTTTCCATTAAGCTCCTAAAGCCAGATCTTACTTATAGATCTAAGCTTTACATTGTAGTTTCTTTCAAAGGCTTTGTCGTGGGAGCTTTTCTTATTTCTATTAGTCGCCTATAATAAATAATATCCACTCCGATCATGCTACATTGGATGCTTTCTCCCAACTCCTGTCTCTTCCCACATTTATTATTGACTCAATTTATGTTCCTTTAAATCAGTTTCAGTCTGAGGGGCAATACTCTCATTTACTGACTGATCAATTTGAATTTGTTTCATAAGCTTCCATTAATTACTGTGTCTAATTCTCTTGCTGTGTCTGGAACCAGAGCATCCCTTAAGTTCCTTCTGGTCTCTCTGGCTGTATGCTTTCTTGGGAAAGGTGTCTTCAGCTTAGGGTTGGCGAGGCTTCAGATGCTCATTTTGTCAGGAGTTTCCAGCCTATTTTTCAGCAAGGAGCAGGTGTCTGAGTTGCTTGGTGGCCAGGCACTTCCAGACCAGTATTTCTCTAGGTCTGGCTCCTTCGCTGGAGAGTCACCTGAAAACCTTGTGGAAGAAGGGATGAAACATGTGCATGGATTCATGTGTGGTTTCCTTTTGTGCAAATCTATGATTTCCAGCATCAGTGCAGTCTGCCATACATGCAGCCCCCGTCTCTGATACAGTGTGGATGCAGACGCAAACCTCCCTCTCTGATAGGCCCAAGGTTCAGAGCACACCTAAGTGTTTGTGTCCTCTGAACCTTAATCTGAAACCCCTTCCTGGCACTGTCTTCAGAGTCACCTGCAACAGCTTTGCAACTTTCTCCGCCACCACCATTTGGAGAGACAGCCATTCTGTTGCCATGACTTGATCACTTTATACCCTCCCAGATGGTTGATTGCTTACAGGGAGATCATGAGGCCAGGCACCTGCATCTATCTTCTCCACAACACCCAGGTGCAAGAGGAGGGGGGCATGTGACAGTATGGGATCTGGGGTAGGTGAATACCATGTTCCCGAGGTACCGTCCACAGACTTACGAAAGGTTGCCTAGACCGCCAACTCTATTGACCAACTTCTGTTCTCCCTTCCTCTGGAAAGAACAACAAAGCTATCATGTTTTCTTTTGGAGACCCTCCCCTTCTCCAGTCTCAAGCTTGTGGTTTGGGCAAGGCTAAGCCAATCTGCCAGCTTTCATGGTGGAGATGTGATCCAAGCCTGGTAAGTCATCATGTTTTACACTATGACCAGAATGTTGGTTCATGAAGGGGCGTGTGACCCAAGTGGTCCAATGAAAGTCAGTCCTGGGAGTTTTGATGGGACCCTTGGGAAGGAGATGCATTTATTCTCCTGGTTGTTAACTGATAGGATCTAAGCTTGGTGTTGCAAGTAACCATCTTGCCGCCACTGAAGAAGAATAACTTAAAGATGAAGCCAATATAGAGACAAACTGTGTGGAAAAATAGAATGTCTGAAACTTACCTCTGGATTTCTAAGCAATGTAAAAAGTAAAATCCTTATTTGGCTTTAGCTAATTTGTGTTTGATTTCTGATTCCTGAATGAAACAAGAAACTCTTAATCATTAGAAATTTATTACTTTTTTATTTATTGGAATGACTTCCCTACAACTTTCCTTTCTTAATCCTTGTTCTGCCCTCTGGGTCATATAGAAAACATCTCCTTTTTTCATAGAATAGCCCTTATTTAAAGACATTATAGCTTGCTTGAGTCTTATTTCTGGATTATAATCCTCACCAATAATTTTATCTATTTTCCTTACAACAAGATTTCTAATCCCCTCGCCATGTAGGCTGCCTTCTTCTAGATGAACTTTGGCTTTCCAATGTTCCTCTTAAACATGGCTATCACACCTGGACCTGGTGTTCCAGAGATGGTCTGATCATTCTGGAGTTCACAGACTACCCTTTCCTGGCTGGAATGGACCTTCTGTTTCTATTAATTCAGTTCAAGACTCTATTCAGAGTTTCATTGGCTGGGGTGACCTCTTGTTATAATGGTGATTATTGTTGATGATTTTATAGAGCCTGTGACTGTGTTTTTACAATAGTTGACGAGAAGCCAGTCCTAATCCATTCTCCACTAAACTACTAGTTATGAATTCTGCTGTCACGTTAATGTGAATCCCAGCTGCCCTCATTTAGTAGCTATCTAACCCCAAGAGAGCAATTTAAGTGCCATACGACCTTGCTCTTCAAGGTATGGTAAGGTAGCTTGTTAGAAATGCCAAATCTTAAACTCCATCCCAGACATACAAATTAGAATCTGCATTTTAACCGATCTCCAGGTGAACTGCATACACATTAAAATATAAGAAGCACTTTCTTAGGACATAGCATTTTTTTTTTCACCTGTGCGATCATTTTTTCCCCCAAAAGAGCTTTATTGAGTTATAAGTTACATATCACATATTTCACCCATTTAAATACACAATTCAATGTTTTTAGTATATTCATGAGGTGAACACCCATTACCACAATCTAATTTCAGACAGTTTTTGTTCCCCCTAATAAAAGAATCTCATGCCTATTAATAGTCAATTTCTGTTTCCTTCCAACCCCGCAATGCTGGCCCTAAGCAATTACTAATCTATCTTCTGTATATGTATTTGCCCATTCTGAAAATTTCATATGAAGGAAAACATACAATATGTGGTCTTTTGTGTCTGGCTTCTTTCATTTAGCATGTTTTCAAGGTTTGTCATGTTGTAGCATGTGTCAGTACTTCATCCTTTCTGTTGCCATATAACATTCCACCATATGGATGTATCGTATTTTTCCATCCATTCAGCAGTTGACAAACATTTGGGTTGTTCTAGTTCTTTAGCTATTACAAATAGTGCTGCTATAAACATTAATATATCAATCTTTGTGTGGATGTCTGTTTTCGTTTCTCCTGGGTATACACTTAGGAGTGGAATTACTGGTTTATCTGGCAACTAACTCTACATTTACCTTTTGAAGAATTGCCAAATTGTTTTCCAAAGTGTCTGCACCATTTTACATTTCCACCAGCAATGTATGAGGGTTCTAATTTCTTTGGTTTCTCACAAACACAAATCATCTGTCTCTTTTTATTATAACATTTTGGTGGATGTGAAGTAGTATTCTATTGTACTTTTAATTTACATTTCTCTAATAATTAATGACTTTGAGCATCTTTTCATGTACCTATTGGTCATTATGCAGTATCTTTTGTGAAGAAATGTCTATTCAAATTCTTCGTCCATGTTTAAATTGGGGTATCATTTCACTATGGAGTCCTAAGAATTTTTTATTATAGGTACACGTCTCATTTCAGATATATGATTTGAAAATATTTTCTCCCATCTGTGGGCTATCTTTTTATTTTCTTGACAATGTTTTTCTAAGCACAAAATCTTAAAATTTTGCTTAAGCCCTATTATTTATTTATTGATTTATCTTTGTTGCTCATGCTTTTGGTTTCATATCTAAGAATGCATCACCACATCTTAGTCATGAAGATTTTTTCTTGGGATTTACTCTAAGAGCTTTATGGTTTTAGCCCATATGGTTAAGTCTATGATTCATTTTGAATTAATTTATCTGTGTGGTGACATAGGGGACCAACTTTTGTATGTTGATGTTAAGTTTTCCTAGCACCATTTGTTGAAGGGACTATTTTTTCTCCGCTAACTGGGCTTGGTAACTTTGTTAAAAATCAATTGGTTATAATATAAAAGTTTATCTGTATACTTCAAATTCTATTCCATTGATCTATATGTGTTCTTATGCTGGTACCGCACAGTATTGATTACTATTGCATTGTAGTAAGTTTTGAAATTAGGAAAGATTGATAAGTACTTATTTTTACTTATTATAGGATTGTTCTAAACCTCTTAAATTACTACATGAGTTTTAGGATCAGCTTTTCAATTTCTGCAAATATCAGCAGCTGGGATTTTGATAGATATTGCCCTGAGTCTATAGATTAATTTGGGGAGTATTGCCATTTTAACAATATTAAGTGTTCCAAACAATAAATATGATATTACTTAAATATTAAAAAATAACTTGACATTATTGCAATATTTCTTATTTCTTTTCAAATCAAATCTTGTATTTCTTTTGTTAAATTTATACCTCAATGTTTATTATTTAAAAAAATTATTTATTGATTTTTGTGAGAGGGCAAGAAAGAAAGAGAGAAAAAAAGAAAGAGAGAGGAACATAGATCTGTTCTTTTATGTACCCTGACTGAGGATTGAAACAACCACCTCTGAGTTTCAGGACAATGTTCTAACCAACCGAGCTATCTGGCCAGGGCTTCTTTTTTGTTTGGATGCTATTGTAAATGGAATTTTCTTAATTTCAATTTTAACTAGTTCAATTTTGAGTTGCTAGTATATAAAAACTTACTTTTGAATATTGATATTTCTTACTGCTACATTGCTGAACTTGTTTATTACTTATAATAATGTTTTAGGGGGTTTCTTATCATTCCTATAAACAAGATCATGTCATCTGAAAATAGTTTTACTTCTTTCTATCTAGTCTTGATACCTTTTATTCTTTTCTTTTACCTAATCGCATTGACTGGAACTTCCAGTATATGTTAAATAGAAGTGATGAGAACAGACATCCTTATCTCCTTCATTCCTAATTTCAGGTGGAAAGAGTTTAGCATTTTACCAGTTACTGTGTGGCTTTTGCATAGATACCCTTTAGCAGATTGAATAAGTTCTCTTATTCATACTTTGTTGAGTGTGTGGGTTTCTTTTGTTTTTTAATCATGGAAGGGTATTGGTTCTTGTCAAATATTTTCTGTTATTTGTTGAAATGATCTTATGGTTTCTGGCTTTTGTTCCATTAATATGGTATAATATATTAACTGATTTTTGAAGGGTAAACAAACTTTGTATTCTTGGGACAAGTTGCATTTGTTCATGGCATATAATTATTTTTATATGTTGCTGGTTTTAGTTTGTCAGTATATTTTTAAGGGTTTTGCATCTATAGTCCTGAAGGATATTGTTTTGTAGATTTTGTTTCCTTGTGATGTCTTTGTATGGTTTTACTGTCAGGGTAATACTGGTTTCATAGAATGGATTGAAGAGTATTTCTTTCTCTTTGAATTTTCCTAAGAGTTTTTGAAGGATTGGTATTAATTCTTTGAATGTTGGTTGACTTTACCTGGACTATAATCCTTATGGGAAAATTTAAATATATTAATTTGATCTTTTACTTGTTATACGCTTATTCAGATTTTCTCTTTCTTCTTGAGCAGTCTTAGTAATTTGTGTCTTTCTAAGAATGTGCCCATTTCACCTAAGTTATCTAATTACTTGATGTACAGTTGTTTATAGTATTCCATTATAATAATACTTTTTATTTATGTGAGGTCAATAGTGAGGTTCTCTCATTCTTAATGACTTGAGTTTTCTCTCATTTTTTTTTTTCCTTGATCAAGCCTTCCTAAAGGTTTGTCAATATTGTTGATCTTTCTAAAGAACCAACTTTGGTTTTGTTGATTTTTTCTCTTTTTCTATCCTCTGTTTTATTCATTTCCACGCTAACTTTTAATTTCTTTCCTCCTGCTTTATTTGAACGCAGTTTGTCCTTTTTTTCAAGACATAGTTTTTTAATCTAAGAAAAGAGCGTTATTTGTTTTAAAGTGTTGTTTCAGGATTAAATAAAATGTGTGCTTAGCATCTAGTAAGTATTCAATAAATGCTGCTTCCCTATTTAATTTATTTGTCCTCGTTGTCTTAGGCCCGTAAATCCAGCCTGTTGATACCAATTTGAATTTTGATATTGTCATCAAAGGGTATTAGTCACGCTACTCAGCTGTGTATCATTTTGTAAATCTGATAAAATATGATTCCAATACCTGCATCCAAGATGTGGATGAAAACAGTGGAGCAGGGCAGAAGCCAATGGTATGCCACTGCAAGCCTCTTCCAGATGGACATCAATCCTTCAGTCAAAGTTCTCTGGGCACAGTGGTGCAGCAATAAATCTACCCAGCTGTCCACATTTACCCCTGCCAAATGCCCTGCTAAAGCTCTGTTGTCTGTGGCACTCCCCAATTCTCTCATCTCTACAGTGGGCTGCTGGCCTTGCCCATCTGTCATCTGTGCTTTTTCCTAGGTGTAGTAGATTGAATTATCGGTCTAAATTCCCCCTTCCCCCACCCCTCTGCATTTACACCCTTGTCAGAGCCTTAGGAGTGGAGTACAGTTTACATTCTCTGCTTTGTTTTTGACTATATGGTTTGCTTTGGTCAATGGCATATGAATGAAAGCCAAAATGTGCCAATTCCAGGCCTATAAGTATTAAGAGGTCTCACATGTTTCTGATCATTATCTTGTACCACTTCCATCACCTTAAGAAAAGCATGCCTATGTTAGTTCTCTGTTCCAATGGGCATGAGAATCGAATAGACGTAGCCCCATAATTCTACATCATGGAACAGAGCTTCTGTAGTCAACTCATAGATCCCTGAAAATAAATGATAGCTATTACAAGCCATAGGTTTTGGGGTGAATGGTTACACAGCATTGGAGCAATACTTGACCAATACACTAGGTAAGACACATTAGACGGCTTTGCATGTGGTATTTCAGTAGGTGTGAGAAGGGATGGTTGAGCCACCTTAAAGCTGAGCCTCTGCTCTGAGCCAGTGGAAAGAGCTTCGGGCTAAGAATAGTTTAGGAGGAATCTAATCCTGGCCCCAACAACCTTGAGCTGTTCTCACTTCTCTCTACCTGTAGCATTAGGGCCTCCCACCTGCACAGCAGCCCTCTGACATTTTTCTATATCTGGTAGGCAATGGCCATATGTAAGACACATTTCCTCCACAAGATCCAGATTTTGAGAAAAACTCCAAATGATAATTTTGAGGACGTCACTTTGATAATTGACAAGAACCATGACAGCTAGTGGTACTACAGTAATGGGTGCTCACACTGGGTTATGGCTTGGGTCGTAGGGGATGTGGGTGATGTGAAGCTCCAGCATTGCTCAGGTTATTAACCTCTCTCTCTTCTGTTCAAGAATGCATGACCATGAGATTTTAATTATCCACCAGAGAAACACTCGGAAGCATCACTACCCCAGGCCCCTCACTTTCGAGACCCTTTTTAAGAACCTTGGGAAGGACTTCCATAATGTATGCATATAGTTCTCCATTTTTGTAAAATTTACAAAGGTAAGGAATTTGAGCTCTGTCCCTGTCCATTCCTTCTTCTGCTCTGTCAAACTTCTCTTTGTGTCAGGTGGCATTGAAGTGACCAAGCAAGGCTTGAAATATATAAAACCTATGGTAGGATAATCTTCCAATTATTAGGCATATAAAATTGTAAGCAATGGATTCAGTTTTCATTGATGCTTAATCATAACAAAAGTTCACTTCTGCAAGAATATATTCGATAAGGCAGAACATATGGCTATAATTGTACTATATATTCCTGTTCCCCTTTTTCAATGGGAATTATGTAAAATATAATTGATTAGAATTTCTATGCTGTTTTCCTTTTCTTTCATCATTTTCATCATTGATATTTGTCATCAAATTTATAATTGTCATTCCTTTTCTCATTCTAAATAAATATATTTTTTTGCATTTAACTTTATAGCTTTAGTTTTATCATTTTTTCTTAAAATATGCCCCCAAATTGTTTAGGTTTTGGCCCCCAGGAAACCTGCTTCTGCTCCTGACTGCTAGAAGTCACACCCCAAATGCCCCTGAGGGGCCAGAAGTATCTTCACAGGGAAGTGGTATGCCCACTCAGGGGCTCCCACTGTCTCTCAGATAGAGGACCCTGCTATCTGCAAAACATTTGAGGGCTGACATCTGTCCTGGGTTTTCTAAGAGAAGCTCATAATATGAATTTTTACATGAATTCTTCCAAGTCTTTAGAATTAGCACATATATACTGTGTGGGCTGCCCTTTTGTACCCTTTCTTGAGATAACTTTACCATGCTGTAATTTACTTTTTAAAAAGTAAAAAATTCACAAGCACCAGAGCTTCATTGTTGACAATGGTGACTTGCAATGGTCTCATGGTGACACCAGCAGGTCAGGTCACTGAGGCAGGGACTGAAGCCTAGGGAATCTTCTGGTCCCGTAGACTTTGATGCTCAGTGTTTCCTCCAGCAGGATCCCTGTCATCTGGCATCAGTGCAGATGAAAAAAGACTCTGAACTGTGGTGGGTAACCAGGACGCTCTTATGGCCTGGACAGGCCAGGGGGCTCGGAAGAGCAAGGACAGTAGAGGCCACGGCCACAGAGTCAGGCCTGTGTCTTCTGAGGCCCTGAAGTATGAGAGTCCATGGCAGGGCAAGGGGATTGCAAGAGTTAATGTGATAATGTCCGTCGATTATTTTAAGCCACATGGAGGGAAACTACATTATAAATAGCACGGGCCATAACAGATTCAAAGGGTAAGTGTATTGATAGCTTTTTCCTCTTCTTAAGATTTCTGATGTTTCAAAACAAGATTATTTCAGGAGTACATCTATTTTAATTCAAGAGATTCTTCTTTAAACACGTTTCATGGTGAGAGAGCCTATCTCCTCCTGTTGTGCCCCAGCTTTTTCCAAGCTCTGGTTTCACACACCTCATGCCGGCCTCGAGCCTTTGAAAGCCTTTCTGAGTGCCACCGAGCCACTGTGCGTGTTAGCAAAGGCCTGGCTTTGGGTCGGGCTTGACATTTTAACCCCCAGAATCTGCCTTGTTTACCACTTGACAGCAGCAGGTTTCATTTTGAACAAGGTGCTTTGTAACTTCCAGATCCCAAAGCATGACATGACAAACGCACACACACATGCATGCACAGGCAGGACTGCTCCCTGAGATTAGGGGCTGGCAGACATACCGCTCGCCCACTGTCCCTACAGCACACCAGGAGATGCTAAAGGTCTGGAACAGGGTGAAAGCAAGACCCGAACTCTAGTGCTGGTCAATAAAGGGCATTTAGACGTTTCTGCAGCAGGCTCGGGATCTTGTCCACGGCCAGTCCTGGGCCTTGACAAGCTTGTATTTCTTCATTCGCACAACATAACTTTCCTGATTCATAGCCCTGGCCTCCAGCGCCAGATGCTGAAGTCAGGCAGGCAGCTCGGATTCCGGCAGCTCCTGTTGCTCTCACCGGGATTAGCACAGGGAATGGCCGGTGGAGCCGGGGATGGCGTGGCCTTCTCCTCTTCCAACCTGGCTGCACTTAGGTCTTTGCAAGCACTTATTTTTTTTAAAAAAATGCCTTTTACTGTTGTGCAGACATGGCTTCTTTATGATCGCTCTCTTTCCTCCTGCTCCTTTTCCACCCTGCGTACCTGTGGTCCTCACAGTTAAGGTAGCAGGCTGGGATTCTGAGTTCTGCAGAAACTTTAAATTGGATAAGATGTCTCCAACAGAAGAAATAAAGATATTGACTCCATCTTGGAGTTCTACCTAAAACTGAAGCCCATTCTGGAGAAAGGATAGCAATAGGATCCATTGTTTCCAGCAGTGCAAAGACAGCTCCACTTTTTAGGGAGGGAAAGGGAAGGGAAGGGAGGGCAGGGGAAGGAAAGGGAGGGCAGGGGAAGGAAAGGGAGGGCAGGGAAAGGGAGGGGTGGAGAAAAGAAGGGAAGGGAAAAAACCCACTTTCCCCTTCTCAACATGAGCTACTGTTTAATGAAGATGAATTCAGATTTAACAGTGTTAATGCTTTTGAATTATGAGTTTGATTAAGGCAGGCGATCAGTTAGCTAAACACAGGCTGGAGACGAGTTGTTTATGTGCTCAGCAAATGCAAATTGATGATTCCCCCTTCCTGGCCAATGTGGGTGACTTTGACAAGGCCTTGGCTGTTCATTTGTCCTAAGTGCATTGGCTGCAATATTTTATGGATGTCCCAGGGAGGACATGCAAGTGGGCTGAAAGAGGACAAAGGCCACGTTTTACTCAACCAACCAAATGTGGAGGATAATAGAGGACAGGATTCTGAACTGTTAAAAATACACTCCTTACTGTGAAGTTAATCCATGGACTTCTTCAATAGGAATACTCATATAGCAACTCAAAAATTCTTCAGATATTTATAGGTAAAATGTCTAGAATTTGCCTAAAACACCCTAGAAAAAAAATTTTTTTTAATCTTTGCATGTGTGTGTATGTTAGGAAAGAAATAGATAAAATTAGATTTTCAGTGTTTAGAATTATTGAAGTTTGGTGATAGAAATATGGGGGTTCATTATTCTCTCTACTCTTGTGTCTATTGGCAAGTTTTCACACTATAAGTCTTCCCTAAACATGTAAAAAAACTTCCCTGAAGACAATCAGGTAAGCCATGAAACAAGAGAAGAGCAGAGATGCAAAAATTAAAAAGAGGTCCTCGCTGGATAGCTGGGTAGGCTGGACCTTGTTTGGAAGTGCAGAAGTTGCTGGTTCGATCCCCGGTCAGGGTATATACAGGAACAGATAGATGTTTCTATTTCTTTATCTCTCGCTTCTTCTTTCTCTAAAATTAATAAAATAAATTTAAAATGCTATTAACAAAAAAACCTCCAAAATTGAAAAGAGAAGATATAGAAGAAAAGCATGGAGACACAGGTAGGGAGTTTGCGTTCTGCGCCTATGAGTCTGTTTCCATTTTGTTTGTTAGTTCATTCTGTTCATTAAATTCCACATATAAAAGAAATCATATGGTCCTTGTCTTTCCCTGACTGACCTATTTCACTCAAAGCATAATACTCTCCAGGTCCACCCATGCTGTCAAAATAATCATGTCTAATGAAATTTGAAAACCTGTTCACCTAACTAAAACATTAAATAAATTTAAATGAAAGCAATAGAATGCCATTTCTCTTCCTAAGGAATGAGCGAAGATGTAAGGTAATAGAGCTCCTAAGTTCATGGAGCACCAACGCCTAGCCTCCCCTAGCAGCTGCTCAGAGTGCAGTTTGGGACAACATTTTGGAAGCCAAATTAGCAATGTGATTTCAACAACCTTGTATTTTTTTCCTATCCATTCAGCCAGTGATTCCACTTCTGGGAATTTTGCCTAAGGAAACAAGTAAAGATGTGGGTGGTGATCTGTGATTTATGTGCTTGAATGACTGTGCTATCACTTTATAGAGGAGTAAAAACAATTGGAAGTGACCCAAACACCCAACAATAAATGACCCTTTGGTAATTTGTAGATAATTAATTTGTGCATTTATTCAACAGATACTTATCAAGGTTTCTCTACAAGCCACACACAAGGGACGCAAGGATAAATAAGACACAGCCCCTATCTCAGAGAGTTTAGTTTATAGGAGCATGAGGACACAAACAAGGAAACAGTAACAAAGGTCATTTATACAAGGGAGTAGTATATTGCGAATGTTAAAAACACAAGTTGTGAGGCATGGCTTTGCTTTAATACAGGATAAAATATTTATATAATGTCCTCTTGTAAAAATATTTACATAAAACTATAAAGATTGATAAGCAATATGCAAAATGTTAATGTATTTACTTCTGACTGCTGGGATAATGAATGATTATTTTTCTTAGACTTTTCTCTAATTTGCAAAATATTCTTGAATCAAAAATATAATTTTAGAATTAGAAAAGATAGCCTGACCAGGCGGTGGCGCAGTGGATAGAGCGTCGGACTGGGACGCGGAGGACCCAGGTTTGGGACCCCAAGGTCGCCAGTTTGAGCGCGGGCCCATCTGGCTTGAGCAAAAGCTCACCAGCTTGGACCCAAGGTCGCTGGCTCCAGCAAGGGGTTACTCGGTCTGCTTAAGGCCCGCGGTCAAGGCACATATGAGAAAGCAATCAATGAACAACTAAGGTGTCGCAACAAAAAACTGATGATTGATGCTTCTCATCTCTCTCCGTTCTTGTCTGTCTGTCCCTATCTGTCCCTCTCGTTGACTCTCTCTCTGTCCCTGTAAAAGCAAAAAGAAATAAAAAGAATTAGAAAAGATAAACATAAAAAAGGAAGGATGTTTCACTTAAAAAATGCTTGTTTTTTTATTGAATTTATTGGGGTTACACTGTTTAATGAAATTATAGGAGTTTCAAGAATACAATTCTACAATACATTATCTGTATATAGTACTGCGTGTTAACCACCCCAAGTCAACTCTTCACTTATTTCTCTTTTACTCTCTCTTGTGTGTGTGTGTGTGTGTGTGTGTGTGACAGAGACACAGAGAGAGACAGAGAGAGGGACAGATAGCGATAGACAGACAGAAAGGCGGAGAGATGAGAAGCATCAATTCGTCTTCTTAGTCTCCTTAGTTGCTCATTGATTGCTTTCTCATATGTGCCTTGAGCGGGGGGTTGGGGAGGGTGAAGGGCTACAGCAGAGTGAGTGACCCCTTGCTCAAGCCAGCCACCTTGGGCTCAAACAAGCAACCCTGAGCTCAAGCTGGTAAGCCTGCACTCAAGCTAGCAAAATCAAGGTTTCGAACCTGGGTTCTCCACATCCCCGTCCGATGTTCTATCCACTGCGCCACCGCCTGGTCAGGCCCTCCTTTACTCTCTTTTACCTATCTCACATGCCTTTTCCTTTGGTAGTCACCATACTGTTGTCTGTATCTATGAGGTTTTTTTGCTTAATTCCTTTATATTTTTCACTGAGTTACTAACTCCCTCCCTTCAAACAGCTGTCAGTCTGTTCTCTGTGTCTATGAGTCTGTTTCCATTTTGTCTGTTAGTTTATTTTGCTCATTATATTCCACATATGAAAGAAATCATATGATACTTGTCTTTCTCTGACTGGCTTACTTCACTCACAGCATAATATTTTCCAAGGCCATTCACGCTGTCACAATAATGAATGCCTATTATATGCCTTTTTTTTTTTTTTTTTTTTTTACAGGGACAGAGAGAGGGATAGATAGGGACAGACAGACAGGAACGGAGAGAGGCGAGAAGCATCAATCATTAGTTTTTCCTTGCCATTGCAACACCTTAGTTGTTCATTGATTGCTTTCTCACATGTGCCTTGACTGCGGGCCTTCAGCAGACCCAGCAACCCCTTGCTGGAGCCAGCGACCTTGGGTCCAACCAAGCTGGTGAGCTTCTGCTCAAGCCAGATGGGCCCGCGCTCAAGCTGGCGAGCTTGAGGGTCTCGAACCTGGGTCTTCCGCATCCCAGTCGACGCTCTATCCACTGCGCCACCAGCTGGTCAGGCTTATATGCCATTTTTGAGTAGATTTCTGAGTACTACCCACATGCCCTCCCCACTTACATATAAATACACACATACATAGTCTCATTTAACTCACAACTTTTCTTACTTCTTTCTTTCCCCTGTATTTTTCTTAAGTGAGAAGTGGGTGGGAGACAGACAGACAGACACCCGCATGCACCTGACTGGGATTCACCTGGTATGCCCACCAGGGAGCAATGCTTGGCCCCTCTGGGGCATTGCTGCACTGCAATTGGAGCCATTCTAGTGCCTGAGGTGGAGGCCATGAAGCCGTCCTCAGTGCCAGAGCCAACTTTGCTCCAATGGAGCCTTGGCTGCAGGAGAGGAAGAGAGAGAGATAGAAGAAGGAGAGGGGGAAAGGTGGAGAAGCAGATGGGCACTTCTCCTATGTGCCCTGGCTGGGAATCAAACCCAGGACCTCCACATGCCAGGCTGATGTTCTACTGCTGAGCCAACCGGCCAGAACCTTAACTCACAACTTTTAGAGGTAGACTTTATTTTTAATTTTTAAAAAATGTTCAACTTCCAATTTTTATTTTTGAATAAGTTATATACACATGTGGTTTCAAAATCAAAACAATATAAAATGATATATAGTGAAAAATCTCATTTCCCACCCATGCCCTGAACCACTACCTTCAATCTCACACCAGATTTAACCACTTTTATTAAGTTTTGTGTGTTGTTTATGTAAAATAGGCAAATAAAAATATTTTTATATTCCTCTTTTTTTATACAAAATATAATATGTTAACACATGTTATTTCTCATCTTGTTTTTCTCACTAAAATAATATCTACCTCTTACAGTTGTGAGGATTTAAGAATGTCATCATTTTTCATGCCTATGTAATATTCCACTATGTGAATATATCATAATCTGACAATTGGTCTCTAGTACTGCTACAAATGAAGTTTATAATGTTTTTCTATTGATCAGTATGGCTTATAAGATCTAGTTCAAATGTGGACTTTGAAAATTTTTTTCCCTGTCTATCTGAATCGTTTCTGATAGAATAAGGTCCAGTTCAAAGATTACACTTGTACTAGTCCCATTTTATAGATGAGAGATAGAAGTCTCAGAGAAGGTCAGTAAATTGGCTAAAGTCATAAGCTAATAAATGATGGAGCTAGGCATTGGGGTCAAGCTTATCAGGGTTAGAGGCCATGCTTTCTCAGTCAGAGCTGGACTAAGAGATAATCATCCCAGGTATAATGAAGAATATCCAAGGATCTTAAGTTTTATACCAAATGATCGATTATACTGGGGAAAAAAATTTTTGTTGCATCCACAAAAACACTTGTTCTTACCTAATTCGAGTGTGCTGATCTCAAATCTGACATTAGTTTTTCTCTGTAAACTACAGTTATTTTGCAATTCAAGATTTTAGGTTTTCATCTTATTGTAAAGTTTTCAACATTTAGTTTAACATAATGAAGTAGAATGTCTTCTTGGGCATCATCTTTGTGAAAATATAATAATTTATATAATGCAGTAAATACACTAAAAGATATGATTGTATCAAAATTTGTCTACAGTTTTGAAATAGAACATATTAAAACACTTATTTTAATCATAAAATTTGCACAAAACTTACTTAAATTCTATTCAGACAAAAATTAGCATTTGTAGTTCTTGCATTTGTGTACTTGTTGAGGACAATCTTGTTCGATGCTCCAGCAGTAGTCTGCCATCATATTTCTGTTCCATTGCCCCTGATAATGCTCTTCCATCATCTTCAGATCTTGATAAAAGTGTTCTCCCTCCTCATCACTAACAGCTCCAAGGTTCTCGGGAAACTTATCAAGGTGACTGCTCAAGAAGTGAATCTTAACGCTCATGTTCCATCCAATGTCCCAGAAAGCCAACAGCATCCTTTGAACCAGAAGTTCATAGTTTTCTACCTTTTTGTTGCTAAGGAAGTTCTTTGTAACTGCCACAAAAGACTGCCATGCTCCTTTCTCCTCCTTATTCATCTTCCTGGCAAATTCTTCGTCACATATGAGGGTTACAATTGGAGGTCCATCAAATACACCTTCTTTTATCTTCTTGACAGACAAGGCAGGAAAAGCAGAAATAATACGTTGAAAGCATTCACTTTCTCTGTTCAAAACCTGAAAAAACTGCTTCATTAAGCCAAGTTTGATGTGAAGTGGGGGAAAAATGATCCTGTTTCAATTAACTACAGGTTCATTCACAATATTTTGCATCCCTACTTCCAGAGCTTCACATTTAGGCCACACAGAAAGCAAGGATATTTCGTGAAATCTCTCTGTTGTCCTAGCAGGAAATTTACCATTTCAAGATCCACACAAATGATCCAGTTATGCTCCTCATACTTCAGAAAGTCAAGAACAATTTTTATGTCATTATAATCTTCTTGCAGATGAGTTGTATAACCAATTGGAACCACTGCATAAACATTACTGTTGTGTAGGAGAACATATTTCAAACTCTGTTTAGAGCTGTCAAGAAATAGCCGCCATTCTGTTGAATTGTAAGTGGTAATACCTAGTTGGCTGAGAATACTACTGACATCATGACAGTAAACAAAGTGTTTGTCTTCAGAAAAAAGTCCACAAAAATTTGTTCACACTTCCTGAAATGGGATACTTTAGCTGACCAGTAAAGTACATTCTTTTCTTGAAGCCTGGAGGCTAATAACTCAGCTGCTTTCTTTGATAGGCCCAAATCTCTTACAAAGTCATTCAATTTGGGTTGGCCAAATTGCTGAGGGGTTAATGACTACTTGGCATCAGAAGAAGACCCTACAGATTCTACAACCATTTCCTCATGCATCTTCTTATCAGAATACACTTGATCACCATGTTCACTTTCTTCGTCCTTAGAAAAAATAAAACCATTGAAAACTGGAAACGGGAGTGTCTCAAAGTGTGGGATAGGTTGTATTGCTGAAGGAATATTTGAATATGTGATCATATGCCGTTTGTATGGATCAGACAGAAATAACATTCACTGCTGTGGTCCTTTGATTCATACCGAACCATGGGAATACCAAAAGGCATTCCTTTGCATTTTTCTTTTGTCCAGTTATGAAGTATTTCCTCACAATTATGACACACAATATGAGGAGCCCAATTCTTGTCGTGGTCGCCAAGGGGAACTTGAAAATAGGCAATATATGTGCATGTTACAAATGATGAAATATTGCACCTTTGACGTTGAAGTGTGTAACAGCCACATATATAACAGAAGGTGTCAGGACTATTCTTACATTTATGCCTACTCAAAGAAGACATGATTCAATCTTAAAACAAAATAAGAGTGTGTTTTTATCAGATAATAATTTTTTACATTTAAAAACAACTACAATTATGTAAAAGCTATGTTTTTAAAACATTAATTGCCTTGTGGTTATGTTCAATCCAAGAGTCATTGCCCTTTAACTTCAATTTAAAAACCAATGCATGCCGTTAACTGTAACAAAAAGAAATTAAAATTGCATAAAAACTAGAGCATGCACCAAAAAACAGTTTTCAGATTTGGAAATCAATGATTCAGAAATATATAGAAAAAGGTCTAAAGCCTCATGCAACAGAAAATGAAAAAGAATTGTTCTCCAGTGTTATTAGCTTATTATAATTAGGCATAGAAGAGGTAGAAATGAGACCTCTGAATAATTGTGAGCAGGAAAACTCATGGGTAAGAATTGGGGAGGAGAACTTCGCAGTGACTTTGAGGTACTCATATCACTGGTATCAAAAAGTTAGTTGGTTTTGAACAAGGGAAGTCCCATGTGGGCAGTTGCTTAGCAGTCATTTTTCAAACTTGGGAAGAAGGCACCTGACCAGGCAGTGGCGCAGTGGGTAGAACGTCAGACTGGGATGTGGAAGACCCAGGATCGAGACCCCGAGCTCACCAGCTTGAGTGCGGGCCCATCTGGCTTGAGGAAAAAAGCTCGCCAGCTTGGACCCAAGGTCACTTTCTCCAGCAAGGGAGGCTCGATCAGCTGAAGGCCCGCGGTAATCAATGAACAACTATGGTGTCGCGACGACAATGAAAAACTAATGATTGATGCTTCTCACCTCTCTCCATTCCTGTCTGTCTGTCCCTATCTATCCCTCTCTCTGACTCTCTCTCTATCTGTAAAAAAACAAAAACAAACAAACTTGGGAAGAAGGCAATTCCTGGCCATGATCCTTCAGTGTGGGTTTTCTTGGTCTGTTCTAGCTTCTGAGGTTTGACTTTGGCAGAAGGTGTGTGTGTGTGTGTGTGTGCATGTGCGTGTGCGTGTGTGTGTGCGCACATGCGTGCGCGGTTAGCAAGGGGCCAGATGGGAGTTCTAGGATACTGCTTTCATTAGTTTGAAAATGAATGGCAATAGTGTCCTTGTTTCCTAGATTAAGTGCTAATGAGGACCCTAGGAAGTATGTAAGAGATGTATGTAAGTATGTAAGAGACAATGAATCTGGGTGTCCAAGCAGAGTGCATGCATTTCTAACCTGTTTCATCTCTTTTCAGCAGAGAAAGGTCAGGTCTTACAGGAAAGGGCCACCTGGCCTCCCTCTACTCCCCAGTGTAATGAATGGGTGAGACTGCCCCATTCGGTAGGGTTGCCAGATAAAATACAGTATACCTAGTTATATTTGAATCTCAGATAGACAACATGCAATTTTTTTTAGTATAACATATCTCATGAATCATTTTTATTTGCTAAATTTGGTAACCTTCTTATAAGCCTCGGGGCTCAGCTCAACTTTTCTGTCAGCATCCATTCTTCTCCTGCAGGTGTTTACTCAACATAGGTAAAAATATTTAGGAGAGGGAGAATCGAGGGGATTCTGCCTTCTGACCACTTCCATTTTATGGCTGTTGGTAAATCTAATTGGATATAACAACAAAATAGTTCCATATAAATATTTATTTATCTATTTATAGATTAAACTATCACAAAAAAATTTTCATACTACAAAAGTAATATATATTTATTATAGGAAAAATAGATATAAATATAATTTTACTTAGATTTATCAGAAGAGAATATTAGGATTAACTGGTAGAATTACCAAACTCTAGGTAAAAAATATATTTTATAGCAAGAGAAATCAGTTCATTCAAAAATCAACTCTGAACTTAAAAAAAATAATAATAAGAGTAGGGTAAATGTAAAACACCAAATAACATGGAGAAATTATCCATATAAATATAACTACAATTACAATATAAATGTACCAAGCTCTCTAGTTATAAGATAGAATTATCAGATGAAATTTCAAAATCCATACATATTCTGCTTGCAAGGGCCACATGAAGCAAGATACCATAAAAAGGCTGAAACAAAAGGGTGAAAAATGCATATTTTTTAGGTAAGGGAACGAAAACAAAGTGTACAGCTATATAAAAATCAGATTTTTAAAAAAAGATGAAGAGAGCCAAGATATAATGATGAAATCTTTAATTTATTGGGAAGAGATAATCATTATAAACTTAAATGTGCTTAATAACAGTCTCAAAATACAGAAAACAAAATATGACAGATCAACAAGTATAAATTGACACACATCACACTAGGAAATTTTTGACATAACTGTATCTTTCTCAGTAATGAGTAGTTAAGCAGACAACAAATATTTCAGGATATTTGAATTATATAATTAATAAACATGTAGATAGAACCCCATAGCAAGGAATGAAAGCATATATACTCTTCTCAAGCACACAAGGATCATGTACAAAAATGAACTCCAAAGTAGGCCATTACTTAGGTCTCTGCACATTTTAAAGAATGAATAGCATAGAGATCACATATCTGATCCCAAGCAATGAAATGAGAAACAAATACTACATAAAAACAATTTTAAGACCCCATACAATAAGCCAGTCTGAGAAAGAGAAATACCATATAATCTCAATTCTATATGGAATCTAATGAACAAAATAAACTGACAAACAAAATAGAAACAGAAGCTGTTAGGGTTTCTCTGGTGGGAACAGTGGAATGTGGAGTACAAGGTTGGAGCCTGTGGCCTGGTGAGCTAGGCATGCCCCTCCCACAGCAACTGGCTCTGGTCTGGATGGGAGAGCGAGGCGTGTGAAACTTAAAAATGTGTTTCTGATTCTGTGGGCCTGCTGACAAAACTCTGAACCCCCACTGGAACTGGAGCCAAATTTTAGACAAGGATGATTTGTCAAACAGCAGAGAGATAAAGATCTTACTAGAAAGATCTTGATTACATCTCCAGTCTTTAATGAGTTCCTACGTTTTTCTAATGTAGATCCTTAGCCATTACCTAAACAACAGAATACAAGTCCAAGTCCCTCACCCTTTTCCTCCTCCCTTTCTTCTTTCTTTCTTTCTTTCTTTCTTTCTTTCTTTCTCTCTCTCTCTCTCTTTCTTTCTCTTTCTTTCATCTTTTTATCATCTTTCTTTCTTTCTCTCTTTCTTTTTTAAAGAAACAGCTTTATTGAAGTATAATGACATATAATAAAATGGCACAAATAATACAATTTGGTGAGTTTTGACATGTGTATATACCTGTGAAATCACCTCCACAATTAAGATTGTAAACATATCCTTCACTCTAAACTGTTTCCTTATGGCCCTTGGTAATCTGTCCCTCCATCCCCTACCCCCTACCCCTGCTTCCCACTGCTGTCTGGGCACTTTCCCTGAGCATTACACTCAGGCAATCATAGGGCTCACCTAATTTGTTTCCTGTCTCTCAGGAATAACTCTTCTTTTTGTCCAATGCCCAATGGCTTGCATGCCATCGTTTTGTACATTTTGTCTGGACTTGTAGTTGTTTCAGGTCAGAAGGTGAATCTCAAGTCTCTGTTATTCCATCTTGAATCAAGAAGGAATTCCAACCCACTCATCTTGAATGATTCTCTGTAATTTAATCAGAAGAGAGTGCACCCTCTCCTTTAAATCAGAAAGTTTGAGTGATCAATTGTCTTGAATATTCATTACATGAGAGTTACTTTCATTCACCCAGTCATTCAACAAATATTTTTGAGGATGTCCCTTGTGTGGAGCTCTCTTTGGCACTGGGGGTGTAGTGATGAGCAAGACAGCCATTGTCCCTGCCTCCCAGGAGATGCCTGCTAAGTGGAAGACAGACAACTAAACAGGCTCTCAATCCAGAGAAACAGGGCCACATGAGAGGTAGTCAAGGCATTCTATGGGTGTGTGCATTCAGACTGAAGCGGATACTTTTAGGGTCCCTTGGCCCACTTTTGATTTTAGCTACAGCCATGGTGGGACATGACCTCAGTCTCACCTTGCACCTTGTGCCTCTCTGTTTCTCTGCCTCAGGCGTTCTCTGAAGCTCCTGAAATCCATGCACCTGCAAACAAACCTCACCTCCCCAAAGTGTGGTCTGAATGAGAGAGTGAGGAGTTAATGGCCTTGTCAGCCATTAACCAATGGGTCAGCGGAGGTGTGATAAAGGAGCCTGCTTTCCTCTCTTTGGGGTGAACAGTCCTAGGGAGGTATTCTGTATGCCTCTCAGAGGCCCCAGCAGGAGGGAGCCCCCATTACCTACAGCAACAGTTACAGCGCTGTTTCCTCTTTCCTGATTTGGTCTCCTCATGCCTTCCCTCCTATTCTCTGGGATCATTTCCTAGATAAATTACTTGCGCCCAAGGAATTGTCTCAGGCGCTGCTTTCGGGGGACTTAAATGAAGATGTAAACTTATCTAACTTTAGTACAATCCTCCCATTTTACAGATGAGAATATTGAGTGTTGGAGTTTTTCCTGAAATCCCCAGGGCTAGAAAGTGGGAGCCAGGGTATAAACACAGGTCACTGGACTACAAGTCTCGTTCTTTCCCTACTCTTTGGGCATCCCTAGAAGCTTTATTATCAAGGGCATGTGTCCGAGAGCTGCAGGGAGCTCGCCATGCATTGCCTGGGGCCCCGACAACCTCTCTGAAGTAATAATAAGCCAAACAGCAAAATGAAACAACCCTGCCCATGTGCTGGTGTGTTCAGGGATCTTGTGATGACTCAGGGAAAAATGCTTAAGTCACAACTTTGAATCAGGTGCCACTACGTGCAGGGTGCTGGGTTCACAGGTACAAACACATGGCCCTGCCCTCCAAGAGTTCATAATCTAGGGAGAGAATGAACAACAGACTGACATTAAATGCACTAAGGCTAGTCAGGGTTCAAGAGGGTGGAGTGACTAGTGTGCTCTGCATGAGGAGGGAAGAGCATCCAGCCTGAGGGAATAGCCCCTGCTCAGGGCCCCATTGGCAGGTGGGAAGCGTTGATGCAAGGTATGTTGGGAAGGGGTTGGTGGGAAGGGCTGGGGAGGAGGAGGCCGATCTCAGAAGAGAGGCAGAAAGTAGGTCCCAGAGGTTCTGCCCGAAAACTCTGAGCCTGGCAGTGGTAGTCACGAAAGGTTTTTAAGTAGGTCAGTGGTTTTCAGTGTTAGCAAGCATCACAATCACTTGGAGAGCTTGTTAAAGCACAAATTGTTAGGCCTGGCCCGGAAGTGGCTGAATCCATAGGTCTGGAGGTGTCCTGAGAATTTGTATTTTTTACCAGTTCCCAGCAGATGCTGATGTTGCTGGTGTGGGAACCACACTTGAGGACCAATGAAGTAGGGATGCGAAGTGCTCAGAATTTCTTGGATGGACTGGGGAGTGCTGAGCTGGGACAGAGACGTGGGTGAGAGGCTGCCCCAGTGGTGCTGGGGGCTGTCCAACGCAGGAGTACAGGCATGGAGAGAGGGGAATGTGCAGGAGAGTCAACAGGATTTCAGTGGTTTAGGGAAAGGATAGTAAAAAAATGTCCAAGTGTATCTTATCACCATCTCAGAATCTCCAGACGAGGAGTCACGTGTGCAGCCAGGGGAACGGAATGGAGAGGCAGACAAACCCTCCCTCCCTTTATTCCTTCCACCTCCTTCCCTTCTAGTTAGAAGAGCAGCAGGGATTGTTCAGAGAAAAAAAAAATGCCACAAGGAAGATAAAGTGGGATGATAAAATGAAATGAAAGACAAGCAGGGAATCAATCACCGGCTGGAACCCAGCGATCGGTGGCCGACAGAGGTGGAGTGAGGACAGATAGACAGACCCGAGCTTCCTGCCCTGGGCCTCATTGCCGGAGAGGTGGGTGCCCTGAAACTCTGATGGGTCAAGAGGCCCTGTGATTGACCCAGTTTTCCAATGGTTAATTAAACCGTTGCTACCATCTGATGTGGAACTTGAGCTTGGCGTTGGAGGGAAGGGGCACTTGGAAGCGAGGACTTCACTCTGCCCAATACCAGTTTGCTATCTCACCTGCCTTAGCAGCGCTTCTGCTTCCTCCAGATCCTACAGCTTGCAGTGCTCTAGAGCCTGATCACCGTTAGCATCCCCTGGCCAATGTTTCCAGTGTGAGCTCTTTACAGACCCTTAAAGCACAGCATGTATTCAAGAGGAGGCCAGACATTGACGAGGGCTGTATGGCATGTTGGAGAGGGGATTCTGGCCTGATGCTTTGGCCAGGATTCTTCCCTCCCTGCTAATCAATGCCCTGGCCCCAGTAGGCTCTTTCTGGAGGAGTGGCCCCACAGAGCCCACCTTCTTGCTCCCGACCCTGTGTACTTCCCAAGCAGGGCTACCCCCAGCTGTCCTGAACCTAGGGCAGCAAGTCCCTGGACTATCTCTCTGAGCAGCTGGTGGATGGGGTGGAGTGACTCCCACAAGGCTGCTCTGTGGCTCTGCATTGCTGGGGTCAGGCCTCAGTGCTGGTGCCCGGACACCACACACAGGAGCCCCTCTTTCCCAGAGACCCCTTCCCTACACTGACAGGTCTGCAGCCTCCTCGTGGAGGCAGAGGGAGGCCAGCTCATCTGAGGAGGGGTTTAGAGGAGAAAGGCTTTCTGTGAGCCATCTATCCATCCTCTGGACCTATCTTCCCTGCTCAGCCTTGACACTGCTAGCCGCTCTCACTGGGAAGTGCTGGGCCTTCCTACTCTGGTACAGAACAGGGTCTATGACCAAGACCAACAGATTCTCCAGAGAAAAACTGACAAGCTTCCTTTTTAAAAAATTAAGGTAAAATTCATATAATAGAAATTAACCCTTTAAAAGTGAACAATTCAGAACATTCACAATGTTGTGCAACCACTACCTCTATCACATTCCAAAATAATATCCTGTACCCATTAAGCAGTTACAACTCATTCCCCCTCTCCCCAGCCCCTGGCAACCACCCATCTGCTTCTCTTTCTGAGATTTGCTTACTTTGGACATTTCATATAAATGGAATAGCATAATACATTAACCTCGGTGTCTGGCCTCTTACACTTAGCGTGATTTTGAGGTTCATCCACATTATATCATGCGTAAGTGCTTCACTCCTTTTTATAGCTGAATAGTGTTCCATTGTATGGGTATATCATACTTCATTTGTGCAGCCATCCACTGATGGACATTTGGGTTGTTACTGCCTCTTGGCTACTGTGAGTAGTGGTGCTACAAATATTTGTGTACAAAGGTTTATTTGAATACGAATTTTCAATTATTTGGAGTACATGCCTATGAGTTGGAATGGCTTAGATAGGAATAGATTGTATGATTATTTGATGTTTATCTTATTGAGGAATCCTACTTTTAGTTCAGGTGTTTTCACATCTCAGCCTGACCCTGCTGTAACTATCCAGATGGCTCCCAGGCTGTAGCTTAGGCAACTGTGTCAGCGGGTGAATGGAGATACTGTCACTATGGGGAGCACAGAGAGGGGCTGGGAGATGCGTTTGATTGGGACCTGTTGGATTTGAAGTGTCTGTTGCAGGGACACATGGACATGACTCTGGGGAGGGCTAGGTGTACTCACCTGCAATCTCAGGCAAGGTATGGGCTGGAGACTGAAGGGGCTCTCATCAGTGGCTCAGGTCATCACATGTGTCTGCATTTCCTGAGCACTTATCATTTTCCTGGGCTCTGCTCTAAGCTCTTTCCACTATCAAACCATCCTAACAACTGCATGAGGTTCTATATAAACCTAATTTTCCATATAAGAAAAAATGTGCTGGGGTCCCTCAGTACTTCTTCACTCCCACAAGCACCGAGCACATTGGTTTCTGTGTTGCTTTGCTTCCGCCTGCAATCCAGGAAGACTGAGCTTCCGAGGGCAGGGACTGGCCTTGCATCTCTGCTCCCTGGGCCTGGCTCAGGGGCTGGCATGCTTGTTCAGTGGGGGGTGGGGGTGAGTGGATTTCCTGAGTTAGCGCTTTAGAGTAAGAAGAGGGACAAAAGTGGCACCTGAGGAACCCTGACAATTAAGGGCAGGTGGCAAAACAGTCATGAATAAAAAAAAAATGCTCAGGGGTAGGAGGAATTCAGAACTCACGAGGAGAGATATTTTAAAGTGAGTCAACCCATCCCAAGAACACCTTGCACGTGGACATCAGGGTGCAAGTTCCTAGAGCAGAGGCCACATCAGATGCGACCATCACTGCCACCGGCCCAGTGCCTGGGGTAAATGTCACATGTGGGCTGTGAGCATGTGACATGACTGATCCTCTCCCATCAAGGAGAGGGAAAGCTGAAGGAGGAACACCGTGATGGAAGGCAGCCAGCTCCTCTCCTGGCACATTACCAAGGGATGGCAGATGACTGCGTACGTGGACAGCACGTCCTTTATCCCCCTTGGAAAGAATGAATCACAATCATAAAAAGAAGACAGAATTTCCGCCATACTCCCTCACAGTCTGGGGGAAGCCAGGTCAGTGGAAATGTGCAGCCTTCCCGGGTTGGGAATCCTAGAAAGAAAGCGCCTTCTCCAGGGAGAAAATGGCACAAGGTCTGGCCAATGCCGTTACACTGTAGGGCTGACAGTGAAGGCCCTTGGGCCCTGCTTGCGCTGCAGCGGACAGAGCCGTTGGAAGTGCTGTGTCTCCTCTCCTCTGTCCTGCCCCAGCTTGCCCATGGCCTGTGCTGCCCCTCTCCCACCTCCTCTGGCTTTACTGCTGCCCAGGCATGATGTGTGTCTGGTGGCCAGTGGCCTGGCAGAAACTCAACTGCTGGAGGGAAGGGCCTTTGGGGAGTCCAGGCATGAAGTGGGCATGAAGATCATATACATATGGGGGGGGGTGTTTCCATCCTTTGTTCTCTGTCCTCAGCTGTGGGGGTCTGTACTGGTGTGGTCTAGACAGTCGCCCTTCTCTCTGTCAATCAGCAGGTCTCTCTGGCTGGCTGTCTCCGTATAGTCTTCTTAAACTGATCTCTATATCCAGGCTCTCTCTGCTCGTTCCCCTTGCATCTGTCACCGCTCTATTTACAGCCTCATTCCTCTATATTTATCCCAGCTCTCTCTCCCCTCATTGTCTCCCTGCGGCCAGTGCCTCCCTCCACGGGGACTTGTCATTAACTTCTGGGTCTTCCAGGCAAGTAGTGTGCAGGCTGAAAGGGCCCAAGTCCATCCCTCTGATCGTCCACAGGCTGCTGGTCTTCAGACACTGGCTCAGGACCCTCATTCTCACTGGAGTTGGAAAACCGGCCCAAAGGCAGGGATAGCTTCTGGGACCATTGTTTACCACTCAGGAAGTAAGCCAGGACCTCCTGGTCTCCTGAGCCCCCCACTAAGTGCTGTTGTCCTGGGTGTTCCCACAAATGGCCAAGCACAGATCTCAGACTATGGCTTTGCAGGCCAGTTTCCCATTCTGTCCTCATAATGAGCCTTGGAGGTAGAGGGTCTGACACATGCACTTTTACAAATGAAAAAGCAAAGGCTCACAGTCAGAGAAGGACAAATACCACATGATTTCACTCATATGTGGAATCTAATGAATGAACTAATAAGCAAAATAGAGACAGAGTCATACATAGAGAGCAGGCTGACAGCTATGGGGAGGCAGGGCGGCTGGGCAAAGGAGGCGGAGGGACAGAGCCAAAGAGAACCAACCCCCCCAAATACCCTCGTGGACAGGGATAACAGTGTGGTGATTGCTGGGAGAGGGGGAGGTGGAGAAGGAGATGGGGCATAAATGGAGATGGATGAAAACTTGACTTGTAGGGGTGAACACACGATACGATGTACAGAGATGTGTTGTGGAATTGGGCACCTGAAACCTGCATAATTATGTTAACTAGTGTCATGCTAATCAATTCTATTAATAAAAAAAGAAATAAAATAGAAAAAGAAAGCAAAGGCTCAGAGAGGTGGGATAACTAACCTGAGGACACAGAGTCAGACAGCAACATAATGCTCTTGGCCCAGTGTCCGCATTCCAGACCACTTTGCAACACTGCGTGGTAGTGTGGGCCACAAGTGTGTCTAAGCCACACACAGGTGTGTATGTGCCTTTCACTGTGAGTAGCTGTGAAATCTGTATGTGCACATGTATGGGTTGTTGGAATGTGTGCTGCGCATGAGCCCCTCAGGACAATCTAAAATGCCCTTTCCAGTCTTCATTGAAAATATGACACGTAGTGTTTCTGAGCTCACAGGACTTGCTTGGTGCAAGGCCTCTCCCTCCAGAGATGGACACACTCCTGCCTGCCTTGGTCCCCTACACACACCCACACACACACCCACACACACACCCACCCACACACACACCCACACCCACACCCACACCCACACCCACACCCTCGCATGGTGATGGGGGCTGGCCAGGGAGGCAGGGCTGTGTCTTAGCTTCAAGGACTGCCTGCAGCCTTGTCCTCCAGGTCCCCAAGGCTGTTTCTGGCTGGAGAAGTGCTGGCCACTGGAGCAGCAGGGTTCACACTCAGAAACCCTGGGCTGTCCATTCTGCTCATCCAGAATCTACTTAGAAGGCCGGTTTTATTCCAAGGTTTTGGTGGATGACACAGCTCATCTTGTCAACAGTGGGTAAGACACTGGCTGCCCCAGCGTGCGGAGGGTTCCCTCCTGTTCCTAACCTCCTTTCCCTTATCCGGAGGGCCTCGCTCTCCATTGTGCACTGGCCTGGAGCTGCCTGGCTGATTGCCATGCCCCAGTGGGCTCAGGAGGCCTAGCCCCACGATTTACAAACTGTATTTTGAGACCCTCAGCCTCTCCAAGAGGTGCTCAAGCTGGGGGATGCAGAGGGCAGGTGGTTACAAGGTACTCCGAGGGTGGCAGTCAGTTTACCCTCTTCTGACTAGGGTAGTTCTAATTTTATGTGTTCTACAAATTGGGCTTTCTTCTATGAGCTTGTCTAGGCCAGAACCCTAACTTTTGCCACATTTTCGTCTTTTTGAAAAGGGCTCCAACACTACCCCTTTTCCCCCTTGACTGTGAGCTAAGGACAGACAAGCTTCTAGCCCTTCAAAGCCCTCCCTGTCCCATAGGTCTGGGAGACACAAACCATGAGAGGGCTGGGAGGACGTTCAGGGCTGCACGGGCACCTCTGATCTCGCTCTTCTACCCTGTGCTCCCTCTTCTCCATGGGTGTCTTACAAGGGACACTTGTGGTCTCTTGGGCAGCCAGGTATGACTCAGAGGAATGGTGCTGGGCCATGTGGCCTCCAGGGGTGATTTATGGAGGATGCAGCAGCTAAAAGGGGAAGGGGAGAGGAGCACCTCATCCTCTATCATCTGGGATCTCCTTCCAGAGCCCTGAGCCCTGAGTTCTGGGGGCCCTGGGAACTCCCAGGAATGAGAGCCAGGCCCTCACCTAGAGCTGCCCTCTAGTGGAGAGTCTGTGAATGGTAATGTGATCCTCAGGTGGTTAGTAGCATCTCTCAGCTACCAGAGAGCTTCTCAAGGGGGTCCCACTGGAGACAAGGGGTTGGTTGGGTCCACCATATTGTATGCACAGAACAGTTTTGCTTAAGGACAACCACAGGGCTGATCCCAGTTAAAGGAGAGCCCCCTCGCCCCCTCTTTAGTCTCCTATGTGGAAGGTCTCCCCTCAGCGTCCATAGGACAGTTTTGACTATTCCTGGTCTGGCTGACACCTCCTGGCAGTACTTTCTAACTTCTACATTCCAGCCTTCCTGAGTTCAGGTGAGTATCAGAGCAGAGGGCCACACCTCTGTGTAGAGGGTATTCCCAAGGGGACCTGTCCATGGACAGCTGGGAAGTTCTCATTGTAGTAGGGAACACACAGCACTTCCCAGAGGCCTTAACACAGTGAAGAAGAGTGTTCTTATCGGGAGGCTGTGGTAAGTCAAGTTCTACTGTGTGCGGGATGGAGGGCTGTGTCTGGTACATAGAAACCAGTGCTGTCCTGACAGCTGAAGGTCCAGCCAAACCTGGGAAAGAGGAGACCCAGGGGAAAGCGAGACTCTGTCACATCTGTAGGCTTATCTTACACCCAGATCCAGGGGGACACGAGGACTGGTACAAGAAACCAATAGAAAAATTATAATTAACTTTACTGGGGTAACATTAGTCAATAACATCATATAAGCAGTCACCTGTGTCAGCAGGACTGAGGGCTCCCTGTCCAGGCTGAGGAGAAGGCACCAGGGGTGAGCCTATTGGGGGGTGGCCCTGGAGGAGAGCTGAAGTCAGTCCAGGGGACCCATGGGACTGGGTGCCGAGGCTACAAAGAAGACCTCCTTGGGAGTGAAGGGAAGGAGAGAGGTAAAATGGTGATATGAGCAGTTGGAGGGTCAGGGAATGACAGTTTTCAAGGCCGAGGGGAACTCTATAGAATTGTAGGCTTAGTGGGGGAGTCAGAGAAAAGGGGGGCCTGGGCTGCAGACATGAACCCAGGACTGAGCAGGAAGAGAGGAGGACAGGAGCAGTCTCCGGCTGCTGAGGACGGGGTTGTGTGGGAGCTTTAGTCCTGGGCCCAGGGAGGGGCCAGGAGAGCAGGAGTAAGTGAGTACTGGGGTCCAGGGTGAGCCTGGATAGGAGCAGGCGTGGTTCCCTGTGTGTGTGCATGTGTGTGACTGCGAGCACGCTGGGGCTTAGCCAAGATGGCGGTGGGCCAGTGAAATTGTGTAGAGATGGGATGACGGGGGAAAAAACACTTAAAAGCACAATTTGTCAGTGACAAAGTCGTCCTGATCATGGCTGTTATGATAATTATTGACCTTTCATGGGCTGTTACAGTAAAAACATGTAATGCAAGTGTTAGCTTGAGGCTAGTTTTCCTTCGCAGAACTGGGTGCATTGGGCCCAATGCCACCCAACTGCATGAAGGAGACAGTGACATTTCTACACAGAAAGGTTCAGGGCCAGGAGCCAAGAGCTGGGGCTGTGGCTGCAGCTGCACTGCAGGCCGCCGTGCCTTGAGGGATGCTCCACTCTCTCTAGGCCTCAGTCTCCTCATCTGTAAGCTGCTGGACCAGTCACCCTGACAGGTTATTTCCAGCTAAGAGTCTGGCTTCTTCAGGCTCCCCACTGTGAGCCTGAGGAGCAGCTCCGTGGAGGATGCCAACTGCCCTCACCAGTTCCCAGTCACTGGGCCTGATTCAGCCTGGCTCTGAGCCAGCTTATTCCAACGGATTTGAACCTAGTACCCTAACCATGGCCTTTTGGGGGACGCCTACCCTCACAGGCCAGCCTGGCTTCCCTTGTTGTGGGTGTAGCTCCTCAAACCAGCCTGAGGTCTCTCCCTCGGCAATATTTCCTTTTCACTCTTTGTCACCTGAACTTTGGGTTACCCCAGTCATCACCCTTTGTCACCTGAACTTTGGGTTACCCCAGTCAGCTCTGTTTCCCCTGATGTATCACCCTCATCCAAACCTAGGGCTCCTTCGGGTGCATGTTGTT
Organism: Rhynchonycteris naso; assembly: GCA_037038555.1. Taxonomy (NCBI): domain Eukaryota; kingdom Metazoa; phylum Chordata; class Mammalia; order Chiroptera; family Emballonuridae; genus Rhynchonycteris; species Rhynchonycteris naso. The sequence goes on along the minus strand of CM073004.1, from coordinate 41,195,537 downwards.
GTGATACCCAAGGGACCTCCTACTCTTCTGTGGGCTCACCTTCAGTGTTAGGGCTGAGTTGGGATGCCCTAGGTTCTTTCCAGACCCCAGGTCACCCTTGCTTGTGCCTCCTCACAGGATGGGCTCTAGTTATTAAGGAGCAGAAAATCCCCCCGTTCAGTAATTCCTGTATCCAACAATTCCTTTTGTAGTGAGCTGAATAGTGACCCACAAAAAGTGAAGGGGGTCCTAATTCCTATTATCTATAAATGTGACTTTATTTCAAAAAGAGTTTTTTGTAGGTGTAATCAAGTTAAGGCTCTTGAGATGAAATCATCCTGGGTTAACCAGGTGGACTCTAAATCCAATAACAAATGTCCTTATAAGAGACAAAAGGAAAAGACACAGGTAGAAGAGGGGAAGGCCATGTAAAGATGACATCTGAGATTGGAGTGATGCTGCCACAAGCCAAGGAGCACCTGCAGCCACCAACGCCGGAAGAGGCAGGAAACAGATTCTTCCCTAGGATTCCAGAAGGGGTGGAGCCCTGCTAACGCCTTTTAGACTTCTGACCTCCAGAACCATAAGATAAAAAATGTGTGTTATTTTCAGCCACTAAGTTTGTGGTCGTATTTTATTGCAGCAATAGGAGACGAATATAGTCTCTGACCAAATGGGCCTTTCTCCCCGCCATTATAAGAGCGGCCCTTTATGTCTGGGGCCCACGACTTCTTAGGAATCAAGGCCTTACTTGCCAGCTCATTAGTGTACCCATGGGAACTGGTCCCATACAGAGGACTCACCTCTGCCTTGAGCATCATCACCCACTGGATTTTCCTGGCAAGGGAACCTCCCATCATCCCCCTTGCTGCCTCTGAGAGACCATGCAGCCTCCCAACAACAGAAATTCATCCAAATGGGCAGGAAACAGGCAGGCCCTGACTCTGACTTACAGCACCTGGGTTTTATTATTTTTATTTATTTATTATTATTCTTTTTTACAGATACAGAGAGAGGGATAGATAGGGACAGACAGACAGGAACGAAGAGAGATGAGAAGCATCAATCATCAGTTTTTCGTTGCAACACCTTAGTTGTTCATTGATTGCTTCCTCATATGTGCCTTGACCGCAGGCCTTCAGCAGACCGAGTAACCCCTTGCTCGAGCCAGCGACGTTGGGTCCAAGCTGGACAGCACCTGGGTTTAAAACTGGAATCCAGTAAAGCCTGCCTTGTAGGGCTGTGGTATGGAAAGAGGTCTGGTTAAAGTGGTGATTTGCATGGGAGGAGGACAAAGCAAGGCACTTTCCCAATGTTGAGGTTTTAACACAAGGGGCAGGGGTCGCTGGCAGTGATCTGTAAGCATGAGAGGCTTCTGGGACAAGCAATCCCAACAGAGGGAATATGGCCACCGTTACTACATGTACTACTGTTGATAACAATGAGGACGGCAACTAGAACCAGAAGAGAAAAAGACTAACCAGTATTTACAGTGTGCCAAGCATTTCGCACATGCTTTTTCAACTTCGCAATAACCTACAAGATGTTGCCTTTATTATCCCTGCTTTGCAGTTGGAAAACTAGAGTGAAGACAAGTTAAGCAATTCCTAAAAACAATGAGAACTCATGATTAGTCTGACTTTTGGGAACGCGCTCTTGCATCAGATGTAAAAACGCTAATTCGCCTCATCACTGATCCCAAAGCGCTTTTCCATCTGTGGTTTCATTTGGCGGCCCGGAGCAGCAAGCTGGAATCCTTGTCTCCATTCTTCAGATGAGGAAGCTGAGGTCAGGAGACGGCCAGAACGTCCCTGTTCAGTGTCAGGTATAGCTGCAGGGCATGGCCCCAACCCAGGGTTGTGGAGGAGTAAATAGGATAATTAACAGGGTGAGCATTTTTTTGGCAATTACTACGTGCCTGCCAGGAATGACGTTAATGTATCATCCAGGTGCTCATGTAATCTCTGCAACAATGCCATGAAATAGAGACCAGAGAGATCAAGGATCTTACTTGAGGTCACACAGCTCTAATAGTCTATGGCCAAGCCAAAGGTAGAAATGGCTCATGTGCTCTTTTCTTTTGGCCTGAGTGGAGCTCAGAGTTTAATGCAAATAGCTTCCTCGTGGTGCAGCCCTGGGCAGGAGGGTGCTTCTGCACAGGAACACGTTTCTGCCTTCCTGCATCACTCCACTGCGCACCATGCTGGACCCTTTCAAGTATTTGGATTTTAATTGTTTGACTGACCTAAACTAAACCTGTTGCTCAGAGGCTGTTGTAAGAAAAAAAAATGCTGAGGGGTCTTTTCTGTTCTTAAATGAGAACCTGTGTCTGAGGAAGAGCCTGGAAGCAGCTTCCATGGTCACTGGGGCGGTTCCTCTGCACATCCACTGCTTGCTCCATCTAAAGGCTCAGACCGCCCACCCCCTGAGCCCGCAAGGTTCCCTTGGCTGCCTACCAAGCCCTGTCCATTTTTTCTCCCAACACAGCCCCATAATTACATCTTCAGGGCCTTTCATTGTCATGAACATGAGTATGGCAAATGAGGGAGGCTGGGAGAGGACCTGGTGTGGCAAGGCCCACTTCAACCCAGAGGGGAAGGTCAGGACTTGGACTCTCTCCCTCCAGGTGACATGCACCTGCTGTGGGGCCCCCTGGAACACGCCCTTGGCCTTGTGCGGCCCTGGACTGAGCCTTCAGAGAGGGTGACTCTGAGAAGCAGCCCCTGGATTCACGTTAAAGCTGAATCAAGAAAAATTCATTTTGTCTGAAGTGGCAAAGGGGAAATGGTGCTTTGGCTGGGATGGCCACCAGCCAGGCACCACCTCCACCTGCGGCATCGAGGGCTGAGAGCCAGGGCACTATCTGGCAGGCTCCTGGGAAACCTGTCCCCTTGGCCCTGGCATGAGTGCTTTAGATTCAGGATGGAATTTGTGAAGATCTGCCTCTTCCTCTCTACCTCCCCTCCCCCACATGGAACTCTTCACATGGGTCTGAACTCCTCCCTTCTCCTTCTCCTCTCTGTCTGAGGTGAAGATGCTATTGGGAGGTTTCTCTGAGGCTTCGAGCCACCAAACCTCAAAGTAAGCAGAACCCTGGTGGATCTTCTCTCTGCATTTTACCCACAGTGACAAACTTCCTATAACTCTCCACCTGCTTCTTATTCTTCCTCCAGGAGCAAAACCTTCCAGGTTCTTATCCTGAGAGTTAACAGAGTCGCCACCTTTCGAAGCTAGTTGGGCGGAATGAGAGGTTAGAAATGTTGATATTGACCCTTTGGTTATATATAGTTTCTGATGTGTGAGACCAGCAGACACATCAATCCCACTATGGTAAAGGTCCTTGCCTACAGGATGGTTATTAATATGACCATGAAGATAGGCTGGCATATAGGTCCAGACTCTAAAAATATTGGTAGCCTAAAGGAAGTCAGCCTGAGAGAGGTAAAGGGGTGTATATAATTGACTTGGGTGATGGGTGATTCAAGATTAATCAGAGACTAGGGGAAATGATATTCTAAGTAGTCAACCAGAGGAGAGATCGGGAGGTATGAAATGTCACAAGGTGCTTCGTGAGCTTGAGACACTTAAGCAGGACACAATGTGAGGCCAAGAGTGAGGAGGCTTAAGAAACCCACAGGGGCTGATCAGGGGCCTTCTGTACTCTCAAGGAACTTGGGATCTTGGGCATCAAAGGAGGAGACAAAGAAGAAACAGAAGCAGGAACATGATCAGATTTGCATGTTGGACAATCTTTCCGGTGGCTGTGTGTAGCCAGTGGATTACAGGTAGTGATCCTGGAGGGATCTGTAACATGCTAACCCATGACTGAAGATTATCTTTAGCTAGTCAGACCTGAATTTCCCAGAAACAAGGACCTCATTTGTCCTGCTGCAGACTTTGCCTACAGATCTTAGTTTTTCAAGGCCTGCTTAGTAGTTACTGGAGCTCTAGTTAAGGCAGTGAAAGGCATTTTCAGTGACCAGAGGCATTTTGCCTTCTCTTCCTGGTCATGGTGCCAGAAGCACTGAGAACCCTCATTTCTTCTCGGTCATCACTGTGTTCCATCCTAACTCGGGCTGGCCCAGGTGCTAGCAGCTCTGGGATGCTGGATGGCCAGGTACTGACTATTTATGTGGTTGACATTAGGAAGAAAGAGCTTCTCCAAGTGCTGTCTCATTAGAAAGCACTACAAAGAGGTAGTATGGTAGGGCAGACAGAAGTTTAAAGATGTCTCTCAAAAATTCTTGTCCCCTGGTTATTCAATCATATACTAACCTAGGTTCTGCAGTGAAGGGACTTTGAAGAAGCATTAAATTTTCTAATCAGGCTGGTTCTAAGACAATCTCATTATCCTGGATTGTCCAGGTAAGCCCCATGTAATCGCATGGGACGTTAAAAGCAGAAAGAGGCAGCAAGAGAGATTTCAAGCATGAGAAGGAAGTATCTCATTCTTGATGTGTATTGCTGGCTCTAAGATAAAGGGGCCATGTGCAAGGACCAGAGAGGTATCTAGGAGCTAAGAGGAGCTCTGACGGACAGCCAGCAAAGAAAGGGGACCTCAGTTTTACGACCTCAAGAAACTGAATCCTGGTAACAACCTGACTAAGCTTGGAGGTAGACACCCTCACACACAGCCTGTAGTAGGAATGCAGCTCTCTGTACCTTTCTTATCAAATCAAGTCCCCAAGTCAGGCCAAGGGCGTGAGCTTGATGACTCATGGAATAGTATAGCTTTGGGTAGCTCTGAGATGTGATTTCTAGGTGGGTTCTGATGCCGGCTAAATAACAAGCAAGAGGACATATTTTTAATTGACTGTAGTTTTCATGAGGTGCAGGTACTAAGTATCTCTATAATTTTGATTGTGATCCTGGTCCAACAGGATCAGCATTACCCCCCTAGTGAAATCAACAGTTACCAGTAAGCACATTTAGGGTATGAGGTTATAGAGCCCAGAGTTATAGGTATTGGCTTTAACTAAAAGTTTCAGTTACTTTCTCACATAGCTTAAGCCAAAGACTAAGAAAGTATGTTAGTCATGTCCTAGAGGCCTACCTGTAAAACAAGTTCCAGGAAAAATGTTTAAAGTATACTTTGCTAGAAATAATAGAAAAATATAGATAGTTAAGCATAAAACATTGATAGCTAAAACAGTAACAATGGTCACACGATGTTTAGTTTCTGCCTTTTGTTTTAAAGATATTATTACTGATGTATAATCATGAGATTGTATGCACAATCATGAATATTTTGCCAAATCTTGGTTCTTCAACCCATTTAAATCACTTGACCACAGTTACATAGGCTCCAGACAAGATGACATCAGAACCTAAATTAATCTGACTAAGGAGGCTCGCCTAAGAACTAACCAATCAGCTTTGCTCATGACCCCTAACCCTAAATCTTCAGCTTTAAAAGCCCTTGATTAAAAATCATTGGGGAATTCAGGTTTTAAGCAATAACTTCCCATTCTCCTGGCTTGGCACCCTGCCAATAAATGGCTCTGATTTTTCCACTGCACAACTTGGGAGTTCAGTGTTTGGCTCTGTGGTGTGTTGGCTGGGTAGACCCTTTTCTGTTCAGTAACACTGGGAACTTAGAGAATAGCACATTCTTGGTTCCCACCTCAGACCTGCTGAAGCAGAAAGTCTCAGGGTGTAGCAGAAATTTGTGTCCTGCCCTGGCAGAAATTTGTAGCTCAGTTAGCTGGAGCATCCATTGTCCTGACACATCAAGGTTGTAGGTTTGATTCCCAGTCAGGGCACACATGGGCATCAACCAATGAATGCATAAATAAGTGGAACAGCAAAAGAGAAAGTTTCTCTCTCTCTTTCTAAAAAAATTATAAAGTAAAAACAAAAAACCTAAGAAAAAAGAGAGAGAAAGAAACCCATGTCTTATCGAGCTCTCACCGTGATCCTGATGTAGGCTCATGTTGGAGGACCCCTGCATCAATGAGGTTGCAATGGTGCAACCTCACCAGCAACGAGTCTCCATCTAGGTTGTGCTTTAGGATTGCCTGGGATGCTCTCAAAACTGTGGCTGCCTAGATTCTACATTAAACCCGCTGACTAAACTTTTCTGGGGTGGGACCTGGACATTCGTAATTTTAAGGTTTCCCCAGTGACTCTAATGTGCATTGAGAATTGCTGCTCAGGTGCCTGGCCCATAACTGAAACTTGATAAATATTTCCTGACAGGGTGGATGGTTCATAATATACTCTGAAAAATACTTAATGCAAGTGGTTGTTCTAATAGAGGAGTACCCAAAAGCCTGACTATAAAGGGTCCCGGGAAGCTGTGGGGGGAAGAAGGGGACCAGCCTTTTGGAAGATTAAAGCCAGACGTGGTCCTGGTTGTCATCCTTCCCTCCAAGCATTTTTCTGACCTCAAATCTGGCCTGTGTGTATTTATCCAAAAGGAGCGGGGATGAGACTCACATGTGGAACAAGCGCCCACAGAGATTGCTATTCCCTCTTACATCCTGTCTTTGGTCCTAGGATATAGGATGCAAAGGGGTTCGATTCTGAGATGTGGAGGAACTGTATTATGCCAGCTCCTCTCTCACGCCCAGAGCATCTTCCCTGCCATTTCACTGACGTGTAGAGCCTGCGTGTCGAGGCTGCCTCTTTTTCTTGTGGGTATGCTTTCCCCTTTAAGGTAAGCTGCCAGTGAGTGTGTGGTGGGTCCTTCCTTGTCTTTGCAGTCCAAATAGCCAGCCTTCGAACTCCAGTGGGTAGTTAACAGAGAGACCAGATCACAGTTTTCAAATTTGGCCGGACATCGAAATCTCCTGGAAAGACAGGTGACAATTCATTCTACTGGTTCCCATCCAGACCCACTAAATCAGGATGTTCAGCAGTGGAACTTTCAAATCCATACTTTTAATAGGACGCCCAAGTGATCCTGATGTCGCCAATCTATGAGATTAACCTAAAAATAAAATGCCTTTCAAAGTGAGAGGCAATAAGCTTTTATCTGAAATCAAAAGCAATAGCTATCGGGGAAGCACTGATTCAGGCAGAAACCTAAATAATATTCTGATCAGGAGACCAAGGCAAGTGGTATTTATGAGAAGAGGAAGGGGAGCACTTCCATCAATAGAAGGAAGGCAGTCTTACTGGTGCAAGTAAGCTAGTTACTTGGTGATAATTCTAAATAATGTTTTTAATTTTCTATCTTGTAGTCATCAGTCCTATAGTCACATCTGTTTTCTTGTTATCTTGGCAAACTGTTTTTTGAGACACAATGTTGCTTTAGGTCCAGGCCAAAGGTTATTTTGCCCTGTGTAAAGCCAGTAGCCACGGCCACCATCTCAGCTGCCTGGCCCATGCAGGTTCGCATTTGATTTGGACAGACGGTAATGAAACAACGGAGCCAAGAACTGGTGGGCCATTAGCTTTAATCCTAGCTTGCTCCCGGCGGGCAAGAAATACACACAGTGAGAAAACACTTCCCTTTCCATTCAGGGCTCCCAAAGCCACTGACTTAGCCAAGTTTCCTAGAATCCAAGGTTTCTATCTCACCAGCCTTATTCACCTCTGTTCCTCATCATTGCCATCTTGACTCTGCACAAACTCTGCACAAACTGGCTTCTCCTTCAGCACTCTGCCATCTTGGCTGTTTCTCCTCTCCTCCACGTGGCCTTTCTCTGCTCTCCTCCAGCATGGGCTCCTCTGCCCCATTTTATAGTGTAGAAATCAAAACCTTTAATCTAATATTCAAACAAGGAAGTCTCTGATACAAAGTCACTTAGAGTGGGAAAGGCTTAGCCTTAAAACTAAGCCTTAGGCTATAAGGACCCTGCCTGCTTACAGCCTGTCCCCCACACCCAATGCAAACTATTAGTGAGCAAACATATATATCATATTTACAAACTTATTTGACCCACACCCTGTTTTGACTTTTCAAAGGTTTGAGGCATTGTGGGCCGTGGCAACTGGCTTTACAGGCATAAAATCTGCAGGGTAGTTCTTGTGGGATGGCAGCTCTGACTCATTAAAGTGGTTCCATTTATGTTATTTCTTACGGATAGAATCCCTAAGAGATTCTGATGTAGACAGTCTTTGGAATTTTGGGAATCACTGCATCCACTCTTTTTTCACAAAGTTATACTCTTTCTAAAAAAAAAACAAAAACAACAAAATGTCTTAAAGTTATTAAATGTAAAATGCCTTAAGCTAGAAGATGGCATCAATAAAGCTGCATTATCTGGAGAAAAACTAAAGAATTGCAAATAACTTCAGAACAATTACAATTCTATCTACTTATCTTCCATTTCTTTTCTGCTAATCTGATTCTGTTCTCAGGATTTAGTAGTACAGTACTTCTCCTAATCTCCATTTTCAGAATTTAATAATCTCCTCCTTGAGATTTTGAGGCATTAAGCTAGTTTGCCATCAAACACGGTTTAACATACTTTTGGTTTCTTCTCTTCCCAGCCTGGCTATCCGTTAACTGTATCATTGTTGACCAGGGCGTGGGGTGAGGGCATTTATCTCCCTGCCCACGGGGTCTTCCCCATTCCCTCTCTTAGCTTCCCCCTCTTCTTGGCAAAGGGGAACTGTAACTAGTTAAACAAGGGGCAGATTCCTGAGTTCTCCTCTGGTGTCTGTTTTGTCTTAATCACTAGAACATGGGCTAATTAGCTTCAAAGTCTTTCAAAGTTACAGCTTGTGTTGATGCTAATTTGGAAAACAATGATTAAGATTTACACACCACTTTTCTCCTGATTTCCTTAGCAACCGCCCTCAAATCTGATGTGAAATTATCAGCCCATGTTGTCCAGAAGGTAACTTTAAAAATCCATTGGGGCAGATGCTAACAAGGGGAGTCAACATTTTAAATTCCAGTCCTGGGTGCTGAGACTTTCAGCGGGGCAATCCAACCTCCAGCTTCCAACCCATGAAGTCTGCTGGCATCTGAACCCAGCCAAGAGAACCTTCACGGTCCCTTCTCCAGGATGAGTGGAGGCAGACAGACTGAAAGGCTAGCATGCCCATCTCCATTCTCAGAAGATACCAGAGCCAGAAGACTTCATTTTCTCTTCTAGTTGCTGTCCACTGACCCTGGAGGAGTCCAGTGTACTCTGAAAGGATATTCTTTAAGCTCACAGGTGTTTTGAATCCTGACTTAGAGGAAAAACTGTAGGGACGAGGGGCTCTTTGTACATGTGCTGGTGAGATCAAGTGGCAGACATCTTCATGCCAGAAAGTGGATCCAGCCATCCAGGGTGGGCGGGGTGGAAGCAGAGACAGGCGAGCACAGGCCTCCCAGCAAGGCCCATCTGAAACGTCAGCCTTGGCTGCCCTGTTGCCTTCTTCCCTAGGGGCACTGTGGGCATCGAGCTTTGTCAGTGCCAGGGGAGGAGGTGGATGGGAGAAACCTGACCCTTGAACGCCAGACACCCGGTGCAGCTGATGCATGGCTGGATCCTCTTGCCAGACTTGGCTGGCCTCCCTCTCTGTTCGAGGCAGCATTAAGAAGATTGATTTCTGTTAGCCAGCCATAATGGGAGACTGTAATGACTGCGAGGGAGACACTTGGCTTTTGGACACCTTGTACTGGTGCCAGTCGCTTCAGGGGAGAGCACTTGACAGAGAGCCAGGCAGTTTCTCTTAAGCGTCTTGCTTTTCTGTTTGCTCTTCTCTCCCCATCTCTCCCCTCTCCCTTTTCTCTTGTCCTTTATTTTTCTCTCCTGTTCTATTCCCCATTTTCTCTCATGGTTTCGAATTACTCTGTGGGGACAGGACTCAGGGCCACTCTGGGCCTCAGGTGCAGGTGTTCTCTCACCTAGATTCTCCTCACGTGTTCCTGCTGAGGGTCTGCAGGGGGCTGGGCTTCGGCAGCACCCCAGTGGACACTTCCACTGCTTCCCCGTGACATTCCGATATGGCCCTTGGACTCAGCAGAGCACAAGCATTTCCTTATGAAGTTTGACTGCTCCCAAGAGAGAGCAGAGAGTTTGGCCATGTCAGGAGCTGAAAGGTGGTTCCCAGTTTGACTGTGACTCGGTGCTTGCTCCTTGTAGCCTTTTAGGATGAGGAGAAGGGAATTTTGCCTCCTATAGATGGAGACAGCTCTCCAGGTGGTGCTCTCAGGGCCCGTGGTGAGCGAATCTCTCCTGGGAAGAGGCCTCCAAGTTCTGAAGTATGGGCAGCATCTCTGGCCTCTTCTCTCATAATCCCCAGGGGCTGCCCAGAGCTGCCCAGAGCCCCTTGGAGAATGCTTGCAACCCCAGCCTCCCACCACTGCCCATGTGCTCACAGACAGCAGGGAACAGGGGATTGCACATTGGCCAGGTGGAGAGCAACTGTGGCCACTTCCTCGCTCTCCTTCCTGTTCCTGGGCTTCAAGATCCTGCTTCTGTTTGCAGGAGCCGAAGCCTTGGAAGAGACAGGAGACCTGGCCGTCTCTCCCAGGTGGGCAGTCCGGTGGGCCCCTTCCTGCAGAGCCAGTCTCTCATGGAGCAGGAGGAGAGGAGCCCGCACGACAAGACATGGCTGGGAGGGACCCTGGGAGGCACTCAAGCCACTCCCTCAGCCCAGGCAAAAAGGCACGCACAGAGGCCAAGTCTGTTTTGATAATCAAGTCCCAGGCACCGCTGTTAGGAGTGGGTAGAGCTGGGGGGAAATTCAAGTACACTCTACCGTGTTACCCCCAGTTCACAGGTGTGCCCCTCACAGATGCCCTCCCGAGTGGCCCTGGATCAGGTTCTATGCCTCTGGTACCACCAGCAGTCACCTTCTACCATGCAGTCAGCGTTTTACTACCCATATGGTTCTTTGACATCGTCTGAGACAAGCTCACTGATTGTATTTGCTTAGTTTTATTTCAGGGCACAGGGTCTGTCTCTTCTGTGATTTAACATCCGTGACTTTCTGTCTCGCCCAGTTCTGTTTCCCCTGGGCCCAGCCTGGCGCCCAGCATGCAGCAGGTGCTCGGAGAATCATGTGTAATGAATTTCTGACTAAACAGCAGGACCAGGCGGCCTCGCCTCACCATGGCAGGGCCTCCTGGGGGATGGTAACAGTTTCCACTGGTATCCTCTGGGGCATCTTCTCGTAATGCACACCCTCTGCGCCATGTACTAACCGAGTTGGTTCACAAACTGGCCCCTGTACATCATGGGCAAGGAGAGACTGAGGAAAGAGGCAGACCGCGCCAGATTGGCAGGTGGCAGGGTGAACAAACAAGGGAACTTCCCTACGAGCTTATCTCTATACTGCAAGACTGTAGATCTCAGCACCTGCCCGCCAGTCTTAAAAGTTGATATGGAGGCTCGAATGGGGTTTGGGCATATGTACCATCCAGATGGTCTCAACCACACATTGCTCTGTCAAGGCTGCGTCCTAGAAACGGCTCCCACTGTGGGAACCGGGTTCAGGTGCACATTCCAAGGACAGGGCAGGGGTGAAGAGCTTCCTACTGCCCAGGGCCAGCTTGACGATCAACCAGTGGGCACATCCTCTTGGTGACCTCTCCCATCAGGCTGATGTCTGCTTCCTCATCTTCCCTGCTTACTGTCTTTCACAAGCTCTCTGGGCAATGCTCGTGTCTGCCTTCCTGTTCCTTCCCTTGTGCTAAGCCACTCAGCCAAGAAATGACACAATGAAGAATTTACTCTCCAATTTAGCACACAAACTTAAAACTTAATTCTAACTCAAAGCAATATAATGGCATGCCACAACACTAATGTAATAGAGAGGAAAATTGCTTATTAATCTGTAAATATCTTCTAAGGAGAGTGAGTCCTGTAAAATAAAAACCCCTTTTGTTCCACTGATGGATTCTTTGTCCATATGGGTAGCCTAGAGCTGAGGCAGCCAGTGAGGGTGCCTGGGGGCAGCTGGGGGACTTTGAAGAATGGGAACGTATAACCGTTATTTTTGAGGCTGTTTGTGTTTCCGCCGAGTAAATACCTCCTTCATCACTGTTGAGTCCTCGGTAAAGTCCACCTCCCATGCGCTGTGTGAAAGTGGTGAGTGTGTGTGTGAGAATCAGGAGAAGGAGCAAGTGTGTTTGGGTCAGTCTGGTGCCTAGTAGAGATGTAGTGGAGGCCCATGCATTGAACTGGTGAAACAGAAACAAGGGTTTGGGGCTGGAATGGAAAACCCTTATGTTGGCCCTGGCCGGTTGGCTCAGCGGTAGAGCATCAGCCTGGCGTGTGGATGTCCTGGGTTTGATTCCCAGTCAGGGCACATAGGGAAAGTGACCATCTCTTTCTCCACCCCTCCCCCTTCTTTCTTTCTGTCTCTGTCTCTCTTTTCCCCTGCTGCAGCCATGGCTTGATTGGCTCTAGGGAATTAGCCTTGGGCGCTGAGGATGGGGTCATGGCCTCTGCCTCAGGTGCTAAAATATGGCTCCTGTTGCAACAGAGCAATGGCCCCAGATGGGCAGAGTATCGCCCCCTAGTGGGCTCGGTGGGTGGATCCCGGTTGGGGTGAATGTGGGAGTCTGTCTCTCTGCCTCCCTCTTCTCACTAAAAAAAGAAAAAAAAATAGGAAGAAAGAAAGAAAGAAAAAGAGAAAGAAAGAAAGAATACCCTTATGTCCTGCTCATATTCCCTCAACCCTAGCACTTCAGTCACAGGGGCCAGCTTTGGGGACCAAGGGCTTTCTCTGAGTCCTTACAGATCTTCCCTGCCTGTCCTCACGCGTCTGGAAGTGCCCTGGGGTTGATGCTTTCCACCCAGCAGCCTGAAGCAATGTCCGGGGAGAATTAGTGTACAACTCCTCCAGCTTCAATGCCCCTTGAATGGGATAACTCTTCAGTTGGGTTCTAGAGTTTCTCCATGGAATTAATCTCCAGTCACCCATGGAGGTAACTGGCTTGATCACACACTGTTATTGGCTGCTTCTCCCTCATGGTCTTGCTTCCCATTCACCTGTCCATGTTTCTTTCCCCTCCTGCCTTAGTGAGATCCCTAGACGCAAAGTCTGATACAGGACCTTGTTCAAGTGACTTAGTTGTGGTGGGGGTGAGAGGAAGAGGAGAGGGTTGTAGGGTGGGGCTGGGGAAGAGGCTGAGCCCAGCTGTGGCCTCTGCCGGAGACTGGCTTCGGTCTGATCCCTGCGGGAGCTCTGAAGCACGGAGAGTACTGTAGAGTGGTTCCCCTGGAGTCAAGGGGGAGGCCTTTGGAACCTCCACTTTAGTTAGACATTTTCTGAAGTTGTCCTGTCATAGTTTTCTAAATGAGACAGTGTCCATTTGGCCAAAGGTAATGCTTCAGAAAAGGGCGTGCTGTGGGCTGACAGCAGCCAGCACTTGGAGCTGGAGGATGGGTGCACTGGTCAGTAAAGGGGGTCTCAGTCAGCCCAGAGCATCCAGGACACCTCCATAGAGAGTGGGATTCCAGTTTTGGTCTCAGGGTCCGATTCTGGGGTAAGGGATGAGAGGCAGATCTCCAGGATATGATAAACCGCAAATCTCACGATAGCACATTCAACTTCTCATTTGTCCATTTGGTTCTACAGGTTATTTTAGATCACTGGACTTATTCGGTAGTGACCTTTTCTCTCCTCCTCATTCTTTCTGTGTGGAGTGACATGGCCTGTATTTTCCAGCCTTCTCATTCTTGCTGCCATTCAGCTGTGGTGTGGGGCTTTCTGCCCGCCCCAACCTCTTTTCTTCTCTCTATCGGGTCTGCACAGTGAACACTAACAGCTGAAATGGCATAAATGCCAGGTATCACCAACATCACCAGCTGCTTCCTCAGCAAGCCACCCTCCTAGCCATCAGTCTGTGGACAGAGATATGTGTGGTGTTGTAGGGCTGGGGCTCTCACTTACCTCTGCTACATGGTAGCCTAACCCCTCTGGGATGCTCTGCACCACAACTCACCTGTGTGGGGCCTTGACAGCCATCTAATTTTTGCCAACCCTTGGTTTCAGAGAGCCAGTTCTGTTTCCCATAGTTCAAGTCAGCAGCTATTTAGGGTAAAAAATTATAATGCAAGTTGTATACTTTCTAGTAACCAAATTACAATGTTAAAAGAGACAGGTGAAATTCATTTTAATATACGTTAACTCAATATATTAAACTATCAGCTCTACATGTAATCAATATAAAAATTAGCAATGAGCTATTTTAGATTTTTTTATACTAATTTCTTGAAGTCTGGTACAAATTTTAGTTCATTTTATACTGGAAGTCCGTTCCAGTTTATACTAGCCACATAGTAGGTGCTCAGTAGTCACATGTAACTGTAGACTAACACAGTGCAGCTTAATTCTAGAGTCCGTGGTAGTAAACCTGGCTTTGTTGAAATGGCCCGACCATGGGGTCTAGGATAGACTAGGAGACAAGTAAAGCCAGGAGTACCTGATGGTCTTGATAATGTGGGGAAGCGGATTTGGGGGTGAGGACTAAGAAGCATGATGAAGCTAAAGGGTAGTGATGAGGAGGGAGGAGAAGGGTGTGCTGAACGCATGGGAGGTCTGGGTCCAAGAGGGAAATTTCCAGAGTTGGAGATTATGGAAGTGGGGCAGTTTTCTGATGCTGTCAAGAGGTGATGAAGATAGGGACCACTTGCCTGATATGCTACAGGAACTTTCAGGACAGTGTTTTAGGCCTTTGACGCCATCCAGGACTCTAGTGGAAAGAGGGCAGATAGATGAGCCATGACGAGGATGCTGATGCTGTCTGGGAAACCAGGACTGCCTCATTCAGACAAGGTATGATCAGAGCCAACTCGGTGGATCTGATCTATTAATGTATTCCTCTACTAATCAGTAAAAAGCCAATGATTCTTAATTCAAATTTTTCAAAAGGAAGATTTCAAAAGGCAATAAGCGACAAACACAAATTTAACCAGCACGCTTTCTATTGCATTACTGAGTCCTTGGTGTAGGTGTTAAAAAAGGTACACGTTTTGCATTGACCTCCTTGACTGGTACTTATGGATTTTACCGTTAATAAATCCCCTTCCGTTCTCACTCTGCAATTAGTTGTGTGATCATCTAACAGTATTTTGATGTGGACTGGATTTCCTGTTATATTGATTAGTATTTCATACCTTAGACTCTTTGTGAAGAGCAAGATAAATTGCCTTCATTTCTTCTCCTTGATCAACCACACAGAGCACTCCATAAAGAGAATGATCACATTTCACACTCTCAAGTGCCTATTAACTGACTTTTGAGCAGGATATATACTCACTTCATTTTTCAGATGGGTAAACCAAGGCTTTGACCAATTACTAGACTTGTCCAGTTGACTCACTTAAAAAAATTTAAAACCCATAGAGTTAGCTCAATGAAATTACATGGAAATGGTTTCTAAGGTTCACTTTGGGTGAAATTTAATCCTTCAAATGATTGAATTTATAAAGAAGGGATGTTTTTGTTGGTTTATTTTTGTAATTCACTGCTGTATCCAAACGCTAACACATTGTATGTACTTAATAAATGCTTTTGAATGAATGGGTTGCATCATTTCTTCCTTTAGTTTAATTTAGATGGTCAAGTCTCTCATTGATTTTAAAACATTTTTGTGCTTAATATTTTAAAATAATAGTTCCTCATATAAGCTTTTAAAAACATCAATTGTCTTTTTGGAGACAATTCAGAACAAATAAACACACACATGCGCGTGCGCACACACACACACACACACACATACACACACACCTCCAGCTATGGGAAATATAATACAGTTTTCTCCCATTTGTTCTGCAACTTGCCTTGTCACAGAACACTGGGTCTTCAAGATCAACCCACGTTAAGCACAGATAGTTCCATATTACTCTTTTTATTCTTGCATAATATTTACTGGTATGCAATGGTGAGATTCACATAATTTAACAACTGGTTCTCTGCCCTAATGACCATTTTAAGTATATAAAAAAGATATTCTGAAAGGTAATTTATCATTTCATGCATTTAATACTTAAATAAGAATAATAAAAGAGGTATACAAAACTAGATTGTTATAAGAGTTTTAAAATATTAGTGAAAAAATATTAAATAACACCTGACAGAAAAACAATAAAACCGTTATTTAAGATATTTCCATATTGCTTCTTGATTGGTGTCCTCATTTGCAATAGTTTTTCACCTATGGAAGGAATGAACTACAGGTGCAAAGGTGAACGTTAAAAAAGAGTAAGGGCCTGACCAGGCAGTGGCACAGGGGATAGAGCGTTGAACTGGGATGCAGACGACCCAGGTTCGAAACCTCGAGGTCGCCAGCTTGAGCGTGGGCTCATCTGGTTTGAGCAAGGCTCACCAGCTTGAGCCCAAGTTCGCTGGCTTGAGCAAGGGGTCATGCTGTCTGCTGTAGCCCCCTAGTCAAGGCACATGTGAGAAAGCAATCAATGAACAACTAAGATGCTGCAGTGAAGAGTTGATGTTTCTCATCTCTCTCCCTTCCTGTCTGTCCCTATCTCTCCCTCTCTCTGTCTCTGTCCCTGTCACAAAAAAAAATAAAAAAGAGGAAGGAATGTAACTTTGTGATTTCCACATTGGCCAGTTTCCCAGGTGCCCACCTGACAGAGAACCCTGATTACAAGTGCTGTTTTAACAATTGGTTCACTGAACTCAACAAAAAACGAGGTATTGATTCTGTTGAACCTGTGCACACTGGATGGATCCCACCACTGCTAGTATGGCTGGATCATAATTTAGGCAGTCATTTCCTTAATTAATGGCATTTTGGTTATTCTCATTTTTTTTAATTTTAAAATTCTCTTCACCGAATATCTTTATACATTGCCTCCTTATGTGCCTTCATAGTTGTTTCTCTAGGTTAGTGCTAAGCAGTTCAGAGAATGCCCAATTTAAGTGTTCTCAGATACTGCCAAAATGGCATACAGAATAAAACTTCAATTTATACTTTTACTGTCCACCTGCCTACATCGTTTTTACATTTAATATTAACAAAACATTTGTTCTTACTAGCCTGTTGGGTGAAAAATCATATGTAGTTCATTTTGAGGAGGTGACTTTGTTATTGTAAGTATACACAAAATAATAAATATAAAGTACATGTGTATATAAGTATGCAGGAACATACATTTTAAGTATTAATACCTACTGAATATTAATACCGCCTTAGGAACACCTTCCCAATAACTCATTCATTTTTGCTCCGGTATATAAATATGTCACAATTTCCTTTTTTGTTCAACAATGTTGGACATTTGAGCTGTTTCCTGTTTTTTGTTTTTCTGTAATGAATTGTGTGTCTAAGAGCTTTCTTGTGTAGGCTCCTGGAGCACACAGGCAGGAGCTGTGAAACTGCTGAGTCCTAGAGTATAGTGGAGACTGCAAGTTGTCCATTCAAATCCATTCTCCCCATCTTCACAGATGGTGTCCAGCTGGCCATCTTCCCAGACTCCCTTTTAGTTGTATGGGGCTATGTTACTACATTCTCACTGACGGAATCTAAGCAGCTCTCTATTCCGCTGCTTTGGGATCAGAGCCTTAAAGCAATAGGTACACCTCCTCCATGCTCTCTTTTCTCTTTCCACTAGCCACATCTCAAATGTGGTGGCAACCCAACTTCAACTTTGCTGATAAGTTCCAGATGATGAGAAAGCAATGACTTAAAAAGAACCCAATACCTGAATGACCATGATGATCAAAGTTGTCCGGTTGACCAGGAAAATAAACTTTGAAACCTGCCACTTTTTTTGTTAGTAGTTTACTGTGAGTATCTTTATTATGGCAGCCTATATCTACTTTAAGTAACACGCAAAGAAGTACATGTTAAACTTTGCTGAATGATGCCATACTGATACCCAAAATGTTTGAACCAATTGACAATCCCAATAGCAATGTGTGAAAATTCCTGTTGTTCCATGTCCTATCAACCTTAGCTACTGCACGATGTTACTACTGCGTTGGGTATGAGAAGTACTGTCATGTTGTTTTCACTTGCAAGTAATAGGCACTCCTTTATTTTTTGGTATTTTTTTGAAGTTAGAAGCTGGGAGGCAGTCAGACAGACTCCCGCATGCCCCCGACTGAGATCCACCTGGAATGTCCACCAGGGGGTGATGCTCTGTCCATCTGAGGTGTTGCTTCGTTGTGGCCGAAGCCATTCTAGCGCCTGAAGTGGAGGCCACAGAGCCATCCTCAGTGCCCAGGGCCAACATTGCTTCAGTGGAGCCTTCGCTGTAGGAGGGGAAAAGAGAGATAGAGAGGAAGGAGGAGGGGTAGGGGGAGAAGCAGATGGGCACTTCTCTTGTGTACCCTAGCCAGGAGTCAAACCAGGGACCTCCACACACCAGGCCAATGCTCTACCGCTGAGCCAACCGGCCAGGGCCAATAAGCACTTCTTAAAATGTTTATTTCTTCTTCATTTGCAGAAGTTCTTTATATAGTCTAGATACTAATACTTTTTGATTAAATAGTAGGTAAAGTAAGTTTACAGTTGTGAGTATGCAAAACACAGAGTTTATTCTTGTATTATCTATTAATTATTGTATTATTTTCCATACAAACAACTGTAAACCTACTTTTGCCCCACTCTGTATTTTTCTCTCAGCATGTGGCCTATTTTTATGTTGTCTTTCTGCACCAAATTTTCTTTTTCCATAGTCAAAAACCTTTATGATTTCTTTAATAATTTGTGCTTTTTGTGTCCTGTGTATGAAATCCTCTTCTACCTCCCCCCACCTCATTAAAATTTTCTCAGAAAAATATTTTTAAAGTTTTGCCTTTTAAATTTATGTTTAATCCACATGGAATTGACTATATTTGGTATAAGGGGAAAATATAATTTTTTTTCACGTTTTTTTCAAGTTGTCTCAACATTTACTGGTTGATCCTTTCTCCAATACTTTGTCATGCTTCTCTCGCCATGGATTTTCTATATACTTGTTGGTCCTAAACCTCCACACCAGTTCCATGTTGTTTTAATTATGACGCGTGCTGGTAAGTGTTGACGGCTGATAAGTTGAGGTCCTCCATTCTACTTGCCTTCAAAATTGTCTTAGTTTTGTCTTTGAATTTTGGCTCAGATTGTCAAATTCTTCTAAAATTTGTAGACACTTTTCTTGTATTTATATTAAATTTATAGTTAAAATTGAGAATAATTTCTATCAGTTTTGTCACCATGAACATGGTCTATCTCCCCAGTTATTTAAGTATTCTCTAATAAAGTCTTATATTTTTTCCAGACAGGCTTTTTAAAGCTTTATTTAGATTTGTTCCAAAATTTTTTTGTGGTTATTAAAATGCCATATTATTGAAACTTATTTTTATTGTTTTTTTATTGATGTTTGGGAAAGCAATCGGTTTTTATATATTGACTTTGTAATCACCAAACTTGCTCATCTTTCATGTTTGGTCTAATGGTTTGTACAGCCACTTTATTTATTATCCATACATCTATACTGTATGAATAATCTTACTATTTGTGACTTAATGCAGTTTTCTTTCTTTTTTCTTTTATTTTCTTTTTCTCCTTCTTTCCTTCCTTCCTTCCTTCCTTCCTTCCTTCCTTCCTTCCTTCCTTCCTTCCTTCCTTCCTTCTTTCCTTCCTTCCTTCCTCTCTTCCTCCCTCTCTTCCTCCCTCCCTTCTTTCATTCCATCCTTCCTTCCAAGTGAGAGAAAGGGAAATAGTGAGACAGACTCCCCATATGTGTCCCTACTGAGATCACCGGGCAACCTCCTATGGGGCTGATTCTCCAATCAACTGAGCTATTTTTAATATCTGAGGCCGATGCTCCTACCAACAGGGCCAATGCTTGAACCAATCAAGCCACTGGCTATGAGAGGAGAAGAGAGAGAGCAGGGGGACAGGGAGAGAAAGAGAAGTAGATGATCGCTTCTTATGTGTGCCCTGACTGGGCATTGAACCAGACTGTCCATATGCTGGGCTGACTCTCTGTCCACTCAGCCACAGGCCAGGGCCATTTTCTTTTATTCTATCTACTCTTTATAGCTTTAATTTATTTTGTTATATGTTAGAGTGCTAGCTAAAATGTTAAGTAGAATCAACGAGAGTTGACATCCTTTTCTTTAACTTTAAAGACAATGCTTCTTATATTTTACCATTAAATATATTTATTTGCTCTGGGGTTTGTTAGATACCATGTCTCAAGAGAGTTTCTTTTCATTCCTCTTATTACTTTATACATTGTGAAAAATGTTCAGAATTTTTATCAACTGTCTTATCTGTGTCTACTGAGATGATTATATACATTTTGTCCTTTAATCAGTTAATGAAATGAATAGATTTCTCTAAAATTAGACCAACCTTTCAATCCTGAAATGAGCTCAAATAGGTCACATTTTAAAAAAGTGTAACAGTACATTGCTGGATTCAGTGTGATAATATTTTACATTTGTGCATTTATTTGGTTCTTCATTTTCATTTCTTGTACTGTTCCTCTCAGGTTTTAGTATTGATGTTATATTATCTTCCTAACATGATTTGGGCATAAATTCTTGAATGTTTGGAGTAGAATTCACTGGCAAAATCAACTGGACTTAATGTTTCTTTTTGGGTAAGTAGATTTTTAACTATTGATTTAAAATCTTTCATAGTAATGTATCTACTCAACTATGCTAATTCTTTTGTGAAGTAGATTTGATATGCTATATTTATTTAAAAATCTTTTATATTATTCAAGTTGTTCATAGTATTCTTTAATGTTAAAGTTTTATTCTATACATTCCATCCATCCCAATGTTTTATCTTATTGCAAACTCCTCAGAAACCAGTTCAATTCTGTTAGAAGCATTTTTAAATTTATTAGTTGCCTTTTTTTCAGATAGTGTTTTGATATTTGGGATCTTGCGAATAATTTCTTTATTTTGTCATTGCTATATTTATATGTATTTATACTGTGTGTTTTTTCTCTTGATTAGTCTCAGTTTTATTGTTTTTAAGTTCTTTGAGTGAGTTAACTTTGCACATTTTCCTATTCTCATATGCTTTCTAATATTCCAATATAAGACATAAATTTTCTTTTAAATACAACTTTAGCTGCATGTCAAAGTTATGAGAGATCAAGTTTTAATTATTTATTAATTTCAAAATTATTTTCATCCATTATTTCTTATTTAAAGGTTATTAAAGTATATTTAAAGTTTGTTTTGTTACTGAGTTAAATTGAACTGTCTTGACGTCTGATAATGTGATTTGTGTGACAAATTGTTTGGTCTTTGCTGAGACTTACTTTGTGGCCTGGCAATTGTTTTGTAATTGTTGTATGTGTATTTGAGAAAAATGTGCAGTCAGTTACTGGATAGGGCTTTCTCTAGAGCTACTAAATTAAGTTGGGTAGTTGAATTGTTCCAATCTTGCATTTACTTACCAATTTTCATTTGCTTGATCTATAAATAACCAAATAAAGTATGTTAAAATATCTCTTTACAATGATAGACTTGTCAATTTCTCCTTAAAATTCTTTCTTTCTTTAAGTTGAAGTCAGACTTACCAACATAGAAATTCAGAGGTTATATGTCTTCTTAAAACATTATTCCTCTTATTATTGTGTAGTGATTCTTTTGTTACTAACAATGTTTCCTTAATTTTTTTGTGTTTCTATACAGCAGGTCCTAGGGTTATGACAGTCTTGACCAGGGGTTCTCAATACGTCGATCACGATCTATTGGTCGACCGCGAAGGAAGTGTGGGTAGATCATATGACATTAAAAAGACATTTGTCGGGGAGGAGCAAGATGGCGACGGAGTAGGCGGACGTACCAACTTCCAACTCCCAGAACCAAAGTGGATTACAACTCAATTTTAAGAACCATCACCTGGACAAACCAACTTTGAACAAAACTAAGTGGACTCTTCAACCAAGGAACACAGAAGAAGCCACATTGAGACTGGTAGGAATAGCGAAAACGCTAAGAGGGCTGCCCAGCTCCCCGGAGCAAAGGGCAGCCCGGAGAGACCCGCGGGGCGGGAGGAAAGTTTGGCAGAGAGGGAGGGACCTGGGTCCCAGGAACCAAGCCCCAGCCTGTAGTCCCAGAGCCTAGAAGAGGCGTTTGGACAGTTTTGAGCTGTGAAACAAGTGAGGGAGCTCCCAGGCCTACAGTGTGGAGTATTAGGTCCCTTCCTACTCTGCTGAGGGCTGCTTAAGGTTTTGGGGCGGCAGGATGCTGAAAGGCGGTTCTGTCGGCGTGGGCAGAGGCCAAGCCGGTGGGAGATCGGTCTAGCCCAGAGGGTCAAAGGGGAAGCGCGAGAGCGGTCCGGAAGCTGCGGGCCCGCCTTTAATCTCACTTACGGGGACAAAGCGGGAGGCCAGGAACAGGCAGGCCCTGCGCAAGCCGGCCCTGACCGCGGGGACGGGCTAGGACCAGGGACGGGCAGGGGCTCGCGGCTGAGCTGACGCTACCAGTCCCCCCCCTCCCCCCCGCCGCCGGAGAAACCGCGGTTGGCCAGTATACGTGCGCGAGCGGGCTCCGAGCACGGGAACGGGGTGGACCCCGAGACGGGTGGAGGCTCGCAGCTGAGCCCACGCTATTATCCCCATCCGGCCGGAGAAAACGCGGATAGAATTCATACGTGCACGAGCGGGCTCCGAACGCGGGGGCGGGGTAGAGTACGGGACGAGCGGAAGTACGCAGCTAAGCGGAAGCCAGCAAACACGCCCACCCCAATAAACCTTGGTTTCCGACCCTGCGCAAAGGGCCCTGGCCTCGAGGGCGGGGCTAAAGCTCCGGACGGGCAAAGGCTTACAGCTGAGAGCACGTCAAAAGCCCCGCCTAACCTGCAGAACTGTAGCGAGCAGGCTCCGAATGCTGGTTCTGGGCGGAAGTCAGGAAATAGGCTGGGTCCGCAGCTGAGGAAAGGTGCTCACCTCTACCCTTGGTGCTAATCTTGTGGCTTCAGTGACAGCCCCTCCCACGGAGGAGAGACAGAAATCCCAGCAAAAGCCACAGTGGGCCGGCGCTGGCAACGCTCATACCCAACCACCCTAGGCACTGGCAGTGGGGGTGGGGGGCCTGCAGATAGACCACACCTAGAGAACACAAAGGCAACACCTACTGGACTCCAGTGGCCACAACTTGCCTATACACAGAAAAAATGGGCAGGCAGAGGAATGCAAACCAAATGAATCAAGAGAAATCCCCAGAGAAGGACCTGAATGAACCAGATATAACCAAATTACCAGAAGCAGAATTTAGAATAATGATAGTTAGGATGTTCAAAGAAATTAGAGCAACAATGGATAGTCATTATGAACACCTAAATAAAGAGATAACAAGTATAAAAAATGAAATTGAAATAATAAAAAAGAATCAGACAGAAATGACAAATACAGTATCAGAACTGAAGACCACAATGGAAGGAATTAAAAGCAGGATGGATGACGCTGAGGATCGAATAAGCGAGTTAGAGGACACAATAAACAAAGGCACAGAAGCAGAGAAGAAAAAGGAAAAGAGACTCAAAAAATGTGAGGAAACTCTAAGGGAGCTTTGTGACAACATGAAGAGAAACAACATTCGCATCATAGGGGTGCCTGAAGAAGAGGAGAGAGGACAGGAAATGGAAACTTTGTTCAATCAAATCATAGCAGAAAACTTTCCTAAATTAAGGCTGGGAAACACTCCACACATTCAAGAAGCACACAGAACTCCATTAAAAAGAAACCCAAAAAGATCTACACCAAGACACATCATAGTTAAAATACCAAAGCTAATGGATAAAGAAAAAATTTTAAAAGCTGCTAGAGAAAAAAAGGCTATTACCTACAAAGGAGCCCCCATAAGGATGACATCGGACTTCTCAACAGAAACACTTGAGGCCAGAAGAGAATGGCAAGAAATAATCAAAGTAATGCAGAACAAGAACCTACAACCAAGACTACTTTATCCAGCAAGGCTAACGTTTAAAATTGAAGGAGAAATAAAGAGCTTCCCAGAAAAAGGAAGCCTGAAGGAATTCATAAAAACCAAACCAATTCTGCAAGAGATACTAAGGGGCCTCTTGTGAACAGTTTAAAGGGAGGAATGAATAGAGCAAAAGAAGAATACAGCTTTAAAGAATAAAATGGCAATAAACAACTACATATCAATAATAACCTTAAATGTAAATGGATTAAATGATCCAATCAAAAGACATAGGGTAGCTGCATGGATAAAGAAACAGGACCCATACATATGCTGTCTACAAGAGACACACCTTAAAACAAAAGATGCTCATAGACTGAAGGTAAAAGGATGGAAAAAAATATTTCATGCAAATGGAAATGAAAAAAAAGCAGGGGTAGCAATACTTATATCAGACAAAATGGACTTTAAAACAAAGGCTGTAGTAAGAGATAAAGGAGGGCACTACATAATGATAAAGGGAACAATTCAACAGGAAGATATAACTATTGTAAATATCTATGCACCAAATATAGGAGCCCCGACATACATAAAGCAGACTTTGATGGATATAAAGGGCGAGATTAACAGCAATACTATCATAGTAGGGGATTTCAATACCCCTCTAACAACACTGGATAGATCCTCAAGAAAGAAAATTAATAAAGAAACAGGAGACTTAAAGGATACACTAGATCAACTTGACTTAATAGATATCTTCAGAACTTTTCACCCTAAAGCAGTAGAATATACATTCTTCTCAAGTGCTCATGGTACGTTTTCTAGGATAGACCACATGTTAGGACACAAAAATGGTCTCAATAAATTTAAGAAGATTGAAATCATATCAAGCATTTTCTCTGATCACAATGCCATGAAACTAGAAATTAACCACAAAAGAAAAACTGAAAAATACTCAAACACTTGGAAACTAAATAGCATGTTATTAAATAATGAATGGATTAACAATGAGATCAAAGAAGAAATAAAAAAGTTTCTAGAAACAAATGATAATGAGCATACATCAACTCAAAATTTATGGGACACAGCAAAAGCAGTTCTGAGAGGGAAGTTTATTGCACTACAGGCATATCATAAGAAGCTAGAAAAAGCTCAAATAAGCAACCTGACCCTGCATCTAAAAGAACTAGAAAAAGACATTTGTCGCCTGACCTGTTGTGGCGCAGTGGATAAAGCATCGACCTGGGAACACTGAGGTCGCCAGTTCAAAACCCTGCACTGGTCTGGTCAAGGCACATATGGGAGTTGATGCTTCTAGCTCCTCCCCCCTTTCTCTCTCTCTCTCTCTCTCTCTCTCTCTCTCTCTCACTCTGTGTCTCCTCTCTAAAATGAATAAATAAAAATTAAAAAGACATTTGTCTTTTGATTGGCATATAGCAGTGGTTCTTAACCTTTTTTGAGGTACCGAACCCACCAGTTTCCTATGCGCATTCACTGAACCCTTCTTTAGTGATATGATAAATAATACATGATTTTTTTTCCAAATTCAAGACATAGGTATATGTTTTTTTACTGGTGCACAAAATGAGCCATGCATGAACATCACCTTGCTCAAAGAACAAAACCAACAAAGTGCATGAACTCACAACAAACTACAGTATTACTTTATTCTGGCCTCCAGGGCAGAGGCTTCTCTGAACCCCTGAGACCGAACCCTTAGGGTTCGATAGAACCCAGGTTAAGAACCACTGGCATACAGGGTAGCCAATCTGACATCTGAACTTTTGACACCCTACGCATGCGCGTTAAACCACGCTAACTTGTTCAGTTACATTGCTGCATAGTTAGCCTTCAATTTATTTAAACTAAATACAACAAAGGGTATAAAAATGAGTGCCGTAGCTGGTCCGAGTAAGAAGCCTAAAACCTACCACTTTCATACAGAATGGGAGGGGACTTTTTTCACTATGTCATATTCTAAGTGCGTTTGCCTCATCTGTCTGTGTGCCATTGCTATTCCAAAGAAGGGAAATGTGGAGCGGCTTTTTCGGACTGTTCATAAAAACTATGACATTGACTTTCCTCCGAAAAGAGAGCTGAGAAGGAGAAAGGTGAAAGAAGAATACACAATATTAAATGGTAATAATAGTAACTTAAGTAATGATAATATAGAAGAAATAAATTTCTGTTTTGCATTTTTATTGTAGGTAGATAATTTTGACGTGGCCATCTTATAAGTAGCTTGCAAGCTGAAAAAGTGTGGGCACCCCTGGTCTTGACAGATGCTCTTTCGAGTTTACGATGCTCACTCCCCTAAAACTTTAAAAAATTGAGATATGAGTGTTTCAGCTTGTGCTGTTATCGTTGTACTTACAAACTACCATGGGCAAACTGGTTTGGTGGCGTGTGGTGGAAGAATATGCAGTACAGTGTACAACACAATATGTTTATGTTCTTTTTCTTTTTCTGTGGCTCAGTTGTGTTTTTATGTTCTGGATTATGATTTCACAACTGTGTTAGGATAGGTAAGTGACTTAGGTTAACGTGTGTTTTGACTTACACCAAAATTCGGGTTATGTCACTGTCATAGGAACAGAACTGTATTGTAACCTGAGGATCCCCTGTACTACATTTGAAAAATTAATATTTTCCTGGTATATATATATATATATATATATATATATATATATATATATATATATATATTTACCTATTTACTTTGAACCCTTATGTTTTGAGTGTGCTCCTTCTAACAGTATATAATAGGATTTCTTCTTAACCAATCTGATGTTTTTCTTTTTAAGTGATGAATTTATTTCACGTCTGTTTATTGTGATTGCTGATCTATGTATTGTGAATGCTAGTGTAATGAATATATTTTCACCTTACTTTGTGCTTATGCTATGTTTTTCTTTCCTTTTCCTCTTTCCTACTTTCCACTGTATTAATTTTCTTTATTCCCCTTTTCCCTCACTGCTAATCTGAAAGCGGCTACTGGTTGACTTGACAACATTTAAAATTATTTAATATCTCAGCCTGCCTCCAGAATAATAAGGTTTTAGAAAACTTTTATCTTTTTAACTCCCAGATTAGATGCTATCCTTATTCAATATTTTAGTGTTATCTTTCTTTTATAACCCCAAAGCTCTACCCACATGTTCTCTAGTCCCTTTAACCATTATTGTTTCTTTCATCTTACTTTACTCTTCTGGGTTTAATTCTTTTATTCCTAAACTATTTCCTTAGCAGATTTCAGAGACAGTATTTTAGTGGCAAACTTCTTCAGTTTTGCTTGTAAATGTTTTTATTTTGGTCTCAGTCTTGAATGAAAATTTAGCTGGATATAAGATTTTAGGATATATATATATATATATATATATATATATATATATATATATATATTGTGTGTGTGTGTGTGTGTGTGTGTGTGTGTGTGTGTTTTAAATGTGAGAGGAGAGGAGACAAAAGAGACAGACTCCCACATGTGCCCTGAGCAGGATCTACTTGGCAACTGCTGTTTGGGGTCAATGGTCAAATCAATCAAGCTGTCCTCAGTGCCTGGGCTGACACCCAAACCAATCAAGCTATTGGCTGTGAGAGGGGAAGAGAGAGAGAAAGAAAGTGAAGCATATGGGTCACTTCTCATGTGTGCCCTGACTGGGGATCGAACCCGGGACTTTCACATACCTGGCCAATGCTCTATCCACCAAGCCATCTGGCCAAGGCCTATAAAATTTTAATTTGATTGTTTTTGTACTTATTATTTTGCTGCTGAAAGGCTAGTTGTCGTTTCTTACATGTTACTTGTCATTTGTCTCTGGTCACGTTTTAGATTTTTTTCTGCCTTTGGCATCCTGAAGTTTCATTATGTTTTTGTCTAGTTGTGAAAATTTTTATTTTCTCTGTTCAGGAGACTACCTCAGTCTGTGCTTCCCAAATCTGAAAAATTCATTTCTTTCATCAGTTCTGGAATACCTGCTATTTCCTCTTAATATTGTTAATCCATATCCATTCCTTCTTAAGTATTTTTAAAATAACTTCTTTTTGCTTCAATCACATTTCACAACTTTTACTGTTTTAGATCTCTTAACTGTAATGCAAAACAGAAAAGTAAATTTTCTCAGATTTAACTTGTAGTTCAGTAAATCTCTCCAAATATATTTAATCTCTTCGACTGATCCATTTATTTTTTAATTTCAATGTCTATTTAAAATTTTTCATATTCTGTGTAGTTCTCAAATATATTGATTCTTTTTTCATTTTATTATTTTAAATATTGTTATTTAAATATATTTCTTTTATAGTTTGTAAGTCACTACTGTTTGTTTTGTCTGCTGAATCTTGCTCTTGGTAAGTTTATTTATGGGTTCTGTGATTTTGGATTATGAGTTCATATTCGGCAGGGTTTTATTTGCGGGAATCTTGTGGAGGGTGTATCCTTCTTGTGTTATTTTCTACCTATTCATTTACAACAATTTTTTTTTTTCCAATTGAGTTCTTGGCTTGGGAGATCTAAAATCAAGTTGTATAAATTTAAACTCCAAACCTATGTAAGTGAAAACTTATGATAAAAATTCTGAGGGGAGGTTATTTTCTCTCATACTCTGATTCTAGGCAGAAAAGTACCGTATTTTTTGCTCCATAAGATGCACCGCCCCCTCAAAAGTGAAGGGGAAAATGCCCATGCATCTTATGGAGCAAAAAAATACGGTATTTTATTAAATATTTTAACACACCATTTGGTTCTGAATATTTTTTTCTCTTATTTTCCCCTTAAAACCCTAGGTCAGGTGCGTCTTATGGTCAGGTGTGTCTTATGGAGTGAAAAATACGGTAAGCTTCCTTATTCTCTCTGTCAGTAGGTAAACTTTCCCTTAGTCCATTCTTCAAATAAGGCATTGCACTTTGAAGCCTCAGCTCAAGCAGTGGTTTCATTTCCAACTTGTTGTTTCAAATTTATTCAATGCCTTGTTTCCAATTAATGAACATTAAAATTCAAGTCATTAACCTTCCCGGACCAGGGAATAATTCCTCCTCACACTTTGTGTAAGCTCCCACAGTTATCATTCAGGATTTTAGTACCTCTGGGTTTCTAGCACTTCTTGGGGACACTTCTTAGGGGCTCTGCAATAGATTGAAAAGATGCTATTTTACATATAATTTAGTTCTTCGAGATGTGTTTCATAAGAATGTTGTGGGTTACCCTGTAATATTACCACAAATAAAAGTTATTTTTTTCTATTTAATGATTTCCCCCTTTATTTTAGGTAAAATATTCAATGATAATATTTTTTAGCCAAACAGATTTAATCAAGATACAATTCATTTATATTTGGAATTTGATGTAATTTCTGTCATTTCTTATAAATTCTTATTTTTTAAACACTAACTTCTTTTGTTTGTTTAATATTATTTTTTTAAAACATAGGAGATATATTTTATTCATCTTCTCCATTATTTTCTTTTCTTATAAACTTTTAAAAAAATTTTATGCCTGACCAGGCAGTGGCGCAGTGGATAGAGCGTCGGACTGGGATGCGGAAGACCCAGGTTCGAGACCCCAAGCTCGCCAGCTTGAGCGCAGGCTCATCTGGCTTGAGCAAAAAGCTCACCAGCTTGGACCCAAGGTCGCTGGCTCCAGCAAGGGGTTGCTCAGTCTGCTGAAGGCCTGCGGTCAAGGCACATGTGAGAAAGCAATCAATGAACAACTAAGGTGCCGCAGCGAAGAATTGATGCTTCTCATCTCTCTCCGTTCCTGCCTGTCTGTCCCTATCTATCCCTCTCTCTGTCCCTGTAAAAAAAAAAAAAGAAAAAGAAAAAGAAAAAAATGAATATATATTAGAAAGAGAGAAAGAGAGAGAAGAGGGAAGGAGCAGGAAGCATTAACTCCCATATGAGCCTTGATGAGGCAAGCCCAGGGCTTCTAATTGACGACCTCGGCGTTCCAGGTTGACGCTTTATCCACTGCGCCACCACAGGCCAGGGTTCTCCAGTATTTCAAAGGCATATCTACTTCTTTAAAGTACATTAAAATGTTTTTTAAGCCAACTTCATTTTCAATCAATTTCAGAATGTGTAAGATTCAAGCATTAAAAAAAAAGCTTCTGAACCCTTCCTATGTGAACAAGGAATTTAACACTGCTTCGCTCTCCTTCCTCACTGCCCTTCCCTGGTCTTGATTAATACAATCTGAGCTGTTACACTTAGGCTTCTGTAATTAGACTTTAACAACATAAATATTCTTTATTGAGACTATTTTTGACATTTTAATTCAATTTAAAAGCGGTTAGAAAACATTTAGACTCGTATTTTAATTGATTTTATTGCTTGCCTCCAAGCCCCATCTCTTTGTCAATTAGAATGTATTTTCAAATAATTTCTTAAACTGTTGTAAATCTTCTAAGATCTGAAAATGTCCGTTGCTTTACACCTGCTGGAAATATATATATATTATCACAAATTTTCCTTCATAAAACTCTATAGCTCTAGCTCCATTTTCTTTTGGAATTTAGTAGTATAAAGTTAAAGATATTTATTCTGCTGTTAGGTCCCTAGCCTCTTATAAGCAATTGATACAATTTAATATATGTTGGTTCTCCATTTTCTGTCTTTCACATGTTTTGTATTCTCTCTCAAAGCCTTTCTTTTTCTGTCTCTTTTACATGCCTTCTTGGAAAGATTCTCCAGAGTGCTTTCCGCATCGTGCCGAACATTCAGTGTCCAGCAGCAACAAACGTGCTCTTTCCTTCCATACCAGTGGGGAGTTTAGTTCTCACACTGCATTTTCATTTCGTTAAACCCTTCTCATTTTCTCTTCCCTTTGCTCATTCTGTTACCTTTTCTGCTTAACCTGTTTTCTAGGAAGCTTGTTTCTGTTTCGTGGAATTCATCTTCATATGTGCCAAGAAAGCTTCCTGAAAATGTCTCTTGACTGCAGAGTATCATTGTCCAGGGGATGCTGTCTCTCTGGGTCTGAGAGGTGCTATTCCTGCTCCTTATTCTGCAGTATTCTAATAGGCTCCTAATCTGTCTTGACCCTTCTTGACTCCTTCGTGAGCACGAGAGACTCATTAGTTCTTGCTGGGTTTTGCTAGGCAGGATGAGCATGCCGGCCCTGGGCCCTCTATCTTTTACTTGCTAGATGGTTGAATTACCTTTTTAGATCTAGGCTGAGGGGTCAGCCAGTGTTCCATTGCTGGCTGCAAACAGGCTTTATCTCGTGTACATCTGCTCTACCGAGGTTATATTTTCCTCCAACCACCATCCTGATTCTCTGGTGCTCTGATCTGATGTGTTACAGCAAAACTACACTCACCAGGCTGCACAACTCCCACGGTTATTACTGTGCCTGCTCCAGCCTTTTGACCATTCCCTGCCTCCAGAAAGCACTGTGCGTCCATCAGCCCATCAGTGTGCCCAGCTGTCTTGCTCATTTTCAGGCTCTTCCTGGGTATAAGAAGGCCGGGGGCAGGGGATGAGGACGACAAGGGGGAACTGGTCTTTGTTTGGTTTAAAGCTCAAACAGCAATGGTGATGGGTATTTACTCTATTCTTCGGTTAGTAGTGATCCTGGGTGTCTGAGTCAGGCCTTGACAGAGAGGCCAATACAACATATCTTCCTATCTATTTCTTTAAAGCGGGTCTTCTTTATAGAAGAGAACTTGGCATATGTCATATATGTGCCTGATAGTTTTTTCTCTATCCAGCTTCATCTACCTTTATAAGTACTGTCAGTTCCTTCCACATCCTGGCAATTAGGTTGTCTGTCAGCATTCATTCACCTCATTACTGTGAGTCTTCATGTTTGTCTTTATTCATTGGGTATTTTCCTGAGAAACAAGGATAAGCTTGTTGGAAGCCTAGCCAGAAGCCATTTTGTACAGGGTCCTAAAGTGCTTTTCAATATCTGTCTTCCTAGGAGACCATGAAATCCTAAAAGCAAGGGACTGGGTAACAGACGTCACTGGGCTCCTAGCACCTTGCGGGCACCTGACACAGAACAGCTGCTCAATAAACATCAAAAGAACAAAAGGGAGAGAAAGCTATTTGTTATTTGTCTATTATCCATTGTTAAAATCCTTTTAAACACTCATAAATGTTGAGGTGTACACTTGAAACCTGTTTGGTTTGGCAAACCATGTCATCCCAACACATTAAAAAAAATAAATTAATGAAATAAAAAAAGAAAAGATTTCTCAAACATGAAATCTAGGACTGGAAAAAAATTAGCAAAGATTAAAAATATAATGAAAGTTGATAAAGTACAATGAGTTAGTACTTTTATATACTGTTTATGAGAATCCAAATTCATTTATTGAAGTTTTTTGGCTATATACATCCAAGTCATTTACATGTTTTTATTATTTATGCTAGTATTTCTACTGCAGGGACTGTAGCCTAGGAAAATAACCAGAAAAGTGGACAAAAATTAATATAAAATTTTGCTTGTTATATCTCTATTACAACAGAGAAAAAATTGTAATGAATCCATCCATAGGTCCAATTATTGTGAGATACATATATAAATGTAGGAAATGCCAGCTATAAAATATTAAGTAAAAAGTAGTGAACACTATCTACATTGATGTCTCATAATAACCACATTTTGTGCACATACAACATACTCATGAGAAAAATAACTTACATGAGCAGCCTGATCTGTGGTGACACAGAGGATTAAGCACTGACCTGGAATGCTGAGGTCGCCAGTTCAAGATCCCCTGTTTCCTGGTCAGGGCACATATGAGAAGCAACTATGCTTTCTGCTCCTTCTCCCCGCTGCCTTTCTCTGTTTCCTCTCTCTAAAACTCAATAAATAAACGAAAAAAACCCTTAAGTTTAAAAAACCCTAAATTATTAATTATGTATGTCTGGTAATGAGGATATTGTCAATTGCCATTTACTTCTTTTTGTATTTCTCTAACTCCACATTTTATAATTCTAATAAATTAAATATCATTAAAATATGGAAGTCTCAAAAACAAAACAAAAGAAACCCAACAACACTCAAACCATCCCCTCCAAAAAGAACTGATAAAAATGTGTCTTGTAACTTAAGAATCTAATTACAAGTAGCTTGAGTCATGCAGTGTATAATTAAACCTTTCATTTATGCAGTTTAGTAATATTTAGAAAGAAGTAGAATAAGGGAATAACTTAATATCTCCTCAAGTTCCAGATAGCCATATGATCATCTTCATCAGGATGATGACCATTTGTTTATGCTCTGTCCTACTGAGTAGAATGAAGAAAACAGGCATTAACTACAATAAAAGGGGTATATGTTAGAGGTAAGCAGAAACTTTCTAACAGGAAAGCTTCATAATGTGCAGAATTATTAAGGGAAGTTGTGCAATTGCCTTCTCGGAAATGCTTTTCAACATCTTAGACACAAACCATTCAGAGGTGGAGTGAACAGGTTGGCAACCCCCAAACCTTCCAGCCAGAAGGACCTCTGAGTCCTAGCAAAAGGGTCAAGTCACTCTTGGGTACCTGAGAGCCCTCAGCTGCTGGCTTGCAGGCAAGCATCTGTTGCTTTGAAGGAGTGATTTAGTGATATCAAATAGCCGGGCGATTAATCAAGAAAACAAGTGAGCATTTGACATCAGAGAGAAAAAGAAATAACCAAGGAGATGCTTTGGGGAAAATAGGCACTCAGGCTTGGAATTCCAAACCAATGGTGCTTTCAGGGATATCTCCAGACCGTATCCTGTTGCAAGAAAAAGATCAACCTGCTGTACAGCTAAATTAATATTTAACTTGCTCAAGACAGGTCGGTCCCCTAGGGTATTAGGGCAATTAATAAAAGCCCTAAATGGATACCATTCTTACCTGAGATATCAGTATGTTCCCAAAGTCATCCACGCTGTCTTCCTCAAACCCTTCTGAGTTGATATGCCCACCCCCAACCCAGTCCTGCCCTCTCCTCTAACCCTGTCTTCTTTTCCCCTACCTCCTTCTCTTCTTGCCTCAGAACCCTTCCTTCAGACAAAACCTGATATAGATGTCCAGTAAAAAAAAAACTGCCAGAATGGAGGGAGGTCAGAAGCCCCAGCCCCTGACCATTGCCGTACCTCCCCACCTGACTGTCCTTGAGAAGGCCTCAGAACACAGTTTTAAACTCCTAGAGCAAGAACAGTGACTCCCGAGCCTCACTGTAGCAGAATCAATGGGGGCGGGGACATATAAGCACACCTATGGGCCTACCTTGTCTGTACTGAATTAAAACCCCAGGGGGAGGCCTGGAAATCAGAAGAGGTTAAGTTGGTAATTCTTGTATAATTTGTCTGCACAGGTTGAACGACCTCGGCGGGCTTGTCCTCCGGACCCCTGTATTTTGGTGTCCCAGGGTGCTCCCTGGGGTGATGATTTGTGGCTGGATAATGTCAGTGCTGCCCTCAGCCAGGTCTGAGAAACCACTCAATCCACACAGAGGGCAGAGACCAACTGAGGGTTATCAAGCTTCCTGGGAGAGAGGGTTTTGGGACAGAAGTAGAGGGCAGGACATTTCCTTCATTTCAGTCCCGTCTTGCATGTGAACACCCAGTGCAGTGCACTCAGAACTCTGGATGCCACGTCAGAGTGTTTGGTCTTTGTTTAGCAGACAGTGAGAAGCTGCTGGCTTTCCATGTGCAGAAAGTACTCAATAAACAGAGTCATTCCTCTCATGTCTACCTACCATTGCTCTTTTGCTGTTACCTTGCTTTATTCTCTTGTTCTTCTCTCCACCAGACATATTGCCCCTTCATTATCACCCTCCACTACACTGTCAGTTCCCTCTGAACAAGGCCTGGTCCCCATCTTCACAGCCTAGAGCAGGGCCTGCCTGGCTCGGAGCAGGCACTCAACAAATACTGGTTGGATAAGTGGGTGAGTGCGTGGCCAGCTGGTGCAAGGAAAGGAGAGCCTGGTGTGGATGTAGATGTTGGGATGGCGAGGGGAAAAGCTGGTTGGGCAGCTCAGGCCCAGAGGAAGGCTGGCAGAGTCCAGCCGAAAAGCCAGCTTCCAGGGAGCTTGTGGGTGCCCTGCCAGAGCGGTCAGTCTTTCTTCAGGCAGACAGTGAGGAGCCACTCGCTTTCTGTGCTGGGGAGAGATAGGATCAAGTTTGGTTTCAGAAAGATTAGTCTGGCAGGAGTGCAGAAGGATTAAAAAGGGAGGGGATGGAAGCTGGGTGACCATTCTGACTCTCCAGTTTTCCAGGGGAAGGCCGCATAGGCTGGGACAAGGGAAGGCTCATGACTTTGGGACAAAGGCATGGAAAGGAAGATGTGGCAGAAAGGGACTTTGCCCAACATGCCCCTCAAAAGATTGTGATGTAGGGAAGGAGAGTAGAGTCTGAGACTCATCCATCCATCCCCCGTCCATGAGGGGAATGCTGGAGGAAGAGGAGCAGGGGAGGCTGCCAAAGAATCGTTCATGGGCCTGGCGAGCAGGAGTTCATGGATGGAGCTCGAAGGAAACCTTCTGAGAGCTGAAATGGGAACAGAGGGATCACTAAAAACCAGAGTGACAGGGAGGACAATCAGGACTGTGAAAACTGAGGCAAGAACCCAGGAGAACTGATATTTTAGGGTGCTGACGGTCGGAGGTCAATGGGTAACTAGGAGTAAGGTGGGTCATTCCCAGGATGGTGGCTCCAGAGATGTCAGGGCACAGTTCCTGGTAGGTGGGGCGGAGGGCAGCTGGCAGGAGGATGATAAGGGCCTGGAGGCTGATGGAATTTTCCCTTTAGATGCTGAGGCAGGGAGGAATGAAGGGAGGCAGCCTGAATCACAGTGGGGGAAGCAACAGCAGTGTCAGGATGAGGAGAGTCTGGCTGTGACTGAGGGGGGTGGTCCCAGCAAAGGAGACATGAAACATTCAGGGTGGGAAACAGATTTAGCAAAACCCCAAAAGAAGGGTGGGAATGGTTTGGTGCGGAAGACGCAGCTGCCTCCACTGTAGGATGAGACCATCATCAAGTCTGGAGTGGGGGTGATGGGGTGAGGGCACGTCTACAGCATTCCAACATTACAGCCTCAAGATCAGCCCTTGTTCTAGAACACTGGCTGTCTCCAGAGACAGGAAAAGAAGGCAGAGCCGTGGAAGCTGGGGCTCCTACCTCCAGTGCCCTCTCTGCGCTGCCTTTGTACCTCTTTCCAACCCATGTTCAAGGCCCCACCCACAATAACGGTGCCTTCCTCTGTGGCTTCACCTTGCAGAAACCTCTTCTGGCTCTATTGCATGCTCCACTTTTTATAGCATACTGAGTGACTACTGGTCTCTCCCACTAAACCGGTCTTCTGGTGTCAGAGCCCTCTATGGATGCTCACAGAATGCGTTCAGAAGTAAGGCAACCAGAGACTTCTGGAGGATGAGAGCAGCCTTTGGACAGGAAGCATTCCCAGTTACTGCACATATTGGAGCAGCTGTGTCCCAACCCAAAGATTCTCTGAACCTTATTCGTTCAACAGATCATTTTCTATGGCCAGGCATTGTCTAGGGTGACACTGGGGATTCTGTAGTGAACAAAACAAACACGAATCCCAAGAATGAAGACCCCATTCTAATAAACGGGGGACTCATAACATAATTGATTAGTAAAAAACTCAGCGTTCTAAGTGTTATGAAAAGGAGGGACAGGGTGTGCCACGGTATTGCACAAAATAGAGTTTTCAGGGTAAGTCTTGCTCAGAAGGTGAAAGATAAATTTGATTATTTAAAGCTTACCCAGATCTGGGTGGGCCATAAAAGCTATGGCCTGCTTCTTTGCCTGACCCGTCGAGGGCTTGAGGAGCGGGGACCGGCCGGTGCGGTTCTCCGAGCGTACCACGAGGGGGAGCCCGGACCCCTCCTAGCGCCTTCCTTTCCCAACCTCACAGCCTTGCGAGCAAAAGTTTTTCTTAAACTAACAATGCCTGTGTAAGGAGGTGCTCGCGCCTGATTGGACGGGAGATTTTTGCAGGTTTGATTCCTTGATTGGACAGGAGGTGTTAGGGGTGGGGAGACAGCTGATGGTGGGGGATCCCGCTCCCTCCCTTGTCAGTCTGGCCGGCTCCGTCCTCACGTAGGCTCCGCTGTAGCTCGCATGTGACAGCAGGACGCATACGCACTCTCGCGCTCTCCTCAGCTCGCACTCCCTCGCCCTCTTTCACACACGCACGCACACACCCACCTCTCCCATAAACACACACATACACATGCACACCCACACCCACGCGCGCCCCCACCGCCCCACGCGCGCACACTCCCGCCCACGCCCACACCGCGCTCCAGGGAGTCAGGTCCCAGCGAGAGCGCGAAAGGATACGGAGAAGCCACCCGCTGGGAGCGCAGCGGCGCCCCGGGACGCGGCGCCCTCCCCGCGCGGCCGCCTGGGCTCGGGCTCGGGCTCGGCCTGGGGGCCGCCGGCCGGCGATGGCCCTGGATTGCCTGCTGCTGCTCTTCCTGGCATCCGCAGTGGCCGCGATGGAAGGTAACGTACCCTCCGCGGAGCAAGTTGACTGTTGGCGGCTGTGTTCCGGGGCTTCTCTGGCAGCTTCGGGTCGCTCGCATCCTGCTAGCAGAGGGCAAGGCTGTTCCGAGCCTTAGTCGCGGCGGAGCGCGGAGCTGGGGCGGCACCCACGGTGCTTCTCCGGGTGGGCTTTGGAGACCCCTGCCTCCCGCGCCTGGCGCTCCCTGGCAGCCACAGTCTCCCGCAGCCTCGGCTAGGAGATCGCGGAGTCCGCTGCATTGCGGCCCCCGAGCTCCGGGGCAGAGCTGGGCGTTGGGAAGAAGAGGCTACTTGGACCACCCGGCCCCTGGAGTGCGGGCGTGTGTCCGCTCCCTTCCTCTCCCGGGCAGGGATGCGTTTAGGCAGCCGCGGGTACCTCTCGGTATCCTCAGTTCTGCGTCCGCTGGCTCCAGGACTCTGGGCTCGGCCGGCTAGCGCTGCCCCGCTATCCCGAAAGTGGCCGCCGAAGGAGAGAGGCTGAGTTCACTGACCGTACCCTCGGGGACAGCCTGGTGGCCCGGGAGCCTGTCGGGCTTCATCTTTCTCGGGTCAGTCCGGGCGAGATGGACACCTTTGTCACCTCTTGAGGCTGGGAACGGGGGTGGGTGGGTGGTCAATCCTGCCGAAACTCGCCCAACGTTCCCTCCGCCCCGGAGAGGAGACTCTGCGGCCAGGAACCGACCGGCAGCGACACTCTCCTTGCCACTTCAGCCTTGGCTGTGCCTCGAGTTCTGGAGGAAAGCGCGCTCCGCTCCGCGGGCACCTCGCGGGGCGCAGCCGGGGCACCGCGCTGTGCCTGCGAATCCTCGTGGGAAATCCCTGCCCCACTCTCAGCCCCCGCCCCTTCCTCCTCCCCTTACTCGAAGCGGAGCGTCCGCTGCAGCCCCTTAGCAGCCCCTTACTGGGAACGCAGCTCAGTCTTAGCGCAGAGCTGAGTTGCCGGGGTGGAAGCAACTCTTAGGCGTGAGGCGCCGCCGCATCCCTGCTAACAGCCGCACTTCCCCGGTGGCGGACGCGGAGTGGAACTGCGCGGGGACTCGGCACCGGCATCCGAGGGGCGCAGCTCCTGGCGCTTGCGCCACCTTGCAAGTTGGGGGACAGTTCGGCTGGGCTGTAGGGTTCCCCAGCCGAACTGTTACTGGTTGCCCAGTAGACCCTCCGCCCCTTGTCCCCCGACAAAATAATAATAATAATAATAATAATAATAATAATAATAATAATAAAGCCCACCGTGAGGTTCGGTGATTCTGACCCCTCCAGAAAGCGCTGCCCTCATCGAAGCGCAGGCAGGCATTCGGGGATCCACGGAGGGGCTACGATCCCTTAGCCTTTTATTGTAGACCACCACCATATCCATCACTTTTCTAGTGGTGGCGGCGCGGGGGTGCAGCGATTAATGCCTAGAAAGCTCGCACTTGCTTTTCTTTTCGAAGGTGGCTTTCCACTGCCCTTTGGAGCTGCTGGTCTGTGCGGGGGTGGGGGTGGGGGGTGGGGGTGTCGCTTTTTGGATAGGGCAGGGACTGGAGCGGTGTGGAACATGTGGAGCAGAGATGCTTGGGTTTGACTTTTGGGGGCCAGTGCTGTAGCAGTCGAAATGGGACAAGCGAGACAATGTACACTTCCAAATTGGTCAGGACAGCCTGGGTCAGCGAGCATTTGTAACGGGCGAAGCCAGAAGCTACTTTATAGCGCCGAGATCACGTCCAGCCTGCCTCTCTCCTCGCCTCTCAGAGGATTAGGGACTGGGCCTCTGAGAGCAGATAGGTGCCCACTTCGGGCGCTTGGTCTTGGCATTGAGTCTCCATCGATGAGAGAGGGCACATGCCTGCGATACGAAATTGTTTGGAGAGCAAATATGTGGGAACATACCAGATGTCTGGCAGTGTGCGGGGTCCTCCTTAGGTCCCTTTTCTTGGGTAGTCAGAGCTTTCTGTGTGCTCTGCTGGCTGGAGCTGCGTGTGAGAGGGTGCCATTGTGCCTGCCTAGCCCTGTACACAGGCCCTGTCACCCAGACCTTCTGGAGCAGCCCTGGCTGTGGGGCTGTGGTCCTTCTCTTGGAGCAGCCCCGAAACTTTGCTAGCAGCCTGGCAAGGAGGAGCCTCTCTGGGCTGAAAAGCTCTCCAGTAAGGGTTAAAAGAAACACCACATTCAGCAGAATATTAAAGCGGCCCGTGGTCCCTGCCCAGTGCACAGAGATAGTACACACCATTCACTCCTTCCTCTCCTCGAATGAACACAGGCAGGTTCTTTTTCTACAGGCCTCACACAGAGCCGCCTTCCCGCCTGCCTGGCTGGGCTGGGGCCAGCGTCATTCCATTTGTGATGAGTGAGGAATAATTATCAGAAAAGTGGATCAATGAGCTGCTTACACCGACAGCAGATCCCTTCTAAACTCTGCTCTGGCCAGAGGGTCCCTTTCCTTGCTGGTTCAGCCACTTATATATCTGTCTTCTTTTCCCTGGGGGTCTCTGGTGGAATTTCAGTGGGGCCTTGTCACCCAGAGCAAACAGCTTGAAGACCATCCAGGTCCTCAACCCAGGCCAGGGCAGGGACAAAGGGACAGCAACAGACATGGGACCAGGTGCTAAGAGGTGGCAGAGGCAGGCAGGGCCCTGTGAGACCACCCTGCCCCCACCTAGGTGCAAGGAAGGAAGACCAGGGCTAGTTGACCAGTGTGTGGGAAACACCCATGGAAAGAGAGCCACCTTCTCTTTCAGCCCCTTGCCCATTTTCAGCTGCTGGTGTGGCTCTGCGGTGTTAGGAGCGAGATGGCACTGCAGGAAAAAGGCTCTCTGGGGATTGTTAAGTCTGTTTTCAGAAGGGAACAGGGCAGACTGTGGAGGCAAGGATGCTGCCATCCCCTGGCCACAGAGCCAGGCCTCCACCCGCAACCTCCAGACAAATAACTGTCTCTTCAAGCCCTTGTCTTTTCACACTGTCTAAGGGCCTGCTGAGAACGGGCTGCTGATATCTAGGGAGGGAAGGCAACTGCCTACATTGTCTGAGGTGTCCTTCAGGATAGTGTTGGGGGACCTGGGCTTCTCTCGAGATGCTTCTGTAGCAGACATTCCTTTCTCAGAGGGAGCTTTCCCGGACTAAGCACATTGGCCCTTCTGGAAGGCAGCAATCTGGAATCATTGATTACTAATGCTAATAGCATTCTCCCAGCCCTGCCCTCTGTGTCCATGAATGATCATATACCTGCAGGTGGCCTCAGTGTTCGGACACTGGCTGATCAGAATACTCCCAGGAGATCTGCTCCTTAGTGTGGTCTAGAATGAAGTCCTGGTTTGGCACCCTTGAATGTGCACACGTTTGATTTGGTGGTAAGTTTCTTAGGGCTTGGCAAATAGTGGGTTCTCAATAGGAATTGACGACCCATGAATACATGCCTGAGTTACTGTCTTTCTTTGTGGCATGCCCCACCTTGAAATGCAAGGGCACTGAATTCCATTGTACATAGTTAAGTCTCCATTACATCATGGTGAGAAGCCCTCAACCTCAGCCAATTTATTTGTCTGTAACAGGCCACCAGGCCAGATAGTCATTGGCTGTTTCTACATTTTTCTGTCAATATTTATTTGCTGACTGTGTGTCTATTTTGGGTGTCCATGGGCGTGCCTGAGCCTACAAGCAGTAGCAGGCGCCAAAGTTTAAAAAAATGCCTGGGAGAGAAAATCCTATCCATTGTTTGATTTTATTTTCTGTGTACCATGAAAAGGTCGCTATTACTCAGGGCCCCCTCCAGCCAGAAGCATGCTGGTGAGCTATGGCCACATAGCCCTGGGTAATTGCTTGAGACAAGTCTTGGCAATGTAAACAACTGGAGAGGTCTGGACCCAGCCCCAGCCTGAACCTTCTGGGTTGGCAGATCAGAGCTGCCAGAAGCTGGTGATGCCCAGGAGCAGAGGGAGGACCTGCTTGGCCACATAGAATCCTGCCCCAGCCCCTCTTGCTTTTTGTCGACCTGTGCAGACCCAGGCTGAGATCTTAGCACCCCTTCCTTTGCTCCTCACAAAGATGGGTCCTAATGATCAAGATGTGCTTTGGGGAAAGCCGATGAGGCACAGGCATGGTAGGGCACCTTTTTATACTCCATACATCTAGAAATAACAAATTATACCAAAGAGGAAGGGTACCAGGGGATGCATGACAACACCATGACCCCTTCCTCTGGATCTAGTGTGTGGACCCGCCCATTTACTGGAAACTACTGATTCTATAGTTGGTTGACTGAATTTCGTGAACTTGGGGCAGTGGAAGGAGTTGCAGGAGCAGGACTGGGATCTGGCCATGAGGATGGACTGGAAGCAGCGGATGTGGAGACAGATTGCTGGAGCATGAAGCCAAAGCATTCCACTTCTGGCTTCGTCTCCCAACTCCATCACTTGGGAGAATCACCAGTGCACCTGGCCACACTGTCTGTGTACAGAGGGTCATGATGCTCACATATTCCAACCTTAGTAGTTGGACAAGTAATATACATTGTGAGGATATGCCTGGACTAGTTCTTTTTGAAGATGCAATTCAAATCCAATATATGTTCATATTATGAAATTAAAAAACCCCCACCAATAGCTAATCCCTGTGAGTTCTTAGTAACACTAAAGGATAGGAGCATAGTATTTTTATTTTTAGCACAGGCAAAGTAGAGAGGCGATTTTGAAAGGTAAAAGGGGGAACCCCATTTCAGGCAGTGGTGCTCAGGCTTCAGGAAGCCTGTATGTCACTTAGGTAATTTTCTACAGACTTGAGCTCTAACACCAATGTTCAGCAGGTCTGAATGGACCCTGAAAATGTGGATTCTGGCCTCCCAAAAGATTTTGATGTAGGTGCTTCCTTGGAAACATTGCCCAAGGGAATGATTCCAAACTAGGCTGCAGTCAGAAACCCTGGGCGGGTCTTGCTTGACGGGCCCCAGTGAGTCAGGTGTAGGCAGCCTGGCACCACTTTTTGGGGAGGGAACTGATAAAAGTTGACACAACACTAGCTGCTGGTCTAGGTATTTTATATAAATTAATTCACTTTGTCCTTACAATTCTATAGGGTAGGTATTGTTATTATCAACTCTCTTCTTCTAGTTTTCAGATGAGATGACTGAGGTAGAGGAGTTAAGTGGTTTGATGAGGTCACATGGCTAGTACGCAGCCTGCATTTGAATGAACCTAGGCAGTCAGGGTCTGGGGTCCATATTCTTTTTTTTTTAAATTTCTTTTTATTTATTCATTTTAGAAAGGAGACACAGTGTGTGTGTGTGTGTGTGTGTGTGTGTGTGTGTGTGTGTGAGAGAGAGAGAGAGAGAGAGAGAGAGAGAAAGAGAGAAAGGGGGGAGGAGCTGGAAGCATCAACTCCCATATGTGCCTTGACCAGACCAGTGCAGGGTTTTGAACTGGCGACCTCAGTGTTCCCAGGTCGATGCTTTATCCACTGCGCCACCACAGGTCAAGCTGGAGTCCATATTGTGCCACTTTGTGCCAGCTTTGCACAAAGAATAGTTCAGACCAGCCTGAATCCATGGGAGGTAAGAGTTCTGATGCTAGCTCAGCCACTGGCCTTTGGCACTCTGTTGTTTACTGCGAATGCCTAAATGTCCATGGTCTTGGAAGAAGAGATGAGAGAAATGTTCAGATGATACAAACACGGGAGCTCAAGCATCAGTTTCCTGCTCTCCTCCTGCCCCTTCCTCCCACCTCCTGCACTTATTGTCACCCTACGCACAAGTAGACACAGGGCTGGGACCCTGTACCACAGCGTGCCTTCTGATAAGGAATGCAGAAGAAGGACCGAGAGCATCTTTGCTCTGGCCAGCTCTCCCAAGGAAGAAATAACCCCAGACAAGTGTCCCCAAAGGTGATGGGCCTGAGTGCCCTATGCATTCTGGAGGCAGTGGAGGGTGTACACGGCACCCTTCTTGTCCCCACCTGACTGTCTAGAGCACATCCTTGCCCCTGTCTCCTAGGAGTAGGAAGCCTACTCCTACTCCTAGGAGTATGTCTCCCTCTTCTGCAGTTGCTTTTTAAACAACCTGAATATTTCTATCAGATCTCCACGTCTCCAAAGGTGGTAGAGACACAGAGCATTGATGCTTGCCCTTCCGAGGAAATTGCTATTATAATACAGTAATGCCCTGGGAGAGATTTCATATTTAACAGCAAAATATTGCAGAGAAATTCCTCAGCTCCTTCCGGGGATTCCATTGCAGTTGTAGTGATAGTCGAGTCCCTCTGGTCAGTGTTTGGCTGTGCTTAGAGAGGGGGCAGTGAGTGGCCAAGTCTACCCAAGACCCCTGATACCTGATGTCTGAGCCACTTCACTGGCTTTTGTTGGTCACTCCGGGGGTTAGAGAGATGGGGACACATTTTCCTGGGAGGCCTGTGCAGGGTGTTGGTTTTTCTTAGCTAATGGATAACTGTTTTCTATCTGACTGAAGACACAGAAGGCAAGCAGGTGCACAGTTAGCTCTCTCCCTCTCTGTGACTGTTTTCTTATTGTCAAATCAGACTGGGGGAGGGGTCATTATGGTGGAGAGGGCAGCAAGGGCTTGTGTGGGGGCACCTGCAGGGTAGATAGAGTGGGGGGGATTCACAGTGATCGGTAAAACAAAATCTGAGACAACATCATCTCCTGGCTAACTGGGGGGACATGGTCCCCATAGGCTTGTGGGGGCTTTGCAGGGCAGCTTGGGTCCCAGTTTTGGGGCATCATAGATAAGTGATGGTGAGGTTGGATGGCAAGAAGAGCCTTAATATGGTACCCTCCATGAGCAGATCCTGCCTTAGGGTTCGCCTGCTGGGCAGCAGCGGGCCCAGGACTGGGTAGGTGGCACAGGCAGCCAGGGTGCCCACTGGTCCCATGTAAAATGGTCTTCCGGATGCTGCTCAG
Organism: Rhynchonycteris naso; assembly: GCA_037038555.1. Lineage (NCBI taxonomy): Eukaryota > Metazoa > Chordata > Mammalia > Chiroptera > Emballonuridae > Rhynchonycteris > Rhynchonycteris naso. The sequence continues at coordinate 41,151,466 of CM073004.1, read as the reverse complement.
TGCAACTGGTTTGTAAATTTGCTTCCAACTTTATGAATGAGGAAAAAATATCTTATTCACTAGTTCACTCACCGCCCAGCAAACACGCACTGGTACTCAGCTCTGGGGGAAGATGCCCCTGAGCTGAAGATGGGAGGGGCATCACTTCACTATAATGACCCTGCTGACAACTGGGGCTTCAGCAGTCCACTTGCAAAAGGGGCAGAAAGGTGATGCAGAAGGTGGCCCTGTTTCCTACTGGACCTCCAGTCAGGTGCAATCCCAGACAACACCGTTAGCAGCTGCGTCAGGAGGCCGCTCTGTCTCATGGAAGGTTGTCCCAGAGTTCTCTGTAGCAGAACTAAGCCGACATGGAAACAAACGTACAGGAAATTTCCTGAGAATTACCAGGACTCATTTCTGCCTGCAGATTGCACCTGGGGCTCTGAGTTCCTCCTCTCTCCTCTCCAGCTTCTTGGCAGCATGTGATAAAATGAGTGATTTGAATTTAACCACCTTGTCCTGCCTCTCCATGCCCCTAGTGGAGGTGATAATGAGCAGAGAAATGGGCAGAGGCAGGTGGCCAGTAGGGTTAGGGACAGGCGAGGGAGCAGCAGTCCCACAGCTGTAGCCTAGCAGTGGCTTCTGAGGTCTCTGGAACTGATTCTGGGATTGCTTGAGCTTCAGGGCACAGACCAGGGTCAGGCTCCTCCTGCCCTTGGCCCTGACATGTTGGAAAGAGAACTGGAGACAGTTTAAAGGAAGGGAAGAAACTCCATAAATCCTATAGCCTGGCTGAGCTCCCATCTGCCCGTTGACTATTTACCATTTGATGGTTCCTTTATATCTTTTGATCCATGTACCTTTAATGTCCAAGCATTCATTCCCTTATTTTGCAGGTGAGGAAGCTGAAACTTTAAGCGCTTAAGTTATTGATACAAGAGCAAGGGTTCAAACTGAGGTTTTGACAAGTTGGATAGTGCCCCAGGTCTCTGCCTGCCAGATTGGCACTTTTCTATTTAACATTGCTTATTCATGAAGTATATCAGGGAGCACCTATTAAGTACCAGCTGTTTGCCAGGTGCTGTCAAAGGTACCTGACACTCCTGCTCTGATCTGCTCTCTGGGGTTTCTGTGGCCAGGCCCCCCAGGCTCCTCCAGGTTCTCCCCCAGGCTCCCCTAGGCGCCCCAGGCTCCCCTAGGCCTCCCAAGCTCCCCCAGGCTCCCCCAGGCCCCCCAGGCTCTATCAGGGCCCTCAGGCTCCCCCATGACCCCCCAGGCTCCTCAGGCTCTATCAGGGCCCTCAGGCTCCCCCACAAACCCCCAGGCTTCACCAGGCTCTCCCAGGCTCCCCCAGGCTCTCTCAGGCCCCTCAGGATCCATCAGGCCCCCCAGGGCTCCCCAGACCCCCCAGGCTCTCTCAGGTTCCCCAGACTCCCCCAAACTCTCCCAGGCCCCCCAGGCCCCATCAGAGCCCCCCAGGCTCCCCCAGGCTCTCCCAAACTCTCCCAGATCCCCCAGAATCCCCCAGGGTCTCCCAGGCTCCCCTAGGTCCTCCAAGCTCTCCCAGGCTCCATCAGGGCCCTCAGGCTCCTCCATGACCCCCCAGGATCCCCAGGCTCCTCAGGCTCCATCAGGCCTGCCAGGCTCCCCCACGGCCCCCCAGGCTTCGCCAGGCTCTCTCAGGCTCCCCGGGCTCCCCCAGGCTCCCCTAGACTCCCCCAGGCTCTCTCAGGCTCCCCAGGCTCCCCCAGGCCCCCCCTATACTCCCCCAGGCCTCCCAGGCTCTCTCAGGCTCCCCAGGCTCCCCAGGATCCATCAGGCCCCGCAGGCTCCCCCAGGCCCCCCCTAGACTCCCCCAGGCCTCCCAGGTTCTCTCAGGTTCCCCAGACTCCCCCAAACTCTCCCAGGTCCCCCAGGCACCATCAGAGCCCCCAAGGCTCTCCCAAACTCTCCCAGACTCCCCAGAATCCCCCAAGCTCTCCCAGCATCCCCCAAGCTCTTTCAGGATCTTCAGACCATCCCCCACCTGGGCTTGCAGCTGGAAGAAAAAATTTTTCCTTCTTGGTTGCATTTTTCTGTATGCATGTGGCCTTTGCCATGTTTCCCCACCAGTCAGACCCCCACTGTAGTCATAATTGGTTTTATTTCTGCCGCATGTCCATCTGGCTCTTGTCTTTGATGAGCTGTGTTGCTTAGATGGTTGCAATTTGGCATCTGTGCCTGGCGCCTGGTGGTGGACGTGTGTAGGGAGCGGGGCTGCTGTGGGTTTCCTGGAGCTCCCTCCACAGGTCCACTTTCCAGAGGAAGGGTCAATTGCAGGTGTTCACCTTTTGGGACCTCCTTGGCTTCAGCTCTGTGGACCCTGCCCTGCCTGGGTCCTGGCTGCTTCATGAGCTCTGGCTGCTTCCACCTATCTGGTCATGACATCAGAAGAGGACACTGGGGTTTGGCATCAGCTTTGAGTGTGGAAGGACGTGTGGAAGGACAGGGGAAAGAGAGACTCCTCAGCATCCTAGTCCCATGGGACAGTGGCTAGTCCCTCAGGAGCTGTGCTTGTGGTAGCCGCTGAACAGGAGGGCAGGGAGTCATTGCAGGCAGCTTCACGACAGTGGTGGCAGAGGGAAGGCCTTATCTGGGAGAGGCAGCTGGGTCCTGCAGCTAATTGGTCTGTTGTTTTCCTCTCGCTGTTTTTCCAGCACGTCAAGGTAGGACCTTTGCCCCTGGCTTTCTCCAGCTGAGGCTGGAGTTGGGCAGTGAACTGGAGAGGGGCAGAGGTAGGAGAGGAGTCTCACTGGGGCCTGAGGGGAAGGGAACCCATCTAGGGATGCTTTCAGCCCCTTTGACAATGCATCCAGCTGGTCTAAGTGGTGGAGCACAGGCTGGAAACTTTGGGGCAAGGAAAAGGGTCTCAGGATCATCAGAAAATCCATCGAGTTTTTGGGCTGTGCCGAGTACTGGTCAGACTGTACACTGGGTGTCAGACTACATGTTGGCATTTGGGTTTACCCAGTCACTACATGTGGGAATCTCTTCCAGCACCTGCAGGACTGAGGCAAGGCCCTTCACAGTCTGGGTTCTCCTTTCCTCTCTGCCCCATGCAGGCACAGGTGCACACGCCATACAGGTCCACATACCCCAGGGAATCTCCTTTCTGTGTTCTGATTTCACCGCTGCCTGGGGCCTCTGGGTCTGCTCCTCCTCTTTGTCTTTCCTGTGCTGAATTTTACAATAACCTTTTCATGGCTAACCCTAGAATTTTCTTTAGAATTCACCATCGTGTTCTCCTCCTGAAAGCCTTCCTGTGAGCCCTAGGCTAGATAGATTAGCTCCCCCACAGGTCCCCAGCACAGCCACCTCTGCCTTCTGCCTTGGGAGCACATTCCCCACTGGTCTGGAGTTGTGTGTTGATTTCATTCAGTACCACACAGCTCTGAGAGCTGCTACAGGGTGGGCTCTGTCTTAATTGTCCTGGTATCCCCAGCATGTGGCACATGGTGGCATCAATAACCGTGTGTTGTATTAAGGAATAAAAAGAAAGAAAAGATCAACTGAACACTTGAAAAACCTGAAGTCATGTGCCACGTGGCAGTTTAAAACATGTCTGCAAATTTTTTTATATTCTTCTTGTCAAAACATGAAGTCTGATTCCTCTGCCCTTAAATATTGTCTGCCGTTCTACCTCATTCTGCTGAACAGAATGTGGCAGAAGGGATCCTGCTTTACTTTGGAGGTGAGATCATAGAAGCTGCCCCAGCTTCTGCTTGGCTCGCTCTCTCCTGGGATGCTTGCCTTTGTGGCCCAGCCACCATATTGGGAGGAAGCCTAGGTGACATGAAGAGACCATGTGTAGAAGGCCACCTCAAATCAGCCCACAGTCCGCCCCAACATACATCTGAGTGAGCGAGTCTTCAGTTGGTTGCAGCCCTGTCCGTTGGCCACCCCTCCTGACTATAAGGAGGAGGAGACAGGCTTTCTTCACTGTGCTCCATCTCAGTTGAAGATTCATGAACACAACTAATGCTGTCTTTGTTTAAAACTATTAAGTTTTGGGTTCATCTGTTATGCAACAGTTAATAACTAAAAGATCCTAGAGTTAGTAGTAGAAAAGTGGTTTGGAGAAGACCAGAGAGTACTTAATGGGAGGGGGAAAGGAGATGTGGTATCTCATTTATTTAACATTTAACAATTATATGTTAAACTCCTACTATGTGCCTGGCATTGCGAACAAAACAAGAAATGTTCCAGCACTGGGGAGCATCCTAGTGTGAAGGGGAGTGCATTCATTAAAAAAAAAACAAAAACCCAAAACAAATAAGGGAGAATATAATTTCAAGAAGGTGCTATAAAGGGAGTAAAGAGGGTGATGTGATTGAAAGTGATGGGTGCAGGCTTGGGCAACTTAAAATGGGGTAAGAAGGTGGGGGAAGGAAGGCCCCTGTGGGTGACTACTTGAAGGGTGGTCTTACCAAGCAGCCTAGCCTTATTCTGCATGGGAGATAGATACTGGTTTAGTCATGAACTTCTTTTCAGCCAAGCTGGTCCCAGATGGAATAAGCTGCCTTAAGGGATAATCCAGTCCCATCTTAGGTGTCCAAGTGAGGGCTGAGCCACTCCCAGACTTGAGAGCCCCAAATCTACAAGAGGTAAAGGTGGAGTGAGGGCAGAGAGACAGAGCCGGCAGCTTTGCTTAGAAGCCATCCATTTCCTGAATACACCTATAGAATACAGGTCCTGAGCATCTGCACGAGAAACATTGTACTTGAAACTGAAAACATGAAGGTAAGGAAGACACGGCCTTTCCTTCAAGAAGCTTACCTATTAACAGACTGGTGGGGGAGACAGAGCTATGCAAACTACAAGCTGTAACAGGACGTTATGTGATGGAGTCTGATAGCTGTGGCATTGCAGTTACACTTCAGCTGCTAGGAGAAACCAAATGAGGGGGTCACACTTCCAATGGGAAGGATTTGAGGAATGTGTGTGTGTGTGTGTGTGTGTGTGTGTGTGTAAGAGAGAGAGAGATGAGCAGAGACACAGGGTAGAACTCCATGGAGGATGAGTAGAACTTTGTCAGATAGGGATAGTGGTAGGAATAAATGAAAAATGAAGACTGATAGTATTCTTCTCTCTGTGTTATAAAGGCAGACATCCAGCCCTCTCCATCAAAGGCTTTACCTGTTTTATTAGCCATATCTTTGGTTGAAGAGATAGCTGTTGAACTCAAGTGCGAGGAAAAGCAAAGGGTAGGGGTGGTTACTGGCACTTATTATGGCCAGACAGTTTGGGACTTAAGTTATCATAATATCTGGGGACATAGTGCTGTCTCAGGACTCAGTGTCCCTTTTTTCATTCCTTAGCTCTGTGTCTGTGTTAGCCGAGGTGGGAGCAGAAAACAGAAGGCTCTGTCAAAGGATTATCCGAGGGAAGTTTAATGAAGAGACTCTTTACAGAGATATGAACGGGGTTAAGGGAACCAGTAAGGATGGGGATGCACCCAGGGAAGCCCTGACTCCCCAAGGCCAGAAAGGATGGTGGAGGGAATGGTGCCATAGGGACCAGTCAGGAGCTGCAGCGAGGGAGAGCGCCCCCTGGTGGGAGCCATGGACATGGGTAGAGGAACGCAACTGCTACCCAAACCACACCTGGCTGGGAGTGGGGGGAATTGTGCTCCCTCAATTCTCCCTTCTCCACTTTCTCACCTCCCATCAGCCACTTCTGTTGGATGAACTCAACAAGAAGGTAGATAACATGGAAGCCTAGTTCATAGAGGTTAGTCTCTCGAGGCACAGAAGACAGCAAAGAGAATGGATCTGGAGGGACAGTGGAAACTAATCAGCACTGAGTGATTTATGTTGATTTCATCCTCAGGCAAGTTCTCCCACCGATGGTCGATGGTTGTGTGGCACCTGGCAGTTCAAACTCACATCCTCTTGAAACTTCCGCAGAAAAGGAATTCTTACTCGCAGTAGCTCTGGCAAAAGCCTTGGGAGTTTTGTCTCCTTGGTCTCCCTTGGTCCTGAGCCCCTCATTGGCCAGATTTGAGGCAGTGACTACCCATCCTTGGAGCTGGGAGGAGAGGGTTAGCCCAGATCCACCTGAGCTGCCTGGCTTGGGATGGGGGAGAGCTGGGTCCCCACAAGAATGTCAGGGCACTGTTCCTGTTCTGGAAGAAACAGGAGAGGGTACTGGACAGGCAACAGTCTACCACATCCCTTCAACACTCCTGCAAAACTGAACCATGGAAACTCATGGAGAGCTCGCATGTGCAGTACAGGAAAGAACATGGGCTCTGAGGGCAGGCACAGGGAGGGGCCTGTGGCTGTGATAGTCCTGGTTGAAGATATGGGAAAAGCCACGGAAACGGAAGATGATAGAAAAGTAAAAACCCAGAAGGGAGAGCTGGAGACAGCTTGAGCAAACAGCTTCTTTCTTGAAAAGGATGTCCCCTCCATTCCTGAACATTGTGATCAAACTCAAAGTGATGACTAGGCAGGAGGCAGGGCTAATTTCAAGACTGGCACATCTCATGGTTGGCTGTCAGATGGAAGGGTAGTTGGGGGGGGTGAGAAAGGTGAAGGATTGAGGAATTCAGATTGGCAGTTACAAAATAGTCATGGAGATGTAGAGTACAGCATAGTCAATAATATTAATAACCACGTGTGGTACCAGACTTAAGAGGTGATCAGGATGGGGGGGGGTGTCACTTTGTAAGTTATATAAATGTCTAACCAATTTACGATATACCTGAAATTAGCATCATATTGAATATCAACTGTAATTGGAAAAAGAAAAAGATGAGCGTATCTCAACTGCAGAGTTCCCATTTAGGGCAACATGAAGAAACAGTGAATGAAGAGCCATATTTTTCACTGTAATTCTCCCAGTTTCAACTCAGATACTGGAACATCTTAACTAAACCATTGCATTGAAATTGGATGTCCAGTAGAGAGCAAGAAGGAAGGAAATACAAGCTCCCAGGTGTGATGAGGTGGCTCAATTTCCCTTATGTTCTACCCTATCTATCAGTCATGGCTTTGTCTCGCCTGGGATTTCCATTTTGCATCAGTAGAATGTTTATTCACAGTTTTCTGTGTAGTTTTGTCTAGGTTTTGAGACTTGTATAAAGATAGCAGATCTTCAAAGCCCTTTGCAGATGTCTCCTTGTACCTTAGATGTCTGTTTTTCATTTGAGAGAGAAACATCTAAAATCTGCTTAGAATTCATCAGAGGAAGACTCTGTTTGCCCTTCCAAGTTCCCTGCTCTTGGATCCAACTTCCCTCTACTCCCAGCTGAGCAGAAGGAGAACAGTTTCTTTTTCCTTTTTTTTTTTACACAGTAGCACAAAGCTGCTGTTCTGCATGAAAACCCATGGTTTTCTTTTTCCAATCAGAAGAAAGTAATTTTCCTTTCACTCACCTGACTCCCTTGTTCAAAGCATCCCCTCCCCACCCTTTCCTGATATCTTGCTGCTAAGTATTTGCCAATTCATTTGCATCTCAATGGTTTCTTAGCAACTATCATACCCTCAGGATTAGGTACAAAGCTGCTCTCTGACACAGACTGCCAGGGCAACATCGCCCTCTTTCATGGTGCCCGAGTTATACCAAACCCAGCCCTGCCCAGACATGATACACATTCACTCACAACATCACATGGGTTCTGAATTACAATGCAGTTCCTCTTCACCTTCCCTGAGCATGAAGACTTCCAAGCGATGCTTGCACTAAACATCCCCAATGACCTATTGGTTAATAATCCATTGGTTCTGAAAACCGACCTCTGATAGCTGTCTTCAGAAGCAGACTCACGGGTCTCAGCATAGAGAGAGAGTCCTGTCCACCAACAGGCAGGGGATTAGGTCCACTTTATGGGCATGGCGGCTGAGGCTCAGAGAGGTGAAGTGACCTTTCCAGGTGGGGCCGGCACCTGAGCATTCCGAGGGGAGAGGAGTTGCAGGTCCACTCTCACATGTGTTCTAAAAAGAGGGACTCCCATCTGCCAGATATTGTGAGCTTTTAGAATACATTTCAAGGGTTTTTATTTTGTTGTTTATTTGTTTTGTTTTAACATAGATATATGACTCTAGTCATCTGAAGGCCTAGGAAATTTCGGTTCTCACCTAACCAGGAATAATTGCCCAGACGAATATGCCAAATACGTGTATCACCTGGATCCTCAGGTCTGGGCGGGTGATCCTCCTTCCATTCATGGGCTTGCACTGTGGGTAGCACGGGAAGAGTGAGGGAGAGCCCTGCGTGCGTTTGCCCGTGTGTATGCTTGTGTGTGTATTTATGCCGATGAGATACAGTGGCACTGGACCACTTAGCGAATTAGAATGTTCCGTCCTGAGTAGGTGGTGCTGCTTTGTAACAGTACCAGGCCTCCACCACCAGGGCTCACTGGCATGGAACAGCCAGGCAGATGGAAGAGCTATTCAGAAAGGGACAATAAGAACAAAGCTCATTCTACAGTAGGGCTGACCTTTGCGAGTCCCACTTCAACATTGTTATTAAATATCTGGAAAAGACTGGAAGAACAATGATAGTATTGTCATAACGTATACATGCACAAAGCAAGCCGTTCCCAAGGAGGCTCTGGCTCGGCTGAGCTTCACAAAGCAGAGACTCAGTGACAGTGCTTAATTCCTTCTCGTCTGGAAGTGGTCTTCCATTCTGAACACCAGCAGCAGATACCAAGGTGCTGTGTGCAGTTCTTCTGCCATGGGCTCCAGAAAGCTAAGATGTCAGGGAGGAAAAGGGTGCAAGTCCCTGGATTTCTACTTGTCCACCTGTAGCCCTGTGAGCGGAGTCCCACTTGAAGCTGTCTGGATAGCCTGGGCTTAGCTGGGTGCTGGTCCTGGTGGCCTGGGGAGAGTTTGCTGAGTTGAGTTAGTTTAAAGGCCCTCACAGGGTGAAGAGTGAGTGACAAGCTTTCCCATGAAGGGCTGTCGTGTAAAGTAGAATCACAGGGGATCATGTGGCTACTCTTTCCTTCACAAGTCCTCCCAGCTAACTATGCCAATGAGGGGGACCCACCACATAGGTAAACCTAGCAGGCGGGCATTCGGCTCCATGGTCTCACGGCTCTCGGTGTCACAGAGTTCTGCATCCAGGCCAGTGTTTCTCACCTTACTGTCATTATTACAACAGTCTCCCCCCCCCCCCAACCCCCAGCCCAAGGAGCTCTTTTAGACACTTTTTCCCCATTATCATTCGTTTATGTACTGAGGCCCTTTGAAGTGCCTTGAACTACTGTAATACGCAATATCTTTCACTCCTCATGTCACCAAGAACCATTTTGCCTCTCTTCAGAATACATGATCTAAATGAAGTAAGTCTGGCAGCAGATAAGCCAGCCATCCTCTGAGTTCCTTCCGTCTATTTTTCCGCATAACTTTTACATAGTGTGTCATGGGGCATTTCGAAAGGATGCCCACCTTAGCTGGTCCAGAAGACCCCTGCTTTAGTTGTCGAATCTTGAGGTGGTCCCAGGGCCCAGTAAAGGCCTGGGGCACAAGGGTAACTGGAAGACTTGGGCTTGGTGATTTACTAATAAGCGTGGAAGTATTTCAGTATTTTAATGATTATAGCTTTGTCAACCTGTACTTACTGTTTATTGGATTTGAAAATAGTTTTTTGAGCCTGGGTCGATTTTTTGAATAAATACTTTTCTTGAGGTATAATTTACATGCCATATAATTGATCAATTTTAAGTGTATAGTTCCATGGGAGTTGATAAATGTTTGAAGCCATGTAGCCACTATCACACATGATATATAGAATACTTTCATTAGCCTGATATCCCTCCCCATCATTCCCCTTCCTCTACCCCTGGCCTCTAGCAACCATTAATCTGCCCTCCGGCTCTCTAGTTTTGCCTATTCTAGAAGTTCCTATAAATAGAATCATAGAATACATCATCTGTTTTTGTTTGGCTTTTTTCATTTAGCATTATGCGTTTGAGATTCATCCGTGTGTTTGCAAGCATCAATGGTTCGTTCCTTTTTCATGCTGAGTAGTATTCCATTCCATACATACGTCATAATTGGTTTACTCATTCAACAGTTGATGGACATTTTCTTCTTGTTTTTAGTTTTTGGTTTTTATGAATAAAACTACTGTGACATTTGAGTACGTGTTTCTGTGCAGACACAAAATGAAAAATAAGTTTTCTTTTCTCTTGGGTAAATATTTAAGAGTGCAGTTGCTAGATAGCATGGTACGCATAAATTTATGAGAGACCACCAGTTTGTCTTCCAGAGTTGCTGTACCACCTTGCGTTCCCACCAGCAGTGCGTGAGAGTTCCAGTTGCTCCACATCCTCATCAACAGTTGGTATTATCAATATTTTTAAATGTAGCCATCCTGTTGGGTATATAAAGGCATCTCATGGTTTTATTATTTTTATTTTTTAAAAAATTTTATTTACTGGTGTTAGAGATGAAAGAAGAGAGAGAGAGAAGAAAGAAGAGAGAGAGAGAGAGAGAGAGAGAGAAACATTGATTTGGTGTTCACTTATTTATGCACTCCTTGATTGATTCTTGTATGTGCCCAGTTAGGGGATGGAACCTGCAACCTTGGTGTATTGGGACAATACTTTAACCAACGGAGCTACCAGCTAGGGTCCACTGTGGTTTTCATTTGCATTTCTCTAATGACTGATGTGTTTATTTCTCATATGTCATCCCTGAGTTCTAACCTCGTATCCATCATATTCTTGGGCATGAAGGAAGGGCCTATGTCACCTAGTGGTAGTGGCAGCAGAAGGAATCCCCATCCTGTTTTTCCAGGGTGTTCTGTAGTTTCTTTTTCCTTTCTTCCCTCCCCTCCCCTCCCCTTCCCTTCCTTGCCCTTCCTTTCCCTTCTCTTCTCTTCCCTTCCTTTGCCTTCCCTTCCCTTCCTTTGCCTTCCCTTCCCTTCCCTTTCTTTTCTTTCCTTTCCTAGCCCTTCCTTTCCCTTCTCTTCCCTTCCCTTCCCTCCCCTTCTCTCCTCTCCCCTTCCCTTCCTTTCCCTTCTCTTCCCTTCCCTTCCCTTCTCTTCCCTTCCTTTCCCTTCCCTTCCCTTTCTTTCCTTGCCCTTCCCTCCTTTCCTTTCCTTTCCCTTCCCTTCCCTTTCCCTTCCCTTCCTTTCCCTTCCCTTCCCTTTCTTTCCTTGCCATTTCCTCCCTTTCCTTTCCCTTCCCTTCCCTTCCCTTCCCTTCCCTTTCCCTTCTCTTCCCTTCCCTTCCCTTCCCTTCCCTTCCCTTCCCTTCCCTTCCCTTCCCTTCCCTTCCATTCCCTTCCCTTTCTTTCCTTACCCTTCCTTTCCCTACTCTTCCTTTCCCTTCCTTTCTTTCTTGATAAGGATGTCCCCTCTATTCCTGAACATTGTGATCAAACTCAAAGTGATGACGAGGCAGGAGGCAGGGCTAATTTCAAGACTGGCACATCTCATGGTTGGCTGACAGGTCTTCCCTTCCCTTCCCTTCCCTTCCCTTCCCTTTAATGAAAAAAGCTGGGATTCCTCTGCACAGGATGCCCTGTGAAGGATGATCTGAACCTGCACAGGGAAGCTCACCCAGGCTCAGGCCTCTAAGATGCTGGGTGCTCTAGGCTCCTCCTCACTGGTCTCCTGGTCGCTTCAACTCCCCGCAGCTTTCCCAGCCCCTCTGGTGCGTGCTGTGTTCAAGTTGTGGAGAATGATGCTGGTTTGTGTCTGAACTTTAGATCACAGGCTCAGGATTCCACAGGTTTTTCAGCAGTGGGGATGTTGTAAATGCTTCTGCCATGTTTGCTGCTATTTGCATGCTGATGATCAGTGAACACAGTAATCATGGGGGTGGTGACACATGACAAGCCTGCGGAGGCCTGCCCTGGTGTCATCAAGAATCTGTGTGCTCAGCTGGGCCCTGTGTCACTTCTCACAAGCACATCTTGTGTGTCATGTCTGGCTCTGAGTCCCCAGAACCCAGCCCAGGGCCTGGCTCAGAGTAGGCACTTGGTAAATGTGATGGATGGATGGGCTGATAGAACTATTTCCCTATCACACTGCACAGAATCACTCAGGGAGAGGCTGATGTTGGTGCCAGCATGACATAAAACCAGGAACACAAATCAAACAGAAGCAATGGCAGTATAGAAACCCGGATGATCTAGCTGTGGAGACAACACTGCCACACCTGGTGCTGGGTACAGAGGCCTGAAGATGTTTAGACAAGTAGTGGCCATTGAAAGAACCTGTTTCTAGGGGAAGCTGAGAGGGAAACCGTGCCTCGAACATGCGGAGATGGAGAGCGGTGGGCGCGCATCACGGGAGAAACAGCATGGAATAGCAATGAAGTCAAGTGAGTGCTCATGGTACAGCCATGTGGCTGGTGCTGTAGGAAGTTAGAGGAGAGAGTATCGTGGGCTAGTGTAATGAGGATGGCTTCTGGAAGGAGGGGTACTTTTTGAAGGAAATAGAGTTCATTCTGATAAAAGAGATTCCTTTCCAACCAGGCTTGCCCTGACCTCAGCCAAAGTGATCTTGGGTGGGGAGCCTGCCGAGAAGCATGTTTCAATGACAGGTATCTTTTGTCTTGGATCTCCTGGCTCTAGAAAGTCCAGGAAGTGTTAAGAGAGAGGGCTTTGTATCATTGCTCAGCTAATACTGTCAGTAGGGTTCACTGAGAGGAAAGCAATATGCTTCTTGTAATGGCCTGGACCAGCTAGCTGTCCACAAGCTGTCTTCTCTGGTCCCGTCACTCATGTGTGGTCTGTAAACCAGGCTTCGCCTGGGAGCTTGTTAGATGTGCACAACCTCAGGGCCTGCCTTGTGATGACCAAATCCGGTTCTGCCTTGATGAAGAGTCCTAGGCTGTAAACTTCTGCATCAGGGAAGTGGCTCCTTTAAATAATTGAATAAACATTTTTTGAGCATATTTTTTTAAGGAACCATTCAGATTTAAAAAGACTTAGAAGACATGACAAGTAACATATGGTCCTTTACTAGATCCTATACTGGGGCAAAATATTATTCTAAAGGACTAATTTTGGCAATGGACAATTGACCTGAGCTCCCCAAATTAATGGAGAGGGTCTCGCTAGATAAAGTATTATAAAAATATTAAACTTCCCAAATTTGATCAATGTATTGTGGTCAAGGAAGAGAATATTCTTGTACTCTCAGAGGGTTCAGGGAAGAAAATTAACAAACAAGTGTGTGTGTGTGTATACATACATAATACAGGCATATATAATATAAAATATATATGTAATATATTTTATATGATAAAATACACGTATAGAAAGAAAGAATGAAAAAGCAAATGTGACCAAATATGAACACCTGGTGAATCAGGGAGCAACGTGTATGGGGTTCTCTGTTCTATTCATACCACTTTCCAGTGTGACCTCTATTTAATTTTCAAAATGAAAAGTTTGTAGAGAGCATGTTGTGTTTAAAAACTTGGTGGATGTTGCAGCTTACACCTCCAAAGGCTGACCCGATCCGTATTCTCCCGATGCTCCGACAGGGTGGGTGCAGCTGTTTGATGCAGTTATTTTTATTCAGCTATTTTGATGCCAGGCACTTTTTCTTTCTTTTTGATGGGGTCATATATCAGCTTTGACCTGGGGACATTTTCTTTTTCTTAGTTTTATATGAATATTTCTAAAAATATGGAAAAGTCATAGTGCAATGAACATCCATAGCCCATCTCCCATATTTGACAGTTGTTAGTATTTTACCATATTTATCTATCAGCACCCAGTCTTGGGGGAGGTTGGGAATTGAGACTCAGCAAACTTGAGTAACTGCCAAAGGTAAGCAGTGGAGCCAGAACCAGGTCCTCTGTACCTTGTCCTTTGTCTCCCATACCCCAGCTTTTCCCTAATTGCTTTCTGAACGGATAGAATTGATGTGTGTGTGTGTGTGTGTGTGTGTGTGTGTGTGTGTGTGTATACATTTTTTTTCTCTGAAACAGTTTTGTAGAGTGTTGGAGTTGGACAGAACCTGAATTTGAATTCAATCTCTTGGGCAAATCACTTAACCTCTTCTTGCCTCAGTTTAGTCATCTGAAAAGTGGGGATAGGGCCACCTACCTCTTAAGATTGTTGTGAAAGAGAAATGTGATAACCTGCCTTAAGCTCATGGTCACCATTTTGTTTCTCACTTCTTACATATCTTCTCTTTTCATTTAAAACAGAGCTGCAGGCCACCCCTTCCAGGAAGACCGATCCCTAAGTCTTTACCCTGCCTACTGGTCTTTAGTCTGGTCCAGGTATTGCTGATGTGTGCTTCTGTCTTGTCTATCCCAGTAGATTTGGAGGGTCAGAGCTCCAAGTCTCTGAAAAGTTGGTGTTCAGGCACGTTTGCAGGGTGATGTTCATTAGCCTGACATCACACATCATGACCAGGAATCCCATGCATCTGGCAGCAGGGCCTTCTGGGTCACCTACCCCCAGGTGAGCGGGTCTGGAGGAATTCCCAGCAGCCCAGGTGTAGCGAGCAAAGGGCCAGTGGTCCGCTGCTCCTGTCCCCACCTATCTTCAGGACTTCTTCTTATCAGGTCACGATTCACGTTTGTGGAGAAGAGGAAGCAAATAGCTGGGGCTAGGGTGATGGGAATGGGGCCCTCACGTTGGGCATAACATTTAAGGAGATTCCAAAAAGCTCAGTAACTAAGATAAATATTTTAATGCACTATTTAAAAAAATCAGACCTTTAAACTCTGGCTTATGAGCTGGCTACCTGGGTTTGAAAATAAAGAATAAAGCTCTAAAATAGAGTCTGAAGGTCTCAGTCTTTCCACACCCCTAGTTTGCAATAGCAATGAGGCCGTCAGGCTTTCATCTTTATGGGGCCAGACACCCTGACACTCTGAGCACAGGGCTCCCTGGCCCATGGCCAGCATGGCTCGCAGAAAGAGCACCGAGACCTGGAGGTGGGTGTGGTCCAAATGGTGCTGGGTGTTCCTGTCATGGTTAAAGGGTACACACCGGACCCCTCCCTTGCTTTAGAACTGAAGGTGTGCCTCCCAGCAGAGATGTGATGCTGGGAGTCAGAGAACCGGCCTACATTACCTGCTGGTGATCTTGGAAAGTTATCTCTTCTCTGTGAGGCTCAGCTTCATTCACTGTCCCATGGGGGTGATGGGGTCCAAGCCCCTCCCCTCTGGGGTCTTCAGTAAAAGGTTGTTGAATGGGAAGTGGAGTCATTTTGTGCGAAATACTTTATCCTAGAACTGGGATGTGCTCTGAAAATGCAAGCTGCTTTTATGAGAACAGTGGATGCAATTGATTCCTGGGGACAGTGTCAGCTTCTGAGCCCAAGCCTAGCTGAGTGGTCATCCTTATAGGAGGGATCAAGTCTGACCCCCCAGACCCCAAACCAGAGTGAGAAGGTGCAATGACAGGTGGAGGGTCCCTGGCTCATCCAGCCAGGTTCACAGCTCCTCTCAAGGCCCCATGTCTGTGCTCCCACTACCCACTCATCAAATAGGTGGCTCCCCCAGACTCCCCTTCCTGTCCCATTTCTGTTCACCTGACTTGTGGGCTGTTTATTTCCCTTGCTCTCCTGAGAGCCACATGGGAAGAGAAGGTATAACCAAGTACCAGGTTATGTTCCCTGGGTGATTACTCTCCTGGGTGATTATAAGACGATGGCTATAGGTTTTGCTTCTATGTCCTATTGGCCCTTTACTACACAGGAAGTGAAACTTGTGGCCGGCTCTCGAGTCATGAGACTGGAAATCTGTGGTTCCGTGTTTAAGAACCTGGTAGGCAGACAGCTGGGTGGGAGTGGGGGAGCTCCTTGGTTAGTGACGTGTGACCTGGCCATGACATGTCCATGTTGCTGGGGACAATAATATGGTCCCTGGAGAACCTTCTGGGAATCTGGCCTCTCCTCTCACAGGACTGTGTTTTAGGGTGAACAGGGGGCTGGCTGATCAGAGGCTGAGGAGCAGAAGGGAACAGGCGGCCTTGTTAGAAACAGGGTGAAAGTGGCAGCTGGGGCCAGATTTAATCTTATCATACGTATAGTAAGTGGGACACTTAGTGACCAAGTTGTTAGTGGAAGGTGCTGTATGGGCAGGATAGAAATGGGTCTAAACACGGGGTCTTAGACAGGAGAGTGCTTTGGAAGGTGGGGTTTTTACTGTACGCAGAGGTGAACTCCTCACTGAACACGGAGAAATGGAAGTTGGGGAGGCATCAACACACCTCTGTCATCATTTCCATAATAAATCGGGGTTTTCTGTTTGGTCTGTGTCTCTTCTCCTCCCTGTGCCTTGAAGGTTGGGAGCCCCCTCTTTGTGCGGGTGCCTTGAGCAGGCCGGCAAGGTGTGCCCTGCTGGTGATTCCCCATCTCCCATGAGGCAGGGGGACTTGTAGTGTTTGGGTGGTCTCAGAGACCAGACGCCCATCTTCACTTGGCCACTCTCGAGGTGTGGGCCTTGGACAATCATCATTTCCTCTCGGGGCTTTAAGTGAATGAGTGTGACGACACAAAGCCAGTGCCTGGTACAGTGCTGAGTGTGTCGTAACCATGCAGCAACTGCTTCCTCCTCTTCTCTCCCTTCTCCTTCCAAGCGGCAGTGTAGGGGTTCTGCTTGGAGAGGCTACTTCTCCACCTTGTACCCCGCCCTGCCTCCTGCAGGCTGCTGAGACTCTGCCCTTGCAGTTTCCCCTTGGGGCAAGGTGGCTGACCTGTGAGGAGTGTTCCTGCCCTACTGGAGGGCTTCCCTGTGACAGGTGGCCAGGAGCACTGATACTGCCTACCCTAGCCCAGCTTCGGCTCCCCTACCTCCCGCCCTGCCCCTTACTGGGTTGGGCCCAGAGGACGGATGGACATGCCTAGGGCCAGTTTCTGATTTGGCCAGTGTCAGGTAATTGCTATAATAACTGACTCTGAGTTGGTTATTAAACGAGATAAAAGTTTATTATGTCCTCACATCACAGTCCTATGAGGCCAGTGGCGGGGCTTTATTCCATGCCACCACTCAGGGACCCACGCTGATAGAGGAGAAGGAGCACCTCCTCTTACCTGATGCCAGAGGCAAAGCATCACCTCCTCTCCTCTTGTGGTCCCAACCAGACAGGAGCTGAGAAGTGGAGTGAACTTCCTGCCGCAACACCACAGCCTCTCTGCGTCCAGGGACAGGGGCAAATGCCCCGCTGCCTCCGGGAGGGCTCAGAAAACTCCTCTCTTCATTCCTCTCTCTGGGTGTTTTCTTCCTTTTCTTCTTCCTTTCCTCCCTCCCTTTCTCCTTCCCTCCCTCTCTCCCTCCCTCCCTTTCTCCTTTCTTTCCTCCTCTCCCTTTCTTCCTTTCTTCCTTATTTCCAGCATTTATATCTCCTTGGAGTAGAAACTAGCTGCTTTTTATAAAGAGGAGGAAGAGATGCTTATGGGTACTTTGCAGATGGTGGAGGCTGGGCTCGCTCTCTGATCATGGGCAAAGTGTTATCCAGATTATTTCATCCATACAGAAGCAAGCGACTGGGATAATGGGGCTTAGGTGCTTTTGCAACAGCAAGTTCTTGGTGACTGTGTTTTGTTTATTTGTGTTTGTCTGGGCCGCCTGCAGTGTGTTCCCCAGCTTTTGCCTTCTCTGCTCCTGGCCCTCCTCACGCTTTGCTTCCTCCTGTCTCAGGACGTTTGCATCTGCTATTCCTGCAGCTGGGTAAGAGGAACAAAAATGAGATACCCTTTAAACATTAGAATGGATTTTAAAAATTAAGAAAAGCCTGACCTGTGGTGGCGCAGTGGATAAAGCGTCGACCTGGGAACACTGAGGTCGCCAGTTCAAAACCCTGCACTGGTTCGGTCAAGGCACATAGGAGTTGATGCTCCTGCCCCCTTTCTCTCTTTCTCTCACTCTCTCTCTCACTCTGTGTCTCCTCTCTAAAATGAATAAAATAAAAATAAAATAAATTTAAAAAATTAAGAAAAATATTAGAATTAAGACTATATAGAAATGTAAAGATGATAAAACCCCAGGCAATTAGCCGCTTCAATGAATAAGTGAAAGGCTGAAAAGTAGCAAGTCAAGATAAAAGACAAGGATAGAAAATAACGGTGAACAAAAGCGTACACCCAGATGGACAGGATCCCACGTGAAACCCAGAATCCCGAAACACTCGAAGGCTAGACTGGAGCATACAGGAAGACAAAGTCAGAAGACACCAACCATTCCCACATCCGAGGTGATGAGGGGAGCGGGCTGGCTCTGTGATTGTCCCAGAAGGACCCCTGTCGCTTTCTCTGGGGTTCTCGGGCATGAAAAGTTCCAGTGCAATGAGGAGCACGTTTTTCTTCAGGAAGAAGAGGTTCTGGGTGGGTGGACTGTGACACGGGTAGGCTGGGACAGCTGGCACTTTGTCACGCCCCAGGGGCCTTTCTTTTCTCCCTGTGTTTGGAAAGGTTGTAGCAGGTAGGGAAGCCTGGAGGTCAGAACTGGGGCCACACACTCAGAGGAGAGTGGTCCTTCCCAGACAGTGTATCCTGGAGAACACTGGTTAAGTGGAGAGTGAAAGACAGTGTTCAAATGGGGTGGGTGGGAAGAAGGGGGTGTCACCAAAGGCTTGTGCTGTCTGGGAACTACTTTAGGAACTTGGGGAATGTATCCTGGTTGTAAAGGGATGCTTCACCCTTTCCCCTCTTATAGCCTTCCTGTCTGGAACCCTGTCTCTAGGCCAGGGATTGGCAATCTTTTGAGCTTGGTGTGTAAAAATTCGCCAAAAAACCGAGAATAACTCGGGTGGTGTGTCACTCCGAGAAAAACGGCCTAACCGGAAGTCCCAGAACTAGACGCTCTGTGCCGGAGTTCTGTTGTTTTGGCCTACAGACCTCTGGCACAGAGTGTCTACACTACAGCAAATGTTTTATCCTCGGCTTCCGCACCTGGCCGTGCAGGAGCCAAGGATGAAACGTCCTTCTCAGCATGCAGCGCCATACTTCTCTGGTATGCGGCCGCGTGTCATCGAAAATGGCTACGCATGTCAGTGCTGACACACATGTCATAGGTTTGCGATCACGGCTCTAGGCCCGCAGCTCCTGGTCCCCACTGGCCATATCACCACACTGGAGGCTTCAGGGCTTTCCCCCAGACATGGGAAAACTCCACAGACATACTCTAGCCTAGGTATCCTGAGCCTCTGGCATCTCTCCACCCCCAACACTGGCTACTCTTCACTCAGCCCTGGACTGCCGGGGAGCTGGAGTATCACAGGCTGAGGGTGTGTACAGAGTGCTAGGGACACTAATCAACGTGTGTGTACCTTTCGCTTTCCCAATGCAAAAGGATTTGCTCCTGAAAGTCAGGCCCTTGCCCTGATACTTCAAGAATGCCCTATTCTTACTTAAGGATGTAGGATGTTATTCCTTACCATTTGCAGGCAACACTAGTCCACGCACTCCCTGCCCTGCTCTAATGACTCATCCCGCACCAGAATATGTTTCTTTCCTATTTTGCCTCATTTTGAAAAGATTATAGATCTAAGTGACATCAGGGGCCCTTTTGGGTTTTTTTCCCCTTCTGTGTTTAAATAGCATAGTTTTGCTATTCAAATGTTTTTCTAATCAGGTTGGAAGAGATGTGTGTCCATCTCTGAAGGGCTGGGATGGTTCTTGGATTTGGAGTAGCAGACTGTAGCTGTGGTTTGGCATAACTGAACCCAGACTATCTGTCTACCCAGGATCTTGCCTCAGATCTGACCCAGACAGAAGTAGAAGTGCCCTTGACTGGGTGGCATGGGCCACCTCTCACCCCCACCAGGACTGCCTAACCTAACTTACGAGTTCCCTGCATTCTCCAAGCCCCCAGCACTGGGCTGAAAGACTTCACTAGCTTGCTCCTGGGCCTGTGGCCTCTCAGGCAGTTGCTTTGCTTGGAAGACATTGCATCTCTCGGAAGGGGTGAATGGATGTACCGCGTTTCCCCATGTATAAGACGCACCTTCATTTTGGAGCCTGAAATTTGAACAAAAAAAAAAGTATTACATAAAGTTATTGAACTCAAGTTTTATTCATCATAAAATTCATACAACGCCTTGTCACTGTCAAAATTCCCATCCATTAGTTTGTCCTCATCTGTGTCTGATGACGAATCACTGTCTTCATATATTGCCTTGACCTCAGTTCCATATATGGCATTTGAAATGCCACAACCACTGTATAAGACACACCCAGTTTTTTTTTTTTTTTTTTACAGGGACAGAGAGAGAGTCAGAGAGAGGGATAGATAGGGACAGACAGACAAGAATGGAGAGAGGTGAGAAGCATCAATCATTAGTTTTTCGTTGCCATTGCGACACCATAGTTGTTCGTTGATTGCTTTCTCACATGTGCCTTGACCGTGGGCCTTCAGCAGACCGAGTAACCCCTTGCTGGAGCCAGCGACCTTGGGTCCAAGCTGACGAGCTTTTGCTCAAGCCAGATGGGCCCACGCTTAAGCTGGCGAGCTCAGGTTCTCGAACCTGGGTCTTCCGCATCCCAGTCCAATGCTCTATCCATTGCGCCACCGCCTGGTCAGGCAAGATGCACCCAGTTTTTAAGACAACAAATATTTTGGAAAAAGGTGCATCTTATACATGGGGAAATACAGTAAATGACTCAACTACCTCCTTAAGTGAGGAAGTAAATTCAGAGAGAAGCTCCCAGAGCACTGGGCATGAGTATACAGGCCTGGCTCCCCAGGAGGGAAGTGTCTTCTATGAGCAGTGGTTTGATGAATGAAGTGGGGGAGAGCTGAGCTGGCCCAGGGAGAAGGGATGGGGGGGGGTGAGGGTTGGGAAGGTGTTGCTCTGGACTTGGGAATTAGAAAGAGCAAAATGGCCCTAGTCTGTTCCTGTGGCAGTCTCTTGAGTGGGGATTTAACTCTTGGTGAGAAGGAGGCCCTTGTGCAATCCTCTGAAAGAGCTTGCCCAGAGCATTCAGAGCTTCTGGTGTCTTCTTAGATGGGTCCAGCCTGGCTAAAAGGTGAGTGCTTGGGGACGGTGAGAGGGAGATTTTATTTGACTCATGGAATGTTAGACCCTGGATGCTGGAGTGTGGGAAGAAAAGGAGGAAGGAAGTAGAGAGGAAGGTAAAAGTGTGTGTCTGCTTCTCTTGGTGCTTTCTGAGCTGAACCACCTGGCAGAACCCAGAAGTGGTGAGTGAGGACAGAGAGAGGAAGGGGACAGTGAGCGACAGTGGGGTTGAGGCTGTCATGGTCCTCTTAAGTAGCTCAGAAGTTGTAGCTGCCATTCCCATCCCCCAATGTTTGCTGGATTCTTGCTGAAGCAGCTACACAAGCTTGTTGTCACAGCTCTGAGGTCTTAGGAGAAGACCTGTAAGACTTACCTTTTGAGTGCCTGCCTGTCTCAGGCTCTGTAACATGGAGCTCTCGCATACCCCTCATCATAACCCCAAAGGACAACATTCTCATTTCCATGTTACAGTTAGGGAAACTAAGGCCCAGCTTGGCCAAGGTTATGCCAGGCTTCTTTCTATGAGTCCCATGAATGAATCAATGATGTAGAACCCTGTGAATACTCAGGAAACAGATACATTTCCCATAGAACATAATACACATGGAGATCCATGCTGATGCCCTCAAGAAATTGTAAATACAAAAAAGTTTTATTGCCTGGTGTCAGAAGTCAGAAGTGATAGCATCAGTTTCCACAGCAACAGTCTGTGATGTCACAGGTAGATGCCTACAACAGCAGAAAGACAAACAAGCAGGAAATTGAGGAGCCAGGGTAGTAAAACATGGTCTATTAGCATAGAGCTGAAGGCCTTCCATCTAACCTTCCTCCAGTATCTGCTGCTGCTTTGAAAAAGGGAAGGGGACAGACTCATATTTGGAACTAGTATATGGGTTTTATGAACCATTGAATGCTTCAGCTTGCAAACTCATAGAATCACTAAAAACAAATTCAGTTTCCAAGTTTTCTCTGAATGTTTGCAATAAAGACAATTCATTTCTTTTTGTAGTCCTGGGCTCTTGCAGTTGGTTAGGAAGCAATGGGTTCCTTGTGTGTCCAGCATGGTGAGGCTGTGCATTCCTGTTGTTGACATGGCACGCCAATGCAGAGATGATAAGGAGACAGGACCAGTTGGGTCGAGCACTGGGAAGCAGGTGAGTTTCAGGAAGGAGACCGGAAGGAGTAGACTACATGCGGAATGTGCGGGGGCAGTGTGCCAGTTGGTGCACACTGGGCTTCAGGGTCTAGGTCTGGGCTTCCCAGGGTGTGACGCACAGTAGTGCTGTGTTCTCTTGCCAAGTCCTCGTCACAGCGCTCCATGTTGTTAAAAGCTGTGGCCGACTGTATTGTTCAGAGAGGGCTACCATAGTATCTCCTACTCCACAAGCTCTTTGGCAATGGGAGTGTTCCAACCATGAGTCTAATTCTCCTCTCCTGGCATCTGAACTGGTCTTGGTAACTGCTCGACCAATAAAATGTGGCAGCAGTGATTGGACTGCCAAAGCTTGGTCATATGTAGTCTCACAGCTTCTACCTCGATCTCTGGGAACTCCAGTTGCCATGTTGTAAGATGTGCATACCACATGGAAGGCCACATGTGAGGTTTCAATTGATGGCAGCCAGGTGAACTCCCAACTGCCAGCCAGCACTAGCTGCCAGCCAGCAGTGTGAGTGGGCCACTTGGGCATCAAGCTTAGTACAGGTTTCAGGTCATTGCAGCCCATGCCAACATCTGACTGCAGTCTCCAGAGTGATCCCAAGTGAAAACTACCCAACTGAGCCCAGCCAACCTGCAGAATTGTGAGACACAATAAAACGTTAGTGTCTCAAGCCAGCAATTTCCAGCATGCTTTGTTCCACGCACTAGGTAACAGGAACACAAACAATTACTTGAAATTGTTACATGAGACAAAACCGAGAGAGGCACCAGGTCAGTGACAACAGTCGGGGCGTGTGACTGGTCCAGTGGTGGGCCCTTAGGTTCGAGGACTTAGACCTTCAAAACCAGAAGTAGTGGGAATGCCATGCCTGTTGCTGCATTCTGCTTTAATGAGAGCATGTGGGGCGGAGGGATTATGTCAGTCAACTGCAGAGGCTTGGTGGTTGGTCTTTAGTTTGGCAACAGAAATGCCCATCAGGCCAGATCTCTTCTAGCTCTGATGGAATCGTTTCGAACCTAAACGTGCAGGACTGTTTATTTCATGTGGCTGGTTTTGGCTCAGTGTCCCAGAAGTTGAGTTTGGATGAATGTCCCTTGCAGGGTATCATCCAAGCGGTTGACAAAAATGCCAAAGAGGAGAAAGCCTGTGAAATCTCACAAGAGATGCTGCTTCCACAGGGCCTTCTCTGGGCCCTGTTCCCCGGCCAGCTGTGAATCCACCAGTTTGCACTTGTCTTAGCCTGCAGTCCTCTGCCTGATCCATCATCTTGTGGAGTGCTCTACCGCATCTAGATGCAGTGTGATCCAGTGGCCCAGGAAAACGTTCAGGAATGGGAAGTAGGCTTGGTGGTTCTTAATCAATCCTTGGTGTCTCTAGATCTCTGTTTCCTCTGCGTATCAGTATAATCCAGTCTCCGCCTTCCATTGTGGTTTGGCTCATGACACATAGTGTTCACTGCCTATTTTTTTTTTATTATTATTACATTTGCCTTCTGTTTTCTACCTTTTTTATTTCATTCTCTCTTTCCTTGAAGATGCCTTTCTTTGTCCATATCTGCATTGTTTTTCTATATTACATTTCCCCCCAGATATAATAATATCATACCATAAAGGTGATAGAAAACATTTTTTTTTTAGATGCTGAGCTTAGAGCCAATATACATTTAGGGACTTCTTCCTATTATCATCTCTTTGTCCTGCCTCCATCAGTCCAGAGGCATTGTCGACCTCTTCTCCCATTTCCCCGCATCGTGGAAGGCGAAGAGATGGGCCTCTTCTCAGCGGTACTGCTTTGCATATAATTGATTGTTCTTGCTCTGTCCTTCATCTGCCTTCGCTGGTTCTGGATAAATAACCCCCGGTTCCATGTACATTTCTTTCCCCATCCCTGTTTTTCGGGGCCCTAATCAGTTTTACTTCATCCTCCACTATAAATGATTTTAAAGCCCCTTGGAAATATAAAGGTTGTCTAAATAATAAATCATCATTTTGGCAAATGATACTGAGACATTTAGAGAGATAAAATTAATCACCCCCTTATAGCTATATAGCAGCTATTTCCACAGGGAGTACAAAGTAGTTTGTAGAGCTCGTAGTTAATTCTCGACCCATTCCTGGAGAGAAAGGGTATGGTCATTTATCAGTTTTATAGGGGGAGAGGCCAGGGAGGCACAGGTGACTTCTTTTGCACACTCCCTAGCTGGTGAAATATATGGTGTGACACAGACCTCAGCTCTCTACTCAATATCCAGCGCAGTACCCGTGGGAGCACTGCCTCTTCTCCACCTGAGGGCCATCTGGCAATGGTCTCCCTGAGCAGGCATCACTCCATTGATCCAGCCGGTACACTGCCCAGGCTAATGGACATAAAGCACAATTTCCTTAGAGCAAAAGCTCTGTCCAGAGTGCTGCAGGGTCTCCCACGGCACCAAGTACAAGCCCCATAGATTCTGCCAGGGTTCAAGGCACCTGTGCTTTCTCATGTCTCAGCTCATGAACTTCTGTGGCCATTTTTTAGGTGAGCAAACTGAGGCTTGTTGAACCTAAGTAGCTTATTCAAACTTACACAGCGCTTATGTGGTAGTGTTGAAATCTGAGGCCAGGTTTATCTGACACCCTGGCCTAGTACTATCTCTTCTCTGTAACCTGAGCTTATGGCTCTGGACATTAATTTGGTTTTGAGTGACAGTAAGCAAAATCAAGGCACATGCATACATATGCACACACTTTATTGGCTCATGTAATGGAAAGCCCAGGGTGATGCTGGCTTCAGGCATGGCTGGATTCAGGATGCTATCAGAACTCAGTGTCTGTCTTTTGGCCCCTCTTGCTTTGGGCTAGCCTGATGTTGTCCATCCTGGTCACCAGCTCCATTGTTCTGACTTCAACGGAAAGTGGAAGATTCACTTCTTGCTAGTTCCTGCAGTCCTGGGGGGTATTCTGTTTCATCCCAGCTTAGGTCACATTAGCATCCCTACACCAGTTACCATGTCCAGGGGCTGGAATTCACTGATTGGCCCAGGTTACTCCTTGCCCTGGGGAGCCTGGGCTTGGGGGCACTATAAAGAGGGAATGGAATTGCAAAAAAGAATACAGAGTAGTTATGAAAAATAGGACAAGTGAGTGCCGACTGGCAGCAAACATCCCAGCCTTCCCTTGGCTCCCCACTCTGAGTCCTCATGCCCTTGATGGATGCTCCTCACGTGGGCATCCCCTGTCCTGCCACATCTCTTTGCTCATGGTTTATTTCCTGCCCCTGTTTCCCGCACTTCCCATCTGCATCCCCCAATACCCTTTGGCCTATTTCACACTTCCTTGCACTGAGGAAGTCTTCCTGGCTGCCTGGCCCCTGGAATCTTCCTCCCTTGATGTCCTGTGATCTGGATTCCTGCTTGCTTTATTTAGTACCCATTTAAGGAAAGATGTTTGCTTGGCACCCTGGACAGTTTTCAAGGAAAGAGAGTATGTTCAAGTTGGACTAGATGTGCAAAATTCACATCTCAGTGGTATTTGGAACTTTTGGTGAATAGTTGGTAAAACCCATTGCAGCAAAAGATGGAAGGAAAACCAACTGTGTATGAGTGGGAATGAAAAAAGATCATGGAGTCTTTTTTTATTTTATTTTATTCATTTTAGAGAGGAGACACACACACACACACACACACACACACACACACACAGAGAGAGAGAGAGAGAGAGAGAGAGAGAGAAAGGGAGGAGGAGCTGGAAGCATCAACTCCCATATGTGCCTTGACCAGACCAGTGCAGGGTTTTGAACTGGCGACCTCAGTGTTCCCAGGTCGACGCTTTATCCACTGCACCACCATAGGTCAGGCAGATCATGGAGTCTTAATAGACCAATGACAAATATGACTCTGAATACATTGCCATAATGAGGAGTCTGGTATGGTCCTCCAAGCTCCCTAAAGTGGAGTCACAATGTACAGGGCATTTTGGGCTAGAAGGTTGTCTGCTTGCTCTGGTCCTGGGCAGTTAGAAACTTCTTGGAGCCTAGTCCCTAGTTGGGCAACAGTACCTGAAAACGTGTCAATTCCCAGCATCTGACTTAATCTAATCATTCTACAGATCAAGAATCTGAGATCCTGAGAGGTCGAATTGATTCCCCAGGGTCATGAAGCAGGTTAGAGGCACAGCTACAAGTGGAGATCCTGTCTGGTGCCCTCTCCAATCTCTGTGGTTGTCCAAGGGGCCTCAGCAGGGCATGGAAGGTTGGGAAATGACTTTGGGAGTGAGGCTTGGGGACTGCAGGCTGTCCCCAGCCAGAAAGAGGCCAAGCCATTTATGATTAAATACTAATAGCACAGACAGGGTCTGATGGTGCTTTCTGGAGACTGATCAGCACAGTCGTGCGCATGTGTGGACACTGAATCAGTGCATGGACACCTAGAGTAGCTGATGATGCTTCTCAGGAACAGAAGTTCCTACTTAGAAAGATGCCACCCCATGTTTTCACTGTTGGTTGGAATATAAAGTAGTACAACCAGGATGGAAGAAAGTATGGTGGTTCCTCAAAAAATTAAGTGAGATTGTTGGGTTGATAGAATGCTGTGGCCCACGCAGCATGGCTGCTGAGTCCTGTCCTGTCTCTGGAGGCCTTAATGGGGGAGGTCTGAGTGGCTTAGCCATGAGCTTTCTGAGGCTGGCAGGGTGGGGCCCTCCATCACCCACCTCATCTTCTGCTTGGGGAGCACCCACCATCCCCTGGGGCCCTTTCCTCCTCCTAGCTGGTGAAGTATTGCTGTAGAAATGTGCTGCTTCTCAGACATGATTTGAATAAAAAGAAAACTCTCATATGGAGTGTGCTATTTTTAAGAAATACTAGTTAAGGAATGAAATTCTGTGAAACACAATTACTTAGCTATCTTTGTTTAGCAACATTCTTCTAATTAACCACCATTAGCATCTATTGAGATGCTGGGTGAGTATGCCTTGCTGCATGCTTGTTTGGAAGGGAAAGAAATTAATTTGTGTTTTTGACCCAAATCCTGATGCAGCCTTCCCTCCCAGAACCTGAGTCCATCACCTCTGGGAGGGGGTAGGAAGCTGTCTTTGTCCTGGAGGAACAGGGATTTGGGGAAGTCACCCCACCGAGGTGCCTTGTGACAGCTGCCTTTCTGGTAGCTTCTAGAACCCTGCAGCTATAACCCCCCAAAAGTGCTGTCCTCCCTGCACCTCCTCCCTTTAGTCCTAGAGCTCCTTTCCATTTATATACAAAAAAATATTTATTTTAAATTTTGAAATTATTTCAAACTTTCAGAAAGTTTAAAATACAGTACAAATAATTCCATTATACCTTTGTTGTGGGTTGAATTGTATACTCCAACAAGCTATGTTGCAGTCCTAACTCCTACTACCTCAGAGTGTGACCTTAATTTGGAAGTATGAAGATGCAGATATAATTAGTTAAATTAAGATAGCGCTTTCTTTTCCAAGTTTCTAGTACCCTTATTCCTGAACCAATGATAAGTAAATACTCAGAGCATTATTTTATTTTTTAATAGTTTTATTTAGACAATTAATTTTAATGGGGTGACATTGGTCAACTAGAGCACATAGATTTAGAGAAAACATCTCCAGATCATGTTGACATTCGATTATGTTGTATACCCATCACCCAAAGTAAATCGTCCTCCGTCACCTTTTATTTGGTTTTCTTTAGGACATGAACGGACACTTCTCCCAAGAAGAAATACAAATGGCCAACAGATATATGAGAAGATGCTCATCTTCACTAGCTGTTAGAGAAATGCACATCAAAACTACAATGAGATACCACCTCACACCTGTTAGATTAGCTATTATCAATGAGACAGGTAATAACAAGTGTTGGAGAGGCTGTGGAGAAAAAGGAACCCTCATCCACTGTTGGTGGGAATGTAAAGTAGTACAACCATGATGGAAGAAAATATGGTGGTTTCTCAAAAAATTAAGAATAGAACTACCATATGACCCAGCAATCCCTCTACTGGGTATATATAAAATCATTGGTACGTAAAGACTCATGCAGCTCCATGTTCGTCGCAGCATTATTTTCTTATATGCCACCAGTTGCTCTAATGATGCCTTTATTTAGTTCTGTTTCATAAACAGATGATGCTTTCCTGGTACTTTTTCCCCTAGAGTTTTGAATTGCTCTTTTTTTTTTCTTGTAATTTATGCCAATATCATACCTTCAAGTTCCACCACCAATAGTGTTTTTCCCAAAATGTTTCCAAACACTTGATCATGGTATGAAGTCTAGCTTGCGCTCCTCACCTTTTCAAACAAAGCCTTCTCTCCGGAGTTCTCCGTCCTATCCTCGTGCTTTGATCTGGGCTGGTTTTCTGAAGTTCTGTGCACTGTGGTCCCCAGGGACTTCTCATTCCTGATCTCTTGGGTTGGATCCACTGCCTCTAAGCCCCATGCCTTTCTCTTTTATGATATATTTCC
This sequence comes from Rhynchonycteris naso, assembly GCA_037038555.1. Classification (NCBI taxonomy): domain Eukaryota; kingdom Metazoa; phylum Chordata; class Mammalia; order Chiroptera; family Emballonuridae; genus Rhynchonycteris; species Rhynchonycteris naso. The sequence continues at coordinate 41,122,948 of CM073004.1, read as the reverse complement.
TTGTTTGACTGCACGGCAACCACAAATAACTGCTAAGAAAGGTTGCATAGAAAATAAACTTTGCATGAACTGCCTGTGAATGGAAGCTGAATGCCTAGAGTAATGCTCCATGACTTTTACCTCTTATTTCCTGCTCTGTGTTGGGAGAGTTCCTTGGCTTCACCCTACAACCATTGTTTGAGACATGTATAATTTCAACAATAATTTTCCAAGTTTTATAAGATCACTTTCCTCTCTGTTTGCTCTTTTTTGTTCAACTATCCTATTCTTAGTGTTTGGATTGCAAAGTGGTGTTTCTATCTGGGGTAATGATTAGAGAACTTTTAAGTGGGTGGAAGGTGAAGAAAGGCTGAGATAAACCTCTTCCCTGAATTGACTTCTTTTATTCTGTTTCTCTTTTGAGTTACAGGATTCCTCAAAGATCTAGTGACTCCCATTTAAGAATATGACAGATATGCATGTCATTTTCTAAATTGTTTCTTTAGCCACAAGTCCCCGCCTGCATTCTTGGCTGTGACTTTCCCATTCTGCCTTCAAAGGAAGCCCTTCTCTGCCAGCTTTCTCCCAGGAATCGCACGATATCTTTACTGCATTTCGTTGGTGCCTCTGGGTTTCTGCTCTCATTACCTGGAGGGGAGGAGAAGATGCTGTATGTTCAGCCTGCTCTTTTCTTAAGGCTGTGGTTCAAGCGAAGTATGTGGACTCCTCATAACTGAGGAACAGGACTCACAGCCTTAGTGTGAATGGATCCTTTTCCAGGGCTAACACAGTGCATGGCCTTCATAGCCCCTGAGAATGTGGTGGAGTCAGGAGGCCCTTCCTTCCCTGAGGCCTCAGAACTGGAGGTTTCGGGATTTCCTATTAGCTCCCATCTCATCTGTGACTATTGGTAAGCAACTCTAGAAATAGAGGTCCCCTCCAAAACTAAAATGCCATACCTGTAGAAAAAGTAGGTGTGAGACATGGGGACTCGTATAAGGACAATGTCTAGAGCGCCAGTCCCTAGTCAGTCCCTGAAGAGTTCAACAGTGTTCATCAGCTTCCCTTTTAAAACCCATCCATCCCATGGGGTTCCCTTATCCATGGAGGGCAGGTGAGTTAAGGTTTGCCCTTGATAACGATTATTCTTGGTCAGTTTAGGCATGCTGAGCTCTCAGAAGGGACATTGGGGTGTCCTGATAAAAGAGGGGGTGTTTTGGAGCAAGAGCAGGAGAGGGTTCTGAGGAATTTAGACCTGTTGGTGTGTAGGCAGAGGAGGCTGGGGAGGGGACCACAGGTGGGAGAAGGGCTCACACCCAGGCGACACGGTTGGAAGTCACTAGAATAAAGCAGGATTTTGGGGGACAGGGAATATTTATGTATTTTTCTCCCTCTGGAGGGGAAACGTTAAAAGAGGATCGTGGCAGTCTGTGGAAGACTGATGGACAAGAACGCGTTTAGGAAAACCCCTTCCTAGCCTCAGGCCCCTGACACAGCCCTACTCTCCCAGCGGGCTTGATGGTCTCTAGTGGACCCCAGAGTTCTGACATGCCTTCTCTCTGGAGAGCCTGGGGTCACTGATCAGTTCCTGGGTGCCTCACTCGCTCCACGAAGGACAGGGAGTCTTGGCTGGTGGATAGGTGCCATATACTGTGTAAAGTAGAGAAGTCAGCAAGGACTTTGGGGATAGGTGGAAGGCATTAGACTCCTTATAACTTCTATTAGCTCTGTGTGCATTCCTGAAATGGACAAAGATTTCCTGCTCTCATGTAAATTGTCGGGGCATCCCACTCCAACAAGGGATTGCTCCTAAACTTTTCTAAGAAAGAAATTCTGAAGTGGTCTCTGGGGAAGAGAGGAATCATAAAGCAGCCTCTCATTGGCACAATTGAGATCTGGTGTCCTGTCCAGGCGCATTGCTTCCCAGAGTTCTGAACACAATTGCAAGCATGGCCTTCAATCTGCCGTGTTGCTTGGGAATGTGGCTGGGAGATCAGGAGTGGGCCCCAGAGTTCCAGGTTTTCTTAAAGGCAGCTATGGCCTGTTGAGCTGGACCCTGTCCCCACAATTCTAGACCAGCTACCTGACCCCATACCTGGTCAGATTTTGATTCAGCCGTTGCTCTTGAGAACACGCCTTCCTACCCTTTCCCAGCCTCTCTTTCTTCCGATTTTCTTCCCCAAGTTAACAATATTGCTGCAGCCCTTTCAAAGCTAGGAACAAAAGTTTGCTTCTGGCCTAGTCTTTCCCTTTGAGGTTTTCTCCTTCTCTTCACACATCTCCGCAAGCTGTTCCACCTCCGTGAAGACGTTGCCCCTATGGTCAGGTTGATTCCTCGCTTCTCTCTTGAAATGTTGCCTCTACGCAATGAAAAAAAAATAATCTTTTACCTTCTCTGCCTTCAGGCCATTGTGGTTAGGCCCAGTGTCCTTCTTTCCACTTTATTACTTTTACTGCCCATCTCCCAATTACAAAGGAAATGCATGCTTTTGAGCTTTCCTTATTTTTCAAAGAGGAGAGTGTCTATTCTTCCTTACTTCGCCTGCATTGAGAGAGAACCTACTCTATCATATACTTGAGAGAATTTGGAACCGTTACTCGGAAAAAGAAAAATATCAGTGAATGCCTTTCGAAATGTTTCAAATGTGTGAACATATTGTGAGACCAGCGTGGGTCAGTGTCCTGGCCGGGTAGGGCTGCAGGATGCTTGGTTCAATTTGAATGCCACATAAACACTCAATCATTTTTAGTATAAGTCTGTCCAAAATATTATGGGACATGAACTGACATATTGCATGCGGCATTGGGGACGTACTTATACTAAAAATATTTGTGTTCTTTATCTGGAATTCACATGTCACTGGGCAGCCTGTTGTTGGTTGCTTTGCTCAGTCTGGCAGCTCAGCAGGAACATGCGGGCAGAGCGTGGCAGGCTGTGGCTGGTCTCCAGCCGAGGTGAACCGGGGCATCTGTGGGTGGGACCAGAAGCCTCACAGAATGGAGCCAAGGCCAGACTGGGAGCAAACCAATGACAGAAGGGAGCTGAAAAAAAGAGAAATCCGGGGCAGGCTGTGAGACAACTGAACTGCCAAACCTTTGAGTGAAGTATCTGAGTCATCGTCCCAGCCTGGGGAATTTGCCCTGAGAATCTGGAACCTTCTTCTGCCCCCATCCTCAGCCATCTGAGAGTCACTGCCACAATTCGGTGAGCTTTGTGGCACCTGTGCTAGTATGTTGGTCCTTAAACAAATTCACCGAAAACCTTGACTAAACATATTTAAAATGAAAACTTGATTTCACCCCTCTCAGTGGAGAAAACTTTGGTCTCTTATTGCACAAATTGCAGGTGATTGGAAATGTCGGACAATGAAATTGATGTCATTGAACTTTAACTTTTGACTCTGGTTCTGAAACCTGAGCTTGAATTTTTTAAAAATTGATATTAGTAAGTGGTAGAGAGGTGCTAATGGTGTCCTAGTCCCCAATTGGAATTTTCTTTTACATAATCATAGGATACCAAAGAAGAATTGCTAAGGATATAACTTTGTAACCCTGCAAGTCAGTGTATTTAATGCTGTGTTCATGCATTCATAGTCCAAGTGACTCTCACTTCTAGAAAGGGCTGGTATTGGGCATGTCTTAGCAATGACCAATAATGCTGTGGCTTTTTCTTTTTAAGTCCTCTAAAACTGATTTTTTTTTCCTCTGTGGAGAAGAAGATGTGAATGTTTGCAGGTTGGGGTCTGAGTATCTGCAGTTATTACCTGGGGAGTTTTGTCACCATATCTTAGGTGCTCAACCTCGGAGAAGATGTCCTGGGACCATGAGCAGACATCTGGTAGGAATCATGTTGGGGGCCTTTGGGACTCTCATTCCTTCATGAGTGAGGCCACGGGGGCAAACCCAATGACACTCTCCAGATCTGACGTGCTGGTGGTCCCACACTGACCTTGTGATCCCCCCATGTTCCACACTAGGTCCTCCAGTGCGGTAGGAAGGGCAGGACGGGATAGAATATGCTGGATGGACTGATTCTGTTATCACTGGGACTGTGGAAGGGGGGACCCCTGTCTTTGACAGGCCAGGCAGAACTTGGAACATGATTTTTCCATGGAAACAACATACTGAAGGGTGGTTAGGTTTTATGGAAGGATTGTTTCAGGGTAGTAAACTTTCATTGAACACCTATTATGTTCCACACAATATGCTAGGACTATACAATGTATAAAACACTGGAGTTCAGTCTTGAGGGCGAGATGGGCAGAGGGCTAATGAGTGGCAGAGTGCCAGCTCAGTGTGATGGGTGCCAAGCCTGAAGAGGCTGAGTGTGCCATGAGGTGCCAGCAGAGGAGCTGGCTGAGCCTGAGGGCATCTGAAAGAGCTGCCATGAGCTGAGTCTTGAAGGGGAGAGAAGGTGTTTGGGGCTGAAGAGCAGGGATGCAGAGTAGTAGGGAGTCGACGAGCACAGTGTGTGCTGAGGTCCTGCTGTCTGCTTGTGTTTCTACAGCAAGCTAAGCCTGTAGGAATAAGCAGAGAAGTGCTGTGAATGGCCCCCCAGAGGCTGAAAAGAAGCATGGACTCTCAGTCTTAAGCAGGGGAACCACTGAAGGATTTTAGTCACGTTTACATCTAAGATAGTTGCACTGGCATTTGTACGGGTGACAGGAGGCTGCAGAGACAGAGAAAAGACTAGCTAGGAAGTTTCTGTGTCCTTTAGGGAAGGGAATGAGAATGTCTGGATTGGGGGGGGGTTGCCCAACTCCCTAGAATGCAAACTCCTTGAGGATGGGGAACTTCACCCATTTTTTTCAGGCATATCTCAAACGCCAGGAATAAAGCCTGATGATAATATGTGTTGAGAGGTTCAGACTGTGGGGAGGTTTAGGGGGTCTGGCTTTGTGGAGATGAAATGGGCATTTGATAATTCCAATATGGATTCCTCCCTGTCTTCTATAGTTGACTTCCAGAGCCAAGAGCTCTCACTCTATCTGACACACAAACCAAATGCCTGACTTTTGGATGGTCGTTTAGGAAGTAAGTGCTTGTTGCTTGGGACTGTCTGTCTGTGGTCATCCCTGGGATCCACTTTTTGATCTCTTCTACTGAGCTCATGTTGGCCAGCCTAGGTCCCTCTTGCTTGGCGTTTTGCCATTCTATAATGCTTAAAACATGTCACTTTCTAGCTTCTTCTTAGGGATGACCCAAACCTTGAAACCTTCTACCATGTAAACATCAAATGGTCTTTTCAGATACTTCTCATTGGAGGTTGCCTTGTCATCTGTGAGTTCAGGACAACCAGGCAAAAGGTTTCTTGGCCATAGGGACAGTTTCGGATGTCACCCAGTTGAGGAAGATGAGTAGCCATGCCATCGTGATCTGTGATTAATAGACTTAATCTCCACCAAAGCATTAATTTTGGACATAATCAAAGGCTGCTGAATTACTTTGGTGTCAGACCTTGACAGAGAGTCAGCCTGGGATTAGCATTTTGATTTAAAGTTCAGTGGGTGGAATTTATCTTTATTTCTGTCACATACATGTGATTGACTGTCTGTCCTGGAAAATAAAAACAAATGCTACTTCCCCAGTCAAGAGAACAGGAGGTAATTTAAAGGCGCTCTCTCATGGTTGGCTGGACATGTGCGTAGTGGGTTGGCAGCCTCTCTTTTCTGGCCTCCACGAGGTGTCTGGGAATCCGAGGCCAGGTGACCGTGGGAGAAGCCGTGGTACCATCTGCACAGGTATCTCACTCCCGATGGCAGCTCCTTAGCCAAGCCATTGCCTGATGGGAGAGATGCTGGTGTGTGGCATTGGAGGTGGTAGGGACTCTGGAGAAATCAGGTCCATCCTGGTGAAACTAGGGTCAGAACACTGGAGACCCTCTTCCTTCTCTGGGCTGGACAGAGCTTGATGCTGGTAGATTTGGATTCCAGCCCCTATGGTTGCTGCTTCCAGCCCTGCAGAGAGGTTGATAATGAGAACACATCCATATATGTGTGAAGATGACATTTATTGATGCTGCCAGGCACTGGACTGTCTTTACCTGCGTTATCTTGAATCTTGACCACAACTCATTATACATGAGCTTGTGGAGGCCCAGAGAGGCAAGGTGGCCTGCTCAAGGTAAGTAGAATTGACAGGATCCAAGAGTCCAGCCCAGTACAGTCTGGCTCCAAAGCCTGTGTTCTTTTTGTTCCGGCCCCTGGTTTAGCCAGCCCGGTGGGACAGCCTCAGACTTGGGGTGAGAGGGCAGGCCGCTGACCTCCCGGGTGGCTCTGTGAAGGGAAGAGCCTGACTGGGGAGGAGGAAGGCTGGGCAGACGGGCGGGAAAGGGGTGTCAGGGTGTCCTGGGCTCCTCAGGGCTCGGTTCATTCCCGACCCTAAATCATCATCTGCTTCTTCAGAACCTCAGCACTCTTGTCTCTGTCCTGCACGCTGCTGTGGTCATGGGTTGGGGACTACAGTGTGGGAGCTGTTTTGATCCAAACACTGAAATGACTGGCACTGCCAAGAGTTAGCAAGCTTCTTCATGAGTAAGGTTTTAGCAGAAGGTTGTGCCACTATCAGCAGTTTGTATCCTCTGTGGACATTTCATTTGAGGGCAAAACTTGATGCAAAGGGTGTCTGAGGATAGGAAGGGATGGGTCCTCCATTGGGGGGGCTGTCCACTGGCCACCTGTTCATGCAGCCGTCCGGTCTCTTCTGGCCACACTGGATACACAGAGCACCCCCTAAAGCACAGTCAGTCTCCAGTTGTTCTCAGGTTGATTTGACAGCAATAGTGAATGCAAGACATGATTTCAACACCTAATATACTCAGTTGTTTTTTAATCAAAAAGTAAATCTTAATAATGGATTTTAGCTTCTTTTTTTTTTTTTAAATCAGATGGAGTTTTTGAAAAGGTATACACTTATAAAGAGTTACTTCCTTTGTCTATTTTTAACTTTGCATCTGAAAATGTTAATGTTTAGAAATGTCATTTATTAACACAAATTGGAGCAGACATTTGTAAAATTAAGAGGCAAACCGTCTCCAATCTAACAGATACAATAGATATCTGGTGAATTATTTTAAAAAAATTATACTTCATTAGGTAAATAAAGTATAAGAAAAGAAACAAACATTCTAACTATTTTGTTTGGTTAAGACTGAATCATTATATATTCTGAATATTTATATCCAACTAAAGTACATTAAAAAAAAACATACACAAGCATTGTTAGCATTTTAGTTATAAATATGAAATGTGAGCTTTGAAAACAATAGTCGATATGAATCAGCCAAAATTTAATTGGGGTAAGATCCTTAATGTCTTTCATTATGCAGCCGCTTCAACACTTACCTCCTCTTCCTGTTAATTCATTGACCGGAAAAGAAATAGGAGCTCCCCCGCTTGTCCAATTGCCAAGGGACTGAGCTTGAATAAATTTGTCTAAAGCAGTGACTTTCAACCTTGTTCATTGCATGGTACACACAAACTAATTACTAAAATTCTGCAGCACACCAAAAAATACATATTTTGCCAATCTGACCAAAAAAAAAAAAAGAGTATAATTTTGATTCATTTACACCAGATGGCTATTGTTGTGTTGGCTGTTGTCATTTTTTAAAATTTGACAATCTAAAGAAAATGAAGTTAGTCCTTGACTAAATAGTCAGGTATTGCGTGTTTTAAAAATTCTTGTGGCACCAGTCTAAAGGAAGAAGACATTGTTTTTCCATCTATAGAAGAGGCTGCTGTTATTAAAACCTCTGTTTATCATCTTAACATTTTGATAAGTTTATGTAAATGACTTTAACAAGTTAAAATTACTTATCAGCAAATCTCTACCTCCTAACATGTACACCGTTAGCTTTGACTTGTAGGGTTGATAATGGAAAAGTTGAGAGCTACTGGCTCATGCGGCTGGATGCGATGGTATATCTAAAGTTTAAGAGTGACCTAACCCCGGCCCTGACCAAGTGACTCAGTGAATATAGCATTGTTCCGGCACCTCAAGATAGTGGGTTCAATCCCTGGTCAGGGCACATACGAGAAGCACAACTAAATGAAACAACTAAGGAACAATGAGTTCATGCTTCTTTCTCCCTCTCCTTTCCTTTCCTTCTCTCTCAAATCAATGGAAAACAAACAAAAAAAGAAAATAAGAAATACAGTTACTCAACCCAGCTATGTGAATGCTAGTAACCAGTGAGTGTGGCAGAAGCATATGGGACCTATTTGTTAATTTTTTTTTTATTTTTTATAAGGACAGAGAGAGAGTCAGAGAGAGGAACAGATAGGGACATACAGACAGGAATGGAGAGAGATGAGAAGCATCAATCATCAGTCTTTAGTTTTGATACCCTCATTGTTCATTGATTGCTCTCTCAAATGTGCCTGACCACAGGCCCTCAGCAGACCAAGCCACCCGTTGCTGGCGCCAGTGACCCTGGACTCAATCTGGTGAGCTTTTGCTCAAACCAGATGAACCCGCGCTCAAGCTGGCGGCCTCGGGGTCTTGAACCTGGGTCCCTCCACATCCCAGTCCGACACTCCATCCACTGCGCCACTTCCTGGTCAGGCTCATTAAATATATTTTTTTTAATTAAAATAATCTATTCTCTTGCACACCCCACGACTAAGAGGCATCTTTTCTAATCCATGATTATGTCTTTGAGCTTTAGAGTATCTTTTGGCTATTATAAAAACAAATTAATATTTTAAGTTTTTAAAAATAGATGTTTTAAAATCTGATTTGCTCCCTGCAAATTCCTTACTGCCGTCTTCCCTGGTTCACATATATGCAGATGTTGTTGGTATAAAGTCACAGATGACCACCAAATGTTTGGCATGGGCTCAGGCTGCTTTGCAGAATTCCCTCCGCTATGGGAGATGGCAGCCATGCAGGCCATGTTGGCGCAGGGAAGGGGCACAGCAGTGGGACAGGATGCCCAGAAATATTCTCCTGGTGGGGATGAGAGAGGGTTTTTTGGCTTGGGATATCTCTGGGCCTTGATTGATTCTATCTATATAAGCATGGTTTTATTAAAGGAACAAAGTACTAAAGAAAGCTGTCTTCTGGCCTCCACAGATTGGGAATTAGCCAATCAGTAGGAAGGACCTAAGTGTTTGGGGCTTATTTCGTAGAATTTTTAGCAGTTTCCATACAAGGAAAGTTTTAAGAGAAAGCAGGGGACATGAGTAGCTTCATTTATGCAATTTCTCTTGAGAATGCAGTAGGTAAAGTGCTCATACTTGCCCCACAGGGTAAGTGTGGACACTCACAGGCATGCGAAAAGAAGAAGGGGAAGCTGGAGGGAACCCAAGAACAGGCAAGCAGTGGAGGTTAACAGTATGGTGAGCACAGAACCGTGACATTGTTTGAGGGGGATTTTGCTTCAGGATTATTTGGGAGGCTTTAGGGAATCCTGGTCCTGAGGGCGCTGCCACCCCACTCTTGCCCCCAACACCCTCATGCCCGGTGTTCAGGTTTCATGCAGTGTGGGAAGGCAAATGGCCTCCTCAGAGTCTGGTCTGGGCTCTGCCTTCAGGTTCAGGGAGTCCTTATTGCCATGGAGGGCAGAGGCTAGGACCAGGAGATGCCACACAGAAAGGTAGGACAGGATATCAGGAAGCCAGGGTTTTCTTTTGGCTCTGCTTCTAACACACTGGCAAGATCGGCAAACTTTTCTGGGCCTCAGTTTCCTTACCTGCAAAAGGAGATGGGGAAGTGAATGATCTCTTATGATTCCCGTGACCTCAGCCCACACGAATTTTTTACCTTTTTGTTACTTGGGCATAAGCACTGTGATACAGCCATAGGCGATCTGCTAACCCAGAAAGCTCCGAAGAGTCCAGCGGGGGGAAGGGCGTCTCATATGCAGCCTGGATACACTGGGCGAAGGGCTGATTCACATCCCGGACCGGACGGAGGGGGACAGCAGGAGATTTCATCACATGACTCAGAAGGTCGTGCAATATGAAACTAATGAATTATTTATTTCTGGAATTTTTTATTTAATAATTTCAGACTGCAGTTATTGAGAATAAAACGGTGGAAAGCAAAATTGCAGAGATAAGTGGAGACTACTCTATTTGTCAAGTACTTTGCCCCAATTTAAAACCTTATCCTCTCATGCTCTATTCAAAAGTCATGGGAGAATAATTGCTTAGTATTCTCCTCTAAAACAAATCCTTCACTTATTTGAACCCTCTAATCAATCACATGTAGCCATTCTTGGTCTTTGAAAATTAATATTTGAAAAATTCATGGTTATAGCTGTAGGAAGACATATGTGTCTTCCAGTTTGATGATGAGACCAACGAAGCCACTGCCACCTGGTGGCAGTGTACCCTAATTACAAGAGAAGTGTATTAAAAAGAAGGCAACCTTTTTTGCATGCAACTTTGAAGCTAGAAAATAAAGGTGGACATTTTGCCCAGATTGTAATAAAAACAAAGAATGAAATAATTAGAGGCAGTCGGAAACACGTTCAAATGAATTCTTTTTTTTTATTTTTTTATTTTTTTATTTTATTCATTTTTAGAGAGGAGACACAGAGTGAGAGAGAGAGAGAGAGAGAGAGAGAGAGAGAGAGGGAGGGGAGGAGCTGGAAGCATCAACTCCCATATGTGCCTTGACCAGACCAGTGCAGGGTTTTGAACTGGCGACCTCAGTGTTCCCAGGTCGACACTTTATCCACTGTGCCACCACAGGTCAGGCTGAATTCTTTTTAAAACTATATATTTATGCATTAATCGTCAATTAATGTTCAAGTGAAAGAGAAGTAATATTTATGTGGTGCCTACTATATGCCAGGCGCTATATTAAACACTTTATGTTACCTCATTTGATTCTTAATATACAACCCAAAAATATTGTTTCTATTTTACAGAGATAGAGAGGTTAACAGGCAGAGGCCACACAACCTGGAACTCGCAGTTAGAATGTGACCTTGATTACTTAGGCCCAAGACTGGACTTGTCGTTCTTGCCTCACTGTCTGCTGATTCTGCAGATTCTGTGTGTTCACAGATCAGTGCTCAACAGGTGCATCCCTGCCCTCACCCTGCTTACTATTGGCTGGTGGCTCTTGACATGTCATTGGTAAAATTACCAATCTAAGTTTCACCTGCGTTCTAGAGTCTGTTCTTTTGTTGTTGGCTGTCCTGGCTGGGTTACCTGCCTCTGCCTGACCTGAGTCTTAGGGAAGGGAAGGGAATGTGACAAGGACTGAGCTGTTTCAAGTTCATAAGGCAAAGGGGCAGAGCATATCTTTAAAACATCTCTGCCCTTAGACACCAAGGAGGCCCTGCTGTGCTGGACCTCAGGCACAAGCCAAGGGTGCCTAATCCTAGGCCCCCGACTGGGTTGTGACCTCACTCCAGGCTGTACCTGAGTAGGATGACCAGTGTGGTGGGCAGCCCCCAAGAGACTGTCTGTGGCCTGGGACGTGGTTTAGCATAGGATAGGATAGAGCTAAGTAATGGGAAATTGGACCTCAGATCCACCTGGCAAGTGTTTTCCATGTCTGCACAGCCAGTCAACCCCCAGGGAGGGAGCCCAGATTTGTAGATGGTGGAACCTCTTTGTGTGGGGAGTGAAAAACTTCCAGGTAATGCTGCTCTATGCCCTGGGCACCCTTTGTTGAATAAACAAGTGACAGGTTGCATGTGCTTCTGCTTGGTTGAGGATTAGCCAGCATAGGCTAGGACTGATACCTCTTTAGGGAGCCTGAGGCATCCTGCTAGGAGGTCCTGGAGTAGGAGCAAAGAGTGGCATTATTTTTATGGGATCACATCGCTCCTTTGTCTCGTCTACACTTGGTGCCTCCATTATTGCCTGAATCTCATTCCAGTTTTAGATGAACTATATCTGTAAGTCTATCTATCTCCCTAGGCATCATGAGTCATGAGGGTACAGAGACTAGATCTTGTTTCTCCATGGTGCGTGGCACAGTGCTTTGCCTGTGGTAGATGAAGCTGTTAATGTTTGTGGTCCATCTACAGCAGGGGCCCCAAATGAAGATGGGGACTCACAGGTGTTATTACCAGGATGGAGGCCATGTGAGCAGATGAGCTCATGCCCCATCTAGCTAAATTAGCATTGCCTCATCACCTGGATTTTCATGGGGATAATCCCCAATTTTTAAATGTAAACAAAACTCATTTTTTTTTCTTTCTTTTTGCATCATTGTATAGGCCAAAAAAATTTAATCTGGCTCTCAGATGGACTAAAACCTCTAAATTAAAGCACCACAAATAGCCTATATATGCCCTAATTCTTTTAAAAATATAGTTTTTTAGTGCTCTGCCTAATTAAAATAGGCCTTGGCAATTGAACTTCTGTCTTCCAAATGAGTGAGTGTGCAAGAGCACCCAATTCATCAGAAGCAAAAATTTTATGAAGTTGTTCGAGTCAGAACCATAACAATCCCAATAAAACGTGTTTTATAAAGTAGGTGAGAAAGTTATAATCTGGATGCTGTTTTACAGGGTGCAGAACTGGAACATGTTGTCAGTGCCAGTTCCCTGACTACCCCCTCAGTCTCTCCTTTGGTGGCAGATGTGAACCCCGCCCCCCCCTTGCTTTAAGAGTACTCTAGGAAGCTTTCAGTGCAAGGGTGGGCATTAGTGGCTCATGGCCCTCTGGCTTACTTCCAAATTGGCTCATTATGGTGGTGGCGGTCCCTGGCCGAGGGACTCAGGTGTAAGTAGGAAGAGCAGGCTGTAACTGTAACATGCTGCCCTATTTTGGGGTTCCTTCCAGGGGATGGGTCCCTTCCCTGGTCTCCCACCCTCTTGAAGCCCCCTTCTCTGGCTGCATCTCCCTGTGACCCCTCCAGGAGAGCCTGTGTGTGCCAAGAAGGGGCAGAACTCACTGGTACTGTGATGTGGCTGGTGCTCCTGCCCCTCTGGGGGAGTTTCATGGTTTCCAGGAAGAGCTCTGATGTGGGCAGCAAGCAGTGGCCAGGATGTCTCCAGAATGCTATTAGGTGCTTTGCCTGCTGCGGCCACATTCATCTCTGGTTTGAGAGCCTCGTTCCATTCGCTGCTTGTGCTGTTGGTTATTTGGGGCTGCCTTACAGTGGTGGCTGTTTTTCCTGAAAAGACATCTGTCAATCTGTCTGAGGGGTGGATGGGTGGATGGGTGGTGCCGAGGTTACTCCCCACTGAGCATGTTAGGCTCAGGTACTTCAATTTCTGGGAACTTGGTCAAGATGGGGCAGTGGGATGAGAAATGGCTGAAAGAAGCAACTGTAGCTTACAGAGTCCTCCACTTATTTTACCCATTTGTTTGATTGAAAGCCAGACTCTTTGGAGTGGGCACCTTCTCACCCCCAAATCACAGGCTAAAACTGTGAAAAGAGCATGAGAATTGAATCAGGCACACGTGTGTCTGAATCCTGCGTCCTCAGTCTCCTCCTCTATAAAGTGGGTTGGATAAAAATCTCTCTTTCAGGTTTGACTGAGGTATGTGAGGTGCTTCTCAGAGTGTCTGTCATTGTGTATGTATTGATTTAAAATATTTTATTCCCTTATTTATTTGAATGGTCCACTCCGTCATTGCTGTATACCTTGCTGAGTGTATTTGCAGGGACTTGGAGAGCTGGGGAGAGAATGAACGTAAGATGTCATAGATATGACCACATATCATTCCAGTGGGCTCCTATAAGGCCTCCCTAATGTGAACCTAATTGTTCCATGCCCACACCATTCAGAGCCCATGCCGTCACAGTACTCTCTTCATCCACGACCTGAGCTGCTTGGGTACCTGGAGCCAGAAGACCCTAAGTCATTGCTTAAGCAGGTTAGTTCTCCTAGTTAAACAAACAAACAAATAACAAAAAGCCTTCTAGTTGGGAAGAAACAAATTCTTTTAAAAATTATTTTATTTTTTGATTACAGAGAGGAAGGGGGGAGGAGAGAGAGATAAATGTCAATGTAGTGTTCCACTTATTAATGCATTCATTGGTTGATTCTTGTATGTGCCGAAAACCTTGGCATAGCAGGACAATGCTCTAACCAGCTGAACTGTCTGACCAGGCCAAGTCCTGTTTTTATTGTAGAAAAACCAGTGCTGTTTCCTTAGCCTGGATTTCCACACACCTCTTTGGTTACTTGCAGTTGATTCTTTCAACCTTATGCTCTAGGTCCTCAAATCAGACAACTTGCTCTTCCTCAAATATGACTTTCCTGTATGCATATTTTTGACTGTTCAGTTCATTCTGCATGGAGTACCTCTTCTATTTAGTTCATCTCATAATATCACACACATCCTTAATGGCCTGGTTAAAGTGGTGCTCTGATTCTCTCCTTTATGTTATTAATGTATCTATTATAGTTTTAGATGTTATAAGCTCAACAATACAGTGTTACAGTTATTACATTATATAACCTAATGCTTTTTAAAGACAGAAGACATTAGGAAAAATCTCTTTCTAGAGCCTTTTATATTAACTCACATATTTACCATGTCCAGTACTTTTCATTTCTTCCTACATTTTCAAGTTACCTCTGGTGTCATTTTCTTCCATTCTGAATGATATACTTTACTATTTCTCATAAGGCAGATTTGCTAGCAATGAATTCTCTCTGTATTTGTCTGGGAATGTCTTTACCTTGCCTTTGGCTTTTGTGGGATAGTTTTGCTGTATATAGAATTCTTGGTTGATAGTTTTGTTTTTAGCACACTGACTGTTATTCTACTGCTTTGGGGCCTCCATTGTTTCAGAAAAGAGGTCATATCTTAATCATCTTGATGGTCTTCTGTATGCTAATCATTTTTCTCTTGCTGCATTCAAAATCTCTCTCTCTCTCTTTCTTTTTAACAGGGACAGAGAGAGTCAGAGAGAGGGACAGATAGGGACAGACAGACAGGAATGGAGAGAGATGAGAAGCATCAATCATCAGGTTTTTTTTGCGATACCTTAGTTGCTCATTGATTGCTTTCTCATATGTGCCTTGACCGCGGGCCTTCAGCAGACAGAGTAACCCTTTGCTCGAGCCAGCAACTTGGGTCCACGCTGGTGAACTTTTTGCTCAAGCCAGAATAGCCCGCACTCAAGCTGGTGACTTCGGGGTCTCGAACCTGGGTCCTCTGCATCCTAGTTCGATGCTCTATCCGCTGCACTATTGCCTGGTCAGGCTTCTCTCTGACTTTTAAAAGTTTGACTATTACATATCAACATGTGAGTCTCCTTGTACTTATCCTACTTTGAGTTTATTAATTTTCTTGAATATGTGCAGACCCATGTTTTTAAGTCAAATTTTGAAAAGTTTTAAGCAATTATTTTTCAAAGATTTTTGCCTCTTTTTCTTCTTCCTCCCTCATCACATAAGTATTGATGTGCTTGATGTTACCCTATAAGTTTGTGAGGTTCTGTAGCTTTTTACTTTAATTTCTTCCAGTGTTTTATAGTTATGATGATTTTCATTGATTTATCCTTAATGTCATCATTTTTTTCCCATCTTCTACTGAGCTTGTCTAGTAAGTTTTTCATTTCAGTTATTATACTTTTCAACTCCAGAATTTCCATGTGATTCTTTCTTGAGTCTTTCTTTATAATTTTTATCCTCTTATAAAAATCTCTATTTGTTAATTTATTGGTATCATACTTTCCCTAATTATTTAAATATGTTTTCCTTCAGTTTTAATATTTATTTTATTTTATTCATTTTAGAGAGGAGACATAGAATGAGAGAGAGAGAGAGAGAGAGAGAGAGAGAGAGAGAGAAAGAGAGGAAGAGCTGGAAGCATCAACTCCCATATGTGCCTTGACCAGAGCAGTGCAGGGTTTTGAACTGGTGACCTTAGTGTTCCCAGGTCGATGCTTTATCCACTGCGCCACCACAGGTCAGGCTCCTTCAGTTTTAGAACATATTTTTAATAGCTATTTGAAAGTATTTGTCAGCTGAATACAACATCTGGGGACACAGACACAATTTCTACTGACTGCTATGTTTTCTTGAGTATGGGTCACACTCTTGTATTTGCATGTGTTATAATTCTTATTGAAAACTGTAAATTTTAGGTAATATATTGTAGCAACTCTGTGTTCTTATTTTTCCCCTGAAGGCTGAAACATACATACTTCTCAGGGGATCTTTTCAGAGTTCTGAGATGGTTATTTTTGTCATGTTTGCCCAGCTTTATAGTTTTTTTTTTTTATTAAAAAAAGCTGATTTGCCAACTTCCTCCCTTTGCCCTAGCCAAGAATCTTCACCAGGTTGTATATTTTTTTATGTGATCTGCTTTTTTTATGGCTGTGGAATCACTGGAGAGCTTGGATTTCCTCCCCTACTTACCCAAGAGCACCATCTGAACCTGCTTTGGATTTGTCTTTGACTCCGCAATGTGTGGCATCATGCCTAGTGCACAGCAGGTGCCCAACAAATTTTTGTTGCACTTATGATCTGAAAGATGGCTGACAGATGGTATGATCCATTTCAACACAGAATGTGGTCTCGTACAGACCTTGCTTTGTGTCTCAAGTGTAGTACTTCACTTTATTGATCCTTAGTTTTTCGGCTGTGAAATATCAAAAATAAAACTCACCTCTTTTTTTTTAAATTTCTTTTTATTTTATTCATTTTAGAGAAGAGACACAGAGTGAGAGAGAGAGAGAGAAAGAGAGAAAGGGGGGAGGAGCTGGAAGCATCAACTCCCATATGTGCCTTGACCAGACCAGTGCAGGGTTTTGAACTGGCGACCTCAGTGTTCCCAGGTCGACGCTTTATCCACTGTGCCACCACAGGTCAGGCAAAAACTCACTTCTTGAGATAGTTATTCAAATTAAGTAAAATAAGGTGTAGAAGTCATCTAAAAACAATACTCAGCATGGAATATACTTTGTAACTATTAATTTAATATATTCCCATAAGATGTGGTGTTGTTAAAGATAATATACCTTGATTAACTTAGTTTATCCATCCATCCATCCATCCATCCATCTTTCTACAGGATGCATCAACTAGAGAAACACATTGAGTGGAGAAGAAAGACATATAAATAGATATTTTACAATCCTGTGGGCAGACCCGTAGAAAGCATGAGTGAAGAGTTTAGGTACAACCACAGCCTGACCAGGCGGTGGCGCAGTGGATAGAGTGTTGGACTGGGATGCGGAAGACCCAGGTTCGGGACCGAGCTCACCAGCTTGAGCACGGGCCCATCTGGCTTGAGCAAAAGCTCGCCAGCTTGGACCCAAGGTCGCTGGCTCCAGCAAGGGCTGCTCGGTCTGCTGAAGGCCCGTGGTCAAGGCATGTGTGAGAAAGCAATCAATGAACAACTAAGGTGTCGCAACAAAAAACTGATGATTGATGCTTCTCACCTCTCTCTGTTTCTGTCTGTCTGTTCCTATCTATCCCTCTCTCTGACTTTCTCTCTGTCCCTGTAAAAAAAAAAAAAAAAAAAAAGAGTTTAGGTACAGAGGTCAGAGGTTTGACATTGGAGTGGGGGGTACATGAACCTGAATTGTGGCTTTGAGAACTTCTGGTCAGGGGCAGGAGCGAGGGGTGGATAGAGACAAGACCACCTAACCACTTTCTTTATCCCATAGAACTCCAAGTTCTGATCTCACCGAGGGAGGTAACCCTGCAGACCTGAGAAAATAGCAGTCATATATGTGCTCACACTGCCTCTCTAGGAGGTACAATTTTATTTTTCCTGCCAAGACATGGGTCATTTCTATCCATTATTTTACCACAAAGCATTCATGTGTTATAGTTTTTCAGTGAAGTCCAGGAGCATCTAGCAAACTCTCATTATTTTCACAGATGAGGCATTCTTGCTTCTGTTAGGTGACTAGCACTACTCCCCCCCTACCACCCCCCCCCCACACATACATGCTCTTAGGAGGTAGATAGAGGTTTTGTGCCCGGTCAGAGAGAAGAGGTGGTGGGCCATATCCTTGGGAAAGTAGGGCTGCCAACCTGTGCCCAGTGTTGAGTTTCCTTCTCTGTTTCAGATGTTGCCTCTTCGCAGGGACCAGGGTGAGAAGAGGGCAAGGAGTAGGCACAGGTCTTCCCTGGGTCTGTTCATGAAGCATCACGGCTCCTGCTGTGTGTTAAACCAGCAACAATTTTTCTTTGCAAACACAGTCCTATTTTAGATGTGGAGTGCTCTCAGTGTTGTGTCTGTACATAAGCCCGTTATGAAGTGGTTATTTGATTGCACGTTTGGACCTGGGAGGGCATGGCTCCAGGCTCCAGTCAGGGGAATGTTAATGCAGCCCAGCGCTGCCCTGGTGGGCCATAACACTGCCTCCTAAGCCCCACATTGTTCCCTCCACGCACATCATTGGGAGCATCGCCTGGGTGCTCTTCTGCTGGACCTGGGAACTTTATAGCCCATATTTACTATTCATTATTGTTTCCAAAGTACATCTTGTATCATGCCTGTTCAGTGGTGAAATAGCTTCCCCCTCTTCTCTCTGGAGTTATTTCACCACGTGCTTCAGGCCGAGGGAGGGGGATGGTCTTCTTTATGAAAGCCTTTGTGGAGAGGGTGGAAACACAGATGCCTTGCTTCCACGGTGGGCAGTATTTGGGCAGGAAAGGCTGAGGGCAGACAGGGCAGGCAGACCAGGAGCTCTGGTGGGCCGCTCCCCGGGCTGTTTGGGAAGGTGAAACTGAAACCTCTGGGTATTTACACAGCCAAGTCACCTGGATGAGGAATGGGCTGGAGGGTCATGTGACGGGAGTCAAGGCGAACACAAAAGAATCCATTTATTATCCTGGCAGGAAATTTGTTCTTTTGGATTCTGTAGCTGCAGACATAATGATTTCATTTCCTTCAGTGGAGGGAGATTAATGGCCCTTCCCCTTGGGCCTGTGTGGATTGCCGTTTCCTCCACGTCCCTAAGTGTTGTCAACTCCGGCATGCTTTCCTTTCCGAGGGTCAGAGGGTGTGTGCCAGTTCACGCTGATTAACAGAAAGTGGCCTTCCCTGTGGAAGGCTCCAGGATACCTGGAGGTGACCCAGGTTAAAGCACACGCATCATGGAAAAACCCATCCCAGCGGAGGCCGTCCACAGAGGCTCCGGCAGAAGCAGCGCCAAGCTTCGTTCCCCTCCTGTTTTCAGTGTGGCCAGAGGAGCGGGCTGGAGCGTTGACTCCCCAGGAAACAGTACTAGGACGGCCAGCTAGCACTGCCACCAATCCCTTCCTTAGCTGCGGCACTTGGAGAAAGGTACCTAACCTCCCCGAGCCTCAATTTTCTGTCTATAAAATGGGGAGATGACACACCTTTTCCACCAGGTCTTAGTAGTAATTAAATGAGATCTGTGTCAACTGCTTTTATACCAAAGTCGTACCCTGGAGCAGTGACTTCTCATGTCCCTTCTGGACTCCTGGTGGCTGCAGGGAGTACAACTTCTGGTATAGAATCAGCCTTGTTTTGAGGACAAGATAAGGTGGGTAGACTGTATCTGTTGGTCTGCCCTGAGAAGAGAGGCTCAAAATAAAATTAAAGAAAAAGGAGGCGGGAGGAAACCAGAAGCCCTTGGCTGGGACACTCCACTTCAGAGAGTCCCCAGGGATCCAATGTGACATTTCGACCTGACCCCAGTATTTCAGGTCGCATAGAGCAGACGTCCCACATGGGGAGTCAGATTCTGGTCCTGGATGAGGATCAGTGTCATGTTTTAAACTCAGACTTAAACGGTTTTCCCACTGTGGCCTCAAGACCTCTTTCATGTGTCCTGCCCGGTGCCCCGCCGGGACTCGGGTTCTGGGCTGTGAGGGGCAGTGGGTTCCTCCTGCTGAGCTTGGCTGCCAGCTGGTGCTCTGCGCTCAGTCAGTACCACCAAACAGAACTCTTGTATTTCAGAGAGATGCGAAACTAATGTATCCGGAGACATTTTTGTATTTTTCTCTGCCTCAGTGTCTCATCTGTGTCTCTGCTGGACCCCAGCCACATGTTCGCAATGGAGAGTAATAAATTTTTTATGCTCTGTATAAAGAGATGTCAGATTGAGCGAGATGAAATTAAACCAAGTTAAATTGACAGGAGTGTGTGACCAAGACAGGGGGTTGTCTGTTCCCCGGGTCTCTCAGGGACAGGAGGAGGCTCTTGGCCGTGGTTGGCTTCAGGGAAGTCTTTCAGGAGGCAGGGGTGAGTTTCAATGAAGCATTGCTAAAAATAAGTTAAATGTGGATAACAGAGAAATTTTATTAAACATTTTACTTTTAATATGTTTATAGTGTTGTTAATTATTTCTCTAAGTGGAGAAAATAGAAATTGTAGCACATTAAACAAAGATTGCTGATTAGGATAATAATATGGAAATTTTAATCAAGACGATAACTCTAAGTCAAAGGAGGTTTTCTCCTAGGCTTCCGGAGCTTTTGTCTTCATTAAACACCCCGTTTATCATCACCACTCATTCATCACCAGCATTATATTAATATTGACAATTTAAAATAGAAATAACTTTTTCCTGCCATTATGGGAAGAAGTGATAATGGTGCCTGAGACTTTGGGGGAAGCCATCACAAGCTGTCACACTTCCATCCCTGATGCAGTTGGCACTGCCCACCCAAGCCTCAAGGCACCAGCCACTTAGGAGGGAAGCTCCTCCATGACCCGAAGCCCACCAGATCTTGTGTGTTCTTCACTGACAAAGCACAAGGCCTTTGGTGGCTTGAGGTTGTCTCTCCATGGTGGAAGCATGCCTGGAAGTCATGGGCCTCTGTTTTCTAGCCCAATACATGAGCTATTTGTTGAGTATCTGCAAGATCCCCAAAGAGGTAGTCCTCAGCCCTGCCCTGCGGAGGCCACACCTACACACAAGGCAGGCCCGAGTCTCAGATGAACAGTGCAGTGTGGACAGACGGTCGAGAGCAGTGGTTCTCAGAGTGTAGTGCCTGAGCCAGCAGCATCAGCGTGCGCTCCAGTGCTGGGGATACACTGCCCTTAGCCAGACGTGCTCACACTTTAGCATCAGAATCACCTGGATGGCTGTTGAAACTGATTGCTGCTCTCCCATCTAGAGTTTTTGATTGAGTAGCTTTTGGGTAGAATCGAGAAAACTGCATTTCGAACAAGTTCCCAGTTGATGCTGATGACCACCCTTTGAGAACCACTGAGTTAGACTAAGGAAAGGCAGTTAAGAGCAAGGCCAGGAGAGCTTCATGGAGAAAGGGTCCTTTTGGCTTTTGCAGGAGGAGTAGAACCTCAGCAGGTAGAGATAGGAAGTGCCCTGGGAGGTGATGGGGCCTGAGTCAGAAATGGGGTGTTTGGAGGGCAGCCGCCCCCAGGGAGAAGGAGTTTGGCTTAAAAGCCTTTGTAGTTGACAGGTAGGTACACCAGCAGGTGGACCTGGGAGTTGGAGACAGGGTACCTTATCTCCATCTCTGGAGAGGGGTGAGGGGCACGGAGGAGCTGTTGCTGCTGCCATGAGAATGCGGGAGAACCCCGAGGGTGGATCTAGGATCAGAGGTCAGAAGGTATTCATGTCAGCTGGACAGCTGCCTCCTGACATAATGCCCCGTCCAGGCTGCACCAGGGCCCGTCGCACCAAGCCTACTGTGGGTTAATTGCTTTTTCCTACATTGCTGCCTTTGCTGGGTTGGTGTAGGGAGAGAGGAGGGATGTGCTTCATGGAGCCTTTACTGTGGGGAAGAGGAACATCACCTGCCCCGTGTTAAGTCTGTTGGGCCCAGCTTTGTGGGTCCCCCAGCTACAGGATGACCTTGAACTTCTAGGTGCCTCTCCAAGGAGTCCCTCAGTGGTGCAGGGCGGCTGCTTCTGTGGGCTGTGACTTGTGGCGCTGGGGGTGGGGGGGACAGGTCATAGACTCCAGCACGGTGCTGCCTTCTCTTTGGAGCCCTTTCATTCTTCCACCTTCCCTAATCCTCTAGGGCTTCTTAAATGTGCTACTTGTCATTCCTTAAAAGGACTCTTTTTTTGCCTTGATCATAAAATTGCCAAAGAACAATGGCTGTCATTTAAAACAGCAGAGTTAGAGCTCTTTCCCACCAGTTACTGCCATTGTCATTGCTGTTCCACATCAAAGCATCACGGAGTCCCTGGAGAGGAGAGGGGAGAGCCAGCCTGCTGGCTGGGACCTTCTATGACAAAGAGGACATCCCCCACATTGACCCCTGGGGAGACTACCCAGGGCAAGTCTGAGAGAAATGAGGCTGGGAGGCACCCCTCAGTCTTCTTGGGGGTACACTGGGCTCACCTTTACTGCTCTCAGGGGTAGGAACAGGGGAGTGTGGGGCAGGAAGGGACCTGTGTCCTAGGCACAGAGGTGAGAGGTGCATGGCCTAAGCCTGACTTGGGAATCCTGGAGTCAGCAGCTCATACTGGTCCCAGAGGGCTTTGGGAATTGTGCCAGAGCAAGGAGGAGCGGCCTGCATTGCCATGCCCACCCCGGCTGGGATTCGTGAGTCATGTCATGGGGATGAGGGCCATTGTAAACCCTACTCCCTGCTCTCCAGGGAGCTCCTGTGTGGCTGCCCTGTGGGTACAGGGAGGCACGGTCAGAGTCTCTGTGGAGCAGTGTCAGCAGATCCTTGGGTGGGCTGGTACAGAGCCAAGAGGGTGTCTGTTCCCTCTCCCGTGGGGACAGCCCTGCAGAAGCAGCTGGGAGGGAAATTACATCACAATGGGAGGATGGGTCCTGGCCTCCTGGCCTGGATCAGGAACTGCCTTTCTCCCCTCTTTCTGTTGGGTCATTGTCCTGTTTCCTCCTGGGTTGGAGGCCTGAGTGTGTTTGGGAGGAAGGTGTTGGGTTCTCTGTCTCTCCAGGGTCCAGACGGGTTCAGTTGGGAGCGAAGGGGGAGCTGGGCCCCCAAGGCTGGGTGGGCTTCATCTGTGGAGAAGAGTCAGGGCTGCAGGGAGACAACCAGGCAGGCACACACAGCTCCTTAATGCAAAACCAGTCCCCCCGCCACTGGTTTCTGGAGAGACTCCTTCTTTGTGCATCCTTTGGGGTCTTCACTGTCCAATCTTCACAGCCTCCTTCCCAAGAGGGTCCCCAGGGTTCTACATTCCAGCTCTTTTTCTCCTCTCTCCTCTCAGCACTGTCCCCCACCACCAGCATCTTCTCCTGACTCCCCCTTCTCTAAGCTTCCTGCACCCCCCATTGCTTATTTTCTCTTCTTCATCTCCTCCCTTCCCTTTGTACTTTCTCCCCCTTGCTCCCTCCACTTTCTCTGATCCCTCCCCTCCTTCCTCCTCCTGTAAGTTTTCTGCCTTCTGTAGTCCCCCTCTTTCCTTCTTTCTTTCTTTCTTTTTTTTTTTTTTTTTACAGAGACAGAGTCAGAGAGAGGGATAGATAGGGACAGACAGACAGGAACGGAGAGAGATGAGAAGCATCAATCAACAGTTTTTCGTTTTTTGACACCTTAGTTGTTCATTGATTGCTTTCTCACATGTGCCTTGACCGCAGGCCTTCAACAGGCCGAGCCACCCCTTGCTGGAGCCAGTGACCTTGGACTTAAGCTGACGAGCTTTTGCTCAAACCAGATGAGCTTGCGCTCAAGCTGCCGACCTCGAGGTCTCGAACCTGGGCCCTTCCTCATCCCAGTCCGACGCTTTATCCACTGCACCACCTGCTGGTCAGGCTGTAGTCACCCTCTTTCTGACGACAGGCCTTGCTCCCTGGTGGATGCACACCTTGAGCTCTGTGTATTGGTTTGCACGGCTTGGCTTCCGCAGGCTGTCTTGGCTTCCGCAGTCTTGTTCCTTGGACTGCTGCCAGTTCATCGTGGGAGAAAAAGCCATGCTCATTGTCCTCGGTGCCCTGACCCATGGGCACTGTGGCCACTCTTCACTGCCTGACAGGATAGTTTATTTCAGATCTGAGATTTTTTTACATGTGAAGTCTTATAAAGGAACATATAAATATTAAATCCTCTTGGTTACATGTTTAATGAATTGTGTTGGCTGAAAATCATAAAATGGTGCAAAATCTTGACAATCTGAATTGTAGCTCTTTTTTTTTCTTTCCTTTTTGTGGTTATATCCATGCTCAGAGCTGAGCCACGTCTGGGGCCTGACATGCTTCTGTAGACCTGCTGATGAGCCCGGGATCTTAATGCATCTGTCTTTGCTTAGTATCTGCTTTGAAACTCTGCCTAAAGGTGGATTTTTCAACAGAACCCCAGGGCCACAGGGTCTGTCCAAGTTCAGATTATGTGTCCCGCCCCATCCCATGCAGTTGGCAGTGCACTTAACCCACCTCGGGGGTGTTTTCCTACCTGTTTTAAGTGGTCACAACGGGACAGTGCACTGCCATCTGGTGTCATCCGCCTGCCCCTACCTCCTGCCTCTGTTCTCCTCAATAGTCCCCTCCTTTGGCTGCCCCACCCCTCTGGAAGTTGGACCTGATGCCACCCCCACTCTGGTGAGCAGTGTTTTCGCAGATGGCGCCATTAAATCTGGAAGGGTTCCGAAGGTACTATTTGATTTTGGCATCCCTCCTGTGCCAGGACCATATGCGGCTACAGGGGAGAAGGGGAGAGGGTCAGGCACTTCACTCCCTCCCTGCCCAACTCCCCGCATCTTCTCTGTGTACGTTCTTCATGGTATTTTACTGAATCTTTCATGGTGAGTTGATGGGATTTTGAAGAGGATTTTTGCAGGTGCGTCTAACTGCAGCAGAATGCTTCAGCCTTCCCAGGAGGAGACCTGAAGATCTGAAAAGCCACAAAAGTAACATTTGGAAAGGGAGAAACCATTCTTCTTTGAGATTTGGGTGCAGGCCCCCATGCATACAGTAGATATGGAGAGAGGAAGGGAAGGAGGGAGACAGAGAGAGAGAGAGAGAGAGAGAGAGAGAGAGAGAGACCCAAGCACCCTGATTATTGATTTGTGTTGTATGAAGAATGCTCAGCCCTGTCCTTAGCAGAGGGCCACAGTGATGAGATAAGACAGGGGCAAAGAAAATCAGTGACATAGATCTGAGTGGGGGAGAGTGTGGGGGTGAGGTTGGATATCCCCACGGCTGACCATGCTGCTAAGTATTATGGGAATTGGGGTGCGTGCCTTTACACTCTGAGACTCCCATACCCCATCCGTGAAGTCGGGAGGGCAGGTGAGGTCGCTGTTCACTCTGGGTTTCTGTGACTGTCATGTCTGAAGAAGAGGAAGAGAGTGCAGCTGGGGGGAGAGAGAAAGAGAGAGAGAGAAAACAAATAGTCAAAGCTGAGGTGTAAAGGAGTAAGAAGCAGAACAGGAGATGCCTACAGAGCTGAGAGAGAACAGAGGGGAGAAAGGAAAGGGGATGCTTACCTGGGAGATGGGGAGGAGGGAAGCACATTGCAGAACTTGTGGAGGTGGTGTGTGCTCCCACCCTCCGTGGGTGAGACTGAAGAAAGCCAGAGAAGATTACGGGTGCCCCTGGGACTCCCCTAGTGCATGTGGTGGGTTTGAAGCCTCTCACAATAGATCTGGAAATGGAAGGGAGTGGCAGACATGTTTTGGGGGTAAATATCAACAGGTTGTAGTGCTGGGTTGGCTGTGGGAAGCAGGGGAGAGGGAGTCCTCAAAGATCACTTCCAGGTTTGGGGCTTTTATAGCCAATGGATGGTGATGACACTTGTTGAAATAGGGTAACATGAACGACTTCTGTGTTTGGGGACTCAAATATTCTGACTGTGAGATGCCTATGAGACCTGCAAGTATATGCCAAGAAACAGGTTGGGTATGTATGTCTGGGGCGCAAAGAAGAGGTCTGTGGTTGGGGGTCAATGGAAAGGTGCTAGCCATGGGTATACCGATGGTTGATTCCCCAGAGAAGCACCGTGACCTCTTCTCATTGGGGTGGAGACAAGAGAAGGTTTTGGGGAAGAAGAGAAGGTTTTGGGTCTCCCATCCAGAGCTAAAGCAAGGGTGGAGAATATGAGCCATGGATTCCATACAAGATCAATATCACATCTCTGCAAATTGCATTCTCCTCAAGCAGGACCTAGAGCCCATACATCGTGGAATCCTTTCCATGAGCCCGTCGTACTCAGCCTCAGAATCCTCTGCCCCTGCCAGCTACTACTCACTGTTGGTGTGCAAGCTACTACTCCTGTTGGTGTGCAAGCAGGTACTCATCCTCCTCCCTTGCCCTGGAGGGAAACACCAAGCTCCCATTCAGAAAAGCAGTGTTTGTCTGGCTGCAAGTGCTGAGATGATGTCGGGTGGGGCTGGCTGAGGTTCTGAATATTATGATGGGTCCAGGATTATTGGAAGTAACTGTGCGATAGGAGTACCCAACAGATACTCAATGAATGTGTGTGGAATGAACAAATGTCTAGATGAGTCGGTACCTGCAGCCTCTTGGAGGCAGAGGCATAAGATTCTGCCTGATGACCTAGGGTACTGAGCTGAGCTGAGTTGAACTTGGAAGGAGCCACACTGAAGCAGGAGGTCCTGAACAGTGATCTGTGTCCTCCCTCTTTCTCTCTCTCTCCTTTCCTTTCTTTTCCTTTCCTTTCCTTCTTTCTTTTATTTTAGTGAGACAGAGAGAGAGAGAGACAGACAGACAGACAGACAGGAAGGGAGAGAGATGAGAAGTGTCAACTTGTAATTGTGGCATTTTAGTTGTTCAATGATTGATTTTCATATGTGCCTTGAGAGGGTGGTGCTCAAGTCGAGCCAGTGACCTTTTACTCAAGCCAGAGACCTTGGACTCAAGCCAGCAACCATGAGGTCATGTCTATGATCCCACGCTCAAGCCAGCGACTTCTCACTCAAGCTGGTGAGCTTGTGCTTGAGCTGGAGACCTCGGGGTTTCGAACCTGGGTCTTCAAGGTTCCAGGTTGACGCTCTATCCACTGCGACATCGTCAGTCAGGTTATGTCCTAGACTTGATTCTTTAACATCTTCATCTGGATTAAGTCAGATGCACTGTGAACTGGCCTCATGGTTTTCACTCCTCAAGGAATTGCTTTTACTGCGCTACACTTTAGCAAGAGGCCGTCAGCCTGTACTGCGGGGCTTTGGATGAACAACCCCATGCAACTCCCAGTGGTGTTTATTGTGTGGTATCATTGGCGACAGTCATTGCACTACACAGTGTCCTCTGTGGGGACCCACGGGAGGCATTTGCTTCAGGTTCCATCTCAAGAATATCCAGGCTTTTCTGAGCCATCATTTTGTTTATGTCCTATGGACCCCATGACCTGTGTAACTGATCAGGTTTTTCTCATTCCTTGACTGTTAGAACATTTAGCTCCAGACATGTGGCTTGGCCCTAGGAAATATTTGTTTTTGCCTCACTGTGGGCTTGTCATTACTCTTGTTGGTTTGGCTATTTCTTTGTCACCTGTTTTTCTTTAGAGAGTCTTTATTGCTTTTCCCCCCTTCTTATTATGAAACAAATGCAGATGATGTACAAAAAGTTGTGGAAATATAAAAGTGTAAAGAAAACTGAAGTCATTTATAATTCCCACCCCTTCCTTCTCACATTTTGTGTTCAACTTACCTATCTAGCTCCTAGACATGCGTGAGCACACAACACGTGGGTGTGCACACAGGCGGACATGCAAAATCTTCACGCAACAATTCCACGTTACACATACTGTATGGTAACTTCAAAGAGCAATATATATATACATATATATATATCTTTTACTTATATATCTTGCAGTATTTTGAATAATACCGGTAAGCCACCTTAAATCTTCTATAGTAGTATGAACTGTAAATAAAATAAAATATAAGATTTAAGGCAGAGACTTCCAGGGAAGCCTTGGAACCTAGAGTGAGGCAAGGCCTGCAGCAAAATCTAGAGAAGGACCCAGCTCTGGCTGGGGTGAGAGAAAACTGCCCCCGGATGCAGTTGCCCTGGGAGATTTGCATCAGGTCCTTGAGAGCATTTCAAACACTTTGGAAGAAATTCAAAGGTGCCCACTGGATCACACAGTCAGACTGGAAGAAGCTCACCTGTTATACCTGTAAACAGAATGTTGGGACAACTGAGAGGTCTAAGAAATGAGGGGAAGTGTACCCTATGAACAGTTGACTCATTTGAGCAAAGAGCTCAGAAGTCACCCTACTACAACAAGATGGCTCCTGGTTACAGACTGGGCTGACACCCGATTGAGTGTACTGTCTATAAAATGGAGATGATATTTTAGAAATATCTCCTGATATCTTTTTCTGTGTATATATAGGCTGGTTTATTGCCCTGTAGCTCTTCCACCAGTGATGCTTGGGGGAGGGAGAAGGGGTGATACACTACGGAAGAGAGGAAAAGGAGGCCAGCACGTAGAGAAGTTTCTTTTTCACTGGAGTAGCTCATGCTATCGAGCCCTTACGTGGTACCAGGTACTCTCCTAAGTGTTTTATCTGTTCATCACTATATCCACACTGCAACTGTATAAGATGGTGAGATTAGGATTATACCCATTTTACTGATAATGACACAGAGGAAGAGAAAAGCCAAGTGATGTATTCAAGGTCATATGGTGACTAATGGTTGGAACCAAAATCCAAAGTCAAGTGACCTGACTATAGACAGCAGCCTTAATCCATGAGGCTCTAGGGAAGGGTGGAACTGAGAGCCAGTGCTCCCCTTCAGGGTCAGGGGGAGCTCCTGGGGATGTCATGGGCTTGGAGACCCTGAGGCAGGTTTGGGGAGCAGATGTGTGGAAGGAAACAGCAGACGGGATCAGGCCTGGAGTGGTGCTGCTTCAGTGAAGGCACCCAGGGCCTCCACTGCCCCTGAGCCCAGGTGGGCCTGGCACTCAGAGTAGGTGGGGCCAGGCGCAGATGGCCTCGTCTCATGTCCCCCACTCCACGGGGACAGCTCAGCTTCCCTGCACCCCACTCCATCTTGGGATCAGGAGAGGGAGATTGCATGAGCCTGAGTATAGCAGAAAAGAGAGTCTTTTAAACTAGAATAAATGGGTTTTTCTTTAGCTTTGCAGTTTAATTTTCTCTTCTGTCAACAGGACTTGGAGCTGAGAGCAAGACATCAAATTTTAGACCTGTTTTGTCTAAAACGTGGCTCTTGAGCAGTTGAAATGTGACTTAGTCTTAACTGAGAGGTGCTGTAAGGGCAACCAACATACACCTTAGATTTAGAAGAATTGGTATGGGAAATAAACCCTCGATTCTTATATTGATTACATGTTTCTTTTTGTAAAATTTTATTTAGAAAATTAAATTGAACAGGGTGACATTGATCGATAAGAGTATGTATGTAGGTTTCAGGTAAACATTTCTATAGCATTTGAACTGTTGATTATGTTGTATACCCATCACCCAAAGTCAAATCATTTTCCGTCACCATTTATTTGTCCCTCCTTACTCCCTGTCCCTTCCCTCATACCCCTCCCCCTGGTGACCACTTACTTTTATCCATGTCCCTGAATGTCAGTTTTACAATCCCACCTCTGTGTGAAATCATACAGTTTTTAGCTTTGTCTGATTACATGTTTCAGTGGTAATATTTTGGACATCTTGGGATGAGTAAAATAACTTATTAAAATTAATTTTAACTTTTTTCTACTTTTAATAATGTGATTGAAAAAATTAAAATTATATAGGTGACTTGCATTATATTTCTGCTGGACAGCACTGTTTTCGACAAGAAGGAAGGTTCAAAAACAGTGGAAGGTTGTGCTGTGGGCACATCTCACTGAACTGGGCGCATTTCTGTTGCATAAAACAGATCTAAAGATGAACGTATCGTTTCAAGGAGGAGACAGTGTTCAGTCAGGTTCCCGTAGTCATGCGAATCGACGCCCTCCCGGATGAAGGCCAGCGAGTGGTGCAGAGGACCTGACACCAGGAAACTAGGGCAAGCGAAGCCAAGTGGGCTTCCCGGAGGGCGGAGAGTGGGGAGCTCCACCAGGGCGGGCTCCTGGGACAGCAGGGCTGTGCCCCCAGCCATTGTGCTGCCCGTTTCCTCCTGCCGGTCCCCTCGCTGTCTGCTCCCACTGGCACATGCACTCTGTCCTCTGTCACATCCTCCCCCTCCCTCTGACTTCCTGCCCTCCCCCCTTGCCCAGCCCTGCCTCACATGCTCCTCGCAGCCTAGGCTCCTCTTCTCTGCCTCAGCCTTGCAGGTCATGCTTCGTACTTCTTCTACAGGCATTCTGGTTGGCGAGGTCCACTCTTTCACACCAGGCCATATAATGGCCACTGACTGGCTGAGGATGTCTGCCCCAGGGTCAGTGCTGCCAGCCTCTGATCCAGTCAGTGGCTACCTGTGTTATGATGCCAGCTTGAGATGTGTCCCCTAAGGAGAGGGCAGAGAAGTTGGACCTGATGGGCATTGTGATAATAGGGGGTGAGGGGTTAGTCATGAGAACAGAGACAAAGAGTGGCAGGTCCAACCCAGCTCCATGCTGGGGAGAATGCCTGCCCCAAGCCCCTGTCCAGGAATGATGCCTAATATATCCCCAGGGTGAAGGTGAAGGCAGAGACTACTGGAGTCTGATGCTCCTAAATATTTAAATTCTATCACCAGTTCTCCTGCACCTATTAGATAATGTGACTGTCTAGAAGGAGAAGAAGAATGCTGGTAAGCCCACATAAATATTCTGGCTATGGGTACTAATTTCATTTGGAAGCAACACTTTGGCATCCTGAGTATATACCACTCTTTGTGAATATGGTTAGCAAGACTCAGCCCCTCTGTTATCACAGTTGTGATTTCATGAAAGGTGATATCACTTTGGCAGGCTTCCTGGAAGCCATTGAGGGACTTTGGCTTGTGCTATCCCCCCACCTAACTTTTGCAGAACTGCTTCAGGCTGACAACTTTCTCTTGCTCTTAATAGCAAGCAATATGGTCCCATCAACATTGTCATCATCATCATTGTCATCATCTCCAGGATGTCAACTGTAAATTGGAGTGATATCTACTCCTTGGTTGGGGCCCCAGAAGCCTGTTCTATTACCATCCAACTGCTTATTTGGTTCACTAAGTGGTCAGGATCAAGGGTGATGCTCTGAGCGTGTTTATGTGAACACTGGAAGCGGCACAGGGGAGGACATCTGGGGCTACCATAGCCGGCTAATTAAACAGGCAGAACGTATCTGATGTCCAGGTAATTACTGCTGAACATCTGTTAAATCTGGAGTTTCATTGATGGCTGTTGTTGTTAGGCACAAAAGTGATGGTGTGTTTGCATCCAACATGGCAAGGGGTGATTTAAAATCTGTTCCCATCAGCAGCCCACAGAGCAGCCCCAACACGAATTAAGAAGCCTGCAGTTTATGTAACCTGACCCAAAAATCACTTCCCAAAAGGGGCACAGGAAAGCTCAGGGAAGGACTGCTAGACATAACAGCGTGAAATGATAGGCTCTTAATTTAAAAGGACCCCTGAGACCTGGCCAGGTCCATTCATCTGACTGTTGCAGAAACTGAGGCAGCTCAGGGAGAGAAAGTGATCGTAGAGTCAGCGACAGAGCCACAGTCAGGACCAGCTAGCCAGAGCCTCTGGCAGGGACATTTCCCCAGCTAGTTCTTAAAGTCCAGCCTGCCCGGGCAGGTCCCTTGCGGGCACTTATTGACAACATGAGGCCTTCCCACGGGGCAGGAGTCCTAGGGCCAGCTCTGGCCATTCTGTTGCACAGGCACATGTGGGGCAAGCTGCTTACACAATGTTTTTCCCACCTGAGTGGCCACATGAGCTGAGGCCCGTGGAGGAACTAGAGAAGGAATTTGGGGAGGTTTCACCTTTGGTTTGGAGGGCTTATTATTATTATTCTTTTGTATGCTTCCAGAAGCAGAGAAACAGCCTGGACTTCTCCCAGTTTCTTGTGCCCCCTCTTCTAGTCGGTGTCTCTTAGTGAACCGTTTTAGGCTCTGACCCAGGGATGTGTGGTATAATGTCTTCTCTCCTCCCTCCCTCTCTAATTATTCCTCCTTGGGTCTCACTGGGTGTTCATCAAATGATGGCTGGATGCCAACCCGAGGAGAATGTTCTTCTCAGACACGGCCTCAGGGTGGTGGTAGCCAGGAGGCATAAGGGGAACTTGCCTTGGGCAGCACCCTCCATCCAGTCATCCTGCTGGAAGTTAATGCATTCCTGAGATCTCCAGGGGGCCCATGAAGCCTGATGCCCCAACCCTGGGGCTGAGACCCCACTGAGCCCTCTGCTGGTGCCTGCAGTGGCCTGTCACAGGTTTCATAGCATCTTTCCTCTGAGTCTCAACTGCACGGAGCTGCCAGCTACACCATTAACTTTGAATTTCCCTACGCAAGAGCAATCCTTCATGACGTTAACAAGCGTTATTTGCAAACTTCCCCCTTTTTGAAATAATGACTTATGTTACAAAACCACTAAGTTCATTTTTTGGGGGTGATTGCTCTTCCAGTCGGTGTCAGGTGCATGCAGATAAATTATTGATATTTTCCTTGCTTTACATAATCTCCATAATTATAACTTTTTGATGGCTTTGTCATAGTCCACCCAGCGACTGCATAATATTTAACCATTCTCCTGTTTTCTGAAACTGGGAATAAGTATATTGTGTATTTAGCTTTAATTCGTGTTGCTTTTCCTTTCTTTTGCTAAACTCTGAAGAGTAGATTATTTTTGAACATTTTTATAGCTATTGAAAGTGGGTGACGGGGCTGATGAACCTCAGAGAACCACTTAGGTGTCTAGCCCTGGGCTGATGTCTGGGAGGAGTGCCTGGCTCTGGGGGGGAGGAGGAGCTGGTGCAGGTTTGAAGGTGGAGGGCAGCAGGGGAGGAAGAGCAGCAGTTTGATTTGGACCCAAAGAGGTTGGAGGTGTGTACTCCATGGATGTTCTTAGTCTGTCTCCCTAGAGCTCTACAATGGACTTATACCTGTCTTAGCCACAGTTCCTCCCAAAGGCTTGTTTGGTTATAGATTTATTTTTCTGGGCAAGTTATTATTCTCTCTTCTGTTTGAACTTTGTGAGCTCAAAAAAATAAAAAAAGGACACCCAATTAAAGTAAATCTTTAATTAAATTGAAACACCAATTAAAACATATCATTAATTAAAATAGGACACTAATGAAAGTGCTCCCAACAAGCATTAGCTAATAAGTCCTGGTAGCTGGAAGCACCTGTCTTAGTCACTGGGTGGCTGGGGGCCTCACTGGGCATGCTGCTGTGGCTTTTGGGGTTTGGAGATCGGGTGACTGAAAGCTGGCTCTGGGCCCTGGGAAAGGACATCCCTCTTGCTGAGTCCCGGAGCCTGTGGCGCTGTTGGTGACCCTCTTGCTCCTCCTCCTGGCGACAAAGGGGCTCACAGTAGGTGCTTGCTGCAGACAGAACTGACCAAGGCTGTCCTGTGGGGGCTCAGTGTAGGCAGGGCTGCTGGTCACACATGGGGCTCGACATACACCACACCTGACAGCCACCTTGATGCAAAGCCACAGGTGCATTTGTGGATGTTGTTTTCTTTCCCCTTGGGATGGCACTTGGGGATGTCCTTGGCGGTACGGCTCCAAGAACCACTGTGTTTGTGTGGCTTTGCTCCCTGGGTCCCTGGACAGCAGCTGGGGTGGGTCTTAGGTTTCCTCTCTCCTAGCTGACCTGAGATTCATGGCCTTGTGTCACCTGGGCCCTCCTACCTGTCTCCTTTGTCTCCCACCACGCCTGTGTGTACAGAGGCCACTGTCAGCCACTGCAGTCTCCCAGCTAACTGGTAAATTACTGGAAGTAATAAGATGTTTCTTGAAAGCTGTCCCTGGCCACCCCTCCCCAAAGCCCAGTTCGATGTATATTTTTGCTGCCCAATACATCTGTCTGTTGGCCTAGACTGGCCTGTTTCACATCTTATTGCAATTACCTATGTACACAGCCATCCTGGTTCCTCTGTAGAAGCCAAGGTTTGTAAATTAATAAATAATATCAAGTTACATCTTTCCCATGTAGGAAATTGCATGTTTTTTAAGGGTGGCACTTGACCTTTACTTATCTATTTATTATCTTTTTATTATCCACTAATTTTTATAACCACTCATCAACTCTTAAAACGTTAAGAATTTTCTATATATTTCACTCTGCTAAGGAAGAGCTCTGGTGTGACAGGAGCAGAGTGTCAGTGTGTGAAAGAAGCCCTCCGATCTCTGTCCAGCACTCTACCTGCGGAGGCCTGGGCCACCAGGTCACAGCCCAGACCTCCACCGACTGGACATGAGCTCACTTCAAAAGCAGGCCAGTTCTTAGGAGAAAAATCAATAACCTCCTGTGTGCTTGCCTTTTAAGCCCAATGCTCTTAAGTGGCAGCTAGCTCTACCAGGAACAAAAGAAAGGAGAAATTAGGTAAAAGGAGAATCAATATTGGTGTTGGGTTTTTAAAGACTTAACGGTCTGGTTCTGGGGAATAGTAGGTATTATTGCAGGTTTCTTGAGCCAGCCTTGGGAAAGGTACTACATTTCGAATTTGCTCTTTCACTTCTGAGCCTGGAAATAGAAGAAAGAGGTGTGGCCTCCCCTGCAGAGTATTGCCTCCTCTTTCTAAGGCTGTGTCTTCTTACTCAGCTGCACATTGAAAGCAGAGATCAGAAAAGGTGACCTGCCGGGCAGATGTCCTGATTGGCTGCATCCCACTCCCCAGCCTGTGTTCCCACCCCTTGGCTCCAGGGAAGGACAGCAGATGATAAGAGTGGACAATGTGATTACATTTTAATTCACAGCTGCATTAGTTTCATTCAGGAGGCAGGTGGGGAAGCAGGACTTGAGGACAGTGTTGTCGCAAGTCACAGAGTCTTTGTTGGTGTCAGGTTGAAGGCTCTCTCACTGGAAAAGTGCTTTCAGGGAAGTGTGCGTTCTGTCCCCTGTTTTTCTCAAGGATGGCTAAGGTGATGGCTCTGGGTCCTTTCATGTTTATGCGACTTCACCTGCCCCTTTTCTGGGCCCTCTGCAGTTAGTTGGTTTTGTGGGAGGTTCCCTTCACCTCCTTCCTTTTAACCCCTGATTCTGTGTGTTTGGCACCGCAATGTCAGGAGAGGGCTCCCAGAGACCTGAGCCCGGTTCCCTGCTGCTTAGAAGGATTTACTCTGGCAACCTGGCTGGCTGTCTCCTTCCTTGGGCTCCCCTGGCACACCTGTTCTCTGTTAGTTTGGATACCTGTGCACATAGGCTTCTGTCCCAGAATGTCCCTGTTACTCTTCTTTTTTCCTTGGCCTTTTCTCAACCTTGTCTCGGGCCTGGGCTGATGGTCCCTCTCATTCTAGTTTGCCCCCCCTCTCTCACTCCTCCTCCCCATCCCTTTCTCTATCAGTTCTATTTCTCTCTGGAGCCACAGGCTCAGAGTGCAAAAGAAATCAGTGACCCCAAGAAGAGAAATTAATTATTCTATCTCTCTGAAATCTTTTCCTGCTCTTTCTGCATGGTTTTCATATGAACCACTGCAGCACGTGGGGGACAGTCTCCTCATGGCTGAGAAAAAGAGGGAACAGTAGAAGTACATACTACTTATTGTTGGAGGCAATTGTTGGAGGAGGATGCTGGTTTGTGCGTTTCTTTGACACAGCAGATGTTTTTGGAATGCCCGCTCCCAGCCAGCTGGGCTGGCCGGACAAGGAGGGAAGACAACCCTCAGGCCTGTCATCCAGCACTCACAGCCACTGCCTGGGGCAGGTTGCTAACCAGGTCCTTGCCTGGTCCTCTGAGAGTCAGAGAACTTAGCTGCTCTGTATTTGGTGCATCTTTGGGGAAGTTTCTAGTTTGTCTCAGATTCTTGAAAAGGTATAAGATCTATCATTGGCTTCAAAAAATTTTGACCATGACCTGTAATAAAAAATACATAACCTTTTCTTTTTTAAGCGAGAGCGGGGGAGGCAGAGACATCCCGCATGTGTCTGGACTGGGCTCCACCCGGCAAGCCCATTAGGAGGAGATGCTCTGCCCATCTGGGACCCTTGTGCCATTGCAACCGGAGCCATTTTTTACTGCCTGAGGCAGAGGCCAGGGAGCCATCCTCAGCTCCTGGGGCCAACTCACTCCAATAGAGCCATGGCTGCAGGAAGGGAGGAGAAGAGACAGAGACAGAGACAGAGAAAAGCAAGAGGAGGTGGGGTGGAGAAGCAGA
Organism: Rhynchonycteris naso; assembly: GCA_037038555.1. Classification (NCBI taxonomy): domain Eukaryota; kingdom Metazoa; phylum Chordata; class Mammalia; order Chiroptera; family Emballonuridae; genus Rhynchonycteris; species Rhynchonycteris naso. Next base: position 41,087,011 of record CM073004.1, on the reverse strand, counting down.
TGGGTGCTTCTCTGTGTGCCCTGGCCAGGAATTGAATCTGGGGACATCCACACGCCGGACTGATGCTCTACCGCTGAGCCAACTGGCCAGGGCCAAAAAATACATACCTTGACCTTGGCTGACATGTTTAAGTGTCTCTCTGTGTGTGTTTTCTGGGTATTTCCATGTCTGTATCTATCTCTGAAACAAAAGTTCCCCAAACAATACGTACCCTTTCTACATCAAAATCAAAGTGATGTTTTCTATTTTATTTTATTTTTTTGATTCTTTTATAAGCTATCCTATTTTATGCCATTAAAAAATACTGATTGCAACCCACAAAGCTGATTTCATGGCCCAGTGATGTGTCACAACCTGCACTTCGGGAAATACTGACCTAAAGGAAAATATTAAGAATCACTGATCCAGTAACTCTCCTACATCCTGAGTGAGAGTATAAATTAGCATAATCTTAATGAGGGCCTTTTGGCAATATCTGTCAAACTTACAAGAACATATACCCATTGACCCCGACATTCTGTTTCTAGCATTTATCTCACAGATATTCTTGTGCAAAATGATGTTCAAGATAATTCTTCGCTCTATTGTTTATAATAGCACAAGTCTGAAACAACTCAAGTGTCCATGGTTTGGGATTGGATGCATACCTCATGGAACGTCTATGCAATAAAACAATACTCTGCAGCTGTTTAAAAGAAGTGGAGAGTGGGAGTCGGAAGCTCTCAATAACCTGAGCTGGAAAGATTGCCAAGATATATTAAGTCAAACAATCAAGATGCAAAACAGAGTGTGTTGTATGTTACCTTTTGAGACCCTGGATAGGTAGCTCAGTTGGTTAGGGCGTCATCCTGATATGACAAGGTTGCAGGTTTGATCCGTGGTCAGGGGACATACAAGAATCAACCAATAAATACATAAATAAATAGAACAATAAGTCAATCCGTCTTTCTAAAAACAAATCAATATGTTACCTTTTGAATAAAGAAGGGGTAATTAAACTATATTTATACATGCTTATATTAGATTGCACCATGTGAAGTTACCGTTTTCATAGGTCAAAATGGTTGAATATTGGCAGTTTCACCTGGTCCAACATAACATGCCTGAATGAAGGATAAGGTCAGAAATGAACTTACCTGGTGAAGGCTGGAAGGAGACTTCTCACTGGGACCTGCTACAAATAAGAAGTCTGAGGTAGTTCATGGGATAGGAATGGGGTCACTCTGAGCTAAGGCAGAACCAAGGGCAGCCCTGTGCCCATGCGGAGGTTGAGTTGGGGCCAGCTGCCCATCTTCACACATGAGTCGCAGTCAAGACTAGCCCCGGACAGTAAGCAAGAAGCTGGGGCAGAGAGACCAGCATCTTGAGCATGCATCTGTCTTTTTCCTTTCTACTTTCCTCTGTCTAGCTCTCATGTGTGGATGGTATGGTAAGGGTGAGTTAAAAATTGAACTTTCCCCAAGCTTTACATTTTGAATACAGTCACATGTGCTAATGGAAGCACCCCCAAGGAGTGTCAGTCACTGAAGGCTGGGCCAAGGGGGGCTTTCTGCTTTTCCAGGCTGGACTGCAGAGGGCCCAGGACTCAGGAGAGCTACCCACAGACTGGAGCTGGTGTGGTGGAAATGGAGTTCTTTCGTGGAATTGCAAAAAAAAAAAAAAAAGCATTTTGGAGACTCAAATACAGGAGGCTGAGGTGTTGTAGTAAGGTTTATTGGGGTTGAAATGGAAGGCTGTGGCCGGGTCCCTGATGTCTCATCTCCATCTGTCCCTCTGTGAAAGAAGCCCAGTCTTGTTTTCATCTAGCCCAGAGGAAAGGCCTGTGTCCATAAACTGTGTGCCATTGGTTCAGTCCAGTTCAATCCCTGTTCCCATATGGCTAGTTTAGTATGTGTTCCAGCTGCATTCTGGCTGGTGTTGTGCCAGGCCTGTGCTTGGAGCCCATGCGGTCTGCCATGGGCCCCAGGCGGCTGCTAGGGCCACGTGGCCACTATGGAGAGGAAATATGCAGATGAACGAGGCCAGTGCGTGTTACTGTGTGAGGGAAAGGGAGAGAGAGAGAGAGAGGAAATGCTCGCCTTTGTTAGGATGATTATATTATCTTGGGCTTGGGAAGGACCTGGTGCCCTTTCAAACTAACTGATCAATTTTCCAATCTTTTGCAGGCTGGTGTTGTGTCCTTCCTCTAACCAATCCACTTCCTTGATCTTCCAGGGTTTTATGTCCCCTACCCAATCTGATCCTTTTCTCAGGCTCGGTTCTGCCCCTGTGGTTGCCATTTTAGTTCCTACTGTGCATATGCTTACCTCCTCCTGTGTCATCTTGACGTCTACTGGGCATGTGCCCAGCAGAGAATATCTCCAGCTGTTTTTATTCCTTGACTGGTAAGAACCCTTCTTATCTACTTCCTGCATGCTTCTGAGATTAGGTCCCAAGGGTAGATGATGCAGTGGTCTCCTGGAGAGTGAAGCTATAGCTTCCTAATGAAGCAGTTTTATTGTCTGATTCCCTTTGCTTCCTTCCTTTATTGGTACTAACTACCTATGCTAACAGAACCATCTGTCATGCCCAGGACCTGCTGCCTGCTACCGAGACTGATGGACAAGCTCTGTGAGGTTTCTAAGACCCTAATGTCCATCTGAACAGATGTCTTGAGGGGTTGACTAATGCTAGATAGGGTCAGGGTAGAGCTTGGCATAGAGGTATGGCCTGGTCTGTTCATTCCAAGACCCATGCTAATTTGATTTCAGGTTTCCAGTGCCAACGGGGATTTCTGGGCAGCTGGCAGGGTATTCAGCTAGGTCATCACATAGCCACATTTACCTAGGCACTTCATCACCATGGGGAGCTTGATGCTAGCACTGTAGACTTGTAGATTGCTTCTCATGAGCACATAGGAGACAGATCCATCTGTCCAGGGCAGAGTCACTCAATCCATGTTCTCAGATAATCATATGTGGATGAGGCCTAATGTGTTTTCTACCCTGGGAACAAAACTGTCAAGGGGAGCAGACCCAGGCCCTCTAGCCAGTACACCCTCTCCCTCTGGCAACTCCAAAGGTGCAGAAAAAGCATCAGAAGGCCTTTGGCAGGTAGGAATCTGAGCTATGCAGGCCAGCCTGGGGCTATGCAACAAGAGCCCTGATGTGTCATGAGCTACCTAGGGGCTACCTAGGGGCGAATCTCTTCCACCGAGAATGGGAAATGTATGTTGTTGGGGTAGGAGCAATGCTGGGAGGTCCATGGCACAATCGCTTCTGAGAAATTTCTTTTAATTCTCTGGGTGTGATCAATCCCCCTGTGGGGCATTTTCCTTAATTAGCCTTATGAATACCTTAAATCCAGTTACAGTTGATTCTAGCTGGACAGAGAGATCTTTTGTCTCCTTCTGAAACACCATGTGTTGATGTCTTTCCAAGTTGGATATTTATTTAGTTATTTTGGCAGGTGAGGATGTTACTCCCTCTTTAGTTTTCTGCCTGTCTTTCACCCAATACCCCACTGCTCTGGTAACAGAGTCAGCACTGGACAGTGGTCAGTAAAGAGAATCATATGATCTCAGTGGGGCTCTGTGAAATTAATCAGAAAGTGCTGGACAGACAGGATGGAGTACGCTGGGTGGGGGCCAGGTAGGAAGTTGCTGTAGCACTCCTATGAGCAGCCCAAGGTCTGGGCTGGGAAAAAAGCAGGTAAAAGGGAGTGAGAAGTGCCAGCAGCCCTGGGAGGGAGGAAGTGACGGGTTTCAGAAGCTGACTGAGTATCAGAGGTTAAGAAGACAGGACGCTGGCTTCAAGCCTGATGCTGGGAGGTCTTGGGGGAAAAGATGTGTTGGGCAGATAAAATATAATATGCTCACTTTGTTAAAGATGGCGCTGCCCACATGGAAGCCTGTCACCCAGGTGATATTATTTGCCCTTATGCTTGGGATGGGTGTAGGGGAAAGGCTGTAATGTAAGCAGGCCAGGTCATTATAGCCTAAGGCTTAGTTTTAAGAGTAAGCTTTCCCCCACACCCTTGACTGATTGGATGATGTGGGGTGGTGTGCTCTCCTGAGAAATCCCATTATGCCTCAGATGGGTGACTTTGTATCAGAGACTTTCTTGTTTGTAGATTGGATTAAGAGTTTGGATTTCTACACTATAAAGTGGGACAGAGCAGTAGCTTGCTCGCTCTTGGTTCCTGAGTTCATGAGGTTAGTATTAGAGAGGAGAGCAGATTAAGGCCACCTGGAGGCCAGGAGAAGCAGCCAAGATGGCAGAGTGCTGAGGGAGAAGCCAGTTTGTGCAGAGTTTGCGCTGGAGGAAATGGGGAACAGAGGTGAATAAGTCTGGTGAGCTAGAAACCTTTGATTCTAGGAAACACGGATAAGTCAGTAGCTTTGTGAGCACTGAATGAGTGGGTTTTGGAGCCCGGTGTGTGTTTTTGCTTGCCCGCCGGGTGCAAGCTAGAATTAAAGCTGATGTCTCACCAGTTCTTGGCTCTGTTGTTTCATTACCTACTGTCCGAATCAAATGCGAACCTGCACTGGCCAGGCGGCTGTGATAGTGGCCGCGACTATTGGCTTTACAAGATGCGAAATCAGTTCACGGTTAGACATTCAACTTGAATGTGGTGATGAGGATGGAGAATCTCCCTCTCCATCTCCCTCAGCCCTGATTCTCTTCCCCTGGTAGTCAATCTCAAGCTGGTGACTGAGTTCAAGATTTTGGCCTGAACTCTAGAGAAGCAAAGGTGGAAGTGAACCACTCACATGAAGAAATGAATGAAATTATGGAAAAAGGAGTATAGGAGACGTGGGTGATCGGAGACCAAAGCAGTCTTAGGGACTCCTCTTCTCACTGGGTCCCGTGCTGAGAGCGACAAGATGAGGTCAAGTGGAGAGCAGGCTGGTCTCCCAGGGCTTCTGAGCATGCATGTTGGTGTTCTTTTCCCACGAGCTCTGGCACCAACAGTTCCTCCAACCTGTTGTGGTAAAGGAGCTGGGGAAACTGGAGGAGAACTAGAACCAGCAGAGGGTGTATGTACCTAGAGGACTTAGGTAAAGACTTCATTTCTAAGCATGAAGTTCAGGGAGATTGGAAGGAGGCATTCCACTACAGCCAGGGTAGAAGACTAGGGTTAGATGAGTCATTGACCAATGAGTTAAGGTTTAATGAAAAGATACCAAATTGTACTTAAGTGCTTATCTTTCTTCGCCTCTTAATCTTAAATTATGTATCAGATTTTAAAATGTGGACATGATTAATGCTACTTAGGCTCTCCAGCTTGGCTGTTTTAACAAGGAGTTATATTTTAACTTAAAAAGCATAACTGAGAGGAGACGCATACCATTTTTCATCAATTAATCACCCGTGCGTGAGGCTCAGCTGCTTGGACCCTAAGGCTGCGCGTGAAGGCACCACTGCCCACTGGGCGGTAATTTACCCTCATTACTGGCAGAGTACTTTGGAGAGAATGAACTGAGTGCTGCAGCTGTAACGTGCCGTGAGGGTTACAAGGCATACGGAGGTTCTTATGTTTCACCAAGAAGGGAAACGGATGTAGAGGGCGGATGGGGGAGAGGAAGAGCAGTGTCGATGTCCTTGGAGGGATTATCTTAACTAAACCTCCAGCCCCATCCGAGGGAGGGATGGGTCTTTGAAGGGAGGAGTTATCTTAAAAGGGCTTGAGAAGTGAAATACAGAGTAGAGGCCAGAATTGCATGGTTGAGTTCAGTAGACACTTACTGAACACCTACTATGTGTCAGGTTCTTGGGATACAACTAGAAATAAAACATATTCTTGTCTTAATGTTGTTTGCCAAACAGTGGAGAAAATGGACTGGTAAACCGTTGGACGTGGCTGTATCTGTGGCCCATTCAATAGCAGATGCTTGGATAAAGGACAAAATGGGACCTCCTGATGGGAAAACAGTGAATCCACAGACGTCTGCTGCCATGCTGTGCCACCGCCTGTCACGTGCCACTGAGTAGCCTCTGCATTTGAGGCCATGGGCCTCCAGGGCTTAATGAACTCTCACCAGAGGGATAATTTGGTGGGTTCAAATCCCACTCTGCCTCTTACAAGTTGCGTAGCCTTGTAAGGTCAGTCTGGTCTCTCTCTCCCCCTTGGTGGCTACCTCCTCGGGATTCATGCTATTCTCACAGTCTCTCTGTGAAGAGAGCATGACCTCATCGAGATAGCTGTGAGCAGCTCCTGGGACTACAGCCTTTTAGAAGGAATTCATTGGGAAATAATAATAGAAGGCTTTGTTCCTGGACCCCGAGGGAGATAGACTCTGGGAGGGCCGAGCCTGTGCCTGACCCTGAACCACTCACTGAGGTTATCTGAGCGCTTCGAGGTCACTCCACTCTCGCCACCTGAAATGCATCCTCGATAATGTCCACCTGCCTCTGGCCTCTTTCAGTTTGAGTGCAAAATCTGCTAGGTTTTTAGTGATATTTAATTTCTGATCTTTTATATTTTTTAGGTTTGTCTTATCCTGTCCAAAAAGTGAGCTTTTTTTTTTTAGCAACTTGTATTTGTTTTGTCTTCTCAAAGCATTCCACTTAGTGTCATGAAAGCACTCACTCTTTTGCTTCACATTCTTACTCCATTGGCTTGTTAATATGTAGTTAAATATGTATAATAACAAATACATCTGGCAAACGGGCATCGGGTCAAACATAGCAGGCTCTGGATAAGCATTCTATTTAATTTGCAGGGCACAAGCTCAAAGGTCTTCCTGAGTTGCCAAAAGTTTGTGGGCATGTGACAGAGTGAATAGAAAAAATAGGTAAAGCAGGTAAATCACATGAGGTCACCAAAGAGCATTCTGTTGCCCAAGTTGCTCTCCAACGACTGGCATGGATGGCAGTTTCAGGGGCTCTGAAGAGAATAAAGTAGAGCTACACGGGGTAGGCAGGAGAGCAGGGGAACTCTGGCCTCCCTGGAAAGAGCCAGCAGTCCAGAGAGAAACATAATGACTTCAGTTCACATCCAGACTGATGGCCAGAATCTGGAAGATTCTGGTATCTAGGAAGATACCCAGGCAGAGTTCATGGGTGCAGGGTGGGGATGGCAGGAAAGCATAGCCCCTGCCTACCCACAATCGTGCATTTCATCATGGTGTGGCGTGTGTGGGAAAGAGAAGAGGATGCTGGCCTCTGCCCCTGGGTGGCAGAGCAAAGCAGGGGGTAACTCTGGCTCACAAACAGGAATGCTCCCCTTGGGTCACTGGGGGAGTATATTCAGAGGGGGCTGCTTACTTAGGAAAGCCAGGAGGGCACACTGATCCTTTGCCCAGGGACCCAGCTAGGCACGAAAAAATTTGAATCCCTCTGGATTCAAAATCTTGGGCAGAGACTGGCACCATCCGATGCTCCAGGGACTGCCTGATACCAGCTGCAGTGGACTGGGATAACCCTGCCTCGGAAAACGCCAGCCGTAAGCAGAGCAGATCTCAGGAGCCTCATTAATAAAATGGGGGCAAGGATACCTACCTCACAGACTTCTGTGAGGATTAAGGAAGTGAGAATCCCCAAGTTCCCAGTGCAGAGTATGTGCTTGGTAAGTGTGAGCTCCCTCGCTCGTGTCTCCCTGGTTTCAGCTCACATGAAGCAGTTTACCTTGTTTATATGGCACAACTGTGGCAGAGCAGGGTCTTTCCTACCAGCCCCAGAGTGGTCCATACACAGATAGGCTGCTGCCTCTCCACTAAGACTCCTCCTGCCCCTGAGATGGGTGGTCTATGACCCTTCACTATGGGTTACTGCAGAGTGTGAAAGACCTCAGCTAATAATGAAGCAGAGATTAGAAAAGCGGAGGCCATAGGAATACCTATTTACTAAAACAATATTGGATAATGACTTTTTAAACCAGCGGCAGCTCAGGAAACGAGTGGAGCTGCGTGATGACCCCAGAGCTTAACAAGGAGGCCATCTCTTATTTATAATAATGTCGCTTTCTTGCTGTTATTGCACGTGTGCCCCTGGGTCTAGGCAGGTGGGTACTTTTCATAATCTGAACAACAAATGAGTCTATTTGGCCAGTTCTCTGGGCTGGGGGATTGGCTGGGATGAGAGAATGAAGAATTCAGGAGTTGAGGTTCCCTGGACATTGGCACTGGGTAGCGAGCAAGGGGCTAAGCTCTGGAGAACACTTCTCAGAGTCCTTTGTTCAAAGTGGATTTAGTTACCAGGGACAGAGCACGCAGGTGCTAGTCCAGCACCTCACCATATTCATTATTTATTATTTACGATCGTCATTATTATTGCTTTCATTTATTGAGTGCACTGTACTTCGTGTTCCAGGGCTCCCTGGGTGATCTCAAACAATCTTGGGACTTTACATTTCTAGGCACTGACAGCCCCCTAAGTTATTTTTATACCAATCTCTCTACTTTGTGCAAACACATAAGCTCCCTTTGTCCCTGGACCTCTCCACTGGCATGTCTGACAGATTCCTTAGCGACAGCATGTCCTGACAGAGCCACACCTCTGTTAGTCTTTGCACCACAGAAAATGGCATTAAGATCTACCTGGTTCATCTTCAGTCCCTCTCGTGGCCCTCATCCAGTCTGCCCACAGCCCCTGCTGGCTCTTCTTCCAGTACTTCCTGGATCTGTTCACGTCCATCCACCACCTGGTCCTACCTCCCATTCCCAGTCATCTTTTGCCTCCTAACCATCAGACATCCCTGCTTCCATCCAAACTCTAAGTCAGATAATCTCCAATCTGAAGCCTCCCTGTGCCTTCTCATTACTCTAACCTCAAGCCCCTACTTTGTGCCATGGCCGCAGTTATGATGTGCGCTGATCCTTGTCCACGTCTGCAGCCTCTCCTCCTCCTCACTCTTCCCCAGGCTGCACTGACCGCCCTGGCCCTTGCATAGGGCACACTCTTTCCCAGTTCAAGGCCTTTGCAGTGGCTGTTCCCTCTGCCTGGAGTGGTTTTTCTCTGGGCTTCCCAGGACTGGCTCCTTCTAATTAAAGCCTACCTTCGTTAAGTAACACTCCCTACTGTTCCTTATTATAAAGTCATACTTTATTATATATAGCACTTGCCATTTTCTGAAAGTATCTTACTGTTTTGTTTACACACACGGTGGGGGGTGGGGTTGGGGTTGGGGGAAGTGGTGTAAACTTTGCTGGAGCAGGAACCATTTGGTGTGTGGGTTTGCCTCGGAACAGGGCTATTCACAGTGCCAGGGACATAGTATGCTTTCCATAAATATTTATTGAGTGAATTCATGAACAAATGTTTTTCTAATTTTAATAATAACATAGCAAAGTAGGTTTCATTTGCTCAGTTTTACGGGAAGTAAAGATGTCACAGATCTTGCTTCAGGTCATCTAGGCTTGTAGGTGTCAGAAAGAAAGTGCAAACCTCCTTTTATCTTGTTTCCACGCTCTTCTCCAAAACCATGCTACCTTTCCCAGACAAACCTACCTGCATGCTGCCTCCAAAAGACAGAATGTGGGAATCCCCTGGAAGTGTTCCTAGCTCATGGTCCTCCTACAGAGGGGTTACTGTGTCTGGACCGTGAGGTCTTGGCAGTGACCATCATCCACAACCTCAGCTGCAGGTGAAAGAGCAAGTGTGACTTGGGGTGGGGTGAGGGGTTTTGGGGGGAGTGGAATGACTAGTGGCTGACCTAAAGTTCTGGGTTATCCTCACTGGGACGACATCATTGTGCCCCAGTGATGCCAGCAGCCAGCCTGCTTAGAGGAGTTAACCCAGTTAATTGCACCGAACAACCAAGGTCAACGCCTGGAAAACAGAAGTGCAGAGGCACTAGAATGGAGCCGGATGGGTAGCTCTTTGGTAGCAAGAACTGGGTGCTATGTTTCTATGTGGTGACATAGGAGCTGCCATCCACCTCTGAGACCTGTGCCTGCTCTTGTTCCCCATGTGGAGGGAACTCCCTTATGCTGTAAAATCCTTGCCTTTCCAGTCAGGTCCTACCCCTCCCTTTTTCCTCCGGTGCATTCTGTTTGTCCCAAGCCTCACCTGATACCTGAGAACAAAGGATGATCTCTCACAACAAATTGGCAAAGGATGATAGGATTTAGGGTACAGCTTTGCCTCCCTAAGACCAGTGATCCTGTCCATTCAGAGGGCTCTGGGATGCCTCATAAGGTAGCCCTGACATGGTTTACCCTGGCCCTTCTAAGCACATCTGAAAGATAATTCCCATTCAGGGAGAGGTCTTTTGCTAACAATGTCTTAGTTCTCTCTCCCATTGCCTCTTCTATTCCTTATAGTTTGGATCTGGTGCAATTAATCATATTGTAAAGGAGTCCAGGAACATTACAAAGAATTTGCCATTTTCATGCAAAGCTGTAAGACATGGCTATTTCACATGTAACGATTAGACGTTTTTATGACCTACCTATCACATTACACACCACAGATTTCTAATAAATAAAGCAAAGCTGGAATGGGGGCTGCCAGTGGTATATAACAACCCAACTAATAATACTGTGGACAGAACAGTGCTTTCTTGACATCTAATTTACTCAATTACATGAGCGATCATGTCACTCCCTGCTTAAGCCCCTTCAATGTCTTTCCATAAATTAGAACGACAGGTGAATACCTTAGTGCCCCCCTTCATCATGGCACTTGTGACACAGCGCTGAGAGAATATCCCCGTGTGACTCCCTCACCCAAATGGGTTTCCCATGAGGCAGGGGCCATACTGTTTTTCTTGGTATCCCTTGGCTAGCTCAGGGCCTGGTATCCTCAGAGAACACAGCAGAGTTTTGCTGAGTGGATGAGTAACTGGATGATTAACACTCAAGGTACTGTGGACAGGGACAAGGATAAACCGGGAAGCATCTTATGGACCTCATGCGGCTCATGTTTGAGTCAACTCACAAAGTGACATTTCTAGGTACCTGACACATCACCTGGAATTTTCTATCCTAGCTCAGACTCTTAAACTTGAGCCATTAGGTTAAAATATGCTAACCCCGCTACCGGTGCTGCGACAGAGGTTGAGAACATGAACAAACTCGCATACAAGGGATGAAAAGGGAGAGAGGGCGAGAGGAATGAGGTGGGGAAAGAGGCGGAAAGAGGGTGGGCAAGAGATTGAGTGGTTGAGAGCACGCTCCAGAGTGAGTGGGGACAAGCAGTGCTTTCTGGTTCCCTTATGCTCCTTGCGGCCCAAACATCTCACTGCTCTGAGAATGGTGCTGGATTTGTCATTCAGACTGCCCTGAAAACCTAATTTACCACAGGCTTGCCCCAAGTAAGAGAAAACTTTTCTGTGGTGTTTTTGCTCCATCTGATCCACCCAGATGGTCTGGGGATTCATACTGAATTGATTTGTATTCTAATAGCCAACCACGGTAATTGTCTTTTTATTTGTCCGCATCTCAGCAATATTAGTGGATATATTTATTGAGGAAATATGGCAGTGGGGACTCGTTACCTGCTGTTGGCAATTCACGAGGTTCTGCTCAGAGCTGCCTGTCATGCAGCCAGGACCTGGTCCTTTCCTTTTCTTCAGTTGAGCCCCGACCCCTGCTGGCTGCCCTTCGGGAGCAGCTAGACTGTTTCAGTGGTGACCATTGCCAGCGGTCCTGTCATGCGTTCTGGGCCGGCAGACTGTGTCCTGCGACAGCTCTGAAGAGGGCTGGTTGGGTGGATTTAAGGGCACTGGAGGGACCTCCAGTGTGGGTGAAAGAACAGAAATAAACATGAATAAGGAGATGTTATTTCTCCATGCAAGCTCAGATTCCAATCTGGTAGAGTCGCTACTATCAGGAAGTCACTGGGCAGTGGTTTGTCACTCAGGATGGCCTGAGAAGTTTCAAGGAGAGACTGGAGTAGGAGGATGGGGAGTTTTCCTCTCCAGGAAAACGTTGGTAGAAGCAGAATATTGGCTGCCTCTGTGGCTTGGTTCTGGGGCGGAAACTCCCATCCTCAGCGGTGGGCCAGTGCTGCCGCCACGGGAAGGCTGCAGGATGCTGGCCTCAGCTCTGCCTCTCGCCTCTCGCCTCCCGCAGGAGCTGGCATGGCCCGATCTTCTGATACCCTTGAATGTCATCCAGAAAGTTGGATTTTTATGTGAAATCTTCACCTTTTAAACATTAGCAATGAATTTTTAAAACATGGCACACTGCTCCCCCTGTTCTTTTCAAAAATGTCTGTGGGCAGCATTGGAACTATGGCTCCTTTGGCTCCTGGAGGCAGCAGGCTGGTCTGGACCACCTGGTGAGACCTTTGTGTTGAATGCTGAACTTGCCTTGTGGGCACACCGTGGTTCTCCACTCCTTACCCGAAAGCACAGAGACCGCTCCTGACCTGGAGACTCTGTCCGCTTTCTTCTTGCTGGAGAATTTTCTGAAGGAGCAACCCTAATCAACATGTGGGCTGTGTTCATTATAGGAGGGACCCGGTGGCCTATTTATAGTGTGGGCTCCCAGTCTTCAGTCATTGCCAAGCCCCTTCCTCTGCTTGTCTGTGCAGCAGACTGAGGCTGCATTGCTGTGCCCTCCTCCAAGCGCAGGCTCTCTGATCCGGTCTGAAGAAAGGTAGTCTCCTTCCCTCCTTTCCCTCATCTTTGTCTGACTCGGGAACGGGGGCAGTGGGCAGGCTTTGGCATCAATTCTGGGTGCTGCCTAGTGCTTGGTTCCTGGCATCCTTAGGAACCCTTTTCTCAAAGGTTTGCTTTCCCATGGTGCTTGCTGGCACCTGGACAGAGTCTTGGGTTATGCAAGGCAAGGGAGCAGGGCAGGTTGGCTCAGACTCCAGTGTGTGGCCTGCTGGCTCTCTGGGAGAAGTCGAGTGTTGTCCCTGATCCATTTCCATTTGAATCAGCCAAGAATGGCTGACCTGCCCGCCTGGTATCTCACCAGGGCTTTGTGTTGGCCAGCAGAAGGGAGCAGAAGGCCGGCTGGGAGGGGGAGTTTGGGCAGATGGAGGCACTTCCGGCAGTGGGGATGGGAACAAATGGGCTGTAAGGAGAGGACTCAGTCCCCGGGGTTTCCTGGGGAACTGCAGGGCATAAGGGACTGATGGCCTTCAAGGGAGCCCAGGGGGCCCGGACAACCCAGCATCATAGACCTATTTTACCCATTGATGCTGCCACAGTCACAGGCTGTTACTCAGCACCTCTGAGCTTTTCATTCCACATCTATAAAATGTGGATAATAACAACCTCTCAGCATGATGATGAACTAATGTTTGTGAATGAGCCTGAAACTCTATAGATGGCTATACCTAAGTGAGATGATTATTATGTTTACCTAGTTTTATTCTACTTCCCAAGTACTTTCTTTTCCATCCAGATCTTTAAAGTAAAAATTATAAAGACATCCAAAATGGAACGGGTCAGGGAAGTAGCCACAGGGCCTCTTTTGAGGCTTGTCATCTCCTGCTGGAAGGAAGACAGTTGCCTCTCTGCCCTCTGCCCTCTGCTTAGCTTTCCAGCACCCAGCCTGGCCTCCTATGCGCCGGCCTCCTATGTGCCATCCTCCGCATGGCCTGCAGAGGGGGCTTTTGAAAACTGCACACCTGGTCTTGTCATCTTTCTGCTTCACAACTTTCAGTTGGTAATCCAGCTTCCACATAAAGAGAGATGCACGAAGCTCTGTGCTGGACAGGGAGCTGGGAATGAGATAACGGATGGGGCACAGTTCTGTCCCCGAGTGTATGGGCCAGGGCTCCTCAGTTCCTACGGGATAGGAGTCTACTGGGAGTCCTCTGGGCTGTACACTGCCCATACTCTGCTCTCTCCTTGTCAACCTCCAGGATAAGCTCCCAGTGCTGACTGTCCAGTTGTGGCTCTCAGTTCTCAGACCCCACCAGGCTGGTGCAGGGTTCCCTGTCTTTGTCTGCACATCTCTAAGATGCCCTTTCTTCTTCCTCCGTTCCTCTTTACTTGCTATTTTCCTGTCCAGCTGCCACAGTTCAGCCATTGTAGGGTTGTAAGTGCTGGGAATCCAACTCAAAAGTCCTTAAAGGAAAAGAGAATTTATTGACCCATAAAACTGAGAAGGAACATACTTTCTGGATACAGATGCTCAGGCAACACCAGGACCTGGTCTCTCCCATCTCATGGTTCTGCTGTCTTCTCTGTCAGCTTCATCCTTAGGCAGCCCCCCTAAGTGTTGTCAAAGACGGCCACCTACCTACCAGTGCAGGCTTCAAATGCACACAGCGTGCATCTCCAAAGCAGTGCCAGCCAGAGGCCCTAGGCAGAGGCCCAGTAGGCTGCTTTGGGTCGGGAGACCAACTGAGCGTTTTGGCTTGGGGTGATGAACTAGGATGGGGTAGATGTTGGGGCTGCATGGGGCGGGTATGAGCCTGGCTGAATCCGGTGGGTTGAAAGTAGGAGGGAATAGCTTGCCAGAGCAGGATCAGGTGCTCTCAGTAAATACAGGACTCTACGTGCTGGTTTGGCAAGCAGAGCAGGCTCCAGCAGACCTTCTCTGGCGGCTCCACCCCCGCCCCCTCCAGGGGGGTTCGGTGCTCCCACATGCCTAGCTGCTCTTATCAGGCACCTGTTTCTCCCACTGTACTGTGAGCTCCCTAGGCCTGATATATGTCCCATTCAGCTATGTCTCCTGGCCATCTGACCCTTTTCCTGCATGGGGCTTGGTACCGGTGAGCACACTGAATGAGGCCCAACCTCTGGTTTATACATAGATGGAGCCACCCTGAAAAGACTGTGGAGCCAGATGCCAGATCTGGGGTCATGGTCCTGGAAACAGGTGTGGATTTTTGCTGAGTACACTGGTCTAAATCCTAGTAGTGTGGTCTGGTAAGATCCACCACTTGGGGTCACTCCCTTCTGGGCTGAGAATGTCACATCACAGACAGGATGCCTGGAGAAGCTTAGGCAAGGATGGGAACGCTGCCCAGCAAGGATAGTGATGAATGACATGATGTTGGAGGAGCTGGGAGTTTCTCTACGGGGTAGAAATTAATGCAGTAACTAGTTCATGAACCCCAAGGAGCAGGGCCGGCCTTGAAGCTGTGGTTTCTCCTTTTTGAGCATCTCTCCTTATCCTTCTCTGACCCTCAGCCTCCACATCCAGCCGGTCCCCTTCGGCTGTTACCTCAGCACACTTCATGCCGACTTTCCTGAAGGCACTAACTCCAGAAACAGGGTTGCCATCATTCGGGAGGTAGGCCTCAAGAAAATTGTTATTATTAAAAAGGACCCCTGTTTATGAGTAATTTACTTCTTTAACAGATTACAGGGGTTGAGGTTATTCTCTGTCACAGCCTCTCCCACCCTCCCTCACTCACATGTGCTTTCCTGGGTGGGAGAGAGGAACGTGGTCCATTGTGGGGGGGGGGTACTGGGCACTGTGTTACCTGCAGCCTATCATACTCATGGTGCAACCCCATTACCTGGGGTCTCGGGGGAGGCCGTGCCAGGTCTGACAGTGTCACCCATTGAGGTAGAGAGTCAGGTAAGGTCTGCTGCTGCTTTGGACCTTCTTCCTTCCCTTTAGCAGTAGACATTCTCTCCGCCCAGGCCCCGGTGCCACCAGATTAAGTTGGGGTGAATCAGTGAATCACATGCAGTTTCCAGTGGGGTGGCTGAGGGAAGGCTGGCCCCTCTTCTCTGCCTCTGGGAGGAAGTTACCGTCAGTCCTTCCAGCAATGGTGATGGCGGGCACTGAGTCAGTGACTTCCTCACACCCCATTGGAGAATGGTGTTGGGTGCTGAGGCTGGGACTTCCTAGAAGAGTATTTGACTCTGTCTCTACTGATCTTCCTGAGGATATTTGTATACCAAGCATTAAGAATAAGCTTCAGGTTATTCTTCAAGCAATTTCTTAAGAAATGGGCTCAGGTAAATAAACTATGCTGAATAATTCATTTTCCTTCTCCCAAACTTAAATATTCTATGTCCTTAATGGAGAATTGGCCAGATGTGGGGCAGGGATAGTTGGCAGCTCTTATTCAAGTTATTAAAGAACAAAGAGAGGCTGGGAATTCTATAAATTAAAAACCATTGTGTTGATGGAGAGAGATGACCCGAGGGGTCGCCATCATCATTAGCCACTAGAGAGGTGAGCTTCCCACCGAGTGCCAGGTGAGCTAGCAGGGCTGGGGTGCTGAGCTCCTGGGGAGAGGGTTCTCTCTGATGTGACTTTTTCTGGCTTCCAGACAGCTGGTGGGAAGTGAGGACTTGGCCTCTTTGTGACAACTGTGATTATAGGGACAGACAGTGTTCCTGCTCAGGAGCCCAACGCTGAGAGCAGAAGAGACATCCAGCGCCATGTAGCTTAGCATTTTCTGAACTTCTGTCATTTACATACCAACCACCTTGATGAATTTTGCCATATGGGTTTATTATCTGTACCAGTGTTGATGCATTTTTGTTGTTGTTGTTCAGTGAGAGGAGGGGAGGCAGAGACAGACTCCCGCTTGTGCCCGACTGGGATCCACCTGGCAAGCCCACTGGGGGCGATGCTCTGCCCACCTGGGGCCACTGCTCTATTGCAACCAGAGGTATTTTTTAGTGCCTGAGGCAGAGGCCATGGAGCCATCCTCAGTGCCTGGGGTCAACTTGCTCCAATGGAGCCCTGGCTGCAGGAGGGGGAACAGAGAGAGAGAGAGAGAGAGAGAGAGAGAGAGAGAGAGAGAAAGAGAAGTGAGAGGGGGAGGGGTAGAGAAGCAGTTGGGCGCTTCTCCTGTGTGCCCTGACCAGGAATTGAACCTGGGACATCCACACATTGGGCTGATGCTCTATCGCTGAGCCAACCGACCAGAGCCTTGATTTATTTCTTAAAAATTTAAGTGCATTCCTTTGTAAAAGAAAGTTTAAATCAATCTAATATGTGGAAAATTGGATGGATGCAATAAATGGAAGACAACAGTCAAACTGAATTAAATGGGAAAAAATTATATTAAGCTTTAGCTAAAATCTAAAGCCTGTTTTCTTGATTTTGAGTGTTAAGCGTTCAAGAGGTGTTAAAGCTATATCACACCCTAACCAAGACTTTCTCCCTTAAGGTAATTAGAAGGATCGAAAGGGAGTTGGAAGGAGTGTGCTTTTCTCCCTCTGCCATTCAGAACAATTTAATGTGGTGTCCGGCACCAAGCAGTAGACACAGAACCAAAGGTGATGAGTTTAGCTATTGAAGGACTGGCTAGAAAGTGAGAGGGTACATTGCTGACAGATCTGGGCTGCTTTGTTCAGGGACTTCTATGCAATTTTGTTCCTTTAAGACACTTTGGTGACATTTTAACATTGCGAACAGGCTCCTGGGCCAAGGGACCTGGTAAAGCTCCTTCAGGGCTGGTTTGTCCGTTCTGCAGAGGGTACATGCTGGGTGCTCCCCATGGGAGGCTGGTTCTGCTTGTAGTGGCCGCATTATATTGCCAACTAGGAGTCACTTTCTGGAGACTGTAGTAGCTCTCCAAGTGGCCATTAGAGGATCCCAGTCATTTTGCAAGGCATGGCATTGAGGACCCATCTCCAGGGACCACAAAGCCAAGCAGCTAGGCCCAAATCACTGCTAAGCCAAGATTCATCTTCTTGCGCCACCCTTAGGTCACTCAGCCAGGTTTGGGCCAAGTGAGACTGTGGCGTATGAACCCTGTGGCCATGGAGCCCAACCATGAGGCTGAGGGCCTGCATTCTTTCTAGCTGCACCTCTCAGCATGGATGAGAGTCCCAGGTGTGTTCTCACAGGAAGGTTAGGCAGCTTGAAATTGGGCTTCTGGGTTTTTCTTTCAAGAGGAAGAGACGTTATTGTTCTCTCTGTGTGAGAATTGCATGGTCAAAGGTTCTGGGATTTGGGAGGCAGTTAAGAGGAATAAAGTTGATCCTCATTGGAACAATGCCATTTCCACACTCACCTTGGCAGATAAAGGCAACAGCAGAGTCCTGGTCAAAACAGTTTGAACACTCTGCTCTCCTTGGGGATGTTGGGTAGCCGAGCCTTTGCTGGTTATAGGATGATCTTTTGTTGACAGTGGTCCAGCATCTTTGTACCATCATCCCTAAAGCAGGAACTAGCATCTTTCAGGGAGACAGAAGTCCCAGAGGCTTCATGAGAAGAGGTGTGTGCATGGATGGGTGTATTGGGTATGTCACATGTATGTAGCAGCATGTTGCATGTAGATGTTTATGTAGTGGTATGGGGCATGTACGTATGTATAGACAAATGAAGGTAGAGAATTATCAGAAAGGAGAACCTACTGAGAAGCGAAATGCAAACCCCAGGCTGATTTGAAATAAAGACAAACAGCATTCCAGAGCAACTGGGGCCCCACCTGCCCCACACTGTTGGGGCCTCTGGAGAGACCTACTGGCAGAGGCTGAGTGCTGGCCATCTGTGAAGCCAGGTCAAAAGGGATGATGTTCTGAAAGGACCTCTCTTTATAAGCCAAGCGAGGCCTATAGGGGAAAGAGGCGTGACAAGGGACCCTAATTGGTTTATATCCATCAGCAGAGCTGTCTCAATAGAAGTTCACACCAGAATGGTAAATAAATGAGTTATTGAGCCCTGGCCAGATAGCTTGGCTTGTTAGAATGTCATCCCAAAGCACAGAGGGTACTGGTTTGATCCCTGGTCAGGGCACATATGGGATCAGATAGATGTTCCTGTCTCTTTCTCTTCCTTCCATCTCTCTAAAAACAATAAATTAAAAAAAAATAAATGAATTGTTGAAAGGGAGGAGGAATCTCTTAGACAAATCAGTCCCTCAGCACAAGCACAGCTTATTTTTAATCCCTGGAATTCTGAGTTTTTCAAAAGAGCTCGACTTGGCAGGCAGTAGGAGAAAACGTGGGAGCGGCTGCTGCGTCGTCTGACCAGAGCTTGGTGCAGCTTCCAGTCGAAGATGACTGAGCAAATGAAGCCGAGGATTCACAGAGGGTGAATAAAACGTTATTGCAAAAACCGAACAAAGAATTCATGGAATGAAATTATAATGGGGAGCTGTCCAACAATATTCTTTGGGATGCATCCAAGACTGTAATCAGAGGCAAGCTAATTCAGTACTAATTTCAGGGAAAAAGATGGGGGAAAAAAATAGACAATTAGAAAAGAAAATGGAAACACTAGAGGAATCATATAAACATAAATTAGGTTCCAAAATACTAACACAATTAATCATAGCCAGGGGTGAATCAAACCTAATCCTATCAAGAAGAACTGAATATTTCATCAAGTATACAAAAGAAGTATGAACTGAGGGACATATAATTAGCCGTAACTAAAAAAAAAAAATACAGAAACAAAAACAAAAAACACTTGTCAGAAGTTAACAGCCAAAATGTAAGAGAGAAATAACATCTTCATTAAGCAGTGCGGATGAAAAATGGAGTCAGAAAATACAACAAATGCTCATATTCCTCAAAGCCCAATCTCCTTCTATTGAAATTACAGCCATAACTTTCAAAAATCTTTTTATTTTCCTCTCTCAGGAACAGAATGATTCATTGTATATAAAAAAGAAAAGAGAACAGAGGAAATAATTAAAGCTATAAAAAAATTCCCAATTACGAAGCATCAGAGTCCAGATGGCTATAACACAGATTTGCCATGAAGAATCTGTGTGTGCGTGTGTGTGTGTGTATGTGTATGTGTGTATGTGTGTGTGTGTGCGTGTCTTTTGCAGGGTGGAGGGGGCCATCTACTCTAACCTGATAGAGCTGGAGATTTGGATAAGGATACGCTGTAAGAACATTTCTTCCCTCCTGCTATTTAGATTTCTCAAGCCTGGCAAGGAATATACAAGGTTCCCTAACTTGCTCACCTCATTGTGTTTACACTCCACTTTGAAAGAGGAGAAACATGTCTAGTCTGTTCCAAGGAGCAAAAGCTGGAAACCCATCCTAGGAAGACCCATTGAAGGAACGGGCACCGGCTGGAGAGAAAAACTCTGAGGCAGAATGGGAGTCGCTGCAGGGAAGAGGGCTCTCTAATGCGGACTTGGTGCCCGTGTCTGGTTTGGGCTCCGCCGGCTGTATTAAACAGAAGTGTCCTCCCGTGGGGATAGTGAGGGCTCCATCCCAAGCAGAGGTTGCACAACAGCCTGGCAGAAATGCTGACGGGATTCAAGTACTAAATTTGAAAGGTCCTGTTTAATCCTTCTTTCTGTTTTATCATTCTGAGATAGCAAACTAGACTAACTCTAAACCCTCCCAGAAAGGTCAAGTGGTGCATCTTAGACTTCTGGAGGAGGAGAGGCCTCCTTAGACAACTGATTGTGAACCCCGAGTTAGCCATCAGAAAGCTAAGGACATTGCTTCACTGGGAGAGAGGAATTAGGATGGGGGGCTGAACGAGAAGACTGCTGCCTGTTCCAAGGTTGGACCTTTCTCTGTCACTGTGGTTACTGTGGAACTGCTGTAGCAGCTCCCAGTAGGGCCGAGATGCTCAGAGGGCAGGTGTTGTCTTGCACTGGTGGTGGGGACTGGGGAGTGATGAGAGCGAGTAACCCTTAGGTACCTTCCTGCTGCTGGGCACTGTGCTAAATGCATTTCGTACATCGTTTCATGGCAACCTCAGACGAAAAACATTTCCCCTGGTTTAAGAGGTGAAGGTATATAGACATCATAAATTTAAATAATTTGTGCAAGGCGACCGACCCTGCTGGTAGGTCATTGAGAGATGGGACTTGAATCCAGGTCCCTCCATTTTAGAGCCAGGTGCCCTGCCCTGTGCTGCCTCCCATTCTGGTCTCTCTGCATGAGGCCCTGTGTCTGGAGCCATACTGCTGGGTCAGTGATGTCTAAATGTCTGAGCATTGTCCCAGTGTAAGTCACCATTGGCTGAGTCCTATGTGATAGAGACCTTGGTATTCCAGAGAGCAGTGATGGTGTGGAGTGCTGGGATTTGAGTGGTTTTTTTTTTTTTTTTTTTTTTTTTTGCTGGGAAGTGCAGAGTTAGAAGAATTCTGAGTCGCTGAGTGATCACAATTTTCTTATTTCATGAAGTCTCGGAAAAGCCTTTTTGTGTGCATATGCTTATTATAAACAAATGAGTGTAAGCTTTCTTTTAACTCTTTGAAAATATATGCTTGAAGCCAAAGCTGCTCAGATGCTGTTGCTGGGGTTTCAGAAGTCCATTTGATCAAAAGGTAGTCTGTTCTTGCTAGAGAGTACGGTGGATTCTAATTAGTTGGGGTTCAAAGACTGAGTGAGTGTTGGCCAAGGTTCTGTTAGTTAAACCAAATATCAAAAAATCAGCATAAATAAGAAATAGGAGATGAGTTAATACCAGTTCCTTTCAAAAGACTTGAATGACCCAGACCGTTTTTCCTTGGGCTAATTTGAATCTTTGCATTTTAAGGGGTTGAGTACTGGGGTATGGAATATTGGCAAGAATGTCTTTCTGCTTTCCCCACTGTGTAGGTTACGCTGTGCTGTACCCACACCTGACACATGTGGACACAAGGGAGGTGCTGGACCAATGAACAGGAATTGAGCAATCCATCTGCTTAGACCTGGTCTTAGGAGCCGCAGTCAATCCACCAGCAAGCATTTATTGAACCCTTATATAAATAAAGGCATGCTGGAATTGACATCAGCCCTTGGAGGAAACACAAAGCGTGCATGAGACAGTTCCCACACTGCAGGTCTGAAACAGTGGCTTTGTTTGTAATTCCCTGAGTAACTGAAATAAAAAGTTTGGGACCCTAATGGTGCAAAGAGTTGTCTCCACTTTTTGAGAAGGTAGGGGAATGAGCATGATAAGGAGAGGCAAAGGAGGTATATAAAAAAAGACCTAAATCGAATATCTGGAGATGAATCTCTGAGATGAAAAATACACTGTACTGGATTGAAGGAAGATGAGACATTGAAGAAATCGAAGACACAGTAATAGAAACAATCCAAAATGAAACAAAGAAGGATCACAGACTGAAGAAAATGGACAGATCATCAGTGAACTATGGGCATTAAAAAATAAAAACTAAATAGTTATGTGTATAATGTTAGGAAATTCAAACAGCAGGCCAGAGAGTGCACAATGAAAAGTAATAAGCCCCTTTTCCCAACCTCTGCCCCTTTTCTTTCCCCAGGAATACACACGGCTAACCGTGTCTTGTGATTCCTTTCAGAAAAATGAATATGCCCATATCCATCTATTTGTATTTTTATATACCTGAGAGATAGTTTCAGGTTTAAGGACAGCTAACCAGCAGGTGACAGATTGTCTTCCCCTGTTCTGTAAATCTAGGACTCCCTAACCAAATTTCCTCACATGGCCTCCAAGGAATTTTGTGAAACATAATTGACACCGTGAGAAAGAAGGATCCCATGGCTTAGAAAGTTTGAGAAGTCTTGGGAACAACAAAGTCAAGCGAGTGGGCTTAATTATTCCTGAGTTGGCAAAGCGTTGGACTCCTGGTGAAGCATCAGACTACTGGTGAAGGAGAGAGGAAACTTTATTTCCCAATCTTTGGTCAAGGAACCTTCAAGGAAGTGTGTGTTCTGTCACTACTGGGGTGCTTCCTGTGAGTCCTTTGGGAGACACTGTTTTTTCGACAAAAGGAAGATGGCGGTTTGACTGGAAACTGAATGGAACCTACAGGGCGGTCGTGTTGATCCTGAAGGTTGGTGGTGGGAGGGAGAGCACGTGTATTCCAGGCAGTTGAGGATGGGGTTGGGGAAAAACCAGATCGGTCAGGATTGGATGCTAACCTCATGCACAAAGTGGTGCCACATGGAGCTGAGTGTTGCTTGAAGAGTTAAATAATTAAAAAAGAAACAACAAAATAAACTTTCCTAGGAGAAGGGGATGATTCAGCAGGTGAATTTACTTACAGGACAATTTGAACTGTGGAGAGGCAGGCTCTGCCCCTCGAGTTCAGCAGAGGTAGGAAGGTGGAGGGGCCCATTTTCACAAGTGTGGTAGTGGCAAGAGTAGAGGCATAGAGTCAAGTGGCTCTTCTCCTTATAACTTGTGTGGCCCTGTTGGTATTGCTCGTGTTTTCTGAGCCCCAGCATGGTCATCAGACCCAGAGGGATTGTAAACCTGTTGCTAATATTTATTAAGCACTTATTGGGGCCAGCCACTCTCTGCCTGCTTGGCAGGAAATCACTGATATTGCTCTCACTCAGCAGCTCCGGAAGGTATGTACGTTTTTTGTTCTTTTTATCTCCAGGCTTCACAGGTGAGAAAACTGAGGCCCAGAGAAGTTAAGTCATTTATCCAAGGACACAGAGCTTGTAAGTGGCAGAGCTGAGACTTGAATGCAGGCATTATTTTTGCCATGCCCACGTGGCATATCATTGTAAAGATAAAAAGCAATAAGGATCTGTGGCACAGAGAAAGTGCTTCTCAAAATGAACTCACTGTTAGGCCTTTCTGCAAATAACAACTTGATGGAACATTCAATAACAGTATTTCTTGAATCAATATTTTGTGGACATAATAGCAGCTTATTTTTCTTGTGTATTCATTATGTGCTGGGAACTGTGCAAGCCTTCTGCATGTTTTATCCTACCCTCCCAACAACCCTGGGTTGACTCTGTAATCAACCCTATTGTATAATAAGGAAATTGAGGCAGAAGGTGGGTTTAAGTTACCTACCTGTCACATGATTAGAGATTGGGAGAGTCTGGGGAGGCATCATGACTTCTAAGACCAGAGGCTGTTACAACAAGATTAAAAACCAAAGTGATGCTTCCTTCCCAACAGTGAGTTCATCTGAGAGGAAAATGGGAAATAGGAATTAAAAAAATCAGAGTTGTAGAATCATGGGGCCACAGACATAGGGCAACAATTATCCATTGCTGCATAGCACACCACCTCAAAATGTAATGTCTTAAAACACCAACAGTCTGTTATTTTTCATATAACTCTGAAGACTGGCTGGGCTGTTTCTTTTCTGATTTCACATGGGCTCACTCATGCAGCTACATCTAACAGGAAGGTTGGGGACTCGAAAGTAGCCTCACTCTTGTGTCTGGCAGTTGGTGCTGGTTATGGGCGAGGGGTCTTATTTTTCCCCAGGTGGCCTCTCATCTTCCAGTAGGCCCCACTGGGCTTCTTCCTAGCATGGTGGGCTTAGGGTCAGAGGATAAGAGTGGAGGCTGTCAGGTCTGCTGAGCTCCTGGATTCACTCCAACCATACTGTTGGTCCATGTTAGCACAAGGACAGCCTGCCTTCAAGAGGGTGGTGAAACAAGCACCATCTATTAAGGAAAGGAGTGGAAAAGTTGCATTATAGGAGGCATAGATACAGGGAGGCAGGACTCATTGGGGGCCACTATTAGAATCTTCTACCACACTGGGTTTGGAACAGAGGGCAGTCAGGAAGACAATGACATTTGCATGGGAAAGAATGGGATGTATTTATTTACATGTATGTCTTTTGATATTAGCACAAAGGCTACCAGAACAACTCATTGTGTAAATCTGAATAATGAAAAAAAATTGTTTGGGGACTCACAATAAAGGAAACTCAAGTTTTTGTTTTAACTCTATGGGATGATCCATTTTGTAAGTTAATAAAAAGTTGAAGATTAATGACACCATATCCACAAAGTACTTAGAGGTCCTGTAAGGAAAAAGAAATTTATCAATATTAGAGGAGTCATCAAATGCCATTTAAGAGGGGACAGGTTATATTTTTTTTACCTGGAAGAATTCAGTTCTGATTTTTAGGGGCCTCCCGGCCTGGATGTGTGTTGATTGTCACCCATTTCTCTTGGCAAAGGGTAGAGTGATAGCGTTTCCGAGGATGGGATTTTGTGTCAGGGGAGCTTGAACTCCGCTTGCTAGGGAGCAGCAGGTGAGGGGCAGTGTGGAGGGAGGGTTTCATGCTCGGTGCATTCTGGTCCCTTCCCTGAGGACAGCCACCAGGGGTATCTGAGGCTGGCTCAGCAGAGGAAACCCTGTCATCCCCTTGACAGGCTACATCTGTGGTCTCACAAAGGGACAGGCAGCCAGAGCACTGGGGCCTTCCCATGAGCCAGCCAGACTTGGCCTAATGCACCATTCACCGATATAAAAACTAGGACGAGGCCAATTCCACACCACCTGGAAGGTGTCCTCAGTGAGTTCTGTAGCATGAGGGAAGAAGGAGCTTAGGGCATCTAAGGACCTGAGATGAAAGCATCCTGTGGTCTGGTGTAGCTTATATTCCTGACTCAGTCTGGGGAAAACTGTGCCCCTCTTTCTGGAAATAAAACATACCTTTCTGGCCTGTCGGTCTCACCCACATGTAATTGGCTTATTCATCAAATATTTTGAGTGGCACCTAGACGCCATGCTAGGAATGAAGACACAGCAATGACTAAGACAGACAAAATTTATTCTCTACTGGAGCTGTGAAAAATGTTCTAGAAAGGGAAAGCAGATAGCACAAAGGTCAAGAGAGAGGAGTTCGACAGATTCCAGCAGCAGAGGGAGGGTCAGTTGGTGGGGACAGAGGGCTCAGAGATGGGCCCAGGTAGACCCGTTCATAGGCTCTGATGAAGAATTTGGATTTTCCACTAAGTGCATTGGGGTATTGTTGAAGAGTTTTAAGCAGGAGGGTGAACGGATACGATCTGCCTATTTTAAAGATCTCCCTAGCTCTTGATACGGAGGCAAGCAAAAATCTGGGGGTGGGGGAGGCCAGTGAGGGAGCAGGTACAAGAGGTCAGACCTGAGGAGATGGTGGCCTGGGCTGGGGAATTATTGACAAGAATGAAATTTTGAGTATTTTTTTTAGGTGAGAGGAGGGGAGATAGTGAGGCAGACTGCTCCTTGCGTCCTGACCAGGATCCACCTGACAACCCCATCTGGGGCCGATGCTCAAGTACCCGGCTACTTTTAGCACCTGAGGCTGATGCACTCTGAAGGAGCTATCCTCAGTGCCCAGGGGCCACACTCGAATCAATTGAGCCCCTGACTGTGGGAGGGGAAGAGGGAGAAAAGGGAGAGAGGGAAGCGGGAGAAGCAGATGGTTGCTTCTCCTGTGTGCCCTGACTGGGAATTGAACCCGGGATGTCCATATGCCAGGCCAACGCTCTATCCACTGAGCAACCGGGAAGGGCTTTGAGTGTTTTTCAAGTTTTTCGCTAATTGCAACAATAAAGCTTGATTCAAAGAAGTTTTGCCCCCGTGGTGGGCCCATTTGGTCTGTGGTCCCAGAACCCCTTGTTCACTATCACCATATCATGAAAGATACTTGCGTGTAAAACTGTGAGAGGCACGAACATACAGAAACTATTGTGTTAGGACAAATTGGTATCCCTCTGGAAAAAGAAAGGCAGGGATATTTCCAAACTTTGTATTTTACTCCACTAATTGGCTCCTTTTAATGCCAGTGCCACACTTTTTACTCGCTATAACATAATATGTTGTACTATCAGGTGGGACTAGTTGCTTCCTACTGTTCTTTTGGGGAAGTTTTTCTGGTTATGCTTGCTTACAGATCTTCTACTAAATGTTTTTTTTTTTATTAAATGCCTCAAACCTATAAGAAGTATAGGAATATAAATAATGCAGCATTTTTTAAAAAGAAAGTGTGTTATATATACCTACCACCCAGCTTCTGAAGTATCTCCGATTTCCTCTACAGATCAGAGGAAACCCCATCCATTCACCTCAATCCCTGCCCCTCCTCCCACTCGGGCAGCCATTGAATCTGGTGTTCTTATTCCCACACGTTTTATTCACTTTTCAAGTTTGTGTAAGTGGGCCTAAATGAAACAGCAATCTGGATTTTTCTAAATTTTATATAAATGGCATTATACTTTATGTGTCCTTCTGAATCTTGCCCTTCCCCCTCCAACTCAGAGTTATGTTTGAGAGCTTCATCTGTGTTGAGACAACTCACTTTAGTCAGTTATTGCACAGCTGTGTGGTATTTTGTCGGATGAAAATACCATAATTCGTTCTCTTCTTGTTGGTGGGCATTTAGCTTGTATATGATTTTCTGCCATTATAAGCAAACTTCTGCCAACATTCTTATATGTTTCTGAGAATTCCACCTGGAGCTTTTGGGCCTATACTTAGGAATGAAATTCCTTGTTCATAAGATGCATACTTGCTCAGTCCTTCCAAATAGAGTCAACCTCTGTGCCTGTTGTTTTTCTGTTTTAACTTTAGAATTATCTTGACTATTAAACCAAATGAATATATAAATAAATAACAGCCTTATGGGTTTAAATTTATAGATTAATTTAGGAGTATTTAACATCTTTAGGATGCTTAGACATCTTATTTTAAAAAATTATAGGTATACCTTGAACTACTTTGTCACTATTATAAATGAAGTTTTTCTCTTCCATTATATCTTCCAATTGGTTGTTTGTAATTATAAGAAAACGTTGCTTCCCGTATGTTACTTTGATGACCTGTCCCTTTATCATTTAGAGCAGTTTGTCATTTGATTGTTTTGGGTTTGCCATTTGTAAAATCATATTATCTATTAATGTTGACTATGATTGTCTCCTCCTTCCAATTCCATCTTTTTTTTCTAGACTAATTGTTTTGCCTCTGGTCCCACAAAACTGCCAAATAATAGTGGTAAATGTGGACATTTTGTTTTTGTTCCTAATTTTTATGGGAAATTTTTGGTGCTTTTCTAGTAAACATTTTGTGCTGAAAAAGTTATATGTATATCAACATGGTAGAAAGTATTCATCTATTCCTATTTTATTATGAGTTTTTCAAAAATTAAGAGTGAGTGTTGAGCATTATCTATTCATTATCTATTGCCTTTTCGATGTCCTGTGAGGTGCATCGATAATGCTTTGGATATATTAATGTTATTAATTATGTTATGGATTCTTTAATATTGAACCATCCTTGCCTTATAATAAACCCCACTTGCTATTGCACTGTGTTGCTGGATTCTCTGCTAATAATTAATTTAGGACTTTTGCATTGATACTTATAAGCCAGATCAATTTTATAAGCCAGATCAATTTCAAAGGCCAGTCTGAATATTGAGGAGCTATGTGAAGCACTCTGGTAGGATCTGAGTGTTAGAATTCTCTTTTCAGCTTCAACATTTACACTAAGAACTAGTCCCAATGATTATTTGGGTTTAAAAATGTTCTACAGACCTTCAGTCTTAGGGAGAGATGATTTTCTCCCTAATCTTGTCACAGAGTAGGATGGCATCTCAGGTAGAAGGGGTCAGATCAGATACTTTGGTTCTGGCCATGGACCAGAGCTTCCCATTATAGCTCAGATCACTCTTTCTTAAGTCAAGCTTTTTTTCTGTGTGAGTGAGTTTTGGAGGATACTGGTGTAACTCTCACTGTCTAAGCAGATCCTCTCCCAATCCTGTTCCTGCTCTGTGTCTTCCTTTAATAGATATGCTTCCCAGTTTTCCAAGCAGGTTTTTTATTCAGGGTTGAGTATAAAGGAGTTGTTTGGATTTAGGAGTATAGTTTTCCAGAGAAGGATGTTTTCCCTGGTACTTGACTGACTTCCTTATTCTGGCCTTAAGGACCATTTACTGCTAAATGTTCCTATGGGGGGTGGGGGTGGGTATGCAATCCCTAGCTACAGACTAGTTGTCACATTCTTGTGATGGGAACCTGGGCTGAGTTCTGTGTCTTTCTGACCTTACCTCTAAAGGGGAAGTTGCTTCTGGAGGATACTAATGCTGGGTTGCTTACTTGCACCAGGGGTTCCAGGAACAGGTTAACTCAGTATTTAAGAAGAGGTCCCCCTCTCTATTTTGCATGAGAAAAGGGAACTCTGTACATTTGCACAGAAGAAAGTAAATGCCTACCAATCACTCCCTAGGTGACCCTTCTGGAGAACAAAAGGCTGTTGGTTTTTTAAGTTGAGGGTTTCTAAGTTAGGGGTTACCAGTAAGTGGGATCTCTCTTGGTAGGGTGCTTTTCTTTTTCCTTTTCTTCCTGACCGACAAATTAGGCTGCATTTTTAGTTCTTTCTTACTCCAGGCATCTCCATAGGTCTCTATTCTTTGCCTTTTCCTACCCCCTGCCTTTTTATTCTCACTTTTCCCAGTTGGCCACCACTCCGCTTCCCCCTCCCCCTCCCCATCCTATCTCTTGGTGTGTAATTTGTTTGCAGTCAGGTTGTCTCTTTGATTTACTGGGCCTCTTCTCAGCAGAATTATAATAAATGGATTGCTTTGCTGAGCTCCAGCTAGTTCAACACCATTTGCTCAGCCTGGGTCAAGCCCCTTGCAAACAGAGAATGCATACCACCTGCACAGAGGCACATGCTTACACACACAGTATCAGCCCTCTCTATCTTTTTCTAGCCAAATATAATGAAAAATCTCAAGTCATCCATTTGAGGACCAATTAAGTTACAAAAACATAGGAAATGATGTTCCCAGGATGGTCTACCTCCTCCTAGTGCAGTCTGGGGTGCTGATGGTCTCAGGGGGCCTAGAGACTGTCCTGATTACAGACTTAATTAGTTGTATAATTAGCAAGTGTAGGCCTATAAAACCTTTGTTGTTTGCATCCAGGATACACATAAAGAGTGTAAATCTCGACTGCGTTAACTGAAATGAAGGATAAACAAACCCATTCAGGGGCTGCTCTGCCTCAAACACTTCAGTGGTTTCCCTTTGCACTGAGAATAAAGTAGAAAAACAAGCAAAGAAGCCGTAAATCCAAACAAAGAACATCTTAATGTGGCCTGTGAGACCCAGCCTGTTTGGTCTCCTCCCTCCCCCACATTCTGCAGCGCAAGAGTGACACACACACACACACACACACACACACCTTTCACTTGCTGGGAAGCGCTGGGCTTTGGTCCCACCCGTGCCTCTGTCTGATGAGTCCTACCCAGACCAGCCCTTCTTCCTCCGGTCCCCTCTCCTCATCCCTCTAGTCTCAGTATCAGAGCTACTCCTTCGAGGAAACGTCCCGTTCTCTATGTAGAGCTAAGTTCCATTATTGACTCCACCACCCACTGTCATCCTACTGTGTCACTGAAGGCAGTGGTCATGACATGAGTATTTGGACCACTCCTTGCAGGGTGTCTGTCCCTTCTGACTGTATGCTGCCGGGGGGTCGGGTTTCTTCCTGTTATACTCGGGGGTTTCTCTGAAGAGCAGGTGCTCCCTGAGTACCTGGGTGCCAAATTGAGAGATGGAAGGCATGCAAAGAACAGCATGTCTGTCCTCACTCAGCTATTGGTGGATATTTGCATTGAAGTTTGAGATTTCTCTTTTATTTGCTTGCTCTGTTCTCACCTTCATTCCACCTCCTCTATTCCTGTGCGCTGAGGCTGTTCTTTCTGAGTTGAGCCTGGGCTGGTGTCTCCCCACTGAAGTCTTAGAGGATAGGAGTTGAACTTCTTCCAGCTGGAGACTCCCATGGCCCGGTGCATGTAGGCTCACTTCATGTTCTTTGAACTGGGTTGGTGACTTCATCCCGAGGTGTCCCTGCCCTGGGTCTCCCCTTGTCACCACATCCAAGTTCAACATGGTGTGGCTTGTGGAAGGAGGGGTGGGCTGGTGGCCAGTGTCAGTTTTGGGTGGCCAGCTCCCTGCACTATCTTGAGACCACCATTCCCAGTCTCCCTTTCCTCTCATGGGCCTCAGTTTTCTCATCAGAGGTCCCATCTAATAACGCAATTAGAACTTTCCAAAGCAGAAATGCAAAGACTGAATTGTCTCAACCTAGAAACCTTCTAAGAGGTCATTCTTTCAGGACATTCCTGTCCATTTCTTCTCTGACAGTGTGTTCTCTGTATTGTCCTTCTCCCTACCTAGCTGTGTTTGTGAAGCCCAGGATTGTTGGTTTGGTTCTTTCCTTGGGGTTCAGGCAAATGAAAAAAGGTTCTGGAGTAAGGATGGGAATTCTGTTAGGAGCAAAGCTCTGATGGGACACACCAGCCAGCCTCTGTCCCTAAACTCTCTGCCTTTGGCTTTTTCAGATTTGCCCCTTAGTGCAGCATTTTGTGAATACACCTGTCAAGGAAGGTACATTTTCCCCATCTCCTTCTATGGCCACCTCTGATCCACATAGGTATGTTGAAGAGCCGAGTGCTTTGTTTCTAGAAAATGGACTCTTCTGATGGTTCTATTCCCCTAGCTGATATTTTTCTCTCTAGTTTCTCATTTTCACTGTTTGTGGGAACAGAGAATGAAGGCTGTTCTGCTAGGGCCTCTCCTTTTCCTGTCTGAGTTCAGTAAATCTCCGGCATCTGAAAGGAGTGACAGCCCCCAGCCTTGGGCTTCAGCATGGAAATAGGCTTCTTGCTCCTCAATGCATGGCCAAATCTTCTGCTTTAATAATCATCCCCGTCTCTGCTGGAGATTTGCAGCTTAAAAGGTGTTATTGAAAAGAAATTAATGCAAAATAGGACTCTTCATTGAAACAGCCCCAGTGCCCTCTGCTGGCCTCCGCCCCTTCCCTGTGGTCCCATGATGGAAAAGGCTGCCTTGCTTTTTCTCGCCAAGCTTGGCCCTAGGAGTTGACACCCACAGAGGTTAAAAATCACCTCCATCTTGTCTCTTCACCCTGCATTTGCTGGCTTGCTGGATGCCCAGTGAATGAAACATTGTGCCCAGTGACAGAGAATCAGGAGGGTCCAGATGGACACAGAAATGGTCTCGGTGCCAGAGAAGGAGGGTTGTGTTGGAGAGGGAGTGTGATTGCTCTTCCACCATCATGCACAGGGAGAGGGTGAGCTTGGGGCAAATAATCGCTGTTACCAATGCATTTTTTCCCCCACAAAGCAGCTAAGAAAGCCACAGCTTCGAAGTGGAAATTGTCTAGGCTTAGAAGAAGCTGAAAAGTAAAATGTGGTGCTCAGACCTTTTGTGTGCAGATACAGAATCTGAAAACATGCACTTCTCCCTTTAAACTCAAATATGCACTTGGCTCAAATATCTCTCTAGTACTGCGCGTGTAAGCAAAAGTGAATTTGTTTATAAGCTCTAAGAGGAAAAGCCTACCGAATGTTAAGAAGGGCAGCTTAAGTGTCTATTCAAGTGTAAACTGCTAGGGAAGGTGGGCTGACAATAGAAAAACCTGTCAGGTTATCTTCTGTTTAAACCTGCTGGGTGGGGGAGGGGAAGTGGGTACAATTGAAGTCCAAAATGAAAGCCTCATGGGTCCCTCCTGAATGCCACCCTCTACCATTCTCTTTTAATCCTGACTTCTGCAGCCTTTGCCAAACATCTTCAGAAGAGGCAAGCAAGGCCTGAGGATGAGGGAGGGGCTCGGGACTGATGCCTCTGGATTTCTTCCACTTAGCTCATAGCAGAAAGTTGTAGCAGTCCCTGGGGTCACTGGGGAGATATTCAAATAGGAGAATTTTAATGGCTCACCAGGTCAGATGTGTGTGGCATGTCAGTGTGAAGCAGCTCTAAGATGTCACACAAATGCCCAGACCTGGCTGCTCAGCCCCAGAAGGCGAGGTACTGAGTGTGTGTTTGCCTCGTGTCTGCTGGAGGCTGAGCATTTCCAAACAACCTTGGTGACCTCCCTCCTGTCACCTGGTACATTGGGTGTGAGTCACCTCGACAGTAAAGGGGGACGGTCACATAACCTGCCTCAGAGGGTCCTTGAGAGCTAACAGACCATGACTGGCACGGTGTGAGCACCTGATAATAGTTGATGTTGTGGAGGATATTACTATTATTATTATGACAATCATTATTTCCACCCCATTGGCATGTCACTGCTCACATTTCCTCTTGCTGGACAGCTTGATGGTTTCCTCTTGTCAAATGCCTGCTCCTTTGCAGGCGGGTCTCTGGGCCTTCTCCAGCCCACATCTCCACCCTGAAGCCTCCTGGGTGCTTTGCTCGTCAGGAGAAGTCCCCTGGGGTGTCAGGCTCAGAGGGCGGCCCCATCCATGCAGACGTGCTAGGAAGCACCATAGGGTGGGTGTTGACAAAGGTGGTGGTTGGAACACAGAGCTGGCAGCTGCTCTTGTCAGTACTCAGGTCCTACCAGACAGAGCCCTCTGCTGTTTGAGAATCAAAGGGGTGGATGTTGACGAAGGGTCAGTAGGTGGCTCAGCTCTATAATGGGGAGAAGAAACCTGATGGGGAGTTTCCTTCTGGTGAATGTCACTCTCCTCACATGGTCTCTGTCTCGTCACCAGCAGAGCTGTGAGAGAGTGGGGCACCGACCCACACAGGGTGGTGGGAGGGGGACCCTGGCCCTTTCTGAAAAGGTGAGCGCCGAGGTACTCTCTGATTCTTTCTTGCAGCCAGGCTGAAGTTGGGGGGCCCAGGGCACACCCCAACCCCTCACCATATTTATTCCTAAAGAGCAATTTTCTTCTTGGTCAGCTCATCATCCTTAGGAGTCTGGAAGATTCCAACATCTGTTTGGCCTGGGGGGCCATGAGGAGCCGCAGCATCGTTAAGGGAGGGATGCCCCAATCCCAGCTGCTCCCTAACTGCCCTGGTCTCAGACCAGGGCCACAGCAGAAGGGCCAGAGCAGCAGGAACCCTTCGGGGAAAGAGGTGCCCCCGCTGGGAGTGCAGACAGCAGAGCAGGGAAGCAGGGGTCACTCAGGACCCCTCAGGTGGTCCTCAACCACAGGTGTGTCGGATCTTTAGCACGATTGGTTTCCTCTTTCCAGAGTGCCTTTCCTGCGGCCTCCCCTGACCAATGGCTCTGAAGGAGCCAGCTCCCATGCTTTTTTTGCACTGTGGCTGACACACAGAAAGGATGATGGATGGATGGTCACTTTCCACTTTGGGGCCTTTATTGCTCACCACAGACCATTTTTCTTCTTGGCTTAGAAAACTTGGGCTTGTCTGTGAGAGACTGGAGTGGGTTTGGGCTTCAGCCAGAATGGGCTTGCATTTGTCTCCCTCCGTGGGGGGCCCCTGGCCAGGTCTCCCAGTGTCCTGATGAAGGGTGGAATTATAGCCCCTTCCACAAGCAGCGTCACTTCTCGGCTTCTAGAGCCCAACCTGCATGGGACTGCGGTTCAAGGCCATGGACTCCCTGCCTTTCACCATCAAGCATTCCTCAAGAATTCAGGGCCTCGCTGATTAATCCTGAGAAGGCAAATCGATGTTATCTCCGGTGCCAGCTGGCAGTGATTGGAGTGTCCTTGCAGGGGGCTGCGGGAAGGATGGTGACTTGGGTCT
Source organism: Rhynchonycteris naso (assembly GCA_037038555.1). NCBI lineage: Eukaryota > Metazoa > Chordata > Mammalia > Chiroptera > Emballonuridae > Rhynchonycteris > Rhynchonycteris naso. The sequence continues at coordinate 41,053,046 of CM073004.1, read as the reverse complement.
GCTGCCAATGTCTGTCATAGTGAGGAGCAGAGGTGTGGCTACCCACGGGCCAGGCATTTTGTTACCCCAGCTGACCAACTTCGTGCCCGACCTCCTCTAAGTTAAGTGTTCGCCGTCATCTCTCATGGCACTAACAGCCCATTTCATGTGGAAAAGTGAGTTGATCTTGGTGGTGTGAGTGCCGATGGCAGGACTGGGTGGAGAAGCTGAGTCTGGAGGATTTCCAGCCCAGTCTCTGCTGGTTCCTCCTTCCTGCTGACCCCATGCTCTAAAAATTGACCGCCACTTAATGGCACTGATTCCATTCCTCTTTGTAGTTGGTGGCAGGTCAGCCCTGAGTCCCAGGAGACTCCAGGCAAGTGACGGCAGAGTCTGCATGCTAGCAGGTGATACGGGGCCTCAGCACAATCTGTAGCTTGGAAGTGATTTTGTTTTCCAGGCAGCATCTGTGGAGCAGAGCGGTGTCTGTGTGGGCTCTCTTTGCTTACTGAGGAAACAACTACTGCTCAGGAGTGGAAATGTCTGCCCTCCTGCATGTCATTTCATTTCCAAGCTGAGAAGTTCCAGGGCTTCTCAGGAGGTGGGAGCTGCCTCCAGGCCCTGGAAGCATCGTGATGTTTTCCTTCGTCGTCAGAGGCAGTGCGGGGCACGCTGCGTCCCGCTGGGGGCTCAGCCCCACAGTGCGCAGAATTCTCATTCTGGTTGGTCCCCTGGGGATTGGGGGGGGGCAGGCACCGCGTGGGGCACCATGGTCTGGAGGATATCGTGTGCACATTCTTGATTATCTTCCAGCAGATGCGATAGATGCCCTATTTAGCTGTTTCAATTTTCTTCATTTCCCAGTGTGTTGGTCAGTGGGGCAGAGGATAAGAGGAAGGCCATGGGCTCTTCATAGCATCTGAGGTGCTTGGACCCCTGATATATGAAGGTGACTTTCTCCTCCTCCTCCTCCTCCTCCTCCTCCTTTTCCTCCTCTTCCTCCTTCTCTTCTTCCTCTTCCTTCTCCTCCTCCTCTCACTCCTTCTCTTTTTCCTCTTCCTCTTCAGTCATGGACACCCATGGATTATGGAATACTTTTGCTGGATGTTCTAGGCAGAGAGTGAGACTACTCCTGAGGTTTGCCTGGGATATTTGTTAACTCTTGTCAGTGCTCCCTAGATCCTATATTGGGCAGCTCTCTGGAACCCCCCAAACACCCTACTTTTTCATGCTTCAGTGCCATTGTCCCTGCTGTTCCTTCTGCCTCTAGTGCCCTTCCATGCTTCTTTGACTAACACACTTCTACTTATGTGATAAGCCCCAGCTTAAGCACCCCTTCCATCAAACAAAAGAAATATATTTCCAAGGATAGTGTTTATCACATCCTAAAGTTGATCTCTTTTCTGTTTTCAAACACCCAAGCACATACTAGACCTAGAGCTTATTGAGGGCAGGGGTTTTCTAGGTAGAGTCACAGCAGAGGCTGTGGCAGCGGGCGTGACTACTGTTGAGTTTGCAAGGTGATGGGGAAACTACTGGACTCAGAACTTTGTTTCAGGCCAGGAGCACCAGACATAGGCTGCGTGGGTCTTGATGGTCATTGATGTCTAAGCTGATAATACTATCCTAGGAGAATGAACTTCGGGGTTAGAGGAGATCTTGGTTGGACTCTGGGTATAGTATGTTTTGAGGCTTCATCTTCTTTGAGCTTCAGTTTCTCTTTCTCTGGAAATGTGATGCTAGAGCCTATTCCACAGGCTGCTGTGGGAACCACGTGAGGTGATGCAGGTAAAGTGCATTCTGGGTGCTCAGACGTGGTGGCTGTCTGTAATCATGCTCAGGCATGGTTGCTCAGATCATTCTGGCTGAGAAGTCAAGGCCTTTGGGGGCAGCAATCTTACCATTTACATCTTTAGATCTCCAAAGGGCTTAGCACAGTGCATGTGTTTGCTGGCTGCTCATTTATTTATAGATACTTGAGTAGTGATAATACTCTTACGAAGAATTGAGCTAGAAAGAGGCAGTGTGAAAGAGGTAATTGAGGAAAAGGAATGACAGTGGCATGTAAATAGGGCAGAGTATGGAAAGCAGGGTGTGTGGAGGGAAGAAGAGGAACCTTGAGCCTGAGAGTCAGGACATTATAAGCACAGTCTGACATGGACTGGGGGGCCTCTGGGATGTCCTGGAGCCTCTCCCTTCTTCTTAGGCTCATGGGGCCCAGTGGGAGGTAGACTTGGGCACAGAGGTGGGAAGAACATGTAGGAACATAAGGGCAAGTGTGTATGTGGTATTGTGTTTGGGTGGGGCTGTAGGTGCTTTCAGATAGGTAGGTAGGTGTTGGGGGGATAGGTGTGTGTGTGTGTGTGTGTGTGTGTGTGTGTGCGTGTGTAAGCAAGTGTGTCTGAAGGACCCAACACTGACCAAGAGACACAGTTCTGTCCTCACACAGCTTACAGGTTTATAGTTGCATGGAGAAGAACAGCATTAATGAAGTTGTTGCTGGTCTGTTGGGAAATTTTGGAGATTCTCTGAGAGCTCATATGAGTACCTATTCATACTTGGGGGTTCAGAGAAGACAACAAAAATGCTTTCATCTATCATAATTTTGATAAACATAATTAAATGTTTTTATATAGAGAAATACATCCATCCATATTTTCATTCTTTCATATAACCACATTACCATTATCACATCTAAAAAATTAACACCCATTCCTTAGTATTAGCAAATATCCAGTCAGTGTTCAAATTTCCCTGTATGTAAAGTATTGACAGTTGGTTTATTCAAATCAGGATCCAAACAAGATACACACATTACATTTGTCTCTCAAGTCTCTTCTAGTTCATAAGTTCCCCTGCCCCTCTCATTTTTTCATGGAATTTAGTTGTTGAATAAACTGGATTATTTGTGCTATACAATTTTATAGTCTGGATCTTGCTGATCCTATCTGCCTGGTGTCAGTTAACATGTTTCTTGGTCCTCTGGACGTCCTGTAAACTGAGAGTTAGAACTAGAGTCCTGAAGAGATTTGGTTTGATTTGATTTTGCCACCGGCTACCTGCTGGTTTGGCAGTCATGGTGGCTGTAGCTTAGAAATCTCATTCATTGCAGCTTCTAAGCTAAAGCCAGCTGGGTAAGAAGAGTCATTCAGGAGAAGGAAAGGGAGGGGAGCAGAGGAAAGGGGATCATGAATTAAGCTTGAGCATAAAAGAGGAAATGTCAGCACCAAGAATATTCCCGATGAACTGGAGGGTCAGTGGCAAAATTGGTACCACGTGGAAGTGGGCTGGGGTAGGAAGCAGAGGCAGAGTTGAGCTGAAGGAACTTGGATGGTCTCATAACCTCTTTAGTCCTCATCTGTAGAGTGGACAGTGCCTGTGATTATCTTTCAGAGGGATTGTGGAAATTGAAAGAGATCGTGGATGCAGAACTTTTAGTATGAGTGCCTAGCGTAGGAAGGGTTCAATAGATGTTATTGATGAGGGCAGTGATGCTGATGCTGATGACAATGATGACAATGATAATGGGAAGGAAGAGAGGAAAGGACTTTGACTTTTCTTGATACCCATTGGAAGCTATTGAAAACTTTGAGTCAGGGAAAGGTATGTAATGATGAGATTTGCATTTCTGGAAGACTGATTCTTCTGCAAGATGGAGAATGGATCAGAGAGGTACAAGAAAGGGGATGAGACAGCAGTTTGGGGCTGATGCAATTGTTTATAAGAGAGGGGGCTGGCCTGGGTGGGGTGATGGCAGTGGGGAAGGAAGAGGTCATTGGACTTACTGGGAGGTCTTAGAGGAGCAGGCACAGAGAAGAGGCTATAGACAAAGCAGGTGAGAGAGGGGAGCCAGGTGTCTAGGGTTTTGACTTGAGTCCCTGGCAGGAGGTTGGTGTCTGCTACCCATTGAGATGAAGGAGGGAGGGATTCCAGACTGAGCACGCACCCCCAGTACTTATAGATTTATGTGTTTAGTGAATATATGTGTACTACTACACTAAGTCTGTGCATTTTAATATATACCATAAAATAAAATGATAAAAAATCAGATGGATATAATAAACAGTATTTTAAAATATCTTGCTGTGATTAAAGTGGCTTTTTAATCTCATTAGCTGGTACAGCAAGGCAAATACACACTGAGGGAGAGGTTCATCATAATGATAGTGTATGTATATCCATATTTTAAATAGGCTTCTTGATTATTTGATGTTTCTGGCCAATTTCTTGTTCTATCTGATTAGACTGTCATGGCTCTCAGCTCTTCGTGAGGCTGATGAAGAGCTGTCACCAGGAGTCAGGCAGGTGTCAGCGACCTCAGGCTCACAGCCTTTGTTTACATTTGCAGTGTTGGAATGGTTCATTTTGTGTGTTCTTTTTGGGGATCTTTTAAAGCCATTCATTCCATTTTTGTAAGGATTAGTTTGGTGTAAACCAAATAATATAACCTGTAAATGCCCTTCACCTAGTATCTATAAACTGCAATATGTCACATGGAGATGGAACAGAGTCAGGGCCCTCTGGCTGCTCTTCTGCATACTGGCCTCCCCTGCTTCTCTCAGCACACCTCAGAAGCTGTGTCTGACATATGACCCCAACTATCACCTGAGTGATGGCACCAGGAGCTATCTGTATATTTTGTATGACTAAAGCTTAGTCTTTTTTCTTTTATCTTTTTTTATGTGTTAAAAAGAAGTGGAACTAAAAATACAGGCACTCTACTGGGAGCTCTGGGTTGCCCTGTGCCAAGTTGGGGGTGGACAGCATGCCTTGGGGGAGGTGCTTAAGACAGGTGAGGCTCGAGCAGCCTGCTCAGGGCTTCAGGCTGGACTCCTGCTTTCTAGGAGCCCCTGCAGCTCCTGAGTCTGGCTATTGAGGTGGGTCCTATTGGTGAGTGTGTGGGGGAGGGAAGGGGCCAGGCGGAGTTATCCACCCTTCCTGTTGACATCATATCCATCCTCTCTGGCCCCTTTGGCAGTTTGACCAGGGGAGAAGTCCCAGCTTTTCCCAAGTCTAGGGGTGTGTCAGCATGCACAGTGAGCACTGGCACATTTAATAACATCCCTTGTGATTAAAAATAAACTTGCCTAGGATCGTTGTTGCCATTTCTCAGAAACGCCTTGCACAAGGTCCTGAGGGCTCGATGTTCGGGGTCCTCTCACTGCCTGCGTATGGACACTCCTCTCCCACCAGGCTGGGCTGTGTGTACCTGTACCAGGTTTAATTCTAAGGAGGAGGGTGGTGAGGCCTTTGCAAAGGGAGGGACCTAGGTACCCATAGGAGATAGGAATTAGATAATAGATTAACCAGGCAGAGTTGGCAGAAGAGAGATCTGTGGGGTCGTTTAAAATTGTCTGGTGTCCTAAAGCTGGTCATTATTTTATTGCTGCTCATCCTGGGTCCTGATGAGCCCATAGGAGATTGATGGGCTCCCATGTTTACTCCCATGCTGAGCTATTCCATTGCGATCCCACTGTTGCCAAATATTCCTAGGAAGGAGGAAGATTGGAAGATTATGGGCCCTAATGGGTTGTTGTGGCAACATTTTTGCTTAAGTGTGCCGAGGCTGTCAAACAGCTGCCCCGTTCCTGGAGCCAGCACAGTGCCCAGGACAGGGGCAGGCACCAAGACATTCTTAGGAGGGGTGTCCACCTGTCATGAGCCTGGCCACAGCGGAAGGAGCTGGAGAGACCTTCCAGTCCCTTCCCTTTGGGCTCCCAGCCTGCAAAGGGAATGACTTCGGGTCTGATGAGAGCAAGAGCGTGTGTTCCTGACCAATTAGGAGCCCGTACGGCGTGGCGCCTTTGTTTCCTGAGTGATCATTTTCTTATGCGGCTGGATTCTGCCCCCTGATTATTGCAAAGCATCGCCTGCTTGGTTGTATTTTTTTTTTTCTCCACTTAACTCCCACACTCATTTTGTGCATGAATGAGTGCAATGAAACCAGTTTAATTTGCTGTTAATTCTTTGTTCAAAATATTCTCTTCTGTTTAAGGGACACAGTCCCTGTAGTCTTTCTGATGAGGCAGTTTGTGAAAGAAGGCAGCTGCTAGGGTGGGGAGGGGGTGATGAGGGGCGGTGAGCATAGCTCTTCAGGACACAGGTGACAAGGTGACAGCACAGGGAGGGGTGAGACATTCTCCAGAGCCTCTTGGGAGGAGAGTCCACAGTGTTGGATCTTTACATTTGTGGAGCTAGGGATCGGTTTGGACTCTCTTCACGGGGAAGAGTTCACGGTTGGGAGGAAACCTCCCAGCAGAGGACCTATGGCAGAGATCCGAGGCTGCAGACCTAAGCTAGGTTCTGGGGATCCCAAGTGTAGGAGCGAGGAAGTTAATTCTACACTTGAGCCCAGTTGTAAGGTAGTCAGGGAAGACAGCTCATGTAATTTAGAGAACACAAACTTTGAAAATTGCTTTAAGATATCCAAATATGATGTTTGTGCAGTTTGTCCAAGCTTAGCTGGTCTGAAAGCAATTGGTTTTTGACAAAAAGTTGCTTGTTTGGGTCATCCATGCCTAGCTCGTGCACCTCTGTGCTTTAACCCAGGCCTTTGGGGGAGAGAGCTTAGCACCTGGTGGCAGACCTCCAAACCTCAGTCACAAGGTTGAATTCTGAGGGACAGATGATGTCCATAGGAGCCGAATGCGCTCAACAGAATAGTGAGGCCGGGCAGCAGCCTTGCAGCACTGGCCACCAGGAGGTGGAAGTGCTGGGTGGGTGGGTGAGACCTAGGTGTACCTCATCCTCCAGAAACTGCAGAAAGTCCCCATCCCTTGGGGAGGGTCCCGTTCCTTATGCTTCTGCAAGTTGCGGAAAGAGGAGGTTGAGGAGCCAGAGGGGATGAGCTTCCCTCATTTGTCCTCTTGGGAGCTATCCAAAGTGCTGGCTGAGAGAGTGCCAGGAACCTTTCTGGGACACCAACACTTTTTATCTCTGAGTTTGCAGACTCTGCTGGCTGATCAGGCTGATAGTGCATCCTGCCCACTGCAGCCATGACCTCACCTTGCCCTCCCCACTCGCCCTTTATGGTGTCAGGTATTCTTCTTGTCACTCTAGGCATTCCTGATTGCCTAGCCAATGACCACCTAGGTTGGAGGGCAGAGTTCCGCTTTGGGAAATACAAATGCTTTATCCATCTGTTCAGCACATCTGTAGAGAACTCCTGCTAGGTAAAGATGCTTAGGTGGGTGCAAAGAACAGAGAGAAGAGCAGAGGCAATCTGTGATGGGTGGTTTATAGGGCCAGTTATATGGCCTGTGGGTATGCCACACTGTGAACTGCCTGAGGCACTGGTCTGGTCAGGAGAGAAGTCCAGAAGCCCGGGATGCTGGGAAGCAGGGAAAGCAGGTATCTGTGGAGGAGATGCCACTGTGAAGAAGGGTGAGCTAGCCATGGCTGGCGAAGGGGCTGCCTCAGGCATGGAGTTGCCTGCCACCTGTTCCACTTTCCATCACCACCTCTTGAAATGGGCACAGTGTGGGGAGCTGGACACAGATTTCCACCAAGGAGTGAACTGAGAATGAACAAATCAGGATCAATGGGCTGTTTAGGGCACTATAGTTGTACCTAAGTGGAACATTGTCATTAAGCTCACCTTAAAGGATATAAAATAGAGGGAAACACTGTCTGTGCCCTGTTATCTTGCCTTCTTTTCTCATTAGGAAATTTTCCGCCTCACCAGAGACAACACAGCAGTACTTGTGTTCATGTGGGAGGGTCCTCTGCCCCTGGCATTTAACCAGATAGGGCTCCACCTCCACCACAGACCCAAACCCCTCATATCTGGCTTCACATGCAGCTCCTGAGCCATGTGGGTGGAAGGCTGAGAAATGGTAAGGGCTGGCCCTGCGACCTGCCAGCTGACACCAGCTTGGCTCTGCCGTGGCCACACTTCCAACCGTCCCTTTTCTGTCCCTCCCCTTGGCAGCCAGAATGCTTGTCCAGGAGCAGCTACTAAGGAGTCCCTTTGTTCCTGGAGCCTCAGTTCTCAGTTCAGCTCTTCCCCCTCACTGTGAAGAATTTTGTAGTAAGAACACTGGTATTATAATAAGTTTTCTAACTACAGTTTGGCTATACAACCTGTTTTTCCCTTGAAACACGTATTCTCTTTCTCCAGTTCCACAGGTTACCCTTTGGGAAACATCGCTCCAAACCTTCCATCCTTTCATTTCTCCTCTTACCCCAATTCTTTGCACACTCCAAGCTGTGCCTATTGTTTTTCTTCTATAGGAAGTCTTTCCTGACCACTCCAGGCACCTGTTCTCTCTGCTCCTGGTGGTCCATATCAGTTAGTTCCAAGGATTCTTTTGGAGGTTGATATGATGAGGAGCATTTCTGAGGACAGCCACAAGCCTCAGGGTCATGGCTTTATGAGAACCTGGCCATGATTCCCAGCTGCCCCTTCAATCTCTGCTGTCATTTGCCATACTGCCTCACTGCACTGCCCCAGTGCCCCTGAACTTGGGACCTCCCAAGCCAAGCCAGAGAACTAACTCCACAGCTTCTAGGTCAGAGCCTTGGCCAGCTGACCATCCACCCTTGTCCCACCCGCAGGCTCAGGAACCCCCATCACCAGCTCAGGGCCTCAGGTAACCCTGGCTATTTGTGCACCAGGCAAGAGAATTTTTATGATGTGCCTGGAGCTGAGGACATAGGCGTGGGCAAGACAGACCACGCCCCTGGGGTCAGGTAGGGGATATGCCACATTCCCTGCTGGACCGCTTTCTATGACTGCTGTGAACAATCACCACAGGCTGAGTGCTTAAGACATAGAAATGTATTCCCTCAACCTTCTAGAGGTCAGATGTCTAAAATCAATCTGTTGGCAGAATTGGTTCTTGCTGGAAGCTGAGGGAGAATCCATTCAATGGCTGTCTCCTAGCTTTTGGTACTTGAGACAGTCCTCGGTGTTCCTCAGTGGCCCTCCCCTCTGCGTTCTCTTTTCTCTTATAAGAACATCTGGCATTGGATTTAGGATCCATCAAGATCCAGGATGCTCTCATCTTGAGATCCTTTTTTTTTTTTTTTTGTGACAGAGACAGAGAGAAGGACAGATAGGGACAGACTGACAGGAAGGGAGAGAGATGAGAAGCATCAATTCTTTGTTGCGGCACCTTAGTTGTTCATTGATTGCTTTCTCATATGTGCCTTGACCGGGGGCTACAGCAGACTGAGTGACCCCTTGCTCAAGCCAGCAACCTTGGGTTCAAGCTGGTGAGCTGTGCTCAAACCAGATGAGCCCGTGCTCAAGCTGGCGACCTCAGGGTTTTGAACCTGGGTCCTCTGCGTCCCAGTTTGACGCTCTATCCACTGCACCATCACCTGGTCAGGCTCATCTTGAGATCCTTAACCTAATTATATCAACAAAGACCCTATTTTCAAGTAAGATTACATTCACAGGTCCTGGGACTAGGACTTGGACATATCCATAGGGGGGATGGAACTCAACCCACGCCACTGGCCCTTGTTTCTTTTCATGGGAGGTAGGATGAAAGTCCCTGTTTCCTCATCTGGGAATCCCAGCTGACACCCTATTATTGCCTATACTCTCAGCCATTCACTGTAATACAATCAGGCAAGGAAAGAACTCATCCTTGGGTCTTATCTTTTCTCTGGCTATTGTCTGACCTTTATGGGCCTATGAGTTTCCCCTGCACTCTAAGAGGGGTTTTGGGGATGGCCGTGGGAAAATGCTGGTCACCATGCTGGTTAGAGTTCCTCCTTATGCTGGAGGCCCTGAGAAGTGAGCATGTTATCCCAACTTCCTCTTGCTTCTCAGGTCTGGACCAACCTGGACTGACCCTCTGCTTACATTTCTTTCTTTCTTCCTCTTTACTTTTACTTTTTATTTTTGTGGTAAGAGAGGCTTTGCTATATCCATTTCCCTGCAACTGCCCTCTGTGGAAGGCAGGGGCAGAGCCCTGCCATTTTCTCAAATTCTTGGACATGCCTTGGCCTGTTGTCATTGAGCATCTTGCTGCTGGCTGGCTTCCTTTCTGAAGGTCCCTTTGTCCATCTGCTCGCTTCTTTCCCTCTGCCACCTGATTTTGTTGTGCTATATTTTCTTTCAACTGATCTCCTTCATGCCTCTGATTGTGGTTCCATCAGATTATAGGGTACTGTTCCTCGAGCCCAGGGCCTGGGGCCCTCTGAGTGCTCCCATGGCAACACTTGTCTATTGATGTGCCAAGTCTGCAGACCCCCAGCTGACTGACACACTAATTAGGCATGCTTCTCTGCAAGTTCATTAGTGGTGAATGCAACTGTGCTCCTCATGCATGTTTCTCCTGTTTCCCTTCAGACCCTCTAGGAAGGACTCAGATTCCCTCCCAAATCTGGTAGAAAACAGGCAGCCCAAGAGGATGGCGTCACAGACCAGAATCTGGCCAGTCGCCTTCCATAGGTACACTTAGCCTAGATTGCCTGTGAATATAAACCTCACTTAATTTTGGTTTTGTTCACTAATTATCCCCGGTGTCCCAGCTGGTGTCTTTCTGGTGTTGCGAAGGTCACACAGGCTTCTGCGGAAGTTTGTAGGTGCGTTGATAGCTGAAAGGGTATTTCACTGTTGTATGCTAAAATAATGAATTAGTTGGTCAAAAATTACAAGAAAATTATTTAAATATCACTCAAAAAATTCTGTAAGCACATTTGTCTAGGCCAGAGCCCTTGCCTGTCTAGACTTAACAGGGATCCAGCCTACAGCCCATTTTCCTACTTCAGTGACAATGGTAGAGGTGAATAGCTGCAGCAGAGACCTTATGGCCCACAAAGACTAAAGTATTTACTGTCTGGCCCTTAACAGACAGTTTGCCAACCACCAGGGTAGACCATTGTAATGAATATCATAGAGCCCAGCTACTGAGGGCCAGTAGTAAATTAAGGCTACTTGGGAAGGTGTGCTCCCGAGCGAGCTGGAGGACTTCCCTAAATCTGTGTTCCTTCACAGCCAAGGTGGGGTATCACCTATAGACATAAAAAAATGCAAGCATTCAATTGATGCTATGTCTAGTTGTGTAATGAGATCTCAAGCAGTAGAGCACATATCTGTCTCTTAATAGTCTTCTGACTATGTGATAATGTCTATAGAGCATTTTAAAAATTCTAAGGCCTGTGTATAAAAAGCATATGTTGGCCCTGGCTGGTTGGCTCAGTGGATAGAGCGTCAGCCCAGCATGTGGATATCCCAGGTTCAATCCCTGATTAGGGCACACATGAGAAGTGACCACCTGTTTCTCTTCCTCTCCATCTCCCCCCTTTCTCTCTCTTCCCTTCTTATAGCCAGTGGCTCCATTGGTTTGAGCTTTGGCCCTGGGCACTGAGGATAGCTTGATTGATTTGAGCATCGACCCTGAATGGGGGTTGCCAGGTAGATTCTGGTCGAGGTATATGTGGGAGTCTGTCTCTCTATCTCCCCTCCTCTCACTTTAAATTAAAAAGCACATGTTAACACCCTCACCCTCAATGAAATACTTTGGTATAAATCCAACAAAGTATGTATAAGATCTACATGAAGAAAACTACAAAACTCTGATGAACAAAATTAAAAACTCAGTAAGTGGAGGGACATTCCATGTTCATGGATAGGAAGATTTTTTTTTTTTAATATTTTTTTTTAAATTTATTTTTATTTATTCATTTTAGAGAGGAGACAGAGAGAGAGAGAGAGAGAAAGGGGGGAGGAGCTAGAAGCATCAACTCCCATATGTGCCTTGACCAGACCAGTGCAGGGTTTTGAACTGGCGACCTCAGTGTTCCCAGGTCTACGCTTTATCCACTGCGCCACCACAGGTCAGGCCAAGGAAGATTTAATATTGTCAAGAAGTTAGATATTCCTTATGGATATCTATGGATTTAATGTAATCCCAATCAAAATCCCAGCAAGTATTTTATGGATGTAGACAAATTGATGCTAAAGTTTATATGAAGAGGCTAAGACCCAGAACAGCCAACACAATATTGGAAGAAGAAAAGAGTTGGAAGACTGACACTACCTGACTTCAAAACTTAATATAAAGCTACAGCAATCATGACAAGAGTGATCAGTTCCACCCCCTCTCTCAGATTCAAACATGAGATGTGGGGCCTTTTGCATGTGCATCTGGAGGCTTCAAGGTCTCAGGGATGGAGGGGCTTATACTCCCCATCAATGTGTGGAGTGGGGGCCTTGCCAGGCCTCTGGGACCCTCCGGCTCTGTGAGCTCTGAGTGCATTTTCTGTTGGCTCCAGCCTCGCTGCACAAGGCCTGTACCCACACAGGACCCCAGGCCAGCAGCATGCAGGAAAGTGATTTGCTCCTTGGGCCTCTCAGTCTGCACTTTCTGAAGGGAAGTGGGGTTTTTGTGAGCTCTCAAGTGAATCTTCTGGCCCATTGTCTGGGCCAGCTCTCACAGAGCTCTGTCAGCGCTGTGGGGACAGGGGCGGTCTGGGGACAGCCGGATGCATTCCCAACCAGGGTTGAAAACACTATTCATCCCAGAAACACCCTGTTAAGCAGCAACAAATGCACAGAGTGGGAGGAGAGAGGAGAGAGTGGGAACTAGGGGGGAGGAGGCGAGAAGGGTGAGGAAGGAGAGGAGAGTGAGCACTGGGAGGAGGCAGGTCAGAGCTGGAGGAAGGGTAAGATGCAGGTAAGGTAAGATGCTCTTTGGGAACCTTCGGGTCCTGGGGATGGAGCCAGAGACCTAAGAAGCTGTGTTTCTCCTAGAGAGAGACCCAGACATGCTCAGTTGGAATCAATAGGGAGATTAAGAAGAACTAAGATGTGCCTACCAGAGAGGTGAGAGCCCCTTCCCCTCACCTGTGCGCTCAGACCATGGGAAGCACGTGAGCTCAGTGGTGATTGCTGCCAGGTCAGACACAGCACAGGTGAGGTGGTGGGGGGCTGGAGCAGGAGCTGACAGAACCAGGAGTATGGTGACTGGGGAAGAAAAACTCAGAAGGGCCCACCCTCCTTATAACCTGAAGGGTTGCCATGGGGCAAGGGGGATGGTTGGTTTGGTGGGGGCCCTTTCCGGAGCACTACAAGGGACAAAGGGTGGGAATACCAGGCTCCAGACAGTTGGGACCATCTGATGCGAAAACAGCCAGCTGGGGGAGGTAGGCTGCCTCATCTGTGGTGGTGTGCAGGCAGAAACCGAAGGGCTCACAGGATGGCCAAAGCTAGGGGTGGAGGAGAGTGCAAACCTCTGGAGCCTTTTAACCTCGAGGGGTTCTGAACTGAGAGAAGGGCTGGAATTTGGGGCCTGATGCTGTGCTGCAGTTAGAAAGTGATATGAGTGGTCAGATGAAGTCAGGACCAGTCATCGTGTTCAACCTGGAAGATACAGAACAGAGCAGCAGATCTTGAGGCCAATGAACTTGATCTTTTCTCAGTTCAGAAGGAAGAAAACTGCAGATGTCATTTTTCCCCCTGAAGCCTGTTCTTTTGACCAGAAAACCAAGATAGGGAGTCGGGAGGCTCCAACCTTTCGCGGAAACCTTTGTCCCAACCCACCTGTATTTCAGCTTCCACCCAGACAGTAGCCTTAGTCCAGAAAGTCTGAGTGATCAGTCCAACCCCATCCTCAGTCTGCCAGGGAGACTGGGCAGAGAGCGATCCAGGCTCATATCACATACATGGCACAGCCAGGTCTAGAGTCCCAGTCAGTTGTCTCGTGTCCATTCCCTCTGACAAACTGATGTGGAGAGGGCCTCCCTTCTCCATATATGTATCATTATGGCTGCTTGTTAGGTAGGAACAATTCTATAAAATGTCTTCTCTGTAGGTAAGAGTGCCCTAAGGTCTGGGGCATCCAGGTTCTGATGGAGAGGTCGTCTAGTCCCCAAAGCTGCCAACTCAGAGCTCTGGTGGCTGTGGGAGTGTGACAGCTCCTGTGCTGGAGGGCTCTAAGCCACAGACCTCCCCTGGCTGCTATCATTGCGGCCGGAGAGCGGGGGCAGATCACAGGCTCACAGCCAGAGAAAGAGGGGAGCAGGACTCTGGCTACCAGGCCTGCTCGCCCCCAGCTGGGAACCCAGCAGCACCCCTCTCAGGCCAAAAAGCGAGTTTTTCCTGGACCTTCAAATCCCTCGGGAGAAATCTGTGCACAAAGGCATGCCCTGAAAGATTTTTGCAAGGCTGGGGGAGAGTTACGGCATTGAGACTGTTTGGGATCTCAGGAAATGCTGGATGCCAGGAGCCGGTCAATGCTATTGATCGGGAAACAGAAATAGAAGTCTTCCCAGGCTCTCTCCAAGTGTCTTGGGGGTGATAGGCTCTAGGATCATGAGTGACAGGCGGGCTGGACAGGCGCTCCCTGACAAGGAGACGAGAAGTGGAGTTAGAAGGGCAGCTCTGGAGGGGCCTTGGACAACACCCCATCAGCTCCCTCCTCCCCCACTGCCTCCTGGTAGCGGAAGCCAGAACTGTTCTCACAGCCGGGCATGAGCCGTTCCCCTTGTAGGCTTCTCTCATGCAGTCTGCTCCCGGCCATTCGTTGCTCCCATCACCATCTGCCTCCCTTGACCCTCTGCATAGTTAACAGTGGTCACATAGCCCAACAGGACACGGTTAGGACTCCAGGACAGAGAGGTCGTTGCAAACAGTTCAGAATCAACCCCACAGGACAGGGGTCTTCCTGGGATAAAAAGCAGAGGGTGATTGAGACTGGCACTAAGTGGTGACTTGAGTCACCAGGGAGGCCCCCTGGAATAAGAATGACCAGGCTGTGCCTTGCATCCTGCAGCCTTTGAGGCCCCAGACCTGATTCACACAGCAGAGCTGGGCCCATCGCCAGCTCCAACAGCAGCTGTGCATGGCCTTGTGGGAGGTGCCCTGGGAGGTGCCCGTGGAGGGGAGGGATGTCACCGACACTGCTCTCGCAAAACCTTCCGCCTCTGGGACAGGAGACCAGAGTGGGTGACACAGAACACAGGCCCTTCGGAGCTGAGGTGCTAAGTGGGGGTGGGCTACATTTTCAAGGGCAGGAGGGGAGCAAGGCTGGGTTGGGGTGGTTGGTGGGCTTTCCGAAGGGGTGAGAGAGAGAGCCCATGGTGGGCCTGAGAGAGCTGGAGGGTTTGGGCGGGGTGGAGAGTCACAGTGGGATGAGGACATATTCTGTTTGGGGGACTGGGGTGGTGAGTCTTGGGAGATGCAGTGGGCCAACCTGGCTCTCTGAAGAGAGAAGTGTGGACCTCTAAGTGGGGGGGTGTGGTGGACAGTGAGGCAGGGCATGAAGGCCTTAGGCAAAGAGAGCAGCGCCATGGGGTGGTGGCAGCCACAGTGTGGCAGTGCCTAGGATAATAGACACTTGAAAGAGGATGTCAGCACAGTGTCAGCACCTGGTGGAAGATGATCTGTGGAGTAGCTCTAAGAGGTCACTCAGCTCTGGTGGCCTCTGGGGACTTAGCAGCCCCAGTGTGGTCCAGTATGTGTCCAGATGAATAGGAGAACTGGCCTGGTTAATCCCTTCTCCTTCCTTTACTGACTGGCCGCTCCTCACCTGGCACATATCCCAAGTGCCCCCAGGGGCTGCTGGCTTTCTCTGGCTGCTGCCTGCACATGCTGTGGGCCATAGGGACACAGCGCAGTGCCAGTGACATCTGAGAGTTACTGTGCCACAGATCAATCCAGGATGAGGGTGCAGGAAGGCCTGGAAGGGGAGGCAGACGGCAGGCTGCATGTTCTTCTGATTAACGAGCCTGGGCCACCATCCATCGCCAGCCTTCATTAGGGCTGCAGACAGTCACTTTGCATGGGCATGCGGGCTCTCCTCCCTGCTCTTCTCCAGGGTGATGGATGCCCCCCTGGGCGCCCACATCTCTCAGAAAGTGAGAGGCCCTCTCTCCTGCCCACGAGGAGCAGGAGGCAGCAGCTTATTATGCGTGGTTCTTACCCACGTGCCATTGGCGCCAGTGGGTCTGTCAGAGTGGTCGGGGCAGACAGACTTAATCTTCCTTAGAGTGCATGGTTCTGGAAGACTGGAAAATGCCATGCTCCTCAATTTTAATAGGTCTTTGACTCCATGAAAATGCAAACAGGTGAACCACTGAGCAGCAGTGGGCTCCTGGCCAGGCCTGCGCCATTAGCGTTGGGGTGTTTATGTAAATGATGTCCCTGAACCACGGCATCCCTGGGTGAAGATCTTTCCCCTTCCTGCCCCTACCCCCCCCCCTTTGCTGCTGGATTGGACAGAAAGGTATGTCCTGCTTTGTTGCCGGGAGATATTTGGGGCAGGAGGTGGTGAGGTCCTGGGGAGGAGCTTGGCTGCAGGTCCAGTCTAAGGCCTTGGAGTGGGTGGGCTGGCAGCAGCTGAGCCTGGGTCAGAGGGCAGCCTCTGAGGTCTGCTTTACCTGTGCCTGCTAACATGATCTGGCCAGCTTGGCTTCTGCCCGCAGATGTCTGATGCTGGAGCGGTCTGGAGATGCCCTGCCAGGGGTGGTGAGATGAGTTTCTTGTTGGTTCTCTGGCTGTGGTGTGTCTTCAGACTGAGGGATACAAGTTGGATCTGGGAGGGTGGCGGGCCACCTCATAGGATGAGAGATTACAGGTATCAGAATGGGAAAGGGAGCCAAGATAGAAGGAAAAGAAGGAATCCGGAAAAAGACAGTGACTATTTGGGACTTGTATCCCAAATGGAAGGCTTTCAGTCTCCCTGTCTCCCTGTTCCTGGGTTTACCTTTCTTGCTCAGGGCTCCTCCTTTGTTGGAGAGTAGCTTCCAGCCCTTGCATCGCCTGGTCCCCTTCCCCTTCCCCATCAATGAACCGTAAGGAGTCGAGAAGTTGTGCGAAGGGTGGGCAGGCCGGGGTGAGGGGGCCCAGGCCACCCTCAGTGGTTGGCAGGGAGTGTGCAGATGCAGATGGAGTACAGAAGAACCGTGTCCTGAGGGCAGGGCCCAGCACTAAACTTCCCACTCTGGTTAGGCAAGAATACTGTTGAAGTCCTTTCGCTGTAAACAGTGAAGCCATCGGGCCTGATACATCAGGAAGATTAGTAGCATCTGGAAAGGTAATAGGATAGACGCTGTGGTCACTCTGCCTTTGTTCTGAAGCATGACCCTGACCTTGGCCCCTTGGGAAAATCCAAGGGTAGTGGAGCTGCTCCCTGACCCCCTTCCCAGGGGCTATGGATACAAGGAGAGAATCGTGTCTGTGTCTGAAGTTCTTGGTGGCCTCACCAGAGGGAACAAGCACTCTCTGGTGACACATGAGACAATAAGTAGGTGAGGGGCCCACTTTTCAGCACCAGCATGGGGAGGGTTTCAGAGGAGAGCAGTATTGGGAGCACTGGTGTTGGGATGTGGCCCTTCACCCGGAGCAGTGCCAGTGACTGGAGTCCCTTAAACTCTAGCATGTGTCCACTGTCTGAGCCCCAGGATGCTGAGAGGAGTGCTGGACCCAGGAAAAGGGCTGCACTGCTTCTTGGGCCTCCGTGTGTGTCGGGGACGGGAGTGCCCGTTGGCTGTCGGGGCTCCTTCTTATGGGCCTTTCCCATGGCTCCGGGCCTGGATAGAGCCATGCACACCAGGAGCAGTCTCAGGCCCGGGATGGAGTGCTTTTGCTGAGCTTGTGGCCCCACCCCAGATCCAGGGGTGGCTGAGGAGAGAATGGAGTGTGGCTGGAGGGCTGATGTGGCTTCCCAGTCAACTGAGGCTGCCTGAAGGTGGACACTCATCCTTCAACATGGGCCTCAGGGAAGGAGACTCAGGCTATAGCTAAGGACCTCAAACCCATGAGAGGCCCTGCCAGGTCCAAACATGGAACATAACAGTGACTACTATTGGAGGACCAACTACAGCTTATCAGAGGCTGTAGGCAGTATTGGTGACTAATATATCATTGGCTCCCTACAAATGTCTTGTGACATTGATGTTATTATCCTTATTTAATGGATGGAGAGCTGTGGAGCTGGGACTCACACTGAGGTCTGTCTGATTAAGTTCAGTGTGGTCGGGAATTGGCCACTCTGGCAGGAGGCTACCTCCTCACAGGCAGTGCTGCTGCACCTGGAGGGGCAGGCACAGGGGACATGGTATTAGCTGCCGTGGGCTACTAACCTAAGCCCTGAGCATCACCAGGGGCCTGACCAAAACACGGGGCATAGTCTACAGAGCTCATTGAGGGGGGATTAATGAAGTAACTGCTTACAAAGGTTTGCATAGAGTTAAAAAAAAAAGCCAATAAGGATGACAAAACATTTCAGGCCTAGTCACAGTGGAGAGGTTCTACTACTCTAGGCCTGAAGGACAAGGGGAGGGGCCGTGTTACCAGAAATGGGCTGCAGGAAAGGGCTAGCACCCTGGGCAGCTCAGCAGGGAGGAGCTGAGATTTATCCCCAGCTTCTTACTAGCTACACCTCCCATGGTGAGGGGGCCCAGCCAGTGTGGTCTATAAAAGGCTGCCTGTGGGGACAGAATGGAGTGGAAAGGGGTGGCAACTGGATCTAGAGCAGTGGTTCTTAACCTTTTTTGAGGTACCGAACCCACCAGTTTCATATGCGCATTCACCGAACCCTTCTTTAGTGATAGAGAAAATATGATTTTTCCCCCCAAATTCAAGACATAGGTATATGTTTTTTTACTGGTGCACAAAATGAGCCGTGCATGAACATCACCTTGCTCAAAGAACAAAACCAACAAAGTGCATGAACTCACAACAAATTACGGTATTACTTTATTCTGGCCTCCGTGGCAGAGGCTTCTCCGAACCCCTGAGACCGACTCATCGAACCCCTAGGGTTCGATAGAACCCAGGTTAAGAACCACTGATCTAGAGGAACAAATGACGATTGGCCTTATCTGCTAGAATGGGTGTCTTTGAACGAGGCACCTGGTTTTCTTTGTGTCTATTTCCTGAGCATCCAGCACAGAGCCTGAGTATGTGTTGGAGGAAACCTAGCAACCTTTTTCCTGGTGTTCTATACTCCTGCTATGGGTTGAATTGTGTGCACCCCAAAAAAGATACATTGAAGTCCTAATCCCCCCCTATCTTCACAATGTGACCTTATTTGGAAATAGGGTCATTGTGGATACAATTAGTTAAGATGAGGTCATATTAAAATAGGGTGGTTCCCTAACCCAGTGTGACTTGCGTCTTTGTGCGATGGGTCACGTGAAGACAGACACACACATAGGGAATGCTGTGTAATGTGGCAGCAGAGACTAGAGTGATGCCGCTATAGCCACGGCCACCAGAAGCTGGAGAGACCAAGGAAGGAATCTCCCCAGCAGGTTACAGAGGGAGCATGGCCCTGCTAACACCTTGAGTTTGCACTTTTAACCTCCAGAACTGTGAGATGATTTCTGTTGTTTTAAGCCACTTAGATTGTGGTACTTTGTTATAGTGGCCACAAGAAACTAATACCTCTCCTAAAGCAATTTCCATCTTTTTTTTTTTTTTTACAGGGACAGAGGGATAGATAGGGACAGACAGACAGGAACGCAGAGAGGTGAGAAGCATCAATCATCAGTTTCTTGTTGTGACACCTTAGTTGTTCATTGATTGCTTTCTCACATGTGCCTTGACCGCGGGCCCTCAGCAGACTGAGCCACACCTTGCTGGAGCCAGCGACCTTGGACTCAAGCTGGTGAGCTTTTTGCTCAAACCAGATGGGCCCGCGCTCAAGCTGGCGACCTCGGGGTCTGGAACCTGGGTCCTCCACATCCCAGTCTTACGCTCTATCCACTGCACCACCGCCTGGTCAGGTGCAATTTCCATCTTTTATTAGTGAAAAGCATTTTCAGGGTACCGGTGTAGAGACTGTGAAGTAACCTAGCCAGACCTGGGGATTCAGGAGGCAGAGAGTCTGCGCCAGCTCCAGAGGTTTCCTTTGGTTTCTTGCCATGTTTCTTAGAGACCATTCTAAGACAGTGACCCTCTTAGACTAGAGAGGAGAGAGAATCTCACAAGCCTCATACCAAGTCTGAAGCTGACTGGAGCAGAGAAGACAGCCCTTCAGAGGCTGATCTTTCTAGTTTCCCAGCTGAACAGGTCAGGTCCTATCCCCATGCTCTGGTCAGCTTCCCTGGGAGCCTTGGCAGAGCCCTGGGAGGGAGAGACACCAGAACCGTGCCTCTGGGTCTTCCCACTTGTTCACGGCCTATGCCCCATGTGAACCAAGATCAGGTCTAGAGCCATCCCACGTCTTTAAGACACATTTCTGTGCTATGACCCATCTAAGCTGTAGCTTCTTTCTATTTATGTTAATTAATTGCACCTTGAAAAAGAAAAGAGACAGAAGGAGAAGGGTGTGTGGTGGGGAGGACTGTGTTGATCTGTGTATTCTTTAAAAGAGCAAATTTCACAGTTTGTATTTATAATCTAAGTGCTTGTTCCGACTCATTCAGTCAGTCAGTCATTCAGCAGATGGGTTGGACTGGCTCATTCAGTTTACTCAGGCTTGTTTCTCTTCCCCGCTGGCCACTATGACACATCAATCAATGGAGACATAATAATAGCTCTCTTCGCCTAGCATCTTACACTTGGCAAAGACAGTAACTAAATGTTAGTCCAATGAGTGGTTTTAAGAATAAACAGAGCATCTTTCTGGACATGTTCTCACTGGCTCCTGGATGCAGGAGAGAATGCTTCTACCCGTGAAGATCAGGTGTTGACACTCAGATGTACATAACTTGATTTGCTCATCAGTTGTGGAGCTGACACTCGAACCCAGACCTCCAGAGTTGATTGAGCATTTATCCTGTATCAGGCATTTGGTCAACCACTACAGGCTAGAGGCCATAACTCTCCCTCTCAAGATACTGACAATGCACTTGAGGTAGAAAGATGGAAAACAAGACTTTAGGTAGAGAGGAGGAAGAAGACGTGCCAGGCAGGAGGATCTGCATGAACACATGTGGGAAGGTGAGAGATGGGTTTCCTTTGGGGACTTGAAGATTGATTTGAAAAAGGTGGGCTTAGTCAGAAGGTTTATGAAGGTCAGACATTTATTGTGTACTGTGGAGTAAGGGGAGAGTCTTAGAGAATCATAAGGTAGGAGAGTGAGATGTGAAGGAAGAGGTGTTTTTAAAATACTGGTGACATTTCTATTTCTGAATTTATGTCTTCTGAAACAGCGTAGTAATAGGAAGCTCATCTGAAACCCGATCTCCCTGCCCCTGCTTGCTCCTTGCCGTCTAGTCTGGGCTTCTGTGGTCATTTCCCTAGAGTAAGCACTGTTTCCAGAGTTGCACCTGTGGCGCCTGCACAGTGCTGTTTCCTGCTCTGTGTTTTATTGCTGACGTTCTGAATGCTGCTACATTGTCTTCATAACTCTCCAGGAGTGTAAATGTGAGTATGCTTGCCTGTACTTCTTCCCCTATGGATAGGCTAGTTTTAGTGTTCTCATACTCTAGATGATGCTGTAATGAACATCTTCATGATACAGAGTGTTTTGTTTTCTTTTCCTTTGGAATTATTTCCTTTGGACAAATTCCTGGGAGTGAGTGAAATTACTGAGTGATCAGAGGGCTTTGCTTCGTGTGTCCATGTTGCTTCTGAACCATTTCCACTGGCATTAAAAATGAATTAGACAGCTGCATGGAGAATAGTTCCGATGGGGATTTCTGCTAAGATACCAGTTAGGAGTCATTGTGGTCCCAGTGTGCAGGGCTGAAGCCCTGGACTCAAATGGGGTCCCCAGAATATAAAAAAGTATACAAAAAAAAAAAGTCACTGTGGCCTGGTGAATGATCTGATAAGATACTAGGGGAGAATAAGGGATTAAAACTATAAATGCCTCTGTGGTTCCACACTGGGCTCCAGGGAAGGACAGTAGTAGGATCTGATGCAGAGAGAAGATTTAGGTGGGGTGGACACATGGGATGGAATGTGAAAGGCTCACTTGGAACACTTTCTCACTTCGATCTTTTGTAGCTGTTCTGGGCCCAGGCGCCAACCATGCCGGAACACGGGTCCCTGAGACTGGCTGGTACCCTTAGCAGTTCACACCAAACCAACACCATCCCTGAACCCAGAGCTGGCAGAGCCTTTTCCTCCCCTGGTCCAGGGAGACACATTGAGGCCAATCCAGAAGGGTGGGGATGAGGTTTCAGGGAGGTCAGCCTGTATTGGCAGTAGGAGATCTGAGTATGGTGTGAAGTTGGGGCTTAGAAACCCTTGGTGGTGGGACCCTGTCTCAGGCTGAGCATGGAGAGGGCCATAGTCCACCTGAGCAGGCACGTGGCTATCATTCAGGACTTGCCCCGTGAACAGGGCATGTGGAGACAGGACGTAGCCTTGAGGAAGGCCAGGGGAGGAGCCCTCAAGGCCTCTGCAGTGAGGCTGGGCTGGAGTACTTGGCAGGCTGCTGTGAGGGACAGAGCAGGGCTGAGGTTGGGGGGACAGCACAGCAGCCTGAGGTGGGGACTGGAGGATGTCTGCTCCAGGGCGTGCTCAGGGCTCTCCATGCTGGACCCCAGTCTAGAGGGCAACACGGGGATTCCCTGGAAAGGGGAAGGGCCTCACTGGGGTCAGGGGTGCCCAGCACACCCTGGACCTGGATTTGGGAGTGGGGAGTCTATTTTAGTCTATCTTATACATATTATATTCCTGCCAGCATGGACTCAGTATTAGATGTGTGTGTGTGTATGTGTGTGTGTGTGTGTGTGTGTGTATGTGTGTGTGTGTGTGAGAGAGAGAGAGAGAGAGAGAGAGAGAGAGAGAGAGAGAGAGAAAGAGAGAGAGAGAGAGAGAGTCTCAGTGCTTGCATCAGCCAGGGTCTGGGGACAGAAGGAGGAAGTACCAGCTGCATGCCAGGCTCTGTACACCTGTCATTTTATTCAGGTTCACAACTGTCCCTGGGGCCCCCCTTCATTGAGGCTGTAAAGGTAGATTTATCTACATGGTTTAATGATGAATTTCTGCTTCCCCACTTGTCTGCAAGCTCCCCAAGGGCTGGATGTCTGTCTGTTCTCTGCTCTGTCGTCGTGCCTGTACAGTGTTCACTCTGCCCGAGGGCGCTGAATGGAGCCCAGAGTCCCTTGATGCCACCGCATTTCAGCCCTCTTCTGCTGATCCTGACCCCGTGTGAAAGCTGATGTGGCTTCTAGGCTTCAGAAGTTCTGCAGCTGTGAGCGCAGCACTGGGCAATGGTGTCATGGCTGTGCTGGTCCTTCCCTGCTTGGAAGGTCCCTGGACTCGCTTGTCAAATGCACGTGAGGCACGCGGCTCAGAGAATCCTGGAAGCCCCTCTTCCATCTGTATATGCTCTTGTATCTTGTTACTGTGACGGAAGGAAGTTGTAAATATTTTCAGCTGAATGTCGGCATAATGCCTCTCCAAAAAGAAAGGCAGAGCTGTAAGGAGAGGGTTTATTTATCTCCCTTTCACCATGATGGGTATCTAATTCATCCCAAATGTCAATACATCCCAAAGTGCCAATCCAGACAGAAACAGGAAGTGCCTGCAGAGCCAGGTGGCAGCTGCCTCTTCCTCTTCTCAGGGGGCTCAGACCTAGCCCCACCACCTGGACCCCAGGTGGTATCCCCCGTGGTTGGAGGGGATATCCTGAGGGTTTCTATATCAAGCCCACTGCAGGAAAATTATTCTCTGGGAAAATAGGGGTTTATCTGCCAGGCTTCTTATGTACCTATTCTCGTTGGGTTCTTGCCAGTCCAGCCAGCTCTTGCCAGAATCGCCCTTCTGTCTCCCTCATGGCCTCCCATCTTCTCCTGCTCACTGGTTCCCACTTCATTCCTGTCAACCTGTCTCTGCCTCTCCCATTGCCTCTGTCATCTCTGTTTTCTTTTTCTCAAGATCCAGGTAGAGCTGTCCATTGTGCCTTCCCAGCCCTGCTCACCCCTGTTCAGGAGACCACAACGTCTCCCTTTGCCTGCACACAGTGGGATTCTCCCCGTTGGGATGGGCTCACTTATTCCCTGCACGCAGAAGTACCCTATCCCTTCCCTTGAGTTTTTCAGTCCCCTTCTCATGGGCTCAGCCAGAATAGGATGCCAAGTGTGACTTTGCTTGTTGTCCCCCCCCCCCCCCCACGCACACACTCCCCGGACTCAATGGTGAGTCCCTCTTGGGCACCCACCATTCTAAATCACTGCTGTATTCTCAATGTGTATTATTCCTTGGTCTTTCCAACAATGCAAGGAAGAAGGTAGGTGAGATATCATTAGATAGCTGATATCATTGATTCTTGTAGATAGTTTATAAGTATCTTAGAGGTAGCATTATTAGATTCTTTTCATAGTTAAGGAAACTGAAGCTTGGAGTGACTAAGTTATAATAATAATAGCATATGTGCTTTGATTCACACAGCCTACCACACAGTCCTGTGTACTTGCTAGCTCTATCCTTCTTCTGAAGATGAAGAGGGCAGGGAGGGGAGGGGGACACAGAGTGAGTCAGAGAGACAGAGAGAAGAAGGAGGAGGAGGAAGAAGAGAGAGGAAGGGAGGGGAGGGGGACACAGAGTGAGTCAGAGAGACAGAGAGAAGAAGGAGGAGGAGGAAGAAGAGAGAGGAAGGGAGGGGAGAGATTATTTCCAAGAAATTAAAGTTGGTACCTACACCCAATCTGCCACATCAGTGACCTCCCTCCACTCCGTGTGTGTGTGTGTGTGTGTGTGTGTGTGTGTGTGTGTGTGTCCCTCCCAGCTTTCCTCCTGGGGACAGTGAGTACATGGTCCCCGAGGGCAAAGGCCAGGCAGTGGGCATGGATCCCAGAGTCGTGTCCCTTGTAGATGTCAGGTCTGACAGCAACACATGCACCTCCAGCTGGTTTGGTCCCCATGCCACTGTTTGAGAGCAGAAGTGGTGGTAAATATTTAACTGTGCTTCCACCATAACTTTCTGCCAGAACTCTCAATATGCTTTATAAATGCAAATGAGTGCTCTCTTCCTCTCCGGGGACATGTAAACCTCCTCAAATCACTTTTATGCAGCCCCCACCAGAGTATAATGCCATAATCAGGAGCTCTCTGTGCCAGAAAAGAAATTGCCCTTAATCATATCGAGTAGATGGTTTACGGTTTTGTGGTCTCTGTCTCCACGGCGGGCAGGATGTGGAGAAACAGATTTCTCTGCCACTACTCTGTCCACTAGTGTGAATGGAAAGCGTTATTTAGAAACAGATTCAATTACAGCCCTTGAGCAGGTGACTATGAATGTAATGAAGTCTTAGATTGTATTAATGTGGTTAGCAGAACAGACCAGCCTTAGAAAGGCTTAAGAGTAAAGGCTGATTCTTGGTTTTGATTCTGGGCTCTATTATTCTTGGTGCCTGTGTCATCTACTTGTTGTTCACTGCAACTTCAGCATGATCCTAAGGTTGAGGGGGGGGGAATGCATTATTCTGGGGGCATTGGTGGCTTTTTGGCTTTATGAGCAAGGATTCCCCGGGCACCAGAGTCACAGCAGAGATTATGGGCAGCATGCTGAGATTTGATGCTATCGGCATCAGCGTGGGAGGTTTGGTGGCCCTGTAGAAAGCTCTGCACCTTTCTGTGCCCTGGTCTCAGTGCTGCCACAGGGGTTCAGTGACTCCTGCTTCAGGCCCACCTGGCAGAGACATTTTAATCATGAAGATGAATTTCTTCAGAGCCTCATGGAGTGTCTTTGGAGAAGTGTATTATGTAAATCTGATGTGTCATTACGATCATTATTAGTGCTGTGAAGTGGAGATGAGGGGGAGAAGGAGGGTTGCTCCATGCAGGGAGCAGCCTCCCCAGCTGTCAAAAGAATCAGAGGAGAAAACAAACTCAAGAAGTCTGTTCCACTGCTTGCGTTCCTTCAGATGTGCACAGGGTATGACTCCCAATCAAAACCCAGACTCAAGTGGACAAGAAAATACAGCTTGCTTTATTTACTTTACTCCCCTCGGTTTGCAGTTGGAAACCCAATTCCACTAGGGTGGCAGAAGTATAACCTAGGTCACAGGCAGGGTACGTAATGTCAAATTGTGGAGGAGGGTGCCTCACTGGTCCTGTTGCTTCCTATCCCCTCAAGCACTCATTGGGATGCCCTGTACCCTGTCTGACCCTAGCTTACTGTCCATGCAGGTCACCGCTGGGTGGATCAGGCCCCCTTCATTAGACCTTGTTCAGCCCCTAAGTCTCCATCTCTGTCACACCAGCTTGGTGGGGTCATTTGCCATTGTATCACCATACCAGGATGCTGGATGCCCGAGCCCCTATCACCTCAGTAGACCGGGACCATTCTCTCTGCTCTGGAATTGAACACTAGGAGACGAGAGCAAGGAGAACCCCTCTTCTCAGCACAGCTCTTCATTCATCACTTCTACCTGCATTCCCTTGGTCCTGTCCATCAGATGTGTTTGTTCCCAAACCTTTGATTTATGCTGGGAGTCCTTCCATTTCCCAAGAGGCCAACATTTTATAATCTTGCATTCTCTGTTCCTGTATCTCTCTCATCTCCAGCTCGAAGCAGTGAGCACAGAATGGCTGGTCACACAGAGTGGGGTGGGGGGCTGTTCAGGAGCAAAAGGAAACAGAGGAAAGAAAACACCGAAACAGCACATTTTGTTTACTTCCTTGTTTTGTGAGGACCTAAGCGGCTAAGATGTGTTGTGCAGGTGCCTTTGATACATACCCCGGGAAGACCAGGTGGGTAAGACACCTCCACCAGCCGGTGCCGTACCCCTGTATGAAGTTAAAAGGCTGTCCCTCTGGACCAACTGGACAGCCACCTGAAAACACAATTGTATCTTTGATTCATACCTTCCGCCTCATGCAAATATTAACTCAAAATAGATCACAAGCCTGGGTAAGAGAAAGATCTTTGTCACCATGGGTTAGTCAAAGATTTATTGGATAGTGGACACCAAAACGTAAAAGAAAAAAATTGATAAACTGGACCTCA
This sequence comes from Rhynchonycteris naso, assembly GCA_037038555.1. Lineage (NCBI taxonomy): Eukaryota > Metazoa > Chordata > Mammalia > Chiroptera > Emballonuridae > Rhynchonycteris > Rhynchonycteris naso. The sequence continues at coordinate 41,026,257 of CM073004.1, read as the reverse complement.
TCAAAATGTAAAACTTCTGTTTGTTGAAAAACACAGTTAAAAGAATGAAAAGTCAAGCTACAGAATAGGAGAAAATATTTACCTAACATATATCTGATAAAGGACTTATACCCAGGATATATAAAGAATGATCTAAACCCAATAATAAGAAAATAAACCACCCAATTTAGAAATGGAAAAATGCTGAACAGACACTTCACCCCAAAAATATACAGCAAACAAAGAAGCATGTGAAAAGATGTTTAGTATTATTTATCATTAAGGACCTGAAAATTAAAACCACAATGGGGTACCACTACATACCTGTTAAAATGGTCAAAATTAAAAGTGACTGACAGTGTCAGTGGTGGTGAGGATGTAGAGGAATGGGAACTCTTGTTCACTCTCATGTGATAGCCAAAAACTGGAAACAACAGATAAATGGGTAAGTTGCAATTTGTCTAGACCAGTGATGGGCAATCTTTTGAGCTTGGTGTGTCAAAATTCGCCAAAAAACCGAGCATAACTTGGGTGGTGTGTCACTTCGAGAAAAACGGCCTAACCGGAAGTCCCAGAACTAGACGCTCTGTGCCGGAGTTCTGTTGTTTTGGCCTACAGACCTCCAGCACAGAGTGTCTACACTACAGCAAATGTTTTATCCTCGGCTACTGCACCTGTCCATGCAGGAGCCAAGGCTGAAACATCCTTCTCGGCATGCAGCGCCATACTTCTCTGGTATGTGGACGGGTGTTATCGAAAATGGCTATGCGTGTCAATGCTGACACGTGTGTCATAGGTTCGCCATCACGGGTCTATACAATGGAATACTACTCAGCAATAAAAAGGAATGAACTATGATATTGCTATGATATTGCTATGATATACAGAATGTGAAAAGTCTTACAACAAGTATGCTGAGTGAAAGAAGTCAGAAAAAACAACAGCATATACTACATGATTCTACTTATATATAATTCTAGAAAATACCAATTAATCTATAGTGACAGAAAGCAGATCTGTCATTGTCTGGGGACAGTGAAAAGGTGGGACAGGGACAGGAGGGAAGGAGGGATTACCAAGGGACAAACTCCTGGAAATGATGGCTATATTATCTTGATTGTGGTGATGGTTTCATGGGTGTAAATATATTGCAAAATTTATCACATTGTATGCCTTAACAAATGCAGCTTACTGTATGCCAGTCCTACCTGAATAAGGCTGGTAAATAAACAAAGAGGCTGTTGAGTTTGCTGACCAGGAGCTGATGGGCATCCTTTGGGGAGCACTTTCTGTTGAGACGTGATGGCAGTCAGTAATAGACTGAAAAGGGAAAAAAAGAAGAAAAAAATGCCCTGTTTTCAGGACATGTTACTGCTTTCTTCTAGAAAACTGTTGTAATCAACTGCAACTCCATGGTGGCTACCTGGTGACTGGTCATCTCGACGTGCATCCTGTAGTCACCCTAATGGCTCCCAGGGGTCAGGGTGTCTGTCTTTCACTTAGTGGCCGGAGGGATTGGTAACCAGGAGGCAGCCTGTGAGGGTCTGACATGTGCGTTTGTGTTGGGGGTGAGGATTTTGCCAAAGCTGTGCGAGTCCCCAGCAGAGTCCTGGGGAAGAGGCTGAGCATGTTTCTGAGCCCCGGGGGGGGGGGGGGACCTGAAGCAGGGCTGCTTGGGAGAGCGCTTGGGACCTGAGGAGGGAAGTCATCTAAGGGTGTCAACACGGATGCCTAAAGGGGAGCAGAGGAGAGGAGGACAGGAGACAGGTGAGGCTGAGAACCAGTCTGGTGGGGAGGAAGAGTGCAGAGGAGGTGGCCCAGGGAGGCCTGAGGAAGGAAGTAAATTTGGCTACTGAGTCTACATGACCTTGGAAGAACCTCTGGGTCAGGTATTGAGAGAAGAAGCTGTATTTGGTGGGTGAAAAGATGAGTGGGTAAATGACACAGGTGGCTTGGGGTGATCTGAGGTGAGAGCAGCAGACTGGGCATCAGGAAACCTGAGGTCTGCAGCCACCTCTGCCGGGAGCATATCTTCCTGGCAGACGTCCCCCCTTCTCTGCTCCCGGAGGGACCCAGGGCTCCTGGCACTGACACTTACAGTCCTAAGTAACTTCATGAACAATAAGGCCACTGTCCTGCAATCCTTCTGACCCACCAGGTTTTCTCTTTTTGATCCACAGAAACATTAATGGACACCAGGACGGCTACCGCAGAGCTGGGCTGGACAGCCAATCCCGCATCAGGGGTGAGTGAGTGTCAGACCCTCCATCCTGCAATCCTGCTGGGCAGTCCGGGGCCTGGAGGATGGCTGAGGGAGCAGCGCCTGCCTAAAGCAGCACCTTTGAGGGTGGGAATATAGGTGTGAAAGGCTGTGTCCACTGGGCATCCACAGAGGGGCAGTGCCGGGCTCTCAGGCCCGAGCTGTTCTCTAATGTGGCAGTGTAGACCACCTCTTGAGAACGCCTTTCAGGAGGCTGGCCCCTAGGTGACTAGACCAGGTCTGTGTGGGGATGGGGACAATGGCTGCTAGTACTCGGCACTCAGGTCAGTGGCGCTGGGGCAGATCAGAGCTCTGAGATGCCCACAGGGCTGCTGAGAGGGCAAGGGCATGAGGAGGAGCTGGGGTTCAGAAAGGCTGAGGCTCTCTTCACCTAGAGATTGCCTTGGAGAAGTGCTCTTTTTTTTTGAGAGACAGGCAGGAAGGGAGAGAATGATGAGAAGCATCAGTTCTTCATTGTGACACCTTAGTTGTTCATCGATTGCTTTCTCATATGTGCCTTGACCTGGGAGGCTCCAGCTGAGCCACTGACCCCTTGCTCAAGCCAGTAACATTGGGCTCAAGTCAGCGACCTTGGGCTCAAGCCAGTGACCTTTGGGCTCAAGCCAGTGACCATGGGGTCTTGTCTATGATCCCACACTCAAGCCGGTGACCCTGCACTCAAACTGGTGAGCCCTGTGTCAAGCCAAATAAGCCCGTGCTCAAGCTGGTGACCTTGGGATTTTGAACCTGGGCTCTCAGCATCCCAGGCCAATGCTCTATCTACTGTGCCACTGCCTGGTCATTTGAGAAATTTTCTTGCTTCATTTGTTCAGTGTTCATGCACCTCTCCAGACCCCATAGCTATAAAAACAGAACAGCTTTGAGAAGCTTGTGGCCTCCTGTGGGGACCACCAAGTTCAAGAATAAGCTGAAATACATCTCTCCTTTGGAGCAGTAGAGAGATTAACAGGCAGGTGTGGGCACAGAGCTGGGAGTGAGAAACTTTGGAGGAAGACAAGCAACCTTTACAAGCTGTGTTCTGGAGAACGAGTAGTAGGCTGATGGTAGTGAGTGGGGGGAGTCTGCAAGGATATTCTCAGTAGGAGGAATGGGTGATTACAGGGATGGAGCCATGGGAAGACAGAAGAGTCTGAGTGTCTGGGGCAGGGCAGAGTGCGGACAGCGCTGAGACAGGCTGGGTGTAGACTGGAAGGCGGTATGGCAGAGAAAGGCTGTGACTGCCATTGGATTTGATCCTGTAGGTAATGAAGAGATTCTGGGCAGGAGAATAAAATAGTCACACTTGCTGATAAGATTGTGGAGCACAGTTGAGATAAAAGCATTTAAGAGGCTCTTTCAGCTGTCTTTTGTGGGTCAGAAGAGTCTAATTAAAACGGGATACTCGGGGGCCAGCTTGAGTGAAGCTAAGGAGAAAACATTGGCAGCATTTGGCAATGGATGGACTGTCAGGGTAGAGGGAGAAGGTGGAGATGAAGTTCTAATGCTTGGTATGGCTGACTGGCTAGCTGCATGGCTTCATCACAAAGGGAAAGTGCAGGAGGGGTAGTGATTCTTCATCCCAGGAGGGGGGAACTTGGCCGGAGCAGGGTGGCCCAGGCTTCATCTTCTGTCCCTCATCTCCTCTCTTCTTCCCTGCCTTTGGTAACCGCTTCCCGGGGCCAAGGTTTGCTCTGCACCCTGTGGTCCCAGCAGATCCAGTTCTGCTGTAGGGACAGGAGTAACTGGGCCATCAGGTCACAGAGCAGTCCTGATCTCACCTGTGCATTGTCCCCCTGGGCTCTCACCTTAACCTGGCCCCAGCATGTCCCAGCACTTAAAGAAACCAGGTGCCACCCAGGTGCCAACATCATCCCTTGGGGTGGGCAGGCAAGGGCTAGGATAGGCTGGTGTTTCCCAAGGAGATGGGGTGGCTTGGCGCAGTAGAAATCTCACTGGGAACACTGGACAACTATGGAGGGGACTTTATACAAAACTGATAGGTATCAACATTTCAGGATGCCTAGATATTAAGAACTTGCCTCTCTTTTATAAATTATGTTATTGTTTGAAGGTGTGTATGCTTTCACAAGGCATTGGTATGATTTATGGTCATTAATTTTCCCTTGATGTTTGTACATACCACTTATCATCTTTAATCATCTGATCTTCTTTCCCAAGGCAGATTGTCCTTTAGAAAAACATTCAAAGTCAAGCGGTGCCCTTTAGTGACAGCAGCTGGCCGGGCTGTTCTCTGCTTGCCCGCGTTCCCCCACCTAGCTGGTTAGCAGTCACTGGGTCAGTGCCCCGCTGCCATTCCTCGACATTCTCGCTCTTCTCTCAGGGACAAACAGTTTTTCTCCTGGTGTCCCGAGCAGCGACAGAGCCTTTCTGGTACAGAATGAGCATCAGGAGGGTCTACAGGAAGGATCAAGGACTATCCTTCCATCCCAAGTCCTCTCCTTGTCTTCCTCTGTTCTCATTCTGACACTCCCCTTCCATTCTATGAATACATCAGTGGCTCCCAAGTCCAACTGCCACATCTCTCATTGGCTGCTCACAGGCACATCGCTCTCAACATGGCCCAAGCAGAGTTCACCCTCCTCTCCCCACGTGGGCTCCGTCTGACCACATTGTAAAGGCCACAAAGTGGAGCCAACCTTGACTTCTTTATCACTTTCAGGCCTCGTCTCATGTGGCCACCTTCCTGAAGGCCTTCGCTGCATATGTGGCCACACTGAGTCCCCCGTCACAGGTCTTCTGGGGCTGGGGGAGATTTTCTCAAGGGCACTTTTCACAGTTGCAAGTTTACATCTCCCTATGTTAGTATGGGATCCAATACATTTCCTCCCTTCCCGCCCACCCCTTGGCTGCACACTATAACCTCCCAGGTGTCCAGGACTTTGTTCGCCTTTGGAAACTGGCACCTAGTTCACTACCTGACCATGCATATTTGTTGAAAGTTTCTGACTTGGGCAAGTGGGTAGCTGATGGTGTCGTTCTTGATGATGGGGAATCCAGGAGGAGGGGCACGCTTGGGTGGGAAGAGACCTGTTGAGTTTGAAGTGCCTTTGGGACACCCACGGAGAAGAGTGCTGTCAGCATCTGACCCATGGACAACGAAATCAGAAGGCAGCCCCACAACAGAGGGAGGGGGACCTGGACTGCTGTCCCCCAAGGAGAGTGTCTGGAAGGAGGAGAGGTGACAGCTTTGGGTGGATAACCTGCATTGGAGCATCACACAGAGAAAGAAGAGCCTGAGAAGGAGACGGAGAGTATGTGACCTGGGTGGCAGGAGAAGCCAAGAGGCGCCCTCCCACAGAAGCCAAGGAAAGAGAGAGTCAGGAGGAAGAGGGGACAGGAGTGGCAAATGCTGCTGGCATTAAATGTCTCCACTGGGTTTAGTCACCAAGGACCCTATTGGTGACTCGTGTAGAGGATTTCAGAAGGGACAGGAACAAGAAGCTAGAAAGCAGAGAGTTGGAGGGTCAGTGGGGAGGAGAGGAGATGGAGACAGCAGTTTGCAAAGGGAAAGGGAAGGAAGACAGCGCTCGGGAGACCGGAGGAGAAAGGAGCGCTGGGGAGCTCTGGAGTACTTCCTTTCTGGGCAGGGGACTCTTTTTTCAGTCGAAATAGCAGGGCAGAAATAAGGTGCCTACAAGAGAGATGCGAGTGCTCAAGTGTGGTGACAGAAGCCATAAAATAGAAAATTCTTTTAACTTACTAGCTTCTCTCTGAGGTTGGAGGCAAGGTTCAGAGACTGAGGGGTGGGGAGTTTTGGGTAGCAGGTTGTAGCGGGGTGGAAAAGGTTTGCAGTAACTGCTGTTGCTGGAGAGGTGGAGAGAGGCTGGCATGTTCAGAAGGGACATGGCTGCGAGTAAGGGCCGCATTGTGGCTGCAGGCTCCCCTCAGCTGTCTGACTGTGCCTGGAAGAGGTGCAGTAGTGGACCATCCTTGGTTGTACAGAATGGTGGGCCTGGAGGGGCAAGGGGCTGAGGACATTGGTTAGAGGAGGTTGGCACCTTGTATCACGGTATCTACCCAACAAGAGGAGCGAAGCCAAGACGGACCAACAATTGTGACAAAATACAGGGCCCATGGATCTCAGTGAGACTAGAGGAGGACAGAGGCTCCAGAGGACAGAGGCCAGAGGCTGTGGCCTCATGTCAGGGCTTGGCTTTAAGGCAGACAGTGCTTCTGGGGTAATGAAGAGGTCTGGGGAGGGGGTCAGGATCAGCCATTTGACAAGCCAGGAGGCTGGGTGGGCGCTCTACATCTTCTTGTGACCCGAGGGGGGGAGGGCCCCATCTCAGAAAGGCAGCAAGAGCCTCAGATTGTCCTGTGCAGTCAGGATCCCACACATGCATGTGTAAATGGAGAAGGGTGGGTGCACATTGTTCTGGGAGCCTGGGGCTTCCCAGGAACTGGGTTCACTTCATCCATATGTCTTCCAGAGAGCCCGCTGACATTCAGTGAACCCCACAGTGCAGACCTGTGAGGTGGGCTCCCCAGGGAGAGGCCAAGGGACTCCTCCTTTCATGGAGCTCCTTGGGGGTCTTCAGTGCTGTACTGGAAAACTGCCAGATGTGGGAAGGAGGGCTGGACTTCCCACCCACACATAGCACACAAACTCTTCTCAGTTATACTGCTGGGAGGCGGCTGATAACATTACATGTGAAAAATAGAGTGTTTATGCTCAAATGCAAAATGCTGCTTTTTAATATAACTGCAGTTTTAATTTAAATCCTTTCAGTTTAACACAAATCAGAGGTCACCTGGTGAGCAGAGAGAAAAAGTAATAAGTACATCTATACAGTAGCAAATGCCAGGAAGGGAGGGGCTGAGCTCCCACGAAAAGGGACCCTGGGCACCCTCACTGGTGATCCTGGCAATGCCTCCCTTGGGCTGGCTTTAGTTACTTCTCCCAGACCTTTGCTTTCAGCCCTGATCTAAGAGGTTCCCTGTCCTTCACATTCCAGGCGTTCGGGCAGTGGGGGAGTTCAGTGAGGGCCCATGGTAAACACTCTGCTGTGCCCAGGCATGGGCAGCAGTTGGTAAGCTGTAGTCTTTAGGGTTACACGGGCCCCCTCTTGACAATCTGCCCCAGTTTCTAGACGCTGCCTGGCCCTCTCTCCCTGTGTTACTCTCTAGCCCTCAGATATCAACTCTGTTCTCATCTCTTGGGGAGCTCTCCTGGGTGCTCCTCCCCACCAGGGATCTAGTACGTGCCCTCTTCCTAAAGCCCAGAGGGCTTGGTGCCGACTTCTAACATAGTGTTCATTTTTCATGTATTGACGTGTGGCCTCTCCCACTGGCCAGACAATGGAGCAGCAGCATCCCTGTGTCCCCGGTGCCCAGCACTAGCCCAGCAGGGGACAGGTTCCAGTAAAAGTTTGTTGGCCAAATGTAGGGCCGGTGATTGTGACCAGGCAGGTTGACACAGGATTCGGGCAGACGGTAAAGGAGCTGTGGAGCCGGAGGATGGTGGGCCATTCTGTTTGTTAGAGTCTCACAATGGTGGACAGTCAGGGAAGACTGCTTTTCTCTCTCTCTCAGAACTCATGAGCAAAATAGGTTGGGGCGGGGGAGGGGGGCGTCTCTGGGCAAACAATAACAAGAAACCGCCCCTCCCAATGGTGGCAAGCAGTCTGCAACCTACAATCTGCTGCCCTGAGGGCAAGCACCTGCAGCCTTCCATAGACTATACACACGTGGTGCTGCCCTGTGCTCATACACCAGTTAGCCAAAGTACAGGTGAGCAACCTTAACACCCTTGTAACACGCTTGCCCAACACCAAATAAATGAGGAAGGACCAGAGCATTCTTGAGCCTTCCCTGCATTTCCAACCCAGAGTTCCGAATTTAGGAGATGCTCAATTTAGATTTATTGTGGCCTCATAAAATGTTTATTGTAGACCTCTCAACACCCAATTGGTTATCAATATTTTTTTAAAGGAGCCTAATTATGTAAATAGAGCCACCTTTCCTCCAACGAGCTTGGTAAAGGAGACCAGGACATTCACCAGAAGGTCCCAGCTACTTTCAGACACTGGCTGTGATGAATTAGAAAGGCAAGTGTAGGTCCCTCTAATAGTGAGGTTTCTTGAAATTGAAACCCAAAGTTTTTTACTTTCCAAGAGTTTTGCCAGGGCTCACTGGATTTTGCCACTTGGGCCACTGATAGTCTCTGTGTGTGTAGGTTTCTGTATCTGTGGGACTTAAGTGTAAACATCTTCTTGCATTATCTTCAAAGAGTACTTGCTCCATGGGCTTCCAGACTCCAATGCCATCTGTGCTGCCCTTTGGAACCACCTTCACGGCCGGTGACAGAGTCTGTTCACTAGTTTATTACTAGAAATCCTTCCTCACGGAAGTGGGATCTGATAGAGGAAAGATGGAAAAGAAATCCAGAGACAAGCCTGATGAGCCTTCAGAACGAGCAAGCTGGGTGTGTGCATATCTGTGTTCCATGTGTGTGCGCGTGTGCATATGTGTGTGTGTGTGTGAAGTTGAATGAGCTGATTTCACCTTATGCCTCTCTAGGCAGTTCTTAGAGTTCTGGAAATATCTTAAATGATGGGAAGATTATTGGACTCAGTAGAGAGCTTCCGGAGAAGGCCACTATGAAGGGAACAATCCCAGTTGAATGTCTGTGTCTGGTAAATTAACTTCCAACACAGATGCTGATCTCACCTGTGCATTGTCCCCCTGGGCTCTCACCTTTACCTGGTCCCAGCATGTCCCAGCACCCAGGTGCCAACATCATCCCTTGGGGTGGGCAGGCAAGGGCTAGGATGAGCTGGTGTTTCCCAAGGAGATGGGGTGGCATGGCGCAGTAGAAATCTCACTTAAGGTACAGCTACAGTTGTCCATGTGTGCGCCCTCCTGGCCACTTGGCCATCGTCCCTGGCTGACTCTTCTCTCCCTGTCTGTCAGATCCTCCAGGCATCCTTGCGAGCTGCCTACACCATGGAAATAAGGAAAGCACATTCAGGAGAGAAATCAACTTTAATAACACCCCATTTGTTCCAAGGCCAAGCAAAATCAATTGGAATTTATCTGGTCTGCTATGTGAGAAGTTGATGGAGGAGCAGTGAAGGCTCCAGACCTTGTATCAGATAAATCAGAGCCCATCTCAGCTCTGTAGCTCCCTGGCTGTGTGACTGTGGGCCCACCATTTAGACTCTTTCAACCCAGTTTTCTCCTCTGCTCAATAGGATAAGTGAAACCAAAAATATCAGTGCTCATCCAGCCTATCCCCACCCAACCAACTATGTAGAGAAAAGGGGTGAATCTTTCTGCGTGATTTGTTCAGATGACCGGTGATCTGAGAAGATGGGAGTTATGTACCCCCCAAAACCCACCCTAACACCTCTTCTCAACCCACCTTTTTTATAAGTTGGAAAGAAGGGTGTAGGTAAGGAGTTTGGAATTTAGGGAAAAGTTAATTAGATAAAAGTTGCAGTCCAGGGATTCTTCTAGTGTTTTTTTTATCTGCTGACCAGTAATTCTTTATCTGCATCCTCATCAGCAGGTGTTCCAACCTTGGAGCACCGAGGCTTTGATACCATCTATGGATCTCCTGGGCCTGGAGCACAGAGGTGGACTGCTTGCAGCCTTTGTGAAGTCAAATAGGCCTATTCATGTATCCTGCTCTTGGAACTAAGTTTTTACCTTGCATTAATCATTAAGCCTATTGTCTATAACTAAAAGCTACTGTTACTAAAGTGAAATTTCTAACTCTTGAGTTGTCCCTGTCATAAAGATGACCACTGTTCTGTATATGAAACAACACGGAGAAAACTTTTTCCTCCATAAACACTTGGAAAGTAATAGCATAATACTAACCCTCTGGAGGGCTGGCTTTTCTCTTTTCTTCCTTTGATGACTCAATCATGCTAATTAACACAGCAAAGCCTAAGCTAAATTAGGCAAATCCAAGAGAAATTTAGGTCTGGGTAAAATGGTTTTGTGAGTAGAGTTTTATAGTATTTGAATTTCAGGCCATGCCAGGGGCAGGCAGGCAGAGGGAGGCCGAGTTGGTCATCCTTTCTCAGGTTGGTACTAGTGTGTGAGACTTGTGAGCCTCTGTCCTGGTCACTGATTGCTGGAAGCTACACTTTTGTATCACACAGGGCTCTCTGGTGGCCAGTGACAGAAAAGCACAAGTTAGTCTTCAAGGAAATATCTCAGCTTCTGTAACTGAATGGTCTGGGGGCTGTTGGGGTTGTGTGTGTTGTAGGTCCTTTGGCTCCATCTCTCTATCCAACCCACTCTTTTTTCTCTCTCTCTCCTTTCCCATCCCCTTTCTCCTCTCCCTGCTACCATGGTATTGGCTCCATGCTGAGCCTCCTCTAGGTCATAAAATGTCTGCAGCAACTCCAGCCCTTATAACCTCCTTCATCCATTTCCCCTGGGGCAGAATAAACACCTCCTCCTGGTCCCCTGGCTGAAGTCAAGGAATTAGCTCTGAGTGCACCTGACTGGCTGGGCTGGAATCCCAGGCCTCCTCTGAACCAGTTCCTGCAGCCAGGAAAAACTAAGTGCTGGTCACATCTCCCAGGTCTTCTGCTATGCCGAGCCTACCAGAACCCAGGGGGACTGAGAGAGTGGGAGAGCAATTTCCCAGAAGGGTTCAGGACACAGGTGCTGGAAAGGTGAATGGATGGTAGGTGGGGACAGTGAAGATCAAATACTGTGTCACAGCCCTGAGTGCTTACAGCCACGCTTGTATGCGGCAGCCCCACTTCACAGGTGAGGAAGCTAAGGCACAGCACTGCTGCTAAACTACCTCCGGCCACAGGGCTAGAAAGTGCAGTGCTGACACTTCACCTCGTGCAGGCCACTCTCCTGCTGACAACCTTGCTGTACCATCTTTCCCAATGAGATCCTGCTCACCGCAGTATCTCCAGAAGGAGCTTCCTGGTTGAGTTTCTGTGAGCTCCTCAAATTCAGTCTCTGTCCAGAAAGTTTTGTTCTCACAGTACAGTGGTACCTTGAGATATAAGTTTAATTCGTTCTGTAACCGACCTCGTAAGTCAGTCAACTCGTATATCAAACAAATTTCTCCCATTTAAAATAACTGAAATAGATTTTATCCGTTCCAGCCCTGTGAAACATCCCCAAGCCATCCTAAATTATGAAAAAAGACATGTTTTTAATTAAGAAACACACATGTATACTTTACCAGTGCATAACAAAATATATGAAATAAAAGGAAAAAGTGTTATTTTGTACTGTATTCTTACCTTGGAGACAGACGAGTGTGGCCATTGGAGGTGAATGGCGGAGGAGGGAGGGAGGGAGGGAGGGATGCAGGTACTGTAGACACGTAAACTAAAACTGCACTTTCTTAACACTAAATGTAAACTAAAACTGCACTTTCTTTACTTAAAATGAAACCACAAAAACTTAATTGTAAAAAAAAATGCACTTTCTTAACTTTAAACTTAACCTAAGCTTAACATTATGTCTTTTTTATTTAATCATCGCCTGTTTTTGCCTTTTTGGCTGCACTTTCAGCACTTTCACTTTTAGGACTTTTGAATAAAAATCTATCCAAAGAGGAGAGGTTTGCTTTTGCCTGCCTTTTAAAATGTTATGGAAATCTGACAAACAAGTGTCATTTAAAAGTGCTGAAGCATGACCAGTTGAAACTTTTTCTGGGTGTTTCTTTTCAATGAAACTTGAAAGCTTCTCCCACATTGCCAGCAAGTCTTTAATTTCACTTGTAGAAATCACGTCCTCTAACTCTACCTCCTCCTCACTACTACTCTCTTGCAGAAGCTCCATATGTTGCATCATCTGTAGCTCCTTCAACTCCTCAGTTGAGAGTTCCTCCTCATGTTCCTCGACAAGCTCGTTTACGTCACCCCTATCTATCTCCCAACCCAGAGGCTTTCCGAGGGACACAATCTCCTCCAATGCTACTAACTCGGTCCCAGTCTCTGGTTCGAATCCTTCGAAGTCCCTGTCTGCAACAACATCAGGCCATAACTTTTTCCATGCTGGGTTCAAGGTTCTTCTTGTAACCTCTTGCCATGCCAAGCCAATAATGTGTAAACATATCACGATGTTGTAGTGATCTTTCCAAAATTCTTGAAGGGTTAGAATTGTACTCACAGTCACTTCAAAGCAGCGGCGGAACAAGTGCTTTGTGTAAAGCTTTTTAAAGTTGGAAATGACCTGCTGATCCATAGGTTTCAAGATTGAAGTCATGTTGGGTAGAAGGCAGAGGACTTTCACAAATTTGAACTCATTGAGAATGTCATCTTCAAGACCAGGTGGGTGGGCTGGAGCATTTTCAAGGATTAGTAATGCTCTCATTGGGAGTTTATTTTCTTGGAGATATTTCTTCACTGCAGGACCAAAGACAAGATTTATCCATTCAATAAAAAACTGCCATATAACCCATGCCCTAGTATTGGCGCACCACATAACCTGCAGTTTTTCTTTAAGAATCTTGTGAGTCTTAAAGGCTCGAGGATTTTCGGAATGATACACTAGCAGTGACTTTACTTTATAGTCACCGCTAGCATGTGTACACAATGCAAGGGTCAGACGGTCCTTCATGGGCTTATGGCCTGGCAGCTTCTTCTCCTCTGCGTGATGAAAGTCCTTTGGGGCATTTTTTCCCAAAACAATCCTGTTTCGTCACAGTTAAACACTTGTTGGGGGATGTAACCTTCTTTTGCAATAAGCGCAGCAAAATGTGCGATGTACTCCTCAGCTGCCTTAACGTCAGCAATCGCAGCTTCACCATGCGTCACCACTGAGTGGATGCCAGATCTCTTCTTGAAATTTTCAAACCAGCTGTGACTTGTCTTAAACGTATCTTCTGCTGCCTCTTTTGAGGTTGATGGTTCTTTCTTCTTTAAGTTGCTGTAAATAATACGTGCCTTTTCTCATATTACAGTCTCTGTCACTGTATCTCCTGCCAGCTCTTTCTCTTTCATGCACACCAGCAGAAGCGTCTCCATTTCTTCATGGATATTTGTCCTTAATTGGGACAGAATTGTAGTTCCTTTCGCTGGATTTGCGCTTTTGATGGCATCCTTTTGTTTAAGGATGGTACAAATTGTAGATGTATTGCGTTCGTACAGCCTTGCCAGATCAATCACTCGTACACCACGCTCATGTGTTTCTATTATTTCTTGCTTTACTTCTATCGACATCATTCTCTTCTTCTTCTCACCACTGTCCTTTACACTCACTTTTTTCAGCCCCATGATAGCACACAAAAGATGTTAGTAAAAAGTGCAAAAATGATGCAAGAACGAGTACAGCACACGAGATTCGACTTGATTCTGCGGCGAACACGTGAGAAAGAACGAGATGCTGGTGTTGTGCTGCCCATACTGGACCCGTGCGCCAACGCGCCAACTAGCGGCAGCTTCCCGAATCTTGACTCGTGTCTTGGAATTTCACTCGGATCTCGAACAAAAGTACAGACCCAGTCACAGCTCGTATCTTAAAAAAGTTGGTCTGCTCGTATCTCACGGTACCACTGTATAAGGCATGGTGGTATCCTTCTCCCCAGCTGTTACCCGGGAATTAGCATCGCTGTCTCGACTGAGAGGCCCTGCCTCCCAGAGGGTGAGCCAGGGACCTCCCTGTCCGTCTCCTCCCCTTCCCTCCCCTGCCCTCTTCAGGTAAGCCACCCAGATAAGTCAGAGCTCCCCAGCCCGGGCCTCCCACCCGCTCTTTATCTTTTTCTCTCACTACCAAAAGGCCTGTAATTAGGAAACATTAGCAGGCTCAAAACAGCTTTCATACCTGAAACATCCTCTGTAATTGCACTCAGCAGTGCTCTTCCCTGGCTATTAATGTCACTTTTATGAAGCAGTGAGGAACAAAATACCCCAAGGCACTTAAAACATTTTTTATATAATACATGTCTTTTAGGAATGAAAGTTTAAAATCACCTGCCTGACAGAGACAGTGACAGACAAAGGCCCCGGGGTGGGGGGCTTGGGATGAGAGCCGTGGAGGCGGGGCCCTGGGGAGGTGGGAGGAGGCCCCCAAGACTCAGTCTGTGCTCTGGGAAGGCTTTAAGACTCACAAGTGATGGCATGGTGTGGGCTGGCTGGGGCTGGGTAGGTCTCCAGGGCTGGAGAGGTGGGCCAGGTAAGCAGCTAGGGCATCATTCTGCCTGGTTTCATTGTCTGGTTCCTGTGTTGAGGGGCTTCTAGGTGAGATCTTTTGTGGGCATCTGTGTGCCTTTAATAGAGAGGTGACTACCGGTGTCATTGAGTAGTGTGATAATTAACGGCACTGGTTACAGAAATGCATTGGGTATGACCATGTATACATGTGTATGTGTGTTGGGGGAGGTATGGGTGGAAGGGAGAGACATTGATGGAGGGAGAGAGGCCTCTCCAGCTTGCTGTATTAAAGAATTTGGGGAATTGTGTTGGTTCATCATAATCTTACTGTCTGGCAGATTTATTTTCTTGCTCTTGGAAATGGATCGTAGACTGATTCATCAGCAGAACAGGAGATATTTCTGTCCATAGAGTCTGAGAGAGAACGCCAAAGGTCACTCAACCCCCTTCCCTCCGTTTGGAGGCAGACTTAACCTTCATTTGCCTGCACAGACAGGGGTCTTCCTCTTCTCTCAAGCTCCCCAGGAAGGCAGTTCCTTTACCACGTCCCTTATCCCAGCCCTGGAAACCTTTCCCCCATGGGGAAGTGAGCCTGAGAAGCAACTGCCTCATGAGAGCTCTCCTCAAATCAGAGGTGGGAGTGGCTCTCAGGGCCAGGGAAGGAAAGGAGGCTTCTGACACAGGGACCGGGACAGAGCTGAGGTGGGTCCGCAGGGGCTTGTTGCGCCGACTGCCTGAATGTGCCTCTTCCTTACACTGGTCACCTCAGTGGAGGAAGAAGTGTTTTCGTAGGGAAGACAAAGCATTAAAAAAGTGGCAAGGCAGCATCAAGGGGTCCAGAGAAGATGGACAGGAGGAAATCAGGTGAAGGATGAAGTATTGAGGCAGACAGAAGATATAGGGAAATCCTTAGCCTAAGTCTGGAGGGACGAGCCTGGCCTGGGATGACACCTCTGGCCTTCCCTCCAGTTATAGCCAAAGTACGGGAATAAACTGCTCTAACACCCACTGTACACTGGTAGTACAAAGGAGCAAGCTCAGGGTTTAGAACCTAATGTCCAGGGCATGTTCCCATTTTCCTCTAAGTTTTTAACTTCTCTGAGCCAATTTTCTGCCTCTACTACAAGGGTAATGTAAGATCTTATTTTTAGAGTGGTTGGCAGGATGAAAGTGTGTTTACCTTCTTTGTAAACTCAAGCTCAGTCAATACTGCTTGCCCTAGTTAGTACTATGGGTCGCAACGACTCATGTTTGAGGGCCTTAACTTATATGGGATGAGGGGGGGAATGGATTGAGGAGGTCACTGAGATACAAGGTCAGCATTCCAGTGATTCTTTTAGGTTGTCGCTTTTGCACCCTCAGAGGGTGCACTCTGTGATTGATAACACTGTTATTAAAGTAGTGATAACTACTGCTACTACCAGTTACCAATAACTAAGTGCCAACTGTCTATCAGGCCCTGAACTACTTGTATTAACTCTCTGAATTCTCACTAATACCCTGTGGCCGGGTGGTACTTCTCCCATTTTGCTGAGCAGACACTGAGACTTGATTGTGCAGAAATCACAGGACTGCTTAGGGGTTTCACTCCAGACTTGTCTGACCTCAAAGCTCACTCTTGTACCTCTGCCCCCAAAGAAGGGTAAGGAAGGCATGTCACATATATCATTCTGAAGCCAGAGACCTGGGGCAAGGAGAAGTAAGTTTCCCAGTTTCTAGAAAGGGAAAAGGTAAGTTTGAAACCATGTGCCAGTGAGTAGTACATGTGTTAAGCCCCCCATGAATTGTTTTTCAAAGCAAGCTATATGGGGAACAGTGGAGTGGGCGCTCTGTGATGTGTGGGGTTTGGGGACAGAGAGTAGCTGACCTGGAAGGAGCCTGGAGGGGGTGTTCCCATTCCCAGAGCAGGTGAGACCTGGTCAGGGGTCCAGAGAAGGACACAGAAGGTACCAGGGGTGGCTGGCTCCAGGCAGTGGATCAACACCCATCCTTGGGCCTTGGGCAATGTTTAGGAAGTGAAGAGCCCTGGGAAGGGAGAGACATGAAGTGGCCTCAGCAAGCTGCTTTGTGCCATCCATGGCCTCAGTGTTCGTTCTGCTGAACAGCCTATCTTCCATTGGAGGTGCTCCTCTGTTGATAGAATGGGGGAGGGGGTTAATCATGGCAGATCCTCATCTCCATGTGCTCTGTCCCATTCACCAGTCTCTCTGGTGGAGACAGTCACATCCAACATATTTCCCACGTCACAGAGAACATGGAAGATGTTGGAGTCAAGATTGAAACTTATCTTACTGATGGAGAGCTCTGCCTTCTGGCTAACACATCAGAGTAAGGGTCTGCATCGGCATTTAGGGGCAAGCAGTTGATTGTGCAGCAACGAGCCAGAGTTGACCCAGGTGAGCAGTGCCTCAGGTCGTGGGGATTTTTGTGTGGCTGGACACACACTCATGGGGAATGACCAGAGGATGCAGGTGCAGGAAAGGCCCGACTGCGCTGGTAGTATCTGGAGCAATCCAGGTACAATTTGCAGATGATGGTGGCCCTACTGTGTGCTCTCCTGGCTTGAGCATATCTGTGATGAGGGGCTTATTCTGGAAGCTGAATTTTAAAAGGGACATTGGGAAACTTAAAGTGTGTCAGTGATCATGTCATTCAAAGAATGTGGACCTGGGAGCCTCAGCCCAGAGACCATTTGAAGCAGAGTTGAGGAGAGGAAGTAGTAAGATCAAGGTCCTCAGGTTTCCCAGGACCAGTAGCCACAGTGCCAGGAAATGTCCCTGACTGGATCATACACAGCGGCCACATTGTCACAGTTGGGGGGCAGGGGTGGACAGGATGGAGGGGAGTGTGTTTTCTTCTCAGGCCAGATTTGATTGTGTGGCACCTGGATAACTGGATCCCCCCAACCCTGAGAATGGACGAAGCCAGCCTCCTCCTTGTGGCCTGCTCTCTTGTCCCCAGGACCTCTGCAGCTAACCACAGCCAGCCTGGCCCACACGCAGTCAAAACTCTCTGGGCTTGTGGAACGAGGAGCCCATTTCCCCAGCCTCTAATCTGGGGTGATGGCCCAGCTTCAGCCATCTCCTGCTCTGCATCCTGAACAGAGACAACTCCAAGCTCCCAGGGGTCACTCTGCTCCTTGTCACTGGAGTCACTGGAGCCCAGGCTTGGGCAGCACAGTATCAGGTGGCTGGGGCCTGCAGCCGCAGCTCCCGTCCCTGCCTTGTACGACAAGGCCTTGTTGGGCAGCAGTGAGGACTACATTCAATGGACAGCTTAAGATAATCACATGTGTGAGTTACCGGGATAATGACAGTTGAATGCCCTGCCACTGTTGCCATAGTGACCAGCCAAGCACTGATCCCCCCTCCCTTTTTCTTTCTTTCTTGTTTTCTGGGCCTCTTTGTTATAGGGCTGGCTGGTGGAGTGGAGGGTGAATTTGGGAAATGGGAAAGAGGAGGAAAGAGTAGGGGAGACCCAAGAGGGCAGCCTATTATACTCTCTTCAAATCCCCCAGCTGGGGGTGTTTTAAATCTCCACAGAGACTGAGAGAAACAGTGTCTTAATCCCCAGCTCCCAGTGAATTATTTAAAGGATCTTGTCAGGAGGATGAATTTGTCACTGTTGCGGTGTCAACAGCAGCAGCAGCTGTCATAAAGGCTGAAGACCCCACTCCAGACAGGGCCTGGTACCAGATGCTGCTGCCTGGTGGAAGTTACAGTGGCCTGGGGGCTGGGGACAAGGAGCCTCCTCCTGAGGCACAGGCCGGCAGTGTTTTTGCTGGTGTGCTGGCAGAGACCTTGTGTGAAATACACCAGGATGTGAAGAGATGTGCGCCATCTGGACTCTGGGCCTAACTGGCCTCACCCTCTATTAATGCGGCTCCCACAGTCCAGAGCGCTGGGATCTCTGAGCAGTGAGGGGTGATCATCTTGGTCAGGGGTGGGCAGAGCTGACCAGTATTCATAGAGCATTTGATGAGTGGACACACACGCCTTACCTGAGCCACAGCCAGCACTCCCAACCAGACACACACACACTGGTACACACACATGCGTGCACAAAACACACATGCACACACATGCATGTACACACATATGCATCTCTGTATACATCAAAAATGATGCACACGTACGGACAATGAGACAGGCAAGAGAGAGCCATAGGTGGTACACATCGCAGGAGATGAGCCAAGGGAAAACGACCCATGCTCAGAGAGGGGCTAAGCATGTGCTTCTGGTGGGCCGACATCCATAATGACTGACATGTAGGGGCCTTATTCAGGAGTAAGTACTCACATGTGTTACCCCATATAGTCCTCACAACCACTATGTGAGGTAGGTAGGTAATAGTGTCCTTGTGTTAGAGGAGGAAACCAGGGCTCAGAGAGGATAAAAGACTTGCCCACGGTCACATGGCGGCCTGGCTGACTCCAGAGTCTGTGAGCGGGACACCTGTGCTAAGCCAGGGGTCACCATGACCTCTAGTGTCTGGGTTAGGCAGGGTGACAGCAATGCTTTTTAATCCCAACCCTTTTATAACCTCCTTCCCAGCAATCCAGAGATATTCTGCTTGGGGCTATTTCTCCCACTCCTGCCTCAGTATGGTATTTCTTGCATTTTCCCTACCATCTAAGTTTCCAAAAGGATCTTGTGGAGAATGCACTGGGAAACAGTCAATATACAGTGTGTCCGTAAAGTCATGGTGGTGTACTTTTGACCCATGACCGGTCAAAAGTGCACCATGACTTTACGGACACACTGTATATTTGTTTTCAACGTTCTAAGTGCGTCCTTCACCCCCATCCCAGGGAGTGGGTGAGGAGACAAGAGATCGTTGCTTTCTGCTTCTGCGGTACAGGTACCCATTCAAGGCTCTGGGCTTGCAGAAACAGCATCGTGGCCCAGGTCAGCTGTCCAGCTCTTTGGCACACTATCTAAAACCATGTAATGAATGGGGGACCATTCATGGCCTCCTACCCCAGCACATCTGGGAGGTAAATTAAGCATATGAGGAAAAGAGCTGGTGCTCACAGCCCTCAGGGGAAGCATTGAATAAATGCTTCCTTGGTTGGTTGGTATACTAAATGGTAGATCCCTCCGGGCTTGTAGGAATTTATGCCCCACGGACCACATTTCACATTTTAATTAGCCATCCAGCTTGTCTAATACCCGAATTATTTCAGGCTTAGTCACATGTCTGCGCAGGAGCTGCGTCCTCAGGGTCCAGGCCGATCCACCTAGTCCCAGCTATCTGCTGACCTGGAGATTCTGGCCTGGGCCTCCCACAGGCTCTGTGAAGTCGTGTGCTACCTGGGCCTCAGTGGGCTTCTTGTTCAGAGAGGCAACCAGCTCTTATAGGGGACCTGAACCTGGGTCTTTGGGTTTCTCCTGATTGGGCAATGACAGGGAAGTTCCACTGAGGTCCCCCAGGGCAAGGACTGTTTGCAAAAGAGCGAGTTCCCTCACACAGCCGTTTCTGTATAAATATAGATTGCTGAAGGGGACCCAAAGCTGTGAGCTGTGTCCAATTTTGTTCTTGTGATCTGAGCTGGTGCCTTACAGTGGCCAGGGATTGCCTGGTTGAGAGAAGAGAATCCATGCTGAAACCCACCTAGAGGAAGCTCTAGAGTCCCAAGAGGGGCTGAGATGTGGCTGCTGGCTGTCCCTCTGGGTCTATAAGGGACAATCTGGCCCTTTCTTCAGCGTGTTCTGCTGACCAAAGGGTGGAATTCTTTATCTAAAATAAAGGAGATGATTTCCACCCCTGGTTAGTCAGCCAGAGGTGAGTCCTGAGGTTAGCATAACAATGACGATGGCTGGTAGTACTAATTGGCACTTAGTGAATGGTAATTACCTGCAGGCACTGCACTAGATGAGTTGTGGCCCTTTGGTCCTCAGACACCCTGCAAGGTAAACAGTATTTTGCAGATGAGGAAACTAAAGCTCAGGAAGTTTTTGTGGTCACAGAGCTATAACTAGCAGAGTGGGGATCCGCCTGCCCTGGCAACTCTCGTGCCTCACCTCTTCCCATGGTCCCCTTGCTCTGTGCAGTGTGGCAGCCATGCTGTTCTCCTGGCTTTCTTGGTAAGGTGTCAGGCACACTCTTGCTCAGGAGGATTTGTTCTTGTTCTTTGAGCCAGAAATGCTCCTCCCTCTTGCACCCTCCAGGCTGGTGGCTCCTGCATGGCATTCAGATCTCTGCACAAAAGGAGACCTTCCCTGTTGACCCCACAACTGGCCGTCACTCTATCTCCTTAACTGTTCCTTGTAGTATTTAACACTAACCGACTTTATGTTATTCATTTGTTTGCTTGTTCATCCTCAGGTTCATTCTATTAGAATAGAAGGTCCATAGAGACAGGGACATTATCTCTTAGTTACTGCTGTGTAACCAATTCCTAGAACACTGTTTGGGGATGTAAGTAGATGCTTAATTCTTGATTTAAAAATGAATTAAATGAGCTGGGTTTGAAACAGAACAGTGGGATCTTGTTAGGCTAATAGAGGCCAGAGAGCCAATTTCAATTATTTCTATCATTGTCTTAAATAGCAGTGTTCAGAGAAAATGCCCCCCTACCTGACCAGGGCCTGTGGAAACGGCTATTTCTGGTTGTTATTATGATGCAACATCATGGTAGCTCTTGGGCATTCTGGGAGGAACAAGGTTAGCAGGGAGGTTACAGTCATCCAGGGAGGGACCTACTATCACAAGTCTTTCCAGAACCCATGCTTGGAACTATCTTCACGGCATAGAGTGAAATCAACCCATTTCTCTTAACCTCATTTTATTGTGGCTCTTCATTTTACCAACCAAGGAATGTGTGTGTGTGTGTGTGTGTGTGTGTGTGTATATTTCATTAAGTAATAGGCAGGAAGGCAGAGACAGACTCTGGCATGCACCCTGACCAGGGTCCACCTAGCAAGCCCCTACCAGGCGATGCTCTGTCCATCTGGGCCACTTCTCCGTTGCTTGGCAACCGATCTATTTTAGTGCCTGAGGTGAGGCCACAGAGCCACTGTCAGCACCTGGGGCCAAATTTGCTCAAACTATTCAAGCCATGGGTGTGGGAGGGGAAGAGAGAGAGAAAGGGGAGGGATGGAGAAGCAAATGGTCACTTCTCCTTTGTGCCCTGACCAGGAATCGAACCCAGGACTTCCACACACTGGGCCAATACTCTACCACTGAGCCAACCAAGAAATATATTAGCTTGCTTATTTACCCAACTCATTGGATTAGGCTCCAGATGACCTTTGCCTGTTTCTGGAATCCAGATGCACCCTGGGAAGAGAGAGAATGTGTAAGAGTCTCTGAAGGTTATTCTAAGAGTCAGTGAAGATGGAGTTTATGGCAGTAATTTTGAAGGGGAACAGCATGTTTTATACATACACCCACGCAAGCATGCATGCACATGTGTGTACATGCATACAAACACACAGAGGCACATATAATCAGCCCTACTGCAAATAGTCAGTAGCACTGTCTAAATGTCAAAGGCAATCTAGGCCATCCTGAGCACCAGCCCTGCCAGCTCTGACTTCAAAGAAGCGAAAGCATACAAACCTAGATCTAGAGGAACCTAGAGGTGTCTTCTGCCTGCATCAAGGTCCTATTCTGAAAGCCTGCATAAGTACTTCCTAATGGGTGTCATTGCTCTCTTTATTACGCTTGTCTCAAGGACACATTTTCATCAGTATTAGTACCCTTTCAAAGACTCCTAATAGTCTGCTAGTTGTGCAAGGCTATTTGGTTCCTTCTTCCAGGGACAAGTGAACTTGGTGGCACCTGCAGAAAGTCCCCAGTGAAGGACCAAGGGCTGAGGAAGCAGAGAAGTTGAGAAACAGACCAGGGTCTTGCTCATCCCCTCAATCTGCCAGGATTTATGGAGGGTTGGGCATGGGAATATGGAGAGATCCCTGTAAGGTCAATGGCCATGGCCATGCAGGTTCCCATTGAATTCGGGTAGATGGTAAAGGAACTGTGGAGCTGCAGGATGGTGGGCCATTCTGTTTATTAGACTCTCTCAACAACAGATGGGCAAGCGGGCAAGGAAAACTGCTTCTCTCTCTCATGACTCCCAAGCAAACAGGTGGGAGGGGGGAGGAACCCCTTATCCAGCAAACAGTAACAAGAAATGACCCTTCCCTATAGCAGCAGGCAATCTGCAGTCTACAGTCTGCCACCCTGAAGGAAGCACCTGCAGCCTTACATAGACCATACACACGTGGTGCTGCCCTGTGCTCATGCACCAATCAGGGAAAGTACAAGCGAGCAAGCCTAACACACTTGTTTGCACAACAGTCCCCAACACAGTCTTGCGCTGTAGGGGTCAGACCTTTTGGGGGTGGATTTGTGAGACTGCAGCTGTATAGTAGAGAGCAAGGTAGGGTGTGCCAGTTGTTTATCAGGACATGCTCAGCGGACAACTGGATAAACAACTCTGGAGCTTTGGGGGGAGGTCAGCAATGTACCCAGTGGTGGCTGCAGCTCTGCATGTGAATGAGGTCATGCAGGATAAAAAGTGAGAGAAGAAGAGAGTGAGAGTGGTGGAAACCTGTGGATTTCACTGGTCCCAGGCATCACTGAGTAAAAACGCCATCACGTAATACCAGTGTTGCAAAGCTAAATGCATGGAATTATTTCGCTTGTTGAAATGAATCAATTAGTCAAAACATATATTTCCTGTCCTCAAGGAGCTCAAAGCCTGGTATCTCAATCCAAAGTTACACACACAAAGCAATTAACGGATAGTTCAGAACAGTTTTATTATCAAATGCTAAATTGTATGGAATAAGTTCAATCATGCTTTAAGCGTTTGGAAAAATGGTTACTGAGTATAAACTGGGAAGGCATCTGGGAGGAAATGGGACTGGAGCCCCTCAAAGGAGGGCACTGTGAACAGAGCTTGGCTCTGCCACCCATCAGCTGCCTGACTTTGGGCCAGTTGTTGAATGTCTATGGGCCTCAATATGCCCATTTTGTCAACAAAAGGTCCTGGTCAATGGGATCTATGGTGGCTTCTAGACAGACCTGTCGTTCTGTGGTTTCATATCTTGGAAGAGTTGATATGGAATGAGGGTGGGGGAGAAGAAACGTGCTAGAACCAGTCAGAGCATCAGCCACAACATCAAAGGACAGAACTGGACATGGTTTCAGTGTCCAGATGTGAGAAGATATGATGGCCCCTGTTTGATGCCCCACCACCTCCTGCCTTGTCTGTTGTCATTAAGCAGCTGGTCGGAGCATAAGTCCAGGCAGGAAGTAATGCCAGTCCTAGCACATGGCCATGGGGATGAAAGAGAGAGCCAGAATAGGAGGAATATTATTCTGGAAGAAATGGCAAATTATGGTGACAAATCTGGTGTTTTGGATGTGGAAGGCGTTTCTGGCTTGATATCTGCCTGACTCCAGGTTGGAAAATCAAATGGTTTTTGAGTGGGGTCCTGGGCCCAAGATTCCGATCCTGTGTTTGAACCTCCCTCCTGATTCTGTTCAGACCCTCAGTATCAGTGACCCAGATGCTTCCTTGACTGCCAGTGCCTGCTCCAGATGCCACCTTTGCCTCAACTTAAGTATCAGTTGTTCATCTACTTGACTGAGCCAGTATTTGTCACTTGGGATTGAGGGGTAAAGGGGTGAGAAGAGCATCCCTGGCTCAGCGGTGAGGACAAACAGGGCCATGAAGTTGCTGCAGGCAAGCTTTCTATAGAGGATGGAGCCCTCACCAGCATTTTGGGGTGTCAGGGTATAAGCCGGACAAAACTCAGATAACAGATATATTGAGATATTATTTACATGTCATAATATATACTCATTTTAAGTGTACAATTCAATGATTTTCAGTAAATTCAGACTTGTGTAATTATCACCATAATCCCATTTTAGAACATTTACACCCCCCCCCAAAGATTCTTTATGCCTATTTGTAGTCACTCCCCATCAGTGGATTTGCATTTTCTGTTTATTTCATTTTATGGACTCATAAAATATGTGGTCTTCTGAGTCTAGCTTCTTTCATTTAGCATAATGTTTTAGAGGTTTATCCATGTCGTTGCATGTGCCAATAGTTTAGTCATTTTTTAAAAACATTTCTGAATAGTATTGCATTGTATGGCCACCTTATGTTTTGCTTATGCATTCACTAGTTGATGGACATTAACAAATGGTCATAGGTGCCATCTTAGAGTCCAACTGAGAGCTCCAAGAAGGGACAGCTACATTTAGATTAGCAGCATTGTCAGTCTTACTCCACAAATAAAGATGTTTAAGAAACATCTTGAACCTTATTTTCTTTAGTCAAATTATTTCATACTTGGAGCTTCCCATCCCAGTGGTTAGTGAGAATTTCGGTCTCAATTAATGGTGCTTCTTTCCACCATGACTGTAGAAACTCCCAGAAGCCCCACTCAGAGGAGCAAAGCTACTGTATTGTCCATAGCCCCTGACCCTCCGAGGCTGGCCACCTCCAGGTGCCCTGGATGTGCATAATGCTTTGGAGGTGGTGGTGGCTTTGAGTAGTAAGTTTGTACTCCATACTCTTAGGAAGACTTGATATTTGATCTTTTTGAGCTTTTGCCAATCTGAGAAACAAACCATTATGAACTTTTGTTGCTTTCATGGGAGGAGATAATTACAGAAAAGAACATAGGAGGCAATATATCAAGTGCCTATAAATGGAGGCTGAGGAACTGCTCATGAATAGAGACCTTTGGGACATCAGCTTTGGGATGAGCAGTGAGTATGTCGAGGGGACTGGAGCTAGCACAGACTGGGTTTGGAATAAGAAATTGGGCATCTGTGGAATAGTGGACCAAGAGTAGCAGAACTACCCTTTATAAGGATCTGGGAAGTGGTGTACCTGAGGATGAAAGAATGTTAAGGGGACACATGGTCAACCTGGTCTCCTCTGTTCCTCACTCTCCACCTTAAACCAGCCCCTTGTCCCCCCACTCCCCACACTCAGCTAGGTGAGAACCTAGAGATTCTACATCTAATATCTTTCCAACCTCCACCAGTCCGGCCCTTCGCCGTTTCTTGCCTGGAACACTACAGTGCCATCTAGCTGTCCTGCCCATACGCTCAAGCTGCCCTCCAACACAGACTCCACTTTGCATCCGAGAAGCCTTTTAGAAACTCAGCACTAATCATCTGTATTTTTCTTCCCTAAAACTCATCAATGACTTCTGGTTACCCTCAAGATCAAATGAGAAGTTCAACACCTGACCTACCTTCCCCTTAGTCTTACTCCTGCCACCTGTAGATTTTTATGACTCTTCTGTCACACAGGCTTCCTTCTTCATTGACACCAGTCCTTCCCCCCTCATCACAGAGCCTTTGCACTTGCTGTTCCCAAGCCTAGCTGCTCTGCTTCTCTCTGCCCCCAGCGGGCACACATTTCTCCTGCCTAACTTCTCTGCATCCATTCCCTCCCAGCTTGGAGGGTCTTCCCTGGCATTCCTCTGCATCTCAGGTACACTTCCTCTCTTGGCGCCCTGTAATTTTCACTCACAGCAATTAGCACAATTGTAATTATTTAGTTATTTTAATAACCATTTGTCTAACTTCTGTTTCTCTAACTAGATTATAAGCTTCATGTTGCTGTATCCCCAGCGGCTAATGGAATGCCTAGCGTAAAGTTGGCATTCAGTAATATTATTTTTCTTTGATGAATGAATAAGGTATAATGATAAAGCAATGAGGCTGGTGCCAAGTGTCATAGACAAATAACATGTTTGTCCCTCCCTCCTGGGAGTGCCCTTCCACCCCCATCTTCATTTACCAAATCTTCTCTTCACTATGCCCGATGCTAATTGCCAGTTGCTTAGAAAGCGTTAATGCCTCCTCCAGCCCACTGTGATTGCTTATCTTTGCAACCCCTTGTAGTGCCCGCTGGCAGGAGAAGAATGAAATAGGGAAAGGAATGAATGTGAGACTGTGTGATGGCCTTTTCCCAAACAACACAGAGACTTACTTCCCTCTCAGTTCCTCTCTACCCTCTCCCTGCGAATATACAGCTGAATTTCCCCTAATTTGCTTGATTGCTCCCTTAGGAGCTGTTGTGGAATCGATTAGGTTGGTAGAATTTGATGACTCGAGGTCACCCAGTATGATTCCTCATTTTACAGATGAGAAAACTGAGGCCTGGAGAGGTTAATGTTTGCAACAATTACCTCTGTTGGGTCTTATAATACCAATCAGTGTCATTTTTTAAGATAAATGCTCTCAATATCCCAGCTCTACAAGAGTATAAATCCTCATTTCATCTATTTAAAGACCGACTGGTGGTGAAGTCTCAGTGCTAAGGTGAGCCCCAAAAGGTGGCTTCCTGTCCTGCTTCCACACAGCAGAACCGTATTTGTCTTGGGTGGGTCAAGAACTCTGGCTCGGATCAGGCTTCCGGCCTAAATGGACGCCACAGGCTTCACCTGCTCATTGACAAAGTAGCCCCACGTTACTGCTGAGACCTTACATAGCACAACTGAAATATGGATCATAAGACCCACTGTGTTAAAACAATTACAGAGCAGCGAAATAAACCTGTCCTTCCCTCAAAAGTCACGCAGGGTCAACTGGGAGAAAATGATTTCAAAATCACTGTAGAAAGGGAGGGAGGTCTGAAAATTTGAACGAAAACAACTGCCTGCCAGCTCTTTCTTCTCCCTAATGTGTTTGCTTTCTGGTTGCAAAAAACCAGGCAAGCAGAACATAAGTTTAACAAACACATTTAAATAGAACATAACACACAGTCTTAAAAAAGGAATAAAATGTACACCCTCAATATCTAGAGAGTCAGTAAGAACTTGAGCCAAATCCAGGTGAGGTTTGGCAGTGTGCCAGATCCCAGATGGAGCTCACCAGGGGCTCCAGGCCAGGGAGGGAACTGACCTGCGAGGGTGCTGGGAGGGGCTGGGAAAGATGGACCCTGGATAGACAGCAGCTCTGGTGCCTGAGTGGGAGGGGCCGGGCAGCAGGAGTGGCTGTAAGGTCACTTTGTAGGCTAGTTTGTTCCGGACCAGCTCTCTCTGTGTGCCTCTGCACTGTGCCTGGGCTTAGGATAACTGGTGCATGTTTGAAAGACAAGCTTGTCTCTGCCCTCTTGCTACTACAAGGGGTTCATTCTGTGCAAGAAGCTACTGTAGTATATTTCCCTTGTACACATAATTGGCTTTTAGCTCTCTCTCTCTCTCTTTCTTTTCTTTTTTCTTTTTTAGAGAAACAGGAAGTGTGTGTGGGGAGAGAGAGATGAGAAGTATCAAATCCTAGTTGTTTCACTTTAGTTGTTTATTGCTTGCTTTTCGTGTGTGCCTTGACAGGGAGGGCGAGCTCAAGATGAGCCAGTAATCCCTTGCTCAAGCCAGAGAACTTGGGCTTCAAGTCAGTGACCTTGGACTCGAGCCAGCAACCTTGGGCTTCAAGCTAGCGACTTGTGGGCTTAAGCTAATGACCTTGGGCTTCAAGCCAGAGATCTTTGGGCTCAAGCCAACAACCTTGGGATCATGTCAATGATCTTGCGCTCAAGCCTATGACTCTGTGCTCTAGTCAGTGACTTCAGGGTTGGAGTTTCAAACTCAGGTCAACACTCTATCTACTCTGCCACCACCATCAGGCTTTTAGCTCTTTTAATAAAGAATCCTGGTTTATATATTTCAGCTCTACACTGTAAATAATAAGCAATTAGCACAGTATTTAAAAAAATAGGTACTATTTAGTTTCTTTTATCACCACTATTAAATAGTCAAGGATCTTAATTTACTCTCCCTTTCACTTAAGGAAGTTGAATTTCTTCTGTTTCTTATTTCCTTAGTCACACATCGAAACTTCCTGGGAATACCCTAAATTCTTGAGATTAGGTCTCTGAGAGCCCCCAGCTGCTTCCTTTCCCTGCATAGCCAGAAAGACTGACCCAGCAACTCTTCCTTGGTCCCTGGCTCAGTTAATGAAGCCAGGCCCTCAGAGACTCCTCCCCCTTCATATTGCCCATTACTGAAATAACTTATTCGGAGAATTTCTTTGACCATTCAAAGCATTTCTTTCTATCTCTTCTCCTCGCCACCTCCTCTTATGACCATGAGACCATGGATGAATTGCATGATGTCTTTTCATCTGTAAACTGAGAGTAATAGCGTTTAGTTCTACTGGGAACTGTTGGGAAGATTGAGAGATACGACTTAATAAATGCATTGTTTCTCCCTTTCTTCCAATTTACAGGGCTGCTAAAAATGAGAGCTCTTTTCCAACACAAAGCCTGATCGTGTCTCCCTTGTAAAGAAGCTTTCCTTACTCCCTAACTAACACGTTGTCTTCCATCACATCGTTGCTTGAAATGTGCACAAAATGAAGCTGAATTTCCTCCATTAAGGATCTCTCTTAGCAGCCCTTAGTTTTTACCAGTTTTATAATCTCTCTAGTTCTTTCAAGGACTTGATGTGATAAAACAAAAGTTGATGAGAATCTAAATTTGTTGAGAAATTCTGAAATGCTTTATATTCATGTGCTTTTCAGAGATATAAAGGAGCTTCACCACAATAAATTAATTGGGTTCAGAAATTAGGATTTCCAAGGCAGGGGGGTGTCATTCTGTGAGGCTAAAGCTTCAGGTTGTCCCCATGGATGTGATAAGCCATAGTCACAGCATGAGAGATGAAGGAAGGCTTCCTAGAGTAAAGTGTGTTATATCTGGGGATGGGCTGCAGAGAAGTATTCTGAAGTCCTGTTATAAGAGATCTTTCAAAGTGGGTTAGCGGCCCTGGCTGGGTAGCTCAGTTGATTAGAACATTGTACTACTACGCTAAGGTTGTGCGTTTGATCCCTGGTGAGGGCACATACAAGAATCAATTAATGAGTACATAAATAAGTGGAACAACAAATCAATGTTTCTCTCTCTCTTTCTCACTCTAAAAAAAACCCAATCAATTAATAAAAAATAAAAATAAAAGTGGGTTATGGATAGATGTGTTCATTTCTCAAGTCAAGCATGTGGCTTGGTGAGCTCTTAAAGCCCCAGTCCAGTGCCAGGCTTTTCCTCTACTTTGCCTTTCCTTGTCATCTTACTCTGTATTTTCTGTTTTTACATGTGTGTGCCTGTGGACTGCTTTGTACAGTGGGAAGAAGTCAGCGGCTATGATGAAAACCTGAACACCATTCGAACCTACCAGGTGTGCAATGTCTTTGAGCCCAACCAGAACAACTGGCTGCTCACCACCTTCATCAACCGGCGGGGGGCCCATCGCATCTACACGGAAATGCGTTTCACTGTGAGAGACTGCAGCAGCCTCCCCAACGTCCCAGGCTCCTGCAAAGAGACCTTCAACTTGTATTACTATGAGACTGACTCTGTCATTGCTACCAAGAAGTCAGCCTTCTGGTCTGAGGCCCCCTACCTCAAAGTAGACACCATTGCTGCAGATGAGAGCTTCTCCCAGGTGGACTTCGGGGGAAGATTGATGAAGGTCAACACGGAAGTCAGAAGCTTTGGGCCCCTTACTCGGAATGGTTTTTACCTCGCTTTTCAGGATTACGGAGCCTGTATGTCTCTCCTTTCTGTTCGTGTCTTCTTCAAAAAGTGTCCCAGCATTGTGCAGAATTTTGCAGTGTTCCCAGAGACCATGACAGGGGCAGAGAGCACATCTCTGGTGATTGCTCGGGGCACGTGCATCCCCAATGCAGAGGAAGTAGATGTACCCATCAAACTGTACTGCAATGGGGACGGGGAATGGATGGTGCCCATCGGACGCTGCACCTGCAAGCCTGGCTATGAGGCTGAGAATAGTGTGGCCTGCAAGGGTAAGCTCTGGGACCCCCTGAGACCTCTGCTTCCTGCCCAACGGGGATACGGTCAGGGTTTCCCACCATCAGTTCTGGATCATATAGGAATAGAAGAGCCCAGTGGCTCTTATAAAGGTCTGGGGCACTTTTATCTCCCATGCTGGGTGTCCAACCAGAATGTCTATATTCATGGTGTGGGAAGAGGTGGGAAGAATTCTAAGTGATTGATAACTACTCATATCTAGTTTGGGAGCACTGACATGTCCCCCTGCCCCCCACTCTTTCTCTGTCTTTCTCACACACATATACCCTCTGCATCCTGTCCAGCTCCACGCTCTGAGGCATAGAGAATTTGGGATTTGGGTTGTCATGGACAGTTCACTCAAGGGTAATTGAGAAGTGACTGAATTTGGAAAATATTTTAGTTCGTTTCAGTGCAGCAACCACAGCGTTCAACTTGGTACTGAACCCATGTAGCTCATTAACACAAAGCCCTCTGACTTGGCTGTCTTCCTCCAAGGGCTCAATGCCAGCCCCTGGGGCAGGGATGGGGCCTAGCTTTGGTTTGTCCTGGGAGATGAAGCTATTGGAATGGGGTGGGAGGGAGATGCTATCATGAATTGTATTATCTTTGCTTCTGAACGATACAGAATGATGCAGTCTGTGGGGGTTAGGGTACTGTCCTGGGAGATGAGGCTAATGAGGCTATTGGAATGGGGGGGGGAGATGCTCTCATGAATTGTATTATATTTGCTTCTGAACAATACAGAATGATGCAGTCTGTGGGGGTTAGCGTACTGTATGCTCACATAGGCTCTGCTCAGTTCGAGGGCACTTATGTCCAGTACATGGCAATCAGTGTGCTGAGCTGGCTCTAGACTCAGTCTCCTCTGGGAGTGAATAGAAGAGTCTAGAAGGTACACAGCTCATCTGTTGCCTAAGTATATGGAAGCTGAACGCAGGAGACAGTGTTGAGGAAAGAGAAAAGTGCTTTACTTTATTACATTTTGTTTGTGGCCATCAAAGTTTCAGACTCTTTCAAGAGCAAGGCTTCTTACATGGACCTCAGAAAGGACCACCTTGACCTTAATCCATCCCTCAGGTGGCCTCAGCCCATTGGAGACAACGTGTGTGGGGGGGATCTGTATTAGCTCCTTTAACACGAGCCTCATGCTGTCCTCCCTGCCATCATCCCCACCTCTCCTGAGCACCAGACCACCGCTTGCATGTCTGCTTCCCCATTTACCTTGCTCCCCAAACAACTGCAGGTGAAGTGCCAGGCACAGGCTGGATTGCTGATGCCCATCAGCTCTGCGATCCTCTGGACTCAGCTAATTGGCTGGGTCGGGCCCTCGCACAGCCTTTCTGAGGCCTGCTGAGAGAGGAGAGCTGCACCTTTGTGTCTTTATTGGATTTCTTGGTTATGGTACCCATGATGGATGGTGTGGAAACAGGGGAGAGTGCCAGTTCAAGCAATGAATCAATACAGACAGTTTTAAAACCGGCCCAGCCTGGTCCCACAGGCTCCTCTTTGTCCCATTGGTTGAAGGAGAGGCGGAGGCACCCTCTTTGCATTTGTCAGGGTCTGAGTGGGGACCCAGGCATGAGGCTGAGTTCTTAAAGGGGTAGGCGCAAGAGCTGCCAGGCACTCTTGCAACCATGTGGGTAATTTCTCCAGGCTTAAAAGAGCTCCCACACCACACCTGCTGGCAGGGCCCTTTCGATTTTTCTCATTTCCTGAGCAGAATGGCAGGAACCTGAGCAAGCATTGATTGGTTTTGATTTAATTGGCACTTTGGGAACAAGCTCATTTCTTTGGGCTAATTGGAACTTTTCTCTTTTGGGGGGTTCTGCTGTCCATGCGCTTGTGTGACGCTGCCTGTGGTTGTCCTGGGAGGGCCCGTGGAGACAGATATTTAAATCCAAGCTGTCTCTTTCCATTCTCCTTCCCCAGCCCCAAACCGCTCCAGACCTCTGGCAGACATTTCTTATCTAAAGCTGCTGTGAACCTGGCTTGACTTTACACGCTGCTTTTCAAAGCAGACTCACTGGAATGCGGAGGAAGTGGGGAGCCCAGGGCACCATCCCTTTGCCATTTCAGAGGCATGGGCAGCCACATTTTGGTGGCATTTCTGAGAGTGGAGAGTGGCAATCAGATGGCATCATGGGTCCTGCTGCCCAGCAGCCTGGCTAGGCTCAGTGCCCTGATGAGCAGAGAAACCCCTATTTTTTTCTTGTCTTGAGAACTTCGTTGCATCTTCCAAATCCTTTGCCTTCGGCTTCACTGGCAACCCCGCCTCGGTGGCTGAGCCCTCCCAGGGCTCAGAGCAGGTTTTCCCTGGGAAGGGGTGGGGGCAGTGGGCCTAGATGGTTATCTTGGGAGAGCACTATACCCTTTTGTTTGGGGTAGGCAGTGCGTGCGGATGGATTTGTGACAAGGGCCATGGAGTGTCTTCATGGGAAGGTATCCACGTATTTTGGGTGCTCAAGCTGTCAGGTGGGCACCGTGGCCATTCATAGTAGTTTTGGGGTGCTACAGTGAATCCTCATAAGACCAGGAGCATGGAGCACAGTGGATGCCAGGGAAGTGTGAGTGAGAGACAGCAAGCCTCCATCCGCTGTCCTGGAGAAGGAAGGAGAGGGAAGGCACTTACTCTCTCCCAACACAGCCCTGTAACTGGATGCCCTGGAGCCAGACTGGCAAAGCTGGATGATTCTGTGATTCACACAGTTGTGTGGATCTGATCAATCTGCTTTCCTGGATATTGGATTGAATCTACATGGTGATAGAAAGAATGTTCTTTATATATTATTTTTTTTGGCATGACAGACATTCATGATGGGCAGGAACCTTTTTCTCCTGACTTTTACTTTGCACCTGCTAAATTCTCTCCTGTCAGTCATGGTGACCAGTCGCTTGTTTGTGCAGAAGCACCTGGAGACCAATTAGGCAGCCCAGCCAGGGAAGAGTGGTCCTGGCCTCGGGCTGTTTCTACTGTGAGGGGGGGGGTGGGAAGAGGATTGGGGAGCAAGCAGAGGAAGCTGTGGGGAACTAACTGGTGCTCAGGGTGTGTGGCAAGCAGCTCGCACGTTTTCTTGAGGGCTCTGTGGCCCAAGGCCTGTTCCCGACTCATCCTTTCTGCACACACAGGTAGGACCGACCCATCAGGCAGCCAGCCGACCTTGCCAGTGACTCTGACCCCAAAATTAAGCATTTGTCTCTATAAAATTGTTAATTGCTAGGAAAATGGCCTATATGCCCCCACTTCAAATTTCATGTTCCTAGCACAATGAGAAATCATGGTTTGGTCTTTACCTAGCCCCATACCTTCCCTGCTCAGGTTGGTGGCTGAGTCGGTTCTCTGCATGGGTTCCTGTGGCCTAATTGTCTCGGGGCCAGTGAGGCCAAGATTTGGAGCTCTGCGTCCCTCTCTCTGCAAGCTGAAGTTGGTCTCGAGGAGGATGGAGGGGCTGAGATTGACAGTTGCTAGGGGGAACCTGGCATGGGAAGACCCCTTACCTGTCTGCTAGAATCCTGTGGGCTACCGTATCCCATATGGGTGCCCAAGGAGGGCTCCCAGGTGCTGGGGCAGCCTCTGGAAGCCAGGTCCTAGCTGGAGTAGTGTACTCATGGGGCCTGGATCTGCTTCAGCCCCTGAGTGCTCCCCAAGGGCATGGCCTTCCCTCCCAGGCACAGAAGGTCTTTGGAGCTTCCAGGAGGAGCTGCCTCATTAGCCATCCTCTCTAGCCACTGTTAGGAGTCAGGAAATGGCAATGCTCTACATAACCCTCCCTGCCATCTGCCCTTGCTTCTGCCCCTGAGGGTGTCAAGGCGAGCCCTGGCTCACTACTGCAGAGGGCACACACTGACCCATGGTACCTAGGCCTTCATTCTTGGTGCTGTCGCTTGCAGAGTGGGTGCAGGTAGGTGAAAAGGGGAAGGGAGTGTGTCCAGGTGGAAGAGGCCTAACCTAGTGAGGAGCTGGTTTTAGTCCTGGCTTTGCTGTGTCTTTCACTATTGACTGCCCTATCCTCTCTGCCTACTTCTCCGGGTGTGGGAAAGTCAAGTAGGATGATGGATATGAGAATGCTCTGTAAGCCAGGAAATGCCAAGGATGGTCAGATGTCATTGCCCTTAAGCCCTAAGGCACCACCTGACTCTGGTTACTAAAGGAGTAAGATTCTGGAATGCACTTGGGATGTGGTATCCTACCCAGAGACACAGGTCAGTTGGAATCCTGAATGTCAGTCAGTACCTACCTGCACCTGTCCAGGTCCAGCTCAAGCAGTGGCCAGTGAAATCAGGTATGATCTACCATCTCTCAATAGATCAGTGGGTCACTTAGCACACATATGTAAAATGTGGCTCATGAGGCTGCTTTGAGGCAGGTGGTCTAAGCAGGTGGTCTTTCTGAGCTGGAGGTCTGAGTGGGGAAAGAAAACTCCCTAAGTCTTCTCCCTAAGAACGATGGTGTCCTGAAGCAGTGATTTTTGATCCCTGGATGGACATGAGAAACCACAGGGAAAGGTTTTATAAATTGGCATCTCAGGTTCCCCCTTCTGAGACTGTACTAGGTGGGTCTCATAGGGGCCCAGGCTGATAACTCGAGTGTAAGCTCCACACCATGAGCATCGATGTAGCTGGCGTCCAGTAGAAGGGGACCCCAGGGAGGTCACAGTAGGTGTCCTTGGGCTTATGGCACTTACAGAAAGGGTGGGCCCGAGCACCTGAGGGGACATAGAAGGAGTTTGAGAGTAGGACGGTGGGGTAGGCTAGAGGCAGGGTAAACTGAGCATAAGGTCTACAGGCTGATAGGCAGGAGTTGGTCAGAGCATCATTGCACCCAGAGTAGGGGCTGGGGACTGAGAAGGCGGCGTGCAGCACCCTGATGAGGCCAGATGTTACAGACAGGGCACCTCAGCTGCTAGGAAGCCTGAGAAGGGATCTGGGCAGAACAGACAGGGATGGAAAGCTGAGAGTGGACTGTCAGGAAAAAGCAGCCTTCCGTGCAGCCCGTCAGCACCAGCTGTTCATTCAGGACCAGCCTCAGAGCAGCAAGGGGCCACCACTGTGCTCAAGGGAACACCAAACCTGCAGGATTCCCCATGCCCCGCTCAGGGCCTGCCTATCACACTTAAAGCTGAGAATCTAGGTTCTGTCACTGGGAATCCACATGGATTTTCCAGGGGTCTCACACCAGCTAAGACCAATCCAACTGTGGGTGTTGCCAGGGCCTTGACAACAGAGCAACAGAGCAGTCCTGGCTCCCTTGTCTCCATTTGGGTTCTTTCCTGCTCGCCATGTATTTGTCAAAGCCCTGAGTTGGGCCTGGATCCTTGGGGTCACTTCCTTGTGCACCCCTCCTATGATGCCTCTGGGGTTGGACACCCCCTGTCTTCTCCTCAGTGGTCTCTTCTCCTGCGCCTTCTTCACTCCTCTCCTCTTTCCAAATGGGTTGTCTTTCCCCTGGTGATATTCCATCTGCATGTAAATTCTTTCATGCCTGGAAACCCAAGGGATGTTTTGCACCTTTCAACCATTTGGATGCCTTTGTCAACTTGAGCAGCTGAGCTGAGCCAATTTATAAGCCTGGGGGAGCTGAGACAAAAAAATTTGCAGGTAGAGAAACACATGTCTAATTTAGCTCCTCTTTGAAAAAGAATTCGGGGCCTATTTTGATCTCCCTTAGGGTTGATCATTTCAGCTCTGGGTCTTCACCTACCTCCTCATCTTGGATGCTGAAAAAGGAGGTGAGGCCCTGAGGGAGTGGGGGTTGGGGAGAGGGAGAGAGAGAGGAGAGAGAGAGAGAGAGAGAGAGAGAGAGAGAGTGTGTGTGAACACTTGGCAGCTGCACTCAGGGGCACTGAGGAATGCTTCCTGCTTTCTCTGGCCCATCAGCAGGTGGCTGGTAAGTGAAAGGAAGGCCACAGCCCAGACAGTCTCCTCTCAGGTCCCAGGGAGATCAGCCCTGCTCAGAGCCCAGGGAGGCCAAGGTCATTAACACTACAGTCCTGTAAGATGAGCTTCATAAATGGATTTCCCAACGGGCTACTTCATTTACAAACCTCTAGAGCCTCTTTTGCTCCCAATGGTGGCCCTGCCCAGCGCTCTCCAGAGAGGAATCCGATGTAATTGGCTGAATGTAATGAATGGGCTGTGAGACTGGCACGAGCAACAGCAAACAGAGCTGGAAGGATGCCCCTCTGCCACACTGACTCCAGCATACTGGGCATGGAGACTCAGTCCCAGGCTCTGGTGGCAACAGAGAATGGCAAAGGGTCAGAAGAAAGGGGGAGCTTGGCATAGTCCCTTCTGCCTTTGAAAGACAGGGGTAGAAGCACCCAAAGCCCATTGGTGTTGGTCAATCAATCATGAGTCTCCCAGGTTATTGCTAGAGTTAGAATAATTTGGCAATATTCTGTGCATGAAAGCTGCCCTGGATGGAAGTCCACGACTTAATAAATATGCGTTATCAAAGATGAGGATGAAGGCACAATATGCTTATTACTGAAGCGGTATGGGTAGTAAATACATCACCAGGCTAACCAACTAGCTGAAGCCCTGGGGCCACCACTTACTGCATCCTCATTGGACCATGAAGAACTATGGCCTAAAACTGCCCACCCTGGGGTGGGAATGTGTAGGATGCTAGAGAACATGTGTTCTGGCCACTTTATTATCCTTAGAGATAAGGTAGCCAGAAAACATTTCTGGGCAGCAGTCTAGAGAGCCCCAACTAGCAGATATCACAGCTGGGATTAGAACCCAGGTCTGGGGAGGCCACCTCTGCTTCTGAGTCTGGATGTAGTTGAAACTAACTGTCCTTCGAGGCACAACGTTTATTTTCAGAACTGTCAAACTTCTCCCAGCTGTTCCCTTGTGAATACTGCCTATTGTGTCTGTATCGTCCCTTGTTTTTCTTGGGTCCTGGGTGCTCCCTGGAGTCATGGTCTCTGGTTGTATGTTTCACACTGTAACAGCATAGAACTTGTGTTGACTGTTACCATCTTCCTTTAAACCTCTCTGGGAGAAGTACCCTCTCCAGGTGCTCTGACATGTGGTCCTGCCTGTGAGCCACCCTGAGGGTGCAAGTGCTGAGAAGGATGAGGTCTAAGGCTTTGTGCTTACAGAAAAGGACAGAGGGAAGGTGGCTGGGCTGTGGGCTGGAGGCCCGGTTGTGGCTCTCTAGTCCGCATCGAGGACCAGCATGGGCCCGTATGGTGGAACCCCAGCGCAGGCAGCGCTGTGGTCAAACTTGCCCTCTTTGCTTCCTTGTCCCCGTCTCTCTCTCTGGAGCTGAACAGGTTCCTTTGGCAGAGCTTGAGCACAAACATCTATCTGCACAGACTTTCTCTCTTGAAGGGGGAACCATTGCTTTTGAGCTGGAAGCATGGAGATGCAAAACCATACTGAACCGAGCCTGTCTGGAGTGGGGTCTTTTAATTCTGGGCCCCAGGGGAACTCTGAGGGTCTGAGTTCTGTTTCCACTGCTTGTGGCCATTGACAAGCTGTATTGACAGTGCCCAGTGCTCCTGGGCTTCAGTCTCCCTCAAGGCAGTAGGGCAAAGAAGACCTAGAAGAGTCTGCCCGGGGTTTTTACAGTGTCCCCAAAGCATCACCAGGAACAAGCCTTATTTTGCCAACAGGGCTTGGAAAGGGACATTGAGAAAGGCGCAGCCTTGGCCTTTCCCTAGGGGAGGGGTCTCTGCCTGTAGATGTCCTACCTGTATGTACTTTGCTTGCTGGCTGAGCTAAGAGCTTGAGTACCAGTTACCTGGGAAGGCAACTGAGCCCTTCACTCTTGTTTTGAGGGCCAATTAATAAGGCAGAGCAAGAAAATCCTGGGGCGATGTGACTTAGTACAGAGTATGTCTGAGTCTGCTCTGGGAGTTATTCCACATAATAGAGAACATCGCGCCTTCCTGTGTGCCTACCCAGCTCGCTGCAGGATGAGTCTGTGCATTTGCAGGTATGCTGGACTCATTATCCAGTGTTCAGTGCATGTGTGTGTGCGCGTGTGCATTCTCATGGCCAGGGAGGTCAGGAGGAAATGAGCTTAGCTACATCAGGCCCTGGAGAGGCTGGTGAGGAGAACGAGGCACTATGGGGAGCCTCAGGAGGCGTCTTGGGATCACAGGATACAAATGCAGGGCCAGAGAGGGCCAAGCCCAGCCCTACTGAGGGTTTTCATTGAGGGTAGGACTCAGTTTAGAAGAAGGGCTGGAGAAGGACACAGGTGCTTTTGTTTTGGGTTTGTTCCTGGCCTCTGGAATAGCCCTTCAATCCTATGGGCACACATTTCTAGTAACGGCTGGAGTTACCTGGCCTCCAGGTATGACCCTTGGAGGCCTGCTTCGGTCAGGTCCTTACCGGCCTGGGCAGTTCTGGCCTCTAATTCTCCAGTCAGATTGGAATCCACTCGTGAGTTCATGTGAAGTAAGTGGTCCCTGTGCTCATTCTTCCTTCTGGTACTTACAGCCAGGCCCTTTATACTAGGTACTCAGATTGAACACTTTTACTTCTAAGAATTTGCTACCTTCTTAGCTCTTAGAAAGTGCTTACAATGTTCAGAAGACAAGGGGGCCACGATTGGCTTTGCTGTCCTGGTGGACCCACTGGAGGATGGCTTCTCCCAGCTAGATAAGACCCCTAAAGACAATGAGTCCCGCATTGTGGATGACATTTACTTTGCTTTCCCACAGCTTTTAGACACCTCAGTGATGGGACAGCCTGGTTCATCTCTGACTTACATTGAAAAGAATCAGGGGGCTCCTGCTCTAGTCCCTGAAGTAGATTATGCAAATCTTCCTTATCCCAGATTGCCTTTTGTTGTTATTTTTACAAAAATGTTTTGAAAAGGTAATGCTTATAAAAAGTAAGTTTTCCTTCCCCTCTGGTCCTCACCAGGGTCCCCCACTGTTACAGTTTCTGATACTCTCTGGCAGAGAGGGTCCCTATATTTGCACACCCAGAATGTACACATACCATTCTCCCACCTGCATGGGGGTTCTGTACAGGGTTGTCACCTATTGCCCCCACCCCCTCTCTTACTTAACAATGATGGGTACCAGGAGTTTGCTCTTATTACACAGACATCTGCCTCATTCTTTCCAGTGATTGTGTAGTAGTCCATTGAATGGGTGTTGCTTTATATACTTAATTAATCCTTCATTTATATAATTTAGGTTTCTTCCTGTTTTTTGTTATTTCTAAACAGTGTTTCAGCAAACATCCTTATGCATTCCTCCTTGCACTTAAGTTGTGAGCATCTGTGAGACAAATTTATTAATTTATTTGATGAATATGTTTTGAGCGCTTTCTATGTGCCAAGCTCTTTTCTAACAGCTAAGGATGAATAAAGTAAAATTGCTGAGTCAGAGTATATAATAAATATTTAATTTTGATAGACATTCCCAACTACTCTTCCAAAAAGAAAAAAAAAGGGCATTCTCTATCAATTTTTGCTCCCACCAACAATGTAGGAGTTTCTATTTCCTGTAACTTTGCCAAGATAATAAAATATCAGTCATTTTTATCTTTGCCAATCTTATCTGATGGATGAAAACTGGCATCCCTCTGTGGTTTCAATTTGCCTTTGTGTTACTATGAGGGCCATTTAAACACGGCAGAGGTCCATGAGTGGCCCTGCTCAGGAGCCGAGACACGGCTTTCCTATATAATGCGTCATTACATCAGGTGATCTGTGTGCAGCTGACAGTTTGGAGTTGGCTCACTCCATGGCATACGCCCCCCCCCCCCCTTCACTTGCTTCCTTTCCGTTTCCTCCTGCCCTGCATCCAACCATTTATGTGCTCTTTACCTGTAGTCTCATAAGGCATTTTGGTATATGCCATGCACCTATTTTGACATTTTTTCAGATTGTGGTAGGTGAAAGGTCACAGATAGAACAGGATAAGAGTGGGTGCTGGTGCTGAAAGGCCATGCATTCTTGTGGTCCATCAGGAAAGCTGGCCCATCCTGATTTGGTGGGAAACCCCTGGCTTACCCATCCTTCCTT
The DNA here is from genome assembly GCA_037038555.1 of Rhynchonycteris naso. Taxonomy (NCBI): domain Eukaryota; kingdom Metazoa; phylum Chordata; class Mammalia; order Chiroptera; family Emballonuridae; genus Rhynchonycteris; species Rhynchonycteris naso. The sequence continues at coordinate 40,986,133 of CM073004.1, read as the reverse complement.
CCCTGCTCCGGGGCCCGTACTGGGCTCCCTGCTCTGCCCCAGCATCTCTTAGCTCTCACTCCTTGGCCCAGCCCCTCCACCCCACATATCCCCCTTTAACTCTCCTAGCTTACCTCGGGGGGCCTTGGGCCTCAGCTCATCATGGTGCCGCCCCCTTTACTACCCTTTCCTGTCACCAGCCCTTAGCCCTCACCCCTCCAGCCTCCTCATTTCTTCTGCATCCACCCACTCTCACCCGACGTGCCATCCCTTCTCCAGCCTCCCTGGGTCGGTGTCAGCCCCATCCTTGAACAGGTGTCCATGCCCTAGGGTGGAGCACCTCCCTTCCCACAGCCCTGCTGAATCCCCAAGCCCTACTTCTGCCTATGAGCATAGTCTTAGCGCTGGCTCAAGGCCATCTGCCTCCATCTTCCTTTTGTTTGTTGTCTTCCAACTCTGTGACAAATCTTTTTCTCTGGGGCCATGGAATTCTGTCCTTTGCTGGTCTTAGTCTTCCTCCCTCTTCTTCTCTGCTTATCTCCTCTTCCCTCCCCTCACCTCCCTCCTCTCCTCTCCCCTCCCCTCCCTTTTCTTCTTCCCTCCCCTCTCCTCCTTCCCCTCCCCTCACCTCCCTTCTCCTCTTGCTTTCCCCCCTCCCTCCCTCCCTCCCCTCCCTTCTTCCTTCCTTCCTTCCTTCCATTAAAGTAAACATATTCAGGTTAAAAAGTGAGTCAACTTAAAGAAAAATAATTAATTATATAATAAATTAAAAATCTGGCATGTAGACATGGTAAAAAATACAACAACCCAATAAAGATAACATGCAAATGTCTGCTGGTTGTAAAGCGTGCTGACTTGTTCTGTTCACCTGGACTACGGAAGCAGGTCACACACTCCTTAAGTCAGTCCCATGTTTGGTCATCCTATGTGTTATCATCAGAGCACGTTGATGGTCATAACTTGAGTACGGAGCAAACTTTTCTGGACTGGCTTCCGGTTTCCGTTCAAGTGCTGATACTGCGTGGCTATCATTTTCAGAATGCTCATTACATACCAAGGGCTCTGCCAAATTCTTTTCCTGCAGACTCTTTTAAATCCTCGCAATAGCCCCGTGAGGTACGCACGGCTATCATTCTGGAGAAGTGTGAGATGCACTTAGAGGCACATTTGTGATTTGTGACGGGAGCCGAGGCTTCGGTGTCCCATTTGTGCTGAGATATAAACCTTCACTAGGGTACTCAAAGAGAAGCCATAAGGGTTTGATCTGCGTTTCCCATTGGCTAGGGATGAGCAAGCCATGGGGCCATGGGGTTTATGGGGCGGCCATGCTCACTGGCAAGAATGATGAACCACCCCCACCTCTAGCATCAGCCCTAGCTTCTCATTGGCAGGCCACGCCTGATACTTCTCAGCATCCCAAATGCCTACTCTGTGCCATCTGTTACATGAGAACAAAACAAAGTGCATTGAAAACAGAATTTGCGGGAGCAGGGTGTGTGAATTGAGGAGGAAGCAAGGCTTTGCATTAGGATGTGTAAGAAAACATCCCAGTGGTTGTTGAGTCACGTAAAACTCCAAAGAACCCAGTCAGGGAGCAGACGTGTGTCCTCTGGCAGGGCGTGTGCTTGCAGAGGTGACGATGGCAGGACCAGATGGAGGAAGTAACCAGTGACGGCAGAGGCCTTGTCTGTCTGTTGTCCAATATAGTGACACATTGTGCACACACACAGAGCAAAATCAACACAATGGTCGCAAGCCCATACGTCATGAAACCCTTTCACTAAACGCTGGTCATGCTGTCTCAGTTTGACAGAGGACATAAGGTCAGTGCAACGTGTGTACTTCAAGGGGAAAATGACAATCTGCTCATGGCACAAGAAGGATAGAGCAGCTCATTGAAATTGTACGGGGTATGCGAGAGCTCTGCCAAATCGTGAACTTGGCAAAATTTTGCCTGTTCTGGGAATTAGGCGATTTGAAGGTTTCTGTTTGGTTTCTGAGTCTGTCACACACACGGATACATTCATTTGAACATCGAGACCCTTGTCACTTGGGGCTTTTCTTTTCTCACTTGTTCTGTTTGTCCTCCCCTCTGCATCCTTGGCCAAATCTGTCCCCTGCTATCTTTTCCTCCAGTTAGTCTCTTCTCTTGTCTGTCTTCTCTCTGGACTTGCTTCGAAAAGAGAAAAAAAGAGAAAACACATTTCATTGATAGGATTTTAATGAATGGATGTCTATTTCCATTCATTGTTTTTATTTTTTTCCCCTTGAAAACTGTTTAGATGAAAATTGCAATAAAAATGAATTCTTTCATGGAGGAAAAATACAGAAAATCAATGTTTATCATTAAAATTGATTGCAAATATTACAAAGTGTTTTGTCATAAAAGTTAATATATAATCACACATGTTGATAATAAGATGGTTCGTTAAAAAGAATAATAGCTTTTTTTCTTTTTTTAAGTATCCTTGCAGAATGTCCTGCTTCTCTGTGCTCATTTCTTTATTTTTCTGGAGCTTTCTCTGCTTCTTTCAGCTTCTTCAATTCCATTCTTGATTATTCTTGGCTTATGAGAATTCTTTCAAACTTTCTTTTTTTCTAACATTTTAAATCTTTCAATCCAGCTATTAGTTAAGGACCAGTAGCCAAAGCTGTCCTTTGTTGAATTTAACGTACCCAATCAGAGTGGCTGACTGAGCCGTTCTGTGACAACACCCTCCCCCCGTTGTGCGGCTCTCTGCACACCTAGTCTGCCCACTTGCCTAAGAATTTCTCTAATGAAAACTCAGTTATTTGTTATTTGGGAGAATGTTTTATCTTTGGGGATTGACCTTTCCACTCCCCTTTTCCCCTTTTGGACTTTCTGCTTTTTAATTGCTTGATTTTAGAGAGACAGAGAGGAAGTGGTGGGGAGAGGGAGAGAGAGAGAGAGAGAGAGAGAGAGAGAGAGAGAGAGAGAGAGAGAGAAGCACCCATTTGTTGTTCCACTTACATTTGCATTCATTACTTGCATCCTATATGCGCCCCGACTGGGGATTGAACCTACAACCTTGTTGTTTTGGGATGATGCTCCAACTGACTGAGCTAACCGGTCAAGCCTCCACTCCCCTTTTTTCTGAACCCCATCAAGGTGTGCTTACCTCCTCCTCCTCCTGGTCCACCTGGAAAGCTTAAATGTGAAATAGCAGTGCCAAAGGAGCAGCTGATTCCTGCCACTCTGAGGACTTTCCCCAGCCCTGGGGGCTGTGGATTTGCTACCCAGAGAGCTGATAGCATCAGTCCACAAGCCAGCTGGACGTCCATACACCCACTTCTTGTTGAGCTAGGAGGAGGTGGAGGTGGCTGTCTTCGGACATCTCAGAGGATGACGGCCTCTATCCTCTCCCCACCCTGGCTTCCCCCAGAGGCCAGGCCTCTCCAGGCCTTTCCCCCACAGTCCTCTCTCCTACTATAGCTGTGTGCTGGCCCTTCCTTCTGGGCCACAGAGGGCTATGTAGACAGACATTGTATGTTGTTTGCCAACACGGGGCCCGGGTACACAGAGGGGCGAGAGGGAAGCCATCTGCTCTCTCCTTTCACAGAGACCTTTGCTGTCTCCCTTTCACTTTCCCCCTTTTCTGTCTTTGAACATACGTACAAAAAAAGAAAGCAGTTGCTAATTGGAGCAAGAGAATGAGAGTGAGCTTGGAAGAGGAACATGACAGAGAGGGCTGTCCTGTGCAAATCAGCTGGCTTTTAAGAGCCAGGGAGGAGAGGACAAGAGGGCCCTGAAGGAGCTTGGGAGGGGTATTTTGACAAAAGAAGCAACAAAGCTTCTTCTTCAAAATGGAAAAGAGGGGCTTTGTCTTAATTTCCCATCATAGAAGGGGAGGAAACAAGAAATGACAGTTTCTTGTAAATTCCCACCGCTGGCCTCTACCAACCCTACCTCTTCTTATCTTTTTCATTCTCTCAATAGCCCAGTAAACAATAGTCGCCATGCTGGGGATATTTAAAAGTATCCTTTTATTGGTAATTTTTATTCTGATAGAGTGGGAAATCGCTGGCTTCTGTTCCCACAGGGCTGGCGGGAGCGGGGAGCTTCCCCACGTCGGAGCAGCTGACTCATCAAGAAACCCCAGCTTGGAAAGTATCCTCCGGACAATTCAAGGCTTTTTCTCAGGGCTTTTTTTTTTTTTTTTTAACCCCCACTCAATCCTGCTCTTGGTTCCCTGGTGATTTCTCTTTCTAACATTGTACCACAAAGTTTTCCACTAGCTGTCCTGATTCATGGCACTGCAGTGCTGCCTGCCTGGCGTGTGGTGGCCGGGAGACAGCAGCCACTGTTAGGACAGGGCCCTGCTCAGACCCTGTAGTTTATGAAACCACTTCACATTCGCAAATGGTTCCAGGTACCACTGCAGCCAAGGCCAGGGGGCACTTGCCTGGCAGTTTTGTAGTGGCTTAGAATGGAACCACCCTGGCATCATTCATTCAGCCAGGCCCACTCTGATAGCCAGGCGATGCCCAGGTAGACCAGTTTGGAAGGGCTGTCAATCATGGTGAGGGAAGATTACCCGGTGACCTGATCTCTTGAGAGAGGCAGTTTCTTCAGGCATAAGGTCAACAGACTAATGTCGCAGCTGTGTACAGAGTTTGTTGTAAGGGCCCTGTACACTGAAAAAAAAAATAAGGTTATTTTCTAATTTCTTGTGAATATAAACAAAAGAAGATGAGAATGGTGGAAGCCTCATGCATGGTACATGTTGATATTAACTAGTCAGGGAGGAAGAAAGGAAAAGGAAAGAGAACCTGGAAAGAAAGGGTTATAATTAGTTCATCCTCTTCCATTGGTGCCTGTTTAAGGTGATGGTTACACATGAGAAGAGGGAAGGACCCCATAGGAATCTACTAGGAGAATCTCCTGATTCTGGGATGAGGTCTCAAAATTAACTTTTTGCGAGTCCATCTGCAGGGGGCCTGTCTCTAGCACACAGGTGTCAGCTCTTGGTATTGTCAGAACTTCATTTTAGCCATTCTAACTGGCATGTCTTAGTATCTCAGGTGGTTTTAGTTTGCATTTCTCTAGTGAACAATGATGTTGAATATCTTTCATGTGCTTATTGGCTATCCGTTTATACTCTTTGGTGAAGTGCTTATTCAACATTTTTTGCCCAAGTTTTAATAAGGTTGTTCTCTTACTACTGAGTATTGAGATTTCTTTATATGTACTTGGATGCAAATCATTGTGTTGAATATATAATTTGCAAATATTTTCTTCTGGTCTGTAACTTGTCCCTTTTTTTCTCTTAACAAGGTCTTTTACAAAGCAAACATTTTAAATTTTGATGAAATCCAAGTTATCTATTATTATTTTTTTATTAAAAACTGAATTTTTTTTAGAGTAGTTTTAGGTTCAGAGCAAAATTAAGAGGAAGGTGCCGAGATTTATCCATTTATCCTCTGCCCCCGCCCGTGTACAGCCCCCTCCGCATCAACATGCCCCACCACAGTGATACACCTTTCACAACTGGTGTACTTATATTGACACACCATTATCACACAGAGTCCATAGTTTCCATTAGGGTTCTTTCTTGGTGTTGTATATTCTGTGGATTTGGACATATGTTTGATGACATGTACCCACTATCACAGTATCATGCAGGTATTTGCACAGCCCTAACAATCCGCTGTGCTCTGTCTAATCCTTAATCTCTCTGCACCCCTCCACACCCCCGGCAAGCACTGGTCTTTTTATTGTCTCCATAATTTTGTCTTTTCCAGAATGTCTAGCAGTTGCAATTGTGTAGTATGTAGCCTTTTCAGGTTGGCTTCTTTCACTTAGTAATAGGTATTTAAGGCTTCTCCATGTCTTTCCTTCACTTGACAGCTCATTTCTTTCTAGATCTGAATTTGACTCCATTGTTTGGAGAATTTATCCTTTGTTTTGTTTTCAATTTATCCAGGTTATGGATACTTTTAGTGTCATGTCCAGCAGTTCTTTGCCCAATCCCAGATCACAGAGGTTTTCTCCTAACATGATCTTCTAAAAGTTATAATATTATAGATTTATGTTTTACTACATTTAGGGCTGTGATCTGTTTTGATTTAGGGCTGTGATCTGTTTTGATTTAGCTTTTGTTGAAAGTATGAGGTTAAAGTTCATTTCATTATGATTTGGCCTGTGGCATCCAGGTGTTCCAACACCAGAGAGCTGTGTGGATGACTTCACCTCCTCCAAGCCTTTACTTGAATATGGCCTTCCCAGTGACCCCCCAGCCCGACCACCCTCCTCACAGTGTATGCCACCCTCAACAGCCCTCCCGTTTCCCTACCTGAGTTTATCATCTCTAACATAACACAGTGCAAAATTTACCTATTGGTTATATGCCTCATTTGTCTCTCCTGACCAGAAGGTAGGCTACATGAGGACAGAGATACATGAGTGTGTGTGGTGAAGGGGTTTGCTTGTTAATTGATGTGTCCTAAGTTATGTGGATGATAAGCTTTGGATGTAGGACTCTACCCCTGGAGTCCCCTGGCGGCACATGGCTGCAGAGGGAGAAGCTCCCAGGAGTGCAGCCATGATCAGATCAGAGCTGTCCCAGCTGGTGGCCTCGCTGCCTCCCTCAGATGCTCATCAGGCAAAACAAGTTTGTTAAGTGAACACCACACTCTGCACTCCGGGCTGTTCCTTCTCCCACCCGCCCACCATATTGTGTGAGACTCCTAAGAACTTAAGCAATTAAACTGTTTTCCCTCTCAGTCTTAAAGTATTTGTCTCTTGAAACTTAAGCTTTATCCGTTTTCTACCATTATTTCCCTTGAAAGACAGAAAGTGCTCTAATACCTTGGGAAAATTGTCTTAAATTCTAATCAGCCTTCCATCCTGGGTGTTAGAAGCGCCACAGAGATGAGGTGGTTGTCAGGGCAGGGGCGCACTTGGGGAAAGCCGTTTAGGAGGCAAAGCCGGCTAGAACGGAGGCTTTCAACTGGCTAATGGCGCTTCGGTTCTAGTGAGGAGGCTTAACTCATCAAGTGAGAGGCCCCAGGAATCCGAGAAGCAAACAGTGCAAAGATATGGAGACACCAGAAGACAAAAGGGCAGATGAAATAAACTGGGGTGAGGGGCTCAGTGGATCCTATCCCCTGCAATGGAGCCCTTCTTCATTATGTCCCCACCCCGAGTTCCAACATGCTCTGCTCTGGGCCTCTTGAGTAGCCTGTGAAGTGAGTGTCGGATGATGTGTCTCCCTGCGTCTCCTCTGGAGTTTCTTCACGGGAAGGGCTTGGGCAACAGTGTGGTTGCTTGGGTGGGGAGGGGACTGGCTGGGCCCTGACAGGCTGCATTTGCACAGCAAGCACACTGTTCTTAAAGGGACTGTTAATCTGGAGTTGGGGGCACTGATAGGGACAGGATGGGAGGGCTGCCGCTGTGTCTGTCAGGACTGGCTGGGGAGGGCTGGTGGCAGTCATCTTCAGGAGGAGCTGGCCCTTCCCCTTCCTTGCTGCCTAGGCACTGGCCCCTGGATACCACTCCAGCTTCAGTTCCAAGAGTACCCTGCTGATCTAGCAGATCCTGGCATACTGCCCTGGGCTCAGCTAGCCATGCTCTTTGATGATCTCCCAAGAACTAAGGCTCCTGGTCTGTTTGGAATCTGATCACATACTAGGTTGGTGCCCAGAAAAGCAAACCCACATTGTGTCCTATTTCTTTCTTGTTTCTACCACTGGATGGACCAAGTCAGCTAATTTTCCCTTTTGATAAATTTCCTTCAATTCAGGAGCGACTGCTGATTTTGAGACGTCAGAACTGTGAGACGTCAGAACTGTGAGGTGGAAGAACCTGACTTGTAATATTTCTTAAATTATACTCTAATGAAGATGCCTATTAACACTTGTAATAATTCACAAGAAGTCCAAGAGGAGCTGGTTGAAATAACTTCCTGTTTTTTTTTTAAGTGTTATCAGCTTAAATGGAAGTCTTAATTACAGCTCAGAAATAGGAATTAGCACTGTCTGAGAATCGCTTCTTGTCTGTGTCCTTGGTCACACCTGCCTCCCATGGCTCCTCTGGGGTAAGACCTGTTTCAGGGAGGCTTCCTCTCTTCCTTGGGCCCTGCTCCCCTGCCAGCCCCATAGAGCATTCTTGCTGTGAACCTATGCTGTGTGCATGGCTTCTTAGCTGGACAGAGAGTGCCTGGTTCTTTGAGTCTTTCTCTGAGAATATCTACACCAGTGGTTCTTAACCTTTTTGGATGGTACTGAACCCACCAGTTTCATATGCGCATTCACCGAACCCTTCTTTAGTGATAAATAATATATGATTTTTTTTCCAAATTCAAGACATAGGTATATGTTTTTTTACTGGTGCACAAAATGAGCCGTGCATGAACATCACCTTGCTCAAAGAACAAAACCAACAAAGTGCATGAACTCACAACAAATTACGGTATTACTTTATTTTGGCCTCCACGGCAGAGGCTTCTCCGAACCCCTGAGACCGACTCATCAAACCCCTAGGGTTTGATAAAACCCAGGTTAAGAACCACTGATCTACACATTATATTTTTCACATATGTGTGATGTGATGTGTGTGTGTGTGTGTTCTCAGAGAAAGACCCAAATATATATATTTAAAGAGGTAATGTCAAAAGAGGGTTCCAAAACTTGTGGTATGATTTAAATGTTTGCATTCAGCAACTAATTGCTTTTAATACAGAAATTGCAATAAACCACGTTATGCTATGAGAAGATGCTTGCAGGATTTATAAAATGTATTCATGTGCAGCATCCTGGAGGCAACCTGGTGGGCTAATGGGACAGTTTTAAGTTGTGATGGACTTCTTTTCAGTCCTGTGAGTGTATCTCACTGAGAGTGAATTTCCCTGAATGGGCGTGAGGACAGCTGGCCCTCCTATTTTGCCCGGAAAAGCCCTGCTTGACCTCTGAGTCTGATGGGCAGCTCTGACCAAGGTGGGTCCCTCATGCACCTGTACATCATGGGTCAGCTTCAGCCATATCCCCTGCCTCTAGGGGCCTGGTGAATCCTCTTTTGCTTCCTCTACTGCTTGGTGAATGCTTTATGGACAGAGAGCAATTTCGAGTCTGATTCAGAAGACATAAAAATGCCTGATTGAGCTGGGGACTGCTGGCACAGTCGCTTTACCTCCTTGGGTATGGGGAATGTGTGATTCTGCAGGACCCTTGCCCCACAGCTCCCCCTGTGGTCTTAGATGCTCATGGGCATCCGTGTGCCCTGACACCCACGTCTCAGCCCATTCTAAGGGCAGGCATACCACTAAGGGACTGCTTTCTCTGGCTGCATTGTTTGGCTCCCTTGCCTTCCCTAGGGAGCAGGGCAAGGGGACCTGATGGTCAAGGGCAGGGTAGACCAAGGTTCAAAGCACCAGATGAGGCCCCAGCTCAGCCTGATGGAAATGTCCCCTGCTTCTTTATAATGGGGGAGCTAACTGTGGGTCTGGCAATAGGAGGACAGCTAAACAGTTCTCCTTGCCTGTATTCTGGTCTTTCAGAAGGAATCCTCTGAGCGAAAATAAAATGCCCAGGAGTGACAAAGGTGGGTTGCAGTGGTGGTTGTCAAAGAATCTGGGGAAAAACATTTCTGGAATACATAATCCTAGAGGAAAATCCTCTAGCTCCAGGCTGCAAGGCCCGAAGGGAGAGCATGCCTTATCTCTTTAAGGAAACGATTTCAAGAGGTGTTGACTTTTTCTATCGAGTTAGAAGTCGATGTTGGAATTGTTGTCCAACGGGGAAAAATGCAGAGAAGGATGTCTGTGGGAGGGATGATCCCAAGGCCAGAGGCAAGTTGGTGATTTGGCAACTAAGCCCTGTCCCCAGATTTATTTTCCCAAATCCCAGATCAGGTCAGTCATCACTATGCTCTCCTACCCTTCTCATGTCCCACTGCTCTGAGAGCACACTCTCAGGCATGCATTCCAGAGTGTGTGTGCACACACAAACATCATCACCCCCCAACCCAGCCTGGCTAGCAGTGTAGGCCCCCGGGTCAGGCCGCCTGGAGTTGAACTCTGCCATAGCACCTACTGGCTATATGGCTTTGGGTAAATTACTTTACCTCTCTGTGCCTCAGTCTCCTCAACTATGAAATGGGCACAGTCATAACCTATCTCCTAGGGTGGTTGTGAGAAGTAGATGGATTCATGCTTGCAAAGTACTTAGGACATGGCTGGCTCTCAGAAAGCATTTTGTATATGTTAGCCATTGTTATTGTTCCCCACTTCACACAGGGCATACTGGAACCTGTCTCCCTTCAACTCCAGCCATTCAAATTTTAAATCTCATTAAGCCTTTATGGTCTACCTAAACTTCTGCCTCTTCTATTAAGAGGTTATGATTTCTTGTTCCAACTGTCAACTGGATATGTCATTTGACTTTCTTATTCATCCCTGCCTCATAGCCCATTGCCTATCTGTCCTGCCCTCCTCTCGGCGCCTCTGTTCCCCAAGTACATGAGGCCCGCTCAGACCCCTGCAAGCTCAGCAGTCCCGTTCTTCTTCTTCCCCGTTCCTTGCAGGGAGAGGCTGCCAGTCCTCCCGTGCTGGCAGGGCTGCTTCTGCACTCGGCACCCTGCAGCCTCTCTTCCTTCTGCCCTTTCTGCTCTCTTCTCCCTGGCCTTCTTCCCCTCTCCCTCAGTTTCTCTTTTTGTCTTCCCCCTTTCCCTCTCTGCCTTTTTGATTCTCCTTATTGCTCTGCCCTCCCCCACCTCTCTCTTAATGAGAACTTTCACACATCATATTGATTTGGAGTTTTAAAAAGCCAGCATTGATTTTTCTGGGGGACTTTTCATGATCTTATTTTTAAATGTAGGAGGAAAGCTGTTTCAAAGGCTGTTGACTTTGTTCTGTTGCATTAGGAGTCGATGTTGGAAACTCTTTTCCAGAGCCTTGGAGACCTTAGGGACCACCAATACCACATCTGATGAGCCTGGGGTTGGGGCTGCCCTCCCTTTTGCAGACCCAAGGCTGGTGGCGGAGGGCTTTGGGGGGGGGGAAGCTTGCAGACTGGCCTGGATTTGAGGATGAGGCTAAAGAACATGTATAGAGAGTGAGCAAAGACAGAGCAGACATGATAGAGGCTGTGTGGGTGAGGGGCAGGCTGGGGTGAAGAGCAGTGGTGGGAATTTTCTGGTGAGGCTGTGGCTTCTACTGTTCTGGAATCAGAGACAGGTCACTGGGACTGTCTCATCCTCCCCACCTGCCCCACATATGGATCCAACACTCTGGCCATGTGCCTGGCCCTACACTGAGGGCTTTGTGAAGATCATCTCATTTAACCCTTCCGGTAACCTGAGGATGCAGGTATTATTATTTACATTTTACTTTACGAGTAGCACAAGATTTTAAGAATAAAGTCAGCTAAAGGTGATGGGTTAAAAATACAATTACCGTAAAGATGGAATAATATAAAGACCTAAGAGAGCAGAACGAAGGGGGGGGGGATATATATCGCCACTGGAGCATATGTGTTCACACATATAGGCTGCATTAAATCCTTTTGGGAATGAGGCTGGATATACAGTGTGTCCGTAAAGTCATGGTGCACTTTTGACTAGTGACCAGTCAAAAGTGCACCATGACTTTACGGACACACTGTATATCAATAAACCAACAGAATCAAGTGGAATGCATGAGGATATTTGATGAACAGAAAATTAAGGTCAGGAAGTGAGATGATCTGTAGCTGACGATCAGACGCTCGTGGTCAGAGCTTGGTCTTCTCTATGGACTGGTTGGTTGTTGCCGGGTTTGACCTGCCACCCATCCCCTTTGGTTTATGCATCCATGAACTATGATCACCCTTCCCCCATATAAATTCTGGGTCAATGCATCAGTTTCTCTGAGCCCTGCAGCTGGGCAACCCTTTGGCAAATGCAGAACTGCTTCTGCACTTGGTTCAGTAAAAAGGCAATACAGGGCAGAGCCTGTTCACAGGAAAGTTGAAAGGTGCTCAGACCATCCTGAAATGACATGGAGCCTTTGGCCTGCTTGCTTGCTTTCTGGTATGGTCCAGATTTTGTTGTAGAACAATTTTGCCTGTCTGTTCATCTGGCTAACTTCTCATTTTTTTGGATCTCAGTGTAAGGACCACTTTCTCAGGAGTCACCCTCTCTCCTTCTCTGTGTGCCTGTAATACTCACAATGGCCCAGGTGTTTCTTCTGTCATGTTGCATGTATGTCCCTAAACAACCTCTTTTGCAAAATTACATTCTCCAACAACAGTGCTTCTGGGCAAAGAAAGGTTAGAGTTTGCTACTCAACAATTTTGTAGCCCAGAGAAAGCAACAATCCTAATAAAAATAAATCTCTTCCAGCTTTAGTAATCAGCCTCCCAGCAGGAGGATACTTTGTAACCTTGAACCCTGGGGCACTGCCTTCTTCTTGGAAATGTAGGTCCTGAAGAGCATTGACTTCTAGCTAAGACCCAGAGTGTGAAAATTAAAAACCTGAAACTTCTTTGTGGGTGTTTTAACTCTGGCAGAAATGTCTTTGTAGCTTCTCCATCTGCGCTCCTTACCTTCATAGCTTCCCAGAGTGGAGAAGAGGTGCTTGAAGCCCTAAACAGCCACAGCTTCCACTACAGGAAACACTTGTGTAGACTTTCAGATGTGCTTCAATGTCACAAGGCACTGTCGCAGTGAGCGGCCTGGCTGTGGAGGAGAATGCCTCAAAAATCCCCCAGCTCCTGGCCTGTTTTCTTTCAGTAAAGATGAGCTCTGGGGCGGGGGGCGGGGGGGGGGGCGTTAAAGGAGATTCATTCTGGGCAGAGAGGACTCCTGCTTCCTTTAATGGTAGTTCTGGGGCCCACACTGTGGTGATTCCCCCAAATACCTCTTCATTTCCAAGCTTTCCTTTCAGGAAAGATGGCAAGGCCCAAAATGTTTCTGGCAGACTCTCCTTCAGTGACTGGGACACCCTCTTGTCTCTTGTCCTCCATGTCTCCCACCCATTTCCCCCCATCATCCCAAGCACATTCAGTTTCCCCAGGGTTAGAGTCCACCCTGGGGCCCCCAGTTTGCTCCTCGGGTGAGATTTCCAGTTTTGTTCTGTCTGTAGGGTGCTCCTGCCAGGTTCCTTTTCCGTGACTCTCCCAGCCCACCCTCCCATCTGCCTTCTAGATGCTGCTCCCCGCACCCCACCGTGGGAGGCATGAGTTTACCATTCTCTCAAGATGTCTCTAGTGCCCCTTGGGTTGTCCATAGGAGGAATAGGGGTAGAGGCCCCCGTGAACATGGGAAACAAACTGGGCTGAGAGCAGAGCCTCGGCACTCCCCGAGTTAGCAGGTTGGCTCACCCATCTTTCCCACTCTTCATTTTTGCCAGGCCTGCTTGGAGGATCCCCAGACAGTGTGACCCATACTGGGCAGGGCTGGGGAGGCTGGGGCTGGAAACTCTGCCATCACCGCACATCAGGCTGTGGCTGAATTAGCCCCTCTGAGGAGACAGGGAGCTACTTGTAGAGTCTCAGAATTGGAGGTCAACTCTTTTCCCTCCATCCATCCCCCATAGAATCCTGCCTTCTCCCCAAGCCATCAAGTTACCAAGTTCTGTCCAGTCCACTGCTGAAGATTTCTGGAACTTTCTCTTTCTCTCCATTGCCCCTACCTTACTGCAGTTGGGCTCTCCCGCGATTTTGTCCTGACTTCATCTCCCACACAGCTGCCCCCGGGTTTTTTTTTCCAAAAAGCAAAGCTGGTCCTGGCTGCCTATGTCATTCTTTAGTTCTCTGCATTACTTCCAGGATCAAGTCTGTCCCCTACCCCTACTCCTCCAGCACCAGGCAATTTAGGAATCTACCCCCTGACTACATCTCCAGACCCATCTCCTGTAGCCCCACTTCAGCTCCTAGACCAGTGGTTCTTAACCTGGGTTCTATCGAACCCTAGGGGTTCGATGAATCGGTCTCAGGGGTTCAGAGAAGCCTCTGCCGCGGAGGCCAGAATAAAGTAATACCGTAATTTGTTGTGAGTTCATGCACTTTGTTGGTTTTGTTCTTTGAGCAAGGTGATGTTCATGCACGGCTCATTTTGTGCACCAGTAAAAAAACATATACCTATGTCTTGAATTTGGAAAAAAAATCATATTTTACTTATCACTAAAGAAGGGCTCGGTGAATGCGCATATGAAACTGGTGGGTTCGGTACCTCAAAAAAGGTTAAGAACCACTGTCCTAGCCAAACAGTGCTCAGGAGCTCCCAGAATTGAGCCTGGTCTTCAGTGTTGCTGACACACTGCTTCCTCTCCCTGTTCGTCTGGTGCAGCTCCCGCTCTGCTCAGATGGCGCTGCCTCACTAGCCATCCCTAGTGTCCCCACAAAGGCACTCTAGCAGCTCTTGCTTTTCTGTCTCCAGTGCTTTGCAAGCATTGAGTCCAGTGGCATTTGTCACCCTGCACAGGCAGTGTTTTCTCTACTGGTCTTCCCACGAGACCGTAAGCTCTCTGTGGGCAGGATGGCCTCTAGGACACTACTGTGGCTCCTCACCTGATCCAGTGCAGGTATTACAAGAACTCATTACACATCCTTTGAATGAATCAATGAATGAATGGGAGAATGCTGTGGGAGCTACACAATAATGTGAGAGGTGGTGGACAGTGCTGCCATCTGGCTTCAAGGAGTAACATAGAACCAGCCTTCTTGGGTTTCCTCTGCCAACATACTGACCCCGTGGAGGGTGAGGCAGGGGCCTTGATCCTGGCATCCCCACGATATTAGCTTGTGAAAACCCCCAAGGAAGCAAAATAGAGATGTTGGAGGATTTTTTTTTCTGGAAAGAAATATCCTCAACTTATATTTAGAATGGCACAGTATCTTCTATTTTATGATTTGAGTGACAGAAGAAGTGTGTTTAAGCTATTTTTAACCTGGAATCTGAGGAAGAAATCTAGTGATTAGATCTTTGGGAGCTATTGTATAGTCTTAAAACTTCGGTAAAGGAGCATGTTTAAAAGGAGAAAGTAAAAGAAAAGGCGGATTGACATGTTTCAGTTTTCTCTGTAACTTTAGACTTTTGTTCCAAAAGAATCCGCTGTCTTCAGAAAGGGGCAACAAGGGTTGTGTGCCGGTATGTGCATATGTGTGTGTGTGCGCGCGCGTGTATGTTCACACAGCTCACTTCATTCTCTGTAAATAGTTTAAGGTTATGCTCTTACCTAAAAAAAAAAAAAAAAAAGAGGTTAGGAAGGTCCTCTTTTACTCTATTGACAGCAACCATGTGTATTTGTACAGGGTGTGGCAGGCTGCATCGTGTTATTTATTTATTTTTAACAGTCCTGTGAGGACATTATTATTGTGATCTTATTATTTCCATTCTGTAGAAGAAAAAAATGGACACAAGAGTGGTTGAATGACCTGCCCAAGACCATTCAGCTAGCCAGTGCGTGCTTATGGATGGTGTTTGAGCCCAGATCTTCTTTCTCTAAATCATGTATTTTTTTCACTGTTACTTTGATGCCTGAATGCAAAAGTTATTCAGTTTATCTTCACATTGCACTGCTGGGACCTTAACTGGTAGATTTGTGTTTTGCTTACCTATTGCTGCATAACAAATCACCTTTTTACTCTATTTTACACCTCTGAATAAATTCACTCATTTAATAGCAACCATTTGTATTATGCTCACAGATTCTCTGGATCAGGAATTTGGACAGGGCACAGCAAGGATGGACTGCCTCTGCTGCATTATGGGGGGGAAAGTTTTGCTGGGACATTTGCATGTCTGGGAGATAGGATCATCTGGAACCTTCTTCACTCTCATGTCCAGCATCTTCATGGGCTGGGATGACTAGACAGCAGAACTCACCTAAGCATTCTGGAACTAGGGAGCCTTACTGGGGCCCTCTCTGTGTGGCTTGAGCTTCCTCATAGCATGGTGGCTGTAGGGCAATTAGACTTTTTACATGGTGGTTCAAAGATCCAAGGGAGAATGATTGAGTAGAGAAGGCAGATGCTACATGGCTTTCATGACTTAGTCTCAGGAGTCACAGATCATCACTTCTGCCATACCCCACGGGTCAAAGAAGACACAAGCCCATCCAGATTCAAGAGGAAGGGACATAGGACCACACCAACCCCTCTTCCAATGAGAAGGTGTTAAGAATCGGCACCCATGTTTTTAAAATCACAACAGACTATTTCTCTTCTGACTAAATTAATCTATGTTCTATACTATCTGGAAGAAAGGGGAGGAACAAGATAACCTCTAGAGAGATTTGCTAGCTGTGGGCTCTAGTGATACCTGGAAATACCATTTGCATGAGAAAACAGGCCTTCCAGACTGTCCCATTAGTGTTCCCTGGCAATGCCAGGTCAGAGAAGAGGCGAATACCTTGCCATCCACTGCTAGGGATAAGCACTCAGCGCATGTAAAGTAGATTATAGCCCATGCTAGGCCAGGGGCTTAAGTAGTTTATGGTTTGAGGATTCTCTGCCTGCTGCTTGTAAACTACAGCACTGTGTCACATTGGAAGGCAGATATTTCATCTGCCATACTCCTCAGGAGTATAGGGATTGAGAACCTCTCTGAAAGAAGGGAAGCCAAAGAGACAACTTCCTGGGAATTCAAAACGTTTTATCCAGGAGCTCCAAGGGTTCTCCTCTATCAGGGCTGGGTCAGGTTGATGAGCGCAGGACAGGCAAGGAATCAGGTCTTGCAGGGTCATTCTTGTTGCCATAAGCCATCACTGTCTTATTAGGGCCCCCAGGACATGTGTTGACCAAATTCTTTATTCTTGGTAGTAAAAGGTAGCTTCAGATGACCTTTCTTACCTCATTTCCCATGTGGTGGTCCTCTTACCAGGACTCCAACCACACCAGATTTTATCATGAGATTGAGCTTGTATCCATCAGTATAGGCTGAGTTATATTATAGTAACAAGCATTCCTCCAACCTTAATGGCTTAAAAAGACACATATTTATTCCCCCCCCCCCCATACATATTCTTCGTCATCATGAGTTGGCAAGCGTTCTGTTTCATGCCATTGAACGTCATCTGTCAGTGGGAGAGGGAACTGGTGGGTCTTGCATTGACAATTAAATGCCCTGGTTTGGAACTGACACATATTGCTTCTATTTACAACTCAGACTGTCCCATTAGTGTTCCCTGGCAGTACCCAGTCAGAGAAGAGGCAAGTACCCTGCTATCCTCTGCTGGGAAACTAGATTCATGGTCTTATCCCAAAGGACCAGAAAGTTTAATCCCACCATATCCCTAGAACACAGACAGCTGGGGGAAAATGACAAATTACATTGACTGCTATATGACTATTATAATCCTCTCCTTAAATCAGTATCTTGTCCCCCACCCCCTTTGGGACACCTTTTTCCTTTCCACATTTTCATTCATTCATGCGTGCCTTCGTGCAACCACCCACCTACCAATGTATCTATCTAATGTTTATTGAGCACTGTACTGCTCCAGGTAGGATTCTAATGCTAAGCACATAAAGGTGAAAAGGTCCTCTGGAGAAGTCCATAATCTTATTGGAGTTGTTCAAGATCTATCCAACCTTTGCAGGCTGTAGCTACATGCTCCACGAAGATAGCCAGTATTGTCAGATCCTTCCTGACAATATATCATTGATGGTTAAACATAATAATGACTATTATTTCATTATTATTGAACCTTTATAATAAGCTGGACACTTTGTTAAGAATTCAATTTAATCCTCATTACAGTTCTGAGTGGTTGGCTCTGTTATGCCCATTTATAAGTGAGTAAATTTAGCCTTACAGGGGCAAAGTCATTTGTCCAAGGTCACATATCTACTAAGTGGGCAGAGTTGAGGTTTAAATTTGGGCTGAGTCCAAGTCCTTACTCTTCAACGGGTTCGTTACTTATCTTTAATACTCATGCATTTTCCTCCTTCTGAGTCAGAGACCCAGAAACAACAATCAAAGATGATTCTCCACAGTTTGTACTGTGAGCACTTAGAAAGCAGGGATCATTTCCAGAGATTTCTGGTTATTCAATTCCTTTTTTGATGAATGAATGAAGTAGGGAAAGGAAGGAAGGGAAGTGAGAATGGAAGAAGGAAAGAAGGAAGGGACAAAGGAGGAGTGGAAGGAGGGGAGCTGATTCCTTTCACATAGAAGGAAAGGCTGCCAGCAAGGTGGCAGCTGGCTGTGTGTGAAGGCGGGCACGTGCTCTGATGCCGCAGAAAGGTGTTCTGAAGATCCGGCAGTGCCACACCCCTAACCTGCCCCTCTGCTCTGCCCCTCAGTCTACCAGTTCCGTGCTGCCACGCATCTCATTACCACTCAAGAGGTTCTTCAGTCTACCACATCTGAGCCCATGACAATTAAATACGCAGATGTATCCCTCCTCACTGGGCTGCTGAAAAGGAAATATTTTTGAAAATATGACAACTCAGTATCACAGCTCAGAGAAACTGGAGGAAGGAAGAAAGGGCTACAAAGGACGCATTAAACAGAATTTTTAAAGGTCACTCTTTGATTTTGTGTGTTACTTTTTAAAGTGGTATTTTGAGATTAACAACAACAACAAAAACCCTGTGAATATAACAATTACGGCTATGCAGTTAAATAATGGTTTACATCAGGGATCAACAATGGTCAGTGAGGCCTGAATGCATCGGCCTTTTCTGCAACCTGGCCCCGTGTGCCAGCTCCAATTTGTCTTCCACAATTGCTCAGTCTTTATCAAAAGGACAATCTGCAGTGCCGTGCTGTTCTTATCTGGTGCCGGAGCCTTTGACTGTGTCCTACGTATCGATATAAGACTTGGGTTAACCTAGATTCCTTTAATGCAGCTTCCTGACGTTTTAATAAAAGGAGTCCCCTTCATGTCTTTCAGTCTCCAAGTTGGAGGGTCAGATTGCTTTGTTCAGTGTTTACTCCATCATCAGGGAGTGTGTGCACATGCACATACACACTAGGTGCATGACCACGGATATACCACTGACTACTGTGTTGGGAACTTTGGTCCTAGAGATAATGTGTAAGTGCCTAATTGCATTTGCTGTTTAGCAATTTACTACTCACAGGTGCAACTAGTTGTGAGCACAGTTCTGCATGTGTGACTAATTGCAGGTGTAAAATAGTCACCTCTCTGGTTCCCTTTATGGCTCAGTGGCACTCAGTCTAATTGTGTCTGGCATCCGGGTCCAGCCTCACCTTAGGGCCGAAGGATCTCCTCGGGGGAGGGGCCGTGGGGGAAGTGGGAAAGCGTTTCAGAGCAAGAAGGGAAAGGTAGGTGAAGGGGAGCAGGACAGTGTTCTTGGAAGACTCTGCAGGGAGTTAGAAGCTGACGGTGAGCTTCTTCCCTACATGCTACCCATGCAAAGCAGGAGATCAGTGGGGTCCTTGGGCTGCAGAGCCTGCACAGCAGAGGCCTGGCCGCTCCTCTGCTGAGGCTCTCTGGGAAGGGCTTTGTTTTTCTGAAGGGCCAGCAGTGGGTGCCTCCCTCTCCTAGGTCCCTTTGTCTAGGCAGTGACCCAAACCCAAGTCAGAGGTAGCTGATGGAAGCCTGGACAAATATTAAGCAAGCTTGCATCCATCTGCATTATTGCCACCACACTATGTGACAGTTCCATCCTCGGCCTCAACAATCCATCTTGCATCCATCTGCATTATTGCCACCACAGTATGTGACAGTTCCATCCTCGGCCTCAACAATCCATCCACAAAGTGAGAGTGACGTTCTTCCTCACCTTTCTGGTGTGCCTCCAGCATGTCCTGAGGGTCAGGTCAATGTGGACTTGCCTGGTGAAGAACAAATGCTGTGCCCTGCAAGGGAGTGGGTGACTCTTGGTGACCATAGGGAGTTTCTTTCGTGCAATGCTGTAAGGCCAGTAGCCGTGGCCACCATCACAGCTGCCTGGCCCGTGCAGGTTCGCATTTGATTCGGACAGACGGTAATGAAACAACGGAGACAAGAACTGGTGGGCCACTATCTTTACTCCTAGCTTGCATCCAGCGGGCAAGAAATATACACAGTGGGAAAACACTTCCCTTTCCATTCAGGGCTCCCAAAGCCATTGACTTATCTGAGTTTTCCTAGGATCAAAAGTTTCTAGCTCACCAGTCTCATTCACCTCTGTTCCCCATCTCCTTCTCTCTGCACAAACTGGCTTCTCCTTCAGCTCTCCACCACCTTGGCTGCTTCTCCTCTCCTCCACATGGACTTTTTCTGCTCTCCTCTCTCATGGGCTCCTCTGCCCCATTTTACAGTATAGAAATCAAAACCTTTAATCCAATATACAAACAAGAAAGTCTCTGACACAAAGCCACTTATCTGAGGCATAAATGGCATTCCTCATAAGAGTGTACCACCCCTATCATGCAACAGTCAAGGGTGTGGGCAAAAGGTTAGTTTTAAAACAGAGCCTTAGGCTATAATAACTCTGCCAGCTTACAGTCTGTCTTCCACACTCAATACAAACTATAAGCAAGCAAGCATATATGTCATATTTACAAACTTATTTGACCAACACCTAGAATCACTTATTCTACTTCACCAACCTTATTCACCTTTGTTCCCCATCTCCGTCTCCTGCACAAACTCTGCACAAACTGGCTTCTCCTTCAGTACTCCGCCATCTTGGCTGCTTCTCCTTCAGCACTGCTAATTTCAGGAACCGAGAGAGAGAGAGAGAGAGAGAGAGAGAGAGCGAGCGCACTGATCTCCCTTATTTTGTAGTGTAGAAATTAAAGCCTTCAAGCCAGTATACAAATAAGGAAGTCTCTGATACAAAATCACTTATCTGAGGCATAAATGGGATTCCTCATAAGAGTGCACCACCCCACATCATGCAACAGTCAAGGGTGTGGGGAAAAGCTTAGTGTTGAGAAGATCTTAGTATCAAAGGGGTAGGAAAGGCTTAGTCTTAAAACTAAGCCGTAGGCTATAAGGACCCTGCCTGCTTACAGCCTGTCCCCCACACCCAATGCAAACTATAAGCGAGCAAACATATACATCATATTTGCAAACTTATTTGACCCACAAATGCATTCATGTTAAAAACCTCCAAAGGGGTCAAGGGGATGAAGAAATGGGAGTGGGGGTGAAACGGCTGACCCTGAGCTTCAGTGACCGTGGCTAGGCCTATCTCTCACTGCCAGTTGAAAATGAAGGCCTGGGAACAGCCTGAGATGACCCACGCTACCAGTTAGACCCCAGCTGTGAGTTCCCCTGCAGCTGGGGCTTTCTTCCCCTCCCCACCGAGGCACAGCCACCTTACAGACAGAGACCCTGACAGCAGCCTTCAGAGAGCCCCTCTCTGGCTAAAGGCCTAGAGGAGCTGGGACTTCAAGGGGACAAATGGGAGAAGGCAGAGTCCAAAAAAAGAATGAGGCCAAGACCTGGCTGGGGCAACATCAAATGGTGAGCAGGCAAGAGGATAGACTATTAACTCTCTAAAAAACCCCTTGGGAAGGTCAGGAGGGATCAGTCACTTCCAGGCCCCAAAGAGGGACGCTCCCCCCCCATCCCCCAGAGGCCCAGAGAGTTCAGAGCTCTTAGCCCATGGGTCTGTGCTGAATCACTCTTGCTATGTTGGTGGTCTCACTTCTGACCCAGGTGTGTGTGTCCTGGGGCGAGGGTGTATGCGGGGTGGGTCTGCTATAAAAGGAGAGTCTGAGGATGGGGACCTGAAGCCAACGGAGAGGTGAGATGGCAGTGGGAGGGCAGTCATGTCACACTCCACCTTGTGTCCAGGGTGAGGGAGCTTGGGTGGCCTTAACAGAGGACTTGGAGCCTGAGAGGGACCTCCTGGAGTCCGTGATTCCTAAAGTTTACTCCAAGGGGAAGCTGGATCAGTGGGGATCTCCATTCTCATGTCACATTGTCACTTGAGTCCTTTTGGTTGCATGACTGAACTTGACTTTCCCATCCTGACCCTTGAGTTACTACTCTGGGCCACTTTCAGTAGACTGTCCTACAAGACTTAACTTGACCTCTGGGAGCCATGGCCTGCCCCTGGGTGGGGTTCTTTGGAGTTTACAAGAGCAGTTAAAGATACCTTTCTGTTGGGATTGAGTTAAGCTGGCCTTTATGCCTTCCTTCTCCAGAGATTCACAATCTTCTTAAAAATAGGAACAAGGACTTTCTTTTATCTACTTCACTGCTTGCTGTTTGTGCCTCAGATTTCTCCTCTGTAAAATGGGATAATAAAGAACCTATTTAAAAGGGTTGTAGGGAAGATGAATAAAATGCTCATCATGTTAACTAGAATGGAGCAAACCCTCACTAAATATTAGCATCCAAGTTATTGGTGTTATTGTTGTCATTCTTGGGCTGCTTTTGCCCAAGAACACCTACCATTTCTCAGGATGGCTTAGAGGCAGTGTTCCCCATTGGCTTTGGATGCCAGGACCCCATAATTCTGAGATTTGTGTGGTTTAAGCCTGAATCATTGGTTTATTCATGACAGCAAATGGCCTGAGGGACTGCTGGAAGGCCTCTGGTCAGGAGTCACACCCAGTTCCAGCCAAGCAGAAAATGTCTTTGCCCCAGAATATGGCCATCATACATGGCTTTTGCTAGCAACAACTGAGGAATGAGATGCAAATAAGAAAGTCTGTATTTTGCCTATTGCTTTATATTATAAATTCAAGCTTAATACATCAGGTCAGGACAGGATGATTCAGATGCCAACCCTTCAGCTTCATCCCATGATCACGGGGAGTGACTGTTTCCCGGATAATTAAAGAATATGGGTACCAGGAGAATCCCTCATGATTATTCCATGAAACTATCTTTCTCATTTGGGAAAAGTGGTGACAGAATGTTCAGCAAATTTAGCCAGAGTTCAGCCATCTCGGTGTGCTTTATCGCTTAGATGCTTCCTTTTAAGTCATTCCTGTCAAATGCAGTGTAGTGTAAAGGAGGCTTTCTTAATTGCCAGTTCCCACAAAGAAGCCCAGGCATTGATGTGTGTCTCTGAGTATGGCACTGAGCACCCCAGCCTACATGCAGCTGTTTCCAGACTTGAGCAAGAGCACCTAGAAACCCCCAAGTGAGGTCAGGTCCAACTTAACCATCTGAAAAATGAAGGCTTGGGGCAGAGAACTCTGATTTTTCAGTTCCTGTTGGACCGCAGTCTAGCCGTGGGTTTTGGACCAAAAATGATCCCCAAAATATCAAGTTACTAATATAAGCATTCCATTCAGGACACACACACACACACACACGCGCGCGTGCACGCACACACCCCAAATAAAAATAAGACAGATGCTTTCCATCATCGGTGCATCATTTTTATTCTTATTTTTTAAATTATTTTTATTTATTCATTCATTTTAGAGGAGAGAGACAGAGAAAGAAGGGGAGGGGAGGGGCAGGAAGCATCAACTCCCATATATGCCTTGACTGGGCAAGACCAGGGTTTTGAACCAGCAACCTCAGCATTCCAGGTCGATGCTTTATCCACTGCGCCACACAGGTCAGCCCCCCCCCCCCGCCCCTTTTTCTTTTTATTGGAAGGTCAATTTAACATCCAAAACACTGGGGAACAAAATTTTTGTTGCATCCACAAAAACACTTGTTCTTACCTAATTCGAGTGTGCTGATCTCAAATCTGACATTAGTATTTTTCTGTAAGCTACAGTTTTTTTTGTAATTCAAGGTTTTAGGTTTTCATCTTATTGTAAAATTTGCAACATTTAATTAACATAATGAAGTAGAATGTCTTCTTGGGAATCATCTTTGTGAAAATATAATTTATATAATGCAGTAAATACACTAAAAGATATGATTGCATCAGAATTTGTCTAGAATTTCAAAATAGAATATATTAAAACACTTATTTTAATCATAAAATTTGCGCAAAACTTATTTAAGTTTTATTCAGGCATAAATTTGCGTTTGTAGCTCTTGTGTTTGTGTACTTGTTGAGGACAGTTTTGTTTGATGCTCCAGCAGTAGTCTGCCATCATATTTCTGTCCCATTGCCCCTGATAACGCTCTTCCATCATCTTCAGATCTTGATAAAAGCATTCTCCCTGCTCATCACTAACAGCTCCAAGATTTTTGGGAAACTTATCAAGGTGACTGTTCAGGAAGTGAATCTTAATGCTCATGTTCCATCCAATGTCGCTGAAAGCCAACAGCTTCCTTTGAATCAGAAGTTCATAGTTTTCTACTTTTTTGTTGCCAATGAAGTTCTTTGTAACTGCCACAAAAGACTACCATGCTGCTTCCTCCTCCTTATTCATCTTCCTGGCAAATTCTTCGTCACTTATGAGGGTTCGAATTTGAGGTCCATTGAATCCACCTGCTTTTATCTTCTTGAAAGACAAGGCTGGAAAAGCAGAAATAATATGTTGAAAGCATTCATTTTCTGTATTTAAAGCCTGAACAAACTGCTTCATTAAGCCAGGTTTGATGTGAAGTGGGGGGAAAATGATCCTGTTTCAATTAACTACAGGTTCATTCACAATATTTTGCATCCCTACTTCCAGAGCTTCACGTTTCGGCCACTCCTTCTGTGTCCAGTGTTTCTCCCGAGCTTGGCTGTCCCACAAACACAGAAAGCAAGGATACTTCGTGAAACCTCTCTGTTGTCCTAGCAGGAAATTGACCATTTTAAGATCCACAGAAATGATCCAGTTATGCTCCTCATTCTTCAGAAAGTCGAGGACAATTTTTATGTCATTATCATCTTTTTGCAGATGAGTTGAATAACCAATTGGAACCGCTGCATAAACATTACTGTTGTGTAGAAGAACACATTTCAGACTCCGTTTAGAGCTGTCAAAAAATAGCTGCCATTCTGATGGACTGTAAGTGGTAACACCTAGCTGGCTGAGAAAACTAGTGATATTATGACAGTAAACAAAGTGTTTGTCTTCAGAAAAAAAGTCTACAAAAATTTGTTCTCGCTTCCTGAAATGGGATACTTTAGCTGACCAGTGAAGTATATTCTTTTCTTGAAGCCTCGAGGCTAATAATTCAGCTGCTTTCTTTGATAGGGCCAAATCTCTTACAAAGTCATTCAATTTGGTTTGGCTAAATTGCTGAGGGGTTAATGACTGCTTGGCATCAGAAGAAGACCCTTCATATTCTACAACCATTTCCTCATGCATCTTATCAAAATACACGTGATCACCATGTTCACTTTCTTCGTCCTTAGAAGAAATAAAACCATTGAAAACTGGAACCAGGAGTGTCTCAGAGTGTGGGGTAGGTCGTATTGCTGAAGGAATATTAGGATATGTGATCATATGCCATTTTTTCTTGCCGATGCCCTTTGTATGGATCAGACAGAAATAACAGTCACTGCTGTGGTCCTTAGGTTCATGCCAAACCATGGGAATACCAAAAGGCATTCCTTTGCATTTTCCTTTGTCCAGTGATGAAGCATTTCCTCACAATTATGACACACAATATGAGGAGCCCAATTCTTGTCTTGATCACCAAGGGGAACTTGAAAATAGGCAATATATGCATATGTCACAAATGATGAAATATTGGGCCTTTGACATTGAAGTGTGTAACAGCCACATATATACCAGAAGGTGTCAGGACTATTCTTACATTTACATCTACTCGAAGAAGCCATGATTCCATCTTAAAATAAATAAGAGAGTGTTTTTATCAGATAATAATTTTTACATTTAAAAACAACTACAATTATGTAAAAGTGATGTTTGTAATTGCCTTGTGGTATGTTCAATCCAAGAGTCATTGCCCTTTAACTCCAATTTAAAAACCAATGCATGGCATTAACTGTAACAAAAAGAAATTAAAATCACATAAAAACTAGAGCGTGCACCAAAAACCAGATTTCAGATTTGGAATCAGCAGTGCAGAAATATATAGAAAAAGTTCTAAAACCTCATGCAACAGAAAATGAAAAAGAATTGTTCTCCAGTGAAATCAGGCAAAGGGAGGGGTTCCTTTTTCTTTAACTTAATGTGTATCATCAAAGCCCTATAATTGCCTAACTGTATGTTTCCAAAATTAAAAATGAAAAATCATATAATCTCAGAATTTAAACATTGAAGAATTGAATCTTTATAAAAACTTTTGTGGAAATCTTACTACTCACATTTATACTGCGAACATTGATACAGCATTCTCAATTCTGGCAGATTCAACTGTGGGCAGAGCTGGTCCAGCCTGATCCTAAGGTGAAGGACCTGCCCTTTTTTATCTTACATAACTTCTCTTAACCTATTTAATCATGAAGTATTGGTCACTCATTATCCTTCAAATGCTAGCCTATCATGACGCAACATTTTGATAACAATTATATCAATACTGATAATTATTGCTAACAGGTATTAAGCATGTAGTATGTATGAGCACTACCTAAATCCATTGCATGCATTAATGATTTTAATCATCAGAACTATTAGGGACCGAATTGTATTCCCACCAAACTCACATGCACAAGCTCAAAGCTCTAACGTGACTGTATATGGAGATAGGGCCTTTAAGAAGGTGATAAAGGTTCGATGAAGTCATACGGGTGAGAGTTTAATCCAATAGGATCAATGTCCTTAGGAGTAAAGGAAGAGACACCAGAGCTCTCTCTACACACACGCGCACACACACACACACACACACACACACACACACACACACACACACAGAAATGGTCTTGTGAGGACACAGTGAGAAAGCCATCTGCAAGCCAAGGAGAGAGATTTCACCAGAAATCAGCCCTGCTGGCACCTTGATCTCTGACTTCCAGCCTCCCGAAGTGTGCATAATAAATTTCTGTTGTTTAGGCTACCAGTGTGGTATTTTGTTATGGCAGCCTGAGCAGACCCATGCAAGAGCCCTCTGGGGTTTTTCCTTTTGTCAGCTGCATTTTGTCAAGGAGGGCTTTGCAACCCGGAGTTGCGACTCGCTTGTTCAAGATCGAACAGAAATTGTGGAGCTTGGCTTTGTACAGGGCCTGCACTGGTATCCATTAAGGAGCCTACCTTACACTGAGATTGGAAGGAGGCCCCAGTCCTTGCTCTTCAGTCTGAGCCATAGTACCAGGCTCTGTTGTGGAACGCCTGCCAGATTGGGGGGCTGTTTTGGTAGAAAGAAAATGAATATAAAGTCCTGGCGGCTGAGCTGGGCACATAGTAGGCAAGGGCTTAAAAGATGCCAATAAAATTTGAGGAGCAAATAAATGAATAGTACATTGATGTTCCCTTGTCTTCATCTTAACATGTGTAGCCATAGCTCTAGAACAGCCTATGTGTTTTTCAAAGGGGAGCACTTAGCCTAATTAAATGAGTAAACATAAGCTGAACAAATCACTGTCAGGTTCTGCACATTGTATCTTGAAGTGCTACCTGGCTTAATAAGAGCAACCATGGTAAGTGAACGCACTGTTAGACTGAAAACAGAACTATCAATACATGAAGGTGCCCACCCCTTTGTCCCCCTGCTTCCGGCTAATGGACACTAGCTAGCGTGGCTATGACATGTAGGCAGTACGTTATTTACGTAGCCATATCTATGTGGTTTTTACTTGTATTACAGGGATTTGTGTGTACAGTAATCCCTCCCCAAACACTGATTCTCTTTTTATGAAATTATGGTATCCTCGGATTTATTTCTGCATACTTTGAGAATTTCTGTTTCAGGATACTCAGAGGTTTGAGTCACTGCTGTTGGGGATAATTTAGAGGAATGGGCGGGTGGTAGGAGAAAAGAGAGAGTGGGTGGAAGGCAGAGCAGTAGGGGGTGCTTCAGGATGTGATGTGATGGAAGTGTGAAGTATGCAGTTGGAAGGAAGGGAATGAAGGAGGGAGAAAGGAGGGAGGGACAGACAGAAGGAGGAAGGGAGGGAGGGACAGACAGAGGGAGGAAGGAAGGGAGGGAGGGAAGGAAGGAGGAAAGAAGACCTGGGATGCCTTCCTATGTCTAAATCTGTCCTGGGAAGGTGACTGAGATGTGCCCAAGCTGGGGTCAGAGTTCTAGAGCAGAGGCTGAGAGCCTCTGGCTATGTACCCAGCAATGTTCACAAGAGGTCTGAGAAAGCTCGTCTGAGGACATTAAATAAGGACTCCTGAAAGTATTTCAAACTGCCTGATTACTTTGTGTTCCTGACACCCCAGTAGAAGCAAGAGACAAGGTCCAAGTAGCAGGCAACATAAATAAAAACTGCTCTGAGTATTTGGAGGACATATGAGGGGGGGGGGGAATGTGAATTAGTGTATACATTGACTGCACCAGAGCAGGTAAAATACAAATGTCTTTTCAAAACTGGAGAGGGAGATTCTGAAAATGTTTTAGCAAACAGAGGCTGGTAAATGGGAATTAATAACACAGAAATCATAATTATTACTTTAACTTGTATAACATGTTTTTGTATGATATCTTTATTTTTTGAAAAGTGACTTTCTGTTTTTGTTAAAAGTACACATTTCTTTCTTTTCCTCTCTTTTTTTTAATTTTTAATTTTTATTTAGAAAATTAACTTTAACATGGTGACATTGATCAATAAGAGTACATAAGTTTCAGGTAAACATCTGTCTAGCATTTGAACTGTTGATTCTGTTGCATATCCATCACCCAAAGTCAAATCATTTTCTGTCCCCTTATATTTGTCCCTCTTTACACCCTTCCTCCCAACCCTTATTCCACCCCCTCCCCCATGTCCCCCTCCTTCTGGTAACCACTTCACTTTTATCGATGTCCATGAGTCTCAGTTTTATATCCCACCTATGTGTAAGAGCATACAGTTCTTAGCTTTTTCTGAAAATCACACATTTCTATTAACATTTCAGGGATGCAAACAGCAAAGGTTAATGAGGAAAATGAAAAATGACTCAACAAATTCAGAAACTACCATGGTTAAATTTAGGTCAACACCATTTTCAATATGTCTCTATAATCTATCTCAACTATAGCTAGAAAGATAGATGGAGAGTCAGAACTAATTTTAGAAAAATGTGATCATGGAACTCTTTAAACCATTAATTTGATTTTGTTTAAATATAACTGAAGAAAAGGAAACTACTATAAAATGGAGGAAGTGGCTACATTTGAAAAATGTTTTTCTTCACCACAAAATATATTATTTCCTGAAAGATACTCTTAAGGTTAAGAAAGAATATTATAAAAACAGTAAGATTTGAATCATTATTCTGAACTTTATATTTCAATTTTAAATAGTATCAATTAATCCCTTGCTATGAAAGATGGCAAAATTGGTATATATTTCTATTTCCTTCCATTTCCCTGCCTCCTGATTTTTGTTCATGTTTTTAAATTATTTTTTCATTTTAAGCTTTATAAGCATTTCAGAATGTTTTAGTTTTATTTAACAGATTGTAAGAACTCCTAGTTGCTTCATCACAATTTCTCTGTACCGAAGTCATTATTTTGACTTATCCCTTGGTTGGTCTAATTTCATTATAAAGTAATTTTTCCCCCTAGAAGGGCTGCCCATTACCTGGGGCCCTGCATGCATGAGAACATCTGTCTGAATGTCGCCATAGACGAGTCTGTGGGTAGTTTATGCTTCCCTTTGGAGGTGACATGCTGGTTCCTTTTGCTGGCTGAATACTTCTTTATCTTTGAAATTCAGCAACTTCACTGGACTATGCCTTTCCCTTTGCCTTTGCTGATTATGCCTTGTTTTTAAGATTTGTGTTTTCTATGAGCTCTCTGAAACCACCCTCCCTTTTTTTTTTAGCCATGGCCTTTAATTTAGGGATACAAGTTGTCCTCCATAGATTATTTTGAGCTTTTCTCTCTTAATCATTTATTTTTTATATATTTACTGTATGTCTATAGTTTGATCTTAACCTCTATCAGTTCTGTAGTCATCTATTTTTATTTATTAGTATTATAATATTGTTATTTTGATCGATAACTTATTTCCTTAACTCTGCAATCTTCCTTTCTGATTTTATCCTACTGTTGTTATCATCTGGTTTGGGACTTTTGTATTATTGAATTCTTCTGAAAATGAATCCTTATGGATAATTTCCTTCTATTTCTTGGTCTATAATTTCTTCCATACTGGCTTTTTTTCCCCCCACAGGGACAGAGAGAGAGAGAGCCAGAGAGAGGGACAGATAGGGACAGATAGACAGGAATTGAGAGAGGTGAGAAGCATCAATCAGTTTTTTGTTGCCGTTGCAACACTTTAGTTGTTCATTGATTGATTGCTTTCTCACATGTGCCTTGACTGCGGGCCTTCAGCAGACCCAGCAACCCCTTGCTGGAGCCAGCAACCTTGGGTCCAAGCTGACGAGCTTTTGCCCAAGCCAGAGGGGCCCGCGCTCAAGCTGGCGACCTCGGGGTCTCGAACCTGGGTCTTCCGCATCCCAGTCCTATGCTCTATCCACTGTGCCACCGCCTGGTCAGGCTTCCATACTGGCTTTGTTTTCTGTATGTGTGTGTGTTTTTTAATGCTATGTTTATTTATATTTTTTTATGCAATTGGCAATGGGTTTACGTGTTTGCCCTGCTGTTCATTTCTTTTCATATAGTTCACATGGAATAAGGGCAGCTCTGTGCAGACCCTGGTTTCTCTGGCATGGAATGGGCAACTTCTTCTTGATTCTGCCCACGTTGCCTTCTTCCCAGCTGAACTATAGTTTGAGCACTGGGTTAAGTCTTCTCACCACCTCTCTGTAGCTGGGGGTGGGGGTGGGGAGGTGGAAAGCGCAGCTGGGTCTGCGCACAGCTCCGATGAAGGCACTGTGTCCCCTCTGCCTTGGGTGTTGTTAGTGTTTCCAGCCAGGGCTGACCGGCCTTGTGTCCGGGGTGGTAAAACCTTGGCCTTTGAATGGTTCCCTTGCTTCTGAGTGGAGCCCTGTAGCTTCTTTATCTGTAAGGGTGTCAGTCCCCCCAAAACAAAAGCTTGTAGAAGTAACTGTTTGGCTCACTACTTTCCACCCCTCCAAATGAGGGGGTCTACAGGGATTTCTTAGCACCTTAACTCACCATTTGGTTTGGACTAGCCCCACGGACCTGCATGGCCTACCTGTCTCACCCATAACCCTACTGCAAACCTCTTCCGCACGCCAGCCACCCCTACTAGGGCCTGCCTTTGGTTCCTTCCCACGTTCTCTTCCAACTCCAGACCTTTCCGGTATTGACACTTCTGCCCGTATCCCTCCCCCACATTCCCTAAGTCAGAGCTCAGCTCAGATGTCTCATCCCCAAGAAGACTTCCCGGCTGCCTCACACAGGCCACGCCCTGCCGTTTGTGTGCAGGCACAACTCTCTGCTCTCCGTGGTGAGAATGGGCTCTTCTCCAAGTCACCCTGTGAGGTTAAACTTTTTCAGGACTTTCCGTTGACGGATAAGTTTAGAAGCTTGTTTCCACGGCTGTTTCCGTTCTCCTCTTCACCTCCATGACTCTCTCAGCCTTCATTTTTTCTAGCTGCATTTTTGGAAACTTTAAACCTAGGTCACCTGTAAGGAAAAACTACCTTTCCTTTTTAATTTTTGTGAAGGTCACACTGTCAACGAGCTCAGTGCTGGGACCTAAAATTAGACACTGCGGCCGTAGAAGCCCATGATATACGGTGCCAGGAGGTGAACCCAGCACCTGGGTAGGTAGTGCGGGAATGAATGGGCCACCCTGGGAGGCAGAAAAAGGCCTCACACCTTCTCTCAGGGCCTGGCTCTATAGGACTCTCTCATTTGCCGCTGGAAGCTTAAGGGAGCTTGGTGATGCCTCTGGGTGGGGCAGCCCCGCATAGCTCTCTGTGAGCAAACAGTGTGTGCTCCAAACGATCCTCTGGTCCTAGGATGACAATACCTAAGCTTCTGGTCAGTGTGGTGAAAGCAAGCTTGTTTGTGTTCTTATTTTTTGAAACAGAGTGGTTCAACCCAGACAAGCATTCCAAAAGTATTGTCTGAGCATCTACTAGGTGTAGGCACTGTTGGAATCATTTGAGCATGAACATAAAATGATTTTGCCATAGTGAAGGGATCTTTCTAGGACTCAGCTGCCACCGTCAATGCCCTTAAATCCCTTGGGCCCACAACTTCAGCATTTACTTCCTATGACAGACAGAGGGCAGAGTCAGATGGGGGAAGGGTACAGCTTTGTTACCGTGGTGTTGCCACCCTCCAAGCAGTGAGCGACACCTGTCTCATTCATCTCTCCACCTGCAGTAAGACAGCATATGGACCAGAATCTCTCGGTCCCTCTTCTTCCCCCTTTCTTTTCTCTAATCGCTCAAATCCCTTTCCTCCTGACCTATCCCACACTGCCTTTGCTGTAGTGGCCTCTGAATAGCACTTACAAGGGCTGTGCTTCCAGTCTTGTCTGTATATTTCCACCCCTGTTTCTGATCAGGGTTTGGGGCTGACGAGTGGTCTCCATGCTCCCCCACTTCCCAATTCCCCTAGCCCCTAGCCCTTTACTTACAGGTGACAACCCTCCTGTCCTTTTCTGAAAGCATCTCCCCAGATTATCTTTGTCTGTGATAGGCATCTTGTGGTCCAGAATGATGTCTTCCTCGCCAGAAGGGGGGCTGCCCCCCCCCCCCCCCCGTCAGGGTACCTTTGTACAGTTCTTGCTCTGTCTCTCATGAAGCCATAGCCACACAGACTGCCAATGCACAGCCTGGGAAGCCATCCAGTCTCATCCCCATGCCAGGTGAACCAGTCCTGGGGAAACAGGTAGATCTAATCCTGGCCTTGGAGGGGACAGCTAAATTGTCAGACAGCGCACTAATGGGGGCTGCTGACTGCACAGGTATCCCTGGGTTATAAATGCCCGGCTCCGCAGAGCCTCCTAAGTCACTCAGAGGACAACTTTATGATCCAGAAAGTAAAGAACTGGAACAAGATCAGCTTGTGACAGGAAGCAATTGATCGGGGATGGGAGAGAGCTTGGTCCAGAGGCTCAGAACTCCATAAACTATCAGAGCTCCATGCTTCCTGAGGCAATATACACTGACCATAGAACTGGGAACCTGGGAAGCATTGTGAGAGTCCCGAAGGATTGCAGTATTTGCAACATAGATGGGGGCTTGCCTTCCCTACACCACCCCAGTTTATTTCCCTCCCTGCTCTCAGAATCCTCATCTTATGGTTTGTTTTTGATCATGAGTCTCTCTCATGGAAAAGACTTCAGTGGCTCCTAGAGCCCTGAGAGTCAGTCCATACTCTTTAGCTTGGCATTTAGGGTGTTGAGGAATCCTGGGTTTGATGAGCTTTCTGGCCTCATTCAAGTTGGACCAGGTTTCTGATTCTATGCTCTAGCCACATTTAAGTTCTTAGGTTTCCCCAGCTGTGACACACATCCTTACCTCATGGCTTTTATACAAGCCATTGATTACCTTTAACCTTGAAAGCCATCCTTCCCCACCCTCTGCTTATTTAGATTTCTTTCACTAGTGCTTCAGGTTTTATCCTAGATGTCACCTCTTCCAGGAAGCTTTCCAGGATTAGGTGGCACTTTTATAAGTAGCCTGTGCACATCCTGTCATAGTACTTTTCACAGAATTACATATTTGCATTTTTCTGTTTACTTGTCTGCCTCCCCATCAAGAAGTTGGCTGGGGTGGCGTGGGAAATGATGGTCTTTAAATTGTTTTCTCCCTA
Source organism: Rhynchonycteris naso (assembly GCA_037038555.1). Taxonomy (NCBI): domain Eukaryota; kingdom Metazoa; phylum Chordata; class Mammalia; order Chiroptera; family Emballonuridae; genus Rhynchonycteris; species Rhynchonycteris naso. The sequence continues at coordinate 40,952,648 of CM073004.1, read as the reverse complement.
GAGGATGGTGCTGTGTCTGGGACATAGAGAATATTTGTTGAACACATGTGAGAATAAATACATAAATAATGAAATAACATGACATAGTAGGAAAACCATTAGACCTCCTCGGGCATCTCTTCTCTCTGTATGTCCTCCTTCTTGCTCCTCCCCAACAGGCTTCTGGGTCTTCAAAGATACAGTGATCACAGGGTCTAAGGCTGGATCTCTATCACCTGTTGTACCATGCCTGGAAATGCTCTTACTGTTCATAGCCCCTCCAGACTCCTCAGTCATAACCTCCTCCAGGAAGGCCTCCGTGAATCTGCTGTGGGGCAAAATGCCCATTGTGCCTTCCCCAACCTCCAGTGTTCACATTGTTCTTTGCATAGGTTTTAGCATATACCTTGTTTTGCATTATCATTATGTATATTTTATGTTCCATTTTTAACTTTTTTATTTTGAGATATTCTGTGATTACAATTACCTGTAATTATCTCAAAATAAATGCCGTCGTAAGAAATAATATAGAAAGACCCATGTGCCCTTCATCTAACTCCCCCCCAATAGTAACATCTTGCATAACTATAGTACAATAATAGCACAATGAGGAAATTAACATTGATACTGTCAATTAACCTTATTCAGATTTTACCAGTTTTACATGCACTCACTTGTTTGTGTGTATATTTAAATCTATTCGACTTCATCACGTGTGCAGAATCATATGGCTACCACCACATTCAAGACAGAACAGCTCCACTACAAGCTTCCCTAGTGATACCTAAGTTTAGAGCCATAGCTAACGTCCCTCCTCCTCCCCCTCCTTAGCCTCTCCCTTCATTCCTGACAGCCAGTATGTTTTCCATCTTTCTGATTTTGTCTTTTCAAGAGTGCCATATAAGTGGAATCATACAGTATGAAATCTTTAAGGACTGTCTTTTTTTAACTTAGCATAATTTCACTGAGATTTATTCAAGTTGTTGTGTATATCAATGCTGTATTTCTTCTTACTTGCTGAGTAGTATTCCATGGTCTGGATTTACTATAGTTTGTTTAACCATTTACCTGCTGAGAGACATTTGGATTGTTTCCAGTTTTTGGCAATTACAAATAAAGCTGCTAGGAACATTCATCTACAGGTTTTTATGTGACCATAGTTTTCATTTTTCTACATATGGCCAATAAACAGATAAAAAGATGTTCAACATCATTAGCCATTAAGACATAGCAATGAAAACCACAGTGAGATATCACTACACACCTATCAGAATGGCTAAAATAAGGATATACTGATAGCACTGAATGCTGGCAAGGATGTAGAGAAACTAGATCACTCGTACATCGACAGGGAACATAAAATGGTATAGCCATTCTGGAAGAAAGTATTAGTTTCTTACAAACTAAACATGTGTTTATCATATGATCCAGCAGTTGCGCTTTTGGGTCTTTTAATTGTATTTTAAAACAAGTTTTTAAAAAATCATACACAATTCACACTCATAGTGAGAAAAGAAGTAGAAATACAATAAGCATAAAGGAAACAACGTCATATAATCTTGGTAGACATAACTACTGCTAATATTTTGGTATAGTGTGTGTCTGTTTCTTTCAAATGGTGTTCTATACTTTTATGACATTTTTGTTACCATATATTGTTTCTCCCCTTCATGTCAATGGGTGTCCCTGTTGTCATGGTAAGCTTGCTTTATATTAAATTCAATTACTTATTTTGCTAAACTTAGACATCTAGGTCATTGCAATTATTTTTCTTGCTATTATAAACAATACCTAATGAAGTTTCTTGTTTACATATTTTTGAAAATGAATAGATGATACTGCCAAGATAAATTCCAATAAATAAAATTTTTAAATTAAAGCTTTCCCCATTTTTAAAGCTTTTGTTAAAAACTCCTGCCTGCCATTCAGAAATTCTATATCCTTCATATCCAGGATGCCAGAGAAAGTGACCATTTCCCCTACTGGTTCCAACAATGATTGTTATAATTCTTTGATTCTTTGTTAGTCTTACAGCTAAAAAAAAAAAGCAAAATCTTAGTTATTTTAATTTAGATTTTTAAATTTTATTACCAATGGACTACATACTTATTTGTGTCTCTCCTATAGTGACTTGCCTGTTTATATCCTTTATCCATTTTTCTATTTATTTGAAAGGTATGAACCTTTGTCATACATATTTCATTTTCCCCAGTTTTGTAATTTGATTTAGAACTGTATTTTTGCAGCATACCTTAAAATTTTTATGTAGTTTTGGCTATTAGTCTTTTTCTGATGTGCTTTTCCCCTTTGCTTCCTTCTCTGAAAATTCTTCCTTACTCTAAAGTTATATAAATATTCATCTGTGTTTTACCATGTTACTTTTACAGCTCAATTTTTCATTTAAATATTTAATCCAGCAGGGAATCCTTTGGGGGATTTAGTATAAAGTCGGGATTTAAGTTGTTTTCTAGTAGCTATCTTATGTCTCTGTCTCATTTCCTGAGTGATTCACTCTTTCCCTCTGACTAGAAAGGTTCTCTTCATCATCGTCTCTGTTCTCTATTCTGTTCTGTGTCACAAAGATGTCTAAAGCCACCTTATTCAGCCTGCGAGCAGCCTGCTTTCTCTCTCCAACATTATCTTTATTATTTTTCATTATGTGTCTCGGGTCTCTTTTTGCTGACTGTGCCTGGTGAACCCATCTGTCTGTACACACAGACCTTTATCTTTAGCTCAGTAACATTTTACTACATCATATCTTTCATTTCTTGTCTGTTTCATTGGTTGTGTATTCTATTTTAGGAATCCTCATTATCTACATGTGGTTCTTCATTCTCTATTTTCCACATCTTTCACCTTCTGCCATATTGTTTTAATTTCTTTCGCATTTGTTTTCTATGTGACTGACTTGATATTCTGGAAGTGGCTTTGTTTCTGCTATTGCATTTTTAGTGTCTCCAGTACCCTTCTTTTTCCTTTCATTCTGTTGATTTTTCCTTCTTTCTGCTCCTCTGCCTGAGAAGCCATGCTTTCTTGTACAAGTCTGGATAAGTAAGCGCTTCGCTGAATTTTTCTTCTGAATTTTGCAGTATCTCATTTTTAGAGGAATGCTCTTCCTCTCTGACTTTACAGAATGATGTTCCCATTCCTATGCCATGTGGTGTTTTACCCTTTTACTTTAAAGCATGAGGGAATTTGGTGAGACTTGGTGTAAGGTCCCACAGACAGGGTGAGTGGCTTATCCTGGCACTCTATTCTGCTCACTGGCTTTCTTTATTTCTTTTCTTTTCTTTTTTTTTTTTTTTTACAGGGACAGAGGGAGAGTCAGAGAGAGGGATAGATAGGGAGAGACAGACAGGAACAGAGAGAAATGAGAAGCATCAATCATTAGTTTTTCGTTGCCATCACGACACCATAGTTGTTCATTGATTGCTTTCTCACATGTGCCTTGACCGCAGACCTTCAGCAGACCGAGCAACCCCTTGCTGGAGCCAGCGACCTTGGCTGGCTGCTTTTGTTCAAGCCAGATGGGCCCGCGCTCAAGCTGGTGATCTCAGGGTCTCGAACCTGGGTCTTCCGCATCCCAGTCCGACGCTCTATCCACTGCGCCACTGCCTGGTCAGGCTCACTGGCTTTATTTCACTTTCTAATTGTTTCTACATCACTTGTGGAGAATGATGTGTTCAAGTCCCAGTCCAGTTCCTCATACTAAAAGGTTTTCCCTCGATGGAACTCTGCTCTGCTCAGGTTGACATAGTCTTTTGACCTACAGCATCCAGTACTTCGGTTCTGCCAGTCTGATGTAATATGTGAAAAGTACAGTTCCCTGAAGGTACCACTTCTGGGCGTTACTCTTTGTAAGGTCAGTAGCCTCTGCCATGCCCCTGCAGGTTCACAGTGGATTCAGGTAGATGGTAAAAGAACTGTGGAACCAGAAAATGGTGGGCCATTCCGTTTATTAAAGTCTTGTAATGGCAGACAAGCAAACAGGCAGGGCAGACTGCTTCCTTTTTTCTCTTTGGGCTGTCTCAGGCTCATAGCGCAAAACAAGCCCCCACCAGCCTCAGCACTCCCCAGCTGAACAGGCCAGGCAGAAATCTCAGGCCTCCCACATCCCTCAGCACCTCTTCTCTCCCTCTCTGAACTCACTAGCCAAAACAGGCTGGGGTTTGAAAAAACCCTTTTCCAGCAAACAATAGCAAACAATCTCCCCACCCCATGGAGGCAATAAATCCGCAATTTGCAATCTGCCACCCTGGGGGCAAGCACCTCAGCCTTTCACAGACCACACACATGGCTCTGCCCCATGCCAATGTGACAATTAGGCAAAATATAAGCGAGCAAACCTAACACACATGTTACAAACTTGAAACACATTGGTTTTCCCCACACTCTCCTTACCGCTTCCCACATGTGCTGAGAGCGACAGTCCTCAGAATGCATGACACCAATTGCTACGTTATATCTTTCAGTTTCTGGAAAAGGAAGAGAGTACAAGGGGTGAAATGGAGACATCTGTGACTCACAGCATAACTCAGTTCCTCACAGCAGTAGCAATGGGTCTCTAAGTCAAGGATAGAGGGTGGCATTGATTATTTATTGATTATTTACCTCCTCCCCACCCCCCACTCCCTGTTTCAAGCCATAGAGTCAACAGGAGCATGTCCTAACGCTGGGTGGGTTTTCTCAATGCATTTCTGATGCAAATACTTCTCCTCACCCATTCTGACACTTTCAGTATTTGAAGAAAGGTCGTATGAGTTTTCAACACCGTAATACCTTTACTGAAAAGTTGTCCTTTTACTTGGGGCTGCTGTCCTCATGTTGAGCTGAAAAATTTTCTTGATATAGTATATTGTCATTTATTTCTGCCCCCCTTCACTTGTCTGCCAGCTTTTTAAAAGAATTATAATTTACCACTACATCAGCAGTGCCTAACACACTGTCTGTACACAGTATTTAATAGATATTTATAAATTTAAACTGGTATGTAATTGTTAGGAAATAGAATGGAGAGAGAGAAAAATAAAAAAGGGGGCAGGACAGAACAATGGGCTTTGAGGGACATGGCAACAGCAGGAGGAACAAGATAAGCCAGCCAGGGAGACAAAGAAGTCACAGCCAGAGGGCAGAGCAGGTACCAGGAAGAGCAAGACAGCGGGAGAAGGCTGGACAGGGAAGACTAGTCAGTGATGGTCATGTCTGCCAAGTGGCTGCAAAGGGTGATGAGTGAAGCTTATTTGATGCCTGGCCAGTCACTGGTGATCCTTAGTTCAAGAAGCACAATAGATCCAATCCCTTCCTGAGTTGAAAGGCTGAGTGGATTGAGAAAGTGGAAGCAGTTCAATACAGTTTTTAAAGGAAAAGTAAAGAAGAGAGCGGAGAGGACTTGAGGAGGAATTAGTATGCCAGGAGGTTTCTTATTTTGGTTACTGTGGTTGCTGTTGTTGGAAGGGGGAAGATTTGATCAGTTGTATATCCTCAGGGAAAGAGATTGTGACTAGAAACAGCAATTTGCAAGCTAGAGAAGGGCTATTTGAGAAAGCCAGGTTGGGTCTGATCTGAAGAGGATAGAGTCAGATAGATGGAGAGAAAGGTTTGGTTTGAGAGCTTCCTGAGGGTAAGGGCTGCCTCTCATTGCGATGAGCAAGGTCCCCAGGCACGGGAAGAGCAGGGGACTTGCGGTTGTGACAGACACACCTTAAAGTGGTCAGGAGAGTTGGGGAGGGCACTCACTCTCTTTCAGCCTCATAGTAAAGGAAGAAGGGTCATTTGCAGGGGATGGGGAGGGGCCAGGTACAGCTAGTCTTTGTGTGGAAAATGGGACAGGATTAAAGGGTAGCCTGGTGGCCCTCACCCAGTTTAGGGGCAGAATAGAGATAGCATCTTGCTTCAGGTGACCTTGGGCCCTTTCTAGAAGGCTTCAGGAAAGCTTTCAGAAAGTGGCTTTTGTTAAGCCAAGGGGAGGCTCTTCCTGGACCAAAACCCTCATTTTCTAACTTTTCAGGTGTTGTGGGGTATTGCTCCATACTTGTCTCCAGAGGTGTGTTGTATAGCAGCTGTGAACAGCAAGTAAGCCTCCGTGGAGATGACCCTTGCCCTGGGTCCCCTGATCCCTCAGACACCGGGTGATGCTTCTTCTCACTCCTCCCCCCACCCCGCATCCTTGCTCACCCCCTCTCCAGTAATTTACTCCTTCAGGGACTAACTCGAGCCCCTCAACTAGACTGCTTTAATACCATCAGCTGAACAAAAACGCTAGTTGTGAAATACTCAGCTCTGAACTGCTTATGATAACCTTCGTAGGTTGAAAATGAAGATCTCAATTAATTAATCAGTGAATCAATTACTTGATAAAACATCTTTAAGACCCTTCTGTGGGGCAGGTACCAACACCACAGAGGTGATGGGACCAGCATCCCTACCCTTGAGAGTGTATATATAGCTCAGTGAGAGAAACTCATATAACAAAAGCTTTAAGCTAAGGGCACTCATCTGAGGGGTAGACAGTCCATTTAAATGAAAGGCAGAGGGATGGATTAAGTGATGTCTGGTGTCCTGTCCCAACTAAGTAGCTTAATTATAAAGTAGGACCTGCCTGTTGGCTTTCTCCTTCTGTATTCTTCTTTGCCTTTTCAAACAAATAAGCAACCATGCAAAAATAATGCACCATATTCTAGAACTCAATGCCTAGCAGTATTCTCCAGAGTACTTGAACCGTGCCCTGGGGGTTAGCATTGTTACAAGGAACTCTTGATGAGAATAATGCCTGATAGTGTGTGATTGTGTGCAGTTGGCCTTCCTGCATGGTTCTGTGTATGCACATCAATTACATGCATTTGGTATAATTTTTTTTTTAAATCACACCTTCTATTTAACCCCAAGAAGATAAATGGATCCTGCCTCAGTCCCAGTTCCATTGATTTTTTTGTGGTCCTATGGTGAAGCTATTATCAACACTAATCTCAAACCCTGCTAGGAGCCAGGCAGCCCTTAGAATACAGAGTACCAATTTCTGCAACTTCCACGTTATTTTTCTTTTCCCAGGCTTTTGTTCTGACTCCCCTCCTCATCTCATTTTCGAGTGTGATTTGATTATCATCCCATGAGGTCTGTTCAGCTGGCTCTGAGCAGACACCTTTCTACATATCTGGCCTGGAGGAGGAGGATGACAGAGGCCTCTCCTGATGGAGCGTGACCCTTCTCCAGCCGGGTAGTCCTGTGACTTTGAAGCTTCGCTCCACGGCCTATTTTTGGGAGACTGAAGCATGCGCCACCAGGCAGGGTGAGCCCGTGCCCTTCATCCTGAAGCTCTCTCACTGACTCTTCCAGGGAGAGGGGAAGAAAAGAAGAAAGAAACAGGGATGTGAGAATTGAGGGGTGGCAAGACATCGAGGAAGCTTTGGGGATCTTTGCAGGCTTGAAGGGATAAAGATCAGAGCTTTTTATTTGTTTTTTTTTTTTTTTGCTTTTCTTTTACTCCCCAGGGCGGCCATGCATCCCTACGTTCAGCTGGACCCCTGACCAAACTCAGTATCTTTAAGCAATCACATGTCAATTAAAAAAAATTGATTGCCTGACCAGGTGGTGGTGCAGTGGATAGAGCGTTAGACTGGGATGTGGAGGACCCAGGTTTGAGACCCCGAGGTCGCCAGCTTGAGCGTGGGCTCATGTGGTTTGAGCAAAAGCTCACCAGCTTGGACCCAAGGTCACTGGTTCCAGCAAGGGGTTGCTCGGTCTGCTGAAGCCCTGCAGTCAAGGCACATGTGAGAAAGCAATCAATGAACAACTAAAGTGTCGCAATGAAAAACTGATGATTGATGCTTCTCATCTCTCTCTGTTCCTGTCTGTTTGTCCCTATCTGTCCCTCTTTCTGACTCTCTCTCTGTCTCTGTAAAAAACAACATATTGATTAATTTTTAGAAGGCAAGGCACTCAGTTCATTAAAATATCGCCAACAGTACAAAGGGTATATAGTCAAGAGTCAGTCCTCCCTCACTGCTGACCCAGGCCCAGGGGCTTCCTCGTGCTGCTCTCACCGGCTCCTGTGGAGCCTTCCAGAGATTGCCTGTGTGTGTCAGGGATACCGGTAGGTCCTCCTGCCTCCACACTCATCTATGCTGCCACTGCTCCTCCTCCTTCTTACATTTTCTACATAATAATATGTCTTTTAGATAATTCCATTCAAAGACTCGTAAACCTGCCTCCCTCTATAGGTTTCTGTAGTATTCTAATGTGTGGATGTACAAAAACTTATTTAACTGCTCCTCCCGCCCCCATTAATAGTTCTTTTGGTTGTTTCTAAGTGTTTTGCCATTGAAAAGATACTGCACACAAGAATTGAGAGCAGGGACTCAGACAGGTATTAGTACAAAGATGTTTATAGCTGTGTTATTCACAATAGCCAAAAGACAGAAACAACTCAAGTGTTCATTAGGAGATGAATGCATAAAAAATATGGTATGTACATACAGTGGAATATTATTTAGCCATTAAAGGAATGATGTATTGATACATACTATAACTTGGATAGACCTTCAAAACGTTGCTAAGTGAAAGAAGCCAGACGCAGAAGGACAAATATTTATGATTCTACATATATGAGATACTTATATTTGGCAGATTCACAGAGACCGAAATAGAATAGAGAGGATACTAGGGGCAAGGGGGAAAGAGGATTAGGAAGTTATTATTTAATGGGCACAGAGTTTTATGTTGGGGACCATGAAAATATTTTGGATATAGACAGTGGTAGTGGTTAGGCAGTATTGGTAATTATTTAATATCAGTGAATTATGTGTTTGCAAATATTTAAAATGCTAATTATCACATATATGTTTATTTTATTTTATTTTATTTTAAGTGAGAGGCAGGGAGGCAGAGAGGCAGACTTCCACGTGCGCCCTGACTAGGATCCACCAGGCTAGCCCCCTACTGGGCAATGTTCTGCCCATCTGGGGCGGCTGCTCTGTTGCTCGGCAACCGAGCTATTTTTGTGCCTGAGGTGAGGCTATAGAGCCATTCTCAGTCCTGGTGCCAACTTTTGAACCATTTGTGCCATGGCTCCAGGAAAGGAAGAGAGAGAGAGAAACAGAAAGGGGAGGAGGAGGGGGAGGGGTGGAGAAACAGATGGTCGTCGCTTCTCCTATGTGCCCTGACCAGGACTTCCATACCTCCAGCCAACACTCTATCGCTGAGCCTACTGGCCAGGGCCAACATGTATTTTAATACAATACAAAGAAATGACAATAAAAAGATAAAAATACTCTGCTGAAGCCTTAAATGAGGAAAAAATGCTGTGTTGAGCATCCTTTTGCAATAGAGCCCTCTGGAAGAAGGCAAGGGTGTCTGTCTGATACAGTCCCAGAAATGAGGTTACAGAGTGAAAGAGATGTGCATTGTAAATTTTGATACATGATGCCAACTTTTCTTTCCAAAGATTGTGCTAGGTCATGTACATGTGACCCACAAGATATGAGGTTGGTTTGACACCAACCAATCTGATGTCAAACATTTAATCTTTGCTATGGAATATGGTGCCTCTTGCAGATTGCATTTCTCTTAGGGCTTTAATGCTATGTGTGCAGTGAGTGTGAGAAACTCCCCATATCAGGAGTAACCTTGGCCCTGGGTCAAGACAGAAATAGGTCAGGAGCAGTCTGGAGGCACGAGTGGGGGCTGGCTGGCTGGGGTGTGAAAGAAGGATTTATGGCTCAGTTTACCCCTTCTGCAACCTCTCTCTACTTGTTGCATCATCTTTATCATCTGATTCATAGAACCATGGAATGGCACTTTGAAAGAGGACCTAAGGGGTCCAGCTACCTAATACAGTAGAAGTCCTTGATATGCTCCCTTCCCAGCCTGGAGAGCCTCTGTGCACAGCTAGTGACAGGAAGCTCACTCTGTACTGATGAAAGGCTATGCTCCAGAAAATGTACCTCTTGGTCTTCTAACCCCTAATTTTAGAGTTTTCTGAACAACCAGAACAAATGTATGTAGTTCTTTTAGTAGCCAGTTACTTGTGAAGATAAAGTCTGAGATAAATGATGGCGAATATGTCTGTCAATAACTGAATTACTGTATCTGCAGACTTTACTCTCTATTGTTTTTATTACCCTATGGCTTCTACAGAATACAGTGGTCCCTCGTCTATCATGGAGGTTAAGTTCCAGAACCCCCCGCAACAGATGAAAATCCACGAAGTAGCTACCTTATATTTATTTTATTATTTATATATATTTTAAGACTTTATAAACCCTCCCGTCCCTCCTATAAACTTTTTCCACCCTCTAATAAACACTTTCTGTGCTCTTAAACACTTTCTATATTCTTAAACCTACGTAAACACAGTGCTCTGGTTGGCCGCCTCCCATCCATTGGCCAATAGTGTGCCGTGTATGATCTCATGTGGGCAAACTAGCTCAAGTGGAAGCGGCTGTAGCTATGTGTTCCATACGTGCAAGCCTTTGTCCACTCATCTGCTGTACGCTATGTATTTTATTTCAATTTAATATACTTTTAATGTTTTAATTAATATTCAAAATTTTTTTATATTTTTAATTTTTTAGGCTATAAAATGCTTATTTTACCACAAAAATAATTAAAATAGTACATATACAAAAATAGCTATCTACCACAAAATCCCATGATACAGTGAAAAATCTGTGATACAAAATTAGATATATACAATTTAAAAATCCATGATACAATGAGACTGTGAAAAGTGAACCGTGATATGGCAAGAGACGAATGTACAGAAGTCCTTGGAAGGGGCCTCCTGAATTCAGAGGACAGTGGGATGCCCTTTCTGGGATGCAGCCCTGCCCTGGATCAGAGCAGGAAGCATGTTGTCACCTGGCATGCCTAGGTCTCCCTCACATACAGAACCCTAGCCCAGGCCTCTTGATTTATAATGTGCACTTGCCTGTCTAAAGATCACCTTCTCCTGGCTTCAGTCCAGATCTCCAACCCTCCATGATCAATCTGAGTGAACCTTAATTCACTCCCCAGCATTTTAGCCATTTCTTCCAGCTTTCTGTCATTTCTTGACTTGATATACATTCAGTTACACATTTTCCCTTCACTTTATGGATTAAAATGTTGATTAGGTCAAGACCAAGGGCAGCATCAGGTGATGCTATCCCATTTCTCAAGGCTGACGGGATGCAGTTATTTAGCAGAATTATTACTAATGAGGGGGCTAGGGTCTCAGCCAACCACCAGGTTCGTGGCAAAATCATGAGGAGCTCAGGCGTTCTGAAAAGTCAGGATGACTGGGACTGCGGGAGGAGATGGGGGGTAAAACAGAAAAGCTGAAATTAGTGCCTGAGTTCTCACTACCAAGAAAGAAGCAGTTGGTGCTGTGCAAGTGGGGCACATTCAGGCAAAGCATCAGCTTGGTATGTGGAATGGAAGGGGAGAGAAGACCAGTTGTTTCTAGACTTGTTGGTACAGTTAGAAAAAAATAAGAGCAAGCATATGCACATATAGCCTGACCAGGCGGTGGCGCAGTGGATAGAGTGTTGGACTAGGATGCTGAGGACCCAGGTTCGAAACCCTGAGATCTCCGGCTTGACCAGAGATTCATCTGGTTTGAGCAAGGCTCACCAACTGAGCCTAAGGTCACTGGCTTGAGTAAGGGGTCACTCGGTCTGTTGCAGCCCCCGGTCAAGGCACATATGAGAAAGCAATCAATGAACAACTAAAGTGCCACAACGAAGAATTGATGCTTCTCATCTCTCTGTCTGTCTGTCTGTCCCTCTCTCTGTCTCTGTCACAAAAAAACAAAAACAAAAACATATATGTACATGTATAGTGCTATGTGCCAGACACTATCCTGTGTATACCTACATATATGAATGCATTTATTCTCATGCATCCTATGGGGTGGGTGTAATTATTATTCCCATTTTACGTATGAGGACACTGAGGCACAGAGGAAGGTTTGATAATTCACCGAGTCATTCCTCTAGCATTTCAGTCTCAGCATGTTGGCCCCAGAGTATGTAATCTCAGCCACTTCACTCTGTGACTTTGGGTAGCTCAGACTCCATCATGTCAGTGAGTGAATGTCAAAGAATGCATTGGCATGTTCAGCTTCTAGAAAGAGGACTTGGAAAACCCCAACCTTTAGAGCAGTCTCTCCAGGGCCAGGGGTCCCTTGTAGAATCCTCTCTCAGCAAAGTGGGAGAGGTGAAAGTGACTGTGATGGGGGTGTTAAATAATCTATCCCAAAAGATGTCTCATTGTGTTCTGAATACATAGCAGCGTTTTCTAGCTGAGTGGGAATGTCACAGGTCCAGCAGGAGAAGGTCTGGCTTTGCCACCTAACACCTTGGTCTTCCATTGTTTCATCTGTTAGATCAGATGAAGCTGATTTAAAAGACAACTTAGATGTAGTTATTTCCTTAAGCAATATAGTTCAGTATGTCTTGAGATGGGGGAACATAAGTCATGTTTTTGGGTGTCAGCAAGATAAGTGCAGTGCATTTAGTGTGGGCAGGCCCTTTCCTGGACGGGTGTGGTCAACAGGGGCATGGACTTGCTTGTCATACTCTGTTGCAAAGTCACAGGGCCTTGGATTGCATAAACCCTCATCCTTATTAGATCCAGGAGCAGACGTGAGGATGGTGGTTCTCAGCCCTGGGTACACTTGAAGTTCGCCAATGCCCTGGCCAACCTTCAGTCTGATTTGGAACTTGCACTTGGTGGGAATCAGGCACCTAGAGAGCTGCTGAAGCAGCACTCATGGTCCCCAGGAGCCCTGTAGGTAGGCAGGGCCAGGGTTGGGACACATTTACCAAGTTTTCCCAGGGTGATTCAGATAACCATCAAAATCTGAAAACTAGTCGTCTGGGGTGTGGCTCAGAGAGTCATTTCTTAAAGCTCTGGGTGTTTTATTGTGTAGCAAAGGTAATACAGTATTCAGCTCTCCTGTGTCTAGCTGCTCTAGGTCCAGAGAGCAGCAGGGAACAGAGAAACAAAGGGAGCCTCAGTGAGCTTAGCCAGGGTGGCGGCACACCGAGAATGCGTCACAGCTAACTCTGCAGGCACCAGCCTTGCCTTGCAGGGCAGAACCCTGGAGAGATCTAGAGTTAGCAATTCCTGGAGAAGCCTTTAAACGGAAACATTGCAGGGTTTTTCTGACACCCTTGTGATGGAAAAGGTGTTTAGAGGACCTAGAATAGTTAAATTTTTATCCAACTGATTTCCCAATCTGTCTTCTTTTAACCTCATTCTGTTTTTCCTTAAGATTTATAAATTATAAAATTTAAGTATCGATTAGACCATCATTCAAATCTTTTATTTAAAACAGGCCTTTCTGCTTATGCCTTTTAAGATCCTCTTTTGTGAAAATGATACAATCTCATTAAAAAAAATCAAGTAATATACAAAAGCACCAAGAAAAAGAAAAAAATTACATCAAATTCCACCATGGAGAAATTATTAACATTTGGTATATATCAGAGCTCTTTCTCCCTTTCTGATAGAAAGATAGATAATTAGGTAAATTGAAACACTTTTACAAAAATATTCTTACTGTACTCATTTTAAAATTGAAAGCAATATGTTTAGCTTGATTGGAATGTAACAGACAAAAAATTTAAATGAAGCTGCAAAAATTGTTGAACTTCAGAAAGATTTTTCTCCATTACAAGTTATATCAGTTTCTGAAAGAATTTTCTGTAAAGTTGTTTCTTTATTCATTTGGTGGGAGATGAGGTTTATTCCCAGTTTTTTATTTTTCTGAAGTGAGAAGCAGGGAGGCAGACAGACAGACTCTCATATGCGCCCGACCAGGATCCACCTGGCAAGCCCACTAAAGGATGATGCTCTACCCATCTGGGGCATTGCTACATTGCAACCGGAGCCATTCTAATGCCTGAGGCGGAGGCCATGGAGCCATCCTCTGTGCCCGGACCAACTTTGCTCCCATGTAGCGTTGGCTGTGGGAGAGGAAGAGAGAGATAGAGAGAAAGGAGAGGGGGGAGTGTAGAGAAGCAGATGGGCGCTTCTCCTGTGTGCCCTGACCGGGAATTGAACCTGGGACTTTTACACGCCAGGCTAATGCTCTACCACTGAGCCAACTGGCCGGGCTATTCCCAGTTTTAAAATTCCGTGGTTTCTAGTGATGTCTGTCACTGCCCCTCCCTCCAGCTCTGGGTTTCCTCTGCTACGGTGTTTTCATTGGTGAGATTTGTAGCCACTGCATTCCCTGCCATGCTGCCATGCCAGATGTTCTACCTTGCATCTACCCAGTCACCTACCTGTCCTTCCACTTGGCTTCTTTATGCCAGGGCAGTGGTTCTCAAACCTTAAAGTGCATAGTAATTGCTGGGGAATTTGGTTAAAATGCAGATTCTGTTGCAGTAGGTCTGAGGTGGGGCCCAAGGGTCGGTTTTCCTTATGATGTCAATGCTGTGGCTACAAGAACCACTCCTGATGAACAGGTTCTAATCTATTTAACTTCTTGGTTTACCTCATTGCTCATTGGTGCTCTGCTCTACTGAATGGTGGTGTTCTTGAGGATGCTCAGGTCTTCTTGCCTATTGGTATATACAGGGTAAGGAGCAACCTCCCTCCTGGTCCAAATACATAGTCATATACACCTCTGTGCACAGAATCATGGATAGTCTTTGGTATTGAACCCTGCTGTGGTCAAGGTGAACCTAATTTTTACATTTTTTAGGCGACTTGCTTTTCTTCACCTGGATATCCAGAGTATTCCTTCTCTATCCTAAGGCTTAGTGAGTGTTTCACCAGGAGGTGTCTTGATTTGATCTTGGGATGTATTTGGATTTTCTCAACTGGAAGTTTCAAGCTTTCCATTTTGGACACCTGTCTCCTGTGTGCCTTGAATGGTTTGTGCTCTACCTCTGTGGTCTCTTCCACAGAGCTCTGCTGAAACGTGTGATGGTGTGTGCACTGGCTGGGCCTGTGTCACAGGTGCTGTGGACGGTCAATTCCCGAGTCATTTCCCTGCTTTCTTCACACTATCTTCTGGAAGTTTCTCTCAGCGAGGATCCCTCCCTCCTGAGGGTGCTGGAGATGGGGGTGGGACAGGCAGACCGAAATGGAGAGAAGATACCCTCTTACCCTCTGAGCTGGTCCACAGATTCTCACACCTTCCCCTACACCTCGTGACTCACACACTGGAGGGCCATTCAGGATGTGATGTTTGCCTTTGGAAAAACCCAGGTCTTGCCCTAGGTCTCCAGAGGTTTGTGTCAGCCTTCAATAGTCTTTGAAATTCCACTGCAGTTTTCTAGTACATGGCTTGTAGTGGTGGCTGTTTCTTTATTTTAATGAAGCTTGGGTCTTTTTTTTTTTTTTTCCTACAAGAAATGTCCTTTATCCTTTGAGCATTTAGTTAGAGATTTGTGGGAGGAGAAACAGTTATGCTTTCTTCTACACTTCTGTCTTTATTGAGGCCAGGATGTGGCTCAACTTGTTGCACATTTAATAGGCTTATTTCTTCTCCCTTTTCCCCAATTAACATGGTTAATGGGGGCACACGTGACCAACAGGTGCTGGCACTCTGTCCCCCCACCTTTGCTCCTGCAGCTATAGCTGGTCAGTCCTGGGAGGCTCCCCAAAGCTCACGCGGGAGTAAACTCCAAGCCACACTTGTCAACTTGTTTCTCTACAGAGGCTGTTGTATTGGCAGCATTCTCCTGTGAATCAGGAGAATGTCTAAAACCACTGAACCCTCTGACCCAGCTCCTTAGATGAAAGCCACATGCTCACCTTCTGACATGTGCTCTATTTGCATAGCTGTGCTTTATAGAAAACAGAGACTGTTGGCTGGAAGTACTTCAGGCTGACCCAAACCTCCCTTCTTCCTTATGGTTTCAAGCCCTAGCTAGCATCATCAGAGATGTGGCATTTGACCATCTCAGAGGAAAGACCCTGCAGTCTCTAAAATTGTCCCCACCTTTACCCATTTAGGATCGTGCCAAACAGAATGGGGGTGGGGAGTGTCATTTCCATTTGTGAGAAAGGAGAGTTGAGAGCACAGAAGCGGGAATTACAGACCCACCTGGTGGGCCATGTGAAAGATGACAATAACCCTACAGTCTCGGTCCTTAGTAACATATATCGGGATTAAGGAAGACGCAGAGGTTCGTTGTGATACACACTCATGTGTTTGCCAACTCACGTGTGGTCTGCCCCTGCAGTGCCCCAGTGAGTCTGTCTTCTCATCGGGACAGCTGTGGAATCGGTGCCTGCTGTCAGGATGGGAGCTGAGCAGGTTGCAGGCAGTGTAAGTCAGCAGCCGGCACTCTACACCATTGCTCTGTGCCTCTGTGGGAGAGTCAGCGCAGATCAGGCAGACAGCGTAGCACCTCCAGGATTCTCAGCCCAATGGCTGACACCTCCTTATTCCCTCCTGCTCGCCCCCTAAAAGTGAGGCGGAAAGGAGTGTCAGCCATTGGACTGAGAATCTTGGAGAGGGCTGCGCTCCACTAGGAAAGAAGATGTGCAGACACCTGCCTGCAGCCAAGATTACAACCACCCCTCCCTACACCCAGCCCACATCTGGAAACAACCTCACTCTGCTTTCCAAATATCTCTCCCAAGACAGAGTCCCCAGGCTCCCTTGGCAACCGGAGGCTAAAGGTAAAACTGCGGGAGTGTTTCCTCTTGCCTGTGGATTTAGCACATTGTAAACACTGGATTGTAAAACCTACTTAATTACACATCAAACAAAAGAGCTTATTCCTGTTTAAATTTAACTACTTTTTCAAGGTCTGATGGAATAAAGCCATTCTGGAAGTTAAAGATGAGATTCTTCATTGCAGTGGACATATGTCTGGTGTTGGTTGGGGACACTACCTAGAATCTGAACACTTTTCTGCTTGAAGTATTGTGTGTGTGCGTGTGAGGGGGGTGGTCAGAAAAACTGAAGGGCCTAGTGGTCCTTCTGCCCACCTCTGGGGACCCAGGGCATGGGCATCTGATCTCAGCCCGGCTACCTAGATGCTCCTGACTGAGGCTTTGACGTTTGAGGGAGCAACTTAAAGATTTAAGAGAGTTGGACATTTGCCATTTCTGCATCATGTGCTCTGAGGGCAGGCAAGGCAGAGGGGCCATCGGGAATGTGTAACTAGGTCCAGACCCTCCCTGAGGTGCAGCCTGGCCTCAGGGGCAGCCTTCCCAGCCTGCCTTGTCTCCTGCCCCGGACTTCCCAGTGACTCTGAGCACTGCTCCAGCGCTTTCCAAAAGGCAGCTTTCCTCTTCTGTTTTGTTTGTTTGCATTTACTCACAGTTCATTTCTGTTGCTGGCCGCCAGGAATCCTCACTGATCCAAGAGTGGTGCTGAGTTTTGAGTTAGCCAGGTGCTTTTTAGGGGAAGGCTGCTTCCAGCAGGAGGACCATACCTATTGAGTGGATTGAGGAGTGCCCATTCATAACCCTGTGAATGGCTCCTGGGTGTGTGCTGGTGGCAGGCACTGTGCTGAACACCAGGAAACACGCCCTCATGGAGTGTATGCACTGGTGGAGGACACAGGCCTGTCTAGCTTCCAGATCACATTCCAAATGGCCTGCCTGGTGGGAGCATGTGCCTCTTATTTACTGAGCAGGTTGCCTGGCAGGCCTTTGTGGAGTGTCATGCAAGGCCCTGACATTCAGTAATGATAACTTACCTAGAGCCCGGCTTTCATGGGGGCACAAATTATCCACTTGTTTATGGGTGGTTATAGCTATTTCTTTTAGTTTTTTCTTTCTGGCTTTATTTTCCTTTCTTATTTAATACACCTCAAGAGGGAGAGAATTGCTGGACACAGCCAATCACAGATTTACCTCTTATCTTTAGGGGCAAAAGGACATCAGGCTGCCAGGTTCTGCCAACAAATCCCTTGCAAACAAATGATTGCAAATGTGTTTGGTGTGTTCAGATCCCCTGTGTGGCACCCAGACTCTAGTCCTGCCTTCTCCTTTGCATGGCTGCACCATTTTGACCAGGAGCCTGACTGCATCCCTTTAGGGCAGGGCTGTAGCTTCCTTCTTCCAGGTTCAATGCTGTTCTTGGAGCTGTCCAGTGCCCAATTCTCCACTTCTAATGTCACTTGGGCACCTCAGTGCCCATCAGCTGGAACCTTAGACTCCCTGGTTGCTCACACTGACTCAATGGCCTTTGGCATTCCGCAGAGAACAAACAGGGATCTTTCTCAGTGAAGAAATTGCATACATCCCTGAAGCACTGACCCAGGGCTTCTTAGCCTAGTGATCTGGAGCAAGGCTGGGGAGCCTTCAAACCAACACTGATGGCAGTCCCCACCCTTCCCCTGCCATACTGTCCAAAGTGGCCCACATGGGTATGGACAGTGGTAGTTTAACAATCTTCTCAAGTAATTCCCATGAGTGGCCAGGGGTAAGAAGCACTGTTATGAATCATTTTCTCTTGGATGACACTTTAAGGGGCAACCAGGAAAAGGTTAAGAGAAGGAAGGATTAGGTCAGGAAGAAAGCATGAGGAAGCAGTGATGGGCTTGGCTGGTGTTTCTGTAGCTAGGGGGTGGGCCAGTCGAGAGCCTAAGGGTAGGGCTGAACTCTCAGGCCTGGCCCCCAATATAGCCACAATCTTAATATATGTCTACAACAAGAATCACATGAGTTGTTTCTTGTCTGTTTCCTTTTAACAGTTCTGCCTTTCCTGGAGAAAAGAGGAGGGATGTAGGTCCTTGTAGTCTCAACCCCAACCTCCTATACCACACTTTCTCTGGTGAGAGTAGGGGGCTCAGCAACAGGTCAGAAGGGTTTCAGCTCAAGACAAGGGCTGAAAAGGAAGATGGGAGAGAGAGTGCCTGGGACTGGGCCTGCTCCAGAGGGGTAGTCAGGGAAGGCCTCTCTGAGGAGGTAACACCTCAGAGGAGCTGAGGGAAGAAAAATGAGAAGCCAACCATGCATAGGTATGTGGGGAAAGCATTCCAGGCAGAGGATCCAGTATGCTCAAAGGCCCTGAGGTTGGAAGATCTTGTTAAGGTCAAGGACCAGCACAGGGTGGCTCTAGCATAGAGTGAAGGGGAGAGCCGTTGTGCTGAAGTTTGAGAAGTAGGCGAGGGTCAGGCGCTCCTTCACTCTGAGATGGTCAAATGCCACGTCTGTTATGATGCCATGCCTTGAAAATGTACTGAAGAAGGGAGTTTGGGTCGTCCTGAAGTACTTCTGGCCAACAGTCGCTGCTCTCCAGTAAAGCACAGATAGGCAAATAGAGCACATGGCACGATGGGTGCGTGCGGCTTTCACCCAAGGACCTGAGTCAGTGGGTTTGATGGTTTCTGACTTTCTCCTGGCTCACTGTTTGCCGATAAAACAGCCTTTGCAGAGACACAAACTTGAGCTAAAGCTCTTCTGCCTCTAAGTGTGAAGGAAACCATTGGAGAGTTTGGCGGAGGGGAACAAATGACCTGACCTAAGTGAAATAATACAACCATGACAACCACCACCCTGGCCAGTGTGTCTGGATAGCTTCTTGCAGTGGAGTTAGAAGGAAGGGGGGAGTGTGTGAGGGAACTAAATCTGAGAAGGGCCTCTTGTTCCTCCTGTGGCCATTTAGCACATGAGTGACAGGCAGAATCAAGGCCAGGGTCTTGTCTTGCCCAGGGCCCAAAAAGCCAGGCAGGGCCATGACCACCCTACTCAGGTCCAGACCCCAAATCCTGGCAACGTCCTCCCTCCTGGGGCCCAGGCTCCTCCCACTTGCCAGGAAATTCAATAGCTTTTTATCCTCTCTTCTTCCAAGATCAGAATTGGAATTTCACTGGATAAACAGGGCTGCCACCATCTCATTTATTAGATGTCTTTCCCTTAACAACGTCCATTCTGCTTATTTGTCATGACTTTGGCCAGGAGTATTTCTTCACTCCAGAGGTTTCCAGACAGTTCTCCCCTCTGGCCAGGGCTTTAGCTAGCTAGCGATGACTCCTGTCCCTTGTCTCCAAGCAGCGACGCAGGCCGCGCGCTTGAGGAGGAGGGGGAGAAGGCAGAATTGGCAGACTTTATGCTCAGGCAGGCTGGGAATGATTGTTTAAATTTCCTTACCCTCCCAGAATAAAAATCAGTTATTTTTATGTATTTATTATTGAATTAAATACAAGAACAGGGCACTTCTAATTTATAGCTTGAGGGTTGGGGAGCAGGGAGGTGGGTGGCCCGTGTCACCCAGATGCCTCTTGCATGGGCCACGCTGGGCTTCGGCGTCTCCCCTCTCCCTGTTCATCTGTCTTGGTCGTCTCTCCCAACTTTGTCAAATATAACATGAAAGAAAGAGAAATTAAAAGAAAACAGAAAAGAGATTTTCCAAGAGGGCAGATCAGATTTATCCTGAGCTAATTAAATGTGTAGGAAAGCGAGCACAAAGCAGTGCAAATTGTGTGTGTGTGTGTGTGTGTGTGTGTGTGTAAATCATTTCCCAGCAGCTATCGCCCTCTGATGAATCTTAAATCCAGGTGCCTGTGAGGGGGACTTGGCAGAGGAAGGCAAACGTGCGTTTTGTGTGGTGGCAGCTAAATGCTCAGGTATCTCGGGCACCTGTGCAGACCATTGTCAGCTTCCGGTGGCTTTGGAGACCCAGGGAGCCTCCCTGCCGTGACTGTGACACTGCCATCCACTCCCCTCCTTGCAGAGCTGACTGACCCCCCTTGTCCACTCTTGGAGGCCCTGGTGGTGGGCTTTTCTTTTGTCTCACTTATCTGCTGAAGGCTGAATATGCTGGGGTCAAGGACTGTGCCCTTTATTGTGCCATTCCCAAGTGTCCACCACAGGGCTAGGCCTACTGTGGTCACTAATTATGCTTTGGCTAAATGAATGAGTAAATGAATGGAACAGGAGGGACCCACATGCATTCAGACACATTAAAGTTCATGCACTGCCATCTTTGATAGGTGCATCTACTGTGCCTGGGCTGTGAGGGGAACCCCAGGGAGAACAGGGGAGAGAGGGGAGCACTGAGGTAGGAGGTGGTGTGAGCCGTGGGCCTGGACAGATGGGCAAGCTTTGTGAAGCCCGCATTGTGAAGGGTGCTTGCCCTTGGAAGCTAGCAGCCGTTACCCCTTCCTTCCCACACGCTGCCCAACTTAGACTAGACCTGTGGACACATAGGTCTTCTGGGAAACAATGCTGATGAGTGGCCAGCAAAGCCTTTCTGCTGCTATGATGGGTGTGCTGAGCAAAAACCCACATCCTCAGGAAGCTTTTGGCAGGGCATAGTCTACACAGCCCATCTGAAACGCCTCCGTCCCTTGCTGCTGTGAGTTCCTTCTGTAATGCCTCCCTCTCTTCTTCAATGACCAGCTCAGATGTCACCTTCCTCCCCTTGGTAGATTCTCAAAACCTGTGTTGACATGGTGACCACTGTCTGCCCTGGGTTCTGCTTACTCGTTCTGACCCTCCTTTCCCTATGACCCACCGGGCCCTGAGTTGCATGGGGTGTGAATAGCATCTCATTCAGCTAGCCCAGTAGCTGCTCAAAAACCCGGGGCTTATTTCCTTTCCAGACCAATTTCCTAACACCTTCTGAGTGACACTGTGTGACAGGGATTGCACCTAGGCTTTAGGGGATGATCTCATTTCCTCCTCAACACTGGGCAGGAGCGAATCTTTCCAGCTAATGGGGACTGAGGGATAGAAATTCCAGGCTGAGGCTCTGCGGAGAGGCTGAGGCAGAGCGAGGCAGAGAGCCTGTGTGTGCAGAGTGATCTTGCTTTTCTACCAAGGCTTAGCCGTCACAGGCTGGCCAGTGGGGCTCTGTGTGCAGTGCCAAGGGGCCCCATATTGTGTCCCCTGTGGCCTGGCCTTCCGATCCAGCATGGAAGGGGCTGCCCCCAGCAGTGGGCTTGGGGACTAAGTGGGACTCCTCCCACCTCTTCCAGAGGCCAGAAATTACACCAAAAGACATTTCTTTTTTATTTTTTTTATTGTGGTAAAATACTCATAGTTCTTTTAACCTTTTTTTGTGTGTGACAGAGACAGAGAGAGGGACAGATAGGGACAGACAGACAGGAAAGGAGAGAAATGAGAAGCATTACTTCTTTGTTGCAGCACCTTAGTTGTTCATTGATTGCTTTCTTTCTTTTTCTTTGTGACAGAGACAGAGGGACAGATAGGGACAGACAGACAGGAAGGGAGAGAGATGAGAAGCATCAATTCTTTGTTGTGGATCTTTAGTTGTTCATTGATTGCCTTTTCATATGTGCCTTGACTGAGGTGCTACAGCAGACCGAGTGACCCCTTGCTCAAACCAGCGACCTTGGGTTCAAGCTGGTGAGCTGTGCCCAAACCAGATGAGCCCGCACTCAATCCAGGACATTGGGGTTTCGAATTTGGGTCCTCTGTGTCCCAGTCCGACACTCCATCCACCACGCCACTGCCCGGTCAGGCTCATTGATCGCTTTCTCATATGTGCCTTGACTGGGGCGCTCCAGCAGAGCAAGTCACCCCTTGCTCAAGCCAGCAACCTTGGGCTGAAGCCAGTGACCTTGGGGGATCCCACGCTCAAGCCTGTGACCCTGTGCTCAAGCTGGTGAGCTCGTGCTCGTGCTGGTGACCTTGGGGTTTTGAATGTGTGTCCTTGGCATCCCAGGCTAACGCTCTATCCACTATGTTACTGCCTGGTCAGGTTATTATAACCACTTTTAAGTGCAAAGCTCAGTGGTATTCAGTACATTCACATTTTTGTTCAGCCACCATCCAACTCCAGAACACTTTTCATCTTGCAAAACTGAAACTATACCCAGTAAATAATAAGTCTCCATGACTCCCTCCCCCCAGCCCTTAGCAACCACCATTGTACTCTTATCTAAACATTTTCTACATGCCCCAGACTCTGCTAACTACCATTCTACTCTGTTACTGAGTTTGATATATATATTACATAATTTTTGTATAATATATATTAACACTTTCTTTAATCATGAGACATTCCCCCTCACTCCACTGGAGTCTAGAAGATTTTTAGTCTTTGAAATCTTCCTTGTTAGAATAAATACCACTTTGGACAACAAGACCTTCAGACTTACCCATGCTATCAGCTTAATCTTTGAGAGTTGAGCCCCACAGAGATAAGCCTAGAGGAGCTGGAGCATAAGATGGCAGCCCTTAGTCAGTACTGTGACCCCCAAATTTATCTGTTGAAATCCTATCCCTTAAGGTGATGGTGTTGTGAGGTGTCGTCTTTGGGAAGTGATTTGGTCATGAGGGCAGAGCCCTTGCAAATGGGATTAATGCCCTCAGGAAGGGGGCTCCAGATTGCCTCTTGGTTCCGTGTGAGGACACAAGGAGAAGTCTGCAATCCAGCAAAGGGCCCTTCCCCAACCATGCTGCTACCCTGATGTCAGACTTTTAGCCTCCAGGACTCTGAGAAATAAATTTCTGGTATTTTTAAGCCACTCAGTATGTGTTGTTATTGTTGTTTTTTTATAGAAGCCTGCACAGATGTAAATAACTAGGCTGGTCAAGCAGGGCGGGACTTTCTTCAGGAGGGTGTGGGGTCTTTAAAATTGTACCCCCTAGGGCTCTGGGGAAAGGGCACGTGGGTAGGTGTGCCAAGCAGGAAACAACTTTTAAAGGAACTGCATTGTACTTATTCATTTATTCTGATCAAAGACTTGTCTGTAGAAGAATATTCCTGAAAAAAATTAATTTAAAGAATTTTCAAATTGCAGAAATAAAATATGCCTATTGTAGAAAACATAGAAGATATCAGAACTATAAATAATAAAAAAATGAAAATCGCCCAGAATGCCACCATCTGGAAATATTTCTGCCAGCTCTTTGATGTATTTTATGATAGCATTGTGTGTGTATGGGATTGCATTGTGAGCAATTTTATATCCTTCACCCATGGAACATTACATTGTGATCATTTTCCTTGTCATTAAATTTATTTGAAATCATCATTTTTAGTGGCTGCATAATATTCAGTCTTGTGGCCGATTCATAATTTATTTAAGCATTTTCCCCTTTTGGAGCATTTACTTTCATTCTAATTTGTGCATATTATAAATATCCACAAATAATGATGCTGTGAACATCCTCATACATAGATCCTTGGGCACTCTGCTTATTTCTTGTGGACACATTCCTAGATGTGTGTTTTGTAATGGAGCTTAGCATTTATTCTCAAGTCGCTTTCCAGCCAGGTCTCAGATGAAGGTTTTGCGACAGTAGATGAGAATGTCATGTCTGGCACCTTTCTTCTGCATTGAACGTCACTGTTTCTTAAATCTCTGCTAACTGGATACAATAAACATTGTTACTCATTTCTTAGTCATTTAGTGTCTGTTCATTGATTTGGCTCAATTTGACAATAGGGTGTCAGTGTTTCCTTTATTATTTTAAGTGTTCCTTATATATCAAGATTACTAATATTTTCCCAAATATGTTACTAATATTCCTCCCAGTTGATTATTGGCCATTAAAATTTTAATAACAGCTTTATTAAGATATAATTCACACAATATATAATTCCCCCCATTCAACTGTACAGATTCAGTGTTGTTCTTGTTTTTTTTAGAATATTCATAGTTGGCAACTGTCACCACAGTCAATTGTAGAACATTTCTTTCATTCTCCAAAGAAACCTCAGTCGTCAGCAGTCACTCCCTGTTTTCACTCCTTACTTCCCCCAGCTCCTAAAAACCACTCATCTACTTTCTGTCTCGATGAATTTGCCTACTCTGGACATTTCGTATAAATAGGATCATGCACTCTATAGTCTTTCATTTAGTAGAATGGTTTCAAGGTTGTAGCATGTCTCAGTACCTCAATTCGCCATTAAATTTTGCTTATGATTTTTAATAGAATTTTTGAATTGTTATGTACTGAATGTTCTGAGCTTCCCTTTTGTGATCTGCCTCTCTCTCTCTCTGCAGGGCTTTTATGCATAACATGTCCTTTAGTTATATTTACAACTATATTTTCTGCTAGTTTTTTTTAACTGCTTCATTAAAACATTAAGATAATTAAATCTCAAAGTAATATATGGATATAGTCCTGTTGTAAATGGCTTTAGTTTTTATATCAACTCTCAATCTACCTGTCATGTGTTTTAGTGAATAATAATATGGTGAGGGTTCTAAATTTTTTCCAGTAACTGTGTCAGTGTATTTCTACCCTATTTACTTATACTGTCTCCTTTGTCATTTATTAATGTCTTAAATGGACTTGGGTTTATTTCAAGACTTGTTAGAGTGTCCTGTTTATCGATGATTACACCAGTGCTGTGCTTTCTAATAGTTGTAAGATTGGGTATGGTCTGGTTTACAGGTTATCTTCCTTTATTCTTCTTTGTGGAGGCTTTTTAAAATTCTTTTGCCCTTTCATTAAACCAGAAGATCTTAGAAAATTTTTTGGTCAATTTTTTTTCTCTTTAATAGTGCTTCTTCCCCACTGCCAAACAGTCACTGGTAATTTCCCTGGTCGTGTTTTAAACTTATATATTATTTTTGGAATTGATTGAATTCAGTCTTCCATCTAGGAGCACGGCTTCCCATTTTGTCAAATCTTATTTTATACATTTTAATAATGTTTTTAATTTTCTTCATTTTGGTGCCACAATTTAAGGCCAGTCTGATGTCTCTGATTGCTTTTGATGTATTTTTTATGTTGCTATAGTGAGCAGATTTTTAAAACTGGTTATTTCTGGTATTAAAGATGCTTTTCCCCCCTTTATCATGGTCAACTTTCTTGAAACTTCTTTTTTAATTATAAGATATTTTCCAGTGGTTTCCTTTGCAATTTCTATGTCTCCAATCATGCTGTCTGAAGCAATGATTATTTCTTTCTTCCTTTCTAATAGTTGTATCTCTAATTTCTGTTTCATTCCTTATTGCCTTTGCCTGATTTTCCAGAAAAGTCTAAAGCACTAGTTAAAGGAAATAAGTTCATTTCTTCCTAATTTTAATGGAAATTACTTTAGTTGTTTCATTGTTAAGAATAGTGTCAATCTAAAGTAGAAGACTAGGAAGAAAAATAATGTATATATACTTGAAAGAATACTAAAGGAGGACATATTTAGTATGCTTTGAGATAAGCATATTGTGTGCCTTGTTGCTCAATTGACATAAGGTTTTGATTAATGTTAGTTAAAATATATAAAACTACGTTTTTAGTATTTAGAATGAACATTTGTTGGCCATGGTGCTGTATAGTGCGTTCATTCAGATGCTCACATTTGTATTCATAGGCAAATTTTCATGTTTGTTTTTTGGTTATACTGACACATTTGGTATAAGGTTTTACTAACTTCATAAAATGACCTAGATACAGTATATTTTCCATATTTTTATAAGACAATATAGTATGGCATTATTTGTTACTTAAAAGTTTGAAAGAACCTACCTCTCTGGTTTGGTAGTATTTTAAATTCTACCTTCATAATTGATCATTTCAGGTTTTTATTTTTTCCTGTGTCACGCTTCAATAATTTATATTTTCCAAGAACACTGTTCAATTTGTTGAGATTTTTCAATTCATTAGCACAGAGGTGTACAGATTTTTTTTTTTTTTTTAAGGAGAAGAAAAGGCTGTTTCTATGCTCCTCCCTGTTCTTATTGTGTCATTTGTTTTCCCTCATTCTCATTACATGCAATAATAATAGAGGACTTTACATCTAAATGGGTTATATCGCTCACCTCCAGCTTTCCCATTCTGCATTTCTTCATTTTGATTCGTCACCAGGTCCCTAGGAATGTGTTTTCAAGTAATATTTTCTTTCCTAACGGATACAGGTTAGAAGTTTTGGAGTTCATTTGTAACTTGAAATGTCTTTGCTTCTAGACAACTAACTAGACAATATGTTAGTTGAGTATAAAATTTCGAGTCACACCATTTTCTGCGAAACTCAGTGGTTGTTGTTGTCTATTGTCTTCTGTTCCTGTCTTTGTGCTGTTGCGGAGGTGATCCGAGGTTCGCCCTCCACTGGTTCTTGCTTTTTGTTTTGTTTGTACCAATATCCTGCCTGAATAGTTGTAGATTTTTTAAAAAGTCCTTTTAGATGTTAGGGCCTTAGAACCTAAGGTAGTAAGTAAGGTGTATCAAGTGTGTATGTGTGCGTGTGTGTACGTGTGTGTTAGTGAAAGAGATTCAGTATCATGGGGAAATAAACATCCTCATCAACTTAAAATCTATCTCCCTACATACAGAACAGCAGCTTTTCTCATCCTCAAAATCATTGACAGTTTAGTCCAGATAATTCTTTGTTTAGGAGTCATCCTGTGCATTGTAGGATGCTTAATAGCCTCCCGGGTCTCCCTACCCACTGTATGCCAGGAGCACGTGCCCCTCTCATGCTGTGACAGCCCCACATGTCTCCAGACATTGTGAAATGTTTCCGAGGAGGCAAAATCATTCCCTGTGGAGAAGTTCTGCAGCAGAGGGTGACATGCACTTGTGTGTTAAACTCGGGTGTAAGAACAGTGAGTCTTCTTTATCTTATTTCTAGTCAAGCAAAAAAACAAAAAACAAAAAACAAAAGATTGCCTCAATTTGTTTTTTAGTTCTCTCCAACAGCTCCCAACAGCTTTATAATTGGTGGAAGTCCCTCCAGGTTTTAGTACTGTATCAAAATCAAAGTGTAGTTTATGTTGTGGCTTTTGAGTTTTTCCTTGCCTGGGTTTTAGTCGTCTCTTAATAGGAACCTGGGAGAAACTGTCAGGCGATGCTGAGCAACCACTGTTTTATGCCATTTTCCTTTGTTGTGAATATCCTCACCCTGTGCATTTTTCCACTCAAAGCCTTTTAAAACAATAATTCTTGTTTCTTAGGGGAATTGGTTTTAATATCTATGTTGGTGTTCCAGGTGAGTATATCAGTGGTTCAGGCTGTAATTTGGGATGCCCAATGAAGTAGTTTATTTTGAACCATGCTGAAAAATGGCCCCCCTGCAACCTTAGCTATCTGGGCAACTCTTCCAGAATCTGCCCACACTTTGTTCAGGCCACAGGCACTAATGGCGGCTGAGCTGAGCTCTCAGCTGGCCATCTCCACCTAGGCGATACTGACACCAGGCAGCGGTGAGAATCCCCTCTAAATGCAGAGAAGTGTGAGTCTCAGTTGAGGCGTGGTGTGAAAACAGTTTGGCTGCGTACCCTTTGCCCAACTACATCTTGAGACTCCCGAAAAACATAGAAACACCTCCTTTCTGGTATTGTTTATTTTCATGTCACAAGCTGCACGGAGGAATGAAAACAGGGCCCCAGTGTGCCTGTAGATTGTGAAAATACGACTTTTACTTCTTCTCTTTTAATGCCAGAGAGGGAAGTTCCAACTAATCTGCTAAAGCCACCTTCTTTACAAGCTTTCAGCGATGTGGCTTAGAAACAAGGATAGATGTGGCCAGAATGTAAGATGTGTGTCAGTTCCCAGCCAGGGCGGAACACGTGTGTATGTGAGGGAGCTCCCTTTTCATTTGACCTCCCTCCATCTCACACCAGGGCGTGGACTTTCATGTGGGGTGGGAGTGGACCCACTTGTGGGAATGGCAGCTTTTCATTTAATGGATTAATTTTTATTTCTATCAATGGATTAAAAAATTTAATTAGTATTGAAATAAAAGAAAGGTCAATCTCCTGTCCATCTCCCCCACCTCATCCTGTAACTTAACACTTTGATCTGTTTCTTACATATATTATGTTGTTTTTGTTTTTTTTTTTAACAAGGACAGAGAGAGAGTCAGAGAGAGGGATAGATAGGGACAGACAGACAGGAACGGAGAGAGAGGTGAGAAGCATCAATCATTAGTTTTTCATTGCTGTTGCGACACCATAGTTGTTCATTGATTGCTTTCTCACACGTGCATTGACCGCGGGCCTTCAGCAGACCGAGCAACCCCTTGCTGGAGCCAGCGACCTTGGGTCCAAGCTGACGAGCTTTTGCTCAAGCCAGAGGGGCCTGAGCTCAAGCTGGCAAGCTCGGGGTCTCCACCTGGGTCTTCCGCATCCCAGTCTGACACTCTATCCATTGCGCCACCACCTGGTCAGGCCTTACATATATTATGTTTTTAAGTTATATGCTTATAATATTATTTATTGATATTGATTTTGACATTGCCTTCTGAATTTCCCTTGTGGTTGCTGAATGTTTTTTCTCTTATGTTGTCCCTTTCTACATTTTTTTCTCTTCTCTTACTTTGTTACTATCTGTTGCTCTCTCTCTCTCTCTTTCATAGATATCTATAATATTTTAGTGTATTTTTTTTTTTAATTTAGAGGAGGGGAGGCAGAGACAGCCTCCCTCACGTGCCCTGTCCGGGATCTACCCAGCAAGCCCACTAGGGGCGATACTCTGCCCATCTGTAGCCCTTGCTCCATTGCAACCAGAGCTTTTCTTTTTTTCTTTCTTTTTTTTTTTTTTTAGTGCCTGAGGTGGAAGCCATGGAGCCATCCTCAGTGCCTGGGGCAAACTCACTCCAACTGCAAGAGAGGAGGAGAAGAGAGAGAAACAGAGAGAAGTGAGAGGGGGAGGTATGGAGAAGTAGATGAGCGCTTCTTCTTTGTGCTCTAACTGGAAATCAAACCTGGGACATCCACATGCTGGGCTGATGATGCTCTACCACTGAGCCAACTGGCCAGGGTCATATTGTAGTTTTTTAATATATCACTTGGGGATAGCTACGTGTGTGTAATATAGAATATTTATTTATTTATTTATTTTGTTAAGCCTTGTGTATAACTTTTTTGGTTAAATCTCTATTATTTACATTATTATAGTTACACCACTTTTTTTCAATGCTGAGGCGAGTAGTTATATGGTTATTTTCTTTCTTGTATACTTTTTATGGAATTTGGGATTAATTTTCTCAGTTTTTCATTTATATAATTTTCTGTGTATTATCTATGTTTTTTCTACAGATTCAATCAGATCTATCCAATAATAGTTGATATTATTTTCCACATGCTTAGATCTCCTAACTCCTTCCTGAACTCCTCTATCTAGTCTCCTCCTCAGACCTTGCTCTCCAATCCTGCTGCATAGCTTATGTCTTAGGACTTGCCTTGCTACTTTCATACAGTGCTTCCTCGGCTTCCTGAGTTTGTTTTCATTTTAAAAAAAGAAATTTTTAATTTTTCAATTACAATTGACATAAAATATTATATTAGTTTCAGCAATCAGAGATTTATATGATTTACAAAGTGATCACCCTGACTAGTCTAATTCCCATCTAACAATGTCTTCATCTTTGTTGGTTTACTCTCTTGTTTAGCTTGGGTGCATCCTTCAGCGATTTTCTTTTAAAAAAAAAAAAAAGTGTGCTTGGGAAGTAAATGTTTTTTATCCTTGCCACGCCTGAAAAGATTATTTTACTCTTGTACTTGATTGATTGGCTGGTATAAATCCCCGTTTAAAAATCATTGGAAGATATTGATTTGTCTTCAGCTTGTCAATGCTGTTGTTGTGATATTCAATGATTTTCATTGTTTTGTGTTTTGTGTGGTTTGGTGTCCTTCGTTGAAAACTTTTACGATCTTCTATCTTATTCCTGGGATTCATGTTTTTTGTCTTTAACACTCAGCAGGCATTGCTCATTGCCTGCCCACTACAAGGGTATTTCAATTTGGATGTCTTTTGTTCTGGTAAAATTTATTCTAGTGATTTTTTTTTTATCATTTCTATCTATCTCTTTTATCAGCTGTCTCTTTCTGAAACCCTGATTAGTCAGATATGATACTTCTTGTTCCCCCCACAATCTTCTTTCCATTTTTCTTCTCTAATTTTTTCTTCTTTGTAGGTTATTTCCTCAACTTCATCATACAACCATTTTACTGATTGGGGGGGGCAGCTTTTATTTTTACTAAGACCTATTTCTTTTTATTGGATCCTGGTTTTTTTTTTTCATAAATAGATTATCTTCTCACCTCTTTGAGGATATTTATTTTTATTTTTGGTTTTGCTTCTCTTTCTTCTGGGCTTCTTTTCTGTTTGTAGGTTTTGCTGTCCTATGTTGCATGCTTTAAAAAAATGTACCCGAGTATCCAGGTCATCTGTTCATATTGTAGTATATGGCATTGATAAGATGTTCCTTGGGAGAGACTGGGGCTTGTTGATGGACACATATTGCTGTCAGGTGGTCAGATGATAAGAGGACCAAGTCACTGAGGTCAGTATCCAGTGATCCTTTCTTGAATACCCTTCAGTTTCTCCGGAGAAGATTTTTCCAATCACCTGGTATTTTACTTATCTGTTTATCTGGTATAGAGGCATCTCTGCCTTCATACCCCACCGCCACCCTTGAGAACTGTGCCTCTAAGGGCTTCCAGTGACCAAGCAGCTCATGTGACCCCTTAAGAGGCAAGGACATTGTGACTGTTCTTCAAAGTGAGTGTCCACTCCTCCCTCTAAAAATGTATGCAGACCTTTGTGTGTTGTGTTTCCTTCCCATGCTCCTTGTCCATGGGGAGTTCGTACCTTTTCTACTATTTATTGTCACTTAGTAGGGCTCCAGGGCATAGCAAAGAGAAGTGCATGTCTGAATCAGTGATTTGAATGTAGATGATGTTAGTGGTGGAGCCCATGTTCCTAAAGACTGTGACCAGCACAGTGGGGCAGTGAAGAGACACCTTTAAGAAGCAATCTTCAAGAAGGAATAAGAGCATCCTTGGGTTTTGGTGCAGGATTCAGTTTGTGTTGAGATAGGGTACTGCTGCGGGATTCCTTTCTTGCAAAGTGACAATCAAAGTAGATTCTGGAATTCTTTACTGTGGGTTTGTCTTAAAGGCAGAGGGATAGACTCAGATAACTCAAGGCTAAAACTCTTTTTGAAGACAAGGAATCATGTGTCTTGAGGGAAAGATCAGCACCCCTTGGAAGCTTCCATGGTTACAGCTACTAAGGATAGCTGCCTCTCTGATAGATTGATTCACTAAGCCTCAACCGTGCTGACTCTAAAGTGGGGAGATTGTGGCTGTGAAAAACACGAAGGTGCACAGGGGTCTGGATGCTCTAGGAAAGGAACCCCCATTGATTGAGAACTTACCTTGTGCCAGGCCCTGCTCTCGGGATTTCACACTAGTAGATCTTTGTTTACGATGGGTTTTGATATCCTCCTTAGAAGATGGGAGATAGCTAGAGCCAGGGTAGTATCCTTAAAAAAACCAGAAACTACTGTTTCTAAATAAATTGTTTATAAATAGATTGAGTGAGGGAATCAAGAAATGAAGGCTACTAAATCACCAGCCCTTTACTGTTGCATCAAGAAGGTTCCATCCAAGCCCAGGGTGATCTGCCTTGGCCCCTGACTGCTCAGTAATATGTCACAGATTCAGAGAATTCAGTTGCTTGGGAGGGGCCTGAGAGGTTTAGCAAAATGCCTCCCTTTGTAGATGCTGCTGCAGACGAGCTATTGGGCCGCGTACTCTCCCTCACACC
The DNA here is from genome assembly GCA_037038555.1 of Rhynchonycteris naso. Classification (NCBI taxonomy): domain Eukaryota; kingdom Metazoa; phylum Chordata; class Mammalia; order Chiroptera; family Emballonuridae; genus Rhynchonycteris; species Rhynchonycteris naso. The sequence continues at coordinate 40,920,302 of CM073004.1, read as the reverse complement.
ATTAGTGTCAAACCTTCGTCAATATTTAAACATTCATTATTCAGAATTTCATTTCTCTGCTCTTCTTCTTCTTCTCCTTTTATATATATATTTTTTAACTTGGAGAAGGAAAGAAAAACAAGGTTAGCAACCGTATCCTGTACTTTTGCGGGAAAGAAACGAGCCACTTCAAAGCTGTACTGATTTACTGGATAAATATATATTTAGGCATTTGGGGACTTGGAGTGTATATGATTTACCAGAGGAATGGGCGGGGGAGCATCCTTCAGAATCCACTATGCAAAGATATATTGACACAATTTCAACTGTATAGTTAATGCTCTGTTAAATCAGCCTGCCTCCTTCAGACCTTCATGGTCCATTGGAGATAAAATATGCACCTCCCATTTGGGGAGGGCAGTGGGCAGGAGGGCTGGGAAGTATGCACAGGTGTGCCTGGAAAGGTTTCACAGAGAAAGCCCTGTGCAGCACAGAAAGCTCCATCTTGGAGCTCTGCGATCCTGTGGGAAGACATCAGGCTCCCCGCCGTACGTCCATCTGTGGCTGGGCTCCGAAGGCTGAGCGAGGAGGTGCTGTCTGCCTGGGGGAGGACCAGAAGCTGGAACCCCACACAGGATTGTGGTGAAGTAATACCTAGACAGAACTTGGCCCTGAGTCATAGCCACAGGGACCCTGAACAGGTCTTGCCCTATGGCTCAGTCAGGGAAAGTCCTGCATGCAAGCTCGGATGATCCTGGCTAGGCAGCCATGGTGGCTCCTGGCAGCATGTACTTTTTTAAGGTCACTAGAAGGGGGTTTGTAAGTAAGCAAACTGTTGCAGGGGGCAGTCCTGTAGCTGACTTGACAGTACAACATCTCACTATCTGGGTGCCTTCAAATCTCTCCTGGAGGAGATCCTAAGTGATGAACCCTGCCTGTGGGACCTGAGTAGGATTTAGGACCAAATGGGATAGCTGATAGGGAGGCTGCTGAGTGGAGCTGAAGAAGGTCAGAGAATCCCTGAGTATCGAAGGTCAGCAAGGAGGCTAAGCATTCACACACTATTCAGGATAGAGTGACCTTCCCGTGGACACAGCCTAGGCTAGCAGCCAGCTCACAGCCATTTCTACAGACACATTCTGAGCTCATTCTTCTAACCCTGTGGGGGTTTGGAGCCACATGGCTCGACCTGCACAGTTCTGCTGCTCACATAGAATGGTCATGAGTTGAACCAATAAGCCCTTTCCTTTCTCTGCCCTCCTGCATCTATCTGTCCTGGGGGAGGCTGCAGAGAAACCTGCTCTTACCCTTGTTTCAGAGTGATTTGTTGCGCTGAAAAATCTTGACTTAGTTCTGTGGTTTCCCTGATTCACACAGCTTGTCTGCTGCCTGTTTCCACTGAGAGCGACTGGCATCTTACCCTTGGAGTTGGGATTTTGTTGCCTACTTCCACAGAAGGGAAAGTTGGAATTTGCGTGGGGGAAAAGAAAAAAATTCTCTTATTCCAAGCCAGTGTTTACAATAATTACAAGCAATGGTCAATGGAATTGGGCAAAGTGAATTACCTTTAATTAGAGGGCCTTCTACTTTTAAAGTACCCCCTTCAGAGCACATCCTTGGGTAATTAGAGAAGGTGGTTGATATCCCATAGGTTCTGTGTTTGGGCATGGTCTCCCACTCAGGACCCTTCTGTTCACTGGCGCAGCCACTCTCCTACCTGGTTCCTGTTGCTGGAGAAAGCTGGGCTGGCTGGGACCCATGTCCATTGGCACTGAGATTCTATTTCAGCATTTCCTGCCGCCATTGACATCCTTGCATAATGCATATGTCATAGACTATTCTAAAGCATATGACCTTGTGACAGGGGTCAGATGACTGGCCCACATGAAGACCTGTCTATAACATGCCTGTATTCCGCTATGCAACCAAGAAGAAGGAGGTTGGGTCATGGGACTTGCTGAAGTGTCTGGACTGGCCAGATCCACACATTTGTGGAAAGAAGGTGCCTAAGCGCATGAAAATGCCCTTAGGGGCTAACATTCATTTGTCTCTCTATCCATCCTCCCTTTCATCCACCCATCTCTCCATCCACACACGGATGCCACATACATCCATGGAATACCTTCCAGTGGTTGTTAGGCTCTGGGCTAAATGCTGAAGCCACAAGTGGGAAGCTACTGTTGGATGGAGAAGGCTGCCAAAGCCAAGGACAGAAATAGCTTGGGAAAGATAATGGAGCCCTACTACTGAAGGACCAGATCCTCAGACCAATACTGCACCTAAAGAGTAGGTAGGTGGTGCCAGGGAGGCCTGGGGCCAATCTGACCAGCTTCTAGGGTTTGCTTGAATTGGACAGGGAGATAATTAATTAGGACGTGGTGGAAGAGAGACACACCTGACCCATTTCTTCACCTTCTGTGCCCTTTCCACCATGTGAGTATCTGCAGTGTAGAAATTACTGTGCCCTGAACCCAGGAGAGGTGTGTGTCCTGCAGGCTTATACCCCTCAGGTGCTGCTACCTCTACCATTAGTTCCACTCTCAGTGTGGCAGGGGCTCCTAACTCAGCCACCATGACAAAATGACTGGAGGGTATCCTGGCCCTCCCCTTCCACTGAAGAGCTGCCTGAATTTGGAATAGGTTGGTAGGGTCCTTGTGCTTATTTAGAAAACTTCTAGAATATCAGGTTATGCTGAAAAGAGGCAGCCAGGTCAGGAAACCCAAATGTGGAAGCCACAGTTGGGACCTTAGGAAGGTAAAACAGTGATCCCATGTCGCTGGGTCTCGGGGATGCAGCAGCTTAGAGAAGTGGTCAGCAGGGCCTGACAAGCAGTCATGATGCGGCTATTCAGTCAGCCTTCTGCTCCCCTGATTGATTCGGGCAGAGGAATGTTGGGCCACGTGGCCTGGACCGGGATGCTGGGATGGTGATGCGACTATGAAGAATCTAGATGAATTGTCATTTTGGAATAAAATATTCTTAAGACATGGGGAACATCCTGACCTGGAACGCTGTCACCCTCACACCCACCCAGTAATGAGAGAATTAGCATATACCAAGGGGCTAGAGCAGTGGTGGACAATCTTTTGAGGTTGGTGTGTCAAAATTCGCCAAAAAACTGAGCATAACTCAGGTGATGTGTCACTTCGAGAAAAATGGCCTAACCGGAAGTCCCAGAACTAGACGCTCTGTGCCGGAGTTCTGTTGTTTTGGCCTCCAGACCTCTGGCACAGAGTGTCTACACTACAGCAAATGTTTTATCCTCGGCTACTGCACCTGGCTGTGCAGGTGCCGAGGATGAAACGTCCTTCTCAGCATGCGGCCCCATACTTCTCTGGTATGCGGCCCCATGCGGCCACATGTCATTGAAAATAGCTACAGGTGTCAGTGCCGACACGCGTGTCATAGGTTTGCCATCAAGGGGCTAGAGTAACTGCTCAGGCCTAGGAGCAAAGTAGAGGGTTTTCAGTGCAGGAACTCACTCTTGACACTCAATCTCCGTGCCCTAGACTCACATGGAAAATGAAAAGTCTGCTCTGTGTTTCTAATCTCCACAAAACAGGAGAAACAGTGAGGTGAGGCTCTGGCCTCCCGGAAGGATTTGATAGAGAAGTCTCCATAGTCTTGGCCTTGAAAACCGGAGAAGGTTCAAACCCTCAGGGTGCTGTGGCCCTTGAGGATAAATGTTTTGGTGCAGAAAAGCACATGTTAGGTATGTAAAAGAGAAAATGAATGGTTTTGCATGAATTTGACTTTTAAAGGACATTAACGCTGGTTCCCAGCATAATGCTGTTGGAAGGGGCTTAACAATCTATACAGAGTCCATTTTGCATAAGGGAAAAGTGAGATCCAGGGAGTGGTCCTTGCCTATGGCCAAGGACAATATCTATTTCTCATTCTTTCCCCAACCCTCATCAATGCTGATTTCTGTGTAGTGGGTGTTTTGTACTCTTTGGTTGAAAAAGATTCAGTGAACCAGCTAAAATGTTGCATTGTATCTCAGGTCCACTTCGGAAAACAGTCTACTTACTGAGTAAGTTAAAAGGTACACCATTGAAATGTGGATTCTATATCTCCTGGAGGCTCTGTGATGTTTGCACAGAGTGGCTAGTAATTAATCTGTGCAGCTTGAATGATAGATTTCATTAGGCCACATTTGATCTGCCTCCTTAGCCTTTAACTGTTTAGAATTAGATTATTTACAAAGAAAAGTTACAGGAATTATGCGAATGGTTTATAAAGAAAAATTATAGGAATTATGCAGTCAGGGTTAGAATACTTTGTTGGTATGCCCCTGATCAGACCCTACTTTTTTGTTGTCATGCTCATTGTTTACACCCATCAGATCCCCCAGCCTAAGAGCCTGGGGGCATCTCGTCCTGTCACAGAGCTCTGGTGTATCCCCTTTCTGCCAGCATGCTCCTCCCACCGGAATAAGGCAGGAGGGTCAAGTTGGACATTTGTAGCTCCAGAGGGGTAGCCAAATCCTGGCTTATGTCACATCTGTGGGTTTACTTATTTCCTGTGATGAAATAGAGATGACAGCAAATTCTTTGATATTCATCCCATGGAGAGGTGGCATTCATTTTCCTCCCCTTGAATTCGGATTGACATATAACTGCTTTGACCAATAAAGTGTGGCAAAATAACACTTGGCCACTTCCTGACCTTGCATTTAAGAGCATATGCCGCTTGCTTCTTGGTTTCTTGGCTTCCCAAGCCACCACATAGGAAGCCCAGTTACCCTGCTAGAGAGAGTATGTGGAGAAACCCTGATGCTACAGGACCCAGCTGAGCCCAGCCTGCCAGCTGGTCCTGCCAAGGTGCTAAGCATGTGAGTAAGGCCATCTTGAACCCTTTAGCCTAGTCTGGCCACCAAATGAATAACATTCAGGGACCCTAGTCAATGTCACATGGAACAAAATCATGAAGTCAAGCTCCTTCTGAATTCTTGGCCCATAAAATCTTTATAGATAATTAAAACATGAGTTTGGAATCAGACTTCCTGGCTTGGAATTCCAGCCCTGCCACTTTATGGATGTGTGGCCTCAGGCAAATGCTGATCCTCTCTCAACCTTAGGTCCAACACCTATACAACTGGGGTAACACTACTTTCCTTTCTGAAGAATTATGAAATATATACCATAGTGTTGTATAAATAGCCTGGCATATAGTAGGTGTGCAGTAAATCCAAGCTATTCTTTGAATATATTTTTTTCAAGAAGCCAGAATTCCCTTAGGCACGGGTATCTTGGGACTAGCTTTCCCACCTGCAGTGTGACATCCTGTGAGCTGACGAGCTCCTTCTCTTGGGGACCTGCCATGGTGGTAGGGAAGGGCCACCTACAGACTCTGAGTCCTGGGCCAGAGCAGCATTCAAGGAGCTGGGGACCCTTGTCCCGATCTGCCAGGGTGCAGGGACGATACTGGATTTATGGAGGAGACTCATCAGCATCTCGGGCATGCACCCATGTGCCCAGCAAACTGGTGTGTGTGTGCCAAAGGGAAGGCGGAGTGAGACAGAGGGTGTTCAGTCCAGTGAGTGTGGCTGGGAGCCCTGAAGCAGGGAATCTTGTCACAGCCTAGGCAGGTCACTGTGCTACCCAACCTCACAGATAATGCCTGGGGAAGCTCCTTCTAAACTGTAAAGCTTCTGTATATGTGAGGCATTATTCTTAATAGCATGACAAGGAGGAGGAGAAGATAGAGGAAATGGACAAGGAGAAATCTGCCTGACTCCTCCTGATAACAAGTATGCATCTATAATTCCTTCTACTTCTTTGTGCATTGGAATTTTATGGGGATTAGTGAGCAGCCAGCTGCAGACCGCCCTGGAGCCCTTAGGAATGGCTCAGCTGAGATTTTACTTAGTGAATCCCCTTAGAGGGGATTTCTTTTGTGGTGAAATATTTCCTGCTGGTAAGGGGTGTATTCCACTGCCTGGGACCCCTTCCTGGGTTTCTGTAACCCTGGGGGTGGGGGTGGGAGAGCAGGGATGCATCTGCTCTTCAGTGAGTAGTGGTGGGTGTCTTGGCTGAACTACCTAAAATTCTATAGGTGTCATTCTAATTTCTTTCCTCCTTGTCTATGCCCTGGAGAGAATAGTTCCTGGTGCTCTTGTTCCCAATCCCTACCTCAGACCACAATGGGGTATACCTTGTGTGGCCCAGAATCTTTGGATGTTGAGAAGCAAGAAATGTCCAGGAAGCCTTCTGTGGCCACGGAAACTCGAGCTCTGATTCTGGAATTCTTGCTTTCCTGCAGAGTCACTGTCTCAAGTGCACTTATTCTACTAGTCTTGCATAAAGAGCCCTTCTGTATATCCCCCCCCCCCCACAGCCTTGAGCATGCCCACCTCTCTGAACAGGAAAAGGAAACTCTAGACTGACAGCTATTATGGGCAAGGAGGTGAAAATTTGAGGCCTAGGATTTGAGATCATGAAGGTAGGGTGGCCAGAAAAAAAAAAAAAAAACAAAACAACAACAAAAAAACACCCAGTCAAATTCAAAATTTAGATAAACAATGAATAACTTTTTAGTATCAGTACACTAATAATAAGTGGACTTCTCACAAAGAACAATTTTTCAGTTTTAGTATGTGCCACGCAATATTTTGGAGAAAGTTGCACATAAAAAATAATCCATTGTTTGAAATTCTGATTCAGCTGGGCATTCTGTATTGTATTTGCTGAATCTAGCGCCCTGGCTGAGGAGGCCTGTACTCCTGAAGTGGAGGTAGTGTCTTGCTCACTGAGCTGAGTTTCGCGGAGTTTCCTGAGTATGTAAGGCAGCTTCGCTGGACTGATTGTGTCCTCTTGGGGAATTGACCTGCAACAAGGTTGGTGGCCTCAGGAAGGCAAGGCGCTGCCTAATTATCTGGTCTGTGCAAACAGCAGGCAAGTTCTTCTACTGATCTGGAAAAGCCTCGTGACTCATCCCCTATTGCTCCTTTTTTTTCTTTCATTGAATTTATTGGGGTGACACTGGTCAACATAATTATACAGGTTTCAGGTGCCCAATTCTACACCACATCTCCGTACACTGTATTTTATACCCCTCCAAGTCAAGTCTTTGTCCATCACCATTTATCCCCTCATACACTCCTCCCTCTCCCCCACCCCCGGCAGTCTCCACACTGTTGTCTGTGTCCATGAGGATGAAGTTTCCTTCCTTCTTTGTTTTTGTCCTCTTTTGCTCTATTCCTTTACCTCCCTCACCCAACCCCCCTGCCTAACAGCTGTCAGACTGTTCTCTATGTATGAGTCTGTTTCTATTTTGCTTGTTAGTTCATTTTGTTCATTAGATTCCACATATAAGTGAAATCATATGGTACTTGTCTTTCTCTGACTGGGTTATTTCACTTATCATGATATTCTCCAGGTCCATCCATGCTGTCACAAAAGGTAAGATTGTCTTCTTTTTTATGGCTGCATAATATTCCATTATGTAAATGCACCACTGCTTTTTTATCCACTCATCTACTGATGGGTGCCTGGGCTGTTCCCAGATCTTGGTCTTTGCAGTGCTACTGCCTCATCTTTAAGCATATAAATAGCCCTCACCCCCATGCCAAGCAGCAAATGCTAGACTATTGAATTGGAGTTAAAGAAGTTAACTCACAGGATTTTATTTTCTTGTTTATATTCTATACTCATAGCTCAAAGAATATGGAATATCTGAACCTTTAAATACAATTGGGTACTTTTCTCTCTTATCTTTTGACTGTTGGTAAGTCAGGCTCAGGCTTAATCAAGGCTAGAATGGGGCTCTCATGCCCAAATATCTATCTCAGAGTGTGAAACCTGCATGAAATGTGCTTATGGGTCTGGGCCTCCCTGGGGCCAAAGCCTGGAGCAGGGAGACTCTTCTATTGTTTAGCTTTCCTTCTCCTCCCTCCATCTTTCCACAACATCTCCAGAGGAGGCATCTGACCCCTGTCTGGTTTGAGATGCCCTAAAGACTTCCTGTCTTCTCCCATGGAAGGGCCTGCCCCATCTCCATACCAGAAATTCCCAAGATGCATTTCTTTGGAGAAGTCTCACATCCATAGAAATCCCGTGACCTCCTGCATAGATGATGCCTGGAGGCTGCTGGGTCTCTGGCATCTCAGACTGTGCTCCTCAGGTCCTTTCCTGAGGTAAGACCTAGAGAGAATAAGGGGGAGACAAGCTGACCTGTACATTGCCCCAATGCAGGGGTAAGAGGAGGACAGGGAGGTGGCACTGAGAAGAGGGCATGGTGGCTTGCAGCCCCGCCCAGAGAGTCTCCCTGGGATCCACTCTTCTCGGGCTGACTCTCAGGGTGGAGACTCACCCTGAGACTGAGCAGGACAGTTATGGATTGACAGGTGGATTTATATAATGAGTGTTCCAAGCAGTGAGTTTATCAGGAAGTGGATTTTAATTAAAACTGAATTTGTCTCATTTTCAAACCACTAATCAAAAAAAAAAAAAAAAAGGGAGGTCTGCCTATATTTATTGCATCTCCTCAGGATGCCAATGGGCAGGCTTTTCTGTGTATGTCACAAGTATGGTGATGGGGCTGATGGTGGGGTGAGAAGGCTGATGGCTTGTGGGCAGTTTGGTGCTGCCATTACCAGTGTAACAAATACAGAGAATGGGAGTCATTGGGAGATAAGTCCACCTCCTGAGAAGTGTGGCAGAGCCATGGTTTCCCGAAGAACAGCTCTGCCTGCATCTGCCCTGAGGGACCAGTCCCCATGGATACTGGCCAGCATCTAGCCCTCGGCAAGCAGCAGAATGACATCGGCTCAGCCCGTGAGGCCAGCTGTGCGCAAGGTGCTGCAGAGGAGAGAGGCTGAGAACACCGGCTTCCTGAGCGGACAGAACCAAGTCTGTAATCACAGTTCTGCTTTCTTATTTACTACTGTTTCAGATGGAGCATATTACTTCACCTCTGAGTCTTAGTTTCCCAGCCTATGAACTCGACTATGAAACTAGTTTTTGATGCTCTGTGATGGATGCAATGTGTCAACATTTGGAAGCTCTGCGTACCTCAGAGTACTAATAGTTGCTAAACGACCAATACAAGATGTGATCAGATGAAGCATTGGTAAAAGTCCCATGAAACATTCAAAATAGATGAATATATTTTAATGCAACTGAATGGCAAATTTTTTATTGATTCAATTTAAGATTCCACATTGCAACTAAACTAACTGAGTTTTGGTATTGTATTAAAGAGGAATTTCCTCCGTTATCTGAAAAGCAACTGCGGTGGCTTTCCCTTGTCTAACTACATATCTGTGTGACTAAACATAAAGGTGCCTGTGCCACACTGTTCAGCCTGGCTTTACGTCACTAAACCCATGTCACACAGATATAAAATAAAATAACATATTACATCGGACTGAATGAAGAAGCAGAAGGGTCGACCCAGTTGTCTTCTGCTGAGCCCATCAAAGACATTTGCAAAACTGTAATGTAATGCGTTCTTTTTCATGAAAAGATATTTGCGTTAACATGTAATGAGTTAATTATGGGAGTTTCCCATTATTTTTAAGAATGTAAACGGACCCTAAGACCTAAAGTTTTGAGAACTGCTGCTCCAGCAAATGCTTTGTTCTTCCTGAGCTGTAAGTCTACCTACATTTTACTATAATTATTAGTGTGGATGCTTCTCTCCCTTGCTAGACATGTAAGCTCACCGAGGACAGATTTTTATTTTGTTTGTATCCCCAGCAGCTAGCACATGGCAGGGTAGGTGGTAAATGTTTGGTAAATATTTAATGAATGGGACAATGAATGTTAGATTGTCTCATTATCTATAAAAATCAGATCTGTTGGCCCCCAAGTTACCTGAAAGGATGTCAGGTTCTGATCTCAGACTCTACCATCCAAGAGACTTGGTTCCCATCTGTATCTGCCCCCTTTGACATCTATATATTTGGAGTAAGTTATTTGATTTCTAGTCTAAGCCATTAATCCTCCAATTGGAAAGATCTGCTGACCTTTAGCCTGAAGGTTTACTGGTCGTACCTTAGTGAGGGTCAGCACACAACAGTCCATGAACTCCAAAATATGCCCTGATGGAGGGAGAAAGAGGAAGAGAAGTGACAGCACAGAGAGAGGTCAAGAGAGAACAGATACAGGGCAAATTAGAGCAAATAACCTGTGCAGATGGCATCTGGGGAAACAGAAGGTGAGGCACTGTCATTCCAAATTGCAACCTGACAAAGAGAATGAATCAGCGCCTTGGCAGAAAGGTGCCTGTGCCACACTGTTCAGCCTGGCTTATCAGAGGCCCCATTCCCATGACCCTGTTAAAGGTCCATCGGCATCTGCAAGTCTTCTTGTTAATTGGAAAAGCATCGAACTGCACAGCCAGCAAAAGCCCATGGAGGATTCAGAGCCTCAGTAGGACTGGCTGGCCCATTAACTGCCTGTCTGCTTATAGCTCTCAGCTTTATGTACCCATAGCTTTCTGGGGGCTGTGTGCTTCCTGGGGGCAGTGCTTTGATTCATTCATGCACTCTATTCATGATTCATTCATTCATTTACCTGTTCATTTGTTCCTTCCCCTAACAAAATTTATTCACACCCTTGTGGCAGCCTCTTTTTACTCTAGACAGTGGTTCTCAAATAAAGGCAATTTTCTCCCTCTATCCCTCTTGGGGAACATTTGTCTTTTGGTTGTCAAAACTAGAGTGCATATGTGTAAATATATACCCTGGGTAGAGATGATGTTGGTAAAACACCTGTGATACAAGGACTACCTCCCACAACAAAGAGTTAATTGGGCTCAATGTTACTAGTACCAATGCCCAGAACCCTGGTATGGGCAGAAGATAGATATTCCAGGGCCACTGAAGGAGTGAACAGGCAATGGAGACAGCAGACATCAACCTACATTGGCAGGGGGAGAACTAGACAGTGGAGTGATTTCTTCAAGAGGAAGCATTTGGAAAGTGAAGATTGCTGTCATTCAGAGTTAGTGGAGCACAAGAACAGGGATGCTAGAGAGGGTGGGTGTGAATGCGGATTGAGATCTCAGGGAGGAGGGAAGAGGGGCTTCCTTTATTATGTCCTTTGAGTCCTTCTTCAAGTCTTAGAAACTCTTCTCTTGCCAGGGGCCTATGACCATTGATTTAAAGCAGGTGTCATGGAACATAAAGGGGCCACTTTGTCACTACATCTGCTACTCTCTGCACATACATACTGCAATCGAGTCCCATTGGGCAAGCAGTAGGCCTTGTGTTCCTGGGCCCACAACCATCACACCAGGGTTGAAGGCCACTTGATTATGGGGCCGCTGAGGCCTCTGCTTTGTCCAGCGTTGTTCCTCTTCACATGAGTGTTTGTCTTAGAAGATGATGCAATAGCTTAAATGCCCAACCAAGAATGAGTTCACTGCTGCTTCCTTCCTCTGTGGGCTTGATTGTTAGACACAGATTTCTGGAAGGGGACCTGTGGAGCTGGAGTTCTAGCCCTTGTGGATACTGACTTATAGGCTCAGAAGTGGGCCAGCTGTCTTCTGTTACCCTGGAGAAGGTGCCTCTGACCATGAAGGTCCACTGGTTCTTCTTTGATCTAAATGGAACAGTCTGGTCTACAAGCACTGTCCTTTGGTTCCTCCTACCCCGCTACTGGGCGGCTGAGTTAGAGAGGAGCTTCTTAATTGAGATCTTTGCATATCTTGAAAATCTATCTTCAGCTTGAATCTTTGACTCAGATTACATCTTTAAGCCACTTAATGTGTTTTATCTATTGTGTAACAAATATATTAATCTAAAACGACAATAATCATTTTACTACTCTTTCTCACAGTTCTAAGAGTTTGCTGTGCTTAGCTGGGCATGTCTTGTTCACTTTCTCCTGTGCAGTTACAATCGGATAATGATGAACTGGGATTACTGAACAGGATTCTGTACTTATAGGTCTGACGGTTTATGGTATCTGTCAACTGAGAACTGAGCTGGGGTTGGAGTCCAGAAAATTCCTTTCCTCCCCATGAGCACTGAGCTTTCTCATATCATGGCAGCTGGGTTCAGTGAGGGAGCATTCCAAGAGTCAAGAATCAAAAGGTGCCAGGAATTTCTTAAGGCATTATTCTGGAAGCTGACACAGTAGAGCATTCATTATATTCCACTCCTCAAACAGCCACGAGCCCAGACTTAAATGAGGAGACATAGATCTTACCTCTTAATGGGAGGAGTGTCAGGCATTTGGGGGCCGTGTTTTTTTTTATTTAATTAATTGTTATTCTAAGGTCACCCCGAATGCATCCTCCTCCCCCATATTCTGGGGGCCATGTTTTAAAATCCCTCACAGCATGTAATCAGAGAAAAGCGAACATTTGTCTATTCATTCATTCATTGATCAAGAAGTTCTGAGCACCAACTTTTTTGTGCCAAGTAGGTGGAGACGGAGGCAAGCCATGCCTCCTGACTGTGAGGAATTTAGGGCTCATGAACTATCTTCTGGACCTTTGAGCTTTGTTCTGAGTACCCTTCCTGGTTGCAAACCTGAGATGGGGCAAAAGCTGGTTGGTCCCTGAGTCCACAGTGTTGTTCTGTGAGCGTCCAGTGGTAACCCAGGACGGGTAACCTGAGAGGCTCACCTTAAGAATGAAGCTACCTTTCTCTTCCCTTTTAACCTTCACAGTCAATGCCTTTTTTTTTGGAGTTTAAGTTCACATGCAATGGGTTTTCTCTTACTTGCATTCAAACTGATACGGCCACCATGTGAATGATTAATAGAGAGGTTTTCTAGGATTAGGCTATAAGGCTTTTGCCCTATGTGCTGACTTTGCCTAACTTTTGAGTTAGATGTGACCCCCCCATGAGGCTATTTGAAGATATAATGACCATCTACAGCCACTGTTAAGTCTGTAAAAGAGTATATACCTTAGCCTCCACCCTCTAAAATAGCCAAGACATAATAATAAAAGATGGTTCTTTCAATTAAAGTGAACTTAAATTTATTAAAACAATGCATTCTTCATACTTTCATTATTATACTACACACTAGTAATCAATGTGTGGTCACTATCTCCTGGGGACCATTCTTTCCACATGGAGGACGAGTGGCCTTGAATCCCTTGGGCATAGTGTCTGCTTCTTGCAGCTTTGGGCACCACCTTGTTCATGAATATTTTCCACATAGACTCCTATCCACTCATACTTGCTGATGGAATGACAAACATGTCCAACCAGCAGCCGTATCTAGAGTCTTCCTACCCTTGATCTCTGTTATCTTAACTATGAGAGTGGTCAAATGGAAGGAAAATAAGATCTCCAACAAGCTAGATTGGAGGTCATTTTATTCTAGCCTACTCATAGTCTGGTCCTGGGTTCTATCCATCTTCATTTATCTCCAAAGTTTATTTTTTCTTTGAAAACCTGAAGCAAGACAAAGGCACCAGGTTGTTATTTCCTAATGGTAAACACCCCCCATCCCCACCAACCTCCCTCTTATCACTCTGTTAATGACTTAGTCCCCTGCAGGTTTCCTCTTGGAAGTTAGGAATGGTTCAAACAAGCTGTCATCTTTCTAAATTGTTCTTATCATAGTTTCAAGATTGATCAGCAAATGCTCTCCTCTTTCTCCCCACCTGCAGGCATTTTTGAAAGCAACATGCTAAAAAGATGACAATGGTAGGAGCATACGTAATTCATAAATGGCTTTGACTGCATGGGTTTTGATGAGGCAATATGGAAAATGATTGCATTAAGCATTGCTATTTATTTACTTGACTTTGTACAGGACAATCAATTTGTTCACGTTCTGTGCCTCCTGTCAGGAAGTTAAATGGCAGAGAAGGCAAGCAGGACGCATTACCTCATTCCTCTAAGAGATGCTGTCACTTCTCAAATCGCTCCAGATTGTTTTTAATAACAGCATCTTTCATTCCCATCTACCGAGGGAGTGGAAATTCTCTCTCTATAGAGAACAGGATGCCGAGGAAGGTGAGGTCTGACCAGGAAAAGATGAGCTCATTTTTTCCTTGAACCATGTGAAAATGCTGTTTCTGTAGGTCAAATATCAGCAGTTTCATGTGGATCAGCCTAATAGTTTAACACATGCTTTTGCCAGGATAGAGTTAAGCTGTCATGAACAGGCAGAAATTGGTTTTATTTGAATATTTAGGATACAATTTTGATCCTTACAGAAAGAATTGGTCAGACAGGGGTTGTGTAAAATAATGGCGGCTGACAGTCTGAACTGGACTCACAGACTTCGCCCGATATGGGGCAGTGTATGCATCTCTGGTGTGTGTTGATTGCATATTTTTTAGATGTTCTGGAAAATTTATTGGAGTGAAAGATGGCTCCTACAAGATGGTCTCTGAGATCAAATAAGCTCTGGAAATCAGGCTTCTGGGTTCAAGGAAAAGGCTGGTTAAAGAGAAAAAAAAAAGAGATGTTTGTTTTTTATTTAAGAGGTAAAGAGTGAAAGAAGGACATTGCTTAGATATGGGTTGGATTTGGGGTTAGGTTCTATCTGCTCTATAACCAAGTCATAGTGTCCCCAAGGACTGGTTTTCTTTCTCATCCATAAATGTATCAGATTAGTGTGATGGTTAATTTATTATGTCAAACTGGCTGGGCCATGGACTCTAAATATTTGGTCAAATATTATTCTGGATGTTTCTTAGAATGTATTTTAGAGATGAGATGAACATTTAAATAAGTAGACTCTGAGTAAAAGATTACCCTACATAACGTAGGTGGGCCTCATCCAATCAGTTGAACCTATATTAAAAGAAAACAAAAACAAAAAAAGACTGACATCCCTGAGGAAAAGGGAATTCTGTGTATAGACTGACTTTGGATTTGAATTGTCACTGTTCCCTGGGTGTTCAGACTGTTGACTTATCCTGTAGATTTTGGTCTTGCCAGCCTGCACAACTGTGCAGGCCAGTTCCTTACAATTTCTCTTTCTCTCTTCACACACACACACACTCACGCACGCACGCACACACACACGAGTCTGTCGGTCCGTTTCTCTGAATAACTCTAATATAATGGATAAAACAATTTTTAAGTTATCTCATTTATGATTTCAAGGCATGAGGCTTCTATTCTGGGTCTGACCTGGCACAAGGTACCATGATATTATGACCTCTAGGAGACCACACCTCTCTCATTCACTGTTTGGCCCCCAATTCCCTTCATAGCACCTAGCACACAATTTGTTCCTATTAAATCATCTTTTCTTTTCCTTTTTTAAGCCCTCACATTCTGATATATTCCAGAGGAGTGGGGCTTGGCTTTTAACTGGAGCCCAATGAGAGTGGAACAAAAGGTAGGCTGTAATGTCTGTGGAGACCCAGAGAGCCAGGTGCAGAAAGGAAAGTTTAGAGAGCCCTGGGTAGATGCTAGCAAGGGTCGGGTCGGGCGTGACGTCTGCTGAGCATCTTGCTTCTGTCTTTCCTGAAGGGCATCGGATGGCATCACACTCAGGTGAAGGAGGGTGCTACCTCAGACCATGCCCAGCTAATCTGGCATTGCTGTGTCAAGAACTCTTATCATCTGCAGGGGCTTCAGACTTCTCAAAGTGTCAGCTAGCACTGTTGTTAGTTCATCGGGTCTTCACAGATTTATTAGAAAAGACTTACATTGTGATTGCATATTTATTGTTCTTTTTCCTGGTATAACACAGTTTCCGCAATGCACATTTATTCTTTATGAACTCAAACTTATTACAGACTCAATTTCATTTTCTCTGCTTGGGTTTCATCCTTTTCTTTCTTGGTCTTTCCCTGATTTTAGTTAGAGATGCTTCTTCCAAAGGCATCATCTGTCCTTATGCATCCTGCTCACTTATACCTACTTATGCCTTATGTCTTAAATAGTATTTCTCTATCTCTCATGTTTTATTTTTGTTCAAGTAAATCAGATATTTTATTATATAATTAACAGATGCCTACTGTCAAAAATTTGAAAAGTTCTGTAAATATTTAGCATGTTTACTTTAACTTGTAGCCTCATTAGCTGTTTTATTATCACTGTATATCCTAAAAATCTAGTCTAAGCATTTTGATATAAAATATCATGAATCTTCTTTTTAATGGCTGTCCATTTGGCTGTCTACCTTTGGGTATAATATTACATACAAAACAATTTTTGTAATGTTGGACATTTGGTTTGTATCTGCTTTTCATAAAACGATGATGCATAATATTTCAGAGAACATATTGTGCCTAGCTCTCTTTCTGCCTTTGGGGGTGCATTTTTAGGGAAGACTCAATCATAATGCTGGCTCACAACCACCAAGCACTTCCATGGACAGGCCCTGTGCTCAGCGCTGCCTGGTTATTTCCATAGCAGCCTTATAGAATTGGTACCACGACTACCATTTTTTAAAGATGACAATACTAAGGTATAAGAAGCTTAAGGGACTGGAACTTATCCAAGATGTCAACTCAAAAGCAAGTGACACAGCCTAGCTTTGAGGGTGAATGAGATCATGCAGGCAAGGTCTAGCACCAACCTGGCACTTGACAGGTGCCCACAGGGATGGCTACCATAATTTCTGTAGTAAGGTCTCCACAGCCCAGGTCTTAGGATGGGCCTTATTCTTCTCAGTCAGTAGGAAGACTCCTACTCTTTCCATGTATGCACCTTTATATCCTATGGCTCCAGGGACAGGGAAGAGGGTGACACAGTGCTTCCCTAGGGCTTGTTCACCTGGGAAGGGTCCCTCACACCCAGAGGCAGAGTTAACGGCAGGTGCGCTGGGTGTGCTCTGGGCCCGACTTCTGAAGGGCCCTGCAAAACCCCAACTTTACACTTTTTTCTAATGTAAGGGGCCCAATATTCTCTTCTGTGCCCAGGGCCTCAACAGACCTTAATCCACCTCTACTCACACCAGCCTCCGGCCTGTCCCAGCACTTCCCTGTCTCCTTGGTCTTAGCACCAATAGCCTACCCATCAGACACTTACTGTCCAGAGCAGGAATGATGTCCTCTTCTGAGCCCAGGCCACTAATGACAGGTGACATGGTATGAGGAAACCTGCACATCACTGTGGAGCATTGGACTGCTCACAGCAGAGCCGGGACCCCCACCTCCAAAGCCCCCATAGGGCTGGCACCAACCACTACATACAGCAGGAGTAAGGCTCCCTTCTACTCACCCACTTGGGCCACCTCTGCCTCCCAGGCTGACGAGTCTCTGCAGACACTACATCCCTCTCCCCCTTTAGATGGAGCAGTCCTGCTGGGCAATTCTGGAATGTACCCTCTCTGGCAGGTATTTGAACTCCCTAAAGCCTCTGAAGGGCCTGTGTGGGATGGTCTCTTTCAACTCCGAGGCAGCAGATTTCCCAGAAGGGCCAGAGCTGGCGTGGAGACTGTGTCCTGGGTGCATTTCTCAGAGTGCTGACTGTGCCCTGGGGCATTTCTGAACAAAAGCAGGGCCACAGCAGGCAGGCACTAGATGGCAGTGTCAAATCCAGAACTGCGAGAAAGAAGTTAAATCCCGTCTTTCTGTTCTACTCTGGTCTCATTAGATTTCCAACTGATTTTATGCTTCCAAATGCATTTGCCACACATAGCTGCTGGGGGCTTCTTGGAGCCCTCCTAGACAGGCAGGCAGGTTGCGCAGTGGCCATGTTGGAGGGGGCGGAGCTCTGGGAGCAGGGTAGGCAAAGAGAATGTGGACTGAGAGCTGCCATGCTGGGAGAAGATTCTTGCCAAAGTGCCTGTTGCTCAGGAGCCCTGTCCCTCCCCAGCTCTGCTCAATGCCCACCCACGTAGGCTGACAGAAGGCTATTCACTTAAGCAGAATGGTGAGATTGGGAGTTCTCTCTAGCCTGCTCAGTGACAACACCCCCCCGCCCCCGCCCCCGCCCCAGCACAGCAGTTACTGGGTACCTTAGAGAAGAAATCAGACACATGTCTTTCCTGCTGCCCCTGATCCCAGGAGCAAGTGAGCCAGGGGCTGGGGAAAAGTCAACTCAGGCTCAAAGGATTCCTGATTTCACAGGCGGCACATGCAGCCTGGGATTATCTTGGAGAGTGTTATTCCCAGCAGGAGTTCGTGGATGAGGAAGATCTATAGGAGAGGGGTCCAAAGAGCATGAGGTCATAGGCCAGAGAATTTGGGGTTAAATGAAAGAGATTGAAAGTAGGATGATGGGAGAAGCCCAGGAGCTCTCAGCGTTCAGTGCCGAGGCCAGCTGTGCCGTTCCACATCCTACCCTGTGAACTTGTCTCCCCCTTCTTTCTCTGCTCCCTTTTTCTTCCTTATCAATCTATTCTCCTTTGAGGAGGTTCCAGTTTTCCCTATTAATGGGTTTATTAAGTCCCCCAGACCCTGAATCCCCCAACTCCCAGATTTGAGTTGATACATACATGCCTGAAACTAGTGGTTTTCAAAACCTTTGCACATTTGGGGACCAGTGCAAATAGGAGAATTATTTCAGGGACCACTAAGGCAGAAATCACCCTGAGCATAAGCAACTTTGACTAAGATCACTGGGTCTATAATCCTCATATAACATCAAGGTGGTTAACTTTTTCGCAGACCAGCATGAAATTTCTGGCAGACTAGTCTGTGGACTAATGGTTGAAAAACACTGCCCTCAACCACCTTCCTGGACCCATGGAGGACCCAAGTCTCTGCTGTGTCATCAATCTGTGATACTTGCTGACAGCCTCCTGCCTTCTTTTCTCCACAAGACTGGGCAGTGTGAGCGCTGGCTTCCTTGTTCAGCTTTCAGAGGGGTCCTGTACCCCCACCTCCCCAGTGCTTTGGTCACTCTTTCTTCCTTGCAGGTTCCAACTATGGTGACAGCATTTTCTATCCTCATAGTCAGATTCCTTGACATAAGTGTACATATGTCATATGTGTACATGCCTATATGTACACATATACTGCATTTATAAGCGTTCATATGCCTATAGGGATCCACAAACTCATATCCTTGCTGCCTTTACTGAAAGCCCAGCTAAGGTAGGCTGCTGGGTAGAGCCCCCACCTGCTCGGGCATTGTGCATGGGCTTTCTCTTTTAGATTAACTTCATTTTAGCTCACTTTTTTTTAGTGAGTTTATTTTTCCCTCTCAACTGGAAAATCACATTTGATCAGCTGTAGAGAGCAATCAGTTACCGAAACATTGGAATTTCACCCAGGAGGCTGCCCCTCCAAAGCTAGAATGGGTTCTCTGGGGCAACCCGGGACTCCTGGGGGGCCACATCCACACCCAGGGAGTGGTGAGCCAGGCAGACAGTGGACAGGCACAGATGGGAGAAAGAACCAGTCGTATCAGGATGGAAAGCTGAGCGCTGGAGCCCCACGCTCTGGGCCTGGGCTGTTGCACTCTCTCCTCCTCGCTGTCTTCCTCATTCCTCTGCTCTTCATCTTACTTGATGAACATGGCAAAAGGTGGACGAAGTGCCTTGGTCACAACACTAATGTCCAGATCCTCTGTTGCCGAGCATGCTGTGAAAGGGAATGGGGCCTGCCTGGCAGGGCTGTGGGTTCTGCCCTCCGCTCCACCCCCTCCTTATGCCTAAACGCAGCCCTGGAGAAGGGGAGGACTCGGCCACAATAGGGATGTCCTGGCTAGCTGGTCTTGACCACCATTCTGGATCTCCTAAACTTATCTGACTGTAGGAAGCTTTTCTTCTTAGAACACCTAATGACATCTCACAGAATGCAGTTCGGGGAAGTGGTTTGGAAGAAGTAATTTATTTTCAAATTAGACTTCACTCAGATTCATGGAAGAGATCCTCACCAATATCACCAAACAAGCCACACCAGCAAATATTTCTCATGCACGTCTATGTGCAGCTCATCAGGTTGGTCCACATGGCAGTGAAGTCTTCCATCCAAGTTCCAATCTGTGATAAAATTGGAAACTTATTATTTCGTTTCTCTACAAGGTTTACTTCTGAGGTAGGAAGAATTTTATTACAGAAGGAGATCTCTCTGAATGAACACAATCGTTCGCTGCTTCACAGCTACTAAGCTGACATTTAGAATTCAGGTGTCACCCGAGAGTGGCTGAAGTACCATGTTATCCGATTTATTATGATGTGGGTCACTTTTCTCCTGTAAAGCTGATCCCTGGCAGCTCACCCCATTACAGGGAGGTCTCCCAATTTGCAATTACACCTGTTTGAAAGAACACATAAAGGAGAGAGGAGAAGGGAGAGGAGGGGGACAGAGAGGGGAAGAAAGGAGGAGAAGGGAGTGGAAAGGGACTGAGCGGGGGAGGAGGGTCACGGGGCAGAAGCAGTGAGACACAGGCAGGGCCTCGCACCCTGTGGGGATTTGGGGGAGGAAAAATTGCCAAGGCTCTGGGCTTCACTCTCAGTGTCTGCCGCAGTGACTATTTTAGGTATGGTGGGTGTTTGCTTCCTAGTGGGAGTGGATGAGGGTGGTCATGTGGACATACAAACACAAAGTGTATATTTTACTCCCAATAACATCCCAGAGCCTTAAGTTCCTAGGGAAGCTGAATAGGCTTTTAGGGACTCTGAGGCGTGGGCACATGGGCTCTGGTTTCTAGCTCTGCCACTGTGAATGTGTGACCTTGGGCAAGTCATGGCCTGTTTGGACCTCAGTGTGTCATGCATAAGGTGAGCAGCAGTCTGGGCCACAATTCTCAGATGCAGTGTCTATGGGGGTCAAGCCAGGGCAAGTGATGAGAACACTGGGGAGCCAGGGTGCACGTTCATATTCATTCTCTTTCTCTCTCTGTTTGTGTCTCGCTCAATTTGGGATAGCGTTCACATGTCATAAAATACACCCCTTAAAGTGGTTGTTAGTATGTTCACAAAGTTGTACAAATCTCATCATTATCTTATTCCAAACATTTTTATCCTCCACTAAAGAAATCTATACCCACTAACAGTCACCATTTTTTGCTCCCCCTCCCCACTGACAACTACCAAGTTACTTTCTGTCTCTATTTGCCTATGTTGGACATTTTATATAAATGGAATCATACAATATTTGGTCTTTTGTTACTGGCTTCTCTCACTTAGCATAATGTTTTCAAGGTTCATCCATGTTCATATATCAGTAATTCATTCCTTTTCATGACTGAATAATCTGTTTGATGAGTATGCTACATTTTATCTATTCATCAATCAGTGGATTTGGGGTTATACCTACTTTTTAGTTGAATGATAATAAACATATGTGTAAAAGTTTTTGCGTGGGTATATGTTTTAACTCTCTTAGGTTTGTAATAGGAATTTCTGGATCATATGTTAACTTTTTGTTTAACTTTTTAAAAGACTGTGAAATTTTCTTCCAACATGGCTGCACCATTTTATATTTCCACCAGCATTGTATGAGGGTTACAGTTTTCCCATGTCCTCACCAACACTTGATATTGTCCATATTTTTATTATAGTCATCCTAGTGGGTGTGAAATGATATCTCATTGTAGTTTTAATTTGCATTTCTTAATGACAAATGTTGTTGATCATCTTTTCTTGTGCCTATTAGGGCTACTGGTACCTTTGCAGAGAAATGTCTGTTCACCTCCTTTGCCCACTTTTAAATTGGGTTATTTATCTTTTTTATTGAGTTGTAAGAGTTCTTTGTATATTCTGAATACCAGTCCCTTTTCAGCTATATGGTTTGAAAATATTTTCTCACGTGCTGTAGGTTGTCTTTTAACTTTCTCAGCTGTATCCTTTAAAGCACAGAAGTTTTTATTTTGATGAAACTCAGTTCACCTACTATTTCTTTTTTCCTGCTTGTGCTTTGGTGTCATAGCTAAGAACCCATCACCTGCATCTGAGATCATAAAGATTTATACCTATGTTTTCTTCTAGAAATTTTATGATATTAGCTCTTAATTTAGATCTTTCATCAATTTGAGGTAATTTTTATAGCACACTATCTTAAGAAGATCATTTTAATTACAAACAAAGCAAAAACCTCTGAATTGGGCCAAACTCAACCCTTTCATGAGTCATTAGTTGTGCATGTTCTGAGCAGGGGTTCTCTAAGGGCTCTCTGTCTGCCTTTGGTGAACAGAGAATAACCTAGAACCCAAGGGGAGATGGTTTGGAGCAGGACCTCCAGCTGCAATAGAAGCCAATCAATGGAGGCTGCCCTCAGGCAGAAAAGGATGGTGGGTCTTCTGATGAGAAAGGCCATGTGGGCATGGACGTGCTTGTGAGTGACCTCAGAGCTGGATGAGGCCACCTGCCGGGTTAGAATGAGACTGACCCCAGGTTCTGTGGGCTCAGGTCTGGTGTACTTGCTCATACATGTCCTACCAGAGCCTGAGTGCTGGCCTGATTACCAGAGATCCAGGTCCCTTTGCTAGTTCCACTCTAACCAGCTCTGTGACACTAGGGCACTCACTGAACCACTCTGAATCTCCAGCTCTTGCTCTGAGACGTGACATTTGTGATCTTGTACTAAAGATTCTGATGATTGCTTGAGTCGCACTGACATGGGATGTTTCCAGGAAAAGTTAGAATGGTTTGGTCCTGGAGATGTTCGGTAGTGTTTCCTCAAGTGCATACCACAGAGATGTGGGAGGTAATGGCTGTGTGATCAAATGACTAAGAAACCCTAAAGTGAACACAAATGGGCCTCTTCACTACAGGACGCGGCGGAGCCTTGCTGGAAGCACAGAGTGTGAATCTGTAGGAGGTGGACATGCTGCACAGCATTTCCCAAATTAGTCGCACTATGAAAGGGCGATTGTAAAAAGCAAATGCTTCCAGTTTCAAACAGTGGGGATGAAATGACAGTCATGGTATGGAACTTCTGTCTGTGAGTTCTGTTGTCCACACACCATAGTAATCCAACCTGGTGCATGGGGTTATGTCTCCGAAGGTAAGCTTGGTGCTCTGGTGTGCCTGGAAACATCCATCAAGCTGGCTCAGGTTGAGGAAATGAACTCTGGTCAGCCTGTAAAATTTTCTGATCTTGACAGGACTGGTCTGGCATTCAGGGCTGCCTGTATTCCTCTGTCGCGCAGCAGTGAAGGCCACTTTGTCAAGGAAGTCCAGAACCCACCTGACCTGTTCCATACCAGTTGGGTCTTGATCTTTGATTGTGCCAGAGGTGGGAAGCTAGGTGACTTGGAGCTCACCCACAAACATTACTGGCAGTAGAACTGGCCAGACCACCAGGAGGCTGAGCTGTATGGTTTGAGAGAGTCCTTGGCCCAGGCTGGCAAGGGAGGGATTAGCGAGGCAACTGTGCAAGGTGATCACCCTCTTGTTATCAGCCAGGGTCCTTTACTTATTATTGTGAGGAGTGTGGAATGGGATAGGCAGAGATAGTAATGAAGAAAATAGTTATACACAGTGACTAATTAATAATTTATTCAATAATAGCTTTGTAATATATCCTTTCAGCATTCCATTTAACTTTTTTTTTCTTTTTCAGTTTTAGGCAGGTGTTTGTACCTTTTGCATTCCGAGAGTGTGAATTGAGAGCTGCACGAGGCAGGGTTGAAGGTAGATTTGGGTCATGGGATAGAGAGCTCCATACCTGAGACAGGTAGTTGAAAAGAGACAGCAGACTATAAGCTGATTCTTCACATAGTCAAAAATGATGCACATGGCCAGGTGTCCATGTACTACAACCATGTGCAATGAAGTGTGGCCCGCAGCCTAAAAGTGGCCCATCTGGTCTCTGCCTTCTTTTGTTCCACAGACCTCAGAGGCAGATTACGGTCAGTTGAGGCCCTGGGTGCAGAAGAAAATATTGGGCCCCTTACCTTTTGCAACAACATGGATGGACCTGGAAACTATTATGTTAAGTGAAATAAGCCAGGCAGAGAAAGAAAAATATCATATGACCTCACTCATTGGAGGAATCTAATGAACAATGTGAACTGAGGAACGCAACAGAGGCAGAGGAGGGATCAAAGGGACCAGAGGAAAAGCAGTCAGAGGGAAAGTGAAAGAAAAAATGGATCAGAGAAGGGAAAGATATTAGTGAAATTATATATACATAACAGCATTATAGAGAACAGGACAGCGAATCCTGGAGGGAAGGGGGGAAGGCATTGAGGGGAGAGACAAAGGAGGGGGGCGGTGAGGGGAACATGGGGATGGGGGAAATATTCGGTGGGACACTTGAATCTATGTAAACACCATAAATTAAAATCATAAATAAAAGAATAAAATAAAGAGAAACAGGGAAAACAAAAATGATAACCATATTTTTAAATAAATAACAAATATTATGTACTATAAATGTTAAAGTTGTACATATGAAACCAAACTTGGTGTCATTAGAAAAAAGTGTGACATTGGGGTTTTGTGGGGCCCTTCAGAAGTCGGGACCCAGGACTTGTGCCCGGTACACCTGCCATTAAATCTGTCTCTTACACACTTGGAGGCTTTTTGGCAGTGAGCAGGTTCAATTCCTTGCAGAGGTTTCTTCTCAAAGTCTTAGGAGATCTTCCCCTAACCCACTTTTCTTTGCTAACCAGATTTGGCTCTGCCTGGGCACAAAATATATACACCTTCTGCAACAACAGAGTATGCTTCCCTGGAAAAAACTGCTAAAGAGACCAAAGTTTCAACCATCTATTTCCTTTGTGCTAGGATACAAAGGTGAGGCCAATAGTTCCTGCTCCTGGGGACATCCCAGTCTTACTGAGGATGACTGTGCCCACAGAAAGACAATACTTGGCTGAGAGCAGTAAGGCAGGTACAGATCAATAAGAGCTCAGAGGAGGGAAAGTCATTTCCAGCTAGTGTGAGGGATAGAAAGTCTTCATGAGATTAGCGTGACTTTTAATAGTGTCCTTAGGGTAGGACTTGAGTATGCTAAGCTGGGGGAAGGATTGATGTGGACTCTTCTCAGAGTTCATGAAGGGGAGCTATGGTTATGTGAAGAGAAAATATGCTGGACCAGAATGCACAGAGTGCTCGGATCTGGGGGTTATTTTAAAGTAGTTGCACACTTCTTTCTGTTCCAGCACCATTTCATTGAGGTTCAGGGAACGGCTTCTGAAAGGTGGGGTGAGGTGCTCCCCTCCTCCCACCATGCTTTACTTTGGTCCTGAATAGTTCTAAATACCATGTGTATGTTAATGACCCCCAGATTTACTTCTTCCACAAAGACCTGCGCTCAAGAGTCATCTCTTCGTCTGCTGACTTGACATTTTCCCCTGGACAGCTTATAGGTGTTTTAAACTCATTGCTACCCGCATGGAACTCTTCATTTGCTCCTTCACACTGACTGCTTCCCATTTTCACCATCTCAGAATGGCACCCCCACAGATCCAGGTGTTGAATCAAAAAAGTTAGGTCATTCCTTCCCTCCACATCTTCTCCAACCCTGCTTCCCGTCCCCCGGCCAGTTCCGTCAGCTGTACCCCGAGAAGATGCTTTAGTGTCTGCTTAGCTCCATCTCCACTGCAGAGCCCAGCCCAGTCCACCATCGGCTCACCCTTTCTTAATAAAGCCAGATTCCTTCCCAGCGTTCCATGACCTGACCCCACTCACTCTCTGATGTGTCTCTTTCTGCTCCCCCCAGGCCCACTGGGCTGCAGCTACTCAGCTTTCCTGCTGCTCGTGGTCCTGCCTGAGGCCCTTTGCTCTTGCCGCTCTGCTCCTTCTGCCTAAGAAGGTATATCCCCTGATCTTTGGTGTGGCTGGCTCTGATCTTCCCTGATCTTAAAGTCTGAAACATCCGCTGCCCTCCCGTCACTCTCATGGTCCCTGTTATGTTGTCTTCCAGGCATTTATTGATACGTGATGTTTTCTTATTCATTTATTTATTTACTGTCTGTTTTCTCTTCCCCCATCCCCTCACAAAAATGGAAGCCCAGTGAAATTAGTTATTTCCCTATCTGGTTCACTGTTGCATCTTCCACACCAGTCCCCTAGGAGGAGCTCAAAAAATATTTTTTAACATATTATGATGGGAAATGTCTAAAGATGAACAAAAGTAGAAAGCTTCAACAATTATTGACGCAAGTCTAGTCTTTCATTCATTCCCCTATATTGAAGAAAACCTAAGACATTGTATCATTTCATCTATAAATACTTCAGTGTGTATCTTTAAAAAACAAGGGTTTTTTAGAAATAATAGCCATGATGTCATTATCATATCTAAACAGATTTATAATAATCACTTAATATCACTAAATATCCAGTGAGTATTCAAAATTCTCTGGATGTCTTATTTTTTTTACAGAATATATATTATTTTGTTTGAATAGGCTGTAAAGAAGGTTTTTAAATTGTAATAGTTTATTTTGTCTTTTTAGTCTCTTTTAAGTTATGGATCTCACTCTAACTCTCTTGCTCTGCTCTTGAAACCCATTTGTTAAAGAAACCAGGTACGTTGTACCTTGGAGTCTCCCATAATCTAGGTTTACTCATTGCATTCCAGTGGTGTTGTTGAACTTGTTTCTCTGTTCCTGCCATTTCATGTACATTGAACTTAAGAGGCTTGATTATGATTCAGGTTTGTTTTTTTTGGAAAGAATATGTCTGCCTCATAGTTTTCCATGAGGGAACATCATTTTTGGTTGTCTCTGTGAGTTAGAGGAGCTGACTATCATTGCCAAAATCCAGTATTCCATTAGGGCTTACAAAATGTGAATACTTTCTAATTCTATCATTTGTTCTGCATATATTAGCTGGAATACTTTTTAAGGAGAAACTTACTCTCATTAAATATTTGGTTATCCTGTGGTAAAGTTTATATAGGAAAGGCAGATAAGTGCTTAACTCTTTCTCTTGATCACTTTTTAGAATAATAAGTTAGTTCTCACATCCTCCAAAGTTGACCAGTGAGGATTTTTATTTTAGGTATCATCATTAATTCACCATGTTGTTACCAAGCCTCTTTCCAATCCTTACATTTTGGGAGCTCTTCCTCCTCCCTAAACATGGAACCTCTTGGTAAATGTCATGTATTGTAAGCAATGTAAGCGGGAGTGAGCAAGGCAGCAGTGGAATAGGGTGGAAGAGAGGAAGTGGGACCCACAGGCCAGAAGGGAGAGCCCTCCGCACACATTTCAGACAACTGCTGAGAAGAAGCCAGGGCTGAAATGCATTTGCCATTCTGTGTGCTTTCTGGAGTCAGATGGAAGCTGTGGGTATGAGCAGCAGGTGCCTTCCAGATTAGGACACATTTCTGGGAGTGTTTGGTGGTCTCCAAAGGAAGAAAGACTAGGTGTTGGATGCAGGAAGCTGTTTTCAGAGTACCTGGAGCGTGGCGATCTGACTCCTGGGCTTTCCTCACTGACCTTGCCCTTGCTGTCCGAGCTGCTCTCACATCTTTGGTGCATCTCCCACCTGTTTCTACGGCTCTCTGTGAAGGCAGAGGCACCCTGGTAGCACTGCCAGGCTGGAAATTCAGATAGTTAGAGTGCCAGAGAGTCTGCAGGCATTTTCCTTTTGTCTGCCATGGGGTTAGATTGCATGGGAATTAATAGCCAGCATTATGTGAGCCCTGCTGCTCAGACCTGCTGGTGAGCTGTTGTCCATGTTCCTGCTCTCCAGCCACAGGGCCCACATTTCCCCATCTCTGTCAACATGTGACTCCAGCCCCCAGAGAGCAAATCAGTGTATCAGAGGCTCATCTGAACCTGATGAGGTTTCTAGAGATGATGGAATGTCTCTTTCTTTGGCTTTCTGAAACTAGCTGCCAACAGCTAGGGGCTGGTAGGGCTTCTTTATTAGCCAAGGACAGGGGATTGGCCAACACTGGGCTGTGGTGGCTTATATGACATCATCCACAGCTCCTCGCACCCCATTGTGGTAGGAAGGGACAGGCAGCTGTCAGGAGGTCACTCTCCTGACTTTATCCCTGTCACCCTCACAGTTCTCCTCTATCATTGCTTCCTCAGTCAGACAGTGGACTTCCTCACTTGTCTGACTTGTTCCCCAGTCAGACAGTGGAAAGGTCACTCTAAGAGGGAGGAAGTATGCTATGTACCCTGCAAAAGACTTGCACGATGAGGAGCCCCACACATTAGGACCTTCCTCCATAACACATTGTAGACTATGTCAGACTTTCTTCCACCTGAGGCATGTTGGGATGAATGGATGGTCAGAGTCACACTGGTGGTTGTAAACCAGCCCCAGAGGAGGGTTCCTGGAGTTCATTTAGAAAGTCGGGACAAGGATGGGACAGTTGGATATATTGCACATAGGCAAAAGACACAAAATTAGACCCTTACCTCACACCACACACAAACATTAACTCAAAAATGGATCATAGACCTAAATAAAAAACCAAAACTATAAAACTTCTAGAATAAAATTCTATGACCTTAAGGCAAAGATTTTTTTAGCTATGACTCCAAAATCACAATCCATAAGAGAGAAAATGGATAAATTGGATTTCATTAAAGTTAAAACTTTTGTTCCTCAGAAATATTATTAAGGAAACTAGAAGACATGGCACAGACTGGGAGAAAAATTTGCATGGCATATAACTGATAAAAGACATAGAATATACAGAACTCTTAAAACTCAATACTAAAAAGTCAAAATACTCAATTAAAAAGTGAGTGAAAAATTTTGAATAGAAATATCAACAAAGAAGATATACAAATGATTAATATGTATATGAAAAGCTACTCAACATTAGTCACCAGGGAAATGAATATAAAATACATAACGAGATACCACTTCACACCCACTAACATGGCTATAATTCCAAATGTTAAATTTAAAAACTAGAACCCTTATATATTACAGGTGGGAATGCAAAATTATACAGCCACTTTGGGAAAAAAAATTTGCAGTTTTTTAAGTTAAGCATAAATTACCATATGACTCAGCTATGCAACTCCTAGGTCTCTACCCAAGAGAATGAAAATATATGTCCACACAATGGCTAACACGGACATCTTCACAGCAGCATTATTTATAGTAGCCAGAAGTGGAAATTATACAAATGTCTATTAACTTGTGGGTGAATAAACAAAATGTGATATATTCCTGCAGTGCAACATTATTCATCAATAAAAAGAAGTACTGCTATATGCTGCAATATGGACGAACCTAAAAAACACGCTAAGTGAAAGAAACCAGATGCGAAGAAAATATAGAATGAGACCATGAAATATCCAGGAAAGGCAAGTCTATAGAAACAGAAGGTAGATTAGTAGTTGCCTGGGATTGGGGTTGGGAGAAGTTATTGACTGAAAATAGGTATGAGGGAATATTTGGGGCTGATGGAAGTGATCTGAAATTGGATTGTGATGATGGTCATACAACTCTGCAAATTTACTCAAAATAAATGAACTGTATATTTGCAGTGAACATTATAGTATGTTAATTATACCTCCATAATATATATTTTTTTTAAAAAAAGAAAGTGGTAGCCTGACCAGGCGATGGCGCAGTGGATAGAGCGTCAGACTGGGATGCGGAAGACCCAGGTTCGAGACCCCGAGCTCACCAGCTTGAGCGCGGGCCCATTTGGCTTGAGCAAAAGCTTGTCAGCTTGGACCCAAGGTCGCTGTCTCCAGCAAGGGGTGGCTCGGTCTGCTGAAGGCCCGCGGTTAAGGCACATGTGAGAAAGCAATCAATGAACAACTAAGGTGTCGCAATGTCAATGAAAAACTGATGATTGATGCTTCTCACCTCTCTCCATTCCTGTCTGTCTGTCCCTATCTATCCCTCTCTCTGACTTTCTCTGTCCCTGTAAAAAAAAAAAAAAAAAAAAAAGTGGTAAATCCTGGAATATGCTTTGTCAACGAGACCACATCAGAGAAGGACAGAAAGAAAGAATGGTGCAGCACCTGTTAGAGCAATTCTCAGCCTCCAAGGCGGAATGCAGTCCCCCAACCCCCATGTCCACTGAGCTGAGTCCCTAGGACCATCCACTTCCCCCATAAGAGCAACAGCCCTAGGCAGCTCTTCAGTTCAACTCTGAAGCCTCAGCTCACCATGACCTTCTCCCAAACTTACCCATCTCCTCCCTCAGATACCGTGGGTGCCCTCTGCTCTCTGCACCTCCCCAGCCACTATGCCTCTAACTTGCAATCACAGCTCTGCCCCCTGTCCCAGCTCTGGTGTCAGCCATCCCTCCTACCCTCTACATTGTCCCAGAACGCAGTTCCTCTGACAGGCATGCCGTGCTTTCTGATGTTCATCACCGGGCCATGAGATGGTCAGAAGCTGACTTGTTGGGAAATGGTCTCAAACCTAGGGAAGGAGGACACATAGTAGAAGGACAGACTGGATTGGGAGAGAGTTGGGTAGGGAGAGCTAGAGGAACAGCGTATGGGACGTAGGATGTGGGACATAGGAAAACATAAAGACTCTCAGACACATGCACTTTCCTGGTGCAGGAAGGGCTAAGGAGGCCCATGGAGGCCCATCTTGGGGCCACACAACCCAGCAACAGAAAGTAGAATGCCCAGAAGCAGCTGAGGTCTTCTGAGGTTGACTTTGCTGAATTTCAAGAATTGACACTCCCTGGAAGGTCGACCCTTGACATTGGTTTAGTCATTTACTCCTGAGTATAAACCAGTGTTTTGAACTTTCAGTTCAGTTTCAGAGTCCTTATTATGTAACAGACTATAGAGAGCTTGTAATGAACATCAATTCATTTCATCATCATAAAACCCTTTGAAGTAGGTCTATCATTATTACTCCACTCTGCAGATGGTGGAACTGAGGTCCAGAAGATAAAACATTTTAGACAGTTTGAAAGGCAATCAGCAGCAGAGCCCAGATTGGAGCACAGTAAGTCTCTAGTTCCTGCGTCCTCCAGTTCCTGCCAACAGTGGATTTGATGGGGTAAGAAGCCAGACTTACAGACCCCATATGAGAAGCCAGGGGGCCTTTAAGACAAGCTTATTTAAGCGGAATAGAGAGGAGAGGAGGAAATAGAGGGGTAGGCGAAGCTGACATGCTTTGGGAGAGAGGAGAGGCATGGGTCCTCCCAGGAAGATGCCCTGGGAGTCCAAGAGGCCTGAGGCTGACTGTTGCCTGGAGAGATAAAAGCTGGTTGAGCAAGGCAATTCAAAGCCAGCTCTCCAACCTCACACTGAGTTCCTGCATCTGCAGTGTATATGCAAGTAGAAACCTGGGCCAGCAGTTCCGTCCACCCTCTGGCACCCTGTGGTTTGGGCACTGCCCAGCCAGCGCCTTTGACCACAGCCAGCTGGGTGGGATCTTCTGAAAGAGCAGTCAGGAAGGCCACTATGCTGATGGACCAATGGACAGAGAAGGGACCGCTTGTATAAGATGGGGAAGAGGGAAGCAGGGGGAGGTGAAATCTGATCACACATCTTTTTTGGGGAGAATAGGGACTCATAGCAGTAAGGGGGCTAAGCCTTAAAGAATCCAGTGACAGAGGGTCTTGAAATTTAAGAGAATTTATACTTTTACTGTGGCTTCAGATTCAACCTGTACTTTTTGAGTACTTATAATGTGCCAGGCTTCCGGGACAGAAACCTTTTCATAGATCTGGGCAGGTTCACTTTCTTCTCTGGGTTCCCCTTTCTTCTCTGATTTCTGCAAGATCAGCATCCTCCAGATGAGGTCCTTTGGGTTAGGGGTAATTGTGAGCAGGTACTACAGATCTCCCATCATCCAGCGCCACAATGCTGAACCCAAAATACTGCCTGGGTTAGAAATGGCTGGGGAGTTGTGGACATAAGTTAAAAAATAAACCAGACAACCACTAAAGAGTAATCCACTATAATATCTTAGAAAATTGATGCTTCTCTTGGGCCTTGAGCAGTGGTGGCTCAGAAGGCTAGGATGAGTTGACCATAGATCTCTGAACCTGCAGAACATTGGTAACCTTCCAATGAGCCCATGCCTCCATCCAAATGGGTCCCATGCCTCCATCCAGTTGGTGCTATGTGAGGAGATCTGCTTGCTACTCCTGCCACAAATTCCCTGACCCAATTACAGCAAGTGCCTCGAAAGGCTCTGTCCCCAAACCTCATGTGAGAGAAGGCCTCAATCTGCTTCCTCCTCCTTCAGCTTGATTGTTATTCCAAAGGCCTCGTTATGGAAATTACTAAATAATGGTTCTGCACTTTGTGCGTGTGAGGCTGTGTGCTCACTAATTATGCCCCGTGTACCCCCTGTCTCAGGCGATGCGGTGCTATCCAAGATGTGCCTCACTCTTCACTGAAGCTTTGCTTCCCTCTCCTCCTGCCACCCATCATCCCACATGTCTCCCTTCTCCAGGATGTGAGGATAAAATGGAATATCTGAGTAGAAAGGGTCACCCCAAATTCTTCTATCTATGTCCAGAGGGACCCAGGGCACAGAAGGGACTTAGAGATGGCCCCTGGCTGGGAGAGGAGGTGTGGATCTAGATCTATGCAGCACATGCAGTTTTATAACAGAAGCCCTGTTTATTTGGATTTGGGGGGCTGTTAGGATTAATGAGGCGCATTGCCTCTTGGTACTGTCACTGTGGCAACCCTGACTCCCTGGCCGGCACTATCCTCCTGAGTTGAGAGTTACTTGCATAATTGGGAAAGGGAGGGATGTGGAGAAAAGAGGCTCATGGGACTGCAGTGTGACTGCCAGTCCTGGTCCAGATGTGATGGCCTGAGCAGGATGAAACCTTGGGCCCACAGGGAGGCTCCACAGAGGATGTGGAGTGACCCTGAGACAGATTTCAGAAGGGGAAGCTGGGACCAAAGGAAGAGCAGAGAAGCCAGGAGGAGGGATCAGTGGGACCATCTCCCAAATCCTTTTTCTAACTGCAAGGTTAATCAGATTCTTTCTAAAGGAAATTGTTTTGGGGGAAAGTGAAGCTTTCTTTGCAAGAATGGGTAAGTTGATTTAATGAAATTACCCCTGGGGATGCTTGGCGTGCGCCCGAAGCAGAACATTCAGAGAAGTCTGAGGAGGGTGGTTCTGGGGAAGTGGAGGGGGAACAGGTATGAAAAGAACTCAAGAGTGGTGGGTGTTGGCAGTGGGGCTACTTGGCATTTAACACTTGAGTGCCAGCAAAAATGGCTGTTAGGTCATGGTCTAACGCTTCAACCCTCACCTTCATTAAACTTTGATCAGGCTCAGGAATAACTTAGACCTGGGTGAATTTTGATTCTTTTGGCTATAATTCTGGGACCCGGGATGATCTACTCTGTGTCTTGACTTCTCCATCTATTAAAGGTGTAAACTCAACACCTACTTTCTAGACTGGTGGAAGAATTCAACATGACAATCTAGCTAGCCCTTAACACAATGTACACCCAGAGTGAGTCCTTACACCCGATGGCCATTTGCTGTTATTTTGTGAATGGTTCTTGTATTGTTTTGAGAATTAAGTAATATAATCATATAATAATCATATAATTTCTGTACTGCATCTAGCCCAGAGCCTGACATGTAACCACTGTGTATTCAGTGTCGACTGTTACTTTTCTATCCAATATATTCCAGTTCAGACAGGTATCTTCTATTCCAAATCTCCATCCCATCTCCCTCTAGAGCAGTGGTTCTCAACCTGGGTTCTTTCGAACCCTAGGGGTTCGATGAGTCGGTCTCAGGGGTTCGGAGAAGCCTCTGCCGCGGAGGCCAGAAATAAAGTAATACCATAATTTGTTGTGAGTTCATGCACTTTGTTGGTTTTGTTCTTTGAGCAAGGTGATGTTCATGCACGGCTCATTTTGTGCACCAGTAAAAAAACATACCTATGTCTTGAATTTGGAAAAAAGAAAATCATATTTTATTTATCACTAAAGAAGGGTTCGGTGAATGTGCATATGAAACTGGTGGGTTTGGTACCTCAAAAAAGGTTAAGAACCACTGCTCTAGAGAAACGAGGGAAAGAATCAGGTAGAGGAGGGAAGGGAAAGAGGATGGGGAGGAGGAGGGATGACTAGGGTTCCACCTTATCCTCTGCTCTATCATCAGCAAAGTACATGAAGTCTTTAAATAATTTAATATTCTTGGTCCCTTTGACTATGTTCCTCACAAGTTCTTAGAATATGTGGTATAAAAGGAGGTCTTTGGGAAGAAATATCTTAATCTATTTTTTTAATTGCTGTGTGGGGAAGGTAGAAGGGGTTTGATACAGATATATCCCAGGTTATGTTAAATAGGATCAGATTTGACATAAGAATTTAGGTGTTTATAAAAAAAAACTCTTGAGAGGGGTGGGGAGACGGGGTCAGGCTGGGCCATTGATTATTCTCAGGTTGGGCACCAACTCTCAGTGAGTCAGTAGCCAGAAGACCCTGCTGGCCATGGTCAGAGCTGCCTCTATCACTGAGGCTGGTGCATAGAAAACAGCTGGAAGTCACTGCAAAACTTCACATCTGCCAAGTCTCATGTGCTGCTCACTACCCCTGCCCAAGGACCACATCAGAGCTTACCTCTTTTTGCCTTCCATGTCTAATAGGAGGGCCTCTCATTGGTGGATTCTAACCACTCTAGGCAAGCATTTTGGAAAATGTAGTTTCCATGCTTCCAGCCACTGTGAGTCTGAGGCTCTATTGGGATGGGGATCTGACCCTTGGAAGGTGCAAAAAGCGGTAGTCATGAATGTAGAGGCAGGGCCAACATCAGGACTGCAGGAAGGCACAGAAGGCACTGCTGTTTTGCTGTGGCAGAGAGCTCAGAGCTGCACAGCTCCCAGGGGAGGAAGGAGAAGGTGAAGAGGAGGTCTGAGTGCTTACCTGTAAGATAGAGGGCACAACAGCAGCAGGTGTGGAGAGACCCACGCAGAAAGCCCAGGCTGTGAGGCATTAAACACGGACTCCCTGGCATGGGTGATTGGCAGGGTAGGCAGGACTCAGAGTGTTAGGAAATCCTCTGTTGCCCAAAGGAACCCTAAAACTGGGTCAGGGCCAAGAGCAGAGCCCGGGGAAGCCAGGAGTTTAGTGAGAGAATTGTGGGATCACCATGGACAGACCTGAGAGCCAAAGAGCCTATGTGAATATAATGAATTCAACTCAGCAAGGACCTGAAGCTGCCACCTGAGTTGGGCAGGACACAGATGGGTACTGAGATAACCGGATATAGCCTGTGTTCTCTGAAGCACATGATTTAGTGAGAAAGACGAAGTGATAATGATGATGATGACCTAACTATTTTGACTACTTATTATACAAATTATTTACATTGATTATCATGTTTAATCTCCCACAATTATTATTATTATTATGCACTATTGTTATATGCTATTACTATTGTGTGCAATTATTATTAGAACAGGTAAGAACTTTTATTTTTTCTACTTTACAGATGGGGAGCCTGAGATTTAGGATGGTTATGGAGAGCAGGGAGGAGGTGAAGCCCATATCTATCTGTGGACTCCCCCCCTTTCATATCCCACCCTGTAACGTAAGACAGGCAGTGTTGGTGATGAATGTTGGTGGTGACAGGATGCAAAGGCATAGATGAACAGTGCTAAGGGGGAGGTCTGGGAGGAGACGTCCTGCCCACTGGGAAGTGAGGGGCCCTGTCATAGGTAGGGTGGGGTGTGAGCTAAGCTGAAGGGAATAGGTGAGAAGAGCACCCAGAGTGGGAGCTGTGTCAGCACATCTTGGAAGGTCAGAATAGTCATACAGTGAAAAAAAAAAATGAGTTCTTGAAAGTTTATCTTTCCTGTGCCTACTTTTTTGCTCATTCAACATGAGTACATGAGCACTGTTTTGTTGCTGGCAGAGATGCCCAGAGTTCTGGGAGCAGCTTGGTGGGAGAGGCAGGCAGGTAAACAGCCAGTCAGACCGAGGGGGGAAGCTTGGCGTATTGGACATAGAGTCTAGAACTGGTGCAGAGCGCACAGTGCTGCCAGGAGGAGGGCCCTGAGCGGTTTGGACCATGGGTAGGCTGGGCAGGAAGAGGCTGACAGAGAGGCCAAAAGGGTGACAGGGCTGTGGATCCTGAGGGACTGCGGGAAAGCCGTGTTCAGGCACCAGGCTTCCTCACTGCAGCAAGGGAGCATGTGGGAGGTTTTAGGCAGGAAATTGGCACCATCAAATGTGTGTTATGGTAAAACCTTTCTGGCAGGTGCACAGAGGAGCAAGCAGTAGTCTGGGAACTCAGGGAAATGGTGACAATACAAGTGCTGGAACCAAGGCGGGGACAGAAATCAGGATGTTTGAAGATAGCTCAGAATGCGGAGATGGTAAGATATGGTGACAACTGAGTGCGAGGGAGGGGAGGGAAGTGAAGGGAGGGAGAGTTAGGGAAGCAACAGATAGTGGGACATGTGCCTGTGGGCCGCCCACAGGAGACAACCTATGGACAGAGGTTGAAGATACAAAAGACAGGATGAAGCCATTAGGTCAAGGCTCTGATCCCAGCTGAAATGGCATGAAATGGGGCTGAGAGTGAGAGAGAGTGGGGTGAGGTGGAGTTTATTTCTATCTCAAAGAAAACTTTTCTTGGCTTGAAGGAAGGAGGGTGGGCAGCTGGGAAGTGGTAAGGCTCCCACCTGCTCTTCTGTTTCCCTAACCAGGTCTTTTAACTGTTGTGTAGTAGGCAGAAGTTAGGGCTATGTGGATTGAGTTAATTAAAGCCTATACATTAAAAATAACAATGAGAATAAAATCCACGTGAGTCCATTGCATGCCTATCCCTCCTGCTTTATTTAGCTTCCCAGCCTGGCAGAGTCCTCGAGGCCCTGGTCTACATGGTCTTCAGTCCCATCCCACCTGGGCCCCCTCACTTCCCAGGAGCAGCTCAGGGGTGTGTTTGTGGTGGCAGAACATTGAAACAGCTATCCCGGCAGTGGGCAGAATCTTTGCTGCGTGTGGTTCTCTCCCTTTTCAGGAATGCATTTATGTGTACATATATGTGCTCAGAGATATGCCAACAAAATAAAAGGAAAGGAGAGGCAGGGAGAGAAAGAGAGAAGTGTTTTTAATTTGAGTAGCTTTTTCCCATGTGAAAAAGCGACAGTTTGTTGCAAAATATTTATCTTCATTACGGTTCGTATCGTTATTGATGGAGAAGCCCTACAGACTAACGGGGAAATCTCTATAGGAAGCCTGAATCCAGATGAGCTGAGTCTCTACCTTGCCTTCACATGCTGGGTGAGCACGACCTTTAATTGCTCGATGTCCCAGGTAACTCATTGTACAGCCCGGAAAGGACAGTGCTTGTGTTTGGCTTAGGCCCATGATGGCGAACCTATGACATGCATGTCAGCACTGACACGCGTAGCCATTTTTGATAACACGCGGCCGCATGCTAGAGAAGTATGAGGCTGCATGCCAAGAAGGATGTTTCATCCTCGGCTCCTGCATGGCCAGGTGCAGCAGCTGAGGATAAAACATTTGCTGTAGTGTAGACATTCTGTACCGGAGAGGTCTGTAGGCCAAAACAACAGAACTCCAGCAGAGAGTCTAGTTCTGGGACTTCCGGTTAGGCCATTTTTCTCAAAGTGACACACCACCCGAGTTATGCTCAGTTTTTTGGCAAATTTTGACACACCAAGCTCAAAAGATTGTCCATCACTGGCTTAGACTCACAGAGCTGGGAGAGGTCTTCCAGAGCAGGGCGTGAATGCTCTGGCGCACAGAATGCTTCTTGCTTGTCTTTGAATCATACATGGCCCCTGCTTAATGAAGGTGTGTGCTGAGTGGCCAGATGATGGATGAGTAACTATGAGAGCGAGCATGTGTTGAAGGGATAGGTGGATCATTGAATCCCATTTAATCATTCATTTCGCCGACGAGGACAGTGAGGTCCAGAGAAGGGGATTCACACCCAGAGGTGGATTTAATAACGGGCGCACCAGGCATGAGCCTGGGGACCCAACTTCTGAGGGGCTCCACAAAACCCCAACTTTACACTTTTTTCTAATGACACCAAGTTTGGTTTCATATGTGCAATTTTAACATTAATAGTACATCATATTTTTTATTTATTTAAAAATATGGTTAACATATTTTTTTATTTTCCCTGTCTCTCTCTCTCTTTCTTAAGGAGTCCAATATTTTCTTATGTGCCCAGGGCCTCAACTGACCTTAGTCCACCTCTGCTCACACCCCAGAACTAGCCTGAGGTGCAGCACCTTCCTTCCTAGGGACCTCCCTCTCCCTGTTTCTTCTGCTGAGAGGTGTTGTAAAACATAGATGAGAAGGTGCTCTAGCAGTTATTTTTTATTCAGAATAGAAGGAGCTTATAATAAAGTATCATTTATCATGATGGATGTTGGAAAGGCTCAGGTTAGCAGCCATGGGAGCTGTAATTCACGTTCAGATCAAGCCTCATATGTGTTCCCTAATTAATGGCAGAGGTGAAGAGCTGTTCTTGCTCCTCATGTCCCCATTTCACAGATGAGTCTACCGCATCTCAAAGAGGCTACAGTGGGGCTTGCCCCTGACCTCAAGGGTAGCAAGGTGTTAGGAACTGATTCCAGAATCCCGGTGTTAGAAGTCAACTCGGGGTGAGTTTTACTGTCCCATTGCCACCTCCTGTGACATTCATAAGCAGGTCAGTCTGGGTCACACCATTGTTTCCAGTGACCAAGTTAGTTGATTAACACATGAGGTCCTGAGAACAGCCCTGATTTTGAGGAATTCCTTGACAGAAGCTGAGTGTATCTTCCCAAGCTCTTTACCTGGTCTCAGAGCTTTATTACCACACTTCATAAATTGGCACAGCGTGACATCTGGCTGTGGCCTTGGACAAGATTTTGGTGTGATTTAGAGCTCCCGTATGCGTGTTTCCCTTCTGCATCAGACCTGTGAAGCTTGTGGAAGATGGAGGCATCTGTGAGTTGTTTTCTGCCTTCACACTCAGCCACGTTTGGGCCCAGGTTTACTGCTCCAAGATCATAAAGATGCCAAGGAAAGGAGACAGGGCTGGATTTTCCTGTGCCTGCCCCTGGTGGCATCTGCTTGTGTGGACTCAGCACCATAAATGTCTGATGCGGGTGGCTCATCTTGTCCTGAGGGTGTCCTCCATTGCTCCCAGTGCACACTGGCCCCTCACAGCAGCAGTAAGTAGGGGGGCCTTGGCCTCTCCACTTTTGTCCCCTGAAGTCCCCTCACCCCGTGACTGGTATCCCCTGCTGCACGTCCATCTCCGTGTATTACCCACACCTTCTTCTGTCTCAAACTGCTTCCCTTCCCCCAGGGAGTGCTGTGGGTTTAAAATGATGGTCTTGAATCATTTCTTAAGTGACCAGCCCAGAAATCATTTCTTAGTGCCATACACACAAATTAAATCATAAATCCACACAGGGCACTGCCCAGGAAGGCCTTAAGTGCCGCCCTGATTTGGAGCAGAGGGGAGGCCTCCCCAAGAGGAGGGATTTGTCACATGCCTGGAGGGAAGGCTAGGGCCTTGGAGAGAAGGGAGACACATCCCTACTGTCTGAGCTCCGGCTGCTATAACAAAATGCCAGGGACTGAGAGGTTTAAACAACAGACATTTATTCCTCACAGTCTTGGAGGCTGGGAAGTCCGAGACTAAGATGCCTGCAGCTTCAGTGTCTGGTGAGGACCTGCGTCCTGGTTTGCAGAAAGACATCTCATTATGTCCTCCTATGCCCTTTCTTTGGTGCTTGCACTCAGAGAGAAAGAGAAAGATCTCGTGCCTCTTTCTCCTTTTATAAGAGCATCAATACCATTATGGGGACCCTACTTTCATGACCCCGTCTAGCTCTTATTACCTTCCAATGGCACCACCTTCAAATACCATCACATTGGGGTTGTGCCTTCAACATATTGATTGAGGGGCACAAACATTCATTCCATTGCCTCTGGTAACCCCCCTTTGCACTTCTGTTGTCCTGCTCTGGACAAAAGAAGTCCCAGAAAATGCAGACCAGTAGACTTGGAGCATTAGGTAGGTGCTCATTGTGAGGTTAGGAAGTCTGGATAGCCTTACACAGGGCTGAGTCATTCATACCCTCCTCTCAAGAATCAGCCAGGTCCAGGAAGATTCTTTGGTTATCTCTGAGAGGTCAGAAGAAGGAGAGCAGGAAGGATTACCTGGGAGAGTGAGGATCTGGCAGCACAGGGACTCAGTGTTGGAGGTTAGGGGTGATCCCGAAATATATCTATGATTTCTACTTATTTCAAGATTCAGTTTAACATTCTGCCCCTGCCCCCAAGACTAATTCCAGCCTATTTGGAATACCCACTGTCTGTCCCCATGAAGACAAAACTTTCTGCTTCATTAGATTGGTGGTGGGCATCAGCAAGGATGCCGGCTAGCTTGTAAGTATCCTTAATTCTCTCCCACGACCAGTGCTCTTGTCTGGAATACATTCCTTTATTTTATCCACTTATTAAACTCCTATTCATATTTCAAAACCCAGATTAGTTGTTATGTCCTCCAATGTTCTTCCCCTCTCTCCCAACTAATGGAGAGAGGACTGCCTATCTTCTCCCCACTCCTATATATGCTGCTCTTTTCACGTTAATCATGCTGTCTTACAGTTACTGTTAGACTCTGGTTCTTCCAATCGGCTTGCATTCCTTGAGAACAGGGACTCCAGCTTACTCTGCTCTGCCTCCAGCAGCCAGGTCAGAGCCTGGAACCAAGGAGTGGTGTTTCTGAAGCTATACAGTCAAGTGATTGGAGCGTCAGAGTGAAAGAGCTGCTACTTATCTTTCTTTTGTCTCCAACCTGTTTTGTTCATGTAAGTCACTTAACTTCTCAGTTGAGAACCTGAGTTTCTTCCTCTGCAAAAAAAAAAAAAAAAGGAAAAATGAAACCCGTGCCTACACTATTGCAGAAGCCCACAAAGAAGATGAATCTGATGGTGGGTTGGGAGGGGAATGTGTCAAAAAAAAAAAAAATCCTTTGGTTCCTTGAAAAAGTCTGTTAGAAAGTCAAGGTGTTGGTATTGCAATTATTGTTTGATTCCCAAATGGTGAGGGCACTTCCAGGAATGTGCTTTGCTTGATGAGCCAATACATTTTCAGCCCCCACTGATGAATTTGGGAATCGAATAGCTGTCATCTCGAAGTAATTGACGTATCTTGGTGAAGTGAATACCTTCTTCTGAAGAAATTCTGGATTCTTATTCAGAGCAAGGGGAGAGACGTGTGACAGGGGAGCAGTATTGTTTTATGGACCTTTATCTTGGTTATTAACAAATGAGCGTTACGTATAGAAATGGTAGAGGGGGAATTCAGTAATGGAGTTTCATAGGATTATAACGATTATTAGCCTGATGATGATGGAATTCAGACTTCAGTGCTCACAGTTTCCTTAGCACTCACTCTTCTGCGCTCACTAATGCTGACAGACAGCAGGCTGGCTACTCCGGTCCCTGTACCCTATCCTGAAATACTCTGGGAATGGGGACTAAAGGTAATAGATTCCCGTAGCCTGTTTGGCCTCAGGTATCAGTAAACAATAATAATTGTACGTGCCCATATGCCATGTAGATAGCAAACATCTCATATTCGAGGGAGCTAGCACCCACTAGAGGTAGGAACAGTGTCAGTTGACTCTCAGCACCCCCCGAACCCTACCGCCCAGCTGCTGAGCTGCCCAAGCATCCTCTGGTCCACTGGAGAATGCAGCACTATTTACACTTTCTTTATTTTCCTCCTCCCACCAGAAGCTACTTGGAAAGATGAATTTGCTTTTCAGAGAAAGCCTCTGCAGAATAGCCAGCGACCATGTCCATACATCACCTTTTTACATTCGGTCAGGAATTCAGGCAGGCAGGGACTCAGAGGGCTCAGAGCCAGCATATGACACAGACCAGAGTTGTTGGTTTTCCCCTCCCTTTGGAAGCAGGGAAAGTAGGGCAAGACGTCTTCAGTGGGCAGGAGAGAGACACATCTTGTCCCTTTCTGAAGCCTCTAATCTGACCTCAGGTGCACTTGAACATGTGTGTTCTTGAGCCTCAGTATACATACTTATAAATACAGAATGCCCTGACCCCCATAAATAATTTACCTTGGTAAATAACTGGAATGGGTATCAGCTTTGAAGTCAAGCTGACCTGGTTTTGAATTCTGCCTCTGCCACAGACTAGCTGCAAAATATTGTTTTACCTCTCTGAGCCTCAGTATCATTGCCAGTAAAATGGGAGTAATATTATCTTCCCTACATAATGTCATTGAAAAGAACTGGTATGTGGGGATTACATTTGTCTAGGAGAAATAAAAAAAAAAAGTAAGATAATTTGGTTTTAAAAATATAGAGATTTTTTTTATGTCATGTAAAATAAATCCAGGCTGGTAAAGTATGTTGTTGGAGACCCAGGTATATTCTAATTTGGCATTCTGCCATCCTCATCACACAGTTTCCACCTCACATTCTAAGATGGCTGCTTGAGTTCCAGCCATCGTGTGTACTTTCCAGCCAGCAAAAATGAAGGAGGGTGGAGGGGAAGAGCTAGCTTTCATTCTGCATGCTCACTTCTTTGAAGTCACATATACAGTGTGTCCGTAAAGTCATGGTGCACTTTTGACTGGTCACATGGTCAAAAATGCACCATGACTTTACGGACAGACTGTACTTCTGCTTATATCCCTAAGTCTTAGTG
The DNA here is from genome assembly GCA_037038555.1 of Rhynchonycteris naso. NCBI lineage: Eukaryota > Metazoa > Chordata > Mammalia > Chiroptera > Emballonuridae > Rhynchonycteris > Rhynchonycteris naso. The sequence goes on along the minus strand of CM073004.1, from coordinate 40,878,001 downwards.
ACTCAAGCCAATGCCTATGCATTATCAAATCTTGAAGGGAATGTTCCATGTGGTGGGCTAAATATTGACTTTTAAAAGTATGATAGCCTGACCTGTGGTGGCGCAGTGGATAAAGCGTCGACCTGGGAACACTGAGGTCGCCAGTTCAAAACCCTGCACTGGTCTGGTCAAGGCACATATGGGAGTTGATGCTTCCAGCTCCTCCCCCCTTTCTCTCTTTCTCTCTCTCTCTCACTCTGTGTCTCCTCTCTAAAATGAATAAAATAAAAAAAAATTAAAAAAAATCTTTAAAAATATGACAATATTAAGGTGATGACACGTTACCTGTAGTGAACACATTATAATTTTGTAATAGAGTAATACATATAGCAGCTACTTTTAATTGAGTAGTAATTACATGCCAGGTTATACACCAAACATTTTATATTCATTATCTCATTCAATCATCAAAATAATTCTATGAGATAAGGACTATTTGTTATCCCACTTTACAGATGAGAAAAAGACTGAGACAAAAAGATTATAGAAGCTGCTTCCAAAAAAATAGGTAGTAAATATTATAACTTAGAAATTGATATTTTTTTCTCTAGGAAGTCATGTTGGCATACTTTATATAGAACACACTAGATTTGATGGTTCCAAGGAAATTTACTTGATTTTAAAACACTTCAACCAAAATAAATAAAATAAAATAAAACAAAACACTCCAACCAGTGAGCTCTCATGTCTCTGGATTCAGGTAACCCATGTTCAATTCCTAGCTTCACCACTGGCTTTATAAGATTTTGACCTTCTCTGAACCTCAGTTTTCTATTGTGCAAAATTAGAATAATTATAGCACATCTCTTAAGGGTATTATGAGGATGAAATGAGGTCATGCTGAATAAAGCCTATGATAAATGCTTATTTAAATACTGGTCATTGTTATAATTATTAACATTATTGTTATTAATACTGACACAGCTTAATAACCAGTTCTAGCAGGTGGTGGTCAGCTTGGCAACCCACAGACCTTGCCTTAAAAGGATGCTGAAGGTCAGAGGGTTCTGGATCAACATCCCACCCTATTCTGTGCTCTGTAGGGCTTGCTAGTCTCTTATTTAATAAGAGATCTTTACTGGCCTGATTCAAAGGCCTAGGGGAGAGGGTGGACCAGGAAGAGCTGGTCCCTTCCTCTGCTGCAGGGGGCAAGGTGTTCTCTTGTCTTAGACTCCTGTCAGCCTTTCAGCCCTGCCTTCTTTCCTTTTGGGGAGTCCTTTGCCAGGTTGCTCAGTAGCTTCCTGCCCCGCTTTCTTCCCCACCCCCCAAGCGCCTTCTTGCTCTCCCTTGGGTCTGCTCCCTCTGCTCATTTCCGAGGCCCTTCCTGGTGCTGCCTTCAGTTGAATGGCTTCTTCTAAGTGCACATTGAGATCTAAGTGCTAAGTGCACCCTTAACACCTCTGATCTTTGCCTCATGCTTCTCCTTTAATCATGTTTAACTGACAAACCTGAAGGCAGTTGGTGATGCTAATGTTTATCCAGGAACTGTAAATAGGGAGGACACAGAGCACTCTGGAAATTACCTCTCAGCACTTGGGAATAGACAGTCACTGGAGAGAACACAAGATTCATCCCTTCTCTGCCTCCCCGCAGTGGAGCCCCCTTCAAGCTGCTCTGATTTGCAGTACCCACTGGTCCACTCACCTGGCCTCTGGGGTCTCAGTGCATAGGGTTGGCTCTGCCCAGCTGCTCAGAAGGAGGGCATCCTCCTGGTTCCAGAACACAGGAGCTCCATTTCTCTGCTCAGAGGCTCCTTCAGAGTTGGTGACATTCCTGAGCAAAAGTCATGGTATAGACACAATGGATTCTGCCAATTTTGCCTGTGTTCAGCCTTTTGGATAAAGGTCGTGCAAATGTTCTCTGCCTTGTCACGTTCATTCCCACTTGGAGAACTTTTGAGATGAGTATAACCTTATTATTTCAATATTGATTATTGCTCATCCTTATTTTGCTTTTTCAGAGTTGACTCTGAGATTTGGAAAGTGCTACCTCCTCTATCACTCAGATCCAGGAGCTGAGACAGACCCAACAGACCCTGCTAGCAAGGGTGCAGCAGACTTGGCTGGACCTGACTTTGATTCCTGCGTGACCTTGGACAGGCTCCTTTTCTTTGACATTCCAGTGGGGGTGGGGCAGGGTATGCCACACCTTTTGGGCCTACAGGCCAGGCCAGAACAATACCATAGGGGAAACATTTCTGTCCCTCATCTGTCAGGACATCCCTGGTAATACGCTTGACAATTTAAGCCTCAGAGCTTTTGTTCCATCATTACTGAAAAATAAAAATCATTTCTTTTGCTCACTTGTCCCACTTGAATGGTGTGTAATATCATTATAGCTTTATATGTTTATGACTTTGTGACCTGGGGAGAAGCTGGAAATTCCACTGTGCCCATTTCTACTCCTGGGTTTCTGGAAAGGTCACAGCAGAATTATTTTATCAAGAACACCACAGAAAGGGAAAATCTTAATCTCATATTATACATATGCAGCACTTGACCTTCTCTTGAGATGCGGCACCTCTTAGCTACACTTACTTAAACATAATGCGGCTCTTTCCCGGGTGCACACAGAGAGAATAATTAGGTGCCATGGCCTCCCAGCTGGAGAGGAGGTGGTGCTGTGGGGCTGACCTCACAGTTAAGAAGGACAGAGAGTTGAGGTAGCAGGGGGCAGGGCAGGGGTGAGTTTGCAGAGCTGCAGCTGGCTCATCCTGATGTTGGGGCCACATGGGAAGGTGAAGCGAACACAGACTGCTGACTGTGCACCTCTCCCAAATTACTCATTGCCTTCTCTGGGTCTCACTTTCCCCGTCATAGCTCTGGGTTGTGCCACTTTGATTCATGGGTAGCAGCTACCTGGGTCGTTGAATTAAATATTCTGAGCTCTGGTCTAGGGTGGGTGCCGTGATTGATTAGTGATGTCTGCTGTGGCTGCTTAGGGAGGAGGTAATAGTAGCTATGCTGGCTACTTGCTAACCCTGGTCTAAGGTCTAAGGCTGGGGTCCTCAAACTTTTTACACAGGGGGCCAGTTCACTGTCCCTCACACCGTTGGAGTGCCGGAATATTAAAAAAAAACTATGAACAAATCCCTATGCACACTGCACATATCTTATTTTAAAGTAAAAAAGTGTGTCCGCGTCACCGGAAGTAGTACTGTATGTGAGCAACGCTGCGCTTTGCGCCGTTGCCACATACAAGATGCATTTGCATCCTGTGCTCCTCTCACTGACCACCAATGAAAGAGGTGCTCCTTCTGGAAGTGCAGTGGAAGCCAGATAAATGGCCTCAGGGGGCCACATGTGGCCCGCGGACTGTAGTTTGGGGACCCCTGGTCTAAAGTCTTTTCCTGCCCTGGCTACCTATGATCTTTGGACTTGCCAAAGCCCTGGGGTGAGAAAGCTTGGAAAGGGAGGAACAAATACTCTTCCCTAAAAAAAGAATACTATTTGCCTTGTCAGGTTTTGGCAGGGAAATGAGATTTGTGGTTGGTGCTTTCTTTCTGTTTTTTGTTTTGTTTTTGTTTGTTTTTCACGTTGGCTCTGTGAAAATCGTAGAGAGCCAGAGAAAAGCAGGGCGGGTTCCTGGTGCGATGACTCATGAGACCAGCCCAGGTCCCTGGGCCCCGGGGACAGAGCAGGAGCTGGGTGCCTTCTCACCATCATCCAACATGAGAAACACAGTGAGAAGCCACCTTCATTTATCTTAAGAACTTGCTTATAAATTATTTTTAAGGGAATTTATCAAGGTCTGTGCCAGAAGAAAAACTTAAAAATAAGATTGTTCTCAAAGGTTAAACACTTCAGTCTGAAAATACGGGAAGTGGCCTGACTGCTAACATATGTCCTCCTCGCCCACTGCTCAGAACCAGCAGATCGATGGCGCTTTTAGAAAGTTGGCTCTGACTGGCTGGAGACAAGACTTGGGGAGGAGACATCTGGGGATTTCCTGCCCCTTCTGCACCCTGGCATAGCAGGCCTGGCAGCTGGTGGCCCAATGGGTTCAATCAGGATCGAGGACTGTGGGGCCCCTAAGAGTGACCAGTGTAAGCTGGCCCTTACCTTCCTCTGCCCCTAGAAGCATCTGCCTGGTGGTGGAGAGGAAAATGGGGAGGGCTCCCTTATAAGAGCCTGCCTGCTCTTACAAGAGCCCTGACTACTGGCAGGGGGCTTCTGCCTTCTTCTAAAGGACAAATCCTCTGGCTCTGCCCCCTACTCAGGCTCACCTACTTCCTTCACCACCTGGCTATGATATCAGCTCTTCTCCAGGAGGCCTTGCCCTACTCCTGGAGCCCAAAACTTTGAAAATTTTGTCCCCATCTGGCCATTTGCTGCCTCTAGATTTGGGAGCTTTCCCAGGGCCCCCTTTCACTTCTGACTCCTGTATGTCTACCATCAATCCTCAACAATAGCTCTTTTCTTTCCAAATGGTAAGATAGTGACTCTTTCATATCTAACTCAGGTCACATAGAAGTGATTCCCAAACACATGTGGAATGAATGAGACGTGTATGTAAAAGGGAAAGGCCTTGCTGGGATCAAGCTTAAGCTGCCCCGTGGGCATCTCAGCAGCTACTGGCTGGCCAGTTGGCTTGTTGGGAGGGGCACAGGGACTGCCATACCTTCAAGGGCTAGTGAAATAAAGTAGATGTGGTGGCTGAGTCTCCAGCTAGAGGTTCCCTCCTAAGGGCTCCCTTCCAGAGTCCTGAAGGCTTTGGCTACTGTGACGATTCCTGAATCTAAAAACGGCTCTCCTCCTTGGTTCAGTGGCTCTGTTGACCCTGTGTGCAAGCTGTCCAGTAGGGGACAGACTTGGGGAGCAGACAGCCAGAGATGTCAAATCAGTTCTGATTTCTGAGTGAGCCCCCTACCACCTTCCCTACTCTGGGCCCTTTTCTAATGTCATTCCCAAACCCTCAAAGTCATAGGGACAGTTAATCTACTGCCAGGGTGCAGGATTTTTAAGAGAGCCCCAGGAAGAGGAAAATGCCTGACTCAGCTGGATGAAATAGCTCCTCCTTTCTGACTCCCAGCACCGCACCCAGTACCTGGCACCCAGAAAGAGCTTAATGCATATTTGGTGATGGCAGTGACTCCTAATAAGTCAACAGGTCCTCTTCTGAATGACTCCTGAATCCATCTACATCTCTCTGTTCCCACTACCCTGGCCCCTTATTGCTCTTCTGGGCCTATGATGTCTCCCCCAAATTGTCCCCACTCCTCCAGTCCATTCTCTTCCCAGCAATCAGTAGGATCTTTCAGAAACAAAAATCCAATTGTGTTTCTTCTGAACTTTAATCCCATCAGTGACTTCCATGGACTTCACGGCGAAGTCCAGGGCCTTGATGTCACAAGCTCAGGTTGCCCCTCCAGACTCTGCTCCTCACTGACTGATTCACCCTGGTCCACCCCACATATGCCTTCTGCCTGGGCCTGGGCACTTATATTACACCTTCACCAGGGACATACTGCTCCATCCTTTGATTGAGTCACGTTCTTTCTCCTGGGCCTTTACACATATTGCTTTCTCCATGTGGAAGAGTTTCTATCTCCCCTCCCTAGCCCACCTTACTCTGCCAACTTGTATGATTTTTATTTATTCTTTATGTCTTAACTTAGATGACACTTGCCCAAGACCCTCCCAGACTGGGTTAGGTCCCTGCTCTGTCCTTTTCACACTGATGCTGCCGGTTGGAATTCAGTTTGAGTCTGTCTTCCTCCACTAGGGCACCAGCTCCATGAGGATGGATCGGGGTGGGGTGGCCTGTGCATGTTTAACCCATTTGTGTATTCCAGTGCCTGGCACAGCTCCAAGAATACAGTGGGTTGTCATTTTAAATCTTTTAAAATGAGTAATTGATGAAAACATTCAACTTGGCTTCTTGCCCCCCCAAATCTGCTATTTATTGAGGAGATGCTATATTTCAGAAGGTTTACTACATCCACTGACCTTCAAAAGCTATGAGAAAGAGCTTACCCTCACACTTCTTTCTTTTCTTTTTTATAGATGAGGGTGCTGCAGTTGAGAGAGTTAAGTAACTTGCTTCAGGTCACACAACCAGTCAGTGGCTATTTACTCAGCCCCCCAAGCTGTGAGGTTTCTTCTCCCAGGTGGTCCAGGGCAGTGGGCTTCCATCGGAAGCTGCATTTGTGTCTCCGGGAGGGCTGGCTAGCACTGATAGCTGCCCCTAGCCAGATTTCTGGTTCAGTAGGTTTGGAATGGAGTGTGAGAATCTATATTTCTCCAAGTTCTCAGTTAATGCTGCTGCTGCTGGTTTGGAGACCACAGTTTGAGAATCATTGGCCTAGATAATTAAAAACACCCGAGGCTGCTTTAGAGCACCCCACTCTCCAACCACGCTGACCTTGGGCCAACGTAGCAGGATGCAGCCTGAACTCCCTTCTGTGAGGCTCTGCACCCAGCCCAGCCTAGCTTCCCACCCGTGGACATTTTCTGGGCAGTGCTGTGCCTGGCTACTCTCTGAAGACTGGGAGATGTTGGTGACAAGAACCTAAGTGTCAACTCTTCCCCCTTGGGACATTGCTCTTCTGTGTGTTCCCCTTCAGTCCTGACCGGTGATCTCCCCATTCCCCCAAGGCAAAGTGCCCCCATTCTGATCCCACCTCTTTAACAACTTGTGTGCTGATTGACACATTCTAGGCCCACTGCAGCTCCTGTTTCCTGAGCAGCTTAATAGCACTGGAAGTTGCAGTCCCGTCTGTGTCACGATGCTGGCAGCATTCATCAATTTCAGCAAGTGTCACCAAGAGTGATATGAATATATGACACAGCTAAGTATTCCTTCTGCACAGACCATTACAGCTGGCACCGGGCCCAGGGAGGCAGGACTGGAGATCCATTTGGCTTCATGTGTGCAGGTCCACATAGAAGTGAAAGTTTCCCAGTCCATCTCCCACCATGTCTACCGTAAATGCTTTATATTCCTGGAAATTTTGGCAACTACCCAAAGGTTCCCCTTCGGTAACCAAAAGTAAGCCAGGGCTCTCTTTGAGTCTTAGGCACTTTTTTTCCGTTTTCCCACCTTCGCATTTCTGTATCAACATTTACCCATCCTTCATCCCTGTCCATGTGCCACCTTCTCCAGGAAGCCTTCCCAGCTTTCTTTACTCTCCCCTTATTCCAAAGACCTTAGCACAGGCATCTCAACCTCTGGGGTAGGGCTTTTCCTAGTAAACACCCCAGTCTGACCTGTTCTGCTCAGCTCAGCTCCTTGGGGTTTGGAAGATGCCATTCATACTTTTGTGTCCCCCCCAAAATTTAAAAATGTAGTGATTGAGATTTTCTTTGATTACTCAAGTCTTATATACACCATGCAAAACATTGGGAAATTACAGAAAAGCACAACATAATTATCATCAGTAATGCTGCCACTCCCAGTTTTCATTTAAGTGAGTGTGGTTTATATATGCACATGCACATACATGTATATGTAGGTTTATGCATATGTATATGTGAATAATAAAGTTCATATTCTATGTATAGTTTTAAACAAACTTTGAAAATATTTTTCCATGGATTACTTTTAATGACTGTGTAATATCCCATCAAATGGATGTTCCATGGTTTATTTAGTTAATACCCAATTATCTGATGTTTAACTTCTTTTTTTCCTCCTTTCTTTCCCCTTCCTTCCTTCCTTCCTTCCTTCCTTCCTTCCTTCCTTCCTTCCTTCCTCCCTCCCTCCCTCCCTCCCTCCCTCCCTCCCTCTCCTCCCTCCTTCCCTCCCTCCCCCCTTCCTTCCTTCCTTCCTTCCTTCCTTCCCTCCCTCCCTCCCTCCCTCCCTCCCTCCCTCCCTCCCTCCTTCCTTCCTTCCTGTATTTTGACTAACCCTAGGATAAATATTCATTAACATAAATCTTCTTCCACATCTGCTTTTTCTTCAGAATGAGTCTTTAGAAATAGAAATGTTGAATCAAAGCTCTAAACATTTGGAAAATATTAATGCAGAAAAGCCTTAAGAATCTACACTTTGCATGGGAGTGCTCATCATGGTTTACCCTCTGATAGGGAGGTCATAGTATGGTTATTATTTTTGTCACAGCTTTTATCTTTGGATCTTATTACAGTGAGCCTTTGGCGGCCATTCAGTTCAGCCACAAGACTGCATGTGCCTGTGTGTAAGTCCGTACCGTGCTTGGGGAGAGGGAAATGCAAAGATGACAAGACCTGGCATCTGTCTTCAGGGAACTCAAGTGCTGAAGTTGGATGAATGGATGTGTGCGTGCCTGGGAACTATGTCTCTGCTATCAGTTTTGTCAACATATTGCCATGAATATAAGGGGACGTGGGAGTATCACTGGGCCGTGGGTTCCTGGGATTGTTTTAGGAGGACCCATTTGTGGGAAGAGAAGAGACTGCTGGTGAGAGTAGACAAGGGAATTCTAGCACAGGGGCCCCAGTGCCACCTCCTTCCAGGGAGCCTGGAACTCCAGAGTCAAGTACCCATGGTGTCAGCCATCAATAATGCCCAGGTGGTAGACACAATGGGCCATGGGAGTGAGTCTAAATATCGGGCCCAATGTGAGGCCACAAGACCTACAGGAAGAGCTATGCAGAGCTATGTGCATGTATTGCCGGAGCCTCTTGTCTCCCACTCGGCCGCCACCACACCCATCCCAATTCTTAGCAGCTGCTGAGCTGCCCAAGCTCTTCTGCCTTCTACGGAGCAGGAGCAGATGTGGAAAGGGAGTAGAGGTGCTAGGAGCCAGGAGCTTGGGGCTGTGAACTGCTTCTTCCTGGCCAGGAGCAGGTGCCTCTTCCCTCCCACTGTCACCGGGAGAGGCAGGCAGACTGAGCCAGCTGCTGAGCAGCACCTGCCTTGAGAAAAAGGCACCCGGTTCTTAAACAGGGGATGAATATTCATTGGCATAAACCTTTGCAAACTCATTTGGGGGAGAAAAATTAGATCAGGAGAAGTAACCAGATTATTAAAAAGAAAGCGCAAGGACAGAAGGCAGCAGTGGAAGGAAGAATCCCATTTAAAATGCACGGAGCGATTTCCTCCCTGCAGAGTAGCTGTGACCCCCTGGACCATGCGCTGGGAATAGTTAAGCTCTTCCACATTTCTGCTGAATAAAAATGTTTTCTGAAGCCGTGGTTGAGGTGGGGAGGGGCAGAGGCAATGTGCACCCTTCACATATGAAAATTATACAATGTTTTGAGGTTTTCGTTTTATCATCCTTCAATATCAAGAAAAATTGTGAGAGCTAAAGAGGCTCTGGTGAGTGCTGAGTGACAGGTTAAAGGGCTCCAATATAGATTAGATGGTCCACTATCTCCTGAGGAAATTGCATAAAAGTGGTTATTCCCTCTCGTTTCTATTAATTTTCTTTTCCTGGCTGCTTGGAAATGCTTCATAACCTGATGCTGCAGATGGGGACGAGAGACGCTTTCCATTATCTCAATCACTGCACTGTTTATGAGATACTTAATCTGTTTCTTTATAAAGTGATAGTACGGTAGGTGATAGATTTAGTGTCATTGAAAGTCTGCGTGCAGGGACAAGACGGGGCGGTTCTCGAGAGCATTGTAAGCACCAGGTCATTAGTTACCTCACTGAGGCTCTGAGAAGTTGGGTGGGCGTTCCATTGTGACCTTCTGGATATCAGCTAGAGGTCATGTGTACAGTCCCTTGTCACTTGAAGGGGGAGGAAAGTGCTGTGTGTTTTGCCTGGGGAACGAAGAATGCACACATACTTAAGGATGAGAAACTCAGGTCTGGTCTCTTCCTCTCGGTCAAAGTCAGGGGGCACAGCAGAAGAGGTGTGTGTGTGTGTGAAGGCGGTGCCTCCCCAAAGATCCATTTATTACCTGTCCGAACTGTGATAATTTGCAGTGGAGGAAAGCAAAACCTCCTTTTCTTAAGGAAACAAAGCCATTGTGGGCTGCACTGGTGTCAGAAATGTATGGCTCTCTAAGTTATAGGTGTCCCACTGACAAAGGTCTCGTGTGAATACACAGCCCTCTTCTCTGCCCACTCACCTGCTGGAATGATAATGAAAGCCTCTCTGCTCAGATCCTGGGCTGGGCACTCTCTGACCCAATTTCCCTCCTGCCTCTCCTATTCCCTACTTGCTTTGTCTTTGCCTCTGCTTCTGAACCTCAGCTCTTAGTCACCACAGTAAAATGTTTCCTGTGGTCTTCATCTAATAACAACGGATCCCTGAAATGATGCACATCTACCTGACCAGTGCCCCTGTGAACAACAAGCATGGCATAGCTCACACTGTATTGGATGCTGCCTCCTCTACCGGGATGGGTGCTTCCTAAAGTCTGCCCCCAACCTGTGCTCTGCTCTGTTTTTCTGGCATGGTGCCTGGCTCATGGTACATCGTCAGTAAACATTTGGAGAATGAGGGGCTTATAACTGTAGTGATAGTGCTGACCATAATTCTGTATCATGAGATACTGAGTTTTAAAATGATATTAAAGCAAAGAATTGTGTTATCAATCTTAAATGCTTTTAAGTGTGGATATGAGTCTGGTTAGGCTATCATAGTTTACAATTACTATTTTTGGAAACTGGAGAGCTGTTAGGCAGGTGCCTGGTCTCCAGGTGGCCAGAGAAGTCACCATGATCTACTGTGTCACTACCAGATGCTTTGCATACTCAGGTGACTGACCTGGGCCATTTGCTTTTCCTTTCCTTGGACTACATATTCTTTGTCAGGATCTACCCAGAAGCTTCAAGCTTCATATATCATTTCTAAAGAAAGTTGCTTTTCTCTAGGGGCAGCATAGTTTTCTTCTTCTTATTATTATTTTGTTGTTGTTGTTGTGTGTTATATTTCTAGCTAAATAACTGTATTGTTCATATATATATATATATATATATATGTATGTATATATATGATACAAATGTTAAATCTGCACCAAATAAAAAGAAAACACTCCCAGTTTCATACCTATTCAGTGCAGTTCAATGTGGGCTCCATTTGTTGCCCTACACACATCCAAATGATAGTAAAGTTCTTGCCACACACGGGTAAGGACGTCTGGTGTAACAGAGTGAATAACGTCTGTGATTCTCTGTTTTAAGTGATTAATGTCATTGATATGTTCAATGTACACATGTTGCTTCACATAACCCCAAAAGTAAAAGTCTAAGGGCATCAGATCCAGGGATCATGGTGGCCATGGCTTGACAGAACCCCTGCCTATCCACCACCAGGGGAATGTTCTATCCAGAAACTCACGAACAAAGGTGGCATAGTGTAGAGGAGCGTCGTCTTGTTGAAAGATGACACCTTCTGGAAATTGTGGCACTGCATACAATTCCAACATGTCAAGGTAGGTGTTTGCCATCACAAACTGCTCCATGAAAAAAAATGGGCCTATCACCTTATCATGCATCAGGCCACACCACACGTTCACTTTAGGGGTGTTACGTTCGTACGCAGCATAGGCTTGAGGATGTTCAGCAGCCCATATTCGGACGTTATGGAGATGAACATGTCCACAGATATGGAAGGTCATCTCATTGCTAAATATAATTTTCTGAAAAAATCTTGCATCATTGTCCATATCATGAAGCATATCTGTAGCAAACGTGCATCGTGTGGGTCTATCCGCTGGTTTGATAGCGTGCAACAGCCGCAGTTTGTACCCCGTAAAACAGAGATGTTTCTTTAACATCTTATGAACTGTAGTCTTGCTTAGGTGTGACTGTCGAGCACACGCACATACAGATTTTTTAGGGCTCCTGAGGTAGCTATCCCGTATAGCCTCTACAGACTCGTTATTGACTGATGGCCTACCAGAACGGGGTTTTTCCACCAAGCTGCCGGTTTCCTTTAACTGCTTATCCCACCGAGTAATGTTATTCCTATGTGGTGGTGCTTCGTTATAAATGCGCCAATATTCACATTGCACTTTGGTCATGGATTCGAATTTAGCAAGCCACATAACACACTGAACTTTCCTCTGTACCGTCCACATCTCGACTGGCATGGCCGTGGGCTGCTGTGCTGTATACACGGTGTTACGTCATCATCTGCGCATGTGCACATGCTGCCACATCATTCTACAGAAACTGGGAGGGTTTTCCTTTTATTTGGTACAGATTTCACATTTCTTTAGACTTTTTTTGCTTTCCTGTGACCTGTCAAAAGTGCACCGTGACTTTATGGACACACTGTGTGTGTGTATATATATATATATTTAATTAGGATACAAGATGAGTTAAAAAGGTTTTGTGGATTAGCCTGACACTGTCACCATTACTTAAAGCATTAATTCTAAGAAAAACTGTAACACAAATGTGTTTATAAGTTCCGATCTATATGTTTAATAACTGAATTTAGAAATGCGGCTTTATAAATTAAGGAATGTGTAGACATAGATTTTATCAAAATATTAACTGATGAAATCTGATTAAGGAAATTCAGCCATTGTGTAATTATAGGTAAAATATATTTTATAGGAATAATGATTCACCCATTTTATAAGGTAAATAATCTATGGAGAAACACAATCTTCCTTTTCGCACCAGAATTTATTTGCCTACTTTGGGACTCCAAACTTATATTCTGCCCCAGAATTCTAAAGGTTTCTGCAAAGAAAACTAAGGGAATGGGTAAACTGGGGTCGAGAGAAAATAGAATTATTTAGCACTTATTAATGGTAACACATTTTAATATTTGAGTTTACTAAATTCTAATGATCTGTGGGAGTTGTTGTGAAAAGTATATTTGATTGATCATCTATATAGGTGAGCAAGCAGGTGCTGAGGGATTATATGACTTGCCGGCAATCACTCACCAAGGAACCAGCAGAGCCAGGAATCAGACCCAGGATTGTCTGGCTACTGCCTCGTGCTCCCTGCCCAGGGGAAGATAGAGTCACGCCCCTCCCCATGATTTCTCTCCTCAACCTTTCTTGGAGCTTCTTTCCTTAAAGTCCAGCCTGAACCAGCTCTTCTCCATTTCTTCCCCTTGTGGCTGTCCTAGAGGCCAAAGACTTCTGGCCACCCAATTCTGCCTTCCTTCATAAGAAATCTCAGAAAGGCACTTTCCAAATCCCTTCCCCATTTGGGGAAATCAAGATGGTTGGTTATGCTGTTAACTTATTAAATGTAAAGCAAAGAGGCTTTTACGTGCTGGAAAGAAAGTGAAAACACCTTGTTTCTCTTGGGCTGATACATTAAGAAAATTACAGTTTGGAAGGGTCCAGCTGAAGGCATGACAGGCACCACTTTCCTTCCCCACTTTCCAGGGAAAGAGCTTTTGCTCTGGTTGGATTTCTCTTGTGTTCTTCAGCTCCAAAACTGAACGGGGCCCAGCAGTGCTGGGTGATTCACCAGGAAGGGACCAGGTACTTTCTGCCAGGTGACAGGGAAGAGACCTGGAAAGAAGGAAGGGAGAGAGGAGGAAACCAGCAGGGGGATGGACTGTCCTAATGGGCTTGGAAAGATAGATCAGGAATTCAATTCTAGGACACTTGGGTATGTCATTCAGGGTTTTTTGTTTTGTTTTTGGTGTTTTATTTGTTGAGTTTTTAGTAAATATTTAACTTTTTTTCTTTTGAATGTGGTAATATGGATCATCAAATGACCCATTTTTAATTGGGTCACAACAGAAATCTTTAATAACCTTATTGGATCACCTAGACAGGATTTGCCCCAGTTTGTTCCATGGGACTTGAATCCCAGGGGATACTCTACAAAGTAGAACTTTTTGGTGAGAAAATATTGCATTCTATATCCCATTTTTTGAAGTCCTGAGAACCTGTGTAATAAAAATAAGGTTAACTTTTTTCATCTGAATTTTCAAAGTTTCTGGCCTTGGAACCCTTTTGTAAGTGACAGGTGCTAACAACTCCAGAAAGGTGGACCCCATGGAACATTTTTGGGTTATGCTATTCCAGATTATTCCTATTTAGAAACTGTCTTTCATACAAGTTGAGCTCCTGCCCGGAGCACTTCCTGAGTAACTGAAACACTATACCTCACTTCAAGTGAGTGAAGGAGTAAAATACCTTTCCCAACATTGGAAAAGTTTTCTTGTCTTAGTAGAAAAGCTATGGGTATTTTCCAGACAGTTCATGTGTCTGTTATCACTATCATTTCTCCTACAGTGTGATCTTGGGCAACTTTTTTGAACCTCTTTATGTCCCAGTTTCCTCATTAGCAAAATGGAGGTAATAATAGCTACCCCATAGAGTAATGCATGGAAAGCACTTAACAAGAATGTTAACAGATGGTGGCTACTACTACTATTAAAGAATACTTTGCACTTGCCATGAGGGAACTATATATTTGGGAAGATGAGCTTTGTATCATTAGAAGCCATTATAATGGTACTTCTGTTTCAGCAAAGATCACATTATATTATAATTGTGTGAGGACACTGGATCAAGAACTCCTTAAAGATAGGCCGTGTACTTTGAATTCTATGAATCGTGTCCTCCAAAGGGTTGGGGTAAATATTTGTTGCATGAATTAGTGAGGTATGTAAGAAAAGCCAATGAGTTGGGCATGCAGCAAGTTTTACCTGGTTTCAAAGGAAGATGAGTCAGAGTATGTTTCCTAGGGACAGAGGGAGTAAGGGAGCTGAGATAGTGAGAAAGGGCATCAGAGAAGTGGAAAAGGCAGGAGGAATATTTTGAGGAATCAGCAAGGAGAAGGCCAGATGTCTGGAGTACAGGGTCTCTGTAGGTGAGGCATGGGGAAAGCCTGAGGGATGGGCTCAATGGAGTCAAACTTCTGGGGGTACGTCTCTTTGAAGGTGATCACATAACGAATTAAGAGGAGTCTTTCATATCTGAGGGCACCTCTAGCGGGCATCGGGCTGTGCCAGGCTTTCCCAGTGTTCCTCACCGTTGTGTGCATGATAGATGACACCAAGTGCATCACACATTCCCTGGTTCACTGCCTGCAAAGCCATTCTTTTCTTGCCTCGCCCTCCAAAACATTTCAAAATGCAATTAAGGAAAAATGATGTTGTTAAGCCAGTAACCTTGAAATCACCTTAATTTCTTTTTAAAGAATCACTTATGAAATCCAGTCTTCTACTATCATTCATAACAAGTGCTTCGTAACACAACACATAGTGTCCCTCACATGTGTTGCAACATGGCATTTAAGAATTGTGAGTCTGGTCTATTGGTCAACCAGGACCTCTTTCCATCTGAGGACATTAAGCAAGATTCCTTCAGTGAGCATCTCAGGGTAAGGCCCTGGTGCTTAACCAGGTAGAACAGGGAGGGCATAACCATTTATAGAGCACTTAGGCCCCAGATGCCAAACTACACATTAGATTAATTTTCTCAATTGAGTCTTTAGATCCACATGAAAGGGGAGAATCATTATTCATATTGTTCAAGTAGAAGAAGCCATTGGTACCAGGAAGATATTTTTCACTAAGGATGTTTAAATAGGGGTTTTCTAAATCTGAAACATTCATTTTGTGTAGATGGTATCTCCATGTCCTTTTATTTATTTTTTTTGAGGGGGGAGGGCACAGAACCTTTTGTTTTTTAGTTCCAGGAAAAGGCCTCTTACTGTCGCTCTTCCATTAATTCTCAGATGGTCTTTTTGTGTTCCAGCCTGCCCTGCAGGGATGTTCAGGGCCAGCCAGGAAGCTGAAAGCTGCTCACACTGCCCCTCCAACAGCAGATCCCCTTCAGAGGCATCTCCCATCTGCACCTGCCGGACCGGCTATTACCGAGCGGATTTTGACCCCCCGGAAGTGGCATGCACTAGTAAGTGTCTAGTAAGGGCTCTGGGTTGGGGCATTTGGTTTCCTGAAAACAGAGCAAGTGGTGGGCCTGGGGTAGGAGAGACTAAGATGACATTCTCCTCTTGCAGCTCTGGCTGCGGTGCTGAAATGCTGGTGGTGGTGCTGAAATGACAGCTCCTTGCTGGGCATGCAGGGCCCCTTTCTCTGCTTAATAGCACAGGGTCAAGATCATGTTGTTTCTTACCTCCTCCTCCCAGATGGGAAAGTCTTGCTCACATCAAAGCAAGACAAATTCTTCTCACCAAATCTTAAAAATGCCAAGCTGGAGAGTTCTTTGAGTGCAAAAATCAAGATCCTCTTGGAGATTGCAACAATTCCTAGTAACTCTTCCAGTTGCCTCCTCTGGGAAACCCCTTGGTCCTAACACCTGAAAATATCTTCTGTCTTCATGGGCTTCCTGTATTTCTGTGTCCTGTTCTCATCATACTCTCATATTTTTTTTTCATTGTCTAATTATTCTGTATTTGCCTTCTCAGTTACCAAATGAGGGTCTTGTGTGTCAGGACCATACATTCATCTCCCTGTGTCCCTTGCAGTGGCTAGTGTGGTGGGTGCATCTGTACCCTAGCCATATGACAAGACCAGAGGCCTGGCCACAGCTGCCATCTATACGACAGATATTCTAGCGGTTGGGGCTGATATACTCTCCCATTCTCTGCTCTGGAGAGTAGGGCAGTCATCTGGACAAGAGAATGTGTGTATGGGGTGGGGGTGGGGAGGAGGCTGAATCCAACTCCTGGGCCAAGATGGGGAAGGGGAGAGTTTCCTCACAGTCGTCTCCCCCATAGTTGTGGCGAGTCCAGAGGCACTACTTTCCCTGCGCAGCACTTTAGAGAACGTGCTCCTCCTCCTTGAGTGGCACAGCCTCAGAACACAGATGGCTTTTCTTTCTGGTCTTCCCATTGTCCAGCTTAGCCTCTACTTATGCTAGAGTTTTCTTCTGCACTGGATGCTGTTGCCCAGCTTCCTGTGAGCAGACATTTCCCCTTCACCTCCTTGGTCCAAACCCCTCCCACCCCCGCCCCCACCCCCAGTACAGAAGGGCACAGAGGGAATTTTTCATACATACTGCAGTTTGATGGGCAGAGAAATGACTGAGCTCCTAGTAGAAGAATTTCTTAATTCTGGCTCTGCAGTGTATGTAACCTTTGCTGGGTGAAGACGAGGAATGAAAGTGTCTTCTAGATCAAGGTCCTGAGGTCAATCAATGTTTATAGATTGAACTGAGGAAAAGCTCATCCTCTTGTAAACTGATTTTCCCCTGACCTCCCTCTCTGGTGGGTTGATATGAACAGAAATGATTATATTTCAGGACTAGAGCCCCTGTCTTTCTGTTGCAGTATCTTCTCTATTGATTTCTGAGGTGCCCCCTCTATATCTGAGGTCTCTATGACCCTGAGACCCATTGTTTAATGTACTTCTTTAGAACCCACTTAAAGATGTTGAGTCGCCACTGCCCGGATGTCCAGACTAAGGACCTGTCTCCCTGATTGCCAGAGCACATACCCAGGGTTTTACAGTCTCCCTCTTGAAAACATTCTCTTCTAATTCTGCTTGTGACCCTTCTCTCACTTCTAGGCTCCCGCTGCAGATGAACTCATGCACATAGAAATCTGGGTCTTCCAGCTTCCCAGGAGGTACACCCTGTAAATGCATCCATCCCTGGGATAAGGTCACCTAGAGTGGGGATAGGTTCCTGACCACATGCTCAGAATGCTGATGTGGAGCTGTCCTCCTTGCCATATAGGACCCTTCCTGTCCACCTTTCAGGGCTATCTTCCAGCCATCTGACATGATATGCCTGAACCAGCAGGAATGGTTCCTGTAATAAATAGAAATGTCCCACAGCCTCCAGCCTGTACACTGAGACTCTCATCCCACTCTGCCCACCCATATCCTGTGTCTACCTCATTGAAAGCAGACCACTGGCTTTTCTGTCCTATCTCTGGACCAGAGTAGGGGTGAATGCCAGACTTGCCTGTATGTGTCACCACACCCTTTACCTAGACCTGTGCCCTATGCCCCCAGATATAGAGTGCTAGGGTCAGACTAGAAATCACATCAAAACCGCACTCGTCCATGGTGGTGGTCAGGCCCAAGAGCAGCTCACTGATGCACTGTCCAGCCTTGGCCTGCAGGGGCCGGCACTTGGTGAGGGTCCCAGAGGCCGGCTGGGCTGCTGCACAATGCTAGGCAGAACAAGTGTAAATGAACCTATTATTTTATTGAGCCTCATTATATATTTGATTCACTGTGTGCCAGCGAAGTACTGTATGAAAAAGTCAATTTGTTGGCTTTTATAATCTCATCAGGGTTTTCTTTTAAAGCATTCTAATTGGATGTACCATCTGTTCTCTTAAGAAGGCATCACACATCACCATAGTAAATAATTTTTCAGATGCAAGAAGCATATCTGGAACTGTTGAGGCCAGACACACAGCCCTGCACCTTGGCTTTGTGGGCCCTGAGTGGTTACACAAGTGGAACAAGACAGCCAGTCACACACCCAGCACAAACTGAGGGAGGCTGGCTGGGCAGGTAGAAGGACAGGTGCTCATTCATATTACAAGAGCCACCTCCATCTGTTCAACCAGGAAGCAGTGTGGCCCAGCAGGGCAGTGGGAGGACCCAGATAAAAGAGAGCTCTGTCTTTCTAAATTGTGCAGACAGTGGGCATCTATAGTGTCCAGGTCCTGTGGTCATAGAGACAAGGGGACAGTGTCAGGAGTGTTTAGGAGCCCTGGCCTTGAAGTCTGGAATAGCCTCAGGTTTGGCCTGTTGCCATCATCTTTAAATGAGATTATATCAACAATCACCCTTCCTCATTGATAACACTGAAAAATTTATAAAGAATCTTACAATTTAAAATGTGCTCTCTTGCAAAGTTAAAATACCTATAGTGCATGAAAATTAGTATTTTTAATGATTTCCATTAATCTCTTGAGACCAACACACACACACACACACACACACACACACACACACACACACACACACACATTCATTATATTTTTATAGTGTTAAAAGTATTTGCTTAGCCTAAATTAATTCAAACATTTAGAATGCATGATAACTTCTATAGCCCTGTGTAGGCATTTCTTCATTTTTGTTAGAATCTTCTGGGACAGCCTGGGGTCTTCTTGACCTCTGTGGCCCTGGCAACCCTGTGTGTCCAGCCTTGTCCTTGACAACGTTTGTGGACTCAGCAAGGATTTGGGTGCTCCCCACGGCAGTCAAAAGGGCTGATGTGGGCTCCCAGTGCAGTCGGGGTGGCGAGGCATAGGGAGCTCTGCGTCTGGGTGTGATGATGTCATTGTTGCTAGTCTGTAGACACCCAGCCCCTGTCTTCCTTGTTCTTCATCCTCCTGCCCCCTCTGCTTGGAGTTCCGGATCTGCTGCATGAATACTTGGCTGACTGCCCCCTTGCCTAGCCCAGTCCCTGCTTATACTTTGGAGGCCTTGTTCCTAAAGGCTCTGACAGGAGGGGAAGGAGGGAAGAGAAGCCTGGGAAGGTTGATGTAGGGTTTATCATGCACACTGCAACGTGGCAGGGCAACCCTCAAAGAAAGAGGGATGACCTAGGCCGTGGTGGGTTGAGGTTAGAACTTGGTAACTAGCTACAGCCAGGTCACAGGTGACCCTTACCTCTCCCTGCTAACAACACCCTTTGAATGAAGCCAGACTATGCGGACAGTGCAGGGGTCAGAGGAAGAGATTGGGTCAGGGTGCAGCCTACCAACTGGGAGGGGCTGTGAAGGTTATGAGCTTCAGGCTTAATGAGCTTCAGCTGAGGAACTTGCCACCTTCCTCCTCTACGGCTTCCCTGGGCCACCGCCCAGTGGCCCTTAGACTCCCGAGGGAGTACTGGCACCCCACTTTACCAGCCTTGTATGGGTTCTTGGGAAGCTTATTGAATTGTCAATTGTATATAGTGGTTGGAAGATGGGCTTTGGCACTTCACAGACAGAAGTCTGAATCTTGATTCTGTCTCTTATCTTCTCTGTGACCTTGGGCTAATTTCTTAACTTTCTTCTATTCTGTCATTTTATATTCATGACCTTATAAGAATGTATGCCTTTCTTGGTTGTTATGACGAATAAGCGAAATAGTATTCTAGAGCCTTTGGCACAGTGCCTCATTCAAAGCAAATTCTCAGTCAGTGTTAGAACTTGCTTTGGTTACATCCCTGGAAAAGTGTGAAAACTGCAACAGATATGGAAATTTCCAGCATGACAGGATGTTGGAGATCTAAAAATAAAAGTGACATCCTCTGGGAGAGTCCAGGTTGTGGCTGTCCCCAAGCATCACGGCAGAATCCATCATGTAGCCCCAGACCACATGGTTGTCGTGGCCTGAAGATGCTGGGGAGAACAATGTGAAGGTGACGCCACATGACTAAACATGCTGTGGGTTGGGGAGGGGGGAAGCGGGCACAGACCCAACATTGGAGAGCTCCAGCTGCTGCTGCACCCTCTCCTCAGGGACTGAGAGCACAGACAAGACTGGCTTTCGGTCCTCAGGAAGCAGGGGCTCTGTGACTGCTCAGGGTCAAACTCACTTCTTCCACAGGAGGGTCTTAGGGCACAGGAGGTGTGACGGGGTCTGCAGAAAGAGGGTGCAGCCAGGAATGCACGAGGAAGTGCACGGCTGTGTGAAACCAAGCACCGAAATACACATCCTCAGTTGTAAGTAATTTCTAGTTTACTGGGAGACGAAATGGAAAGGAGTTTATGAAGCAGGTGAAAATAGATAATTATGCCTTATAAAATTGCTGTCTGTGAAAAACCATGCAGAAGGACTGGTGTAAAAATAATTACCTTGTCACATTTCTGACCACAAAAACCCTTTTTCTGTCACCCACATGGGGGAAACTTTGATGGATCACAGAGACAAGCTAGTGCTTGTCTTATTTCTGCATTTCTGCTCCAATGCAGTGGGTTTCCCTCTGCAGTTTTGATCATAGAAATGGGATGAAGGGGCCCTGTCCAGTTGGCTCAGTGGTTATAGCATCGGCTCGGCATGTGGATGTACCGGGTTCCATTTCTGGTCAGGGCATACAGGAGAAGTAACTATCTGCTTCTCCCCTCTCTTCTTGCTCTCTCTATTCCCCACCAGCAACCAGAGGCTTGATTGGTTTGAACTCATCAGCATCAGGTGCTGAGGATGGCTCTGTGGAGCTTCAGCCTCAGGTGCTAAAAATAGCTCTGTTGCAAGCATGGTGCCAGATAGGCAGACCATCAGCCCCAGATAGGGGGTTGCCGGATGGATTCCTGTTGAGGCGCAGTTGGGAGTTTGTCTATTTCCCCTCCTGTCACTTGGAAAAGAAGAAGAAGAAAAAAAGAAATGGGATGAAAAAGGGCTCCAGATGTCACCAACTTGTCCCCTGGGGGGTTCCTGCTGTCCCTTCATGTGACAGGGCACAATGCTCTTCAGCCCTCTGAGGTCCCCCAGAGACCACCCCTGACCTCTCTCCTGACTCACACAGAAAGACCTGGAGACTGAGAAGCAAGGTGGAGACTTTGTGTGTGGATCCTGGTGGTGTGACTTGGGGACATCACTACCTCTGTGAATAGGATTTCTCATCAGCAGAACTGGGTATGGAGGAACTCGTATTTGGAGGTTGTGAGCATTAAATGGCAGAGTGCCAGTGAAACCACAGGATGTAAACTCAGATCTCTCTACCTGCACTGTCTCGACTTCACACATAGTGGGAACTAAACTTTGGTAGCCCTTAGGAGGATGGTGCAGAGGGTTATGGCAATGATGCTGATTTGCTAACTCTCACTCCTGAATCTCCCTTTTCCAGAGAAGGGTGTGAACCCGTTCTTTCCTCTCCAGTCACCGCATGCTCCAGTTTATCCACTTTAAGCTCGGGTTTCAGCCTGTTAGAGGCTGGCAGCAGGCCTGCTCTCCCATCACAACCATTCCAGGGCACCGGGTGGTCTCTGTGGCACAGCGATCACATTCCTCAGATGGACTTCCAGGATCGTGGTGACATTGCCCAGAATGGAGAAGAGGGCACCAAGGCCCAGAGGATGGAAAGGGACTTGGATGACAGTAAAAGAGTAGAGTCCTTCGTGGCCAGACCTGATGGCTTTCAGGGCATTGTGAAATGCTTGTAATGACATCAGCTCATAAACCTTCTCTCCCAGGTCTTCTTTCCTGCTGGGTCATGCTCATCAAGATGGCCAGGGATTCTTTTTTCTCTACAGCAGTGATTTTTAAACGCAGTCCCATTTTTCCAAGCAGCCACGACATCACTGGGAACTTTGGGAATACCAATTTTCAGCCCCTCCTTAGACCTTCTGAATGAGCAGATCTGGAGATGGTGGGTGGAGGGGTAGCAAGCTGAATTTTAAGCCCTCCAGGTGATTCTGAAACACGCTGGAGTTTGAGAATGTTGTTTTACAATGAGGTCATATTTCTCTGTGCTCTGCTTTATGACTCCTAAGAAAAGAGGTCATTGAGCGAATTCCTGCAGACTGGAACAAAAGGTCCTGGCCCTTCCCATCCATGTCTTGTGGTTTGGTGGGAGCGGGGGAGTGAACAGAGGGAGTGAGAGGGGGGAGAGAGAGAATGGTGTGATGTGATTATTAATGTGTGAGTGTGCATACATATTTGAGTGTTTCAAGTGTCTCACTAGATCTCGGAACAACTCCCACCTGCTCTGGCTTGGTTTCCCGTTCAGTCTCACTTTCGAGTGGCTGGGGCAGTGTGGAGACCCCCAATGTACAGCATCAGCTAGGGCTGGCAGCAGTGATGGGGGAGAGTGAAGATAAGATAGCATGATCTGGCTGGAATGTGCTCAGGGAGGGCTGAAGGAGAAACTGAGGCAGAAACAAACTGACTGGCTCAGATGGAGGTCAGATGTAGAGAAACTATAAATGGATGGTGGGCCTCAACCTCCAGGTGTTCCTCTGCCTCACCTAGCAGTACACAGGCCAAGAGGAAACTTGGGGCTACCAGTACAAGGAAGGAATTTTCAAGCCACTAGTGCAAGAAGGTCCCCCAGGGTGACAAACACTCCGAGTTGGGGACTACACTACACCATGGGAATGGTTTGTATTTATGATTATTATTTTTTAAAATTCAAACTCTTTGTTTATATATATATATTTTTAAATTTATTTTTCAACTACCATTGACATACAATATAATGTTGGTTTCAGGTGCACACCCTGTGATTAGACATTATACAATTTTCTAAGAGATCATCCTGATAAAATCTTATAACCATCTGACATCAAACGTAGTCAGTAGAACATTCCCTATGCTGTACTTTCCATGGGGATGGTTTTTAAAACGTTTCAAAGGTAGACCTTTTCAAAAGCATTTGCCTCTATTAACCTAGGATTTGCAACATCATGAAAGAGGGTGGCTAGACTCACTGCGAACCAGGGCTATAGTAAGATACACTGTGTGCCCCATTCTACAGATGGAAGAGCTGCTTGATTATTCCCTGATATATGATTCATATTACACATAAAACTAGGTCATTTGTGCTTCTGCAGGTAAGGGGGTCATCTGTGTTTTCCTTGAGGTGAAATTCAAACCAAGGTCATAGAAGAACAAGAGTCTAGGGCAAGCTGCTTCTAGGAGTGCCTGGATTTGGATGGTTGGTACAATTGGATGCAGAATTGAGGGGGTGTGACTGTAAGCTGCAAGCTATTTATAATTTTCACTGCTGTTTCAAGAAAGGTCATTGTTGCCTGTGTACGCACGCTTTCACAGTTCTATATTCTACAGTTTCTTTTCACACTTGTTTGACCAGAGTGGGCAGAACCCTTAGAAGCATCCTTGGGCCCTAAGATTAAAGCTAATTGCCAGGCACACGTGCTGCTGACATTTCTGTTTCAGCATTTCATCATAAGAGCACTGGGAGTCCCAGATGATTAACATTCAAAGCAGCTTTTCAGGTCTTGCCACCCAAACTCCTCCTCCGCGTTGGCCTTCTCTCTTCAGCAGCTCTGAGATCTTGTCTTTCCACTTTTATTTTTCTGAATATTTGTGATGACAGACAGCTGATATATTTTGCAGGGCAGCTCTATCCCATTGTTAGGCAGCCATCATCTATCGATATAGGAGAGGTCTCCTGGATCTTGGACTGGGCACTACTTTCCTCCCCTCCTCACCTTGGTCCACCATTTAGGACCAGTGCTCTAGAGGTCAGCAGTTCCAGTGTGTTAGGATGGCTTTGTTATCCTTTCTTAATCACCAGGTTAAACATCTTGTTATCTACTCCCCAGAGCACGAGTTCTTGAACCCCGCTATCCTGACTGGCAGGTTCTGAATCTTCCACATTGATCAATATAACTCTCAAAATATGGTAACCAGAATGAAACATGTGACCCTCACCCCCCAGAAGGGTTCAGTGGAAACACACTGGATTTTTCACCTGTGACTGAGACACCATTCACTGTTAACATTGGTTGAAGCCCTCACACATGGGCTGCTACCAGACTTCTGGGACGCTAAGCCTCTATCTAATGTTTTTGTTTTTTCCTTTAGAAAATGTTGCCCATTTGGCCTCTCCTTTGCTGAAGTTATATTGTATTTCCCCATGTATAAGACACACCTTAATTTTAGGGTCCAAAATTTGAAAATAATGTATTACATAAAGTTATTGAACTCAAGTTTTATTCATAATAAAATGCATACAACTCCTCATCAACGTCAAAACTCCCATCCATTACCTTGTCCTCATCTGTGTCTGGTGATGAATCACTGTCTTCAACAATGAGCGCAAAAACAAGCGCGAAAAAGCAGGAAATGCAAGGAAAAAAACTACAACCACTGTATAAGATGCACCCAGTTTTTAGACCCCAAATTTTTCAAAAAAAGGTGTGCCTTATATATGGGGAAATATAGTAATTATGCATTGTAGGTCTAGGCACAGTGTTCATTCTAGTGTAGATCATTTTGAATATCAGATCCTATCGTCTTTCAATTGTTGGAGTGTCCACGGCCAGGGGTTCAAGTATTGCTCTGCCACTTGCCAACAGTGTGACCTGGGGCAACTGACATAGCTTCTCTGTGTCTTCATTTCTCATTTGTACCATGGGTAGAGTATATGTGTCTGCCTCACTGTATTGCCACGGGTATTAAATGTAACACTGTTGAGACAGTGTTTGGCATGCAGGAAGCATTCAGTGAAAGTAAGCTATGTTATTTTATTACTATTATTGGAGTTGCATACCCTATTTTTATGTTATTTTCAAAGCTGCTAAAATCCAAGCACTGGCATTGTCATTTACCTAACATTTCTTCCTTGGATACACATATATTTATGTAGTTTTTTTTCAAATACCATTGTTGAAGTCTAGGTATGTCATATATATATACACACCCTTTTCCTCTGTGGAGTCATAAAATTTTAGGAAAAGAAACAATGTCATTTGGCTTGATTTGTACTTATAGACACATGCTGGTTCTTGTTGCTCTTTCCTTGAGGCTCATGAAGCACTGATTTCACTGTAGTTTCAAAAGTGGGAGGGAATTGAGGTCAAGTTTATTTATTTACATATTTTTTTAATTTTAATGGGGTGACATTAATAAATCAGGGTACATATGTACAAAGAAAACATCTCCAGGTTATCTTGTCATTCCATTATGTTGCATATCCATCACCCAAAGTTAAATTGTCCTCTGTCACCTTCTATCTGGTTTTCTTTGTGCCCCTCTCCTCCCCCCTCTCCCACCCTCTCTTCCCTCCCCCTACCCTGTAACCACCACACTCTTGTTTATGTCTCATAGTCTCACTTTTATGTCCCTACTTACTTCTATTCTTTTATTTTAAATTTTATTTAGAAAACTAACTTTAACAAGGTGACGTTGATCAATAAGAGTACATAGGTTTCAGGTAAACATTTTTATAGTATTTGAACTGTTGATTATGTTGTATATCCTCACCCAAAGTCAAATAATTTTCTGTCACCTTATATTTGTCCCTCTTTATACCCTGCCCCCTTTTCCACCCTCTCCCTCATATCCCCTTTCTCCTGGTAACTACTTCACTTTCATCTACGTACATGAGTCTCAGTTTTATATCCCACCTGTGTGTGAAATCATACAGTTCTTAGTTTTCTTATTTACTTATTTCACTCAGTACCATGTTCTCAAGGTCCATCCATGGTGTGTAAATGTCACTATGTCATTATTTCTTATGGCTGATTAGTATTCTGTTGTATATATGTACCACATCTTCTTGACCCAATCCTCTACCAAGGGACACTTTGCTTGTTTCCATGTCTTGGCCACTGTGAATAATGCTGAGATGAACATGGGGGTGCATGTGTCTTTACATACCAATGTTTTCAAGTTTTGGGGATGGATATTCAATAGAAGGATTGCTGGGTCATATGGTAATACTATTCTTAATTTTTGGAGGAACCACAGTTTCTTCCATAATGGATATACTAATTTCCATTCCCACCAGCAGTGAATGAGGGTTCCTTTTTTCTCCACAGCCTCTCCAACACTGTTATTACCTATCTTTTTTATAATAGCCAATCTAACAGGTGTGAGGTGGTATCTCACTATAGTTATGATTTGCATTTCTCAAATAGCTAGTGAAGATGAGCATCTTTTCATGTATCTGTTGGCCATTTGTATGTCCTCTTGGGAGAAGTGTCTGTTCAGGTCCTCTCCCCATTTTTTAGGATTGTTTGCTTGTTTGTTGCTGAACCTTGTAGCTCTTTCTATATTTTGGATATTAAGCCCTTATTGGAGCTGTTTGCAAATGTAATCTCCCATTTAGTTGGCTGCCTATTTGTTTTGTAGTCAGTTTCTTTTGCTGTAAGAAGCTTTTTAGTTTGATATAATCCTATTCATTTATTTTTGCCTTAACTTCCCTTGTCTTTGAGGTCAAATTCACAAATTGTTCTTATGGCCAAGGTCCATGAGCTTAGTACCTATGTTTTCTTTCATGTAATTTATTGTTTCGGATCTTATATTTAAGTCTTTGATCCATTTGAACAAAATTTTGTGCAGGGGAACAAACTGTAGTCAAGTGTCATTCTTTTGCATGTGGCTTTCCAATTTTCCCAGTGCCATTTATTGAAGAGGATTTCTTTTCTTCATGTGTGTTTTTGGCTCCTTTGTTGAAGGTGATTTGTTCATCTATATGTGGTTTTATTTCTGGGCTCTCGATTCTATTGCATTGGTCTGTATGTCTGTTTTTCTGCCAACACCATGCTGTTTTGATGATTGTCACTCTATATTATAATTTGAAATCAGGTAGTGTGATACTTCCGGCTTCATTCTTTTCCCTCAGAATTGCTTTGGCTATTCAGGGTTTTTTATGGTTCCATATAAACCTGGTAATTTTTTGTTCTATTTCCTTAAATGACATTGGGATTTTGATGAGGATTGCATTAAATTTGTATATTGCTTTGGATAATATGGCCATTTTAAAAAATCAAAAACAAAACACCCACATAAAATAAGAATAAAATGTATCAAAATTAAAGAAAATGAAATCCAAAAGAATAAGAAGGATAAAATGAAAAAAAGGGAGAAAAGGAAAATACAAAAGGAAAAATAAATTTTGGTTTAGAGAGGTTTCTTTCAATAGGTGTCACTGTATTACAACTTTTAGCTCTGTGAATTTCTTGGCCTTTCCACCGCTGAGATGTTGCTGTGGCAATGATGTAGGTGGGGCCACAGTCATGGTGGTGGGTGGGGCATGTGGTGAGGGCTGTACGGCTTCAGTTTTATGCTTTCAGCTTTCCGGGTCTAGCAACAGATCTCATGCTTCCAGGTATTCCTTACCACATCACAACAGACCTAGGGACCAGACTTGGAGCACTTCTCTTTTTCAGGGGAGAGAGTGGCTCTTGAGAGCTAGCTGTGCGGTTTGTCTCTGCTACTCTCAGTACTGCGAGGGTAGGGAGGCAAGATCGGGGAGGCTGGGGACCACATTTTAGCTTTCTCTGTCTCTG
This sequence comes from Rhynchonycteris naso, assembly GCA_037038555.1. Taxonomy (NCBI): domain Eukaryota; kingdom Metazoa; phylum Chordata; class Mammalia; order Chiroptera; family Emballonuridae; genus Rhynchonycteris; species Rhynchonycteris naso. The sequence continues at coordinate 40,850,266 of CM073004.1, read as the reverse complement.
CTGAGTGCAGGCTGCAGGCAGACTGTGGGAATCCTGGCTGTGTCCCCACACTCTGGAAGCTTTGTTTTATTTCCTTCTCTACCACTCTGTCTCACTGCTCTTCCTGGCAGAAGTAGACTCAGTCACTCTGAGTTTTCCTCTCTGTACCCCTCAGGCAAAATTCAGAGAGCCTGAGCTTCCCTTCTTCAGGTTGTCCAGCAGAAAAAAAAAACCCAGTCACTTCAGGTTTGTCCCCCCTCCTCTCCAAAGCCCACCATGAATGTGTTTTATCTTCTACCCCTCTTTTCACCCCATCCCACCTTTTGTCCATTAGGTGCATGGATCTTTCAGGCATGCCTGCGAGCCTAGTTGGGGTTCCTTTGCTGCATTATAGTTGTTCAATTTGTTGAAATTTCAAGAGAAGAGTTCAAGAGTGTCTCTCATGCCACCATTACTCTGATGTCACTTTACTTGTTCTCTATTTACCTCTATTTTGAAGATTAGACAAAGCTGCTGTTCACCTCATGGTTTTTAGGACCTTCTATTGCCATGAATGCTTCTTGGTAGTCTTTATGCAATGGCTCTGATGACAGATTTGCTGGTTCTGGTCCCAGGAAGGGTTGGTCTGGGATGGATGCTGGAGCTTGATCTATAGTTCAGAGTTCTTAAACCTTCTCTAATCTAATTCTCCTCCTCTAGAATAAAGACAAACAGAAGTGAGTGCTCTGCATCCTCTGTCCTCTGCCAGGGTCCCACTGTATACCCTTGACTGCACTGTCAGTATTCTATAATGATTAGAGTTATTTGGTGTAGGGCTCCACTGAACTGGTAGCTCTTGATATGATAATATGATTTTGTTTTTTTTTTTACTGCCCGCATGACCTTATACCATAGGTACCCAATGTGGTCAAGTGGTAAGAGCCCTTCTGTTGAGATCAGGTAGGCCAGGGTTGACTCTTGGCTTCACCCCACCTTTGCAGTGTGGCCATAGGTAGATTTATTCACCTTTCTATTGCTTTTCCATAAAATGAAGACATTGATTATTTTGTGCAAGTTATGACGGTGTATATAAAATGCATAACTCAGTGTCAGACATATGGTAAGTGTTCAATAAATTGTCTTTTTTGGTTGTTATGAATAATTTTTAAGGGATGAGATCATATCTAAATTGCACAGTCAAAAATAAGAACAGAATAGAAAGGTGGGAGAAATCTTCATTTTAGAGCAAATGGTCCTGGAGAACCATCCCAGGTTGGTGAATTCTGATCTCATCACCCTGTTCCCATCTTCTCCCCATCATAATGTGATCAAAAATTAGTGTATCACCTGTGCAGACCATCTTGATGCCCTAGCTCCTTACAGGTGGTCCCCAGATATGACTATGGTCCTGGTTCCTTCAGTCTCCCCCTTTTTCATCCCTATAACTCAACATAAGATCCTGATCCAATTCTGATACCAGAGGCCAAATCCAAGCTTATATTGAGGTCTGGGATATATCTCACTCTTAGACCTCTGGCCAGTATCCTCCTTTCAGTCACCTTCCAACGTCATTGCTGCCAGTCATTCCTGGAACTCATATTGGCCCACTCCACCCCCCTGTTACTGATCATTGACCCTGTCAAGGAACTAAGCTTAGAATCTACCCTCAACTCACTTATAGTGGCTGGAGTCCCAGACTCCACTCTCTTTTTTATTCTCTGACTTCCCAGTTGCCATATTGGAAACCTGGTACCAGCCAACCCTTTTCCAAACCAAGACTATGATCTTCCAGACTTCATGGCTTGGTAACACATATGGATGCAACAATATGGATGCAGAGACCTACAAAAATACCTGGTAGTTTCACTTAGATGGGACAAAGACCAAGGGTCCCAAATGTCTTTGAATTTCATCAGAGATTTAGAAGGCAGCTACTTTCAACTTAGTGTAAGTATAGATTCTGAACACTGTTCAAGAGAGCAAAATATGCCTGAGTAGTTAATGAGACCCCAACTGAAAGTGTGTGAAGAGGTGGTGGAGACGCCTGTTAAGAGGGCTTCTGTATTGTGTGGGAATTTGAGTGAAGTGAGTACTATAGTTTAGGCATGCCCATGCTGCCTGAATTATATGTGGTATAGGACCAGGATGCCAGCAATTTGTAATGATTTATTTTGAGAGTGTGTATCTGGTCTTCTGAGAAACTTTCTACACAATTGGCTGTAAAGTGCCCAGTCATAGCCAGGCATCTGATATGGGGTTAGTTGTGGGCTTAATGAAGTCCCCAGTGGATACATGATCATGGATGACATTGCAAAGAAAGAACAGATTGCAGGTCTGAAGTCAGCCTCCGGAATGGCCAGGATTCCCTTCAGCCCGTGACAGAGACCATCTCTGCCCAACACAATCAAAAGTGCTCTAACTCTGAAGCCACAACAAAAGGAGTGGTTTGCCTCACAGAGGTTAAGGGATAGAGAGCCACAAGCCACTTGGGTACAAAGGTCCCTCTGTTCTTATTTGGTAGAGAGAACAGAGAGAAGTTCAGGGCAATGGTAGTAATGGTGTACTGTCCTCCACCCCCACTATGTAGATGTGAACTTAGACTTGCAAGTGGCCTTTTTTAAAAATTTATTTTTAAATTTTTATTTTTCTGAAGTGAGAAGCAGGGAGGCAGACAGACTCCTGCATGCATCTGACTGGGATCCACCCACATGCCCACCAGGGGGCGCTGCTCTGCCCATCTGGGGCATTGCTCTGTTGCAACCAGAGCCATTCTAGCACCTGAGATGGAGGCCATGGAGCCACCCTCAGCGCCTGGGCCAACTGTGCTCCAATGGAGCCATGGCTGTGGGAGGGGAAGAGAGAGAGAGATAGAAAGGTTGGGGGAAGGGTGGAGAAGCAGATGGGCGTTTCTCCTGTATGCCCTGGCCAGGAATCGAACCCGGGACTTCCATATGCCGGGCCAGCGCTCTACTGCTGAGCCAACTGGCCAGGGCCACAAGTGGCCTTTTGAGCAGCTCCCTAGGTGACCTCCAAGCTCTGCTCACCTTAGAAATGGAAATCAAAGACTGGTTTTGCTGAGCCAGACATGCACAGAAGGTGGATAGTTGGGGTGGAGGATAGCAGGTGGCAGTGGGAAGCCATGGTCACCACCAAGCCCTGTCAGTGCTCAGTGAACGAGATAGAAAGCTGTTCAGTCCCCCCAGAAAGGATGCTATCTGCTGTCCAGCAAAGGGGAACTTGCATGTGAGGTAAGAACTCACTGTCCCGTGAGTGAAACGACAGGCTTTGTGGTGATACCCAGTAACAGGGCCTGCATGTAGCTGTCACTAGGGGCACCATGCCTGTGCCTGCATGGGTTTAGGATGGCTCACGGTCTGAGTTTGCAACAATTAGAAATGACATACCAGATCATATAGCTCTGCAAGAGGCCCAGCCCAAGTAGGATCAGTCTATCTGTTGTGCCAATGACTAAAGTGTCTTCTAAGGTCGTGTGACTTCAAGAAGACTGACTAGCTTAGACTGTTGCCTCTGATGAAAGCAAGCACCTTCGAGCCTATTCTGGAAGAGTGTGGCCTAGTGAGTGGGTGTTTTAGTTGAAAGCCCTGTGGAGATCCTTTTTCGGAGTCATTACCTGGGTTGAGGATGCCATGAGCAGGATCTGGGAATATACGACCCCTCCTATCTAGGGTGGGAGTCCTCTGTACAGATGAGGAATATTCCCAGAGGAGGTCTACACGTGGCCTTGGGGCCTGAGGCAGGAAAATATTGTTTCTGCTTCCAAGGGCATTCATGTCAAATGTTCTGGACAGTGCCTTTTATTCATTGTTCAGGTGTGCTCCTGGTTACTCTTTCACTTCTAGAAGCTGAAGAGATGGACAGGGATTGCTGAGTCTTCATACCAGCTAGCCCTTTATGCATGTGGTGTGTGCTAAGACACACTAAAGGCTTCAACATGTTTCTGCCATTTGATTCTCCCATGAATGTGAAGAGGACAGCGCCCCCTACTGTTCCCTGTCCAGGCCTACGTGCTACACCTCCACCTGCCTCCTCACTCAGTGCTTTGTATGGCTGTTGTGCAGGAACCCATATCCGCTGAAGACGTTGAGCACCTCAGAGTAGATGTCCATAAACTTTTCCTACCATAACCTCACATAGCCCAGAGTAGGGGCGCAGGAAACACGTATGGATTGATTGGTCATGAATCAGTGAATAATTAGGCTCCGAGACTTTAAGTGATCTGCCTACAGTCGCACCACAGCAAAGCTGGCACTCAGCCCCATTTTCTCTGTGGGCCATGTGCATCTTTACTGCTTCGGAAGGGCCTGAGGCCTCACTGCAGGACTAGGAAAGAGGCCTTGAGGGCCATGACATGACCTATAGCTCTCGTTGACTCGGAGTGTTCCCAGGGGGTCTGCAGGGAGGAATCATGTCAAGCTTCTCGCTCTCTGGCCTCACGGTGGGTCACAACTAGAAGATTAACCTTCAGTCCCTCCACACACAAGCAGTTATGTGAGACTGGCTGTAGCACATCCTTCTGAGAGGTGCTCTGGGTGCAGGGGCTTCAGCGGCCCTCCCAGGGCCTCTGCAGACCCTTAGAAACCTAGACACTCAGGTTGCAGCTCAGGCCAGATACAGGGTCTGTCTCCTTTTCCAGGAAGTAAAATCTACCCCCTTTCTCCCAGACAATTAACTTCATCAAAGCAGGAGAAACAAGAAGTACTTTCTACAAACATTAGTGTTTGGTGAAATGTGTAAGGCTAGGTTCTTTGATGTTCCCAAAATCCTTCTCCGCAGGGTCCCTCCTTATTTTGATTAATCACTTCTTCTTATGAACTGTTATGATTAGGAGAATTGCCTGAGTACAGTCCCAGTGGTTCCAAGACCCTAATGAGCAACACATGCAGACATGCTCAGTGCAATCCCAGAACCACGGCCGCGCTGTTTCTATAGGGAAGCTACTGAAATAGTTAAGGAATAGGGTTTCCTGCTTCCATGAGACACCTCCCCACTATTCCCCAGCACCTGGCTGTACTTGCATCACACTTGCACCCCACATACTTAGTGTCCCACCTTGGGTGGGAGGGTTGTTAGGATGAGCGTTGGAATAGGCCATGCCTGCAGTCAAGTCTTGATTTCACTACTCACCAGCCATGTGACGTGGACAAGTTACTTAATAACTCTAAGCTATACTTTCCTCCAGTGTAATATAAGGATAATAGTTCCTTCCTCATAGTGTGTTGGGAAGATTAGATTTTATTAAGTAATGCACCAATATTGCTAAGACAGTACTTTCGATATAGGGCGTATTATTAAAACAAAATTCTAAATTCCATGAAGAACTTAATTGAAATGGAAACCAACGATATCCTGGGTTTTTTTTTCTTCTTTTTTCAGATGTTCCTTGTAGAACTCTACCCCAGGCAAACTACTGGCATTAATCACTCTCTTGGTGGCATGAAATGAATAAGTTTCACTAAATCAAAGCCTTGTCCTTCTGATGTCCATGCAAATGGCATAGGTATCTTTCCATAGGAAACCTATGTCTCTGGAGCTCATTTTAAATGGATTCTGAAGGTGACATAAAATTGGGATGTTGGGACTCGAGGACTGTTAGGAAAAGTAAAACAACCCGATTTCCCCAGGTTTCAACATTTTCTCTTCCTTGCCCAAGGGGGACCGCCTACATTTTGAGAAGAGGAACCAGGATGCCTGAGGTTGCAATGTAAGAGGTACCACTCCGCCTTCCAGCCCCTGCTGCCTCAGGCCCCCAGCATAACACCCCTTCTGGAGGGGATCGCTCAGAACTTCAAACACCATCACCTTCACATTAAGCAAAACAGTGTTCCAAATACCTGGTGCTCATCATTCACAAATTGCAGACAGTCCTTGGTCTGTTTCTTACCCAAATCCCAAGCCTCTCTCCTCTATTGAGAGAATGCCTCAACAGTCACTTCATGTTGATGCCACTACTTTCTACAGGTCTCTGATAACTTACTCCTGACTTCCTGGTTTGGTCTCAAACAGCCATGCCCCACATTGATAAAGCCTAACAACCCCTGCTGCCAAGGAGTCCTATAGTTGTGTTGTTATTGGTGCCTGACATAGAATCTTTAGATAGAATCTTTAGGTGCTCCCCCACTGCCGGCAGGGAAATCTCATTGTAAAGGGTGGAGAGCCAGGAGGCTCATGCCCTTGTCTAAGACCCTGAACTAGCGTTATGCACCACATCACAGCTCTGTCCTCTAGGACAACGGCTGTCCTTGTCCAGTTGTTCCAGGAATTCTGCACCTAGTGAGGGAATAATGGAAGAGAAACTAGAGTCTCAGGAGAGAAGGGGAAAGGGAGAGGCAGCTGAATGAATATAGGCTGGGAGTGTCATAGTCACACCAGGCAGCTTGAAAGAATAAGGAGAGGTTTGTTTGCTTTTTGACATAGTTTTCAAATAACCAGTTACCAAAGACCAAACCCAACTGAACATGTAGCTAGCTCCATGTTTATTTTATGACTATGAGTTTTCCAAAAGTTTCAAACTTTGCCCTTTTTGGCTTATGTTATCCTCCAACTCATTCTATTTTCAGCTATATCTCCTGTATTGTGAGCAAAGACATAAAACCCACCTGGACTTGGTTTTCTGCGTATTTCACTTTGATAGAAGATTTCTTCAGACCTGTACAGCCCCCATGTCCGGTTTGTCTCTGCAACTTGACTCTTATCTCTCTGTAAAATCTTAAAGACCTTTTCGCCTTCTTCAGAAAGCCTTCTAATCATTCAGGCATGGTTTCTCTAAGTAGCTATTTCACAGAGAGTAATAGGTAGAGAGTTGGAATTATAATATTTGATAACTAATCCTGGACTATCTCCTCTCATGACTTCCTGGCCCCTTACACCACACTATTTTTACTATTTCTACCCATGATGTCTTTTTCTGGTCTTCTTCTCTATGCCCTCTTAACTCAGTTCACATTGAAGTGAGGATCATTTTTCCAAATGACAATGTTGACTCTTTTTAGCCATAAAAACATTACCACTTTGCATTCTTCACCCACACTATTGAGGAGTCTTAAATATCAAGTGTCCTTTTTATCTCATTCCTAGGCCATAGCTCACATCTTTTGTCTAAAGCAGGGGTAGCCAACCTTTTTATACCTACTGCCCACTAAGGAATTGACTTTACTTTATAAAATTTATAAAGCAGAGTTACAGCAAGTTAAAGCATATAATAATAATTACTTTCCAAGTACTTTATGTCAGATTCTTGTTAAGTTTGGCAGAATCAATCTTTATAAAACAACTTACTATAGTTAAATCTATCTTTTTATTTATACTTTGGTTGCTCTGCTACCACCCACCAGGAAAGCTGGAGCGCCTACTAGTGGGCGGTAGGGACCAGGTTGACTACCACTGGTCCAAAGAGATCAAGGAGTAATTTTGACTTTCAAGTCTTATTATTTAAGAAATACATTTTGTAAGGCTATAGCTGCTGTAGAGAATGATCCCTCTGAAGGATCTGGGCAAAGTAAATTGAAAGTCTTCTGGAAAAGATTCACCATTCTAATTTCCATTAGAAACATTTATGATTCATGGAAAAAGGTCAAAATATCAACATTAACAGGACTTAGGAGGAAGTTGCTTCTAAGCCTCTTGGATGACCTTGAGGTAGTTTAAGACTTCAGTGGAAGAGGTAAGTGCAGATGTGGTGGAAATAGCAAGAGAAGTAGACTTAGAAGTGAAGCCTAAAAATGTATTGAATTGCTGCAATCTTACGATATGGGCCCTTCCTGGTTGGCTCAGTGGAAGAGCATTGGCCCAGCATGTGGATGCCTCAGGTTTGATTCCTAGTCAGGGCACACAGGAGAAGTGACCATCTGCTTCTCCACCCCTGCCCCTCTTGCTTCTCTCTCTCTCTCTCCTCCTCTCCCATAGCCATGACTCAAACAGTAAGAACAAGTTGTCCCCAGGTGCTGAGGATAGCTCCATGGCCTTACCTCAGGTGCTAAAATAGCTTGATTGATGAACAATGGAACAGCGGCTCCTGATCAGCAGAGCATTGCCCTTAGGGGGCTTGCCGGGTGGATGCCAGTCAGGGCGCATGCAGGAGTCTGTCTCTGCCTCTCCCCTCAATAATATTAGTATTAATAATAATAATAATAATAATAAATTTGAACAGATAAGTTGTTTCTTCTTATGGATGAGCAAAGTATTTTTGTGAGATGAAATTTATACCTGTTGAAGATGCTGTGAAAATTGTTTAAATGACAACAAAGAATTTAGAATATTATATAAACTTAGTTGATAAAACAGCAACAGAGTTTGAGAAGAGTGACCCCAATTTTGAGAGGCGTTCTACTGTGGGCAAAATGCTATCAAACAGCATCGCATGCTACAGAGGAACCATCGATAAAAGGAAGAGTCAATAGATGTGGCAAACTTCATTGCTGTCTACTTTTAAGCATTGTCACAGCCACCCCAATCTCAACAACCAGCACCCTGACCAGTTAGCAGCCATCAACATCGCTAGCCTCCAGCAGAAAAAAAAAAAAAAAAAAATGATGGCTTCTCTGAAGACTCCGTTGCTGGGTAACTTTTTTTAGCAACATTTATTAATTAAAGTATGTACGTTGTTTTATAGACATAATGCTATTGCATAATTAATATACTACAGTATACCAAAAACATAACTTATACATGCACTGGGAAACCAAGAAAAGTTGTGTAACTTGCTTTATTGCAGTATTCACATACTGCAGTTGTCTGGAATGGCAAGCGCTCTATTTCCGAGGTATGCCTGTACACGTGTACACAGAGACCATAAACCCCAGAGAGCTGGAACCATTCTGGATACACAACCCCACATCAAGACTAAGGTTCCACCTCTTCCTGAGTGTTCTTGCAGGGGGAGGTGGCCTAGAGAATATGGACTGGGGCAGGCAGCCGCCAAGGAATTTCTCCCCAAATATAGCTCCTTGTGTTCAGGACCCCCAGACAGCAACTCTTGAATATTTTGTTCTACATTGGCCTTACCTTTTTGGAAACAGCTGTTAAATCTTTGTGTCTGCATCCCTTTCCTACTTAATCGTATGTGTTCACAATTCCCAGTACTCTATGGGTACAGGGTCTTTCCTCACTAAGAGGCATCTGGGTTCTCTTATTTCCTGGGCTGTAGCCTTTATATAGTCACAGTTTTCATTGTGCTCAGCACTGTTTTGGGTATGAGGTCTCCACTTAAGGAATGAGTGCAGAATTGGATTAGCTGTAATGAGATGATCAAGATTCCAGACCATCTACTCATGACAATATTACTACGAATACTCATAATAACAGCTGGCATTTACTGAGTTCCTCTGTGTACCAGCCCACAGCTAAACTCATGGGGCATATTGTCTCCTTAAATCCTCAAAACTACCACTTTTTAGATAAGAAAATTGAGGCTTAGAAGTTAGCCTTTTTTGCCAACAAGAAGATATTTTTAAATGTGGTTGCTGTGAACATTTAGGGCTTCATTGATAGATTTCAGAGACCTGCTAGGGCCTCTGAAAAATTGTGTGTGTCTTCCAGCATGTGTCCATTTTGCTCAGAAAAAGATTTGCTGCTTTCATTAGGTTTCCCAAGGGGTTGTGCATACAATGGGTAGGACCCTGGATCTGGCCTGATGCAGAGCAGCACAGTTTCAGCCTGCACAAGGGGTCTCCCAGGAAGACATTGCCTCACCACGGTTGTCACCTTCACTAGCTCCTCATGGGGAGGGGACTAAGGACACAGACCCTGACTGTAGAAATGCACAGTTAGCTGGACACTGCCTGCTTGGCACCTTGGACCAACCTGAAATTCACATCTGAAGTCTGAGACTAAGAGGTTGGCCTTGCTAATAAGATTCCTGGTAAATGGTCTGGCTTTGGGGTTTATCTCTCTCCAGCAGATTTCCCCTTTGATTACTCAGGAGGACTCTTGTTTGTAGCGTAATGCTCACAAACAAACTCACTGCTCTCTCCCACCCAGTCTGACTCTCCATTTTTAAAAACAAAATAACTTGTCCCAAATCACATTAAGGGACAGGAGATTCTATCTCGATATGGCAATGCTTGGCTCTAGAAGGATCTTTTCTGTTTAACTTTTTGAGGTGTTGATGCCAAACATACTCCCTGCAGGCAGAGCCAACATCTCAGGAACATCCTGGCAGACACAGCATCCCAGCCCTGTAGCCCAGGACCCACCATGTTTCTCCACCCAAAGAATCATAGTTCAGTGGTTTGCCTATCCTTTAAAAGGACTGAGTTTTCTTAGCCCTTTTAACAGAAAGCGGTCATCAGTAGTAACCGCGGCAACAGATCAGAAAAGCTTTACAAAGCCTGTCTGTATGTAATTAAGGAAGGAGGACGTAGACATAAGAGCAAGGGCTTAGACAAGGAGACCCTGGCTCTGAGCCCTGCCATGGCACTTCCTGAGGACCTTTGCAGAAGACAGCAGATTTTCTTTTCCCTCTGGCCTCCCTCTTTACTCACCTTTAAACATTTTGTCTGGTCTCAAATGGCCTCCTTTGTGAGGATGTTGCCGGGGACCCTGGTTCTGGAAAAATACTTCCTGCTGGAGGTGGGCCCAGAGTCCAGGGAGTGCATCCCAGATGCATAGGAAATGGCCCTCGTGCCTTCCTCTAGGGAGATTTATTCAGAGGCCAAACCTGCCCCGGTCAAATTCCTCATTCAGGCCCGGGAGAAGCTGACCAACCTACTTGCAGAAATGTGTTCTTTTCATCAGGACCATGGAGCAGAGACCTGGGACCATCATCACTACAGTCACCCAGTCAGTGGGTCCTGGCTTTGGGCTTGCCCGGCCTAAAGCAGGCCTCATGGGAAAAGGGACAGGAGCTCTGAGCACTGTTGGGAGGTGGTCTGAGCTGGACCTGTTTTATTTCCTAACACCTATTCCTGTCTGAAATCATCTCATTTATCTCTGTGTTTCTTTCTTTCTTTTTTTTTTGCCAGTTTTCTCCCTGGAATGTAAGCTCCCTGGGAACTGAAGCTGCCTATCTTGCTTTTCCCTGTCTCCTGGGTACCTAGAACAGTGCAGGGAGAATTTATTAAAGAAGCGAATGAATGAGTGAGTGAATGAGTGAGTAATGAATGAGGTCCCAGTCATTGTTTGTGATCCAGACTCAGGTCACCTCAGCGGATATGCATTGTGAGCCCAGGCTTGTGCTGGACTTTGTGGCAACAAGACACAGCCCTGGGAAGAGGCATGCTCAGTGTCTCCCAGAGCTCCGGGTAGGCTTGCCAAAGGAAGGCCATCCGTATCTGTTCCTGCTTCTTGGAAGAAAGGATTCGAATGGATGCAGCTCCGGACTCAACAGCTCCAACTCTCATAGATCCCCATTCAGGATGGCTCTGGATTGCAGCCATGGATGAGAAGTGGTTGTTTCATGTGAAGGTTCTTTCTAAATAAACATAAAATTCCTTCCTGGAAACCCACTGCTTTTCTTCCTGAGTGGGGAGCAAGTAAGCAGTGCTGAGTCTTCCCAGCAGCAGGGATGCTGTTGAATCAGGGGCAGCTCCTTACTAGCCACCTTTATTTCTATCAAAGCCGCTACTACAAAGGATCACAAGCAGCGGGTTCTCACTGTGGTCTCTGCTGCGCCCTCCATCGGCCCCACAGCAGGGTACACTGTCTCATGCTGGAGAGGGGTGCACAGATGTGACCTGAAGCTTTGCCCACTGAGTGGAGGTAAAAAACCAGGTGAAAGGATCTTTCCCCTGACTAAAACAGGCAGGCCAGCCACCAGCCCACCAAGAGGCCACATCGTGGTGAGGATGACACAGAGGAACAGACTATCACCATGCAATGGTGGGATCTGGTTTAGGCAGCTAGAAATGGGCTTCGGAAGCCCAGAGGGGGAGTGCTTGACTGCAGGCATTGGGGAAGATTCCTGATGGAAGGGGCGCCGGACATTGAAGGGTGAGCAGGAGTCTGTCAGGTGGACAGGAGGAAAAGAAGCCCAGACAGTGGAGAAAACACTTACCAATGGCTCTGAAATGTGGAGAGAAGTTGGTGTGTATCAGCAATCACAAGGATCTTCCTGCTGGCTGCACTAGGAGGAGAAAGGGCCAAGTGGTCAGAAATGAGATCAAGAACAGCAAGACTATACAGGAACTCAAAAGGTGTGGTTAGGAAGGTTAATTTCTGGGTAACGAGTCTGAGCAGGGAATCTTGATGACTCCATGTGTAGTTTGGAACTCACACTCTGCAGAGAAGAATGGATGAGTGAGCTGCAAAGAGATACTGGGTAATTCATTAAGAGGTTTTTGCAATAGGGCAGGGAAATTGACAAAGCCCTTTGTTAGAGAGAGAGCGAGCGAGCGAGAGAGAGAGAGAGAGTGTGTGTATGTGAGAGTGTGTGTGTGTGTGTGGGTGTGTGTGTGTAAAAGAAGGGAAAGATCTTAGGAAAACAAGATGCACCTGACAGATCATTTGTCATGGGACACAGACGATATACTCCCAGGGCCTGGCTAGTGACAGCACAAGGTGTCAGGGAAGTAAGGACTGAACTGTGTTCCCTAGACTTCTCAGGTAGGAAGACAGAAGGAAAAGCAGGCATGACTGCTGAGTGGGGAGGTCATCAGGCTGCGTCAGAGTTACCAAGGTGGTGGCTGGAGAGTGAAGAAGGAAGGACATGCAATGTAGAGATGCCAGGTGGCAGCATTTTAGTTTTAAAATGGCAACAACTTATGAAAGTTTAAGTGGAGAAGCTGGAGTTGAGAAGAGGGTGAGGTTGAAGGTCAAAGAAACGAGGTGGTAATTGAAATCAAGGGTTAAAGGGTAGGAAGGATGGGTGGTCACTCTCTCAGACAGTATCTGTCTCTGTACCTCTCTGCCTAAGACTGCTTTCTGAGTGACAACCTCAGGATGTCCTGTGAATGCAGCAAGATAACGTTGTTAAACGATTTGCTCAACGCCTAGGAAAGAGCAAGCACTCAGTGAACGTATTTATTGCAAGTAGGAGAACCCGTGGCCTGTGGCCGAGGCGGGGCTGTCTACTGTGAATGTGAGACAGGCAGCAAGGACATTGGCCACTGGGAGTTTGTGGTCCAAGTCTCATCAGTCTGAGCAAACAGGCATGTCCCAGACAGGTACTGGCCAATACAAACATTTATGAATAGTGATTGCAGTGTGAGGAGGGGCTGGCCTGGCCCCGGAAGAGCCCACCTGGGGCGGTACTGACTGCCCTTTCTGTGCTAGCTGTGCGCTGATTTGAAAAGAGATGGATGTTCATCCCTGGGCAGAGGGGTGGGGAATTCTTAAATGCTTTTTGCAAGACTTCAGTAAAAATGCTTCATGAATCCTGTCCTGTCACAAGCGTGCATGCAAGTTGTGCTTCTTAGCTCAGGCCTGATGGGCTTTATATAGTACAGTACTGATTTTCTTTCATGTTTTAATAGAATTCGATTTAATATTTGCTTTCTGGTCTAGCTGCTTGCTGCTGACTGATTCAACACAGAATCCTTCCCTGGTGCCCCTCAACCTGGTTGTTATTCCCTCATTTTGTGTGTTGGCATTTGATTCCTGTCTCCAGCATGAACCACTTTACACATGTCTTCGTTCGGCTGGCGACAGTCACGTGCATGAATTCTGAATGCATTACTACCCGGAGCGGCTGCTCCGGCAGACCCAGCATGCCAAAGGGGGGCTTCCAGGCAGGATTCATGTTCATCGGATAGACATTGGGGAGATGCACAGCTCAGCTTGAGAACCTGCGACTGTGTGATCCATTTTGTTCTTGGGCAGGAGGTTCTCCAAGGTAATCTCAAAATGCCCAACACTGTGGCCATTAGCCTAGCAACATTTTGCCCTTCTGCAAAATACCAGGCTTCCTAGAATTTTCAGCAAGGCATTTTCACTTTAGCCGGAGTGAGAACAGCAGCCATAGAGCTGTCCAGAGGGAAGAGACTGCTGTTCTTAAGTCCCAGTGAGCCTGGCTGGTTTGTAGGAGAGAGAGTCTGTTCAAATCTCACGTTACCTGACCACTCACATTTGGATTACCCTGTCATTGTGAGTTTGGATTTGGAGATAGCTTTTCCCTTAGCAGGAAAAGAGCCATTTTCAATGGTGGGAAGCACAGGTCTATATATCGTTACGAATGTCAGCTTTGGAAGCAGGCAGGTATGCGTGTGCATACCGGCTTCAGTTCTTACAGACCAGGAGCTCCATAGCCAGCCCCCTTCTTGGCTTCAGTATCCCTTTCTATAAAATTGAGTTAATTATTGTATCATCCCTGTAAGTTTTATAGGGGGATTAATTGCATGTAAAGTAGCTAGCAGAGTGTCTGGGACAAACCTCTATGCTCTTCTTGTGTCGTGGGATCAAACACAGTGGCCCCGTGAGTCTCCCACCAACCTTACTTCTTGTCTTCATGCACCAACGTGCAATGTAACTATTCATCTATCCAGGTATTTTTGGCAGCCTTTCCTACAGAGAAATACACCCACCTTCATGCACATACCACACAGATCTCAAAAATGTGTGAGGTTTTGTTCAGGATGTGAGGATGGCGGGGCTTTTGATGGGCCACTCGTATCCCGCAATTCTTGAGTTCTACACCAATTAAGAAAGCACAAAGAATCTAATAAGTGTCCAACATACATATGTATCATTGACATTAAAGCTGGTTGGAGGATGTGAGTTCAGAACAAAATCTCAAACCCAGGTTTTTACATCTTCCTCTCCCTTGACACACATGATTGATAGGAGGCCCAGTGGGGATGGCGGAAAAGGGAGTTTGGGATAGGTTGTCATTTCTGTTCATTTTTTCTCAGAATAGATTGAAGCATGGAGACTGGAGTTGAAGGAGGGGAAAAGATGCCTGTGGTGAGGGTGGGAACACACTGACAGAGACAGAGAGATGCTGGACAAGGAAGCTTCTGCCCAGCCTCACTGAGCCTTTGTTTCTCTCCTTACAGGTGTCCCATCAGGTCCCCGAAATGTCATCTCAATCGTCAATGAGACATCCATCATTCTGGAGTGGCACCCTCCAAGGGAGACAGGTGGGCGGGATGATGTGACCTACAACATCATCTGTAAAAAGTGCCGGGCAGACCGCCGAAGCTGCACCCGCTGTGATGACAATGTGGAGTTTGTGCCAAAGCAGCTGGGCCTGACTGAGTGCCGAGTCTCCATCAGCAGCCTGTGGGCCCACACCCCCTACACCTTCGACATCCAGGCTATCAACGGTGTCTCTAGCAAGAGTCCCTTCCCCCCACAGTATGTCTCTGTCAACATCACCACAAACCAAGCTGGTGAGTCTGGGGGTTTCTCTGCTCTTCATTCTGTCTGCGTTCCTGGCTCTTTGTCCATCTCTGTGCAGGAACAAAGCCACAGTCACACCCATCCTGTTAATCTGTCCTCAGGCCTCCTCCCAGGAATGAAGGTGTCAAGTGATGGGCATTTGTGGCCATGGAGGAAATAGGTGTACTGTTTCACTTCTTAGAGTGCACTGAATTCCGAGGAATTTTCTTACACCCCACACTAAAACAAAGGTTCATATCCAAGCTAGTGATAGACCGAGTCCTCTGCATCCAGCTGAGGCTCAACAAGTGCCCTTGGAAAGATAGATGGACAGGTGGATGGTTGGTGAATGGACAAACAGATGGACCGGTGAATGGATGGGCAAGGGGATGGGTGGAAGCCCTTCATGGTCTTCAGAACACTGGTGCTGCTCTGCTAGGAAACCCAGGGAAAGAAATTTTCCAGTAATCATGTGATAAAGTCAGTATTGCCTTCAATAGATTACAATGAAACCCATGTAATCCAAGAGTGCAGTCTCCTTTCTAGCTTGCTCAAATGAATACTCCACTGTTAGAGAGACTTCAGATAGTTGTCAGTATATCGTTCCTGATAGCCAGTACCTCCCCGTGGCATGCACAGCTCAAAACACATCTTCTCTTTTTGTTTGAATGTCTTACTCTGCTGACATGTCCTCTTTATTACTTTTCACATCTCTTGAAACAACCGTTTCTCTTTATATCCGCTTAACCAGTTCATTCATGCACTTGCTCACTCTATTTATTTATTCACTCCTTATTAAAAGACAGTGATTAGCATCTACTGTACGCCAGGCTGTGGATTAGACACTCTGGGGGATACTGTGACACTGGGACACCGTTGTTCCCCCGATGGAACTCATTCACTGAAACATTTGCAGTACACAGACATAAAGTACAGAGCTGTGAGGTGTTGTCTTCTAAGCACCGTGTGCTATACACACGCAGGAAATACCAAGAGAGCTGGAGAGAAAGGAGCCCTCTCTCCCGAGGGGGGATGGTGCGAGGCTAGATAGAGATGGTAAGGAGCATTACGCCTGTAGGAAGTGTTGGGAGTGATGGGCATAGGCCATGATATTATTTGGAATTATGGATTTTTCTCTATCAACAAATGCTAAAAGGACCATTTGTTAATGGAATAGCAAGTGCCAATCCTGTCTCTTTGCTCACTCTCTCTCCTGGCAGCTCCCCCTTCTTGACCTCCTCTTTCTATTTCATTCTCTTCTACTCCATCCTCACTACATCATCCTCGGCTCCTGCCTCTTTTAATACCAGGCATCTTTGATGGCAGATGATTCTTGGGTTTCAGCTGTCAGAACTGAGAAGGAAAAAGGTGTCACAAGAGAGCATGGCTATCCAGATGGCTGCGTTGTTGCTCGGTGTCTCTGTGTGTGTATGTTTGTATGTATGTGTGTGGTCACGTGTTTACATGCATACGTGTGTAGTGAGAAAATAAAAGGGGAAGTGTGGGAGCCTCCAGCTGGTGACCGTAGTCCCAGTGCCATGAAGACAAAGGTTGTGACAGTCTTTCTTACCCAAAGAAAAAGGAATGGTCATTTCAGCACCATGTTGTGCATGTAACATGGCAGCCTTTGTTAGCTGTATTTTCCTTGAAGAGTTTAAGGCAGAAAACTGGCTGAAATACTTTAGTGTCCCAGCTTCTGGAAATAATAATCCTGCCAGGCTGTCATGTTATGCTGGGCTTGGCTGTCTCTTCTCTCTCTCTAAGCATGTGCGAACAAAACTGCCACTTATATTGGTTTGCTTTGATTTCTGCCCCTTTCTTCCCTTACCCTGCTATTCCCAAACCTGCCCATCTGCTTGTCTTGCCATCTGCACCTTCCCAGGCTGCCGTGGAGCCAAGGAACCAGGGCTCCTGCAAGGGGTTCTGCTTTACCAACATTCGAAATACTTATTTTTATTCTCATGCCCTTTGTATATTCCCTATAATCTTAACCTTCCCTGATTTTGTTGTCCCAGCCCCACTGTCACCTTCCAATCTATGGTCTCTTTGGGAATTCTGGAATTTGGGTGTTAGAAAGTTTGCAGTCCATGAGAGAGGCATGTAACTCCTTCTGGTGGCATGTAGTTATTATAAAACAAATGTCAAGTGGACCAATGGTTCCTAATCTATGTGTAGCGGGGCTCTGAGGAACATGGTATTATCACAGCGCTTTGGTGAATCCATCTGTGAATGCAAATTATTTTCAACTAATAGATTTTTTTTTAAAAGACTTTGATTTAGCGCTCGAGTCTGTACTGCTCAAGAACAGTTTAGAAACATGAATGGAAGCTATATTTTATAAGAGGTCAGAGACTAA
Source organism: Rhynchonycteris naso (assembly GCA_037038555.1). NCBI lineage: Eukaryota > Metazoa > Chordata > Mammalia > Chiroptera > Emballonuridae > Rhynchonycteris > Rhynchonycteris naso. The sequence goes on along the minus strand of CM073004.1, from coordinate 40,832,682 downwards.
ATAACAGGCATCATAAAAAACCCTAGAGATTTATATCCATGAAGGGATGAGGTGGATGGACCCAGGTAGCATGGACAAGTCATAATGTTTCTCACCCCTTTCCAGGGTACCCTGAGCTCTTCTGTGCTGGGTGAGATTCATGTCAACCTCTCCACCTGATTTTGTGGTATAGTGGGACCCCTCAGTCAATGCCTGTGACCACCACTGTTTTTCCCTTTGGTTCATGAGTAGATGAATGGCAGGGAAAGAATTTGACCAGCAGCAGTCCTGGAATCAATCATTAAGCCAACTGATGAGTGTTTATTAGTGTCCTTCATGTGTCTGGAAATGGTCCACATGGAAATAGTCGGGGACCATTGAGTGGGTCCTGATGGAGGAGCAGGTAACACTTATTATAGTTTATACCTCATGTTTGTGTTTCTTTTGAGTTGACAAATAATTATGGAATACATGGACTCATTTGATCTTAAAATTACCCTGTGACTTGGGCATTATTGTTTCCATTTTTCCTATAAGGAAACAGAGGCTTAAAGGACTTTGGAGAATCTGGTATTAGAAGTCGGTCAGCAGGACACCACCTCTGTTTCTGCCCTAACGGTGGAAAGTCTCTCTCGGCTGCCCAGTTCACAGCCTCTGAGCATGGAGGGGGTTTTCAGAACCAACTAATGCCATTCTGCTGAGAGGAGGGAACCTCACTCTGTAGCCCATTACACGTCCACAACTTTCTCTGTGCTACTGAACCATAAAAGGCTGTCCCCTGCCTCTGGATTGAGATGGGAAATGGGTATGTGTTTGTTGAGGGACACAAGTTGTTCCTACAGTAAATTGGATCCTGACAGTAGATATAAGGGTCACATGAGAGAAGAGTTTGGACATGTTGGATACCAAGTGGTCTTGCACTTGATCTGAAGCTTGATCCTTATGAACATTGACTCTATTCTGAGCAACTGCTTGCTGCTCTTGGCTGGTCCTCCTTTACTTAGGTGCTATGGACCACATCTGTGGCTGGGCATGCAGTTTTAACTGTTTACCAGACCCAGGATTGTCATCTCTTCTTTCTCAGGGCTTCCCAGACATGCCAAATTGAAGCTGCACCATGCTGCCCTCATGATCTCCACCAATGGAGGCAGGCAGCTCATCCTAGCTGATTTAGGTACCCAACGAAAAAGGTTAGGTTTGGTCTCAGTCTATCAGCAAAAGTCACCAGTAGGCTTTTCTTGATCTCAAGGGTTATGATTGAAGAGACCAGAGGAGATTTTATAATCATCTTTTGGTCCATTGGGCCCATAGTAGATACAGTTCTTCCTGCAGAGGCAAACATGATTGGTAAACACCAATGGGTTTGTTGAACCCTGAGATCCAGAGTCTCTAACTCCTTCTGTGATGACCTCAGCCCTGTATGTAGTCAGACTACTCAGGATCCTGTATCACTTGGAGAGTTTCAGGATAGGATCCTTTCCCAGCCCCAAGGCAGTGGCAGAGAACTACCATTTTTAAATTTAATTAATTAATTAATTTATTTATTTATTTATAGGGACAGAGAAAGAGTCAGAGAGAGGGATAGATAGGAACAGACAGACAGGAATGGAGAGAGGTGAGAAGCATCAATCATTAGTTTTTCGTTGCCGTTGCAACACCTTAGTTATTCATTGACTGCTTTCTCACATGTACCTTGACTATGGGCCTTCAGCAGACCGACCACCCCTTGCTGGAGCTAGCAACCTTGGATCCAAGCTGGTGAGCTTTTGCTCAAGCCAGATGGGCCCACGGTCAAGCTGGCGAGCTCGGGGTCTCGAACCTGGGTCTTCCGCATCCCAGTCCGACACTCTATCCACTGCGCCACCGCCTGGTCAGGCGAACTACCATTTTTTAGTACCTCCATTATGCCAAGCCCCTATCATGTTCTTTCTTTACAAAGATGAGGTGTGTCAGATGAAAAAACTGGAGTCAGAGTGCTTTTGGAATTTGCTCAGTATCTCCCAGCCCACAAATAATGTTTCTGTGTCTAAAACTCAGGTTTGTGGCTCTTTAATCCTCTGACTGATCAAAAATCATATTATGGTGAGCCATGTTCATTGTAAGTTCTCTCTAAGCTATTGCCACATAGCTGGGACACTTTAGCTGTCAAGAAAACGTCCGTCATCATGGTCAGGGCTGGTCATGAATTATGCAAGCTCAGATTTATGTCAGGTCTTCAGGGATGCAGCCTTGCTCTGAATACAGCTGCCTTGAGTTTAAAATAGACCCGATCAGGTGGAAATTTCTCTGTTTCAGTGGCCAAGGGATCTGCAGAGAGGTTGTTATCTCCACTAACTCTCGCAGTCACTCTCTGGCACATGGCCCCAGATTCAGACTGATGGCCGGATCATCTGGCTGTCAGAGGGAATTAAAGTGAATGACAAACTTAACTTCTCTTTTCTGCCAGCTAGACTCAGAGTGTCAGAGCTGGGGAAGGGGACCTCAGTAAAAATCTTGGAAAAAAGTAAATAAGACAAATCAGACCAGCACCTCTATAAAATCAACTTGTGGCAAGATAAATTCAGTGAATTTAGGGCCATCTAAGCCAGAGAAAACAAACTCAGAGACCCATAAGGCCAGGCAGGCAAGGAAGAGGAGCAAAGCAGGACCAAGTGTCAGGCAATAGGGAGTGGTGAGGACTGCAGGGAACTGAAGAGAGCAGGTGCAGCCCCTGTTCAGCTCCAGCATGTGGTACCAGAGCTTAGAAGTTGAAAACTTAAATTTAAAATGTTGATAGAAAATGATTTGACTTTGGGTGATGCGTACACTACGCAATCAAGAGTTCAAATGCTATAGAGATGTTTACCGGAAACCTATGTATTCTTACTGGCCAATGTCACCCCATTACATTTCATTTCTAAATAAATAATAAATAAAAAGAAAACGTTGACAGCTAATTAGAAAATCTTAAAGCACTTGAGAGCCAAACATATTCAATTCTGGATTTGGCATGTTGGCTGGTTCAGAGGGCTTATTTACCCAAGCTCAAAAGGTGAGCATGCTGTGTTGTTCCAGTCTCATTTCACTGTGAGACAGTCACCCTACTCACCTCTAGGGCTCATGGTGGCAGAGTCCTGGGGTTTTTCCTCTCTCTGCCCCTCATATGACACATGCAGGTTCATTGAACTGCTGTGATTGGCCCTTTGTTCTCAGCTGCAAAATAGGAGTAATGGCACCTGCTTCCTAATGCTGTTGTGACAATCAAATGAGACAAAGGATAAAAGATCATGTTGTAAACCCTTCTATGTGGACTGGAGGGTGAGCATCATTTCTGAGAATATGTCCTGAGCCAGACAGAAATTTGAATTTTTTTCTTCCTAGGCTGTCTCTTTCCAAGGTCTCTCTGTCTCTGTTTGAGACTAACATCATCCCCATCAGATTAATGACAGGTATTGGTTTGTCCATTGTTGGAGGAAAGAATGGGCATCAGAGAGGGGAGCAGCAATGTTTGCATCCCAGTGAGATAATGATGAGGACAGGAATGGAGCTGGCACCTATGTACCAAGGAGCCCGACTGCCTTTCCTCATTGTGTGTTTGGAAGAGCAACACTTTTCTCCTTACCTTCATGGTGCCCTCACCAGTTTTATATCTGACATTTATATTCCACATGGTTCATGTATGGCCTGCTGTGCTGATTGCATGTGGAATACTAATATATCCAGCATGCCCACAACACAGACACAATCCATTACTTAACTGAGTTTCAAAAATATATACAATACTTCTGTTAATAGTCACCAGCCCTTATAGTTTGTCCATTTTAAAGGCATTTTTATTTTTGCTCTTTAGACAACTTTATTGAAGTATAATTTATATACCATAAAAGTCATTCCTTTTGAGTATACAGTTCCAAGATTGTAGGCAATCTATTTTTTGACTTTAAATAATTTTTTATTTTTCAATTACATTGACATACAATATTATATTAGTTTCAGGTGTTCAGTGATTAGACATTATATGAATTACTAAGTGATCATCCCAATAAATATCATACCCATCTGATACCATAAATAGTTATTATCTTATCAGCTATGTTCCCTGTACTGCACTTTGCGACCCAGTGACTGTTCTGTGACTACCATTTTGTGCTTATTATTAATCCCTTCACCTCTTTCACCCATTCCTCCAGCCCCCTTCCCATCTGGCAACTGTCAAAATGTTCTCCATACCTATGAGTCTGTTTCTGTTCTGCTTATTTGTTTATTTTGTTTTTTAAATTCAATTGTTGATAGATATGTATATATTGTTATTTTATTATTTATATTTTGGTTTCTTCTCCTCCTCCTCCACCTTTATTCTTTTTTTCTTCTCCTCCTTCTTCTTCATTCTTCATTCTTCATTTTCCATCTTTATCCTTCTTCCTTTACCATTTCACGTAATACTGGCTTGGTGGTGATGAACTACTTTAGCTTTAGCTTTTTCTTGTCTGGGAAGCTCTTTATCTGTCTTTCCATTCTAAATGATAGCTTTGCTGGGTAGAGTAATTTTGATTGTAGTCCTTGTTTTTCGTCACATTGAATATTTCTTGCCACTTCTTTCACTCCTGCAAAGTTTTTGTTAAATAAGTTGACAGTTTTAAGGGAACTCCCTGTGGATAACTAATTGCTTTTCTCCTGCTGCTTTTAAGATTCTTTCTTTGCCTTTAACCTTTGGCATTTTACTTATGGTGTATCTTGGTGTGGACCTCTTTGTGTTCATCTAATTTGGGACTTTCTGTGCTTTCTGGGCTTGTATGTTTATTTCCTTCACCAGGTTAGGGAAGTTTTCTCTCATTAGTTTTACACAGGCTTTCAGTTTCTTGCTCTATCTCTCTCCTCTTTCTGGGGCTCATGGTGGCAGAGATACAAACCTTGTGATGCAAACCACTTGAAGTTGTCCCAGAGGCTCTTTACACTATCCTTATTCTTTGGATTTCTTTTTTCTGTTCTGATTGGGTGTTTTTGCTTTCTTTTCTTCTAAACGTGTGATTTGATCCTCTACTTCATCTACTCCACAATTGATTGCCTATAATGTATTTGTTATTTTAGTTAATGTATCCTTCATTCTAACTGGTTCTTTTTTTATGTTTTCTATCTCTGTTTTTCTGTTTTCTATCTCTTTGTTGACATTCTCACTAAGTTCATCTATTCTTCCCCTAAATTCATTGATCATCCTTATAATAAGTGTTTTGAACTCTGCATCTCTGTAGATTGCTTGTCTCCATTTTGTTTAGTTCTTTCTCTGGAGTTTTGTTCTGTTCTTTCATTTGGGACATGTGTCTTTGTCTTCTCAGTTTTGCAGCCTCCCTGTGTTGGTTTCTATATAGTAAGTAGTACTGCTACTTCTCCTAGGGTTAGTTGAGTGGTATCCTGTTGTAGGTATCCTGTAGAGTCCAGTGGCATGGTCTCCCCATTCACCCAAACTAGGCACTACAGGTTTTCCCCCCACCCCCACGTGGGCTCTGTACACCCTCCTGTTGTACTTGAGCCTTGATTGCTGCTGGCACATCAATAGATGGATTTACCCTCAGGCTGATGGGCTTCGAGCACTGACTGTGCCTGGAGGATATACTGTGCAGGGTCCTGCCCCACAGAGCAGGACTGACTTCAGTGGGGATCATGTGCTTGCTGAGTCCACCCCTTGCGTGTGTCCTAGTGGTTTAGTGATGCCTAGATGTGGTCTGAAACTGTCCACTGGGTGCACTGGCTCTAGGGCCTCCTGGGAGGTCCAAGCCAAAGTTGCTGCTGCCTGTGTTGTGCCTGAAGCCACCTGACTTGAGCTACAAAGTGATATACAGATGGCTGTTTCTTGTGTTGGGCTTGGAGGTGCACAAGAGAGGCCAAGCTGTAAACAAAGGCTGGCTGCCCATTGTGCGGGCCCTGGGGTCAGTTATTGAGAGGTATGGGGCATTCCAAGGCCAAGAGCTGCTTGTTTGAGAAATTTTAAGAAAGTCTGAAGTTTGAGCCAAGACAAGCTATTAGCATGAAAGAGCCACTGGAACCAGGTTGGGTGGTTCCACAGGTTGAATAAAGTTGGGTCTCAGGGAGTCACCAGGACAAGGTGAACAGTGATAGCCAGTTGGAGGGAGACTAAGATACAGTGCTCACCTGCTGATTCTGTGTAGGGAGGGCTTAGAAGAAGAACAATGGCCTCTGTTGTCTGGGAGAAAGCTGCCCCTTCAACTCTTGCCACAAAGCCAGACAATTCTTTTTCTCCCCTTATATCCTTGGTGCCTTTTGAACTGCTGTCCCAATTCTGGAGCTCAGAACAAGTGAGCCTGAATAAGTTTGTGTAGATGCTGTAAGAGAAACGCCCAGGACTCTAACAGTCCTCTGCCTCATTCAGCCACAATCCCTGCTGGTTTTTATAGCCAGAATTATGGGGAATTCTCTTCCTGGCACTGGAACTCTGGGCTGGGGGGCCTGGTGTGGGGCTGGGACCCCTCACTCCTCAGGGGCCCTCTGCAACCAAGATAAAAATCGCTCCCAATTTTTATTCACTGAATGTAGGAGTGGACCAGCACATTCTGTGTCTTCGCCCTTCCTACCAGTCATGATGTGGCTTCTTTATATCTTTTGTTGTAGGACTTCCATTCACCTAAATTTCGGGTAGTTCTGAATGATGGTTCTATTGTTTATCTGTAATTTTCATGTGGTTGTGGGAAGGATGCAGTACCACATTTACCTACACTGCCGTCTTGACCGGAAGCCAAGGCATTTTTGAAGTTCCTAGACAATTTAAGTTACTCAGAGACACTACTTTTTCTACAAAGGAATTATCTAGCCCACCAATTTCTCTGAATATACCACCTAATTTGCATTATTTCTTAGTTAAATATCGTATTTGCATGCATAAAGAATAATCTTTGAATATGAGAGGAATTTATGATATTGCAATATATTGAGCTCTTTGGAGGAAAGATATTATGTAAATCTCAAAATTAAATATTAAAACAATATTACATTGCTGCCTGTAAAAATTTAGAGTGTTAAGATCCATATGCTAAAACTGGTTCATTTTTAAGGGCTGGTCTCATTGGAAATTAGCAGGCAAAATTTGCTCCAGAGCAGAGAAGAGATTGAGTCAGAACTTTAAAACTGGAATGACTTTAAAGAAAACTTTTACTGAAGTTAATAAGGAAAACTTTACAAACTCTCAGCAAATGAAATTTTCACTCTTCTTAATCCAATTTTATTGCTTTCTTCTCATTGTTAATTCTAAAAAAGTTTTTATTTTATTTTATTATTGTTTCTTAAGCCCTGGCATTAAGAAGGAACTTCCAGGTTGCTTCAGAAAGGTCCTGGTCATTTGCTAACGATGGTGTGATTTCTGCTGAGCTGAGCAGGGCAGCACATAGAACTGCCCATGACCAAAGTTGTGGCTCCCATAGTGGGGAACTTGGGGCTCCCCTTCACATGGTGAGCTCTGCAGAGAAGCGGATTTTCTGCCATACCCCAGCGTTGGGTGGGGGGACACTCAACACTGGGTACAGAGGCCCTTGCTAAATATTGCCAGATTCTTCTAGTCCACATATATGAGTTGTATGCAAATGTTTTGCTGATGTGTGATGATCAGAATATGTCCTGGTGGCCCACCATGGCCAAATGATCCCTCCTCTGTGGCTCCTAGAAGGAAAACTTGAGGGAATGATTTTAGAACGACACCAGAAGCCCTGTTCCACTCAGACGAACACAGTGAGCTTCAACTACACTCAAAGGGGTTTCTTGGTTTGTTTGTGGAAGCCCTTTGACTTTGGACCTGCGTTCATTCAACAGTCTTGGTGACTACTTGCCAATGCTGACTTGTTGGTTTCTGTTCCTGTTCATTCACTTACTCAACAAATACGTTTTGAGGTCTTCTGTGTACCAGGCTCTCTTTCAGGCACTGGGAACACAGGAGCAAACAACACACAAAAAACCCGTGCAACACTCATGCAGACTGAGATGAGAGACCCAGTAAAGTCACAGGTGAGCAGGTAACTAGCTGGGAACGGACTCCAGGGTCCCTCTGCTGGTCTCTTGGTTCCCCAGCCTTCACTGGCCAGCTCTCACTTTCCAAAAGTTAGGATGTAACCACATGTGGATGCTGGAGAGTTTCGTTCTGTGGTGGTTGTTGCTATACAGTGACAGTGTTGGGTGGGATATTTTATTGTGCATTGACTGACCAATTTGAACTTCTTGGGGATGAATATTCCCAGCTGGGCCACACTGTGGTCGGATGTGAACAGTCTCTCAGGTCCGGGTCCTGAGCGGTGGTTAGTGATACTGCTAACAGCTGAAGGACAGCTGAGAGTGCCTGCCCTGCATACCGCAAAGATAACTAGAGGGCAGCTATTTTCTCATGTCACCTCTTCTTGGACCAGATGCTCCAACATCATGGCTTGTTAAATGAAAATGAAACTGCTGGCAACAAGACTGTAGCAAGTTCTTTACCCCCTTCCAAGTTAAATGAGATTATTATAACCCTCGTGGCAGAGGGCACCTATAGCTGAGTTAGGAGACAGTTGCTGTTTGCCTTATGGCCCTGGCAGTGGGGGGGAGGAGGGTAGTGGAGTCCTGGTGATGTGTCCACTCCATGAGCTGACTGTAATCTCCAGGAGAGCAGGTCCTGTATCCATTGTATTAGCTTGTTCCTCAGTGGCTGGCTAGGTGCCTGAAATACTAGCATTTATTAAATATTCAATGCATAAATTAATAAATTATCAAATATTGTATGAATGAATGCCTCCATCTTTCTTAAACTAATCTTGGGAATCAACACATGGTGTTGCTTGAGTTCCTTCTGTGGTCTTTCCTTCCTCAAGCATCTTTGGGTGGGTGCTCTGATGGGAGTTGAGCCCCTGCATTCTCCCAGATGTTGGCAAGAGTTGGGTCTTCCTGGGTACACTGTCCTCTCAAATCATGGCCCTGTGAGAGGCACCTGCTTTGACCTGCCTGCTGCACTCCCCCACACATAGGGACCCAGCTTCTTGAGCAAGTGCAGTTGGGGGCAGTTGGGATAACGTTCCAAGGCTGTTGTCTGTCCACCTGCACAACAACCCCGTGCCTATCATTTTCACAGCACCATCCATGTTAAACAGGCAGGAGCACCAGGGGCTTTTGAATGCAGCAATTAACAAAACAGTAATCAAGCTAAGTGTTTAATTTCAGAAAATTAACATCTTCTCTGAGTGGATCTGAGAGATGGGAAAAAAGGCACATTAAATATTCTGGATAAATGAAGGCAATGCTGTATCATAAGTATTTTCCAGTGCAAGGGAGGCTCCACCAACCCCCAGGCCTTAAATTCAGTTTCCTTCTGAGAGCTGAGCTATAGAACTGCACCCTTTAAATGTGTCTTTTCCTCCCTCCCTCCCTCCCCCCCCCCCTCCTCCTCCTCCTCCTCCTCCTCCTCCTCCTCCTCCTTCTTCTCTCTCTCTCTCTTTCTCTCTCAACAGAGCAAAAGCTTTATCTCTCCAGAAGAACTCAGAGTGTTCATTTGTGCCCCCCCGTGAACCTATCTGCACCTTAGAAAATCTTGATATGCATATTGTCCCTCTGTGAACTGTACTAGTTATAAGGATGACACAATGAGTTCTTGAATGTGCAGGAGTGTTTATGTGCGTAGGCCATATTTCTCCTGATAGACTGAGGGCTCCTGACGGAAAAGACCAGGTCTCACTCCTCCAGTAAGACCTGCACCTCAGCACAGTGTCCCTTGCTCAGGATGTCCCAGCTGGCTTTACATAATGATCACAACCTGCAGGTGCTTCATAAACCAACAGGCTGGCATTTCTTTGCAGGGTCGGTTTAGCACATGGGGAGGGAAGCTTGTGAGGAAGTGGGTGTGCAGGGGACTGGATAGAGAGACCTGGTCTCTGGTGTCTGTTGGCTCCTCTGATGCCTGGAAGGGAGTGGGTGTAAGACGAGGACTGGGTGGGCAAGGAAGGCAACTCTGCAGAAGGAACACACTGAAGTTTGGGCACAACAGGAAACCTTGAGGCTCAGTGACGAGGTGCCACCACTAAGCAGGGAGGCAGGGCTCTTGGATTGGCTTGAGCAAAGCACTGCCTGAGAGAGAGGGAGTACAGGGGAACTGTGTTCTCACAGGCCACAGGGCCAGGAAAGGGACTGGGAATCGGGCTTAGTGAGCAGCTTTCCTACAGGAGTATCTCAAGCAGCTCACGTGGAGAACAAAGAAACCAAAGCTGGAGGATGAAAGGCTGGTTTATAAACACATGTCAGGATCTCTCAGAGGTGTTCAGGGAAGGTGTCCAGGGAAGGAGGGTTCAGTTCTGTGCACGTGTGATTTTGGGGGATTTTGTGTACCCAAGTCGAGTATTATATATGCAGTTGGACATTCAGACTTATTTTTCTCTGTGTGGTGGGAGATAGCTTGGTTGCTGAGAGTGAAGGGAAAGAATTAGGGTTGACTGAGGACAATAGAAAATGTTTAGGAGTGTCATTGCATCATTGCAGGGAATGGGAGATGGGACTGGCCAGAGACATTTAGGTCTTCTGGAAAGTGTTGAGAGTCATCTGAAGTTGGTGATCATGTTTACAGAGCTGCTACTGTGCCATGTTATGGGACTTTCTCAGCAGGCCACAGCTACCAGAGAGCAAACCCTACAAGAAGTTGATTGGCCATGGGTCTCTCTTGGGTTGAGTTTGGCTGGTTGTATCATATGAAATGATAAAGGCAACTCATTCCTAAGGGTAAGGGGAGTATTGTCAATTATGTTATTGCAAAGATGGAACCTAAGCTGGTTAATGAGGGATATGAATAAGGGGGTGGCTGATGCACTGGGCTGAAATCAAGGCCAAGAAGGCCAGTTCAGGCCAACAGGAAGTGCAGTGAGCTTGTCAGAAGTTGCCGTCAGGAAACATAACAGTTGAATTTGTGGCTTTGAAAATGGAACAATGTCAGGTGAGACCAAATCCAAGTGTGCTACGGGAATGGGTAGACATGGAAGAGTTGAGGGGGTCGGGGAACAGAGTAAGCTATTAAAGTGGATGTTAAAGTCATCCCCAGGAGGATAAGCCTCATGATGGAGAGGAAGACAAAGCTGGGAGCCCAAGTCTTCAAAGAGTTGGGGAATGATGGTGGGAAGTGATGATGAGCAATGGTGTGGAAGAAGTGACAGAGGACAGGAGCACATGGCCCACTTCCTGACCCTGAGGTGTGCCCAGCAGAAAATCACACACTACTGCCCTTGAGGGGGCTGGAGAGCAAAGGTATACCAGGGAGTCAGGGTCAAGGGGACTTGGGATGGTATTGTGCAGGGCGGGACTCAGATCTCGGCATTGCAGGGTAGAAACTTGCCTGAGGCGGGGAGAGACTTTTTAAATTAAGGCCAGAGCAGGCACAGGCCCAACTCTCCTGCCCGCTGTTGGTGGCTGTGATGTCAGGCTTGGGGGGGTGATGGTGGGCCCTCAGCCATTATGGGTGCTCTGTTGAACATGCATACGTGAAAGCCAGGGAGTGAGGGACACGCAACCTCCTGTAGGGTTTTGTTTACTCTCTCCTGTGGCTGCTCCCGTGCCAGTGTTTCCAGTGAATGGCCTCTGTGATTAAGCATTCAACAAACCAGAGCTGCCACTGCTCTGGTCCCACGCCAGGAAAGGCTGACTGGCTTGCAGGAGGTGGAGCTGAGTGCTTAGTCCCAGCTGCCACATGAGTCCCGATGGCCCTGTCTTCAGCCACCTCATAGCCACACTGGGACAGGCACCCTAGGACAGACGTCACCTGGCAGTACCCCCCTGCTCACACATCCTTTCACAGTGTTACTGTCTTTTCCCAGTGGACCTTCTCATTACCCCAGCAGGGAAGAGGATCCAGGAGAGGGGATCTAAGAGGCAGACAGGACCCAAGGACCCCACTAGCCAGGATGCCTCCTCCTCGGGCACAGGGCTCTGCATACTACCACCTCTGTGGGGACCCCTGATTTCCCTGCAGGATCAAGTAGCACCCATTCATGAGTGATGTGATCCTGACTCCCTTCCCCCACGCTGAGCATCCTCAAGGAGCTCTGAAGATTCTGGGTGTGTGAGTGCAGGGGGAGGGGAGAGGGCCTGCATTGGGACAGGAGACCATGCTCTTTGTGGCTCTGCTCTAGACTGCCCAGTACTTAGGAAACTCATTTTCCCTCTCTCACCCTCAGTGTGCTCTAATTCATCAATTCTGTGAGTTGACAGAAAACTAAATGGCCTTGGATGTCCTTTCAAAGTTGAACATTCTGATTTCCAGACTTCTCGGCAAACAGTTCTCAAACTTGAGTGTACATGAGAATCCCCCGAAGGGCTTGTTAAAGCAGATTGCCGAGCCTTGCTTGCGGTGCTTCTGATTCGGTAAGTCTGGGGTGAAGCTCCAGATGCTGCATTTCCACCAGTCCCCAGTGGCGCTGAGCTGGGACCACATTCTGATAACTGGCAGGGTCAGGTAGGTGAGCCCAATAAATGAACCTCCCGAGCCCGAATCAGAAATGAGGGCCTCTGCTATAAATTGACGTCCCTAGAGCAGCTCCCAACCCCAGCCCCCAGTTGTCACAACCCCTTGTCTTAGAACCAAACACACGAAGGAGGCCACTGTCTGAGGGTGTGGGGCTGACTCAGCCACAAGGTCTCAAGTCCCCATTTTTGTCTCCCTTTCCCACATCGTTGAATCCATGATGAAACACGACCCATATTCTACAAACGGTGTCAAACTGGTGCCACTGCCCTACAGCTATCCTCTGTTCCCAGGCGACTGCAAGGTAGAGAGGGAGACTGGAAGTGGGTGTCAGGGTCATCACAAGGCACAGCCCAGAGGGGATGTCCACAAGAGGGGAAAACAATTAGAAAAAGAATTAATTCTGTTTTTGTATTCATACCCAGTCTCTACATTGATTGCTTATTTGTTTAATCTATTTTGACCAGAAATGTTACTGCACCAAAACTACTTAATGAATTAGGCTTCCTAATGCAAAATGTGAGCATATCTGTGCAATGAAATGAGTTTCCATCGACGGAGGGGGAACCTGTTATCTAAGTACCTTCTCGACAAAGTTATCTCCTGAAATAGGAACGTCAGAGGAAACACAGCTCATCTATACACAATTCATCATTTGCACAATTTATTTGTGTGTAAACTATTCTTCTTTGTCACCAGCACTAGTGGGCCTGAAGTCTTTAGCTGATATTTAAATATAGATTTTTTTTCCCTAAGAATATGTTCCATATAAGGAAAAAAATAATCCCCTCCCCCAACTGCTCACTTGAAACCTCATCACGCATAACTTTTAGGAATTCACACAATTTAATGAGACCTCAGGGGACTTCTGGAGGCTGCTCGACATTTTTGGACCTCTCTGTGGACCCTTCAGAGTCTGGGCCGGGGAGATAAGAAACGGACGGGCCCTGGGCTCTGGGGCTCATGCTCTGATTGGCCCAGAGAAGCTTGGAATTATTCTGCTTTTGCACTAGGCTTCAAGGGAAATTGTGCTGGAAGAGAGGATTCACAGTTGAAAAAGAAGAAAAATGAGAAAACTACTTACATTAGGGTAACTTATCAGCTGAAACATCCCAGTGCAATGGGATGGCCTGCCCCAGCCTCTCAGTTTCTGCCTGTCCCCACTGCCCTGGGACGGTTACATTTAGACCCACTTAACCTTCCTCCCCAGGCGCTGGCTACAAAATCACAACCCTGCAAATAGTTCTCAAACTGCCCCTCCGCCCACGTCTTTCTCCTTCGAAGGTCAATATCCATGTTAGATGTAACTTTATGACTTTCTGGCCCCTTTTACTTCTGATGTTTTTAGAGAAGATCCTATAGTCATTCTGGTAAAGGTAAACATCGGTAAAGGAAAACTTCTACCGAACACCTATTCGGTACTAACATAGCAGGGAGAGGCTGAAAGTATTACATCTGCCCTCAAGAATTTATTCCAGTGATGGAGAGAATAATTGAGCACCTGGATAGTGAGGTCAGCGGGCACTGGGTCCCAAGTCAGGAATTACACCCAATGAGTTATTGAACTTCAGATGGTGAGATGGGAGGCGGGAAGGGGTGCTCTGATGGGCCTGGTCTGGCAGGGCTAAGCCAGATCCGAATAAGGCCTGACCTGGCCCTCTGAAGGCCGAGGGGGGCGGGGGGAGTATGCAGAGAGCTGCCAGGAGGGGTGGTCCTATAAGCGGAGATCCCAAAAGCTGAGTTCTGCTGGGACATGGTACATGGACAGTTCGATGAGAACAGCGCGATCCTGAGAGGGAACCGTGGGAGGCAGCCTGTGTCAGCTGGTAGCCGTCACATTGTCAAATTAGGAGAAGGATTTGGGACATTTTCCAATAGGGAGCCATGGAAGGTTTTTAAGCAACAGAAGAACATGGGCAAATTGAACTTTGTAAAGATTAATCTGGCTGCAGTCAGTTGGAGTGAAGAGGCCCAGAGGTAGAAACGGGAGTTGGGATGGACATCAGGCAGAAGGAGATACTGGTGTATACAAGTCCAGGGGAAAGTTGGGGACTAAGCCAATAGAGTGTTTATGACTCCTGGGCCCAAGTCCAGGAAGGATAGGCAGTGGCACATTCCCCACCCTGAGTCACAAGGCACCCACCATTTATTTCCTAGATTACTTCCCAGAAAAACTTCCTGTCATCTCAAGACATCCCAGGAAACCATCTGTCTTCCGGTACATTTTATCATACACATGCCACATGCCACCCCCTCCCCCAGGGGCCCTGCTGCTAGCCTTCCCTGTTCTCCAAGCCCACTCTTATCTGTCACTTCCACTCTCACTGGACTGACATGCTTATGTATTCCCTCAAAGATTTTTTTTTTAAATAAATACCCAAGGCTGTCACTGGACTTTTCACATATAACCTGGGAAACTCTGCCTAGGGGCTGATGTGATATGTGAATAGTAGTGGTCCTAGAAGGAGACTTTGGGGTGGTCACCAAATTACCTGGCCTGGCAGACTAGATCTAGCTAAAGGTGCAATGGACTACACAGGGGACTTTGAACATATAAAAAATTCATAATGTAAAGATTAATATTCTTATTTTATGGTTGATGAATCTGAGGCCCAGAGAAGTGAAGTCACCTTAGCCTAAGATCACACAGTGAGCCAATTGCAGAGCCAGAGTGGGAAGCCGCCTCCCTTTGCAAACTCTGCAGGTCCCTGACCGTAGCATGTGTTTATTTCTGCTCATTTCTACTGCCCTGAGCGGGGTCCTGGGCTCCTTCCTCTTTCTCACCTGACCCTGTTTTCCTCATAGCTTAGGTCTGTGGTATAGAGTGCAGGTGGTTAGTCGAAGGATGATTTTGCTGAGAAATGCTTGTCTAGCAAGAATAGAAGAGGTTAGCAATTCCACTCCTAGGTATCTACCCAAGAGAAATAGAAAGATAAATCCACACAGAAACTTGGATGTGAATGTTCTTAGCAGCATTATTTACAATAGCCAAAATGTAGAAGCAATGTTCATTAACTGAGGAATATATGTGTAGAAAAAGCAAGGCCCAGGATGGTAGAAGTGGTTACTCAGATGCACACTGTTCAGTCTGGGGCAGCTGCATTGCTCTGAGGGGTCACTGTAAGGACTGACCACCCCCCACCCCCAAACCATGTGGAAGGGCCTGGGAAAGCTTCCCCATTCTTCCAAGTTAGTTATTATGAGGGAGGCAGATGGACCTCTTTCTGTGGCTTCCTTGGAAAGTGCATATGGGAAAGTTTCCCCCTAGCTCAACTGGAAAATCCACTTATCTTTCAGGGGAGTTGCGAGAGCTATCCTGTGAGCCATGGCGCAGGAGCCTCAATAGTAACTTCAGCTCCTAAGGTAGGTGAGAGGTGGCCTCAGAACAAGGCTGTCCCTGGAATGATTTTCACCTGCAGAAACATTTTTTTTTTTAGAGAGACAGGAAGGGGGAGAGGGACGAGGAGCATCAACTCATAATTGTATCGCTTTAGTTGTTCATTGATTGCTTTCTCATATGTGCCTTGACTCAGGGGGCTCAAGTCGTGCCAGTGACCCCTTGTTCAAGCCAGCGGCTTTCAGCTCAAGCCAGCGACCTTGAGCTTCCAGCCAGTCACCTTGGGATCATATTGATGATCTTACACTCAAGCCAGAGACCCCACACTCAAGCTAGGAAGCCCGTGATCAAGCCAATGAGCCTGCACTCTAGCTGGTGACCTCAGAGTTTTGAACAAGGGCCCTCAGTGTCCCAGGATGACATTCAATCGACTGGGCTACCAGCCATCAGGCCATTTTTTTTTTCTTTAGATGAGATTTGCTGAACTCTGAAATCCATTTCATATTTTTATAACCTCTTCAATATTTTTTACTACCCCAATAGATCAACTTTATTGTGAATGTATATGTGTTTTTGCTATTATTTTTTAAATATAAATACTTTTGATATCTTAAATAAAATATTTTAACACAATAAACTGGTATATGATTTTTTATATCCCAAATGGACTTTGGTTAAAACTGTTTGAGGAATTATTTTGACACAAAAAATCAATTAAGACATTAGGGTATAATTTTAATGGGCAAAGTTAATACCTTAGAACTTAGCAATTGTCCTAAGGAGGAAAAAAAATTAACTTATTCTCACATTTTAGAATCTGAGATGCTTAATTGTCTAGAGGAAATGCCCCTATATAATGAGAACAAAATTAGAAAGAGAAGAACTTCGAACATGAACAAGTTACTAACTAAATTAGAGTCAAGGAATGTTATAAGTATAGAATTACGGGCCAGGTGAACCTGAGATATGATAGCAAGGCTTCTGCACAATAAGACTCCAAGGTCCAAATTTTGGATTATTGATTTCTAAGATAGAATCACACCACCATTCCAAACCCAGCCTTCGTCTTTTTACAGGATTGCAGGCTCTATAATCTCCTTTAGAACCCTTCTTACAAATGGAGGGCTTGCTGATGAGCAACCTGATCCCACCCCTGATGCCACTGGCAGTCACCTGTGACCAGTTTGGACCAACACTTGTCCCATGTCTTCAGTGAGTTCTTTCATAACTTGCTGCCTGGGCCATCCTGTCTCTACAATTTATCCACATCTCATTTGTCAGTCTCGGCAAGAACATTCTGTTCCGCTTCTCGGCTGTGTGTGATATACTATCTTGGATCTGTCTGCTTCAAAAGCAATTTGGGAGTAAGAGCTCCCCAAAGTCTTCCTGTGCAAAAACAGAGACAAAGACCCACTCACTCAGCCTGCCTCTGCATTGTCTCCATCCCTGCGCCCTTGACCAGTGGAGTTTGAAGTCTGAGTCTCTTTCTGCTTTTGACACATGAAAGAGCCTCTTGTATTGGTTCTAGACTCTCTTATCCAACACTCCTGGTTCTGACTCTATTTAAACCCTCACTGATTTTTCATCAGTGACAGACACGGCACTGTTCATTGTATTCCTACTCTCTTCTTTGGACCACAGCTTCCTGGTAGGTCAGCCTCTGTATTTGGAAAAGAAGGAGCATAGACCAATTTTTATTTTATTTGAGGATTTTTTTGGCATCTCTCACATCCACGGCAGAAGAGTTTATTTCATTCATGACGGAATCTCTAGAACCTAAAATGGTGACCGGCACATGGTTGATGCTCAATACCTATTTGTTTCATTAATTAATTCACAAACTGGGCCAGGATACCAAGTTGGGAGGGAGATAAAATGCATCTGATGGTTGAATCAGGATCAAAAATTATTCCAACATACCAGATTAATAGGCTTAATTTAATACCGTAAAGGTAAAGAGAAACATGTAAATCCCTGTAGTCAAAAGCCAACTTTACAGATGAAAGATGAGGACCACGCCATGGGAAAATGGATGCTGATATTTGCCTGTGATTTCAGAACTGAGTAGCAAAGATGTGTTTTTGATCCAAAGGCTAGTGGTCACATTCATAGATTTACACAGATCGTAGTAGATATTAGCTTAACTCTAATCTTTGTTGCTCAAACAGCAGTGAGAGAATTGGGTTCACCTGTGGGCCTCATGCCTAAAGGGAGATTTAGACAACATGAACCCCATTCGGAAAAGAGCCACCCCAGGTGACAGCTTATCATGGGAAAAATGTTGTAGCATCTGGCTGTTCTTTTCAGCAGGAAAGACTCAGGGGAGACCTAACTCTATAGTTTCTTTAGCTATCTGACAAGCCATTCTGTGGAAGAGGGAACATTCCATACTACTTTAGTTGGCAGAACTGGGACTGGTGGGAAGAAAACAGATCTCAGATAAGGATAAGGAAGACTGCACATTGGTGAGCGTTACCCAAGTATGAAGCACCAGCTCTTTGGGGCAGTGAGCCTCCCATCGATGGGGACACATCAGAGCTGGGCAAAGACAATTTGATGGGGCTGGAAGGAAGGTCTGGTCTTTCTAAAGGAGAGAAGGAAGGAGGATTGGGTAGGAAGAGTCTTAGATTGCGGTGCTGTGACGAGGAAGCATTGGTAAGTCCAAAGGTGAGTCTTAGAGTGAAAGTTGCTTATCCGAAGTCAGGAATAGACCTGTCTAAGCATCCCGGTCACTCTCAGTCATTGGCTGGGTGGGGGAAGCCTGTGGAAAGCAGGGTTCTCTGTGAATGTGGTGATGGACTGCAGAGCCCAGGAGCCGGGGCCATTAGTCAGTTACACTCCCAGCAGTAGAAGTCTGAGGGGCACATTTTCATGGCCACTGCAAGGTCTCTCCAGTGGGAACTGTGTGAAGTCTCAGGTGGACACTCACACTGTGCTGGCTTTATGGCTCCCCAGACTGAAGTGTCTCAGAACAAGTGTTCTACATCGCCACACTCTGGGCAGGTTGCTCCATGGATAGGTGCTCACTGGGGGTCCACCACCTGCCCCACCCTGGCCTGGTAGCCATGCTCTGTAACTTCAGGTCCTGGAGGGGAATCTGTTCACTTATATTGGGGATAGTAAATGCTAGTCAGCCATGGTCCCCAGAGAAATCCTGTAAAGTGGAGTTTGTGTGAGGAAATGACCTTTATCGCCACAGAAGTGCCAGGACTAAACAGCCCCTGAGCAGAGCGCAGACCGAAGTCTCATCCATTACCTGCCTCTTCCCCTAGAAAGACAACCCTCATTTATTATTTCCAGACTGCTTTTATTTTACTTACACCGTATGGAAACTGTTGAATTGGGAAATAAATAACATTATTTTCAAACAGAGATTTGAGAATCACTTCACAGATTTTAGAATTATTATTCTGTTTCCAAATGTTTGGTTTGTGTATTATTTTCTCATTTGTATGTGTGTGCTCTTTATTGCAAATGTCCTCATTTGGAAAACTCTGCCAGAAGTCTGAAAGAACTCTGCTGCTGCTGCTGACTTTTTGAGAGATGCTTCCTCTCTCTTTTTGTGAAGTGCAGCAAATTCTTACATGCAATCTCAGAAAAAGATGTCTGCTAGACTGTTCCTTTCTGTTGCCTAGTAATTCCGCACTGACCAGCTCCACTTTCTCACTAGCCTCCCTGGCATCCAGGTTCTCTTCTCTGTAACTGCTCAGCTCTTATGACAATACTAACTCCTTCAACATGTCCTGCTTGAACACATCCCATTGCTCCTCTTCTGCTGTCGGAAGCCTAGACTTGCCCTTATTGTTATGCCTTCCCTATTGGCTCCAGCTTCCCCAGGCCACGCTCTTTCTCCATGATTCTTCCGACCACCTCTTGGTCTGATCAAGGCTTTCTCTTTCTACCTGGAAAACACCATGTCCATTCCAGCCCCTGCCCTCCCATGTGTCATCCTGTCCTAAACTATCACCTTTTTCGCCTTTGTTATCCAAACTCTATTCATTCTGCAACACACACAGGAAGTCCTGCAGCTCCAGCTCAGCTGATGAGAAAGAAAGGGCAGGGTTCAAAGCCAATGCCATTTCTCTTCCTACTTACCTCTGAAAGATGGCACTTCTCACATAAACGCGGGTCTGTTTATCTGTCCTGTCTCTTCCTCTCTCCACAGCCCCTTCCACTGTTCCCATCATGCACCAGGTCAGTGCTACCATGAGGAGCATCACCTTGTCATGGCCACAACCGGAGCAACCTAATGGCATTATCCTGGACTATGAGATCCGGTACTATGAGAAGGTAAGTCAGCTCTGACTTCAGGCTTACAAGACCCAGGGCCAGCCACTGTCACATGGGTGGTGGCCAGCTGAGGGCACAAGGAGACAGGCTGGAGGAAATCCTGAGGGAGAGAGTAATCTGGTGAAGGAGGCTATAGGCTCCCTAGGAGAGTTCCTAGGTCTGCCCTGGCAAAAGCCTCCACAATCCAGGCCGAAATCTGTACCAGCTCAAGAGGGAACCTCCCAACCCTGCTGTCTGGACAGCTCCCTTGCCTGTGTGGGCAGAACTGACCTCACTCCCCCAGCCACGAGCAGATGCTACGGAACTGCCAGGGCTCCCCTGTACTTTCTGAAGATTTTGTGGTTTTGTAGACTAGTGTTTTCCAAAGTTTTTGCTCAGAACTCCGATGTAAGATTGTTTACTTATAAATCATACACATATACTACTGCACTAATATATTTATGGAGGTTAAATTTCGAAGGAAATGTAAAAGAATGAGATAGAAATGAATAGAAACAGAAACGTATATATTATCTTCCTTGGCTGCTCTTTAGCAGCTGCTGGGGGCTGCAACAGAGCCTGTACTGCCAAGTAAGGGAAGTGGTACCTTGTGGAGTGGGCCCCGGTCTATGTGTGGGAGAAGCAGGGACTCCCTCCCACCATGGTGAACTGTCACATTTGCCATTCCAGGAAAATACAGTGCTTTCTATACTGACCCAACGCGTTATTTGTAAAAATACCACATGCATTCATTTATTTGTTTGGCAAGTATTTATTGAGTACCTGCTATTTGAAAGGTACTGTTTTAGGGTATATTAGTGATCAAAACAAAGATTCCTTCCCTCAAGGGGCTTACTTTCCAATAAATGAGAAAGGCAATGAACATAATGACTAAGGAGATAACAGAGTCTGTTAGAAAATGAGTGTTGTAAAGGAAAAAGAACAAGCAAGGTAAACGGATGCAGAGGGCCAGGTTTGGGGGAAATGTCAGTTGCAGAAATAAATGGAATGGTATGTGTAGGCTTCTTGGAGAATGTAAGTTCTAAGTAAAGACCCGAAAGGGGTAAGGGAGTTGTGAAGCAGATATCTTGGAGATAGAGAGCTTGTGCAAAGGCCCTGAGACAAGATCATGACTGGTGATTCAAGGAGCAGGAGGGAGACCAGCATGACTGGAGTGTTGCAAGCAACTGGGAAATAGTAGACAGGGGAGAGGTGATAGGGGAAGAGGTAATGGTGGGCCTTGAAGACTTGAGCTTTCCTGCTAAATGAGCTGGGGATCCACAGCAGGAATAGGAGTAGAGCAGAGATGAAATCTGAATTATATTTTAAAAGGATGATTTAGGCTGTTCTGTTGAAAATAGGCCTGCTCGATTGCAGTAACCTCAGACAAGAGTAATGGTGACTTGAATTGGAGTGGAAGCAGAAAGCTGATAAAACATAGTCAATTTCCAGCTAGATGAACCAAAGACAGAGCCAGCAGGGTTTCCTACAGGGTGGACTTTGGATGTGGGAGGTTTTAACCCCACTAGAAGGATGTAACCACCACTGACTGAGAAGAGGATTGCTGTGGGTAGAGCATATTTGGGGTGAAGGAAAGAACAAATATAAGCTCAGCTTAATGTTTAAGATGGCTCTGAGACAGTGAAGTGGGGATGTAGAGTAGTCAGCTAGATATACCCGTCTGGAGTTCAGGAAAGAGGACCAGGTTATAGATGTTCATTTGGAAATTGTCAGCATGCGGATGTATGATAGCCCTGAGCCTAGTGAGACTATCCAGTGAATGAATAGAAACAAAAAGAGGACCAATGATGGAGACCAGCATGGAGGCAGGGTTGGACAAGGGGGCCTGGCAGCGCTGGGAAGCAGGAGTCCTGGCTTCCAGTGCCTTCCCTAACCAACCAGCCATGCAGCTGCAGTCAAATTTTTTAACCACCGTAGGTCACAATTTTTACATTTGTAAAATGGTAGCAATTTATCTTCCTGAAAGTGGAGGGGCAGATGGATCACTAGTCTAGTCTGTGAGGACAGATGCCCTTCAGCCATTATAGCTGAACTTGTAAAACAAGGTGAGGATCAAGCAGCATTCTGTTCACTTAGAGGCTATTGGGTAATGTAGACAGTTCATTCAGAAAATTCAGTGAATTGGGGGTATTTTAAACCATTTGGGTTTATAAGCAACCATTATATCCATTCAGCTTTGAATTTGGGGATCTTATTTGCTAGATAATTTTCATCAGTTAATAAAGTAAATCCTGACTTTCCAAAATGTTTTGGACCAATCTGTTTGGGTCAATTGACCACATGACCTCATTTTGTCACCAAAGTTAACCTAGCAGTTCAATAAGAGTATCTATCATGTGTGGCCAGTGTATGGTATGATGTCAGAGTCACCAGAAAGGTTCCACCCAACCCCACTTCTCACACACACGTGAACTTGAGCCTCATAGCTTTTCTTGGAAAAAAAGCAATAATAATGTCTCCCTACTGTGCCCTTTTGGGCGCTAAGGGATTCATCTCCTTTCTCACTCACAACTCAGTGTGATAACTATTAGTATCATTTGATCTGAGTAAAGAAACTGATTGTACAAAGAAGTTTTTTTTTTAAAAAAAAAAAACAATGTAAGACAAAACCCGTCCATAGTCACACAGGTAGGAAGTGAGCTTATAGCCTGAGTTCTTTGCCTGAAGAACCTAGTGCCAGGAAGGGGCTGAGTGCATAAAATAACATCCGGCCTCCTCGTCCTCTGCTGTGCCAAGGACAGTCACCCTTGGGAGAAGGGTGAGGGGGGCTTCACGGCAGGCTCAGAACCAAAACCATCGTGCCGTGTCCCTTGGCCGCTCTCTTTCCCTCCCACGTCTAAGCTCTGGACTGCCTTTCCTTTTACATGCCAACCTCCTCCCTTGAAAAACAGTAATTAACCTGCACTTCTGATGTTAGAAGGAAGCTTATTCTCCCATTTCAGGCCGCGTCCTTACTTCTCAGTAATTTATACTAATTATTAACAGGCGCAGTAGCTCGATGCCTGAGGCAGCTTCCACACCTCAGTGAAGCATTTTATTGACGGCCACTCCAGGGGATAGGCTGCTTTCTTTGGGAACACAGAAGATTCTTTGCCAAAACATTGGTGACTGCTTGGTATATTACTACAGAGCTCTTCACTTGTAAAGTGCTCCACTGTAGAATTATTACATTGCCTTGACCATTGCTAATATGACTGAAGAAAAGATGTTACCTTGTGTGGGTATTTTCAAATAATCACAGTGGTGATCATTCATCTTTTTTGAGTGCTCAGTAGGTGTCAGATTTTTCACAGCTACATTAGTTCTGACCCTTAAAAAAGATTCTTGAAAGCCACGTATAACCAATTCATGGATCATAGAACTAAGTTGCAGGAAGGTTAAATGACTTACCCATGACCACACAGGTCCCAGCAAGAGAGTCACAGAACCAGAACTATAGACATTTTTATAATATTTCAATATAATTCCGAGCTCAGTATAGAGCTGAGTGCAATCATGTTGACGCTGAGGATCTTATTTTAGTGTGGCCCCTGAAATAAGAGATTGTATCTTAATTTTAAAGTCAAACGTTTGTAACCAAAATTATTTGCCTACCTGCTCCACAAGGCCATGGAATCCTGGCCTTTAGAAGATATATATACAAACAGAACTCAATCCAGTAGATGTCCCGGATTCAGTTTAAAAAAACAAAACTCCACATTCCTCCATCCTATGCCACTCTAAACCAAGAGTCAGCAAATTTTTTCTGTAAAGGACCAGGTACTACTTTAGTTTTTTGGGCCATATAGTGTCTACCCCAACTACAGTACTCTACTTTGTATTTATTTGCACCTGAAAAGCAGCCATAGGGAATATGGCAATAGATGGGTGTGGCTGAGTTCTAATAAAACTTTATTTATAATTACAGGTAGCCGGTCATGGGCTATAGTTTCTATAGTTTTTCAACCCCTGAAAATCCTCCCTGGTTTGTGTCCCACATCACCCTCTTGGTTTGTGGTTGGGAAATCTTTCCATTTCAGCTCTGTGAATGAAATCAGTGAGGCTTTTGCCTCTTCCAACAGCTCATTAATAGAGAGCTCAGATGCCATTGAGCTGATAACACTCCCATAGGCTCTCCCATGTTCATCTCTGTCCCCATTTTAATACATTTCCATTCATCATTCTCTCTTGTTTACTGTCGTGTAGCACTTTTCACTCCTGGTGACAGCACTTGTAGGCAAACCAAGGGAGGAGGGTCTTCGTCTGCACTCGGCTGTCTCAGTGATAAAGTGTTTAGATGTTTACTCGCATTTCCTACTGTCTAGGCTGAAACGGGTTGGTTTAGGGCTTGGAAATTTCTGCTCTTCACAAAAAGAATCCATATCTTCTCCATAATAAATTTTAGGATAATATTTTCATAGAAACTCTTTCAGTTGATTGTTTCAAATAACTGGTCTGAAGTGTGCTGATTATTCATTCATTTAGCACTGTGTGGTTGAGCACCCAGCTGGTGCCAGCTCTGTGCTACATGGTGGGGACGGAGAAATAAGGGAGACATGGTCACTTCCCCCAACAGTCACAGGCTCTATTTCCCACATACTTATAAAAAGTCATAAGCAACAGAAAAAAGAAAGAAAGAAAGAAAGAAAGAAAGAAAGAAAGAAAGAAAGAAAGAAAGAAAGACAAACAACTTGTCCTTCACTCTGATTCATTTACCTCCAGTTGATTAATAGTTTTGAAGGGAACAAGGACCGGTACTCAGTTTAATTACTGAGCTTCTTAAATATATGGACTATAAAATGATTATGAGTTAATATTTTGACCTCAAAATCCAAAGGCCAATACACCAAAACACATTTTTCAGTACAAGAGCTGTTCAGTCACTGCTTACTTTAGGAAGTGCATACTTCTATAATTTCTGGCACAACCAGATAATTTAGAAAGCCACCTGGATTTTGTAGCAATGTAATTTTGTCCTAACTTGCAAGGCAACATGATTTCCATAGTTTCGGATCTCATCTCAGGATACTAACGACCAAAGATTAGATGACATTCCTGCGGTAGTGGACAACTTTCTTTCTGCTGGGTCCCTGACTGGTGGTGATGATGATGGAGAATCCATGTGCTTTTTATAGAGATCAAATGATGGATGGATAGTCCTTCCCCAAGCAGTCTCTCTCAGACACCAATGGCTAGCCCCTTCATTAGAATGCACATGGGCCTCTTTGGAACTTTCAACTATCTATTCAGGCTGTCTTCTAAGCTGTGGTCCTTAGAACTGCTTCCAAAGCATTCATCATCACCCCCTATGCCACCCACACTCCCGATATGCCTAGTCACTTGCAGGTTCCTGAACTCCTGTAAGCCTTGCTTCTGCATATTTTATTCTGTTCTCGTGGGATCATCTATTCAGTACTCACTTCCCATATTCATCCATGTGGCTAGTTTTATAAAAAAAATATTTCAGAACTGACCTCATGTCACCCATTCTCTGAGCCTCTCCCAACCTCTTTATCAGTCTGGGCTGAGTGACCTTCTGCTATTCCCTTACAACTCCGTAAGCTGCCCTCTGCCAATGTACTCAGTCAAAACTATTCTCATCATTTGTTTGTTTTCTGGTCCACCCAACACAATGTTGTGTTCCCAGAGAGCGTGACCATGCCTTTGTACATGCAGCTCGTGTATAGCACCCAGCGTATGATAGTGGGTCATAACTGTGACTGCCTGTCCAAACGAATAAATGAACACACATTAGGCCATATTTGCATTTGTAAAGTAGACTTTTACAAATTTTAAGACAATGGTAATTTCTTATCATTATACTCTATTCTTTTGTCCTGGCTCAACCACCCAAGTTTTGACTGAGGATGTGGCTTACAGCTCTCTTATCATTAGCTTTCCCCTCATTTGTCACCATGCCTTCAGAACTATTGTGCCTAGAACTCATCGCAGTACCCCAGGTCTGCACATGGAACTTGGGGGCTTCCCTCCCAGGGTCTCAAGCTTTTCATTTTCACTGATGTCCCCATTTTGCTCTAAGATTCATTATGCTGACAGGGGCAGGCCCAGACTCTAACTTTTGTTTCTGCACACTTGGAACTAAGCCACAGTCTCCATGACACTCATCTGGAAATGACTGGGGAGCAGGTTGGTGTATCCAAAGGTGCCGACAGTGACATGTAATGATGCAAGACAGCAATGAGGAAAGTTTGTGAGCTGGAGTAGGGAGGAAAACCTTCCTAGAAGAGGAGGCCTAGGGCGTAGAGGCCTAAGGGATTTGGAGGACACAGGAGAGCCCTGGACAGAGACATTTCAGACTGGGAAACAGCCCAAGCCAAGTCTCATTGGCCAGGGTACAGTTTTTGGAGGAGCAGCAAGGTGGCAGTTTAGGGGTGCATGAGGTATTGAAGTTTAGATTGAAGGGCTTGTAAACCTAGATCTAAGAGTTTTGTTGTTATCGGTTAATAGTTTTAGAGAAGGTAGGCGATCTTCTTTAGGAAAGAAATTTGGATTTGGCAGAAAAGATGGGAGGTTACAAAGTCCAGGCACCAATCAAATGGTACATAAGATCAGCAGCAAAGGGAGGAAGCGACTCTTTCTGGGCGCTCACAGTGGCCAGAGAGGAGCCAGAGGGGTGAGAAACACAAGCAACAGCTGTGAGACCAGAGAGCACACATGTAGATAACAGGAACTGTGGAGGACAGGGCAGAACGAGTTGGAGATAGTCACTGATGGAGGGCCGGGACTGAACCCTAAGTAGGAAGAATGGGTGAGGACACAGGGCCTGCCCTCCAAGGAGAAGGAACATTCCTTCCCTGGAAGATGGTGGAGAGGGAATTGGAGGATGGGGACCCACATGGACACAGGTCAAGGTGAAGGCAGAAGTGGGTGTGGGAGGTACTTCAGCCTTGTCTCAACCTCTTCGGCAGAATGGAAGCACTTGAGGGAACTTATAGAGTGATCTAGTGGAGCCGTTGTGAGGAGTGGTCAGGGACATCTTGAGTGAGAAGGGAAAAGAAAACATCTCAGAAGAAGTAAGGTCAAGAGAACCAGGCACGGGTGGCCCGGTCTGTCCAGTTAGCTTCAGCTGAGGTCAGAGACTGAATAGGATTGCACAGAGGTTGGTGTACATTTTTATTCTATGTCTGAACCCTGGAAGGGGGAGGAATAGAAAATGACCATAAGTCTGCCCCTCTGGTTCTCCAAGCCAGGCCCTAAGAACTCACCATTCACTACTATCTTCAGACTGTAGCCTTCCATGGTCCAGAACCAATTCTTTATTCCTTCAGTCCAGGCTATCCTGTCCTCATTTTAAAGGATGGCCTGGGGCTGGTGATAACTTCTAGCAGATCAGCAGAACCAAGAACTGATGGGTGGGTCCTCGAGGGTGGAGAGGGCTGAGGGATCAGCACTTGGGAGCGGGCACTGACCCCTCCGTTTGCCTTTTTCAGGAACACAATGAGTTCAACTCTTCCATGGCCAGGAGCCAGACCAACACAGCACGGATCGACGGCCTGCGGCCGGGCATGGTGTACGTGGTACAGGTGCGTGCCCGCACCGTGGCTGGCTATGGCAAGTTCAGTGGCAAGATGTGCTTCCAGACTCTGACGGACGGTAAGGGTTGGGCCAGTGACCTGGGCATGGGGAGGAGAAGAAGCCCCTCCCCAAAGAAGCTGCACTTACAGCCAAGTGACTAACCTCTAACTGGATTCTAGTGGCATTCCCTTGGAAGGGTTTGCCTCCCAGAACAGCTGGGTAGGGAGACATCTGTCTGAAGTCCAGCTTGTTTCTGTCCAGCATCTGATGGACTTGCCTTTGGAGGGACTCTGAACAATACGCAGAGAGGTTCACTGCAAGGGTTCCTGCATGCGCATGGCAGAGAGACCCGCCCCTTTCTCACAGGGGCAGTGTCCCTTTCAGCCTTTGGATCAGGGCCTATATGCCTATTGTTTTCCCATCGTTACTCCCACTTCACTCTGTTTGGGGGGCCTAGGAACTGTGCTTATAACCTATTGCATGGGCCCAGGTCCCCAGGAAGGAAATGGAGGACAAAATGTGAGGTGTGGCAGTCCCATGAACCTAGCATGTCAGAATATTTGAAGCAGCTTCATATGTGACTCCAGTAGGTCCTGCTCAGGTGTTTGGCTATAGTCTTCCTAACTGTCCCAAAGTATTTCCAGAAGTACTTCCAACTTTGGGCTTTGTTAGTTACCTATCATAACGATTTCCCCCACTCCTCTGAGACCACCCCCTTTAACACTTACAGAAATGAGATTCCCCTGTCGCCAGAGCATTGAGCATGGGTGCGTGCATCCGACTGGTGCTGTTCACTCACTGTTTTCCTTAGCTAGCCCTTTACTGCAGTGTATGTATTCAGTCATCTATTTATTATCTACTTACCTATCTATACTTGTTTATTCATTTATGAGCTAATTTCCTTATAGTTTTCCAAATCTCAGTCTCTTCCTAATCTCCCAAATTGAAAGCCTTTAATTTTTCCTTTATTACTTAAGTTATCCAGAAAACAGCCTGCCCTTGCATAACATTTTATTTTAGGCCATACCTCTTTGATGAGGCGCTTGACTGGGCTTGAGGTTTTCTAATGACACATTGTATTTTTGACAATTTAAAACTTCATCAGAAAGTTTTAAAAATCAGATGATTTTCTATAAAAGTCATAACATTTATATTCTTGGGAGCATGTGTAGAGGGAGCTGGTGCTAGGGGGCACTCCGTCTGAGGCACTGATGTCCCATGGGCGTCCACCATTGCCCAGTGCTGTGTTCCTGTGAGCTTCAGTGCAGACGCTCTGGCTCCCAAAGGACTGGAGTTTGTAACCCATTTGGAGTTTATTTTAGATGAATTTAAGGTCATATTTTAAGGATGGTGAGATGGGGTAGAAAGGCGAGCCAGTTCATTCACATTAATAACGCCACTGGTATGAAAGAACTCAGGCTGTCTTCTTTTTCCTTAAGGACTCCATCCCCCTCTTTGCACCTCACTTAACCAGCTAGATTTATGGGCACTTTGGCATCAGGACGTACACAGGATTAAAAGCTCAAAACTCAAAATGATCGGAGCGCCGGTCTCTTGGCAATTCTGTTAGACAAATCAAGAAGTAACAAATTTCTCCCAAGAAGGCTATTCCTTTTACATTGGCAGTTAAATTTTGTAAACCCAAGAGGGGCTAGATATAAGAAAGTCCTGGTAAGTGGCCAAATTCAGGGGTATTAATCTTAATGACTCAGGTTCACACATCGGTAGTAATTACGCTCACTGAGGCTTCGGGCCCCACAGGCAGCACAAAGGTGAGTCTGAAGGTTGATCAAGATGGGTCATTGGAGCAGGAGGACCTGTGGGAAGGTCACAGTGTTTTATGGACTTTTTAATGGGTAAAGACATTGTGATGGACTCCTCACTGTGGTTCCTTGCAATTTTTTTGGCCAAATTAATTATTTTTGAAAGCACTCAGGTTACAAAATGCTCTCAGTAGAGGGAAACTGAAACTCACCTTCAGGGTTTAAAATGGATTTCTAGAGAATGGGAGGTTTCAAGAACAACATCCTTGTCTTTAGCTGTCTCTGTCTCCACCCACAGAGCTGCAGGCTGACTCTCAAACACTGGGGAGTATAAGAATCAGCCCAAATGATCAGTAAAAGTGCAGGCACTCTGCTCTTCACCCAGAGGTTCTGATTCAGGAGATCTGAGCTGGGGCCCAGAAATAGTCATGTGTAACAGTTGGGCACAGGAGATTCTGATGCAGGGCATGGAGCACCTCAAGAGGTACTGTCATTAGGGCTGCCATATCAAACACAGGATGGCCAGTTAAATGAATGTCAGATTGCTCTGCCCATCTGGTGCCGTTGCTCTGTTGCTCAGCAATTGAGCTGTTTTAATGCCTGAGGAGAGGCTATGGAGCCATCCACAGTGCCCAGGGCCAACTTGCTCCAACCAAGCCATGGCTGCTGGAGGGGAAGAGAGAGAAAGGAGAGGCAGAGGGGTGGAGAAGCAGATGGTCACTTCTCTTGAGTGCCCTCACCGGGAATCGAACCTGGGACATCTGCACACTAGGCTGACACTCTACCGCTGAACCAACCAGGCAAGGCTTCAGGGAGGGTCCTAATGCCTCTTTCTTACCTAGATGATTACAAGTCTGAGCTGAGGGAGCAGCTGCCCCTGATTGCTGGCTCAGTGGCAGCCGGGGTTGTGTTTGTCGTGTCCCTGGTGGCCATCTCCATCGTCTGTAGCAGGTAGGCTCTCCACTCCTGCCCCTGATTGCTCTCCTTGGACCCAGGAAGCCCCACATTTGGACCCCTCCCAGGTCACACAGACTGGA
Source organism: Rhynchonycteris naso (assembly GCA_037038555.1). Lineage (NCBI taxonomy): Eukaryota > Metazoa > Chordata > Mammalia > Chiroptera > Emballonuridae > Rhynchonycteris > Rhynchonycteris naso. Next base: position 40,802,316 of record CM073004.1, on the reverse strand, counting down.
CAGGGCCTGACCATCCACGAACACACTGCCAATCTCCCAATCATCACTCCTTCTCCACCTCCAGGCCCATCCAAATTATTTTCTCTGTGCCTGGGATAAGATCCTCCATGGAAGCTGGGCGAGGCTCTGAATAAACAATATCCATCTTCAAGCTTTATTTTTGACAGGACTCTCAGCGCTCCTCACGTGAGTCAGAGTTCCGTAGTGACAGTTACAAAATTGCATTGACTGGAGCATCACGGCCTATGCCGCAGACCGGCCTCTGGTTAGAGAGCCAAGTCCTTGGCGGAGGGCAGGAGGCAGCAGGCAGAAGGGGAGCCGAGGACAGTGAGCAGAACTCCAAGTTCTGCAGAAGGGCTGGCCCTGAGGGCCTTGTGAATTTTTAATACTGTTGCTGCTGCCTCCCGTGGTTAGCCCAGATTCTGCTGTGCAGAGCCCTGCCGTGGGCCCCTCCCAAGCAGTGCCACAGTGCAGCCAGGCCACTAATAGGCATCCTCGAGGGTCCTGTCCCAAACACTGAAGGGAACCCATGTCCCTGCCTGGCTTCTGAAAGATCTTGGCTTGGAAGCAGACCTAGCTGCCCACAGTGGTGGTAAAGCTAGAGCTACACCTAAAGTGAGAGTCATGGTTCCCCATCCCAGAAGATGCCAGGGTGAGCCTCCATCGGGACAGGAGGTCTGGGAGGAGGTCCCTGGAGCAGAGAGGCTGAGAGAGCTCCTCTTCCTTGTGTCCACAGGAAACGGGCTTACAGCAAGGAGGCTGTGTACAGTGACAAGCTCCAGCACTACAGCACCGGCCGAGGTGAGTAGGAAGCAGACACTCGCTGCCTGACACCTGGAGAACCACTGGAGAGCTCCCTGCAGCAGACTGGCTGGCCCTCGCACAGCCCCCTTCCAGCCCCCGGGGCCCAGCACCCCCTCTCTTTGCAGGTCCTCAGGGACCACAGGCTGCCACCCCATCTGCTGTCTGCCTGTTGTGGGCACTCACTGGCTTCCTGGCAAGTAGATTATTTTTTGCGTTGATAAGCCCGTATAGGACAAGCAGTGCAGGGAAAGATTGGGTTTAGCAAGTCAATGAATCCTGAAATCAGACACAGTGGAGAAAGATGGAGGGTTCCCTATTAACATCTTCTGCCTTATCTTATCCAGCTGTGCGGCTGGGGAATGCGCTAACCAAATTCACAGATAAGCCAGCCAACATGAATGTAGGGAATTAAAAAGATAGCAGAGCCCAGGAGGCCAGAGTGTTGGGATATCTCCCAAGTATTTTCTTTAAAAAGTACCTTAAAAGTTTTCTTCACTCATTATCTTACTCTTTTCTTAAAAGAAAAAAAAAAAAGATGTATAATATTTTTTATCACTAAAATTGCTCCTCAGTGATGTACAATGTGAAGTCTTATGTCAGAATTGTTCTTTTATCTGTGTGATTACAACATTGCGGGGTCTGAAAATGTCCCTGTGGGTCAGTCAGGCCACCATCCTGCCTCCAGAAAACGGTACCCATAATCCTTGTGGGCAGACATGTTCTGCTTCTTAATGACTCCTTTTAGGTTCCACAGATGCCCTCAGAAATCTGTCCCAGCACTCTGTGCAGTGCTCCGTCGCAGGCTTCCACTGTAAGCCTCATCTCACCTAAATCCCTCTGTCACAATGTAAGCCCTTTCTTCCTGTTCACGCAGCAGTGACCATGGGAAAGAGTCCTTGTATGCACACGTGCGCGCCCTAAACACACCTTCAGTGGGCAGTTCTGGCAGCAAAAATAGGCTCAAAGCTCAAAAGTTCTCATGGAGCAAACTCACAATATCAACTCCAAAGTTCCGTCTCCAAGACATCCATGCAGCAGCTTCCCCACAAAGGTGCTCATGTTCTAACGTGGCCAGTGCTGCCTCAGGTTGTACAAAGTCCACTCTGGAAATAAGATCTTGTTTTCCAGGGACTTTCGATCTGAGACCAGGAAACCACCAAGGGTTTGTAGAGGACCAAGCCCCAAGCAGCTGGGCTACTGCTCAAACAGCCCTGGTGGGGAGGGAGGTGTGGGCTCGGCTGGCTCAGAGGCACCGAGCCTCCCCACACTGGTCCAGGGTAGCCCCACTGTCAGAAGAACAGACTGGAGGTAGAGATTTGAGATAGTGGTCCCTCTCTAAATTCACGCACCCTACTCCCAGAACACTCAGAGTCCCATTTACCTCACTTTATTTCCACCTCGGGCCTCCCTTTTAACCAGTTGTCACTGGTTTCAGAAGAGAAAACTCTACTGTGTTCTCTCCTTTCCTACGTCCTGACTCTGCCTCACTGCAAAATCTACAGATGCTTTTACCAATATTAACTTGTACGTTAACACTTACAGGCAGTGCTTTGGCTTTCCCAGCTGGAAAACAAGGCTTTGATGGTGTCTGTGATTCTCAGGTGAAGGTACCCCTCTGGAGCACATCAGAAGAGCACCTGGCACCTGCCTCAGGATTCTGACATGCCCCTTGTCCCTGCTTTCTGCTCTGTGCCATATTGGAGCCATTTTAAAGTCCTTTCCAGATTTAGCACCCTGGCAACTCTCTGGATGAGACATTTAGAAACGGCCATATGTATCCACAATTGGGAATACCATTTTGAAGATTAGAGATGGCCAAAGATGAGAGTGGGTTGTCCTAGGAGGGAGCTTCTATTTTAAAGGCATGCAAGCCAAGCCTTGCTATTGCTCCTTGGGCAGGGGACAGAGGCTCCTCAGTCATCAAGTCAGGGTGCAACGTGGTGCCTTTCTGGCCACTTCAACCTGAGATCTGGTCATGCTCCTGCTCTGGAGGGACCAGCTTTGCTGGACCACCTGTGATGCCAATGTGCACAAAGGTGCTTCAAAAGTGCTCTCAACCCTCTTCTGGGAGATTTTGTTACATATAAGGCCAATAGAAGAAGGCTTCCCTGGTTCCCAGTCTGTGGGAATTGTGGCTTTACTGCAACCAGTGGGTACGGCTGAAGACACGTTGTCGACAAACTGCACAGTCTCCTTACCTGGGGGTAGGGATGGACACAGAGTTCTTCATGGACTAGAGTTCACTCTCTCCACTGCCTTAGAACTCTGTCTTCTTTTTAATGCAGTTTAGCTTTTATAAATGTCCTTTTCTTCTATTTATAGCTGTTCTTTTTTTATCCAGCCCCGGAAACCTGGCTCCTCTGTGCACCAGGTTCTCTAAACCCATCGTCTCATACGCTGACTGGCATTAGTGCATTTTCTCCCGTGGAAATCAGCCCTTCTGACTAAAGCTATTACTGTTGGGAAGCACAATGCAAGGACTGTGGAGCCAAGGGGAGGCTCAGCACACATATAACAGGGTTCTGATGGAGGATGAGCCTGGCCCAAGACAGGGAGGGGTAGAAATAATTAGTGATGGCAAGCCTACTCTGCACCTTTATTCTGGTAGCTCGCTTCAACTCATCAAATCCTGACAACCTCTCAAGGAGTTAGGCGTTAGGGAGGTGAATGACTTACCCAGGCCTCACTGCTCAGAGGAGGCACAGGTGGGCTGCAGAGCCCTTATTCTTCCCATGTTGCAGCAGCTCAAGGGCCCTGACAGTGAGGAGCTGGTGAGAATGGGGTGAGGACTAATTCTAGGTGTCCTGGTTGATGGTTTGTTACTCCTCCCTCTGAATCCCAGTGCACGGGGCAGAAAGTCCAATAAAACTTGAGCTGAAAGTGTGTACGAGGGTGTACCCGGGCCATCCATGTGCACACACCTCCCTGTAGGATGTGACAGCAAACCGGAGGTCTGAGGGCTTCCTGTCCCGGGAGTGACAGAAAGCCTGCAGGTGTGCTCCTGTCTTTTTCATCAGTGACTGAGAGTGCCCCCGCGCACGCGCGCACACACACACACACACACACACACACACGGCACTATCATGAGGCTGACAGCCCCTGCCCTCCCAGACCTGCCTTCCACAATGTTGCAGAAGCTGAGGGAGACATCATATAAATACAGTGTGTCCATAAAGTCATGGTGCACTTTTGACCTGTCAAAAGTCAAAAGTGCACCATGACTTTACGGACACACTGAATTTGCAAATGGAATACCTTCTCCAGCCCATTGAGATGTGGCAGATCTGGTCAATTTGAGAACATAGTGCTCTCTGGGACTCTGGTTAAATCCATCCTCTGAGCCTGGAGCACAGTGAACAGGCATACAGGATTTGGGTGAAAGAGACTACAGGGAAGGCAGCTTGGGAAGAGAAAGCACGCTGGATATGAAGCTGGGCACTTAGATGTGGAGTTTGGCAGCCTATGGCTCATGCCTAAGGGTGTGGGGGGTGGGGGAGGCTGTGGGTTTCCCACTTTCAGGAAGAAGGAGACACATACTGTGTCCTCATGATTCGTGTGGGTCAATTCTCAGAGTCCTGGCTGAGTAAAAATCACCTAGAGCATGATCCAGGCGGGTCAGGGTGGGCTTGGGACTCTACCTTAGGAAAGTTCCACTTGGTGCTATACTTCGAAAACACTACTATGTACTTATGGGGCTTAGGTAACTACACACTTGACAGTGATTGACACCTCCCTGATTTCTGAGTTGGACAGAGTAAGGTTGGGAAAGAGAAAGGTAAAAGCTTGGTGAGGAGTCGAGGACTTTCCAAATCAATACTATAGGACCCTCTCCATGTTGCAGGCAACTGCCCATATCATCACAGAGCTGGTACCATTAAGCTTTGAGAAAAGCAGAAGCAAATAAGGTATACGCCCAAAGACTGCAGACTGGCCAACGCTCTAATTTTCACAGGGCAAGAAGGCCGAATACTAAGACTACAGAACAGAGGGGGAGCTTGGTCCCTGCCAACTTCCTGAAGAGACTAAAGCAGATGGGTCCTGGGTGTTTAAAAGTGAATTCAGTGATCATTAGGAACCAACACAGGATTATTTACTAGGGTTACACATTTAGTAAATTCTAGAGTAATTGCAGATGTAGCCTATTTTTATTTTGGCAAAAATAGTTGATTATCCCAAGGGAAAGCATTGTAAAGTGGGTACAGAGCTTGTCTTCATACCAGAAGAAAGTGGGTTAGTGAGTCTGTCAGCCAGGCAGGGAGTCACTGGTTTTATTCTAGTTCTTGTCCAATTCAATCTCTTGTTTGTTTGATTGGTTTTCTTTAAATTCATGAGTCAGGTTCAGGTCCAGGGATTCTTATCAAGTTTGTAGGTAACAGTTGGAGAGCATAGCTAACACCATAGAGACAGAATCAAAATTTAGAGCTATTTATCAGTGTTGAAGGCTGATTTGAAATCTCCAAGATAAAATGTTAAAGGGATAAATATAGAGTCTAATGTTTAGGTTAAAACAAAAATATCTCTTTTTTCACACTGAGTGCTATTTGTGGGAAAAGAAAGTAGATATTTAGCTGACCACATGAGTAATATGAATGATATATAGCTGATTTTTTAAAAAAGCCAAGCACTATACCCAATGCAGAATAATCGTGTTCTTGAATTTTGAGCATTTGCTATATTAAGCACTTTACCTGTCTTAACAAATTTAATATTCATAACTTTCCCACGAGGGGGATTTGACATGTGAAGAAACAGAGCCTCAGAAAGGACAAGTAACCTGTCCAAGGTCTTAGAATTTAGTGATTTATAAAACAAGGTTTTAAACTTAGGTCTTTCTGGTTCTATGGTCCCAATTAAAGCTTAGATCAGAGGAGGTGATGCACAGACCTGCTGTCCCCTGTGCTAGGAATGTATCTAGAGTGATATTCTTGGTTCTGGGAACCATTTCAGGCAGGGCATTGTCAGCAAAGCACCCATTCCAGGGCAAGCGGCCTGCCTGTGGAGGGTGCCGAGTGCTGAGCTGCTCCCTCAGAGACTTGGAAACACAGGAAAAACACAGGCAGGGACCCTGGGCTCATCAACAGGCACAGCACCATCATGGGAAAGGGAAGGACATGCAGCTCCCGTGCTGCCTGAGGTTAAATGGAACCACCAAGTGCAAGATCAAAGAAGGCAGGTGTGACTCAGTGGGAGAACAGCCCCCACCGCCACATGGGAGCTGTCCAACACAAAGGCAGGCTGCTTTGTGGGGAGGTGAGCTCTCTGTTCTTGGAAGTATTCAAGCAGAGATAGTTCTTGGTCAAGGATGTTGTAAAGCATATTCCTGCATTAGATGAGGCATTGGACTGTATTAGACCCAGAAAAACATCTAGATCCAATATTCTATATCCAGCTCTCTTGACCCTGGGTGATAGGTGTGTTTCAGAACTGTAGAGGATATTGCATCTAGCTCCCCGGAAATTGCCCTGGGCACCAGGATGAAGGTCAGATATACCCACTGGAGGAGGAAGACAGACTATGGAAATTTTGCCTGTCTCTTCTGGGGTAACAGGAGCATTAACAACTGAGGATCTGTAAATGAGGGCCTTTGGGAAGACAGGGAAAGGCCCCAAAGCACGAAAAGTGGCTGAGTTTGCAGTGGGTGCTTATTAAATGTCAGATACATTTAATGAGCTAAATTCCCCCATGTGTCTGCTGCTGGCTTTTATCCAGAGCCTCTAGTAACCATGTTAACTCCTTTAGTCTGAGCTCACTGGCTGCGGCCCTCAGGCTCCTGGCAGGACTTCAGTGGCCCAGAACCAATGGGCCTTGTCTGGAAGGATCTGCCTGCCCTGGTCACTGATACTGAAGAAGCAGGGCAGTGTTAAACTCTTTGTCCTGAAATGCCTTCCTCAATAACAAGTAGACTGTGGTCCACTTTCCTGCTTTTGGAGACATATACTAGGCAAGAGCTGTGGTTTTAAGAGCAAAGCTTGAAAACAGAAGGTGGAAGGAAGATCATGCTCAGATCCACCACTTTTCAGGCTTGTTGCCCACCCAGGAGCTCCCCACTTATATTCTTCCCCAAGACCTGGCTGAGCACCTAGGACCTCTGCTCTTTCAGGGAGAAAGACCACCATCCATTGTCCTGGACTCAGACCTCAGAAGCAGGTATAGCAAACTGTTTCTAGTGCCCATCAATCTTTCCTGGGAGGTTCATGCCAAGAGACCACCAGACCTTCAGCCCTTCACATCAACAGCTTCAACTACCACCCATGTACCAGTCAACTCTACAACTCCAGACCCTGTCTACCAGCTCTGCTTCCATTCCCCGTTTGCTCACTGTCTTCTAGGCACTGGCATGTTTCATCTGTGCATTTGGAGTCCAAAACCACGTGCCAGCTACCTTGTCAGTAGGATTTCTAACCCAAAGTCCGTTACCTGGTTCATAGTAACATTTCATTCAGAAGTCTTGACTTGATTTGAATTCTTCTTGTCCCTCCTTCATCCCCCATCTTTAATTGCTCACCAAATGCTGTGAATTCTTCCTTTAAAATTTCTCTTGCCTCTTCTCTGTCCTCATGGTTGGATACTGTTATCTTCTACCTTCATGTCTGCAACAACCTCACAGTTGTTTTCTCAGCCTCCAGCTCCTCCCCTGCAACAATGCAGGCGAATGCTGCAGTCTGCCAGCAGAATGTGCTCCCTGGTGATGGCTTGTGCTCAGTACATCCCTCCCCTGCTGATGGAGCAATTGTCATCCCTGTGTGTCTGATGGCACCAATCCTAATGCCTTTGTTTGGTAATCGAGGCCCACCTGAGCTAGTACATCAGTGCTGTTCCACTTCTCTTCACACTCAAGCTGGTCCCACTTTTATCACTGCAGAAACGGTGGGCCTCTCTCTGACCTGTGCCTCACAACCCTCCAAGCCTCTCCCTCTCCAATGCCTGACTGTGTGACCTGTCCTGCTAAGATTCTGATCTTAAAGATGGGTTTTCACAGCTTTCTGCCTTCTCTGGTTTCGGCAGCATGCCCGGCTTGTTTCCAGGTGTGGCTCTTTATTCTAAACTCTCCGGCACTCTAGCCCAATTACTTCACGTCTCAATTGTCCGAAGAACTTTGTGATCTGTGTTTTTCCTTTCGCTCCCACAGTCCCTACAACAAAGCTGTTTGGGTGTCCACTCAGTGCTGAGAAAAATGAGGGCAGCTCAATGTACTGAGACAGAGGATTGGATGAAATCCCTCCCGGGGACTGAATTTTATATGTAGTTCCCTAAACTGCTTCTCTTTTGTGCTTAGATATCTGGACCAAATTTAGGTGAGTCACAAAGATTACGAAGTCTGCCTTGGAGGCAGGGTGGGGCACAAGGAAACACATGTCCCCGTTTTCCATGACTCCATCCAACCTGTTGGGATGTAAAATATCGTGACTGAAAACAGCCTACCTTGCTGCTTCTCCACAAAGATATCTAGGAATCTTCTACTGGTAGGAAGTCAGCAGGTTCTTCCTGGCACCTTGGAGCCTCTGAGACAGCTACATGCTCTCTGTGGACCTACAAGATATCCGTGCTACTGATTTTGTACTTTCTGAATGCAGAAGAGGGCCAAGGAGGAGCTGTCTTCTCATTCAGTTTGTCATTCCTAAATGTCGCCTACTGTTTGGAACTGGCTCTTTCTCAGCTCATTTCTGTTCTGACCGGAAAACCTGGCACTTGTAAACTTGGTAACTGACATTTTAGAGTCACCCCACACACCTGCCAGCCTCCCCAGGATTTGTCCGAACGTCGTCATGTTTGACAGCACCCTGATCTATGAAGGCAGGGTCTCTGACAATGGCCAGGAGTTTCTTCTGCTTCAGGGACTTCTCCATGCCGTGTAAGAAGGCCCTGGATCGTCGCTCAATCATTTCTCTCCACACTTAATATATTCAAAATCTTGGTGCATGTTTAAGATTTGGCAAATCTCCTAGAACTATGATTCTTTAAAACTTCAGGCAGTCCAGGCTGTGACCCCAGCCATGGCATAAATGGTTTTGAGGTAAAAGAAAAACACCTTCAAATTAGGTATTTAATAGAAATTACTAAACTAGAAGATTATAAAATTGAAGACTTTTTTCTCTCTCAAGGCACTAGCAATCAGAAGTTTCAATTCACAAATACCATTTTTGTGCCAAAGGTGCGTAACATATGCAAAAAATAACCAGAGCCCTGGCCAAGTCGCTCAGTTGGTTAGAGTGTTGCCCTGATATGCCAAGGTTGCAAGTTCTAACCCTGGTGAGGACACATTAAGAAACCAGCGAATGCACAAATAAGTGTAACAACAAATTGATCTCTCTTTCTCTTCCTCTATAATCAATCAATCAATAAAAATTTTTTAAAAACTTAAAGAACAAACAAACTGTAAAATGCTATGAAATATTAATAATAATAATATGAAACATGGTATGGAGCATTATAAATAAAATGCCTTACCTTATTGATCTGTATTACATTTGATATTATTATTAGTGCCACTAATAATATTTCCCCAACACTCACAATCTGAGGACATTTTCTGAGCCCTGTCTCCAAATGCTTGGCTCTGCCTGACTCGGCAGCTGACTTGGAATTCCTTGTTCACTGTCTGGTGATTCATTGCACTAAATACCATTTTCCTGATAATTAAAAACTGCTCACTGGCAAGTGGGAGCAGGAACGGGCTGATGCAGGATTTATGCAGAAACACAAAATGAGCCGAAAGACAAATGACCTGTTCTGACTAGCTAAAGGCATTCTTTTTTTCTCCTCATCTTCTGGGACTTGGGAAAGGCTAACGGTAATGAGGGAGAGAGGTCTGGAGAGATGTGTCACTCAGCGATGAGGCATTAAGTGCATGGTCTCAGCCAAATCTCCTTTCCAATTTAGGACAGACGATCGCTGCCCCCAGGCAGAGGGAGTAGGCCAGGACCATTTCCTAGGTCAGCCCTATGGGACCCACAGCAGAAAAAAAAGTACCGAATTTGAGCCATTTGTTAGACCTTTGTTTCAGTTTCCTTGCCTCAGTGTAACAGCAGTATTCTCAATGTCAGGAAAACCAAGTACTGATTCCTACTGGTGCACTGAGGCCAGACGTCCTAATTAGCATTGCATCACCACTCTCAGTCTCTGTGCCACCTCTTGGGCTTCTTGTGAAACAATCAGAACCCCTGGCCCAGAACAGCAGCTGTGACATTGCATGTGCGTGTGCCTGCACACATACTCACACTTTGTTATTCTGCAAGCCAACAAGGTAGCAAACCTCTCTGTGTGAGTAAACTGCACCTGTCATTAAAGTGTGAACTTTCTCCCATTTAGGTGAACTTAGTTGCCCATTACTGGCCTAAAAGAATCCTGGCACCATCAAGAGTTGAGCCATTGCATTCTAGGAACATCTCCTTCCCAGAACTGACTGGGGCCAATATCTGTAAAGCTCATTAACTAAGAATCATTTCTCATTCATCCTTATATATGTCTTTACTGGCAAACCATTCATTACAGCACATTCGAGATTGTTTAATTAGTTTCCACAGAAGAGATCCTGTAGGACAGCTTAACATACATCGTTTAAAAGCCCTTGATCTAAAATAACAATGTCATTATTTTTAAAGTAACTAATATAACCCTAAGCGGCTTACATCCCTCACTGCCCACCCTTTTCGCTTCCTCTTCCTACCTCCCCACACACTTTCCAGAACAATTTACTGGTAATTATCATGAGTATATCACTTTGTGAGTCCTCTCTGTACATCAGGCAGTGTGGTAGGCATGTCACTTGCAATATGATTTTTAATATCGTCACCACCCTGGTAGGGAGGTGTTACTGCCTCCATTGGCAGAGGACTGACTGATAGAAGAGATGGATGTGGATTGTTGCGGTATGCTGGGTTAGTAAGAGACTTTGGGGTTCTGACCTCACCTCTGGGCCCCCTTCTCTGAGCTCTCCACCTCTTCTCAGCTCAGCACAGAATTTGGGAAAAGTCACAGGTTTTTGGCGCTGACCTCTGTCCCTTTTGCATTTCGAGTGAGTGTGTTGCTGCTTCATCTCTTGCCCTCTCCCCTGCAGTGCACGCTGGCTGGCTTCCACCTGCAGCATCTGTGTTTCTTTTTGTTGTGTGGTGCTTTTAATTTATTGAGGTAACATTCATTAATAACATTTAGAAATTTCAGGCCCAGAACATTGTAATTCAAGATCTATTATGCATTTTATTTCCTTCTGTTACCATATTATTTGACCTCTTTTACCCAACTGACCTCAATCCTCTCTCTGGCCATGGAGCCTCCCCACTCACCTGCACAGCAGGCCAAGTAGCCCCTGCCAGTGACTGCCGGGAACCATGTGGTACTGTCCCAGCTCCCTCCTCTGCAGGGTGAGCCAACCCTGAAGCATATGGTGATTGACACTGGCTCCTAGAGCTTCTCTGGCTTCAGTGACCTACAGTGGGGGGTGGCTGGAGAGCAGACTCTTTGTAGGCTCCTTTCCCTACTTCCCTACTTGCTTACAGGGACTTCTTGGGATCAATTCCCAGAGAAGCCACTTGCCTTCAAAACCTTGTCTCAAGGGTTGCTCCTGGAGCTACTGATCTGGCTTTGTTAGTCACTTCCAACCTTCTTTCAATCTTTCTTTCTCTTCACTTGTTCTCCCTCCCAAATGAGAAAGAGAAAAACCTTCTTTCTCTTATTTTCTCCTTTTCCACTGTTATTAAAGAAGAATCTCTTCCTATATCTCTCTCCTCCCACCCCTTCCCACATCCACCAGGGATTAGAACATTCTATTATAAAAGCGAGGATCTTTTTATTTGCTGTGTCCAAAATCAGTCAACAGATTCCAAAGTCCATGTTGTGATTTCCAGGTTTGCAAGGGTCATGCTAGGACAGTGTAGATCATCCTAAAGCAGGCCTTTTACCATGCTAAGAGTGATTATTCTTAGTGACTGGGAACAAGCCAGCTTTCAGAAGAGCAGTTCCTCTGGGCAGGGGACCTGGCTCTCCTCGACTTTAGAGAAATATCTCCTTCATTTCTCTGCTCTATTCCTCCTCTCCCTCTGATTATACTCTGGCACTTCCAATCCTTGCCTCAATTGGTGACTAAGCCAACACTAATTTGGGAGAGCTATAGAGCCATCCTCAGAAGATTTCTGGATGGAAGATATCAAAACTAGACCATATGTGAAAGGCTGGGAGTTGTAGTACTCCAGCCCGCTGGGAACTACCAGTGTCACGTGGAAGAAACCTACTCAAGACACAAACTTTTATCAAGAGGAAGAGATGGGGAGGCCCACCAAGGGAGGCAAAGAACTCCTGAATCTCGTTTCCCTTAGCTTTTATTGATCAGAAGTAGAACAGAGGTAACAGGATTACAGGGGAGGGAGATCAGATGATAAGGGGAAAGAATAATTAATGGCCATTTTGCTGACAAAGAAAGGGCTAATTAGGTCAGTACATTCCTTTTTTGCTAATTAACAAGCACAAAGGAAGGGGCAATCTAGAACCTCTCCAATGATAGCCTGCTCTCTACTGCCCACTAGTGGGTGTTCCAGCTTTCATGGTGGGCGGTAGCAGAGCGGAGTATTTTTATTTTAAAAAAAATACTTTTTATTTAAAGTATAAATAAAAAGATAGATATAACTATAGTAAGTTGTTTTATAAAAATTTATTCTGCCAAACTTAGTGAAAATTCGACATAAAGTACTTGGTAAGCAATTATTATTATATGCTTTAACTTGCTGTAACTCTGCTTTATAAATTTTATAAAGTAAAGTTACTTCCCTACTTTATAAATCACCATTACTGTGGAACCGGTGGCGGTTAGAAAATTTTACTAACAGAGATACAAAAGTGGGTGGTAGGTATAAAAAGGTTGACTACCCCTGCTCTAGGCTAATTTTCTAAAGCTGGTTCACATGCATTCCTTTATGTTTGCACAAAGGTCACTCACTCACACAGCTTCTCGGTGTTTGCATCCAAGAAACATTCACTCAGGGCTTTTAACTGAAGTTAACCAGTCCAAGTCATAGTTAACCCTTTGAGTAGTATGAACGTTCATGTACGTCCTTGTGCGTCCTGACCATCCAGAATACGATTGTCCATGTGTAAGGCAACATGAAAAAAAAGGCAAATGTATGTTTTTCTTGTTTTCATAAATTTGTTATCAAACAAACATGATTTTAAGTTAATAAAACTGTAACTAACTAATTTCATTTTTTGGAAAAAAAAAAGAAAACAACTCCTTCCCAGGAGTCAGTCAGAATGAAAAAACTCACTACTCATAGGAATAACTGGTTCAAGGTTAAATGGGTGATTCCCTACAGGGAGGGATAAGCTGGAGTGGGGGATGGGGTACTGAGAGGGCGGAGCTCAGGGAACTTGAGGTCCAGCCTCAGCCAAGGTTACACAGCACTGGGCCTCTCCATACCTGCCTGGCCTGCTGACCTGACTCTTCCATGAACCAGACAGCAGCGGTGGGCAGGGAAAAGGCCTCCTCTTCACAAGGATGGGATGCTAGACCCTGTTGTTTAGCTTTCCGAGCCCACCCCACCATAACACACCACCACCATGAAAACAATCTCTGTGCTTTGCCTAATGACACACCTAACACGTTGAAGAATTACAGGGTGAATGAATCCATTTGTTTTTTGGGTTCTATTTCCTTTTTTGTTCCCTCTCCTCCACTTTTTGAATCCATTTTTTCTGCAGTGACAATTCTCAATTTGGTCCCCACGCATACCTATTTATCTTGCCACTGTAAACATCAATGACAAAGTCTATATTCCTTTATGTATTTCTCGTTCACCATTTTATTCGTTTTTCATACTTCAGTGTGTCTGAAGGCAGGGGGTTTCAATTACCATTTTTCTTTCAACCCACCTCATTTTTTCTATGTAGACAGTGCTATTTTCTCTATCAGTATTTTCTGTGCTTTTCTCTTCAAATTTTCTCTTCTGGTATACGGTCTTGGTAGTTATATCTTGAGGGTTTTCTAATAGCAAATTCTTTTTTTAAAATCCATCCTCATCCCTCTTCCAGCCTTGGACACAGCCGTCAGTAATAACCTTAACGGTGGCCTCCACTCAGAAAAGTTGTCAAGTTGATAAATATTGATATCTGCCCTACCATTTTACCACCACTTTTCTGCTAATGCATTTGGTTGGCATCAATCAGCTTCCTTGCCTTCAGTGAGTGCCCGGTAAGGGAACTGGTCCTGATCTGTCACTTATAAGTAATCTGCTCCACATTTCATCAGGAGTTCAAATGCAGGAGAGAACATGGAGGAGAAGGAGAAGTAGAGGACAGAGAACCAAGCTAGTGTGGCCCAGAGGGAAAGGAGATGGGGAAACCCAGGAGGCAAGGCAAGGCAGCCTGCTGCGCAGGAAACCCCCCGCCCCCCATTCCACCATCTATACCCTTACTGCTGGGGATAGCAGCCAGTGCTTAATGACCTCCGTTCCTCTTTGGGATGTTAACCCTGCTTATCTCCTCCAATAAGGCTCCCCAGGGATGAAGATCTACATTGACCCCTTCACTTATGAGGACCCCAACGAAGCTGTCCGGGAGTTTGCCAAGGAGATTGATGTATCTTTTGTGAAAATTGAAGAGGTCATCGGAGCAGGTATGGCTCTCTCCTCCCTTGTTTCTGTTCTCTTGGTGTCCAAACATCTTTTGCTCACCACTCTAGGTATTCTCTACCAACCTTCTTCCTAAAAGATGAGTTTTGACCACCTACAATGTGTTTCTAGGGATCTTTGACCATGGTGACCATATTTAGTGTTACAGAGAAGTCAGCTGTGGATTTAAAAGATTCAGAAATAGCTCTGGAAATGGACCACTGAATTCAGATAAGGGAAAAGATGTAGGTTACTCAGTTGAAAAGACTTAGAAAGAAGTAGAAATTTTAAAGAGCTGGACCTTGTTTCCCACTCCCTGATAATGGCATTTCCATGCCTTTGGGCCAGATTTCTTCCCATGCAGTCAGCTCTTCATTCCTCCATGCAAGCGTTTGGAGACAGACCATGAATTAAAGTTTCCAGAAGGAAACCCACCCATAACTATATTTTTGACAGGAGATCTGTGATATGAATGGTGACACAAGACAAGTTTTAGTCCCAGGAAATGTGTGTTCTCATCCATCTTACTGAATTGGACTAGACCTCCAATCCAGCAGAGAACTAACTGCCTGAGGTGATCAACTACAGGCTGATCTAGAATTTTCATCTTTCTTTAATGGATCAGTAGTTGAATCAATTTGACAGTGAACTGAGCCTTATTAATGTAAATGAGTAAAATATCCCCAGATATTATTACTTTATAAGTAATCTATTGTCATCTCTGTTGCGTCTTCTCAAAAAAATGTGTTTGCTTTGTGTCCTTTTTCCTACTTTTCTTTTCTTATCCAACATTTCTTTGTCTTTTCTTCTTTTTCAAGTCTTAACTAGCCATTGTTCAAGCTCTCATCACACACACATGCTGCAGTAATCTTAGCTTTTGTGGCTAGAAGGGCTTCATTCATGTACTTGGAGAGCCATGGAGTTGCCTCTTCCAATAATATTTTAACTCCATAAAACATGTCTAGTCAAAGTCTTACAGACAGCCACTTCATATTTTATCTTTAGGGGGAAATTCACCACTCTTCCATTCACTGCCTCCCTTAATGCACTGAGGGGTCAAAAAGCCATCTGTGAAATTGTAAGTTGCATTTGAAAGCTTGCTCCATTAGGTCACCATTTTCATGGTCTGGTTTTTCTCTTAAAGAGCTCCAACCTCACAGCATTGCTGTGGTGGGTGCTGGGACTCTCCTCTCACCAGCTCCTCAGGAGTTCCAGCCGGCTGGCTATATCTGATGCACATGAGTCTATACGTATTTCCCATTGACTTTCATTAAATATGTTACTCAACCATGACTTTCACTTCTGTGCAGATAATTTTCTTTTCCTTCTTAGACGCTAACATATTTAGGGATCCTTCCTTGGAAGGCTGGATTTCAGATAATTTGGATTAGTTTTAGGGGCTCAGATTTCTCCTGTAAACTTAAAAGAGTGTTGGGAGGTGGGCTTTCCTGTTTCCCTACATTATTAATTGTTGTTGTGTCATGTGGTTATGCTGTTAGTGCTTCTAATGTTGTTATTTATGTCATGTGCTTACAGTAATGTGTCTTGGACTGCATTTCATCCCAGAGAACACACATCAGCCCCATCCAGCCTTTGTCAGGGGAGGAGGAAAAAGCCTTTTCACTTATGACCCTGCCAGGGAGTTAAAATGTGGGGAAAGCTCACCAACTGCTGGAGACCTAAAAAGGGACAGCTGATGGCTCTGTTCCATCCTTCACCTTCCATTTTTGTGCAGCCGTTGTTGATGCTTGTGGATTTTGCTCAGAAAAGCTCAGTCCTCTTCATGGCTCATGTGGTACTGGGGAAGGATTGACACAGTTAGCTGTTCTTAAAATGCTCAGCAGCTTGGGGTAAAGACCTCTGCCTGGTTGCTGCTGATCACCCTCTACCAGATACCCTTCTCCTCAAGAGTAAGAATCCCAGAGCTAATCCCTGTGGGTAGTAATTCACTCTGTGTAACATGGTGTCATTTTAACAGGAGACACTCTTGGTTGGAGCCAATCTTTCTGCATTCTCCACTTTGTCCCCACGCTTACTCCCCCCACACCCTGCCTTACTGAGAGTAACTTCGCTTCGTGCTAAAACAGCTGGTGTGATAGTTGAGTTCAACACACATGTTTTGTAAGTTAAGATTCATGCAGTGTAATTGGCAGTCTTTCTCTGAGCCACCTACCAGATTGGGAGCAGGGGACAAAACTTAGGTGGTAAAATGGTAACGAGACCCCAAAGGAAGAATCAGAAGTCATTGGTCCTTCCTTCGCTTGTTCCTTCATTAGGCTCTTGCTGGACACTTCTTGCACGCTGGATGGAGAACTCCAGAGGTTAACAGATCTCTCTTCCCCTCCCAGGTTGGACAGTCTCAGCGGCAAACAAGCCAGTAACAATGGGTTCAGTGTTTTCTGCCATCCACAACACAGGCGTGTACAAAGTGTTGGGCCAACACAGCAGTGTCCACATTATTCTGTGACTGGGTGAGGGGATTAGGAAGATTTCATAAAGGAGATAACCTTGGGCCTGATCTTTCAAAGGTGAAAAGTAGTAGGAAAAGGTTTTGTAAAACCCATGAGACAATGAGACAGAAGAGGAAATTTTAATGATTCAGGGAATAAAATAAACCTGACTTTCTAGAAGTGGTGTGCTGGAGCTGGCTTCACTACCTTGCAAGAGCCAGTGTGTGCATCTCTTTCCAGCCCCGTGTTCAGCGACATCATGTTGATAGCTTGACATCAGCCCCAGTAGGACTATTTACACCATGAGAATTGTCAACTGCTATAAATCAGGGGTATTTATTCCTTAGTCTGCTGAAGCACGGGCAGTTACATACCCCAGCACACTTCTAGACGGTGCAAGGTTGTCTCAGAGAGGCTGCGGAGGAACCAGTCTGTACCTGCTGAGGTTGCCCAGAGGAGAGCATTGTGCTTGTTGCAGGTGGGATTGAGCTAAAAGTGCAAGATCTTTTTTCCTTAAACACTTATTCTGTGCCTGCAACTGTGATGGATTCTAGAAAATTACATTGAATGCCTAATAATCCTGTCCTGTAGGGTTACTGTCTAACAGAGACACACAGTGCCACTCCACAAGAGGAGTATAGGTGATTGAGAACTATGACAAGGGGCCAGAGGACACGTAGCTGAAGGTAGGAGTCTTGACAGAGAAGGACACAGGGGGAGGTACTGTGGGGTCCCAGAGGATGTAGAGACTTTGGATGGGCTGGTACTCCATGTAGCACATCCTGAAAACAAGGAGGGGGACAGGCTTCTGGGGAGGAATTTGCTGAGGATGAGGATCAAGCATTGAGGCTGAAGAATCAGGCTAAGGCCAAAGACACAGAAACTGCGGTATAGATTTTCCTTTTTTTTTGTATTTTTCTGAAGTGAGAAGCGGGGAGGCAGAGAGACAGAATCCCACATGCGCCCAACCAGTATCCACCCAGCATGCCCACCAGGGGACGATGCTCTGTCCTTCTGGGACATTGCTCCATTGCAACTGGAGCCATTTTAGTGCCTGAGGCAGAGGCCATGGGGCCATCCTCAGCACCAGGCCAACTCTGCTCCAATGCAGCGTTGGCTGCAGGAAAGGAAGAGAGAGATAGGGAGAGGAGAGGGGGAAGGGTGGAGAAGCAGATGAGCTCTTCTCCTGTGTGCCCTGGCCGAGAATCAAACCCGGGACTTCCAATGCCAGGCCAATGCTCTACCGCTAAGCCAACCAGCCAGCGTTCAGATTTTATCCTATAGAATATGTGAAATCCTGTAGATTTCTGAGCAGGGTGAGTGATGAAAATGAAGTGGGGCCCTGGCCAGTTCCTTAGTGGATAGAGCATCATTCAGTGACTCTGAATGGAAGTCCAGGGTTTGATTTCCAGTCAGGACACACAGGAGAGATGACCATCTGTTTTTCCCCCGTTCCCTCCTCTCCCTCTTCCCCTCCAACAGCCAGTGACTGAATTGTTTCAAGCATGGCCCCAGGCACTGAGGATAACTCCATTGGAGCACATCAGCCTCAGGTGTTAAAAATAGCTTGATACTTGAGAATCATCCCCAGATGAGGTTGCTGGGTAGATCTCTGTCAAGGTGCATGCACTCACTTGCCTCATTATCTCCCTTTCTCTCACTTTTTATAAAAGAAATGAAGTGGGGAGATGAAACTGATAGGGGCTCTGTTTGGATTGAACTGGAAGTGGGTTAATAGAAAAGTGTGGGTATGACCTTGGAGGCTTAGAGACCAGTTATGGAGCCTTACCTAGAAAGGGTTTGAGATAGCAGGTACTGAGATTCAAGATGGTGAGGAAGGCTACACTGAAGTAGCTAAACTGATCTAAACCAGAATGTGTTTAGACCGGAGTGACTATTGGGCTTGGGGACTGGAGCTGATGGGAAAACATGGCATGGAGAAATGCCATGGCCAAAAATAAGGGGCCCCAGGTTAAACGTCTTCTTTTTTAGAAATTAAATTTAATGGGGTGATAAGTTAAACATCATGAAGTGAGAGGAAAGTTGCCCAGCCCCAGGTTGTGGGAGGTGGTAATTACACAGGCTAATGAAGGCCAATAGAGTAAAATCTAGAAATTACCATAAATTTGGGGGCCTGAATTTTTTATTATTTTATTTTTGTGTGTGTATTTTTCTGAAGTGAAAACCGAGAAGGTAGAGAGAGACACTCCCGCATGCACCCAACCGGGATCCACCCAGCATGCCCACTAGGGAGTGATGCTCTGCCCATCTGAGGCATTGCTCCGTTGTAACCAGAGCCATTCTAACACCTGAGGCAGAGGCCATGGAGCCATCCTCAGCGCTGGACCAATTTTGCTTCAGTGGAGCCTTGGCTACAAAAGGAGAAGAGAGAGATAGAGAGAAAGGTGGGAGGGAAGGGTGGAAAAGCAGTTGGATGCTTCTCCTGTGTGCCCTGGCCGGGAATCGAACCCGGGTCTTTCACACGCTGGGCCAACCCTCTACTGCTGAGCCAAGTGGCCAGGGCTTGGGACCTGAAATTTGAAAAGAAAATGTATTGCATAAAGTTATTGAACTCAAGTTTTATTCATCATAAAATTTATACAACTCCTCATCACTGTCAAAACTCTCATCCATTAGCTTGTCCTCATCTCTGTCTGATGACAAATAACCGTCTTCAACAATGAGCGCAAAAACAAGTGCAAAAAAGTGGGAAATGAAAGTTAAAAAAACTACAATCACTATATAAGACACACCCAGTTTTTAGACACCAATTTTTTTGAAAAAGGGTGCATTTTATACATGGGGAAATACAGTATAAGGTTGAAGAATTAGATCCACTGCCAAAGTTTATTCTAAAGTTGTGGAAGATATTGAACAAAGGCATACAAAAGTAATTGTCAGCCAGGTCTGATACTATTCAAGAAGACTGAATTATAATTACTTGTCATTGTGTAATCATTTGTGTAATGCCCATCTTTCATCACCAAGTTCAAAGTTTTATGAGGATAAGGGGCCATGCGTGGTTTTGTTAGTCTCATACTCAGCCTAGTGTGCTCAGTTAAGTATTTGTTGTATATGGTTGCATGAAAGTAGATCCTTGGGGGAAAATTATCACAGAGGTAAGAACTGGGGAGAGTCTGGGAGAATGAGAAGAGTCTAGAGAGAGGTACAGCAAGATCACAGGTACCCTGAAAGTGGCCCAGTGGAATGAAGAAAGATCAACCCTTCCTCTTCTCCCTAAAGCTAATGGGGAAAATGGAGGTCTCTGTAGAGAGAGGGCAGCTGGCCATCTGCTGTCTTTGGAGAATATCAGCTCTTTGAAACTATGAATCTGACTCATAGGAGTCATCTCAGGTCAGTTCCAGTGCACTGGTTAATTCTGGTCATTTAATCAGTAGACTCACCCGGAGCATACACCAGGGCTGCCATGTGTGACTGGGCCCTACAGCATGGGTGACTGGGCCTTACACACTGGGTGGTGAAATGTGGAACTGACATAGCTGTATGCAGCAGCCCTGAGTGTGACTGTCAAGTGCACAGAAATGTAGGTAGAAGTGTCACCAGAAGGTGTCATCCAGGGGAAGACATGCCAATTGTATTTTAATTAATAAACACATCCTCCTCTGGCTCTAGTCACTGTAGATCCAGCATTTCCACAGATGGCTTATTGTGAATGAGAAGGAGGCTTGTGGGGAGAGGGATGGTGGGGGAGTTGGGGAGAGGGAAGCTGTGCGGTGTGCAGATGAGAATGGAGCCAGCCGGGCCCCCTACTTTTCTCTTTGAAGAAGAGGATGTGTTTCTGGGGGATGATTTGGGAGAAAGGCCACCTGCCAACCTGAATTTCTTGGGCTCATTTTGAGTGAGGATGGGCAGCATGAGGGTAGCCTCCTATTGGCTAAGAGTCACAGAAGGAAATTTATAGAAGAGGAAAGTAAGTAGCTGTCTTCTGTAATTATAATTAAAATAGTTGACATGTACTGAACACTCATCATTTGCCTGACACTGGCCTATTTACTTTGTAAGCATTATTTTATTTAACCTTTGTGATAGCTTTAAGAGAAAAAGAGAGAGAGAGAGAGTATGTTTAAACTGGTCAGATAATCCACATGCAGAGGATGGCTTGCTGAAGGTTGGGCTGCCAGTTGAGTTGATAATAGAGCAAGAATTGAAACACAAACAGGACTGATTTGGGTCCAGTGTATGTGACTCCCACACTACCTGCCATTTGGTCACTGTTCAGGAAAAGAGCAGCTAAGTATACTGTTCACTGGTTTGGAATGCCCAAGCCTCCTGGCTGGGAATGAAGACCCTGTCCTGGCATTCAGCATGCGTATGTGATCTGCTACAAAGACTGTTCCATATTTCCTGGGGACAGCATGTTCTTCCGAGATTACCCTGGTCCCATCATTTGGTCCTCCTCTTCTACTAGGATCAGTTTTCTGTCTTGAGAAGAACAACAAGACCCAAGATAAATTTAGCATTTTTAATTATATGTACTTGCTTACATTAGGAAAATAATGTGATATATAGGTATTCAGTTGAGTAACAATCACAAAAAGCTACAAGAGAAGAGAAAACTAGTTTGCTGTCCCATCTAGGTATTAGGTATTGTGGACACTGTGGCTGTTCCATGTCATTCACCAACTCCAGCAGCCTGGTAATGGGTACCTGGGGGACTCTGCTGAGAAGGAGGAACAGGGTGGTAATCAACTAGTAATGCCTGCCCTGAGTGCAGGGTCAGATGGTAGTGGAATGCCTGCCATGGTTTTACAATCCCTGGTTTAGCAATAACCTAGTTATCTTGCATAGACTCACTGGATAAAACTTGCTGGCAATCGTACTTTAAAACCTGGCTTATACTTATTCTTTTTAAGTCACTTTTCTGTGGAAGCTTGAATTAGTAACTAGAAGTTCTGCTTTCCATTTTTTTCTCCCCCAAGGCAGTTTGTGACTTCAAAATGCAGCTTTAAAAAAAAAGAGTACAATTGTATGTAGATCCATGCTACACACAGCCAACAGCCACTGCCTGAAATACCTGCTGGCAGGTTGGATGTTTCATTTCCAAAAATTGAAAATTCTTTTCTTCTGATTTTATATTTAATAGTTGAGGTATTTAATGCTGCTGAACCACTTTCTCTCTCTTCCTCATTTTGTCAAGGAAGATAGGAAAAGGGAACTGGCAAGGAGCTGAGACTTGTAGGGAATAATTTCAGCAGCTGTCTGGAAGATAGTCACAGGAACTGGCTAAGTGACCCTCAGCTGACAGCCCTGAGGGTAGTTGTTCTCCAATTAGAGTCAGGCATCCGAATCACCTAGGGGCATGTTAAAACCCAAGTCCCAGGGCCTCACCTACTGAACTTCTGATCTGGTGGGTTTGGGTTGGGTTCAAGAATCTGCATTTTCTAACAAGGTCCCAGGTGATGCCCATGCCGTTGGGCAGGAGCCATTGGCCACCAAACTGGCCTGATTATAGAGCTGAGTCATAGCTGCAGGGAGGTTTAGCTATAGCTATAGGAGACGCTCCCAGGTCACCTGCAAAAACACGTGCCAATCAAAGTCCAGCCAGACCAAAATTAGGCTGACTGCAATTCTGGTCAGGAAAAGATCTTTGTAGAAAGAGTCAACCATCATCACTACCCACTCATTCCTTATATGCATCTATTTTAAATATAATGTTAATGCTTGATTTGTTGAAAATATTTTTTAAGTATGATGAATTTTTATTTAAGAAAAAGAAAGAAAGAAAAACTGTATGGCCATGATTTAGAGATCGTATACATGGAAGCTCTTTAGTGTTCAGATCATAGCAAATCAGAAAGCACCACAGACCTTAAGTTCTGGCCCTCATTATAGGAAAGTTGTCAAAAAATCAAAACATTGTTTTCTGAGAATGGTATAAGAACTTGAAGTCAAAGATCAGAGGTGACAGCGGTTTCTTAGATTGTAAACTACACTAGGCCTTGATTTTCTGTTTGTTACTAATAATGACAATATGCTGTTAACTCCCACTCCTGATGAGACTGTGGAGAAGTGAGAGAGCCAGAGTCTCCAGACTTTAGCACCCTTGGCTTACCTGGGGACATCCTCCAGACCTAGGTATGGCAATGGCATTTTCCCACTTTCCCTGGCCAAAAGCTCTGGCCAAAAGCCCTGCCCCTGCTGTGTTGAATGAACCCTTCAAGTCCCACTAGGCTGCAGAAACCTACCTTTCCTTCTCTTTCTCTTCCTGTCCCTGCCCCTGCTCCCTACCCACATGTGAGTCCAGTAATTTGTAGTTTACAAAGCACTTTCTCACTGACTCTACACCCTGTTAGGAAAGGCTGCCAGTCGCCATTTCTGTCTTTATTTAGAGCTAAGAAAGCTGAGGCTTGGGAAGTGATGTGCCCAAAGTCGGGTACTAGGCTTGGCATAGAACTGAACTTTTCCCTCTACTCCTAGCCAGAGTTTCCCCAATCTATACTCGGGGGTCACTTAATTACAGGGTGGGGTACAGCCTCTGCATGAGGCTAATGGATTAAGAGACTTCTGTGTGGTTGCTGCTTTGAAAACCTCTGGGCTTAGAGAACATGAAGTCATCTCTTTGCCAGATAGGAAAGGAGTTATTTTTACAGAATCACCATTCTTTATGCCAGTGTGTCCCAGTGATTGCAGAACACATTTCA
Source organism: Rhynchonycteris naso (assembly GCA_037038555.1). NCBI lineage: Eukaryota > Metazoa > Chordata > Mammalia > Chiroptera > Emballonuridae > Rhynchonycteris > Rhynchonycteris naso. The sequence continues at coordinate 40,778,805 of CM073004.1, read as the reverse complement.
GAGAGCAGTAATGACTATACCATCATGACCGACTACAAAGTCCATCTCTCCCTATCCAAGGAGAACATTTCTTTTTAAGACTGTATTTTTTTTTTAGAGCAGTTTTAGATTCACAGCAAAATTGATGGGAAGGAACAAAGATTTCCCATATACCCCCCGCCCCTACACACACACAGCCTCCCCCACTATCAACATCCCACTCCAGTGTGGTACATCTGTTAAAACTGATGGACTTACATGGACACATCATTATCACTGTAAGTCCATGATTTCCATTAGGGGTCACTCTTGGTGTTGTTCATTCCGTGGGTGGGAACAAATGTACAGTGACTTGTATCCACTGCTATAGAATCATACAGAGGGGTTTCACTGCCTTAAAAATCCTCTCAGGAGAGGATTTAAAGATTATATGATGAGACTTCTACACAGGATGTGATTTAAAGCGGAAGTATTAGAAGCACTTAAAGATGCATCAGACACAAAGGTTAAACAATGCCATAACACTTGTCAGTTAGGAAAGTCATGTGATCCACACCATTCCACGCAGATAGAACCGTCCAAAGCCACACACTCGTTACTTTCATCCTCCTTTCCTTCTTTCTCCCCACTCAGCTCCATCAAGCCCACCCTCTTCATTGGGCCTGCTTCCCTCAGAGGCCTCTGGATTGCCAGCACTGCTTTCAAAGGAATTCACAGGTGTCACAATAAACTCCAGGTGTCCAGGGCCTGTGGCAGGTTACTAACTCATCTATCTGGAAGACCCTTGGGTGGTGTAGATCTGTGGTTCTCGGCTTTGGCTGTACTTAAGAAGGCCCCCCTGCCTTCAGGGGTCTGTGACAAGTGCAGTCATGCTATGCCCCATGCTCAGGAGGGCCTACATTTAGTTTAATGCTCTGCTGTTACAATCTTAACGTTCTTGACAATTTTTGAACAAGGAACCCTGTATTTTCATTTTGCATCAGGTCCCACTAATTATGTAGCCAGTCCTGTAGGAGGCTTTCAAATATGTTCATGCCAGGCCGCACCCGGACCAACTAACTGGAATCACTGGAGGTGGGGCCCAGGCCTCTTTACTTTGTAAAATTTTCCAGTGATCGGGAACCACTGGTGTAGAACAGAAGTCCCCCTGTGGGGCATTTATGTGTGTCGTGGGGACATCAGATTCACCTGGAGCACTTTTCCAAACTTTGCACACTGATGTGTAAAACATAATGCACTGATTCCTAAATATTCTGATAGTTCCATTGTGTTTGCTGTTCCCTGGGTACTGAGTTGCTGTGATAGTAACTGCGTATAAACTGTTAGGACTGCACAGTTGGGGCACAGTGGTCCCTGGATTGTGACTTCTTATTGGCACAGCTCTGTGCCCTGTGGCTCTGTTAGCTGAGCACCCCCCCCCTCCGAGGGGCAGTATGCCAGGCAAAGGGTGGAGCGCATACAACAGCCCTTGCTCAGCCCTCACTCTGGCTCAGAGCTCTGGGGTTTGGGGCATGTTTTCTTTGTGCCTCAGTTTCCTTATTAGTAAAACGGTCTTAATATTTTAACTCATGAAGGTTTTGCGAGGACTGATAAAATAAGACATGCAAAGAACCTAGCATAATGCCTGGCACATAGTAGATGGTCAGTAAATATTGGTATACTATCTCCTCCAAGAAGAAATATGAGTGTACCACTCCCCTCAATTCTCAACTACATCTTTTCACTAAAAGAAAATAGAGCTCATTATTAGGACAAGGAAGAAATAGCAATATTCTTCACTTAGTATACTTATCAAATTATGCAGTTGGTATTCATCCCCCTCATAGATATCGAATACCTGCTAGATCAAGGTGTCAGAGGGATGGATTCCATATATGTCCACACACATACATATAGACACGTATGTCCATATATGTGCACATATGTACATGCATGTGTGTGGACACATGCACACATAGATGCGCACACATGCTCACACATGATCTGCACATACAAGACAGGTCACTGTTGTTTAGTGCTTTCCTTTAAATTTTACTCTTTGATCTACAAAAGTAATGCTTATTGTAACAATTTAAACAACATGAAAATAACTAAATTAAGTTTACTAATCTGTGTTTCCCCACTCCTATTTCCATTCTGGAAATTTGCAGGGGTTTTTTTATGATAGAAACAGAGAGAGAGAGAGAGAAAGAAAGGGACAGATAGGGACAGACAGACAGGAACATAGAGAGATGAGAAGCATTAATTCTTTGTTGTGGCACCTTAGTTGTTCATTGACTGCTTTCTTAAAAATGCCTTGACTGGGGGGCTACAGCAGAGCAAGTGACCCCTTGCTCAAGCCAATGACCTTTGGGCTCAAGCCAGAAACCTTGAGCTTCAAGCCAGTGACCATGGGGTCATGTCTGTGATCCCACACTCAAGCCAGTGACCCGGTGCTCAAGCCAATGAGCCCTTGCCCAAGCTGGATAAAGCCCACACTCAAGCCAGTGACATTGGTGTTTCAAACCGGGGTCCTCTGTGTCCCAGTCCAATGCTCTATACACTGCACCACTGCTTGGTCAGGCTCTAGGTAATCATTTAAAAAATAATTTGAAACTGGAAATAAATTTTTAAAAATATGTTTTTGGATACAAGCACACACCCCATATGGGTACACGGGCACATGCTACATATCATATTTGATAACTTGCTCTTCTTTTCCTCTTTGCTTAACAATATACTGTGGACATTTTTGAAGTCAGTACCTATCACTCACCTACTAGTTTTCCATAGCTCTTGGAATTCCGCAGGATGGCTGTGCCATTCTCAACCCTCCCCGGGTGAGGATCCTACGGTGTTCAGCTGTAGGAGACCCTGCAGCAAACACTCTCTTGTAAAAATGTAAATATTAGCACTTGTGCACCTTTTGGATGGAGCAGGGATAGAGCCTTCAGCAGTTTAGAACCCAAGAATGAGCAAAGCAAAAGCAAACAATGATAACAGATATGATCCCCCAACTTTTATTGACATGTCTACCACGTACTAGGTGCGACAGTGGGGTGTATAAGCTACAAACGTGCACGAGAGAGCCTGACCTCAAGCAGTTCTCCAGAGCAGCATGTAATTAAATGTCAAGACCAGTGTTATACATGATGTATATCTTAGCATTGTAAGGTCCATGCTGAAATCTTCCTAATGGCGCTTAAGCCATCTACTCTCACTCTAGATTCTAACACGTTCCATTGATTCCCAATTCTGCATGAAAAACCTTTCCGCGCACCTCCCTTCCAATCTTATTTTGTAGCAGAAAACAAAAGAAACTCCCAACTGCATCACAGCGGAGATGTTTAGCTAGCTTTTCTAATGTGGCCAGTAATTTATCTGATTGCCACAGTGTGCTCTATCATTTTCTTCCAGAAGCTGAAAGTAAAAACGACCGTTTTCCCAGCAGAGAGCCACGCTTCCCATCAGGCCTTTGACACACATTTCAGGGACACACTTACAAGTAGATAACAAACTGCTTCACGTGAAAGAACTGGAAGTTAGAAAACCAGGTTAGAACATAAAGTAACATTTGAAAGTAGAGCTAACAGGATTCAACTGATGATTTTTGTGTGTGTGTAAGTAGCTAGGAAATAGTGTCTCCTGATTGTTTTGACCCCTGGGGATTTTACTGCAGGAATGTTTCAATGCTGAGCCACCCATGGAGGTCTGCAGCTCCTGTTAGCTTGGAAAAAAACACATGCTCTTCAGTTACCAGGAAAGCAGGTAGCTCTGCCAGGCTCCAGGTTTAGTGCCTTGAAGATCTGCTCCAGATCCAGTGACTGAACATGGTGAGAATGCGAGGACCTAGAATTTCCCAGACACAAACACTTTCAGGGCAATGTAGGAACTTAAACACCATGCAGAGGACTGAAAAGCTGAACATGTCCCCTCGCCACTGGGCATTCTTGTGCCAGGCTCTGCTAAAGATGAATGACGACTCTGCCAAAATGAAGCTGACCCTTTCAATTATTCAGTTGGGACACAAATGAAAAACCAAATGTGAGGAAAAACAAACTCAATTATGTTCTGAAATTCCACTTTAGTTAGCTGAACTATTTTTAAGATCTGTGGTAAGGAATGTGTTTTAGTATTCCTTCTTTGTCAGGAACTGATTAGAGCCAAGACATCGTAGTTACAATGAGAAAACACCATTTCCATTTCTGCCCCTCGAATCACAATTCCACTTTGAGCCCCATGGTTCTTGATAAGCGGCCTCCCCTTGTGGTTCCACAAACTGAGAAGGAAGGAGGTAATGATTGCATTCTTGTTGCAGGAGAGTTTGGAGAGGTGTACAAGGGGCGTTTGAAACTTCCAGGCAAGAGGGAAATCTACGTGGCCATCAAGACCCTGAAGGCTGGATACTCAGAGAAGCAGCGTCGGGACTTTCTGAGCGAAGCGAGCATCATGGGCCAGTTTGACCATCCCAACATCATTCGCCTGGAGGGTGTGGTCACCAAGAGTCGGCCAGTCATGATCATCACAGAGTTTATGGAGAACGGCGCCTTGGATTCTTTCCTCAGGGTAAGAGAAGTTCAGGGGCATGGATGACGGTAGCACTGATAGGTGCTGGAGAATGATGGCTGGGGAGAGGTGGCCATGTGAGGATGACCTGCCATTCAGGAATCACCCAATGAAATGTGGGTGGGTGTTGGAGGTGTTCACAAGGTTAACAGACTTGTTGCTAAAAGAAAAGAAAAAAGAGCTTGTGTGTACCCCTCAGTAGGAGGATGGCATGTTGTAGGGCCTCCATAAATGCTTGATGGATGAATAAGAATGAATACATGGGGACAGAAAATGGCCATAGGCATCTGTACAAATTCCGGAGATGGAAGAGACTTTCAGCTGCTCCATAGCCCCGTGTGATTCATGCGGATGCCAAGGTCATCTCTGCCTCTCCCCAGCACATCCACTCTGCCCTCCATGCCAGTTCTCATCCTTTGCAATTCAGAGATAAAACAATTGCCCTTTTCTGATGCCTGGGCCACCTGCCCTCTGAAGGGGCACTTCTGGGCAAGAAAGGAGGAGATTGGGGCACCTGCATCCACAGATCCTTTCTGGGATTGATGAAGAATGCGATTTCCCCCCAACCTGCAACACAGGTGGGGCTACCTGCAGGCCTATGACTGGGGAATCTACAAAAGACCCTTGTCGGTGTGCCCAAATGGGTCCTTCTAGAACTGTTCTTATCTCTCTGGGGATCACAGAGCTACTCAGAGAAGGGGTGAGTGAGAATGGCCATGACACTGATGTCCGGGGAGGGGAAGCTGACTAAGTCAAAGCCAGGGAGAAAGGCCTCCTTAGATAAAAAGCTCAGCTGGGGACCCCAGGGGAGCCAGAGAGCAAAGGGGACAGGGGGCAGCACCAGAGAACAGGGCAGGATCTTCCCAGCAGGGACTTCAGGATAATTCCAAGTAACAGACTATGCCCATCCCCAAAGCTATCAAACAGTAGCTGTGGCTGCAGATCAAAGAACCATTTGTAGTCAGTCATTGAAACATTCCTGGGGTGACTGACTGCTCAGGGTGCCCCCCTGTGCTGGGTGCTGGGCCTGTAGAGCTGAAAGAGACATTGCTCTAATAAGGTGTAAATGACCACGCCAAGACTTTAGTGGCTTAGTCCAACAATGATTTATATTGTTCCTGAAAATGCAGTTGGGACAAGGACATCTCTAGTCCATGTGGTGTCAGATGGGGCAGCTCAAATCTTGAGGCCTGGAATCATCCAAAGGCTTGTCACTCACGTGTCTTGTGGTTGATGCTTGGCGTCAACTGATATTGCCCCATGTAGCCTGTTTGGGCTTCCTCACAGCATGCTGGGTCCCCCAAATAAGCATCCCCAGAGGAGAAGGAAGAAGCTGTATCCATTTTGTAACCTGTCCTCAAAAGTCACACAGCATCACTTTGACCATAGCAATGAGCCCAGCAGTGCAAGGGGAGGAAACAGGCCATATTTTGATGAAGGACAGCAACCTAATATCTTCTCATACATAAGGGATGGGGGTCCTGTTATGTTCATCTTAGAGAATGCAACATGCCACAAAAGTCCCTGTCTGCGAGGACCTTAGTGTGCAAAACTTCCAGCAAGCACTTGCCTGTACTTTCTGTTCCCATGCATGCAATACAGAAGTATCATAAGAAAATAACTGAAATCTTGCTGGGAAAGGCAGGGAAGGCTTCAAAAAGGAGGGAGAATTTATCTGGTATTGGAGAATGAGGGATTTGCAGACAGGTGGGGGAGCAGCTAGGTAGAAACATTGGAAGAGTGTGTTCAGAGGCCAACGTCAGCATTGCCTATCTGGCAGCAGCTGCATGGTGGTGCCAAAGGTCAGAAGTAGAGCTTAGGAACTGCGGTGTGGGAGGGAAGCTGGGGACCCACCTAGAAGCTGCATTAGCACAGCACTGAAGCTAACTTTTCAGGGAGAGCATACTCTTTTTGTCTCTTCTGAGTCATTAAGCAGTAGTGCCCCCCTTTTTCTGGTAGGGTCAGGGGAACAACAAGTGTCGATTGTGGGGCCCATGTACTTTGCCTGGCATGGCGTCCTTAAGGGTGTGGTTATACCTGGTATTTGGCCAACCAGGTACTTAGCATAATGAGAGCCTGGTAAAATGCTAGTTGAATGAAAAACACGAATAACTGTTTCTGGGACAAAAATGTTGCAGAGTGACAGAAAGAATATAGTTATTCTGAGTGAGCCTGATCTCTTGTCTTTGTAGTCAGCCCTCTCATGTCAGAGCAGGTAAGAACCACAGTCTCCTAGAGGCATTCATTCATTCATGATCAGAGCTCTCATGAAAACAGTCAAAAGTGAGTGGAAGGCACTGTTAGAAGAAAAGGTGTTACCTGGAACCAGCCTCCAGACCCTTTCAGGAGTCATTTATTTGCTACCTGTCACCTGACTGTGCTTCACAGAGAGTCACAACATGATCTGGGACTATGATCAGACTGTCTCCCCGGACCGTGCAGGGAGATTCATTCTCAGGAGGCTGCGGGAAGTCAAAGCCTCACAGCATTGCTCTGCATGGGCTGTTTCCATTAGGGGCCCAAGACAGAGGGGCATGTTGGACACCAGTATTTTTTATGATGATGAGGCCCAGGCGGTGGGCAGAAAGCTAGGGGCAAGAGAAGAGCACAGGAAAACCGAAAAGAAAAGATGGCAAAGAAGGAGCGGCCGGAGCTGGCAGCGCCAGGAGGAGAGGGGAAATGAAGCGTTTCTGACTCCTAGCGCGGCATGGAGGCAGGTAATCTATAAATCTAATTTCAGCTTCACCACCAAACCCTGGAGCATAGCAACATTAATTGATGTATCTTCTGCTTGATAAAATCTAAAAGTAGGTCATCAGTTAAGTTCTGTAGGGTCCATCTTCTGGGAAGTGGAATGAATTTTAGGATCGCCATTCAAAGAAGGAAGGAAAAGGGTTAGTACTCAATTTGTGCAGCTGTCTCCACCCTCCAACTGGTCCTTTCACACTGGATATGGCATCTTTGGAGAGTGGCTGCAGCTCCTGCACAAGGTCAGCTTCTGGGAGGCTCTGGGCATTGGGGATCCAGTGAGCTCATTGGACATGTCTTCTCACAGTTCACTACTGCTCCTCTCCCACTGTGGGACTTAGAATCCCTCACGTTCTGGAGGGATCTGAAACACCATTATGCTTTAACCACACATTCAGGAATCTCATTATTTTCCATTTTTTTCAAATGTCTGTGCCATGAATTAGGTAGCCTACAAATCTATAATTAAATGTTTCCTTCTTGGCAATCAAATTTAGGGGATTGAATCTGGAGGCTCCTCCTAAATCTTAGGAACAAGCTCTGAACCTCATCAATGTCCCAACAAGGTCAACATGCTCTATAAGCCTTTTGTGCCTAACGCTTGGCCTTATGGTTGCTGCTGGTTCATTCACAGATGGTCATAACTGGAAGACTCTCAGAAGTCACTGAGCAGTGATAAGTGGAGACATTTCTCATCAGGGGAGCTCATTTATGGGCTGAAACTAGACAACAGCAACCCAGATGTCAGGAAGAGAACACCAGATTGGGAGTCCTGGGACCGAGGTTCTGCTTTGGACTTTGCTATGAGTCACCCTGGGGCCTTGAACAGAACTGTTAACTCAATTTCCTAATCTATAAATGAAAGGCATTGAGCTAGATGATCTTGAAAGGTCTCTTCAGTTAAAAAAAAAAAATCTGTGATTCATTCTCTTCAAACAAATCAAATAAGGGTTTCATTTCCTGAAGTGGATTTGTCAATGAAAGTTGAAATACCTAAATCCTTCCTGTCTAATAAAAGGGCCAGCAGTGGCTTCAGTGAATTTGCAGAAAAGCAATTTCAGCAGAAAATACTTCATGAAGGGGAGAAAGTTTAAATCACTTCACTGAGGCTCTGTTTCTTCTGTGTGCTGTTTTTACCATGTGCTCAGTGTGGCAGAGCTTTTCCTAAAGTCATTGAGAAATCTCTCTCTTTTTTAATCTTGTTTCTCTTTATACGCTGATGTTTATATTCCTGGAAGTTCTTCTGGGGAAGGTATACCAATGAAATGAACATAAAACAGTTGAGCATGATAGGAAAAATCTTAATATGCTTATATCTTTCAGTTTCACCAAGATTATGAGCTCAACAGACTTGACCCTGTCTTATCATGCTATATGATTACCCTGCAGATCCTAAAGGAAATTTATTGGCCTTCACAAGTCAACACTTTCCAATGGAAAAGGCACTGGACAGGAGTTTAAAGAGTCAGATAAATATAGTACATATGTGATAGAAATGTCTCTATTTTCTATTTCTCTGGTCATGGCAGACATCATTAATCAATCATGGCTTCTTTTTCTGTGAAGCTTATACACAGCCTTATTCTCCACCCAGCATTTGAGGCAGCCATTACCAATTGATCAGAGATGGGATGTCAGTAAAGATATAATTTGCTCTTCTGGACTTAGAATCTTGTGATAAAAGCCAAAACCACACAGAGTGATTGAAGGCTGATCACTTAAACTTTCTGGACTTAATTTATCTTCTCTACAAAAACAAATATTACTGCCTGCCTTTCACAGAACCAATTTTAAAGATTAGAACACATCTATGAAGTATGACTTGCCATTCAAAAGTCAAGCAATGAAAGAAATCAATATTTGTTGATTAATTGATCCAAAACTTCAGGCCTGCATCATTAATTTCTAATCATATATGCTCCTATAGTGGGGCCGGGGGGGGGGGCTATTACTGATGCCAACCTGTTGAGCTCAGAATGCCCTGTGAGCTAGGTTCTCCAAAAGCAATGATCCTAGAATGTCCCTCCTAAACACCTAGACGCCATAGTTTTAGCTGCAAGTGTTCTTAATCTCTCTCACCAGGCATCCCAGGTACATGGGAGAGCTGATTTGTGAGACATTTTGGCCTTGCTAATGATCCAGCAATCATTGCTGCTGTCTTAGCATTTACTAAGGCACTGAGGTAAGCCCTTGTATATGTATCATCTCATTTAATCTCACCAAAATCCTATGAAGAATGGACGCTGTGGACACTGTTCTTATTTTACCGATGTGGAAATCACTGGTCTGGAGGTTAAATAACTTGACCAAGAGCACTGATCTAACCTGGGTGTATCTGGCTATAGAGTCTAGACTTTTAGCTACTAATTGGCCCTTGTTGGCCCTAGAAACTCTAAGAATGACTGATGTAAATTTTAAAACAAATCAGATAATAAAGCAGGCCTAAAATGACTTAAGGTAGAAACATAGATACGCTTCCAATAGTGCTCTTCTCAGAGCCATTTATAGCCACCACCAGCCCCTCCCCCCACATCTATATACAGGCTGGCTTCTTTAGGAAGACATTCATGTTCAACAACATTGTTGTCTACACTCGTGAAGAGGAAGTAATAACTTGAATCGAAAACATATGACCCTGTGACGTCAGTCTGAATGAGAATACTGGTGCTAACGTACAGAGGTTGCATGAAGGCTTTCTGAGGAGGCAGAGACCTACTTAGAGAAAGGGCGTTGTGCTAGCCTGGCTAACTTCTTGAGGTGGTGTTGAGTGACGTTCACTAGTAGGATGGAGAATTTGCATCTCTCACGGCACTCTGGCTCTCGTAGATGAGCACCATGTGCTGAAAAGCAGTCAGGATTTCTGAAAAAAAGCAGCTCTGCTTGGAGTTAGTTAGAAGAAGATATTACTGAGGAAGCATTCTGGGCAGGTGGTTAAGGTTTGAGTTAGAAACAGCCTGGAATTTGGGGATGTCAATTAGTTTGTGTTTGGGGGTCCTCCTCTGGCAGGGGTCTCAGGAAGGAGTGGTGGGGGGGATGACCAGGGGTCTTAACCTTGGGGAACACAAATGCAGGCTTGCCATCTTGCATGAGGAATAGTCTTCAACAATCATGGTGGCATCATTAGATTTTCTGATTGTTGGGGTTTTCTTTAATAAGCAGAGTATTTTTTAAGAGGTCTTTTATTTTCCCATACTTATTTTTGCATGGAAAATGCTTTTGCAGGAGCACATTCATGAATGATGTGATCCGCACATATTTAAGTAAGGCAATGCATTTGAGAGCCTTGTACATCCTCTCAAAGAGTTCCCAGTTATTGAGTAGGCACTCGATAACTGGGAACTCTTCACACTGTTTATGCTTCTTGCATTTTACATGAGGACACTGGGGCAGATGGAGTGACTGCCGTGCCTGTGACCTGTGTTCAGGTAACAGGACTGGACTCTGGGTGTCTGCCTCTTCCCACCTCTCCCCCACTATGAAAATTTCAGTTCCTGGGCTATGCTCCACTACCAGAATACAACTCATATCCCTTTGGGGAGCAGATGTGGCTGGACTGAATGGGCAAGTGTGTTCTTAGTAACACGACTCTGGGTTCACTTATTTAACCAGTGTGTGCAGAGCCAATACCTAGAGGGTTTGAGGAGGCAGGAGGTTGGCGCAGATTCATTCACTGAAGAGTCTTTCATCTAACCCTTGAGCGGGGCATCCGCCCAGGAAACTGAGCCCACTGGTGATAGGAGAAAGGGCAGCACTGGGGGTTGGCATGAGGAGGAGCAGCAACAGCTCCCATTCACTAGGTCCTCGTGGTCGGCAAACTCATCAGTCAACAGAGCCAAATATCAACAGTACAGCGATTGAAATTTCTTTTGAGAGCCAAATTTTTTAAACTTAAACTATATAGGTGGGTACATTGTTATTAACCTAATTAGGGTACTCCTGAGCTGGCTTTTGCTAAACACTCAGGGGGCCAAAGAGCCGTATGTAGCTCGCGAGCCACGGTTTGCCGACCAGGACCACGGTCTGCGTGCCAGACATGGGGTGCACATTCTGCACCAAATCCCTCTGGGGTTGGTATGGTATCCCAGCATCATAGCTGGTAGCCTGGTGGTACCCAAGGCAGATAGATGCCTTAACATTTAATTCTGGAAACAGGGAGAGATGTACCAGTTGTTCATTCAGCACAGGTTTATTGAGCTTTTTCTACCTACAGAAAAGCTCTTGGCACAAGGAATACAATGGTGACCACAAGAGGGAAGGTTCTTATGCTCAATTTGTTTAGAGTCAAGCAGTGGAGATACACACACACACACACACACACACACAAAGTTGTGATATGCGCTGAAGAGAAAAAGTAAAAACACACGCTGTAAGATAGTAAGAAAATGCTAACTGTCTTTGAGGAAGGGGACTAGTTACAAAAACATCCTCTGGAGAAAACTGAAAGGCAGATGGGTGTTGACTGTGGGGGATAAGCAGAGGGAATAGTACATGTGAGGGCCCTCAGGCAGGAAGAGGCTGGCCTGGAAAAAGATTGAAAGGTCAGCAGTCACTGTGGCTTTAACACAGGCATGAGGAATAGGCGTAAGGTGAGGCACTAGCTGATCCCGTGAGGTCTGTGGGCCATGCTAATGAGTTTAGAGCTTTACCTTTATGCAATGGGAGGCTGTTAGAGAGCTTTATGTCAGAGAGTGACATACCCTGATTTGTCTTACAAAGATGGTGCCAGCTACAGTGTAGAGAATGAATGGGGAGCGGGGACAGGTGCGCAGTGGCTGTTATAGGTGATGGATGATAGCGACTTGGTTAGAGTGGTGGCAGTGGAGATGGAGAGCAGTAGATGGCTTTGAGATGTAATTTGAAGATGAAATTGACAGAATTTGGCAAGGAGAAGAGAGCAGAGCTTCAAGGAGAGGAATGAGGACGGAAGTAGGGGAGGGAGGGAGCAGTGAGTGGTCTGCCCAGTGCCGAGAGGCTGACAAGCAGCAGGGCCATGGTGCCTCGGCTTTTGTCTAACCACTGAAGTGCGTTTTGATCCTGATGCCCCTTGTGTCTTATTACAGCAAAATGATGGACAGTTCACGGTGATCCAGCTGGTGGGGATGCTCAGGGGCATTGCTGCTGGCATGAAGTACCTGGCCGAGATGAATTATGTCCACCGGGACCTGGCTGCTAGGAACATTCTGGTCAATAGTAACCTAGTCTGCAAGGTGTCTGACTTCGGCCTTTCCCGCTACCTCCAGGATGACACCTCAGACCCCACCTACACTAGCTCCTTGGTGAGTCCTTCTTGGTATTCTCAGGTAAAAGCATGGCGTGAGTACAAGGTGGCTGCACATGTCTGTGTACCCGTGGCAGGGCCGTACTCATGAAGGACTGGAACCTGAACTCACCCACTGGGGGAGCCAGGTGCTGGGAGGACCACCCATCTGGGAGCACCAATAGCAGCTGGCTGTCCAGGCGAGCATTTGGGTGTAGGCTGTGAGGAAGGGTCAGAGTCTGCTCTGAAGCCATGATGTTTCTTGACCGATGGGAAGAATACATTTTGAAACAGATGATTTTGAGGAATCCGAAGTTGGACGGTGGCATCAGAGGCATCTGTCAGCAGGAAACAGGATCCAGTTGGGTTGATACTGTGTCACCAGGCAGAATCATGATCCTCTTCTATTCCTTCCAGATAGTGTTAAGTACCATCTACCTGATGAGTACTCTTAAATTTGTTTTTCCTGCTCCGCCTCCCCCTCCACATCCCAAGCAGCTCTAATCATCTGTGTCCAACTGCCTAGTTCACACAATTCCTTTCAGGACTTCCGCAGGTCCAAAACAGAGCACTTGATTTACTCTCCAATTTTCCTTCCCTACTCTTTCCATCTCGGTAGTTGCACCACTCAACTAATGGCTGTGACCTAGGAATCAGTCTTGATTTTTCTGTATGCCTCGCCATCTGTGTCCAGTCCCTCAGCAGCTGCTATCGGCTCTTATAGACTGTCTGTTTCTTTTCACCTCTCAGATTCCACCGGATTCCGAAGTGCCATTCTCTTTCACCTGTACTGTTATAGTAACTTCTAACTAGTCCCCCTGGATTCCTCTGGCCTCTTTACGTTCATTTCCAACAGCATCCACAGTGATTACTCTTTCTACCTATCTATTTAGCTCTGTTCTTTAAACTTGTAATTATTATTATTATTAAAATAAAAATACTACAAAGAAATAAGAGAAAAAGGATACATAAGAATCTACATTCCCCTGAAGCAGGGGTCAGTAAACTAATAGACCAAATAGTAAAGATTTTAAGCTTTGTTGGCCAAGAGGTAAAATGAAGATACTATGTAGAAAATTACATAACCATTTAAAATTACCCCTTTTTAAAAGGTATGAACACCTTTCTTTTTAGATTATTTATTTATTTATTTATTTGAGGGAGAGAGAGAGAGAGAGAGAGAGAGAGAGAGAAAAGGGGTTGATGGCAGAGCAGGAAGCATTTTACTCCCGTATGTGCCTTGACCAGGCAAGGCCAGGGTTTCAAACTGGCAACCTCAGTGTTCCAGGTTGACACTTTATTCACTGCGCCTCCACAGGTCTGGCTGAACAGCATTCTTAACTCATGAGCTGTAGTAAAGAGCCAGGTGAGGGGTCAGATTTGGCAGTCAGATCTATCTTTAAGTTCATTGATTATTGCCCTGGTTGGGTAGCTCAGTTGTTTAGAGCACTGTCCCAATATGCCAAAGTTGCAAGTTTGATCCCCGGCCAGGGCACATACAAGAATCAACCAATGAATAAATATATAAGTGGAGCAGCAAATCAATATTTCTCTCTCTCTCTCTCCCCCCTTCCTCTTTCTGTCTACAATAAAGTTCATTGATTATTTCATTTACCATCCCCTTCTGTTTAAAAAAAAAGTCCCTCTAGTGACTTTTTTTCTGATATTAGTTTCTTAGCTCTATAATTTTGCATTAATCTTTCTTTTGTACTTTCTAATTCTCAGTTGAGATGTCTTATCTTTTTAGTCATCATAAACCTATTTTTAATCTCATCAAACATAATAGCTGCTTTAAAGTTGGGGTCATCCTGGGATGACCTTTTTTTTCCTCATGAAAACAGATCACATTTCCCTGGTTCCTTATATGCCTAGTAGTTTTGGATTATGTACATTTTGAATTATAATGTAGAGACTGAAAATTGTTATACTGATTTAGCAGGAAGTTAACTTGGTTAGTTAGACTCAACCTGAGGTTAGTTAGACTGTGTCTTGTCTGCAGTAGGCAACAGCTGCTATTTCAATTTCTGTGGTTTTCAATCTACCTCATACATGCATGGTTCAAGAATCAGCCATAGAATGGGAAAAGTTTATACCTAGAATATGGGATTCCCTTTCCCTGGTTTTCTTGTTTCCAGAGATTCTTCCCCAACTCTCCAGCAGCCCTGATTATCTTGGACTCCTTCCCTTGGTTCCTCCAACTGTAAAGAGGGTGGTTTTTATTTGTTTTGTTTTGTTTTAGTGAGAGAGACAGACAGATAGACAGACAGACAGGGACAGACAGACAGGAAGGGAAAGAGATGAGAAGCATCAACTAGTAGTTGCGGCACTTTAGTTGTTCATTGATTGCTTCCTCATACATGCCTTGATAGGAGGGGGCTTCAGTTAAGCCAGTGACCCCTTGCTGAAGTCAGTGACCGTGGGCTCAAGCCAGTGACTGTGGGCTCAAGCCAGGAGTCATGTCTATGATCCCATACTCAAGCTGGTGACCCTGCGTTCAAGCTGGTGAGCCCATGCTCAAGCTGGATGAGCCCGTACTCAAGCTGGTGACCATCAGAGTTTCAAATCTAGCTCTCAGTGTCCCAGGCTGATGCTCTAGGCACTGTGCCAATGCCTTGTCAGCAAGGGTGAGTTTTCTAAATTAGAGTTTTAGCCAAAGGGAAGACTTAGCAAAATGGTTCCTTTGGGAAAAACTGCAAAAAGTAACATTGACTTCTTGCTGTTCAGTTTCTGGAATCCTCAGGTATGTTCTTCATTTATTTTCTTTCCTCTCATTAAAAATATTTTTCTTTCCTCTTGTATTTTCTTATTTTCTGGAGAATATTTTTTGTTAGGAGCACACTGGTCTAACTAAAAGTGCAACCTTCAGCTTATCCTCAAACAACAGTTCCATAATAGTCCTTAGGGCTACTCTACTCAATTTTAACACCCCATTTCATGCAGTTTTTTAAACATCATTATCTTCTATTACATCTCGTTTTACTTAATAGGTGAAGACATCATTAATAGCTATTGAAGTGTTCTAGTCTTCTTAGTAGGCCCCCAGACTTCATCTCTCATTCTGTCTTAATTCTCTACCATATTTTTGCCCGTGTCTCTTTTCTCTGTTTTAAAATGTGGTTTCTAACCCCGGAGGCAATTCCTTCTACCAGATTCCTGGAACAATGAACTGATAAGATGTGTTCCTTTGTGCTTTCTTGTGATTGGAATAAACCCACTGAACGAGGAAAGAGGTCTGAACTGCTCCTAACACTCCCATCCTATAAGGAGGACAGCTGAATGAACTGGGTGGGACTCTAGCTTGTGTGCCATTTACACAACTTGCTTCCTGGCAGGTATATTTCTGAACCCTATTATGGGCGTTCAAACTAGCATTCCCGTGTGTCTTAGTTTACTCAGGCATCTATGACAAAATGTCATAGACTGGGTGGCAAAGACAACAGACATTTATCTCTCACAAATATAGAGACTGGAAAGTTCAAGGTCAAGGTGCTGGTAGATTTAGTTTTCAATGAGAACCTTCTTACTGGCTTTCAGATGGCTGGTTTCTGACTCTGTCCTCACATAACACACACACACACACACACACACACACACAGTTCTGGTGTCTCTTCTTTATGTGAGGACACTAATCCATCATGTGGGTGTCACCCTCATGACCTCATCTAAACCTAATTGCATCCCAAATACTGTCACCCTGGGGGTCAGGGATTCAGCATATAAATTTGGGGAGAACAAGAGGTTTCAGTCTATAACACCATGCTTGTATCACAGACTTGTTCTCAACGTTTGACTCCACAGGTCACATCTGCTTATTACTGGTCCTGTCTTCTGTAATCAAGAGGGAAAAACAAACACACACAGACCAAGAAAGATACCACATCTTTGACTAACTCCACACTTTGGGCTCACATTCACATTCACAAACCTGAAATTCACCCATTACCTGGTCACATGGGTGGACAGAGCCCCAAGTGGACCACATAAATCGTTTCTGGATGGCGGCTTTCTGATGGTTAAGTCAAAGCTCTGCTCCAGCATGGCTTGCTGTCTCTTCTGATCAGTAGGAAGAGGCCCTATCCAGTGCCTCCCTCTGTGAGCAGAATCTTCTCTTCTTAGTATTCAGCTAGGTTCCTTCTGCTAACATAGTGTCAACTTGGCCTTCTTTCAGAGCCTCTGGCTGTCTCTGAGATGTCTCCAGCCTTGTGCCATCCCTTCTCTCAGCCCTGCTCCTGCAGGCCTCCCTGTTTTATCATGAACTGCATTCCATCTTCAAGGCACCTCTGATCTCCCTCAGCCCTCCCTTCTGCCCCTCCCCCTGTTCCTGCCTTTCCTCTCGAGCCCCTGGCCCCGCCCCACCCTGTACTTGCTTCTAAAACTCACTCCCTCCCAATCCCGCCACTTTCTTCGGCTTCTTGCTTTCTCTCTTCTAATCTCTGCTCACGCTCTCTGCCTGCTCTGCCCCCTCTGTGAACTCCATACAGAGTTGTTTCTTAGGGATCTGCCCGCCTTCTGTGAGGCAGAAACCATTTTCTCAGGTGATTTGCAGGCTGTGCTCTTGTTCTTCCTTTATCTTGGTCCTCCTCACATGCTAAGCTACTTGTTGCAGCTCCTTCTTTCCCACATTGGCTGCCTGGACCCGCTCACTTCCCCTAGAACTGGCCCTGTCTGATTCAGGATCCTTTCCTGCACTGCACTCTCGGGGCACTGAGCATGGAGGATCCATCCACCCTGTGGGACTAGGGACAGCCTTCTCCCCAAAGGTGATCTCTGTGGGCACCTGGTCCCATGGCTCATCCGGAACTTGTTGGGGGAAATCAAGCCTGCCCCTCATGTACTGTGTGGAGGCCCCGGCCCCCTGTGATGAATTTCAGTCATCTCAGGTCATTGTGGGGGCAGGACTCTCGTCCCCTCCACCTGCACTCTTCCCGAGCACTGTTGTCTCAGCTGCAGTCTCCATCCTCCCCCATGCTCCCAGCGGAGGCCGTCCATTGTAGCCAAGAGCCCGTGCCGACGTCTGAAAGGGCCTTCCTTTCCTTTCACAAAACAATTTGACCTTTATTCCATGATATTATGCTGCCCATTGGAGCCCTATTGTCAGCATGCGGGCTGGGAAGATGGAGAGAAGACCCTCTCTAGAATTCTCTCACACTCCGGTGCTACAAAATGGTCCTCTGTACATGGTAGAATGAACGCAGGACTTGCACTCAAACTATGCTCTATCCATTTGGCATTCGGTCTCCTTGTCCATGAAATGGGATTTGTGAGAATGTGTAAATCCCGTGTGATGAGGCAGGAACAAACCCCATGCTGGTCCTGCCCCGGTTGTAGCTCGTGTGATCGTTGTGGCTGCTGCTGTGAGTGCTCTCCGGGTCTCTCAGAGTCCACACCCCGTGGAGGACACACCTCAGGTGTGCATTTTCAAGGCCAACTGATAAAAATGACCCCGTAACTCTGCCCATTCCTAGTCACTGCAAAACAGAAAACAGCCAAGTGGAGAGCCTCCAGAAGCCCAGGGGAAGCTGATATTCACAAAGGGAAGTTGAGGGCCCCCTCATGGTAAGATTTCTGTGGAAGACTTTTGAAGAAAACATCTTAGGAGAAAGCAGGGGAAAGGCAACTCAGATGGTGGTGTACAGTGGCTCTCACACTTCACAGTGCATAGTGTCCCCTTGAGGGCTTGTGAACATGCTGATTTCTGGGCCCCACCCCTAGAACTTCTGATCTCTAGATCTGACATGGGGCCCAGGCATGCGCATTTTCACAGATACCCAGATTCTGCTGGGATGGCTAGTCCTGGGCCACACTTGGAGAACCACTGCATTGAAACTGCAGAAGAGGGATACGTTTACCTCACAAACTTGCATTGCTAGTAAAGGTCAATACCCTGATTTTTAAAAAATCAGAGTAAGTCTAATAAGTCCCTATCCTGTCAAGATGGAAAAGGGAGAGTATTTGCTCTCATCCTAGAACTTCTCCCTTCCCCAAGCCCCGGGGAGTACGAAGGTCCCAGGGCCACACTTGGGCACCATGCTCTGAATGGGCTGGAGCCCCTGTGCCTCTGAGCCAGCGTCACCTCTGTCTGAGGAGTCAGGGAAGGCACAAGACCTGGGCACAGATGCCAGTGTGGAGCTCTATGGTGGGGACACCCTCAGCCTGGAGATTCTTCTACACTAAAGCATCAGAAACATACGAAGTAAAACCTGAGTCATTTTCACTGTCAGGGTATCAGTGAATGGGCTGTCCAGTAAGCTAGGGTTGAACTGAGAGGCTTTCTTGCATCACATTTGTTTAGCCCCCATCTTTTATAAATAAGTAAATCTCAGGAAAGAAGGTCTTTCAGGGTGTCTAAGGGGGTCACCCGTGTCAAGGATGCAGAGTTCTTTTCTCTCCACTGACCTTTCTCAGCAGTCGTTCAAAGAAGGGAATCCACAGAGAAAAGATTACGGTTGGGGGAGGCAAAGTGCCTGCCTTAGGGGTCCTTCCCCTCCTCGTGCCAGGTCCTGAGCATGGGAGAACTAGGTGACACAAACAGAGACCCCCTTCAGGAGGAGTGGCAGACCTGCCTCACTAGTCCCTGTAAAAGCAGGGACAGAGGGCAGAGCTGGGAACACAGGCATGCCCCGGTCCAGGCTGCCCAGGCTTTCTGTCCCACTAGCTCTGCTATGCTTTGCTGCCTTTGTGAGGGACAAACTGGTTTAGGGAACTTTTGTAGACAGGAAGGCTCTGTGAATTTTCTCCAAAACTTGTAATAAGTGGCTTCATCAGTGATACACATATAGCACACACATGTATACACTGCATGATACACACATAGGTAGACACACAAAGCATAGTCAGGGGTACAGAGAAATACACACACACACACACACACACACACACACACACACACACACACACCCCTACATACACATACCCGGGCTACCCAGAGACAGACACACGCAGGCACAAATCTTGACTCAGTGCAGGGTAATGGCTGGGCTTCTTCCTTTGATCACCACTAAGAAGAGAGTTCAACTGCTATCGCACTGTTTTATACCCCCTTTTTTTCTTATAATGTACTTAGTACTTAAAAGGTGAAAAGAAAGCAGGAAAGTATTTCAAAGATAATTCTTCCTGCCAGCTTTAGGACAGTGTCTATCAGTCTGCACTTTGCAGGTTCACTTTAAAAAGTTGCTGCTAGCCCTGGCTGGTTGGCTCAGTCATAGAGCGTTGGCCTAATGTGTGGATGTTCTGGATTTGACTCTAGTCAGGGCACACATGAGAAGTGACCATCTGCTTCTCAACCCCCTTCCCTTCCCTTTCCCCCTTCTCTCTCTCTCTTTCCCCCTACCACAACTGTGGCTCAACTGATGCAAGTACACTGGCTCCCAGTGCTGAGGATGGCCCTGTGGAGCCTCAGCCTCAGGCACTAAAAATAGCTTGGTTGTGAGCATGGCTCAAGAGAAACAGAGCATTGGCCCCAGATAGGGGTTGCCAGGTAGATCCAGGTAGGGGCGCATGCGGGAGTTTGTCTCTCTAACTCCCCTCCTCTCCCTTGGAAAAGAAGGGAAAAAAAATTTAATAAATAAATAAATAAATAAATAAATAAATAAATAAATAAATAAATTGCTGCTAAGTAGGTTGATCCCTCTGCCTGAGAGGTTTCAGCTCAGGCCAGGACCTTCAGCCTTCAGAATGAGAAAGGTTTGCCGGCTTTCCAGCTTGTGACCCCGTGCCCAGCTTTAGGTCTTCCCGCAGTTCCTGGCAGTTTTACATGCAAATCATACTTCCCCACCCTTCTGATCCATGACTTCCCTCATGTGGCCATTTTCAAATTATGATTTCTCACTATTCTTTTAATCATTGAGCTTGGGTACCAGAGTATTTCTTGGGCGGATGGGAAAGTGGAGAGGAAATAAAGACAGGCAAGGGAAAGAGGGAGAAACCCTTTAATTGCAGCCAGCATAACCGAGTCCTGGTCCCCTGGAAGTTCTTCTGCAGCATTAATTAAGTTGAGGGAGGAATAATTCAAATCTGCCCCATGCTCTGCCATTTAAATAATTCTTCAGGCAGTTAGTTCTGCCTTCTCCTTCTTCTTCTGTCTCTCCCTGGGTTACTTTGTCACCAGATGCTCAGTTAGGGATATTAGGCCCTGACTGAAATGCCTTTTTGAAAAGGACTCAGCATAAGTATTATTAGTAAGGCCAGTGTATTATTAGCATGAGTAAGATCAGGATGGGATTTCAGAGTCTAAGCCGGCTCGTGCCCTGAGGACTGGAGCAAAGCGTGGGTCAGGTTTCTCGAGAGCATATCTCTCTGCTCTGAGCCTGGTTTGTGGGGTCAGGTGGGCAAAGCCCTCCTGCATGTGTGCCTGTCATCATGTAGGAGGGGCTGACCACCTGGGGGCGGGCCCATACAATGCCTCTATCAGTTCTTCGAGCCAACACATATTTATTGAGCACCTAGTATGTGCAAAGCACCACAGTTAACAAAACAGATGGTTCATGAACTCCTTGTGTGTCCTTCTTAGCAAAAAAAAAAAGGGGGGGGGTAGATATTAAATGACTAATTATGCAATCAACTATGCAATTACAATTGTTAGGTGCTATGAAGAAACATTTTTCAAGCATGTATTATAGGACCCTGAGTAAGAAACATCTGGGCTGAAAGCCAGGGGTGGCAAGGAGTTACTTAGGAGAAAGTATGATCAGTGCCTCCTGGGAACTGTCCCAGAGCTGGACATAGACCCTACTTCCTCAGTGAGGACTGAGTGTGAAGGAGAGGAGGGTGCTGGGGAAACTGTGCTCAAGTACAGATGGCGATGTTGGGAGACATGGAACATAAGGGTGAGTCATCATCGAGGTGGAAGGACTGTGTGAGCAGCCCAGGGGGGCCCACAGTAGCTTTGCTCCAACCTGTGAACTCCAGTGCATAGGAGGAGAGGAGGAACCAGAAATGAGTCCGGAATCAAGTCCTCAGGGACTAGGGGAGGAGCTCTGTAAAGAAAAGTGTGGGGCCCTGGTTGGAAGCACTCCTAGTAGAGGATGGCAAACCAAATTTCACCTTGTCAGCTGAGATCCCAATGAAAGCTAGTCAAGAAGTCAATGAACCAATCAATAAAGGTTCAACGATTCCATGCAAGGGGCAAGGACCTCTGCTAGAGTAAGAAATTAAACTTTATATACATTTAATATGTTGATTAGCAGTAGTACCTATAAATTATTCATTAAGATTAGGCTTATTTTTCTGATTGAGTGTTCAATAAATAAAAGTTTGAAACCGTAAGCTTAAAGTAAAGAGAGACACTTTCAGTGAAGATGAGAGAAAGGATGGAGTTGACTTCCAGATGAGTTAAATATGGACTAAGTGGTATAAGTAGGCACATAAAAGGTACTCAGGAGCAGTTTAGAGGATGAATGGACATGTGAATGGGTAAATGTCTAAGTTTATGAGGGCTCAAAGGCTGAGGGTTTTCCAGAAAGAAGTAATAGTTTGATCATAATGCAAGAAGCCACAAAGTACCAGGTGAGCTCACTGGGTATAAACAGGATGACTTACTTGGTGTTGGGAAAGGGGTGTGCAGGTCAATAAAATCATGATGAGCCCTATTATCAGTAGAATTGTGTTCTGTCCAACAGATATGTTAAAGTCCTAACCCCTGTACCTGTGATGAATGTGACCTAATTTGGAAGTAGGGTCTTTGAAGATACAATCAAGTTAAGATGAGGTCATGCTAGATGTCCATAGATCCTAAAACCAATTACTAGTGTCCTTGTAAGAAAGGGAAATTTAGACAGTCAAATACAGGAAGAAGATAACCATGGGATGATGAAGGCAGAGATTAGATCGATTCATCTACAAGCAAAGGAACATCAAGGATTGCCTGAGAACATCAGAAACTAGAAGAGGTGAGGAAGGATTCTTCCCCACCAGCTTTAGAAAGGGTATGGCCTTGCCAACACCCTGACTTCAGACTTCCAGCCCCCAGAACTATAGGACCATACACTTCTGTTGGATTAAGCCACCCAGTTCATGCTACAGTGCTGCAGCAGCCCTAGGAACCTCATATAAGTTATGAGCCCAAGTGACCAACTGCAGCCCATTCCTGCGCAGGTGTGCAGGGAGTGGGCAGTCAGACTATAAAGGATGAAGGGTGGGACATAAACATGGAGGTGCTTGGATGCACATCTGGAGTTTACCCAGGATCCAGGGGAACCTGACTGCATAAAATTTAAGAAAAGTTAAAGCAAAACAAACAAAACCACTTTATAATCCTTGTTGTTGAGTTCACTGGAGTGGCCTCTTTGTGGGAGCATTGCCTTCAAGAAGCTATTACCACAAGAGGTTCAATAAAGGGATTCCTTGGGTTTCGAAAGTCTGACCAGCCTTGAGGTTCTGGGAGTCTTTGCAAATGTCCATCTAGTTCTGCAGGGGTCTGGTGCATTGTTAGGAAAGTGGATACAGGGTGTGACGGTGTTTATCTCACGTACCCGGCCATTCAAAATAGTGCTCAGTATTAGGCATCCAGGAGGCCTTGGCTGACGAGCTCTTCATAGAACAAGAGAGCCTCTTCACAAATAGAGGCCTGTGGGCCTAGAGAATCTCTGGAAGACAAGGTATTCAACCCAGAAAGGGAACCCAGGCCCATCAGACCAGCCCTCCCAGAGAACAGAGAGGCAAGAGGGATTTTCTGAAGACCACAGAAGCTCAAAACTAGCTCTATCAAGTCTGAATGTATTACCCTTTCTCCAGGAGAGCTAACTTCACCAATCAGCAGGTAGCAGAGAAACTCTTACCAGTACAGTTTACAGACCCATAAGTAGAAGACAGTGAGTCAGACAGTGTGAGAAAGAGAGAAAGACAGAGAGAGAGCAGAGTGAGGGAGGAGGAGAAGACCAGGGGGACCACCAATCAAAGCCATGCTGCCAAGCACTGTCTACAGATTCTCTAGCTGCTGTAGAATGTGCAGGGAAGGTTTCAGGGGTGAAGGTTTTATTTTAATCTTTCTACAAAAGCATTCAAATAACCCCTTGTGAGAATGTGAGAGAGTAGGAAACAGGAGAAGAACCTCACTGAAGAGACCCACGTAGACTTCTGCTAATTTTTGCTCACTTGGAGAATGCATGCTATCTGGGTGTTTGATAAAAGGTAAAAGGCATAAAGGGAAGTTCAAAGCCATGGACTCGGCTTGTGAGTCGCAAGCTGCTCACCTGTCCTCGTGGCCAGCTCTTTTTTGTTAGAGGAGAATATATTTTTTCTTGGTCAGTGATGACTATTGTTTCAAAGTGAGCTGTCAGGTCTTCATTCTTTTATGCTCTTGTGGCCAAGTTTGCTGAGTAGTAGGGAGAGGGGAGGGGAGGTGACCCAGGTGACAAGAGCAAGATTGACCTTTATCCATTAATCACCTGAAGTTTTCCTGTTAAAATGCAAAGCCACAACCCAATTGCGTCCAGGACTGACCCAGCGGTTTCACATCTTATTATTCCATGCCACACGGGACAAGGATACATGCTTGTGTCCAAGCACATTTTCTTACTTGCATTCTGTTAAATGTGTTTGTTTTGGGCACATACCCCCAGAGCTCTGGCCCAACAACTCAGCCCGGTTAGTCATGGAACCCTGACCTTAGGCCCCATTATTTTTGAAACGTTTTCCTTTGGAAAGGAATTGCGCCCACTCCACAGATCATAGAGAGCGGCAGAAAGTCCAGGGAGACTCCGCCCCAAATAGCCAAGCCATGTGAGTTCCCATGCTTTTAAACCAGCATCACCAGTAAAATGGGATGAAATAGCTGTGTAGTTGGCTTTTCTACCCTGAAAACTTAAAAAGGCAAAGGTTTGGCTAGGAAAAAGGACAAAGTAGGTAGGAGGGAGTGTGATTTTTTACTATCACTTTAAGTAAGAGAGCTTATGCTTCTCCTAAATTACCTTTTCCTGTTGCACATGCCATGATTCTGCTATCCAAAATAATGATTAGCATTCTACAATGGTTCTCAGTATTAGAAAGTTATCTTAGTGAGTAAATAAGACACCATCATTTAACACCCATTATTCTAATTTTTGAGTTGTTTATTTGGATAGGCTTTAATAATACCCATTTTTTCCAAGTAATCATTATCTTCAAGAACAAACACACTAAACTCATTTTTTCCTTGCTTTATTTTTCAGTGTTTTTATCACATTTCGAATCATGTAGCATAACTCGGGGTCCAATAGCTCTAATGACAGATTCAGTACAGAGGACTTTCACAGTAGATAATTTTGAAGGTGGTTCCCTCAGCAATTCTAAGGACAAGGCTGAATTTTGAGCCAGAAAACACGGTTTGAATCCTGACTCTGCCAGTTATTAACTTGGAGTAAGTTACTTTGCCTCTCCAAGACTCCATTCCATTATCTGTTGAATGGGAATAATATATTATACTTGATCTATATCATGTGATTATTATAAAGATCAAAGGAAAAAAATGATCTTTAAAGTGCTTTAATAAACTTCCAAAGTCCTATAAAATGTGACAAAATGAAAGTTCCTATAAAATCTGATAAAACAGAATAAATTCTCTTAGCAAAACATTTTACCTGATTCTCGGTGGGAAAAGTCTGTTCCAATAATACATGACATGATAAATAGAATTAGCAATGAGTGGGACTAGCTCCTTTTAGTGACTAATGTAAGTGGTGGAATCCTAATGTAAAATCTAAGCGAAGGAATGGAACAAGTACAAACTTGGATGGCAACAGGCCAAAAGCTAAACTCTGGTTCTGCTACTAACACATCTTGTAACCGAATGAGGTCACTTCATGAGCCTCAGTTTTCTCACCTGTAAAATGGGGATAAGAACCCATCTCTTAGTATGACTGGAAAAATTGGATGATATTAAATATGAAGTATCCAGCAGAGAAGTGGGTGCCCAGTGGACACTTGATAAGTGTCCAATTGCTATCATCTCCCCTGAGGCACCCGATAGGAACGGGGATGGAGAGGCAGCCTGTTCTGTGATGATGCCTGCTTCTTCAGTGCACAGTCGTCAGTGGGAATGATGTCAGTATCCTGTGGGAGTCCTGTGGTTCTCATAGGAACTTTCCCCAGAACATTTTGGTTTTGAAGCAATCAGGGAGAGCTTTCTCACCATTAGAGAGAAAGCCTTAGCGCAATCTTAAGAAAAAAGTTGAACACTGACAAAAAAGGCCTTTCTTTAATACAAATAATGGCTGGATTAGTGGTTTCCAAAACCGCTATATATTTTCACTCTGTTATCTGATGAAGGTAAGAGTAAAGATGGGGAAACAATGAAAACATTTTTCTTTATTTTAAATTTTAATTGTTTTCTCAAAGAAATCTATATTCTGGATCAGATTTTTAATTTTGATGAAACGGATCTCTGTGAGAGGTGCGTGACCCCCCTCCCCAGGACCTGCAGGGTATAATAAGCTGCACAGGATCTAATATACTGGTGCAAATACAAGTTGTAATTTACTTGTGCTGCTAATTTTATTAAGATTGGTGGTGTATTTTTGTTGCATCTGAATGATCTTCTCCAAATGTAAACTTTCGCCATAGGCTCTGATATTCAGTTGTACAATTTTGCAGAATATGAGGCTCTTTGAAATGTGTATATAACATTATGGCTAAAATGCCTGAATTAAGAAACTAGAGTTCATTCAGTCACCTTCAGGAAGTATACACTCCATTTAGGCATAATACATAGTTGAACCGTTAGTAGGCCTAGCCATTTGAGACAAAGATCAAAACTACAACAGCCATATTAGGACATACGTATAAATCAGAAGAAAGGAAAACAAAAAAGTCTCCAGAATGCCTCTTTGTCCATCAGGCCAGTGCTCTCCTCTCCATGTCCTGGAGTTCATAGGAATAGGGTCAGAGGCAGTGTGGGGCAATGAGGACACCTAGCTGGGCTCCAGGACAGCAACCTGCTTCAACCATAACCTCTCCTCTGTTTCAGACACTGAGCTTTTCCCAAGGTTTCTTTCCAAACAAGAGTTTTGTCATGACAAGTACAGTCTGAAAGGTACAGGCCATCAAATGTGATCACAGTTAGATCATTTTATGTGTCAGTGTTTGTTCCCAGTCATACTTTTTCCAGATCTCTAAGAGACTCTACAGACCTTGCCAATATTGGCCTTTAAAGAAGATTCCAGGGAAATTTTATTACATTTTAAGAGTCCCAAAGCTAGGGTATTGTCCAGATTATGTTTTATTTACTATCTACATTTGAAGCCATGATAGAAATGTCTTGGGGCGCTCCTCACTGGCTTCTCTGTAAGAACAATGCCATTGTTTGGTTGGAGAACTAACTTAACTTTAGTTACCGGATCAATTGAAAAGGAGTTTTGTAAGAATTCATTTTCTTTTTAATTTGGATAAAATTTCCAAAAAACTGGATATGATTTTTCATTTTGTTGAAACCATTTTGTATTAGAAGTAAATGTCTTCCAGGACCTGCAGAATAGGATCAGGTATAACATTTAATTGTCATATCTCTTTGGTCTCCTTCAATCTGGAACATTTCCACTGCCTGTCTTTTATGACATTGACATTTTTAAAAAATGCAGTCACTCTTTTTATTAATAGAGCATTCCTCTTTTTGGGCTTTTCTGATATTCCTCATAATTAAATTCAGGTTCTACATTCTTGGCTATAATCCTATGTAAGTGATGTGTCTTTTTCCTAGGGCATCATATCTCAAGACACATGATGTTCATTAGTGTGATTCATTTTGATCACCTGGTCAAGGTTTTGTCCGTATCTCCAATGTATAATTCTATGCATATAGTACATGCATATTACATAACTTTTTCTCTTACAACGGATAAGCAAACTGTGGGAAAATAGGCCATGAAATACCCTGCTCTTCATCAAAAATTTCACCCAGTTTTAGCATCCATTGCTGACTTGTCTGAACCAGTCTGTAATATCATGGCTGCAAATGATGTTTTCCAGGTCCAGCCACCCTGTCAGCACTTGTCATTGACAAGGGTATATTTTGGATGGTTTTGTCACCCAATAAAATATTTCTTTGTCCTGCTTGGAAACTCAACCTAATAACATTCTGAAGATCACATTGTCTTTGATTTTTGCCTGAGATGTTTTTGGAATGACCTTTGGACAAAAACATTAAGATTCTCATCCGTTGCCATTCTGTTTTAGGCTATAGCTCTTTAGATCTGGTCTTATTCCATCACTGTCCACTCTGCCCACACCTTTGATATAAACAGTCTGTGATTTACTTGAGGGGAGGGAAGAACCTGATTGGGAGGGGGGGCAGACAAGTTTCTCTCAGCCCCACAAACATGCTGATTTATTTTTTTTAATTCCTGCTTCTCTGCCCTCATGCCTGCTCTGCTCCAGATCTAGGATGCTGTGCCCTCCACCTGTCCTAATCTCGCCCTTTCTTTGACATAGGAACTCAGATACAACCCTGGAGAGCCAGAAAGGTAAATGCCCTATAGGCTTTGGGATATACTAAAATCTTCCTATCAGAGTAGAAACTCCAGGACCAACAAGGCCAGATGGCTAGGTTTCTGCTTACCATGTGCAGAGGCCACGGAGCTTGTGATGGAGGGTTATCTTCTGAGCCTTTTGGGTTCCTAAGAAATAGTGGACATGGGCTCCTAGGCCCTGGGAAGCCATGGCCTGGTAGAAATGGGAATTGTTTTATTTATGAGGGGGGCTTATAGTTCACCAGCCCCAGATAAAATGGGTTTTGAACCCTCCGAAAGAGAGTATTTGGACTTCAGCAGATGTTTCCATGACTCTTATAATATCAGAAAATTCTGAAACACAGGTCCCACAGTTCTAGACAGAGTTTCAAGGCTGTGGCAAGATTAGGAAGGACCCATTCTAGTGAGTGGGACTGGTGATAACAGCCACTAAGAGCCACCTGTGAAGGCCTCAAGTCCAGGGTTGGAGGAGCAGAAGCTAAGGAGGTCTTTTTCCTACTGTAAACAGCCCAGCTGCCTTTGAGACACTCGTGGGGTAATCCATCCCTGGGATCACATGGTCCCAAGAGGGACAGGCAGGGAGGCCAAGGCCAGTGGTTTAGATCCACCAGGTTGGGGAATACTTATGTCTGGGAATGTGGGAGTAACTTCAGGAGTTGGTGTTTTAAGAAATGGAAAAATGTATAAATCCAAAATTAGGTCAGAAAAGATCAACGAGGAGAGGGCAAGTAAGATGCAGACAGCAGTGGCTACAGTAAAACAAGCTAGGTCTCCCAGCACACTGCAAGAAAGGGTTCTGTAGTGCAGGACTAGGCAGGCCAACAGAAGCCATGACCAAGAGAATGAGAGATTGGGGATGACCACAGGCATCTGGGTCCATGATCCAGCCTCCATCATGCTCTCACCACCTGTACCTGGTGTCACGTCAGTGCCCCCTCCAGCTCCAATGCCCTCTGAGCCTCAGCCTCCCTCCTCATGGTTTTCCCTGGCCTGGCATTCTTCCCTCCCAGCTGCTGGCTTGCTTTCTCTTTTATCAAAGCATCTCTGAGCTTTTACATGCTGCTCAGTAACTGTTTGGGGAATGAATAAAAATTAATTAATGAGTGACAAGCATGTCCCTGGAGATCAGAGATGCCAAGTAAGAGACAGTGTAGAATGGAACAGGGTCCTGTGCAGGGAGCATTACCACTGCCCCAAGGCAGCTGGGGTCTCTCAGTTTCTGCTCTTCCAACACAGACCCGACCCTTCCCTTGTGACTCGTAGTGACTATTGTCACCAGTGCCACTCACCAGACTGTGGCCATCATAACCTCATATTCCCTTCCCCCACACCTGATCCCAGAGCAGGCAGGGAGAGAAGGGCTTATTGGTCCAACTTGTAAGATCAATTTATCTGAAGAAAGGAGCATAAAGAAGTTTCTAGAAGGCTATATATAGAAAATGGTATGCTTTTATTTATAAAAAGCAATGTGCAGAAACATCAAAATATAAAAGTGCATTTAATGTAAGTGAAACATACTCCACCTTCCCAACTCCCAGAGGTCACTGTCATTAATAGTTTGATGTGTTTCCTTCCCAACTTTATTGTGTATTGTGTGTGTGTGTGTGTGTGTGTGTGTGTGTGTGTGTGTGTGTGTGTGTTTATTTCTATAAAATTTTATGGTCTCAAAAATGGTCTCATACATACTGATCTATTTATCGACTTGCTCCGTTACTAATGATGTATCATGAATATGACCTTTTCTCCCTTAGTACCTTATTTCATGCTTTTGGAGACCTTTAGCTGCTGCCTATAGGTTGCTCGGGCTCTTTCTTGGGCATCTTTTGTATTAATGAACTGTAGAAACTATTTAACAAACTCTTTGGGGATGGCATAGGCGACTTCTGATGTATTATTTCAAACAGTGCTTCAGTGAATATTCTTATATAGAAGTTTCTGCGGACTTGCACTGATATTTCCGTACAAGAAATTTAAGAAGAGAATTTTCTGGGTCAAAGAATTTGCACATTTAAATTTTTTAAAGTAATTTTAAACAAAAGTTTCAAGAGTAAGATTTATACCAATAACATCCATATAATCTTTGACCAAATTCTTCACCTATTGTTGTCATTTTACCCCATTATTTTATTATTTGCCTGCTCCCCCCCCCCCACCAAGTATTTTGTTCTAAACTCTTTAGAAGATACATTGCATACATCATGGGTCTCTATTCCCATATATAGAGGCATTCTCCTGCATAACTATAAGACAGCTGTCAACTTCAGTGATAGGTAAAATAGTTACTCTGATCTTGTTTCTCTATTATAATTATAACTGACCCCAAATGTCCTTTTTAGCACTTTTACCTTCGAGTACAGGGTCTAGTCTAGGATCAGACATTACATTTTGTTGCCATGTTCATCTATTCTCATTTAATCTCGAACATTTCCACAGCATTGTTTTTACTTTTTTTTTAATCATATTAACATTTTAAAAGACTACTGTCCCCTTTAAAAATTTGATTTTAGAGAGATAGAAGGTATAAGGGAGAGAGAGAGAGAGAGAGAGAGAGAGATCTATTTGTTGTTCCATTGATTCATGTATTCATTGGCTGATTCCTGAATGAGCCCTGATGGGAGATCTAACCTGCAACCTTGGTGTATTGAGATGAAGCTTTAACCAGCTGAGCTACCCAGCCAGGGCCCTGTTGTTTTTTCCTTCTTCATGTGTGAAGAAGAGAAAGGCCATTTGGTGAGGTTTCCTTTCCCAGCTTTCTCATTTGGGTTTGTCTGATTTCTCCTCATGATCAGACCCAGGTTATGCCTTATACATTATATAAATGACCATGTGTCCTTCTCAGGGTATCACATCTGGAGGCACATGAAGTTCATCTGCCCCTTGTGGTGATGTTAAGAATTGCATATTTTACATTTGGGGAGAAAAAGTTTATTTCCCTTAAACCTTTTGCTGATTTATGCTCCTGCCACAGCTTGTGGGGTTTCCCTATGTCCTCATCACACATATCCCTCCACACTCAAGGCATTATCAGTCTTCTTCACGTAATCCTTCACTTACACTGTGCTTTTTGATGCTTTATTTTTAAAAGAAACCAATGAATGCTTTTTCTCTCATCTCACATGGAGGCATACCTTATTATCCTTCTCTCATAGCAGATGTTCCCCAAATGTCAAAAATGTGGGAGACTCACATGGCTTTTGAACCCTAAAGTTCACTGGGACTTGGACAGCCCCAGGTTGATGATGGCACATGTGGAATGGGACCCTTGCCTTAGTTTGGGGCTCTATGCTCTGTGAAAATGAAACAGAAGCCAAGTATTTTTTCTCATGTAAGAGAGAAGATGCCACCTGCCCTCCATGCACAGAAACACACATCTCCATTTTTTTTTCCTTCTTCTTTTCTGTTATCCACTATGGGGAGAAGGCAGCCTAGGACTTGGAATGGAAAGACCTGGTGTCAAGTGCCCCTTTGTCTTTATAAGACGCTGATCCATCACCACTCTCCTCCCCTCCCCAGCTCTCAGGGTGTATAAAACGAATCTCAGAATACCCGGTTTATGTAACTGATGGGGAAGGTACCCAGGAAGGATCTGGTCTCCCTGGATGGTCTGTGAGGCTGGCTCTGCCCCTCCCTAGACACCCCTCACTGCCACCAGAAGCAGACAGGTGCCCAGAGAGCAGGGCTCATGCTGGGAGGCAGGCAGAGCAGCCTCGCTCACACGTTGCACTCCAACAGCATTAGCTAACAGATCCTCATCCGCCCTTCTGAGATAATTAAGCATTATTATCCCTATTGGCAGGTGGAGACAGTAAGACAGAGTGGTTAAGAGACTTGGTTATAACTGCTGGGATTGTTCAAGGGAGAAACCATGCCAAGAATGGGGTGCAGTTCAGGGGGCCAGAAGAGCTTAAGCTATTTAATGTGAATAATTATTTCTAAATAGCTATTGGAAGGTGGGGGCCAGAAGAGAAACTAGAGGTGTGGCTAGTGGACATTGGTAAGGCACCAAAAATAACACTGTGAATGAGGAATACACCTACTATACCTATTAAAATGGGTTGCCACGGACAGTCTGTCAGATGCTTACATCGCGTGAAGAGGAAGGGAAAAAATTGAAGGCCGTAGTCAGCTTAGTGAGGACAATGGAATAAACCTCACAGGCTTTGCACAGAGCTGGACAGAATTCTCTGAAATGGGCAGCCTCCATCCGCAGACAGAAACCATTGACCCAGAAACCCACCTCTCCTGCCTCACTGTTGGGAGCCCCTGCTAGCCACATTGCCATGGGAGGCATGGTCCTACCTCAGAGCCCCAGGAAGCACAAGTGTCACCCTGCATGAGAGGACCTGAGGGTCATGGGAGACACCTGGGGCAAAGGTTGAGGGCTATCATATTCTACTGACAGAGACGGGAGACACAGAACCATGGGAACTAGTGGGAGAGCCCGGGGTCACTGGCTGGAAAAGGAGAGAAATCATGTCTCTTGGGCCTGGGGCTAGGAGTAGACAGCAGTGAAGCAGTAGGGACGAGGGACGAGGGAAAAAAGCGTATTTCCTGACATATTCTAAGAAACAAAGGATGCACACTGGACACGGCCCAGGAAGGGAAAGGTAGAGAGCAGGGTGACCATCTAGCCTCCTCCTCAACCCTGCCCATCCCCTGTTCCCAGGTCCTCCCAGCCAACCTTGTCGTCCAAAGGACCTAAAGGCTCACCCTCCCACCACCTCCCCCTGGGCTGTGTGGAGTTTTTGTTTTAGCAAGAGAGCAGACGCATCTTTGCCGACCAGCTCTTGGATGGGTACCAGTTCCCAGAGGCGGATTAAGGTTGGTGGAGGCCCCAGGAGCAGAAGAAAATATATTGGGCTCCTTACATTAGAAAAAAGTGTAAAGTTGGGGTTTTGCGGGGCCCTTCAGAAGTCGGGGCCTAGGGTGCGCGCCCAGTGCGCCCACTGTTAAATCCACCTCTGCTCCCTTTGTAGATGACCAGTGTTCCACCAATTCATCCAACCCCTGTCTCCAGACTGGTCAGGAGGACTGATAGCAAGGCCCGGGCTTCCGGGATTGCACAAGGAGAGTCCAAGCCTGGACCGTCACTGAGCTGATACACACTGAGATTTCCCTGGACAGGGCCCTCTTCAGGGAAGAAGCGGTATTGTTTCGTTTCCCTCCCCTCACCCCGGCCTGGCCCAGAAAGCATACCCACTGCCTGCTTGTCAAATGAATGCAGGCAGCCAGTGCATTAGTTAGCCCTTGTCTCTCCATTCGTTCTTTTTAATTATAAACTCAAGACGGGCTGCGTGATAAAATAATAATAACAAAGCCCACATCGCAGCCATCAGGAGCTATTTTGGGGGTGAGTAGTAAAAGACAGCTGTCTGCCCTGGCACTGTAATAGTGTAATGCAGAGAAACAACGTCTGTTAGGTTGAGCAGGGTTTTTGTTTTGCTTTTTATTCCCCCAGCTGGGAAACATCACCAAGTGGCCTTTCTCTTCTTCACACATGAAACACACACTATCACCCGCATATTTTTAGTTAATTTATGTCCAAATAGGCCTTTCTCTAGCTGCTGAAAATGATGTTTGGGCGGCAATTACTTTCCCCGGCATCTCACAGAAGAGTTTCAGTGCCCACAAAACTCAGGGAAAAGACAGTGAGGACCCCATCGACTGTAAATCTCTGCATTTGTATTTATTCAAATCACATGTTTTATTACTAGTACGAAATACATTGTACCATTCATTCTGGAGGAGCAGCTAATGCTTGAGAAAAGCTTTGAAAAATATTCTATTTAGAAACAATTTTGTCTGCAGCCAATGCAGGGTGTCTTTTCTCCCCAGCCTTTTTCTGTTCTGTGTGCCATTTGCATGACAAATAAGACCATCCTCTCCAAAAGCTCACCTGTTCCTGCAGCCTGTTTCTCACCTAAAGTTCTAATTCTCGGTATGTCGCATCATAATCCTTAGCATGGTAATAAATTATAGTGTCACCCTCAAGATTGTGGCTTCTGCAAAGAAAGAAGCAGAGGGGCCAGATGAACTCTTTCTGAAGATGGAGAGACTGTTTTCATGCAAATTCCAGGCATCCTGGGGAACTAGGAACAGCCCCTTTATTATATAGGCTCAGTTGTGATTCAGCAGCCAGAAGCCATTTCCACTGGCTGTTAGAAGCTGGTGGCAGTCGGAGAAAGATAACCTGTTAGGCAGAAACTTCTTTTCCTTCTTGGCTGATATGGGCTTTATCTGGAAAAATCACTTGGCTGATTAGTTTGGGGGAAATGGGTCAGTATACTTTCAGAATGCCTTTTTTTTTTTTTTTTTCCAGGGACAGAGAGAGAGACAGAGAGAGGGATAGATAGGGACAGACAGACAGGATCAGAGAGAGAAGCATCAATCCTTAGTTTTTCGTTGTCCTTGCGACACCATAGTTGTTCATTGATTGCTTTCTCACATGTGCCTTGACCACGGGCCTTCAGCAGACTGAGCAACCCCTTGCTGGAGTCAGCAACCTTGGGTCCAAGCTGACGAGCTTTTGCTCAAGCCAGATGGGCCCGCGCTCAAACTGGCGACCTCGGGGTCTTGAACCTGGGTCTTCTGCATCCCAGTCCAACGCTCTATCCACTGCGCCACTGCTTGGTCAGGCTCAGAATGCTTTTAAATAGAGACATCCATTCTTGATTTAACTCTTAAAGCCAGGTTAGACCTCTCAGTCCAGGGCAGTGGATGGTGCCTGGGGAACAGAGGAGGGCACGTCCCATGGTTCACCCTGAGGGCAGGGCCATCTGTGTCTGAACTCTCTACAAAGGGCAGAGCAGAACCCCTCAAATGGGCAGATGCTTAACCAAGGCTGGTCAGTCCCACAGCCAGGGTAGCCACTGCTCCAAGGGGGGAATACAACGACCACTCCAGAGGGATGCTTGCTATGCAATGTGAACTTGAGTTTTCCTCTCATTTCCTTTGGCCCACACACATACTTGATGGAAACTTTGAGGAAGTCAGCCGCTGCCTCTTTTCCCTGTCATTGTGAGATATTTTGAGCTTTAGTGCAGTGTTGGCAAATATTTGCTGTATATACAACCACCCATTCCCTTACTCTGGGTGGATATTGCCCATTGGTCATTGATGCTCTTCCTTGTTGAGCCCAGAGGAAGCCTCAGAATCATTCTCAACCCAGCCACTAACAATGACCAGCGATAGTACTTAAGATGAGACTTCACTCAATCTATGACTTATGCCTGTTGATCTACAGGTTACTTATTATTTATTTTTTATTTTTATTTTATTCATTTTAGAGAGGAGACACAGAGTGAGAGAAAGAGGGAAAGAGAGAAAGGGGGGAGGAGCTGGAAGCTCAACTCCCATATGTGCCTTGACCAGACCAGTGCAGGGTTTTGAACTGGTGACCTCAGTGTTCCCAGGTCGATGCTTTATCCACTGCGCCACCACAGGTCAGGCTACAGGTTACTTATTGTAGGAAACTTATCACTTACTTACTCTAAGGTTGAGCTGTGCCAGTGGTTCTCAATGTGTGGGAACCTGATGGGAAATTTGTTAGAAACATACATTCTCACACCCTACTCCAGAACTAGTAAATCCAAAAGTCTGGGTTTTGGCCCTGTGATGTGTTTTAACAAGCTTCCTGGGAGGTTCTGACGCACATTCAAACTTGGAAACCGCAGCTCCTGGCCAATGATCATGACTAATAACTGCACATTAGGATTACCTGAAGCATGTGAAAGCTTACCAATGCTTGCACACCACTCTCAGAGGTTCTGAATAAATTAACTTCCCCAGAGTGGTTCCGATGGGCAGCCAAGCTTGAGGACCAGACTGGGTTTTCTGGGTCTTTCCAGAAGAAGGGTCGTGAGACTGCCTTCAGCTACCTAGGCTTGAAGTGGCCGCCTGGTCTGGGACGTGGCTGGTAGGGTTCTCCCTCAGGCATGCCTTGCCTCTCCAGTGAGGAGGAGTAGCAGTGGTGATGCCAACAGCATCATCCATCATTAGAGATGCCCTTTGACTGTTGTCCTCATTGCCACATAAGTGGCCATGCCTTGGTGCTGCCCCTTGAGTCCTCACCCCATAGCTCTCATGTCACTAGGCAAAGAGTGTCTTTTAAGGTGTGGACCAGCCTGGGTCTGATCAACAGCACTGAGGAAATGTCATAGGGGCATCTGTAGTTTATTTGCTGGGTTTCAATCTAAATGTTCGAGATGTCCCTCACTCCTAAATCTCAGTTCCCTCTAGTAGTTCATGGTAGCTCTGCCATCGGGGAATTTAACAACTTATTTTTAAAATGGTGCCTGATAACATTTTATATACTCAGTGTATTAGTTTCCCATGGTTGCTGTAACAAAGTAGCACAAATTGGATGGCTTAAACAACAGGAATTTGCTTTTTCACAGTTTTGGGGGCTGTAAGTCCAAAATCACATTGTTGACTGGGTGATACTTTCTCCCAAGGCTCTCGGGAAGAATCTGTTCCATGCCTCTCTCCTTGTTTCGGATGGTTGTTGTCAATCCTTGGCATTCCTTGGCTGTTAGATGCATCATTCCAATCTCTTTCTTCATCTCCATAAATTATTATCTCCTATGTATCTCTTTGTCTTCATATGACCTTTTTACATGGATGCCAGTCATTGGACTTAGAACACACTCTAATCCAATATGACCTCATCTTATTTGTTTATATCTTCAAAGACCAAATTTCCAAATAAGGTCATATTGACTGGTGCAGGAGGTTAGAACTTGCACATGTCTTTTGGGGGGCACAACCTAATACATTAATTCTTATTTAATAATAACATTCATATCCTGGGTGGTTTACATATACATCATGTTGGATCCACCTGTTGGCATCACATCTGCTGGCAGGTGTGGGTGTGGATTATCATTAGGTAACCCTGAAGATGGCTGTATTAGAATTAATCTGCTATCAGATAGCTTCTGTTTATCAAATTACACACTCACACGCAGACACACACAATCTTTATAGTTTGTCTTATTCCTGAGTTAAGACATGATTATTCTGAAGCAACGATTTTAAACCTTTGGAGACTATCTTGGCAGCACATTCAATGCCAAGCTGTATGTGGAAAGTCAGTGTGAGGTCATTTGGAGTTCAGAGCCCTGATGGCGGTGAGGTGCCCCCACTCCTCTCCCCTTCTCCTTCCCCCTGTCCCCCAGCAGTGACCTTCTGCCATGGCTCTAGGGAAACCTGGTCCCTGCAGAATGCAGACTTTGCCTTCAGCACCCTGGGCAAGCAACTCATCTGATGCTTGGAAGAACTTTAGGCAGGGGACAATGACCAGCCCCTCTTTGCTCACGTGCATACAGATTCCTTCCCAGTGAGCCTCACCTGTTCCTCACCCACACCCCTTCAGAATTCTTCCCTCGTATTCTTTCCCGACCAACAAAACAAACCCCTCCTCCGTGCCCCCTCCTCATGCCAGCACAGGGGACTCTTAGAGCACTTTGCAGTCATAAGAATGCGTTGGCCTTCGGCCTTCTGGTCTTCCAGTAGGAGGACCCTCCTCACCAGCAGAAATCTTGTCTGCTACAGTACCATCCCGCGTCCTTTCCTTCTAGCCCTTTCTATGTGGCTGGTGACCATCCTTTAAATTAATACAAACCCTTTCACATAATTGAAGGCAAGTTAAATAATCACTGTAACTACCTCTGAGCATCCAAAGATGAGGCTGATGGTAGAATATTTCAAAGCTTGGAAGAAAGTTTAAAATTCCCAGGAAGGAAGACACCTGTCTCCTGACTCTGGCCTGCCTTTGGTTCTGCCTCAGAGGTCAGCATCCCTGCTCTCGTGGCAGAGTGGGAGAGCTGGCTATGACAAGCTGTCACCTGCCTGTCCAGAGTGGCTCTTCTCGAAGGTTCTGCCACCTGCTGGGTTGGGAGGTGGCAGTGACAGGCCCAGCTCCATGTTCAGTGAGGCCCAGCAGTGTGAGGTGGCAGGAGGGCTGAGGCGCCTGCCAGCGAGCCTGGCACGGCACTTTGCATGCAAGAGAGAGCAGCTCAACAGCTGTCACTGGCAGCCCTGGGGGTCTGCTCCAGACTTGGCAGAGAGGA
This sequence comes from Rhynchonycteris naso, assembly GCA_037038555.1. Lineage (NCBI taxonomy): Eukaryota > Metazoa > Chordata > Mammalia > Chiroptera > Emballonuridae > Rhynchonycteris > Rhynchonycteris naso. The sequence goes on along the minus strand of CM073004.1, from coordinate 40,740,769 downwards.
CACCTTCAGATGCCCAGATACCTTCTTTGAAATTCAGAAGAACCTCACTTTTGTCCCTCTCGTCCCCTCTCTCTGACACATACACACACACACACACACACACACACACACACACACACACACACACACGCACCTGCGCATGATAAGCCCTATCTTTTACTCACAGGCCTACAAGGCCAAGTTTTCTCTCTCACTGTCTGACACATTATTGATAAGTCCTCTCTCATCTCTTCCCCTCTTCTCTCTCCCCCCCCACACTAATTAAACTGCTGCTATTTCCTATCTCATTTAACCCAGGTATTTGTAAGAGAGCATGGTCCCTGGCCAGTTGCTTCAGCGGATAGAGCTTTGGCCCAGCACGCAGACATCCTGGGTTCGATCCCCAGTCAGGGCACACATGAGAAGTGACCCTCTGCTTTTCTTCCCCTCCCTCTCCCCCTTTTCCCTCTCTTCCTCTCCCACAGCCAGTGGCTCAGCTGGTCTGAGTGTCAGCCCCTGGGCTGAGGATGGGTCAGTTGATTCCAGCATCAGCCCCAGACAGGGGTTGCCAAGTGGATCCCGGTTGGGGCGCATGAAGGAGTCAGTTTCTCTCCCCTCCTCTCACTTTAAAAAAAAAATAAAGGAGCAGAAACCCCTTTCCTTTTCCAGGCCAGACACTATCCAGGTGTGGCAACAACCTTCCCCTAATGGCGCAGACACCATGGGGCCTCTGAACTATCGGACCCTGGCCTCCAGGCATTTGACAACTCCTGGTTCACTGGATGTATTGTCCACTTTTTTCCCACAGCCATGAACATCATGTTGATGAAAGCAGTAAATTCATTCCTGTGTGTGTGTGCGGGGCGTGGGGTGGGTGGGGGGTGAGAACAGCGTGTCCTGTTGCTGAGCTGCTCGAGCCTGCTCTCTAGGCATTTGTCATGTTGCTGGTAGATGGCATTTGAGCTGAGGACATCTCTTACCACAAAAGCCTGCGCGGTGCTCAGGGGAAATCAGGGCTGTCTTCTTTTCAGAAAGCTGGATGCACGCCTGGGGAGGTCCTGCGATCACCTTTCTTCCTCCCTGACCCTGGGTAGGAGTTCAGATAAAAAATACACTGTGCCATTTGCTCCTTTCTCTGTCCTCATGCTCAGATTAACCACTTAGACATTTTTAAAGGTATTTTAGCTCAAGTCCAACGTGTATCTCTGGTGGTTCGAGCAGATCGTGAGAACAGTCAGAATAAAAATAGCCTCCTTCAGCCAAAGCGCAAGGCGCAGGAGACGGGTGCGAGGCGAGGGAGCTGCGGCTTCACTATCATGGAGGCCGGAGCCCGGGCATCGCAACAGGGTGGCGGGAGTAAGCACCTGGCATCTACCTGAAGAACTGAATATGAGGAGCATACTTGTTCTATGATGAGTTTTGGAGGGCAGCCTTGGCACGTGCCCCCCTTACCCCTGTAAGTGGCACCAGTGTCCTGCAGAGTAAGCCCTGCCCTCTGTTCACAGCCCTTCGGAATCCATGCTTCAGCCAGCCCGGCTTTCCGGCCGCTAGCACCCGCTCTCTCACTCCAGCATCCGCACGTGCTCCTCCGCCCGGACTTCCCTCCTCACTGCACCTTGCCTGGTCAACCTCTGCTCGTCCCCTAGGACTGAGCCAGTGAAACGATAGTGAACGTGCCAAGCGCTCCCCCTGCTCGCCAGGCCCTGTCCCAAGCACTGTGTGGATGGGAACCCGCCTAGTCCACACAACAACCTATGTTGCTGTGACCATCACCCCCCTGTTGCCAGTGAGAAACCAAGGCACAGAGAGGTCAGGTATCTTGCTACCCAGGTAGAATGGGGCACTGCTGGTATCCACACTGGACCAGAGGTTCCAGGAAAGTAACTCTCTGCTGGCCACTGTTCCCGCTCCCCTCCTGTGTAAAGCCGTCTCCCCTGGTTCTCAAAACACTCTTATCATTTCTCCTCACTTTCCTTCTGGTTAACAATACATTTTGAATTTCTGTGTCCTTTTTTTTTTTTGGTCTGCCTCTCCATTACCTGTGAAGCCTGAGGGCAGGGCCCCTGGTTGGCTCATCTTTGGAGCATCAGCTTCTCAGGAAGGGCCTGGCACAAAGCACTGCTCCTTGCCTATTTGTTGATGGGGCAAATGAATGAATGGATGGGTATCATCCTTTAGGCCGTGGCAAACGGAGGGCCAAGCAGAGAGCCAAATTGGAATTTCAGGGTGGGTTGCAGGGCAAGAAGGAGACACATGCCTAAGGCAGCTTTTTAAAAATGTGTTCTTCCACGCAGGGCAGAGAGGAGGACAGAGACAGTCCAGGGCTGTCTTTTTATTTTTATTTTTTTCTGTTTTGCTTTCTCCTGACCTAAATTATGTAGCTCATGTAGTCTCACGTTGCATGGGCTTTCCTGTTGTAGTATGTTTATGACAGTTACATCCCTCCTGCCCAATGATGACATTAGAATCAGTGTGTAAGGAATTAGGGGGCAAACGACGCTTTGGTGCAACCATCACCTCACGTGTGGTGTGAGACCAACACAAGCCACACAGATGCTTCTTGAGGCCCCTGGCTGGAGTAGTGGAAGGCTGCCCATGGCAGACGGACTGTCCTGGCTGTCCTCATTCAGGAGATGTGGGAGGGGGCCTTGGCAAGATGTGGGTGCTGAGTTTAGTTTTGCCTATCTTCAACCTGAAACCCGACAGTTGGGCTGACCAGGCTTCTGCTTCTTCCAGGGAGGGAAGATCCCCGTGAGATGGACGGCTCCAGAGGCCATCGCCTACCGCAAGTTCACATCAGCCAGCGATGTCTGGAGCTATGGGATTGTCATGTGGGAGGTCATGTCATTTGGAGAAAGACCCTATTGGGATATGTCCAACCAAGATGTGAGTGTCAGTGGCACCTGGTTGCCACAACCATCCAAGGGATCCTGCAAGGAGTGGCATGTCATACCCTCCTAATTGTTCTTAGCTCAGGGCCTCTTAACCTGAACTAGAGGTGTTCAGGGCAGGGGACCAAGGGCACCAATGCTGGAAATGATCAAAGAGCTCAGCATGTAGATGTGACTGTCGCAATGACCCCAATCCCTGTAGTGGTACCCGGGCCAATCTAGGAGACAATGGGCTGGTTCTGAATGGCTGTGGACCATGAATAAATTAGGCCCAAAATATAGCAAAAAATTCTACTGTGCCTCAGAGTACCCAGCCTGTGTTCTCCTTTCCCCATGCGAGGTGGAGGGACTGGGGACGGCCTCCAGGGCTGCCCTGCCTCTGGGACTCGCAACTCTCAGCTTTAAAGAGAGGAGTTGGAAAGGACCCTTTTTCTTGAGAATATACTTTTCTAGGAGCCCGTGTCACCTATCAGTGAAAGAGGAACTGAGCAATCTTCCCAAAGCTGGACAGATTCAGACAGGCCTGGGAGTAGAACCCTGTCTGAGTCCTGAGTCCATGCTGCCCTCAAGGGACAAGGATGGGAAAAAAAGAGACTGGTCATTGGAGATGCTTTAAGTAGAGGCATTGAGGGTGGTCCCAATGGGACCCTTGGCTTCATAATTACTAAGAGGTTAGAAACCTTTTGAGAATGATTCACTTTGATAAAGCCCCAATCCAAAGTCCTACCTGAATTTCCACACTGTCTTAGACCTGGGCATACCTCTGTTCTCTCTATCACCTTGGGGTGGGAGGCAATTATTATCTGTCTCAATTTACAAACAAAAAAGACAAAAACAAAAACAAAAAACGCAGGGCTATTCTCAATTTATTTGTCTAGATGGGGCAGCCAGCCCCACCCTGGGCACCTCCATGTGTGAATGGGCTCTGGGGCTCTGGGAATGAGGAGTCTGCCCTCCGCCAGCCCTCTGTCCAGCCAGATTCAGAGCTGTGGCTCAGAAGACTGAGAAAGGTGGTGATCTGGGGCCCAGAAAACCTTTTCCAATTAGACAAAAGAGGAGCTGGGTGTTGCTATGACAGTATTCCCCACTCCCATGGGTAGAGTGGCTGCAGCCCAGAGTGGGTGAAATGGTCGCATCCTGAACCAGGTCCCGATGCCAACCATGTGTGGCACCTGGGTCCTCTATTATCTACGATTATCCACGCTTCGCCTCTGCTCCTGTAGCATGTCGAATCAGTAAGCATCGGAATTAATGCCGAGGCTGCTTCATGAAATCAGTTGCACCCTGGTTTCGTCCATAATGTCAGCTAGATGAATAATAAATCTTAGCCAGAAAAAGCAGATCCATTTTGTCTTTCCCAGCGACTTTAATCCGATTAAGAACAATTCAGCACACATAGAATGGATTATGAAACTGTCTGACAGGCAAGATTTGACATTCAAGATACTCTCAGCAAATGCATTCACCTATGCTGGAAACAAATGGAATTTCTGATATTAGACTTCCCGAATTTCCAAATAATTTATTCAACAAACACTTATTGTATACTGTAATAAAGCCCTGTGCTTGCTGGTTCTATTCATGGGGGCGGTTACAGTCCAGTGGCACATACATAGGGCTGTGGGACATTTGGGTGGGAGAAGGCTTCCCATATATTTGACACTTGAGCTTGGTCTCAAAGGAAATAAGAACATCTGCAAAGTAACAATTTATTTTAATTTTGTTGTAGTTCTTCGAATAAAACCCCCAAGCATTGTCCCAAGTACCATCTGCCCTCGGTGGTAGGGGGGAGGTGACTTTTGCCCATTCAGGAAACATCTTAGGACCCAGCCTGCGAGGGAGCCAGGAGGGGCTTCCAGCTGCTCGGCTGCAGCCTTACTCATCAGAAACCACTGGGCTGGTGGCAGTAACGGGTTTTACAGATGACAATTGAAGGGCTTTAAGAAAGAGAATTGCAGAGGCAAGTCGGAGTGCTGGTAATTGGGCTTCTGGAGCCCAGGAAGGTCTTTGAACATGTACAGAGAGTTTGTCAGCCAGAGAGAGAACTTGGAAGTTCTGCTGCTTGGATCTGATTGACAGAGATAATGAGAGTGGCAGTGTCTGTGGAGAGGAGCTGCTATTTTATTGAAACATCAGAGCTGAACTTAACCCCCTCTGCCCTGGTTTCTCCACCGCTCTGAGCTCCTCCACTTCACTCTCCAGGTACCGCCCGCTGCCCCGCTCGCTAATGGGAAATGCGTGTTGGGAGGCGGTCTGGATCCTCCTCTGCGGACTCCAGGGCAAGGGGGAGGGCTCTGGTCATTTCCCAGAGGAGTGCCAGTCACTTCCTCAGGTGCCCAAGGTACCTGTGGTCAGACCACATGCTCCTGTCCCCACCCAACCCCCACACCTGCCATCTCTGAGTATAGGCAAAACAAAGACAGCCCCTCGTCTGCCCCTGCCCCTGCCCCTGCCCGTTTAGGCACCAGGGCATTGGCTTACACTGACCTTCAGGATGAACCAAACAGCTGCTGCAGACCATTCAAAATGAGCCAGCAACTGCTCAGGTGACAGTGCTTAGACAGGTTCTCTCATGGCCCATAACCTCACTCTCACCTTCCCGCTAGCAGCGCAGCCCAAACAGAGGAAATGTAAAAACACACACCGGGACAGTCTTCCGAAAACTCCACTGAGGTTGCCTGCAGAGGAACCAGGGGAAACCAGCTAAGCTGCGTTCAGTGCGCAGCTCACAGGCAGAAGCGTCCATCCTGCATGGGGACCCTGATCTCAGTGCTCTGCCCGGAGTGCGTGGCCAGCTGGGTCCTGACTCCAGTTCCCCTTCCTGTTAAAGGCAGATGGGAGTGTCATCTTGTCTGTGGGGCCCTGGCATCAAGTAATTGGAAAAGAGATGCCAGCACTTTAGAGCAACAAGAGCTGCCCTGGCCTGGAAGACTGCCCCAACCCCACCCTGCCCTGTGAGAAGCTGAATTTGAAAACTAACTCCTCCTGCCGGCCCCACCTAGCTTGTCCTTAGGCAACCCAGAAAAAGCCTGTGGGTCCATTCAGTGGATAATCCCGCTTGCTTCTACAGTAAGTAGGGTCTCTGAGACTGAGACGGCCCCTTGATCTGGCTGCCTGGATGGAGCTGGGAAAGGGCCCTGGTTTCCAAACCAGGCTGATGAGAATGCTGCCGAGAGGTTCATCCTCGTGGATTGCTTGGTCTAGAGCAGGGGTGCTCAATACGTCGATTGCGATCTACTGGTCCATTGCGAAGAAAGTGTGGTAGATCGCAGGACATTAAAAAGACATATGTCTTTTGATTGGCATACAGGGAAGCCAATCTGACGTCTGAACTTTTGACACCCTACGCATGCTTGTCAAACCGCGCTAACTTGTTCAGTTACATTGCTGTGTAGTTAGCCTTCAATTTATTTAAACTAAATACAACAAAGGGTATAAAAATGAGTGCCATAGTTGGTCCGAGTAAGAAGCCTAAAACCTACCACTTTCATACAGAATGGGAGGGGATTTTTTTCACTATGTCATATTCTAAGTGCGTTTGCCTCATCTGTCTGTGTGCCATTGCTATTCCAAAGAAGGGAAATGTGGAGCGGCTTTTTTGGACTGTTCATAAAAACTATGACATTGACTTTCCTCCGAAAAGAGAGCTGAGAAGGAGAAAGGTGAAAGAAGAATACACAATATTAAATAGTAATAATAGTAACTTAAATAATGATAATAGAGAAGAAATAAATTTATGTTTTGCATTTTTATTGTAGGTAGATCATTTTGACTTGGTCATCTTATAAGTAGCTCGCAAGCTGAAAAAGTGTGGGCACCCCTGGTTTAGATCAATACCCCTTTTCCTGCTAGGAGGACCCTAGACAGCTCTCAGGCTGAGATTACAATAGCAGCCCCACTGTGGTGTAGGAAAAGTGGCTTTGGGATATTCAAAACATAAAACCAGTCACTGCTGGGATTTATTCCCACCCCTGTCAGTTACTAGCTGTGTGCCCTCAAGCAGGTCACGTCACTGTTCCTCCCTCCTTTTCCTCATGGGGACAATAGGGATAAGATGCCCTCCTAAGAGGATAGCAGGTAAGTCAATTGACAACAGTTTTGCAGGGAGAAAAGTTAGTCGGTGGTGCAACATATTATTCAAATGTTTCCATTAAAAAAAATAAAAAAGGAAATGTTTCCAGTCACTGATTTTTATGAAGTGATAATACTGGTATCGTTTGTATGCTTGTTTGTTTTTCTGTCACATTGAACAGAAGGAATAATACCCCTTGATTAAGTCTAATGACTTCAAGGTATCATATTATCTCATGCCCCATCTCATATCCCATACACTGGGCAGAGTTTGTAAAAATATCAACTGATTGACATTATTCACTTTCTGACCAATTCACAAAGTAAAAGAAAAAAAAAACAACAACCCATAGGTATAATCAGTTGAAATAAATCTGACATTTTAAAAAGTAGAGGCAAAAACACCTGAAAATCCCGGAACTCCAAATGATTTTCTTTGTTGCTTAAGGTGCTTTAACCAATTATTTTACTATAAAATCAATGCATAATTATTACAGAAAATATATTTGCAAACAAGCAAAAAGCTCTTTATATTTATAAAGAGCATTCATGTTGCTACCTGCCGACAGGCAACCCCCTTTAACTTTCCAGGGGGTTTTCTTTCCAGGGTCTTTTCTATGTGTGCATCTAATTGTTTTTAGCTTTGTTTTGATTTTTGTTTGTTGCAAAAGCAATATTATACCATAGCTGCAGTTATGCAGCCTACTCTTTTGCCTAATATTATAATTTGAGTATATTTCCATTTCAATAGGTACATTTTTGCAACAGCGCTTTAAGGCATACAATGTATTCTGGTCTTTTTATTGTGTTATGAGTGTACCATGATATAGTTGTATGCTTATAACTGGGTCACTTACAATTATTTTTTCTACTATAAAAAGTACTGAGCAGGCATAAGTGATTTAAATGAACTGGAAATTAAGAAGTAAAAGGTGAAAAACAGGCCCTAGAAAATGGTTCAGTGGATAGAGTGTTGGCCTGGGTTTAATTCCTGGTCAGGACACACAGAAGTGACCATCTGCTTCTCCCCACCCCTCCCTCTCTTCCTTCTCTCCCTCTTTTCCTCCTGTAACCAGTGGCTCTATTTGTTCAAGCATGACACCAGGCACTGAGGATGGCTCCACTGCAGCTCATCAACCTCAGACACTGATAATAGCTTGGTACTCGAGCATCAGCCCCTGATGGGGTTGCCAGGTAGCTCCTGGTCAAGTGCATGTACAAGTCTGCCTATCTTCCCTCCTCTTACCAAAAAAAAAAAAAAAAAAAGAAAAGAAAAATAAAGTGGAAAACACAGCAATCTGGAAAACAGACAAAAATACGTAAAGATCCTAAAATCTTTACAAAAGTATCTCCTGGAGTCTGCAAAATTACCAAAGCCTTATTTGATTAGAGTTATTGATTGTAGATCACCTTGTTGTTTTGGCCATTTTCATTTTGCTGAACCAGTTTGTTTATCCAAAGTTATCTTCTACTCCATTCCTGCTGCTGCCTCTTGAAGATTAAGGCAGAAATGCCTGGGAAGCACCCGAAAGTCCCTAGCATGGAGTGGGCTCCCCATCAAGTGCTCATTCCTTCCCTCCATTTCTTTCCTTAGCAGTGACAGGAAGAGGCTGCCAGAGACTTTGGAAGGTTTACAAGGTTTCATAAGTGCCATTGTTTCATCTGCCCTGGAACCAGCTGCCAGTAAGGCTGACTTGAGTCAATGTCCTCTTAGAGGATGAGCTCACACCATTCACTGGCGCATCCATCAATAAACAATTACAGAGGTCTAGAGTGCGTCTGGCCAGTATCAGTGCTGGGGAGACAGAGGGCCAATAAGAGGTAGTCCCAGCTTTCAAGGAGACCACAGTCTAGGGAGAGAAACCCTGAGCACAGAATGAGGGCACCTGGCTCAAGGAGGCTCCATTTTGGGGGATTAATTTATGAATGATTGGCTGATGGTCTGTCACTCAATCATATCTCTTCCCATGTATGTCACTGCAGGTCATCAATGCCATTGAGCAGGACTACCGGCTGCCCCCTCCCATGGACTGCCCAGCTGCTCTACACCAGCTCATGCTGGACTGTTGGCAGAAGGACCGTAACAGCCGGCCCCGCTTTGCTGAGATTGTCAACACCCTGGACAAGATGATTCGGAACCCGGCAAGTCTCAAGACTGTGGCAACCATCACCGCCGTGTGAGTCTAGTGATTCCTAGATGTGGGTGGTCTCATAGTCAGATGCAAGACCAATGCCAAGACCGCTAGCCTTTTGGTCCGTTAAGAGCAAGGGTAAGGTGTCTGAGCTTATCTACTAACAGAAGAAGTTCCAAGAGTCTTCTCCTTTTCTTCATGGTTTTCTCTAAAATATTTCCTGACTCCAGTATGGGCTGTAGACAGATGTTAAGAACCCTGCCTGGGTCTCTACCTCCCAGACAGGCTGAACACTGGGATCTCTAATAGTTGAGTGTATTTGATCTTATTGGTATGAGGCCCCACTTCTGGGCAACCCTGTTTCCAGAAGGTACCATTTTTGTTAACCACACCAATCTGCTAGGCAGGTAGAACTGCAGACTTGGATCCTTGACCAACCTATTAGCAGGTAAGGTCCCTGATTGCAGAAGAAAAAGAAATACAAAGCAACTTGATTTGTTATGAGCAAATGAACAGAACTGTCAGCAACTGTCAGTTGTACATTTGCAGCGTTAACTCTTCTGCTATTCATCCTTTTAGCCAACAGGTGCATGTGTGCTAAGCACTGTGCCCATTTCCGGCACTACAGAATGAACAATCTAGATATAGCCCCTGCCCTATGGAGCTTTGAATCATCTAGGAACAGCAAACATTAATCAGAGGGTCACCCAAAGAAAGCCAGTGTGGCAGGGAGGTGTATGATGTTTTGGAGAATGTAGACCTTCTTCTGCTGTCATGGAGGCATCCCCGATGACAGCTGAAGAGGGAGAGTGCATTAATGAGTGAAAGGAAGATGGGATTAGAGAGGCCTAGGGGACAGCTTGTGCAGAGGCCTGAGAGTGGAAAGGACAGGGCCAGGGTGTTGGGAGTTTGTGAGGGGACTGGGTGGTGGCTGAGGCTGGCAAGGTGCGCAAGGAAGGGTCAGATACTCAGAACCTTCAGGCCTTATTAAGAATTCTGGGCTTGATTATCAGAGCAATGGGCACCCACTTAAGGTTTGACATGAAGCAGGGTGAGGTGAGGACTATTGACATGATCACATCTGCATTTGTAAAAGAGCATCAGGCAACAGTGTGGAACTTAGGTTGAGGGGAACCAGCACTCCTGAAGAAAGACAGGTAGGAGAGCATTGTGGTAATCATGACAGAGAAGACAGGGTCTTAAGTCAGGTGGATTATATGGAAAGAAGTGGAGGAGTTTGAGTGATTTTGAAGGTCAAATCTTTACAAGGTGGTGAAGGGTCAGTAATGGGTGCTGAAGGTGTGGGAGATGTTAAGATGGCACCCTGGTTTTGTGGTTGCGGGCAAGGGTGACTGCCCTGAAAATTTGCCAGAGAAGATCAAAGGTGGCTGCTCTGTTCCATTTATTTCAATTATCTGAGGATGGAATCAGGAAAAAAGTAAGTGTTACCAATAGATTTGGGGAGGTTTCAGTGAACTGTATATAGTTATTTATTTATTATTATTAAGTGAGAAGTGGGGAGGCAGAGAGACTCCTGCATACAGCCCCAACCAGGACCCCCCAGCAAGCCTCTATGGGACAATGCTCTGCCCATCTGGGGCTGCTGCACCATTGCTTAGCAACCGAGCCACTTTAGCGCCTGAGGTAAGGGCCATGGTGCCATCCTCAGTGCCCTGGGCCAACTTGCTCAAACTGAGCCATGGCTGCAGGAAGGGAAGAGAGAGACAGAGGAGAGAGTGAGAGAGAAAAAGAGAGAGAGAGAGAGAGAGAGAGAGAGAAGGGGTTGGGGTGGAGAGCAGCTGGTTGCTTCTCCTGTGTGCCCTGACTGGCAGTCAAACCTGGGACTTCCACATGTTGGGCTGAAGCTCTACCACTGAACAAACCGGCCAGGCTAAACTGTATAGAGTTTTAAAAGCTCTTAGATTTCAATGTATAAGCGAGTCATGGGGCTTTAGACTGTGTGCTGGTGAATCAGTCTGTCTAAGCTGACTGACATGTGACAGTGCCCACAGGCATAGGGACTGGCCACCTGGCCCCAGAAAGCCATGCCAGCTACCAACTCAGGATTCTTCTATAAGGAAGGAAGAATCAGCACAGGCTCCATTGTCAGCCTCACCCTGCCAGGGATGTGACCTTCCATAAAGTCTGTCATCACCCAGAGTGTGGTTCTCTGCACACTGCTTCAGCGGTGGGGTCACCTGCTCCTCTCTGTCTTGCAGGCCTTCCCAGCCCCTCCTAGACCGCTCCATCCCAGACTTCACGGCCTTTACCACCGTGGACGACTGGCTCAGTGCCATCAAAATGGTTCAGTACAGGGACAGCTTCCTCACCGCCGGCTTCACCTCCCTCCAGCTGGTCACCCAGATGACATCAGAGTAAGTGATGGGAATTGTCTCTGTCTGCCTGTGGGTGGGGGCGGGGGAGATAAAGACTCCTTCCCTGCCATTGCCCATGGCCTTGGCCCCAAATCTCCACCTCTGTATGCAACAGGCCTGCTAGGGAAGCGCCTTGAAGAGATGGAGGGAAGGCTGGAGGTGGCATGGGAGGATGAGGTTGTTCTGAGCCCCAACTGAGAGTCATTCAGTCATAGCCATATGTCATTTGCCTAATCACTGAGAGTTGCTTCTCCATTTAAGTTTTTAAACTCAGCCCATCAAAGGGAGCACCCAGATGGAAAGAACACAGCCAGCCAGCACTTTAAACAACATAGCAGGCGGAGGCATTGCACTGACTCAGCAACAGTTTCAGATGTTGGGGAGCTTGCATTTGCACCCACAGAGCACTTGTAAATTAGTATCCATTTCCGTCCCCCTCGGATTATTTACCAGTCTGCAGCCCCCACAGGACTAGGGAAGAATGCATAAACTAAAATTATTCACATACAACGAGAGTCAGGAAAGGTCTTCAAGAGCCACATAGTCCAGCATTTCCCCAGGAATATTCTGAGGTGCACCTGTTCTGGGAAATGTTAATAGGTTCTCCTGGGAATAAAGGTACCCCAGTCAAATAAGTTGGGGAAATGCTGTGCATTTTATCACTCTCTTGGAGATTCACAATGCGTGTTATCATTGTAAAGGCTGTGTGAAATCCTGAAATAAGGAAACCCATTTAGAATTATGAAGTACTGCAGAGCCTTATTTTTGAGAGGCAGGGTTTGTGGAACCGTAGGTTGGGAAATATTTATCTAGTTACACCCTTTTGATTCAATGGATTTAGAAAGTAGGTGAAGTTAGTTCCTGAAGATTCTGGCTCATGAGTGGCAAACCAGGACTGAAGCCTTCCTTCCTGCCCACCAGCTCCACGCCCTTCTCCCCATCCACTCCAGGGCCACTGCAATACCCGTACTTTGCTGCAAACTAGGATCAACTAGGGATCTTTAAACATATTGATGCCTGATTCCCATGCTTGAAATTCTGATTTAATTGGTTTTTAGTGAGACGTGGGTTTTAAGATTTTTAAAACTGCCCAGGTGATATATAATGCAGCCAAGTTTGGGAACCACTGAACTAAAGTTGGTCTAAAGTTAGTCAAATGTTGAATACGCACACACACACACGTACCCATGTGCACCCCCCCACACACACCAGAGGGGATCTCATTGGCTTCCCAGGCTAAATATGTACTGACATTACCAGCATTGGTGGTCTGTAACACACTTTCCATGGTAGAGGATCAGTCAGTCCACAAGCAGTTGACAAACATGTATTGATCAGGGACAGTAGTAGGTGTAGGGCTTCCCTACTGGGATGGGCCATTTGCTGAGTCCCAAGGGAGGGGTGGTCACCCACCCCCAGCAATTAAGACCCCAAGGGATGGCTTTTTGACACTTGGCCTTGGTCCCCAACTCCTGCTTTGTAGTCCATCTTCTTGGGAGTCCAGCTCCACCCCTCTGAGGTCCATTCTTGCCAGAAATGACATCACCTTCACTTCCTCAAGGGAGATGACATGAATGTGCATCTAATCTTGGGTCCACTAAACTTCAGACTTCATTTTTTAAAATCTAGGTTCATTTCCTGGTGATGCTTTAAAGAGACAGTCCCTGACAGTATAAATTATTGTGAAACACCAAAAAATAAAAAAGAAGCACTTACTAGTGGAAAACGAGCTTCCCCATCTTGCAGTGTTAATATGGATGTCTTAGATGATTGGGGGCCTGTGTGCAGGGACAGAAGTGGGTGTTCATGAAAATGAGGCTACTTCTATTTCTGCTTCTCTACTATGTTCTGGCTGACTATGGGGGCCACTGTCACCTGAACCCCCACAAATAGAAGGAATCCAAGGGAATAATTCCCTGAGTCAAGGAATAGCCATGTGAAAAAAAGAACAAAGGAAAATGAAACCAAAAATTAAGGAATTCAGTTCAAAGTAAAAAAAAAAAATTCACATACTATTACAGCAATTCAATTTATTTCTGAAAGATAAAAGATGAAAAAAGAGCATGAACAACTGAATAAGTAAAATAGATTGTGGGACAATTTGTGAATTTGAAATTCAAGTATGCCTCTCAAAAAAAGTGTTTGCTAAAAAGACGTGGCCAATTTAACAATTTAAACCAGCTGTGGCCTGTGGGGGACTGACTGCCAGCAGAAAGGAGAGCATCAGGAAAGCGATGGCACTGTGGATGGCACAGGGTTTTCTCCTCAAGGGTCTGGTCGCAGTGTACCAAGTGGTCTTCTGTGTGTGCTGGGGACCCAGGGCTTCGAGAGGAGGACAGTTAGGAACTTAGAAGAGTTTGAGAGCAGCCCTACAGGATGGCTGAGAGCCCAGTGGTCTTGAATTTGAACCACAGCACCCCCACTGCTTCTCCACCGAGTGGTCTAGAGCAAGTTACTTAACTTCTCTGGACCATATTTGCCTTGTCTGTAAAAGTGCAGATAATAATAGTGCTCATTTCATTGGTGTTGAGAGGTAAATGGAACAGCAAATGCTAAGCACTTGTCCTATGGCCTATTATTTCCTTGTCTATAGGATGCACACAAGAAATGATTGCTGTTAAATTAATACCATTGAATTTGAATGGTTTGTCAATTTTTACAGACTGCTTCTATGGGTATAAATGAGATCGTGTATGGTACATGAACAGTATTCAAGCAATGTCATTTATTATTATTATTATTGATTAAGGAAAGGAGTGTGGGTCTCCCCAAAGTCAAATATAAGCCATGAACTTGTTCATATTAAGACTCAGCTCAAAGATGAATCTAAACCAAACCCCTATCCTAAACATAATCCTTGGATTCCTGCTTAGGCAGATATCTGAAAGTTATTTTGAGATCACCCTTCTTAAAAATTCATGATATTAAAATTCACACAGAGGCGGAAAATGGAAACTCAAGGGAAAAACATCAGAAACTCAAGCAAGCCCCACGCCTTTTCAATCACAGTGGGTGATTACTAATTTAGGCAGAAAACCATGGAATAACTGAAACCCATACAGTGTGTGCTTGGGGTGTTAAAAAGAAAAAAAAAAGGCAGAGGAAAGTTCTAGTTCACCTAGGGTCATGCACACAACGAAGGGGCTGCTCTAGAACCTTCTAGGACTATCTAAGTTGGAGAGGACATTTGGAGACAAGGGCTGCTACATGGATAGAATGAGGTTGAACAAGGAAATATCTAGGTAGGCGTTTGCCAAAGACTCTTAAACTTGGGATCCTTGGATTTTTAAACATTTTTATTTGCCTTCTGTGATGAGCTATGATCCCTGAGAAGCTGCCCTAATGTGCTTTCCTCTGTGGCTTTTTCCCTCCTAGAGACGTCCTGAGAATAGGGGTCACCTTGGCAGGCCATCAGAAGAAAATCCTGAACAGCATTCATTCTATGAGGGTCCAGATGAGTCAGTCTCCAACGGCAATGGCATGAGAACTTCATTTTCTGGGGGAAGGAGAGGAAGGAAAAGGACAAGACTCAAGGGGGAACCAGAGGTTGAACCCTGTGGAATGTTCTGGAGAGACTGGCTTCTCCACTGAGAAATGCGTCACATTGGTGAAGAATAAACCGGACCTGCTGCTCACAGTCAACCTTTTCTCAGTGACAGAAGCATGTTTAAGATGCCGTGGGAACACAGATAGCTAATAATAAAAAGACAAATGGTGATGTTCAATGGAAGTGAAGACACAACAATATGCATCGGGGTTTCAAGAGTAAGCTCGCTCCCCCTCCGTGGGCTGGAGTCATCTGTCCACAGGAAGGAAGGAAGGAAAGGAGGTGGAGGGAAGAAACAGCCGTGTTCCATTTGCTCCCTCACCAATGACATTCTTTTCTTTTCTCCTTCTGTACTCCTCCCCAAGAGTCCTCTCCCCTCCCCCACATCCATTTCCCTTTGCTCACGACTCATGTAGGGAAGTTTCTTCAAACAAAACCCAGCTCCTGAGTCTCCAGATGTCGTTCTGTCAGTTGCCAAAGGACTTCGCTGACCACTGCATGGGGGATCCGACCAATTCAATTAATGTCTTCATATTGAAGAAGAGATGTACCTTCAATTGAAAATCTTGTTTTTCTTTTGTTTGCATTTTCTGCAAAAAGGAAAAAGAAACCACAAATTGGGGGTTGGGGGGCGGGTAGAAAAACCTGATTCCGTGTGCGAGAGCTCGCATATGTACGTCTGCGTTATAAGATGGCTGTGCTTGTTCATAATAGATGCAAACAAGAAAGATCTGGGGAGGGGCTTGCCCCGGGAAATTTAAGAGGGTCATAACATGTTGTTGGTTTGGTTTTCTGTTTGGCCCAGCTGGCCTAGTGGCTCAATGGGGAGAAAGGGTAGGGAGAAAAATAAAGTGAAATGGGGAAAAACTCTTAAGAGCTTGCAAATTCAGACAGGAAACAGGTGAGTGGTTTGAATTGAATGCAGTGTGGGCCATTCTAGAATGATACTGACTGATTAATTATTCTTGGTAACATCTGAAGAGAAGGCGAAGGAAAGTGTTTCTGGAGAATGTTCTTTCACATGCTGGAATCTGCCATTCAAGAGGTGGCGAGGGAGAAGTCTTCTGAACTTATTCGTAGACTGGCTTAAGCCCTGTGGCATCCAAGGAATGTTTCAAGTGTGTCTGTGTCTCTCTGCATTCCTTCTTGTACCTCATTGTTTGATTCACTTTTGTAAATTCCGCCTAACATTTAAATATTTTTAATTTCTCCTTTTACCTTAATCTCCTTGCTAATTTTATCTGTCTAATTAAAAAGAGCAGAAGCATGTCTGGGTTTACATAGAACGGTGTCTGAGTGTGTGTTCCTGGACCCACTGGGTCTGTGTCCGAGTTACGGAGAACCCATAACAAACGTCCTTCTTCCCTGTGACGGTGGGGAGGGGACCCACCCAGGGACCCACCCGGCCCCTGCGACTCCCGAGAAGCAGAATGTAGTCGAGTCAGTCACTCTCACTGAGGCAACCCAAAGGAAGAACCAATAAATACGAGGTTTTGAAGCCTCAGATGTGCGGCTTTGAGAAGTCACTCTCACATACACATGAACAATCACCAATAATACACGATCGGCCCTGATTTGGGTTCACATGTTGCATTTGAGAAGTTCGCATCCAGGCCAATTTAGTAAGAGCCAGTAAGGATTATCGTGGTGAGTCTGTGTATGTGCGTTTGAAGGAGAGGGTGTGAGGCAGTATGAGGAGCTACAGTTCTCAAGTAGCTTACTTAATGCATACTTAGGTAAGGTGAACCTTTTCCCCAGTCCTAGGTTACTTCGTACTTGGGGAGGTGCTTACCTTCTGAAGCCTCTTCAAAGAGGCTTGCAGGCCTAGGAGTAAGCTCCAAAGCAGGGGAGCCCCGTCTTAAAGCATCACCCTTGTGCTTAACCCCCGGGGACAGGAGGAGATGGTCAGAACTGTCTTGGTAGATTTATATATGGTTGCAAGGGGCCCCACTCCAGCCACAGAGTGGGTAGGAAAGAAAATTTCCCCTAACTAATAACTTACCAATTCCATGCACAGTTTGCTAATTACCCCAAAGACCTCAATCCGTGAAGTGTCTTACAAGCCTAGGCAATTCGGCTAATCTACTCTCAATTTTCCACAGGAATGAATTTTAATTTGTCATCAAATTACTCAGACAGCATCCTCAAACCGAAATCCTCACTGTGCCTCCACCAATGCCAGTCCATGAAAATGCCAGCTGCAGAAAAAGCAAAGTCAAGGTGAAGGTTATGCCGTACCATTTGGCTTGGTTTTACCTTAAGAGCCCCAGAGAGAGAGAGAGAGAACCCAAAGTGCACGAGGGGAAAGCATGAAGGGTCAGCAGAGCCAAGGCTGGGACCACCAAGCATAGTTCTCAGTGGGTGGGGCATGACAAAGCTCTTCACACCCTCAACCTCCACAGATGCGCAGTGTGGCTTCACATGCCAGGCTTCTCCACCCCCACCCCCCAAAATGTGTCTCGTAACTGGGACAGCATGCCTTCCCTTTGGAGCACGGAGCCAGTCGGTAACCTCTCTGAGCCTTCGTACCCTCAGGTGTATGTTCAGATCATGATAACCACTTCTGATGAAGACTAACATTGCTGAGCAGGTCTCTTTGCCAGGTGTGGTCTGGATCCTTTACATGTATTAACTCTCTTCCTCGCCGTTATCTTGTGAAGTCCTAGCAGATACTGTATTGTCCCAAGTTTTCAGATGAGGAAACTAAGCCACAAAGACCTTGCCTAGGTCGCACAGGGGTAGAGTGAGGTTTTGACTCAGGCAATCTGACTCCATGCTCCCAGTCACAGTCCCTTTGGGGCTCACACTTGACCATGCATTAGCATCACTTGGAGGGTGTGTTGGGGCACAGGTCCTGGGACCCCATGTTCAGGTGTTCTGAGTCAGCCGATGGGGAGTGCAAACCAAGCATCTGTGCTTTTTGCAAGCTGGCAGGTGGTGCTGATGCTGCTGGTCCAGAGACCAACCTGGAGATACACTGCAGGACACTCGCCTAGCTTCCTGCTGTACGTAATGATAGATAGAAAGCCCTGGACTAAAAGTGACAGTCAGTGGGGTGCTCAAAATCACCAGGAAGAGGGCAGTGAACCCTCTTGGGCATGCACAGAGGCATCTATTCTCACTGACCTTCAGCACCAGGGGACTTGACTTACACTTTCAAAAGAACTCCCTGGGAAGAATGCTTACTTGCCGCCAGTCCCCAATCTTCCAAATTCCAGTGTGACCTGCTACGTTATTGTCTGGCAGAGGACTAGTTCTAATTCAGATTCTGTCTTAAAAACACACTTGGCACAGTGGTCAGTGGCCTCTGGCCCTGGGGGCCAGGCTCAGGAGATGTGCAGCCTGGGGGAAGGCTCACAAAGAGGAGGCCTCTGCCAGTCATACTGGCACCCACCGAGAGTCAAGTGGGTGGATACTGCAGAGGAAACATTGGGAAATGGTGAATTAATGTCCGTGGGTCAGGGGGAGTGGGAATGGAGGCTATCGGTGGGAAGGTCTTAGAGATTATGACCCACCTTTCTGTGCCCTCCCTTCCCTAATACTCGAAGATAGGAATGAAACGTAGAGTAGCTACATCTACAGAGCAGGTGTGCACTGCCATCCGGAGATCACTGAAGCTCATCAATGTCAACTAGGCACACATAATACTAAAATTATATGCCTCCTCTACCTACCACCACTCTCTCCCCTCTCCCCAAAGTTCTATGTACAGCTAGGTTACCAGACTTTCACTGAGGTCCCTAGGGTAACTGAAATCAAGTGAGGACTAAAAATGAGCCTTGACTTGTAAGGACTGAGGAGTAGAACTCCAGGAATACCAGGGGACAGGAAGAGTGAGACATCAGCAGGAGGGTGACAGTCTGCACAGTATTAGTTAAAAGCAAAAGATTCTAACAGCTTCGTTTTGTTCTGAGAAGGTCTTTGTGGGCTAGTCTGAGAACTTCATTATCATTTCAGAAATGATAATGACTCTGCCACCCACTGACTAAGAGCATGATTACATCCCTGGCATGTGAAACAAGGGAGAAGAGCAGCCATGACGGGGTACCAGCAGCCAATGAGTGACATCCAGTGTTCTCGATCACCAGGACGAAGGCTCAGACGACACTTGAGATTCATGTCAGAGTGAGCTCAGCTCTCGTTGTGATGCCCTGCAGTTCATATAGAAGTGACAGGGTCATTTTCAAAAGCAGCCAGCAGTTTTGTATTGTCTAAGACAGTTTTTCAACCACTGGTCCATGGACCAGTCCACTAGAAATTTCATGATGTTCTACAAAAAAGTTAACCACCTTGATGTTGTATGAAGATTACAGAGCCAATGATCTTAGTCAAGTTTGCTTATGCTGAGGGTGATTTCTGCCTTAGTGGTCCCTGAAATAATTCTCCTATTTCCTCCAGTCCTCAAGTGTAAAAAGGTTGAAAACCACTGGGAATAGGGCTGCCGTTGGTAGTGGTGGTAGAGGGAAATTGCTGAGGTCGCAGAAAGGTTGTCAAAGGGGAAGAGGGTGGCGGTATCACACTGGAAGGTCATTCAAGTTGATTGAGGTCTAATGGCAACTGTCGCCAGGGAGTCTCTTGAGACCAGCAATTTCCAAATGAGAATAAATGAGGTGCACAGAGGTCTGAGAACAAATTCTTGGTCCATCTCAGAGAGCACTGGCCCTGGTGCTGGGGGATAGGATGGGCAGTGTGTCCTGCAGACCTTGCTTACTGAGAGTGGGTAGGATAAACAGCTTTGGGCAGTGGCGGATGGACCTCCATCACACACCTGAAAGAAAAGAAGAGCCCTCCTCTCCTTTCCCCAACCTCGTGCATGCCCCTGGGCTGACTTATTTATTACAGGCCTCTGATGGGTTCCTGTGTTTCTGGGAGTCATAACTTGGCACACAGAGCATTCCAGCCAGAACTTTCTAGATCCCCAGAGTAGGAGGGCAGACAGGTCATGCCCTTTTCACCTCTGTACCTAGCATCCAACATCCTGACAAACACATGGAAGCCACTCAATACATATTTGGTGCATTAACTAAGCTTGAGTTGGAAAAGTTTAACATATTATTATTTCACCTACAGAAGTCCGTGACCTTAAATGGTGTACTTTTAAATAAATGAATCTCTAGGTATTCGGTTAGAATATTTCTCACTTTTTCTTTACTGCTATCAATTGTAAATTATTCTAATTTTAGTTTTGTAAAGTTTAACATACCCCATTTTAACCTCATCTGCATCTTTAACATGATGTCACCATCTTTCCAAGAGCAAGGGCTGGGAAAAGCAACATCCCACTGAGCATCAGTCATTGCAAAAACTCCCCAAGCAGCAATGAATGTGGCACTGTTCCTGGGACAATAGAGGCAAATCAGAAGGGCAGTGATTGGCAGCAGGTGAACCATTTTTCTGAAAACAGAGCCAGGACTCTTGCCCTTCCAGGGTGACATTGCCTGGGCAGAGCAGGCAGGCAGGACTTCCCTGGCAGGAAAACTTCATTGTGTCTTTGCCACTCCTTGTGACTTTCTTCCAAGAGTTGTTTCACCTTGAGGAAGCCACCTATTCCAATATTTCCTGTAGCCATCCACTCACCAGAAGAAAAACAAAGTTGAAGAAAAGAAAACAAAATTAGGGGGGAATAAGCCACTTCCAAGATCCTGAGGTACTGAGTCTGTGTTGCTCTGTCTCTTAAAAGAAAGAAGGTCTCTTCTCCTGGAGGAGGCTTTAATTTCTACTTCTGGTCTTCAAATTTATATTTGCATGTACATTAGGAACTGCTGTAGCCCTGGAAATGGCTTTCTGACACTGAATATGATATGATGACAAGTCCCAGATGCCATCGTTATAGCAGAACTCAGCTTTGCATGTAACTTCAACAGGGACAGAAACAGCTGTGGGGTCACAGAGAAGGGCACTGCCATTGTCCGAGGGGGGTCAAAGAAGGCATCTCTGAGAGGCGTCTGCTAATATGGAACCTGAGGAGTGAAAGGACTTATCAAATTAGGGAGGGGATATGTTACTGGTGGGACTAGTGTTGTAGGCGGAGGGAACAGCATGGACAAAGGTTCAAAAGTCATAGAGCAGATGGCATGTTTGTGGGATGGTAGACTGTTTGGCGGGGCTGGAGAATGGAGTGCTGGGTGAGGTTGCCCAGGTGAATGGGGTTGGCAGGGGTTTGCGCACGAGGGGTCTTTAGAGCATCAGGAAGCTGGCTGGGTATTATTCTGCATGCAATTAATGGACAGTGGGTTGAAACAAGGAACCTGTATTTGATATGAATCCCTCTGGCCACAAAATGGCCCCTGGAGTGGGGTTTACCAGACTCAATTCTGAGAGGCCAGTTAAAAGGCTGGTGTGATAATGTGGGCAAAGAATGGCGGTGGCCTGGGTGAGGGTGAGCAGTCGCAGTGGGGCTGGAGCTAAGCAGGCTGATCAAGTAAACATGAGTGATATCAGATCAGCAGGAGTGGAGGTGGATTTGCTGTTGGAGAAGAAGACAGAGGAGTCAGAGATGACACCCCAAGCTTTTGGTTTGGGCAACTGAGTGGGTTTTGATACCATTCATTGAAATAAGGAATACAAAAGGAAGAAGAAATTGGTGAAGGGGGTAGAATAATGGGAACGGGAGTGGCCCACATGTCCTTGGATACAGGAGGCCGTAATTCAGCAAAGAGGCTTGGGGTGATGATATAGATTTGGGAGTCATGCTTTTTCTCGATGGCAGCTAAATCCATGGGAGTGGAAGAATTTTCTGTAGGAGAAAGTGAGAATTTAGAGAGACAAGTGGGCGCACCTGGACCCCTGAGGAACATCTATATTTCAAATGTGTGAGGGTCAGGGAGGTTCACAGGATGGTCAGAATAGAGCCCCTGCAGGGAATGCAGAGAAGCCAAAAGTGTGCGGTGGCCATGGAGACAAAGGAAGGCCTTTCTGAGAGGTAACAGCGATCCCGGGGCCTCGTGCTGCCAGGGGGTTCGCTGTGAGTGAGGATTGCAAACTGCACCTGGGTGTAGCCACAGGACATCTCAGGTGACTTTGGTAAAAGCAGTTTCAGCAGAGAGGTGGCAGTAGAAGACACTGGATAGAATGAGGGAGGAGAGGCCATCACCATCTTTCAAGAAGCTGGACTTTGAAAAGGAGAAGAAACAGGGATGGAGTTGGAGGAGGCTCCTTTTAGTTGTTGTTTTGGTGTATTTTAGTGGGAAAGACTTGAGCGTGTTTAGACAGACTTCACTGAGAAAAGAGGAAGGTGACCACCGAGAGGGTCAGGCCCACACAGAAGGCAGGACGTCCAGCAGGAGGCAGGGTGTGGCTGAGAGAACAGCCCTTCTAACTGGGTTTGGAGGGTGAATGAAATGAAGGGTGAATGAGTGTCTAGCGGAATGCCAGCTCATCTGCCCATTTCCTTCCAATCCAATCACTTAGTTTCTATAGCCCCTTATTCAGACCATTGAAGAGCTGTGATTGAACCCCTGGGCCTCGCTGTCACAGTTCTAGAGTAACAAGGCCAGCACACACACATATCTGATGAAATGGATGAGTGGACAGTGAGAATACCTGGTGAGAAAACAAACAGGAAGCATCATAGGCCCATTTCCTGCTCAGAATCCCTCTGCAGCTACGCAGCCCCAATGGGATGAAGTTCAAATTCCTGATCATAGAAGGGCTCATATCTGCCTCTACAGCCCAATTTCCCACCAGACAACACCTGCTGCCTGCCCAGACCCTTTCTACCTTTATTTCCATATTTGTGGCTGTCCCTGTATTGGGATCCCCACCTCTCCCCAGCCCATTTAAGCCCTTCCGGTTCATCAGGCCCCAGCTCAAATGTCAAGGGTCTTGTGGGTGGCCCAGTCTGCAGTGAGTCACATCCTCTATCCCCTAAACAATTGTCCTTACTTCCATCATATTCCACCTTCTAATCTGTGAGCCCTTATAGAATATTTATCTGTGTATCTGCAGCCTTCAGCACAAGGCCCACACATAATATCTGTTCATTGGAAGAAGGCGTGGTCAGGCCCAGGGAGACAAAGCCCAGAAGGGAGTAACATTCTGGGAGAGTTGGGGTCAAGAAATAGATAACATCTGGGAATAAGATAGTAGAGGCTCAGCCACAGAGAATGGGAGATGTGCCACAGGGAGAAGCCACAGGCAGATGCGGGCACCATAGCATGTAGGAGTCACCACTGCAAAGCCCAGGGGAAGTTTATGGACATCCTAATGAATGGAAGGGCCCAGCAACAGGACCAACCAGGCAAGCAGTCGGATTAGAAGGTCTATGCTTTGTAGCTAGGTTCTGAGCCATAGGGCAGAACCCACATTGGGATGCCAGAATTTCAGGAACGAGGGTAGGAACGTGAGGAGCAGAGACTGGTAACAGCAAAGGAAGATTCTACCTGGTTGTTCGATCAACATGCATGAGACTGCTGCCAGGTCAGGAAGGCAAGTCAGGCAAGTCAGGCAAGTCAGAGAGGACCTTTGGCCTTTCCACTCAAGCTTGACGTATGCTTGGGCAGCTCAGCTGTCTCAACTGCGGCTTCCTCAGCACTCGCACAGGACAGAAACAACTTTGCTACTATGGGACACAATCTTGATTGTACACCTGTCAGATGCTGTAGCATCCATTGAATGAACAAATGGGTAGCTAAGTGTCAGCTTGGAGCTCTGTCTGCCTAGGTCAGGGGCACAGGCAGGAAATGAAGCCTCAGAAAGTGTCCCATGTCTAAGCTGTATGAACAGACACACTGCTTACACATCTGAGCACTTAGCCCACTTTTTGCTGGATTGCTTGGTTCTGTGTTCACTCTCTGAGTCCCCTACCCAATGCTGGAGCAATAGGACTCAATGACAGCCCAGCCCTGCTCCACCAGCACCCATTGGGAAAGGTCAGGACCCATGAGGTAGAGAACACAAATGCTCAGTATTCAAGACCAGTGGGGTTTGGCATGCCACCTGGACTTCCCCTGTTTGATTACAGACATCTTGGAGATCTCTAACCATAGCCAAGAGATTTTCAGAGGCAGGTAAGCTGATTAGGGCTCCCACACCAGGTTTCATGTAAGAGTGAGAGCAGGAAGTCTTCTGCATATAGAATTTAAAGTGTGTCTTTCTAACAGTTAATTAGAGGAGGTGTTCCTTGATGGGGGCTGGAAATATGATCACTTGAGAAGTTCTCAAAAATAATCATCACAAATTCAATGATTTAATTGTCAATAGCAGTTGCTACACTTTTTAGTTTTTAATTTTAAAATTTTATTTAGAAAATTAACGGTGAAATTTATCAATAAGAATACATAGGTTTCAGGTAAACATTTCTATAGGATTTGTACTGCTGATTATGTTCTATATCCATCACCCAAAGTCAAATCATTTTCCATCACTTTATATTTGTCCCACTTTCCTCCCCTCCCCCACCCCTCCCCATGTCTCTTTCCCCATGGTAACCACTTCACTTTTATCTATGTCCGTGAATCTCAGTTTTATATCCCACCTATGTGTGAAATCATACAGTTCTTAGCTTTTTCTGATTTACTTATTTCACTCACTATAATGTTCTCAGGGTCCATCCATAAATGTCACTATGTCATCATTTCTTATGGCTGAGTAGTAGTCCATTGAATATATGTACCACAGCTTCTTTGTCCAATCTTCTATCAGGGACACTTTGGTTGTTTCCATGTCTTGGCCACTGTAAATAATGCTGCGATGAACATGGGGGTGCATGTGTCTACATACTAATGCTTTCAAATTTGGGGATAGATATCCAGTAGGGGGATTGCTGGGTCATATGGTAATTATGTTCTTAACTTTTTGAGGAGTCACCATACTTTCTTCCATAATGGTTGTACCAGTTTGCATGCTCAGCAGCAGTGAATGAGGGTTTCTTTTTCTCCACAGCTTCTCCAACACTTGTTATTACCTGTCTAGTTGATAATAGCCAATCTAACAGGGGTGAGGTGGTATCTCATTGTAGTTTTGGTTTGCATTTCTTGAATAGCTAGTGAAGATGAGCATCTTTTCATATATCTGTTGGCCATTTGTATGTCCTTTTGGGAGAAATGTCTGTTCAGGTGTTCTCCCCATTTTTAAATTGGATAATTTGCTTGTTGCTGAGCTTTGTGAGTTCTTTATATATATTTTGAATATTAACCCCTATGGGAGCTGTTATTTGCAAATATAATCTCCTATCTAGTTGGCTGCCTATTTGTTTTGTTGTCAGTTTCTTTTGCTGTGCAGAAGCTTTGTAATTTGATATAGAAATATTCATTTATGTTTGCCTTTACTTCCCTTGCCTTTGCGGTCAAATTTATAAATTGTTCTTTACGGCCAAGGTCCATGAGCTTAGTACCTATGTTTTCTTCTATGTAATTATTGTTTCAGATCTTATATTTAGTTCTTTGATTCATTCTGAATTAATTTTTGTGCAGGGGACAAACTGTAGTCAAGTTTTATTCTTTTGCATGTGGCTTTCCAAAATTCCCAGCACCATTTATTGAAGAGGCTCTCTTTTCTCCATTGTGTGTTTTGACTCCTTTGTTGAAGATGATTTGTCCATATACATGTGGTTTTATTTCTGGGCTCTTAATTCTGTTCCAAAGGTCTGTATGTCTGTTTTTCTGCCAATACCATGCTGTTTTGATTATCATGGCTGTATAGTAGAGTTTAAAGTCAGGTAATTTGATACCTATAGCTACATTCTTTTTCCTCAGGATTGCTTTGGGTATTTGGGGTATTTTATGTTTCCATAGGAACCTGGTGATTTTTTTGTTCTATTTCTTTAAAAAATGACATTGGGATTTTGATGGGGATTTCATTAAATTTGTGTATCGCTTTGGGTAATATGGCCATTTTAACTACATTGATTCTTCAAATTCATGAACATGGAATATATTTCCATTTCATTGTGTCTTTCTCAATTTCTTTCAATGATGTTTTGTAGTTTTCAGTATATAGGTTCTTCACATTCTTTGTTAAGTTTATTCCTAGGTATTTTATTGTTTTTGTTGTAATTGTAAAAGGAATTGTTTTTTTGAGTTCATTTTTGATGTTTTATTGTTAGCATATAGAAAAGTGAAATTTTGTATATTGATTTTTAATCCTGCGACTTTACTGTATTGGTTTATTGTTTCTATTAGTTTTTTGGTGAAGTCTTCGGGATTTTCTATGTACAAGATCATGTCATTGGCAAAAAGTGATACCTTTACTTCCTCTTTCCTGATATGGATGCCTTTTATTTCTTTCTCTTGCCTGATCACTCTGGATAAAACTTCTATAATTATGTTCAATAACAGTAGAGAGAGTGGGCAACCTTGTCTTGTTCCTGATTTTGAGGAATAGCCTTCATTTTTTTCACCATTTAGTATAATAACTAATGGTTTGTCATATATGGCCTTTATTATGTTAAGGTACTTTCCTTCTATTTCAGTTTTCTTGAATGTTTTAAACATAAAGGGATGTTGTATGTTGTATCTTATCGAATGCCTCTTCTGCATCTATTGATAGGATCGTATTATTTTTTTTTCCCTTGTTTTGTTGATGTGGTATATTGTGTTGATTGATTTTTGTATGTTGAACCATCCTGTGCTCCTGAAATGAATCCCACTTGATCGTGGTGTATTATTTTTTTAATATGTTGTTGTATTATATTTGCTAGTATTTTGTTTGGGATTTTTGCATTTGTATTCATTAGAGATATTGGTCTGTAGTTTTCTTTTTTGTGTTGTCCTTGCCAGGTTTTGGTATGAGGGTTATGTTGGCTTCATAAAATGTTCTAGGGAGTATCGCTGCTTCTTCAATATTCTTCAATATGCCCGCCTCTGCCTGTGGCTTCTGCCTGTGGCACACCTCCCATTCTCTGTGGCTGAGCCTCTCCTATCTTATTCCCAGATGTTATCTATTTCTTGACCCCAACTCTCCCAGAATGTTACTCCCTTCTGGGCTTAGTCTCCCTGGGTCTGACCATGCCTTCTTCCCATGAACAGTTATTATGTATGGACCTTGTGCTGAAGGCTGCAGATACACAGATAAATATTCTATAAGGGCTCACAGATTAGAAGGTGGAATATGATGGAAGTAAGGACAATTGTTTAGGGGATAGAGGATGTGACTCACTGCAGACTCATGGACAAAAGTTACGTACCAAATCTTCTTTGAATGTTTGGTAGAATTCACTAGTGTAGCCATCTGATCCTGGACTTTTGTTTATGTGGAGGTTTTTGATAGCTGCTTTTATTTCCTCTCTGGTTATAGGTCTATTTAGGTTTTTCACTTCTTTGTGATTCAGTCCAGGAAGATTGTATAGTTCTAGGAATGTATCCATTTCCTCTAGGTTGTTGGATTTGGTGCTATATAATCTTTAAGAATATTCTACTATGATCCCTTGCATATCTATTAAGTCTGTGCTAATTTCTCCTCTTTTATTTCGGTTTTTGTTTATATGAGTCCTTCCTCTTCTTTTCTTAGTGAGTCTATCCAGTGGTTTGTAGATTTTATTGATCTTTTCAAAGAACCAGTTCTCTGTTATATTAATTTTTTCTATAGTTTTTTAGTTCTCTATTTCATTTAGTTCTGCTCTAATTTTTACTATTTTTTTTATTCTGCTGACTTTGGGTTGCCTTTGTTCTTCTTTATCTAGTTCTTTAAGGTGTGATGTTAGGTTATTTGGGATCTTTGTTGTTTCTTGATATAAGCCATTAATGATATAAACTTTCCCCTTATTACAGCTTTCGCTGCATCCCAGAAATTTTGATATGTTGTGTTGTCATTTTCAATTGTCTGTATATATCTTTTCATCTCTGCTTTTATTTCTTCTTTGACCTAGTCATTTTTTTAGAAGTATGTAGTTTAGCCTACCCGGTGGTGGCACAGTGGATAGAGTGTTGGACTGGGACACAGAGGACGCAGGTTTGAAACCCTGAGGTTGCCAGCTTGAGCGTGGGCTCATGTGGTTTGAGCAAGGCTCACCAGCTTGAGCCCAAAGTTGCTGGCTAGAACCAGGGGTCACTCAGTCTGCTGTAGCCCCCCTGGTCAAGGCACATATGAGAAAGCAATCAATGAGAAACTAGGGTGCCACAACAAAGAATTGATGCTTCTCATCTCTCTCCCTTCTGGTCTCTCTGTCCCTCTCTCTGTCTCTGTCACACACACACACACACATACACACACACACACACACACACACACACACACACAAAGAAATATGTTGTTTAATTCCCATATTTTTGTGGGTTTCTTTACTTCCTTTATACAGTCGAATATGCTCAGTATAATTTTAAACTTTTTGAACTTGAAGTTAGTTTTTTGCCCAACATATGGTCTAGCCATGAGAATGTTCCATGCACACCGAAGAATAATGTATAATCTAATGTTTTGTGATGAAATGTCCTGTAAATGTCTATTATTTCCATTTGGTCCATAGTGTCGTTTAAGGCCAATATTTCTTTATTGATTTTCTGTTTGGATGATCTATCTAAAGTTGTCAATGGTGTGTTGAAATCTCCAAGTATGATTGTGTTTTTGTCTGCTTCTATTTTTAGATCAGTGAGTAGATGTCATATATTTTGGTGCCCCTTGGCTCTGTGCATATATATTAAGAAGTGTTATGTCTTCTTGATACACTGTCCTCTTTATAATTATGTAATGTCTTCTTTGTCTCCAGTTACCTTTGGTGTCTTGAAGTCAGCATTATCAGATATGAGAATGGCTATACCTGCTTTTCTTTGGATATTATTTGCTTGGAGAATCGTTTTCCAATTTTTCACTTTAAATCTACTTTTGTCCTTGCAGCTTATATGTATCTCTTGAAGGAAACATATGGTTTCATTTTCTTTTTGATCCAATCTGTTACTTAGTGCCTTTTTAGTGGTGAGTTTAGTCCATTTAGGATAATTTTTGACACCTGAGGATTTTCTATAACCATTTTGTGTTTTGTTTTCTGGTAGCTGTGTGTCTTGTTTGGTTCTTTTCTTTTTCTGTTTCTGTCAGTTGTTTTTGTTCAGTAGTATTCCATACTTCTTTCCCCTGTTTCTTCTTTTTTTAAGCTGTGCATTTAGTAATGGCTTTTTCATGTGTGGTTACGATTAGGGTATTAAAGGAAAAATGTTCATATGTATGAAAGTCCTTTGTCTTATGAGTGCTCCTTCACTCCATTCTCCTTTACTACTGCAGATTTTTATCCTCTCCCCTTTTATGTTGTTGTTGTCACAGATTATCCTTGTTTTTATTGTGACCTTATTGGAGCTTTAACTTGTAGTTTTGATTTGTTTTGTTCTTTGTATCTGGTCAAATAACCCCCTTGAATATTTCTTGCAGTGGGGATTTCCTGTTGATAAATTCCCTCCGCTTCCATATGTCTGTAAAAATTTTTATTTCTCCTTCATATTTGAGGGATAAATTTGATGTATATAGTATTCTTGGCTGGTAATTCTTATCTATTAGTACTTTGAATGTTTGGGTCCACTCTCTTCTTGCTTATAGAGTTTCTGCTGAGAAGTTGGAACCTAATGAGCTTTCCTTTATGTTATGTTCTTTTCCCTAGCTGCCTTGACGATTCTTTCTTTGTTATTGATTTTGACAATTTTATTACGATGCACTTTGGAGTAGGTTTGTTTGGGTTAAGGTAACTAGGCATTCTCTTTGCTTCACTAATTCGAAGCTCTATCTCTTTCTATAGGCTTGGGAAATTCTTATCAGTTACTTGTTTTAATAGGTTGTCCAATCCCTTCTCCCTCTCTTCTTCTGATGTACCCATTATTATTATATTGTTCTTTCTGATGAAGTCCAACAATTCTTATTGAGTTCTCTCAGTTTTTTTTAATTTGTGAGTCTCTATCCTCTTCTCTCTGTAGCACCTCTAGTTGCCTGTCTTTGATGTCACTAATTCTTTCCTTTATCTGACAATTTCTATTAGCTAAACTTGCTACCTTAGTCTTCAATTCATGTATTGAATTCTTCATCTCTGTTTTTAAAGTTTCAATCTCCTTGGTATGGTCTTTGTTTTGTTCATTAATTTGTTTTCTGAGTTTATTAAGTTGCCTATTGGTGTCTTTTCTCATCTCATTGAGTATTTTCAGAACTTCAGTTTTGAATTCTTTACCATTTAACTCCAAGGTTTCCATGGAATTGAGATTTTTTTTTCTGGAGATTTTTCATTTTCTTTTGGAACTACTTCTCTGTCTTGTGTAGCCATAGTATTTAATTTTTTCTTCCTTGATGACATTTGAGAGTAATATTGTTAAGAACTTTAACAAAGAAAAAAACAAAACAAAAGATGGAAAATTAAAGTAAAATATACAATAAAATTTTTTAAAATTATGACCGGTAAAGAAGAAAATCCACAGGAAATAAGATCAAAAGCAAATAAAAAATGTGAAAATAAAATACCCACAAAAATAAAAATAAAAGCTATAAAAATTAGAGAAAATAAAATTCAAAAGAGAAAAGATGAATGAGAAGGAAAAAAGGGAAAAAGAAAGGAAAAATAAATAGCTGTTTTGAGAGGTTTCTTCCAGTAGATATTGCTGTATTAAAAGTTTTAGCTCTGTGAAGTGTCAGGGCTGTCCTCTGCTGAGATGTTGCTGTTGCAATGATTTAGATGGGGCTGCAGTTGTGTTGGTGGGTGGAGCTTGTTGTGAGAGTTTTATGGTTTCAGCCTAATGGCTTCAGCTGTATGGCTCTAGCAAAGGTGATCTCAGGCTTTCAGATGCTCCTTCCCACATCTCAACAAACCTTGGGACCAGACGTGGAGCACCTTTGTTCTTTAGTTCATTTGGTGTATACATATTTCAAGTGTGCCTGTGAGCCCTGCTGGGGTTCCTTCACTATATTATAGTGGTTCAATTTTTTGAAATTTCAAGGGGAGAGATCAGGAGTATTTCTCACACTACCATTATTCTCTCTCTTTCTTTTTTTCCCTGAGTTCTTTGTATGAGCCAGGCATGCCAAGTGCTTATACAACTGGTATTATTATAAAAATTTTGAAAATGAATTAGCTAGTAAGGCTCAGAGAAGTTCAAGCAATTGTTCTAGATCAAGCTGATGAATCAGAATCTGAATCTAGGTTATTTACCTGAATTGCTTAGCATACTGCCACCTGAACTTGGCTTCTTCTACAAAGTCCTATTCCTACTGGCCATCCCAGTCCTGTCATACAGCACAGGTAACTTATTCACACTCTGAGGCTTGAGCCTATAAAAGGAGGGTTGTATTATTTATTCCACAAGGTTTTTGTGAGGGTGTAATGAGGGGCCATATATAAATCATGTAGTTCTCTTAGAGAAGACTCAATAAATGCTGGCTAGACTCAGCTAGTTTATTTTACTTCTAGGGATTTGGGAACATAGCCTAAAAATAGAAAGCAAATCAGTGTTTGAGGTTTATTGTAAAAAGTCTTCTTGCCTTCTGATAAAGGTCAATCCTTAACCTCTGCAGATTTGGGGTTTTGTGAACTTCACGGTTGCATGTATCTGTCATCTTAATCATTTCTTCCCTTTACCTTGGATGTTTGCAGAGATTGGAATTGAGTTTTGCCTTGCTTGTAGGTGGATTCCCAAGCTGCCTGTCATATTGAAGCATTGGTTACTGAAGAATTCTACAATATGTTGCATAAGCACATTGCTTGCTTATTTTTGCTGTCTTTCCTGGTGCTAAACCATGTCTTTCCTTTGGACTAAAGACCAATCTGTGGACCTATCAGTCACTATGAAGAGTTTTCTTCATCTAACAACTGTTCATAGATTTTCTTGTGATTAAAAAGCCATCCTCAGGGCTCAATGTGCTGGGTTTCCAAGCCTGCTGAGTCTACTTCAGTGGACAAGATGGTTTTAGGGTGTATGTGTGCAAATTATTTAAATAATAAGTTATATATTTATTTTAATGTATACTAGAGGAAATTATATCCAACACATAAAATGCACACATTATTTCACAGATATTACAAAGTCTTCTTTTAAAATAATTTTATTTAAGTAAAACTATGTCTTGGTTTTTAGGGGAAAAAAAAGTAACTAAATGAGAGTATAATTCATATGCAGATAGGGCCAAAAATCCTGAAGGAAAAAATGTAAAACAGAAATTTGAAACCTTATGAGTCTATT
Source organism: Rhynchonycteris naso (assembly GCA_037038555.1). Lineage (NCBI taxonomy): Eukaryota > Metazoa > Chordata > Mammalia > Chiroptera > Emballonuridae > Rhynchonycteris > Rhynchonycteris naso. Next base: position 40,708,696 of record CM073004.1, on the reverse strand, counting down.
CTGCTTTTCTTTGCATTTCCCAACCCCTACTCTGGCACATTTCAGGGCACCCACTGTCCCCATGGTTCTGCACCTTGCCCTGGAGTTCTGGCTGGGACAGTGCCCTGGGATCTGCCCCCTTCCACCCGGCTGCTCCTTGGCCCTCCTGTGAGCTGATGCCTCACTTGAAGTCATCCCCAGGTCCCCCAGCAGGTCAGCTGCATCTCCTCTGAGACCCCTCAGCTCCCTGTGCTCCTCACCATTGTGATGTTTGCTCTTTGTATTGGAATGGTCTGTTTATGGGCCTGTATCCCACCCCCGCAGACTGAGAGCTTTGCCAAGTCGGAGAGCATGTCTTACTCATGGCTGAATCTTCAGGCCTGGGCCCCTATCATCCCACAATATATCTGTTGAATGAGTGAGGTAATCATTGAATCCATGCACCTTTTCCATCCCTCACCTTCAACCAAACAAACCAGAGGACCAACAATACTCTTTGGTTACACTGATTTCTTTTTAAGTTACTGTACCTCAGGCTCAAGGCTAGGTCACGTTTTACTACAATTCTTTAAAACCATGTTTGCATCGCCCTGCTCACATGGTTTAGTGTGTGCTTCTGCTAAGGAAGAGGCAGCAGCTGATCAGAGAATCTAGTGGCAGGCCTCCCTGCAGAACGGAGCAGATGGCACCAAGCCTCGCATCTACTTTGCCCAATGGCAGAAGGGCTCCTTTGCCTATCAGTGACCTCCAACCTTACTCACAATCTGATATTTCCCAAATGCAAAGTGCCTTTTGTAACTTTGAAAGATACTCCCTCTGACATGCAATTTAACAATTAACCATTTTTTATTGTTTTTCCCACCATGGGGTCAGCTCCTGCTGGGATGTTTCATAGAGAGGGCAGTTTGCCAAGCATTAACTTGTCTGGCCCAGGGGGCATAACTGTACAGCTGATTTCATTTGAATGAACATCATTTCTTTGGTCCTATTTGCAAACTGTCATATGGAGCTGAAATTTGGTTAACTCCTTGTGTTCTGGATCCTGCAGCTAACTGCAGAGCGAGAAAATCTAGCATCTCTCTTCCAAACTCTGGTACAGCAGATATAATCCAGGGGATGGAAAAACTTTTCTGTATGGGACCAGATGGTAAATATTTTAGATTTGTGGACAGTATGGTTTCAGTAGCAACTATTTACCTCTGCCATTGCAGGGTGAAAGCAGATGTGATGATATATACATGGTTGGGTGTGGCTATGTTCCTGTTAAACTTTATTTACAGAAATTGATGAAGAACTGCTTAATCTGCTGAGCCAGGTCTAACTTGTGCTTAAGTGCTCCTGCTCTGGAGTCCGGCCAACCTGGACACAACTTGCCTGAGGAAGGCAGGAGGGCCAGTGGCTTGAGTCAGGGAGGCTATGGGAAACTTTAGGAATCCAAAATATTTCGTAAAAGCCTCACTGACTAAATCCTGATCCTGGGCCTGTTTGACCAGTCTTGGCAGGTAGTCCTAACCAATGGCTTCCTGAAAGCCATTTCAGGAGAATCTTCCTGTACTAAAACCCTGCTTGTTACTACCCTGTTACAGAAAGGTAGAAACAAAGCAAGTTACTCAGCTACTACTGTGAGTGGTGAAAATAGACAGCTCATGGTCAGTGTCAAAATGGCTGTGGTCCTGGACCAAAGATCAGAAAAGGGAACTCTTAGCCACCAGGGAATCTGTCCCTTTGTCTGATTACGGCAAGTAATGAGACCTTCTTCAGGAGACAAACTGAGAGTCAGGGAAAGGAGGGACATACAAGCAGGTGATTTGGGAGAGGGTAGTGGCTATGAAGACTCAAAGAGAGTCTCTGAGAGATTACAAATTTTTTATTTATTCATGCATGCATACATTCATTCATAAATCTTTACTAAATACCTATATGTGCCAAGCACAGTCTGCACTCTAATGGCACTCACAGTCTCTTAGGGGAGCAAAGAGAAGTAATTTGTGTGCTGCCCTAGAGGCAGGAGTCCTGAAGGAGGGTGGGGGAGGCTGATGTATGGAGGTTTGGCTTCCCCTGTGGGAGATCTGGCAGGAGACAAGGTGAGCATTTCCAGACAAGCCCTTGCTACCTATAATGGGCTGAGAGATCTGCTCCAAAGACAGACAGGCTGGCTTGAGCAGCTTGGCCCCCCACTGCCAGCACCCTCATTCCCTGCGTCCTCTGTCTTCGGCTTTGATGGAAATGGCCCTGATCACCCAGTTGCTGCCCACCCCTCACTATGGCTCACAGGGCCAGCAGCCCACTTCTGTGGCCACTGAGCCCCCGAGTTCTCCCGGGGGCTCGATAAGATTTATTGCCCTCTAATATCACAGGGAAGCGGTCCCTTCTCCAGCCCACAATGAGCAGCAAGCATAATCAGCTGTCTTACACATGTAATTAGAAGAAATAAGAGCAGTGAGAGAAAATTGGTTAAGTAAGCCCGAAATGACTTTAAAAAAAAATAATGAAGGAATAAATCTCAGGGAAAAAAAACTACATCAAGCCAGAGGACACCACTGTATGTTTCCTTTTGCCACACATCAGGTTTTCAGAAGGCATCACAAGGTCACCCGGTCAACATGAGGTTCCACATGGCCTGACCCAGAGGGCTGGTTATGCCACTGCGCACATGTGTGTGTGTGTGTGTGTGTGTGTGTGTGTGTGTGTGTGTGATATATCCTGGGGTCTCTATGTGCTGGGACACATTTTTGTAGACTCTGCTGCTTGCTTCTCTAGTTCAGGCCTAGGAATCGCATCCTTGTCTCAGCCCTGCCCTCGGGTAGCAGCTGCACTTCTGGGCCAGGCTCTGTCTCTACATAGTCCTTCTCCTGAACATATTTAATGAAACTGCCCGTCGATTAGCGGCTCTTCTCAGTGCGATTTTGCCCCGGCACACCCTCACGCTCCTCCTTCTCCTTTGCTCTGTGGAATGCTTTTCAGTTGTCAGTTCCATTTCTCTATTTCTATGGCAACCACACCCCAGCCTCATTGCCTTCCCCCCTTCTTTTTCTCCCTACCTCCCCTCTCCCTTTTGCAAGTAGGATTTTCAGGGAAGCTGCTGACAGGCTGGTCTAGTAATTTCCCTCATAAACAAACAGCTGAGGAGAGGGAGATGGGAGGCGGGGCTGTGCTGTGGGGCCAGCTCAGGGAAGCCACGAGGGGACAGAGAAAGACAGAGGGGGGTGCATGCAAAGAAAGAGTCCTGGCTGCAGTGGTTGACAGCAATGTGAAGCCAAGTGAGCCTCAGCCTGGGCGAGGGGTGAGTGAGGTGTGGAAGGCTCCCTCCAGATGTGCAGTGACGGTGGACCAAGGCCTAACACGACTGTTGGCCATCACAGCGACCCCAGGAAAAGTGCGCCTGCCTTGCTGCTGCCACACAGACCAGAGGGAGCCAGCACACAAGCTGCAGCCACAGGGGAAATTATCCCAAATACCCTCATTACCAAGGCAAGTTCTTCTGAACCCACCAGCACTTAACTGCCGGAAGTGCCCTCCCTAGAAGACAAGACCATTCCACCAGCTCTTGTGGCTGTTTACACGCATCCCAGTCAGTGTGCTGCAAGTCACAGCTTCTCTGGGAGCCGGAGGCCATCGGGCAGGTGTCAGGGACAGGGCAGGTGTAAGGAGGTGAAGAAGGCCACCTGCAGGGTCATTTGCTGGGGGCCAGGGCAAGGCAGGTAGCTTAGCTTATGCTGGAGTGAGTAAGCACTCCCAAGCTCAGGGAGGAGAGAAATATTAATAGCTTTATTGCATGCCTTTTTTTTTTTTTCTAAATAAGAGAAATATGTTTTTGGCTGCTAATGACCTTCAAATTAGCAGCTTTTTCAGAAAACACTTATGTATTTTTAATTCCAAACATCGCTGAGTGTCAGTTGCAGTAGCAATGAAAGCAGCAGGGCAGCCGGGTAGTTTTAAATAAGAAGAAACGCAGATCATTATTTTTGAAACTGTCAGTTTTTACGCCTTTTAATGGATTCACTTTCTCTCATCTCCCCCTACCCTCTGCTCCTATGGTCTTTGAAGATTCCTAGGCGTTTTCCGTGGCAGAGGGGAGCCGAGGCACCGGCTGCCATATGGAAGAACCTGGGCTTTAGTCTCCCCTGTGGCTGTCAGGGTGTTATAGTCACGGGCACGAAGGCTCTAGCACAACAGCTTTCAAAGAACATTGGAGATAAGAGGAGGGAACAGAATTCCAGCCCGGGATGCAGGATGCTGGGTAATGAGATATGGGGCTACCTTGTCTACCGGCTCTTGATTCTAAATTACAAAAGAGAAATAAGTGACCTTCGAGCAGCGGGAAGAGAGACAGAAAGCTTAGTGAGGACACTCAGGAAAGGTACAGTGGGAGAGAGGAGATTGAGAGGCAGGAGGTAGTGAGGGAAACATGGGAAGGAGCTGAGGAGTAGGGAGGCAGCACTTCTCAAAGTATGGACCCCAGACCAACGGCGGCGGTGGCAGCACAGGGGAACTTGTGAGAAAGGGAACTTTTCCGGCCTCAGCCCAGAAGGACTGGATCAGAAACTCTGAGGGGGAGGGCCCACGATCTGTGATTTTATGAGCCTTCTCAGTGACTGTGATGCTCGCGAAAGTGTAAGGATCACTGATCTAGAAAAGAGCAGAGCACCCAAAACAGAGGAAGGAAAAGAAGAGAGAAGAGAAGGAAGCAAGGAGGAGGAGGAGGAGGCAATGGCAACAAAGGAGGCGGCTCATAAGAGAAAAGAGAAACGTGACAGAGTCTGTGGGACCACAGACCTCTGTCCCCTCACTCAAACACAACATGTTTTCAGGTAAACCACGGGTGACTATTCCACTGACCCACAGACAGCAGCACCCGCCTCCCTTCTCTTTACCACAGAGGAGCTGAGCTCCATGTCACCAGGGACGGGCAGCTATACCAGGCTTCTCCCAATACCAGAGGAGGATGCACGTCATTTCACTGGTCTGAAAAACGGGGACAGTGTTCCTGGTTTGCTCACGTGGGCTCCCGAGCGGCCTTTCCATTGGGCCCTACATTTTCATTTTAGTTGCCAGGAAGTTCGGCTTCCAGGCTGAATTTTTAGATCAAGTTGAGCTCTTTTCCGAGTTGTCAGGCCCACTGACAACGAGCAAGGGTACTTCTCATTTAGTCATGGAGCTCTTGATGCCTAAGGTAAAACAGCCCCTTTCTTTAAAAGTTAAAAATGCATGCTGTCTCCAAATCCAGCCAGTAGACCTTGACTGAGTGTCTGCTCCACGCAGAGATGACTGGCCTGGTTTGCTCCCTGCCAAGGGCTTCTGGTCTCCTAGGTAGTGGTTGAGAACAAGGACCCCTGCTAAGAGACCTCAGCCCCACCCAGCTCTCAACCTGGTATTTGCCTTCTCCAAAGACTCTCTCAAGCAACCATTCTGGCACATTCTTAGGGAGGCTCTCAGAACTGTTCTGATTTTAGCAAGGTTAAATATAACTATTTATTTAACAAATGTTTACTAAGTAGGAACTCCAAGCCACCTGGAAACAGGCACTGTTCCCAAATGCTTAGGATCCAACAGTAAACAAAACCCAGATCTGGGTCTTCACCAGGATCTAGCAAGGGGAAAGGTTTAAATAATAATAAACATGAATGTGAATAAATTGTTGAACATCTCTGAAGGTGAAGGTGCTGTGGAAAAGAGAGAATTTGACAGTAGAAAAGTTTGCCATTTTAGTTAAGGTGATGAGAATATAACTTACTGACAAGATGGGATTTGAGCAAACACATATTTAAAACAGATAAAGGTGTGAGTCAGGATGGAATTCTTGCAGGCAAACACTTCTATAGAAATGGCTGGGTATCTTCAAAGAACAGTAAACGGAATTTCCATATGCTATCTCATGTACGCGTCACTATGCCCTGATGCACCGGGGTTACTAACATTTCACTGATGTAAAGACTGAGGTTTAGGAAGGCTACATGGCTTGGTTAAGGCTGTCCAGAAAGTAGGCTGCAAAGGTGGGATTCCAATCTCGACTGGACTGATCCCGTACCTTATTTTCTAAAACCTACCTTGCCTTTCATTGCTTCCCAGCTAGTAGGCACAGACTTCACGGCAAGACCAACACGACCAAATACCACCCAGCCGTTAGCAGGGCAGATGCCTCTCTGCCAAGGGGAATGGACTCACACTAGAAAAAAGCCTTGGAGAAAAGAGGAGAGAACAGAATTTCAGCCTGGGATTCAGGATGTTAGATAATGGGATGTGGTACTGCTTTCTCCACAGGCTCCTGATTCTAAGTTACAAAAGAGAAATAAATGACCTCAAAGCAGTGGAAAGAGAGACAGAGTTTAGCAAGGACATAGAAGAAAGATAAAGCCAAGAGAAAGTGGAGTCCTAGACAATTACAAAGAGTCAAGGAAAAAGCACCTATTGCGAGTAATTTTAAATCTCCAACCTCAGATTACTGATTTTACAACACTCTACCAAAAGTTGTTGGATGGTAAGGAATTGAGGCACCAGTTGCTGAGGAATTCGATAGCCAAATGTGGTGAAAGACACGTGGACTGTTTGTGTTCCAGAAAATGATTTTTACATAGCATTAGATTTTCACATAGCATTCTGCATGGATTTTAAGATCACAGGGCTGAGTGAACAAAGCAAGAACTAGAATGGGCATATAACAATACCTGTATTAGAGAATATGTATAACCAGAGTATCTGCATTGAATATAATAGAATGATTGCTTGGGCTTGGAAATAGTGGGAATGGTCTACTCATGCCCCACTTATTTCACGTGCTCTTTTTAAACTAGTTTTATATATGTGTGTATCTGTTTCTGGACATCTGAGATGTTTCATTAGTCTGCCAACTCTTATTCCAGGACAGTACTATCTTAATTATTGCAGCCTCATTGCACATTTTAATGTTGTGCAACATGAGTCATCCATCCTTATTCACTTCCATAATTCTCATAACTATTTTCACCTGTGTATTTTTCCAGTTGAATTATAGAATAATTTTGTAAAGTTCCAAAATATCAGTATTTTTATTGGTGTAACTCTAAATATTAAATCAATATGAGAGAGTGGAACTCTTTACCATTTATATCTTCTAGTTTCTAAATATGACATTTCTCTTCATTTCTCAAGTAGTCTTTTATAGTTCTCAGCAAAATTTTCTATCTTTTTTTACAGATATTGTGTACTTTTGCTAAAAATTCTTATAATTTATATTTTGTTGTAGGCAGGAATCTTCTTTATTATACTTTTTGATTGTTAACATATATTTTATAAATACCTAACATGTTGAGCATTATTATTATTAAATACTTCTTCAATAACATTTATTATTTTGTTTCTTTGCTTTTTATTCAGGTACATAATATAGTCTTTAATAAAGGAGAGTATTAATTCCAAGTTATCAATATTTTTTGGCCAAAAATTTTGAAATTTTTATTTATTGATTTTAGAGAGAAAGAAAGAGATAGATAGATAGATAGAGAGAGAGAGAGAGAGAGAGAAAGAAAGATAGACGTTGATTTGTTGTTTTACTTATTTATGCAATTATTTGTTTATTCTTATATGTGCACTGACTGGGAATTGAACTCACAATCTTGGTGAATCCAGACAACACTCCAACCAACTGAGCAATCCAGCCAGAGCTTAATGTTTTTAATTTAATCTGTTTTCATGCTTTATTGTATTGTCAGATACTTCTAGAAAAATATTCAATAATAGTATTGGCAAGCATTATTTGATTTATTTTTTATTTAAATGGAAATATCTATTGTTTCACAGTAAAGTTTGATATTGGTTGCTGCTATTACATAGATATTCATTTTAACATCTATGGAAAAGAATATATATATATATATATATATATATATATATATATATATATATATATATATTAATTAAGTTAGAGGCAGGGAGGCAGAGACAGACTCCCGCATGTGCCCCAACCGGATCCACCAGACAAGCCACTACCAGATCATGCTTCGCCTGGATGAACCACAGCTCTGTTGCTCAGCAACCAAGCTATTTTTTTAGCACCTGAAGCCAAGACCATGGAGAACAACCTCAGCACTTGGAGCCAACTTTGCTCAAACCATTGAAGCCATGACTGCAGGAGGGAAAGAGAGAGAGAGAAATAGAGGGGAGGGGTGGAAAAGCAGATGCTTGCTTCTCCTGTGTGCCCTAATTGGGAATTGAATCCGGGACTTCCACACACCAGGATGATACTCTACCACTGAGCCAACCAGCCAGAGTGAAGATAATATATTGAACCTGACTTGTATGTGTGAAATAAAGTCTACTTCATCATGGTGTATTTTAATTTACTTGTGGACCTGATATGTTGCAATTTAACTTGGGATTCTTGTTCCTGTACTAGTAAAAATGATTAGCAATTTAACTTGGGATTCTTGTTTCTGTACTAATAAAAATGATTAGTGTGTAGGTTACTGTTTGTATATTTGTGCTAGCCTTTTCAGTATTATATTATCAATGGCCCTGATTATTTGTCATTCTTATTAAAATATAATATAGAGAAAATTTGCCCAAATTATAAGTCAACAGCTTGATGAATTTTCATAAAGCATACTTGCTCATGTAACCACCACTCAGATCAGGAAATAAGAAAGCCATTAGACTCAAGCTCTCCTCCAGTCATCTTGCACCCAGCTTTGAAAAAGTAAACAGGTAATTCTCCTGACTTATAAAACCATAGGTTGTTTTTGCAGTCTTTTGAACTTTATATAAATCGAATAACATAGTATTTATTTTGTGCCTAATTTGTTTTGCTCGATTTATATTTGTGAAATTTATTTATGATCTTATAATTTTAATTCATTCATTTTAATAGCAGTATAGTATTCTTTTGTATTAATATACCACAATTTGCTTATTTACTCTATTCTGATATATTTTTTCTAATTCCAGTTTTTTATTATAATAATTATACTATGAATATTCTCATACATGTCATTGGGTTAAATGTCTTTTGATATATACATGTGTGTATTTCTGTTAATATATACCCACAAGTAAAATTGTTGGGTCAGAAGGTGTCTATCTATACTGCTTTAATGGGTGTTTTCAAATAGTTTTCTAAAGCAATGGCATGAGAGATCAATTTTCTACCAAAGAGAGACCTGTCACTTTTTCATGTAAATCCAAAATGCTGTTGGGCCAACCTTGCTGTGCACTTGAATATTTCCATTTGACAAGTGAGGCTCGCTGGACACTCCTCAATTTATTAATCATTGAGCCTGGGTCATAAAGACTTCATGATCTCTCCACAAAAGCAAGATAACAGACACTTTTCAAAAGGCCTGAAATCTATGTACATTTATTGATCAATGTCACCCTATTAAAATTAATTTTCTAAATTAGAAAAGCAGTATACTTAAGCATCGCAATCCATTTTCATAGCCCCAAGAAACTTTACTCAAAGAGCAGAGTTTGAATTTTGTCAGGGTTTATCAGCTACTCTTACTGGCAGAGGTGTAATCACACCACAGTCAAACCCACTGTGACCCAGGCTTTGGTTTGACAAGCAACAAAATATCATTTAGTTAAGTGAAGGCATTGAACATAGGGGAGTAGACTTGTGCTAAAATCCAATTTACTTACTGGTGGCAAATCAAAGTGCAATGTAGGTGCCCATGGAAAAACCCTAAGTCAGTGATTCTTAACCTTTTTTGAGGTACCGAACCCACCAGTTTCATATGCGCATTCACTGAACCCTCGTTAGTGATAAATAAAATATGATTTTATTTTCCAAATTCAAGACATAGGTATATGTTTTTTTTACTGGTGCACAAAATGAGCTGTGCATGAACATCACCTTGCTCAAAGAACAAAACCAACAAAGTACATGAACTCACAACAAATTACAGTATTACTTTATTCTGGCCTCCGTGGCAGAGGCTTCTCTGAACCCCTGAGACCGACTCATCGAACTCCTAGGGTTCGATAGAACCCAAGTTAAGGACCACTGCCCTAAGTGTTCATTGAATACTTCTCTTCTGATCATGAGACTCCTCTGGGCTTATGGGCATTCACAAAATATGAATATAAAAAACCAAGATCAATTATAAACTCAGCAGTAGAAGCCACAACCATATTACATTCAATTGGCCAGAAGGATCCCCACCACAAAATTGCATTAACTTCCTTGCCCCACTCTGAATCTTGCCCAAATCCTACTAGCTGAATGCAGGCAATGGGTTTGATGGTGACTTCGGTACCTATGTCTATCAAAACCATAAAAATTTGAGTCTCTTCATCTTTGAAGTTCTTTAGCACACACAGACCAGTTTATATTGCCATAGGTACTCCTGGGGACAGGAGAAGCTCTCAACCCCATTTCTCCTTAAAGTAACTGAAATGAAGGGGGATAGATGAATAAAGGGGACTAGAGAGAGAACAGTCCCACACAGTAAGCAAGGCATATTTACTTTTTATTTTGAGCAATGCAGCTGCCACTCTCAGCTCAGCCAAATGAACTTCCATTCTTTTTGGCCTACCCAATACTATGTGGAAAGGTAATGTCCTCATGGCTGACACCCTTTCCTCATTCTTGGGAACCCCTTGACTCAGCAGCCACAACCTCATTGATTTCCAGATGAGCCCTGCGGTGTGTGTGCTCTGCTTGACTCAGGCTTGTCTCACAAAGCAGTAACCTTTGAGGAGTCCACATTAATCTGAGGCATCATTTCCCATTACTAAGGTAACACCTCCTAAATTCTTATTCGATTTCCACATAAGGGCTAGAGAAATTTTCCAGGGTGGCAGGGCTGACAGAAAACATTTATCTAGATTTCTTTGGGTCAGTTTCTCATTCTGCTCTGGGTCACTTTCATCATTATTGTAAATCTAATCCAGGGCAGTAAGACCCTCAGTAGTAGTCAATGCCTCATAGCTTCCCAGGGGAGTTTGTCTGTTTTTAGAGAAAATGCCCTTATCGCAGCCAGTACCTATTGCAAAACAAAGCAAAGCAAAGCAAAACAACCTCTAAATCTTTTACTGCCATCTCCAAATAGACCAGCAGTTGGCATGATCAGAGTGTGGGAGGGGCTGAGCCATAAGAGGATCTAGCTGCTCCCATTGTTTACAAGCATTGTGCATCTCACCTCCTTCATCTCCCACACGAACAACCAAAGGTATATAGATTCTCCTGTTTGCTACCCGGAGTGCTTACAAACTTCCCTCCTTTCATAGTCAGGATGCATAGTGTTTTTGTAACTGTTATTTGATAGAGATAGAACCTTCATCTTCCTGCCTCCCTCAGGAAAAGAAATCTTAATATTACTTAATACAATAGGGAGAGCTTGAAACTGACCACCAAGCTGTCAAAGAGTTCTCCAACTAGAGGAGATTTGCAATATCCACGGTCTGAGTTCAGACAGTTGTCTTTTGTCCTAGTATTTGACCTGTAGTTCCTCCTCAATTTCTTCTCATTATCAGGCAACACAGTGGAGAACAATTTATTGTCTGATTGAACACATATGTTGGTCAATATGACCAACAAAAGTGTCAAACCTGTGGAGGGTCAGAATTTTTACTCTACTTGCAAGCTAACAAGTCACCGTGCTACTGCTTAATAGATGCTGTTCCTAGGTCAGAGGTGAAGGACTGCTTATTATTCACAGAAATAGCAGTAACCAGAGTATCATGATTTTTGAACCAGTTCCCTGAGTCATGTGACACCTGCACATGCAGTGTGTTGCATTGCAGAAGAGAAACCCCAAACTTACTCAACAGTAAGTTTGCCTTTTGTTCCAGAGGAAAATATTATCTTTATTTTACTAGACAGTAAATGTGCCTGCACTTTGCTCCAGAGGGTGACACTGTCTATGTCTACCAAGTCTATTTGCTATACAAACATTCTTGAAAAGATAATCCAGAACAAGGGGCTGTCATTGCCTTACCTACAGCACATGCAAGAAAATCCATGAAGAGTTGTCTCTCAGTAAGTCTAATTTCCATAAAGTTTCCCCTTTGAAGTATACAGTCCTATTAGTTTTGAAAAACATATGCCGTCATATAATCATTACTATAATCAATACAGAATAATTATCATCCCCCCAATACCCATGTGCTCCTTTGTCATCAATTTCTACCCCTACCCTAAACCCCTGGAAGCCACTGACCAGATTTTGGTCTCTATAATTTCACCTTTTCCAGAGTGTTATATAAATGGAATAAAAAATATAACCATTTATACCTGGCTTTCTCTACTTAGCACAATGCTTTCGAGATTAATCCATGGCACTGCATGTATCAGTAGTTCTTTTATTTTTATTTATTTATTTTTAAAATTTAAATTTATTGATTGATTTTAGAAAGGAAAGGGGGAAAGAGAGAAAGAGAGAGAGAGAGAGATTTGTTGTTCCACTTATTTATGCATTCATTGTTTGATTCTTGTATGTGCCCTGACTGGGAATTGAACCCACAAGCTTGGTGTATCGGGAAAACACTCTAACCAACTGAGCTATCTGGCCAAGGCAAGTTCATTTATTTCTATTGCTGAATAGTATTCCATTGTATGTATGTACAATGATTTCTTTATCCACTCACCAGTTAATGAACATTTGGATTGTTTCCACTTTTTGACTGTTATGAATAAATATGCTATAAATACCAATATACAGGTCTTTGTTTGAACATATGTTTTCATTTCCTTTGAGGAATTAGTCTGGAATAGAATCTTGGGCAATTTAACCTTTAAAAAAACTAACTTTTTTTTTTTTTTTTTTGCTCAACAACCTCCACCTCACCTGGACACAGACAACAGTGTTGTGATTGCCAGGTGGAAATGGTGTGGGCAGAAGTGGAAAAGAGGATAGGGAGGAAAAATAGTGATAGAAAGAGGCTTGCTTGACTAGGGGTGGTGAATGCACAATACAGTGTACAGATGCTGTGCTGTGGAATTATGCACTTGAAATTTGTATTAACTAGTGTCACCCCAATTAATTCAATAAAAAGGGGAATAAGACTAACTACTGTTTTCTTAAGTGATTGTACCTTTTTCATTCCTAACAGCAATGGAGGAAATATTATTTCACATTCTCCCACTTGACATAGAGTTTTCTTTTTTTAATTTTAGTTGTTCTTAAAGGTGTTCAGTGATATACCATTATACTTTTAATTTGTACTTTCTTAATGATTAATGAGGTCAAGCATCTTTTCATGTGCTTATGAATCATTTTGTGTAATTTATTTGATGAAGCATTTGTTCAAGTCTTTTTTCCATTTTTTAATGATTTTTTTTTTCTTATTGAGAGTTGAGAATGGACTTCTCCTACCTGACCTTCTTTTTCTTTCTTTCTTTTCTTTTTTAGACATTTTCTTCTAAAATATATATATATTTTTAATAGCACCATATTATTTAGAAAATTGAATCTGTAGTTAAAACTCTTCCCACAAACAACCCCAGCCTTAGGTCACATCAATAAGGATGGCTTGACTTTTTCTTTTCTTTCTTTCTTTTTTTTCTTTTTTTTACAGAGACAGAGAGAGAGTCAGAGAGAGGGATAGATAGGGACAGACAGACAGGAACGGAGAGGGATAAGAAGCATCAGACACCTCAGTTGTTCATTGATTGCTTTCTCATATGTGCCTTGACCGTGGGCCTTCAGCAGACTGAGTAACCCCTTGCTCAAGCCAGCGACCTTGGACTCAAGCTGGTGAGCTTTTGCTCAAACCAGATGAGCCTGCACTCAAGCTGATGACCTTGGGGTCTCGAACCTGGGCCCTTTCGCATCCCAGTCCAAAGCTCTATCCACTGTGCCACCGCCTGGTCAGGCTGACTTTTTATTTTCTTAACATTCAAATAAACTGATTTAAATTTTAGTTAAATTCAGTTTAACTCTTTTTATTTTATGGTTTGTGCTTTTGTGTCCTCTCTAGTGAATCTTTAGCCTAACTAAAAGTAAAACATATATTTTTTGTTAATGTCTTATATTTTTTTTTAATTTAGAAAATTAAATTTCACTGGGTGACATTGATCAATAAGAGTACGTAGGTTTCAGGTACATTTCTACAGCATATGAACTTTTGATTGTGTTGTGTACCCATCACCCTAATGCAGTGGTTCTTAACCTTTTTTGAGGTACCGAACCCACCAGTTTCATATGCGCATTCACCGAACCCTTCTTTAGTGATAAATAAAATATGATTTTTTTTCCAAATTCAAGACATAGGTGTATGTTTTTTTACTGGTGCACAAAATGAGCCGTGCATGAACATCACCTTGCTCAAAGAACAAAACCAACAAAGTGCATGAACTCACAACAAATCACGGTATTACTTTATTCTGGCCTCCGCGGCAGAGGCTTCTCCGAACCCCTGAGACCGACTCATCGAACCCCTAGGGTTCGATAGAACCCAGGTTAAGAACCACTGCCCTAATGTCTTACATTTTTAGAATTTAGGATTATGATGCATTTTGAGTAAGTGTTGTATAAGACACAGGCTACTAGTTGAAGTTTGTTTTTTTATTTTATGCATGTGTATACCCAACTGTTCCATTATAATTTTCTGAAAAGACTATATCCTTTATGAATTAAATTTTTATATATATATATTATTATTATTAATTCTAATGGGGTGACACCAATAAATCAGGGTACATATGTACAATGAAAACATCTCCAGGTTATCTTATCATTCAATTGTGTTGCATACCCATCACCAAAAGTCAAATTGTCCTCTGTCACCTTCTATCTGGTTTTCCCTGTGTCCCTCCCCTCCTCCCTATCCCACTCTTCCCTCCCTCCCCCCATCCCATAACCACCACTCTCTTGTCCATGTCTCATATTCTCACTTTTATGTCCCACCTATGTATGAAATCATGCCGTTCTCAGTTGCAGCCACTGTGGAAAACAGTTTGGAGATTCCTCAGAAAATTAAAAATCAAACTGCCTTTTGACCCAGCTATCCCACTTATAGGAATATACCCTAAGAACACCATAGCACTGTTCGAAAAGAAGAAATGCGCCCCCATGTTCGTGGCAGCATTGTTCACAATAGCGAAGATCTGGAACCAGCCCAAGTGTCCGTCAGAAGACGAGTGGATTAAAAAGCTATGGTACATATATACTATGGAATACTACTCAGCCATAAGAAACGATGACATCGAATCATTTATAACAAAATGGATGTACCTTGATAACATTATACGGAGTGAAATAAGTAAATCAGAAAAAAAGAAAAACTATGAATTAAATTTTATTGGGAACTTCACTGAAAATAAATTGAACATAAATATTTAAATTTATTTCTGCTATCTCTGTGTGATCTATTTAGCAGTATGTCTAACTTTTCACAAATATTATATTTGCCTTAATTACTGTAGTGTTATAATAAGTGTTAAAATGAAGGAGTAGGTATTATCTCTGTTCTTTTAAAATTTGTTTTGGCTATTTTAATTTTTTTACTTGTCCATATAGGATCAGCTGTCTGATTTCTTCAAAAAGACCTACTGATATTTTGAATGAGGTTGCTTTAAATTTATAGATTTGTAGGTACAACTTTCCATTTATTTAGTCCTTCTTTCATAACTTTCAGTAGTGTTTTATAGTTTTAGCATATAAATCTTGGGATCTATTTTGTTAATATTTTGTGTTTATGATGTTATTATAAGTGGGATTGTTTTATTTATATTTCCAAGTGGTCCTCTCTAGTATATAAAACTACAATTAATTTTTTATATGTACCCCTCAGGAGCTTTTTTACATCCTTGGGGATTTTCTCTGTAGACATTCATGTTATCTGCAAAGAAAGACTCTTTTATTCTTTTTCAATCTGGATTTTTATTTCTGTACTACCCCAGCTACAACCTGCAGTGAAATGCTGAGTAGAAGTGATGAGATGAGACTGAACACCATTGCCTTGTTCCTGATCTCAGGGGGAAAGTGCTCAGTCTTTCATACTAAGTGTGATGTTCACTGTAAGATTTTTCCAGATGCTCTTTATTAGGCTGAGGAAGTTAACTTCTTTTTCTAGTTTCATGAGTGTTTTTATTATGAATAGATATTAAACTTTGTCAATGCTTTTTCTGCATCTATTCTTTTTCTAGGTAGTAATATGGCAAATTTTATTATTTACTATTTTAATGTTAAACCAGCCTCACATTTCTGGCATAATTCCAGTTTGGTTGTGATGTACTGTATTACCCTTTTTATATACATTTAGCTTGTTAAAGTTTTGTTAAAAAAATTTATGTCTGTGTTTATGATGGATATATTAGTCTGATGTTTATTATTTTTGTAATGAGTCTTTGTCTTGTTTTGGTATTAGTACAATGCTGGCCACCTAAAATTAGTTAGGAAACATTCCTTTCTCTTAAATATTCAAAAACATTTGTCCAGAGTTGCTATTTTTATTTTTTTATATGTTTAGTGAAATTTCTTATTGATGTGACCTAAGCCTGGCATTGTTTGTGGGAAGGGTTTTAACTACAGATTCAATTTCCTAAATAATATGGGGCTATTTTTAAAATTTTTCAATTACAGTTGACGTACAATATTATATTAGGTTCAGATATACAATATGTGATTACATTTATATAACTTATGGATTGATCATCCCAATAAGTCTAGTACCCATCCAACATCAAACAGTTATTACAATATTATTGACTATATTTCCTATGCTGTATTTTACATCCTGTGACTGTTTTTATAACTGACAATTTTGTACTTCTTAATCTCTTACCCCTTTTCACCTATTCCCTAACCCCACTCTCATCTGGCAATGATCAAAGTGTTCTCTTTTTATCAATGAGTTTATTTCTACTTATTGAAAAAGCTTTGGTGGTTTCAATGAACAACTAAAGTGACACGAGTTGATGCTTCTCATCTCTCTCCCTTGCTGTCTCTTCTTTCCTTCTCTCCCCTCCTCTATAAAAAAAAAAAAAAAAAGAGCCTGACCTGTGGTGGCGCAGTGGATAAAGCGTCGACCTGGGAACACTGAGGTCGCCAGTTCAAAACCCTGCACTTGTCTGGTCAAGGCACATATGGGAGTTGATGCTTCCAGCTCCTCCCCCCTTTCTCTCTTTCTCTATCTCTCTCTCTCACTCTGTGTCTTCTCTCTAAAATGAATAAATAAATAAATAAATAAGAAAGAGAAAGAAAAGAAAGAAAGAGAAAGCTTTTGTGGTTTGTGTATTTCAAGAAAATTTATAATTTCATCTAAGTTTTTAAAAATATTATTAATAAAAACTCTCTACTTATAACATTTTCTTTGAAACATTTTTATAGCTATAGAATCTATATTACTGCATATTTAATTCCTACATTTATGATTAATGTCTTCTCTTTTTCATGTGTTTGGTTAAAGGTTTATCCATTTTTTTAAAAGATTTTATTTATTGACTAAGAAAGAGGTGAGAGACAGAGAGAGAGAGAGAGAAAGAGAGAGAGAGGGAGACAAGAGAGGAGGAGCAGGAAACACTAATTCATAGTAGTTGCTTCTAATACAGTGTGTCCGTAAAGTCATGGTGCACGTTTGACTGGTCCCCGGTTAAAAGTGCACCATGACTTTACGGACACACTGTATGTGCCTTGACCGGGCAAGCCTAGAGTTCTAAACCGGTGACCTCAGAATTCTAGGTTGACTCTTTATCCACTGCACCACCACAGGTTAGGCTTATCTATTTTTTCAAAATATCCTTTAAAAAACAATTGTTTTCATTGATTTTCTCTGTTTTTCTATTTTCTATTTCATTGATTTCCACTTTGATTTTTCATGTTTCTTCTGCTTACTTGAATTTAATTTCCTCTTCTTGTTCTGGTTTCTAGAAATAGAAGCTGAGATAATAAATTTAGGATTTTAAGTGTATTATTTATTTCCAAATAATTAGGAATTTTCTTGATATTTTTCTTGTATTGATTTCTAACATAATGCTATCTGGGTCAAAAGACAAACTGTCATTTGAATCCTTTTAAATTTATTGGTACTTATTTTATGGCTCATCATATGGGTTATCTTGGTAAATATTTCATGTGCACTTGAAATAAAAGATGTATTATATAGTTCTTGGGTGAGTATTCTCTAAATGTCAAATAGGCCAGCGTGCTTGGTAGTGTTGTGCAAATCTTTCCTATCTTTACCAGTTTTCTGTCTAGTTTTTCTGACGATCATCAAGAAAGGAATGTTGAAGTTTTCAACAGTAATTGTTTGATTCATCTATTTCTTTTTGCAGCTTGTCAGTTTTGCTTGTATATTTGGAAGGTCTGTTCTTTGGGTTATAAACATTTAGGGTTGTTGTGTTCTCTCGATGCAGTGCTACCTTTATTATTGCAAAATGACCCTCTTTGTCTCTGGTAATATTCTTTGCTCCGAGTTAGCATGCTGTATAATTTTTCATCTTTTCATTTTTCACTCATTTATGTCTTTCCATTTAAGGTGCATTCCTTATAGGCAGCAAGTAGGTAGTCCTTTTTTTCTAATCCAGCTGATAATTCTACTTTGTATTTAGGGTGGTTAAAGCATTTGCATTTGATGTGATTATTGAATAATACTGTTAGGAAGGCAACTTTAAAATACTATTTAGAGACACAAAATAAGTTTTTAATAGTAGAAAGGCCTCTGTGTTTTTGGATAGAAATATCAATATTATAAAGATTTCAGTTATTCCTTATTTAGTATCTAAATTTAATTTGATCCCTATAAAACTATATGTACATTATTTTTGAAGTAGATAAGTTGAATCATATGTTGATATGGAAATATAACCATGCCTGAATCTTTTAAAAAATAATAAAAAATAAAAGTAATAAAAGAAAATTAGTTTTGCAAATATTAGAATATTTTTAAAGATACAGTAATTAAATAGTGTGCTATTAACATGATAGCAAAATTGATGAGTGGAACAGAAGAGAGAATGAAGAAATAGACTTAATATTTATCTCAACTTTCTGTATATGAGAAGGGTGTATCAGTATAGAAAAGATGGTTTCTTTAATACATGGTACTTAGCAATTCAGAAACCTTCAAAAGAAAGTACATTTAAATCTTTTATTCACACTTTACATTTATGTAAATTACATTTGGATCAAAAATTTAAATGTATAAAATGCTAAGCAAAGACATAAAAGAATTTTTAAAAATGATCTTGAAACATTAATGTTTTTATGTACTCAACACAAAACTACACAGTTTAATAAAATTGATAATTCTAAAACCATAAAAAGAATTTAAGATAACAGTGTTGTCAACTGATCTTTGACAAATAACAGAGAAAAAATAATCTTTGCAACAAATAGGGCTGGAAGTAATAGACATCCATATGTGAAAAAACAAAGAAAAGATAAAAGAAAATAAACACAGACCTTATACTTTTCACAAAAATTACTCAAAATGGATTATAGACCTAATGTAAAAAACAAAATTATAAAACTTCTAAAAGAAAATATGGGATAAAATTCACATGATCTTGATTGAGCTTTGTGATGAGTTTTTAGATACATGTATGATCCATGAAATAAAAAATAGATACATTGAATTTTATTAAAGTGAAAAATGTCTGCTCTCTGAAAAGCACTGTGAAGAGACTGGATAAGATAAGTCCTATTCAGGGACAGAGAGAAAATATTTGCAAACACATAGTTAATAAAGGGCTAATGTCCAAAATACACAAAGAACTCCTAAAACTCAGCTATAAGAAAACATTCAACCCAATTTAAAAACGAACCAAAGATCTAAATAAACACTTTACCGAAGAAGATATACAGATAATAAATAAACAGTTGAAAATATGTTCACCATTATTTGTCATTAGGGAAGTGCAAATTAAAACAATGAGATACCACTACATACCTATTAGAATGACTAAAATCCAAAAGAAATAAATAAGTAAAGAAGAAGAAGCCCAACAATATTGATTTCTGACAAGGATATGGAGTAAGAGGAACTCTCATTTATTGATGTTGGGAATTTAAAGTGATACAGCCATTTTGGAAGATGGTTTGGCAGTTTCTTATGAAGCCAAACATATTCTTATTATATAATACAACAGTCAAACTCCTAGATATTTACGTGATTTGAAAACTTATGTATGTACAAAACCCCACACATAAATATATATAGCCGTTTTCTTCATAATAACCCCAAACTGGAAGTGACTGAGGTATCCTTTGATAGGTGAATGGATAAACTAACTGCAGTATATTCATATAATGAAATACTGCTCAGTGATAAAAAGGGATGGACTATTACGCTACATACAGACATAGATAAATATTCAATGCATATTTCTAAGTGAAAGAAGCCAGTCTGAAAAGACTACACACTGTGTTATTTCATTTATATTACATTCTGTAAAGGGCAAAACTGTAGAGATGGTGAATAGGTCAGATGCTGGTGGTTGAGGTCAGAGAGAGAGGGTTGAATAGGTAAAGCAAAGGGTATTTTAGAGTAATAAAACTCAATTCTGTATGACACTGTAATGATGGCTATCTGACACTATGCATTTGTCAAAACCCATGGAAATTTATAGCACAAAGAATAAAGCTTAACATAGGCAAAATTTAAAGAGCCATTTAGGAGATTGGTTGGGGAGGGATGGTGTCCTAGAATGGAAAGTAAACGTGACAAAGAAATATAATTATTATTACAAATGCATGGAACAACCTCATTGAAGAGGAGAAGGGGAAGGTGTCGATCTAATTATTTTAGAAATAAGTAGAATCTGTAAGACTAAAGCAAAGGATCTAGTCTGTAATTAAACACTTTACACCAGCTGGTATTGTATTTTCCCATGGGTGTACAGGTTAACAATGCTGAAAACACTGGCACTGAACAATTGAGGAAAAGGATGACATCGTGAGAGCCAGGTTTCTTGCTGTTAGAATACGATTAACTTATAAGTAAGGAAGGAAGCTAGAAAAAGCCATGTTGATTATAATTGCAGACAATAATATGAACAACTCATATTTAGATAAACAGATTATGATAGTTATGTATAGAAATATTTATAGATATGTGTGCATATATGAGTTATATACTGACAGGGTTGAGAAGCAATGACAGTCTAGTGAACATGAGCACACCTAAAACTCATACCTTGGTTTTTGATACCGATTTCTGGTCAGAAGAATAGGGATCATTACAGAAATGGTTGATTCTAGGATTGGGACAGAAAATATACAAGATGAGGCTAGGGAAACTGGGGACAAGGCCCATGGGGGGTGAGGACGATGGAGACACAGAGACCCAACTCTGGAGACCAGGTTCAGTGACGCAAATCTGCTTTATTCAGGAAGTAAGCTAGCTTATATACACGGGTTCAGCCTATAGGGTGTTACAGTGTGTCCTTCAAAGCCAATGGCTAAAAAGATCAGGGAGCTGCCTGGTTGGCGCTGAGTCACTTCTTTACGGGGGTGAGGCGAGCTCCCTCCCAGGTGTGCCTAGGAGGGTTTCAGGCGCTGGAGTGTTCTCACAGCATTGCGTCAGCCACAGCTGTTAGGAATGCGCTGTGCACTCTACTTACAGGAAACTTGTAGTAAAGAAGTGCTTAAAAACACGCACACAATGATGAGGGTATGTCAAAGGGGTATGGGAGCCAGCTAAAAGAATTCCCAATTTCTAAACCAGAACAATTTGAGCAATAAAGCAAAATAGTATTGGATTATAAACCAAGATTTAAAATAAAATTTATTAATGACATAAATAAACATTGAATAAATAAACAAATGTATATGTCCACAGAGATCATAAATGGGAGAGATTAGACAAATTTTTCATGCAGAATTCCCAATAATCCATGAAGATATTGTTTCAAGAAGAAGCATAAGTCCAATTCTCCTGCTCCTTAGGCATGGTCTGTGCCTAGGTGACTTCCTTCCAAAGAATAAGGAGCAGAAAGGGGAATAAAAGGGCAACTTTAAGGTAAAGAAACCTGACTGGCTCAGCCAGGTGATCAAGATTAATAACAACAGTGATAAGTTATGTTTATAGTATGTCCACGTTACATGGAGGTTGAATCAATTACAAATGGCAGTGATATAATCAATCATGCCCATGTAACAAGCCTCCATAAAACCCCAAAAGGACGGGGCTTGGGGAGTTCTGTGTAGGTGAACACATGGAATTTCTGGGAGAGTGAGAACACAGAAGCCCTACACCCTTTCCTCCTGCCTACCCTGTGCATTTCTCTCACCTGTCTCTTTCTGAGGAATGTCCTTTTGTAATAAACCAGTAATCTAGTAAGTAAAATGTTTCTCTGAACTCTGTGAGCCATTCTAGTAAGTTAATTGAATGGAAGGAAGGGTTTGTTGGAAGTTCCTACCTCTGGCTTGTCAACCAGAAGCCTAGGTGACAACCTCCAGAATCTTATCATGTGGAATCTGACACCATATTCAGAGTTGAGTTGAATTGTAGGACACCCAGCTGGTGTCAGAGAATTGTTTGGTGTGGAAAAACACCCACATGTTGTAACTGGATGCAGAATCTGAGGTGGCCTTGTGACTTAGTTTCCTAGAGCTGCCATAACAAAGTACCTCAAACTGGGTGGCTTAAACAACCAAAATGTATTGTCTCACATTTTGGGGGTCTGGAAGTCTGAGGTCAAAATGTAGGCAGGGTTGTTTCCCCCTGAGGCTTGGAAGGAGAATCTGTTTCATGGTTCTCTCCTCTTCTGGTAGTTTGATGGCAATGTTTGGTATTCCTTAGTTTTTACTCCTATTTCTGTCTTTCTGTTCATTGGCATTCTCCCTGTGTCCATGTCTGTTTCTATGTCTAACTGTCACCTTTTTATAAGGACACCAGTCATATTGAATTAGGGGCCCATCCTATTCCATTATGACTTAATCTAAACCAGGGGTAGCCAACCTTTTTATACCTACCGCCCACTTTTGTATCTCTGTTAGTAGTAAAATTTTCTAACCGCCCACTGGTTCCACAGTAATGGTGATTTATAAAGTAGGGAAGTAACTTTACTTTATAAAATTTATAAAGCAGAGTTACAGCAAGTTAAAGCATATAATAATAATTACCTACCAAGTACTTTATGTCGGATTTTCACTAAGTTTGGCAGAATCAATCTTTATAAAACAACTTACTATAGTTAAATCTATCTTCTTATTTATACTTTGGTTGCTCTGCTACCGCCCATCATGAAAGCTGGAATGTCCACTAGTGGGCGGTAGGGACCAGGTTGACTACCACTGATATTGTAACATCAATGACCCTATCTCCAAATAAGGGCACATTCGGAGGTACTTAGGGATAGGAATTCAATATGTGAATATTGAAGGGATATAATTCAACTCATAGCAACTCGTAATTAAACTGTAGTTGGAGCCCTTCTTACTTCACAGTATAAGAACTTTAGGAAGAAAGAGTTTTAAGACTAGCCAGGAAGTGTGGCTTCCACATTGTTAGTTGCAATGTAAGTCATGATAGGAAGCAGGTGACTTAGATCAGAAATGGGTAAGCATAGCTGGAGTGACTGATGTGGGAGGCAAAAGCAAGAAAGGGCAGCTACAGCAGTTGGAGGAGGTGTGTGACTACAATTAAGACACACCAGCAAGCAGGGGAAGAACTGGCTCTCCCTTCCAGTCACTTATTACTCTAATTATGCACTAGAAAACAAAAACTTCCCAAATGACATTTATTATTCTCACTCAGAGTTTAAGGGGTTGATGGGGATCTCTGCCTTGGGCTCAGGACCAGGTTCACATCTGCTCCAAGGGCTCTCAATTCTGGGACCCACAGTGGCCTAGGGCATGCTCTTCTCATGGTGGGTGGATGGTGGGCTGCAGAAACACAAGGGACCAAACCAAACACACAAGTTGAAGCCTCTGCTCCTGTAACAGCAGCTAACATCATCTTGGCCATAGCCAGTCACATGGTCAAACCCAATGTCAATGCATCTGGAATATAGACACTGCTTACTCTACTGGGGGTCACCACAAAGTTTCCCAACAGAGAGAATGGATGTGTCCTCTCAGGAGGACAGTGAAGAGGTGGAAACAATAATCCAATCTATAAAACTCCAGCTTTAATTTCTTGTTTTATTTTATTACTAAAAAAATTAACCCATACCCATTATTTAAACACTTGGGAAATATAGAACAGTAAAAAGTGAAAATAAAATCCCTAGCATCTGGTAATTGTCTTGACTAACATTTTGCTGTAATTTTTTGTTTCACTGTTAGTAGTGACCCTCGTAAACCACCTCTGCTCCTCCCTTCCCCCCTCTGGCCCTGAAGTCATTCCCTTGGGCTTGGTAAAGCAAGG
The DNA here is from genome assembly GCA_037038555.1 of Rhynchonycteris naso. Classification (NCBI taxonomy): domain Eukaryota; kingdom Metazoa; phylum Chordata; class Mammalia; order Chiroptera; family Emballonuridae; genus Rhynchonycteris; species Rhynchonycteris naso. The sequence continues at coordinate 40,684,489 of CM073004.1, read as the reverse complement.
TATACCTATTAGACTTGTGAAGGAGAAAGCTTCTATGCATTACAGTCAGAAGCAAAAAAGATTTAATTTGTTGGAATGCTATTAAACCACCAGCTATGTGAAACTCAGCAAGAAGACATGAAACATCCTACATTTAGATGAGAAAAAAAAAAACTGTACAAGATGGAGATGAAAACTTAACACTTCATGTGTGAAAGATCTGAGTATTCCAATTTATCATAAATAAAACCAGAGCCAATCACAGGGATGCTTTAACAGCTATATCTGAGTTAAGAGTGGATTGTGTGTGCATTATATATGTATGTGTGTGTGCTTGTTATTTTAAATGCAAAACACACTTTTTGAAAGATATACAAAAAACTGCTAACAGTGGTTATCTCAAAGTAGAGGAGGGCTTTTGGGAGGGAGTACTTTACTTTTCATTTTGTATTCCTTTTTGTGTATGGAAAAATTTTTATCATGACTGTATATTATTTTTGTATTGTACACATTGTTTAAATTTTAACAAAATGTAAGTGAGATGATAGAAATCCTGCTGGATAAAACTGTGCTCCATTTAAGGAATGCTGTACTTTAATTACGTTTATTACAATAGCACAATATGACATCATTAGAGAATGCGCAATATATATCTGCCTAGTTGCCATCGTAGCTTACACACAATTCTGTGACATTGGCTGTATCATTTGACTTAGCAGTGGTCTGGAATTTAACTGCCTGGGTTCTAGCTAAATGACCACAGGCAAGTAACTCACCCTCTCTGGGCCTCTTTTATTAGTTTTAAAAAGGGAATAACAATGTTATCTACCTTGTGGGGTTATTGTGATGATTCAAGGAAGTAATCACTAATATGCTCTGAACAGAGCCTGGGGTGTACTTGGTGCTCTGTTTAAATGTTAGTGGTTAGCATTGGCTTGGCTCTTCTTCAGGTTTCTATGTAGTTTCTATATAGTTTCTACGCACAATGCATGATATTGCATAGCCTAAATATGTCATAGTTTAATTAGTCATTCTATTGTTTAGCATAGAGGTGTGTGTGAGTGTTGCTATGAAGATGCTGTAAACCAGTACTCTCAGACTTTAATGTGTATATACATAGCCTAGGGAACCTGTTAAGATACAGATTCTAGTTCAAGGGGTACAGGATGACCACTGAGATTCTGTATTTCTAGCAAACTCCCAGGGAATGCTAATGTTGTTGATCCATGGACTAAACTTTGAATAACAGGTTATAAGCATCTAATGAAAACAGGAGGATAAAGAGGGCCTGAGAACGTTATCGGAGAAACAAGGGGTAATTTGCCTGGGTAAATGTTGTGACTCTTGAATGACTTCAAATACTTGGAAAACTGTCATTCAAAGAGAAGCCCAATTTTCTGGACCTCCAGACTAATGGATAGAAGTTGTAGGGAAGAAAAGTGTTGTTTCGCTATAAGGAAGAACTTTCTTATTGGTCCTCTTTATCTCCATAGCTCTAGGGCTCTGTGAATGAACATCACTGGCCCAACCCATTACCCCAGTGAGGATGCTGATACCCTTCAGCAAAGCAAAGGGGCTGGGGAATGATTTTCCACTCTTGCAGAGGCATCTTGAAGGGTTCTTCCAAAAGAGCCCATGAAGAGGAAACAAGCCCCCTGAATGTCAAGGGGCCCTGGAGTCCCCATGATATCCTTCATGCCCCTCTGGGATCTTACTGGGCCTTCTTCCGCCCTGAGTAGGTAGTGAGCCCTTGTCTTCTGGCAGGATGGTTCTGCCTCCAAGTCCTTCACAGTGCCAGACTCTTCAAGTCTGCCTGCAGTCACACTGTTTTCTAACTCATTTCCTGGCTCTTGGTCTCTCCATGAACTTGCAGCCTGTAGATTGCCAAGGCAGCAGACTTCAGTGACAGATTTCTGCTCACCACGTGGCCAGGAAGGATCTGGGCATGTCCTTCAATGGGACATAGACATCTCGTCCTCTCACTGGCAGAAGTCAGTGGCACCTAAGCTTTCTCCTCTCTTCAAGTGGCAGCCCTGGCTCTCCACCCGTTGAGCAGGAACAGTTGTGCATCTGTAGGAAAGGAAGAGCACAGATTTTCTGTCCCAGTTCTGCTTGGAAGCTGAGTATATTAGGGTCCTTAAGTGACTTCTGAAATGCAAAAGAAATAGGGGAAGCATGCAGGTTATAAGTAGGAGGGCTTCAAGGGCAGCTCAAGTTCTGAGTTGGAGCAGTGCTCCTGAAGCCGGCAGAGGAGGAGATACTCTAGAATCATAGAGCCTGCCCTGGGGGCAGGGGATTGTCATAGGAGAGACCCTCTGTCAGTGATATCCTACAGCAGGACCACTTTTGTCCTGAGAGACAACTATCTTTTTAATTCTAGAACCATCTCTCTCCTTAACTCAGCATGAAATCTACGAGGCAGAGCCTTTTCCTGCCATTTGTCATTTTTTTGCTATGAGACAAGCTGGGCACGAGGATAGTGAGATGCTTTGTAGAATTAGAACTCAAGACGAGTGCTTTTCTGTGTGCTATCTAAGGTGATAGAATAAGAAGACAGTGTCAGGAAAGTGAAAGACAACATTATGTGTGGTTCAATGATACTGTGTGACAGAGATCACAAGAAAGTAGGAAGCACACTATACCATTCTGCCCTGCCCCGGGGTTGGGTTAGGTGGACTGTTTTCCACATGTTTATGTTTTAGTGATGAGTCTCTAAGAGCAGATATTTGTCTTGAATCCCAAGTGTGTGGTTCCTTGCCCCCACAGAGTAGGTTCCTGATGGAACCACAGAGCTGGTTCTCAATAAAGTCTTATTGAGTGACTAAGGATGAAAGGGAAGGGCAAAACAAAGGGCCAAGAGAGAAAGGAGAATAGCAGTGCAGAACTCTGCAGCACAGGGTCTGCCGCACGGTAAATGCCCACCCTCGTAACAGTGGACCAACTTATTGGGTGGGCCTTTTTTTCATTACCATCTGAGAAATGATTACCATTTCTTTCAAGTCCTAAACTCAGGAACATTAGGTAAATCAACTGAAGGTATTTTTTGAACACGTGTTTTACTCTTCCCTGGACTCAATGCAGTCAAAATATATGCAGCCCTCAGCTCAACGCTACTTGCTTTGATGTAACCACTAGTCTTGGAACAGAGTAGGTTCCTAATGGACATTTGTTTCATGAATACAAAGCCCAAACAAAGATGGGACACAACATGAAAACCTTCTATTCAGTTGATTTCCTTAAGGGGAAGGAGAAAGATGTGAAAGAAAGAAGAGGAGAGTAATCCTTAGCTAAAACCTAATCCAGCCTGAAGGCATTTTGAGTTAGGCTTGTGCGTTGAGCTGCTGGCCAGGTGACACTCTATCTTAAATCTTGTGGTGGACATGCTCTGTCGGGAGGAAGGGTTTCCCAGTTCCCCACTGCATGTTCCAATTACTATTAGGTTCTGAGTCCTTCCTCCAGACCTCCCTGGGCTTTAGTATCTTACATACATGCTCATTAGACAATTAAATGCTGAATTTGGATAAAAGAGAGGGTGTGAAAATGATTGTTCACGTACACATCTAATTAGTATTGAGTAAGAAAGATTGCATAAGGCCCAGCTCGGATGCAGCAAGAGAATGAAGCTGGAGCTATAAAATCAGACTCTTTGTTAAAGGGAAAATGGAGGTGGGTGTCAGCCTGATTTCCCCTGTTTGCCATGGTCTTTATTTTATTTTTTCTCCACCACTATCAATATGTACATTCACTTTATTATTATTGTTTTCCTCTACAGAAAGTTCACAAAGTTCAAATGATTGCTATGGTAGAGTTCAAATGTAATTCCAAGACATCTTGGGACAGAGAGCATAGAGGGAAAAGTTGTGTACACTCTGTGCGTAGTTTGGTCCGTGGCATCTTCCAGAACCGGGGCCTGGTGGGTAAAGGAAAGGGTCACACAGTGGATTGGCCAGGACACAGTCCTTAGGCTCTAGCAAAGGTGCAGGTCCAAGAATCAGGCAACAGAAGAATGACCATGCAGGGTAATAAAGGGAAATTACCCCCTTCCTGAATAAAAGCAAACTCTTGTCACTCAAGGTGGGAAATAGATTCAATTTAATAGAAGCCATATATGGAGAATTTATAATGTTTCAAGCCCTGTGCTATTTTGCATAAATTATCTCAATTAATTGCTGTAATAATCCTGTGATGTAAGTATTAGAATTATTACTTTACAAGTGAGGAAACTAAGGAATAGAGAGGTTATGTAAATTATCCATGATCATAAAGCTGAGGAAGTGATGGAGGTGAGTCTGTTACTCAGATTCAACTGTATTCAAAGTGCATGTTGGTAATCACTCTACCATTACCAGCTAGTAAGTGGCTCCAAGGAAGAGGGATAGTGGAACCAGGCTTCTCATATACTCAGCCCCAAGGCTCTGCTTCCATGTAGGATCTCACAGATGTCAACTCCAGCTGTTTCAGGTGGTCTGAACCTTACCTCGTATGGCTAAAGCCAGGTCATTCAGTTAGAACAAGAATATCTTGCTGATTAAGATACAACCACATCCTTCCTTGCTGCAATGTGGCCATGTTTATTTTTAATATGGTAAGTGCTCTATAAATGTTTATAACCTGGCATTAGGTAATCAATTACAAAATAAAGTCAACTTTTAAGAGCTCATAGACCCAGCCCTTCCTGCTGACTGGTCTTCATCCTTCTGGTGGAGATCATCAAAGCATCCCGAAAACACAGAAGCACATGCTTATCTCTCTTAGTATAAAATATGGTCCCATTTGGTACCTCTAGAGAAGCAAATGGTGTTTCCTCCCTATCTGGCCTATATATAAAGCTGGTATCTGGGTTACTGTCCAGAAGGATGGCCTTACCCTTCAGGCCCAACTGACTGTCACAGGGCACACCACAAGCTCATTAATCATGGGGCTGCACAGAGTAGAAAGAGGCCTTGCCACTATTTCCAGAAGGCAGGACCATGGGAAGAGGTCAGGAGGTATCACTGAACCACCCACTAGGAACTGGGAGCTTAGACCGTGAAAAACACATGTCCAGTGGGTATAGCATTCCAAGATATAATCTGAGCAGACACTTAACACAAGGATGGGCACATAAGGCTGAAGCCAAAAGAGACCCTGGAAGATATACATAGTATTTAGGGGTATAACAGCTATGTCGGGAGATGGATGGAACCTGCATGTGGTGGTTAGAAGGGGATAAAGACCAAAAACAAAACAAATGCTTAGAGATGTTTGGGTCCTAGACACAGACTCAAGGTCAGGACAAAACTCTGGAAGGCTTCAGGTCAACCAGGACCTGCCATAGTTCAGGTGGACCTGGAACCCAGAGACAGAGGTTTCACCATAGAGGATGAAGCCAGTGTCCTCAGGGTCATATAAAGCTAAACAAAGAGGCTGATGAATACCTGGGTTCTATAACTCAGGTGACCTGAGACAGTATTACAACCTGAGTCAATGAGTCACTGATCTCAGTTTCTTACAGAACACCTGCCTAGAGCAGACATTCTTCTTAGACTGGGAGGCAGTGCCTGCCGGAAAGGGTTAAATACTCAAGTTACAGGGCTAGGAGGTGCTGGAGTCAGGATCCAAGCAGGCGGCCCATCTCATCATTCTCATTCTGTACAGTGTGATATCAACTGAAGATCAGCCATCTGTGGAAATCAGGTAGACAGATAACATGGACATGTCAAGTAAATCAATCTCCAATTGACCTGGACCAGTTGTTTATGCTTCTTGTGCTTGGTGTGTGCCACTCAGGAGCTGGCTGACAGCACACACCATGATGTCACGACCTTTCCACAGGCTACCTCAGACTGTGTGTTCACTGTGACAGGCTCTTCTCCCTGAGGCTGGAGTGGCTTCAAGGAGTGAACATGGTACAACAGCAGTTTGAGCCTTACCAAGGGAACTTTCAGGTGAGAAATCATGCCTTGTGGGGCCATTGTCCTTAGCAGGCCCTGAAGACAATTACCTCACTATGAAGAGCAAGCAACCCAACAGTCAGCCCAAAGGAATTGATACACCAACCTAGAAATCTCTGCTCCCTTCTTAAGGATCTCTAAAGGTCCCTCATCCCCTGGGTAGGAAACTACAGGTCTGAACCCCATCCTTCCTCTTTCCCCCACTGCCTGGCTCTGGACTAATCCCAACTCAGCCAGACAAGGGAAAGAGAAGACCCCTTCCCCACAGTGGGTTGATAACCCTGGCCTGGACATGACACCATCAATCTCTTCCCCAAGGGCTGGACCCCGCTGGGACAACCCAAAAAAAGTGTGTGGTCCTGGAAGGTGAGGTCTAATCTTAGCCATCTAAGTACTGTATAGTGAGAGCCTAGCTCTGGGGAAGGGCTCCAAAGGCTGACGGATGAATTCATGAATGAATGAAGAGATGCAGAAACACATGAATAGGAAGCATTCGTATCCATGAAAGGTTTTGCCAAGAATAAGTGTCCGGAAAAAGAAAGGCTTTATATATTTTTTTGTTCTCAGTATCTAGATCTTGGTAGGACATAGGTGTGCCCTAATGAAAGAAAAGCAGGATCTCTAAGCCACTATTACCAAATAATTAATCAGGGATTTATGTCTCACTCTTTGATCACCCAACAAGAGAGGTCTCTCTCTCTCTCAAGGCTTGAGGCAGCTTATCTCCTTCCAGAGGCCAGTGTGAGACAGTCGTCTCTGCACTGTCAACTCAGTTTATCTTGTTTATCCTGCTCCCCTTCTCCTTCCTCCCAACTACCTCAATGCCCTACACACACACACACCCCACAGATACCCACAGCAACTTCAGTTCTACCCACCTGTACATTAAGCATCTCTCTTCTCTCCTGTCATTACTGTGTTTTCAAATGCCACGAGAAAGGAGTTCTTTATTCACTGTTCAGGCCAAGCTGAATAGTGGTCTGTGGTGGCAGATGAGGTTAATTGTTCATTTTGGGACCCATTCATTTTACTATTTCTTGTACCACACAGTGGCAAAATAGGTTGTGAGAGTGCTGAAGTGATGGGGCCTTCTTTAGGCAGAGTGTGAGGAGGCTGGGTGGGCCCTAGCAACTCCAGCTATGTGTGTGTAGCTCAAAGAAGGCAGCACATTCAAGACACAGACCAGTTAGTGTGGCCAGGGCTCATCATTCTGGAAGGAGGCCAAGCCCTTTATCACAGCCCCGTTTTGGCTGGGTATTAGCTGAATGGGTCTGAGCTCAGTCGTCCACAAACTTGTCTCCCTAGACTGAGGCTCTGCTGGCCTCTCAAATGAATTTGAGGATCAGTTATGGGTTCCAGGCTTGCCTTGCCCTTGGCCATGTTTGGGAACATAGTCAATTCCTTCATCTTTTCTCCATTCTCATCCCAGACATAGGAAGCTCACTCATAGCCTAGGCCAGTGATGGGCAATATTTTGAGTTTGGTGTGTCAAAATTCACCAAAAATCCAAGCATAACTTGGGTGGTGTGTCACTTAGAGAAAAACAGCCTAACCGGAAGTCCCAGAACTAGACACTCTGTGCCGGAGTTCTGTTGTTTTAGCCTACAGACCTCCAGCACAGAGTGTCTACACTACAGCAGATGTTTTATCCTCGGCTACTGCACCTGGTCATGCAGGAGCTGAGGATAAAACATCCTTCTCAGCATGCGTCCCCATACTTCTCTGGTATGCAGCCGCCTGTCATTGAAAATGGCTATACATGTCAGTGCTAACACGTGTGTCATAGGTTCGCCATCACGGGCCTAGGCTTATCCCACCAGTCTTAAGAGAAGAGAATTATGAATGAGTTGTTATGGGAATCCCCGCCCTAGTCCTAGGTCAGCACAGGAGGACCATTGCTATGTTTTCTAGTAGAAGCTTTCTTTCTTTGAACAGTAAAACACCTAGCAGAAGAGGAGAAGCATAAGGGAAATTCAGGGTGATAGAGATATTCAATACAATGACCAAGGTGGTGGATAAAAGACTCCACATTGGTGAAAACCCATAAAATGCTACGCCTTAAAGAGTGAATTTTTTAGTATGCCACAAACATTTAAATACAACAGAGCTTTGAATCATAAGTATGAGAAGCAAAACTAAAGACTTGTAAGTAGTCCAATCTTTTGCTTCCTGAATCCATGTAATTGAGATTTCACAGAAATAGCATATGGACCATACAAGGTGGGACAAAAGTAGGTTTACTGTTATGAGTACATGCAACAGAGATTATTCTTGTATTATTATTTATTAATTACTGTATTATTTTCCATATAAACTACTGCAAATCTACTTTTGCACTATGCTGTAAATTGCAGGATAGAGCCTACCTCTTGCAGGGTGTCACCTCCCAGCTGGTGTCAAAATGGAGTCTTCAACAAGCCATTCCTGCTCTTTTGCCTATTTCTGGATTATAGAAGAAGACATAATTTAGGTTTCTGGTGTGTGTGGTTATTTGTAGGTTCTTGGCCCATGTGGAGAGCTTATCCATTTCTTCATCTGCAACCTTCTGGTCTTGCTCCTTCTAAGACTCTAACCACCCACCCAGTTTAGCAGCCACTTTCAGAAGCTATACAGACGTTATGGGAGCTCATCTCTCCTTCCAGGCAGAACTGGCCTCCCAGGAGCACTTCTCTTGCCCAGTGGTGTTTCAAACCATCTCAGAGTAGAGGTGTAACTCCCCAGCAGTCACTTCTTGGTGGCTAACAGATACTGTTGGAACGACCTGAAAGTCAAGCTCTGATTTTTACCATTGTTAAGTAAAATGACACAGAGAACTTTCTCATGGAGTCATAGGTGCTATGTGATATTCAAGAGGATAGTATGATAGTCAGGAATTAGTTTTATCTCCCAAATATTTTTAGCTCTCCAATTTCAGGTACACAGTAGACTGCATTTCCTGACTTCCTTTTGGTTGGGTGGGATGATGGAACTACATCTACCCAGTGAGAAATCACATGCTCCTCCTTTGTGGCAGAGTATTTAAATGCTGGTGTAAGACCCACCATATCTCTCTCTCCCTTTGAGTGTGATTAACTTGGGTCCCTTCGTGATCATGATGACCATAGCCCTCTCCAACTCCCTCTTTTAACTAACTCTCAGTCAAAGATGGTGTTGAGTGAGAGAGATTTAGCGTATTTCCCCATGTATAAGATGCACATTTTTTTGAAAAATCTGGGGTTTAAAAACTGGGTGCGTCCTATACAGTGGTTGTAGAAGTGTGGCATTTCAAATGCCATAGATGGAATTGAGGACAATGCAATATATGAAGACAGTAATTCATCATCAGACACAGATGAGGACAAGCTAGTGGATGGGAGTTCTGACAGTGATGAGAAGTTGTATGAATTTTATGATGAATAAAACTTGAGTTCAATAATTTCATGTAATACATTTTTTTCCAAAATTCAGGCCCCAAAATTAACGTGTGTCTTATACATGGGAGTGTCTTATACATGGGGAAATACAGTAAATCTTTATTATTTTAAGTCACTGATATTACAGGAGTTATTAGTTGCTATGCATAACCTAGCTTGACCTGAGTGACACAAATACTGAGATATTACAGTCTCTGGAGGCACATGATTGATTGATCACAGCTCGTTGACACTGCATGTAACACTGTTCAGAGTGCCGACTACCACACTTACAAAATTGCCTATTATGAGAACCAAACCTGCTTCGCTTCTAGCTGTGCCCTGGGCCATGTCACTCGAATATTTTTTCATCTTCGAAGATACCAAGAGCTCATTTTGAGTGAGACCCATCCATAGTATTCTTGGCCCAGAAGGGACTATCAATAGAGCATTAGAGTATTTGAAGAATATTCTGACATTTTCCTTACCATCTCTTTTTCAAGGTAAGGAGATAGAAGAGTCTTTGGGCCCTATCAAGGGATCTATATTTTTGAATTCCATTCTCCACACTACTTCAGAGCTTTCTGGCCTTTTTGTTTCTCTTAGAATGGGACAGTCTTCAGTAGAAACTTTTATTAGTGAAAGCATCCAATTGTTGGAACCCAGCTGACTTTCCAAGCAGATACTTGAGTGTCAGATGATCTCACCTATAACAATAGATTCTGCCTCATTTAAAATTGCATTTCATTCTCATTAGTTAAGCACTCTCAAAGTAAATGTCTGTTAAGTTGCCCAGATGATGGACCTGTAGTTACTTTCAGGCACAGCTGTTTTTCTTTATCTTGATTATTCATCACACCTTATAGACAATGTTGAGTCCAACTCTTATTCAGAGAATGACAGTGAGGTGGGGTAGAATGTCAGCCACTTTTGTAGGTAAGAAAGGGGCAAGAGGAGTACTTCAGAGGGGTTTAGAGAGACATAGTCCTGAAGTACTTCAATGCTCACATACATCCCCTTCCCAGTATTGCAAGCCCCATCCACCTATACCTCTGGTTGATGAGGTTGTGAATTAGCTATTCAGAAACCTGAAGACTCAATCCCTAAAAATTTTAAAGGAATATCAGCCCAACAGCCACAGTAATGGAGATTATTTAATTTAAGGAGATTTTTATTTTTTTAACTTAAATCATTTAAAAATTTTTCACTTACAGGCAGTCCATAGATTATGAACGAGATAGGTTCTATAAGTTGTTATTAAGTTGAATTTGTATGTAAGTTGGAACAGGTACATTTCCCTGTTAAATGCAACTTAGACAGATGTTTGTGTTAACATAGTATTTGTTTTTACCCTACTGTGCATATAAATACTTAAACATTTTCAAATCTACAAAACCCATCTCATTCGTAACCCAAGAACTGCCTGTACAGTTGACATGCATTATTATATTAGTACCCAATGATTAGACAGTACATTACTTACTAAATGATCATCCTGATAAATCTCATGCCCATCTGACACGATACATAGTTATTTGAAAATTCTTGTATGATTTCACACATAGGTGGGATATAAAACTGAGACTCATAGACATAGATAAAAGTGAAGTGGCTACCAGGGAAAAAGGAATGTGGGGGAGGGGAGGGGACAAGGATGTAAAGAAGGACAAATATAAAGTGATGGAAAATGATTTGACTTTGGGTGATGGGTATACAACATAATGAACAGTTCAAATGCTATAGAAATGTTTACCTGAAACCTATGTACTCTTATTGATCAATGTCACCTGAAAAAGTTAATTTTCTAAATAAAATTTAAAAAATTCTTGATTATGTTCCCTGTGCTGTACTTTACCTCCTCATGACTGTTCTGTAACTACCAATTTGTACTTCTTAATCCTTTCACCTTTTTCACCCATCCCCCAACTCCCTCCCATCTGGCAACCATCAAAATGATCTCTGTATCTATGTGTTTGTTTCTGTTCTGTTTGTTTGTTTATTTTGCTTTTTAGTTCAATTGTTGATATGTATTGCCATTTTAGTGTTCATATTTTTTAACTTTTATTTTTCTTTTGTTCTTAAAAAAACCCTTTAACATTTCATATAATACTGTTTTGGTGATGATAAATTCCTTTAGATTTTTCCTGTCTGGAAAGCTCTTTATCTGTCCTATTATAAATGATAGCTTTGCTGGGTAGAGTAATCTTGGTTGTAGGTTCTTACTTTTCATCACTTTGAATATTTCTTGCTGATTCCTTCTGGTCTGCAAAGTTTCTACTGAGAAATCAGCTGACAGTCTTATAGGAGCTTCCTTGTAGGTAAATAATTGCTTTTCTCTGGCTGCTTTTAAGATTTTTTTTTTTTGTCTTTTACCTTTTGCATTTTAATTATGGTGTATCTTGCTATCAGTCTCTGGGTTCATCTTGTTTGGGACTCTATGCACCTCTTGAGCTTCTACGTCTATTTCCTTCACCAAGTTAGGGAAGTTTTCTGTCATTATTTTTTCAAATAGGTTTTCAATTTCTTGCTCTCTCTCTTCTCCTTCTGAAACCCCCATGATGCGAATGTTCGTACACTTTAAGTTGTCCCAGAGGCTCCTTCTGCTATCCTCATTTTTTCTGTATTCTTCTTTCTTTTTGCTCTTCTGATTGGGTGTTTTCTACTTTCTTATCTTCCAAATCTCTGATTTGATCCTCTGCTTAATTGACTCTACTGTTTATTCCCTGTAATGTATTCTTCATTTCTGACTGGTTCTTTTATATGTTTTCTATCTCTGTTCTTATGTTTCCTAGCTCTTTGTCAAAGTTTCCACTGAATTCATTCTACTCTTCTCCTAAGTTCATTGAGAATCCTTATAACCAGTGTTTTGAACTCTGCATCTGGTCAATTCCTTGTCTCTATTATGTTTAGTTCTTTTTGTGAAGTTTTGTTCTGTTCTTTCATTTGAGACATGTTTTTTATTTGTTTGTTTGTTTGTTCTGTTTTTGTCTCCTCATTTTGACAGCCTCCCTGTATTGGTGTCTATGTATTAGGTAGAGCTGATAAATCTCCCAGGCTTGGTAAAGTGGCTTAACATAGTAGGTGTTTTCTAAGATCCAGTGGAATAGCCTCCCCGTTACCTGAGCTGAACACTCCAGGTTTGCCCCCTATGTGAGCTGCATACATCCTCCTGTTGTAATTGAGCTTTGATTGCTATTGGCAATCAGTGGGAAGAATTTATCCCTAGGCCAATCAGCTGCAAAGACTGGCTATGACTACTGACCACTGAATGCTGACCACCATGGAGGATCAGTGGTATAGGGGCCCATCCTACATAGCAGGGCTTTCTTCACTAGGGCTCTGGTATCCACTCAGTTTGCCCTGTGAGTATGTTGCTTGAAGAGGTGATAGGGTGTTAGTGCTTGAATGTGGTCTGAAGCTGTCTACTGGGAGTGCTGGTTTGGGGGACTTCCAGGGGTACGGGCCTAGTTAAGCAGCTACCTGTGTTCTGTCTGGGGACCCCAGCATGAACTTCAAAGCAAACCTCAGATGTCTGCCACTTGTGCTATGGTTATAGGTGCCCAGGTGAGGCCAACCAGTGAACCAAAGCTAGCTGCTGCTAGTGCTGGGCCTGGAGCCACTTAGTGAGAGGAACAGATGGGACTGAGGTCAGATGCTGCTTGTTTGAGAAACTTTAGGAAAATATGAAGCTTGAGCCAAGACTAGCCTTTCTGGCTGTATGGAAAAGCCAATGAAAACAGCTTCGGTAAGGCAGAGGTTGCGTGGGGCAGGGCCTCAGGGAATCACCAGGGCAGGGCAAACAGTGTGAGCCAGGTTGAGTCAGACATGGCACCCACCTGCTGCCTCTGCTGGGGGGGGAGCTCATCAAAGGAACAATGGCCTCTGCCAACACTCTGTCCGGGAGAAAGCTGCCCCCGCCAGTTCTTGCTCTGATGCTGGATAATTCAGTTTCTCCCCATATGTCTCTGGTGCCTTTCAAAGCTGCTGCCTCAGAACTGGAGCTCAGAAGGAATGAGTCCACCTAAGTCTGTGCACAGGTCTTTAAGAGCAGCTGCCTGGGACTCCAACCACCCTTCACCCTTCATTTTCCTCAGCCTCAATCCCTGATGTATTTTACAGCTAGAAGTTATGGGGACATCTCTTCCTGGCACTGGAACCCTGGGATGGGGACCTGGTGTGGTGCTGGGATCCCTCGCTCCTCAGAGAGAACCTCTGCAGCCAAGGTATTCCTATATAAGACGAGCCGGGTCTGTGTCTCTGCCCCACCTCAGTGTGGTTTCTTCTTCAATTGCCTAGCTGTAGGAATTCTGTAGTTTAGTTGTAATTTTTGATGTGGTTGTAGGAGAAAGTGAGTACCACAATTACCTATGCTGCCATCTTGACTGAAAGTCCTAATTTTTTAGGAGAGATTTTTGATGTTTGGGCTTAGGTGAGAACATTTTCATGCGACCATTTTCTATCAAATGGTCTCAAAGGACCCATCATCCCCACACCTCATTCCATTATGTGCTCCATGGAAGGGCTGCTGGTCCCAGCATTGCACAATCACTGGGATCATGGTCGTCTCAGGTGAACACAACTGGTAGCTGAGCAGCTGCTCCTTCTCTGTGTATTTATACATTCCATTTGGGCCATGACCAATTCCACATAGCCCGAGGGCCTGCTGTCTACAGCTAATTTCTGGAACCAATTTCTACATCAGCCAAGATTCTGCTGTAATAAGAGAAACCAATTCTGACTGCCTTAAGCAAGGAGAAGAAACCATGGGGAAAGAGGGGAGTCTGTGTGATTAATTGGAAGGATCCTGAGGTAGCTCACAGAATTACGGAGTGAGAGGCTGGCCTGGGAACTTGGGGTCTCAGGGACAATGCCGTCCCACGCATTTCAGCAGTAGCAGGAACTAAGAGACTTTCTCAAGTGACATATTTATAACCTTTCATTTTCCTTTGCCCCATAATTCTATTCCCCAGGATAATATATAAGATTGGTAAGTGTAGACCACGTGTCTCCCTTAGTCTTGGAATGAGTCGGAGTCTGTTATCAGCAGAAGGAGCAGAAATGGGTGTCCATTTAGGAAAGCCTCAACTGCTTCACTTAGCCCAAGACCACATAGCTCATTTCTTCTTAACATTCTTCCCGCTGAACCAGTTTGCGGGTGGCAGGAGTTGCGGGGAAGGCTGCCCGGAAATAAACAAGCTCCTTTTCTAGAGGAAACATTTGTATCTCTGAGATGTAGTCACAAGGACCATTGGGCTCCTCATCCTGGTATTTCCCTGCAGTAATTCCCGTGAGCCTCTCTTCATCAGTTCCCCTAATTCCTCTGCCTCCATTTACAGACCAGGTTTCTCAAGCATTGCAAGAGCCTGGAGCAAGGAGCCAGGCCAGATAGGGTTCTTCCCCTAGATGCAGGGGCAGAGATCCGGGCTCTCTCTTTGCCATCTCTGTTAGTAGATCATAGACAGGAAAGATACTATTCTCTATTTCTATTACAAGAAAGTAAGATGCCCCTGGGTGAATCTCCTTAGCATACTCGGCAAAAGGGTGGATATCACTCCCACCCTCTCAACACTTTACCAGCAGCAGCCTCTCTCAGGAAGATGGAACCCCAGTTGAGGTCACTATGGGTATGAAATTACCTCTCTGGGAGTGTGAAAGCTCACTTCACTGACAAAATGCATCTCCTCAGGTAAAGCACGGGGAAGACTGGGCTCCAGGGAGCAATAGACTTTGGAGGATAAACACTCATAAGACTCTACATCCTACATTGAAAGACTATTGGCAACCGTTCATGGCCAACAGTCCTGTAAGTTTCCAGTCGTTCGCTTGTGTGACCAGCAATATTCCACCTCATCACGACCAAGTTAACATCTTAGGACAGAGCAGAACAGTCTTCATGCTCAGCCTGTAACCCAGCCTAGGAATCTGCAGCTTGACATTTCCTTTATGCCATGGGCTCAATCAACAATATCTGACCTGTCACTTCACTGCTCAAGTCCTGGAGTGGTTCCCCACCTTCATTCTTGGTCCCTGTCTACATTTTAGCCTCGTTCTTCCCTTCACACTTGACTCCCATGCCATCTAACATTTTTCTTTCAAGCTCATCCTTTTTAGATCCTTCTTAACCACATCCTCAGCTCCTCTCCCCAGGAGAACTGGTAATTTTTTTGGTGCCCTAGTCTATCTCCTTTTTTTTTTTAGAGCACCTTAGTGTTTTTCTGCAATTATTTGCTTAACTGCCTGCCTTCTCCAGTACATTGTGAGCTCCTCCAGGACAGACACCATGGCATCTTTCTATCTGAGGGCCCAGCCTAGTGCTTGACATTAAAGCTATTCAAAACATTTATTGAAGGATGGGTGCATGGGTGGAGCAGCATGGGTGCATGTTCAGGATAATGTCATGATCCAGGACCTAGTGCAAGGACCTGTATAAGTACGGTCTCCCTTTTACAGTCTAACTGGATCTACATTACTGGCTTTATAGAGCCTCCTCTCTTTTCTTCCCCTGATGCCACTTTTCAGATTTTCAAATAATGTCAAAGCTTTAACTTTAACCAGCACTCTTCCCGCACTGTCTCTGCTAACAGAAGACAGCAGGGCCTGGCCAGGTAGTGGCACAGTGGATAAAGTGTCAGACTGGGATGTGAAGGACCCAGGTTCAAAACCCCGAGGTCACCAGCTTGAGCACGAGCTCACCAGCTTAAGTGTGGGGTTGCTGGCTTGAGCATAGGATCATAGACATGACCCCATGGTCACTGGCTTGAGCCTAAAGGTTGCGGGCTTGAAGCCCAAGGTCGCACTTTGAGTCCAAGGTCACTGGCTTGAGCAAGGGGGTCACTTGCTTTGTTTAGCCCCTAGTCAAGGCACATGTGAGAAAGCAATCAATAAACAACTAAGGTGCTTCAATGAAGAATTGATGATTCTCATCCCTCTCCCTTTCTGTCTGTCTGTCCTTATTTGTCTCTGTCACAAAAAAAGACAGCAGGTTGGGAGAAAAATTATGAAATACATCTTTCTGATTTTAGTAAATTCCAAAATTTTTAAAGTAATGTATCAGAATAATTGGAAAAGCAAGTGAGAGAGACAAGTAGACTGGCCTTGTGTCCATACGTGCTCTACAATCCTCCTTCCCGATCTTGGGTTTTTCTACCTATAAAAGAAACTAAGCTTCTTCAGAGTCTTGCTATGAAGTTTAATGGAGTAAAATAGGTTAAGCAACTATCTATGCCTAGCGCATGTTTAGACACATGACTGTACCAAATATAATCAGTAGTGAGACTGGTTAAATGAGAATTTCTAAGAAACATCTAATAATTTAAAATCTTAGGAAAATTAGCACCATGGAACTCAAGAAGAATTTGTAAGAACATGCTATGAACTCATTATGCTTTTTGTCAGAAGCTCTTTTTCCTTAGCAATAGCCAGAGGCACAACTGCTTCAAGAGGATGGTCCAGTCTCGAGTCCCCAAGGCTTAAGAGTGGCCATTGATTCTGGACAAATGTTAATTCTGGAAAAGAAGCAGCTATGTCTACTAAAGGTGAATGTACACATACCTCATAACACAGTAATTTTATACAACAGAAACATGTCCATAAAAATATGAAAAATCATGTACAAGGTTATTTGTAGCAACACTGTACATGATAGTCTAAAACTTAAAGCTACTCAAATGACCAATACCAGAAGAATGAGTAAAGTAATAATGGTGTATTCATATAATGAATTATTGTACATCAACGAGAATGAATGAACTACAGCCACATGCTTTTACATGATGAATCCACCATTGTAATGATGAGTGAAAGAAGCCAGACACAAAAGACTACATGCTTTTTGACTCTTTTTAAATCAGCTTCAAAAACAGTTTACATATATGTATGTTGTTAAAAGTCAAGAGAGTGTTGATGAATGGATAAAAAATGTGGTACATAAATACAATGATATTCAGCCATAAATACAGAAGGAAATCCTGTCATTTGTTGCAACATGGATAAACCTTGAGGGCATTATGCTAAGCAAAATAGATCGAACAGAGAAAGACAGACACAGTATAAACTCATATCTACATATAAGTTTTAAAAGTTGCTAAGATAGCCTGACCAGGCGGTGGCACAGTGGATAGAGTGTCAGACTGGGACGCGGAAGACCCGGGTTCGAGACCCCGAGCTCACCAGCTTGAGCACGGGCCCATCTGGCTTGAGCAAAAGCTTGCCAGCTTGGACCCAAGGTCGCTGGCCCCAGCAAGGGGTTACTTAGTCTGCTGAAGGCCCGCGGTCAAGTCACATGTGAGAAAGCAATCAATGAACAACTATGGTGTCGCAATGGCAATGAAAAACTAATGACTGATGCTTCTCACCTCTCTCTGTTCATGTCTGTCTGTCCCTATCTATCCCTCTCTCTGACTCTCTCTCTGACCCCTGTAAAAAAACTAATTAAAAAAATAATTACAAAAAAGTTGCTAAGATAGTAGATCTTAAAAATTCTCATCATAAGAAAAAAACAATTGGGACTATGTAAGGTGATGGATATTAATGAAACTTATTGTGGTGATAACTTTACAATATATATATATATAAATTATTACATTGTATACTTTAAACTTTATACAAAGTTATATGTCAGTTATAGCTCAATAAACCTGGAGGACCAAATCAAGAGAGTGGTCACCATTGGAAAGGGTAGAATTTACAGGGAAGGCAAACACAAAGAGGGTAACTTCTAGGATGCTAGTATTATTCTGTGTCTTAATCTGAGTGCAGTTTACATGCATGTGTCCCAATAATTAAAATTCACCCAACTGGACCTTCATTAGTTGTGATTCTTTCTTCTGTATTGTATGTTATGCTTCAGTTTTTAAAAATTACTAAAATGTTGCTACACATACACACACACAGAAAGGTAGCTTATGGCACGGCCTCCAAAACAGTGGTCATGTAGAATGTCTGGGTGCTATGTGATTCCTTGATTGATGGCAATTTGATGCCCAGTCCATGCCACGTGAACACAGACTTCTCCAAGTGCTGACACATCTAATTAACTGCCTAAAGCAAAAAAATAAAAGGGTTTTTGAGATGAATTCTGATTCCAAGATTCCCTTAAATTTTCCCTGGGTTATAGACTATAATTCTAAAAAATACTCCAGATAATTGGGCAAAAAATAGCCCCAACTCTTTTTAATAAATGTAAAGAGGGTAATCCCTGGCTTCCTCAAATTTTAAATACATCATCCCATTGAATGCATCTTCAGATTTGTTGCTAGCTTTCTTTCAGATGAACTGTAAGCTTATGTACTTCAATCTAGAATACTCTGGGAGGTTCATTTCCCCTAACTGAAAATTCAAGTAAAGATAACTCAAGACCTGGAAGCACATATTGATCTTGTCATCAACTGTTTACATCACAGACAGAAATCAAACCTGGCCTGAGTTGTACAACCTCATTATTGACCCAAACTTATTTAGCTCTCCTTCAAAAATTTGAATGCAAGACTCAGACTGTAAGGAATGCCCTTATTTCTCACAGAATTACCAATGACATAAAAAAATAAATAAAATCTGTGCTCTACACTCTGATGCTTTCAGATTACTTGAATTCACTTTTGTTTCTTAAAACAGAAAAAGATGGCCAGCATCTATTGTCTAAAGGTGGGATTCCATTCCCAGGTGGGGTTTCACAAAGCTGTTCCTGCAGCAAGAACAGCCGATGACTGGACACACCTGTGGCAGACACTGCTGGTTGGTGAACACAGCCACCATGCCGAACCCCCTTCTCCCTTGCCATTTTTCATCACAAGAATATGAAGAGTTCCGTATTTTCCCATCTTCTGCCACAGCTGAGATGGTCATACTACACAGTTAAGGAGACCTAAGCAGAAGTTTTCTGGAAGGTTGTTTCGTTGACTAATGGGAAAGCCAGCAGGCACTTTCTTTATCATTTCTTACTTGATCGTGAGTGATGTTTGGAAGGGCAGCAGCCATCTTGCCAGTGTCAGGTATGAGTCGTAGGCTGTCTACTTCTAAACAAGACTATGAGCCAGAATAGTTGGTAGAAAAGTAATATAAGCTATCTAGATGGTAAAATTGTAGCAGTCTGCTTCCTGTGGGTTTCAGCATATCATGTGGAACTATTAGTAAATTAGGCCCTGATTTGGGAGAGTGTGGAGGAAGGGTCAATTGTTCATGGAGAATTTCCCATGATGGCTTAGATATATCTTGAGGGAACAGAGGCAATGCAGCTGGATTATCTGCTGTAGGAGGCTGAGTCATCTGTGAAATCAACTTACTTGTTTCTGCAGGACCTGCTGGAGCTTGATCATTTATATCATTTATATTTTCACTTGATAATGAATTACTTCTATGTATGCCTAACCTATGGCTTAAAAAGGTTAGCAACAATCCATGATGAGCAGCTCAGATCACTCGGAGTCCCATGGCCAAGCATTCAGGCACTATGAGGGCCACACAACAAGCCAAAAGCTATTTCTCAAAGGACCATCTATCTGCAGAAGAGATGAGTTTTTCTCCAAGCTTTATAAGGCTCTCCACAGTGATTCTTACTAGAAGACACATAAAACCTCAGATACTTTGTGTGATGTTGGGTCTGCTCAGTTATAGTGACCTTGCGGCAAAATTACTCACCGTGAAGCCCAGACTTCTGCAGAGCTTTCTCTTTCCCTGAGACCCACTCAAAATTTTCAGTTTGCTCGATAAGTGGGCCTGCACATCACATTCAAATGTGGTATATGTTGCCTCCAAAATTCAAAGAAACCCCCAAAATATGGTTTCATCTTCTTAGTGGCAGAGAGTACAAGGTGCAGGCACTTGTCTGTCCTATGGAAAGACATAGCCCAGGTACCATAGGTCATAGGAACTTTAAATGTGTTGCCAGGGTTGTTAGCTCTTGGGATTTTGAGATTCATTTCCAATCCTCTGGCACTTACTAAAACTGCTTAGGTACTTGATACTTTGATTTTCAGGACCAGCAGTGACCAGTGTCATGTTTTGTGGATTGTCAAAATGATTAATATCTCTAGATTAGATTATAGCAAAGAGTAAGAGAAGTGATGTAGCCTGAGGAAAACAATGAAGTGTACTCTGGTCCCTGCCGGTGAAAGAGAACCACTTGTTCCAGCCCTTATAAATTGATATAATGCTAAGCTATACAAATAGCTGTGGAACAGGCTCCAGCAGTTGTATCGATTTGTTCAAGAAGAGATTCCACATCTGGAACAGCAGCTGTAATTAGTATTCGCTCTGATTATACTTATACCATAGTCATTCTCCAAGATCCATTCACCTCCTGCACAAACTAAACAGACCTGTGGTGGCACAGTGGGTAAAGTGTCGACCTCAAATGCTGACGTTGCCAGTTTGAAACCCTGGGCTTGGCTGGTCAAGGCACATATGGGAGTTGATGATTCCTGCTTCTCCCCCTCTTCTCTCTCTAAAAATAAATAAATAAAATCTAAAAGAAATCTATAAACTAAGCAGACCCAATTCAGTAGGATTTGAGCAGAAAAATGACCACCTGGGCATTTTTCCAGTCTTTAAAAGTAACACTAATCTATGCACTTTCACCAGAGCCACAATTTTCCTTTTGGTTTGCTATCTTAGTAGGGGAAGCAAATTCTAAGGGTTTGTGCTTGGTCTTCCCTGCCACAAAGATCCTAATTTCTTGGTTTAGGGAGCCAATAGGGCATTCTACTAGTTGCTGAATAAGTCTGTTCTAATTACGTTCTTTAAACAACGGGAAAATAAGCACAAGGAGAATCTATAGACCAATCAGATTACTAAGAGACAGTGGGCCCAATTGATCATCAAATCTGCATAAGCTCTACTCTGCCAGTGGACCGCTGTGGCATTTGGATCCTTAAAGATTCACATTAAATCAGAGCCAGTGATTAGTTAATTCTTGACAGGTCTCACTATTACCGATTAGCCTGTGTACAATCATCCTAGTAAATGGCTTTATATCCCCTTGGAGACTTTGTGGAGACGTATGTGGAGGTTGTGTTATAGGAATCTGTCTCCAAAGAACTCTTTTCCCTGCAATCAAGGGGCTCTGGGTCTGCGAATAGACTAAGGCTTTGAAACTGGGGATGGAGGGAGGTTGCTGGAGGGGGGCAGACCAGTCATCTCTATGTTGGCATATCTTTCCAGGTTTCTGACCACCAGACAATAGTTTTTCCTGTTTTATACATTGAGAAACATTTTAATAGGCTACCCATATATTTCATTCATAAGGACTTTGTGATTAACCATTCAATGCCAAAATTTTCTGCAGGTTAAAATGGTACAAATGACAATGAGCACTTCATCCTTGCTGCTCATTATGGTAATTCCTTCCACCTCGTTGTCTGGCAGTTTGGTGTTATCACTTGGTGTCTGCTACTTCAGAATTCTGGAAACCATCACAATGGCAGAACCTCCCAGCCTACAGAAGGCCACTACACAGCCATTCAAGATTTCTGGTTCCCTCACTAATGCTCTTCACAATACCTTCATTAAGGAAGTACAACCTGGAATGTTCAGTGGATTTAGCAAGGCTAAGTAAGTGTGGCACTCACACAGGATAAATCTACCTCAACAGTCTTATTTTCTTAAGCATTTTGATTCCATCCTCTATATTATGCCAGAGAAGTTTGAGCATCTCAGCCTCACTGAGCTCGGGTTTCAGTCAACTAACCAAGAATCATACAGATAAATTCAGCCTTATCTGCTGTTATAGACGATCCTTCCTGCTCTATCACCTTATAAATCATCCCCAGACTATTTTCCAGGTCTCTGCTTATGTAAATTAGCAAAGTCTTACAGCTATTTGGGTGTATCAGCTATTTCCCTCTGGGAAAGACTTTGCACCTGTCCTTTGGAACATGTAATCTAACTGTAGATATATGTCCAGAAACAAGGAGTGTGAGAAACTAGAGGAAGGTGTTGGAAGGGCCAAAAGAAGCTGGGACTCGAGCCAACCTTCTGCTGTTATTGGAGGGAAGATGAAAAATGGAAAACCAAGAGAAATTTCCCCTTTTCCTCTTCTCTTTTCCAGTCTTCCTTCAGTGGCTCCCATCGGCGGAACTTAGCAGAAAGCCAGCGGACAAGGGAGTCTGGGAAGTACAGTTTTCAGGGTCTTAGGCCCGGCACCCCAGAGCAAAGTGTGAAAGAGTAGTCCTGGAGAAGAGATGCAGTACTTGAGTGTGAATGCAGGTGTGGCCCGTGTGGTTTCATTCATGCATACATTTTGCCATACAGCATCCATTTACCTTCTCCAGGATAAAGAAAAACCATTGCATTTTGGGAAACCTTTTCTTTTCTTTTCCTCAGTGCATGAAAATTAGGTAAAATGAGCCACTGCCAGCTTCAGAATTAAGGTTTAGTGGGTTTAAGCCAAGCAGACCATCATATAGCACTGTTCACAGTGAGGAAAAACTCAGAGGCAATATGACAAATTCAGTGAGGGTGAGTGAGATGCATGAAGACTTTCCTAAGATTTCTAGGACAACAGAAAGAAACTTAAGGTGACCATGAAAATCTGTAGACTGGAACTACAACCAGTATTTTTCTGAAACTTGATTCTATGGTTACCACATGAAAGAGCAGAGCTGAGACAGAGACAATCCAGACCCGAATGGCATTGTATGAACCCCAGTCAAGCTTTGCCTAAAATCAGCATTATCACAGAACATTTCCCCTGTCTTAGACACCCTTTTTGCTGGGCCAGTGGGCACTTGGTTTTGATAACTACTCAGCATGTTACTTCTGAGATCTACCACCAAATAGTAAGATCTGTTACAAAACGAATGGCTATTTCTACAGGAGACCATCCACCATTTCTCCTCCCATTACATTTATGGCTAAGGCTGAATTGCAAATTGATGAGCAAAGACCAGCGCATTGGTCCATTCTCCATAGAAGGATCAAATCCAGGAGGAGCTGGTACTTACTAATGAGATGCTCATGATCAAATAAATTAATGTAGTAAACCTACTATGAACTTATATCTGCCAGCTTCAAAAGTATATTTGAGTGGTTATAAAATATAAACAACAAACAAAGTAGGACAATGCAGAACAAGCACAAATCAAAATCTGAACAAAGGATCACTAGTATGAATGCTGGCAGAAACCTGCAGTTGAGCCCTGAGTGAGCTCTGAGTTTCCCGACAGAAAGGAAGGAAAGAGAAACAAGCTGACTAATGTAATCTCCACACTCTGGTGAGACGAAGCCTACTGGCTTGTTTGCAGAAAGAAGGTATAGATATTCATTCAGAGCCCACTATGTGGCAAACATTTTCTATGTGTTATTTCATTCACTCTTCTCAGTAATTCAGTGCTGTGAGTATTACTTTCCAAGAGTAGGAGATAAGAAAGCAGAGATGACATGAAACACCTTGTTCATGGTCTCAGGTATAGAAAGTGGTGGAGCCAGGATCTGAGCTCAAAGCTGGTGTCTGGCTCCAAGCCCCTTTTCTTCCGCTGCCTACTAGAATGAAAGGTTATGTGTAAATCCTGAGAAGTTATCTGGTGTTTATCTAGTGCCCAAGAGGATCCAAGTATCCTCAGATAGGTGATCGCAGTCTAGGAAGCCCAGAAAGGTAAACACATGACCCCCATATTGCATATAGGAAAGTCATATTGAAAAATTTTTTTGGTGTTCAATAAAACAAAATTCTAAAAAGGAGGTTCTTCAAATAAAGAATATTGATTATTTGATGGAAAATGTCTTTAACTTCAGTTTGACATGAACACAGAGCTTTTTTCCAGATGAATGGTTCTTACATAAATGAAATATCATTTAATTCTAGCTCAGCAATGGCACGTATGTGGAGGAATTAAGGCAGCCCAGGCCAAGCATTTTGGTTTCTGATGACCTTGCTAAATAAGAGTAGAGCTTAGGGAATCCAAGAAAACTGGGAACTAGCCTGCTGTTCAAATTGCCCATGTCTTGAGCAGGCCTTAAGACACGGGAATGGCTGGGTCTCTGTGTATCTGGGCTGGATTCTCTAGAGTGCAACTATAATAATCTTCCTAAAATGCAAATCTGAGCATGACATTATCCTGCTTAAAAACCCTTATTAAAGCTGCACATTGTGCACATTGCCTTTGGGATAAAGTCCAAGACTTTCAATGTATTCCTTTATGGCCAAGCCCTCACACTCTGGACTTATATATGACCCTCTCTTCTTCCCCAAACGCTATGCTCTGTCAAACTGAGCTGCCATTAGCTCCCTCTACTCCCTCTAACAATGCATGATCCCCTCACCTTCTGACATTTCTCTTGTTGCTTCTTCCCCTAAGTATGCCCCCCCCTGCTCCCTCTAAGACCCTTTTCCATGCCATCTTTGCCTACATCTAGTCACATTTTAGGAGCCAGATCAGGCTTTGCCTCCCCTGGGAAGCCATCTCTGACTCCCAGATCTAGGCTGAGATGGTCACAGCACATGGGCTCCTTACCCACCAGGCACTGCTACCCTAAAGTTGTCTCTTTTTGCACCAGACTCACTCATTTCTGTGCCGAAGTCTCAGGGCAGTGACTGTGCATAAGGTGCTTGTTGGATAAACCAATCGATAAAATGAACAAATGAAGTATCTTGAGCTTAAAGTGTCCCCATTGAAATAAATTTCTGTAAGATTCAGTCACTGCGGATACAGGTAGCTGCTAGAATTTATGGAGCAGGGCACAAGATCTATCAATGCTCAGCTTTATTCCTGACTTTATTCTGCTCCCCTGTGGCAGGGGAAGTCTCAGCGTGGGTCTCTCCTTAGCCCAGCCTCCTGAACTGCACACACACAAAGACAGCACACGCATCTTACACACCAGACAGAGCATACTGCCAGCGTCCCCATTACCCCAGCTTCTCAATCTCTGGTCCACCAAAATGCCAACTGCGCAAGGCAGTGCAAGTTGGTAGAAAGTAGAAAGAGCCCTGAAATGGCCACCAGCGGTTCACTACTGCTCCGGTGTCCTCTAGTTTGGGGTGTCCCATTACCTTGGGACAAATCTCCATCTCTCTTGAGTTCCAGATTTCTCGTCTGCAAAATGGGGATAAAGATACCTGGCCTGCCCGACCTCGGGGGTCATCATGAAGATCAAGTTTGCTAATGGCTGTGAAAGAGCTTTGAAAATGGGGAAGTGCCCTGGATATGCCCGAGAGCGCGTGGAGACAGCGCTGCCCCCACACTGACTTCAAAGGGGAGAAGCGGGTGGAGAAGGCTGACATGCTCTGCTTTTGAAGTGCACAAGAGCAGCTCTCAGAAGAGAGAAAAACATCATTGCTGCTTAAAAGGCAACTTTCAAAACAACCATTTTCTCTCTGAAGGGAGAATAAAGTTGGGAGTACTTCAAAGGTTGGGGAAAATTTCCAGAAAAAAAAAATGACGTTCTTAATCCAACTTTTAGTCAAGTCAGAGTTATTAAAAAAAATCTTCAGAACTCTTCACTTATTTAAAAAGAATTTTAATGCACTTAAAAATTAATAAAAAAGAAAAAAGAAAAACAGTAAAGAGGAACGGACCAAGGCGCTGTTTTCCGTTCGCCGGGATCACGCCACGGAAGGTGGCCGTATTAAGTGCTGTCCTCACGGCTCCCTCTCATTACACATTCTCTCTAAGGCTTTCCGCCCTGTCCTGACAAATTTTCTACCAGCAGTAAGTCGCCAGGAATAAGCCTTTATCCACCCATCCATCTCTGACACCTCGCTATCAAACATAGTGAGATTATTTATTTAGTTTTTATTTCTCCCTCCTTTAAATATGGCAGCCCACCAAAGATAGACTTCAAGAAACCAGAACATTCAATATTCTACTTAAAGGGAATTAAATATCCCACTTAAAGGGAGAAGACATCCCCACCGCCAAGCAAAGAGAGACCCCCTTTTCAAACAACTAAATATAAAAATAAATAAAGGCCCAGTCTTGTTTCTAGCGGGCAGTGTCTGGCCATGGTACATGGGAGGTTGGCCAGCTGGATCTTGGCCAGACCTATGTGGAAATGTGACCATGCCTTCCTCCCAGCCCCCTGTTCCTTCCTAGTTTTCCACTAGTGTGCTGAGGAAACAGCCTGAGAATGAGGTCCCTGAAGTCCCCAGGAACCAGGCTCTCCCCTCAGCTCTGCCCTGGAGGGACTCTCCAAGCTCCTGCGGACATCACAGCAATGTGGTGCCTGGGAGACTTGGCTTACTTTCCCTGTGAGTTGTACCCATGTTTATAGAATATGAGCAAATGAGATGCCTCTTAGACAATGGGCAGTGCTAAGTGGACATTCGCACTTCTAGCTCTTACTAAACATACACAACTGACAGGGAGCAGGGTGGCAGGACAGGGTACAGAAAGAATCACTCTTCCCAAAGGGGCAACCCACAGAGAGGAAGCTCTTTCTGCCCCCCACAGCCCACCAGATCAGGTCTTGGAGTTTATTTTTGCAAAGGGCTTTGAAGGCAGAAGTTAAAGAAACCTCAGTGGTCTGAAATCAGAGAATGGCGGCTGTCAGGGGAAGATTAGTCTGAAGGAAAGGGGGAAGAATGCCCGCAAGCAGGGTGATGTCATAGCAGAAGAGGTTGTCTGTGTCCCGGCTCTTCTATCGCAGCTTTAAGTAACCCCATTTAATTAAAGTTGTGCCTGGTGCTGGCACGAGAGCAATGGGAGTGTCAGTTTGCTTGTCAGGCGTTCCTTTGCCTGGAGCACAGACCGGAGCACTCATGGCTGAGTGCCAGGCCTCATCTCCAGCACAGATGGGAAGGCCAGGAGTAATTACCCGCCCTGGCCAGTCGCCTTCCTGGGTGAAATTATACAAAAGTAGGAGACAGCAGCTCCATCTGATTCGTACTGAGCATCATTTGCAGGAAAGGAATGAAGACAATCAAACATGATGTTCCGTGGACAGTTTGGAGGAAAGTAAGTCAGAGGTGCCGGCATGCTGTGAACTGGCCCACAGTGGTCCACTCTGGTCCTCGGCTCCCAGATAGACCCCACAGGGTTTCCCTGCTACCTCTGCCTTCAGTTGTGCTCTGGCAAATCTCCCCTCCCCGTCTTTTAGGTTTACCTTGGGCAGTTCTGGGCTTTCAGATCATGTCCAGTCTAGATCGCAATGTTAGATTCCCATTCCCCCTCAGAGGCCAAGCTTTGGCCAGGGGGAATTGAAGCAAGGAGGAGAGGGAACAGTCTGGCCTCTCACTTGTCCTCGTATTTCTCATCTGCATTGAGCGGTATGTTACATGCCTCTGGGCTATATCAGCCAGTGGTCAGTGTGTCAAACTACCTTCCTCAGAGTGTTAACTTCTCCCTGGGGGTCCACCTCTGCGGTGACAGAGCTGATGCCCCTTGGCCATCCTCTCCATGTTCCAGAGAGACTGTCTGTGTAATCTGGGACCACTGACAATGGAGAGTGCCCCACCTTGTTTGGTGCTTCAGAAAAGCCATTTTCTCCAACCTTGGAAAGGGCTCTGTGATGCTGCCTTCTTAACCTTAACCACTCATTTTATAAATTAGGAAGCTCAGATTAGTAAGCACAGGATACCTTAGGGTCACAGAGAAAGTCCACAGGAGAGGGGGATCAGAATGTTCTGCCGAGTATGCAGTTTGTATGAAGACATTACTGAGACACAGTAGAGGTCACTTTGTGCAGCTCTGAGATTATTGGAGAAATCTAGCTCTGTGCCAAAAGAATGCCCAGGACCACCATGAGGCTGGCTGACAAAGAGTGAATGTGACTTCGGAATTGCATTCATTTTGATGATGCTAATAGGAAGAAAAATAACAAAGACCTATTAACCACTATTGAGCACAAAGACTTACCGGACACTGCTTACCACTACTTGATGCAAGTGTAACCTGTTGGCACCTTGCTCCAGTTACACCTGGTTGTCTCTCTTGCTTTGGAGGGATCCTCAGACTCTTCAGTGTGGGACATTTTGAGAACCTGCTATCTCTTCCACATGCATTTAGAAAGTGTGAGGAAGTTAACACACAAGAAGGCCATCTTTGGCCAATCTGCAACAATAAATGCTCTTCCCTGCCGTCCCTCAGGCAGACAATTCTAGATACTCTGCTGTGCCAAGGATCACAGGAGGATTCAACTAACCGGCAACAGTGGTGACCAACTCAGGAGCACACCCACGTGCTGGCCTTCTCTCTTGTTTTACTCTTGCCAGGTATGTGAACCCCACAGTCCCCCATTCCTATTCTGTGCTATAACTCTCCCCCTAGAATCTTCTGTCCGTGAACCTCTGTCTCAGGCTCCAGAGGTTGGCCCAGACTACATTGATTAACCACTTTAGGCAGGTGCTAAATACTTTACATGGATTATCTACTTTAACTGGCAAGGAACCCTGTGAAGTAAGTACCATTTTTATCCCCCTTTGACAATCAGAAAGTGAGATACAAAGGTGAATTAAGAGAAGCAGAGTGCCCTGGAGAGGGGGTGGTTGATGACTCCACTGAGCTCAGGTGAGAACCATTCTTTGACCTGGAACGGTCCAGGTCAAGTGGGGAGGCAGGGAGAGCCTGGAGAGGCGGCTACAGCCAGGAGGCAGCAGTGGAGATGAAGAGAACTGGGCTGGGGCCAATGGGACGCACTGACAGGATGTTGGAGAGAAAGAAGAAGGGAAAAGCCAAGGACTCCCCCCTCTCTCTTGGCCTCAAGAAGTAACCCTAATAATTTGGATTGCTTTTGAGGCAATTGGAAACCTTTGAAAGATGTGAAGCAGGGGGACATCAGTTTACTTTTTTTAAAAATCACTATAATTGTCCTGTGGATATGTGTTGGATTTGGGGAAAGGATTTAAGAGACAGTCCCAGTGAGAAATGATGATGGCTTGGACTAGGGTGATTGCAACCCAGAAAGAGACAAGTGTACAGATTAAAGCTGTCTCTGGGGGAAGAATTGCCAGAACTTGGCAATTGTGTGGCTGTGGTGCTTGAGAGAGAGGGACAGTCAGGAATGACTTCTAACTTGAGCTACTTCTGGCTTAAGCTACTGGGGAAATAGTTCTGTTCATGGGGGAAACATTCATATTTAGGGTGGGCAAAAGTAGGTTTAGAGTTGTGAGTACGTGAAACAGTTTATTCTTGTGTCATTAATTATTGTATTGCTTTCCATACAAACAACTGTACACCTACTTTTGCCAACCTTGTACATTTCTGCCATCCATTCTTCCCTACCCTCTAGTACCTTTTATCTCTATGTGTAATCTGTTATTTTCATCTATGTGTTTATTATTTATCTATCATCTATCATGTCTCGAAGTTTGAATTATATTGTATTCATGTTGTAATTTCAGTTTCCTACTGTTTACTGCTATTATATAGATTTAATTTGCATTCTGTATTGACTTTCTATTTTGTACTTTTGAAGTTCATAAATTAGATTCTGGAAGGGTGTGTGTGTGTGTTTGATGTGTAGATTCCTTAAGGTTGTCTATGTAAATAGTTACACTGTAACTAAAGACAGTTTTACTTCTTTTTCCCAGTCTTATAACTTAATTTTTATATCTTGCTTTATTACGATGGTCAGACCCTCCAATGCAATGTTGAATGGAAGTGATAAGGAGATGATCCTTGCCTTGATGCCAATCCTAGAGGGGAAGTGCTGAGTATTCATCATCAAGTGTAATGATTATCTGTAGGTTTTTAGTGCAGATGTTCTTTTTCACATTGAGGCAATTCCCTTCTAATCCTAGTTTCTTAAAATTTTTATCATGAATAGTTGTTGAGTTTTGTCAAATATTTCTGTATCTGTTGAAATAATCCAATTTCCCCTTTATTTTGTTAATGTGGTAAAACCACATTATGTTTTAAATGTGAAGTCAGCTTGCATTCCTAAGATAACTCTCATTTGACCAAAGTATCTTACTGATACCTCCATTCACCTTTTGTCTGCAGCATCTGCTCCTTGTCAGGCATCACAGGTGCTCATCTGTGTTCCCAGCCATTTTTTACTCCAAGCCATTTTCTCAGCTTCAAACTTCGATACTTGCCTCCTCAGTTTGGTGAGATAACGCTTCACCTCGGCTCCACCTCACTGCATTCTGGTAGGAAAAGTGACCCAGACAGAAAGCCAGGTGAACTTGAGGCCAGCTGTTGAGTTTCCCTTCTCTCGAGGATGATAGTTTGGCTCTGCCTATTGTCTAATGCTGTAATTAATCTCAGGTGTTTGTTCACTTTTATGGGTAATGATGATGGTGGTGGTAGTGGTGATGATGTTGATGATGATGGTGATTTGGTTCTATTTTATGCTGGGTACTCAGTTGGTCTTTTTAATCTGAGAGACATGCTCTTCTATTCAGGGAAGTTTCTTTAATTTCTTCTTTAATGAATGCCACCCTTCCATTTTCTGTGTGCTCTCTTTTGGGAATTGCTTTTGTTTAGATTTTGGGTCTTTGAGATATCCCTGAAATGTTGTAGGATTCCACTCCATCTCTTTTTTATTTTTGTTTCTATTTTCTCAGAGGTATCTTTAACTTTATCTTCCAACCCTTCTATTGAGTTTTTCACTTTTGTCATTATATTTTTAATTTTTTTAAAATAATTAATTTTTTATTTTTATTTTTATTTTATTCATTTTAGAGAGGAGACACAGAGTGAGAGAGAGAGAGAGAAAGAGAGAAAGGGGGAGGAGCTGGAAGCATCAACTCCCATGTGCCTTGACTGAACCAGTGCAGGGTTTTGAACTGGTGACCTCAGTGTTCCCAGGTCAACACTTTATCCACTGCGCCACCACAGGTCAGGCTATATTTTTAATTTTTAAGAGCATATTTTTACTTCCTGAATGTTAATGTTTATAGACTCTTCTTTTGTTTCATGGAGAAAATATCTTCTGTTAGCTGTCAAATGATATTAATGGTAGGGTTGTTATTTTGGTTTGTTTGTTTTCCTATCCCTGCCTTTCTTTCAAGTTTCCTTTTATTCTACTTGTTTTGATCTTTATGTTTTAAGTTACAGTACTTCTTCAATTTTCTGGTGATCCTTGAGTGTCCACTAATGTTAAAGATTAAAAAACGAAAGCTCTGATTAGATGCTCTGTGCAAGTGGCTTGGGCTTTCCTATTATGGAAGTCACATGATGGAGGGCTAGCTGAGCTTTGCTTTGGGAATCTTTGATTTTATTTTTCTTAGGTCCATCCTCCTAGGCTGGTCAGATTCCTCAGAGCAGATTCTCTAAATCCCCTTCCTAGAATATCAGGTCTGGCTGCCAGAGTCCTAGGATCTGAGCATGAAGGGTACTGGTGGCCTCAACATTCAGTACATAAGCTTGCATGTGATCTCTCTCCATTATGGTGACTTTGCTTTCACATGGACCTGATGCTACCTAAGCAAAAATCCTCTGTCCCTTCTTCTTCTCTCTCTAGAAAATAAACATGCGGTATTCTATAAAAGGTGGAGAAGGGGCAGTTTTTCATGTTCTTGGCCTGAGAGAGATCTAGAAAACCACATTAATTCCAATTTTAGGCTCATTTTCTCTCCCACTCCCAGGTTTTCTAGTACCAATGAGCTCTGAGCCTATTGAGAATCCAGAGTTGGAAACTGGTTTGCTTTTCAGCTCTCCCCACTCTGGCCTCAAGACTTAGCTTTCCTTCTGCTACGTCAAATGTGACTTGTACACTTGCAGTCCAGCTTTCAAAAATGTTATTGCTGCTCCTTTCATAGTCTTTTAGTCCTTGAAGGTTTATACCCTTTTTATATCATTTTAGTAGGAGTTTGGAGAGGATCCTTTTTTTTTAATAGATAAAATAATAGCTTGAGCCCATCTTTCTCCACCACAGCCCTTGGCTCCTGTGCACCCCCCATGTTCCGAGCTTAATCCCCAAAAGTCCTTCTCGGGCTCTTGGCCACAGCCCTCTCAACTTACACCCAGCCAGAAGTTTCCCATCATTATGGCTAGTTGATGGGAGAAGTATCCCAATGTCTAGGTAATTCAGGACTCTGTGTCTACTATGTTCTCAGCTATAGCCCTCAGCTTCTGTTCATTTGGGCAACTAGCTTCAGCAGCCCTCAGCTATTTCCCGAAGGCTTGAAAAAAGACTATTTCTCGAAGACCTTCTTTCCTAAGAAAGTGAACACCCTTGGGTGTGATATTGAGTGGGACACGTGGAACCATGTCAACACAAAGTCTGCAACCCCCAGAAGATGGAAAGAGCTGTGTCTGTGAGAATTGATTTGGGAGGTAGGTCTCCCCCTTGTGCTAGGCCCCGGGCACTACAACCTCTCCTCATACTCAACAGGTGCTTCCTGCACCCAGCTTCCCTGGGACCATTCTCTCAGGGACCCAAGCCTAGAATCCACACCCTGTCTGAGGCAGGCACCAGCCTCCACAGACACGAGCAGATCATCTTTTCAGTCACCATCAGGGGACACCAGTAAAAATAGAAAGGGCTGGAGAGAGGGCACAATCAGGTAGAAATTTCTTCCTGCAGGTGGAGAGATGTCATTTTGATCCTGTCTTCAGCACCGTGTTATGATACAGCAATGTCATGATCACCTTACAGCCACGGAAGGAATTATTTTCACTAGCATCTTTCATTTCTGATCCCCTCATCCTCATGTGTCTGCCTGCTGACAAACCAGAGCTGTCAGAGCCACCTGTCACTGCAGGGGGGAAATATACCTTTTTGACAACTGTGTCTTCCTCTAGCATACTCTTTGTACCTGATGTCTGCTTCCCAGCCTGTGTTTGTGACATTTCTGTTATTTCAAAAGGCCTCATAAAATTATCTAAAAAGGAATCTCACACCTAATTAATTTAAATTCATCTTCTTGTTGAATGTGCTATATGACATATTTAGGAGGGAGTTTGTGTATCCTAAAGTTAAGCAATAGGAGATACTCATTGTAAAGAAACAGCTTTACTCATTAAAAACAGACACAGGAGCGTCTGAGGACATAAGCAGAAGAGGGTACCGGGAGGTGACTCATTTCAGTCAGGGTAGGGGATGCTTGGTTCTAATTCTGCTGTTAGCTCCACAATAATAGAGAGATATTTTTAGTTAGCAAGAAATAATCCTCCTTATATAAATATATCCTTTAAATAACCCCTCCCCCAAGAGAAGAACTACCTGCCCCCCCTCCATAGCCTCACCTTCTCTTGGACGACGTACCAAAGCAACACGCAAGCCACAGGAGTTCTCTGTTGCATTACAAAATCTAAGCTTGCACGCCCTATTCCCCGGATTCCTGAGCCAGGCTGCTTTTGTTTGTTTTGACTTTTGTTTTAATAAATACCAAGAGAAAATAAAAAGAAAGTATTGTTTACAGAGGAGACATTCAGCAAGGAATATCTTGTTCTTCAAGTACAATAGCAACCTTTAGGCTTTAGATTTAAGCAGGTGGCCCATGCATATGCATTGCCCCCCCCTTCTGCCTGCAACATTCCACAGGCATGTCACTGACATTTGGCTAAATAAGTAAATAAATAAATAAAGCCTCGGTAACACTTAAATATAAGGAGATGTGTCATCGATGGAACAGAAATGATAAAAAATTTATGGACAATAGAACACAGATGTGACTGGATGGTTGCGACTCAAAACCACAAGGGAGAAGCGTCTGGCAGCAGAAAGGGTGGTGCCTCCCAGGAAGCCCCAGAGGACCCCAGCTGAAACGTGGCCATGGAGTGATAATTAGAATCATTAGTCCAGGAACTATCTGTAGCAGTGATTTCAAGATTGTTTTCAGTCACACACTCTTATTATTCTTTTTTTTAAATGAAGCACACATCCACAATTTATGCAAATTAATTTTTCTATTAATTATATACCTATACTATACTCATTAACAAATATCTCAACACAATTTATATTTAGGTGAGATTAATCATGGATGATCATGAGTGAGGATTCATCTTCCCAATAGTCTTCATGACAGTTTTGAACTTCAGGGACCAAGTTTTCATCATAGCTCATGAAATCATCATTATTCTCCTCATATAATGTAGTGAAGGAAAGTTAGAAGCATTAGCTTTGCTATTCTCCCGTTGTTTACTAGTGTTGGCATTTTTGAATTATCTTTGATTCACATTTTCTATGCCAGAATTTTAATCACTTAACCATTGGCAAGGATTAGTTTTTTTTTTAAATAGAATATATTACCCATAAATCTCCTTAACCAAGATGATATAAACTGCAATTCATCACAAGATAATCAAACAAGCAAACAAGTGGATTATGGCACTCCTAGTCTTAGCTCAGGAATGACAATCCATATATTTAAATCAAAAGTATTACTGTCTTTCATATTTTAGATAAAATTTATGTCAGTAAAAGTTCTACGGTTTTCTTTGGTCACCCGATGGATCACACTCACACATCCCTCAAGCAGAGCACCCCCACCAGCATCCCCTGTGGTGTTACCCCCTGGGTCAGCTGGCCCTGTACTGTCCTGAGTCACAAAGAAGCTGGCTGTAACATCTGCACCTGACTGGGCCCTGAGCCCACACTGTAAATGTTCAAGAAAGTGGAGAGGAAAAACAACACCTTCAAACCTTTTTGGCAGGCTAACAAACAGAAATAGAGGCAGCTCCACTTATGAGTGAAATACAGTAAAGAGCTGTGACAACAGTCAGGGCCAGTATTTAAGCAGTGGTGGAAATCATGACCTTGCTTGTCCACCAGGGCTATACCAGCCCATCTTACAAGACCTTGCAGGCTGGCGATAGGGTTCTCCTGTGCTGTTCGCACCAAGCAGCCCTGACCTTCATTTATCAATGTAAAAGGTCAGCTGGGGATCACCAGACCTTTAAGGAAAATCAACAGCAGGAAGCCAAAATGAACCAAGACAAAACATATTAAAGAAATCAAGGAAAGAAAACAAGGAAGAGAAAGCAATTTAAAAACTGATTATTCTTACTTGAATTCTTAGAGCCATTTAAGAAAATACTAAAAAGGTGTGGTAGAAGAAATAAACTATTGAACATTTAAAATCTGAATATTGAAATAAAAATTAAATAGCAGGGCAGGAAAAAGTAGAATGAACATAAATAAATATGGAGATAGTGAATGGGAAGATAAGGAACTCTTTCATAGTAAAAAGACAGAGATGGAAAATATAAGAGTAAAGATTTACTAAAGTGAAGAAAGGAACCAGAGTCTAACTACATTTAATAAGAATTCCAATAGAAGAAACCAATGTCAATGAAAATGAGGGAATTACCAAAGAAAAATGGTGGAATTGCTTCCAGTCTAAACAAGATGGTATAAGCTTGTTCTTCCCTCCTCTGCCCTGATAGGCACAGCTATAAATCCTGGAAATAGAGCAGTAGACAACCAAAGAACTCTGCAAGGTAGTAAGTGAAAGGTGAAAAGAAAGCCTTGAAGTCTGGAACTTCAAGACTAGAGCAAAACACAGAGACAAGGCATTTTGCACTCCCCCTAACCCCAATAAAGAAAAGCTATCCAGACCTGGCATTTCTCAACCCTAATCTAGCAATAGATAGAAACCCAGGTAGGTTCATTTTTCCCCTAGATCCAATGGGAATCCCTTTGACATCAGGCAAGCGCATCACTGCTGGCAAGGGGAACTGATCGTGAGCCCCACTGGAATAAGCATCCTCTTTCCTCCCCTTGCCCAAGATTCCCCTTTCTTAGATAGAGATACAAGAAATGGGCAGGTGGAGCCAGCAGGAGACACAGTTATAGTAAGTGAGCTTATTTGGGAAGCTTCTTTGTCCACATAAGCCTGACTCTCCTCCCCTACCAGAAACACCTGGAGATGGATGGGAAAGTGAAGAGTGAGGTGACACTGGTATGGGGAGCCCAATATACCCCTCCCTCACTTAGAGACATGTGGTGACCCCATCTGGGGAGCCCCTTTTATTTCCCTAAGGTAGCACCAACAAGGACCAGTGGAAACCCTAACGGCACCAGATATACTATGCGGACCAAAATAACACCCTACAGGGTTTGAAAATTAATCTGCCTTTAGAACCACAGCTTATGAGAGTAGGGCAAGATCTGCATGATAAACCTAAACCAGGAGACTGCCATCCAAGATGTAGAGGAGAAAGACTGTGGGCTATACAAGAGTCCCTAAAGAAATAATGGCTGGGAACTTTCCATATTGGGTGAAAGACACAAATGTACAGATAAGTGAACTCCAAAAGGATAAATCCAAAGAAATCCATGCCAAGACATATCACAATGAAACTTTTAAAAAATAAAGAGAAAAAACCTTGAAAAGAGCTAGAGAAAAAAACCCACATTATCTGCAGGGGAAAACCCATCTGAATGACTGGGTTTTTCATCTGACACCAGGGAGACTAGAAAGAAGTGGCACAATATTTTTTAAGTACTGAAGGAAAAAGAATTGCAAACTGGAAATTCAATATTTGCTGAAACTACCCTTCAGGAAGAAAGGCAAAATAAAAATATTCTAAGACAAAGGAAAAATTTAAAACTTTGTCCTCAGCAAACATATTCTTAAAGATTGGCTAAAGAAATTTCTTCAAACAAAATGGAAACAAAAAAAAGACAAAGTCTTCGAGTTTGAGAATAGAAAAATGTAGAAGGAGAAGAACTATGGGTATATACAATAGATGTTTCCTCATGAGTTTTAGAAATCATAATTAGATGATTGAAACAAAAATCATGATAGCATCTCATGCCCAAGAAAATGACATTTAAGAATAAAGATTATAATGGGATCTAAATGGAAGTGAGATTTCCAAACTTCAATGAAAGTCATTTTGATCCTAGTAAATTAGGTCATATTATTTATTCATGTATCTAATTTACTATTTAATACATCGTAGACATTTGTGTTTATCATGACAGGACAGTCATGTGCAGCTTAACAACAGGGATACGCTGACAAATGTGTCATTAGGTTATTT
Source organism: Rhynchonycteris naso (assembly GCA_037038555.1). Classification (NCBI taxonomy): domain Eukaryota; kingdom Metazoa; phylum Chordata; class Mammalia; order Chiroptera; family Emballonuridae; genus Rhynchonycteris; species Rhynchonycteris naso. Next base: position 40,647,376 of record CM073004.1, on the reverse strand, counting down.
TGTCATTGTGCAAACATTGTAGAGTATACTTACACAAACCTAGGTGGGACAGCCTTGTACTGTAAATGTATCTTCTATACTTTCATATGACTGGCAGTGCAGTGGATCTGTTTATACCAGCATCACCAAAAAACATGTAAGTAAGGCATTCTACTATGACATTATGATAACTATGCCACTAGGTGATATAATTTTTCAGCTCCAATATAACCTATGGGTCCTTGGTTAACCAAAATGTTGTTATGTGGCCCATAATAGCATAAGCAATGCTTCAGTAATAAATGAACCTTCCAAGTCTCTGGGTCTTAACATGAAAAGGTTTGCGTATTACGTACTCACATAAATTGCAATGCAGGTCTGGTAGTTCTCCTCTACTTTGCAGCTAAAACACCACGAACATGTGCTCTCAAGGACAATGCAGCTAGGAAAGTAAGATTTGAAAGATTTTGTAAAACGTTTAGACATGTGTGCTAGGAACCAGCTTTGAACATCACTTCTATTTGCATCCTACTGGTCACTTTTGTCATGTGGTTCTAAGCCAACAGCAAAGACAGCTGGGACATGTGGTCCTCCCATGTGTCCCAGAAGACAAACAGTATGAAGTCCTCATATCTCTGTGGTGCCGCAGCATTCAGTAAATGGAAACTGCCCTCCTTCTACCGCTGCTGTTTCCACTGCTATTGCATCTAAAGCCATATCAACAATGGCAACACCTAACACTTGCTCTCAGGCATTGCCATTTTCAGTTATGTCAGTTTGCACAATGACCCTATCAAATAAGTTTAGGTTGAAATTGCCTGAAGTCACAAGCCAGTAAATATTTGTCTTATTACCAGTACTTCTCCTATTAAAAGAGAGTGCTCTCCAAGGGCTGGGCAGCCTCAGCACAGGCTCTGGCCTTTCCCGTCTCTGTGCTACCTGCCCGGCACTTAACCACTGGAACATCTGTAAAAAGCTTCCCTCTACGGTAATTTTTTCTTTGATTTACTGGTTGTGTTAAAATTGTTGTTTTATAATGGGTAAGTGTGGAGAATGTTGAACTTAAAGAGAAAATTGCCCTAAATAAAAACGAATGATACTAAAATCCCTTCTCTCCCAATGAAATAATTCTCCTGCATTTTGTCCTCCCTGTGAACACACCGAAAAAAAGCTTCTTCGGTCTATTATTTCCCTATTACCTCCTCTGGTGTTTGCTGCGAAGCAGAGAAGGAAGATGGGATCATGAGGCTCGTAACATATGATCTTTTCCAGGCTTCAGCAAACCTGTGAATCACTTTCATAAGCTAAATCAATATCAGGTGTCACCTGGTGGCAGGTAAGGGCAATTCGATGGCTTTTCTAATATCTTGCAGGCATTGATTTTTCCACATATCAGTGGAGAGGAGACAGAATGGCGCATGGAGGAGCATGCAGAGGCGCAGTGACCCGCAGCTCTGCGGGTCGGTCCGGGAGACCTCAGGGCACATATCTGCCCTGACGTCACCTGGGTTTTGCAGGCTTCCCCAGCCTCTCACAGCCGTGCCCACGCCTCCCAGAGTGTTCCCAAGCCCAGAAGCCGGGAGATTACTGCTTAACACCCATGTGTGACAGTCAACCAGGATCCTGCCTTCACCAATGGAAATAGAACAGTCCCTCTGCCTTCTCTGTGTTAAAGGAACTGAGGGACTCAGATGGCATGACTACAAACTGCACTCAGAGAATGAAAACATAGTAAACGTGGTTCTCGAAGTTTGCTCCCCAGCTGGCAGCATCAGCATCCTCTGGGAACTAGTTAGAAATGCAGCTTCTCAGGCCCCAGCCCACCTAGTGAATCTGAAACTCTGGGGGAAGCCCAGCCATCTGTTTTAACCAGCCCAAGAAGATTCTGATGTATGCTGTAGTTTGAGAATCACTGTACCCAATCCTGGTGGGAGCATTAGGCTGAGCTACCCATTGCCCTGAAATACAAAGCCAGGCCCAGGGATAAGGACAATTATGGCATTTCAGGATGGGCACCCAGTTTCCTGACCTCCACAGTGGTTCATTCAGCACAACCCTTTGCTGCTTCTGAGAAGCTTCCTTCAGGAAGATTGGAGGTCTGCAGGTTGACCATCCAGATGGCAGAGTGGCAGCTGGAACACAGAGCTAAATCCCAGAGCATAAGAGCAGCACAGCAGTCATTGGGGACTCTATCACAGGACAGTGGGGAGAGCCTCAGGGGCAGCTCAGAGAGTGAGTGGGCTGAGGGCAAAGTCCCACAGATGCATTTGTTAGGGGGCAGCACATCCAGGCTTGCTACCTAGGCATGCCCCTTCCCTGAGAAAAGAAAAAGCCAAAATGATTTGCTCACTCTTCACTCTGGATCCCCAGATTCTGCTCCTGCTTCCCTGCCCAAACCCTAGGCCTGGCCTTCTCTCATCTGGTCTCGAACAAGAGCTTCCTCTAGAATTACCTCCTTCAGTGCTGCTATTCTCCTGCATTCTCCATCCAAAGTTAGAGAGAGATATCTCTCTCTCATCTGAGCATGCCTCTGCCATGCCTAAATCTTCCCCAGCTTTCCACTGTTTCTAGATAAAATCTACACTCCCTCACTGCTGTCTGTGACCCCTGGCCCTTTTTAGTTCCCTTTCCTGCCACTTTCCTTCCAGGGTCCCACCTGCCAGGAAAAAAGCTTCTGCAAGACCAGGGATGCCACTCTCTCCCAGCCTTATCATTTCATTTCTGTTTCTAGCAAGATCCAGACTGAGGCCCATCCACCCCAAGTCAGAACCCTGCCCCACAGCACAGCAGTGCACGTCTCCAATGCAGCCCTCAGCAGTTCTGAAATATATGTGTCAGTCTCCCCACCACAGTGAGCCTCCAACAGCAGAGACCATGTGCAAAAGAAACTCACTGGCGATGAGATCCTGAAACATTAGCATATATACATGCCCATACTGCACATATGCCCAATATTTTTAATTACTTGAGTATTGATTGCCCCAATTTATTTTCTTGATTGCTACCTCTGACAGGAAATGCATGAAAGTTTAAATTCTTACAGTTTTCTGGGTTTTTTTCTTTTATTTTTGTTGTTGTTTTAATTCTAATGATGCATTATTTATTCAGGCTGGAAGATCCCTTAAGAGGTCATCTCATCCAGACTCCTGCCTCCGAGCAGGACTGAAGGAGGCTTTTGGGCTCCTTTTTACAATAACTTGTCAGTTCCTCTAAGCCCGTATGGAGAGGATACAGATCAGACGCTGGTGGGTGGTGCCCTTGCCGATGTAGACCCATTCTCCCAGCATCCCACTGTCAGTGGGAAGAACGAGACGTTCTCTGGGCGGGTGAGACTCAGCCTACATTATTTACCCAGAGAAACTACTTTAAATAACATTATGTGCCACTTAAAAGTTACCATGTCTCCTTGCTTTCACCTAAATTTAACCCAGTTACTTTTACTATGTTGGTAAAAATGCAGATTCAAGTGTGTGGTGGGAGTTTTGAAATAAGATTTCTTTCTTTCTTTCTTTCTTTCTTTCTTTCTTTCTTTCTTTCTTTCTTTCTTTCTTTTCTTTCTTTCTTTCTTTTTTATTGTCCCTCATTTTTGTTTATATCCTGCTTTGGTTAAAAAAGGTTTTTTTGAGGAACACTACCCAGCCATAAGAAATGATGACATAGTGCCATTTATGACATGGATGGACCTTGAGAACATTATACTGAGTGAAATAAGTAAATCAGAGAAAGCTAAGAACTGTATGATTTAACAAACAGGTGAGATATAAAACTGAGACACATGGACACAGATAAAAGTGAAGTGGTTACCATGGGGAACAGAATATGGGGGAAAGGAATGGGGGAGGGGTGGGGGAAAGGGTGTAAAGAGGAACAAATATAAGGTGACAAAAAATGATTTGACTTTGGGTGATGGGCACACAACATAATCAACGGTTCAAATGCTATAGAAATGTTTATCTGAAACCTATGTACCCTTATTGATCAATGTTACCCTGTTAAATTTAGTTTTCAAATAATTTTTTTTTTAAATGGAACTGCCTTATGACCCAGCTATCCCACTTCTAGGAATATATTTTAAGAATCCTAAAAACTAATTTAAAATAAGATATGCACCCCCATGTTCATTGCCGCATTGTTTGCAATAGCCAATATCTGGAAACAACCTAAGTGTGCATCAGTGAATGAATGGATAAAAAAGCTTGGTTCATTTACACAGTGAAATACTATGTGGCCTTAAAAAAGAAAGGAAATCTTACCTTTTTGGGACCGCATGGATGGACCTGGAGATTATTATGCTAAGTGAAATAAGTCAGGCAGAGAAAGACAAATATCATATGATCTCACTTATATGTGGAATCTAATGAACACAATAAACTGATTTATATGCCTGAACTTAAAAAAATTTTTTTGAGGAACTCAAGGAATATTATAAATCCTCACAAGTCTCCCCATCTTGCAGATGGAGAAATGCTCAAAACACTCTCTTGTTTAATTGACTGTTTGAGACCCAGAAGACATTTTCTCTTAGTGGGAGCAGGGGTGGGAAAGTTTAGTCTTGAGCTTGCCTTAGGTCCTGGGAGCCATCACGGGTTGGCCAGGAAAGCAAGTGAGTCTACCAAATTGGTAGACTAGTCACCAAGTAATCCCGAACCTATACAAACAAGAGGGAAAGGAAACAAACTAGGGCATCCTCAAGACATCTCTACCAAATGGAGACATCTTTCAGGTGTTTTTGTGGTGACTCAATGCAGCCTGGCCTGAGTGCAAGACTAAAGCACAAATAACAGAACCTTTTTTTGGTCAACATGGAGGAAAAAGGTTACCTGGTCTACCTTGAGATTTTGGGTTCTCCTGAAATAGCTTCAGCTTTAGTTTCATTTAGTTGTTCCCCAGCTTGGCATGAGTCATCTTATTTGTGCCTCCATTCTCCAGAGTCTAGCTGCTCTTTCTTACCTAAAATAGCCTGAAGGCTTCATGGCTGACTATTCCTGTGTACCAGAATGGAAGATGAGTTTTCCTAAGACCAGTGTTAAGAGGTTCTTCTCTTGCTTGTTCCAGTCTTGCCAATCCCCAGATTGTTCCCTGCGAACCCGTCTTTTCCTCATCTCAAAGTGGCCCTTTGGAAACTCCTCAGAGAGTAAACCTGGGCTAGCTTCAGTCCTTATTGTATTGGTCAGGATAGGCTAGGTTTTGCTGCACCAACAAGCAATTTCAAAATATCAGCGGTGTAATCCAATGAAAGCATTGTAAACCCATAGGAATTGAGATTAGGTACTCAGGAACCCAAGATGACAGAATTTTCTTCTTGACATATGTTTCCATGGCCACTGCAGCAGTGAGAAGGAAATCCTGTTCTTGAAGTCTTCCACTTGTAAGGGACACAGTTTATTATTACTCACATTTCATTGCTCAAATTACATTATACAACCCCATATGGAAGGAAATATAGCCCCATAGAGAAGCTCTCAGAGGACAGAAGCATGGTCCTATTACGTGCTCTCAGAAGGTGCAGGGTGAGTTAGAAAAATTTAGTGAACAGCCACAACCAGCATCTTGTGGACCTGGACAACATACCTTCTCAAGGATAACACTTCTATAGGTCACTCTAACATGGTGTGCCAAGAAATATGTAGAACTATGCCAACGCCTCCAGATACAAATCCAATCTGTTCAGAGAGCACACTCTCTACCACCTCACCAAGAAGAGCTTTAATTATGGCCAATAGCCCTGGCCAGGTGGCTCAGTGGTAGAGCGTTGACCATGCTTATAAATATCCCGGGTTCATTTCCCTGTTAAGGCACACAGAAAAAGTGCCCATCTTTCTTCTCTACTCCTCCCCCTCTCACTTCTCTCTCTCTCTCTCTCTCTTTTCCCCTCCTGCAGCTATGGTTCTACTATTGGAATGAGCTGACCCTGGGCACTGAGAATGGCCCCATGGCCCTCATCTCAGATGCTAAGAAGAACTCCTTTGTGAGCATGGCTCTAGATAGGTAGAGCATCGCCCCCCTAGTGGGCTTTCTGGGTGGATCCCAGTCAGGGTGCATGCAGAAGTCTGTCTCTCTTCCTCCCCTCCTCTCACTGAATAAAAAGAAAAAAAAATTATAGCAATGCCCTGTCATCTCTGTCACAGAATCTTGGGGTATTGGGGAGAGTGAGAGAATCTCTGAATCACAGTCAGCTCCACAGCTTCCTGGAAGAAGTAGACCCATTCTTTTTAAGGAAGTTATTTTTAAAAGGAACATTTTAGAGCTTCCTTTTCTCATCCATTCTAGTGCCAAATAATTATGTCTTCCCCTTTCCTCCTGTTCTGACTAGAAAGCATGTGGAAAACAAAGTAGTAAACAACAAAACAAAACCAAAAACAGTTTTTGAACATTAAATTTTGAAAGAAGACATCATGGTGTGTGTGTGGGAGAGAGAATAAAATAGATCTCCCCCCACCCACGTACTTTCCCTCAGAGAGACTTTCTGAGAGAGAGGCCCATTTGGGCTGCAGGCTATGATATAATTAGAACAATATTGCCCAATTGCAAAGACATATGCCTGTTTGCATGAAATGGAAGCATCTGCTGAAATAATTTGAGGTGTCCCATCACTAATTAAAAGAGTTATCATTTATAGAAAATGCACCATATGGATGCTGTTGATTCTTGGGTTGCTGGATGTGAATGAATGCTGAGGGAGTTGTTGGGGCAGGTGGATGATGAAGTATATACAGGAAAAATATGATTTACTTTTTCAAAAATTCCCTTTAAAAAGAGGTCTAGGATGTGGGAGGGGCTTCTGGAAGTTGTTTTTGGAGGCACAGAAAGGAGACACACCTTCCCCAATAACTGGTCATGTCTGTGACCACTGTGAGTTTTCCCCCTGTAGATTTGCTATGTTCCTTTTCCTTGCTAAGTCATGATCTTGTCTTCAAGGGGCCTTCCAGGTACACAGGATTAGCTACAGAATTTGTGGGGCCCTATGCAAAATGACAAAGTGAGCTCCTTGCTAAAAATATTATTAAGACTTTAAAAACACTGACAGCAAAGCATTAAATCAAGTTTAGGACACTCTGAGTGTGGATTACTGTACAACTGTACAGATCACATATGCATAAAGCTAGCCCTGCTGGTAAGAAAAAAAACATAAGATCAATTATGGAAATAAAGTCAAGAGGTGGGAGGTTAAAGCAGAGAGCTATGCCAGACAATAGTCATGCCAGCACATCATATCCTTAAGAGACTTACATATCCATAGTCTTCTCTGAAGGCCAAATGGCCCAAGCTCTTGAAAAGACAGTTTGAAAACAAAGGACTTGCTTGTCCTTACTGTGAAGATCTGTGATAAAACAGAGATGCTGACTTCCGGCCCCAAATGCTTCCCTTTGCTTTATACCTTTTCTACTCAGGACATTCTGCTCCCAACAGACTCTGCTTTGCACCATTCTGTCTCAGCACATACATGCATACATGCATACTCTAGAAGTACATGAATATCCCATTCAGCACAGTGAAGGAATCCAAATAGCAGCCAGGGAAAACAAGGTCAGTTCTAGCTAAGCTGGTAATATATAAACTGAAGGGAAACTAGTAGATTCTCATAATTTTCCCTTGTTAGAAGGGAAGTAGGTTATTCAAGATGTGATTTCCAATCAACTTAGGCTTGGAGCATACTTAAAACAATTATAGAATTCTCAAAAAAAGATATTGGGGAGAAGGAAATAGAAACCATTGTAGGCCTCTGTTGAAAGGCTGGCAGTTTTTCTTTGTTTGTTTTTTTTTCTTGTTGTTGTTGTTATTGTTCTTTTCTTTTAAGTTCAAGGTAATGGTTCCATTCTAAAATGTCTTTGGGGTGCAGCCATACCCTGTTTCAGATTTCAGTTTTTAAGAAGTATCTTAAGGAGACCAGAGATCCATATTATCCAACAAATAAAATGACATATTTTTGAAAACAACAGTAATACAACAAAGCAAAACTTGTCACATGTAGGTGAAGCTGTACTTAGAAAAAAGACTTAAAATCAATCACCTAGAGCAGTGGTTGGCAAACCACTGCTCGTGAGCCACATGCAGCTTTTTGGCCCCTTGAATGCTATTCTTCCACAAAATACCACATGCGGGCGCTACCTCGATAAGGAATGTACCTACCTATATAGTTTAAGTTTAAAAAATTTGGCTCTAAAAAGAAATTTCAATCGTTGTACTGTTGATATTTGACTCTGTTGACTAATGAGTTTGCCAACCATTGACCTAGACGTTTAACATAAGAAACTAGAAAAAGAAGAGCAAAATAAACACAAAATAGAAGAAATCAAATAAAGGCCAAAAGCAGATATTAATGAAATAAAATGCAGGCAGAAAGTAGAAAAAATGAACACAGCCAAAAGCTAATCCTTTGATAAGTTAAACAAACTCTAAATAGGTCAAGCAGAAAAGGATAAGAACACATGTCACCAATTTGGTCATGAAAAAGGTTTATCACCACAGATCTTACATACATGAAAAAAATAATACGAGAATACTATGAACAACTTTAGGTCCACAAATCTGAAAATTTAGGTGAAGTAAAAGATATATTTTGAATACAGCTTACCTAAATTGACAAAAGAAGAAACAAACAAAACTTATATAGCTTTTGAAGAAACTTAAAAAAAATTTTTTAATCCATCCTACAAAGAAAACTCCAGGCTCAGATGACATGGTAGGAAGAATAATGGCTTTCCAAAGATGTCTACATACTAATCTTGAAATTTGTGAATATGTTATAGCAAAAGAGAATTAAGGTAGCAGGTAAAATTAATGTTTCTAGTCACCTGACCTTCAGGTGGAAAAAATGCCCTGGATTAGCCAGTGGACCCAAAGTAACCAAAAGGATTCTTAACTGTGAGAGAAAGAAACATCAATATCAGAGAGATCTAATCTGAGAAAGACTCAACTGGCCACTGCAGACTTTGAATGTGGAAGGAGCTATGAACCAAAGAATGTAGGCAGATTCCAGCAGCTGAACATAAAAAAAAGGAACATTGCAGACCAATATCTCCCATGAATACAGAGGCAAAAATTCTTAACAAAATAGTAGCAAGTTGAAAATAACAATACATAAAACAGGACATAAAAATGAAAATGCATCATAACCAAGTAGGGCTTATCCCAAGAATACAAAAATTGGCTTAACACGTACAAATCAATCAACACAATTTCCCATGTTAACAAAATTAAGGAGATAAAACATGACTATTTCATTAGACACAAAAAAGAATTGCAAAAATTAGACACTTATTCATGATTATTTTTTTAAAAATCTCTCATCCAACTAGGAATAGAAGAGGACATTTTCAAGATAAGCACCTGTATCTAAAAACAAAGCAAACAATGTCCATACACTGAATAATACAGGTGCCCAGCACATTAATGAAGAGTGAGAGCCTCCGAAGAAAACCTGCTGTGGCTTCTTATGCCAGAAAGTATAAAAATGCTAAAAAACATGGGAATATGTCAAAAAAAACAAAGGAGCCAGTTTGAGGAGTAGCTCTCCTAGAGAAGCAGAGATGTGAGCAAAGATCTCAAGGACGTTAAGGATTTAGCCAAATAGATATCTGGTGGAAGAAAATTTCAAGCCATAAGGGATGACATAAGAGAGAGGAAGTGCTCAATATTCAACTTTCCACTGACACCTGCTCAAGGCAACAGCTCTCTGTCACAAAGGGTCATAACATGGAATTCCAGACAACCACAGTGCTTACATCAATTCTTTTAGGACTCCTTTACATCTTGGGTTCCACTTGTTTTTATAAATGTTTTTATTAGATAAATTAAAAATAAACAAATTTATGTCCTCTTAAAAAATAAAATAAATAAAAAAATAAAAGCAAAGCAAACAAAAACTAGCTAAAATCATACCTAATGGTGAGAGACTGATTGCTTTACCTTCTAAGATGCAGGAACAATGCAAGAATAACCAAGTTCACCACAGCTATTCACATTTTTCTGCAGGTTCTAGCTGTTGTATTAAGGCAAGAAAATAAAATTATATATATATATATATATATATATATATATATATATATATATATATATATATGGAGAGAGAGAGAGAAAGGGAAAGGTTATAAATCCTTATTTGCATATAATATGACTGTTCATGTAAAAATACCAAAGAAGCTACAAAAATTATTACTAAAATAATGAAAAAATTTAGTAAGGTTGTAGGTTATAAGGTTAATATGCAAAAAACAAAACAAAACAATTTTATGCTTATATGCCTACTACAACCATGTGGGAAGTAAAAATTTAAAAAACCCATTCAGAGCAGCACCAAAAATATGTGATATGTAGAAATAAGTCTAACAAAGAGGTCCAAGACCTCTATGCTGAAACTACAAAATAATGCTAAGAGAAATTGAGAAACCTAAATAAATGAAAAAATATAGTGTTTTATTCTGTGGATGGAAGATTCAATATTATTAAATGGCAATTCTCCCCGTAGTCAATGCAGTCTTAATCAAAATTCCAGTAGGCATTTTTGTAGATATTGACAAGTTACAATGTGTATGACAATTCCGTATAAATTAATATAAATCCTAAAATTTATGTGGAAATGTAAAATACCTAAGATAGTTAAAGCAACTGTTAAGAAGAACAACATTGGAGGACTTACCTAATTTCAATAATCAAGCTTCAGTTATCAAGACAATTTGATATTGGTGAAAAGATAGACATATACATCAAAGAAGCATAACAGATAGTCCAGAAATATACTAAACACATTTGACCAACTGGTGATTGACAAAGATTCTAAAGCAATTCAACTGGGAAAGCAAAATCTTTCAAATATTATGTCTAGATAGGTACATGGAAAAAGAATTAAGCATTGTTTTTTCTTTCACACCATATGAAATAATTAACTCAAAATGGATCATAAACTTAAATGCACAGCCCCACAGTACAAAATATCTAGAATAAAACATGGGAGAATATCTTTATTACCTTGGATTTCTCAGAACACAGAAATCATAACCTAAAAAAAAAAAGATAATTAAAACATCATCAAAATCAAACCTTTCTGCTCCTTGAAAAACATTATTAACAAAACAAAAAGGCAATCCATGTACTGGGAGAAAACATTTACAACACATACATCAAAGAACTTGAATCCAGATTAGAGAATTCTTACAACTCAATATTAAGACAAACAAACCAGTAATAAAATGGGCAAAATATGTGAACAGTCATTTGTTCAAAGAAGATACCCAAATAGCCAATAAACACGTAAAAAGATGCTAGACATTATTAATCATCAGGAAAATACAGATTAAAATCACCATGAAATAGCATTAGATACCCATTAGAAGGGCTAAATTGAAAGTTTAACCATACCAGTGTTAGATCAGATGTGGAGGAACTGGCAGGAACCTTTATAGGCTGTTACTGGGAATAAAATAGTTTGGCAGTTTCTTAAAAAGTGTAGCATATCCCTACCCTATCACCCAGGCACTCTACCTTTAAGTATTTACCCAAGAGAAATAAAAATATACATAAAAACAAAAGACATATATAAATATTCATGGAAGCTTTATTTGAATAAGCAAAAAAAAAAAAAACCACAAAAAACCAAACAAACAAACTGGAAATAGCCCAAATGTCTATCCATATTTGACTAAACATATGTGATACATTAACACAGTGGAATACTATTCAGTAATAAAAACTAATCAATTGTTGATCAACATAATAACTTGGATGAAACTGAAAATAATTATACCAAAAGAAAGAAGCCAGATATTTGTAAAAGAGCATATAACGTATGGACCCATTTATATAAAACCTAGAAAATACAAAATAATCTATAGTGACATAAAGCAAACCTGTGTCTGGGGATGACTGCAGGGAGAGGGATAGATGACCAAGAGGCAGCAGGTCATTTTCGGGGGTGATGCCAAGTTTGCTATTTTGGTTGTGGTGATGGTTTAGTGGGTGAAGGCACTTGGATCTCAGAGAACTACAGCTGTGGCGAAGGGTACACAGGTCTCCAGAGGCAGGTCTGTGTCGTGACTCCTACTCTATAACTCTGACTGTACCACCTCACCTTTAACAAAAGGCCTCTGCTCAAGATCATGCGTGTGGCCATCCCCAAGACACAAAGACATTGAAGCAGACCTCTGTGAGGCTTGTTAAACAGAGATCTGATTGGTTTCACCAGAGGAACAGAAAAACCAGTGTCTAGATACTAGCAAATTGGGCCCCAGTTACCTTTGCAAAGGGAAATCAGCAATAATTTTCATCCATAAAGTTCTCCATTTTTTGATCACTTATTATGAAGCAAAGGAACATCTAAAAACATTGCCAATTTTACTCAGAAAATCAATGACAGAATCAGGATTCAAATGTAGGCAACTGGACCTCAGGGTTTGAGTCTCCCTTCATCTGCCTAGGCAGGTTATCCTCTGGAGCACCCAGTAATGTCTCCTTGGCACCTGCTCAGATGACCCATGTCAGCTTTCCAAAGCGATGTATGTGTAGAGGCAAACCCTCAGTCATCTGTTCATACAACGACAGTAACAATATAATTGCAGCAAAGCAGTGATCTTACCCATTGACCTCAGTGGTTAAACACATAACACCAATCTCCTTGGATTGAGCTCCCTTCAACAGGGACCATTTCCCATCAGTGGAAATGCCAACAATCAAACTATCGTGGACAGTCTGTGAATCACTTCTTTCAGTACGTTGGTGGGATAGAGCTTTTAGACCTCAAGGATTAGGATAAGTGAATTAGGGTAATATGATTAACGTATAGGGAAAAAATGAGAGTCAATATGGGAGAAGTAGCTGAAAACACTTAGAGAGGCTCAGACAGAATTCAGGTGATAGGGGCTGTGTTGGGGAGGTAACTGAGGCCGTGAAGAGAAATGATAGAGTCAGAAAACTTCAGGCTTGGTAAATAAAGACAATCGTGTGACCCATCCTCATCTTCTTCCTGGGTCCTCTATTCCTCTGGGAGATGGCTTCTGGCCATGCTCTCATTGGTTCTTCACTGAGTTTGCCAGAAAGCTGTAGTGCAGACTTCTTCAAACTTCTTGGCCCTGACATGCCAGGCAGGAAGGAAATAGCGTTGTGTGTGTGCCCTGAGTCTGCAAAGGAGGCAAAGCAGCTGGAAGATCCGGGTTTTGCTTAATAACCATCTACAGAGAAGAGACACAAAGAATCCTATAATCTGTTTAAATGCAAGACAGGAAAATGAATGTTTTAACCAATGTCATTCTGTATATTTTTGAATTGAAATAATTATGTTTCTGAATCAATCAAACTTTCCAATATAATCAACCTCCTTGATAAAATTACCCAGACTTATTTAAAGATAACAAGGAACACTTCCCTGTTCCAATTTGAAAATATCAGGGATCGATTCCCAATTTGTCCTCACGAAAGCTGTCCCAGTGGGCCCAAGCCGGTCTCTAGTGCACTGACAATGTCTGGGGGCGTCCTTTTCATCAACAAATCTTCAGCTTGAACTAACCAGCCTCTGCAATGTCCCTAGACGCTCATTACACCCTCTCTGCCCCCTACCCCCCAGGGAAGTTAGAAGACAAGATCAAAGGGGGCAGATGCTAAGAGGATGTGCTAACTGCTTAAGAGGTTTGTAGAGAACCAGTCAGGGAGATGGGTTGGAGAGACAAAACAACAAACAAGAGAAATTGCTGAGAAAAAAATGAGCAAGACAAATCAAGTATTTGTACAGGGAAAGGAAGTAGCAGAGGCAGATCCAAAGTGAAGGCCGGTATTCGTCCTAGATAGGAGAGGTGACTGCTTAACCATCAGAGTGGTGAAACTGGAATCCAGGAAGGACAGGTGAGCATCATTCTTGTCTTGTGCTGATGTGAGGACCTAAGTGTGGGCAGCAATGGCATGGCTGATCAGGCCCAGAGAGCCCCAGGAAGCCCCATGGGGAAGAGCAAGTACCTGTAGCTGAGTCTGAACTGGGCAAATGCCCCTGCAGCAGGAGGCAAGTCCTGACTATACCTTTCCATGATAAAGAGAATTTTTAAGAACAGCAGACTGTCAATGGGTTTCTGTGGTCTCCAGAATAAAGCACAATAATCTGCCCAGCATGGCCCTAGAGCAGTGATGGGCAATCTTTTGAGCTTGGTGTGTCAAAATTCGCCAAAAAACCGAGAATAACTCGGGTGGTGTGTCACTTCAAGAAAAACGGCCTAACCGGAAGTCCCAGAACTAGACGCTCTGTGCCGGAGTTCTGTTGTTTTGGACTATAGACCTCCGGTACAGAGTGTCTACACTACAGCAAATGTTTTATCCTTGGCCGCTGCACCTGGCCGTGCAGGAGCTGAGGATGAAATGTCCTTCTCAGCACGCAGCCCCATACTTCTCTGGTATGCAGCCACATGAGGCCGCATGTCATTGAAAATGGCTATGTGTGTCAGTGCTGACATGCGTGTCATAGGTTCGCCATCATGGCCCTAGAGGTCACTTGTAGTGCTGGGCATTAATTAGTCTTTGCTTCTGGGTTTGGGGGACTTGTGTGTGGCTGGGGGGAGAAGGTTGTCTCAGGTTGATGACAGTATGTGGAGATTGCCGTACTTGAACAACCAGTGTAGCCCTATGACAGGCACCAGCTGAATCTTGGACTAGCTTAAAACCTTAGTTACAGCAACCTTTTGCTTTGAATCCTCTGCTTCCAGCCAATTGGTCTCCTCACCACCACCACCACCACCACCCCAACTTACCCTACTAGACCAAGTGTCTCTGACTTTGCTCTGCATGTCTTCTTACCTGGACTGCCTTCAAGCCATCCTGGATCATTTCTTAGAACTGAGTGTACATCCAGCCCCTGCTCTCTCCTCGCCTGAGCTGTTGTAACACCTAGTGTTTATAGCAGGTAAATATACAGTGCACAGAAGTGTCTTTCTTTCAGATGGAGAGCCCCTGGGGGGTGGAAATCATGGCTGCTGCTTCTTGTTCCTCCTTGTGGGTCTCTTACAAGACCTTGCACCCTGCTAGGCTCACATCTGACCCTCAGTAGATGCTTTCTGCAAGGGACTGTACTAATATAATGTGATGTTATTAGAATGTTGAGAAAAAGAGACAAAGAAGCGAGCATTTTCATCTTCTTTCTAACTCCTACCCCATGGAGCTATATTTAGGCTTACTGCCCTTGATCCACGTATTATCAATAATATCTGATAAGTAGTCTGCATGTATTAGCTTCTAAATTCTTTATATGCACATGTATTTAATCTTTACAACAAGCTTATGGATTATACATTACAATTATCCCCACTTCACAAATGAGTTATTTGAGGCAGGGCAAAACAAGAGGATATGCCCACGGTGCCTCCAAACCCAGTCACCTAAATGATAGCTCTATCAGCTCTTTCAGACGTGGGAGGCTATCCCCGGCGTAACTTGTTTCCTGGGTTTTTTTTTATAGCTGTTTTAGAAGTGAGCTTCCTACTCCTCCATCACAAGATGATGCTGATTTTGTCTGGGCAACATCATATTGGGAGACAAAGCAGCAATCACAAGATTAATTTCTGAACCAGTAGCATTTGTCTGAATCTGTTCTGGATCAATGAAAGTTCTGTTCTGAAAGCACATGAGTAAAACAAAATATAGGCCACACCCTCTTGCTGAAAATTCTGCACCATTGACCACACACTTTTTGGCCCTGCTTGTAGGGTCATACTGCTTGGGCGGATGACCCATTGGAAAAAGTAAACTACCTGTTGCAACACAGAAGTGCTTTGATGTTCACACGAAGATTTTTTTTGACACTACGGAGATGCACACGCATTCTCTCTTTAATCTTCCCAAAAATCTGAGGAGGTAGGTATCATTGCTATTTCCATTTTAAAGTTGAAAATATTAAGGCACAATGAAGTTTACTAAATTGTACAAACTTTCATAGATAACTGGTAATAGACCCAAGATTCAGCCTTGGCATACTTATTTCATGCCCAAGTACCTAATCAGGACACATGTCTCTTTTCTGCTTGTTGTTTAAAAGTTTCATTGAATCTGAGTGTGACATGGTGTGCTGAAAAGCATGCTCAGCTGAGTCAGAGACCACCCTGAAGCCTGGGCCATATACTATCTTAGAGGTCCCCCAGTTCCAAGTCTGTAGCATTGTATGGTTCTCTACATTAGGTCATCACACGGTGGTGGTTTTGTCATGGCAACTACGACTCATGATGTTCTTTGGGTCAAGTAATAAAAGATAGAGATAAATATGCATATGGATACAGATATTGATATAGATACAGATACTTAGAATTATTTAGCCTTATGCTGTTTCAGGCTTCATATCAGACATTTTGGATTCAGTCTTGTATGTTAAACCTCACAACAAACATTTGAGGTAGGTATGACATCCTCATTTTGCAAATAGGGAAACTGAGATTCAGCAAGGTTTGTAACTTAACCATTGTCACATAGTGAGAAAGTGGTGCAACTCTCTCCCTGGCCTTCAGACTCCTGAGATGTAACTCAGTTGAAAATCAGGTGCAGGCACCTTCCAGATGCACAATCACTGCAATGGACTTTGTCACAGTCAAATGCCACAGGGAAATCTTTAAAAACAGGCACGGCAGCCTTTGTTTAAAATGATCTGAGAAAGTTTTGCTGCAAGTAGTAGGACCATCTCATGGCCTGTATTTGCCTTCTGGCATACATTACAGTTCTGCCCTTGTGAAATGTCCTTCTTGATGTCTCTTGCTTTACGCATGCCCATTCATTTTGAATAGTTGGTTAAATGTCATCGCTTTGGGGAATCCTGCTAGCTGAGCCTTTCCCTATTTCCCTCAGGCAAAGTGAGCCCCTTTCTCTTGGACTGCCCCAGAGCACTGGGCATTCACCTTTATGGGTGAATTCTCCTTGGTGTTGTGGCCATTGTTTACCATGCAGCAAACTTCTATGACTCACAGCCCATTGAAAACAGTGTTAGCAACTTTAACAAATGCAAGAAGCTTCTTAGGTTTGATTTCTAGGTCTTGCACTTGCAAATTAGATGACCTTTGCAAGATATATAACCTCAATAAATGTTTGAGTCAGTTTTTAAAATCTGTAAAATGGCATTTCCATGTGAGAATGGAATAATATAGTGCATATCAAATGCTTGGTGCATTTCCCATCACGTAGTGAGTTCATAATGGGGAACAAATGTGGTATTGCCTACTTGCTCTTTGTGCAGCTGCCTTTTCTTGTGGTCCATGAACCCCTCAATGACAACATCCTTTCTTATTCACCTCTGTCTCTTTAGAGCCCATCAAGGTGTCTGCGCCCAGGAGGTGCCCACGAGATGTCTTCAGAGTGACAAAACTGTATGCCTTTCATCCTTTGGTCTCTCTTGGCCACCCCCTCTTTCACTGCTCAGCTCTGGAGCTGAGGGGCTGTCCATTCCTCCCCCCAGGGCAGGCCTTGTTCCCTCCCCAGGCTTGGCAGTGTTTTTTTATCTGGCTCTAGCCTGTAAGGCACCTGCTTCCAAGCTTTCTGATTCCCTCTGATTCATCACTCCCAGAGCTCCATGTCCAACATAGCTTTATGTAGCGACACAAGTGGCAGTTCAGTGGTGTGTGCAAGCTATGCTTTCATTTTGAATCAATGGAAGTTTTAAAAAATCTTACCTTATTCCTCAAAGGCCCATAAAGCCCTTCATGGGGCTCAAGAGACTTGTTCAGTGTAAGGTTTTCAAATTGCTTCCAAGTTACTTATCATTCATTCAGGCTCACGTTATTCTTTAAAAATTCTTATTGATTTTGGAAACAGGCCTTTAATTGATATCAAGAAGCAATTATATTTTCCAGGCTGTAAATCTGCTTCACTCTCAATATTAAATTCATCATCTCTGTAAATAATTTTCTCTTCTTATGCATAGGTATTAACCAAACTATAAATAGTGGCATCAGCATACTCATGGTTCCCTCAACAGTCAGTGACCCTTGAGTTTGATTTGGAAAAATTGATTTCTGCTGAAATTCTCCCTTAAATGAAATTGCTGTTCCTGCTGAATGTCCAGGCAAAGGAAGGCGTTAGAAAGTCGTTACCTTCCATTCCATCCTGGACTCCAATATAGCAGTTTAAAGCAGGGATTTACATAAATACACCTGTTGATGATCAGCCCTTAAAAATCACTGCTTTAACAGCAGGCATATTCGTTCTTATTTGATGCTCAAGTTTGAATTTTTAAGAAAAAAGCCTTCTCAGCATCACATTCCTTTCTAAACACACAGAAAAACATGGAGCCCTCAGCTTGTAGTCTGCTGTTCAACTGTGGGGAGGCTGAGGGAGGAGGTGGAGTAGGAGGGGTGGAGCAGAGGAAGCTTAAGGTTCCTACCCAGAAAATCTCCAGCCATTGAGCATGGTTACATTTAGGACAATGACATGGGGAAACACCCATGATGTAACATCAGGATAGGAAAGCAGAACAGAGTGATAACTAAACCATGATGGGCGGGGGCGGGGGAGGGACTGTGATTAAACTACATAAAATATGCAGACTTGTGGATAGAGACTTGAAGGAGATAGGAAAATTAAAATAGTTGATTTAGGATGATTGAATTACATGTAAATTTACTTTCTTTTTTTTTCTTCCTCTTTTTTTCTTTATCCTTATACTATATTTTTTTAATAAAAAAAACTGGGGAAAGTGGGAAATAAAAAGGAGGGAAGAAATATTTGAGTTAGAAGAATCTTACTTTTAGCCTCGGTCAGAATTACTTACCAACTCCATCACTCTAAGGAACTACAGTGTGATGAGAAATTGTGGCTTTTGTATTAGACCCAAGAGGAACTCAGCATGCAGGGGGCACTCTGAGCCGCACCTTTCACATTTGTGAATTAGGTATGGATTGATGCTCTCTAAACATTACCTTATTTAAACCATATGGAAAGCTACTTTTTAAATTATGTACAAATGTTGTTTTTGTTCATCTAAATGAGACTAGATTTTAAAGGAGGAAGGCGAGGAGGTGCCTGCCTCCACCCCTGAAATGGAGACATGAAGGTCTGTGGGCTCCCCAGAGACACAGAAGGAATTGGGTAAAAAGGAACAAAGACAGTTTAAACTGAAGGAGTTCTCCTTTGGGCCCCTCCACCTTTAACATGTACTTAACTATGATTTCAGAAGGAGAAGAGAAAGAAAATGGTCAGAAGCAAATATTTGAGGGCATAGTGACTAAGAGTTTTCTTTTTCTTTTCTTTTTTTTTTTTGTCAGTGAGAGGGGGGTTGGCACTGACCCCCCTCTCACTGACCACTAGGGAGTGATGCTCTGCCCATCTGGGGTGTTGCTCTGTTGCTCAGCAACCAAGCTCTTCTTAGCACCTGAGGCAGAGGTCATAGAGCCATCCTCAGTGCCTTGGGGCAACTTGCTCCAATCGAGCCATCATTGCAGGAGGGGAAGAGAGAGAGAAGCGAGAGGGGTAGGGGTGGAGAAGCAGATGGGTGCTTCTCCTGTGTGCCCTGACTAGGAATTGAACCTGGGACATCCACATGCCGAGTCAATGCTCTGCCACTGAGCCAATCATCCAGGGCCATGACTGAGAGTTTTCAGGTGTAGCAACCAACATTGGGTTTTAGATGCAAGAAGTGCTATGAATCAAAAGTAGCATTAACCACAAAGAAAACCAAACCTGGGCACACCATAATAAAGTTTCAAACGTACACACAAATCCGTGTTTAGCAATAAAATTTGATAAGATCCATAACAAAATAGAGCACATTTCCATCCTCTTGAAAGCTTTTTCATGCCCCTTTCTAGTCAATTTCCCTACCCAGAAGGAAACACTATTCAATTTTTATTACTGTAGGTTAGTTTTGTCTATTTTTAAACTACATTAAAATGAAATTAAAAAGTAGGTATTCTAAGATCTGTCTTCTTCAATTCAATATGTTTTTGAGACTCATCCATGTTTTTGTATGTATTAGTAGCTATTTTACTGCTGAAAATATTCTATTGTGTGAATATACAAGGTTTTAGATTCATTTTCCTGTTCATGATAAAGACGGTGGGCAAACTTCAAAACAAAGGTCACTTCTTTAATCTGACAAAGTGCATTTATAGAAAACCTATAAGTAAAAAGGGTTTCCTCATCTGGCCCTCAGGTCGTGTCTTAGTCTGTTCAGATTGCTATAACAGAATACTACAGACTGGGTGATTTGGAAAGCAGTTCCAGAAGATGGAAATTTCCACAAACTGGGTGCTGACTAATTCAATTCCTGATGGGGTCCTTCTTCCTGGCCTTCTTATTATTGTGTCCTCACATGGTAGAGAAAGAGAGAGATAACTCTCTGGTCTCTTTTTATAAGAGCACTAATGCCATCATTAGGATTCTATCTTCACGGCCTCATCTAAACTTAATATCATCACATTGGGGGGAGGGATATGAATTTGAGGAAGGTACAAATATTCATTCCATTACATCCCAATGCTGGTCCCTCTAAATAAACGTCTTTCTTGCATGTAAAAGTAGCAGCATTTTGAAAGTAGATGCTATCTAAAGATTGTCCAGAGATTGGTCTAGTCCATGTGAATGTTTCAGCTGTAATCCTCACAAGATATCTAAAAAGAAGATATTATTGTCCCACTTTTGTCATTGATGAAATGAGGCTCCATCACTCATGCAGGGTCACACTGGTAGTAAGTGGCAGAGCCAGGATTAGAATGACAGGATTGTTTACAACTCATGCTGCTCTTCTGCCCAGTATGTTGGCATAAGGGTTGTTTATAGAAAGAAAATGAAATAAAGATACTAAAGTGCTCCAGATGTGTTAGTTTTTATTATCATTATGGAAAAAAAGAGATAAGGCAGCTAGAGAAGTGACTTGTCTGCACGACTTATGACAATACTCATGCATCTCTGGTGGCCTCTGCTGGGATATAAAGTTTGATTCATGCTATAGACTGTGAGCCCCTTGGGTCAGTGCTTGGGGCTTGTTCATCCCCATATCCTCAGAGGTGGGCCCAATCCACAGGTATCACTGAATATGACCTCTTGAAAGGTGATATTAAGTATGGGATCAAAGTTTTTTCAGTAACAACATGCCCAATGATTATGTAACCCAGTGAAGGGATCATACTTCCACAAAAGGATGAAGCTATTTGTAGAATACTGATCCCTTCAACATATCATCCCTCACTGGGCTCTGAACATGGACAGCTCAGGCCTCCTTTAATAACCACATGTGCTGTGGATCTCAGCCATGTGGCCTCTTCATCCTGGAAGACTGTGTCCTTGAAACAGTGAGTAGGAGAATTCATGTTAACAATATTTTTCTTCCTCTCATTGAAATCTTTGCAAGCCTCTGGCCCTCCTTAATTACACTTAGTTTCACCATGGAGTCCTGCATGCTAGTTTCCTTTATGTCTGTGATCTCTCACCTTGCAGGTGTCCTTTTGAAGAAGAAAGACATGAGTGCATTTGCCTATGCCAAACTGAGTGACAGGAATGACAAAGCACTTAAGAAGGCCCTTGAGATTTGTGGTTGCCTCTCTTTGTTTGCATTTCTATTTCATAGTCTCTGAGAGCTTTCTCTTCAGGACACAAGCACTTCTGAGACAGAAGATAGAGGAGAGGAGGGATCTACAAGAGACGTGGAGACAGAGAGATAGCCTCAAAAAGGCCAGGATAGGATCAAAGGCACTCAGACTAGAAAATAATCACCCAACCAGACAATGAAGAACTTGATTCAACCACTGGAGTTGAAGCTCATGAGTTCTGTAACTGTGGGCAATATAATAACCCTTCTGCTAAACTGCATTATATATTGACAACCATTTACTCCCTCTCCTCCTAAGCTATAGTTCCCTGCAGATAGAGTATGTAATTCTCTGAGGTTTGGCCAAGAGACTTACTTTGGTTAATGGTGAGAGTATAGATGTGATGCAAGTCATGTCTGAAGAGAAGTTTTCAATATACTTGGGGGATTGGGCTCTGCTTTTTTTGTTTCTACCCTCCACCTGCTCCAGAGAGTGTATCCCTTTCAGTCTTCATGTGGAGCCCAGCAAAACTACCCCAACCTGCAGCCCTCATGGAAAATCATCAAGAATTAAGTGTGTGAAAGATTGGGGTTGCTTGTCACACAACAAAAGCTAAATAATACAACTCTTTGTGTACATAATGAGGGTTTTTCCAGACATTACCTTCATGAGCTAATGCTCAGAAGTGTATGTGTGTGTGTGTGTGTGTGTGTGTGTGTGTGTGTGTGTGTGTATTTGGAGGAGGAAGGGCTATCTCTGACTTCATTTGCTTCATGATCAAGTGACAACTCTAAGACTGAGAGCAATTAGAGGCCAAGTTCAGCATCACACAGAATTTCAAGCCAGTCCTCAGCATTACAGCCACAATGTCTTTCCCATATGTCATAGCTTATTTACTATAGCAAGCATCTCCTATCCTCTGGATGACATACACCTGGGAGCCCCAAACCTGGGGTGTTTCAGAATCCCCTGGGGAGCCTGCTAACAAACCATTCTAATCCCCCATGCTAAGCCTCTGAGCCCACTCCTCACTGGGGTGAGGAGCAGACATCCATATTCTCAAGAGATGATAAAAAGCTCCAGGAGAGGCCCTGGTCTGTCAATCAGAAGAAAACCCATGTGCAGCCTCACCTCTGCTCCTCATTAGCTGTGACCATAAGGCAAGTCACTTAACCTTTTATCAAAAATTGCAACAAAAATATTTGAACTTTCTTCTTTTTAGAGCACTTGTCAGAACCAAATGCAGTAATTAATAGGTGTGAACGTGCATTGCCTGCAGCAAGGTGGTGTGGGAAGGGGAGTGGCCCCATCGGGGCCCCTAGAGGTGCTGCTGGGAAGCAGACACTGGCAGACTCTTCCTCCAAGGTCAGCGCGCCAAGGTGACTCACTCCTCTGGTGTTTACAGCCAGAGTGGCAGCCTCAGCATCTCCAAAGGGTCCTGAGTGTGGGCCTGCGGGACTGGCCTGCAATGCCACCCCGGTGGGCCAGACAGTGCAGGTAGAAGGGGTGAATGCCATGTCAAGGGGAATTGTTTGGAAGTCTGAAAAAGACAAACACAAAGCCACTCTGAATAACAGACCGGAAAGTGCCAGACCAGCTCAGCAGTTTACAGGATCATTACCAGAGAAGGGCAGAAATGGTTTTGCCTCCATTCTCTCATTAACCATCTCAGCATTTGTGGTTTTTGAGAAGCCCTCAGCACAGGAGCAGTGAGGGCACACTTGGAGGGAAGGAGAATCGGAGAGTCTCTTCCTGCTTGCACCGGGGCCCACAGCATCTTAGGCATCACATCGTCTACACCCCTAATGTTTCAGGCAAGGAACCTGAGGCCCCAGTGGGGTGAAGGGCCCAAGGTCACACAGCTAATTAAATCTTCTCATTCCCAGTCCAGGGTCCTCTCCACTCCATTCTGCTAAAGTCAGCGCTCTGCCTTCTGGATCATACTCTGAAAAGGTGTATATATGCATGTGTATAAGTGTGTGTGTGTATGACGAGCAAGTGTGCTCTGTGTGGATGTGAGAGTTACTGTGAATATGAGAGGGTGTGAGTGCGTGTTCATCTGTGTATGTGAGCAGGGGTGAGTGATGATGAGGGAGTGTCGTGTGTGTGAGGATGTGAGCATGTGTGTTGTGAGAAAAGCACTGACAAATGGAGGTGCGAGGTGAGGGGCAATCAAGCACAGGGTGGGGGTGCACGCCTTCTTCCGGGGCAGCATGGAGAGGCACCGCCTGACCCCCGTCTCAGTACCTTCCATCAGTCCTTAGAGCTTCCTTGGTGCAATGTAGCTGTAAGCACCGCCTGAGTTTAGCCCATGGTTTTGTAATCTTCCTCTTTTCTATTCTCTCTGAGTCTATTACTTGTCTAAAATTTGCAGACTGCTGTGAGTTTGTCCTATACACCCTCTACCCTCTAGTAAATGGATAAAAGGTGGCAACCCATGGGGAGAAAAGAAAAACAGCCAAGGGACCACACAGCCCACCCCTTGAGGATCTACACCCGGGGCCTGTATAAAAAAATTTTAATTTTGATATATTTTCAAATTATTCTTTTTAATCTTATAAGCCTAAAATGGGAATGTTGGCAAGCCCCAGAAAATTAGTAACTTGGATATATAAAAACTACTATGTAGCTCTGCTTAACACATGCTCCGGCATATTTAAGCTATATTTAAAAATTTGGAAAGGCCAAAAGAGTCTGGCTTCTTTAAGAAAAGGGCTGTCAGAAGAAGGCTGTGCGATCTGGCACACTGCAGGCTCCAGGCTGAATCTTTTGTGTGTCTGAGGGTCTATTCATCTGGAAAGGCACTGCGGGCAGGTAGAGGGAGCGGGCAGGGGCTGGAGAGCAGGGACTTCCCGTGTCAGTGACTCAGTTATCAGGTAACCACAGCCTGATTGGAAGGGAACCAGACTGTGAGCTACAGGAGCTTTTCATTTTCTTTGTGCTCTGACCACAAAGAGTCAATTGTCTCTGAAAGAGACTTGGAGAGACATGAGGAAGCAGAGACCCCAAGCAAAAGTCATGACAGATGGGATAGAGACCAGAGGGCCGTGGACAGACAAGGGTTAGAAAGAGTGTTAAAAGGGCTTCTGGAGGATAAGAGGGAACCTTAGACAAGAGGCAATCAAAGACAATTTCTCTTTAAAGGCACCAGTCTGCACCTCACCATTCTATTCTTTTTCTAGACCCCGCTGAGACCTTGAACTTATTCATCTCTGATTTGGTAAAGTTAATTAATGCACACTGGTTTCTTTTAAAACACACACACACACACACACACACACACACACACACACACCTTTTCTCTTTATAGAAGAATCATGACTGACTGGATCACAAGCACTGTCACTGAGATAACTGTTTACACCTGGAGAAGAGGCATCGCAGTACCCACTCAATCCCCACTGGACTTTGCCTGTGTGATCCTTGGTCGTTAGCTGCTCGATAGCAATGGTAGAAAAGATGTGATAGAAATAAGACAGGTGGCAGGCCATGCAGAATAATTTCCTTCCAGAGCTGTAAATCCACCCTCTTCTATGCCACTGGAAAAAAACAAACTAAATTTGAATGCAAGTTGTATCATTATATAAATACCTTTGAAACTATTGTTGTGGGGATACATGAATTATTTGTTATTATAGATGTAACCGCACATTTTGTGCTGACATCAAGTTAAAAACCATGGTTTTAGACAAAAGAGACAGTAATGGGAAAGCTTTTAGGGTTCCAGATCCTCTAGAACTCTCAGGCTCTATGTCCCAAAGAGAGAGGGCAAGGACTTCTTTGGGATCCCTTCCCTACCAGCCTTCAGGACATTTTAACAGGTCTCCAAGGAGGAGAAAAATCCTCCTATGATTTTTCTTGGATCTTCTTTGTTGTATAGATACTCTAACTCTCAAAATACTCCTGCTATTAATTTAGAATATTTTTCACCCCCAAACCACAGAAAAACACATCCCTTTCATAGTAACAGTAGGACAACTGTCCAGATGTTGGACCTTCTGAAACCTCCTTTATTTTTAGCAATTTTGAGAAGGCAATATGTCTTACGACCCACCCAAACAGGCACTGATTATCATCGGACAGACATGTGTGACCAATGATTTAGTTGGTTGATACCTGATTTAGAAAAAAACGAAATGTATTTATAGTTATTTACTTCTTCTACAATGTTGCCCAGCTATTTTGTATGATTCACTATTGTGCAATTTATCAAATAGCATTTTAATTATTTGTCTAACTTATCTTTCTCTCCCTTGCCCAGATGATGATCTCTTTGAACAATGAGATCATGTCTTATTCATATCCTTGCATTTCTGCATGCAGAAATCCATCAATAAAAGTTTGGTTTTGAATGGATGGATGGATGGATGACTAGACATTACAAGTACAATATTATCTGCTTCTCAAAATATGTGTATGTGTTTGGCTTTCTATAATAAGATGTGATCTCATTTAATAACCAAGTCTGTACACTCCTACCTTTCCAATTAGAAAGTCTATAGCTATGGGGTCAGCAGCCAGTAGCCTAGAAATTATCTTCATTGGGGAAAATTGTGGTCCTCTGAGTTGTCCAGGATCTCTGCACAGATCTCTTCAAATGAGTCCAGCCAAGGAGTTAGAAAGCCTTGAACCAAGTCTCACAGTGCCTCCTGCTTACTCTCAGAGCTGTTAAGAGCCAGTGGAACTGCACCTGCTGATTACCACTTTCCTGGTACACTGAGCTGATTGCCCTGTGTTGGGTCCTAAGACTGACTGTGATGACATTTTCTAGGCTTAGTCTTTCCCTCTCACTCCATATGCCTTTTTAGTTCTCTTGGCCAAAAAGTATTCTCTGTAAACTACTGAGAAAGTCATTTTTACCAAAGAGTAAATGATTCACAAGGTTTTTCTTTATTACTCCTCCTCAGAACCTTGCAACCTAAAGGGGATGACACCCTAAGTCAAAAAAGGAATCTCAAATTGTGGCATTTCAGGCATAAGCATAGCCTCAATTCTTTGCACCTGGGCATATAGTCCCTGCCCAGGGCTATTGGATGTACTACCAGCATCACTTTCTCAGTAATGCCATCTTTCTACCATCCTCATTCATAGATGCCTTTGGGCCCTGAATCATGTGACTTCAAGGTCACATGATTGACCATCTAACACCATCGACTTTTAGTCCTTTGACTTCCCATCCCCAGGGACCTTTTGTCTGTTACGCATTTGTCACTTACTACTCAAACTACCCAAATGTTGTCATTATGATCTATTTTGTGCATAGTCTCAACTTCCTATCCAGTCAGTTTGGCCAACTTTCCCCAAAAGGTTTTCACACCTCATTGGAACCTATGGTCAATTAGCCCCTTAACTCTCCACCAATCCATCAGCTAGCTTCTTTCTTCTTTTCCTTCTTATAAAACTTAAGTCTTGTAACTCATCGCTCCATAACACTTTTTACAGAACTCTAAACTCCTCTGCCACTCTGTCTTTTTATCACAACCGTCTTGCAGAAAGCTAATTCTGAATGGACCCAACTCCTTTGTGTTCTGAAGCAGAGCACACTGCTGAGTTTTACTGAGAAAGTATCACAATGTTAAAGATCAATATCACAACGTATCCATGATAACTGTTCTCAGGCGGACTCAATACTGCCCAGCAGACATATCCCATTTCTCTTATCTGCTCTGTACCATGCTTCTGACCTATTCTGCCTTCCTCCAACCTGTGGCTCCCTGACTTCCTTCCTCACTCCTGGCTTACAACCCTGCCTCCTATTTCTCAGGGAACGCTGAGGCTGCTACATGGGACTCTTCTCTCACCCACCCACCAACAAGAATGCATGCCTACCCCCACCCTCCTGCTTCTTGGCCTTTTCTGCCTCCTACCAACTAAGGCTGGTTTGTTCACATGACTTAAGACCCATCTTCTGCTGCCTTGTCAGGAACTGTGCATTATCCACAAGCCCTTCTTTCTCAAGTTCCCTCTCAAATGGGTTTCTCCCAATGACATTTAAGTACGCGTACATCTTTTCCATTTTAAACTGCCTTCTCTCAACCTTGCATATCGCTCCAGCTTTTTCCTCTCTCTGACTTTACCCTTTATGCCAAACTTTCTGAAAAGGTTGCTTCATACTTCCTATTTACAGCTCGCCACTCATCTCACTCCTCAAACTACCCTTAGCTGGCTTAAGTCCCCATCATTCCACTGAAATAGCTCTTGCTTGGGTCACCAGAGACCTCCCTGTCCCAAATCCAATGGGCATGTTTTAGAACTCATCTCATTGTATCTGCCAGGTTCTCAGTGGTGGACACTCCTTACTTCTTGATACTCACCATCTTTCCTATTGTTCCACTTTTAGATTTCTTAACAATACATTCCCCATCTCCTTTAAAAGTTTCTCCTCCTGTTATTGACTACTTCATATTGGAATTTCTCCAGACCTGATCTCAAGTCTCTTCTTCCCCACTCTCTGAACTCTCTCCTTTGGCAAGCCCATCAGCCTCATGGCTCCTGCCTCCACCTCCGCACAGACCAACACTGAAATCCACCTTCAGCCATGACTTCCAGTTCTTCCACTTCTTCACATTCTTTATTCTGCCACGCCATTGGGTCTCTAACCAACTTGGCAGGGGTCCCACATCCATCACACTCGCGGTCCATCCACATGTCTTGAGATCCGAGGGTCAGGGAAATCCTAAACCAGTTTCCCCAGCTGCCAGTAATAGTCTTGACCTCAAGCTGCTGGAGAATACCTTGTGACTCAGCTTACTAACTTCAGCCTCAGGCCTGCACCGCTGTTTCTCCAGGACAGCAGAGGGTTAAGGCTGACTTTGGTGTTCAGTAGACTGGTTAAAAGCCTAGCTCTGTGATCTCCTTGTTAAATGACCACAGAGTTATATTATTTGTGAGGTTATGTTATCTAACATTTCTATGCCGCAATTTCCTCATTAACAAAGTAGGGATAATAATACTAATAATATTTAAGAATTATACTAGTTGTATGAATTAGTATGGGCATGGAATAGTGCCTGCCATATAGTATCCAATCATAATGGTAATTTTATTATGATTGCACTTATATTCAGCCTTACTGCGTTCTTCTCTGCTTAGGCCTTCAAACATTTCTATTATTTCCAAGTCTTTGAGGAGCAGACATTGATCTTTCCACATGCTTTGTGATAAAGATCAATGCCCTCCACCATTGCTCTCTTGGTACCCTCTTTATACTTTAACAGTCCTCAATATGCAGCCACACTGTCTTACCTTTTGCAGACCCAGAAGGGTGTCCCCTGTCTCCATACAAGGCCAGGTCTTCTTCTTCAGACCGTTTTGTCTGCTGTGAGCTCAGGCACCTTCCTCCACTGATTATCTACTCTTTCTTCTTTTAAGAAATTTTTAAAATTCTTTTATTTTTTACTTTTTTCAATTACAATTGAAATTCAATCTTATATTAGTTTCAGGAGTACAGTATAGTGGTTAGACATGGCTATGACTTACACATGATCCCCTGATAAGCCCAGCACCTACCTGACACCATGCATAGTTATTACAATATTATTGACTCTCTTCTCTATGCTGTACTCTACATCTCTGTGACTATTTTTAACTGCCAATTTGTTCTTCTTACTCCTTTCAGCTTTTTAATTTGGACTCTTCCGTGTCTCCTTCCATCTCAGGACTGAAATTGCCTCCAGTCTCTTCTAGCCCTAAGCAAAATGAAAAAGTTTCCAATCTTTCTCTTCCCTTCTCTTAACTAACAAGCTACTGAAATGAAGTCTACGCAAGTTTCTCTTCCCATTCTCTTCTCAGTTCCTGAACATGTGCCCTCTACTTCCAGAGGCCTCCCATTCCTGCAGGCTCGCCACTCTGCCCCAGGGACTCTCCTTTGGAGGCTGTCCTTCCAGCCTTGCCACCATCACACAGCAGACCACTCTGCCCTCTCGAGCTGCCTCTTCCCCAGGAGATGCCAGCTCTCATCCTCGTCCTTGTCCTCCTCAGTCTCCAACATTGTCTTCTCTTGTTCAGTGGACGTATATTGGTTATGAATTTCTGTCCATAAATTCAAGTGTTTAAGCCTGACCCGGTGGTGGCGCAGTGGATAGAGCATCGGACTGGGATGAGGAAGATCCAGGTTCGAGACCCTAAAGTCGCCAACTTGAGCGTGGGCCCATCTGATTTGAGCAAAAGCTTGCCAGCTTGACGCAAGGTCGCTGGCTCCAGCAAGGAGTTGCTCAGTCTGCTGAAGGCCCGTGGTCAAGGCACATGTGAGAAAGCAATCAATGAACAACTAAGGTGTCATAACGGCAATAAAAAACCAATGATTGCCTGACCAGGCAGTGGCGCAGTGGATAGAACATCGGACTGGGATGCGGAAGACCCAGGTTCAAGACCCCGAGCTCCCCAGCTTGAGCACGGGCCCATCTGGCTTGAACAAAAAGCTCTCCAGCTTGGACCCAAGGTCACTGGCTCCAGCAAGGGGTTGCTCGGTCTACTGAAGGCCTGCGGTCAAGGCACATGTGAGAAAGCAATCAATGAACAACTATGGTGTCGCAATGGCAATGAAAAACTAATGATTGATGCTTCTCACCTCTCTCTGTTCATGTCTGTCTGTCCCTATCTATCCCTCTCTCTGACTCTCTCTCTGTCCCTGGAAAAAAAAAAAACAACTAATGATTGATGCTTCTCACCTCTCTCCATTCCTGTCTGTCTGTTCCTATCGATCCCTCTCTCTGACTCTCTCTCTGTCCTTGTTTAAAAAAAAAAAATCAAGTGTTTAAGAAGCATCTCAATTCTTTAGTTTCTGTTCATTAATTGGATTTCAAACTTGAGCTCTCATCCTGCTGGCTTGGTGAAAAATTTCAGCTTCGGTCATTCCTAGGCTTCTTTTCCTCCCCTGGAGGGTTGTGCCATGTCTAAGGCTGGACATAGGGCTAGGACATAAAGGAGGCCTCTGTGACAAGAGGACATTGATCCACTTTGGATTGCCATGGACAGTGCCACTGCTCCAGGCTATGAGACCCTGTGTGGCCCTCCTCCTTCCCCACCAAATTCACACAGGGGAAGCTTTGGAAGGGCTGCTGGCCCAAGCATTGTGGGCCACCTACTGTGAGGTCCTGCCAGTTCTCCAAGTACAGCCAAGGGGAGGGTATAGGACCCTGCTGCTCCACTCCAGGACCACGAAACTTGCCCAGGGAACTCTCTCCCATCCTCCTTCTTTCTACTCTCTCCATCTTCTTCAAACAGCCTTGACCTCATAAATATCCAGAGCCCTGTCTCCTGCAGCCTGTAAATCAGACTCTGTGACCTGCCTGGATCGGGGATGGAAAAGCACAAAGAGAAATGAACTCGTATCTCAAAAATGTATCCTGCCACTAAACTCATGAGTGTGCTTGCCAGGAAATGGGGAGTTGGGGTTGTAATGTTTTATTTCTTTTTTATCCTAAAGTAGCAGATCATACCAAATATACTTATGATGATGAGAATGTGAGATTATGCTATATTTTTGTCTGCTTGCTATTGCATTTTTAATGTCTCAAAATGAATAACGAAATTTAAAACCACCAATAAAAATTTATCTTCCAAATAGGCATTTCTCAATTTATGTCCCTACCCAATCTTCCTTGATGATCTCTCCTGTTCTCGTGGATTCCTTCCCCTTTCCCCATAGTAAAGGTGATTCTGAAATTGATCTCGCAGCCTCTAAACCATCTCCTACATATCAAAGTGTCATATCCAAGTGATCCCTGGACATCTGCATTTGCATATCTGACAGGCAGCTCAAGCTCAACCTGCCACCATTGACACACAGTCCCCTGCCCCCACCAGTCTAATCCATCATCAAGCCCAGTCAACTTGACCTCAAAGCCTCTCAAATCAATCTCCTTTTCCACATCTCCTCTGCTACCACCCACAACCAAGCCTCCCTCCACCCCTCATTGGGAAACCTTCAAGCTCTCCTGAAAGTCTCCTACTTACTCTCTAATCTGTGCTCCCCACAGGAGCCTAAATGAGATTGTATCCTCTGCCCCATATCAGACAGGGTCACTCGTGCTTAAATCCTCCCAACCACTTCCCTTTAGGATTGTGTCTAAACTTCATAGTGTGGCCTGATACAGACTAACTGGAACTCTAAGAAAACATCATTTGGGGGTGAGGGGTGGGGTTTGTGGGAGGAGCTAGGCTACTGGAAGTTCCTGCACTCTACATCATTGCAGGAACCCTACACCCAAGAACCCTTCAGAAAGAATTCTGTGTTTATAAATAAAGATCTATGGTTCTAATGTCTCCTTCCTTTTTTTCCCTTTTCCCCTCTATAAAATATCCCTCCATTTTGGCATACAGGCCAGAGTGTGCATGTGGCTAGCCAGATCTGCATGCATATGGTTGCAACACCTTCTTTTTCCAAAATAAATCCTTTTGGATATTATTTTTCAGTCTCCAGGGTGACAAATCCTGATGTGATCTGACTTTGGTCAACACTCTGCCTGTTCATCCCCTTATTCTCCACACTTCAGTTATACTCACTTCTTTCAGCTCCTCCCACAGGACAAGCTGTGTGCCAGCCCCAGAACTTCCACATGTCATCCCTATGCCTGAACACAGCCCCTGAACCCAAAGCTCCTCCCCACCCTCCAACACCACCTCTCTCAATTTTCCCACAGACCTGTTTTGAACTGCTCAGCTGAGCATGGCAGCTCTTTAGTAACACTCTTAAATACATCACATTTCTCTTAGGTTGAAGTTCAAAAAGTGTGACATGACCTAGGAGATGCTGTTGAATCTAGCCTGTGTCAGGCCTTCCCTTGCTACCCATGTCTCAGCAGCCGTGGCCCTCTTTCAGGATGTCATGTGCACCAAGACTTTTCCACTTCACGCTTACTTTTTTTCTCATGCTGTTCCTCAGTGCAGAATGCTGTTCCCTTCTTTTGTCACCAGGTAACTTCTACTCACCAAGGTTCTAGCTGACATACGATGGTGCCATAGGACACGCTCTTGGTTTTCTACCTAAATCAAGGCCCTTCATCTTCCTGAGGCCCCTGGAAAAATTGGCAATAATGTTTTTATTTGGGGGATCTTTTGTTAATGTCTGTCTTCTACTGTATGGAGGCAGAGATCGCTATATGCCCCACCCCTGACCTGTTTTCCCAGCAGGCAGGTTCAATGTTAGGCATGTAACAGGTACTCAATAAATGTTGAGTGAAAGAACAAATGAACGTCTAAGTTGACACCATCATATTCTCCACTACTCTTCCCCACCAGACCCAAGCCTTCCATTGTGTATTTTCTCTGTCATTAGTATGTGAAACCACCCCACCTCTCAGGTTAAAACCCTAATACTACCTTTGACTCCGTCTACCTTTCTCTTCTTCCATGCTGTACATATGCTGTCAAAATATACCAAGTTTACTGCTAAATAGGTCTACCACACCCTCTTTTCTGTTCTGTACCAGGCCCAGGTTACATTTCATTTGGATGATAAAAGTTGTTTCCTAGCTGCCTCACCTCCTAGTGACTCTAGTCTGTTCTCCCCAGAAAATACAGGATTATTTTCCTGAAGCTCAGCTACATTTCTTCCTCAAAATAGCTTACTCTTTCACAAATATAAAATCTGATGGAGCATCTTGCAGCAATTAGAAGCCACAGATTAGAGTTAAGCACAGCAACATGAGGGAATCTTAAAAACAGTGTATAGTGCAAAGAGAAATGAAATGGGATGATACAATGTAATACCACTTACCTGCATTAAAAATACATGCAGCAAAATAGTAAACATTTTATAAAAATATATGTAAGCAGAAAAGATAGGCATCAAATGCAAAACTGCAGTTGCCTGTGGGGAGAACAGAAATGAGAAAGTGGTAAAATAAAAGAGAAACATAAATAAAAGAAAAGAAGGGCTTGGGTATGCACCAATAATGATGAGTGGGCTATGCACTCAGGAGGATAAACTCCATCTGTAAGAAACAAACAAACAATAACAAAACAAATTGTCTCCCAGACAAGGAGGGTTCAGTTAGTTTGTGTATCTCTTTCATAGTTCTTACAGCATTTCCTTGTATTTTATTGAGGAAATCAATCAATGTGAAAATCCTGCATTTATTTGAGTCAGGTAAGCTCCATGACATGCCTCAGCACTGAGGAAATACACCAGAAATACAGCATCCATGTCCTCAGCTTACCCTATTGGATGGAGAAAAGCTCCCAGGTACCTGATAACCTTGCTCAAGCACAGTTGTCCTCTTTACAATTTGAGTTAACAACAATACCTTTTGTTTGTTTTTATTAATAAGTGAGAGATGGGGAGAAAGAGAGAGAGAGAGTGAGTGAGAGAGAGAGAGAGAGAGAGAGAGAGAGAGAGAGAGAGAGATTCCCTCATGTGCCTGGTAAGCCCTGTACTGGGGGATGCTCTGCCTATCTGGGGCTGCTGCTCCATTGCTCAGAAATCAAGCCATTTTAGCATCTGAGGCAAGGCCATGGAGCCATCCTCAGTGCCCAGGGCCAACTTGCTCTTACCATTCCAGCCATGGCTGTGGGAGAGAGAGAGAGAGAGAAAGAGAGAGGGGGGGGGGGAGAGAGAGAGAGAGAGAGAGAGAGAGAGGAGGCTGGTGGAGGGGTGGAGAAGCAGATGATTGCTTCTCCCATGTGACCTGAGAATCAAACCCAGGACTTCCACATACTGGTTTGACATTCTACCACTGAGCCAACCAGCCAGGGCCAGTACTTTTTAAAAATAATCTGATAAACAACTCTGAGACTTCACCTAGAGTTTAAGTACATTAAAAATAGTATCCTAATATTATTAGGTATAGTCACCCATAATGTTCAGCCACATATTTCAAGGGAGCTAGAAATTATACTTTTATCTTTCTTGGTACCACATGCTTAAACTCCTACCCACCGGAAATCATGACAGTGCCCTTTCTGAAGGCATGAGGTCACCTGGAGATCAGGTTTGAGGGCAGAATCTGGGTTTCAAGGAGAAGTAATCAATATTATGGACTGACTGGCCTAGAAAGCTTCATTTGTCTCCTTCCAGCCAGCACAGAATTTAAAAAGATATATAGTTGATCATGGGTTTCCAATTCCATCAGGGTGTGTGAACCACCGAGAATACCTTTGACATCCACAGATAAAATTGATCTTAGTAAAGAAGCCAAGCCTCTTGTGGTCCTTGAATCTGGCTAATGAAAGTGTTAATGGTTTCAATAGACATTGTAAAAGAAATACTCATAAAAGTTTGCACAGCACACTGTTATATGGTCTCATTAATTCCAATAGGCAATTATGGAGTTATGAGTTCTCTGTCAAACCCCTGGGCATCAAGGTTAATACAACTGGAGGTGATGTGGAAACCTGGCAAAAGAGAGGGAATGTTAGAGCAGAGGCTAGCACTGACCTGGGGGCATCTAGAGCTCTCCCTTATCCCTTGACTTCTATATTTGTGAAATGGACATTTGATCTCCAGTCCAAGCCCCCTCTGCTAGTCCTCATTTTTCCATGCTTTCACATGAAAGAGAATGCTGATATGAAAAATGCAAGTGTGTGCTCAACCTCTATTTCATTTCCCAGGGTCAAGTGATATCAAGCATAGCCTCTAATCCAACTACCCTCATACCCAACACTACGTGTTCATGGTGGGCCGAGCACCAGTGCTAAACATCTTACACTGTCTATCTCATTTACTTTCTACATTATGCTTATGAACTATGCAGTTTTTTACTATCCCCATTTTATGGATGGAGAAACTTATTCAAAAGCTCAGTACTTAATCACACTCTAGCTCATAACAAGGAGAATACAATCTACCACGCAAGTACAGTGTTGGGCACACAGTTAGTGCTCAGAAAGTGGACATCCCCTGCCAATGCCTTTGCCATGAATCACCCTCACTACTTGAAAGAAGAAAGAACAAATATACTATAATTTTGCACCCATAGAGCACAGGTGTGTATGGAAGTCTGAAACACAAAATCATCAGCTGAGGGCTCAATGTTGAACACTGTGTCTAAAACTTTATCCCTCAGTATTCCTTGCCTCTCTTTGCTCCCTCTCAGTCTATTTGCTGTCCCTATTGCAATTTGATAGTCCCTGGAATAGTGCCCCATTCAGGCATTTTTCTCACCAGCATAGACCTCATCAAAGCAAAACTACAAGAATGATCTTACAATGGTTTGGTGCTGTGCAGGTCATAAAACACTTAACTAGAATATTGCCTTAAAAGTTAAATATCAGGAAACTAGAAAAAAACAACAAAAAAGCCCAAAGTGAGTAGAAGAAAGGAAATAATAAAGATCAGCAGAAATAAACAAAATAGAGTTTAAAAGAAATTAAAATATCAAAGAAACCAAAAACTGGTTCTTTGAAAACATAAACAAGATTGACAAATTTTTAACCAGACTCACCAAAAAAAAAAAAAGAGAGAGAATAGAGGACCCAAATAAATAAAATCATAAATAAATCAGAAAAAGTAGTAAATGACACCAAAGAAATACAAAGGATTGTAAGAAAATATTGCAAACAAATATATGCCAGCAAATTGGACAATTTGGACAAAATGAATACATTTCTAGAATCAATCTTCTAAAACTGAATTAGGAAGAAATAAAAAATCTGAATAGACAGATTGCAACTAATGAAATTGAAGCAGTAATAAAAAAAAACTGCCAACAAACACAAGAGAATTTTACCAAGCATTTAAAGAAGAACTAAAACTTATTCTTTTCAAACCACTCCAAAAAATTCAAGAGAATGGAGGACTCAGAAGTTCATTTTAAAAGGCCAGCATTATCCTATTCAAAACCAAATAAAGACACTACAAAGGAAGAAACTTGTAGGCCAATATCCCTGATAAACATTAATGCTAAAATCCCCAACAAAATATTGGCAAACCAGATTCAACAATACTTTTAAAAAGATCACACACCACAGTCAAGTTGGTTTTATTTCAAGGATGCAAAGTTGGTACAATATCCACAAATCGGTAACCATGATACACCACATAACCACAATGAAAGATAAAAATCACATGGTCATATTAATAAATGCAGAAAAACCACTTGATAAAACCCAGTACCCATTTATAACAAAAACTCTTAGCAAAGGGAGAATAGATTGAATATACCTCAAAATAATAAAGACCTGTATAACAAACCCACAGAAAACATCATACTAAAGGGCAAAAACTGCAAGTGTTTCCCTCAAGATCAGAAATAAGAGAAGGGTGTCCCCTTTCACCACTCATATTCAACATAATATTGGAAGTTCCAGCCACAGCAATCAAACAAAAAGAAAAAATAAAATGCATCCAAATTGGAAAGAAAGGAGTAAAATTGTCATTATTTGCAAATGACATGATGTTGTGTATAGAGACCTAAAGATTCCACCCAAAAATAAAAACTACTAGAACTAATAAATGTATCAATTAAAGTAGCAGGATACAAAAAAAAAAAAAATCCAGAAATCAGTTGCATTTTTATACACCAAAAATGAACTCTCAGAAAAAGAAACTAAAAAAACAATATTACTTACAATTGTATCAAAAATAAATAAATAAAATAACTAGGAGTATGTTTAATCAAAGATGTAAAAAACCTATACTTGAGAAATTATAAGACACTAAAGGAAGGAACTGAAGATACAAATAGACAAAACCATATTCCCTATTCACAAATAGGAAGAATTAACATTATTAAAATGTCCATACCACCCAAAGCAATCTATAGATTAAACACAATTCCCATAAAGATACCAATGAGGAAAACAGTAGATGAAGTCAGACTGATGGCAGCATATGAGATACTTCTAAATTCTCACCTTAAAATTTCAACAGATTGAACAAGTATAACACAGTGAAGGAACCCCAGCTGAGCCTGCAGGTGTACCTGAAAGATCCACACACCAAATGGGCTAAAGGTGGGACAGGGGGAAAAGGGGGACAGAAGATAAAGCACATTCTCTGTGGGCTTTGGAGAGGAGAAGAGACAAATCTGGAAAGACTGCGATTTTTTTTTTTCTCTGCTGAACTAAGGGGAGGAGAGAAGTTCAGGCTATCTGGATTTTGGCTGAGGGGTACAGAGAGGAAAACTCAGAGTAAGTGGATCTCCTTCTTCTGGATGGAACAGTGAGATAGAGGGGCAGAAGTGGAGATAAACCAAAGCAAACAGAACACAGGGTCATGGTCAGAGTTCCCACAGTCTACCTGCAGCCCAAACTTGGTAGAGACAGAGAAAGCTAAATTGCGGCCCCCCAGCCTCCCAGGTACTGCCTCCCTTGCCTCACAGGATCAAGAGTGACACAGACAAACCCCACAGCTAGCTCTCCAGAGCCACTCTCCCCTCTGAAGAACAGAGATGCTCCACATCCAGTCCCCAGGTCTATTGAGATGTGGGAAGGAGTGCTAGGATTGTCATTGCTAGAGCTGGAAAGTCAGAAAGCCAAAGCCCTAAAGCTCTCACAACATGCCCCACCCACCAATGCAACTGTGGCCCGCATACATCATTAGGAAAGCAACATCTCAGTGGAGAATAGCCCAGGACCTTCACAGAACTAAAAATGTAATACAAAAACACTTACTGGAAGAAACCTCTCAAAACTGAAACTTATTTTCCTTTCTTTTTCACCCATGGTTTTTTCCTTTTATAAATTGTTTTTTCCCTTTTGAATTTCATTTTTTTAATTTTATATATTTTATTATTATATGTAAATGTTTAGTTTTTGATGTTTTTGTTTACTTTTGATCCTTTGTTCTGTGGTTTTTCTTCTTGTCATAATTTTATAATTTTTTATTGTAATTTTTCATTTTTTATTGCAATTTTTCATTTTTTAGTTGTTTTTCTGTTAGGGTTTTTAACAATACCACTTTCAAATGCCATCAAGGAAGAACTTGATTACAATGGCTACACAGACAGAGACAAAGTTCAGAAAGATAATGAAAAATCTCCAGAAAATAATCTCAACCACATGGAAAATGTGGAGTTAAATGATAGACTATTTAAAATTGAAGTTCTGAAAAACTCAATGAGATGCAAGAAGACACCAATAGAAAACTTAATGAGCTCAGAAAACAAATTAATGAACAAAACAAATACCTTACCAAAGAGATTGAAACTTTAAAAACAGAGATGAAGAACTCAATAGATGAATTGAAGACTGAGGTAGCAAGTTTAGCTAATAGAACAAGCCAGAGAGAGAAAAGAACCAGTGATATTGAAGACAGGAAACTAGAGATGCTACAGAGTGAAGAAGAGAGAAAGTCATGAATTAAAAAAAAAAAAAAAAAAAAAAGAGAGCACTTGCCTGACCTGTGGTAGCGCAGTGGATAAAGCGTCGACCTGGGAACGCTGAGGTCACCAGTTCAAAACCCTGTACTGGTCTGGTCAAGGCACATATGGGAGTTGATGCTTCCAGCTTCTCCCCCCTTTCTCTCTTTCCCTCTCTCTCTCTCTCTCTGTGTGTCTCCTCTCTAAAATGAATAAAATTTAAAAAAATTTTAAAAAAAGAGAGCGCTACAAGAATTGTTTGACACAATTACAAAGAGCAATATAAGAATAATGAATATATCAGAAAAAGAAGATAGGAAGAAGGAAATGGAGAGCTTATTCAAACAAATAATTGATGAGAATTTCCCAAGCCTATGGAAAGAGCTAGAGCCTCGAATCCAAGAAGCAAACAGAATGCCTAGTTACTGCAACCCAAACAAATCTACTCAAAGGTGCATCATAAAAGTATTGTCAAAAATCAGTGATAAAGAAAGAAACCTCAAGGCAGCTAAGGAAAAGAATAACATAACATATGAAGGAAAGGCAATTAGGTTATCATCAGACTTCTCAGCAGAAACTCTACAAGCCAGAAGAGAGTGAATCCAAACATTCAAAGTACTAAAAGACAGGAATTACCAGCCTAGAATACTATCTCCATTAAAGTTATCCTTCAAATATGAAGGAGAAATAAAAACTTTTTCAGACATACAGAAGCTGAAGGAATTTATCACCAAAAAATTCACACTACAAAAAATACTCAAAGAGGTTATTTGACCAGATACAAAGAACAAAACAAATCAAAACTACAACTAAAGAGCTCTAACAAGGTCACAATAGAAACACAGATAAACCATGACAACAATAACATAAAAGGGGAAAGAATAAAGATCTGCAGTAGCAGAGGAGGATGGAGTGTAGAAGCACTCATAGGGTAAAAGATTCTTGTACATATGAACCTTTTCCTTTTTATAACCTAATGGTAAACACTCAAGGAAAAGTCACTACTGAAACATACAGCTTAAAAAAAAAACAGGCGAAAGTATGGAATACCACCAAATAAAAACAACTGACAGAAACACAAAAGAGAATAACTAAAAAGACACATAGCTACCAGAAAACAAAACATAAATGGCTTCAGGAAATGCTTAAATGTCAATTATTACCCTAAATGTAAGTAGACTGAACTCACCAATGAAGAGACACAGAGTAGCAGATTAGATCAAAAAGCAAAACCCAACCATATGCTGACTTCAAGAGACACATTTAAGCTGCAAGAACAAAAGTAGACTCAAAGTGAAAGGTTAGAAAATGATTCTACAAGCAAAAATATCCAAAGAAAAGAAGGTGTAACCATATTCACATCTGACAATACTTACTTAGACAACAAAGGTAACCAGAAACAAAGATGGACATTTTATAATGATAAAGGAGGCATTACACCAAGAAGACATAACACTTCTTAATATATATACACTGAACCAGGGAGCACCAAAATATATAAGACATGTACTAACTGATCTAAAAATAGAAGCAAACATAAACACAATCATATTTAGAGATTTGAATACACCATTGACGGCTTTAGATAGATCATCCAAACAGAAAATCAATAAAAAAAAATATCAGCTTTAGACAACACTCAGAACATAATAAACATTTATAGGACATTTCATCCCAAAATGTTAGATTATACATTCTTCTCTAGTGTGCATGGAACATTCTAAAGGATGGACCATATGTTGGGCCACAAAACTAACATCAACAAATTTAAGGAAGATTATAATTATACCAAGCATATTTTCTGATCATAAAGCTTTGAAATTAGAATTCAACTATAAAAAGGAAGTAAAGAAACCCACAAATATGTGAAATTAAACAACATACTTTTAAAAAGTGACTGGGTCAAAGAAGAAATAAAAGCAAAGATCAAAGATATAAACAGACAAATAAAAATGACAACACAACATATCAAAATTTCTGGGTTGCAGAGAAAGCGGTAATAAGAGGGAAGTTTATATCATTACAGGCTTATAACAAGAAACAAGAGAGAACCCAAGTAAATAGCCTAATATCATACCTTAAGGAACTATAAAAAGAACAAAGGCAACCCAAAGTCAGCAGAAGAAAAAAAATAGTAAAAATCAGAGCAGAAATAAATGAAATAGAGAACAAAAAAAAAATACAACAAAGAGCTGGTTTTTTGAAAAGATCAATAAAATCAACAAACCACTGGCAAGACTCACACACACACAAAAAAGGACTCATATAAACAAAATCCAAAATAAAAGAAGAAAAATTACCACAAACATCAAAGATATACAAAAGATAATAGTAGAATATTCTGAGAGATTATATGTCACCAAATTCAACAACCTAGAGAAAATGGATAAATTTTTAAAATTATACAATCTTTCTAGACTGAGTCATGAAGAAGTAGAAAACCTAAACAGACCTATAACCAGGGAGGAAATAGAAACAACTATAAAAACCACCCCCAAAACAAAAATCCAGGACTAGATGGATAAACTAGAGAATTCTATCAAACATTCAAAGAAGATTTGGTACCTATCCTTCTCAAAGTCTTCCAAAAAATAGAAGAAGCAATACTCCCAAAATATTTTATGAGGTCAACATAACTCTCATACCAAAACCTGGCGAGGACAACACAAACACACAAAAACTACAGACCAGTATTTCTAATAAATATAGATGCAAAAATTCTAAACAAATACTAGCAAGTCAAATACAAGAACATATTTTAAAAAATAATACACCACAATAAAGTGGGATTCATTCCAGGAGCACAAGGATGATTCAGCATACAGAAATCAATCAATGTAATACACCACATCAACAAAACAAAGAACAAAAACCATATGATTCTATCAATAGATGCAGAAAAGGCATTTGATAAGATACAACATTCCTTTATGTTTAAAACACTCAATAAAATAGAAATAGAAGGAAAGTACCTCAACATAATAAAGGACGTATATGACAAGCCATCAGCTAATAATATCACACTAAAAGGGAAAAAAATTAAGGCTTTTCCTCTAAAATCAAGAACAAGACAAGGTTGCCTACTCTCTCCACTCTTATTCAACATAGTTTTGAAAATTTTAGCCAGAGTGACCAGGAAAAAGAAAGAAATAAAAAGCATCCATACTGGAAAAGAAGAAGTAAAGGTATCACATTTTGCAGATGACATAATCCTGTATATAGAGAACCCCAAAGACTTCCCCATTAAACTATTAAAATAATAAACCAATACACAAAAGTCACAGGATATAAAATCAAAATACAAAAATCCACTACTTTCCTATAGGTCAATGTAGAAACATCTGAAAATGAACTTTAAAAAAAGTTTCTTTTATAATTATAACAACAACAAAAAAAAAATACCTAGGAATAAACTTAACAAATATGTGAAGGACCTATATACTGAAAACTACAAAATGTTATTGAAAGAAATTGAAAAAAACATAATAAAATGGAAAAATATTCCATGTTCATGGATTGTTCATGGAATCAACATTGTTTAAATGCCACATTACCTAAAGCAATATCCAAATTTAATGCAATCTCCATCACAACCTCAATCTCAATTTTTTAAAGTAATAAAACAAAAAATTACCAGGTTTGTATGGAATCATAAAAAAGCACAAATAGCCAAAGCAATCTTGAGAAAATAGAATAAAGCCAGAGATATCTCACTACCTGACTTCAAATGATACTAGATAGCCACAATAATCACAGTACAGTATTGGAAGAAAAAAAGACATACAACCAATGCAACAGAATTGAGATCCCAGAAATAAAACCACATATATATGGGCAACTCATCTTCGACAAAGGAGCTAAAAACACACAGTGGAGAAAAGAGAGACTCTTCAATAAATGGTGCTGGGAAAATTGGAAAGCCACATGCAAAAGAATGAAACTTGACTACAGTTTGTCTCCATGTACAAATATTAATTCAAAATGGATAAAGGCCTAAATATAATATCAAAAACAATAAATTACATAGAATAAAACATAAGTACTAAGCTCATGGACCTTGGCCAAAGAGAACAATTTATGAATTTGACCCCAAAGCAAGGGAAGTTAAGGCAACAATAAATAAATGGTACTATATCAAACTAAAAGGCTTCTGCACAGCAAAAAATAAAAATAAAAAATAAAAACCTGACAACAAATAAATAGGTAGCCAACTAAATGGGAGATGACATTTGCAAACAAAATCTTCAATATGGGGCTAATACTCAAAATACATAAAGAACTCACAAAGCTCAGCAACAAACAAACAAGCAAACAATCCAATTAAAAAACTGGGAAAGACCTGAACAGATACTTCTCCCAAGTAGACATACAAATGACCAACAGATATATGAAAAGATGCTCATCTTCACTAGCTTTTCTAGAAATGCAAATCAAAACTATAATAAGATACCACCTCACACCTGTTAGACTGGCTATTATCAATAAGACAGGTAATAACAAGTGTTGGAGAGGCTGTGGAGAAAAAGGAACCCTCATTCACTGCTGGTGGGAATGCAAATTAGTACAACCATTATGGAAGAAAGTATGGTGTTTCCTCAAAAAATTAAGAAAAAAATTACCATATGACCCAACAATCCCTCTACTGGATATTCACCCCAAAATCTTGAAAACATTGGTACATAAAAACACTTGCATCCCCATGTTCATCACAGCATTATTCACAATGGCAAAGACATGGAAACAACCAAAGTGTCCCTTGATAGAGGACTGGATAAAGAAGCTGTGGTACATATATACAATGGAATACTAGTCAGTCATAAGAAATGATGACATAGTGACATTTACAACAACATGCATAGACTTTGAGAACACTATACTGAGTATATAAGTAAATAAAAAACTGAGAACTGTATGATTTCACACATAAGTGAGATATAAAACTGAGACTCATGAACATAGATAAAAGTGAAATGGTTACCAGGGGGAAAAAGATATGGTATAGGGGGTAGCGGGAGGGGCCGTGGGGAAGGGTGTAAATAGGGACAAATGTGAGGTGACAGAATATAATTTGACTTTGGGTGATGAGTATACAACCTAATGAACCTAATGAACAGTTCAAATGCTATAGAAATGTTTACCTGAAACCTATGTACTCTTATTAATCAATGTCACCATGTTAAAGTTAATTTTCTAAATAAAAATTGA
Organism: Rhynchonycteris naso; assembly: GCA_037038555.1. NCBI lineage: Eukaryota > Metazoa > Chordata > Mammalia > Chiroptera > Emballonuridae > Rhynchonycteris > Rhynchonycteris naso. Next base: position 40,603,482 of record CM073004.1, on the reverse strand, counting down.
AAATTAAAAATAAAGATACCAATGACATATTTTACAGAATTAGAATAAATATTACAAAAGTTTATATGGAACCGCAAAAACCCCAAATAGCCACAACAATCTTGAGAAACAAGAATGAAGTTGGTGGAATTATGCTACCTGATATCAGACTGTATTGCAACACCACAGTAACCAAAATAGCATGGTACTGGCATAAAAACAGACATAAATATCAATGGAACAGAATAGAGAGCCCAGAAATAAACCCACACATTTATGGTCAATTAATATTTAACAAAGTAGGCAAGAATATACAATGGGTTAAGATAGTATATTCAATAAATGGTGTTGGGAAAATTAGATACATGCAAAAAAATCAAACTAGTACACCTTATTATACCATACACAAGACTAAATTCAGAAGGATTAAAGATTAAAATGTAAGGCTTGAAATCATAAAAATCCTAGAAGAAAACATAGGCAGCAAAATATCATACATTTCTTGCAGCAATATATTTTTTGATATGTCTCTTCCAGTAAGGGAAACAAAAGTAAAAATGAACAAATGGGTCTACATCAAACTAAAACATGTTTGCACAACAAATAAAATAATCAACAAAATGAAAAGACAACCCATTGGGCGAGAGGACATATTCACCAATGATACAGAACACAATGATAAAGAACTTATATAACTCAACATTAAAAAACCAAACAATCCAATTTAAAAATGGGCAAAGGACCTGAATGGACACTTCTCCAAAGAGGACATACAGATGGCCAATAGGCATATGAAAAGATGCTTAACATCACTAATCATCAGAGAAATGCAAATCAAAACCACAATGAACCTGGAGAGCATTATGCTAAGTGAAATAAGCCAGCCAGAGAAAGACAAGTTCCATATGATCTCACTCAAATGCGAAATCTAAAGAACAAAATAAACTGACAAACAAAATAGAAACAGAGGCATGGATGTGAAGAACAGGCTGACAGCTGTCAGAGAAGAGGGAGTTTGGGCGGCTGAGTGAAAAAGGGAAGTGAAAAAATTAAGCAAAGTGAAAAAACCTCATAGACATAATAACAGTATGGTGATTACCAGAGGGAAAGCTGGGTGAGGGAGATAGAAAAGAAACAGTAAATAGGGATTAAATAGTGATGGGAGACTCGATTTAAGTGGTGAACACACAATACAATATACCAATGATGTATTATAGAATCGTAAAAGAAATTAATAAGAATGACTAAAATGATATCAGAGAAAAGAGCCAAGTTATTTTGTAGAATAAATCTTGGCTGGATTTCTCCTGATGATCCCTGAAGGGTAAGTTCAGGTGGTGCATTGTTGCAGGAATGTCACAGAAGTGATGATGTGTCCGTTCTGGCACATCCTCTCAAGGTGCACCTGGTGTCCATTTTTCCCGCTGCCTGTGATGTGAAGTTTGAACACTGGAGTAAGATTGTGTCTGCCAGGTGTCTTCACTGTGAAGTTACTCTCTTCTCTATATATTTGAGAAAATATATTTTGAGACTATGTAAATACCTTATTTCTCATCATTCTTTTAGTAATTTAGCATCCAAATCTTACCTGAAACAATTATCACTATAGTAGGATAGATAGATGATGATGATGAAGATAGATAGATAGATAGATAGATAGATAGATAGATAGATAGATAGATAGATAGAATAAGGAAGATCGGAGAGAGAGAACATAAGTATGGTAAATGTCAGCATTTTGGGAATCTGGGTGGAAGATTTATGTGTTTATTATTTTTGTAATATTTGTGAAATTGTTTTAAGATTATGTTTTTCTAAAGGATATTGGGTCACTCACAGAACTGTCAGGAAGGCTAGAGCCACACGTAGGACTGTCCGCTTAGAAACAATGTTCAAAATGTGCTCGATAGTGCTGTCCAGTAGACCACCAAGGTCCCACTGCCATCTCCAAACCCTTGTGCCACCTGCCACAACCTTTGCCCCCCAGCACTGGGCTGGATAAGGACACGAGTCCTGCCACTTCCAGAGCAGTTCCTTGAGGTCCCAGTTCCCTACCACCTGTGAGCATCAAAGCTGGTGGATGTGGGTGAACCATGGAGGCTGTGTCACGGGCCCCATCTGTCTGCAGGGGTAGCTGGTAAATTGACGACCTGCCATTTTTGGCTTCTGCCACCTGCACTCATAAGATGGGAAATCCTTCAGTATAAGTAACAAGGTTTGGTTTATAAAGATGCTAAAAAGAATGAAAAAGTCCATTATGTGCCAGGAAACATCGGTGCAATCTAACCTCTGGGCCCTCTCTGTTGCTATCACATTCAACTACACAAAATTTTTAAAAAATCAGAAAAAGATTCTGATTTTTTTCAACTTTCTAGAAAGCATCCTCCAGCTCAACAGTGGTCCCTCGCCCTTGGACATGGGTTCCAGTCACTATCAGTCTCCTCTCTTTTTCTTACCAGCCTGGCAGTGGCAATGGTTTCTCTTGCTAATCTTTTGTTAATCTCTGAATTGCTTGGTCATCTTTTGTTTTTAGTTTTTCCGGCCCCACTATAACTATTCTCCCACAGCAAACTCTCTCCTTTGAGCTCTCTGGTCTGAGCCCTGTTTCCCTGGATAACAGCAATGGCTATTTCTGTATGGCTTTATCTTTTCTCACAAGATTGGTAAGATCTCCTGAGCAGAGACTGAGACAAGGTCAGCAACACCAGACATGACTCATCTCCTTATTGGTAAGAAGCCAATTGGCAAATAAGGGTCAGATGTGTGCTTCCTTAAAACAAAGAATCCTGCACTTGACCAATGTTACCTCACCTTCTCACTCTCCAGTATTGTTCAGAAGAATCCAGAGATCCTTGGCCATTTTGTATAGAATCAGCCTTCACCAATTTAGCTAACCTCCTCAACACCTGGGAAAACATACCCTCCACAGCATCTTTTAACATGAAGGCTTAGAAACTTTTATTGTTGAAATAAAATGTGTTGTACCTGACTGATGTCTCAAAGAATTATGATGTCCAGATTCAGCTTTTTGTTTTGAAGATAAACATTGAGGATAAATTTTTGTGTAAATTTTTTGAACAGATGCTAAGTCTTTAATTATTTTTTTGCATTAAAAATTGACAGCAATTGATATTCCCCACAAACATCATGTGTGCATATATTCTTTTTAATAGCAATTATTGCTCCAGGATGACTGGGAAAATTGCACTGAGGTTTAAAAGCATATTTGCAGCTATACCCAGGGGATTGTGGCAAGTAATGCCTACTGTATCGTCCACTGATTTAAAATTTGCAATAAGAGACACAATTCAATCTAGCACATTTCTAAAGACCAATGGGAAATAGATTGGGCAGCAGAATCAGGAAATGCAAATCCAATGCTAAATTGCACCCTGAACCCATCTGCCTGGGTTTTTTCTTTTTTTCTTCCCTAAGGCCAGTGGTGCTGATTCAGTATTACCTTAAACACAAATCTGTGGGTTCAGCCCTGACCAGCTATAATCAATATGCAGCCACAGAGGCACATCCGTGGATTAGCAATCTACTGCAAGGCGCAGGCAGGTGCACGGCCATGCAGGGAGAAATTCAACCAGGTTTTCAGAGGCAGACAGGGGCACAGGCCACTTCCTATGCTGAAAAGTCCCGGTTGATGGAAAAGAAATGCAAATGCCAAACAGAGTTATAAACACGTCGTATGTTTTAGAGGCTTACATTTAACAATTTGACTCCTTTAACTATGGCAAGAAAAAAAAACCCCAACAACTAAGCAATGATTGTGTATTTAGCCTCATTTGGAAATAACATCAAAAGTCTATATTTGAGCCTGACCTGTGGTGGCGCGGTGGATAAAGCGTCGACCTGGGAACACTGAGGTCGCCAGTTCAAAACTCTGCACTGGTCTGGTCAAGGCTCATATGGGAGTTGATGCTTCCAGCTCCTTCCCCCTTTCTCTCTTTCTCTCTCTCTCTCCCACTCTGTGTCTCCTCTCTAAAATGAATTTTAAAAAAAAAGTCTATATTTGAGAACTTTGGTTAATGTGAAGCCTGAAAGAGGGGCTTCCTGCCACTGCTTCTAGAGCAGACAGCTCAGGTTCAAGACTCGGGCCACCCCTCACCCCGCTTATACAGGAGATCATACTGTGGGGGAACCGCACAGAGAAGCTGGTCTTGGGCTCCTCGCCTTTGACTGGGGAACCAGTGCTCTTCAGTATGGAAGGCAGGTGCTTATCCCCCTCAGAAGCTGCCTGTGTCCTTGGACAAGGGCAGCCCCCTGCTGTCAGAACGGAACTCCTCCTGAGGCCCTCGAGGATGCAGGATGTAGGATGCCTGCTCAGTTCTCAGAAAGGAACTCGGGGCCTGGCGGAAGGAAAGACTCACAGGTGATTTCTCCAGGGAGTCTCTCAAGGCAGAACTGCCCTCTTTATTCCCTCCTGACTCTTTAATCTTGCTTACAGAAACTGCCAGCCCCACCTGTGGAGGTGTGCAAAGTGCCCCTGCATGCATATATGCTCACTTGCAATCTCTCTCCCCCCGCCGTCTCTCCCTCCCTCTCTCCTCTCCCCTCTATTGAGAGACCCCAGAATCTCACCTCCATTAAAGGAAATCATAAGCCCTAGTCTGCCTGCCAGTCCCCGGCCCCTAATATCACAAGGGGGAGGCGGAGCACCTGGAGCATGGAAGTCAGAGGAACCTCGAGCAACAGTAACCTAGCAACAGTGTCTCAGGATTTGAATGTAATTATACCCCGAGCATGATAAATACTCGCAAGGGCTCCCTATGTGCAGATCATACTAAACAAGTCTTTGAAATTACCCTCATCAAATATTGATAGGAGGAAAGTTTTCTGAAAGAGAAAAAAACCAGAAGAGCATGGACAGTCTTTCCACTGAGTGCCCTCGCCAGTGGGGGAACACCAGCCAGGGCAGCTCAGAAAGCCTCAAACACCCCCTCCCCCAACTCATGGGCAATGTGACAGGTAGAGAAGAGATGTTTGAGCTGGGGATAGCAGTTTTCTTGCAAATGAGGAACAGCGTCTTGAGGTCGGGAGAACCGAGGCTGGCGTCTTGGCTCTGCCCTCAAACTGGAGGGTTTGCCCTTCAGTGTTCTGATTTAAAGTGAGTGTGTTGGCCAAGATGCTCTTCAAGCTGTCCTCTGGGTGAGGCACCCTGAAAGAGTGGAAGTCAGACTATGCAGGGGGTGGTGTGGGGAAAAGAAGTCCGGGCAGGGTGAATGGCATGGACATAGGTTCCCAGGCACTGGCACCCTTGGCTCCAAGTTGATGTTGATCCAAGAGGTTGAGGCTCGCTGCTGAAGAGGAGAATAGTCCCCAGTGTGAAGGGCCTTGTGAGTTTTGCTAAGGAGCCTGGGCTTTATTCTGGGTGGAAACAGAAACCAGTGCAGGTGTAAGTGTGAAGAGTGGGTATGTGAGGAGCAGTGATGCCCGGAGCTAGCTTCAGCAGCCATCAGAGGGTGTCTGTAGATTCAGAGCAATGGTCAGGAGTAGGCCCATGACCTTGAAGTGTCTTCCCTTTAACCGATGTATTGCATCACATTGAGGCATCAAGAGAGTCCAAGAAGATGGCAACAGGACCCTGGGATCAGAGCACAACTGACACAAAGGAGTCTGGATGAGGAAATTTGAAAGAGGGAGCAGATGCCCTGGGGAGAGCCAAGAGGAGCAGGGGATTTCTCAGCGGGAGGGAGGGAGTTGGTCTCTCTGTGAATATTGGGTTATGAGTGGTGTGGAGCGGGATACACTGTTCAGCTCTGTGCAGCTGGAGACTAAGCTCTGAGAGCAGGAACAAGAGAGAGAAGTCCTATATAGAAACAGCCTGAATCTTTACTACTTAGGAGGCCCTGCCCATCTTGACTACTACCCTACTGTGTAACCCATGACAATCCCTTTCCCTCTGGGGTTAGGTGCACAGTGAGGGCCCCTTGCAGGCTCTGCCTTTATGAGACTCTTAGATTCTATAGCCAGACTGTCATTTGGGGCCTGGTGACACACAGGGAGCCACAGTGTTTCCAGGTGTGCCCCCACTTGCTTCATCCCCAAATGCCCTCTTTGAGGGGGAACTGCCCCCTCTCTGATGTCTCTCTCCAGGCCTGCTGTGTATCTGTCTTTTGCCTGTGAGAGGAAATCCTCCTCTATTAGATGCAAGATCTTGAAAGAGCCTCAGATCTCCTCTGCCAGCTCTCTTCTCTGGGCTGGGCGCCCTTGACAGCATTGCTGGTATCTCCCAGCAAGCCAGAGAGTGTGAGGAGGCGGGGCTGAAGGTGGATGAAAGGCCCCCCTTTCCTGCTGTGAGATTCCAGACTGGTTCAGGGACCAATTTACACGGCCTCATTCATTCAGTTCAGTGTTCTTCCCAATGAGAGGTCTGACAGCTCTACTCAGGGTAATAATGGCCGGGTGTACCCTGCTTTAAGAAAACTCCACTTACAGAAATCCCCTTGAACACACTAGCTAAAGACAGGCGGGACTGTTTGATTTTTGTGGGACTTTGCACAGAGATCCCTGGAAATGCCAGCGACTCCAGGGCCCCACCAGGGAGTTTGTTTGGAGAGCACTGCCACATGGGCTTAAAGAGAGAAGGGTAGAAAAATCTAAGTACCAAGTTATTAGGGGACATGTCATTTTTAACTTAGTGAATATGCATCACGGTTGACATTGGACAAATAGAACAGTAAGAAGAGACATCAGCATTAGCATATTTGTTTTCTGGTGCAAGAAATATATATGTATGTGTGGATTAAATATTACCAAATTATTTTTACAACAATTTGTCATAGTTCCCATTTCTTCACATCTTCATAATGTTGTTGGATAGAATGGTGGCCTCCAAAAATATAGATTCATATTCTAATTTCTGAAATCTGTGAATGTTACCTTATTTGGAAGAGGGGTATAATTAAGTTAAAGATTTCCAGATGAGATCACTTTGGATAACCCTGTGAACCTTAAATTCCTGTAAGAGTGAGGCAGAGGTAAATTAGACAGAAGACACAGACACTCAGAGAAGATGATGCAGAGGCCGTGATGCAGTTATAAGCCAGGGATCACCAGGCATTGCTGGAAGCCATCAGAGTTAGGATAGAGCCCTCAGGGGAAGTCTAGCCCTGCTGCTGACACCTTGATTTCCAATTTCAGGCCTTCAGAATATGAGAGAATAAATTTCTTTTCTTTTGAGCCACAAGGCTTATGATAATTTGTTATGACAAATTATTTTTATATTTGTTATGGCAAATTTGTATTGTAGGAAGCTAATACAGTGGGTAAATCTAAAATATTCTTTTTTCTCTTATTTTACAAATTCTCCTTAATAGATAATTGACTGTTTATAGCAAAATACTAACAATGAATTGTAGGGTTTATAACATATGCAGAAGTTAAATGTATAATAATAGCACAAAGAATAAGAGAGAGTGTGGAGAATTACTGTTCTAAGGTTATTATACTATAGCTGAAGTGATATAATATTCTTAAAAGTAGATTGTGATAAGTTAAAGATATATAATATAAATCCTAAAGCAGTCAGAGAAAAGAAAAAGCAAGCTATTAAACCAACCAAGATAAAATGGAACCATACAAACTATTTAACACCCATAATTTATAATTATTATAATAAAATGTGAAATTATTCAATATTGCTAGCAGTTCTTTAAAAAATTGTTTTTTAGAGTTTACTTTGTTTAACCCTGCCCTATTGTTTTCTATAGTTATTAGTGTTATTGTTTACCAACATAGCTTACTAGTTTGTGTGTTCCCCATAATTTCTCCTAACCATTGTTTTTGGTTTATCTGCCTTTTTCTTTTTAACTAATAAAGAAATGCAGTTGACAAACTGTCTTCATTTTTTGATGTCTCAAAATGACTTTATTCTGTCCTCTCTCTTGAGTCGAAGTTGGCCTAGACATGCAATAAGTTTCGCACTTCATCAGTGCATATATTATTTTATATACCACATCTGTCAGATTGTTGCTTATTTCTTGCTCTATCTTTTCTTCTAGTGACTTCTGAGATTGTCTTCGACCCCTTTTTGTTTTAGTTTCATGTGATACATTTCAATGTGAACTCAAATTTCATTATTCTTTAAGTATTCCAAAGACAAGTTAGCTTTAAATACTCATGCCTTTCTTTTAAGTCTTGAGAAGTCTTAGCTCTTTTCAATGGTTGTTTTTCTGCTATGATTTCTATTTTCTCTCGTCGTCCCTCTTTGAGTGAAATGCTTGATGGATACTCTTAAACTATCTTCCATGTCTTTTAATTATTCTTTTCTTATTTTTATGTCTTTTCTTTCCTCTGTCCTGGGTTCCAAATATGTTCCTCGGTCTCATTTCCCATTCATTCTACTTCTCTTCAAATATATCCACTTTAGATTTGATCTCATCTATTGAGTTTTTATTCCAGGAACTATAGTTTTTATTTCTAATATTTATATTGATTTTTATTGCGTGCATCTCTTACAATTTCATTTCACTGGCTTTGTGTCATAATTTCTTATTATTAATTAAAATTATGTATTTGATTATCTCAGATTTTTTAAACCTTCTTTTCAATTAACTTTTTCAGACCCTTAAAGGCATTTCACCTGGAGTGAATTTCTGTTCTGAAATAGATATTATTGGTAGTCTTTGTTAGCTTTAGATTTTGTTAAGTGGTTTAGAATTTTGGATTTTAGCTTCACTCCAAGAGTAGCTTGGCTCGTTAGATATATTATTTTCTCTGTCTTCACTCACCTGTCCAGCAGTTCTATGACCCCAACCCAGAAGTTCTGATCTTACATTGAAATCTCAGGGTCCCTACCCCAGAATGAGTTGAGGATACAAAAGATCCAGTCACAGGGTGATGGGTTGCTTGATCCACATCTGTCCACAAGGCTGAGTCTGTGTTAAAACCTTTGCCCTCAGATTTGCAGGCTGCTGAGGTCAATAGTCTAGGCAGGAGACCCTTGCCAGTTTTTTATCTTATATTTTTTATGAGCTAGGATGTCCTTCCTCGGGCCCTAGCATGAAGCAGTTAGAGTTTTTCTGGCCTCTCATTTTGCATGGGGTCTCATATCTATTAAACTACTTCCTCCCAGATGCAGCTGATGATCTCTGTGCTTTCCCACAGACTCAAAGATGAGCAGGCACGTGCCTTCAAGCTCTGCTCATTTCACTGCCTTCTAGTTTCCTTTAAGGTCCCAGAATGTTCCTCTTGTGTGTGAGCCAGTTGGTGTTCATTTTTATTTTCTTTTTATACTTTATCTAGTATTGCTATTCATTTGCAGCACTGGGGATATTAAATCAAAAGTGTGAACTTCGTGATGGTCTTGATGGAAAACCGAGATATGGCTTCTTAATCCACTAACGTCTGCCTTATCATTTGGCCTTCTGAAATGTAGGAATAATTCCTAGACCTCAACCTTATCTCACTGGAACCCAAGGATCTGGAGTCACCAGATTTAGAACTGGGAAAAGTTAACTCAACTTGAGAAGTTTAGAATACCCTTTCCAAAGATATCTTCACTACAGCCTGGCAAAAACACATCAACTTTGGTGTAAATTAAATACCCAGTTGATCAGCTGACTATGTGGACTATAGGAAGATCTCACTTGAGACTCTGAAACTATTAACCCATTAGCATCTAGCAGGTGAGTTTCATTTGCCACACCAACTTCCAGCTCTGTGCTAAAAGCAGTGTTCCAGGGAATGAGGTAAATTAACTGAATCAGGAATGCTCCAGGAAGAACCAGTCACTGATTTATGGGGACAGATTTCAGCCCATTCAAGTCCACCAGAAATGGGGAACGACAAAGGCCAGGGTCATGTTGTGTGGTTTGGCATCCCAGTGGCGTGGTCCAGTCTGAACTTCAGTATAGTTCCTCTCTCACTATGCACCTGATGATTTGCAGTGCTTTTAGCCAGATTAATAAGTTCACCACTAACATCCAAGAGTGGTGTCCTGATTCTCCTTTTCCAAAAAAATTCAGTTAATGAATGCAATTTTTAAAATCTTCTCCCATAACATTTCCTAAAATTTTGGGTGTGCTGGGCCTCTCAGCCACTAATCTCTAATAGAAGCTTAAATAGCCAATTATCATCCAAACTCAGAAGCTTTCGTTAGCCTTCCAGCCTCATCTCCACTTGAAACTTCATTGCTGGGTTTATGCTTGTTACTTGTACTCTGCCCAAATGTGATTTCTAAAAATGTCTTATGCATGTTTTGGTTAAGACAAGACCCACTCTAATATAATGCAATCCTGCATTTCCTAAACAATTGTTTTTTGTTTGTTTGTTTGTTTTTTACAGAGACTGAGAGGGTCAGAGAGAGGGATAGATAGGGATAGACAGACAGGAACAGAGAGAGATGAGAAGCATCAATCATCAGTTTTTTGTTGCAACACCTTAGTTGTTCATTGATTGCTTTCTCACATGTGCCTTGACCGTGGGCCTTCAGCAGACCGAGAAACCCCTTGCTCGAGGCAGCAACCTTGGGTCAAGCTGGTAAGGTCTTCTCAAACCAGATGAGCCCACGCTCAAGCTGGCGACCTCAGGGTCTCGAACCTGGGTCATTCTGCATCACAGTCCAACGCTTTATCCACTGTGCCACCGCCTGGTCAGGCCTAAATAATTGTTCACAGAATATTAATTCCATTAGTTTCTGAATGGAATTACCTAGAAAAAGAGTTTTTGGTTTAAAAAAATAATAGGAAAGGAAAGAATACTGAATTAAACAACATTAAGCTTTTTAAAAAAATTTTATGTTTGCTTTAGGAATTATCAAATCTTTAATACAGTGTGATTCCTCGAGATGGGGACCAATTGTTTCATTTTCTAGACAGTCTTGATCTTGTAAATACTTTTGCCAGAGCATCATCAGGGGCTTCAATTCTGCATAACCCTCTGCAGGAAATGCCAATAAAGTTGGGAAAAGTGACCCAACGTTACATAATAGTATGAAGGAAAACAGTATTTCATGATGTTCTGCAGAGAGTAAAGTACTTACCCCAAGGTGTTCTGTAATTTGGGAAACAATCCTTGTTTTTAAAGAAATCTGTCTGGTAGCAGGGTGGACTACAGCAGCGCCGCCTGGCAGGGACTCTAGGAAGGTGGACGCTGCAGTAGGAAAACTAGGCAGTCTGAATTATGAAAGGATAGACGGGCTTGAGAGTGGGGCACTGGTTCAGAGCAGGACCGAGACAACCTGCGTCTCATTAAATGTAAGCAGCGATGGGAGAGGTACCAAGAGCTCGTCATTTATTCATTCAACAAATATTTATTAAGTACCTGTCACATGCCAAAAATATTAAATAAATAAAAGCGCTGCTCTAGTACTGTGGAGAGAGCAGTGATCAAGGGAGAAAAGCCCTGACTTCTTAGAATTGACCTTTTCCTCATGTTTTAGGGTGACGGGGAGGAGCCACGAGAGCAAGGAGCCCAACTCTGTGGAGGGTGCGGGACACCTGACGTCCAGGTGGAGACGCTGGTGAGGAAGCTGAAATGCAATCTGGAGCTCAGAGAGAGACCTGGGCGGGCTGTAGATATCACATGTCCAGGTGGAAATGGAAGTCATGAGAATATTTACAGTACCCATGAGAGCGTCAGGGGAGTGAAAAGAGCTGAAGAGCCATTGTTTTTAACTAGAGGAGTGGAGAAGGGGCTGGGGAGCACAAAAGGGTTTTCAATAAATACTTCATGAATGTAAATTAATGAGTCTCAGCCAGAGAAACAATGAACTAGGAGCGAGTAGTGCCAGGAAGACAACAAAAAGAAAAGTTTTCAAAAAGGAAGATGAGGTCAGACTAATGCAACACCATTAAAGTAGCCCAAGGATCATGGCAAAATAAATAAGTAAATAAAAATTGGGGCTTGCCTTTCTTTTACTGCTTTAACTATGGGCTTCCCTTCAGCTGTTGGAAGTCCCTTCGAAACCTCCAGTTTATTATAAACAAGTTTTCCCATAGCCTCAACGTCATTACTGTCACTCCATGCATTTCCTGCCTCAACTAAAGTCTGGGTCTCTGCTTCTTACAAGAATACAGCTGTGGGTGGGGAAATTTTTTCAAGGGAGAGGCAGCTCATTCTCCCACATCCGAACTAACCCTCTTGGGGGCCAGAGCTGTCCTTGGGCATTTTGTTCCTCTTCTTGATAACAACTCTCCACCATGAAAAGGGGACAGTCAGACACCTCTGCCAGTTACTCCTTTCCTCCCCCACTTCTCCTATCACTTCTGCCTGCTGGCCCAAAGATCATTCAAATATCAGCCCTTGACTTCCATTTGGTACTTCAATTTTAAGTTCGCCATCATCCTAGTGATTTCAGTCTCTGTTAACGAAACATCGAGCATCAGCCTCAAAGTCCTTTCTTCTTTCTTTTTATAACATCTTTCAGCCTCTACTCTTATAGCCTATTTTGTGGCCTCACCCTGGATTTTGGGATTATTGAGACCTTTCCTATTTATAATCTTCTAAATTCCCAGCCCTGGATTCATAGCCTCTTTCTCCCTCATTCCTTTGACTTCCCCATGGAAGTTCCCTGGGGTAGGGGCCGAGAGCCCCAGCTCTGAGGTCCAGTATACCCAGCTTGGACTCTTTCCCCTTGCTCATTTCCCTGGCCTCGTCTCCCCAGCCTATGATTCAGCTTCCACATTGTTCCCTTCCACAGCTTTCTAAAATGTTCATCTGACCATGGCACTGCTGTGTTAAAATCCACACAATGGTTTTTTATTGCTCATAGCACAAAATGCAAACCTCACAGCAGGACAAGCCCTTGCAACAGGACTTAGGAGACCCTTCTTGGACTGGTCTTTTCCATCTGTGCTGGCCTCATGCTTTCCATGTCCCTCCCTCCCTCCATGCCCCAAATACACCTATATCTCATCAACACTGCTGCCGGGAAAGCCCCACCCCCATTGACCAGTATTACCCATTTCTTCCAACTCAGTTCTCAAAACCCAGTACCAGCCTCACCGCCTCTGTGCCTGAACAATTCATTGACATGGTCTCCATATGGCCTGTGTATTCTCTGTCCCCTAGGCAGACTCAGTCACAGCTCCTGTGAGATTAACCTGCACTTGGGCATCTATTTCTGTTTCTCAGTAGACACCAACCATTCTAACATCTCTGTGTTCTTTGTCTCTTTATCCCCCTGAACCTGGCCAGTGTAGCAGTAGTCAAAAAATATTTGATGAATAAATGAAGATTTAGAAAAATAAGAGGTGAGAAAAAGAAGTTGAGATTAAAGAATTCTAATTAGACATGTTAGCTAGTAAATTTGAAATCAAAAGGTTCAGATTAAAATCCCATTTCTACACTTACTATTATGTGACCTAGGACAAGTCACTAATAACAGCAGTATCATTCACTGAGTGCTTGTCACATATCAGGCACTGTCTCATACAAGACCAATAATAAATATTATCATCCCCATTAAAGAGGATATAGTAGTAACCCTAAAGAGTCAATAACTTGTCCAAGTCACAGCTCTGAAGGGAAAGAGCTGAGACTCAAATCTAAGTTAATGTCCAAAACCTATCATGCTCTGTCCTAATGAGCCACATTCTGTCTCTGACAATCATTTCCAGTCTACTTTAGTGGGTGGTTGTGAGAATAAAAACTAGTACATATCACAGAGAAGTACATTTCACATGTGAATTCTTATTATATGCTAAGTCATTAATTCACAAACCTTCCCTCCAATCCCCCAAAAGCTAATCATTTGAATATCTTTAATAGCTTAAAAGTAGCTCTTAAGTAGAATCTGAATTCAACACAGAACTGGGGCCAATTATAGTTTATAGTAAAGTTAATCTGTTCTAATGCATTATTATTATTATTATCATTATTATTTATTAAACAAGAATCAAAAATGATTTTTACTCAGAGATAGAAGAGGGAGCAAAATATTTCTTGAGTCCAAGACACAAAAACCATCCCCTCCCTCCCCAAGGTTTGGAGGTGGCATAATAAAGAGCTCCTGGAGTACATTTTGCTGAGTTTCATTGTTAATGCTCTCCTAGGGGACACCCACAGCTGTAATTGCTCCAATCTGACTCAGCCTGTCAAGCTACCTGAATTAAGTGGGTTGAATTGAAATTTTCAGTAGAACCATCTGGGACCTCACCTTTAACCCTCGCAGTGCTCAGCCCAGCCCACTGCTCATTATAGTGGAGACCCCTGTCACCTCCTTTTACCTCCTCTTATGAGTGTGCCCTGGCAGAGCATTTAGTGAATGGGGAAGGGGAACAGGGCAGCAGATGGTACTCTGCACCTGAGCACCAGGACCTCAAACCCAGCTTTTAACATCACAACCTGCTTGGGGCAGCACCAAGCTTTGAATTAATCATCACTGAGCTCCAAATCGAAGGCCAGAATTCAATTGCATTTCTGTCACTTATTACTTTCTTTGGAAGTTAGCAATTCATGTATACTTTATGATGAGCATATATGAGAGCTGAGGGTAGGGCTCATGTGAGCATACAGAGAGGAGAGCTACCTCATTGAGATAGAGAAGGGGGCTGAAAAGCCTCCTGGCAAGAGTGCTTTGGACTCAATTTTTAAAAAATTAACCAGAATTTGCGAAAGGAGCAAGAGTGTCCATGGAACATGGCTGCGTGGCAAGAACACCTTGGAGGGGGAGAAGAGTGTAACAGGTGAGTGAAGAAGCAGAGTTGGAAATGTCATGTGTAGGCAAAGGCAAGTCACTGGACAATTTGGAGTAGAGATGTTCTGTAGAGAGTTCTGCACTTTAGAAAAATCACCCTTGAGACTGCAGACACTTGGAGGTAAGAAAAACATAAATAAATGTCTGAAATAATTAAAACAAGAGATGAGGAAGGAAATAATAGAGATAGAGGAACTAACTTTCTTTTCACTAAAATAAAAATAATCAGCCCAAATAAAACTATTAACAAGAGAAACCAGTGAAGGAGGAAGGGGAAAGCAGCTGAATAGTCCCAATTGTTCTTAGCATCATAAAACTGGTCCCCTTAGAGGCCTCTCTGCTAGTGTCTCCATGTGGTCTCCTGGCCAACAATGGGAAACCCATGGGCAACAGAACAACACACACACACATGTACCTGCACAAACATGTGTACACAAACATAACATGTGGGTGTATTCCATGCATGTGAGCACATATGAATAGGTGAACATGCACACATATAAGCAAGCACAGAACACATACTTGAATACACACATACATATGATCAAACTTACCCATACATGCACACACAAATTCATGTGCACATGCACACCTCAACCCATTGGGGAACATACTTTTATCCATACTCTGCAGATAAGAAAACAGAGGCATAGAAACTAAGAAATAGCCTACAGTGACACAACTATTAAGTGACTTAGCCAGGATTTGAACCAGGTATCTTACTCCAAACTCTGCTTCTACCTTTCATGAAAAATAACTTCTAGAGATAAAAGCACATGTCACTTACAAAAGCAAAAATCATTCTGGTCTCAAGTATCCCCTTTACAACAGTAAAGTCCAAAACTTAATTAGTAGTAGCTAGAGTTTTGGTGAAAGGAAACCATTAACCTGCTATTATTTATAGCTAATTTGTTTTCCAAGAGTAAGAGTAAAAGAAAACATCCTTAGTGATACAAGTGCCAACTTTGAAAAATACACTAAAAGCTATAATAATACCAACTGAGGTTAGAAGCAGATTAAGTGTTCAAGAATTATAAAAGCAAGGCAGGAGTGGACTTATGGTTAGTATTGAAATGAGTTACAATAGAGGAAAGTCTAAATAATTGTGAAAATATATAAAATTGAATACCGATATCAAAAATTGTTCTTGAAACAATAATTATAACATATCAAATAATAATTAAATGTTATAGAAGAAGTCTCCGGATAATGAACAAGATAGGTTCTGTAACTTTGAAAATACTTAAGTTTTTATATGTACAGAAAGGTAAAAATAAATACTATGTTAAGACAAACATCTAAGTTACATTTAATAAGTAAATGTACCTGTTGCAACTTACAAGTTCAACTTAAGAACAGACCTACAGAACCCATCTTGTTCGTAACCTGGGGACTGCCTCTATATAAGTTAAATTCCAGATGATATTTACCATAGAGCTTGTCATGCTTGCCTGATTAGAGGGTGGGGAAGACAAGGGCACTGAGATGAGCATTTTAAAAATGATTAGAGAGTGAAATAGATTAAAGAATATCTTGAAATTTCAAGAATATTTTAAAAACTTTAATTAAGAAAAATTGAGTGAACACCTCCTCAATCTCAGGCCAAGTAAAAGTACAAACATTATTGTCCATCTAGTAAAAGAAAAAACAAAGTAATAAAAAAAAAGAAGCATAGCTAACCCAGAACATTTAAAATAATAAAAATAAGAATAAATGCACTTATTGTAAACATAAATAGATTAAATTTCCTATTATTAGAAAAGAACATTAGTATTTTATTAAAAAATAAACACAAAATACTGTGGTTTTGACTGTTATCCTCCAAACAAGTAGAAATATAAAAAATAGGGGCAAAAAATACAAGCAGATGCAAATCATTAAAAAGTACTGTGATATTAATATTTGACAAAACAGAAATCAATATTTGAGAAAGTAGGCCAAATAAAGACATTATAACATATAAATTCAACATTAATGATAAGAATTTAATTTTGAATGATATAAAGATATTAATTTAATATTAATACACAGAAAAGTTATTGTGCAAGGCATCAATCTTTGTGTACTAGAAAATAATTGCTTCAAAACAGATAAAGCACACACTATTAGAAACATAATTTGTAAAATAATAAATTTACAAAAGCACAATGGAGTTAGGAGATTTGAACATACCTGTGTTAATAGGGATTCTCCAGAGAAATAAAACCAATAGTATTTAAATATAAAGAGAAAGAAATTTATTTTTAAGAATTGGCTCAAGCAATTTTAGAGGCTGGCAAGCCCAAAAACTGCAGAATAGGTCAGCAGACTGTAGACCTAGGGAAGAGTTGCTGTTCAAGTCCAAAGGCAGTCTACTGGCAGAATTCCCTTCTCCTTGGGGTATGTCAGTTGATTAAATGAGGCCTATCCACATTTTGGAGGGCAATTTGTTTTACTCAAAGTTTACTAATGGAAATGTTAATATCATCTAAAAAAAAGACCTTCACATAAATACCTAGAATAATATTTGGCCCAATATCTGCATGCCATACCCTAGCCAAGAATTTAACACATAAAATTAACCATCACAATACCTTTGTAAATACAAGACATATAAAATAAGCAGAAAAGCAAGGATACTGGTGTTGTAAATAATATATTACAAGGAAACATAAATTTCATGTATATATTTCTGCATATTTATGTATATGAGTGATGTCTCTATAGCTGAATTCTATACTCCAAGAGAACAGATAACACATTCTTTTCCATGGCCTATACCACACTTCAAAAATATTGATTATATATCATGTTTAATAAGCCCATAAAAAGGAACTAAATAAAAATTACACAAGTCACAGTGAATACACTAAAATTTAATTTCAGTTTATACTGAAATGCTCCAGTCACTTTGAAATGATTTTAGAATCCACTCTCTTCATAATTCTTAGATTAAAGAAGAAATAAAATTTGTATTTGCATGTAATTTAGAAAAGAACAATATTAAGAAAACTCTAGGTTAATGCATACTGGATGAGACCAAAACTAATCTCAAAGAAAAACTAATGAATCCCAAATGCTTTCAGCATGAAACACAAATAAATAAAAACAAATAAAGCCCCCTCTTGCTAAAGAATTAAAAGATAAATTCTAAATAAATAAAAACTGACTCAAGAATGAAGAAAACTTAAAGAAATAAATAAACCAGAAAAAAAGCTGAATGTTTTCAAATATTTGAGTACCTTTCATAACAGCATCAGGTCAAGAGAGTTTTATAGACAAATGTATTTCAGGCATTTAAGAGACAGAAAACTTTCATGTTACATAAAATGTTTCATATTTTTTATTTCTGATTCATTTAAGAAATAGACTAAGCATGATTTTGAAAAAATTTCTGGAGAGTAAGGGCAACATGAGAGATGTTCCTGATCTCTCCCCTGGAAATTTCAACTAATTGAATGACTATAAATCAGCAAAGGAACCCCAGCTGGGTTCACAGGTTTACCTGAAAGATCCACGCACTGAATGGACTAAAGGTGGAATGGGGTGAAACAGACGAGTGGTTGAAGATAAAAAGCATTCGTGGTGGGCTTTGGAGAGGAGAGGAGACAAACCTAGAGTGACTGGGTTTTTCTTTTTCTCTGCTGGACTATGGGGAGGAGGAAAGCTCAGGCTCTCTGGATTTTGTCTGAGAGGTATGGAGAGGGAAACTCAGAGTGACTGGGTCTCCCTCTGCCTGGAGGAGTGGTGAGACAGAGGGGCAGAGAGGGAGATAAACCAAAGTGGACAGAGCGCGGGGTCATGGCCAGTGTTGCCATGTTCTGCCTATAGTCCACACTCAGTAGGTACAAAGAAAGCTAAAGTGCAGCCCAACCAACCTCCAAGATTCTGCCTCCCTCACCTTGCAGTATGGAGAGTGACAAAGACAAACACCATAGTAGGCTCTCCAGAGCCATTCTCTCCCCTGAAGAACAGAGGTGCTCCACGTTGGGTTCCCAGGTCTGTTGAGAGATGGGAAGGAGCACCCGGAAGCCAAGGATCACCATTTCACCATTACTAGATCCATAAAGCCGTAAAGCCAAAGCCTTAGGCTGAATCCATAAAACCCTTACAAAACACTACCACCTGCCAATGTGACTTGGCCCCGCCTACATCATTGCAACAGCAACATCTCAGCAGTG
This sequence comes from Rhynchonycteris naso, assembly GCA_037038555.1. Lineage (NCBI taxonomy): Eukaryota > Metazoa > Chordata > Mammalia > Chiroptera > Emballonuridae > Rhynchonycteris > Rhynchonycteris naso. Next base: position 40,584,696 of record CM073004.1, on the reverse strand, counting down.
GACAGCCCAGGACTTCACAGAGCTAAAAGATGAAATAAAGTAACAACACCTACTGGAAAAAACCCCTAAAAACCCAAATTTATATTTTTTTGCCCTTTTCCTGTTTTTACTTCTTTTTTTTTCTTTTAAATTTTATATTCTATAAATTTTGTATTCTTTTATTTTTATTTTTTGTGGTGTTTTGTTTCTGATATTTTTGTTTGCTTTTGATTGTTTTTTTCTCCTGTGGTGTTTTCACTTTTCATAATTTTAAAATTCTTATATTTCTATTGTATTTTTTATTTTAATTGTACATTTTTTAATTGTTCTTGTTTTTTGTTAGGGTTCTTAACAATACCACTCTCAAAAGCCATCAAGGAAGAATTTGAATACCATGGCTACACAGACAGAAATGTAGTTCAGAAAAAAAAAGAAAAGAAAAATCTCCAGAAAAAAATCTCAAAAGAAACATTGGAGTTAAATGATAGATAATTCAAAACTGAAGTTCTGAAAATACTTAATGAGGTACGAAAGACACCAATAAGCAATTTAATGAGCTCAGGAAACAAATTAATTAACAAAATGAATACCTCACCAAGGAGATTGAAACTTTAAAAACAGGAATAAAGAATTCAATACATGAAATGAAGATTGAAGTAGCAAGTTTAGCTAATAGAACTAGCCTGATAGGGGAAAGAATCAGTGACATCGAAGACAGGCAACTAGAGATGCTATAGAGAGAAGAGAATAGAGACTCACAAATTAAAAAAAATAGAGAGAGAGAACTCTACAAAAATTTTCGGACTCCATCAGAAAGAACAATATAAGAATAATGGGTATATCAGAATAAAAAGAGAGGGAGAAGGGAATGGAGAGCATTTTCACAAATAATTGATGAGAATTTCCCAAGCCTATGGGAAGATTTAGAGCCTTGAATCCAAGAAGCAAACACAACACCAAGTTACCACAACCCAAAAAGACCTACTCCAAGGCAGATCATAATAAAATTGGCAAAAATCAATGACAAAGAAAAACTCAAGGTAGCTATGGAAAAGAAGAACATAACATGTAAAGGAAAGGCAATTAGATTATCATCGACTTCCCAGCAGAAACTCTACAAGCCAGAAGAGAGTGAACCCAAACATTCAAAGTACTAAAAGACAGGAATTACCAGCTAAGAATACTATATCCATCAAAGTTATCCTTCAAATATGAAGGAGAAATAAAAACTTTTACAGACATACAGAAGCTGACGGAATTTATCACCAGAAAACTCCCACTGCAGGAAATACTCAAGGGGGTTATTTAACCAGATACAAAACAAAACAAAATTACAAGTAAAGAGATCCAACAATAAAAACAAGGATCATTTGTGACAACAACAACAACAAAAGGGGAGAGGATAAAGGTCTGCAGTAACAAAGGAAGATGGAGTGCAGAAGCTTTCATAAGACAATGGACTCTTGTACATATAAACATTTTTCTCTTAATAACCTAGTAGTAACCATCAACAAAAAAGCCACCATGGAAACACACAACTTAAAAAAAGAAGAAGCTGGAAAGATGTATGGAATACCAGCAAACAAAAACAATTGACAGAAACACACAAAAAAAGAAGAACCAAACAAGCCATAATCTAACAGAAAACAAAACATAAAATGGCTTCAAGAAATTCTTAAATGTTAATAATTACCCTAAATGTAAATGGATCGAACTCACCAAAAAAAAAAAAAAAAAAAAAAAGGCACAGAATAGCAGATGGGATCAAAAAGCAAAACCCAACATATGCTGCCTTCAAGAGATATATCTAAGCTGCAAGGCCAAAGATAGATTGAAAGTGAAAAGTTGGGAAACAATTCTCCAAGTAAATAATATCCAAAGAAAAGCAGGTGTAGCTATATCATATCTGACCTGCTGACTTCAAGACAACAAAGGTAACCAGAGATGGATAGACATTTCATAATGATAAAGGGGACATTATATCAAGTAGACATAACATTTCTTAATATATATGCCCCAAACCAGGGAGCACCAAAATATATAAGAAATCTATTAACTGATCTAAAAATAGAAGCAGACAAAAACATGATCATACTTGGGGATTTTAACACACCATTGATGGTTTTAGACAGATCACCCAAACAGAAAATCCATAAAGAAATATCAGCTTTAAATGACACTCTGGACATAATAAACTTTTATAGGACATTTGATCCCAAAATATCAGATTATACATTTTTCTCCAGTGTGCATGAAACACTCTCAAGGATTGACCATATGTGGGACCACACAACTAACATCAACAAATTCAGGAAGATTGAAATTATACCAAGCTCATAAGGTTTTGAAATTTGAATTCAACTATAGAAAAGAAGTAAAGAAACACAAAATACTTTAAAACTAAACAACATACTTTTAAAAAATGACTAGGTCAAAGAAGAAATAAAAGCATAGATCAAAAGATATATACAGACAAATAAAAATGACAACACAACATATCAAAATCTCTGGAATGCAATGAAACCAGTAATAAAAGGGAAATTTATATTATTACAGGCTTATATTGAGAAACAAGAAAGAACTCAAGTAAACAACCTAACATCACACCTTAAGAAACTAGGGGGGAAAAAAAAGCAAAAGCAACCCAAAATCAGCAGAAAAAAATAAATAATAAAAATTAGAGCAGAACTTAATGAAATAGAGAACAAAAAATTATAAAAAAAAATGAATACAACAAAGAGCTGGTTCTTTGAAAAGATCAATAAAATTGACAAAACATTGGCTAGACTCACTAAGGAAAAAACTAAAGGATTCATTAAACAAAATCCAAAATAAAATAGGAGAAATTACCACAGACATCATAGATATATAAGAGATCATAGTAGAATATTATGAAAGATTACATGCCTCCAAATTCAACAACCTAGAGGAAAAGAAAAAATTCCTAGAAAAATCTTCTTAGACTGAGCCACGAAGAAGTGGCAAACCTAATAGACCTATAAGCAGGGAGGAAACAGTAGTGTGCCCCGGGCGCCACTCGCAGAGGGGTGCCAAATGGTCTCCAAGACAAAAAAGAAAAGTGTACTATGCCCTCAGGGGGGCACCAATAAAGTGTCGTGCCTCGGGCACCAGTTATGTTTGCTATACCACTGGGAGGAAATAGAAACAACTACCAAAATCCTCCCCAAAAACAAAAGTCCAGGACCATATGGCTACACTGGTGAACTCTAAAAAACATTCAAAGATTTGGTAACTATCCTTTTCAGTCTTCCAAAACATAGAAGAAGAAGCAATACTCCCCAGCACATTGTATGAGGTCAACATAATCTTTATACCAAAACCTGGCAAGAACAACACAGTAAAAGAAAAGTACAGACCAATATCACTAATGAATACAGATACAAAAATCCTAAACAAAATACTAGCAAATCAGATACAACGAGGCATTAAAAAAATAATACACCACAATGAAGTAGAATTCATTCCAGTAGCACAAGGATGATTCAGCATACAAAAATCAATCAGCATAATACACCAAATCAACAAAACAAGGAACAAAAATTATAATTTTATCAATAGATGCAGAAAAGGCATTTGATAAGATACAACATACCTTTATTTTTAAAACACTCAATCAAATCGGAATAGATGGAAAGTACCTCAACAAAATAAAGGCCATATATGACAAGCCATCATTTAATATCATACTAAATGGGGGAAAAATGAAGGCATTTCCTCTAAAATCAGGAACAAGACAAGGTTGCTTACTCTCTCCACTCTTATTCAACATAGTTCTGAAAGTTTTAATCAGAGTGATCAGGCAAGAGAAAGAAACAAAAAGCATCTAAATCAGAAAAGAAGAAGTTAAGTTGTCACATTTTGCAGATGACATAATTCTGATTATAAAAAACACCAAAGACTCCTCAAAAAAAAAAAAAAAACTATTAGAAACAATAAGCCAATACAGTCAAGTCATAGGATACCAAATCAATATACAAAAGTCCACTGCTTTCCTATAATTCAACAATAAAACATTGGAAAATGAAGTAAAAAATAAACAATACCTTTTAGAATTTCAGCAAAAAATAAAATTAAATACCTAGGAATAAACTTAACAAAAGATGTGAAGGACATATATACTGAAAACTACAAAACATTATTGAAAGAAATTGAAAAAGACACAATGAAATAAAAAAATACTCTATGTTCATGGATTGGAAAAATCAATATAGTTTAAATGGCTATATTACCCAAAGCAATATGCAAATTTAATGGAATCCCCATCAAAATCCCAATATCATTTTTTAAAGAAATAGAACCAAAAATGATCAGGTTTACATGGAACCATAAAAAACCCTGAATAGCCAAAGCACTCCCGAGGAAAAAGAGTGAACCTGGAGGTATCATACTAACTGACTTCAAATTACACTTTAGAGCCACGGTAATCAAAACAGCATGGTATTGACAAAAAAATAAAAAAGGCATACAGACCAATGCAAAAGAATCGAGAGCTCAGAAATAAAAATACATATATATGGACAAATTGTCTTTGACAAAGGAGCCAAAAACACACAATGGAGAAAAGAGAGCCTCTTCAATAAATAGAGCTGGGAAAATTAGAAAGCCACATGCAAAAGAATGAAACTTGACTACAGTTTTTCCTGATGCACAAAAAATAATTCAAAATTGATCAAATATAATATACAAAACAATAAATTACATAGAAGAAAACATAGGTACTAAGCTCATAGACCTTTGCCACAGATAACAATTTATAAATTTGACTCTAAAGGAAAGGGAAGTAAAGGCAATAATAAATGAATGGGACTCCATAAAACTAAAAATCTTCTGCACAGCAAAAGAAACTGACAACAAAACAAATAGGTAGCCAACTAAATGGAGATAACATTTGCAAACATCATCTCCAATACAGTGTTAATACTCAAAATATATAAAAAAACTCACAAAGCTCGCAATAAGCAAGCAAGCAAACAATCTAATTAAAAAATGGAAAGAGGATCTGGACACTTCTCCCAAGAGGACACAGAAATGGCCAACATATATATGAAAAGATATTCATCTCCACTAGCTATTCTAGAACTGTGAATCACAACTACAGTGACATACCACCTTACACCTGTAAGCTATTGTCAACAAGACAGGTAATAACAAGTGTTGAAGAGGCTGTGGAGAAAAAGGACCCCTCATTCACTGCTGGTGGGAATACAATTCATACAACCATTATGGAAGAAAGTATTGTGGATCTTCAAAAAATTAGGAATAGAATTACTATATGACCCAGCAGTCCCTCTACTGGGTATCTACCCCAAAAGCTTGAAAACACATGCACCCCATGTTCATCACAGCATTATTCACAGCGGCCATGACATGGAAACAAGCAAAGTGTCCCTCAATAGAGGGTTGGATAAAGAAGATGTAGTACAGGATCTGATCGGTAGGCTCAGTGGTAGGCTCAGTAGTAGAGCGTTGGCCCAGTGTGTGGAAGTTCCAGGATCGATTCCCAACCAGGGCACACAGGAGAAGTGCCCATCTGCTTCTCCACCCCTCCCCCTTTATTTCTCTCTATCTCTCTCTTCCCCTCACACAGCCAAGGCTCTACTGGAGCAAAAGTTGGCCCAGGCACAAAGGATGGCTCTATGGTCTCCACCTCAGGTGCTAAAATGGCTCCAGTTGCAATGGAGCAAGGCCCCGGATGGACAGAGCATCACCCCCTAGTGGGCTTGCCAAGTGAATCCTGGTTGAGTGCATGTGGGAGTCTGTCTCTCTGCCTCCCCACTTCTCACTCCAGAAAAATACAAAAAAGAAGAAGAAGAAGAAGAGATGTAGTACATATATACAATGAAATACTACTACTCAGCCATAAGAAATAATGATACAGTGACATTTACAACATGGATGGACTTTGAGAACATTATACTGAGTTAAATAAATAAATCAGAAAGAGCTATAAGAACTGTATGATTTCACACATAGGTGGGATATAAAACTGAGACTCATGGACATAGATGAAAGTAAAGTGGTTACCAGGGGGAAGGGGACATGGTGGAGGGGTAAATGTAGAAGGGGTGGGAGGAAGGGTATAAAGAGGGACAACTATAAGGTGACAGAAAATGGTTTGGCTTTGGCTGATGGGTATACAACATAATCAACTGTTCAAATGCTATAGAAATGTTCACCTGAAACCTATGTACTCTTATTGATCAATGTCACCATGTTAGAGTTAATTTTCTAAATAAAATTCTTTTAAATAAAAGAAAACATCCTGACACTTTTGGCCTCCAAAATAAACTATGAACCAATCTCCCCATATTTCAATATAGATGTAAAATATTTTAAGTACAATTAAAGGCACTATTTCAACAATCGAACTAAAGTTATTTCAAGATTTGAATCTAAAATGGTAATTAAAGAATAAAATTCATATTTTTGAAGGATAAAACATTTGATACAATTCTACTAAGCATAGCAGAGTTATCGTAACATAAAAACAAGTGTATGTCTTCTAAGAATTAGTGTTATGTAGACTGTCCTCTAATAATACTACATGATTCTATCTGAAGGGCCCTATACTAGCCTTCAGCCCTTCCCAGCTACAGTTTGCTACAGCCCTGATTGCACAGCAGTATTCTTACCCAGTGAACCCCTGGGAGGCACTCCTATTTGTACTTTGGAGGATCCTAAAAGGATTCTACATTCATCTCCCAACTGCATTCTGCAAGTAGTCTTGTAGATGCAAAGACCAAGTGGGAGACACTTCTATGCCTCAGGAGACCCCGAAAGGTCCTCTTCTTGGTTCTAGCCCTTCTAGCCATGGTCAGGGAACAGTCTGGCCCACCCGGGGGCCTGGCAGCAGAGACACTAATTCATGCCTCCAGAGCCAGGTCAATCATGGCTACGGAATCTGCAACAGCCCTGAGGGCCAGTTCTAGACCCCAGAATAGGTTCTGGGAATCTAATATTCAATATGGGGACTATAGTTAACAATATTGTATGACATAATTGAAAGATGCTACAAGAGTATATCTTAGATGTTATCACCACACACAAAAAATTGTAATTATATGAGGTAATGAATGTGTGAACTAATTTTATTCTATACTGTAGAACGTAAATATAAAAATTCTCTAAACAATACTGAAAGTACTATATATCAAACTGGTTAGCTATTAAAAACAATGTTTAAGAACATTCTTGCATATTTTTCTTTGGGCTCATGTGCAAATATTTCTAAGGTTACCTAAAGACTGGAATTTCTAGGATATAAGGCATGTTCATCTTCAACGTTAAGAAAATCTCAAATTATTTTCCAAGTTTGTTGTATCAGTCAATTTGTATCCTTGTCAGTGGTTACAAATGCAGCATTACTTATAATAAACTTTTCCCAAATTTTCTTCATTAAAAAAAGGCATATAGCCTGACCAGGCGATGGCATAGTAGATAGAGCCTCGGACTCGGGTGCGGAAAACCCAGGTTCGAGATCTCAAGGTCACCAGCTTGAGTGTGGGCTCGTCCGGCTTGAGCAAAAGCTCGCCAGCTTGGACCCAAGGTCGCTGGCTCCAGCAAGGGTGGGGCTCAGTCTGCTGAAGGCCTGTGGTCAAGGCACAGGTATGAAAGCAATCAATGAACAACTAAGATATTGCAACAAAAAAATAATGATTGATGCTTCTCATCTCTCTTTGTTCCCATCTGTCTGTCCCTATCTATCCCTCTCTCTGACTCTCTCTCTCTGTACCTGTAAAAAAAAAAAAAAAAAAAAAGCCATATATCTCAGAGTGGTCTAGCATGGACTAGAATAGTTTGCTTGCCAAAAATGTAGAATTCTAACCCCCATTTTAAACCTCTATACGGGAAATAAATGATCAGATTCTGTATTTTTAACAAAAACAAAAATAATTAATATGCATGCCAAAGTTTGACAACCACTAATCTAAACCAAACTAGCTAATGGCATAGTTAACACTGAAATAATAGAGACCTCCTTCCTTAAAAAACAGGGGAAAGAGGTATTCTGCTTTCAGCCTGATTAATTACCTCACCTCTGAAAATTTTGGTTATTGAAATAAGAAAATAAAACAAGATATAACAGATATAATTATTTAAAAATAAGATCTAGCATTATTATTATTAGAATAATGATCATCTGGTAAGTTCCAATGAACTAAAAATACTTCATAATGAATAAGAACGTTTAGTAAGTTAATTGAATAAAAATTTAGTAAACATCCTGACCAGGCAGTGACCAGTGGACAGAGCATTGGCCTGGGACTCTGAGGATCCAGGTTCAAAACCTTGAGGTCACCAGCTTGAAGCCCAAGGTCACCAGCTTGAGCCCAAGGTTGCTGGCTTGAGCAAGGGGTCACTGGCTCAGCTGGAGCCCCCAGTCAAGGCACATATGAGAAAGCAATCAATGAACAACTAAGGTGGTGCAACTTTGAGTTGATGCTTCTCATCTCTCTCCCTTCCTGTCTGTCTATCCCTGTCTGTCACTTTCTCTCTCTCTCTCTCTCTCTCTCTCTAAAAATACAAACAAACTGAGTAAACAAAAACAACTTCTTTATATACTAGCAATAACTGCCTTTAAAAAATGGGGAGCCTGACCAGGTGGTGGCGCAGTGGATAGAGCATCGGATTGGGATGCGGAAGACCCGGTTCGAAACCCCAAGGTAGCCAGCTTGAGCGCAGGGGCCCATCTGGCTTGAGCAAAAGCTCGCCAGCTTGGACCCAAGGTTGCTGGCTCCAGCAAGGGGTTACTCGGTCTGCTGAAGGCCCGCGATCAAGGCACATGTGAGAAAGCAATCAATGAACAACTATGGTGTCGCAATGGCAATGAAAACTAATTATTGATAATCCTCATCTCTCTCCGTTCCCGTCTATCTGTTTCTGTCTATCCCTCTCTCTGACTCTCTCTCTGTCCCTGTAAAAAAAAAGGGGGGGGGGAGAAACTATACAATTTACAATAGAAAAAAATAAATGTAGATGAATAGACTTAAAATTATTTAGGGTCTTTATAAAAAAAAAAGACTTTAAAGCTTTATAAAGGCACATAAAAGTATATTTGAATCAATAGAGCAAAATAACACCTCCTTAGTAAGAAAGACTTAATATCATTATGAAGTACCAGTTAACTCATAAATGATGTAGAAACCAACCATCAAATTTTTAAAACTTGAACACCATTGTCTAAAAATATCTAGAAACATAAACATGTAAGACAAGCCATAAAAATATCATAAAGAAAATGAACACAAAAGACTCCCAAGGAAAATTATGAAAACTAACATCATGGACTTACTTTACTTGATACTGAAAAGTATATCATAAAGCTATTGGAACGAAATAATTTATTATTAGTCAAAAATAGCTCAGAAAGTCTGACACCAAAGAGAATTTACATAAGAGAACGAAGACTACTGGTGTTCTGGGTTCTTTACTCCACCCCTTTACCTCTGCAACCTCTAGGAGCTGGACCACTGCTGGGCTCCATCTTGAAACTCTTTCTGTTACACTCATCCCTGGGTGATCTCACTTCTGCTCATGGCTTCAGATACTCTCTCTGCACTTCTGAACCACACATTTTTATTTTTAGCACCTATCTCTCCTCATTCTCAGAATTCTCATGCCCATTGGCCTGCTCAACGTCTCTTTGGATATCTCTATAGTATTAAAAATGTTGCTTAGCCAAAACCAAGTAGTTGTCCCACCAACACTGCCCCTCATTCAGCTCCCCAGTCTTAGAGACAGGCACCTCCTCCATACCATTGGTTGCTCCCATCAAAAGCCCTAGAGACATTTTAGATCCCTCTCTTTTTCTGAAACCTCACATCTAATTCATTAGAAAACGTTATGGATATACCTTTAAAATATATCTTGAACACAACCGCTTCTCATCACCTCCACTGCCACCACTTTAACCTAAGACCTGTCATCTCACAACGGAAGAGCTTCCACACCAGTCTCCCTGCGTCCCCTCTTTCCTCCTTCAGTCATATTCCTATATAACAGCTAGAATGATTCTTGTAAATCCAGTAACTGGCCACATTATTCCTCCGCTCAGAACCCTACCAAGCACACTTAGAATAAATACCCCAAATCTTTATTTTGGGCCACAAAAGGCCTGTTTGTTCTGGCCCCTGACCCCAGTGGCACACTGGTAAGTGTTCAACAACAAGCTGTCCCTCCCCCAAAAGTATATACATACATATGCACATCAATAAGTTTATTATAAATGTTACTGATATAATGAATGTGTAGTACACAATTTGTAAGTCGTAGTAAACTATGCAGTATTCTTCATGGTAAATTTCATATACCAAATTGATTCTCACAAAATGTTTCCATTGTTATTGTTTTTGTTTTGCCAAACTTGTATTCTCAGCAAACCTATGGCTGCAATTGAGGACTGAGGATAGTTCCAAAACCCATGTTGTTGGGTGATGTATTTATTTTATGTTAACAGGCAAGAAGAAAGCGAAACAATGAAAGGGTAAGAAGAAAGCGAAACAATGAAAGGGTAAGGTGCACCTCCACTTGTTCATCAGTGATGTACACAACGTTTTTGTTGATAATTTTTAAATGCGTGAGGAATACTGCCTCAATTTTTTGTACTAATAATGTAAGAGCTATAGACATGACTCACATATAAATTTAATTTCCATTCTTAATATTTTCTCCACCACTTTAAGTTTAGGCATCAACAAAATGATAAGTGAAGGGGGAGCAAGATGGCAACGGAGTAGGCGGACGTACCAACTTCCAACTCCCAGAACCAAAGTGGATTACAACTCAATTTTAAGAACCATCACCTGGATAAACCAACTTTGAACAAAACTAAGTGGACTCTTCAACCAAGGAACACAGAAGAAGCCACATTGAGACTGGTAGGAATAGCGAAAACGCGAAGAGGGCTGCCCAGCTCCCCGGAGCAAACGGCAGCCCGGAGAGACCCGCGGGGCGGGAGGAGAGTTTGGCGGAGAGGGAGGGACCTGGGTCCCAGGAACCAAGCCCCAGCCTCCAGTCCTAGAGCCTAGAAGAGGCGTTTGGACAGTTTTGAGCTGTGAAACAAGTGAGGGAGCTCCCAGGCCTACAGTGTGGAGTATTAGGTCCCCTCCTACTCTGCTGAGGGCTGCTTGGGGTTTTGGGGCGGCAGGACGCTGAAAGGCGGTTCTGTCGGCGTGGGCAGAGGCCAAGCCGGTGGGAGATCGGTCTAGCCCAGAGGGTCAGAGGGGACCGCGAAACCGGTCCGGAAGCTGCGGACCCACCTTTAATCCCACTTACGGGGACAAAGCGGGAGGCCAGGAACGGGAAGGTCCTGCGCAAGCCGGCCCTGACCATGGGGACCGGGCTAGGACCAGGGACGGGCAGGGGCTCGCAGCTGAGCTGACGCTACCAGTCCCCCCCCCCCCGGCCAGAGAAACCGCGGTAGGCCAGTATACGTGCGCAAGCGGGCTCCGAGCGCAGGAACGGGGTGGACCCCGAGACAACTGGAGGCTCGCAGCTGAGCCCACGCTACTATCCCCATCCGGCTAGAGAAACCCCGGATAGCATTCATACATGCACGAGCGGGCTCCGAACGCGGGGGCGGGGTAGAGTCCGGGATGAGCGGAAGTACACAGCTGAGCGGAAGCCAGCAAACACGCCCGCCCCAATAAACCATGGTTTCCGACCCTGCGCTGAAGGGCCCTGGCCTCGAGGGCGGGGCTAAAGCTCCTGACGGGCAAAAGCTTACAGCTGAGAGCACGTCAAAAGCCCCGCCTAACCCGCGGAATTGTAGCAAGCAGGCTCCGACTGCTGGTTCTGGGCGGAAGTCCGGAAATAGGCTGGGTCCGCAGCTGAGGAAAGGTGCTCACCTCTACCCTTGGTGCTAATCTTGTGGCTTCAGTGACAGCCCCTCCCACGGAGGAGAGGCAGAAATCACAGCAAAAGCCACAGTGGGCCGGCGCTGGCAACACTCATACCCAACCACCCTAGGCACCGGCAGAGGGGGTGGGGGGCCTGCAGATAGACCACACCTAGAGAACACAAAGGCAACACCTACTGGACTCCAGTGGCCACAACTTGCTTATACACAGAAAAAATGGGCAGGCAGAGGAATGCAAACCAAATGAATCAAGAGAAATCCCCAGAGAAGGACCTGAATGAACCAGATATAACCAAATTACCAGAAGCAGAATTTAGAATAATGATAGTTAGGATGTTCAAAGAAATTAGAGCAACAATGGATAGTCATTATGAACACCTAAATAAAGAGATAACAAGTATAAAAAATGAAATTGAAATAATAAAAAAGAATCAGACAGAAATGACAAATACAGTATCAGAACTGAAGACCACAATGGAAGGAATTAAAAGCAGGATGGATGACGCTGAGGATCGAATAAGCGAGTTAGAGGACACAATAAACAAAGGCACAGAAGCAGAGAAGAAAAAGGAAAAGAGACTTAAAAAATGTGAGGAAACTCTAAGGGAGCTTTCTGACAACCTGAAGAGAAACAACATTCGCATCATAGGGGTGCCTGAAGAAGAGGAGAGAGGACAGGAAATGGAAACTTTGTTCAATCAAATTATAGCAGAAAACTTTCCTAAATTAAGGCTGGGAAACACTCCACACATTCAAGAAGCACACAGAACTCCATTAAGGAGAAACCCAAAAAAATCTACACCAAGACACATCATAGTTAAAATACCAAAGCTAATGGATAAAGAAAAAATTTTAAAAGCTGCTAGAGAAAAAAAGACTATGACCTACAAAGGAGCCCCCATAAGGATGACATCGGACTTCTCAACAGAAACACTTGAGGCCAGAAGGGAATGGCAAGAAATAATCAAAGTAATGCAGAACAAGAACCTACAACCAAGACTACTTTATCCAGCAAGGCTAACGTTTAAAATTGAAGGAGAAATAAAGAGCTTCCCAGAAAAAGAAAGCCTGAAGGAATTCATAAAAACCAAACCAATTCTACAAGAGATACTAAGGGGCCTCTTGTGAACAGTTTAAAGGGAGGAATGAATAGAGCAAAAGAAGAATACAGCTTTAAAGAATAAAATGGCAATAAACAACTACATATCAATAATAACCTTAAATGTAAATGGATTAAATGATCCAATCAAAAGACATAGGGTAGCTGCATGGATAAAGAAACAGGACACATACATATGCTGTCTACAAGAGACACACCTTAAAACAAAAGATGCTCATAGACTGAAGGTAAAAGGATGGAAAAAAATATTTCATGCAAATGCAAATGAAAAAAAAGCAGGGGTAGCAATACTTATATCAGACAAAATGGACTTTAAAACAAAGACTGTAGTAAGAGATAAAAGAGGACACTACATAATGATAAAGGGAACAATTCAACAGGAAGATATAACTATTGCAAATATCTATGCACCAAATATAGGAGCCCCGACATACATAAAGCAGACTTTGATGGATATAAAGGGCGAGATTAACAGCAATACTATCATAGTAGGGGATTTCAATACCCCTCTAACAACACTGGATAGATCCTCAAGAAAGAAAATTAATAAAGAAACAGCAGACTTAAAGGAGACACTAGATCAACTTGATTTAATAGATATCTTCAGAACTTTTCACCCTAAAGCAGTAGAATATACATTCTTCTCAAGCACTCATGGTACGTTTTCTAGGATAGACCACATGTTAGGACACAAAAATGGTCTCAATAAATTTAAGAAGATTGAAATCATATCAAGCATTTTCTCTGATCACAATGCCATGAAACTAGAAATTAACCACAAAAGAAAAACTGAAAAATACTCAAACACTTGGAAACTAAATAGCATGTTATTAAATAATGAATGGATTAACAATGAGATCAAAAAAGAAATAAAAAAGTTTCTAGAAACAAATGATAATGAGCATACATCAGCTCAAAATTTATGGGACACAGCAAAAGCAGTTCTGAGAGGGAAGTTTATTGCACTACAGGCATATCATAAGAAGCTAGAAAAAGCTCAAATAAGCAACCTGACCCTGCATCTAAAAGAACTAGAAAAACAACAACAAATAAAACCCAAGACAATTAGAAGAAAGGAAATAATAAAGGTCAGAGCAGAAATAAATGACATAGAGGCTAAGGAAACAATACAGAGGATCAATGAAACAAGAAGCTGGTTCTTTGAAAAGGTAAACAAGATTGATGAACCTTTAACTAGACTCACCAAGAAAAAAAGAGAGAGGACTCTAATAAATAAAATTAGAAAGGACAGTGGAGAAATAACAACTGACACAACAGAAATACAAAGCATTGTAAGAAAATACTATGAAGAACTATATGCCAAAAAATTAGACAATCTTGGCGAAATGGACAAATTTCTTGAATCATATAACCTTCCAAAAATCAATCTGGAAGAATCAGAACACCTAAACAGACCAATTACAGCAAATGAGATCGAAACAGTTATCAAAAAACTCCCAAAAAAGAAAAGTCCTGGGCCTGATGGCTTCACAAGTGAATTCTATCAAAAATTCAAAGAAGAACTAACTCCTATCCTCCTCAAGCTATTTCAAAAAATTCAAGAGGAAGGAAGACTTCCAAACTCCTTTTATGAGGCGAGCATAATTCTGATCCCAAAACCGGGCAAAGACGACACAAAGAAAGAAAATTATAGGCCTATATCCCTGATGAATTTAGACGCTAAAATTCTCAACAAAATATTAGCCAACCGGATCCAGCAATATATGAAAAAAATCATACACCACGATCAAGTGGGATTTATTCTGGAGAGGCAAGGCTGGTTCAATATTTGCAAATCAATCAATGTGATTCACCACATAAACAAAAGGAAGGACAAAGATCACATGATAATTTCAATAGATGCAGAAAAGGCATTTGATAAAATCCAGCACCCATTCATGCTCAAAACTCTCAGTAAAGTGGGAATACAGGGATCATTCCTTAACATGATAAAGGCAATCTACGATAAACCGACAGCAAACATCATACTAAATGGACAAAGATTAAAAGCAATCCCCTTAAGATCAGGAATCAGGCAGGGTTGCCCACTTTCACCACTCTTATTCAACATAGTTCTGGAAGTCCTAGCTACAGCAATCAGACAAGAAGAAGAAATAAAAGGCATACAAATTGGAAAAGAAGAAGTAAAATTGTCATTATTTGCAGATGATATGATATTGTATATTGAAAACCCTAAAGTCTCAGTCAAAAAACTACTGGACCTTATAAATGATTTCAGCAAGGTGGCAGGATATAAAATTAATACTCAGAAATCAGAGGCATTTCTATACACCAACAATGAAATATCAGCAAAAGAAATTAAGGAAACAATCCCCTTCACTATTGCAGCCAAAAAATTAAAGTACCTAGGAGTAAATTTAACCAAGGAGGTTAAGGACTTGTACTCGGAAAATTATAGAACATTGATAAAAGAAATCAAGGAAGATACAAACAAGTGGAAGCACATACCATGCTCATGGCTAGGAAGAATAAACATCATTAAAATGTCTATATTACCCAAAGCAATTTATAAATTCAATGCAATACCAATTAAAATACCAATGACATACTTCAAAGATATAGAACACATATTCCAAAAATTTATATGGAACCTAAAAAGAACACGAATAGCCTCAGCAATCTTAAAAAGAAAAAATAAAGCAGGAGGTATCACTCTTCCTGATATCAAGGTTTACTACAAGGCCATTATACTCAAGACAGCCTGGTACTGGCATAAGAACAGGCACATAGATCAATGGAACAGAACAGAGAACCCAGAAATAAACCCACAGCTTTATGGACAACTGATATTTGACAAAGGAGGAAAGAACATACAATGGAGTAAAAACAGCCTCTTTAACAAATGGTGTTGGGAAAATTGGACATCTACCTGCAAAAAAATGAAACTAGACCATCAACTTACACCATTCACAAAAACAAACTCAAAATGGATAAAAGACTTAAATGTAAGCCGTGAAACCATAAGCATCTTAGAAGAAAACATAGGCAGCAAGCTCTCCGACATCTGTAGCAGCGGTATATTTGCCGATTTATCTTCATGGGCAACTGAAATAAAAGGCAAGATAAACAAATGGGACTATATCAAACTAAAAAGTTTTTGCACAGCTAAAGACAATAGGAACAGAATAAAAAGACAAACCACACAATGGGAGAACATATTCGACAGCACATCTGATAAGGGGATAATAACTAAAATTTATAAAGAACTTATAAAATGCAACACCAGGAAGACAAACAACCCAATCAAAAAATGGGCAAAAGAAATGAATAGAAATTTCTCCAAAGAGGACATACAGATGGCCAATAGGCATATGAAAAAATGCTCAACATCACTAATCAGTAGAGAAATGCAAATTAAAACCACAATGAGATATCACCTCACACCAGTCAGAATGGCACTTATCAGCAAAACAACACAGAATAAGTGCTGGCGAGGATGTGGAGAAAAGGGAACCCTTCTGCACTGCCAGTGGGAATGCAGACTGGTGCAGCCGCTGTGGAAAACAGTTTGGAGATTCCTCAGAAAATTAAAAATCGAACTGCCTTTTGACCCAGCTATCCCACTTTTAGGAATATACCCTAAGAACACCATAGCACTGTTCGAAAAGAAGAAATGCGCCCCCATGTTTGTGGCAGCATTGTTCACAATAGCGAAGATCTGGAAACAGCCCAAGTGTCCGTCAGAAGACGAGTGGATTAAAAAGCTTTGGTACATATATACTATGGAATACTACTCAGCCATAAGAAACAATGACATCGGATCATTTATAACAAAATGGATGTACCTTGATAACATTATACGGAGTGAAATAAGTAAATCAGAAAAAAAGAAAAACTGAGAACAGCACGATTACATACATAGGTGGGACATGAAAGTGAGGGTATGAGACATGGACAAGAGAGTGGTGGTTATGGGATGGGGGGAGGGAGGGAAGAGTGGGATAGGGAGGAGGGGAGGGACGCAGGGAAAACCAGATTGAAGGTGACAGAGGACAATTTGACTTTTGGTGATGGGTATGCAACACAATTGAATGATAAGATAACCTGGAGATGTTTTCACTGTACATATGTACCCTGATTTATTGATGTCACCCCATTAGAATTAATAATAATAAAATATATATTAAAAAAAAAAGAAAATAAAATGATAAGTGAAGCCCAGATTTGTAAAACTTGCTGATTTCCATGGTGTAAACATACTCACCATGGCTAACTTCAAGCCACCAACAAGATGTCACTAAATGCAGAGATGGAATGACATGCGCAGTAATGTTATCATAGTGTCTCCACATGCAGATGGAATAGAACAATTAACTTCCAGATCAGAGAAAATAGTCAAATGTAGAAAACAATTAAGTGATGAAATGAGTTCCTACTACCTTCATCTTTGATACAATATATTTAATTATGTTTATATAATTTAATTTTTAATAATGGCTATTTTTAACAACTGACTTGCAAAATTCCTGAAAATTTGACAACTGGTTCTAATGAGCAGAGCAGGGCAGCTTCCAGCATACCACTGCCTAGCTTCCCCTCCAGTCTCATCTCTGGTCCATACCTCACTCTGCTCCAGCCCCACTGAGCTCCTTGCCACCTTCAGCACACGCAGCATTCTGCCACCTCAGGGCTCCCACACTGGCTGTTCCTTCTGCCTGAAACACTTCTCTAGGTGGCCTCACAGCTTGCTCCCCTTCCCAGTCCCTTCTCAAGGAATACCATTGATCAGGCCATCCTGGCTAAAATAGCACTCCAGGCACTGCCCCCTGGCACTCTTTGCTTTTCTTCTCAGCATTGATTGTTATCTGACACTTGCATATTGTAGTTGTTTATTGTGGGACTCTTCCTCACTCTAGTAGAAATTAAATCTAGGAGAAAGGTCACTGTTTCATTCATCACTGCTCTATATTTCTGTTGCCTAGAATAGTCTTGGCATATAGTGAAATCTAAAATTTTTTGGTTAAGTCAATATAGGAATGAGATTAAAACTTTTAAGACTAAAATTTGACTTGTCAAAAAATATATATAAAGAAAATCATAAACATAGACAAAGGAGAAATAGCATGAATTACATAGAAACTCTTCTAAATCAAGCATTAAGTAAAGCATGAATATAGGAATAATGAAAACAAAGGACATTAATAGACATGATACAGAAGATGAGAAATAATCATTTTTAAGTGTTCAACGTTTTGTCATCAAAGAAACAATTAAAACAATAAATTTCTAGATATTTTTTTCTAGCAAATTTATTATAAATAAGCTTTCATATATATAAATGTTAAATAATACAACTTTGACACGATGAACTTTCATACTTCAAGCATAGATATATATAAATTAGTATATATATAGCCTTTCTGAAGGACAATTTGGTGCTTAAAAAAAAGCATAGAACTTCCATGCATTATGATCCAGCATTTAAATTTCTGTGAATTTATGCCACTAAGGATATAGGCAAAGGTTTATGTAAAATGGGACTTACGTTATCCCAATGCTATTTATAATACTGAAACCAAAGAAAGAGGAAGAAGAGCAGGAGGGAAAAGACCTAAATATTCAACAACCAGAAATTAGCAAAACAATTTATGATTCCTCAGTGAAATGAAATATAATGAAGCCATTAAAAATGAAGTTACACATGGACATAGATAAAAGTGAAATGGTTGCCAGGGAGAGGAGAACATAGGGACATGGGAGAGGGGTGAGGGGAAGAGTGTAAAGAGGGACAAATATAAGATGTACTCTTATTGTTTAATGTCACTCTGTTAAATTTAATTTTCTAAATAAAAATTTTTTAAAAATGGAGTTTCAGAGAAATATTTAATAACATGATAAAATACCCAGGGTATACTGTAAGTGAAAACTACAGGATAAAAAATAGTTTATACAGTCTAACCAGGCCATGGCACAGTGGATAGAGCATTGGGCTGGAATGCAGAGGACCCAGGTTTGAATCCCCAAGGTCACCGGCTTGAGTACGGGTTCATCCGCTTAAGCACAGATTCACCAGCTTGAGTGCAGGGTCGCTGGCTTGAATGTGGGGTTGCTGGCTTGAGCCCAAAGGTTGCTGGCTTGAAGCCCAAGGTCACTGGTTTGAGCCTAAGGTTGTTGGCTTGAACAAGGGGTCACTTGCTCTGCTGTAGCCTCCTGGTCAAGGCACATATGAGAAAGCAATCAATGAACAACTAAGATGATGCAATGAAGAATTGATTTTTCTTATCTCTTTGCCTTCCTTCCTGTCTGTCCCTATCTGTCCCTCTTTCTGTCTCTCTCTGTGACCCTGTCTCTCTCGCTAAAAAAAAATTAAAAAGTTTGTACAGTAATATTATATAGGTAAAAAATAAATATAAACATGGAAAAACAAGTAGAAGGAAATAATATTGAAAGATTTACAATACTTATCTTTGAATTGGGGGATTAAGGTGATTTTTCTAAATTTTTCGGTCCATATTTTCTAATGCTCTACAACAAACATTTGCTATATTTATAATTAGAAAAATTAAAATCATGTCTTAAAGAGGGAATAAAATCATCTTCCAGAAATTGCCAAGACACGGGGCTATTCAAGATGGCCACACGTACAAAGTACAGGAAGAGACAAATGAGAAGGCAGGTGGAGAGACTCTGGTTATTTTTTGAGTCCTCCTTATCTCTGAGGAAAAAAACAGAAAGCCAGGGAGCAAAGACACCCAAATTGCTTACACTTGGATATCACTAGCAAAAGGCTCTCAGCTTAAATGACTTAGACCTTTACTAAACTTTTTCTTTAACCCCAAAGAAGCAGTCAGCAGAGAACTACACTTGACAGCCTGGAGGGCACTACTAAATAAACTTTACCACAGAGAACAAAAATACTGGAGTGGTTCCTTGTGGGTGAATGCATGCATATCACAGGACTCCTCTCAAAGGACTGCACATGTGACCTGAGCCACAGGTGACAACTGGCTGCCCAAAATGGCATGCCTGCATCTCCAGCTGACCCACCTTGGCCTCACAGCCAGGATAGTCTCACAGCATCTCTTTCTCCTGCCTGCTCCCAGTGGAAGGCCCAGCGGATGAACCCATGCTGGTTCCATTCAATTTTAATTAAAATGTGAATAAAGTATACTGATGATAAAAAGGGAAACCATTTTTTTTTAATGTCAAGGAACTTGAAATAGCAAGTGAAAGTATGTCAGAGTGTGAGAATCAGGCACAGCCAGAAGACAGGGGCAGTGACAATGGCTCACAGGCCTAATTGGGACCTCGGCTGTGATGCTCTGCAGGAGGCTGGTGGCCAGGTGGTTCAAGCAGAGCTGAGAGAGGAGTCTGATGAGAATGACGCTGCCTCCTGAGGAGGCTTAGAGGGCAAAGGCAGACCCTTGCCCACAGAAGATTCAGTCCTGCACAGCAGAGGGATGCCTGGGAGCAGATTACATAGGGCTCTCATGAGGCTGAGCCCCAAGTATCTTTCTTTCTTATGACTGGTCCCTCTCATTCGATGAGCAATTTTACCCCACAGGTATTGTCTGAGCTCTGAGAGTATTTGAGGTTGGTTGGTGGGCTATTAAAGATGTTCCTGAATTAGATGAGAAATAGAGGTGAATTGAAAAAAATTATATACCTCAATCCCTTCAGGACAAAAAAGAAGAAACTCGTGGACATGGACAACAGTGTGGTGACTGCTATGGGTGGGGTGAGGAGTATCTAAAGGCAGGTTTAGTGGGGATACATGGTGATGAATAAAGACTTGAATTGTGCCTGACCAGGCGGTGGCGCAGTGGATAGAGCATCGGACTGGGATGCAGAAGACTCAGGTTTGAGACCCCAAGGTCGCCAGTTTGAGCGCAGGGGCCCATCTGGCTTGAGCAAAAGCTCACCAGCTTGGACCCAAGGTCGCTGGCTCCAGCAAGGAATGGCTTGGTCTGCTGAAGACCCGCGATCAAGGCACGTGTGAGAAAGCAATCAATGAACAACTATGGTGTCACAACGGCAATGAAAAACTAATGATTGATGCTTCTCATCTCTCTCCATTCCTGTCTGTCTGTCCCTATCTATCCCTCTCTCTGACTCTCTCTCTTTCTGTCCCTGTAAAAAAAAAAAAAAAAAAAAAAAAAAAGGACTTGAATTGTGAGGGTGAACACACAATACAGTATACAGAGACATGTTGTAGAATCAGACATTTGAAACCTGTATAATTATGTTACCCAGTGTCACCCCAATAAATTCAATTAAAAAATAAAGAAATTATATTCCAAGAAAGGTCCCCAACAATTTGGGACTTGATAGTCCAGATGAACCTTGGAGTTTTGAATGGCAGCAGAGTTCCACTGTGAACACCAGCAGGGGATTTATCCTAAACCCTTAGGTCCACAGATCAGCTGCCAGGCTGAGGGCCCCTACTCTAAGAAGGTACTCATATTTGGCTAAAGTAGCACCTATCTCTACAGAACTTTTTCTGTTAAAGTCTGAAAATTAGTCTGGTGCCCAGTGCTCAATGGCAAACATTACAAACCCCTCAAAATCGGGAGACCAAGGCCCTAGCCAGTTTTCTCAGTTGGTTAGCATCGGCGAGAAACACCAAGGTTGTGGGTATGATCCCAGGTCAGGGCACATACAGGGAAGCAACCAGTGAATGCATAACTAAGTGGAACAACAAGTGAATGCTCCTCTCTCTCTCTCTCTTTAAAATCAATCAGTTCAAAAAAAAAAAATAAAAGGGAGACCTAGATCTGGGCAGGATGGGTTCTTCCCTGGGAGTGGCCCCAGAGTGTGCTCAGGGAGCATCTTCTTAGATTGTCCATGTGATGGCCCCTGGCATTCATGCCTGTGGAGTTCTCCTGGACCTCAGGGCCAGGCTCTAGTTCCAGGAGATGGCCTGGTAAGCACACCACTCCCATTGGCCAGTGCAGCCCTTTTTATTTCTATTTATTTATTTTTTCTCAAGTGAAAAGCGGGTAGGCAGAGAGATAGACTCTTGTATGTACCCGACAGGGATCCACCTGTCATGCCCACTAGGGGGTGATGCTCTGCCCATCTGGGGCATTGCTCCATTGCAACTGGAGCCATTCTAGTGCCTAAGGCAGAAGCCATGGAGCCATCCTCAGGGCCCGGGCCAACTTTGCTCCAATGGAGCCTTCTATGTGGGAGGGGAAGAGAGAGAGAGAAAGGAGAGGGAAGGATGGAGAAGCAGATGGGCGCTTCTCCTGTGTGCGCTGGCCAGGAGTCAAACCCAGGACTTCCACACACTAGGCCAATGCTCTACCACTGAGCAAACTGGCCAGAGCCAGCACAATCTTTCTTCCATGCCATGAAACCACCAGTAGAATAGTGATGACACACTGACTTTGGGTGACTATCACTCATGTTGGATATGCAATGAGTTAAGGCCTCTGGGCTACCACTGACCCTTGACCTACATAGAGGACCATGCATTGACATTTATTCATCCAAGATTCAAGGGCATGCTGCCTCTACCTGTGGAACCAGGGAGTGCTGGGGTAGAAGCAGTGTTCTCGCCACCAGGTCATGCCACCTCCTCAGCAGGTTCTGCACCACGTGCCAGGGAGTTCTCTGGGGGTAGCCAGGCCAAGCTCTTCTGAGGGTTTTTGGGACTATTGTTCTACAATGCCAAGGACCCTTCCAACCCATGTCTGTTACTGCCTAATAGAATTGGTGGTGTCATATTCTCCTGGATCAGTCTTAAACTATGCTGGATGAGGGACAAACGTTCCCTGGATGAGGGACAGAAGGGAATGGAACCCTTCTTCTTGGTTTGCCCGCAGGCCCTTCAACTATTCCCTCTGTTTGCAGCAGTGGTGCTGAAAACAACAAGATAGATCACATCCTAGGAATGTAATAATCACAGCCTAAAGAGTTCAAGGGAAGATAGAGTTGCAAAATATGTTGTTCTACATTTACACTACAAAATGTCAAGGTATAAAGTTAACATGACCAGAAAAATGAATTATTCACGTTTTCCTTCACACTCTGAGGAAGACTTGCATTTGTATACAACTAAAAGCACGTAACAGCCTCTGAGAATCCTTGGAAACCAGTATTCACAGGCAGCGTTAGATAACAGAGCATCATAAGTAACAATATAATCAACACTAGACAAAGACATAAAGGGAACTTTAAAGTCAAGAAGATCTATATTGTTTCCACACAAACAGGTTCAGAAGAGGCATGGTGGTTGTGCATAATAACATTCAATAGCTCTTTCTCCTGGTAAGACATGGAAAATTAGTCAGGCACTGTGTATTTGACAATAAGTAGAGCAGTAATAACAAACAGGACAAGATGATTCCCAGACCTGAACAGGAGAAATGGAGCCTGGACGCTACAGTCTTTACAATAAACTGAATGGACAATAAACAAAGACATAAGTAACTCTTTTTTATCCATTGTTCTATATCTTCATTGACTATTCACTATACCTCACCTGGGCCCATGGATTTATAATATAAATTTTCATCAAATTGTTATGTAGACAATGTTTGCTCAACACCCTGCACACCCCAGAGATAGCCCTGATGGTGCACGTCTGACATGAAGATTTGCTCGCAGGTAGTTCACTTGGAAGTGCTCTTAGGAACAACATGCAGTGTTGAATAAATAAAACCAGTAAAATTTAGAAAAGATGTTCAAGCAAATATAATATAACTATAATACTTAATGCAAATTCCAAAGATAATTCTTCAAAGAGATAATATATAATATGTAAAAATATAATAAAAATTATTGATATATAAGGCCAAATTATTCCATGAAAATTTAGTGTTTGATGGTAGCTAGAGAAGAATTATAGGTAAATATAGTGCATCTCTTGACTTATATAAGAAGAAAGTAAATATACTTGGAGAACATGGGTTTTTAAAGAAAGACCAGTAGAATAAAAGTAAGTGTGAAACTAAACTCCCCAAAGGACCAAAGCAAGCCACAGCAATCCTACAAAGGTATCCAAGGAAAAATAAGAAAGAGTAAAAATAACAGCAGTCGAATGTAATATATCAGATATACATTGAATGTGTAAGGTTAAGCTCATAAATTAAGATATCTCAAATTTATTTAGTAAATAAAATGCGAGAAATTACTATTTAACAAGACATACTTAAATCAAAATAACTTAAGAAATTTTAGATAAAGAGATAATTGGACTTCTGTTTCTGGCAATATTTAGCAATGATATTTAGATAAACCCTACTAATACAAACTACATAAAATGGGATACAATATTACTTTAGAAAAAATGTTTAAATGCATGGTTGAAGAACATCTATTTACAATCAAAATACACAAAGCCCAAGCAGAATGTTTTAATGAATGAAAATCTATAGAAAAATCAAAATGCATTAATAATCCTGCAAAGACAGCAAATATTGGAATTATCAGACATTAAATAGAAAATATATTTTTAAAATATTTTATTGGAAAAAGGATATTGAAAGTATGGTGGATGAACAAAAGACTATCAAAATATCTGATGTGAAATACAATAATATCAACTAGAACTCGAGGGTCCTGGCCAGTTGCTCAGTTGAATACAGTGCCATCCTGAAATGACAAGGTTGTGGGTTCGAGCCCCAATCAGGCTATGCACGGGAAGCAACTAATGAATGCACAACTAAATGGAACAACAAATGAATGCTTTTCTTCCCTCCCCCTCCTTCTTCTCTCTGTCTCTCTAAAAATCAATCAAAAATTAAAAAATAAATTAAGCTCTGGCCAGATAGCTCAGTTGGTAGGAGCATCATCCCGAAGCCCAGAGGTTGCAAGCTCAATCCCCAGTCAAGGCATATACACAAACAGATCAATGTTCCTGTCTCTCTCTGTCTCTGTGTCTCTCTTTTCTCTCTTCCTGCCTCTCTCTCTAAAAAATAAAATAAAAAATAAAAATAATATCAATCAGAACTCTAGAAATAATAATACATAAGTGAAAATAGAACTGCATAGATGGTAAGTTGAAAATTAGATATAGCTGAAGAAATAATGGTAAACTAGGTAATATTCTTATTATATCTCCCAAATAATGCACAGAGATATGAAAAAGAGGTTAAGGGATGTGGAATATAAAGTTAAAAGTTGGAACATACGTCTAATTATAGTTTATGATAGAGCTTATAAAGATAATAATCCAAGCCATTCAAAGAATGGCTGACATTTTTTTCCACAAATTAATGAAAGTCATCAATTCTCAGACTCAGGAGGTCCAACGATTTCCAATAGGATGAACAAAAAAATATCTAGATAAATTTAGTGTAACTTCAGAACAAGGACAAAGAGAAGATATTAAAATAAGCCAGACAGAAAAGATAGATTGCTTGTAGAAGGATGATTTCTTAAAGGGGAGAAAATCCAGAAGACTGTAAAATAGTTTTCAATATGCTGGGTGAAAATAAGTGTCAACTGGGATCATTCTGTTCAGCAGAATTATCTTTCAAGTACAAAGGCAAAATTAAGGCATTTTAAGATAAATACAAATAATAATAAAATCCAACCATTTACTACTGACACTAATTGGAGAGAAGGATGTACTTCTAGAAGGAAGAAAATGATCGCAGAAGGTCTGAGGTGACAGAAAGATAGATGAACAAATAAATGGTAAAATAGAGCTAAATAGAATTTAAAAATAATAATATCTAAAATATAGAATTATGAATACTAAAGGACAATAGATAAATATGAGGGTTACATCAAGTTAAATTATTCAAACCTCTTCATATGGCTCAAGATACAGATAAGAATATGAATAATGATTTAGTTTAAATTGTGTTAACATAGATGTACATGTTAAAATTTCTGAAGGTACTACTAAAATAATAGGCTTAGAGTGTAAAACATCTAATCAGTGAAAGGAGTACAAGAAAAGGAAACAGGGAGAAATAGAAAAGCTATGACAAGTGATCCAAACAAGATAGTAAAAAATATTTATAACAAATAAACACACAAATATACACACCATCATAATCAATAATATTGAATAAACTTTCCAATTAAACAAAAAAATTGTTAGAGTGCATTATAATTTAGCTAATACATTATTAATTTTTTAAAATTTATTGATTTTGAAAGGGAGAGAGAGAGAAAAAAACATCAGTTTGTTGTTTCACACATTTCTGCATTCATTGGTTGATTCTTGTACATGCCCCGACTGGGGATCAAACCTGCAACTTTGGTGTGTTGGGATGATGCTCTAACCAGCCAGGGAAGTTAAGTATAGTTTTAAAAATATACATATACATGAGTTGTAAGTACAATAAAAGTTAATAAAGATACACCAGGAAAATTCACACCAAAAAATCATTATATTAACATGACATACTAATATAACATAACAATATTAACATATATATTGATATAAGACAACAGCAAGTTTGAGCATTTTAAGATATAATGAGGGCCATTACATATTTTTAGATATTTTTATGACATTTATTAAGATATGATTCACATATAATATAGTTCATCAATATAAAGTATAAAATTCAATGGTTTTTAGTATATTCACATAAGTTGCAAACATCAGCACAATTTTAGATAATTTTCATCACCTCAGAAGGAAACCTCATATCCTTTAGCATTCACTGCCTAACTCTCCCTCAGGCCTCAGCAACCAATTTCTACATTCTGTCTCATATTTCCCTATTCTGGATTTTTATATAAATTCAATCACATAACATGTGGACTTTTGTGATTGACTTGTTTGGCTTAGCATGTTTTTAAGGGTGTTCCAAGTTGTAGCACATATCAGTATTACATTCCTTTTTATGGACAAATAATATTCAATTGTATCAATATAAACACTTAATTTATCTGTTCATGCACTGATGGACATTTAGGCTGTTTTCAATTTTTAGTTATGAATAATACTATAAGCATTAGTGTGCAAGCTTGTGTGTGGATGTATGCTTTCAAATCTCTTGGGCACATAGGAAGGAGTGTAATTGTAGAAAAGTCTGTGTTTCATGATTTGAAAACCTGCCAAACTGTTTTTTCAAAATGGTTGTACCATTTTACAGTGCCATTTGCAGATGTATGAGGGTTTCAATTTTTCCACACTCTCATCACATATTATCATCTCATCATTGTTATTATCAAATGATTTGGTTCTAGCTATCCTAGTGGGCACGTGGTATCTCATGGTTTTCATTTTCTTGATAACTAAAGATGTCGAGCATCTTTTCATGTGTTTCTTGGCTGTTTATATTGGAGAAATGTCTATTCAAGTCCTTTCCCTATTTTTTAAAATTGGGTTATCTGTTGTTGTTTTTGCAAAGTTGTAGGATTTCCTTATATTCTGGATAGAAGTTCCTCATCAGATATATGATTCTCAAATATTTTTTCTATTCTGTGGGTTGCCTTTTTACTTCCTTAATGGTGTTCTTTTAAGCACAAAGTTTATAATTTTGATGAAGTCTAATTAACTTTTTTTTATTTTAGTGAGAGGAGAGGAGACAGAGAGACAGAATCCTGCATGCACTACAACCAGGATCCACCTAGCAAGTCCACCAGAGGGCGATGCTCTGCCCATCTGGGGTCATTGCTCTGCTGCTCAGCAACCAAGCCATTCCTTTAGCATCTGAGGCAAAGGCCACTGAGTCATCCTCAGAGCCCGAGGCCAACTAACTCAAACTAATCAAGCCATGACTGTGGGAGAGGAAGAGGAGGGGAGATGGATGGAGAAGCAAATGGTCACCTCTTCTGTGTGTCCTGACCGAGAATCAAACCCAGGACATCCACATGCCAGGCCAACACTCTATCATCGAGCCAAATGGCCAGAGCCAACTCTTTTTCTGTTGTTTGTTTCTCATGTTTCTGATTTCATACCTAAGAACCAATTGCAAAATCCAAGGTTATGAAGACTTACCTCTCTCTATATTGTCTTCTAAGAGTTTTATACTTTTAGTTCTTACATTTAGATCTTGGATTCATTTTGAGTTACTTTTTGTATATGATATGAAGTAAGGGCCCAACTTGACTCTTTTGCATGTGGACATTCAGGTATCTCAGCACAATTTGCTCAAAAGACTATTATTATTTCCCCATTGAATGGTATTGACATCTTTGTCAAAGATCAATTTTCCACACATGTATGGGTTTATATCTAGACTCTCAATTCTATGTCATCAATCTCTGTGATTGTGCCAGAACCACCTGCTTGATCACCATTGCTTTGTAGTAAGTTTTGAAATCAGGAAGAAAAAGTTCTTTTACGTTGTCCTTCTTTTTCATCATTGTCTTGGCTATTCTGGGTCCCCTTTAGTTACATAAAGTTTAGAATCAGCTTGTCAATTTCTGAAGATACCAGCCTGGATTCTGATACGGATTGTGTTGAATCTGCAGAGCAGGTTGGGAGTTAAAAATGTTAAGTCTTCTTATCTATGAACATGGGATATTTTCCCAATTATTTAGATCTTTAATTACTTTTAAGATTTTTTATTTGTTCATTTGTTTTTAGTTTTTCAGGTATATGTTTGCACTTCTGTTAAATTTATTTCTAGCAAGATTATACTAGTCTCATAAAATGAATAGGGAGGTATTCTCTCCTCTTTTCCTGAAAGAGTTTATGAAGAAGTGGCAGTAATTCTTTAAATGCTTGGTACTATTCAATGATGAAGCCACCTGAAAGCCATTATTTGAGGATAAAAATTTACTTCATTACAGAGACAAAAGTATTTAAGTGCATACTAATAAAACTTTAAAGTGCACACACACAAAAAGGACAAAATCATGGAAGAAATTAATAAAAATACTAAAATGATGTGACATCTAAAAGTAACTCTCTCAGGAACTGTTGGATCAGTACTGAAAATATTATACATCAAAACTTCAGGGATGCTACCAGTGTAGTACTGACAGGGAAAGGTCTTAAATACAGATATTAGAAAAGAAGGTAAAATGAAAATAAATGAGCTAAGCTTCCAATTTTAGATACCAGAAAAAGAATTGCAGGATAAAATATAAACAAACAAACAAAAAGCAGTAGGAAAGAAATCATAAATAAGTGAGCAGAAATTCAAAAAAAGAAAAGTAAAATGCAATAATTACAATTAACTCAAAAACTGGTTCCTTAAAAAGACGAATAAAATTGACAAACTTCTAGCAAAGTTAATAAAAAGTATATACAATTTTTTTCAGAGGAAACGCTTTTGTAACTGATTTTCTGGGGCAAGTTTAAGCCTAATATCTAATCCAGATAATAACAGGCTGAGAAAGGAAGTTTTTGGCAGACAACACTCATGTACTTAGATGAAAAAAAAATACATAAAATATTAATAGAACTACTTTAGCAATGCATAGAATATATAATGACATTATTATAAGGTTGAATTTACTCCAGGAAGGCATGGTCAGTAAATAAAGGCTGGAAAGGCCCTAAAGTCATCTCAACACCAAGAAAGCATTTGAGAAAATCTAACAAGCTTTAATGACCACAGAAAGATAAAGTTTTAGAAGCAAGAAATAGAAGGAACATATTTAACCTGAAGATGGTATATACTAGTTGTGAAGTTAACAGCATATTCACTGATGAACCTTAATGTTGTTCATAGCTGGTCCCAGACAAAGGATTCTCCAAGGAGCTGTAGTATCCATTGACCTTACTGAGAAAACCATCTCAGCCATATAGAATGCAATGTGGCAAAGCCTTGAAATGGACTTTGGCTTCACCTATTGCCTAGGCAACTATAACTCTGACCGGATCTGGTGACTTTCAAATACTGTATATCACTGACTAGTATCAGGACCTGTGTTTGATGGCCTTTGTACACAATGGGCGTTCTTTCAAGAAGAGGCACTTTGAAATCCTTCAAAATCAATGGCTATATATAAACCACACCCCATTTTTTTTTCAGACATAAGCCTGTTGTAAGTGGCCATATTCAGCTTCCAGGGAAATAGCTCTGGACTATATTCCATGGGATCCGGACAATCTGAACCATGCAGTCCACCCCCGTGTCCACCAAGAGAGCATCTTCTGCCATTGCCATCAATGATGTCTTGCTCAGAGTTGGGAGAAATTTTGGCTCTTGACAGGAACTTGACATAATAACTTGTCCATAAATAATCACACTCAATTTCTTGATGATATTAGAAAGGATAAACTTTTTGCTTTTCTCTCAGAAAAGAAAACTGAAGTGAAGGCAGGGCCACTTCCAAGAAGATGTGCACTTTGCCATGAGGGCTTCTTGGAGGGGGAAATGAGCAAACAGAATGTGCAACGTCTATTCGTTGCCAGCAAAGAATGTGTTGGTGGGTTTCTCTGGCTCTAGATAGGTTTTCATAAGCAAATGTTCATCAATAGATCTTGCCTGCAGCAATTATTAGTGTAGTGGTTATATCACTTTTCTATTTCTTACCTGAAATGGAATTTCTTCATTAAAGTAATTTTATTTCCAAAAAGCAAAAACAAAGTTTCTCGACTCTTATTTCTGGCAGTGGTTTGAACTAAAAACTCTTTACAAATGCTGACTCAAATATTACAAATATTTGATTAGATGCATAGTGATGGGTCTGGAGAAAGGAAATTCCCAGAGGTCAAAAACAAAGAGAAAAAGTAAAAACCAAAGAAAAAAGGACCAGAGCTGATTCTGTAGTAACCCTAAGGATGTTTTCTAGTCTCAGTAACTAAGGGATTTTTTGTTTTAATGATCTGACCTGGAAATGAAGTAAGATCTTGATCTTGCTAATGGTGAAGAATAAAACTGAGACTTCTACACAAAAGCCAGTTTTCTAGAAAGGCTTCACATTTTGTAGACAAGAAAATGTCAACCCAACAGCACAGGGAAAAGAAAAAGTTTGCTTGTCCTGGTCTGGCCTCTCAGTGGGAAAAAATATCTCATGGGCTTATGTTCACACAGTTTTAGAGACCAAAACTGAGCTTTGCCCAGGACCTTTCACATCACAAATATATATAAAATAATGGCCTCAGGCTGGTGAGAACCTTAGAGCTTCTGATAGATGTGAATGAAAAATCAATTTGGACAGACATGCCTTTTATCCAAGCTGCGTAAGTTTCCTACATTGCTGGTAGGAATGCAATAGTATAGCACTTTAGAGAACACTGTGCCAGTTTCTTACAAAATTAAGCTTTAAAAAAACCCCAAAATATATGATACCCCAATCACACTCTTAGATATTTAACTAGATAAATAAAAACTTAACATTTACAGAAAAATCTGTACACCAATTTTATAGCAGCTTTATTCATAGTCACTAAAATCTTTCAGTGGTTATGAATACAACTGCTATTTAGATGAGATCAGTAGTTGCCAGCAGAAATGTTGAGGGGAAGGTGACTACCAAGGCAATAGCACAAAAAAACTTGGGAGCTGATAGAACTATTCTGGGCCCAGGCTGATTGGCTCAGTGGAGCATTGGCTCAGTGTATGGATGTCCCGGGTTTGAGTCCCAGTCAAGGCACACAAGAGAAGTGACCATATGCTTCTTTTCCCCTCTATTTCCCCCTTCTTTTCCTCTTCCCCTCCTGCAGCCAGTGGCTCAGTCGGACAGAGCATTAGCCTTAGACCCTGAGGATAGCTCAGTATTGGAGCATAGGCCCCAAGCCAGGGTTGCTAGGTGGATCCCACTTGTGGTGCATGTGGGAGTCTCTCTCACAGTCTCCCTTCCTTTCACTTGGAAAAGAAAAAAAAAACTGTTTTGTATCTTGATTATAGAGGTGGTTACATAAATCCATACATGTGTTAAAACTCACAGATCTGTACACCCCCCGCCAAAAAAGGTCATTGTACTGTATGTTTATTTTAATTTTTAAAATAATTTTAAATTCTATTTATTGATTTTAGAGAGAAAAAAGCAAAAAAAAAGAGACAGGAAGAAAGAAACATTGATCTGTTTCTGTATGTACCTTGACCAGGGATTGATATGTGCCTTGTCCGGGGATTGAACTAGCAACCTCTGTGTATTGAGGTGATGCTCTGACCAACCGAACTATCTGAGCAAGGCTGTCTGCTCATTTCTTGGAAAGGAAATGAAAGGAAAGAAAAGGACCAAAAAAATGGAAGACCCCTAGAGTGCAATGAAAGAAAAACCAAATTGTCACTGTGCAGCAGTCTTACAAAGCACCTGTTTAAAATTTACCACTTCAAAATTGTGTTTAAAGTGTGTTTTTGCTTTTGTTTTAAAGGCAAATACTCCTATCAGTAAGAAAAGAGAAGGTTATTAGAAACTATAGAATGAACAAAAAGCTATATGTTAAATGACTAAGCTAATATATAAAGAGATTATATACAACATAATTTTAAGGATCTCTTTGATGAAGACGTTTGCAACATTCTCCTTTGAGAAGCACAGGTTTGAGATAATTACTTATCTTCTTGTGTGGATACAATCTCACTAAATGACTCCGAATTGAATAATATACATATCAGCCTATAGCATAAATAGCAGTTATGGATATTCAAATTTAAGATCAATATAAACAGCCTGACCAGGTGGTGGCGCAGTGGATAGAGTGTTGGATTGGGACGTGGAGGACCCAGGTTCGAAACCCCAAGGTCGCCAGCTTGAGCATGGACTCATATGGTTTGAGCAAGGTTCACCAGCTTGAGCCCAAGGTCGCTTGCTTGAGCAAGGGGTGACTTGCTCTGCTGTAGCCCCCCCAGTCAAGGCATATATGAGATAGCAGTTAATGAACAACTAAGGAGCCGCAACAAAGAATTGATGCTTCTCATCTCTCTCCCTTCCTGTCTGTCTGTCTCTATCTGTCCCTCTCTCTGTCTCTGTCACACACACACAAAAAAGAATCAATATAAACAAAATGTGGGAGGTTTAATTGCACCTATGATATACATCTTAACAATATAACAATAAGGACACAACAGTGAAAGTCGAGAACTGAAGGAGAGAAGAGATGGAGGGAAAGGAAATGTATTAATTTTCTTATATATCAAGAATCAAGCTACTATCTAAATTGATGAATCAGGAAATCATAGAGGTATATTACAGTTTTAAAATTAGAAAGTAGAAGAACTAAACAACAAAATAATTGGAAAAGAAAGGAGGCAGAAGAAAGAGTAAAAAGTGAGTGAAATTATTTTTCAAAATGGGGAATCAATGCTTAAAGTTGATAAGCCACTTATTGACAAATCAAGAAACAGGTAAAAGTATATTATTTATAATTATAGAACAAGATTTAAAACAAAAACTCAAAAGTACTTTTCTTTGAAATGTGATAGTAGGGTAGAAGGTGGGAAAGAAAGCACTTTTCTTTTTATTGTATATCCTATTTTGTTTAGATTTTTTTAAAATTTCTTAGGGCAACTATTGCTATAACCATAAAATAATGAAATAAATATTAAATGAAAGGATGAACAAACATTCTGAGCAAATACAAGTGAATCAAAAACAGGAGGTAATACATAGTATTCAAGAAAAAATATCACTAGTAGGACAAAAACAAAGTGTACAAGATTGTACACAAAGTGCTAGCAGTATACAGGTAGAAGTATAGATTTGATTTTTCCTTTTCTTATCTGTATTTTCTAATACTTATGCAGTGGTCACTTATTACCTATTTAAAAAGAAAAAACAAAGGAAAGAGAAGATTATTACTTATTTCCACCAAGAGCCTTAGTAAACACCAAGCAGAGGTAAATCTCCCTTCCTCGAGTGCCCACCATGAGGACCACCCTCACTAGCCCTGTAATTCCATCATTTGGTGGCTCTGAACGTGCCTGGGGATTAACCCCTCTGTGCTATAGTTTATCCCATTCTTCCTACATCACCTAATTTACCCCTTGCATTTTTTCTCCTATTTAATAGCCTTAAAGCCATAAACATGCAGAGATATTGTGATTTCTTTATATATGATTTGACTCAGTTAAAGTGTGTTGAGAGTAATTAAACACACGTATGCGCGTGCGCGCGCGCGCGCACGCGCACACACACACACCAGCTGGGGAAAAAATAATGAAATCAGAGAAAAGGAAAATGTAGGATAAAGGATATGGTTAGAATCCCATGGCCCTGGCTGGTTGGCTCAGTGGTAGAGCATTGGACCAGCGTGTGGTTGCCCAGCACGTAGATGTCCCAAGTTCGATTCCCAGTCAGGGCACACAGAAGAAGCGAACATCTGCTTCTCCACCCTTCCCCCTGCCCCTCCTTCAACAGCCATGGCTTGATTGGTTCAAGCAAGTTGGCCTCAGGCACTGAGGATGGCTCTGTGGCCTCTGCCTCAGGTGCTTAAAAAAAAAAAAATGGCTCGGTTGCTGAGCAATAGAGCAATATCCACAGATGGGCAGAGCATCTCCCTTAGCGGGCTTGCCGGACGGATTCTGGTCTGGGTGCATGTGGATGTCTGTCTCTCTGCCTCCCCTCTTCTCACTAAAATAAAAATAAATAAATAAATAATAAAAGAATCCAACATATGCACTAAGTCCTGCATACCACACAGAGATGGGCTAAAAATTATTGAACTAAGTTTTCCAACTCCCTCCACTTCTTTACTCTGTCAAGAAAAGGAGGAAATCCTCTCAATTAAGAGATTCATAGGATCTGTGTGTCACAAGACAAAAACAAACTTTATTCTAGTTTGTTATTGTTTAAGCGAACCTCAGTTTTTTCTGACAGGACAAACTGAAATAGGTTTTGCTTTTGATGCACTGGGTTTGGGGTCTTTTAAGCAGTTCTCACAAAGCGGGGAGAAAAGGTAATTATGTGAAGCGATGATGTATGAACTAATTTTATTGTGGTAACCATTTTACAATATATGTGTGTGTGTATCAAAGCATCACCTTGTATACCTTAAACTTATACAACGTTCTATGTCCATTATAGCTCTATATAGCAGGGAGGAAGCTCCTTGAACAGGAGCACCCTTTGCCTCTTCCCTTTGGGCCTGAATATCCCCTTTCCTAAGGTATGCTATCAGTGGACAGGTGTTAACTAAAGTCTTACAACTGGGCTGGGCTGGAAAGCATCCAACTAACTAAAATCTCAGGGAACCAATTAGGAAATTGATACCCAGGGAGCAGCCTGAGGATGGTTCCTATAAAAATAAGTCTACCCTGGCTCTGAACAATTGGCAATTGTAGAAGGTAGATAGACATGAGGGGAGAATGAACAGAGAAATGTCAGAATTCTACCAAACTTATACTCTGGGCAACAGCCATTTAATTACAAAAATCTGCATGCATTTTTAAAAGCAGTGTTATATTTTGCAGGCTATAGAAGAAAACTTATAAAGGATTTATATTTACTAAAAAGAGAGAGAGAGAGACAAATGATCATCTAACTGTACCGGATATTTAAATGTTCGATCTATTCATTTTTATGATATCAAACACCTTTATGTCAACTTTTAAAGATAAAAAGCTGAGTCAAGACAAGGGGAGCAATTCGATTGACTCCTAATATGCTCGCTAAATGAATTATTTAAATACACCAGGAAGATTTCAGAAAAACTGAAAAGTAATATATGTTTTCTGATAAATCCAAGCAATGTATAACAAAAGGAGCTTTTTCTAACAATTCAGTACAACTGCAGTTTCAGATCTAAAGGTTATGTCATCAAGTCATCAACGATGATTTATTAATCACCCCCAGGAGCAGGACATACAGTAGTGGTGCAAGCTGCTGATGGTAGTGTTCATGCTCATTGACACACATATGACAGTCTGATCTCTGCTTATGGGAAAGAAACAATAGAATGGTAACAGAAGTTGCCACTCAAGTCATTTAGCAAAAAAAGGGGGGAGGGAGTAAATTCTTAGCAAAATCATAAAATCAAAGATATTTAACTAGTTG
Source organism: Rhynchonycteris naso (assembly GCA_037038555.1). Taxonomy (NCBI): domain Eukaryota; kingdom Metazoa; phylum Chordata; class Mammalia; order Chiroptera; family Emballonuridae; genus Rhynchonycteris; species Rhynchonycteris naso. Next base: position 40,548,949 of record CM073004.1, on the reverse strand, counting down.
CCTTCAGAGAAACTTACCCACATGCTCACTCCAACCCCTGAATAAAATCATCCCTCTTAATTCTATCTATTTCTGGTATTTAGGGTACACATCTATGATTGTCGGATTTTTTTTTTCTTTAAGAGTTGAGACTGATGCCCAGTCATAGCTTGCCTGATTGCAGCTGTAACAATATTGAAATCCTCAAAGGCATAAATGGTAAATATTTGTCACTTAATGTTTATATTTTAGGATGTTTAAGACAACTGTCAAGATGATTGACAGCATGCTGGGGTATAGTATAACCAAGATTTGGATCTCACGATGAAGGGTACTGGTGAGAAAGAAGACCAGGTTTGAATTAATCCAGACCCTAAAAAAGTTCAGTACCAATTTAACAGAAAATGCTGTCAATAAAGACTTTGGGGCCTGGCCAGGTGGTGGCGCAGTGGATAGAGTGTTGAACTGGAATGCGGAGGACCCAGGTTTGAGACCCCGAGGTTGCCAGCTTGACCGCGGGCTCATCTGACTTGAACAAAAAAGCTCACCAGCTTGGACCCAAGGTCGTTGGCTCGAGCAAGGAGTTACTCGGTCTGCTGAAGGCCCGTGGTCAAGGCACATATGAGAAAGCAATCAATAAACTAAGGTGTTGCAATGAAAAACTGATGATTGCTGTTTCTCATCTTTCTCCGTTCCTGTCTGTCTGTCCCTATCTATCCCTCTCTCTGACTCTCTCTCTGTCCCTGTAAAAAGAAAAGAAAAAGAAAAAGACTTTGAGCTACTGTGTGGTATTACGAATATGACACCCAACGGGCAAAGATGACCAGTTTTAGGATATTTAGTGTGACAGATTACTTTTGCCAAGAACAGCCACACTATTTATCATGCTACATGCCCTTCCACAGGGGAACTTTGCCGGGTGGAGGTGACGTCTCATTGTCTTACTCTGAATCTGTCCTGTTCTTGAAGATGGCATCCCAACTTCAGATGCCAATCACAATTCCAGGTTGTCACCTGGGCTTCTGACTGACTGGCTATATAGTTGGGAGGTTCCAGTGACCCCTGAGTTGGGTTTAATTAATTTGCTAGCATGGCTCACAAAACTCAGAGGAACATTTTACTTACTAGGTTACTGGTTTATTACAAAAGGATATAACTCAAGAAAAGCCAGATGGAAGAGATGCACAGGGTAAGGAATGGAGAAGGGTCACAGAGCTTCCCTGCCCTCTGAGTGTGCCAGTCTTCCTAAATCAACACGTTCACTAACCCAGAAACTCTCCCAACCCCATCCTTTTATGCTTTTATGGAGGCTCTATTACATAATCAAGGTTGATTAAATCATTGGCCATTGACCTTTGATTCAAGTTCTTGCTTCTTTCTCCTTTCTCCTCGGAGCGGAAGAGGGCAGGAAAGACTGAATAGTCCATTCCTCTGACCACAGGTTGGGATTCCTGGCAACCAGCCCCCATCCTGGGAAGTTTCCAAAAGTTGCCTTATTAACATAACAAGAGACCTTTATTGCTCTCATTTCAGGAAATTCCAAGTCTTTATGGATCTCTGTGCCAGAAATAGGGACAAAAAACAAATATATATTTCTTACAAATCATAGTATCACATCTATCCCACCAGGAGGTCAGACATATGAGCAATCTTAGACTCTTCAGATTAACCATCCACCAGCTGAGAAACACTGAGTGACCCTTGTTTATGCAGGAGAGAGCAGAAGAATACCTTGGCCTAGTCCTACCTGAATATCAGACTCACCAAATGAGATATAATAAAAGTAAGTATTGTTTTGAGCCACTAATTCTATAGTAGTTTTTTAAACATCAGTAGAAAACCATAATATGTGGGCAAATGTTACTAACATTGTCAGGAGACTTCCGTGGACCCACCTACACCACGGCCATGTTTTCTTTCAAAAAGCACTGTGAGAATCCACATGGTCTGCACTCTGGCCATGCAGGGATGATTCTATCTCTGTGAAAGTGTTCGCTTAAATGCCAAGTGACCCTAGTGCATATAGGTAGTTCTTTTCACATCATTAACCATTTGACAGGGATGCCTGCAGTACATAAGATTAAAAGCTTCTACCCACAGAGGAGGAATCAGAAATTTAAATAAGATATTTCTGAAATTGTCATGTGAGTCAGTGAGTAAACCTATTTTGTTCTGCATGAAACTTCAAAAATAGCTTGTTGAAATAAAGCGAGCTAAAGACAGTTGTCAGTGTTATGTTCTCTGAATACTAATTTGTAATTTAGACTATGTTTTTCCAAAATTTCTAGGCTTAAGTCCCAATAATACTAATCTAATCTGTGACATGGGCAAAGGTCACCAGCTCAGGAAGAAGAAAGAGGATGAAGAAAGAATTCTTTCTCTTTCATAGGAGCAGAGCTAGCCCTAGGAGGAATTTAAGAATGTATAGCGTTGTTTTCAGCGTTCTAATACATTAGAATTACTTTTCCCCAGTCACTGGGACCCTAAGGACACTCCCCAGTGGTGGAATCCCATCAGACTTGCCCTCAACTCCTGCAAACCCTCCCCCTTCATGCTGTGTGCTCCTAGAATTACTGATCCAATTTCTCCCCCTACTCAGCCACAGAACAAATTCTCATGATACATACATGGTTAACTGGCTCTTTCTGCTTTTATCAACATTATTGAGATTCCAGGCTACATGGCTAAGTGAAGCAAAAATGACCAGGAGGACCAGCCAGCAGACAGATAGCTCTCCTTTGAGTGTCTTCTGGCTTTTTACCGGGTCTTTTCTCCTCCTCCTCTAAATCTGTAAATTATCCCCGACACCTTAGAGGTGGTAGTAGCAAGGGATTCAATGATGGAGAAGCTTACAGGTTAACTCATCTATGTTTGGGTAGTTTGTAAATTGAGAACTTTACTTGTAATCATCCCAAGGATGAAATCTACAGAGGGTAGTTCCAAGGCCAGCATCCAATGCTTAACAATGGGCTCTCTGGAGAAAGAGCCCTGATTGGTAGCCTTTGCCAATCTCTGTGGTGTAAATGCTCCCACCATATTTGATTTTAAGCTATGTGGACAAAAAAAGGGGCCACACATGAAATATGACAAGCTTAAGAGAGGCCTGCATGGCATGCTTCACAAACTCAGAAAACAAAAGTAACACAGAAGAATGGCCTGAAATGAAAACATCTTCACTAAAAACAAGGCATAGCAGTAGTCATGTCTTAGGTTAGTATCTTTTCCCTGATAAATGTCAGTCTTTACCTTAACTGAACCTGTCTATTGTCTGTTTGCATCTAGGATAACTACTTTTGCAATGTCAGAGTAACTCCCCTTTCTTCAGACCCCTCAGGGCACAATCTGCACCAGAGCAGAGAAGACGGAACCACTTATTATTATCTTGTTCCCCTCACATCATCTCTATGTGCTGTGAATGTTAGTTGTTAACTACTCTGTACCCACCAATATAAAATTATTTGTCTCTCTGTAAAGCCAGTAGCCAGGGCCACTATCACAGCCGTCTGGCCAGTGCATGTTCACATTAGATTCGAACAGTCGGTAATGAAACAACGGAGCCAAGAACTGGTGAGCCATCAGCTTTAATTCTAGCTTGCACCCAGCAGGCAAGCAAAAACACACACTGGGTTCCAAAACCCACTCATTCAGTGCTCACAAAGCTACTGACTTATTCGAGTTTCCTAGAATCAAGTTTCTAGCTCACCAGACTTATTCACCTCTGTTCCCCATCTCCTTCTCCAGTACAAACTCTGCACAAATTGGCTTCTCCCTTAGCACTCCGCCATCTTGGCTGCTTCTCCTGGCCTCCATGTGGCCTTAATCTGCTCTCCTTTCTAATACTAACCTCAGGAACCGAGAGCGCAAGCTCCCGGCCTACCCCACTTTATAGTGTAGAATCCAAAACCTTTAATCCAATCTACAAACAAGGAAGTCTCTGATACAAAGTCACTTATCTGATACATACTGGGAGGATTCCTCAGGAGAGTGCACTGCCCTACATCATCCAATCAGTCAAGGGTGTGGGGAAAAGCTTACTCTTAAAACTTACATGTAGGCAGCGCCATCTTTAACAAAGTGAGCATAATATATTTTATCTGCCCAACACTCTCTATTTTACTTTTTACCCAATCTCAGAGATTTTCATAGTTTGCGTTCTCCTGCCTCCATCATCTATTGCCAGCGGATTTCATGTAACCCCCTTATGCCTCCTCCTTTGGTTGTAATGTATAATAAAATAAACTGCAAAACTGCCATTCTCCAGAACATTTTCTCAATCTGCTGAGTTATTGCTTCCCAGCAATTGTAGCCAGTTTGGCTCAAAAACTTATAAAAATTCTCCACAGGTTTCAATGTCTTTTATGTTGACATGTATCATCAGTGTACCTGGAGCTGAGAAGGGATGTGCACAATCAGCTCTCTGGGCCCGGGCAGGAACCAGTTCCAGCCAGCATCAGCAGCATCTCTAGAGGCCAGGCTCTACTCCCAAGCCTGAGCAGCCAAAATAAACTGGAGATGGGTGTTCTACCTGGAGATGCTTTTTCAGAGGAAACTGATCACTGAGATCCAAAAAAATATGCTTTATCTTTGCCCGTGAAGTTCTGCTCAGTTCCTGCCTCCAGAGTCTTTTTCTCTGCATACCTGAACAATGGCTTCTAGCTCATTGTTAAGTGACAAGAAGCATAGTGGTCCCTTTGCTGGTCACCAAGTTCCTTGTGCTTTGTTGCACCCAAGTCCCTGTCCACAGCAGTTGTCCATCCCCCAGGTGATTCTAAGTCCTTGGTATCTGTCCCCAGATACTGGTGCCTCAACATAACCCAGTTCCTACAGCCAGAACCCTGCTTCTTGCTGATTGGTGTCCCCAAGGATGATCCAAACTGTACTCTTTAAGGAATGAAAAAAAAAAAATCTCCAATGTGTTATAGTGTCCTTAATATTTCAGGCAACCAGTCAGTGTGGGAGGCAGACTCTCTGACTTCCGGGTGAAGGCGCTGAGGCCCAGCCACAATCCTAAAATCACACAACTTTAAGAGCAAAGCCACCTGGTCTGTCTGACCTTAACCCCCACCCCACCGTACCTGTACTTTTCAAACTGTTCCCCAAGAACTTATAGTTCGGAGCAGATGATTTAAGGGCACTACAAATATTTTATGTAAATTTTGTGTGTTAATATATCTTAACTATTTTTATAAAACTAAACTAGTTAAAGCAACATGTAAAGTCCATGTGTTTTACACCAAACATGAGTAACCTATGCTGGTAGGTTAGCACATGGAGACTTCAAAATAAAGTCTCCTTATTATCTTATGTTGATTTATAAATAAAGTTTCCTCATGATCTTATTAGCGCATTTATACTTTTTGTGTAGCAAACTATTCCCATGAACAGAGTGAGGCAAAGTCATTATATCACAGCAAGTGCCAAAGTTTCAGTATGTTTTACCAGTACAGTAAATTGAGAGATCTACTCCTTAGGTTCAGGAAAATTGAACTGAAAAAGAGGAACCACTTTTTACATCCCTATGTGTTTCATGTTCTCTCCATTTACATTTCAATTGCACGTCTTATTCTGCTTCCTCAATATCTTTCCATTGTCTAAATGTTACTGCCCTTTTATTAAAATCACGTATCACCACCTGAAAAATGTATTTATTTGTCTGTGGGCCTGTTGTCTATTTCCATGACTCTCCCCTCACTTCCATCCTGTAAAGGAAAACTCTAAGAAGGAAGGGACTTCGTGCTGCTGATCACTGTATCTCGAGCATCTAGATCAGTGGTTCTTAACCTGGGTTTTATCAAACCCTAGGGGTTCGATGAGTCGGTCTCAGGGGTTCGGAGAAGCCTCTGCCACGGAGGCCAGAATAAAGTAATACCGTAATTTGTTGTGAGTTCATGCACTTTGTTGGTTTGGTTCTTTGAGCAAGGTGATGTTCATGCACGGCTCATTTTGTGCGCCAGTAAAAAAACATATACCTATGTCTTGAATTTGGAAAAAAAAAATCACATTTTATTTATCACTAAAGAAGGGTTCGGTGAATGCGTATATGAAACTGGTGGGTTCGGTACTTCAAAAAAGGTTAAGAACCACTGATCTAGATTATTGCCCAGAATATAATAGGCATTCCACAAATGTGTTGAATGAATAGATGAACAAATGAATGAATGTATAGTGAAAATGAATGTGATTGCTTTGAAATTTTGAGTGACTATATGACAAAGACATAGTAGAGTTCTTTAAATGGTATTGCTGAACATATTTTAATGTTATAAAATAAATTTTAAAAATACTTTCTATCATATAGTTGTGATTTTAAACTAGCTAAAGAACCCATTCATCAACTCTGCCCAGCTTATACACTTACTAATTAAGGAACACAGGCAATTCTTAGGCAAGGAGAGTTCATTCAACTTTGAAACACAAATACCTTGCCACTTCTCTTTCAAACCATTGGATCAGTTGCACTTAAAAGTATACTGAGATCATAAAGCAAGCTTTCAGAAATTAATACATGCAACTAATACCTATGTGAATCAGGATTTTTCCAATATTCTGAGACCTAACAAAATGCAGATATAAATGGAATGTTGAAACTGATCTAAGACAGCAAATATTTTCAAAAAAAGCTGATTTCAAAGGCTGAATTAATCTAAAATGTCTCATTTTTCTTACTACCTGGTTCACAATGAGTAAATATTATACATCTGAAGTTATAAAATCAATTCATTCCAATCAAACAAACCTTATCTGTTTTATGTCAAGTTTCTTTTATTATCTGAGGGATAGAAAATTCTACTGCTGAAAGAAATTAAAATGCAAAAACAATGGCACTGCCTGGTAGTGTCCCTTCTCTTGAACTGCAGCCACTGCCTACTCTATGATGCTGTGGATAAAGTTTAGAAGCAGTCCCTTGCCTGCTAAAAACTCCCCATAGCATCTAGCTTCATAGATAGGACCAGTTTCCAACACTTTGCTGTGATGCTAACTCACCTTGATAGAACAGGATGCAGGGCACGAATGTGGAGCCACAGGGAGTTGGGTTTACCCACCTCTGCCACTTATCAGTTGTGAAAAAGCAATAATTTCTCCAGCATCTGTTCCTTTATCTGACAAAGTAATAATGTTGTCAAAAAAATATTGCTACTACCACTTCAATGCCAACAGGAGTCCCCAATCATGGCTTTGGAAGAAGGAAAGACTTCATTCAGGTGAACAGTTTCCATATGTGAGAAATACAGCCTCAAGTAGAAACCAAAAGTGAGCTTCACGGGGAGGCCCACTTATATACAAAAAGTTCCCACTCTGATTCCTGACTGGTTCATTTCTATGCAGATGAGGGATACAAATTTGCACAGTTTGATTGGTCCACATAGCATTGTCCTGATTGGTCAGAATTTTCATCCTGACCAATTAAAAGATCATTCTTATTAGTCAGTAAAGATGCAAATGAGGATATGGTTGTGCAGCTCAAATCGCATAGGGCAGGTCTCAGCCCATTGGTCAAAATACGATTCCAGCAACTCCTTTATAAGGTTCTGCTCAGATAGCAGGAACACAGTGCAGGAGTCTTGGCAGCCCAGCCTGCAGCTTCTCCCTGAAATGCAGTCTGTGTGAGAGGTACCCTGTAAGCAGTCACTGCTAGCTAGACTCTTACTATAAATCTGGGCCCAGTTAACCACAAAGAGTCTTTTTTTGACAAGTGTATTCCTTCCCGGGGTCAACAAGGCCAATGTCTTCATAAGGTTGTTATAAGATTTACACAGGTAGTCTGAGCAAAGCATTTAGAAAAGAACTGGGATGATATTATTATTTTATTATTTCTGTTTTTATTATTATTATATTGTAGCTCTTAGGTTCAATCCATATACATAAGGCACTTTGCTTTATGTCTGTTTGAAAAATGTGTTCAGAAAAGTCCAACAGGACAATAAATTGTAGTTAAACCAGAAAAATATAAAGGATTATATAATGGGTTACAGTATTATTGAGTTTTGTCATTTTAAGTGTGATTAGTACATTGTTCTTGAAGGATGCTACTCAGCCTCAATGTTCCGAGCAGAAAGGAAGGGCCCAACCATGCAAACCTTTATCACTGAGGCGCATTTGCTTGCCCCCGGCATTCCTCATTGCTTGTTTGTTGACTCTTTGGAAGCAGTAAAGCAAAAACATCCAAACCTCTAACTTTTAAAAAAATGCATCTATATATTATGCTAAGTGAAGTAAGTCAGACAGGGAAAGACAAATATCATATGATTTCACTTATATGGGGAATTTAAAAAAGAAAGAAAGAAACAAATAAACTCATAGATGCAGACAACAAACTGACAGCTGCCAGATGGGAGGGAAGGGCTGAGGGGCTGGGTGACAAAGGTGAAGAAGTACAAGTTGGCAGTTACAGAATAGTCACAGGGACGGAAAACACAGTGCAGGAAATACAGTCTATAATATTGTAAAACTATGTACGGTGCCAGGTGAGTACTAGACTTATCGGGGTGATCGCTTTGTAAGGTATGTCTAACCAATATTCTGTACACCTGAAACTAATGAATATTAAGTATAAACTGAAATTGAAAAAAATAAATAAAAAAAAGCATCCACAAACACAGACATTCTGAAAAGGGAAGAAGTTTAAGAAGTTGTTATGTCCAGCCCTGCCTCCTGAGAGGGGCCCTGGAGAGGACTTCATGGGCCTCCTAAAGAAGGGACAGTACTGAGAGGACTCACTGAATTAGAGGTAGGAGAGCTAAACCAAGAGGGGCCTCCTGGAAGCCTCCCCCAGAGACAGTACTCTGATCCAGCCTCAAGAAACTGTGGGCGAGCCAGGCCCACTCCTTTCCACCACCCACCCTTGAGCTTGAGCTGTCTGGGATGTGGTACAATTAGATGCATCTCCCCACACTCCCCTGTGGGGCTCCTCCACCAGGGCCCCTCTGCTCTCATGCTGTGGTTTGCTGGGTCTAGACCCTGAAGAAAACCAAGTCTACTGCCTTTTGAAGAAGCTCCACTTTTCCCACTGCTGGCTCCTGCCTCAGCCTTTCTGAGATCACTGCCACCTGCCAGCAGCCTGACCCAACCCAGTGGTCCACAAAATCACTGCTTCAGAGAGGACTATGGAGCTGAGAGTCCTTTAAAACCCCCCTTGACTCCTCTCAGTGAATAGTGATGACCCCCTAGATCTGTCACATTCATTTGCATCCCAGGCCATCACCTATTGAGCATCTTCTCTGCTCAGGTACTGTGCCAGGCACTGGGCATTTGAGTGGGTAAAGCAGATCACCTGAGTCAGCTCGCTCACAGTGTATGGAGGGACCCAGAGTACAGAAGGAAACCAGAAAGGACACCTAGCCAAGCTGGAACACTGTCTAGGCTGGGCCCCTTGGAAGGCAGACTCTGAAAGGGAGTCAGCAGGCAGGTTTTACTAAGGAGTGCCCCGGGGTTGACATCTGTGGAAGAAAGGGGACAAAAGCAGGTTGGGCAGAGGGAAAAGCTGAGTCATGACACAATGACACAGACCAATGACAGTCTCACCAGCACCATAGGGACCTCTGAAGCTAAAATAACCCAATGGAGTTTTCCTGACACCCGGACCTTTGATAGTATTGCATTGACCAGTCATTTCCATCAGCCACATGGAAAGGAGCGTGGCCTTGCACACAACAGTTCCCAAACAGCGCCCTTTATTCCAGACCATCTCTCAGAATAAATGCTCTACAAAACACATATTAGTTCTCCAGTTAGTATCCCAACCTCGGAGATCATCTGTGTTCTTAGTTTCATGAGGTTGAAAGAATGAGCTAGATAGCGACCTGACTGAGGGCTGCCACCCAGGCCAAGTCATGGGTCACTGGAGGAAGCCAAGTGCCCCAAGTGAGGCCTCAGCTACCAAGGACTAGGATCCCAGTTTTGTTCTTACTCTCGATCTGCTACCAGAGTAGCAACTGTCTTGAACTAGCCAGGATGCTTTCATGTGACCGGAGAACCTCTAGTTCAAACTAGTTCAAAAAGCAAAGTCAGAAAAGGATTTTATTGGCTTGTATGACTGTAAAGTCCAGGGATCAGTTCAGCTTCAGGAGAAGCTGGATCAGGGCTTTACTCTCTTTCCATCTCTTGGTTCACTTTCCCCTGTGTTAGCTGCATCTTATGCACGCTCTCTCTTTGCACTTGGAAGCTCCAGGCTTACATCGTGCCAGTTTAACAACCTCCATTAATAAATATAAAACTTCTACTGTTCCATATTTCCTATACAATTTTGGATTTGCACCTCTTTGGCTTGGCCTGGTATTACATACACAACCCTGAACCAATCACTGTGGTCAGGGTTATGGAATGCACAGACTGTTGGGTCTTCGGCTTGTGTTGGGAAGAAGGTGATGTCACTCTCCCTGAACTAGATGGCTTGACAGTGGGGAGAGGAGCAGAAATGATTTCCCAAAGGAAAACCAAGATCTAGCATCAGAAGAGCAAATGGAGGCTGGACTTACAGAAACACCCCAGTACAATAATACCCTTTGCTGACATAGCCTGTGCCTCTTGTAAGTACTCTGTCCTCACTTTGAAGCCTGACAGAAGTGGTAGGAGAGGCCCTGTACTGGGACCCTTCCGATCCAGTGTGGTTAGCTCCCTGTAACTCATCCCCTGCACTGCCAAGATGGTCATCTGTCCTGCTGCACTGAAGAAATGCCCAAGGTGGAGATGGGTAGGAGCTGTCTACATAAGGACCACATGGCTCCTTCCAGCTCTTGGCTAGGCAATTTAATCTCAAGTATCCATGAGATGGATTTGGCACTAGGGACATGAAAAGGAGTCAGAAAGAGAGAGAGAAGTAAATACAATGAAAACCTAAAAACTTGTGCTAGTCATTAATTTCGACTTCTTCCTCAATCAATCATCTCTAACAGAGATGAAAGCCAGCTGGTTGACATTTCACAGACTCACAGATAATGAGGGGCTGAGGGGTTACAAGAGGACTTCAGAGACTTCTCTCCCAAACTTCCACCTAACACAAGGAACGCCCTTAGATGGCTCCCTGATTAGGGTTTGAACACATCCAGTGACAAAGGGGAAAAATTCTATAATATATCATATAGCCAGGCAGCTTATCTTAAGCCAAAATTTACCACCCAGAAACTTTCACCTGCTGATCTTGGTTCTGTCCCCAGGGACTACCAGTGTGATCTGAGTCCCCCTAGGCTTACACTACTGCTCCCCACCCCACCTCTGATGCAGGTGCTGCTGGGGCAGAAATAAATGGTGGCAGCCAAGCCAATACTTGTGAATGTCATCAGGCTTTATGATCATGGCATTGGATCTTCCAAAAAAGACGGATTAAGAACCAGAACCCAAACCAGACCTTTGGTTCTTCCCACCTTCTAGTCACTGCTGAAGGTTTGGATTGTTATTGACCCCTTGGAATCTGATTCTACTGACTTTCCAACTCAGCATCAGCTGTTCTTGGCTCTGTTCTGGCAAATCTGGACTTGATCCTGTCTTGATCTGCAGTTACAGAGGCTCCTGACAGCTCTTGACCTTCCTCAGCTGCAGAGTTCCAGTGCTGTCTGACTACAGAGCTTCCGCTGGACCACCCGACACCCTGTATGAATCTAAAGGCTCCCGTTCTAGACAGATACAACAGACCAGGACATGAGGCTTAATAAGTGCAAAGGGAGCAGGAACCAGTCTCCCCATATGCTTTCCCTTGGGCAATAAACAGCTGGCACAACGGTGAGCAACAGCCCTTACAGCATCTCCCTGTGGATAATGACCACTCAGGGGCCCACTTGAACCAGCCAGAACCCAGGGCTGACTTCCCCACTGTCTTCTCTAATCCAGTTCACTGTCCTAGCTGCCCAGACTCTAATGGTCCCGTGAGCTTAATCACATCACAACATTCATTCTGTTCAACAAATAAATGCTCACCAAATGAGAAGATGAGTGGCAGGAAGGAAAAAAGAAGAAGCCTGTTCTCCATGCCCTGGATGTCAAATTCTTGAATGGGTGAGGGTTTGCTTTATTGAATTCAGCACCGCCTCTTCAGCAAGCTTTCCTTCACTCATCTGTTCAATCAAAACCCGTGATTTATGGACTCCTGCCCAGTGCTCTGTGCCTTGGCCCCAATGGGCGTTAAATCAGTCAGGACTGATATATATGGTGGAGGAGAGGCCGAGAGGGGACCGTAGTTCTTAATGGAGAAGACACTCTGCCCTTTGCAGCTTTTCCCTTTCTCCTGCTGACCCAGAGGCACCCTTTGGCCTTGACCCCAGCCGGCACAGACAGAGTCTCTGCCAGAACTCCTCAAATATGAATGAACGGCCACTTGGCAGGGAATCAATGAGTCCAGGAAAGGTCTCGAGAGGGGAGCAGGTGTCCCAGCTCTGTGACATGGTCAGCCACACTTCAGTGCCCGCACTGCTGACAGCCCCTCTGCTGCCCTCCGCCACCTGCCCTGCTCCCACAGAGGCTGGTTCTACACACCAGCCGATGGTGCACACCCAGGAAGGCGAGCAGGGAAGGACCCAGCCACCCGGCGCTCGAGGCTTGCTCTCCTGTGAACAGCATTGGCTGCATGTGGAATTACACTGCCCAGGGGCGATCAGAATGGATGGTGGAGGCTGACAGACCGAGAGACCCGAGAGCAATTTCACTTGGTTTTGATTCATGGCTTGTCAGAGCGCTAACCAAATATTCCATTTTCATTTTCGCCCTCCTCTCTCTCCCATTGACTGGCATCATAATTGAAAACTCTGGCATGAAGGGCCGGGGCCACCTGTCTGCAGGGCCCTCAATTCTGCCTGCTCAGAATATCTTGCTTCTGAAAGAGGAGGACAGAGGGGAAAATCAGCAAACAGATGGCGTGGGGATTAGATTCACCCAGGCCACCCTCCGCTGACTCTCAGTTATCTCAGCCTGAGCCACCTCGGTCTCTCCCGCCCTCCACCCTCTGCCTTCTGAGCTTATTCCTGCTTGTTTGCTCAACTAAAAAGAGGATTCGGGGCCAGAAAGGTGGTCTGAGTCTGAAATCACTTTTCACTCCCTGTTTGAAGGTTTGCCAAAAGGCACACTGGCAAGGGGAGAGTTTTACAATAGGAATTTACAGAGTGTTCTTTTCTCATATAAATATCTCTTAAAGGCTAGCCCAAATAAGAATAACACCTAACATTTATTGAGCCCTTACAACTTGTCAGGAGCTGTTGTAACAATTTTACATAAATTAGCTCCTTTCACCTTGGCAAGAACACGAGGTGCTAGGAGATATTGCTTTCCCCCTTCCATAGATGGGAAAACTGAGATCAGGGGATGCTGAGCAATTGGCTCAGGGTCAAACAATTAAGAATTAATAAATAACTGGATTTCAACCCAACCACCATCTTAACTTGTATGTCATGCTTCCCTGAGCTCAAAGATCAAGCTGTAAAACAACAGGTAGGTAGAGAAATAATAGAGAGATAGATAGATAAAGTTTTTTCTTTCTTTTCTTTTTTTTTTTTAGATGAGAGGAGAGGAGATAGTGAGGCAGACTCCTGCATGAACCCCCGACTGGGCTCTATCTGACAACCCCATCTGGGGCCAATGCTCAGGAACTGAGCTATTGGCACCTGAGGCTGATGTGTTCTCAGTGCCCAGGGTCCTCAAACCAATCCAGCCACTGGCTGCCGGAGGGGAAGAGGGAGAGAACGGGGAGGAGGTGGAGAAACAGATGGTCGCTTCTCCTGTGTGCCCTGACTGGGAATTGAACCCAGAATATCCATATACCAGACGGACACTCTATGCCAGGGCAGGTAAGTTTTTAAATGATAGTAAATACAGTAGTCTCTACCCATACAGTAAAGGCTGAGGATGGTCTAAGAATCCACTGTCCCTGTCTGTGGGAGTTAGACTAGTTCAGCTACCCTGGTCTACAGTCATTTGAAAGGATGGGAAAAGAACAGAACGAATGACAAGAGCTGAAGTCATGAGCACACAAGGTCAGAAATGTGTAGATTCAGGAATTGTCCAGACTTTCTTATCCCACTGAGCATTGTGCCATGACCTTAGCAGATCAGCTGACTGATACAGGAGTTAACCCCAGGCTGGACAGACCTGGGACAGAGGCCTGAGGGAACTAGGTGTCCACCCCAAGGACAAATGACTCACTGACCACCACCTGGACAAGACAACACCACCCAGTGGGGCATTCTGGGCTGAGGTGGAAGTGGATGTGGGCGACATGGAAATCTGAGGCAGAAACCACTACAGGCACCTATGTGCATGGCTAGAGCTCAAAGGGCACAAGATCACACCCAATGCAACAAAGGTTACTGCAACCAAACCTGCATTTTAGCTCCTCAAGTACCCCAGGATAGGATCCAGACCTGTATTTTTATCAGGCGCCCAGATAATTATGGTTATCAGGCAGTCATGGGAGACACAGGCAAAAAATGGAGGTCTGAAAGAGTTCCATTCTCATATTTGCCAGTCCCCAGCTTGCCTGCCTGGTCCATGTTTCCTGTGGCTAACAGGATAGATGGCCCTGTTGGCTTCTTCCCTGTCTGTTCCTCCTAGAGAGGCAGCCTGCTTCCTTAGGGTTCAGCATTGTTCATAATTGGTTTCCTTGGTATCCTGAATCCAGCAAGGTTTAAATTTGAAACCTCACTAGTTTTCTGCCACAGTTCTACAACCTAACACCCAGTCTTCCCAAAGCTTAGAACCTCACGATGTGTGATCAAGCCCCACCTATCCCTAACTGTCCCCTTGTTGTCTTGAGGCTGTGGCCAGACACAGATGTCACAGGTTGGTGGCTCAAAGAGAAAAAGAAGTTTTTCCCTGTGCCCATTATGTGGGCCATGGCCCAAGTTATACTAATTTGTACTAGTTGTTACTGCTGCTATAACAAAGTTCCACACACTAAGTGGCTTAACACAATACAACTTATTATCTTATTGTCCTGGATATCAGAACTCTGAAGTGGGTCTTACTGGACTAAAATCAAGGTGTTGGCAGGATTCTAGGGGAGAATATGTTCCTTGCCTTTTCAGCTTTGAGAGGCTGCCCAGATTCCTTGGCTTGTGGCCCTGTATCTGCTCTGACCTCTGCTTCCACAGTCATCTCTCTTCTCACTCTAACCCTCTCGCCCCCTTCTTGTGGTGATTCTTGTTATTACATTAGACCCACTCAGATAACCCAAGCTCGCCATCCCAATAGACTTAACTTAATCACATTGGTAAAGTCCCTTTTACCACGTAGGCACAAATACTGGGGATGAGGATGTGGACATCTTAGGGCAGCCATTGTGTTGCCTACCACAAGGTTAATAATGTGCACATCCACTTCTGCCCCTAGGCTGCTGCAGAAGGAAAGTCCTGGACCTTGAAGACTGGGCACACGCTGGCCCACATGGAAGGCTGAGGGCAGGCTCCCAGGAGTGGAGCTCAGGCTGCTTCTAGACTGAGAGTTGAGTGAGCAGGGCTGACCACACTAGATGTGCATGTGTGCATATCCGTGTACATGCACATAGGCATGTGTGTTTATATGTGTCAGAGAAGTGGTTTTTCCAAGGCTCTGAAAGCAATACGTGCTGAAAACCACAACCTCCAGGGAGAACAAGCAGAAGGGGGCATGACAGCACTCTCCCTTAAAAAGTCATAATAAGAACATTCATTCCAAAGTCCCAAGACTTGTTGTTGCTGACATCATTTCTCCACGGAAGCCCAAGAATTTGAGAACTCTTCTGCCCTCATTTCAGAAACAGAGGTCTGAGAAAAATAAATTGTCTTCTGTTGTCCTGAGCTTGACTGCTGTCTAAGTGCGTGGGAGGCCAGCAGCCTGGCAGGGGCCTCTGGAGAGACCCCAAAGGGCTCAGAGCCGATCTCCTCCCTGTGGGGAGACATCCTCCTTCACACCCCTTCTGGAGCACAAGGTGAGAGAGCCCGGAATAGGGCTCTGGGCCTGGCTGCATGCAGCACAATGAGACACTCCAAGGAGGCCATCAGGATCCTATTCAGAGCAGGCTCTAGGGCCTTAGTGCAGGGAGGGAGCTGCCTTCTTGGATCAGGAGGGTCCCTGGGAAAGGGGTTTGGGCTGCCATGTGGCACAGCTCTAGGGGACAGCAGTGACATTGAGGGGCCTGCAGGACAAACAGGATAGGTCTCTCTGTGAAGCCCACACAACACAGATCTTCTTCCAGAGCTACCAGGCTGGGCTTCAGAGCAGACAGCGTCCCTGGTGCCATGCTCTGGAAGAGGGGCTGCAGGCTTTTTTGGGTCCCCAAGGTATCTGCTTGCTCTCAGCACTTCTAGAACCAGGATAAAGACCCCTCCCTAGGCTGTGTGACTTTCAATAGTGCTTCAGAGAAAACACCCAAATAGTCCATCAGACCCACTGGGGAGCTTGCAGGATGGAGGGGAGACCATTTTCACTCTGTTTCCAATGAAGGCAAATTCATCATATCTCATTTCTGAGGACTCTTGCTTGTCTAACTACCTGTGACTTTTACACATTTATTCCCATTTTGTCCCTATTTTCCTATCAATGTTATTTCTTAAATATCCTTCTCTTCTCTGTCTTACTTTCCCTTCTTTTCCCTCCCTCAAATCACACGACTTCTTCTTAACTCCTGAAAATATCTGCTCTCCCAAGAGTTTCTCTTTCCTATTGCCAAGTCATCCCCTAAATGCATGTTTTAATAAGCTCCCTACACTGATCTCCTTACAAATCATTCTTTGCCATTTTGCAATTGAACCAATGTCTTGGTTAAAATGAAAATTCCCCAGGGCACACAATAAATAATAAAAAAGAATTACATAATCGAGGTTATGATTCTGTGCAAAAGGAAATAATGTGAAGCAGTGGGACTGTATTTCGTGACTCTTATGCTCAAAATGCAGAAACAAGAGGAGGTGGTTGGGAGGAGCCTAGCTCCACAAGCCCGAGGCCTTTCTGGAACCTCTGAGCTGCAGCATGTTTTGAGGGGACCAATCTTGGGAAAATAAAACATTTTTTCTCACAAAGACCTGCCCTTTGCGAGATGTCAGGATGCATTCTTAGAAAAAGAAGAAACCCCAAATAAAAGAAGGTTCATGCAACATTAATAACTATTTAGTGCCAGGCATCACACCACACACAACACTACAAAGGACAGAAACAGTCCTGGCTCCCTTGGGTCTTGTAGACGTGTGGTGTGAAAATTAAGGAGCAGCAGACTTTAATTGTGACACAGGCATGTTTTAGAATTGAAGACACTGGATTTCAGTCCTGGCTCTAAGCAACTTCGAATGAGTTGTTTAACCTCTCTGGGTATTAGTTTCCTCATCTGTAAAATGAGATAATAAGAGAATCTTCTAGTTACAAAGATGAAATCATCCCTTGTCTTTCAGTCAAGTGTGGTTCAGAGAAACTGCCATCGCTGTTGGGAGGCAGAAGCTGGGCCCTGGGAGCCCACAAGCCAGCTGTGGGCATGCAGCAGATCACTTCTGCTCTCCAGACCTATGTTTACACAGGACTGGCTTGGGTTACAGTCAGTCTCAGTACCAGCTAGTAGGGTGGTGCCCACCTGGCCTCCCCCTCCTCCTTCCTTCCCTCCATTCCTCTCTTTTTCCCTTTTTCTATCCCTCTTTTTCCTTTCCTGTCTTCCTTCTATTGCCCTTGAATACCTTTAATGGACCAGCTTGCACTCTCCAACTAATCACAGGTTCAACTACGCAAAGTGTCTTACTCACATCATTGCTTACCTGGCCTAAAATACATATGAAGTTGCAACTCTGGATAAGATCTCCTCTAGAGCCTTGCTACTCAAAATTTGATCTGAGGACTAGCACCTGCATTCTCTGTGAGCTTGTTAGAAATGCAGAATCCCAGGCCCCACTACAAACATGCTGAAACAGAACGTGCATTTTAGCAGATTCATGCACACATTAAAGTTTGAGAAGTGTGGGCTGCCCCCAGAAGACCCCCTCTGAGCTCCTTTTGCAGCCTGATTCTGTGTTCTCTCTGTTCTCAGAGCACACTGCACGCTCTTCCCTTGCTCCACCCCCAAAAGGGATCATTCTGGGCTCAGAGCATTGGTAAGTTTCCACTGGAGTGGAAGAACACTTTTGGGAATTGTCTCTTACACTGATGATCTTAGCTTGATCTTCAGAAAGATTCCTTGATGATCTTAGCTTGATCTTCAGAAAGATTCCTTTTCTGATTTGATGCCTCAAAGATGGGCAGTTCAGCCCCTCCCATAATTCACAGGCATGCTACCCTCATGGAACACTGGTGACGCTGGAGAGAAACGCAGACGTGGCAAATTTTAATCCTGCTGAAACATAATCAGCTTGTGCTTCTGCAGCAATTAGCATAATATTACCGATAATGTTTTACATGGCAATTTTGCTGTAAACATTTGTGCTAATTTGCCATGACCTAATTATTTTATGACATATAATTACAAAGTATTTTTCAAGTCGAAATATTTCTGTTTTACTTTTCTATGGTTCTTTTCTAGGAAAAAAAAATTTTTTTTTAAATCAGCACATCCACAACTCGAAATACACATTTCTCTCTTAGCTGTTGTTTGTGACACTTTACTTGACTAGATGAGAGGAATTCCCTAGTGCTGAAACACTGATGATCGTGCGTTTATCCGTGACTAATTTGGACTGGGCGTCACTGAATCTGCCTGCTCTGTTATTACACTGAGGGATCATTGACACCACACGCCCAGCCCCCTACAAACACCCACTGACTCCCGAACACACAAACACTGAATCAGGCAGGAGAAGGCGCCAAATGCTTGCAATGGGAGAAAGGGGGTTGGGTGCATGTTTAATGAATGTGAGAGCTTCACTTAAGAGGAAAGCATGAACATGATTACATTATCCTCCCTCAGTTTGGTTCTTCCAAGAGAGCTCTTAACTGCCTCCCCAAATTGACAAGGGGCTGAAGTGAACAGCCCCAGTCATTACCTGAGTTCTAGGTGGCAGGAAGGGGGTGTTGGACTGATGACAGTCTCAGCATCAATCCAGCCTGTGTGTTACTGCTGTTACCCTCTCCAGAACAGTCTGACTCGCAGTAGATAATGAGGTTCCTGGACCTTCAGTAGACAAAAAAATCTGTCTGACCCCAGGCTCCTGGAATAGACCAGGGACATGGCCAGTCTATGGAAGGTTGGCTGTGCCCACCCAAAATTGGGCTAGATTTAAATCCTGGCCCTCCCACTTACTCAACATGCCAGCTGGGGCAAGTTCTTAACATCTCTGTGGCTCAGTTGCCTCTTCTGTAAAATGAGAATAATAATCATTCTCCCTACCCCCTAGGGTTTTTGCAAATATTAAATTAATATTTATAAAGCTTTTTAGAAAAAGCACTGCAGAAGTTTTTGAAAAATAAAATCCTTATTCTCATAACTTCCCACCAAAAACATAATCCTCAAAGAGCAGGCTCAAAGAAGCCAGAAGCAATGTTGGTCAGATTTAGTGATTATTGAACTGATCATCATTAAACATTTGTTGCAATAAATATGTTTTGATTGAATGAATGGAACATTTACAGAGCACATTCTCTGGGTTAGACCCTAACCAGATCCTGGAAGAATATAAAGAGGGGTAAACAAAACTCCAGCCTTAAAGACCCCACAATCGACAGAGATAGGCATGTAAACCAACATATGCACATAACAAGGAAAAACTAATACGTGCAAACAAATCATGAAAGAAGAAACAAGGCTGGCACAAAAAAATCTAAAATATGCATGTTACTAATTTACATTTAGTATATGTGCTGCCGAAGCGAGCACACTAATTTACATTTATAATCATAGATTTTAATGTACTTCAAAGTTTTTATCAGCTTAAATAACATATATTTATGATCCATAACATCCACCAATACTAAGTGCATGACATAATTTTAACACCCATACACAGTCACATAAACACAATCACAATATAGAATGTTTGTATCACCCGAACACATCTTTCATGCCCCTTAGTAGTCACCTTTCTTAACCCCGAGCTCCAGCCACCTCTGATCTGCTTTCTATTACTATAGTTTTGCTTTTTCTATAGTTTTCTACAGGTTGGAGCATGCATTCATGCTTTTATGTGTCTGGCTTTTTTGACATAGCACTCTTTTTGAGAGTCACCCATGCTATTGTGCCAGTAGTTTGTTCCTTTATATTGCTGAGTAGAATTTCATTAAAAGGACATGCCACAGTACCTATTTACCAGGTAATAGGCATTTAGGTTGTTTCTAATTTTGGGCTACTATAAAGAAAGCTATTATAAATGTTCACATAGAAGACTTTATATGGACATATGTTTTCAACTCTTTGGGATAAATACCTAGAAGTCGGATTGCCAAGATGTCTTGGGAGTGTTTTGTTTAATTTTATAAGAAACCACCAAACTGTCTTCCAAAATGACTACACTATTTTGCAACCTCGCCAACAATGAATGAGAGCTCCAGTTGTTCCAACATCTTCACCAACACTTGGTAAGGCCACTCTTTCATTTTAGCCATTCTCATAGGCATGTAGTGATACTTCACTGTGATTTTAATGTGCAGTTGCTAATTATGCTTAGCATGCTTTTCATGTGCTTCTTTGGTAATATATGTTTAATTCTTTTGCCATTCTTAAATCACATTGTCTTCTTATTATTGAATGGTGAGAGTTCTTCATACATTCTGGATATATTTACTTTATCAGATATCAAATACAAGTTTTATAAATATTTTCTCCCAGTCTATGGCTTGTCTATTCATTTCCTTAACATTGAGTTTCAAAAAAATAATTTTTAATATTGATAAAGCCTAATTTAATTTTATGATTTATGTTTTTTGTGCCATAATGTAACTCCAGGTTACAGATATTTTCTCCTGTTTTCTTCTAAAAATTTCATAGTCTCAGTTCTTACACTCAGGTCTCTGGTGCATCCTGAATGAATGTTCATCTATTATATGAGTTTCAGGTCAAGATACATTGTTTTGCCTCTGGCTAGCCAGTTGTTCCAGGACCACTTGTTAAGAATATTATACTCTAGCCCTGGCCAGTGGTGCAGTGAATAGAGCATCATCCCAGAGCACCAAGCTCACCAGCTCAATCTCGAGGATATTGGCTCCATCCTGAGGATGTTGGCTCAACCCTTAAGGTTGCTGGTTCAAGCCCATGACAGAGCACATATGAGAAACAATTGATGGCACACCTAAGTGGAACAACAAGTTGATGCTCCTCTCTCTCTCTCAAGAAAAAAATTATATATATGAATATATATATATATATTCATATATATACATATATATATGTATATATATACATTCTCTCTATTGACTTACCTTGACACCTTTATTCACAGCAAATTGACTACATACATACGTGAGATTCTTTCTAGACTCTCTTCTGCTTCATTGATCTATATGTCTATCTTTGTATCAATATTCCACTGTCTTGATTACTATAGCTTTATACCAAGTTTTGAAATCAAGTAATTTAAGTCTTCCTACTGTGTTCTCTTTTAAAATGTTTTGGTTATTCTAAGTCCTTTGCCTTTCCATATAAATTTTAGATTCAGTTTGTCAATTTCAACAAAAAAAGGCCTGCTGGCATTGTGACTGGGATTGTGCTGAATTGGTTAATTTGGGTATAATTTATATCTTAACAATATTGTATCTTTTGGTCCATGAATATTATTATTATTATGATTTCTAATGGTGTCATAACAGAGATTATATAACTTAACCATTCCCTGTTGTTGAGTATTTGTATTGTTTTCAGATTTTCACTCTTTTAATAGTGTTTTGTTGGTATTGTATTAAGTAAAAGAAGTGGGGCATAAAACCACATGAAGTTTATAATTACATATACACACATATGAATATGCACATATACACACACATTAAATAGGTATAGGGACAAACAAGAGAAAATAAAAAAGATTGAAAATAATATATTAGGAGGTATATTACAGCTTATTTATATTTTCCCTCTCTACTTTCTAAATGAATTGTCATATGATATGCAGTTTACATGGAAATAAGTGAATAGCTTCCAGTTGTCTCAGGTAGTAGAGGTCAGAGACTGCATGACAAAAAGGTGGCACCTGAGCTGGGTCTGGAAGGATGTCACAATTTTCCAGTATGTGGCAGAAGAAGAATGAGGGGCAATGCCAGTCCAAAAGAGCAGCCTAAACAATGTCACTGTGGTGTGAAGGAGGACAGGACACACAGGGCACTGGGAAGTCAGTGTGGCTGGAGTAACGCAGGATGGAGAGAGGGAGGCTGGTTAGATCATAAAGGGGCCAGGTTATGAAGTTCTCTCCATGTGACTACAAGAACTTAGCTTTATCTTATTCAGTACCAAGGAGCCACTAAAGTGTTTTAAGCTGAGCAATGAGACTATCAGATTTATATAGCAGGATAATTACTTAGTGATCAGCAAGGTGGAGAGGCAAGAAATACTGAATTCTGTGGCAGAGTGACCAATTAGAGATGCTTGCTTAGACATAGGTACAAGGTGAGAGGTACCTGAACTCTGGAAGTGACTGTGGAGATGATGACCAGTTGAAAGATATCCCTACTATATGGCAACACCATGAGAAACATTTCTTCTCCTAAAATAGACTCCCCTAAGCAATCAAAGAAGTTGTCAGATTCTGAAGGTAGATCCCTCAGTTGAACAGATGTTGAAGCCTGGGACTTCAGTATGAAACTGGTGCACCATCATTGGGGGCTACCTCCAGAGAAGGCTGGTGCAAAGCAGTAGGATGCCATAGCAACAGATCAGCACACAAAACTTATGCCATAGGACCATGAGTTCTCACTTCTCCGGGTAAGGGTCTCCTTTAGTGGATTCACCTGGAAAGAGCCCTTCAAGGTACAGACGATGCAACCTGCAAAGTCTGTGCTATTGCTCTATGGACACATATGGGTAGCTTCCAGTTTAGTTATGCAGGGGTTTCACCAAATCTCTCATAATAAATGAGCTATTCTCTTAGTACCCACTGTCTATCTTTCCCATATCCTATCATTCTTTTTTCTGGAATCACCTCCACTTACTCTCCCACCAGCTATAAAATCCCATCTCCTATGTCCTAGCCCAAGTGAAATACCACCTCATTCCAAAGTTTCCCTCAATCTTCATTTGACTTAATAATGTCAAATGTTTAAAATCCTAATAATGTTTAAAATTCTCCAGTGGTTCTTAGTTGCTTTCAGTATACAGCAAGAGCTCTCCTGAACCCCCATAGCACTGTTTATTCTCTAATATATTTTGCACTTGATGACTTTTCCTCATAGCTACTATTTGTGCACAGTCTTCTCCTCCTAAAGCCTTGACTCCAATGACAAAAGCCTCTCTTATTCTCTTCTCCTCTCCACTTGGTTTTGCATAGGACTTGGCACACAGAAGACAGTATCGATCAACTAAATGAACAAAAGGCAATTAAAGTTAAATGCATCCAAATAAAAAGCTGCAGGGGATATAGTGGATTCATTCCAGGTTCATTCTGAGCAGGACTACCCAAAAACCAATATCAGCTTTTGCTAGAAGCATAACTCTAAGGAATTTCTAGGTTTCAAAGAGACCCCAAAGATCACTGCTTCTAGGTTTACCTTTCATTATTCCTTAAGACTAGATAGAATACACATATTATTTGGCATTCTCAGAGTCATGGAAGAAAGAACCATGACTAAGAAAGATAGACCTTCAAGGTGGGAAGTGTAGAGCAAGTCTCTTTCCCTAGGTGGATAGGTAGGTGTTTCATTTCTTAGCTCTCAGATTTGGCTAAAGAAACAACATTCATTTATTCAATATGATCACCTAGAGTATTACAGGCACTGTGCAAAGTAATGGCAATACATGAGTGAATAGATGGGTCGCCATTCTGAAAAATGGTATGAACTAGTGAGGAAATAGACATAGTCATATGCTACAATAAATCGTTGTTAGTAATCAAAATAGTAAATAAAGTTTCATGATGACAAGGAAGAACCCTACCAACACTGCCTGAAGCATCTGGAGGGGGAAGTGACACATACAAACAAGTATATAGGATTAAGGCACCATTCCCACACAGTTCAAAATCTGTGCATAATTTTTGACTCCCCAAAAACTTAATTACTAATAGCATAGCGTAAAGTTGACCAGAAGCCTTACCAATAATATAAACAGTTGATTAACAGATATTTAATATGTTATCTGTATTATATACTGTATTCTTGCAATAAAGTAAGCTAGAGAAAGGAAAATTCTCTTAAGAAAAGCATAAGAAATAAAAAATACTTTTATAGAATTTATTTTAAAAATCCGCATGTATGTGAACCCACCCAATTTAAACCCATATTATTTAAAGATCAATTGTACAAGGCAATTTTCTAGGTGCTAAAAGAGTCATGTGTCACAAAGCTGTGGAAGTCTGGGGGAGGAGCATGGCCAAGTCTACCTAAAAATGGTGAAGGGAGGCAATAGCTGACCTGAGTCCTAGAGATGAAGAGGTAAAATCAGACAAAAGCAGTACCATTTGCGCAAGTGTGAGTGAAAAGTCATAGCTGAAGAAAAGCAAGACTCAGGCTAGAGTGAAAAGTAAAAGTTGAAATTTGGCAAAAATAAGGCAAGGGATAGACACTATTGCCAAATTGGCTTCAAAAATTGTGCCTAGTTTGTACTTGATCCTGAAGGCAGCGGGCAGTCTCTGAAATATTTAAAATGGAACTAAGAAGATTTCTAGAAGATCACCCGACATTAGAGTGGGAGGTGACTAAAGTCAGATAGTCACAAAGACATGAAAGGTGGTCTAAGGCTTAGCCCTCAGCTGGGTAGAAAGTAGGGTAGCCTGCCTGGAGTCTGGAACAGTAGACTATAAGAAACACAGGCAAAGAAGACTTGATAGAAGCTCACGACCTTTTGATATATGGATAATGGAAGAGGAAATAGAGCGATTGAACATCTGTGCCTTGATTAACAAGGTAATGGTGGTCTTGTTCACAGACAGATGGAAAACAAAGGGCAAGATGGACATGAGGGAAACAATGAGTTAGGTTTTAAACTTGGTGAGTGTGAGATGGTGCCATACGACTGGAGATAGATTTAGGAGCCATCAGTGTAGAGGTGGCTGGCCTGAGCTCACCACCTTCCTGTATTCCATGTCCCATCCCACCCCTTATTCTCACTTTCAACCCACTTTTTTAAAGTAGGCATTACGGTGTCTTGTTAATGCAGGGAAGTTGCCATCCTTCCATTCCCCTTCCTTTAATCTCTACTTCCCTCAATCTCACTGTGGTGGGCAAAATAATAGATCTAATTCCTGGCACCTGAAAATATGTTAATTTTTATAAAAAAGACACTACAATGTCAATGTCTTTAAGGTTAAGAACCTCGAGATGGAAGATTACCCTACATTATCCAGGGAAGTCCAACCAAATCATAATAGCCCTTTAAAGCACAGAAACTTTCCAGGCTGCAGAGAACCAGAGGGATGGCTGCAGGAGAAGGACTTCCTGCCATTGCTGCCTTGGACAGTGGAGGAGGGGGGCCGTGGCCTAAAGAATGCAGATAGCTTCTGGAAAAGGCAAAGGAACAGGCTCTCTCCTAGAGCCTCCCGAAAAGAATGCTGCTACTGAGGCTGTGATAATTTGTTACAGCAGGAATACTCACAAAAGCCTACTATTTTCATTTCAGGGACATTTCTAAGTTTAATTCACTCTTGGAAGCTACTGACAGCTTTACAGAAAGAGTCCCCCTTTTAATATCAATAGTTCTAGGGTTTCTAGAGGGCCAAGGACACTATAGTAAAAGCAATTCAGGTCATGGAATGGGATGAGATAACCTGGTGAAAGGGTAAGAATTGAGGTGAGAGGGAGCTCTGGGAAGAATATAAGCCAATAAATGAAGACAGGAGAGGGAGGGAGAGACAAGGAAAACAAAGATGGCATGAATCCAGCAAAACCAGGAAAGGACAGCATTTAAGTGGTAGGTGTTTGTCAGAAGTGTTAAATGATGCAGAGAGGAGAGAATAGAATTTGACAACAAGCAGGTCATTAGTGGTCTTTAAAGGAAGCATTACAAGAAGAAATAGGGCAAAAGTCAGAATGCAGAGTGTTGGAGCAAGACTAGAGAAAGAATTAAGTAAATAAGCTGTGAGCAGCCCTTTAGAAAAGACTATGCATTATTCATCTTTATATCCGTAATACTCAGCACAATGCCTGGAACACAGTGGGTGCTCATTAAATGTTGAATTGAGTCAAGTTCTGGAGTCAGTAGGTATAGACCAGCACTTCTCAAACTTTATTGTGCATACAAATCACCTGAGAATTTTGATATAGTAAGTCTGGGGTGAGATCCGACATCTGCATTTCTAATAAACTCCCAGATGATGTCTTTGATGGCGCTGGTCTGTGTACCTCACTTTGAGTAGCAAGAATGTAGATCACCCCACACAATCACTCATCAATCATAGCCCCTCTTCATTCCTGGGTAACGTTATGATCCCAGAGACCAGTATGCTTTCTGAAACTGCTAAATTTGCTGACCTCATGGTATATATCTGCCCCATGGAGCCAACCCAGACATCAATCCAAGTCCAGCACCTGGGAGTAAATATTCCTAAAAGGCTTTGCCCCAAGCACTCACTCTCTACACTGCAGCACTTGAGCACTTCTCACAACTCCCTCCAAGCTCAGCACCACCACTAACCCCTTTATCACCAAAGATATAAACATTTATATCTCATCATTGACAAATACAAATTCATCTCAGGGAGAGGTTTTCTTTCTTTGTTGTTGTTGTTGTTAATTTTACTTATTGATTTTTAGAGAGAGTAGAGGAGAGAGAAAAAGAGAGAGAGGCAGGGAGAAGCAGGAAGCATCAACTCATAGTAGTTTCTTCCTGTATGTGCCTTGACCAGGCAAGCCCAGGGTTTTGAACTGGCAACCTCAGCATTCCAGGTCGATGCTTTATCCACTGTGCTACCACAGGTCAGGCAGGGAGCGGTTTTCTCATCCAGTGATCTCAGGAGTTCCAAATGTATGGATTTAAAAATAGCTGTCTGGATCAGAAGCCTCCCAACAGAGATATTGCTCAGAGGGGGATTGGCTCCCAATGCCTCCCCCTCTTCCCACAAGAGTAGTGGGGGCATCTGTATGCATATGTACATCTGACAAAATAAATTTGGGGAAGGTAAATAATCTCAGTCCTAACTCTCTACCTATATGCCAATGAAAAGAAAATCTATTAAACATATTAATATAAAATGCCATACAGGATGTCATTAAATGGCACCATCATACATATTAAGAAACAGGATGTCAGAAAGCAGTGTTAACCTTTATAAGATATCATCAGGGGAACCAAAGGAGAGAGTAATTTGGGCAAAATTGGTAAGGGAGGTTTTTCCTTTTAATGTGAGTGCCCATCACAGTTCACCCAAAATACGTTTTCATAGCTCAGTTTTTATGTTGTCCCAACCCGTCTATTTGGTCAGTCACCTCTCCTTCAGTTGAAAGCACATAAAACTTTATCCTCATTGGCTTAAGTATAAGGGAATTTGTTCACATTGAAATGCCTCTGCAGAGGGCACAATTCAGGACTTCAACAATGCCTCCAGTTTATCTCACAACTCTGCTGCCTCTGGGCTGGCTTTAAGTCCAGGCTATGCATTGGTTCCCCAGTGGTTTCACAACAATTTGCTCATCTAGGTCCAGATCTCTTAGAGGGAAAACCAAAGTCTTGGTTTGGGGCCCATTAATCCCATCTGGCATGACCCGGCTTGAATGTCCATCTCTATAAACTATAAAGGTGAGAGTGGGGAACAAAGTGCCCCATCTGATTGTTTTGGCCTGGATCATGTGCTCTACTCTGGGTCATCTTCTTTGTGAGAGCTCTTGGGTTGAATAGAGAAAAGAATTAATTCCCCTCAATCCAATCAAGGTCCCTTTGCTGCAGGAAGGGTGAGTGAAGTTAAGAGGATAATGCAACAAATGTCCACCACACTCAAGCTTTGGCCCACATTTGGCCTCAAGGCTGTTAAAATGAAATCCAGATTCCAGTAACTCATAGACCCTCTGCAGGTCATTTCTGTCTCCATAACAACACAACTAGATGTATTTCTGCTCTGCTACTCTGGCCACACCAGCTTCTGATGACAAATTACTTTGTGTTCTGGGGCCAAATCCACCTTTCTTTCTTATTCCCTTTGCAGAGATTTGTACTGAAGGTCGATTTTGCCTGTTGCTTCACTAAACACTTTCACCTAAACTAATTCCTTCTCTCTCGATTATCTCCTCACTTTGGCAGAGTTTAGGAAGACAATTCATGCCAACCACAGAATGAAGGAAACCAAATAGGCCAAATCCCTGCCCTTCAACCCAGACTGGAGTCCTGTTTCAGAAAAGTCAATGTCCTCATTTCTTTTCTTCCTTGTGAGTCAAGCTCTCAGATTTAAGGGACAGGGCATTGTCAACTGCTGCAATGACTAAAGGACTTGAAGGTATTGTGTTTCCCAAAAGGACTAGGAGGGAAATTTTCAGTCATTGTTGCCGAGAAGATTAAGATGCATTTAATATCTCTGGTCTGCTACCGACTTCTCAATGGTGCCTGTGTTGACCAGTCCATTGTTAATCCAAAGGCATTGATCAAGGCAATTTTCTGTCTAAATTTATTAGCTCACCTAAAAATCTAGCTTAGTCTAAAAAGTAATACTCATGAAGTTATTCAGGTTATTTATCGAGAGACAGCACAGTTTGGTGGTTTAAAAAAAAATGAACTTGGGTGTCAGAAAGGACAGATTTAAAAGCCTTGTTCTGGCCCTTACTGGCTGGATAGGTTATTTAATCTCTTTGAGCCCCTGTTTCCCATGTTTGTGAGAATGCCCTGAGATAATAATGTTTGTAAGGTTCTTAGTTCACTACCTAATATGCAAAAAGTACACAATACATGTTCTTGTTAAGGACCTACTATGTGCTAGATACTCTGCCAAGCTCCAGACCACAGTGGTGAATCAGATATAATAACAGAGTATTAAAATAAGATGAGATAGTAAAGAATTGCCCTTACGAAACCTAGGACCTAGGAGAGGAAGGGATTTGTCCAAAGTCACAGGTAGTGTAGCAAGGCTGGGGGAGGACTCAGCCCCCTGACTCCACCTTTGTACAAAACTTCAAGTCTCTGTGAAGATGGTTCTAAACGGGCTAAGATAAGCAGTAATCTAAAAGATTATTGTTTCAAGCTATGGCCATAGAGACTGCATTTTAGCTTAGATTCTTAAATCTGTCCAGTGGTCTAGTTGCCCCAGCCACCAATTACTGTCTGCAGATGGATACACTGCAGGCTGCCTCTGCCTGCTCGAGATTGGTAGCAAGGAAGGCCAGTGGCTCCTAGCCCAGCTCTGAAGCAGTGTCCTGCAGCAGGTGGCTGATGTCCACAGCCCCTGAGAGTAGGCAAGGCAGATGATAATGCTGATTAGGTAAGAAGACAGGTCAGAAGAGGAGGGGGCCACATCCCTGGCATCAATTCCCAAAACATAACAGTACAGACCTCTGAGAATGGTGGTCTATCTTATGTCTCACAAACACCATCCAATCATCTAATCATAAATATATCATGCTCACCCCTATCCTAATCCTTTGGCAAGACTCTAAGAGCTTCAGCTTAGATCTAGGACCCCAGCCAACTCTCGATGCTGTCTTTCATTTGTTTTGGCTCCTGGCAGGAGCACAAATAATCAGTATGAATCACCCTGCACATCAAATACAGGGTTTTAAATTCCAGTCCAGATGGGCTCCAGTTCTTCAGTAGAGACCATGCCAGGCACTGACACAGGTGCCCTAGGGACCAAAATGAGACCATGACCATTTCGTACACTAAATGGAACCAACTATACCTGGAGTGTCCTGGATCCCAATTCTTATACTTCCCGCAAACCAGTATCAGGTTGCCAGTCAATAATGAGAGTAGACAAAACCTGAATTCAGTTTTTAAATGTGATGAAGGTGAGAGGGGGAGGTCCAAAAAAACTACAAAGAAATTGAGTCAAATTAATCTTACCAGAGACAGCACCCCCGTCCCTTTGAGATTTCCTTCCCATCGATCTTGAACAGGATTAAACCATTCATGCAATAACTTTGTTTACTAGGTGCTAAGTCCTTTACAGCATTATACCGATATTCAGCATGATATTGGTGCTCAGGACAATGAAATCTCTACACTTCCAGAGCTCACAGACTTGCAGGAAAGTGAACAGAAGCACTAGAGCATACAACTGATATAATCTCAGAGGTCAGAGAAGGCAACCTTAAGGAAGTGAGCTATAAACTGAGACCAGACCATCAGGAGCAAGTTGAAAAAGCATGAGGGTATCTCAGGCAAACGGAACAGCATGAGTAAAGGCCCTGAAGTGGGGCATTATAAAATACTGATGATGATGATAATGATGATGATGATGGTGATGATGATGACGACGATGCCAGCGACCATTAATTTAGTGCTTATTACATGCTGGTTACTTTATATGATTGACTCATTTGATTCTTATAACAACCATGTGAAGTGAGTGCTATTAAATCTCTTTATAGAAGATGAACTAAGACTTTGGAGTTGAGTCAAATTACATAAACTTGCCCAGTCACATGGCCATTAATTGGACTTTAATCCAAGCCTGGCTCTGGAGCCTGCACTCTAGGGACCACCATTCAATCATTCAAATTTATCTCATTAGGTCATACCAAGCACCAGGATAGGAGCCGGGCGGTATAAAGAAGACAAAAATAGGCACCTGCCTCCAAGGAGCTCACAGTCTCCCAGAGGAGGCACACGGGCCTGAAACAGGGAGCAGGTTTAAAACCTGGGCTCTTGCACTGCCTCTCATGACTGGCCTAGCCAGCAGCCAGACCCACTCCTAATATGAGCAGGGCCCAGGGCAAAAGCACAGGTGGGAGCCCACTGTGTTGGTTTCCTAGAGCTGTCAGGTTAAATGACCCCAAACTTGGCAGCTTAAAATAGCAAATTATCTATCCTCTCACAGCTATGGAGCCCAGAAGTCTGAAATTAAGGTGTCAGCTGAGCCACATCTCCTCTGAAGGTCTTAAGGGAGAACCTTCTTTGCCTTTTCCAGCTTCTGGGGATCCAGGTGTTTCTTGGCTTAGGGCAGCCTCTGCCTTCACATGTCCTTCTCCCTTGCGCCTCTATGGCATCTTCTCTTTTAAAGGACACTTGTCATTGGACTTATGACCCACCTGGTTAATGCAGGGTATTATCCAAGATCTTTCACTTACTTATATCCACAAAGACCCTTTTTCCAAATTAGGTCACATTCCCAGGTACGAGGGGTTAGGTTGTGGCCATATCATTTTGGGGACCACAATTCAACCCACTAAACCCACATACCATATGTCTAAATATTTAAAAGTAATAATTCAAGCTAACAAACTGGCAAATAACTCATGACAACAGATTTTTAAAGCTAAGGCTTTATATGAGCAAACATAACATATCAACGTTAACTGAATTTAATCATCATTTCTTATGTGTGCATGGCCTATGGATGGGCTGATGGCATTAAGTAATAAATACATACAAATTTATAAATTATTACATAGGTATTCCATGAGATATATTTTACTTGCCTCTAGTTCAGTAAAATCACTAAGTATGTTCTTATAATCAGGAGTTTCATGTATTTTGTGTTCAATTGACACAGGTGAGGACGATGACAATGGTCATTTCACAAGGTTGTTGCAAGAATGAAATGAGTTCAACATGCAAAAAACAAATTGTAAATTGTATTTAAAGTCCAAAAAAAATGAATAAATTTTTATTTAAAATGTAAATTGAATATAACAACATGTAAATTTTTATTTATTTCTCAAATAATTGTAAATATTTTTCTTCTGAAACATGGATACCTACTAAATTATAAGTTAAAATTATAATTAACAAATATCAAATTTTAAACAATTGTTTAAATCAATCTTAATTGTTAATTCAACCTTTTGAAAATTTAATAAATAGTTTTAAAAAAAATGACTTGCTACATAAGCATTCAATGCTTATGTAGTATACCATGTTAATAACCAGTGTCATGCTCTGATTGACATGTCACATCTGGACCTACATATATACAAATTTAAGAGTGATATAAATTTCGAATATTGCAAAATATTTCTTATGTACAATATGTAACTGTAGTGAATACCATTTTAATTCTGAGTACCTCTAAAACCACAAATTGGAGCATAAAGAAAAAAAAGATGCATAGCGCTACTAAAAAATTATACTCTATTACCGCTGCACCTACTGCATTTCTGTTACCTGTAAGCAAGGATTTGGCATGTTAATTTGTCTTTTCTCTGACCTAAGTGTTTCCACTGCTCCAGTTCTCCCTAGTCTTTCTCTAATGACAATAGTCTTTCTCTAATCCCCACATACATGACTGAATTGACTTGTTCTTCAAGGACATAGAGCCAGAGACATGGAGAAGTATTTCCCTGGGGACTGAGTGGTGATAGTCATGAAAGAAAGCATTCAGAGCTGCAGGTCCTGATGTGTCAGCAGTCACTGCTATATATCCAGCGACAGAGGCAGCCATGTGTTTTTATATGAATTTTGTTGTGTGTGTATATACCAGTGATACAGGCATTCCTCTAAATTGCAAAGATTGGGGCAGAGACTTTTCTTGCCCAGGGTAAATTCTGATATACAATGCCAAAAATCTGTTTCTTTCTCCTGAGTCTAAATCACACCTGGACCCCCAGAGACGAGGCTGCAGCCTCTCCTCTAGCCTCCAGAGAGAGAAGGCCAACCCTGAATACTTTGTTTTGGAGCTATTGTTTGGATCCCTACCCCTGACCTCTCTGCTGCTGCCTACCTCCCCATTTATCTTTCCCATCACCTGCTAGTCTGTCTGAGGCCCCCTTTACCTTTCTCTGAAATCAGATAACCAGTGTTTTCCTAGATTCTTCTGACACTCCATCTGCCTGGTTTCCAGATCACTAGCCACACATCAGCTAGTCTGTCACTGTCCCCTACTCTCTTTGCTGAGCCTTGTTAGCTGAGAGCCCAAAGCCAGCTGTCTTTAGGAGTACCTCCAAAGATGGACCCATCTTTGGTGGTACTCTTTGCTCTCACAACCTCTGCATGGCATGCTTTTCCCCATCACAGGTTAGCTGAGGTTCCAGACTGGCCTTTTTAGCTAACAGCAGCCCATCACAGAAAATGCTAGAGAGATCCATGCCTCCCATCCCTGACTGGATAAGTGCCTTATTAAAAATAAGTGTTGAAAATGGTGAGGTCCAGCCTGCAAACATGGGAATTTGGCTTGTTTTGGAGGCTAGTAATCTTTACAAGTTTGATTCTGAATGTCCTTAAACAGGACTTTTCTAGTTCTCCCAATTTTCTTTTACCCAGCCCAATTCACACATTTACATTACCAGCCTAGTCCTGTTTGCAAACAGTAAGGCATTGTATTTAGAACCAGATGGAACTGGACTTAAATCTTCTCTCTGCTTCTTGCCAGTGATGAACTTTTAGACAAGTTATACATCCTTTCAGAACTCAGTTTTTCCATCTTTCCAAGAGGTTAACAAAACATACTTAGCAGGTTTGTGATGAAGGCCAAAAGAAAATGTTTAGCATAGTGTCTGCACACATTAGGTATTCTGCGGTTGTTATTTCTGTTTCCCTCATACAGGCTCCTTGAGTCTCAGGTCATACTCTTCCATCTGTCAGTGGGTTGGGGTCTCTCAGTCTGCATACTTTATAACCTGGCTCTGATGAACCTCTTCCTTCCTTCTCTTGGATGAAGCAATTAAGAACTCAAGAGACAGCGTACAACCAAGAACATAAGTCAACGAAATCTAATAAATGACTATTCCTATTATGTGGAAATCATGGGTGCTGGTAGGTACTAATTGGCTGTCTTCTCTACTTTTCTTTACAGCATTTAAGGAGTTCCTTAACACACTTTTATTTTGGAGCTTCCTAATTATATTACTCCAAGTACCTATTCTCAATAAGCTTGCCAGTGAGAAAGAAAAAAGTTATTTATGCTTTCTTCTATTCCACAAGCATTTCTGGGGAAACTCTGATGATCTCAGCACTGCAGAGCATGCCAAAGGGTAAGAGGCAGTCCCTCCCCTGGAGGAACCTACAGACTCACTGGTGAAAAAGAATAAATATGTGGGAAATGATTAATTCAAAACCCTATGAATCAGATGACAAATATTTAAGGGGAATAATGTTGTGAGAGAAAATAATATCAATAATAATAACTGTAGTTATTTCAAAACTATTTTTATATATAAAAATAAAAAAGATAAAGAAATATACTCTGGGACAAGGAAATAGCATACACAGAGACTCAGTAACTGCCCTGAGCCAGTGAGACACAGGAGCTGGTTGGAATCAAAGCCCCACCTACAGGAGTGGTTTCATTTCCATAGTGACCATCAGGCTCTAAATGATCATTTTGATGCTCTTCCCAGAGTTTTTCTTGCCCCTGGTCTTCCTCCTCCTTGGAACAATCTGTCATACTCTAGTATGACAAAATACCCTTACTACTGTGTAAAAAATGTCACGCTCTCACTCAAGAACTTTCATTGACTCTTTACTGCCTCCTGAATCCTACTGCTCACTGAATCTGAACACCCCTGTGGCATCTTTACATATCAGAAATTGCCTCTAGGGCTGGACTGAAGTGCGGTTGGATAAAAGGAGGTAGCAAACTGAGTCTGAACCACAGCTCAGTCATCAGCTAGCTATGTAGACCCCTAAGGAACATAAGTCAGTTTCCTTGTGCCTCAAATCCATGCTTCCTAGGTTGTTGAGTAAATCACAATAATTAACTACAATGAATAGGCTTAGAATACAACTTAACACATAGCAAATACTCAATAGAAGTTACATATTAATAGAAAAATAAAAGGGCTTATTAATGAAGCAAGTGAACCTAGAGAGAGATCTTCACTTCCAGCTTTTAAAGCACAGTTGATGGCCCAGCAAAGATGTAGAAGATAGACTTTTTTATCTATGGGATAATAGAAATTGGGAAAAGATAGAAAATATGTTGGATAACAGAATCATATTTCAGAACTATAACAAGCAATTAAAAGGGGCAGATATAACAAGGTGTACATAACAGGAAGAAACTCAGCTTAGTGTTTGATGTGCTGATAAATAAGATCTCAGAAAAGAAAAGAGGCCCTGGTTTTTGGCTTTACTAATTTCCATAATATAAATATTCCTATCGCAGCCAATGTCAACCCCCAATGTGATGTTGCTGATTAAATTTAATTTGTGAGAGAAACAAGGTAGTGAAAATAGCTTAAGAACCTGGCCTCTGCAGTCACACAGCCATGGATTCAAATTTCACCTTCCCTAATTGATTATTGCAAAATCCTTGACAAGTCACTTAAGCTCTTTAATCCTAGATTCTTCATCTATAAAATGATGATAATGATAATGTCTACTTTATAAATTTACTCACAGAGTTACATGAAAAATAACATATTAAGAAAGAGCTTAGCAATAAGAAAAGGACAAGTAAGCAAAAGGGGGAATGGACAAAAGTGTGTAAATACATTTTATCTGCTTCACAAATCATTCATTATTTATTGGTTTAAAATAACTGCCCTCTATTTGCTCACAGTTGTCAATCTGGGCTGACAGATTGACATCCCCCAGAGGGAATGACCCCTTTCTTCCACAAACAGTGAGCTGGGCTTGGTCTCACATTTGCAGTCAGCTGCTGAACCTGGGCCTCACTCATATGTTAGCAAGAATAATGGAGGCTGCTGGGCTTGA
This sequence comes from Rhynchonycteris naso, assembly GCA_037038555.1. Lineage (NCBI taxonomy): Eukaryota > Metazoa > Chordata > Mammalia > Chiroptera > Emballonuridae > Rhynchonycteris > Rhynchonycteris naso. Next base: position 40,513,236 of record CM073004.1, on the reverse strand, counting down.
GTCTCTCACTATCTATTAAGCTAGTTTGGGCTGCTTCACATGGTGGTGGCTTCAGGGCTCCCAAGAGCAGCAAGAAGAAGCAAACACCAAATGCCCAAGCACTTTTCAAGTCTCTTGGTTCTCTTGAAGTCTCACACTTTCTTGTTTCATTGGCCAAGGCAAGTCACATGTCTAAGCCCAGAGCCAATATCACAAAAACTAGCCTAAGCTGTGGATTCAGAGGGGGAAGATATTGTGATTATTTTTTCAATCTGCTACAACGGAAGAATAGGCATTTGATAAAAGAGAAAACCTGAATGGCAAATAAATGTATGCAAGATGTCCAATCTCACTAGTAATGAGGAAAATGAAAATTAAAATGAGATATTATTTAATATCTTTCAGATTGATAATTTCGAAAGTCTGATAAAGCTAAGGGATGACATAAAAATGAAGAAATGGGAAGTTTCAGGCACAGCTGCTAGAAGTAGACAAATTATGACATGCTCACAGAATTCAGTTATTGAAACCAGTAGATTAGGTTTCCGTGAATCAAAAATGAACACATAATTCTGAGCCATAGAATTATCAGACAATAAATTATGATACATTATATATGACATTTTATTCTTTTGGATAAACACATGTATAATAAAGTATAAAACATAGATGGTAAGGACACACACCAACTTCAGAGTAGTATTTTTATCTTGTGATGAAGAGATGAAAAGCAACAAATGAAAATTAAAAGAGAATTCAATTTTATATGTATCCTTTTTTTCTCAAAAAGTAAAGTCACTATGACAAAGAGAATACTTGTGAAAGTGAATAGATCCAGAGCCTTTGTTATGTTGGAAATATTAAAAATATTGTTTATTTGAAATATTTCATAATTAAAATGACATTAAAGAAATCTAACATCTCTTTAAACTAAAGAGATAAGGTTGGAGGAACAAGAGGATCAACAGATATAAAACTGCTTAATTTGGCTGCCTAAAAAATATAATTTTAGGTCATATTCATGGGAGTAAAGAATGTAGAAAGAAGGTATCCACAATCCTGCTCTATTATGCAGAGGCCAGAGCATGCCTGAACACACACTTTGAAAAGGACATGCACCAATATGAGTTGCCCATTCATTCAGTCAACCATACTGCTAGAGCACCTACCTGAATGTCACTATACCACATACTCAGGTACGAGGATACCTGAGTCCTGCTCTCTGAGGCTTAGCTTCTACCCTAGTCATTGCACATAACACTCTTAAGAACATGTCATATAAGGGTGGGGGTTAGAAAGTTGATTGCATTATGGTTAATGAAAAACTATAAGGAATGATGACAATGTTGCCTCCTATCTCTCTCCCCACTGGCTCTGAATTCAAAAGGAACCCTGGAGCTGAAGATGAAACAGCTCTGTGTACCTTCTTGCACAGACACACTTAGCATCCATAAGGAGAAACCGGGCTATGTACCCAGGGACCTCGCCAGAGTCTACCCCAAAGTCCAGCCTTAGCCACTCATGAGAACTTCACCTCCAAGCAGAGAAGAGAATGTGAGTCCTCTGCTCCATCTGTCTGCTCCTCAGCAGCCTTTACCCCCTTGAGGCTAACTGCGAAAACAGTTATTTTGGCTGCACTGTCTTTTTATTTTATTTTTCTTCAATCTCCCATTTTCTAATCTGTAGTTATTGCCAAGAAGTGTTCACAGAAAACATGGTGGATTTCTGACAGTCTGTCATCTGGGAGAGAGAGAAGCTCTTCCTGCGCACTGCATGGGGACAGAAGTCTGGCTGGGGAAGGTGGAGGGAGAAGTGTTCCTGGCCACCGGAGAGAGGAGCTGCAAGGCTGTTGCTCCAGTGTGGCAGCGGGCTGCCTCCTCGGAGGTTCACCCGGGGACGACACAAGAACACTGAAGAGCAAGTGTCTGGATAAATGTACAGATTCTATAAAATGTCTTCATTGACGTTTTTATGATTCCCATTTTTTGTTATTCCAGAATAATCATTGTAAAACATTTAAAAATTGTGGAGATGCTTAATAACTTCATCATAGTGTAACTTCATTGTCTTCCAGAGAAAACCATTTTGAAGCGTATCCCTTCCAACATTTTTTGATGAATATACAAACTTTTAGATATGAACAGGGATCATGCTATATGTAGATTGTCTTACAATTTCTTTCCTCCTTCTCCATAATGTTGTGTCTTAGAAGCCTCTCCCATGTCTGGATGTTCATAACTAGCTCAATCTTTTTATGGGGTGCATTATTCATTCATTTGCACGTACTTGTTGAATGCAGACACTGCCCTAGGCACTAGTGAACACAACAATAAGCAACACAAAGATTTTCTTTCCCCTCAAAGACTTTACATTCTAGTAGAGAGATAGAAATCTACAAACAAATAAACATCTGAAGTACCCAAGAGATACATACTAAGGGGAAAAACAAAGCGGGTTAAGAAGGTGTTGCACTACAAAGATGCTGTTTTAGATTCCATAGTCAAGAAAGGCTTTTCCAATGAGCTCTGTGTCAGTTATCTATAACTGTGTAACAAATTATCCCCCCAAACTGAGTAGTTTAAACAGCAATATTTATTAGCTGTTTCTGTAGAACAGGAACCCAAAAGTGGCTTAGCTGCATCCTCTGATTCAGGGCTTCTCACAGGCTGTAGTCAAGGTTGTCAGCTGGGTCTGTATAATCTGAAGGCTCAACTGGGGAAGGAATCACTTCCAGACTCACATGGTTGTGGGCAAGAATTTGTTTCTTGCAGACCATTTTCTAAGGGCCTGAGTTCCTCATTGGCTATTGGTTGTAAACTTCCCTCAATTCCTTGTCACATAGGCCTGTCCATAGGGCTGCTCACAACATGGCAGCCAGCTTCATCACAGAGAGAAAAAATGAGAGTGAGCAAGAGAGGGAGGGGGGAAGCCATCATATTTTATCATCAAATCTCAAAGGTGACATTTCCTCATTTTTGCTACATTCTATTCATTAGCAGCAAGTCACTAGGTCCAGCCCATACTCAAGGAGAGGGGAATCACACAGAGTGCAAATACCAGGAGAAGGGACTTTTGGGGGCCCATCTTGGGAGAGGCTGACAACAGGTTGATATTTGAACAGGCATGAATGAAGTGAGTGAGTGAATCGTGTGAATATCTAGAAAAGGAACCTTCTGATAAGAACAACAAGAGCAAAGGCCACGGGAGTGGAACTGCCCTGGTCTGAATGGGGAGCACTGTGTGGCTGGAGGAATGGAGGGAAAGAATGGTGGTGAGCAAGGTGGAGGGGGGAAGAAATGACAAGGTCATACCTGGCCTCTCAGGCCCTGGAAGAAACTTGGGTTTTATTTTAAGAGATATAAGACACTATTCCTTATTTTATCAAAATTTTAAAATATATTTACCTAACTCTTTATTGATGAAATCATTTCTAATTTTCTGTTTCTAAAAACGCTACTCCCTTGTGTACACTCATGCATTTGTGAAGGTATTTATATGGGATACATTCTCACGTGTATACACATACAGCCAAACTGCACCAAAAAGGCTTTCCCAGTTGACCCTCTCGTCAATATTGTGCAAAGGGAAAGCCCTGGCCAACACTAAGTAGTATTAAGCTTTTGAATCTCTGTTAATCTGATGTGGGAAAAGTGACATTTTATTGTGATTTGCCCTTGCTTCCTCTCTAAGAGGATATGCGGCTTTGTATCTATTAGGAGAATGAACCTTCTTACATCCTTCTTTTTCTTCCTCTGCAGTATTTAATGAGGTCTAAGGGCTCTTTACTCCAATGGGCTCTGATGGAAGCCAGCCCTGTGACCTCAAGAGCTGGCCCACTATCCAGCACTGCCTCCCTTTGCTCCCTGGGGTCCAGGGCCCACTCTGACATCCTTATTGCTGAGCCTCTGCCTACTGCCTATGCCCAAACACCTTTCCCAAGGTGGACCTCTCTCCACTTGAGTGTCAGACATATCCTCAGTGCCCAGCACCTAGTTGCCTCTGCCATGCTGTCCACCAGAGTTCAAAGGCGCTCAGAGCACCTCCACAGGGCACCAGGCGGCTGGTAGAGCAATGGTCGGAAGGTGCAGCCCAGACTGCTGTCCAGCTCCAGCTCCTATAACTCTCTGACTTTGGACCAAGTAAGTGCCAAAATGATCTGTGCCTCTATTTCTTTCCCTGAGCTGAGGTCACTTCTTTCAGTAAGTTGCTATGAGAAAAAATACCAAGAGTAGGACCAATCACTTAGTAGGTGATCAGAAATGTGAAATGCTACTGTTATCCCACCCTGCCATGCTGGCCTCTGGGTTCCTGAGAGACAGAGACAGTAACTTACTCATTTTCCTATCCCAGCAGCTCCTCATACAGTAGTTTGCGCAATATAGCCTTTGATAGTTATTTGTGTAATTATCTGTGTTCGTGTCGAATAAAGAAATTCACACCTGAATCAATGAATTGCATGTATAATCTTAATACAGAGGGCCTTAACTGCAAACTGTTATCTTGTGTACAATTGGGAGTCCTTGACGGATTTCATGAAGATTAAATAACATAAAGTGATGTTTTAAGAAGAAATTTAAGGTATAAGTAAATTTGCAAATAGGATTTTTTTTAAACCTGCAGATTTCTGCATTCCCCACAGAGGCAAGAGGCCAACACACAGCTGGAAGCATGTTTGCAGCTGTCTGCTCTTCAGACCGCCATGCTTAGGTTGGGCAGCCCTCCCCACATGCTCCTAGCCCTCCCCAATTCCCAGTTGGCCATTACTAGGCAGAGCCCCCTCTAGAGATGAACACACAAATGTGCTCCCATTTTATTTTCCTAGTCTTGATGCTTTCTCTCCAGCATGAACAAGGGTTTAAAACAAAGGCAGACCACCAGGGCCTGGAGGCCACATCCAGCTCACAGATAAATTTTGCTCCACAAACACAATATTTTCTAAAAATTGAATTAAAACTCAAGAGATTTAAACAACAACAAATAATAATAATAATACAAGTATCTGGCTTCCCTTGCAAAACCTGAGTCCTGGCCACCGGGGCGAGAGCTCCCATGTGGAAATAGTGGTCTACCTGGAGCCATGTAGCAGCAGCCCCTCTAGACAAACAGTTACCTAATTTGCAGGTCCCCAGTGTCCTCACCCATGTATCTCATTGTTTATGTTGAATGGATGCTGAGCTACATGAATTTCAACTTTTGCCTTAAAACCATCATCGCAAGCGAACAGTGGCCTTGCCCTTCACTAATATGTATTTCAGCCCCACACCATCTCTGAAAGGTACAGAGCAATAGTTCCTTAATCTCTGATAAGTGTTTTGAGAAAGAAACCCTGGAAACCAAATGCACTGTCTATAATTCTAACACTGAGTACTTGTTAAATCACCACTTTTTGCAAGAAGCACCTCCACAACCATCCCATTGAAGATATTTTGGGGAACATAGCTTCGGAAGGTTCAGAAACCATCAAGACATAGAAAAACCCCTGCATTTACCAAAGGAATCTTTTCAGAATAGCAGCAGCACTGCCCACCTCCAGCCCCTTATCACACAGATGACACGTGGCTGAAATAAGTCGTCCACTAGATAGGTCAACAGCAGATGGAGCTGGGGAAGAGGAGGACCTATTGCCTTTGGTGGGATCCTGGGATCAGACTCTGAGATGGAGATGTTTATGCAGGAGGTTTGTTGGGTGTGCAATGGGGAACAGAAGGTCTTAAATGATTCTGATTGGATCATGGGGCTGTAAGGTCCTTTAAAGCTGTCCCCCACTTTGAGGGGAGGGGCCAGGCCTTTGTACATCCAGTATCAACCAGTCACAGAAGTAGAGAGAATAACCTCAAGGGAGGCAGCCCCCACCAGCTCAAGGCAAGTCCCAGAGAGGGATGCAGCCATGAGCATTCAGCAACCAACACCCCCAGCAAAAGTGGATGAGTGTCAATCCTGAAAGGGGATCTGATCAGAATGCACACCATTGCAGAGACATTCTTTCTTCAGCTACCTTCTTCCCTGCCATTGGCAGCAATGATGGCCACTTGAAAGTCAGAAAGGAGGACTTGGAGGCCATGATCCAACATACTGCTTCCAACTTTTAACAATGGTAACTAGGGTGATCTTTCTGAAGCACAGTTTTAGTTACATCTAATATTTAAAAATCTTCAATGGCTCCCCATTTCCTTCTGAATAAAGAATAGACTCCTTAGCCTGGAATTTTTGGCCCTCTGCCATCTGTCCCAGGCTAACTTTTCCGCTCATCTCCCATTACTCTCTTGAAAGCCTACACCTGGACAGTGTGCTCCATGCAGTCTCCACAGTTTAATTGCTTTATGTCTTTACTATTGGTTATTGCTGCCAATAAACCCCTGAGGAACCTTATCTCCCATTTCCACTTATCTAAATCTTATCCAGTTTTCTCAGTTCAGCTCAAATGCTTCCCCAATTCTGTCTATCTAAAGCAATCTCTCTCTGATCTTGTCATAACACTTTTTTACCATGAATTATATGCAATTTATCTTATATTCCAAACCACAAACTCCTGGAGGACAGGATTTAGGTATCATTTAGTGTTTTGGCATAGTAAATATTTACTAAATATTTGATGGATGGATGAATATGTGGATGGGTGGATAGATGGATGGATGGGTGGATGGATGGACATATGTATGGGTGAACAGGAGCACAGATGGATGAATAACAGGCACTGGAGAGATGTCCTGTTGTTGAGATTATTCTGAGTCTTGTCTTCACTCTTCCTTGGCTCTGTGTATACTATTTAGTTAATGAACAGGAGGCAGACTGATCTAAATAGAACTGAAGATGCATTCTCTGTATCAAAATATGAAAATTACTTACTGAGTACTGAAGGCAGTGGGGAACCACTGAACCCCCTTTCCAAGCTTGTTACCACATTTGCTCATAAGAAGGGAATAGCACATAAAGCTTACTTGAGTGTACCATAAGACAGCCCCCTAGCCAGCTGTTACACTTCAAGTGGTATCATTCAGAAGACTTCTTGAACTTCAGATAGTTGTTAACAAAACAATATGCTGATCAGTTCCAGGAAACTAAATCAGAGGCAATCAGTTTTGGCAGCTGCTTGGCTCACAAAAGGTGACACCCAATTAGAGAATAAGATCAACCCCAAACAGTGTGTGCTTCCAACATCCCAGAGTATTTACAGTGGCAATCATGGATCTGACAGCCATGGATCCCACTTGAGGAGATATGAGCTCCTCCAGAAGCCATAATAATAACCTCTTACTCCTGTGTGATGCTGCATTTCATCTGAGTTCTCAGAATGACTCAGTGAGATAGGGGTGAAAAGTATTTCATTCCTACCCCCCACTAGAAGTTCAGGCAGTAGAGCCTCAGAGAGACAAAACTATTCCACAATAACATGTCAACAAAGCTATCATGTAGCAACAGAGCCACAAGTAAAGCCTAGGCTTTGACTCCTTCAATACAGTAATCCCCTTGCTATTGTGTGACCTCATTCATACATTTGCTTCTAGCTCTACAAAGGAAATTTTTCAAATACATAGAAAGTTTATTAATAATTTGTGTAAGTGACATCATATCCATTTTTTAGAATTTTAGCACAATGTCTAGTCAGAGAATTATTCCTAATGCCTTATCAAAATAATTTCTACCAAGTTTAATCTTAGTCTCCTTTGTTCCATTCTCATCTATTTAAAATACTTCAGAAGGAAGGCAAGTCTTGATTTTTACAGGAGTAAGATGGTCCCTATCAAACCCTTGGGCGGATTGTGTAATAAGGGAAATGCAAATTCCCAGAGTGGGGAGTGTGTTTGTACTGACTTAGACTCACTAAGGACAAGCCACATTAAACAGGCTTGTTGGCGGGGCAATCACAACAGAGAATTAAAGAAATGCAATAGATATAGTGTCTATCGATTTTAGCAAAGTCTTTGATGGAGTTTCCTATAATATTGTTGTGAACAAATTACAGAGATATGGACCTCATGATAATACCATTCAGTGGATTTATAACTGGTTGAATAAATGCAGAGATGATGATTAATGGGTGATGTGATCCTACAATATATACCTGAATGATATAATGAAGAAGCTTGACCTCTGCCTTATCCAGTCCAAATTTTTCTCAAGCATTATTACATTTTTGTCCCTTAGAGCCTGACTGCCCCATCTACGTGGCTTAAAGCAGAGAGGAGAGGCTGAGGAGTGGAATGGCGGGACAGGCAAGCTTGACAGGCAGATATATTGGCTCAAACCTCACAAGATATTTCAAATGCTATTTCAAAACCCTTGGGGTATGATTCAAAGAATCAAGTCTACAAATAGAGGAGTAGGAGACAAATCTTGATATCAATTCCTAAGAAAAGTCCTCGAGATTGAGGTTAGGGGCAGGCTCAGTTTCATTCTAATAAGCGGGGGCTCTGGAAGCTAATAGGAACTTAGAGTTAGTTTTTCAGTAGTAATTAGCTCCATCTGCTTCTCCCAGTTGTCCGAGGTCTGAGGTTAAGAGGGTCAGTGACCAATCAAAGAAGTGTCACAGGCAGGTAAAGAGAATGGGAAAAGAGCTGGAAACCACATTAATTAAATAGCAAATGAAGGCACCCAAATTGTTTATTGTCCTTAAATTTCTGAAAAAATTGTCACTCAGAAGAGAGAATGCTCTCTCCATTGTGTGAACCCTAGGGGCAGGGCTGGAGCCAGTGTGTAAAAGATAAAAGGAAGCTGATTTTTGCAACTTTAGGAGAAGGAGCTTAAGAATTGCAATTTTCTGGACAAGGCTACATGGAGGGAAGAAGTGCAGAACCACCTATGAGGCCAGCCACCAAGGGAAGCTGCAACAGGGGAGCTTACAGGATATGAGTACTCAGAACCAAGATACAGCTGGAACAAAAGGCAGCTATGCTGAGGTGGGCCGTTGCACTCTGGCAGCAGCACTGACTGGCTCTGCCCTGCACTGAGGGCTGTCTTCATGGCTGGTCCATTCATCTGTGTGCCTTCTGGCCCCTGACGGGTGCCTGTGCTGAAAGTATGGCCCCAGTGCTGCTAATAAATCCTTCAGGTCAGCCTGAGAGTTCAGGCTGAGTGGTTTCAATAGCTCCAGTTTTTCTCTAGGGTCTTTTTAACCAACGTTTTTGGCTTCTCTCTGGCCCTCTTGAGTGCCCTCCGCAGCCCTGCCTGTCCACTCAGCTGTGAGCCTCCCCACTGAGCACAGTTGCTTTATTAAAGGCTAGAAAATTAGGAATGCTAATGACAGTGAATAGTCACCAAGAGTGCTCACCAAATTTCCTCCCTGAAGCTATTTCGAAACAAGAGTCTCCTTTGTAAAGATTTATCAGAGGGGGTGACTAAGAAAACCAGATGGCATCTGAGAGGTGAGGAGAAAGAAGTTAGCATAGGTTGGATCCCCACTCTGTGACTGTCACATGTGATCACATGCAATTCTCTCACTACTTCCCTAGGTTAGGTCTATTAATCCCTTTGAAATGGAAAGAAACTGAGATTCAAAGGGTTAAGTGACCTGCTCAATATGACATGGCTGGCAATGTGCAGAGTCGGGTTGAATGCACATCATCTGCACAACTCTACAGCCCGTCCAGTCCCCACTGGAGGTCAGTTTTGATTTGAGAAATCAGAATCTACCAGGCACTTATATGCTACACTTATTCTTAAATTAATTGTAGAATCTCATCCTACCCAGAGGTTTTATTCCCAGCAACACTTAGGAAAAAAAAATGTGACTCCACAGGGCTTTGATTAGCAATATTAACACACCTTTGGAAAAGAGATATTAGAGCAATGCAGGGAGCTGTCCCTGAAAAGAAATTCAGGGTGATAATGCTACAATTACAGTTGCAAGGGCTACAAGAGATGAAGGTCGGCTGGTGCAGGCTCCTGCAAAACCATCTGGCTCCCTGCTTCCCGGGCCCTCTCAGCAGCCCCCTCCTAACTCAGGCACTCATCTCCGTGGTTATACACCAAAGAGTCATTTTCTTCAGTTTGGCCCAAATGCTGACATTTATAAAAGAGTCCTGGGTATACCAGAACACAGGCTTCCATTTGGTATTGCCAATCCCCTCTAAAGAGATCCCGCATTAAATGGAAATAACGAGCACTATAATACAGTGTGTCTGTAAAGTCATGGTGCACTTTTGACCGTGTGACCAGTCAAAAATGCACCATGACTTTACAGACACACTGTATAGTATCAGCAAGCTCAGGAGCTGTGGAGCCTGGCTACTCCATTACCCAGGAACCCAAGCTCCATCACCACTTCCTGTCCACTAAGCTGCCTAAGCCTCAGCTTCCTTCCCGAGTTTGTTTTGAGGGTTTGCTTAGTTAATGCATATATTACAGGGTAAGTGATATGTTGTGGTTCGGTTTGGTTTTTTTAAGAAGGGAAAATGCAGTCATTGTGCAGCATGCTCCCAACCCAAAGGTTGAGAGTAACAGCTAACACTGTCAATGGGCAGCTCTGAGCTCAGACTTTATGTTTCCTACCTTACTCAGAAATCTCCACAACTTGCCACACCCAACTCACCCACATCTACTGAAATTCTCATCGGATGAGAGTTGAGTGCTGGTGATAACGTGTGCATATAAGAACTCAGCAATTTATCTTCTGGACATTCAGTCATTTGTTAATCTGACAAAGTCACTATTAACATTTACTTACTGTGTTTACTTGTATTTAACAATTCCATGGTGTGGGGAGCTCCCCTTGATCAGGGGGAGCCTGAGAAAGAAACTGAGAACATTTCCGACACCCTGGATGTATCCTATATTCATTTATTAACTGAGTCACTCACTCATTCAATGGATAATTTCTTGAGAAACCACCACCGGCCTAGCTCTAAGCAGGGTCCTAGTGATTCAGCACCAAGATGAGAAGATATACTCCCTGCCCTTATGGTGCATCTAGCAAGATCTATGACAAACAAGTAAACAAAGAACTAAACAATTACACTATAGAAAGTGCAATGAGAGAAACAGAAAGGGTTTATAATAGAGAATAATGGGGGTGGGAGGTGTTCAGAGAAGACCTCTTTGAGGAGAAAATGGTGAGACCTAAACAATTGAAAGCCAGCTGTAACAGGTACCACTAGTTGCCTACCTAATACTTTTCCACTTCTTTACTTTGTTTTAGGGCCATCATGTACCCAGCTAAAAGTACCCAGCCACAATTTTGTTTGGGGTCACAGTACAGTGTACCTAGCTGAAACACACAATCCCAGCCTTCTTGGTAGCAAGGGGTAACCAATGTGACAATATTCTGGCCAATGAGATAGAAGCTGAGGTTTAGTGGTAAGTGTTTCTCCCCTGATAAATGCACTGCCCTTTCTTGCTTCCCTTCAGCTCCCTCTTCTTGTCTGAAATATAATTATGACACCTGCTGCTATGGCACCATCTTGCAACCATGAAGAAAAGGCCAAGACAGAGAGCCTCAGGATTCTTATCTATGATGATTTGAGCAGATAGACGGTCAATGTTCCCTTGGTCCAGACTTCTAGTTGAATGACAAACCAAACAAACAAAAAACCCTTCCACGTACTAAAGTCATGTTATCAGAATTTTCTATTAGTCAAGAGTCAAATAAATTCCCTCACTGATATGCCAACCAAGCAGAACATGGAGGGAAAGGATATTTCAGGTAGAAGAAATGGCCAAAGACCTTAAGGCAGGCATGGGTTTGACATGTTTAGGTAGAGTAAGAAGGCCAATGAGGCTGGAGGATAGCAAGCACAGAAAAAGCACAGTGAAGACATAAATTTGAAGGTATAAACAGGGAATTGGTCAACTAATGCCTTTTAGGCTCAGGGAAGGAGTTTGAGTTTTATTGTAGGGATGAATAAAAACTGTTTGATAGATGCTGCATATTCTACAGATCATTTGTCTGCTGAGTGATAAAAGGATTACGAGAGGGTAGGATTAGAAGTAGAGGGACCAGTCAAGGACATTGCAGTAGCCCTGGGGAGAAAAGACTGTGGCTAGACAGGGGGAAAGGCACTGGTGATGGAGGAAATTACACAGAAACGGCAGTGTGGCTGTCAGTTTGCTAACAATTTGACTACAAAAAAAAAAGTCCATACAATATGCAAAGGATTTAAGCCTTTTGTTAATTAAGAGGATCAAATTACTTATTGCCACAAACCAGGTCAATGAAATATTATTAACTATATTATTTAATATATATTATTAACATTATTAACATTAACAGCTAACATTTATGTGTTACATGCCCTACATTGTCTCATTAATCCTTAAAACAGCACTATAAGGTAGACATTATTATTATCTCCATATAATAAATTAATAAAATGAGTCATAATCAGATTAAGTGACTTGCTGAAGGATAATATTGTTAGTAAGTTAGTGGAGCTGGGTTTCTAATTCAAGGCTATTTGATTCATTGACTAAGGCCATAAAGGACTTAGAGGCTTCTTTGTAATGCTTTCTTCACATTCTTCATTCATGGACTAGATCCTTATCATACATAGAGTGAAAAAGGTCCATATTTTCTGAGAAATAAAACCTTTACTACATGTCAGGACTTTTACATTTATTATACCCACTTTGCAGATTGGGATACTAAAGTACAAGGAGGTTCTGTAATTTACCCAAAGGCACAAAACTATTGAGTGCCTGACATGATTAGCCATCATCACTCCTCCAGAGGAGTTTGTTTCCAGAAACAGAATATGAACCTATACAAAAGGCTACCTGAATGGTGTGAGGGTCTCAAGGGCTGCTGTTTCACCAAGCCAAGAACTTCAGGCCAGCCCACCCCTTTGCACTAAGTGGTGACAAACAGGTTGGGATTGGTAGATTAGTTCAGCCAAGTACAAAGTCACTGGTGCAAAAGCCTATCTAGGACCAAGCCAAGCATAGAGATGGCAATAAGACCCTGAATAAATTCTGCCTCCTTCCAGTTCTCTTGTGTCATAGCTCCAAGTTCCCCTCTTTAGAGAAGTTGTTCCTGAAGATCCTAGCTAGTGTAATGCCACCTCTATCATGTCACCCACTACCCCATTATCCTACTTATCCTTCTTTGCATATATAACTCTCAAATGATATTATTTATTTATTTATTGTTTATATGTTTATTTCCTGTCTCTGTCCACCAGAATGTAAGCTTCCATACCCCCCTCCCCCAAGGCCAGAATATCTGGCACATAGTAGGAATTTAATAATTTTTCTTATTTTTACAGGGACAAAGAGAGAGTCAGAGAGAGGGATAGACAGGGACAGACAGACAGGAATGGAATCAGATGAGAAGCATCAATCAGTTTTTCATTGCGACACCTTAGTTGTTCATTGATTACTTTCTCACACGTGCCTTGACCACAGGCCTTCAGCAGACTGAGTAACCCCTTGCTGGAGCCAGCGACCTTGGGTCCAAGCTGGCGAGCTTTTTGCTCAAGCCAGATGAGCCCATGCTCAAGCTGGAGACCTCGGGGTCTCGAACCTGGGTCTTCCGCATCCCAGTCCGACGCTTTATCCACTGCGCCACCGCCTGGTCAGGTTCAATAAATATTTGATGAATGAATAATTGAATAAATTAGTTAATTTAATTTTAATTCACATTGGTACCTGGAGAGAACTCCAAGCTCTTAGCAGATATATGGGTTTCTCTTCAGCTTAAGCATCTGGGATGGTAGGAAGAGGGACTCATAGCCAAACTGATAGTATGGCATTAAAAAATGCCAGCAGGATTAATGCAGGAGGACCAGACTTGATCACGTTTCAAAAGTCCCCCTTCAGGCAGAGTGGACTTCCCCTAGGCCTGTGGGAGGTGGCACATCCCACCACAGAGCAGTTAACAAAGTAACCAGAGCTAGGAGTCCCTACTGAGTAAAAAGTCATAAAGGAAGGGAGCATTGGGGAAAGGCCTCCAAGGACGAGAAGGAGAAGGTGCACTCTGGGCTTCAACCAGGTAGCCCTGAGCAGTGACAGCAGCCATGGTCCTGAGGAACACAGAGGAGGGGGCCCATGGCTCTCACCCTCTGGTTTATTACTTCATCAGCAGTAATGGAGCCTCCCAGGGACCATGCGTTCTTCCTCCTTCCGCTGTGGGCAGCAGGAGAACTGTTACTTGTGACTAGTTCTACTGTGGCATCTGTGCCTCACTAGAAATCAGATCTATTTCACTTTGTAATTCAAAAAAATCCCAAACCAAACCTAAACAAAACAGTTTCTCTGATGCAGATGAGAGAGTCGTCTATGATCGTTTTTGTCTTCCTAGAAAGAATATACACCAAATATGATCTTTCCCTGTTTGGGGTACATTTCTGCAGGCTAGTTTTTCTCACTCTATTTTGAATACCTCGAGCAGGACACCCTTCGTGTTGTTAATGACTTCAAAAATACCGGGTCCACTGTGGGCAAGTGGTAAAAATGTACACAGCATGTGTTGGATAAATTAATAAACTCTCCAGAGCCTCCAAGTCCTTGGGCCCAGCAGCACCGTAATGAAATGTTATTCTGAAGTGGAGGAGGGAGGTAGGAAGGAGAAGAAGGAGAGCAGTATTTAATATATGCAAATTAACTAGTATGCAAATTGCCACTAACTTAAAAATAACGGACTGCTAGAGAAGCCCATTTTTTAACAGCTTGTTTATTCATTAGCCTAATTTCCATTATCAATCCTTCCGTTTCCTTCTTTATTAAGTACTCACATTTGGGAAAGTTTGCTTCCTACAAATTGTTTGGCTACAAAACCCATAACACTGGTTAGAACAATCACCATACATTAGCGTTTCTCTGTCTCATTCTTGATTTTGTCCTTAGCTTTGGTCTCTTTCTTTCTTTCTTCTTGTCCCTTTTCCTTTGGGGCTTTCTCCTGTCTTCCTCACTTGCCTTGTTTCTCTGGCATTTTTTGTTTCTCTGGTGAATGCAGCTCCCTGGCTGAGTGAGGCTGGGGCTGAGGAAGCTCTCTGCGCAGTAAGATCACACTCCAGGGCCCTCTTCTTCCAGCCACTGGACCCGATAGACTGGGCTCTTGAGTGTAAAAGGCACCAGAATCTGGCTCCACATCTCCGTGGAGTGTGGACCACCATCGGTTTCCAGCCAGTCCTATTGGAACAGCCAGAACAATGCACACCCTGGTTCAGTTCCGTATCCAGCCTCTTCTGTCTCAACACAAACCCTTACACAACACAATGTTAAGACAAACTGCAGCCCAAACCCTCCTCTTTTGTCTCAAGAAGCATCCAGCCTGCTACGTGCAAGCTCTGGTGCCCCTCAGAGGCTGAGAACGGTACTGAGCGCTGCGCTGTGCTGGGGAAGACAGGGTTGACAGTCTGCGCAGGGCGGGTTCTCCCACACAAAGCCTCTGGCTGCAGTGTGTCTAGAGGGGAGATCCTGAAACAGTGGGCACCCACGAGCAGCTGCGGGGCGGGGGGAGATAGAGGATTGAGGTTTTGCGTAAGCTGTGCGCGAGCTTGGAAAGCTGGGATTTGTGTTAACTGTTACCATTTTTCAAGTGGTTTTTAATCACATAGTTATTACAAAGCATCAAGATCATTTTTTACCAAGTGCTCCTCTGTACAGGGTGCTTGGCCATGGCTGCTCTGCTCGGTGGAACGTGCAGTCTGAGACGCGCAAGCACACACACTGAGGCTTGGGGTCTCCCCGGGCCTTGGATAAGCTGTGGCTGAGGCCCAGGGTGCAGAATCCAAGGCTGGCACCGCCAGGAGCCCTCCACGGGAGGCGTGCTGCAAGTCAGATGCAAGTGATTCAACGTGAATGCATATTCCCAGAGCAAATAATTCTAATTCCCACTCCTTCCTAAGCTCCTGCAGTTGCTATTGCTTAGTTCTCGTGGGACACACACTAAGTCAAAGCAATAACCACATTTTTCTGGTCTCAGCCCAGGGCCAGACATTTGTCATCCCCCACCTGAAGCACCTGGCTCAGGGGCAATGATGTCAAATGTGAAAGGTTGCCCTTAGGCTGCTGCTTGGCATCCTCCACAGACAGGAGACCTCTAGGAAATAAATTTCCATCAGTGTCTGAACCTTCAGCCTGTAAAAGGCAATCTGCTATGGCTCTTGGGATCAAAAATGGTGTCAAAAGGGCAAAGATCTCAAAAAGGAGGAAGGAATCAGAAATCGTCACTGACACTAAGCTCAAGATGGAGCTGGAAAAATAAATCATTATTATTTAAGCCCTGCACGTTTTTATACATACTATCTTTGCAATATTTCCATAGAACGAGCAAATAAATCACCTTGCTCTTGACATTTTTAATAACTTTAAGAATGTGGTTAGGGTAATACTTAACTTTATTGACATATTGTATGGTTCATCCATCTCATCAAACCTCAATGAAACTTCAATGAATATTAACCAGAGACCCATAATGTACTAGGCACTGCCATGAGAATCCCCCAAGCAGCTCCTGTCCACCCTCCAGGAGCTCTACCTGATCAGATTGACTCTGGCTATGGAAATGCATAGCACACAGGGCAAAAACCTCGATGAAGTTGGTGATAGAGACTGTTCAGATTCGAGCTGGGGGGTTTGATTCACATTTAGGAAGACCTTCTTATTGAACTCTGGCTTCTTGAGAGTCTTCTCACGGTTAGGAGACTCCCTTGAACATTAGACACAGATATGATGGATGGAAATAAGAGAAGACCGAACAGCACTCGGCAGCCATATCTCAAGGACAGTTGATGAAGCCCCAGTGTGTCATGCTGGGGCACAGTCTTGCCTGGTGCCTGCTATCACAGTACAGGAGACAGAGGCCCAGAGTAAGTCCTAAAACTTGCTATAGTCACACAGCTCTTTCATAGCAGAGCTAGAAGTAAATATCAAGTTTCTTGATTTTTCAAGCCAACCTTGTTTTCAGTGGTAAACAAAAACGATGATGGACTGAAAAGAAAAACATGGGTCAAATAATGCAAGGAATATTTCTCAAATCTGACTTCTAAGAGACACTCTCCAGCACCTTGAATCCCCAAGGTACAAGTTTTCTCTCTCACCCTCAGATCTTTTTTGAGTGGTTGCCTTGCAAAAATACTCTAACCTTCAACCTTCTTCTCTTAGCCATTCTTACTCATTTTTCAGATCTTAAATTTAGTTTTCATTGCCTCACAAAGATTTCCCTGTCCCTCAAATCTGGGCTAGATGTCCTGAGAGGCTCTCCACCTCCACCCCAAGTCCTTGATCACAAATCCTGCCACATTTCATTGTAATTGTCTTTTACTTGTCTGCCTTCTCCAATCCTCTGTGAACCCTTGGAGGGCATGCATGGACTATATCTTTCTTGCTCATTCAAGATTGTCTCCACAGACCCTAGTTAATAATTCTAAGAATAAGATGAAGGCAAGACTCAATTTTATTGATATAGTGTATGGTTCATCCATCTCATCAAACCTCAATTAAATCTCAGTGATCATTAAACCAGGGCCCAGAATGTCCCAGACAGCAATGCCTGGCATGGAGTAGATGCTCAATACATATTTTAGAATGCACAAATGAAGAATGGGCTATCGAGCCTCATCAGGGAGAAAATGTCATTAGCCATTCTTGTCACAGAGGGATCCAATTTCTCCTTCCATCTGAATACATCCTTGGCCGCTAATCTGAGTATTCCAGAGTGAGACTTAAACTGCCTGAGAAAACATATTACAGGCTATGTAAAGATAAGAGAAAAGTACATTTAAATATGGCCCTTCTTATTTATAGGTGTAAACTTTACACTCGGAAAACATATTTTCTATATAGCAAAAGCCAAGGAAACAAATATTGGATAGAGAAAAGAGTTTTGCAGCAAACTGTAGAAATGGTTTAATATCTCTGCTACATAAAAAATTCATACAAATTGATTATTTTTTTAAATCAAGACCTCACTACATAAGTAGACAAAGGACATGAACAGAAAATTCATAAAAGGAAGCCTTAACTAGTAAATAAAAATATAGAAAAAATATCCAACCTTGCCAATTAAAATAATGATGATGTATTGAGCCCAAGTCCAGAGAGGAGAAAGGGCCAGCTTCCCCTCGTCCAACCTCACTCACTCATAGTGGGACTCACTTGCTGTTGCTGCTGTTTCCATGTTCCAGGTGAGGTGTGTTTGAGAAAGAGTCCTCAGATCCCTAATAGGCTAGAGAGATACAGGAGCCACACAGTGACCTGGGCCAGGATGTGAAGTCTGAGCAGGCAGCCACTGGGGCAGAGAGAAGCTGGACAACAAGAGCAAGATGGGTGTGATGGTAGAAGTGACATTGCTAATGATAGGACCCAGTGCCTGACCTGCTAGCACAGTGCCTAGTGCACAGTAAACACTGGAAACCCAGGAAACTGCAGACAAAGGATTGCAAATGGAAGAGTGAGAATCAAAAGGGAAATCAATAAATGTTTGGAAACAAAGTGATCTGTTTCAATAAGACACAATCCAGGGGCTTTATGATCTGCTGTCAACTCCTGTTTTTGGCTTCTTATACTGCCAGCTGCATGCACAGTCCCCTCTGTGCACCTATCAGGAGGGAAATGAGACCCATACATGCTTCATGCTGGCATGGCTCTCATGGTTTTCAGAAGTTCAAGGATATTTCAGTAAAACAAAACAATAACTAAATAATAGGCTATGATTTAGCCTATTAAACTTTTAGAAGTTAAAAATAACAACATTATGCTATATGCTTTAAACTTATACAGTGATGTATGTCAATTATATCTCAAATGAAACTGAAAAAATAAATAAAATAAAAATAATATCCACTCTGGCATGACAGTACAGTATAAATTTAAATATAACATTTTTGGAAAGCAGTCTGGAGATATTTATCAAGCATCGTGTATCAATTAATTATTGTAGTAATAATGCTATGTAACAAATGATCTCAAAAATCTCAGAAATAAAGGTCCCCAGGTGTCCAAGGTAGAAACTATATTATAGCCTAATGCATTCCATGACTGTCAACAGAGAACACTGAATTCCCAAAACAATTCCTCATCTCATTGATTGAACCCTACCTGCTTTCAAAAATTACCCAAGTCCTGATGACCAGTGATTCATTCTGAAGAATCACATATGAGTCTGCTTACCTGAACAAGGAATTAACACAGTAGAGCAGAATCTAGAGCCAACGCAAGAAGTGGAGGCAGTCCAGTATATGGGTTTGTTTCCCTAGTTCTGGAAGCAATGCATAGAGTTCAACTGACTTTTCATAATTGCATATTAAAACCTCATTGAAAAGGACTTTATGGGATAATAGAAATGTTCTATATCTTGAATGGGGTCAAACAGGTATGTCTATTTGTCAAAACTCTTTAAAATGGTCACTTAAAATATGTGTGTTTTATACTATGTGACTTATTCCTCAGTAAAGTTGATTTAGAAAATAAAACCGAATTGAGAATAATTTTTAAATTTGTATACTAGAAAACTGAATTTATCTGAAAACAGACTGGTGAAATCAAGTTGAATTTAAAACTATTTATAGTTCTTCCACTTCTGGGCTAAGATGGAATAACAGGGACAGATTTAACTTCCTGTCTGAAATAAACAAATTTAAAACACAGAGCATTTTTAAAAATACCATGAAAGAATAGTTTTCAAGACTTTGGATATCAGGAACAATGATGCCTAAGAGACAGAAAACAAATGAGATGAGTTTTACAATTGCCCCAGCTTATGGCCTTGAGAATGTTTCCAGACCATGGGGCAAGAAGAGGAAAACCAGATGGAGCCAGGGGACTTCCTGAGTATAAGGTTCAGAGCTGAGAGTCTAGGGAGACCAAGGCATCTAGAGTTCAGAGGACAGAGAAAAGAAGCATGAACAAAGAGAGAACCCCAGAGATCTACAAGGATCCCACTTGAGTACTATATCAGCACAGGCATGTGAGGAAAGTAGCCAAGTCTGGGCTAAAGAACTACCAGAAAGGATTAGAGATAACAGATTCTGTTCATGTAGGACCAAGAATAGCATCTGTTCCCACCAATAAAACTAGAAAAACTCATGATTCACAAAGCCTGAGATAGAGTACTCGCAAAGGGTTTGCCTTGGTGATGGGGAATAGTTAGCCCTAGACTAAATACGGCCTGGGTCTCACATAAAGAATATGAAAAACAAGAATGTAAAGGATCAAACTCTTTCCAGGTTATTTAGCTGGATCCCAAAGCAAAGCACAAGAATATTTATAGGCATACAAAAATACCTAGCACCCAACAAGGGATAAAGAAGTTTATTTCATAGCAATCAGGAGATCAGTTCATCAAGAAGCATAACAATCCTAAATTTTTATGCTCAAACAATAGAACTTCATAAAACAGAAAGCAAAGTTGATATAAATGCAAGGATAAATAGACAAAGTGACAATTTGTTGATGGAGATTTTAATACCCCTCTCTATAATTTTTAAATTTGTATGCTAGAAAACTGATTTTATCTGAAAACAGACTGGTGAAATCAAGTTGAATTTAAAACTATTTATAGTTCTTCCACTTTTGATAATTGATAGAACAAAAGAAGACAGAAAAGTTGGTAAGGACACACTAAATGTGAACAAAACTATCAATCAACTTGACCTAATTGGTATTTAAAAAACACTCCCTAAACACCACAGCAGAATACACATTCTTTTCAAGTGAAACATATACATAAAACAAGATTCAAATTATGTCTGGGACATAAATGTTTCAACAAATTTAAAAGAATTGAATGATTATAACATATATTTTCTGACCAAAATGAAAATAAATTATAAAACAATAACAGAAAGATCTCTGAAAAATTACCAAATATTTCAAAAACAAGCAACAAACTTTAAAATAACCCATATGTCAAAAAAGAAATCAAGAGTGCATTTAGAACATATTTTGATCTGGAAGTAAATAAAAACATCACATATCAAAACTCGCAGGATGCTGCTAAAGTTGTGCTTAAGGATAAATTTATAGCACTAAAATGATATTAGGAAATAAATAAGTCTCAAATCAGTAACCTCAGATTTGACCCTAAGAAGTTCTAAAAAAGATAAAGAAATAAAAGCCAAGGTAAGCAGGGGAAGGAAATATTAGTAATGATCAGCATAGATATCAATAATAATGCAACATAGGGAAAAATCATAGAAACTAAAACTGATTCTTTGAGGAGACTTATGAACCATTAGCCAAACTAATGAATAATTTTTAAAAGACAAAATTAGCAATAACAGAAATGAGAGAGGTAAAAATCACTATAAATGCTAGAGATATTAAAAGGGTCATAAGGAATATAATGAACACCTTTATAACAGTATATTTGAAACTTACATAGAGTGGATAAAAATCTTTGAATGACAAAAACTGCCAAAGTTCACTTAGGAAGAAATAGCCTTCAGGAAGAATAGTACCTTATATATTAAAGAATTTAATCTCTAGTTTTAAACTTTCCCAGAAAGAAACTCTAAGCCCACATGATTCCACTGATGAATTCTATGAAACATTTGCAGAGGAAATAATTCCAGTTTATTCCATGAGACCAGCACTAACCTGATACTAAAATCAGACAAAGACATTACAAAAAAACTCCACAAAACATCCAGGCTAATACACCTCATGAATATAGGTGCAAATATTTTTAACAAAATTTTAGCAAATCAAAGCTAAAGATAAACAAAAAGGATAATACATCATTAGTAATTAGAGTCCCAGGTAGGCAAGGCTGTTTTAATTATTTTTAAAAAATCAATGTATTTCACCATATTAACAAACCAAAAAAAAAATCTCTATAATCAATTTCAATTAAGGCAGACAAGGGATTTAACAAAATTAACACATGTATTTCTGATAAAAACTCTCAACAAACTAGGAATAGAAAAGAACTTTTGCAATGTGATAAAGGGTAGGTATATAATATCTACAACTAATAGCATACTTAATTGTAAAAGACTGAATGTATTTTGCCTGACCGGGCGGTGGTGCAGTGGATAGAGCGTCAGATTGGGATGTGGAAGACCCAGGTTCGAGACCCCAAGGTTGCCAGCTTGAGCATGGCAACCTTTAATATATAAGGTATTATTCTTTTTTTTGCTCATCTGGCTTGAGCAAAAAGCTCACCAACTTGGACCCAAGGTCACTGGCTCAAGAAGGGATTACTTGGTCTGCTGAAGGCCTGTGGTCAAGGCACATGTGAGAAAGCAATAATGAACAACTAAGGTGTCTGATGCTTCTCATCACTCTCTTTTCCTGTCTGTCTGTCTCTGACTCTCTCTCTCTGTCCCTGGAAAAAAAACAAAACAAAACTGAATGTATTTTGCCTAATATTGTATCAAGAACCAGACAAAGATGTCCAGTCTCAGCACTTCTATTAAACATTTTCCTATAGGTTCTAGCCAGTTTAATAAGTCAAGAAGAAAAAATTAGCCATCCAATTGGGAAAAGAATTAACACTATATTTAGTTACAGATAACATGATCATTTACACAGAAAATTCAATAAAATCTGCAGAAAAAGAAGCTATAAGAACTCGTGAGTAAGTTTAGAAATGTTTTGGGATATAAGATCAATATGCAAATGCCAGTTATATTTCTATTACTAGCAATAAATAAAAGTTAAAATTTTAAAAATCAATGCCATTTAGAGCAGCATGAAAAATTAACTATTTAGGGATAAATCTCACAAAGAATGTGAAAGATTTATACAATTTAAACTAAAACACAAGGCTGAGAGACATTAAAGATGTCTCATAGAGAGTGATTCTGTGTTCATGAATCATAAGACTCAATATTGTTAATATGTTGTATCTCCCAAATTGATTTACAAAGTCAATGTAATCTCAATCAAATCTCACCAGGCAAAATAATTATACATTGACAAAATAATTATAAAAATTCATAGATACTAATCTCTTATCAGATATATGATTTGCAAATATGTTTTTCCATTCCATAGATTGCTATTTTATTTTGTTGACTATTTCATTTGATCTACATAAATGTTTTAGTTTAATGTAGTTTCACTTGTTTATTTTTCTTTCTGTTGCCTGTATTTTTGGTGTCATTAAAAAATTATTGCCAAGAACAATGTTAGAGAGGTTTTCCCACATGTTTTCTTCTAGGAATTTAACAGTTATAGGTCATACATTTAACTCTTTAGTTCATTCCAAATCAATTTTCTGTGTATGGTATAAGATAAAAGTTCAATTTTATTCTTTTGTACATGGATATCCAGTTTTCCTAACACTATTTAAGAGATTATCTTTCTCCCAATGTGTATTCTTGGCATCCCTGTCAAAAATTAGGTGATTGTATATGCATGGGTTTACTTCTGGGCTCTCTATTCTATTCCATTGGTCTATGTGCCTGGTCTTATGTCATAACCATACTGTTTTGATTATTATAGCTTTGTAATATAGTTTGAAATCAAGAAGTATGATACCTTTAGCTTTGTTCTTCTTTTTCAAAATTGATTTTGTTATTCAGGGTCTTGTGGTTTTATATGAATTTTAAAACTATTTCTTTTGTTTCTGTGAAAAAAGAGCACAAGAAACAAAGAACCTCATTAAAAACTGGGCAAAAGATTTGATAAACATTTTTCCAAAGAAGATACACAAATAGTCAACAGGTATATGAGAATATGCTCAACATCACTAATCATTAGGGAAATGCAAATTAAAGCCACAATGAGGTATCACCTTATACCTGTTAGTATAGTTATTATCAAAAAGAGAACAAGAGAATAACAAGTGCTGACAAGAGACTAGAGAAAATGGAACACTTGTACACTGTTAGTAGGAATATAAATTGGTACATCTATTATAAAAAATGATATAGTGGTCCCTCAAAGAATTAAAAACAGACTTATTATGCTACATCAATCCCCTTTCTGGGGTATTATATATATATATATATATATATATATATAATTATTATTTAATCATAAAAAGAAGGTAATTCTTCCATTTGCAACAATGTGGATGAACCTTGGGGACATTGTGCAAAGTGAAATAAACCTGACATGGAAAAACAAATACAGAATGTTCTCACTTATATATGAAATCTAAAAACTTCAAATTCATAGAACCAGAGTATAACAGTGATTGCCAGGGGTTGCAAAGTGGGAGTAATGGGGATATGTTGGTGAAAAGGTTCAAACTTTCACCGATAAAATGATTAAGTCCTGAAAACCTAATATACATGATAGTGAATATAGTTAATAATACTGTATTGTATACCTAAATTTTGAATTTTTCTGAGAGTAGATTTAGTGTTCTCACAAGAAAAAAAAGTGATAACTATGTGAGGTGATGGATGTGTTAATTAACTTGATTGTAGTAATCATTTTACAGTGTATATATACATTAAATTACCATGTTGTACACCCTAAATGTACATAGTTTTTGTTTGTCAATTATATCTTAATAAAACTGGGAGGGGAGAGAATCATATGGAAATTGAAAGGTCCAAAAATAGCCAAAACAATTTTTAATAAAAGCAACGTAGATAACTAATGCTACCTCATTTCATGATATTATAAAGCTACAATAACCAGAAAAGTTTGGTATTGGCCTCAAGATAGTCAAATATACCAATGGAAGACAACAGAGAGTCCAAAAACAGTGTCCACACATACAGAGCAAGTGATTTTAACAAAGAAGCAAGATCAATTGAGTGGAAAGAGAACAGTCTATGCAAAAATGAACTCAGAATGGATCATAGACCTAAATTTATAACCTAAAACTATAAATTTCTATTATAAAACATAGGAGAAATCTTTGTACTTTGGATTAATGATTTGTTAGTTATGACACCAAAATTCCAATCTGTAAAAGAAAAAAAATGATAAATCTTATTTTATCAAAATTAATACTCTTATTCTTCAAAGTACACTTAAGGGAATCAAAAGACAAGGTACAGATTGGTAGAAAGTTTAAGGATAAATAAATAAATAATAAACAAACAAATAAAGGTTATCCAAAATAAATAAAGGATTCTTAAAAATTAATAATAAGAAAACAACTTTTTTTTTTAATTGGGCAAAATGTTTGTAAAGACACTTCAATAAAGAAGATGTACAGATGGCAAGTAAGCACCTGAAAGGATACTCAATATCATCTGTTATTGGAGAAATGTTATGTAAACTACAGTGGGCTACTTCTACATACCTAAATGACTGAAATTATAAACACTGACCATACCAAGTGTTGGTAAGAATCTGGAGCGAATGGAACTCTCATATAGCATAGATTGAATGTAATATGGTACAACCACTTTGGAAAACAGTTTAGAATTTCAAAATTTAAAATAACACCAGTTATATGATTCAGCCATTCTTCTCCAAAGTATTTACCCAAGAGAAAAGAAAGCACAGACTTGTAAACAAGTGCTCCTGGCAATTTTATTTGTAAAAGCCAGTAACTGAAAACCACCCAAATGTCCATCAACAAACAAATGGATAAACAAACTGTGGAACATATATACAATACTACTCAACAGTAAGAAAGAATGAAATACTAATACAACAACATTGATGAATTTCAAAATAATAATGCCAAGTTAAATTAAAAATGATAGTCAAAAAAGTATACTGAGGCCCTGGCTGGTTGGCTTAGTGGTAGAGCATCAGCCTGGCATGTGAATGTCCCAGGTTCAATTCCCAGTCAGGGCACACAAGAGAAGCACCCATCTGCTTCTCCACCCCTAACCATCTCAGTTCTTTCTCTCTCTATCTATCTCTCTCCCCCCCCCTCCTGCAGCCATGGCTCAATTGGAATGAGTTGGCTCAGGGTGTGGAGGATGGCTCCCTGGCCTCTTCCTCAGGTGCTAAGAAGAGCTGGCTTGCTGAGCAATGAAGCAATGTCCCAGATGGGCAGAGCATAGCCCTCTAGTGGGATTGCTGATTGGATCCCAGTCGGGGTACATGTGAGAGTCTGTCTCTGCCTCCCTTCCTCTCACTAAATAATAATAATTTTTAAAAACTATACTGAATGATTTTATTTATATTAACTTTAAAATATGCAAACTAATTTATGATTGACATAAAGTACATTGATTAGTGCTCACCTGAGAACAATGGGAATTGGTAAGGGCCAGTGGAAAAATAGGTCCCAACATTTTGGGTAAACTCTTGGGTCATGAATATGTTCATTACTTTTATTTTGATGGTGGTTTCGCAGGAGTATGCATATGTCAAAACTTATCAAATTGTATATGTTAAAATATGCAATTTATGGTGCATCAATTATACCTCAGTAAAGCTAATAACAAAAATAAAAGTTATAAAATTGCAAGGGACCAGCAACAGTTTAAAGAAACAGTGTATATTTGCTTTAATTATTTTTTTTATTAGTTGGGACTGAGGGGAGTCTTTTTTAAAAAGTATTTAAGAGTAAAGGGATCATGAAAGAATTTTCAGAAAGTGGTAAAAAGAAATAATAATAAGTACTCCAATGCTAGGTAGCAGGGAACCAGAGATTAGAGAAAATAAACACAGGTGGGCTATGTGCAGTGAAACCTGACTCCCTCAGGTTAGTCGGGAGGCAGAAATGGCACAGGAAGTCAGAAGGAGTGCATGGCATCTGATGGTTGTTCACAGAAAGAGAGCAAGGTCAACCCAGGAAACCCTGCTGTCGGATCTCTCAGCCCAAAAAGGAGACTCCATGGCTGACAGTGACAGAGAAAAGCTACCAAGAGCTAGTAGGTCTTGGATGCCTTCATAATCCAGCTTGCCCTAAAATCTCAGAACTTCGGGAAAGGTCCAAGCGAAATAAAGTTTTACTAATTTTCTGGGTGGGGTAGCTCAGTTTCTCCAGATGATTGTGATGGCAACCCGGTCAAAGAAAAAAAAAATCTGAGATGAGACTTTTGAATAGAGCCACTTACAAGCAGATTGCATGTAGGTACTCCTATTTTGGTATGTTATGTTGATTTTCAAATGGGCCTTAAAAAGAAATTGTAAGGGAATTAGAGAAAAACAAACCCCTGTGTTATAATATTTTCTTCCATGTTGCAGATCACCTTACACATTGGGTGACCACACCTCACGTTGGAGACCACTGAGTTAAATAGAGCATTCCAATCATGTCTAGTGAACAGGAATAATCAGACCTGTTCACTGTGGACTGTTACAATATTAAGAAAAATAGAAATATGTGTGAGAGCAAAAACATTGACCTATCCAAAGGAGATTAATCAAATTTATATCCATTTGAAAGACTATAAAACATCATTTCAAATGATGGTTTCAAAGAATATTCTTCAACATGTACAAATGTTCATGATGTGCTACTGCCTAAGAAAAATTAATGCATGATGCTCAGAAAGATTCTAATTTTGTAAAAAGAAAAATGATATCTGTGTCATGGAAAATAAAACTGGGAAGAAATGTATTGCGCTATGGTTAAATTGTGCATGATTTTACATTTCTACTTTAGCCTTTTGGCATTTTCCAAGGGCTCTCCCATGAGCATTTTTCACTTTGTAATCATAAAAAACACAATAATTTTGTAAAGAAAGCATTATAAATAAATAACTCTACCGGACAGTAAAAAGTGTGACACTGAGGAAGCACCTACCATTTTGATGAGAGGTTAGAAATGTCAGAAATAAAATTTTAAAGTAAAAAATCAGTACTCTGAGTATAATGTATAGAGTCTGGGTTCTCAGTAGTGATGGAAGACTGGGACCCACCAGTACTCAGGATAGTCTTTCACTCGGTTCCTCTATAGACACTCTGCTGTGAGCATTGATCACATTACAGTTTGTAGGCAAGGCACTGGGGTGATGAAGATGGCTCAGACACAGGCGGCCCAACCCTGGAGGCTTTCTAGTCAGTTGTGTTCCCTTGCTGTATTACCAGAAACAGAAAGCAAACATACTTTTCTTCCTTTATGCAAAGCAGCCTTTTTGTTTTCCTATAAAACAGGGTGGTTGAGGATGTTCTGGCCACCACAGCCCAGAAAGTCTCAATGCTAAAGATTCTGAGAAGGACAAATGAAATGGGAATAGCAGACTGGCTTAAAGGTTAGGGTCTCCAGTCTAAAGCCTCAGAAGGTTTTGAATGCTGTTGGCCCTTTCGTGGGTAGAGTGAACACTTCAGGCTGGCTGTCTAAAAGGTTAAACCTCAATCACCTTGTGTAAGATGCTGTGCAAGGGTCGTTCCCCAAGGTGGAGTTGTTCCAGGAGGCTCCGGTGCCTGTGGGAATCCCACTTTGGATGTGCCACTTCTGTGGCTAGTTGGGCCAAGCTCTGGTGTGGTTTGAAGCCCACCACTGGTTGTGTCGGTTCTGGAGCCCCTAGGGTGGGATTCAGGTACAGCTCAATGTCAGATGTTGTGTGTAACCAGCCGTGGGCTACCTGTCTGTAGCTACCATGCTGTTCACTGTTTGCGGCAGTGTCTTTTAGACCTGGGTGTGCATGGAAGGAGCCAATTTGTGTATAAGGGTCAGCTTTCTTCTGCTTACAGCTGGGGGCAGATCTGTAAAAGGACCAAGGCTCCCTGAGGTCCACCTCCACCTGTCAGCTACCCTGCCTCCCTTCGAGGTTGGCTGGTCTTTCTCCAGAGCTTTCCGAAGAAAGATGGTAGAGTGGGCCCAGACGGGTTATGAACCACAGCCCATTCCATAGGTTAGGAGCTCAGTAGGGTGGGGCAACCACTGTTGGGAGGATGGAACGAGTAGGTCCCCTGCTTGGAGATCACACAATCAGGCACTCAATGAGAAGAACGTGGCCCGTACTCCAGAGCCAAACCACTCAGTCTCTACCTGAGTCTCTAACTCTAGTTCCCCCTGAAGGAGCACACTGCAGTTTAAGGTTGGTGCAGCCAGTTTCAGGAGCAACCTCGGCCTCTGTGGGCTCAGGAGTACAGATCAAAAGAGTCTCCCGTTGGGGGACAAACAATCCAATTAAAAAGAATGGGCAAAGAACCTGAATAGACACTTCTCCAAAGAGGACATACAGATGGCCTACAGACATTAAAAAAATGGTCAACATCACTAATCATCAGATAGAGGCAAATTAAAACCACAATGAGATATCACCTCACACTTGCCAGATGCCTGTCATCAATAAATCAACAAACAAGTGCTGGCAAGGATGTGGGGAAAAGGGAACCCTCGTGCACTGCTGGTGGGAATGCAGACTGGTGCAGCCACTGTGGAAAACAGTATGGAGTTTCCTCAAAAAACCTAAAATGGATCTGCTTTTTGACCGACTGATCCCACTTCTGGAAATATATCCTAGTAATCCAGAAACACTAATTCAAAAAACTAAATGCACCCCTATGTTCACTGCAGCATTACTTACAATAGTCAAGAATTGGAAGCAACCCAAGTGCCCATGCATTGCTGAGTGGATACATTTGCACAATGGAACAGTATGCAGCCATAAAAAGGAGGCAATCTTATTTTTCACAACAGCAAGGGTGGACCCAGAGATTTTTGTGCTAAGTGAAATAAGCCAGTCAGAGAAAGACAAATACCATACGATCTTACTTATGTGTGGAATCTAACAAACAAAATAAAATGACAAACAAAATAGAAACGGAGGCATGAACACATAGAACAGATGGACAGCTGTCAGAGGAGAGGGGGATAGAGGGACTGGATGAAAGAGGGTGAAGGGATTAATCAAAAAACATATATACATAACACAAAGACACAGACAGCAGTGTGGGAATAGCCAGAGGGAAAGGGGAGTCGGGGGTAGGTGGAGGTAGGCAAAAGGAGGGTGAGGAAATGCGGACGTAAAGAGACTTTGCTTGGGATGATGGGTGGACAATGCAGTGTGCAGATGATGTTTTGTTGTGTTGTACACTTGAAACCTGTATGGTTTTGCGAATCAATGTCACCCCAATAAATTCAATAAAAATAAAATATATGCTGAGAGGAGAAGAGATTCAGATCCACAGAACCAAGAATTTTGAGGATCTATGGGGTACAGACTTACTCACCAATTTCCAAAACTCTGTGACTAGGAAATACCCTGTAAAATGTGATCCAGGTTTACTCCCAGACATAAAAGGAAGCAATTTCTCTCACAGTGAGTAATAAACGGATTGGGACATATAGGAATTCATCACCCCCAAGAGGTGGTGCTGGCAGGAAATATAAATGTCTTCCAAAAAGCTTTGGACGAATTTATGAATGACAGAATTGTAAATGACCTCTCTTGCTCATTTCCTCTTGCTCTTTCTCACTCAGACATTGTCCTTAGAGACTGAGCCAGTGTTTGCCCTAAGAGACACTGCCCAGATTTCCTCTAATGGCCAGGCAGGTTCAGGGCCCCTACTCTGTGCTCCCAGAGTAGCCTGTGTCTAACTGATCATAGCCCTGACCACACTGCATTATAATTCCTTGTTGGTGGGCTTGCAGCCGCACTAAGTTGTGACGTCAACACAGGCAGTATTAAATAGGTACTCAACACATATGGGTTGAAAGAAAGAGTGTGTGCAATGGAATACTACTCGCTCATGGAAGAAAAGGGAATCGTACCTTTTGCGACAGCATGGACGACCTTCAGGTCATTACACTAGTGAATTAAGTCAGACAGAGAAAGACATATATTATATGATATCCCTTATATGTGGAATATAATGAACAAAATAAACTGAGGAACAAAATAGAAACAGAGGCATGATGAACACATGAAACAGACTGACAGCTGTCAGAGGGGAGGGGATTTGAGGGGCTGGATGAAAGAAGGCAAAGGGATTAAGTAAAAATATATCTATATAAAACATGTAGACAGACACAGACAAAAGTGAGGTGATAGACAGGGTGAGAAGGGGGGGTGAAGGAGGCGAAGGGGTGAGAAGAACAGGACAGAAAGATTTCTTGGAGCAAGGGGTGCGCAATGCAGATGATGTTTCATTGACTTGTACACTTGAAACCTGTATGGTTTTGCAAACCAATGTCACCCCAATAAATTTGATAAAGACAAAAGAAAGAAAAGCAGATTAAAATTTAAGGGAAAAAAAGAAAGAAAGAAAAAGTGTGTGGATTCTATCTGTCTTTGTCAGAGGAAGCAGCTTGGATGGCATGTCAAGTACCACATTTAATTTAATCAAGGGCAAATCTTCAGAGTTTTTGTGGGTTGCTTTTTTTTTTTTTTTTTAAATATAGGCAGAAGTGTTGATTACTCCCTGGTCCTCGATGTCCACTACCTCCCACTCCTGCAACCATATATTTGCAGAGCAGAAAACCTACTAGAACAGCAGGAAGCATGGGCTGCTTGGGACTCACTCTCAGAGGATCACCACCAAGTAAGTTGTGTAAAAGCATCTCATCTGAGCAAATAGTTCTTGGAAGGTGCTGGGCAACTGATGTTTGGAGAACTCTCTCATCTTCCCCTTATTGTCCCCTAGACTTGCCTGCCAGACAGTTCTGTCACCCACCATTGTGGGCTTCTGAGCTCTGATTTGCAATTCAATTCCTTGAGAATTTCACAATAAAATATATTCAGCTCAGTTATGTCAAGGACACAGTCTCCTGTGTCTCCTCTAAAACCTTATTTAATAACATTAGTCTTATCCATAAATGTGCCAAGATTCTTTAGGTTGAGAATGGAAGGATTTTAATTTATTTTTCCATTAATGGTCGGGATTCATGCTAAACCTGTACACACTGTTTCTATAAATGCAGTGTTGTACTAAATTTTAGTGCAAATAAATAAACAGAGTAAGTGATTCAGAGACACGATTTCCCCAATGGGGCTTTTGCAAATCACCTGAATTTGGCTTAGGAGAAAAGAGACAGAAACACTTTATATTCTGGTAAGTAGCGGTGGTCGGCTAGGGTCCAGTTTCCTCATTCTTGGGATTTCTCAAGGATATATGGAAAGGATGAAAGATAAATCAATAGTGGAGATCATAACCTCATACCATTGTTAAAGTTGGGAAAGATCTCAGGGATTTTCTATTAAAATACTTTTGTTTTACAGGTCACAGAGCGAATAAGGTCTGGCTAGGGACATATGGCTCATGTCGAGAAATGGCAACCTATTTAGGTTCTCAGAAATGTCAGGGAGTGGCTATGGTGGCAGAGCACCCCGCTGCTGAGTTTGTGATTATCTTCGTGTGACTGTAAACCACCAGGCTCATCATACAGCACTGATTCTCTTGGTGTGGAAATATTCTATTATACAGATCCCATACATCTATTTTAAAATGTCAGTTTTTGCTCTGACTTGGGGTTCCCAAAATACAGTCACTAAAATTGCACAAAACCTATAGAAGTAAAATGTCAGGTGGATAGGAAGTCCCAGGATCCCAGAGCTCAGACTCCGCCCAGCACTCTGAGAACCAGACCATGGGAGCCAGGACTGGAGGTGCTCCAGAGGGCCCGCACAGAAGGAAAAAGAAGGAAAAAGCACAAAAGAACTCAAGTTGAAGTCAGTGCCTATAATTAACAGCCCAGAGCCATGGGAACAAATGTTTCTGGGCAGCCCTAGTCAGCTAGGAGGAGAAACAAGGGTCCCAATCACTCTGAGCACAGTCTCCAAAAGCGGCGTTTCTCAACAATTTTCAAGGTAAGAAATTATGAAGTCTGTAACGGGGAATAGCATGACAGAAAGCAGCTGAGAAATACGAGATTGCACTCTTCTGGTCAGACCAGATAGATAAAGGAGATGGACTTAGGGTGGTGGCTGTTCAACGGGCTCGCCCCCAACCCCACCGCAACAGTGCCACCTCTGCCTTTTTAGAACCAGATTACCCTTCTGGAACTGGGAGAGGGTAATTAGAGAAGACATGCTGATATGGTAGGGATCTGGCTCTCAAAACATCTTTGTTCTCTCTAGAGTTAGATGGATAATGACAAAATAGGTGGACAAAGTGTCCCCTTGTAGTCAGGCAATGATTCCATTGGGGAAGACTCAGATGATACCCTGACCAGGAACTGGGACCATAGTGCTCAGTGCTCTGCAAGCTGGCACAGCTCACATAGGGTTCATTGACCAGTGTTTGTGGATCTGTCTTATGTTCCATCTGTCCCCTGGATGACAACCGTTCCAAAGCATAGCTGAGTGCTGACTGGACTGGAACCACCAGCTACCCAGGGATGATGGAAAGAATAGTGAGTCAGTCAAAGGCCAGAGAGAGTGGGTGCAGGCCTCTGCCTATTCATCACTTTGGACTGGAGGAGACCTTCCACCACGGGACTTAGCCATGCGACACTGTTGGTCAAATAAGTTTGTAAATATGACATATATGTTTGCTCACTTTGGGTGTGGGAGACAGGCTGTAAACTGGCAAAGTTATTATAGCCTAAGGCTGTTTTAAAACTAAGCTTTTCCCCACACCCTTGACTGTTGCATGATAGGAGGTAGTGTACTCTTATGAGGAATCCCATTTATGCCTCAGATAAGTGACTTTGTATCAAAGACTTCCTTGTTTGTATATTGGATTAAAGGTTTTGATTTCTACACTATAAAATGGGGCAGACCGGAGGCTCGCTTTCTCGGTTCCTGCTATCAGCATTGCAGGGGCCTCCCTGATCCCTTGCCCTCCATGGGAAAAGCAGGTTTTCTGCTTTTCCCTTGGCTTCTCTTGTGGCTTACCTGTCTTGGTGAGACACCAATAAGCAGAATGGCCCACCGTCCTCCGACTCCACCATTTCTTTACCGTCTTCCTTAATTCAATGAGAACCTGCATGTGAATGGCCACGATGGCGGCCCTTGGCCTTACAGACACCTAGGGAGATATTGACACTCTTCATAGGGGAGAACAAATGTTATTTTATTAATTATATATTTTAAGTACAGCTTAACCAGACTACAGTTGAATTTTTTTAATTGTATTTAATTTGGAGGCAACTTTCTTGGTTGTGTTAGTGTCCTTCTGATTACAGACTGAGAGAGAAACTGCCAGTCTTTAAAGGGTCTGAGATCTCTGCATTCCTGCCAGTCTGCAGGCAGCAGCAGGACCCTGGGAGCAGGAAAAAAGGCACCAGCAGGCTGGGGCAGCTATTATGTGATCCACTGTTTCTGGCAGACACAGAGTGTTCATCTTTTTCAGAAAAGGAACTGAGAGAGGAAATAAAAGGAAAAAATTGTTGTGCTCAACTATTGTCCTCTGGTATACTGTCACACTTTCTAGACTATGTGTGGTTTCTACTTTTTCTGATGTTTCCTTAGTTTGACAAAAGAGGAAGAAAAAGCCCCAGAGGCACTGCAGTCTGGCTCTGGAAGGAGGGGCAGGGAGAGACAGACTAAACCTGGTGACCAGGTAACCAGGAAATACATAATTTCTAAGCTTCTGCCAATGTTTTGAACTGTGAAAATATAGAGACCCTAAGTAGATGGCCCTGTGTCTGAAGGACACTTTAATGGGTGCTTGGATACAGGAACCCAGGTCAAGAGCTATGCTTGGGTTGAAAGGGGAATTCACTCTGTTTTAGAAAGTAATAGGAGAATAAGGAGGGATTGAGAGCAGGCACAAACTTAGCAAGATGTACTGAGGTACTGAATCCCAGTGCACGGGAGCTAGGACCGTGCCCTCCATGGTCCCCAACTCTTCCTGAAGTGCCTGAAGTCTATAGTTCTGTCACCACCCTTACTGTACACATACTCCCTAGGGCCACCTTTGGAAATTCTATTTTTCCCCAAATGCCCTTGGTCTGGCTACAAGCTTCTCCGTACTCCCCTCCGGACCCACTGCCCTGGCCAGTCTTCTGTAAATCCCTAGGCACCGGGGATGCAGGGCTAGGACTGGGAGAGAAGATGAAGAAGATGGAAAAAGCTTATAAACACTGAAGGCACCCCAAACAGCAAGCATCCCGCTTCTTCCTGACAGTTACAGGGCTGTACCTTCCTGCCCTCAAGTCTCACCAGCCTAGCTGGCCACATGCCTCAGATGCTTTACTGTGCTATTGTGCTGGGAGAGATAGCCCTCCTCCCCAAGTCTGAGTTGCCCCTATGACCTGGCCCTAAATGATGAGGGAAAATGAGGAAATTTCAGTGGGCCAGTAAGATTAGCCCTGCCCTTTTTCAGTTTGTCTTGTAACTACCAAATTCAGAAGAGCAGACAACTCTGGAAAATGGTGAAACTTTAAGCTATCTGTGGAAGGTAATAAAATTAATAAATATAATATGTCCTCTTATTTGTCATGTTGGTAGTTGAGGTGACATAGGTAAGAACACTTTTTCCATAGCAGTTTAGTAAATGTTCTGGGCATAGGAAACTATTTTCCCAGAAGACTTGCATTGCCTTTACTTACTGCCATACGACATGTGTGCCCTATCTGTATTCCTCAACCTGCTATGACACATCAGGCACTACTTTTTTTTCTTCCAGATGCTAATCCAAATAAAGCTGTTTCTCCTGGGTGGTGGTGGGGGAAGGATAAATGAGTAACTTTGAGTCTGTGGTTTGAACTAGAAAATGGGAGAGAGGCCTCAGGAAGCAAAAAGGTGGCAGTAGGCTAGGGCCTGTGGGGGACTGAGACTAATTTTCGAGTATAATGCCCATAACACAATCTTAGTGATTACCTATAAATCTTCCCCATTACCCACAGGTAATCCATAATTTAAAGTCTCTTGTTCACATAAAGTGTGTTGGTGAAAATTGGGTGTAGATTTTAAAAATTGAGGAGGTCTTCAGCTTGAAGCAGAGATGTGTAGAAAATTAATGATGGTCAAGGAAGCAAGACAGAGTAGAACTCCAGAATTCAAGGAAATAAAAGAAAATTAAACAAAATTTAAGTAGAAGAAATACCAGCTTCTAGATAAGCTTTAATATGAAGAGGAGATATTGGTATAAACCAAATTTTAAAATTTAAATTTTAGCCCTGGCTAGTTGGTTCAGTGATAGAGCATCAGCCTGGCATATGAATGTCCCAGGTTCAATTCCCAGTCAGGAGAAGCTCCCATCTGCTTCTCTACCCTTCCCCCTCTCTCTCTCTCTTCCCCTTTTGCAGTCATAGCTCAATTGGAGCAAGTTGGCCTGGGTCACTGAGGATGGTTCCATGGCTTCTGCCTCAGGTGCTAATAAGAGTTCAGCTGCTGAGTATTGGAACAATGCCCCAGATGGGCAGATCATTGTCCCAGTAGGGACTGGGATTTCCGGGTGGATCCCAGTTGGGGCACATGCGGGAGTCTGTCTTTGCCTCCCCTCTTCTCACTGAATAATAATTTTAAAAAATTTAAAAGACTTTCCCAAAATTTTAAAGCAAAGTGAAGCAAATGAACCTAAGTCAATGGCATAACCTTACACACTCACACACGCACGCACGCACGCACACACACAGAAACTTTTTCAAGATATTCTAAAACACATTAGACTTTACAGTCAAGTAGGATAAACCCTAAAGACAAAATAACTACAGAAATATTTTAAATCATGTGTACCCAATTATTATATTGTTGTTTGCAATGTTGGTTTTATTATTCTTAGACTGTTTTGTCTGTTTAGTGGAATAAAATAAATGAATGCTTATGTTCACTTTTTTGAGATCTTGAGTTTAGTATAGTTGAGGGGGTTATAGGCATAAAGAACAATGAGGCTAAATAAAACCTCATGATACTGAATTTGAATTAAAATAGCAGAATAAACTCATGACGAATTTTATCTTTTGAAAGTGTATATGTTTTTGCTCTTCTGATAAAAAGTCTGTAAACAATGTACAACACAACAGCAATGAGCTCCCCTAGTACTCAGACTATAGTCTCTAAATATTTTCCCCAAAAGGACTCTCCCTAAAGAAATGGCTGATTCCAGCTCTGGGATAAGAAATGAAGTATCTTATTATACTAAAAAGCAAAAAAGGTAAATGTAGGACTACTAGGTTTCAGTAAAATACACTCAGGATTTAAATTGAAAGGTCTCCTGCTATCCAAAGTTGAGACAACTTGACCGTTAATAAGGATAACTTTCAATGGCTTGGTATCATATTAAGTATATTTGAATCCAAAGCCCAAATGATGCTTAAAAAATAACAACAAAAAAGTAACTCAGTAGTTACTTATGGAAAATTGAGACACCAATTCATTATTCTGAAAACAGGAAAATATCAAGCAATTGTCTTTTCTTTCCTACAAAGAACTGTACCTCAGGGTAACTAAATTAATGATGAAGGTAAGTTTATCTTTATAGAAGTACTCCATATGCCAAGTGAGGAAGAAATGATAGAATTAGGAAATCAATATTTGGTAACTATGAGTTAATTGATGGGTCTAGACAATGATCATAAATGCTGTTAATGTCACAAAGAAAGACAGCTGGTCATCATGGATCTCCTAACAGAAATATAGAACTCCATCAATAAAGTGGTCTTGCAAAAAATAAAAAAGTCAAACCTGAATTTAATCAAGCCCTTAGATCTAACTAGCAATTTGGAGGAACAGAGAAACTCATTAAATGACACCATGGGATCCAATTAGTAAAATCCAGACAGTGTAAAACCCTTTAGGACAGACAACTCAGTTTCTTCTACAGCTAACTTATAAAGGAAAAAGAGGCCAAAAATGAGATAGGAGAGGAAGATTTAGGTTAACAGAGACTTTTGATAGATATATATACAATTGCAATGTGTGAGGCTTATTTGTATCTGGATTGAACCAAACTGTAAAAAAAGAGTCAGATAACCAAGAAAATGTGAACACTCATTGGATATTTGATAATATTAAGGAACATTTTCTATTATAATAATAAATGTTACTGTGGTGATAGGGATTCTAGGTAAGAATACCTTTTTTTTAGAGATACATATGGAAATCTTTATAGATAAATTGACATGATGGCTGAAATTTGCTTCAAAAAATTGGGGAAGTGGTTGGTGAATACAAGGTCCGTAAGTGGGAATATAGACGAAACAAGATGGTTGTGAGCTTTACAATTGTTGAAGCTGGGTGATGAATACCTATGGATTTACTATACTACTCTCTCTTTTTGTGTATTTGAAATTTTCTCATGATAAAAAATTTTTTTTCAGAAAAGAGAAAATATAGAGAATGCTGGTTTCATTGGGTATAAGAGAAATACCTGAATTGTATAAAAAGTTATTAATGGGATCCCCCCAAAAACTGTAGGACTTAAAATGTCTAGGTAGTCAATGTGTGGGTTTATCTTCATTTTTGTCATCATCCCGCATGGGTTGTGTTATGACCAGAACTCTTCTCCTCTCCTAAATAGGTTTGTTTCCTCTTGTAGTATGTTTCCATGCATAGAAGTCTTCTCAGATCTCCAGAACTGACCACAGACTGTGAAACCAGTGCCAACAGGAAGAGTTGAACTCTGTACCTTATACAAACTTGGCCATTAAGTAGAATAAAGAGTGGGTCATTAATGGCCTAGGGGTCATTAATTAGAAGCCCAGGAAAAAACTCTGGACTGGAGTCTAATTTGTTCAGCCAGTAGAGTATTTTTTTTTTTGGTGACTTTGTTCAGAGTGTACACCATGATTCTCTATAAACCTATACTCACTGGACATTACCTGCCTGGCCCTGGGAGCCTGGGTACCCCTGACCCATACCCTAAATTCTATGAAAATTTTGGCTCAGACTTCGAAATTTTTCTTATTATGTAGCATTTGAAAACACCTTCCACCACAAAACCCCTTGGGTGCTGCTAGTTTGCAATTCAGTCTGCTTCTACCTTTAAATCTTGAAACCTAAAGATCTGTAGGAATATGAATTGATTGACAAAAAAATATCTTCCTGTAGCTGAATAAAATCTGCTTACTTTCTCCACATTTAGTTCCTCAAAACCATTGATTTGATTTGATCTGGTGAGAAAAGTCAATCCAAAGTAGCCCATCTCATTTAGATAAAGTAATTGCAGTAGGATGAGTAACTTTGTGTTAGTCCTCCTTGATTAACTTAAAGATGAATCTGGAATTAGCTCATGAATATCACAAGGATCACTCTGTGGGGAACACTCTGCATTTGAGGGGAAAATGACTGACATGCTTTCAAATTGCCTTAGGAGACTACAGTTTGGAACAGTAAAGCAATCTTGGGTAACAGAATAAGCTAGACCTAGAATGAGCTTTATAAGAGTTTAAAGACTGACTCCACCAGTTCCTTTGCCTTGAGCAAGTCATTTCACCTCTCTGAGCCTCAGTTTCTCAGCTTCCACTATGAAGTGAGAATAATTTTATCCTTTATAAGGTTATTGGAAGATTACACAAGATCATGAATGTGAGAGAGTTCCTGACAAATAAATGTTCAGTTGTTGGTTGCTCCTTGTTATTTGAAAGAGGCTGAGGCATAACCAAGAAAGGAAACTGGTTTGTGCTTTCAGAATTCACACAAAGTGTAGAGAAAACTGAGTATACATTAGCCAGCAAGTACCAGCAGAGAGAGAGAGAGGAAATGATGACACTAAAGAGATACTGCTTTGCTGATTCAGAGAAAAGGCTTTGTTCTATTTAGAAGAAAATGGAGATGCTGAATTGGGAACTGCTATTGACTGAAAGTTTGTGTCCCCATTACTTCATGTGTTGAAGCCCTACTGTCCAGTGTGATGGTACTTGGAGGGAGGGGTTTGGAAGATGTCATTTAGTCATGAGAGTGAAGCCCTTATTATAGGATCAATGTTGTATAAGAATTGACAGGAGAAAGATAATCTCTCCATTATGTGAATAGATAAGAAGGCAATCATCTACAAAGCAAAAATAAATAAATAAATAAATAAAATAAAAAAGGGACGGAGGAGGGGTTTTCTCACTAGAAAACTGAATCAAGCTGCACCTTGACCTTGGACTTCTCAGATTCCAGAACTGTGTGAAATAAATTTTTGTTGGTTAAGCCAGCCAGTCTATGATATTTTGTTATAGCAGCTCAAGTGGACTGAGACAGAGGTTTAACACGTTGCTTGCAAGTTCCTGGGCTGAATACTTTTTGCTCCTAAACTGGATGATTTATACAAAATAGCAGGCTGTGTCCAAAATGCATATACAACTTCTAGATTGCTTGCCCTAACCAATATGTTGGAATGGATGCTTGTTTCATCTATAGATTTATACAAAGATCTTTGGCAAATAGCCATGAGGAGGAATCTAGACAGCACCATTTATAACATCAATTGGGATGCTAAACTTTTAATGAGTTCAATTTGGACCAAGGATTATGTTTATGTTTTTACAAGGACTTGTCAATAGAATACACAAAAGGCTGAGCATCTTCACTATAACCCGTGTTCATAAAATTGCTTTATTCATTGAGAGTGTAAAGGTACACCTGGGTCATCTCAAGCTGTAACTGAGAGCAGAGTCCAAGTTAATCTTGTGTGAAACTTAGTCAATACCAGGCTGCTTCCCAGGACCAAACGTGGAAAATGGAGAGGATGAAAGAGTCTCCGTTTGCTATTTTCTGGCCAAACCACTGTGTAAACTTGTCCAAAATTTCTAACATCTCAAAGGCTCAGTTTTCACTTATAAAAGAAGGCTCAGAATAGTAACTACCATCCACTGCTTTGTAAAAATTCAGTCAAATTATCTTGAGCTCAGTGTATTAGTAACATCCCTAGGAAAGATGAAAGAGGTCTTCCTTGCCAGTTTGACAAGTCTGGGTCTTTTATAGGTGTATCTGTGATATATTGGATGCTGTGTCTTCTATCACTTTGATTTGTTTTTATAAGAGCATAACAACTTAAAGCAGGCTACAAACCCTTTCAGTAGAAAAAAATCCCCAAAGGGAAATATTGGCCATTATTTGGTTGTCAGGAAAAACTGTCTATATAGTTTGAGAAAGGAGCTCACTCTGTGGACAGATCATCAGCAGATTCCCAATGCCTTGCCACGTGGGGTGTGGGGATGTCAGACTTCCTGTTGTACATTCAATCTCATGAGGAAGAAAAGAGCGGCAGAAGGACTTACTTGGCTAAAGAAGGGAAACAAACTGGCCTGCAGCCTCTCAGACTCAGCCAAGGGAATAGTGCACCCTGACCTTTGCCTAAGATAGTAGAGGAAGAGAGGTGTCAGGGGGTATGTAGTCAGGGCTCCATGGATTGTGGAGAGGCTAAAAAGGAATCATCTCTCTGATAAGCAAGGAGAGAGGAGGGACAGGTGGGTTTCTGGCTATACTTCCAAGCTGACCTGATACACATTTAGTCTCACTTTCCCCTTTGTCCAAGAATGGAGGACCTAGAGCCCATTCTTTACATTCAGTTCTTGCTGGTGAGTTAAACAAGGCCACAACTCCTAACTGAAGGAAAGCAGCCCCACAAGGCTTATGAAGAAATGAATGTGCACGCCAATCAACTAATACATCTCTGAACTTCGATTTTGCTTCTCAGGAGCCCAATTTCATTATAACCAAGTGCTCAATTTTGCCGAAATGCCACAGAGGAAAACAATGAAATTATACCCTTTTGTTTGGACTTCAGTGGCATCACAAACCATGGAAACTTTCCGTGATATCACCTCCCCTTAATGTGAATATTTACTGCCTGTGTCCCATGAGTAATATCTTCTTTCTTTCACACTCTGCTCAATTTCAAGTTTCAATTTCAGTAATTTCATTGACATGACAACATACACAAATGCTGCTGGAGTTAATCCAGCAGCGTTCCATGTCTGGGGCCCATTTTCTATCATCTCTGTCTTTCCTATTATTCTCCATCTCTCAGTTAGTGATAAACTGTCACAGAACAGGGAGATTATCTGGCTGTTCTTATTTTCCCTAAGAGTTTGGAGAATTTTCATCATAGAAAGCAGTCTATTTCACTTTCAGACAGTTCGATAACAAGTACAATATCCATTTTCTTCATAATTCACATACAGGAGGTTTCTCTTCCATCTCCCAAACTCCCCTGATTACAAAGTCTGTCTTATATATGTTTCAAATTGTCTCTC
Organism: Rhynchonycteris naso; assembly: GCA_037038555.1. NCBI lineage: Eukaryota > Metazoa > Chordata > Mammalia > Chiroptera > Emballonuridae > Rhynchonycteris > Rhynchonycteris naso. The sequence continues at coordinate 40,471,550 of CM073004.1, read as the reverse complement.
ATTGTTTGAGGGTTTTTTATTGTTTGTTTGTTTTGCATTTTGCATTTTCTTTGTTTGAATTGTGGATCTTAAACCTATTAAAGACTTGAAGCATATAGTAATTTCTTGAGCTGCCATAATGCATTGCCACAAGCTTGGGTGGCTTAAAACAACAGAAATTTGTTGTCATCAGTTCTAGAGTCCAGAAATTTTATATCAAAGTGTTGGCAAGTCTCTCTCCAAAGTCTCTAAAGTAGAATTTTCCTTTTCTATTCTTAGCTTCTTGTGGTTGTAATCCATGGAATTCCTTAAATTGTAGACACATTGCTCCAAACTTTGCCCCTACAGACACAGAATGTTCTCCCTATGTCTATGTCCATGTTCAAATTTCCCTCATCTTATAAAGACACCAGTCATTGGATTAGGGCCGACCCTAACTCGGTATGACCTCATCTTAACTTGGTTACATCTGCAAAGACCTTGTTTCCAAATAAGGTCACATTTCCAAATACTGGGGTAGGGACTTGAACATATCTTTTAGGGAGACACAGTTCAACCCACAATAGGGTATTTGGTGGAAATAAAACACTGTTAATATGACTCTCATTGCCTCATTCTGAGACAATAAAGCAGCACAATCACACTCTATCTTATAGCCTGGATTTCAGAACATTCTCATAAGGAATGCTTAAATCTGGAAGTAACTGCCCCATACCCTCTCAAACAAATATATAGTTCTCAGACATTCCTATATGTATTGTTGCTGGTGTCCAAATATACAGCGGCTGGGACACTATCGACATGGGTATAATGAAGTACTGATAGTTACATAACTCTCCCCATTCCATCTTCTATTATATACAAATCCAGGCACCTGACAGATACAAATCATAATCAGAAGTCAAAAGAGAATATGGTACCACAGCATTCTCTAAAATGTGTCTGTGTGTGTATATGTGGCTTTACACATTCTCATTAGCAAGGCTGGTTTTCAGAGTTTTCTCTATGTGGAATAATCAGCTATCTTGATGTCAGTAGCTTTGATGGCTGAGAAAAAGTTTTTGTTTCTTCCCCATGAAGGTCAGGGGAACATCTGATTAATAAGCATCTTGGGGATGCTGAGGTGCACTGGAAAATGCCACCCTCTTGGTTAGCTGGCATGACCACCCTGGGCCATCATCATACAACTTCAGTCATAGCAGCTGAAGTCCCTCACCTCCTATGTCCAGCTGATCTCTACCATTTTCATCTCTCCCCTCTCTCCTCTGCTCTCCATCTCCTCCATTGCTATCCTGCTTAGACCTTCATCATTTCTCATCTGGACAGTTAGAACAGTATCCTAATTGGTGACTGTGCTACAAGGCTTGCCCCTTCTAATGTTACTTTCATTTCTTTATGAGAGACCTTTATAAAGTCCCAATTTCTCAATGCTCAGAATCCTACTATGGCTTCTTGGCCTTGAAAAGAGAGGCTCCAACTTCCATGTTCATCAGAATCACTGAGAGGGGATGAAAATTAAGATTGCTAGCCTCACCTCAGAGTTCCTCAATCATTTGCTCGGATGGAACCTAAAAGTTGACATTTCCAACCTGTTGTCTGAAGAAGCTGATGTGTCCGGTCCAAGGATCACACTTTGGCAAGCACCAGCCTAGAGAATAAAGTCTGCCCTCCAGGGCTACAAGACAATGAGTAGCCCAGCCTAGCCTTTTTCTCTAGTTCTGTTTCCTTTCACTCTTCCCACTGACATTTTAACCATCTACTTATATTTTGCAGCAGACATACTGCTGCTTCCTGTGGCTGTCACATCCCATTCTCACTGCTAGCAATTTGCTTTCCCGCTCTATCTTCAGAGCCTTGCGTCAGCATTACTGGCTCAGTGAGGTCTTCAGAGAGGTCTTCATTTGTCCCCACCTGGTGTCACATGTATAGTTCTATTACTTTTCTAGTTTTATATATCTCCCAATCTACCTTTAATTTGGCTATGAGATATTTGAGGGCTAAAATCATACCCTTTGCCTTGCTTCCCTCAATGCCCAAGAGATAGATAATCAATGAGCATATTTCTGCATTTAAGGAGAACTGGTCGAAGCAGAGTGCACGACTGCACTGTCTAGTCTGCACAAAGGCTATGCTGTCCTTTTGTGAGGCTTGTATATCCTCCATTTTATCTGCATACGAGATATCTGTTAGCATTCTACTGTGATCACTTAAACTTGGAAGATGAGGAAATGAACAGCAGGATCTGACTGTGTATAGGACTTTTCCCTCATAATACTTTCATCAATGGAGTATAAAAATATATTAATGCCTAAATATACATTAGCTGTAAGCAGACATAAACAAACAAATAACAAAAAAAATTTTTGCTTCTTCCACAGAATGAAAAAATCAAGGACCAGCCCTGACCAGTTGGCTCAGTGTGTAGAAGAAGTCCTGGGTTCAATTCCTGGTCAGGGCACACAGGAGAAGGTCCCATCTCCTTCTTCTCCCTTCCCCCTTTTCACTCTCTCTCTCTTCTCCTCCTGCAGCCATGGCTCAAATGGTTTGAGCAAGTTGGCCCCAGGTGCTGAGGATGACTCCATGGCCTCTCCTCAGGCTCTGAAATCGCTCAGTTGCAGAGAAACAAAGCAGCAACCCAGGATGGATAGAGTATCGCCCTATCTGGGTGCTTTCTGAGTGGATCCCCCACATGCGGGACTCTGTCTCTCTGTCTCCCCACTTCTCACTTAATAAAAAATAATAAAAATATACAAGGACTGTGGAAAACAACATGGGTTGCTTTAACCTCAGCTGTGGTGAGAAAGCAGCCACAAGGAGGAAGCCCATTGCTGTCTGTACCCACCTCCAAAAAATACAGCCTGGCTCCTACCTCAGAGGAATAGACAATTAAGGAGGCTGAGAGCAGCAAACTACACCCCCAAGTGATGATAACAGGAAATCCAGGGAAGGTCAGGAAGGGAGTTGCTGAAGTATGACACACCTGCCTCTTCATCTGCTGATTCTGCTTAACTCAGTGTAGGTAATAATCATGGGCAAAGCCATTCTACCAACCCTCACTGCCTCAGGGAAAAACCAGCCTAGTCTACAATCTCTAGTTATCATTGTCCCATACTATTAAAGAGCTACCTTCACCACATATCACTACACTTCACTTTCTACCTGCACTTCATCCCAAGTAAACCGAGGTGAAAACTAATCATTACAAGGCCACTGTCTCCCATAAGTTATTACTGTCCCACTTACCACTGGCATAGAGGTTCTTATTCCCAACCAACTGGTGAATAACACAGCTCCAAAATGCCATCCAAGGGTCTGCTTTCTGGGGTCACTGCTGGTATCAAGTTTTATATCAGAGACCACAACCTGAGGCAAGGGGCTTTCGTGTTTTTACTTAATTAGAGAATTTGGTCCTAGGAGGTAGGAGGGAAGATCAGAGGAAGTAAAACTGGGAAGGAGGGAGAACAAATGGAGGTACAAGATACTTGCCAGCAGAATCTGACTGCATGGTCCTGCAGCACCACCCCTAAGAAGTACTGCAGGAACCATTCATCAGGAAGGAAAGAAAGAATCCACCCACTGGATCTCACCTCCTATTAGCAAAGTTTCATCCCCTGAGGGAAACCTGCACTTTCAAGTAGCATGTGTTGTTTGAATGGGTTCTTGCTGCAGCCCCAACAGTGCAACCCTGGGGCATAAGCAAGGGGCATCAAAGGCAGGCAGGAGGCAGGGCACTGACAGCTTCTGTCTGTAAAGTCCAATAGAATTCATGCATATTTGGTTGTCAAAGTGACAGCTAGAATAAGAGACAAAGAGACCCAGAGGTCGTACATAAGAGATATTCAATACAAATACTGTACCAAACAATATCTCTGCTCTCGAGAGTTTACATTATATTAGCCAGGAGACAGCAGGGAGACTGACATTATACAAATGAAGCATTATATTTATAAAATACAAGGCAGTTGTAAGTACTGTATATATTAGAGAGAACCTGTCAACAAATGCTCACTTTTTATTATAGAGATTTTTTTTAATAAAACCTTTTCAAACCTGGCTGAGTGGCTCAGTGAATGGAGTGTCATCCTGGGCACCCAGGTCACAGGTTCAGTCCCTGGTCAGAGCATATAAGAAAAGCAACAAATGCACAACTAAATAGAACTAACTGAAACAAGTTGATGCTTCTCTCTCTTCCTCTTTCTCTCCTTTCCTCTCTCCCTCTTTCAAATCAATGGAAGAATTTTTTTAATCCTTTCAAAAAGCATGTTCAAGGAATATTAGCTTTGACATTGCCATATGATGCTACTGAAAGGCTTACAGAATTAAGAGACCTTGGTGACCCTCTTATGAATTGTTTGGTCTTAAGTAAATTACTTCCTGGATATCTCTTTTCTCATGTTTAAAATAAGTGTGTTAACATTGCCTAATGCTTTATTTATTTTTGACAACCTCACTGCGATATAATTAATATACAACAAACTTCAAATATTCAATATGTACAATTTGTAATTTTTGATATTTGTATACACTGATGAAGTTATTACCAAAATCAAGATAATGCACATACACTATATTATTTCCAAAAGTTTCTTCTTCCCCCTTCCCTCTGCACCTCCTAGCTTGCCCTTTGCCTCCCTAAGCAAATGCTGATCTCTTTTCTATTACTTTGCATTTTTCAGAATTTAACCTGAATAGAATCATACAGTATGTATTTATATGTGAATGTGGTTTTATTCATTTGGTATAGTTATTTTGAGATTCATCATGAATGTATCAATAGTGTCATGCTTCAATAGTCTCTGTGTTTCATTTTAGATCACTTGTAATCTTCAAGTTTGCTTATCTTTTCTTCTACAATGTCCAATCCGACTTAAATTCCATCAGTGCGTTTTTCTCTTATACATTACAGTTTTCATCCTTAGCTCAATATCAATCTTTTCAATATTTTCTCTCTCTACTTAGCATTTTGTTCTTGTCTATGTTTGTTCTGAATTAATTTCAGTTGATAAAATTTTCTCCTCATAATGGCTTGTATTTTCCTGCTTCTTTGTATGTCTGGTAATTTTTTATTTAAAGCCAGACATTGTGATTTTACCTATTTGGGAGCTGGATATTTTTGTATTTTTATAAATATTACTTAGATTTATCTTAGGATGCATTTGAGTTATTTAGAAATTAATCCTTTTGAGTCTCATTTTAAATATTTATAAAGTGGGAACAATAGCTGTCTAGAACTAATTCTTACTACGTACTGAGGAAAATCCTTCTGAAATATATAAACAATGGCATGTGCATTATATTTTTCAGCCTGACAATTAGAAACAGGCATATTTTCATTCCTGTATGAACTCTGGGCTCTATTATCTTTAATTCTTTTGAGTGGTTCTTTTCCTGGCCTCAGTGTTTTTTCTTAAACTTATGACTTGATCAGTAGTTGACAGTGACCCTCTGCAGATCTCTGAACTGCCCCCTCTGGACTGCTCTTTGGATTTCAGAACTGTAGTTGTCCTGGTCTGCAGACTCTCAGCCTCTTTAATGGGAGAAGTCTGTGGGGCTCTGCTTGGGTACTTCCCTGTACACTGACCTGTAAGCTGAGCCAGTCATAGGCTCACCCTGTTCATGTCTCATCTTTCAGAGATGGATTGTTCTCTATTGTCTGATATCCATATCTTAAAAACTGTTTCATTTATTTTGTCCATTTATGATTTATTTTACACAACAGGGCAAATCTTGGCCCAAAGTTGAGGTTCTTTGTAATCCTTCTAAGAATTAGCAACTATATATTTGAAGCTCATATCCCAGTTCCTGTCTTCTGGTAAGCATTTAATAATGGCAATGATTATAGTGGTGATGGTGGAGGAGGAAGCTAGTGTTGCTGTTGATGTTCTCAGTATGATTGTTTTAATTAAGTTTCCCCAGAACTCAACAGCCTGTAAATATGAGTGAGGTCATAATTAGCAGCGAAAAACAGATCTCTGTCCTGCAAAGTCTCTCCAGTATGTCTGGGTGGCTCCAGGAAATTTAATGAATGTATTCTCAAAGAGGTATTTTCTCACTAGCACTATTCTTCCTCTACTAATCATCCCAGTTCTTCATCACTGATCCACAGGACATCATAGACTCTGCATTTTCCCAATCACTGCTGTGCTGGGTCCATGTTTTCACCTGCATCTGTGCTGAGTCTCTGTCACTGCCCCGGGGGCACTATGGTCTTTCTTTCTGCTCTTCAGAATGCAAAGATGTCTACTTTGTTGGATATAATACCCCCTTTTGGCTTCCCTAAAAAGTACTACCAATATCCCAGAACCCTCATGGTGCCAAAATACCAAAGTGGTCAGCTCCAAACAATAGGAGGCCACTCTCCATTTGACACCTGGTTATAGAGAAAGTGAACTGTTTTTGTTTCAATGTCTGCCAGACTGTTTAGAGCCAGCTCTTTCAAAACTTACTCTCAGCAACCCCAATGTCCACAAGATATGAACACTTTGTTTTCTCTTCCCTGTCCACTGTTGTGATTCCACACATATCACAGTGATTGGTACACATTAATTCCTCAATAGAAGTGTTTTAGAAGAATAGATTAGTCCAATGAGAACTGGATTAGGAGAAAATGTGAGAATCCTGCCAACAATTAAAGCTTTTATTCTGGACACATGAACTGTACCTGGCTCCTTTTCCCATCAGGGTGAGTTCATATAGGAATCTCGTCAGTCTCCATTACACAGAGCTATCTGGCAGAAGAACCCGTCCAATTAGCCAGCCATGCCAAGGAAGCTCAAGTACAACATCAGGCAGTAAGCCAAGAAGTCACTGCTATCCTATTTCCCATCTTAAATAATGCCCAGCTATGTCATCCAACCAAGCTTGCCAGACAGTGTTAAACAATATGCAGCAGATGATAACTATGTAGTCCAAAGAACACAATGCTTGCAAAATACAGCCCCAAACTGGCCCATAAAACTTAACACTGTTTTCCTTCTTTTTTCTTCCAAGGCCATCCCCTGTTGCTGTAGAAAAAAATCCAAATGATAAAAAAATTCATTTCCTATCCCATGTTGTCATTAAAAATACCAAAATATGTGTAAATGTCTTCCTTCCACAACTTGTTTTCCTTTCAGCTCACCCCAGCTAAAAGGGTCACACTCAAGGATGAAGCATCTCAGGGCTCCTTCTTCAGCAGTTGTGACCTGCTCTACCTTCCCCTGGAAGCAAGGATACTTCCTTCCCCACCTTCCTGTCCAGTCTCTTGTGTGTTCCATTTTCTCAAAAAGCCAGGCACTTAACGGGATACATAACAATACCACTTTACCAGTTCAGCCCCACAAAACTGTAGATACAAGAAAATCTCCATATTAAATGGTATTGCTGCCACCATTTAAAATTTAATCCCTAAATTTCTACACAGCTGCATTTCCCAAGTGGTGATGTCTCCAGGATATAATGCATTTGTTGCAACTTATAATTGCATTGTCATTACCACACTTCAGGGTCACAACACAGGACTAATCCTTTGCTCATCACAATCTTGGAGGTGGCCCAGTGATTCTTTGGAAAAACTCAATGGAAAGCATCCTGGAAGACCATTGCCAGAGTTAACTACTTCCTGTTGCTTTGATCATATCAAGGATGGTATTGTTTCCAGAGGCATCTTCCCCTGGACCCTGTATCTAGAACATAAGCTCAAGGAGTCTTCTATGGGTATGGTAAAGTACATGACCACAGAAGATATCATTCCCATGGGCTTTGAGTCTTTGGTTCTCTTGATATGTCCCTTCTGCTACTCAGTCTACTCCCTGCACCTTGAATTGCTCAACTATGGTTGGCAATTCTAGATGGCTTGCAGGTTAGTTGCTCACCTATTTATCAGAGACCACCACTAGTACCTTTTACCCTGTGTGTCATTGACCTCGTTTGCACTTCAGGCCACAGTCTGAGAAACCTGAAGCCACAATAAAATGTGCTGTTTGACTGAGTTGAGATGTTGATGGAGAACTTCATCACAGGATTTATTAAAACGGTCTCCAGCTGGCAGTAGAGGAAAGCACTTGTTCCTTTGCTAAGCTGAGTCAGGAGAGTGTTTGGTGACAGCTAAATAATAAGCTCAGCAGGCCAGCCTCCCCGTGTGAAATGTACATGTCTGGGCAGTGAGAGATGACGATAGTGAGCAGGACCTCAATGGCTATTCAGCCATTCCAACCACTCCCATGCTTAGGGGCTGTGGGGAAGAAAGAGGCCTACTTGGTCAGTGGTTTTCAACCACTGGTTCATGGACCAGTGCAGGTTCACCAAAACTTTTGTGCTGGTCCATGCAAGAGTTAAACGTCCTGATGTGGTATGAAGATTATAGTCTGTAATCATTAATAGTGACAGCCATGCTGTTCATTATGATGGAAAGTAATACAAGCTCGTAGTTTAACACTTGTGTTTGAGAACCCAAGGACCTGTATTTGAGTTCCTTTTCCACCATGTCCTGTTGTGGGACTTTAAAAGACTCCCAGTTAATATCATATGACCTCACTCATTTGAGAAATCCAAGGAACAATGTGAACTGAGGAATGGAAATAAACCTGAAGGGAAATGGGGAGGGAGCTGTCGGGAGGCAGGCAGGAGATATGTTGAGGAGAATATGGGGGAAGGGGATGCAGTCAGGGTGACACTGGAATCTATGTAAACACAATAAATTAAATTAAAATAAATATATAAATAAAAAAAGACTTCCAGTTAAGCCTTCTAAGATTATTCCCTTGTCTGCAAAATTGGGATAATGATAGAACCTACTACTCAAACTGAGAATTTTATGTGATGATGCATTTAAAGTGCTTGTCATTAGGCCTTGACAAATACATAATGGTTTGTGTGCTCAGCAAATAAGGCAGTTAGGTAGTATGAAGAGCTTGGGGTTAGTCAGGGCTGGGATCAAATTCCAGCCATGCCACTTTGCTGTAGCCAGCAAGGCACACAACCTCTCTGAATTGCAATTTCCTCATCTTCACAAAGAGAAGACTTGCTTCACAGAGTATTTAGAGGATTCAGTGAGTTATTGCTTATACAGTTGGTGGCACTAAGCAGATACTCATTGAATGGGCTGTAAAGATCCCACTGGACTGGCCCAGCTGCTTCCCACGGTTGTGCCTGAGGATCCCGCGCCTGTTACAGAGCGACTTCTTGGTAGTGACCAGTTCTGACAGCCAGAACTCTGTCTCCTGTGGGGACACTGTGCTTCAACCTCTAACCAGCTTCCCCTCAAGGACTGAACAACTTCCCTTAACAAGCTTTCTTTTTCCTCCCCATCCTTTTAAAAATGTTTTCATTTTTTAAAATTAACTTATTATTTTATAATACTTTTAGCTTTACAGAAAAGTTGCACATTTAGTACAGAGTTCCTATATACCTAACCCACACTTTGTTTCCATTAGCATCTTAAATTAATATGATCTATTTGTTCCAACTAATAAATTAATATTGAAAAATTATTATTAACAAAATTCCATATTTATTTAGATATCTTATATTTTTATCTAATGTCATTTTTCTGTTCCAGCAAATCATCCAAGATACCTTATATTTTTTCATCATGTCTCATTCTAGATAGATGATGACAGTTTCTCAGACTTCCTTTGTTTTTGATAATCTTAACTTGAAGTATTTTATTGAATGTCCTTTATTTTAGATTTGACTGATATTCTTCTCATGATTAGACTGGGCTTCTGGTGTTTTGGGGCAGAGACAAAGTGCCATCGGATCACAAGGACAAGCTAAGCTAGCAACATGACTTGTCAGTGCTGATTCTGACCTCATCACCTGGCGGAGGTAGTATTGTCAGATGTGAAATGTGACTCTTTAATCTCCTTTTCATACTATGCTCTTTGGCAGGAAGTGACTATGCACAATCCATCCTAAGGAGCAGGGAGTCATGGTTCACCTCTCTGAGGGTGGAGTTTCCACATAAATTATTTGGGATTCTTCTATATAGTAGATTTATCTTTTCTCCATCATTTATTTATGTATCAATCATTATTTATATCCCTATGGACTCAGGGATACTTATTTCATTTGGGGCTATAATCCAATATTACTTTATTTTCTTGCTTAATTTGTTCCTACATTGGCCATCAGGAGTTTTTTCAGCTGGCTCCTGTGTCACTTTGACCTGCTTGACCACTGCATGCTTTGAACACTTTCTTACTTTCATGATTCTCCAGGCTCATCTTGTATGTTCCCTGCCCCATCCCCAGGATGAACCATTTCCTCAGGGGACTGGCTCCTTTGATCAGAGAATGGAATTAGAGACTCAGACTGGGCTCAGTATATGCTCACTGCTCCTGGACTATCATCATGTCTTGACTTGCTCAGCTGGCAGAACAAGGAAATATAAGTGTATATGCTAACCAGTGTATATACACATATCCAATATCTATTCATTTACATCTATATTAAGCTCAACATGAAATCCTAGATTAATGCCTGCAACTCTAATCTAGTGCCACAGGGATTATTCTAGCCCCTGCTCCTTGCTGGTTTATGACCTACTACTGCTCCATCAGTGAGAAACCTGACTCCCACCACCCACCATCCATTTACTTTATTCTTTAGTCCCAATATACACATATAGTGGTTTCTGAATTGTTAACCTGTACGCCCATGGAAAACAACATGAGCAGCTACATTACTATGCTTCTGTGAAGTTCCTTTTGTCTTTAGTCTATAGTGTTCATTCATTTCCTAAATTACATCTTTTCCCCCCATACCCTTCCTTGGTGCAGCACCAGGAAAATCAATTTCCTTCAGACTCTGCCCCCGTTGACATTGTGGCTTTTTTCTCCTTTAGGTAAGATAGGGAGGCTGGAGGGAAACTCCCTCTCCACTCCTCCTTCCCTGGCCAAGAGAAAGTTTCAGCACTGTGCTCCCACAAAGTCCTTTCTCCCAGAGGAAATCCTTCTAGGATCTTCACTGTGAAATATGTTGGGATTACTATAGTGAAAGCCTATAAAAAAGTGGATTAGTACCTAAGACTATGGCCCACTGGGATCTGTCACTGTCACTCCAGTATATATACTCAGCCTCCTGCAATTCACCCAAATTACCATTTAAATCTTCCCACTAGTTTATGGTTCCAGTGGTTTCTTTTCTGATAAGCAAATCTTGGTCTCCCCTCCCCCTCTGCCACCACTTCTGTCTCTCCAGATTTCGGAATGATGGTTTGCCTTGCAATCATAGTTCTCCAATGAATACAAGAAAAATTGTTGATTTTTTTCAGTTTGTCTAGCCTTTTCTTGTCCCATAGGATGGGAGTGATGACTTCCAAGCTCTTATGCTGTATAAAATCTAACTGCAAATTTCCAATGCCAATTTTCTTTTTTCTATGAGCTTAGGTTGGTCAAGTGTGATGCTAGATTAGGAGGTGCAAATATCCATATTTCAGTTAAATGTGTATTCAAGTCATACTATCCACTTCTCCAGTGGCCTTCTTTTTCACATTAGTTTCATATGGAACCTAAAAGCTCCAGAGGATTCTGGGGAACAATAAGTACATGGCACTCAAATCAGGAACCGGATTCCCTCTTCTTTTTTCATGGGTCTGTTTCAACTCCCCCGCCTTGATTAAATTAGTGGTCACCAAGCATATTATATATATTTGTGTACTTGTCTTCTAATTTTTAGATGACACATCATTTATATCATTGACAACATCATTTAATTCTCTGATGAAAAAAATAGCACAGTTTACTGTTTTGCTACCCAGTCCTCCACCTCCCATGGCACCACCAACAGTGGATTGGGATGAGTTCAAACACAGCCTCATATGTACCTGAACAATTGCCCACTGCCACACTCAGGTTTTATTGCTGGGCCCAGCAATTGTGCTGGTCACTCTTCTTGCTTAGGGGCTTGTCATCCACACGTGGCATCCTCTGGGTCCCAAGCAAGCATGTGTGTACATGTCTAAATCATAACATGGGCAAGATTCAAGTTCTAGGTTTTTGTGTCTCATGTAAATCAGAGGGAAGGACTTGACTAGAAAAGTTTCTCCTAATCAAACGGGCTGGCATAGTAGAGCCTTAGCATTGATCTTAGTGGGATTCTGCCAGTTTTGTGGGAGATTTAGTTTAGTTTTGTTTTTTAGTAAATTCTGAGCTTCTTGAAAGAGACTGGAGTTTTCTCATTAAGTATTCACTATCTAGCACAGCTTGGCACCCACACATGTGTTACTTGAATTTTCATTATATTTACATGGACTTCATTTGATTACATGTCTTGATAAAATAAAATTTTATTATGCACTCCCCACACCCCTGTCCAAGAATTAGGGAGAAGCAAATTTGGGCCTTACACTCTTTTTTGCCAAGTTAGTGCTTAATCTTCGTGACAAATCCAGGTAAACAAGAGATGGACGTTATCAACATAATAGGGACACAGTATTAACTGGCAACAAGTAGAACCAAATTTGGGTTAGTAAGCAGAATATGAATTTATTTCATAGCCTCAAGAAGATCAAGGAGAGGTATCAGAAAGAAATGAACCTTCACACTGGCAGCGTCTATTTCATCTTTGTTTTAGGGCTAGAGGGTAGAGAAAGAAACTAGTTCTAGCCCAAAAAGTTAGTTCTTATCTCCCCATTCTTCCCATCAGAGAAATAGCAGCACTAAGACTGAGCTCACTCGACCTCATGTTGTCACCTCATTTGGGTGACACTAGAAAGGGTCAATGAGGAGGAGGAGGGACTCGAGGAGCGGGGTTAAACCTCAGAGAGAACAGGAAAGGATTGAGACCCAAAAGAAGAGTAAGAGAAAAGACAGAAATAAGAGAGGAGCAAAGGGAGAGGTCACAAGGGATATTCACACAAGGATTTTGAGCCCACCATCACCTTCCCAGGAGGCCCAAGTGACATTAGAGACAGTCAAGAGGTCATAGGCTGTCTAGAACTTGTTATTTGCCTCTTAAAAATGCTCACTCATAATGATATTAAAGACGTATTTTTCTACTGAAAAGAAATGAAGGCTATCTCCCTGAGGCAAGTAGACTTAATAAGCCAAGAGTAAAGAAATATATGAGTTAAGAGTCTAACTGTACACATTGAGTGACCCCACATCAGAAATGTGATGGCTGGCTGAATCCTTGGTTCTAATTGAACAGGACTGAAAAAGCTTAGAAAAGGCTTAGTAAAGCTGCCTTTGAAAAAAGCCTCAAACAACAACCAATCAAAGTTCTAGAAAGGTTTTTCTAAGGCGCTCAGAGTAGAGATAAAAAGAACTTAAAGATGATCTAAAGCAAACATGACTATAATGAGGAATAATTTAAGCCAGAAATGAGGGAGGCGGGAGGCAGGCAGGCTGGGAGGAGTAATTACTACTTACAGATGAGACCCAAAACAGTGGATAGGACATCTGAGAGCTCTGTCAGCTAAGGAGGAGCAAGAACTTCAGTTCCAAGTTAGACAATCTGAAAGGTCTTCCCATGTATGTGGTGTTCCCACATTGGAGAGGGGTTGCACATGTTGAAGAAATTATGTAGATGGGGGCCCTAAACTGCCTGTATTGACATGCAGATAGAGTACGACTCTGATGGTCCTGTCTATGTTGGAGAGGTCAGGAACTGGAATCCTGGGTCTAGTTCCAGTTTTGCTGTGACTTTGGGAGGTCATATGGAATGGAATGTTGAGAGAAGTTTTGGAGTCTGCAAGTCTTGGGCCCAAATCTAACTCTTCTACTTATTAGCATTATAACTCGAACATAGCTTTCCTCTTCGGAGCCCTGGTTTTCCCTTTGAGAAACTCTCATAAAATTCTTGGAGGACTACATCAAATAAAGGAATATGTTTCCTAACACAGGCACAAGAGGTAATGGTAAACACAAATTCTTCCCACCTCTGAATCAGTTTCTTCATTAAAAAATGAGTGAAGACTCTCATTTCTAAGTTTCCTTTTAGATCTAAACTTTCCTAATTCTATAACAGAAGACTACGAGAAAGACTTGTGAAATGAGGATATAAGTTCTACAGCAGGACGTTTAACCTCTATGAGCCTCTTTCCCTCTCTATACAATTGAAATATTAATAATAATGATAATAATAACAATAGCAATATCAACCTGACAGAACCGTTGTGAGGATTAAGTAGGTTAATACATGCATGTGTGTTGAGCATACAGTAAGCCTCAATAAACATTAGCTGGAATAGAAAGTAGGATGATGAGGCAGCCGAAGAAGAAACCACTCTTGCAAAGGTCAACATGAGAAACCATACTGCTATAGGTGACACTTGATGGCCCATGTGTTTTGTCTTCTCAGCAATATTTGATACTCTTGATGCTCCCTCTTTTTTTAAATGCCTCTTTCTTCTAATTCCATAGCAGAACACTCTTCTAGGTAACCTACATTTCTCCTGATGCTGGGATTTTCCATCTCCTTTCTCCTGTTTGTCTATTCAAGCTCTAAATGTTGCAGTCCCTTAGAACCTGGCTCTACTTCTTCCCACTCCCTTTCTCTTTGCCCTACCTGCCTATCTTGAGGATATTTTCCATTTCTCATAACCTATCATCAACCCAGATCTCTCTTTAGAGGTGCAGACAAATAAGTTTCAACTGCATGCTTGACATCTGCACTTAAGAAATTTCTCAGGAATCTCAAAATCCCCATGCCCAACACTGAACGCTAATATTCTTTCCCTAAACCCACTTCTCCCTTAGCAGTCTCCATCTAATTTATTGTTCAAGCTATGTTCCTCTATTCCTTCTTCACCATCAGGGTCCTGCCCACCAAATCATACACAACCCCTGTTGGCTCTACCTCTAAGACCCATCTCTATGTCACCCACTTATCTCCAACTCTACAGACCACCTCCTGCCTCTGAGTTGGACTTCTAGTATAACTTCCTGATTACTTCTTGGCTTCCCCTCTGACTCCATCAGGCAACTCTCCATTCAGTTCTATAAAGCCTTCAAATGCTTTCCTATTGTTCTGAGGGCATAGCTTTATAATATGACCCAAAGTTCTATATTACCTACATCTACTTACATTCTCATAAATCTCCCTCCATGCTTTACTTCCTTTCCCAAGGCACTCATCTAAGTCAACCCTCTCATCAGTTCCCTCTCACAGTTGCCTGCTCTTTCCCATCTCACCACTTACCACAATTCTTAATGCTGCAAGTTACAAATGACTCTTCTGTATCCACTCTGGACTATAAGCTGGACATAAGCTGGGACACCTATTGTGTTTACCATAGCATCCCCAGTTTTTGTAAGTATATCTTAGTAGATGTTCAAAAATGAATTAATTAAATAACAAACAGTAGTTAGGCTGGCCTCTGAAGGAAAACTTAGGACTCAGGGCTAATAATAAAGTGGGGTAGCCCTTTGAACAAAAGAGCTGGGCAAGGCAGCAACAGAGCAACGAACGATGAGATTTATAAATGAAGAATTCCAAAATGGCAGAAAGGTGTGGGACAGACAAGACCACAACATAGTTGCCAGCCAAAAGGTGGGAACAACAGAGACTAGAAGGGTGGGAGAGACTCATCAGAAAGGCAACCAGCCAGGCCTCTCTCTTCAGGGACTGGGTGGTCCTGCCCTAAGCCAATACCAGTGTGAAATCATGGTTTGGGAGAGAACCTGGGGAGGGAGAGACTTCCAGATTGTGGTAAAGGCCTTTCCACACTGGTGTTGGCCAAGGGATGGGGCAGAAGAAAAGCCGTGGCCTAGATCCTCAGCTCACCTTCAGGTTTATTCTGCTTGACTTGCCCTCCAGAGATCTGGACAATACCCAGGTGTTCTAGGATTCTCTCTTTCTCTCTGGGAAGATAATCACAGAGATTGTTATAGCCATTAATAGCTTTCCAAGTCCTTACTATGCAAGATGGACACTGTGCCCCAAGTCTCTACTGCCCTTGCCGTGTTCACTGTTCCTACTTAAATCTATGTCAGACTTATCTTACCCACCTGCCATGGCAACCTACTTTCATTTTCTATACATGCCCTGTTCCTCCCAGACTCCAGCCCTTTGCAGGAGCTATTCCACTTCCTCATGTTATTCTTCTGTGAGCATTATTCCTAATAAATCCCACATATTAACAAAGCCTAGGCCAAATCCTAACTTCTCCCCAAAACCCTTCTAGAACTCCCCTCTCAGTCTATTTGTCCCTCTGTTAAAAATGTATGTTCACATCTTCCGTAGAAGAATATGAATTATGATTGCCATTCTCCTCCACAAAACAGAGAGTTACTGAATGGGCAGAGGCCTTATCTGGCTTGTTCCATATCCCCAGAGCATATAACACAAAACCCTTCCCAAGCATGTCCTCTGTTGGAAGTTTGTTGAAAGGATGTGTATTAGTGTTCTAGGCAAGCTAGTGTAGTTTGAGACAATGGAGATTTATTGCCTCACAGTTCTGGAGGCTGAAAGCTGAAAGTCAAGGTGTCAGCAAGGCCATGCTCCCTCTGAAGCCTGTGGGAGAACCCTTCCTTGCCTCCTCCTTTGTAGTTGGAAACCCTTAGCATACTTCGGTTTGCAGCTGCAGCCCTTTGATCTCCACCTTCTGCATCACATAGCATTCTTTCCTACGTGTCTTTATCTCTTTCTGCAAGGACACCAGTCATACTGAATTAAGGTGGACCCTAATAGTGTATGCCTTTACATACATTACATCTACAATGACTCTATTTCCGAAAAAGTCATTGTGAAGACAGTAGGCTCGGTCACCATCACATCCGCCTGGCCCATGCAGATTCGTATTTGATTTGAACAGATGATAATGAAACAATGGAGCCAAGAACTGGTGGGTCATTAGCTTTAATCCTAGCTCGTGCCCAGCAGGCAAGAAATACACAGAGTGGGAAAACATTTCCCTTTCCATTCAGGGCTCCCAAAGCCACTGACTTATCCAAGTTTCCTAGAATCAAAGGTTTGTACCTCACCAGCCTTATTCACCTCTGTTCCCCATCTCTTTCTCTCTGCAAAAACTCCACACAAACTGGCTTCTCCTTCAGCACTCCACCATCTTGGCTGCTTCTCCTCTCTTCCATGTGGCCTTTCTCTGCTTTCCTCCTACAACGTAATTCCTCTTCCCCGGAACAACGTGACCTCTCTTCCCTTTAAAACCTTTTGGCACAAGAGCCCTCCCTCAACACACATTAATATAATCATGCCCATCCCAAGCAAGAAGGGCAGCTAATATTATCACCTGGGCAATGGGCTTCCATGTGGGCAGTGCCATCTTTAACAAAGTGAGCATAATATATTTTATCTGCCCAACAGTCATACTCAGATACCGGAGGTTAGGGCTTTGGGGGGAAAGAGAAGGGGGTACAATTCAACCTATAACAAGGTGTACATGGAAGTGCCTTGTGTCTGTGAGGGCTAAATGAGAGATACAGATGTCCAAGTCCAGAAAACATATACATAAACCCAGCCCTAGTCAGGGAGAGGGCATAAATGAGGCAGAGTCATTTAGTGGGGACTGTGGAGAGAGAAACAATGAGGAAACCAACAGGGAGGGGTGGACAAAAGGGCAGGACTAGTATTACAGGAATCAAAGGAGGACAAAAATGCCCAGACAACTTGATGAAGGGAGTAGGACTTATTTAACTGGCGGAGCAGTGCAACCCCAAAAGAGACAACCAAACACGTGCTCCCCAAAGTCGATTTTCTTACAAGTTATATACCTTTTACAGACTACAGGTTTTCACACAAGGGGCTTATGATCCGTTTGTCTAGAGGTATACATCACTCTCAAGACTCCAGGATGGGAGGGTGAGTTTAGGTGAGGTCAGAGAATAAGCAATGGAATTTGTAAATTAAGGTCTTAGAAACTTTTAAGAAAAAAACAAAAGAAGGGGTTTTCAGTTAAGTTCTGTCTTCCTTTCTCTGTGTAGCGAGTGGCCCCAAGTACCCTTTCAGAGAATGATAGGAAACAGTTAATCCCCTGCAGGCTTCCTTCCCCCTACATTCCTCCTATCTCTTCCTCCTCAGGGAGGAGGGGTAGGGGGGCTGTCTTCTCCTTCCTTAGTAGATGAGAACACCTACCTAGGAACTTCCCCTCAGCCAAGTAGGACATGGAAGTAACCGTGTTAGCAAGACATATAAAAAGCACAAAGAGCCCCAGGCTTACTGTGACAGGTGAGGGTGACCATGGGCCCCATCCCTGGCTTCCTCCCTTCGCAGCTGCCTCCTGCCCTACTTCCTGGGCTCTGACTGCTACATCTTGATTCTCCTAATAGAGAACTTAATGAGACCTTCAGTAAATGCATCTTAGATTTTCTCTCTACTCAAAGTAATTATAAAGCTCAGCAATTTTTTTCCCGTAACTTACTGCTGATTTTCTAATTACTCTTGCTCCAAATAGGACAGTTAGCATTAAAATGAAACCATGCTGAGGTTGTGGGTTCACTCACATCTGCTTTGTTTATTTCCTTAATTTGACAGCATGGCTTTCTAGACAGAGAACAGGAGGCGATTCTCACATTTTATCATGGGAGGCTTGCACCCCAAAAACACAGAAAAGCGTCCACTGGCATTAAGGTAAAATTCTCCTGCAGGAAAAACTCATCAAGAAACGCCCACCAGATGGAGTTTAATGAGTCTTAGAATAGAGAAGTCTTCTCTCTGGAAAGGCACCAGAGAGGACATTTTCCTTCACTTGTTCTCAATAAAATTAGGAGCATGGCCCCAGCCACTTGAAATGAATTTCTTAACATCAAGGAAATTTCTTTCATATAACAGTATATAGTCATCCAAGGGCACATAGTAAACTTGGGGTGTACTGAGTATGGGAGGGGGGAAGAAAAGTTCAGGTCAAAATAATAAGTTGGCAGCAGCAACTAAGTAAGATAGTTAGCAAATAGTTAGGCCGATGCAGAAAATGTTAGCATCTCTGCATGGGCATGTCTGGAGAAGTCTTACAGAGAAGCCCTTACCTTTAAGCCACATTGACCAAAAGTTACACCAGGCTGATTAATAGGCATTTTCCCATTGCAAAATTGCATGACCTCATTTGGGGTAGCCAGAGAAACTTTCCAAGGAGATGTGATTAAAGGAGCCAGTGACATTTAATCAGAAGGAATCCTCACTGTAAAGTCTTCCATCCATATATCTAATTGAAAAACTCCCTGTGGCAAGCCAATCTCATTTCTTCTTGCCTTCATCTAAGTGGAAGCCGTGGAGCAGCGATGGCTCACCGGGATGCGGAGCCAGGTTTGCATGCACCCTTGCCCTGTCTCTCTGCCCACTCACACTCTCATCTGCCCTCCGTCAACACCTCAAGAGTCAGTTAGGAAACAGGAGTCTTTAGACTCCTATAGCAAAGGGAGGGCAACTTTAGATTCTACTTCCCTGATGTATAGTCATGGGTTCCCACTTTTTTTCCTTCCATATTCTCTCCAAATTCTGCTCCTTCTTTGGAGGTGAAAACAAGTATTTGTATTAAGGATTCTACAAGTATACGGAAATGAATGTGGACTGGAGACTTAAACAGATATGGGTTCAAATCCCAGCAGCACCATTGACATGCTGTGTGCTGTGTGTCCTTGGTGATGTTCTTCCTTTCTCTCAGCCTCACTACCTTGCCCTGTAAGCTAGAATTTGCAGCACATTTTTTTTTTTTTTTTTTTTTTTGGTTACTGTGAGAACCCAAGGAGTGTGCTGGCATATACTAGCCTCTAGTAAACATCAGTCCTCTTCTCCTGATCATTAAACTGATAAGTGTTTCTTCAGAAGCTCGGCTGGGAAAGGGGTTAGGCCAGGGGTGCCCACACTTTTTCAGCTTGAGAGCTACTTATAAGATGACCAAGTCAAAATGATCTACCTACAATAAAAATGCAAAACATAAATTTATTTCTTCTATACTATCATTATTTAAGTTACTATTATTACTATTTAATATTGTGTATTCTTCTTTCATCTTTCTCCTTCTCAGCTCTCTTTTCGGAGGAAAGTCAATGTCATAGTTTTTATGAACGGTCCGAAAAAGCCGCTCCACATTTCCCTTCTTTGGAATAGCAATGGCACACAGACAGATGAGGCAAACGCACTTAGAATGTGACATAGTGAAAAAAATCCCCTCCCATTCTGTATGAAAGTGGTAGGTTTTAGGCTTCTTACTCGGACCAGCTACGGCACTCATTTTTATACCCTTTGTTGTATTTAGTTTAAATAAATTGAAGGCTAACTACGCAGCAATGTAACTGAACAAGTTAGCACGGTTTAACGCGCATGCGTAGGGTGTCAAAAGTTCAGACATCAGATTGGCTACCCTGTATGCCAATCAAAAGACAAATGTCTTTTTAATGTCATGCGATCTACCCACACTTCCTTCGTGATGGACCAGTAGATCGCGATCGACGTTTTGAGCACCGCTGGGTTAGGATATGTGGTTGTGCTCATGCTGTGTGGGGCTCCAGGTTTGTGCAATGACACCCTCACTGTGACCTGGGACTTTCTGTTTCTTCCTTCCGCATACCCCTCTCAGTTTTCAAAGGCAATGCAAGACCTGGCTGGTGCGGCTCCAGGGCTTAGTTCATTTTGTTTCCATACCATCTGGCGTGTGACCCACCATTAGTACTTGTATGCCTCCTGTCTAAAGCAATGTGTGTTTTGCCTACGGAAGATGGTTCCCTAATGAATGTCAAATAACAATAAAGCTTAAGTGTTTTCATCAGACACTTGAGCAGGCATCTGTCCTCCCAGCAGTAAAATATGCTGGGACTGTGGAAACAGCTATGAATTTGAAACTGGGTTTCAACTTCTTAGAGGGGAGCTGTGAAAATTTTCAGTCGCTGATTCAGTTAGAGGAAAAACCCTTGTGCAATTACAACTAAACCATGGTGGCTCTTAACTCTAGCCTACCCCCATGGAAGGAGAAAGAGGAGTGTGCTAGGAAGGAGGAAGGATGGGAAGGCCTCTGGAACCCACAGCACTAGCTGGGTAGGGAGAGTAGGGTAGACCCCAGGGGCCACAGCTCTGCCCCGACTTTTGCTGCAGTCTTAGACCCAAGCTCTGGGCTGCCAGCCCTGTGGACACCATCGACTCCAGGGCTACACGCATTCAGCAGCCTTGGTCAGCCCTGAGCACCAGAGCATGTGCTTCCTGATGACAAGACCCTTAAAGTCACAAACAGAAAAAGAGCTGCTCAAGTAGCAGCTCTCTCTATCCATGAGTTCAGATGCCCAGGAACAAATGAATCACACCCGAAGGCCCCGAAAGACTATAGACATGAGATCATGAAGCTGTCCTCACATTTGGATAAGCACAGAAAAAGGAATGCATGGTAGTAAGGATTGGGAAGCTGATGGTCCTAGGTCAGGTAGTGATATAGACACTGGTCAAATGTGTTGTTTGGGAAAAGTCATTTAACTACTTTGAGTCTCAATTTCCTAGTATGGGAAGTTTTGTGTAGGGATAAAGGTAAACTTAGAAGGGAACTTAATATTTTTCTTATAATATTCCCATAAACTCTAGAAGAAAAATGTAAAGTCCCCCTCTGCATTTACCTCAATCCCTACATATAACTTTGCATACTATAGCTGGTGCTCAATAAACAATAGCCAGAAAACAATACCCAGACACCAGGGAACTGAATGATCTCCATTTTTTAAGGAGAAAAAAACAAAACCTGGGGAGCTTGTTGATTATCCCTAGCATGAATAACCAAGGCAGAGGTCAGTAGCGGCTCATTGGAAAAAAACAAATCAAGCAAAGTACAACAAACAATTCTGTTTTGATGGGTACCCTACTTTCTCATCAGGAAAATAAGATAAACCCAATATACATTATTTTATTCAAGAACTCATAAAAGGACTCCTACAGTAAATATGGAGAAATAAAAGCTAGATAACAGCAGCTGGGTGGAATCATCCCAAAGCTGGACCCATTTCACCCTGGAGGAGGTCTCCAGGGATCCCGCCATGGGATCTGCAATGGGATCCGCAATGGGATCCTCAGTCATGTTTGGTATTCGGTGTTACCAAATGACTCCTATGAAGCCAGAGTGGGCATATTTATCACATTTGTGGATGACACAAAGCTAGGAGGACTATCTGATCATTGGATTATAGAATTAAGAGTCAAAAATATCTCTGTCGCTTTAAATTATGAACTCTAGGAAACAAATATTAATGTAATTGTCAGATGCATTTTAAATTGATTTGGGAGAGAGAGAATGAAAAACATTGACTTGTTTTCACTTACTTATGCATTCATGGGTAGACTCTTGTATGTGTCCTGACCGGAGATCAAATCCACAACCTTGGCATATCAGTAGGATGCTCAAACCAACTGAGCTACTCTGCCAGGGATGTAATTGTCAGATATTTTACTTCAGTTCAGAATGGAAGCTGGATAGGAGGCCCTCCAGCTAAATGCAATGGTGATCTTAGATTAAGCCCAAGATAAAAAGCAGGAAGTACAAAGAGAGAAAAAGGAAAACTATTCTGAATCCACATAATCCAGTCCACCTGTAGAAGTTAGATGCCAGATCCAGGGGTCAGCGAAAGTGCTTTGTAGCAATTGATAGCTTCAGATGCATAGGGGGCTCGCTTGCCTTCCTCTGGGTATTTAAAAGCCTTATCCAGCCCTCTACATTTTGCTTGAAGAGCAGATTCTGCTGTCTATTGAAAAGCAGGCAACCACCTCAGCAAACTGAAGCTAATGCTGGGGCCTGACTGAGCCAAAGACAAGGCCAGCTAGAACCCTGGCCTCACATTAGAGTTGCCTTCTTTGTGGGAAGAGTTTTTTACATTTACTCTCTTACATGATCCATTTGCTCCGTTTCTGCTGGCTGGAGGAAATAATGTTTACTTAGTGAGCATCTAGCATCAGAATGGCCAACGATGGCCTCTCCCCAGTATTCGTCTCTATCATAACCACTTCTCATGCTTCATCTTCTCCTTTCGGGAGCCATGCTGGCAAAACAGCTAAGGCACATTCATTCCATTTTACTGTATTCTTGATTGTAAGGCTGGTGGTTGAGGCCAGGCAGGTTCACACTGAATTCGGGCAGACGGCAGAGGAACCGCAGAGCCAGACAACATTGGGCCATTACCTGTTTACTGGAGGCTAGCAAAGACAGATGAGCAAACAAAGGAAAACCTGCTTTCCACAGTGAAAGGACAAGGGATCAGGAAAACCGCACCTCGCAGTGGTAGGTGAGCGACCTGGGAGAATCACCCCAGACAGATATCACCCATAGCCTTACATAGATGCACTGGTCAGGCAAAGTGCTCGCAGCCGGTAAACCAGCGAGCAAGCCAACACAGCTGTTTCCCCCACACCTACGTTCTGTTCCCTTGAATTCTAGAGTTTATTAGACAGTTACAGATAATTCTTTAACTGACTGAGCCATTTCCTCAACCAAAGATCTAATAGGCAATTATATGGAATTGGACACATTTGAAGCCGCTGGCTTCTCACTTCCTTCCTAACCATGTTGAGGCACCAGAAGCAGAGGGACCTCCCCATTTCCCTGATAACATTCCCATTTGTAGCAAAGGTTTATTCTGTCACATAGCCTTTTCCCCTGGGGCTGCACATGAGAACATGAAGAATTAGAAAAACTGTGCAGGGACCTTTTATGATATCATGATGTAAGCCCCAAAGCCGGGATAGATTTGCAATGTTTCTTTCTCCTGGTTTTGACCCAAACCAGAACAATGCAGGTGATTTTTATAGGTAACCAGGGGAGTACCAGAGAATAATTATATTTCTTTCTATAAAAATAAAAGGATCTTCGCCTGACCAGGCGGTGGCGCAGTGGATAGAGCGTCGGGCTCGGATGCGGAAGACCCAGGTTTGAAACCCTGAGCTCGCCAGCTTGAGCGCGGGCCCATCTGGCTTGAGCAAAAGCTCGCTAGCTTGGACCCAAGGTCGCTGGCTCCAGCAAGGGGTTGCTCAGTCTGCTGAAGGTCTGCAGTCAAGGCACGTGTGAGAAAGCAATCAATGAACAAATATGGTGTCGCAACGGCAACAAAAAACTAATGATTGGTGCTTCTCACCTCTCTTCGTTCCTGTCTGTCTATCCCTGTCTATCGCTCTCTCTCTGACTCTCTCTCTGTCCCTGTAAAAAAAAAAAAAAAATGATCTTCAAGAAATTCTACCAGTGTTTGAGAGTCAATACCATACTTGTCCCTCAAAATATTGCTTTAAACCCTGTCATATAATGCTTTTGCTTAACTGATAAATGTTAGAATTTTGGAAACCAGAAATGAATGAGGTGAGGCCCTGGGATGATAAGAAAGTTCCTTGGTGCCCATTCCCATCTTCTTTCCACTCTTAGTTCTTTATTAATTTATTTAAGAGTATAAGAAATTCTCTGTATTATTTCAGCATAAATATACAAAGTTTGTTTTTAAAATAAAAGTTTATTTTCGCCTGAGATTCTGAGGGCTTGGCACAGGAAGGGCTTTTAGGATTGTATTTTAGACCTAAAAATGTTAGAAGAATCACTTACCCACCTTTTGCCCACCCACAACATAAATGCATTTCATATTAGCGTTCAAAGCTTGTCCATTTGCTTTTGTTGCATTCCTTGGGAGACTTAAGGCTCCCTTCTCAGATAATGCAATCCTTTCCCAGTGCCTGGTCCAAACTGGCCCAGAACTCTTCTTTGCCCATGGAAGTCCTAGTATGGCCAAAATCAGGAGCCTGAGGTTCCCTTAGGGATCCTCTAATCCACTCTTGTCTCACTAGTCCCTGTTCTTCCTCACTTCTACCAGGTGTGCTGGTTTCCCCACCCTGGCCGCTGCCCTTAGGCTGAAGTCATAGTTATCCCAGACTCACAGACCTGCTGGAATTCTGCTGTTTGTCTGCCCAACAATGGTACTGGCTTCTCATATTGAAGCCATCCCTGCCAGTCACTGTCCTTCATTAGGGCTTAGCATCCGCTAGCCATTTTTCCTTGAACCTTGACTTTGCTATTCGCTGATACCAGACATAGTGACCAAGAAGCCCTGATTATCCAATGTGGTTTGATCTTAATATACTTATATTAAAGACATAAGTGCATCATGTTGGTGAGCAGCGAGTTCCAAAAGGCAGTAAGTATGGGTGCTTGGGCTCCTCTATGATGACACAGGAGAACAGGAAGCCCAGCAACGAGTCACATCTCACTGGGAAGATGAGGGCCAATCTCCAAATGTAGAAGACCAAAAACCCAAGAGAACTGAGTTGGATCGGTCATGCAACCTGAAGTTTATAACTGAAAAGTGACTTACTCTATATTAGAATGCTTTGGAATAAAGCGGAGAGTCCTGCAGATGCCTGCAAATACCAGGGGTGAGTCCATAGGCTGTTTCCAGGTCTGGTTGAGGATGGGGTGAGCAAGTTGTGCCATGCTCAGGCCCAGAGAAGGTAGACATTAGAACTCTTATAATCCAGCCACACCTTAAACAATAGATACAACAGAATCCGTATTTAGCAATCCTGATTCCATCAACACTGAATAACTTTCTCAGTATTTTATTAAAGACTAAAACTTTCTATTTTAACTAAATTAATTTCTCTAGATTTACTACATTTTTAATGTGTTTTTATTATGCCTTGAGGACATTTCCCCCATAGGAACTATTCTAGTTTTATAATTATTTTTTTTTAAATTGACCTTCAGAACTTAAAATACGTATTTTTCAGATTTAACTTTTCTGGATCAAAGTTATACCATAAAAAATGCAACCACTCAGAGGCTCAGAGTGCTGTAAATGTGTTATATGGTCATTTTTTCCTTCTCCTCTGAATGAAATATAACTACCTTTTACTGACCAACACTGGGAAATGTTTTGGCCTGTGGATTTTTGATAAAAATTCCAATGTCTCTTGCGGTGACTGTGAGCAAGTTGCCTCAGAGCAGGCTACAGAGCACACGCGGGTGAGGTGGCTGCCTTTCCTGGCAGTCAGGAGGGGAAAGCTGTCGCTGGATTCTGCAACCTCAGCCCCACGCTGACAAACAGCACACTAATAGGCAAGGAACTAGGCAACTCTATCTAGGAACCCAGCATGTCTCTTGGCAGAATGGCAGGAAGTTTCTGGTTTCCAATAATAAAGTTTGGTCAGAGTCAGAGGCCCAACATTCCCCCACCTGTAGATGGACCCTTGTGGTTTCCTAACTCCTTTATGTAGTCAGCACTCCCTGCCATGGACGGCCTGTGAGCCGTGCCCTGGGTGTGGGTGTGAGGTTTCCGAAGAAACCTGTGTCGTTTTCCAGTCCTGCAGCCAAAGACTGAGTCTTTTACTGAGTTTCCATTGAGTGTCAGGTACTGTGCCGGCATAATAGAAGACATGGTTATTTGCATCATAGAGTCAAGGAAACCAAACTGGTACTCTGAAAGGTGAAGGGATATGTCCCAAACCACTGGCGGAGCAAAATCTAATTGGAACCCACATCTCTCCAGCTCCAAATTCTGCACACTTCTTATTCCTGGTCCCTTTCCAAAGACCAGGTTTCTGTATGAGTGAAGCCCGGACATGCTACAGATCCTTGCCCTTCTAGCTCAGTCTCACTCCTATGATGACTTGTAGGCTAACACTTCTTACAGATAACTCAGTGGGTAAAACAGGATCCAAAACAAATACTCTTCCCAAAATCAGAGCTCAGCTTTGCTCCCCCGTGCCGCCCAGCCCCCAGGCTCTGCACTCTGCCCACCACTCAGCCTGGTCATCCCTACACAACCCCAGCCGGGGATGCAAAAGAACAGCATTGAAAATTACCCCTTCCCACTCATACAAATTGTTTTTGCATGAACTTGTGGTGATGTGCCTGCCTTCCTCCCTCATCTTGACTGTGTCTAAAATCTACAAACATCTCAATGCTTATGAAAATGAAATTATCCAGAAGTCTTTGCAGATGTTACAAATGGCCATCCAGGACAGCATAACTGCAAAGAAAATCTCTTCTCCCCACAAGGGAGTGTTTGCAAATGAGACCAGGAAAAAAAAAAGTTGACCAAATACACATTAATTCCTGAAGAAGGTGACTTTTCTCTATTCCCATGGCTGGAATTTCTATTTTAAATATCTTAAATATTCAAACTTTGAATTTCTTTGCAGTGATCAAAGGTGGGTACTTAGTGGTTATTGCATTGTTAAGGACAAGGGGGAAAATGCTGACATGTCCTAAATTAAATTACAGCAGGCTGGAAGGTGGAACGAACAGACAAGGAAAGTTAATCAGATCCCGCAGCAGAAACCAACCAAAGACCGTTCCCATTCCTGAGTGTGTGCTGAAACTCTGAATCAACCTCCGGGTGGCTATTTCAGCTCTTCTCCTGAGAGAATAGCGAACTGCCAGATGCCACTGCATCCTGCTGACACATGAACTTCCCAGACTGTTGTCTAGAATGAATCCAGAAAAAGCAAGTGCTTCTTCCTTACAGATCTGGCACCTATCCTGAGACTGGCCCCTTTCACCTTTTCCAGCCCCCTCTTTCTGTAGCCAATGTAAATTCTTTTGAAACAACTTACATCTTTCTTCTCCAAATTAATTGTATAAAAGAGCCACCAGCCGCAAGACTGCATACTGCTTACCTTCTCTATCTAGTCCTGCTCCTGGTGGTCAGACGGTGTGCCCCAGGGCCTGGTCCTTTTTCTGACTAGTATATGGCTCAATAAATCCTGTCTTTCAGAAACAAATTCTGGCCTCAAAGATTACTGTTGTGCATCATTCATTTGGGACAAAAAACAACAACAAACAAACAAAGAGGTACAGTGAAGTATGGAGGAGATAAGGGAGGAGGATGAGTGCTTTCATGTTCCTCTGGGGTCAATGGGGAGAAGCGGCTTGCCCTGTGTGTTCGGAGGTAGAGCAGGACATGGAGCAAGAAGGGCAAGGCAGATGGAAGCACAGAGCTTCGTGGAGGAGATGGAACCCCAGCTGATCACGAACCTTACAGATAATCGGTTTGGTGGAGATAGAGGAAGGCAGCAGTCGGAGAATGCCTTGACCCCAGAACACAGGATCAGGAATGGTTCTGGCCCATCTGAGGACTGGCTCAGATCATTCTGATAGGAGTTGGAGAACAGTCATGGTGGAAAAGAAGTCAGGGGTCAGACCCTGGCTGTCCTTCAGCAGCCTGGACTTTGTATCTTCAAAGCAAATGGAGGCATTGGAATTGTTCAAAAAGGAGTGTGACACAATGAAAGTAGATACTCAGGAAGATTACCCATGTGGTAAAGACAAGGATAAATTGAGAAGCAGTTGTTCATATAGTCACCTATCAGATCCTCACCTCATCCCCATTCACGGAGAAGTTGAGGCCTCCCAAGCTGCCTTTCTGGTCTAGGGGTCAGGAGGTGAACATATGCCCTCCATCCCTCTGTATCCAGATGTTTTCTGCCTATAGTAGGATGAAAAGCAGAGCCCATGAAATCCTGGAACAGGCTGGGACCTCGCATCCTTCTTAACGGTGGCTGGTTCATGTCTACTCTCATCTGGCCAACACACAAGACCTGCCTGTAGAAGTTGCTTCCACCTCAGTCCATATTTTGTCCCCCTAACTTTGCTCCTGGCTACCTGCTGCTCCCCGATTCCTGAATAAATTCATACCACTTCAGGCCCTGCTGCTGCGTCCCTGAGTCTCCTGGCAGCCCAGGTTTTGGCTTGCCTGCTCACAATCTGCCCTGGCATAAATCAGCATGCCAGCAGCAGCCATTCACTGTGGGCCCACCGCTCAGCAGGCAGAGAGTCCCTCTCCACCTTAGAGAGGAGGGGGTGGAGATGCTTGGGAAGGACCCAGAGGGTACCCTGCATCCTGAATGGGAAAGAGAGGGAAAAAGTGTCCCCTGAGCCTTGAAAATCCTTCTGGCTCTTCAGGGTCTGCCTCTTGCCCTTCAGATGATGTTACTTAAACTGAGTGCAAATCTCAGGCCATGTGCTACAGTAGACAAGATATTTAATCTTTCAACCTTCTTTATTTTTCTAAAGTAGAATTTCATTACTATTTTGAGCCCTAGCCTCCCAAGGGATAGAAGCAATCTTAGTTAAAATGGGGCCCCTCCCAACCTTATCCTAGAAGGGTTGTGGAGTTTCCTCATCTAATGCCAGGGTAATGGGTAAGAGAAATCTTCCTGTATCCTTGCTGGCATCTGCTAGGCTGTCCTCAGATCATCTAGTCGTTGGTCATTTGTTCTCCCAAGTTGCTTCATGGTGTCCTTTGTTCCTGACCCTAAGGCCTCTTCAGGTCCACCTATGTCTCAGCCACCGCCAGGCGCCTGCATACCAGACCCCATGAGGCTGAGCGCTGCCCGGTAAAGCTAAGTTCCCAAGTGCCAGGGAACACCACAAGGTGTTTCTCTCTGGAGTCTGGTCACTTCAACAGGGCTCTGCCTAGGTGGGGGGTACAAGTTCCTACTGCCTTGGATTCCCCAGACCTATTCAGGGAGTTAATGTTCCCTCTTTGGACCACACCTTTCTCAGGGGCTGTATCAGTTAGTCCCTTAGGGAACAGACACTGAGGTGAAGTCAAGAGTTGAAGAGATTAATTGGAGAGAGGGGGCGCCTGTGAAAAATAAAAAGGGAGAAAGAATATTGGACAGAAAGACCTCAACTGCCATGAAGACGAATAAAATCCCACCAGTCCCCCAGGGGGCTCCAGAGCAAAGACCACTGACCAGAGGGTCCGACAATGGCCACATGTGATTGAGCCTTAGTGCCCCCGCTCTGATGCTGTTCCCTGGAGCTGCCCAGGAGTAGCATGGTGAATCCTGAAGGTGCTGCAGTGGCCAGCTCTCAGCGAACGCACTCCCCGCAGCTAAGCAAACAGGAGGTTCTTCCCAGATGGGAGAGCCCAACGGCACACCTCCATGGCTCCCCACAAGCCCCCCACACCTGCACACCACTCACTGTCCCTCAGTTCCCTCCCCGCCCAGGATGAGAAAGCTCAGCCTGCCCTTGGTTGAGGGAGAAGTGTGCTATAAGTCATCTCACAACCTCCCAGAATTTTTTCCAGTCTTCTCCCCTACTGCCCCCCACCAAGGACTACACTGTTGAAACATAAAACCAAAAGTGTGTCTTGCTTTCTCTCTTACATTAAAAACCTCCTCCCCTGAGAAAATAATCTATAAATAGCCTAGTTTGATTGGGAAAAGGCCATGGGGACAAGGGACATATGGATGTGATAAGGAATATCTGCCGCTAATTTTGAAATATCATTCCGCCACACGCCTCCTCTTGGTGAACTGTTGCATTGCCACAACAGAAATTTATTTCTGGCCTTCCCAATGCTTTCTCCCCTTCAAGAGGAAAGGAACTCTTTCTCCATTTCAGTGACTGATTCAGGCAAACCATGTTCTGACCATGGAGGTAATATGGCCCCCAGGATCTCCAGGGAATACCAGGCAAGCTGAGATACAGGGGAAGCTCTCCCACCTCCTTGTGGGTGGTATGCTATTCTTCCAGGGGCTTTCTGTCCTCCTAGCACTGGCTCCATCCCGAAGGATCAGTAAAAGAGAAGTAGCTAAGGCTTATACAGAGTTTACCATGTACCAGAGACTATCCTAAGCACCGTAATAGCTCATTCAAGCCACACAGCAACCCAATGAGACAAGAACTACTATTATCCCTATTGTTTAGATTAAGGAACTAAAACACAGAGGGGTCAAGTAACTTGCTTGAAATCATAAAGCCACTAAGTGGCAGGATCAACATTCAAATCCAGGTAGTTTGTTTGATCCCAGGGTTAGAGTGCCATCTCTCTATAGTTAGCTATCTTGCTATCAGGAGCTAAATTAAAGGGGACAGTAACATGGGGTAAAAGGAACTGACCCAAATACCAGCAGGCAGAAGATAGGACCATATACTTATAGCTCTTGGAAACCTAGGTAAGATAACTCCCTCAATTTTTAGGTGGAGAAATGGGGGACTAGAGAGGCTAAGTGAGACAGTTGATAACTCATAAAACCTGGAAGCAAACCTCAGACCTTTGTGCTACAACCCATCAGGAGACAAACTGCCCAAGATACATGTGCGAGAGTGGATAATCAGCCTGTTTCTTTGTGGCAATTGTCATAGTCACATGTGTGGTGCTTGGAATAGCAGAGGGGCACTTAATGGGTCACAGAGAACGGTGGAGACATGGCATCACTATGAATGAAGTGGTCTCATATCTTTCCAGAAGAAAGCTGAGCCCCTACTCATTGTTTATGATAAGAAATAATTTACATAACCTATTTTATGTATAGTACATCCTACAGTGAAGATGTTACCTTTCAGAGAAAGCAATTTATTCCTTTACCAAATATTTCTTGAGCACTTACTTCATGTAAGATACTAGACAAATATCCAAGGATGAAAAAGACAGATGTTACTCAAGGGGTTTAAGGTCTAATGCAGAAAATGTAGCATGTAGGAAAATCAGCACAATATAGTAGAAAGAGGTATCACCTGTGCCCTTATGCAATGATCACAGTAACTAATGTTGAGCATTTACACATTTGTACCTGGAACACCAATCCATTCCTTGCCTCCTTATCCAGCAGCAAACTCTTATTCACCCTACAAAACCCTGATCAAATGTCAACCTCTCTATGTAGACTTCTTTGACTGCCTACATTATCCCCTTCAGGCAGATTCCTTACTACCTTCCTTCCTTCTTTCTTCTCTTTCTCTTTTTCTTCTTTCCTCCCCTACTTTCCTAAAAATAGTGAGCATTTTCAGAGCATTAGTGTTAACACTGAACACTAATGGAAACTAACTCATTTAGTTCTCACCATTGTCCTGCAAGGGAGATATAGTGAGACTCCACTATATTATGACACAAAAGTTCAAGAAATAGAACTGTGCACAGTATTTTTCAGCCTAACAAGTGGATGCTAGATATGGTGTGTACTCAGAACTGGAAGGGCCTAACAGTCACCCACGAGCTGACTCAGCCTGCACGAACCTAGCCCTAAACCCCATGGCCAGCTGCGGCCCCTGCCGGGCCTCTCTGTTCCTCTCCACCTGTGTCATTATCCACTCCTGGGGGCCAGTCTGCTACCTGAAACCATTCTGCAGCTCCTCCCTAGGCATCTCACTAACCAACCAGATGGCCTCTCCAGGACTAGTTCTAAACAGAGACCCACTATCTGCCATGTGCCCTGCTGGGTCTAAGCTTTCTACAACCTTGTTTGGCCATGGACCTAGGAGGCACTGGAGGTCAGGGGCAGGTCTAAGGTGAGAAGTAACAGTTTGACTTTAGACATCTGTATTTAGGGACAGAGGTGACCCACAGGCTTTTGGGGTTAAGGATTTAATCTGGGAAATCAAGACACTGCTGTGAGGAAGGGGCCACGAAAGCAGTGGTGAGAATGAAAAGATTAGGTCCAAGGACAGATTCTGGGTTGACCCAGCCCATTTACCCAGGAGAAAGGGACAGAACAAAAGCCAAGAACCAAAGACTATTAAGAGAAATAAAGTGGTCAATGGTGTGAAATAATACAAGGCATTGCAAAGATAAAAGGAAAACTATTAAAAAATAAAAAACAACCTAGTTAAAGTAAACTATCAGGGAGAAAGAGCCCATTCTGATATCAGCACCTGCTTCTGCTAACTCAGGGGACAGTTTTTTTCCTGAAGAGAGTGAGTGTGGGACCCTTGACTTCCCATCAGCTGATGAGCGAACAGCCATGGCCAAGGCAAGCCTTGCTCTCACTCCCCAGAAGCCTACCCTCTATCTCACAAGGGACACTGAGCATGTGCGGAGAAAGGCCCCTGGGCCTGGCGTGAATGATTTTTGTCTTCATTGAGCTTGGACGCTGGCAGCTGCTCATCTCACAAAATGTCCGTGTGCTAAGGAGCACATTTTCCATAAAGGCCCAGATAGAGCGCAGAACAGACAGAAGCAGATGGCAGGTGGCATAACACTTGCCTGTGATCACAGGTCTCACATGCACCACCGCGATGGAAGACAGATTAGGGCACATATCAAAAGAGCACCCCAGGGACTTCACTTTCTCAGATAACCACTGCTCACTCAGGCCGGAGTCGGCTCAGGCAGAAGCCTGAGTACTACGAGAAGAAGGCATCGCGGCACGTGAGGTGGGCTTTAATGAGGGCCAGGGAACCATAGAAATAACATCAGAGGCTTTATGAACAACCACGGGCCACTAAGAATAATTGAAACTGCAGGGACAGCCAGGAGAGAGCCATAGAATTCTTCGTCCCCTCCACCGTGAAATGTAAGTGGGAGACTTTGCCTCTTTTCTGGATAAGGTCAGGCTACTGTTTACACTCAGCAGACGGGCTATTGCTTCATCAGAAGTTTTGGTTTCTTCAGATTGGCCTCACAGTCTTTCATAATAACTCACATTTTCCAGTTTTTCTTTTTTATTAGCCAAGAAATAAACAAAGGTAAGACTACAGAGAGCAAAGGCACTCCTTTCCCCTTTGCACATATGGCCTGTGTCACAGCTTTCAAATACCACACTTGCAGGTTAACCAGTGCCTAGGCTTCCTGGGCATGGCAGTTCCCTTTCCAAGCCCTTCATTTTGCATCCCTGGGAGAGGACTGGAATTGACCATCAGGTAACATTGCTGAGCAGGTTGGGCTGCTCAGCTCCTTCCCTGGGACATCTCTAACAAGCTTTGCATTCAATTCATTTGCTGGGTATTCAAAAGCACTGTAATTTGCTTCAGTGGAGTTTTCCAACCGCATCCTTAGGGAACTGTGAATAAGGAATAACTGGTCTTCACGCTAAGCTAGAGAGTTCTGAGGCATTTAATAGATATGGTGTGTGGACAGCAGATTCTTCACTAAAGAAATTATGTCGGGATGTAGAATATTCTTGTGGAAGGGTTCAAAGATGGTGACGAGATTCCCTCTGAAGGATCACTCTTAAACAGGAAATAGAGGTGACCTTGATCCCTGGGTGAAGAAGAACTCTGAGGTGTCCCTGAACAGCTGCCCAGGAACTCTGTTTGCCACCTCTGACTTCTTCATGTACAAACCAGGGAGTGACTTGAGAAGGATAGGTGGCTGACTCAAGCCTCAGTGTTTCTATAGATAATCAGAAGCTTGACACAGTACTGTGTGTCCTCCATGGTATTACTGTGCAAATCCTCAAAGAGCTCCATGCAAGGTTAAGACGATAAAGCATCACCATGAAAAACTAAACGACAAGCCCAGCAGCTGCCATTGGTATTTAAGGAGTAGAAGGACATCTGTAGATGACCAGGCTACTAGTCCAAGGGAAACCCCAGGATGGCAGAGGGGAGGAGAGGTTGGGCCATAGAAGAAGCACCTGTCCTGCGTGTATTCTAGCATCCTTTCCATTCTTCTGGTCACAGCACCTCTCACTTCCACTCATGAGGTGTGGCATGATGCTGCCCTTCATTCAGAAGCTGTCACTCAACCCAGGCAGGACTATCCAAAGTGTTTCATACCTCTAGCTACAGTGATTGGTGCAGAGATGAGCACATGACCCATTCTAGACCAATGAACAGCAGATCCTGACTCTTGCAGGAATTGGAGGGGGGGGGAAGTTCCCTTTCTTCTAGCAATAGGGAGCCATGTGACAGAGCATAGAGCTTCTGGTGGCTTGTGCCACCACATGTGAGGAGCCCAACCAAGAGAAAAAGCAGAATGAGAAGAGTCAGGGATGCAGACTCCTGATTTAGGGAAGAACTGGCACTGATCCATACTTAAAACCAACTCTTTTCCTAAACTTTTTACATGTGGCAGTGAATGTCCCCTTTGATTAAAGCAGGTGAATAGCACCTCTGGCATTTGCACAACAAAAGCATTTCGACCTTTACACCAAGGAACAGCATAAACTCAGGTTTACAGGCTCCAGCATTCCTCAACCGAAACTAAATCACACCTGTGTCATCAGGACAGTAAAATGCAATGAGCTGTATGTGTGCCCAGCACAGTCTCTGCCACACAGTAGATGGTTGAGAAATTCTGGACCAGATTCTGTACTGAGTCCATGAATAAGGAGTTGAAGAGGACACTATCCTGTCCTGGGGCACTCACCTTCCCACAGATAATCAGCAAGGGAATACAGACAATCAGCAGCAAAGAAATGGGACTTCATGCAATAGGAAAACTAATAAAGAGAAGAATGCCAAGAGAGGGTGAAGGAGGAGAGGGAGCATGAATGAAGGAAGGGAGAATCTCATGTCTGAGTACAGGAAACACCTGTTTATTAAATTTAATTGAATGGCACTCGTTTGTCTAACCTGTGAAATCAGGAAAGGTTTAAAGCTCCCATCAGTTGACAAGGTGGAAGAAAAATGAGAGGAGACTTTCATTTATTGAACATCCACTGTGTACCATGTACTATGTGCTGGATTTTTCCCATTCAACCCTCTCAGTAGCCTAAAAAGTATAACTGAGCATTACTATTTTATGCATGAAGAAATCTGGGATCAGAAGGTTCACATTTGCAAAACAGAAAAATCCAGGGAAAGACTTAGCTTCAGGAATGGCTTTATCCAGGGACTCAGACAATATTGCAAGCACATGGGTTTTTTTCCATTGCTCACCTCTGCCTTCCATAGTGGCTTCAGAACCTTCATCTTCCTGAAAATGGCCCCTCTACCTACAGGCTCATGTTACCCTTTCTGCCTGGAGTAATCAGCAAGAAGCATATCTCTACCCAACTGATCCCAACAAATGCATTGGTATGCATTGACTCTCACTGAATTACTTGCATATCCCTGAACCAAGACATATGATACTTTGGATCCCCAGGAAGAGTCAAAAGTTCACTCTTGCAACTGAATGGCAACTCACCTTTCCCCACTGCATATGAATGGAGAGTGGAGTTGACAGTGGCTTCTCAAAAAGAAATTGGATAGTTGGTGGCACAAAGAGTAAAGTCCAGGATAAAAGTCTTTCCCCTCTACCTTCTTCAACATGCTTTAGTTTTTTAATATGGTGCAAACAAGAGACTCAGAAAATGGTTAAAAGCTCACAGCTTGGGGTAGTGAAGTAGGAAGTTACACTGGCTTTGGGTTGTCCTATAGTCCTGAAAAAAAATAAGTGAATATATTGGTATGTACAACACAAAGCTATAACAACATTTCTATTTAATTACTGTCTCTGAATTCCATTGAGCATATCTTTCCCTCAACTCTAATATTACACATACAAATGAAGCATAGGGGAGTGGCCTGCAAATAAGTATATAGCAGAATCACTGGTGGGCTTATAAACACACACACACACACACACACACACACACACACACACACACGCTATCAGAGTAATAGCAGCATGAGATTTATACCCTTGATCTTTCCCCTTGAAATTTCAACAAATTGAACAGCTATAATGCAGAGAAAGAACCCCAGCGAGGCTTGCAGGCTTGCCTAAAAAGATCCACATTGGAATCAACTAAAGGTGAGAAAGTTTGAGAAGTGGGTAAAAGATAAGACACACTTGCAGTAGGGCTCTGGAGAGCAGAGAAATGAGGAGAGACTGAGCCTTCTTTTGCTGAGAGGAGAAGTAGATTGTGGGGCAGGGGAGAGATAATAAATCAAAGCAGTGGAAGAATGAGGGGTCATAGCTAGTTTTCCCACAGACTGCTGAGAGCCCACACTGGGTACAAAGAGGAAACAAAAGTGTAGCTGCCCCCCAGCTTCCCAGGTCTTAGCCCCCCCCAGGTATGGAAAGTATAGAGACTTACCACATAGGTAAAAAAAATACATGTTCTGTGTCTGGTCTGCTGGTCTGTTGGGAGGAGGGGAAGAGCACCCGGAAGCCTAAAATTACCATTGCTAGAAGTCATAAAGCCTTCACAACACACCCCATCTATCATCACAACTGCAGCCCCTCTTCCATAATTGTGACAGCAACATTTCAGCAGAGGGCAGATCAGGAATTTTATACAGCTAAAACTTATAATATAGTGTCACTTAGCTGAAGAAAATAAGAACACCAATCAAAACTGAAATCTTTCTTTTTCCTTTGAACTTCATTATTTTTCATTTTTATAGTTTTTATTCTATTTCTTGTAGATGTTCTGTTTTCTTTTGATTTTTTTTGTTTGTTTATGCTCTTTGTTGTTGAAGAAATTTTCCCTTTTGCTTTTCATTATTTTTAACATGTTTCTATTTAGCATTTTTTAATTGTTTTTTGTTGTTGTTGTTCAATTTCTTAATAATACCACTCTCAAATGCCATCAAGGAAGAAGAAAGTGAATAACATGATGAAACTAAAAAGAGATGTATTTCAGAAATAAAAAGAAATATCTCCAGAAAATAATCTCAATTGCATGGGAACCATGAAGTTAAATGACAGAGAATTTAAAATTGAAGTTCTGAAAATACAGAATGAGATGTGAGAAAACACTGATAGGCAACGAACGAGCTCAAAAAGCAAATTAGTGAACAAACTTAGAACATCACTAAAGAGATTGAAACTTTAAAAACAGAGATGAAGAACTCAATACGTGAATTGAAAAATGAGGTACCAAGTTTAGCTAATGGAGCAGGCCAGACAGAAAAGAAAATCCGTAACACTGAAGACAGGTGACTACAGATGCTACAGAAAGAAGGAGAGACACTCACAATTTTTTAAAAAATGATACAGCACTAAAAGTAGAGGAGAGGGAAAAGGGAATGGAGAGCCTATTCAAACAAATAATTGAGGAGAATTTCCCAAGCCTGTGGAAAGAGTTAGATCCTTGAATCCAAGAAGCAAACAGAATTCTGAGTTACCTCAACTGAGACAGACATTTTCCAAGGCACATTGTAATAAAAGTGTCTAAAATCAATGACAAATAAAGAATCCTCATGGCAGCTAGAGAAAAGAACATAACATATAAAGGAAAGCCCTTAGGTTATCATCAGACTCTCAGCAGAAACTCTACAAGCCAGAAGAGCGTGGACACAAATATTCAAAGTACTGAAAGAAAGGAATTACCAGCTAAGAATGCTATATCCATCAAAATTGTCCTTCATATATGAAACAAAAATGAAAAATTTTCAAAACATACAGAAGCTGAAGCAACTTATCACCAGAAAATGCCCACTTCAGTAAAAACTCAAGGGGGTTATTCTACCAGATACAAAGAAAACAAAACAAAACTGCAAGCAAATCTCCAACAAGGTCATAATAAAAACAAAGATAATCTGCAACAACAATACATAAAAAAGGATAGGATAAAATTCTATAGTGGAAAGGAGAATGGAATGCAGAAGCACTCATAAGACAAAAGACTCTTGTATATATGAAACATTATCTCTTAATAACCTAATGGTAATCACCCACGAAAATGTCACCACTGAAACACATAGCATAAAAAAAGAAGAAACAGGGGAAAGAAGTATAGAATGCTACCAAACAAAAACAACTGACAAACACGCACACACATGCACACACACGCACACACACACACAAAAATCTAAAGAGACACAAAGCTACCAGAAAACAAAATATAAAATGATTATAAAAAATCCTCAAGTGTCAATAATTACCCTAAATGTAAATGGACTGAACTCACCAATAAAGAGGCACAGAGTAGAAGACTGGATCAAAAAGCAAAACGCAACCATATGCTGCTTTCAAGAGACAAACCTAAGATGCAAGGACAAAAGTAAACTCAAAGTGAAAGGTTGGAAAATGGTTCTCCAAGCAAATAATATCCAAACAAAAGCAGATGTAGACATACTAATATCTGAAAATACAGACTTCAATACAACAAAGGTTACAAGAGACAAAGATGAACATTTCATAAGGATATCAAAAATACATAACATTTCTCACTATATATGCACTTTATCAGGGAGAACCAAAAGATATAAGACATTTACTAACTGACCTAAAAATAGAAACAAGCAAAAACACAATCATTCTTAGAGACCTCAGCACACCCTTGATGACTTTAAATAGGTAATACAAACAGAAAATCAATAAAAAATAATAACCTTAAACACACCAGACCAAATGAACAATAGATATTGTATTCATGGGACATTTCATCACAGAACATCAGATTATCCAGTGTGCATGGAACATTCTCAAGGATAGACAATATGTAGGGTCACAAAACTAACCTCAACAAATTCAAGAGGATTGAAATTATACCAAGTATCTTCTCTGACCATAAGGCTTTGAAATTAGAATTCATCTGTAAAAAGGAAGTAAAGAAACCCACAAAAAGCTAGGACTTAAATAACATGCTTCTAAAAAAATGACTGGTACAGCCTGACCTGTGGTGGCGCAGTGGATAAAGCATCGACCTGGGAACACTGAGGTCGCCAGTTCAAAACCCTGCACTGGTCTGGTCAAGGCACATATGGGAGTTGATGCTTCTAGCTCCTCCCCCCTTTCTCTCTCTCTCTCTCTCTCTCTCTCTCTCTCTCTCTCTCTGTCTCCTCTCTAAAATAAATAAATAAAAAGAAATTAAATAAAATCTTTAAAAAAAATGACTGGTACAAAAAAATTAAAGTAGAGAACAAAAGATATGTACAAACAAACAAGAATGTCAACATGACATAGCTAAATTTCTGAGATGCAGCAAAAGCAGTAATAAGAGGGAAGTTCATATCATTACAGGCTTATTATCAAAAACCAAGAAAGATCCAAGCAAACAACCTAACTACACACCTTCACGAACTAGAAAAAGAAGAACAAAGGCCTGACCAGGCGGTGGTGCAGTGGATAAAGCATCGGACTGGGATGCGGAAGACCCAGGTTCGAGTCACTGAGCTTGCCAGCCTGCGCACGGGCCAATCTGGCTTGAGCAAAAGCTCACCAGCTTGGACCCAAGGTCGCTGGCTCCAGCAAGGGGTTGCTCAGTCTGCTGAAGGCCCGCGGTCAAGGTACATGTGAGAATGCAATCAAAGAACAACTATGGTGTCGCATCAGCAATGAAAAACTAATGATTGATGCTTCTCACCTCTTTCCATTCCTGTCTGTCTGTCTGTCTCTATCTATCCCTCTCTCTGACTCTCTCTTTCTGTCCTTGTAAAAAAAAGAAAAGAAAAAGAAAGAACAAAGGCAACCCAAAGTCAGAATAAAAAAGAAATTAGTAAAAATTACAGCAGAACTAAATGAAATAGAGAACAAAACAACTATAGAAAAAAATTGATACAACAAAGAGCTGTATCTTTAAAAATATCAATAAAATTGACAAAACCCTAACCAGACTCACTAAGAAAAAGAGAAAAGAGTCATAAAAACAAAATCAAAATGAAGGAAGAGAAATCACCACAGACATTTTAAATATACAAAAGATTTTAGTGGAATATTTTGAAAGATTGTATGCCACAAAATTTAACTATCTAGAAGAAATAGATAAGTTCCTAGAACTATACAATTTTCCTACACTAAGGAACAAAGAAGTGGAAAAACTAAATAGACTCACAGGCAAGAAGAAAATAAAAATAACTATCAAAAACCTCCTTAAAAATAAAAATCCAGAACCAGATAGTTACAGGAGTAAATTCTATCAAGCATTTGAAGATTTGGTACCTATCCTTCTCAAATTCTTCCAAAAAATAGAAGAAGCAATGCTCCCTAACACATTTTATGCGGCCAACATAATCCTGATATCAAAACCTGGTAAGGACAACTCTAAAAAAGAAAACTACAGACCAATATCTCTAATGAATACAGATGTAAAACTACTAAACTAAATACTAGCAAATCAAATACAACAACACATTAAAAAAAGAATACATCACAATCAAGTGGGATTCATTCCAGGAGCACAAGACTGATACAGCAAAAGTAAATTGATCAACAAACTATACCACATCAACAAAACAGAGAACAAAAATCATATGATCCTATCGATAGATACAGAAAAAGCATTTGATAAGATACAACATCCCTTTATGTTCAAAACACTCAAGAAAATGGGCATAGAAGAAAAGTATCTCAACATAATAAAGGCCATATTGACAACAATCAGCTAATATCATACTAAATAGTGAAAAAAATGAATGCTTTTCCTCTAAAATCAGGAACATGACAAGGTTGCCCACTCTCTCCAGTCTTATTCAACATAGTTCTGGAAGTTTTAGCCAGGTTGATTAGACAAGAGAAAGAAATAAAAAAGCATCCATATCTAAAAAGAAGTACAGGGCCCTGGCCAGTTGGTTTAGTGGTAGAGCATCAGTCTAGTGTGTGGATATCCCAGGTTCGATTCCCAGCCAGGGCATACAGGAGAAGCGCCCATCTGCTTCTCCACACACTCTCTCAATTCTCTCTCTGTCGCTTGCTTCTCCTCCCCTCCTGCAGCCATGGTTCACCTGGAGCCAGGCACTGAAGGATGGCTCCATGGCCTCCACCACAGGTGTTAAAAAATGGCTCCAGTTGCAACAAAGCAAGGGCCCAAGATGGTGGATCCCGGTCAGGGTGCATGTGGTAGTCTGTCTCTGCCTCCCCTCTTCTCAATAAAAATTAAAGAAAAATAAAAGAAAAAGTAAAGGTATCCCTTTTTGCAAATCACAAGATCCTGTATATAGAAAACCCCAAAGGCACAAACTAAAAAACTATTAGAAACAGTAAACCAATACAGTAAAGTTTCAGGACACAAAATCAGTATACAAAAGTCTACAGTTTTCCTATATACCAACAGTGAAACTTCAGAAAATAGAAAAGAAAAAACAATTCCGTTTATACTTGCAACAGAAATAATAAAATACCCAGAAATAAATTTAACAAAGGATATGAAAGACCTATATACTGAAAACTACAAAGCATTAGTGAAAGAAATTAAAAAGGCACATGAAATGGAATAATATTTCATGTTCATGGATTGGAAGAATCAATGTAGTTAAAATGGCTATATTACCTAAAGCAATACACAAATTTAATGCAATCCCCATGAAAATCCCAATGTCATTTTTTATTTTATTTTATTTATAGAATTAAATTTAACAGGGTGTCATTGATCATTAAGAGCACATAGGTTTCAGATAAACATTTCTACAGCATTTAAATGATTCAGTATGTTGTATACCCATCATCCAAAATCAAATCATTTTCTGTCACCTTATATTTGTCCCTCTTTACACCCTTTCCCCACTTCCTCCCCTCATCCACCTCCGCTACATCCCCCTCCCACTCATAACCACTTTACTTTCAGCTATGTACATGAGTCTCAGTTTTATACCCCACCCATGAGTAAAATCATACAGTTCTTATAGCTCTTTCTGATTTATTTATTTAACTCAGTATAATGTTCTCAAGGTCCATCCATGTTATTGTAAATGTCACTATGTCATCATTTCTTATGGCTGAGTAGTATTCCATTTTTATATATAATATATATACTATATATATATATAATATATAGTATATATATAATATATATTATATATAAACTATATATTATATATTATATATATATATATATTAGCACCTGTGGTGAAGGTCATGGAGCCATCCTTCCATATATATATATATATATACACACATACCACATCTTCTTTTCTTCTTTATTCAATCCTTTAATCCTCTATCAAGGGAAATATTGGTAGTTTTCATGTCTTGGCCACTGTGAATAATGCTGCACTGAACACGGGAGGTGGGGGGGGGGGGTTCATGTGTCGTATGTACCAATGTTTTCTAGCTTTTTAAGATAGATGCCAAGTAGTGGGATTGTTGGGTCATGTGGCAGTTCTAGTCTTAATATTTTGAGGACCCACAATATTTTTTTCATAATGGTTATGATAATTTGCATTCCCACAGGCAGTGAATGAGGGTTTCTTTTTCTTCACAGCCTCTCCAATACTTGTTTTTACCTTTTTGATAATAGTAAATCTAACAGGAGTGAGGTAGTATCTCATTGTAGTTTCAATTTGCATTTCTCAAATAGGTAGTGAAGATGAGCATCTTTTCATATTATCTGTTGCCCATTTGTTTGGAAGAAGTGTGTGTTCAGGTCCTCTCCTCATTTTTTAATTAGATTTTTTTGCTTGTTTGTTGCTGAGTTCTGTGAGTTCTTAGTACATTTTGAATATTAACCTCTTATTGGAGCTGTTGTTTGCAAATATCCTCTCCCAATTACTTGGCTGTCTGTTTTGTTGTCAGTTTCTTTTGCTGTGCAGAACTTTTTAGTTTGATATAGTCCCATTCATTTATTTTTGCCTTTATTTCCCTTGTCTTTGTGTTGAAATTTATAAATTATTCTCTATGGCCACAGTCCGTGAGTTTAGTATCTATGTTTTCTTTTATGTAATTTATTGTTTCATATCTTAATTTAGGTCTTTGATCTCTTTTGCATTAACTTTTGTGCAAGGAGACAAACTGTAGTCAAGTTTCATTCTTTTGCATGTGGCTTTCCAATTTTCCCAGCACAATTTATTGAAGAGGCTCTCTTTTCTCCATGTGTGTTTTTGGCTTCTTTATCAAAGATGATTTGATATATATATATATGGTTTTATTTCTGGGCTCTTGATTCTGATCCATTGGTCTGTATGTCTGTTTTTCTGCCAATACCATGCTGTTTTGATTATCATGGTTCTATAGTATAATTTAAAGTAAGGTAGTGTACTACCTCCAGCTTTACTCTTTTTCCTCTAGATTGCTTTGGCTATTCAGGGGTTTTTATGGTTCTATACAAACCTGGTAACTTTTCATTCTATTTCTTTAAAAAATGACATTGAGCTTTTCATGGGGATTGTATAAAATTTGTATATTGCTTTGGGTAATATGGCCATTTTAACTACATTGATTCTTCTAATCCAGGAACATGGAATATTTTTCCATTTCATTGAGTTTTTTTCAATTTTTTTGAATACTGCCTTGTAATTTTCAGTATATAGGCCTTTTATATCCTTTGTTAAATTTATTCTTAGGTATTTTATATTTTTGTTGCAATTGTAAAAGAAATTGTCTTTTTTCAGTTCATTTTCCAAAGTTTAATAGTTGGTGTATAGAAAAGCAATAGATATTTGTATATTTTATATCTTGTGATTCTACTATTTTGGTTTATTCATAGTAGGTTTTTGGTTGGAGTCTTTGGGGTTTTCTATATATAGGATCATGTCATCTGCAAACAGTGATATCTTTACTTCTTCTTTCCCAATATGAATACCTTTTATTTCTTTCTCTTTCCTGATCACTCTGGCTAAAACTTCTTGAACTATGTTGAATAAGAGTGAAGACAGTGGGAAGCCTTTTTTCTTGTTTCTGATTTTAGAGAAAAAGGCTTCAGTTTTCACCATTTAGAATGATATTACCTGATGGTTTGTTATA
Source organism: Rhynchonycteris naso (assembly GCA_037038555.1). Lineage (NCBI taxonomy): Eukaryota > Metazoa > Chordata > Mammalia > Chiroptera > Emballonuridae > Rhynchonycteris > Rhynchonycteris naso. The sequence goes on along the minus strand of CM073004.1, from coordinate 40,427,466 downwards.
TATAACTTTTATTACATTGAAGTACTTTCTTTCTATGCTCATTTTCTTGATTGTTTCAAACATAAATGGATGTTGTATTTAATCAAATGTTTTTTCTGCATCTATTGATGAAATCATATAATTTTTGTTTTTTGTTTTGTTGATGTAATATAGTTAGTTGATTGATTTCCATATGTTGAACCATCCTGTGTTCCTAGAATGAGTCACACTTGATTGTGATGTATTATTTTTTTAATGTGTTGTTGTATTCGATTTGCTAGTATTTAGTTTAGGATTTTTGCATCTATATTTATTAGAGATATTGATCTGCAATATTTTGTGTATTTGTGTTGTTTTTGCCAGGTTTTAGTATCAGGGTTATGCTGGCCTCGATAAATGTGTTAGGGAGTATTGCTTCATCTTCTATTTTTTGGAAGACTTTGAGAAGGATACATATTAAATTTTCATTGAAAGTTTGGTAGAATTTACTAGTGTAGAAATCTGTTCTTGGACTTTTGTTTTTGATAGTTATTTTTATTTCCTCCCTGCTTATATGTCTTCATGACTCAGTCTTCATGACAACTCAGAAGATTGCATATTTTTAGTAATTTATTCATTTCCTCTAGATTGTGGAATTTGGTGGCATATTGTCTTTCATAATATTCTACTATGATCCATTGTATATCTATGATGTCTGTGGTAATTTCTCCTCTTTCATTTCAGAGTTTGTTTACATGAGTCCTTCTTATTTTTCCCTTACTGAGTCTAGCCAGTGGATTGTCAATTTTATTTTCGAAGAACCAGCTCTTTGTTGTATTAATTTTTTTATAGTTTTTTTGTTCTCTACTTCATTTAGTTCTGCTCTAATTTTTACTATTTTCTTCCTTCGGCTGACTTTGGTTTGCCTTTGTTTTTCTTTTTCTAGTTTCTTAAGGTATCATGTTAGATTGTTTACTTGGAATCTCTCTTATTTTTTGACATATGCTTGTAATGATATAAACTTCCCTCTTGTTGCTTTCGCTGCATCCCACAAATTTTGATGTCGTGTTGTCATTTTCATTTGTCTGCATATATCTTTTAATCTCTGCTCTTATTTCTTCTTTGACCCAGTCCTTTTTTAGAAGTATGCTTTTAATTTCCACATTTTTGTGGGTTTCTTTACTTCCTTTTTACAGTTGAATTTTAATTTCGAAGCTTTATACTCATAAAATGTGCTTGGTATAATTTCAATCTTACTAAATATGCTTACATTACTTTTGTGGCCCAACATATGGTCTATCTTGAGAATGTTAATGCACACTAGATAAGAATGTATAATCTCACGTTTTGAAATGAAATATCTTATAATGTCTATTATGTTCACTTGGTCCAGTGGTCATTTAAGGCCAGTATTTCTTTATTGACTTTCTGCTTGGATGATCTATCTAAAACTGTCAATGGTGTTGAAATATCCAAGTATGGTTATGTTTTTGTCTGCTTCTATTTTTAGATCAGTTAGTAGATGTCTTATTTATTTTGGTTCTCCCTGATTTGGCACGTTTATATTAAGAAGTGCTGTTTCTTCTTGATACAATGATAAAGGATCATTATAAAATGACCATCTTTATCTCTGGCTATCTTTGTTGCCTTGAAGTCAGCATTATCAAATAGAAGTATGACTACATCCGCTTTCCTTTGGATATTATTTGCTTGAAGAATTGTTCTCCAGTCTTTCATTTTGAATATATTTTTGTCCTTGCAGCTTAAATGTGTCTCGTGAAGTCAGCATATGGTTAGGTTTTGCTTTTTGATCCTATATGCTCCTCTATGCTGCTTTATTGGTGAGTTCAGTCCATTTATGTTTAGGGTAATTATTGACACTTAAAGATTTCCTATAGCCATTTTATGTTTTGTTTTCTGGTAGCTGTGTGTCTTGTTTGGTTCTTCTCTCTTTTGATTCTGTCATTTGTTTTTATTTTGTGGTATTCCATACTTCTTTCCTGATTTCTTCTGATTTTAAGGTGTGTGTTCAGTGGTGATTTTTTCTTGGGTGGTTTCCATTAGATTATGAAAAGAAAACTCTTCAAATGTACAAGAGTCCTTTGTCTTATGAGTGCTCCAGCACTTTATCTTCTTTTGCTATTGCAGATATTCATCCTCTCCTCTTTTATGTTACTGTTGTCACAGATTATCCTTGTTTTTATTGTGACCTTGCTGGAGCTTTTACTTGTAATTTTGATTTGTTCTGTTCTTTGTGTCTGGTTGAATAACCTCTTTAAGTATTTTCTGTAGTGAGTGTTTTCTGGTGATAAATTCCCTCAGCTCCTGTATGTCTGTAAAAGTTTTTATTTCTTCTTAATATTTGAAGGATATCTTTGATGGATATAGTATTCTTGGCTGGTAATTCTTGTCTTTTAGTACTTTGAATATTTGGGTCTACTCTCTTCTGGCTTGTAGAGTTTCTACTGACAGGTCCAATAATAATCTACTGCACTTTATTTTTGTTTTCTAGCTGCCTTGAGGATTCTTTCTTTGTCATTAATTTTTGATAATTTTATTACAATGTGCCTATAAGTAGGTCTGTTTGGGTTGAGGTAACTTGACATTCTATTTTCTTCTTGAATTTGAGGCTCTAAATCTTTCATTAGGCTTGGGAAGTTCACTTCATATATTTTTTTAAATAGGCTCTCCATTTCCTTCTTCCTCTCCTCCTCTTCTGATATAACCATTATTCTTATATTGCTCTTTCTTATGGAGTCAGACAATTTTAGTAGAGCTCTCTCATTTTTTAATATTTGTGACTCTCTTCATCTCTCTGTAGCATCTCTAGTTGCCTATCTTTGATGTCACTCATTTTTCCTCTATCTGGCTTGTTCTATTAGCTAAACTTGCTACCTCAGTTTTAAACTCATGTATTGAGTTTTTCATCTCTGTCTTTAAAGTTTCAATCTCCTTATTGAGGTGTTTGTTTTGCCTTCTGAGCTTATTAAGTTGCATACTGGTGTCTTCTTGCATCTCATTGAGTATTTCCAGAACTTCAATTTTGAATTCTCTATCATTTAACTCCAAGGTTTCCATGACATTGAGTTATTTTTTCTGAAGATTTTTTATTTTCTCTCTGAACTACATGTCTCTCTTGTTATTTTTTGTATTAATTTTTTTTCCTTGAGGCATTTAAGAGTGGTGTTTTTAAAAACCCTAACAAAAAATAAATAAGTAAAACAACTAAAAATGAAAAATTTAAAGAAATATAATAAAAGATAAAAATATTAAAAATTATGCTAAGTAAAAGAAAAATCCACAATTAAAATATCAAATACCAAAAATAAAAAAAAATGAGAACAAAACACCCAGAAAAAATAAAAATAGAATATATAAAAATTAGAGAAAATAAATTCAAAAGAGAGAAAGAAAATGGAAGACAGGAAAGAAAGACAAAAATGGAGAAAAAGAAAAAGGCAAAATAAATTTCCGTTTTGAGAGTTTTCATTCAGTAGGTGTTGCTGTATTATAGGGTTTAGCTCTGTGAAGTTCCTGGACTATTCTCTGCTGAATGTTGCTGTTGCAGTGATATAAGCAGGGCCACAGTTGCATTGGTGGGTGGGGTATGTGGTGAGGGCTTTACAGCTTTGGCTTCTCAGCTTTGGCTTTTTGGCCTTCAGCTTTCCCACTCTACAACTCTATCAATGGTGATCTCAGGCTTCTGGGTGCTCCTCCTATCATCTCCACAAACGTGGGGCCAGACTCAGAGCACCTGTTCTTCAGAGAAGAGATGTCTCTAGAGAGCTAGCTGTGGGGCTTATCTCTGCCACCCTTTATAACACAGGTGAGAGAGGTGGCATCTGTACCTTAGGGGGCCCATGCTTTAGTTTTCTCTGTCTCTGCTGAGTTGTGGCTTCAGGCAGACTGTAGGAACATTATTTGTGACCTTGTGCTCTGGCTGTTTGAGTTATCTCTCCCTCTGCCCCTCTGTCTTACCACTCTTCCTCACAGAAAAAGACCCAGTCACTCTGGGTTCTCCTCTCCGTACCCTTCAGACAAAATCCAAACAGCTTAAGCTTCCTTCTTCCCCATAATCCAGCAAATAAAATAAAAAAACTCCAGGTTTGTCTCCTCCCTAGAGCCAACTGTGAATGTGTTTTACCTTCTTCCCCCCTTTTCAATCCATTCCACCTTTAATCCGTTTGGTGTGCAGATCTTTCAGGCATACCTGTGAGACCAGCTAGGATTCCTTCACTGCACTATAATTGTTCAACTTGTTGAAATTTCAAGGTGAGAGATTAGAAGTATCTCTCACATTGCTATTACTCTCCCAATGTCATTTTTAAAAGAAATAAAACATAAAATCACCAGGTTTTCATGGAACCATAAAAAACCCTGAATATTGAAAGCAATCCCAACAAAAAAAGAATGAAGCCAAGGGTATCAAACATGCTGACTTCAAATTATACTATAGAGCCACGATAATCAAAACAGCATGGTATTGTCAGAAAAACAGACATACAAACCAATGGAACAGAATTGAAAGCCCAGAAATAAAACCACATATATATATATATATATACAAACAATCTTTGACAAAGAAGCCAAAAACACACAATGGAGAAAAGAAAACCTCTTCAATAAATGGTGCTGGGAAAATGGGAAAGCTACATGTAAAAGAATGATTCTTGACTACACTTTATCACTTGTACAAAAATTCATTCAAAATGGATTATCAAAGATGTAAATATAAGATTTGAAACAGCAAATTACATAAAAGAAAACATAGGTACTAAACTCATGGACCTTGGCCATAGAAAACAATTTATGAATTTGACCCCAAAGGCAAAGGAAGTAAAGGCAAAAATAAATAAACAGGACTCTATAAAACTAAAAAGTTTCTGTACAGCAAAAGGAACCAACAACAAAACAAAAGGGCAGCCAACTAAATGGAAGATAATATTTACAAACAACAGCGCTGATAAGTAAATAAGTAAATCCAATATATATAAAGAACTCAAAGCTCTTCAACAACAAGCAAAGAATCCAATTAAAAGATGAGAAGAGGTCCCGAACAGACAATTCTCCCAAGAAGATATACAAATGGCCGACAGACATATGAAAAGATTCTCATCTTTGCTAGCTATTCAAGAAATGCAAATCAAAACTTTACACCTGTTAGACTGGCTGTTATCAACATGACAGGTAATAACAAATGCTGGAGAGGCTATGGCAAAAAAACAAACCCTCATTCACTGGGGGAGAGACTGTAAATTGGTATAGCTATAATAGATGAAAGTATGTGGTTCCTCAAAAAATTAAGAACAGAACTACTGTATGACCCAGCAATTCCTCTACTGAGTATCTACCCCAAAAACTTGAAAACATTGGTGTACCCCCATGTTCATCACAGCTTTATTCACAGTGGCTAAGACGTAGAAATAATCAAAGTATCCTTTGACAAAGGATTAGATAAAGAAGATGTGGTGAATATACACAATGGAGTACTACTCAGCCATAAAGAATGATGACATATTGCCTTTATGACAACATAGATGAACCTTGAGAACATTATACTAAGTGAAATAAGTAAATCAGAAAAAGCTAAGAACTATATAATTTCACACATAGGTGGGATATAAAACTGAGACTCATGGATATAGATAAAAGTGAAGTGGTTACCAGGGGGAGAGGGTTGCAGATGAGGGAGTGTGAGGGGAGGTATAAAAAGAGAGACAACTATACGATGGAAAATGATTAGATAGATGTTGGGTGATGGGCACACAACACAGTCAGCAGTTCAAATGCTTTAGAAACATTTACATGCAACCTATACACTCTTATTGATCCATCTCACCCATTAAATTTAATTTTATATATAAAGAAAAGAAAATAATAAACACATACACAAACATAAGAACCTACCTTCTGTAGATTTGAAATCAGTATGTCCATCTCCAAAATCCCTTTCCTAGGGTTTGGTAAAATTGGCGGGAGCACCAAAGCACCTGTGGTATTGGCAAATTCTGTAAATGACTCATTGCTTCCCGCTTACTCTGGACAAAGGAATGAGAAGCACAGAAAAGTGGGAAGAGTTGGCTAGGTTAAAAATGAAGCTGCAGCATGGAGCAGTCTCTCTTTGTTAGAATGTAGAAACCTATCTCAGTCTTCACTTCCTCCTCCCCTCTTAGCATTTCCTCCGTGTGTTGTTCTTTGATCTTTGCATCTACACAATAGGCTTCAACTCCCCAAACTCTCAGCCATTTAGTTGGAAAACAAATGAAACTGGCTTTGCTGATGGGATTCCATGGGTGGTATGGCTGCTCCAGGCATCCTACTCTGCCTCAGGTACCCGGGGAAGCCAGTCGCAAAAACAAAGTTGCTTTTGAAGGACTTGTCATCAAGACAGGTTCACCATACATGGGGTCCTTCTGGTATATTTTAGGAAACAATTTTTCCTGAATCATTCTATTTATTTTACAACACCACCATGAAGTAGAGATGATAAGAAGATTATCACTTCAATTTTTCTGCTCACAATCTAGGATTATAAACCATTTCTCTCTCCTTCTGATCTGACATTCATCCCTATATGAGACAGTGAAAATCAGGACTCCCAGGTATTTCCAATTATGCCTTAGCTTAATTTCCAAACATCCAGGACTAATTTGATACTTAGTTTCTGGTAGTTAAATTAGGTTCCGGTTTTGGTATGATTATTTCTCCCCATCCACAGTGTCCTGTCGGATCTTTTGTTTCCATAGTCTTAGACAGGGTTGGGCAAAAGTAGCTTTATAGTTATGAGTACATGAAACACAGTTTTCTTCTGTATTATTATTTATTGTATTATTTCCCATACGAATAACTACTATAAGCCTACTTTTCCCCCACCCTGCATTATACTAACTCTTTATCAAAATCTGTAAATATCTTCTTTGGATATACACAATATTTTTAAAACTGTAGACACACACAAAAAAATATGTGATGCTTTATTTTTCCTTCAGCCAGAGAAGACCTCTGCTTTACCTGGGTTCCAGACTCTCCCCGTTGCCTTGGCTAATTTGTTCATAGCGTATGAACCCTCAGCCCCACACAGAGCCTAGCAAAGCTTCCACTGAATTCCTGTCTTCCTTTTCCTGCAATTCCTTTTTCCTTTCTTTTTGTTTGCAGATTGTGAGGTAAAATTTGCTGGAGGAAAACCCTGACCAAATATCACCTTTCCCTCTGCACCCTAGAAAAGCCTCAGATCAAGCAGAACAATTAACTCAGCAAACAATACCATTAGCAGAGTTCCCTCCTACCCATCAGCCCAAAGCCAAACAAATCCAAGAGGAGCATATGGAGGCAGGGAATCATAGGCAGGGATTTTAGGGGTGTGTCAGTAGGCCTGCTGGGCTCCCTGGGAACCAGACTATTTAGCATATGTCACTATTCACAATAGCCCTAAGGCCCTGGTTAGGAACCACAGACTTGTATACTCAAGTGGCAGCAATCAGAGTTAGCTGGGGGACTGGGCTGTTTTCATGGCACTGCACAATGGGAAGGTACCCTGCCCAGGGCTCCAACGACTTGAGGCTGACCACCAACATGAAGAAACCTGACACAAAAGAACACATCCACAGGAGAAGCTTCCACCAGTTGTCTCAGAGCTAGACACATCATTCACATTCGCTCTGGGAAACTTCTTGGGTATTTAGGCAGAAATTGATATTCATCAGCAATCTCAATGTACCACAGGAACAGTCGTTTTTACAGAAATCAGAGATTAAAACAACCTACTTAGATATCTTGTCCACCCATTCTCAGCACAGGATTGGTCCCTGAAGAGTTTTGATAGTTCATTTTTAAATAACTGCAGCAATGAGTTTCCATCACAGAACTCCCCAGGAGAGACCATTCTAATGGAGTTCATTCTTTGGAAGTATACCCATGATCCATCCTAATTTCTCCATTTCACGAGCTGCTCCTTGTAGCATCCAAAATTATTCCAAAAGCTCTTGTTGCATTCTCTCTGGGAGGCACTTGGCTGTAGCAGCCTTGTCTTCATGTAGTTTGTAATCTTCTTGTATTGTAGAGAGAGGCTGACTGATAGATTAGAAATTTTCTAAGTGCTTGTATGATTGAAATATATACAGTCTTATAAAGTTTTGCTTTGTGGTGAAACTAATCAAAAATCAAAGGGTTACACTGCAGCCAGCAGAAGGTAAATTGGAAAACTGAGAGACTGTAAGAGTAGAAGTGCAAAGTGTGGGCTTTGGAATAGGAACAGCGTGGGTTCAAATCTGAACTCTAGCACTCATTAAGGGTGAGACCTTGATATATAATAACTGCTCTGTGCTTCTTTTTCCTCATCTATAAAATGGGAATAATGTTACCTACCTCAGAGCATTGTGGGGATAATCAGATAAAAGATGAAAGATCTGGCATGTAGCGAAACTTAGTAAGTAGTATCGTCATTATTTTTTACTATACAAGTGGCTTAGATACAAAGCATATACTAAGAGCAAGAAGTTAGAATAACTCTTCCAGAGTAAAAACCATAAACAATATACATTCTTTTAGCCCAACCACCAACACACATTTGCAGCACTATACTGGACTCAAGGAGGAATTAATTGGAGAGATGAGATATTGTCATATAAGGAGTTAAACAACATGGCAATGAGATGACATGGTAAAGTCAGCAAAATGCCAAGTCGGTAGGAAGAGGAAGGATGCAAGCTGAGAACAGAGCCCAGGCACACTTCACCTGGACATACCATAGAAGTCCTAATAGCCTCCAAGCCAGGGATCAATCCCAGTCACTCAATGCCCAATTCTGAGGAGAGCCTCTAATGCAGTCTCCTGATACTTACTTTAAAGCAAAAGATCAAATTGTATTAGATTTTCTGGTTAAGCAAGTGGTCAGACTCACTAGCCCTCTGTATTAGTTACAGCTCTTCAAGTTGTGGTGGAAACCCAACTCTACACCAGCTTAAGCCAAAAACAGGGGTGTGTATTTATGGATGATTCTGGAAAATTTTTATAATAACTAAGCTTCAGGTTCCCAGATGAGGATTATCTTTAGGTACACTGAACCTGGAAAAAGGGACCCCTTCAGGGCTTCTGCTGTCTTACTGAGCTGGAAAGGTAGAGATATTAAACAGAGGCATGGTGATCAAGAAGGCTGGAATGTAAGCTGTTGGCAAAGAAAGCTAAAGAATAACTGATTTCACTGCAAAATCATTGAAAGAGTCAGGAGTTGGAAGCACTAGCTTCTCTGAATGTAGGGGTGCAGGTAAAATAGTAGTATAAGATAAATATCTTTATGAGAAGCATTTGACACTCCACATTCTTACCTCCACCATTGCAGAAAGTTAGACATTTACTCTCTACTGAGGTCTAACCAGAGAGCTTCTGAACTGAGGGCTAGAAGAGCTGAGGGTTGGTAAGAGCAAGAGAATTAAGTGATAGTTGTTGTGCTCAATCACGAACCCCCAAGCCTCTTTCTTATACTTGGCTCACAGAATGCAGGCAAGCTGATTTGTGTGTCCTGGACAAAAAGATGACAGAAGCTCATTGGAAAAAAACCAGCCCAACAAACACACAGACACTAACAGTTGGCTCCTCAGTGAGAAGGCCAAGCAAGTTCTCCCTACAGTGAAGCCCACCATCAACACACACAGCCCAGTCAAACACAGCTTCCAACAAACTTTTCAGTGACACATTCTTAAATATCATGGACAATCAAAAATCATCAAACATTTGAGAAGGCTTTCATTGTCCAAAAGAAATAAACGGAAAGAAATCAGAAGGAAAGATAAAATAATATATACTCTCAAAGTAAAAGAAGATACTATATCCATGAAACAAGAGGAAGGTCCTAATAAGAAACACTCACACAGAAAAAGAGCTCTTAGGAATTAGAAATATGATAGCAGATATAGGCTCTGGCAGGATGGCTCAGTGGTAGAGTGTCAGCCTGGCATGTGGATGACTTGGGTTCGATTCCTGGTCAGGGCACACAGGAGAAGTGCCCATCTGCTTCTCCACCCATCCTCCTCTCACTTCTCTCTCTATCTCTATCTCTATCTCTCCTCTCTTCTCCTCCCCTCCTGCAACCATAGCTCTATGGAGCAAGTTGCCCTTGGTGCTGAGAATAGCTCCATAGCCTCTGTCTAAGATGCTAAAAATAAAATGGCTCCAGTAGCAATGGAGCAAGGGCCCCAGATAGGCAGAGCATTGCGCCCTAGTGGGCTTTCCAGGTAGATCCTGGTTGATGCTTGAGTCTGTCTCTGCCTCCCCTCCTCTCACTATTATATATATATATATATATATATATATATATATATATATATATATATATATATACACACACACACATATATATATATATATAAAATTTAGTAGACTATTTGGACTATAAATTAAGGACATCACCGAAGAGTTTAAAATTTTAAATAAAAATTGTCATAAATGGGAAAGAGGCAAATCAAAGAGAGCCCATAGAGAAACAAAAAGATTGGAGGAGGGGAGGAGTGGGTATTTAAATGGCAATCAATTTCTCAAAGCTAGAAGAAAATAAAGCAACATGTCCAGAATCATCAGGGGAAGTGATTTCCAACCTAAAATTCTATATTCAGCCAAACTACTATGTAAAAGTAAAAAAAAAAAAAAATTTTAGACATTCTGGGTCTCAATAATTATATATCTTCCATGTGTGCTTATTCTCAAGAAGATACTGCAGAATGTACCCCAGTACAGTGACAATGAGTCAAAGGAAAACAGGGAATCTAAAAAACAAAAAATCCAATGTAAGAAGTGAAGGGAATTTCAAGGAAAATAGTGAAAGGAAATTCCAGGTCAACAGATGTATTTTGTTTAGCAAGCAATCAGTTCAGATAAAAAAAAAGGATAGAGAAATTTGGGATGAATATCCCCTAGGAAAAGAAGAAATTGTTAAAAGTACTGTGGGATAGGCCCTGGCCTGTTGGCTCAGCGGTGGAGTGTCAGCCCAATATGTGGAAGTCCCAGGTTCAATTCCCAGTCAAGGCACACAGGAGAAGCAATCATGTGCTTCTCCACCCCTCCTTCCCATTCTTTCTCTCTCTCCTCTCTCTCTCTTCCCCTCCAGCAGCCATGGCTCAAATGGTTTGAGTGAGTTGGCCCTGGGCATTGAGGATGGCTCAGTTGCTGAGCAACAAAGCAGCGGCCCCAGATGGGCAGAGCATTGCCAGGTGAGGGGTTTGCCCATGCAGGAATCAGTCTCTGCCTCCTTCCTGCTCACTCAATAAAACAAAGAATTGTGGGATAAATTAGTATTGATACTAGAAAACTAAGCAAACAAGAAAAGCAAAGTTTTATTAACTCTGGGAAAAATAAATACTTGCTCTTGAAAGTAAATTTAATACTATTGCATTACAAAAATAATAATAATAGTACATTACATGACTCAGCTGTGACTAATATTTACATAATCACAATGTACACGTGAATGAAGAGCACACCAAAAGTATGATAAAAAATATATTGGCAATTAGGGGAGCAGCAGTCTTTTCTGTGTGTGTGTGTGTGTGTGTGTGTGTGTGTGTGTGTGTGTGTGTGTGTGTGTTTTGTGTATCTGTGTCTCTGTGTGTGTAGTGACAGTGAAAAGTAGAGAGTGGAGTATAAGAAAGTCAAATCTTGCCCTGATAGCTGGTTGGTTAGAGCATTGTCCTAATACGGAGAGGTTGCCAGTTCAATTCCTGGTCAGGGCACATACAGACAGATCAGTGTTGCTCTCTCTCTCTCTCTCTCTCTCTCACACCCTTGCTCTCTCTAAATTTAACAAATAAGAATTTAACAAGAAAGTCAAATCTTTATCTTTTATGTTTAGAAATCAATAATTAATGCTTAAACCTGAAACTTTAAGATATAGTGGTATAAACATTTTATTTCAGCATAGTGAGGCAAATACCAGAATAGTAAAAAGAATGAAAACTGCTTGCCTCTATGGAGTAGCCATGTAATGGCAAGGAATGAGGCATTGCATTGCTCTTTTTCATCCTATGCCTTTAGAATTAATTCTCTTTTTAAACTATAGATATAGACATACTGTATACATATATGCCCAAGTGTGTGTGTGTGTGTGTGTGTGTGTGTGTGTGTGTGTGTGTCTATATCTATAAAAGTTTTCTTAAGTAGCAGGCCAGTTTTGTGTCAGAGACTCCTAGATTTGAATCTAAGTTCTAGAACTTCCTAGTTGTGTGACGTTAGGCAAATACCACCTCCTCTCTGGGCCTCAGATTGCTCATATATTTCAAAAGTAAAACAGCAAGTAGCACAGGACTTGACATTTCAGGTACTCCCTTTTCCCCACCCTAGTTACATTCGTCATTATCACACTCATTTTCTCTATCACTTATCATCGCTAAAATTTCTGCCATTACTTACCATCACCTACCACAAAAATTTGGAAAGAAATCAGAATTCTGAGACCCCAAACTTACCTGGCAATAAGAAGGGGAGGAAGGGCTGAGCATGAGTGAAGCCTGACGCAGTGGTGGAGAGTGTGTTCAAGGAGATTGCTTCCCTCCCTTGCACACCATTACCTGAAATACGCAGCATTTACAGAAAAGGGGTTTTATTGGAACCTGAGGCCAAGGAGGGACAGAGAAAAACATTGTTAAATTTTCATGAATTTTGTGAGCCAGCTATTAAACATAGCCATTATTAAAAATTAATTTATAAAACTTACACTGAAATAAATTGTTAAAAACAAAAGCATAAAACACTAAAAGCTCATCACTTCCTAGTTATTTGGCTATCGTTGGCTATTATTTATGTTCTTGAGGTTATCTATTGGACCAGTTTTTATTTGTATCTATGTTATGTGATGTCATGTTGACAGCTGCTAATCAGCCTTTGTGAAGGATTTACATCACAGAAATCAATAAATGCCGTAAATCAGACCTTGTTCTCAGGTAGTTTTTAAACATTTACTAGTGTGCCACTGACTGGGGAATCAAGAATACTAAAATCCAGATGTGGCCGGCTTTCCAAAGACTCAATAAAAACATATGTTTGGCAACCTCCTCAGAAAACTCTTTCATCTCCTTAAATATGATGGTCCCTAGTGACCAACAAACATTTGAATGAATGAACGGTAGGGGAGTAAAAACTTTTCCTCTGCCCTTTTAGGTTCTGTAGCTGGCAACTGCAAATTAAGTGACAAAGGACACACTAACAGGAGAAAAGCATACACATTTTATTTGATGTTAATATTTTTACACGCACAGAAGCTATATAGAAAAGAAATTTAAAAAAAAGAAACAGTTAAACTCAGAGCTTAATGTACCATTTTAACAAAGGGTGACAAATTGTGAAGAAATGACTTGACAGAGGAAAGTGGACTTTTAGAGGAGGTAAATTGCGGGCAGGTAACTATATAAGAGAAGCTGATGGTAGATAAAGGTTATTTAGTAAGGTTTCTCTTTGCACACCCATTCAGTGCTGGCCCTCTGTCTTTGGTGATAAGGGTCACTCTCCTTTTCATGGTTGTAGGAATTGGAGGAGAGGAGACAGGCAGAATTTATGCCCCCTTCAAAAAGGGAAATTTATACCCTGCATTTAGGCAGACAGGCAGAGAGCAGAGAAATCTTCCTCTGTCTTTTCCTCAATGTCTGCCAGTTCAAAACAATCCTATGCCAAAAAGTCATGTTTTGGGGAGAGATATCCTGACACCCTTCAGAACAAATGAATGGATATCCAGAATGCTATATACTTAATGCTCAGCTTTCTTTAACATGTGAAACAAGGCCCTCTCATACCTTACAACTCAAAGTATGGTCTAAGGACAAGCAGCATAGATAGGCATTACCTGGGAATGTGCTAGCAAGCAAAATCTCAGGCCCCTCTAGAGGCCTAATGACTGGGAATCTGCATTTTAACACAGTAAAGTTTCAAAGCATTGCTGTAAATGTCAGCCCTGGCCAAATTAGCCAGATTGCTTTCCTTTCCCCACCTGAAATTCTATCAATTAGAAATTCATAGTGGTTAACAAGCCTTTAAAAAGTCATATACCTCTGAGTAGGTTAATGACCCAGGCCTGAAAAAAATTTGTTCAAGGACATTGCTTTCTTCCTTCAAAGTTTTGCCTGAGACACACAGTGCTTTCAGAATGGAGGTTTCATTTGGGAAAGATGGGGAAATGAAAGGGGAGATAGTTCAGGGACTCTTCAGGATCATCGCAATAACCTTCTAAACTCTCTTACTTTCTTCCTCTCTCACTTACAGTCTAGCCTCCACTTCACTTTTAAAATTGAAGATCCGTTCATAGAATTCCCCTGAACATTGCATTTAGAATAAAATCTGTACTCCTATTCTGGGCTGGAATACCCAGGAGAATGTTCCTCAGTCCCACCAAAGCCCACTCCTGTTCTCCCCAGCTCCGCTCCGCTGACCTGAGCACTCCGTGCTTCCCTTGCCTTCTGTGCTTGCTGTTCCCTCTGCCTTGAACTCTCGGCCCCACAAGCCTCCCTGCCACTCACTCAGTCTGTGCTCAAATGTCTCCATTCAGAGAGGCCATTGCTAACTACACTCCAACTATCATTGTGTCATATCACCAGCTTTCTTTTTTATATAGTAGTTATCACTATTTAAATTTGTCAGACTTACTTATATGCTTATTTATTTCCTGCACACCCTATGACACAGACACACATGCACACACAAACTCATCCATAGACACAAAGAGATGCAAACTCCTTGAGAACAGGGATCTGGTGGCACCCAGAGTGGTACTTGGCACACAGTAAGTGCTCAATAAACACTGTGGGGTAGATGCCGGTATGAAGAAAAGTGATTGTGTGGCAATGTGTTCCAACACCCACCACCACCACCAAGACCAGCTCTGCATCCTTCAAAAAAGAAATCCATTTATTCCTCCATATTTTGCACCCCAGATTCTATCGGCTCTCCCCCACGCCCTCCCTGGACACAGCCCTGCTGTTGGTACTATGTGCATTCAAATGCAAAGACATTTTGGAAACCCCACCAATGGCAGATCCTACAGTGGGTCCGACTTAAGGTGCCAACCACACTTCCAGAGAGTCGTGAAGTTGCCAGATGCCAATTTGTCAAACCATTAGATGCACATGAACACCTGATGAGAGAGAGCCTCCTGCAGAAGGCCACATCACTGAATGTTTGCCTGCTAAGTAGGAAGTCCAAAGAAGAAGGCTTTCCGGATGAAATGCCTACCTTCCACACACGCACGCACACACACACACACACACACACACACACACTAGGCCGATGACATGACTGTCAGGGAGGCAGCACATCAGCCCCCACTGCACTGCTCCATGCAGGATGAGCCCGGCTGGGTGGGTCTCTGGAACCCCTCTTCATTCAGAATTGCACTGTTAACCAGGAGCCAGCCTACCTGCTCGGTCATTTTCTAGACGTAAGTTCAATATGTTTGATTAAGCCACTAGACCAAGAACCCTTTTTGTCAAGTGTTTCTTACACGGGTCTCCCCTGTAGACCTCGGGCATCTCTCTAAGGATTGCCTCAGTGCTCCTATTTCTAGGCCCTGAGAGACACTTTGCTGTGGCTCCAAAGGACCCGCTACCAGGACCATGGTGGGATCCCTTGTCGTTTGCCTTGGGGATTCATCCTCCACTTATTACACCATTTTTGTGAAAATAGGTACTGTGGGCTCGCAAAAAATCCAGACAGGACAAACTGAGGGGCTGCTGTCTTCTCACCACACCTGTTAACAATGCCTCTCACTGGAGGAAGTCCTGGTTGGGGGGGGGGGGTGCTTCTACCTCCTTCCTTCCCAGTAAGTATCCTTCACATCATCTATTTCCTGTTTTATCTGTATCCTAAACTGTGTGGACAAATCATTTTTCAGGTCTTTATCCATTTCAGGCTTTTGTCTTATGAAATACATGCTTTGGGGAATTCTTGCCTCACAGGTCCTAGCTACAAGTGGGTTTTGTAACCAAAAACCCAAGAGAGGTCAGGAAGAGGCGGGTGTGTGGTCTTACACCCAACCTTGAGAGGGGTCTTTGCCCACTTGGTGACAGGTAGCTGATCTGGAAGCCTAGAGTATCCCATGTGCTGAATTCAGAGGTAGGAGTATCGGTTACAGAGGTAGACCCTGCTCACCTAGGGGCCAGAGACAGGCCACCATCTCATCAGGCCTGACCCCTCCCTCACTCCTTTTCCCTCCCACCTCAGCCACCATTTTTGGCACCTCTGGCCTCCAGCCTCCTCTCGCCTCTTCCTGGTGCCCCCCTCCCATCCCAGAAAAGCAGACACAAATTATTTATGAAAAGCCCTCATTTACAATGCATCCATAATGCCTGGGAAGACACCGATAATTTATTTAATGAGCACAAACACAATGATTCACGAACGATGATCCCGGTCAGAAATTAGCTTCATTAATCTACTGTGAGCCCTCTGCTTGATTTAGTGCCTCCCCGAGTACCTCAGGCCCACAGATCTCCTCAGCATTTCTGCTGCTGCTGCTCCCCGGGCCCAGCTCAGGTGCAACTCCAGCACAATCGTCTGCACCATGGGCCTTCCTCCCTAGCCCTGCTTCATAGTCGGCCCACCAACCCACACCCTGCTATGCAACTGGTCTACCTGTGTATAACAACAGCAGGGCATCCTAGGCCAAAGCCTCTGAGGGGTTTGACCACAAATGCCCACTACCCCCAGTGACAGCCATACTGGGGTTTGTGCCAGTCGCCACCATATCACAGCAGGCCACAGACCTGAAAGCTGCTGACACAAGCCTGATTCTAGGAAGTTACTGGGTGTAGATGTTTTCCAGCTGCCAGTCATAAATCCTCACTGAGCAGACATGTACCCAGTCTATGTGCCGCAGGGTACCCGTGTGGGGTGGAGGTGAGATGGTGAGAGGAAACCGTCTGCCTGAGATTCAGTGTCCTGCATCCCCACTTCCCAGTGCAGTCAGTGACCTCACCCTTCTTTATCCCTTAAGCAAATGTGGACTACAGTTTGCTAGCCACATGAATTTTAATTATTTTTAATTTTTTAATTTAGCTATTTTTATCCAGGGTACATGAACACGTGGGTTAAAAAAACAAGCAGTTCTGCACAGCTTACATTTATATACTGCAATAAACAGTAGTCTCCCAATTTTCATTTGGTATTTATCTCCATATCTTGAAAAAAATATGCATTATTTTGGGGTTTGGGGTTTGTTTTTTATCAATTTCAGGCATTAACTCTTAGCCTCCCTCTATAAAATCTGAAGACTTAGTTCCCTTTCACTTCATTCCTTTTCCACACACACATATTTCTAATCCAGGGGTCAGCAAACAATGGTCCTTGACCTACCACCTGCCTTCATAAATAAAGTTTTATTAGAACACAGCCATGCCCACTTGTTTATATATTGTCCACGATGGCTTGAGTGCTAGAACAGCAAAGGTGAGTACTTGCAACAGAAATTTTATGGCCCACAAAGCCTAAAATATTTACTTTCTGATTCTTTACAAAAAATTTTTGCAAAAAAGGAGAGAGGGAATAAAAGGAAAACTCATGGACATGGACAACAGTATGGTGCTCACCAGGTTGCAGAGGGGGAGTAGAAGAGGGTATTGGGGGGGGGGTAAATTGATGGACAAAGACTTGACTTTGGGGTGGGTGAACACACAATATGGTGCACAGAGAAGTGTACCTAAAACTTGTATAATTTTGTTAACCAGTGTCACCCCAATATTCAACTTTTAAAAAAATGTTTGCCAGCCTCTGTCAGTCTTTACATCTTATCCATATGGTTCCATTGAACTTTGGTTAGAGATCAACATGCGGTGTTTCCATTATTGTAACTATTTAAATGGTGTGCTCAACAGAGCCATGCAGAATACTAGGAGTAGTTTTGCTTTTCTGTACATTTTGTTTTCACTTGCATTTTAATTGCCTTTTTATTTGTTTGCTTGCTTGCTTCTAACTCTTAGTACTTAATCGTAACTCAACTAACTCTTCACCAGCTGTGTTAATCTGTTGGAGCATATAAAGGTATCAGTTTTATCCACTTTGAGATCCTGCTTCAGGAAGCTACTGACCTGCTGCAATCTGAACTGGCTGCTTTCTGGTCCTGCTGCATAGCCATTATCCTGCTGCAAAGCCAGGGTTCTTTGGCCTCTCTGCTATGCTTCATCCTCTGTCTGTAGGATCTATGTCATTCACTATCTTGATTTACTCTAATTTTAAAGGAGCACATACCTCCGCTATCATTCCCCCACCACAAAAAAATAGAGAGGTGGCACATCCTTTGAGACTTTGTATACCTGAAAATGTCTTTTTTCTATCTTAATCCTAATTTAATATTAGACTGGGAATAGAATTAGTGGGTGGGAATGATTTTTCCCTTGGAAGTCTGATGGCATTTCTCCACTGTCTTCTATGAATCTTGCTGTTGAAACAGCTGGTGCCACTTTGAGTCCTGAGCATTTTGCCTTAGAGACCTTGGTCAGGCCCTTTCAGTGTAGAAGCTCACCTCCTTCAGTCCTGAGACATTTTAAATTATTCCTTTATTATTTTCCACTTGCCAATTCTCTGTTCTCCCTTTCTGGAACTCCAGTTGTTTGGGTGTTTTATCTTATGAACTATCCTTTAATCTTTTTTTTTCTTACTTTATATCTTGTGCTTCTATTCTGTGTTCTATAAAATGAATGATTGGACAGCTAAGAAACATCAGTAAATTGAGGAAATATCTAATATGACAGACTAGGACCAAAACACATAAACCTGTAGCTATTAGAAGAAAGCAGAATATTTGAGAAAATGAGGACTTGGGGAAATTATTATTAATATACTCACAGAGATAAGGAAAAATGGGAGGCTATGAATAAGTGACCTTCATAGAACACAATAGCACAAGAATAACAAATCTAGAAATTCAATGGAAGTGTCACACTCAGAAACCAAATGGAAACTCCAGAGTGGGGTCTCCCCAGTCCTGACAATTTGGCGAGGCCATTTCCTGGGGTGGCCCTGATGTTGCTATCGTCTTGTCTTTCCTTTTGGAATGAGCAGAATCTACAGAGAAGGAGGAGATAAATCTGGTTCCAGTGGGAAGGAAGGCTGCTGTCTCAATATTCAGTATGTTAATCACCCTGCATTCACACAATATTCGATATATACCTCGTCACCTGGCATTCACATTAATTAGTACCTTCATTTTCAGCTGTGATCAGAGCTACCCCAGTTCAGAGACCCTCTGTTTTAGTATCTCCTGTTAACAAATCTATGCCCTCCCGTCTGCTACCTGTCTGTGTGCAATAGTGAAGAGGATTGAGGCAGGGAAGGGGGCAGCTTCGAATCTCATCTTAAACTAGAAGTTCAACCAGTTCTTTTAAAATTCTACCTTCAGCCCCGCTTCCACAGAAACCTGGTGCCACTAGTTAGAAAGACTTTGTGGGTTCTGGGCCAAAAATTGATTTTACTACTGCGGATTTAGGATTTAGTTTTATTGTGGCTGCTAAGCCCATTATTACTCATACAGTCTTCTCAACTGCCATGTTGGTGTAGGCATTATCTTTTCTCACATTCTCCTTGTTCTTATAAGGATTTTTTCTCCATTTAGGGATCCCTATAGTGTCTTTTAAGTGATGCTTCAGAATAGATAAAAACTAAGTGCTTATGTTCAATCTGCCATTTTCAAAGAAGTCTCTAAATATAAAATGTATGAATACCACCCTTTTCTCTACACCACTGGTGTTTCCTACCAGAGTTTCTTCTACACAAAGCTCATAGCAGCCACGTAGTAAATAATAGGCTGGCCCAAAATTAGCACTTAGGGAACAACTGTGGAACGGCTGATGCATTGCCTCATGCTGTCATCATTTAATGCCTCATCTGTCTTCACCTTTTTTCAGTCTTTCTTTCTCCAGCCCAAGTTTCATCCACTCTGAACTTGTATCTCTGCTGTCCAATATGTAGTCACTATCCACCTATGTCTATGACATGTCTCCAGATGGAGGCCTGTCCTCTCCCACATTTATACTTTTACAAATGTTGTTCCCTCCATCTGAAATATAATATTTCTTGTGCTCTTCAGTTTGTTATTAAGGTCTTTTTTGGAAGGTCTTATATAAATCACTCATTTCTCTCCAGAATTCTGGATTAGATGCTCTTCCTTCCTTGGTGCACTCAGAGAACTATGAATTTACCTTTTTATAGAACTTGAAACACACACACAAATATATATAAGTATATATATATATATATATATATAGCTCTATATATATACTTACAACTATATACTATATATGTACTTACTTTTTCTGCTACTAGACTAAGAGTTTATCCAGGACAAAAATTCATGTTAGGGAAGAGAGAATGAAGGAGGAAACATGCAAGAAAGGAAGAGAGAGAGAGGGAAGGAGAAAATGAGGGATAATGGGAAGGATCAACCATAGCACTCAGTTTCGTCTGTCCTGTGCTTTATTCGGAATGAATTTTAGCTCACATTTGACTTCTTCCCATTAACTTATGTGGTGAGGTTTTTTTTATTGCTTTCAGTATATGCTTCCCATTTTTATAGGACAATTATTGTTCCTACCCATTGATATCTGGTTAGGTCATATGACAAGCCTTGCTCATTCAAATGTGAATGGAGTGATATGTCACACTTTAGAGTTGAAGCTTCAAAGCTATAGTGTGGCTCAGCCATATTTCCATTTGTTTTTTTGTTTTGTTTTGCCACAAAAATTAATAATGTCTCAGATAGAAGTTAATTCCTCTTTCTAGATATTGAAAATAAAACAATGTGAAACAAATTATAACTAACTTACAATGAAGCTGATGTCCATGTGGATGGAGAAATAAACCTTTATTAGCCAATGGCTGAGGGTTATTATTAGATAATAACTTTGCTAAGCTAACTGATGGCGATAACTAGTGATAATCTCATGGATATACAATGTAATAAGAGCCATAAGATTTGAGACTATAACAGTTAGAAGGTCATCCTATTAGCCACCTCTCCAAAAGAAAAATCCTCTGCCTGGCACTGTGGGCTTCTGAAAGTCTGCCTGCACTTCTTTGGTACCAGAGAAGAGGGCTCATCAGATTGTATGTCATTTTTTTTCATTACTGGAATTCAAATGGTTAAAATATTTTTCAGTTGGTTCTCCCCTACTAGTTCTAGTACTGCCACCTGTAGTCACTCACATTGACCCACTCTGTATTCCACATGAGAGAACTTGAGTTTTTAGAAGTTTAATCATGTCCAGACTAAACACTGGCAGTCTTACTTTGTTGGGAGACTTAGAAGATGAGACGGAAGCTATTCTGACTCTTTAGGATAAAGTAAGACATTCTCTCTAGTTAAAAATTATATTGATTCTCTGTATAATCCACAAATTGAATTTTTAATTGACTTTAGAGAAAGGAAGGGAGAGAGAGACAGAAACAGAAACATTGATCTGTTCTTGTATGTGCCCTGACCCAGGATCTAGGAAATGGCACTTTTTAAAAAAATTTTTCCATTTTAGAATTTTAAAATTCACAAAAGTATACAATCAATGACCTCGAACCTTAGCAAAATAAATTATCAATGCATTTCTCACATGCTTCCAAGAAAGCCTTTTTTAAATGACCATGAATTAGTTAATGTGTTGAAAACAACAATGCATGTTTTAGATGTTTCCAAATAGTCAAGATGAATGTAGTCCCAAGTAGATGCTACTATATTTCCAGGGAACCCATCATGCTTTATTGTAATGAGCTTTACACTGATTTATGATTTGTGTTGCTTTTAAATACACAAAAAGGCAATTTTTAAGGGACTGAGTGACTCTAGAAGTTAAAAGAAAAAAACAGTATGATCAAATAATAGGGGAGAAAGAAGATTTCTGCTTTGAATAGTTTTCTTTTACTATCACTGATCCTTCTTATTTAACTACAAGAGTAAATCATGAATACATGCTTAATATAAAAAAATTCAAACACTATTGAACTCTTTAAAGCACACTGTCCAATAGAACTTTATGTGATGATGAAAATGCTCTATATATGCACTGTTCAATAAAGTAGTCATTAGCCACCTGTAGCTATTGAACGCACTAGAAATGTAGCTGCTGAGACTGAGAAACTGGTTTTCATTTCTATTTCATCTTTATTAACTGAAGTTCGAATGTTCTTATGTGGTTAGTGGCTACCATCTTGGATAGCACAGATTCAGAATTAAAAAGTTAAATCTTCATTCATTTTCAAAGCCTCCAAAAAACCATTGTTAGTGGTTTGGTACAGTCTTTGGACAATTTGAGAGGCAAGAGGTTATGCTATATGTCATATATAATTAATACAATGGTTTACAGCAAGGGCTCTGGAGTCAAAGAACCTGGATTCAAATCTTGAGTCTGCAGCACAACATATGTGTGACCTTAAGCAAGTTCATTACTTTCTCAGTTTTCCTGGTACACAATAAGCATTTAGTAAATATTATTTGTTGGTGTTAATATTTATGCATGCTCTTCCATGTCTTGTTCTGCACTTCTTGCTTTAGAAAGCTTACCCTGTCATAAATTTCTACCTCACTTTTTAAATTATAAAAGCAATAAATGCTCATATTTAAAAATATATAAATGTCCAAATCTATCAACTTTCACATTCTGAAATGGTATACTAGGTAACTCAGATCAATCTTCTTCTAAGATACGGTAAGAATTGGGCCAAACTTTTCTTTTTATTTTTTAAAAGAAAGCTAACAAAATAGTGAAGAATTACAAAGCCAGGATTTGGGGGAGAACTGGGGCCCAGGATGGCTAGCACAATTCTTGGCACTAATATTTCCCTGACAGTATAATAAGAGATCCAAATATTGGGTTTCTCAAACATAGACTTTGAAATAAATATACCTATACACAAGGAAATAAAAGGCAAAATTGTGAATTTCAAAAGAAGACTAGAAAATATAAAAATAAAAACAAATTGGAAATTCTAACACTAAAAATATAATAAAACAAAATAAATAACTAACTCATTAGAGGAATTTAAGTACAGACTGGAAACATATACAAATGTGTATTTGTGACTTGAAAGATAAGTTAGAAGACGATCTCCAGACTAAAGCAAGGAGAGACAAACAAATGAAAAGATAAAAGACAGAAGAGAGGCTAAAAGATATTGAAGACTGTGTGAAGTCCAATTTATATGTAAAGAAGTTCTCAGAAATATGGTAGACTAAGAAAGACAGTAATATTTGAAGTGATAACAGCCTAGAACTTTGCAAAACATAGGGCAAACATCAATCAATAAGTTCAAGAAGCCCTATGAACCACAAACAAAAGGAAACGAAAAGAAAACACTAGATTCATCACCATAAAACCACTTCAAATCAAAGACAGAAAGCAAATCTCAAAAGCACCTAGAGAAAAATGGTAGATAACTTTTCAAGGAGCAATAATACAATGGGAAGTTAATTTCTCAATGGAAATAATAGAAGCCAAAATTCAGCTGAATGATCTGCTAAAAGTGAGGACAGGAAAAAAACTATCAACTGTCAATTTCAGTGAAAATACCCTTCAAAAACAAAAGGTTTTAAAAATAGTGTACAAGAAATAATCCAAGAGGATTCATCACCAGAAGACTCTCACTAAAGAAAATCCTAAGGGGGCTCTAGAGGCAGAAGACGAATCATCTCTAGAGGAAGTTTAGAAATGTAGGACAGAATGATCAATAAATACAGGGATAAATCTATATAAACATTGAGTATAAAACCAGACTATTAAAGTCTCAAGGGACTTAAAGTATATTTTCATTTAAACATGCATATAAGTCAGAGAGGGTAAATGAAAATTAAAGTTTGCTAACACCCTTGATTATTTTGAACAACTGCCAATTAATATTAGATTCTTGCTAAAATGCAAGTTGTAATATCTAGAAAAAACACCCCTCTATCCCTAATTTGCTTAAAGTTTTTATGATACATGGAATCTAAATTCTATGAAATGATTCTTCTGCATCTTTTGAGACTATTTCCTTTTTTTGACCCCTTTGAACTGTTAATGTAGTGAAGTCATTGAGAAAATTTACAAGATTCAACTCAACCTGGAATGCCTGAACATTTCTGATATGATCTATTACATTTTTATATATATTGTCTGGATTTGATATGCCAATATTTTAAGGTTTGGGTTTTGTTTTCTTTTTTTGCACTTAGGGACATGAGCTAACTGGCCTGTAATTTACAGTAGACCCTCCATATCCACAGGTTTCAAATCCATGGGTTCAACCAATCATGAGTCAAAACTATTTGGAAAAATATCCCAAAATGTTTCAAAAAGCAAAACCTGAATATTTTATATCCTGAGCACTATGATAAGTCCACACAAGTGATTAATGCATAGGCATACCTTCCCATAGCCTATATGCAAAAATAGGTTATATGCAAATACTACACCATTTTATTTATTTATTTATTTAGTATTTTCTGAAGTGAGAAGTGGGGAGGCAGAGACACAGATGCCCGCATGTGCCCGACAAGGATCCACCCGGTATGCTCTCCAGGGGAAGATGCTCTGCCCATCTTGGCTGTTGCTCTGTTGCAACGGGAGCCATTCTAGTGCCTGAGGTGGAGGCCATGGAACCATCCTCAGCGCCCAGGCTAATTTTGCTCCATTGGAGCCTTGGCTGCAGGAGGGAAAGAGAGAGACAGAGAGAAAGGAGAGGGGGAAGGGTGGAGAAACAGATGACCACTTCTCTTATGTGCCCTGGTCGGGAATCAAACCCAGGACTTCCACATGCCAGACCGACGCTCTGAGTTAACCGGCCAGGGCCTACACCATTTTATATAAGGGCCTTGATATCTGTAGGTCTTAGAACCAATCCCCCTGCACAATCCCTGAAGGAACAGTGGTGCTGTTCTTCTATTGTCTCACTCAAATTTTGGAGTTATGGTTATTTTAGTATCATAAATTGAATAGGGGGGGTTTTTTGTCTAATTATCTGGAAGACTTGGTATACAGACTATTACTTTAAAGTTTATAAAAATTCACCTATAAAACTGCCTAGGTGTGTCTGCTTATTTTTTAGATAGATTATTTTGTTTCCATTGATCCTGTTTTTTTAAATTATATTTTCTAGATATTTTAAGAACACTTTTAATATTATAGGCATAAACCATCTATATTATTTTCTTACTATCTTTTTACATTTATGTTGTATTTTAAATTGTCCCCATTTTCAATTTTAAATTTGTTGCATATATGTATGCTTTATCATTTTCCAGATCAATTTCAAAGAACCACTTTTTAACTATGTTGATCTTCTTTATCATATATATATATACATATGATAGATAGATAGATAGATAGACATATATATATGAATTGTTTTGTTTGTTTTTTGTTGCTGTTCTTTGTTTTTAGGTGAGAGGAGAGGAGATAAAGAAACAGACTCCTGCATCCACCCCAACTGGGATCTACCAGGCAACCCTGTCTGGGGCCAATGCTCAAGTACTGAGCTATCTTTAGTACCTGAGGCTGATGTGCTCAGACCATCCAAGCTATCTTCAGCACCTGGGGCACTGATCAAACCAATCGAGCCACTGGCTGCAGAAGAAGAAGAGGGAGCAAAGAGGGAAAGAAGAAGATGGTTGCTTTTCCTGTATGTCCTGACTGGGAATTGAACCTTGGATGTCTATACACCTGGCTGGTGCTCTACCCATTCAGCCTGTTTTATACATTTTTAGTTTATGCTCTTATTTTTATTATTTTATTACTTTTTTGTATCTGTTCTATTGATTTTCTTATATGTTCTTGCCTTCAACATTTAGACCATTAAATTTTAGCCCCTCTTCTTATATACATTTTTAAGAATACTTCTATAATTTTATTTTAAGTACTGCTTGAGCTATCTGGCAATTTTTGATATGTAGATTAATTTTGAAATGCCTTATTTTTCAAAGACATGGATTTTTATCCCAATTGTGTTTCTCTAGACCTTAAATTGTGGATGCATGCTGTGCTATGTGTGATACAGATTCTTTGGGATTTCAAAGTTGTTCTGCAACGTGGTCAATATTATGTAAGTGCTTTAGGTGTGCTTGAGAAAAATATACTGTAATTAATTAGCAAAGGTTTCTAAACACATCCATATTAAATCAAGCCTGTTAATTGTATTTTTAAAAACCAATTAACAAACTCAATTGCATTTCTGTACACCAGCAATAAACAGTTAGAAACTGAAATTTATTAAATGACACCAACCCTTTAAAAATATCATTTTAAAAAAAACAGGTACAAAATAAAATGTGTTAAAACCTCTGTATTAAAAATTATAAAACTTTATTGAAAGATGGTAAATAAAATTTAAATAATTGAAGACAGATACTTTACTCATAGTTTGGAAGATTCATTATAGGGATGTCAGTTCTTCACACCATGTTTGTGATATTTGTGTGTGTGCATGCACAAGTCAACAAATTAAAGTTTATGGTAAAAGTTCAAATAACCAAAAATATCTATGACACACTTAAGGAAGAATCAAATATCAAGATTTATGGTGAACTTATCATAATTATAACAATATGGCACTGATACAGGGGAAACAGACTAACAAAACAATATAGAAACCCAGAGGCAGACCCACTGCTATGTGCGTATTTTCTCTGTGACAATGAGAAAAGAAAATATTTTTCAATAAAAAGAACTGGATTGATGGGTATCCTTATAGAAAAAAATTTAACACCCAATTCATACTATTTACAAAACTTACTTCCAAGTAAATTAAAACTCCAACTATAAAAGTTAAAACTATAAAACTTTGGTAGACAAATATCTTTCTGATCTCATGGTAAAAATGGATTTATTATGACACCAAAGGAAAATAAAAAGTAAAATAAATTCAACTAAATTAAATACATTGTGTTATTCAAAAATATAACATTGAGAAGGAGAAAAAGATAAGCCACAAATGAAAGAAGATAAGTAATATAAGATTTATATATTTAATACATAAAGTTCTCTTACAAATAAATAAGAAAAAGGCAAACATAACAATGGAAAAATCAGCAAAAGGTGTATCAAGCACTTCACAAATGGTAAAATCTGCATGGTCAATGAACATGTGGAAAGCTGGAAACCTCATTAGTAACTAGAGAAATAAAAGTTTAAACCACAAAGATATACAAATATCCATTTAACAGATTGAAAAGAATTTTAAGAGTCTTACAGGTATCAAACACTAATAAGGATATGGAGCAGAGAGAACTATTACATACTGTCAGTAGACATACAAATTGATTTAACCATCTTTGACAACTGGGTTCCTCATAAAGCTAAAGATGCATATGTCTTATGACCCAGCATTTTCATTTCTATATCCAGAGAAACTCTTGCACACATGCTTCAATAAAAAAACATGTGCAAAAGAACATTAAAGAAGTGGAAGGGGCTGGGGGAGGGTGTAAAGAGGGATAAATATATATCCCACATAGGTGGGATATAAAACTAAGACTCATGGACACAGATAAAAGTGAAGTGGTTCCAAGGTGAAGGGGTGCAGGAAAGACAAAAGAAGAAAAATTAAAAACCACAAATGTCCATCAACAGAGGAGTGGTTGAACAAATTATAGTACAGGTCAATAATCTTTTATATAAAAATAAGTTATTTTTTATTTTAGAAATACAAGAGATAATGTGTGTATACATGTTTACACATATATACATATTATTATATACATGTATATGTATAATACAACATTCCAAACTCAGATACATTTTCTCAAGCAAAAACATGAATTTTCACACTAAAACTGGATCAATACCATAAACTATTCAAGTCATTTTTTACATTCAGAATTTCAGAGAAGAGATAGCATACATTCACATGATGAAATACAATAGGACAAAGATAATGAATAAACTATGGCTACATGATTGACATGGATGATTGAGAAACATAATAATGGGTGAAAGGAGCAAATCAAAAATAGTAAAATTAGCATCAGCAATATTTTAGTTAGAGTCTGCAGGCATACCACCTTGAACGCGCCCGATCTGGTCTGATCTTGGAAGAAATATATTAATTAGAGATACATGCAAATATGGCAACATTGTAAAGTAAATAAAGCCAGGCAATGCTTAACAATGGAGGGAAGAGGGAATATGATTAGAGTTTGGTTGCTCCCTACCTTTTAAATTGTATATATATTTTTCAATTAAGTATTTACACATATACTTTTGTATACATGATACATTTCACAATAAAAAGTTAAAGATTAAACAGTTATTGATTTTTGTATATTGATTTTGTAACTAGCTACCTTATTATTCTTTTATTGTTTCTAATAATTTGTCCATAAATTTTCTTGGTTTGTGTACAACAATAACAACTGCATATAATGATAATTTTGTTTTCTCCTTTCTAATATTGATACTTATTTCTTGTTTCTTACAACTGCTCTGACTGTGGCTCCTAGACCAATGCTAAAACAACTTTGACTATATTTTGTTCTTGCCCCTTTCATGGATCAACTTCTGCAATGTTCCACCATTGAATGCATAAAGAACATCTTTATGCTCAGAACTGTCTCAGGATGAAATGGGCCACTTGGAAAGACAGGTTACAAACTTCTGTGGACTAGTATTTCAGTTTGTTGCTTGTTTACCACTGCACATGATGTGGGGACCCTGACATCATCTCATGACCTCTCATGGGGCCCGATAGAAGAGACTCAAACAGAACAGGTACTTCCTGTCTTCAGAAAGGCAGACACACTGTCCATGACGAGCTCACTCGAAGGTCAGGTTCAGTGGCCTTTTCCACAGAGCCAGAATGCTGAGGTCAGGCTCACCTGCAATTACAAAATTGGCTGGCTCACAAACAGGCTGGAGAGATTCCTCCATCTCAAACCAGACACCTGTGACAGTTTTGTCCCCGCAGGCCATTCTTTGAGCAGAGTTCAGCTGAATCCCAAACAAATGCTTCTCTCAAAATACCTATGTTTCACTTAATAGAGTTCAAACTGAGTGTCCAGAAAGCTTAATGCTTTTTTTATTTCTTCGACGTCTTCTGCAGCAGCTACAGGCATTTCCTGGATGACCTTCCAACCTACATCTCGGGACCTCCTCACCTGAGGAATCTGCCTCTACTGGAGCTCACCAATTATTTTAAAACAGTGACCAAGATTGGGGACCTGTGTATACAGTAATACATCTGCAGAATGTCCAGGTAAGAGGTGTGTTAATAATAGTTTTCAGATCCTAGGTGGGCAACAGAGTTAAAACCCTTTCTGACCTTGTTTATGGTCCCATCTTCTGGTATTCTGAAGGTGCACTTGATCTGCTTATAATGCCATTGAACCCTGACCTTCAACTGTAATAGCCTGCTAACCTGTTTGTCTTTTGCTCAACACTGGAAACTCCAGAAGGATGGCATTTTGCCTAAATCATCTTCATATTTCCAACCAGGGCTGAGCAGACCAAATAGATAGCATTCACAAATTAGGCAATTTGAAGAGAGTTTAATAAAGGGCTATTTACAAAGGTGTGGGTAGGGTTTAAGAGAGTGGCTCTCAACCTTGTTACACATTAAATGTCCTGGAGAGTCTTAAAAAGTATGGTGCTTGAGTCTCTTCTCCAGAGAATCTGATCCAATTAGTCTAAAGCTGCACTATCCCATAAGGTAGCCACATGTGGCTACAGAACATTTGCAATGTGGCTGCTCCAAATTGTGATGTGTTTTAAGTGTGAGATATGCACCAGATTTTAAAGGATTAGTGCCAGAAAATGCAAAATCTCTCTTTAAGAATGTTTTTAGAAAGATTTTTTTTATTGAAATGGTAATATTTTGGCCATATTGGGTTAGGTAAAATATATTATAAAAATTAATTCCATCTGTTTCCTTTTACTTTTAATAATGTGGTTACTAGAAAAGTTAAGATTACCTATGTGGTTGAAATTATATTTTGGCCAGGTAACATTGGTCCAGAGCACAACCTGCACATCAGGTGGGAAACTTGTAGATGCTTCTAATGTGCACCCATGATTGAGAAACACCAGTTTAGAGAAATCATAGGAGACATGCAGGAGCTTGTGACTAGCAGCAGCAGGGTGATCATGGGAACATGGGGAGAACAGTTTTATAACAAGAACTGCATTGCAGAAGCCATGGTGTTTAGTAGAGAAATTAAGTAAATGCAAGTTCAGGAGGGGAAAAGAAAGGGAAATAAACACCCAAATTCTTCTCTTCGTCTGGCTTAGATCCCCCATTGGTTATTCTCTACTGGCTGAACCCAACTGACAAGCCCAACTGATGCAACAGATACAGATCAGTCTCCCTGGGCCAAGCAAGGATGAAAAGAGTGAAGACTGGATTTTAAGGGGCAAGCAAAATATACCCAGCTTGGGCACTTAATGAATGTTCTGGGAATAAATAAGAAGCCAACGGCCTGACTGGTGGTAGTACAATGGATAGAATGTCGACCTGGGACACTGAGATCCTGGGTTTAAATTCCAAACATTGCCAGCTTGAGCACACTCATCCAGCTTCAGCACAGGCTCAATAACTTGAATGGAGGGTCACTAGCTTGAGCCCAAAGTCACTGGCTTGGACAAAGGGTTACTGGAAAAGGCCTGTATGAGAAACAATCAATGGGAATGACATCAGAGTAATGGCAACGTGAGAGATACTTTTGATCTCTCCCTTGAAATTTCAATAAATTGAACAACAATAATGTAGCAAAGGAACCCCAGTTGGGCTTGTAGGTGCATCTGAAAGATCCACACACTGAATGGACTAACGGTAGAATGGGTTGAAATGGGGGTGGAAGATAAAATGCATTTGCAGTGCGCTTTGGAGAAGAGAGGAGACAAACCTGGAGTGATTGGTTTTTTTCTTTTGTCTCTGCTGGACTATGGGGAGGAGAAAAGCTCAGGCTCTCTGGATCTTGTTTCAGGGGTACAAAGAGGAAAACTTGGAGTGAGTGGGTCTCCTTCTACCAGGAGGCGTGGTGAGATATATGGGCAAAGGGAGAGATAAACCAAAGTGGCCAAACCACGGGGTCACAACCAGTGTTCCCGCAGTCTGCCTGCAACCTACATTTGGCAGAGACAGAGAAAGCTAAAGTGTGGCCCCCTAGACTACCATGTCCCACCTTCCTCATTTCACTGTACAAAGAGTGGCAGAGACAAACCCCACAGTAGGGTCTCCAGATCCACTCTCTTTCCTGAAGAACACAGGTACCCCACGTTCAGTTCTCAGGTCTGTGGACACAGGGGAGGGAGTGCATTGAAACCTGAGATCACCATTGCTAGAGCTGTAAAGCCAGAAAGCTGAAGCCATAGAGCAGAAGCCATAAGACCAAAGTCGTAAAGTCGTCACAACATGCCCTACCCACAAACACGACTTCACCCCACTTACATCATTGCAACAGCAACATCTCAGCAGTTGTTCCTCGGACAGCCGAGGAACTTCACACAGCTAAATGTTGTAATACAGAGAAACCTAGTGGAAGAAACCTCTCAAAATCAAAATATATTTTTCTTTATTTTCCCATTTTTTCTTCTTATTTATTCCTCTTTTTTTTCCTTTGAATTTCATCTTCTTTAAATATTATATCATATTTTTATTTTTGTGGAGTTTTCTTTCTGATTTTTTTGTTTCCTTTTGATCTTTTATTCTGTGATTTTTCTTCTGGTCATAATTGTTTATATTTTTATAGTATTCTTAATTATTTATTTTAAGTTGTTTTTTATTAGGGTTCTTAATACCACTCTCAAATGTCATCAAGGAAGAAGAATTTGAATACCATGTCTACACAAGACAGAGATGTAGTTCAGAGAGAAAAAGAAATACCTGCAGGAAAAAAATCATGATCATATGGGAACCTTGGAGTTAAATAATAGAGAATTCAATATTGAAGTACTGAAAATACTTAACGAGATGCAAGAAGACACCAATAGGCAACTAAATGAGGTCCAAAAACAAATTATGAACAGAAAAAAAAAACCTCATCAAAGAGATTGAAACATTAAAAACAAAGATGAGCCTGACCAGGTGGTGGCACAGTGGATAGAGCGTTGGACTGGGATGTGGAAGACCCAAGTTCGAGACCCCGAGCTTGCCAGATTGAGCGCGGGTCCATCTGGCTTGAGCAAAGCTCATCAGTTTGGACCCAAGGTTGCTGGCTCCAGCAAGGGGTTGCTCAGTCTGCTGAAGGCCCGCAGTCAAGGTACATGTGAGAAAGCAATCAATGAACAACTATGGTGTCGCAGCGGCAACAAAAACTAATGATTGATGCTTCTCATCTCTCTCCATTTCTGTCTGTCTGTCCCTATCTATCCCTTTCTCTGACTCTTTCTCTGTCCCTGTATAAAAAAAAAAAAAAGATTATCATCATATTTCTCAGCAGAAACTCTACAAGCGAGGAGAGTGAACCCCAATATTTAAAGTTCTGAAAGAGGAACTTCCAACCAAGAATACTATACCCATCAAAGTATCATTCAAATACGAAGGAGAAATAAAGACATTCACAGATACAGAAAAAATGAGGAAATTTATCATCAGAAAATGCTTACTTCAGGATATACTAAAGGGGTTTTTCCAACTAGATACAAAGAACAAAACAAAACAAAACCACAAGTAAAAGCTCCACCAGGAACACACAAAAAAAATCAAATTTAAACTGTGACAACAAAAACAATAAAGGGGAGAGGACAGAAGCACTCATAAGATAGCGTACTACAATGAACATGGTAGGTACCTTTTTCATTACTTAGTGGTAACCACCACTGAAAAAAACACCACAGAAGCACATGACTTGAAAAAGGAAGTAACAGAGAAAAGAAGTATGGATTACAACCAAACAAAAACAAATGACAGAAAAACAAAAGAGAAGAATCAAACAAGATACAAAACTAACAGAAAGCAATATATAAAATGGCAATAGGAAACCCTCAAGTGTCAATTATTACACTAAATGTAAATGGGTTGAACTTACCAATAAAAAGACATAGAGTAGCAGAATGGCTTACAAAAGAAAATCCAACTGTATGCTGCCTACAAGAAACACATCTAAGCAACAAGGATAAAAAAAATTCAAAGTGAAAGGCTAAAAACAATACTCCAATCAAATAACATCCAAAAAAAGCAGGTGTAGCAGTACTCATATTCAAAAATGCTGACTATAAGTCAGCAAAAGTAATCAGAGACAAAAATGGTCATTTCATAATGATTAAGGGGACACTGAATCAAGAAGACATAACACTTCTTAATATATATGCACCAAACCAAGGAGCACCAAAATATATAAGAAAGCTTCTGACTGACCTAAAAACAAAAACTGAAAAAAATACAATCATACTTGGAGACCTTAATACACCGCTGACGGCTCTAGATCATCCAAACAGATAATAAATAAAGAAGCATTGGCCTTAAATGAAACACTAGAGCAATTGGATATGATAGACATCTACAGGACATTTCATCCCAAAGTGACAGAGTATACATTTTTCTCTACTGTACATGGAACATTCTCAAGAATCAACCATATGTTGGGCAACAACAATAACATCAGCAAATTTAGAAAAATTGAAATTGTACCAAGCATATTTTCTGATCATAAAGCCTTGAAACTAGGATTCAACTGCAAAAGAAGAGGGAAATAAACCCCACAAAAATGTGGAAACTAAACAACATACTTTTAAAAAATGAGTGGGTCAAAGAAGAAATAAGTGCAGAGATCAAAAGATACATACAGACTAATGAAAATGACAATACGACACAT
The DNA here is from genome assembly GCA_037038555.1 of Rhynchonycteris naso. Classification (NCBI taxonomy): domain Eukaryota; kingdom Metazoa; phylum Chordata; class Mammalia; order Chiroptera; family Emballonuridae; genus Rhynchonycteris; species Rhynchonycteris naso. The sequence goes on along the minus strand of CM073004.1, from coordinate 40,393,784 downwards.
CAAAATCTCTGGGATGCAGCAAAAACAGTAATAAGAGGGAAGTTTATATCACTTCAGGCATATATGACAAACAAGAGAGAGCCCAAGTAAACCACTTAACTTCACACCTCAAGGAATTAGAAAAAGAAAAACAAAGACAACCCAAAACCAGCTGAAGAAAGGAAATAATAAAAATCAGAGCAGAAATAAATGAAATAGAAAACAGAAAAACTATAGAAAAAAATAATAAAACAAGGAGCTGGTTCTTTGAAAAGATTAACAAAATTTACAGATTCTAGGCAAGACTCACCAAGGAAAAAAGAGAAAGGACTTATATAAACAAAATCCAAAATGAAAGAAGAGAAATCACCACAGATATCATAGATATACAAAGAATTATTGTAGAATACTATGAAAAACTATATGCCACCAAATTCAACAATCTGGAAGAAATAGATAAATTCCTAGAACAATACAACCTTCCTAGACTTAGTCATGAAGAAGCAGAAAGCCTCAAAAGACCAATAAGCAGGGAGGAAATAGAAAAAACTATTAAAAACCTACCCCAAAATAAAAGTTCAGGCCCAGACGGCTATACCAGTGAATTCTATCAAACATTCAAAGAAGATTTGGTTCCTGTTCTACTCAAAGTCTTCCAAAAAATTGAAGAAGAAGCAATACTTCCAAACATATTTCATGAGGCCAACATAACCCTCATACCGAAACCTGGCAAGGACGGCACAAAGAAAGAAAACTATAGACCAATATCTCTAATGAATACAGATGCTAAAATACTAAACAAAATACTAGCAAATCGAATACAACACATATTAAAAAAATAATACATCATGATCAAGTGGGATTCATCCCAGAATCTCAAGAATGGTTCAACATATGTAAAATGGTTAACATATTACACCATATCAACAAAACAAAGAACAAAAACCACATGATCTTATCAATAGATGCAGAAAAAGCATTTGATAAAATACAACATAATTTTATGTTTAAAACACTCAACAAAATGGGTATAGAAGGAAAATATCTCAACATGATAAAGGCTATTTATGATAAACCATCAGCTAGCATCATATTAAATGGCATAAAACTGAGGACTTTCCCTCTTAAATCAGGAAAGAGACAGCGATGTCCACTCTTATTTAATGTGGTGCTAGAAGTTCTCGCAAGAACAATTAGACAAGACAAAGAAATAAAAGGCATTCATATCGGAAAAGAAGAAGTAAAGGTTTCACTTTTTGCAGATGATATGATCCTATACATCGAAAACCCCAAAGTCTCCACAAAAAGATTACTAGAAACAATAAACCAATATAGTAAGGTCGCAGGATATAAAATTAATATACAAAAGTTCATAGCATTTCTATATGCCAACAATGAAACATTAGAAAACAAACTCAAAAAAATAATCACCTTCACAGTTGCAACAACAACAACAAAATACCAAGGTATCAACATAACAAAGAATGTAAAGGACCTATATAATGAAAACTACAAAGAGCATTGTTAAGGGAAATCAAAAAAGATACAATGAAATGGAAAAATATTCCTTGTTCTTGGATAGGAAGAATAAATATAATCAAAATGACCATATTACCCAAAGCAATATACAAGTTTAATGCAATTCCCATCAAAATTCCAATGACATTTTTAAAAAAAATGAAACAAAAAATCATCAGATTTATATGGAACTGTAAAAAACCCTGAATAGCCAAAGCAATCTTAAGGAAAAAGAACGAAGCTGGGAACATTACAATACCTAACTTCAAATTATATTATAGAGCCACAACGATCAAAACAGCATGGTATTGGCACATAAATAGACACTCAGACCAATGGAACAGAATAGAAAGTCCAGAAATAAAACCACATATATATGGTCAAATAATTTTTAATAAAGGGGCCAACAACACACAATGGAGAAAAGAAAGCCTCTTCAACAAATGGTCCTGGGAAAACTGGAAAGCCACATGCAAAAGAATGAAACTTGACTACAGTTTGTTCCCTTGTACTAAAATTAATTCAAAATGGATCAAAGACCTAAATATAAGACCTGAAACAATAAAGTACATAGAAGAAAACATAGGTACTAAACTCATGGACCTTGGTTACAAAGAGCACTTTTTGAATTTGACTCGAAAGGCAAGGGAAGTGAAGGCAAAGATAAATGACTAAGAAGTTTTTGCACAGCAAGAGAAACTGACAACAAAATAAACAGACAGCCAACTAAATGGTAGATGATATTTTCAAACAATGCAGATAAGGAGTTAATAACCAAAATATACAAAGAACTCACAAAACTCAACAACAAACAAACAAACAATCCAATAAAAAAATGGGAAGAGGACATGAACAGACACTTCTCCCAGGAACAAATACAAATGGCCAATACATATATGAAAAGATGCTCATCTTCATTTTCTATTAGAGAAATGCAAATCAAAACTACAATGAGATACCACCTCACACATGTTAGATTAGATATTATCAACAAGATAGTAATAACAAGTGTTGGACAGGCTGTGGAGAAAAAGGAACCTTCATCCACTGTTGGTGGGAATGTAAAGTAGTAAAACCATTATGGAAGAAGGTACGGTGGTTCCTCAAAAAACTAAAAATAGAACTACCATATGACCCAGCAATCCCTCTACTGGGTATATACCCCCAAAACTCAGAAACATTGGTACATAAAGACACATGCAGCCCCATGTTCATAGCAGCATTGTTCAAAGTGGCCAAGACATGGAGACAACCAAAAAGCCCTTCAATAGATGATTGGATAAAGAAGATGTGGTACATATATACTATGGAATACTACTCAGCCATAAGAAATGATGATGTCGGATCATTTATAACAAAATAGATGGATCTTGATAACATTATACGGAGTGAAATAAGTAAATCAGAAAAAACTAAGAACTGCATGATTTCATACATAGGTGGGACATAAAAAAGAGACTAAGAGACATGGACATGAGTGTGGTGATTAGGGTGGGGTGGGTGGGAGAAAAGGGTGGGAAAGGGGGGAGGGGAGGGGCACAAAGAAAACCAGATAGAAGGTGACAGAGGACAATTTGACTTTGGATGATGGGTATACAACATAATTGAATGACAAGATAACCTGGAGATGTTTTCTTTGAACATATGTACCCTGATTTTATTAATGTTACCCCATTAAAATTAATAAAAAAGAAAGAAAGAACACAAATTTAAAAAATAATAATAATAAATAAAATTCTGTTTTTTGAGTGTTTGCCATGTGCCCAGCGCTGTGCAAAGTGCCTCACATAAACTGTAGTGCAGTTGGGTCTATGATTTTTCTCAACCTCACAGTAGGAAATATATACTATGTTTCGGGATGTAAAAATGAAACTATTTTTTGTCTCAATTCCTCCTGAGGTTCCTGAGATAAAGAGAAAAAAAAAACATTTGATGTTAGTTGTCTTCCCATTCCAAAGGATGACATCCAATGCTTTTGTAAAGCACACTAAGCTATCATTAAATGGGGTGCCTGCATTTTGACTGAAGGGACAGGGGCTACCTGAGACATGACCTCTTCCTAGAACCACAGGAGTCTAAGAGACCAGAGAAACCACTCAGGCACTTGTCAAGCTCTGTCCTTCCATTGGCCACATCCAAAAGTCAGTTGGGTGGCAAAGTCCACTCTGCTCATTCTAATGCACTGAAAGAACATACGGCAGAGAGAAGGAGTACAGAATTGTGATCAATAAATAATCTGAATGTCCTAATAACAACCCAATAGTTCAAAGAGAGAAGCTGTTGACATCCTCTCCCCCATATCACTCTTTCCAGACAATAGCAGCCTGTGCAATATCACAGAGGGAAATGCTTTGAACTTGGTAAGAATGTTCAGTTATATGATTATGGCACTGGGCTGGACATTTTACTTATTGGAATAAAAACTTTTTGAGACTAGAACTAGTCAGAAGACATTTTGTCATCTGAGAGTGACCTAAAAAAAAAGATTATTAATTTCCCCAACATTCCATCAAAGACCAGGGAAGAACAAAGCTGCATGTCACATTGAAATGTTCAGTGGATGGATGGATGAGTTTGCTGCTAGGACCCCCACTGAGTCCAGGTCATACAGCAAATCAAAATATGCTATTTTCCAGAGGGCAAGATGATGATGGAGTAGGCGGACGTACCAACTTCCAACTCCCAGAACCAAAGTGGATTATAACTTGATTTTAAGAACCATCATCTGGATAAACCAACGTTGAACTGGACTGAGAGGACCCTTCAAACACAGAACACTGAAGAAGCCACATTGAGACTGGTAGGAAAAGCAAAAATACAGAAAGGGCTGCCCAGCTCCCCGGGGCGAAAGGCAGCCTGGAGAGACTAGTGTGGCAGGAAGAGAGGCTAGTGGAAGGGTAGGGACCTGGGTCCCAGGAACAAAGCCCCAGCCTACAGCCCCAGAACCTAGAAGAGGTGTATGAACAGTATTTAGCTGTGAAACAGGTTAGGATACTGTTTGTGAGAATGAGACAGTTGTCTCAGACCCAGGATTCTTCTTAAAGGGATGGCGCAGAAAACCTCTCTCACAACCATTCACCCGGGACTCTGGGAGACAGGGAGAGAGGAGAGGACCAGAGCAGCAGGAAGAGAGTGTGGATTAAAAAACACAGGGAGAAAAGCTTTGAGGGACAGCCACCCTAAATCCTGAGCTGAGGCACTCCACAAATCTAAAACAATATTTCCCTTGGAACCAGCAAGGGGAAGCAGGACACCAGCCAAACAGGCTCCCCTGCGGCAATCAGAGTACAGTCGCTTAGAAGGAAGGAGCTTTCAGAACTACAGTATGGAGTGGTAGGGTCTGAGCTGCAGCACCCCTACCCACACTGCTGAGGGCTTGATGAAGGGTCGGCAGCAGTGGAATGTGGAAACACGGTTCCGTTGGCAGGGGCAGAAGCCGAGCCAGCTGGCATGAGCTCGGTCTAGCCCAGCGGGGGCCAAGGGGATGCACGAAAGGGATCCCGCAGCTGCAGCCCGCCTGCGACCCCACCTGTGGGAGAAAAGCAGGAGCCCGGAAGAGGCAGAGTTCTGCTTTTGGGCTGGGGTGAGCAGGCACGCAGCCTCACCCGGCCTCCGAGACTTGAAGCCCTGCACAAACCAGCTTTGCCCATGGAGGTGGGGCGGAAGCCCAGGCTCACAGTTGAGCATGCACCAGCAGCCCAGCTGAGGAGCCGAGGTTGGTGTGGGTAGGGCAGAAGCTGGCTTGCAGCTGAGCACATAGCAGCAGCACCACCCAGCCGAGGAGCCAAGATTGGCAGGGGCAGGGTGGAAGCCTGGCTTGCAGCTGAGCACGCACCAGAAGCCCCTCCCAGCCAGAGGAACTGGCTGACAGGGACCTGCAGCTAAGCAAAAGTGCTCACTCAGTCCTTGGGGCCCAGGCTTGTGGCCTGAGTGTCGTGCGCAATCTCACCCGTGGGAAAGGGGCAAAGGCCAAGACCGGGTGAGGCTTAGAGAGCTTGGCATGAGAACAAAGCCCCTCTTGCGGAGGAGAGGCGGAAACCGCAGCAACAGCTGCAGTGGCCAGCACCAGCAACACCCATATCCAACCGCCCTAGGCAGCAGCAGAGGGGTTGGCAGGCCTGCAGACAGACCACACTTAGGGAACACAGAGGCAACACCTATTGGATTCCAGTAGCCAAACTCTTCTTACACACAGACAAATGGGCAGGCAGAGAAATGCAACCCAAATGAATCAAGAGAAATCCTCAGAAAAGGACCTGAATGAATCAGATATAACCAAACTAACTGATGCAGAATTTAAAATAATGATAGTTAGGATGTTCAAAGAGCTTAGAGCAACAATGGATAGTCATTACAAACACCTAAATAAAGAGATAGCAAGTATAAAAAGAAAATTGAAATAATAAAAAAGAATCACACAGAAATGACAAATACAGTATCATAACTGAAGACCACAATGGAAGGAATTAAAAGCAGGATGGATGAAGCTGAGTTTCGAATCAGCGAGTTAGAGGGAAAAATAAACAAAGGCACAGAAGCAGAGCAGACAAAAGAAAAGAGACTCAAAAAATCTGAGAAAACTCTAAGGGAGTTCTGTGACAACATGAAGAGAAATAACATCCGCATCGTAGGGGTTTCTGAAGAAGAAGAGAAAGAACAAGGGATAGAAACTTTGTTCAATCAAATCATAGCTGAAAACTTCCCTAAATTAAGGCTGGAAAATGTTTCACACATTCAAGAAGCACAGAGAACTCCATTAAAGAAAAAACCCAAAGAAATCTACACCAAGACACATCATAGTTAAAATACCAAAGCTAAGGGATAAAGAGAAAAATTTAAAAGCTGCTAGAGAAAAAAAGGCTATCACCTACAAAGGAGCCCCCATAAAGATGACATCCGACTTCTCAACTGAAACACTTGAGGCCAGAAGGGAATGGCAAGATATATTCAAAGTAATGCAGAACAAGAACCTACAACCAAGACTACTCTATCCAGCAAGGCTAATGTTTAAAACTGAAGGAGAAATAAAGAGCTTCCCAGACAAAAAATGCCTCAAGCAATTTATTAAAACCAAACCAATTCTGCAAGAGATACTAAGGAGCCTGTTGTGAACAGTTCAAAGGGAGGAAAGAATATAGCAAAAGGAGAATACAGCTATAAAGAATAAAATGGCAATAAACAACTACATATCAATAATAACCTTAAATGTAAATGGATTAAATGATCCAATCAAAAGACATAGGGTAGCTGCATGGATAAAGAAACAGGACCCATAAATATGCTATCTACGAGAGACACACCTTAAAACAAAAGATGCACATAGACTGAAGGTAAAAGGATGGAAAAAAATATTTCATGCAAATGGAAATGAAAAAAAAGCCGGGGTAGCAGTACTTATATCTGACAGAATGGACTTTAAAACAAAGGCTGTAGTAAGAGATAAAGAAGGACACTACATAATGATAAAGGGAACAATTCAACCGGAAGATGTAACCATTATAAATATCTATGCACCAAATATAGGAGCCCCCACATACATAAAGCAGACTTTGATGGATATAAAGGGTGAGATTAACAGCAATACTATAATAGTAGGGGATGTCAATACCCCACTAATATCACAGAATAGATCCTCAAGAAATAAAATTAATAAAGAAACAGTAGGCTTAAAGGATACACTAGATCAACTTGATTTAATAGATATCTTCAGAACTTTTCATCCTAAAGCAGTAGAATATACATTCTTTTTAAGCACTCATGGTACATTCTCTAGGATAGACTACATGTTAGGACACAAAAGTGGTCTCAAAAAATTTAAGAAGATTGAAATCATATCAAGCATTTTCTCTGATCACAATGCCATGAAACTAGAAATTAACCACAAAAGAAAAACTGAAAAATACTCAAACACTTGGAAACTAAATAGCATGTTATTAAATAACAAATGAATTAACAATGAAATCAAAGAAGACATAAAAAAGTTTCTAGGAATGAATAATAATGAGCATACATCAACCCAAAATTTATGGGACACAGCAAAAGCAGTACTGAGAGGGAAGTTCATAGCACTACAGGCATACCAGCAGAAGCCAGAAAAGGCTCAAATAAGCAACTTGACTCTGCATCTAAAAGAACTAGAAACACCACAGCAAATAAACCCTGAACTAGTAGAAGGAAGGAAATAATAAAGATCAGAATGGAAATATATGACATAGAAGCTAAGGAAACAATACAGAGGATCAATGAAACCAGGAGCTGGTTCTTTGAAAAGGTAAACAAGATTGATGAACCTTTAACTAGACTCACCAAGAAAAAAAGAGAGAGGACTCAAATAAATAATATTAGAAATGAGAGTGGAGAAATAACAACTGATGCAACAGAAATACAAAGTATTGTAAGAAAATACCATGAAGAACTCTATGCCAAAAAATTAGACATCCTAGGTGAAATGGACAAATTTCTTGAATCATATAATCTTCCCAAAATCAATTCGAAAGAATCAGAACACCTAAAAAGACCAATTACAACAAATGAGATCAAAACCATTATAAAAAATTCTCAAAAAAGAAAAGTTCTGAGCCTGATGGCTTCACAAGTGAATTCTACCAAAAATTCAAAGAACTAACCCCTATTTTTCTCAAGCTATTTCAAAAAATTCAAGGGGAAGGAATACTTCCAAACTCCTTTTATGAGGCGAGCATAATTCTGATCTCAAAACCAGGCAAAGACAATACAAAGAAAGAAAATTATAGGCCAGTATCCCTGATGAATTTATTTGCTAAAATTCTCAACAAAATATTAGCCAACCGGATCCAGCAATATATGAAAAAATTATACACCATGATCAAGTGGGATTTATTCTGGAGAGGCAAGGCTGGTTCAATATTTGCAAATCAATTAATGTGATTCAACACATAAACAAAAGGAAGGACAAAAATCACATGATAATTTCAATAGATGCAGAAAAAACATTTGATAAAATCCAGCACCCATTCATGATCAAAACTCTCAGTAAAGTGGGAATGCAGGGAACATACCTTAACATGATAAAGGTCATCTATGACAAACCCACAGCAAACATCATACTAAATAGGCAAAAATTAAAAGCAATCCCCTTAAGATCAGGAATCAGGCAGGGGTGCCCCCTTTCACAACTCTTATTCAACATAGTTTTGGAAGTCTTAGCCACAGCAGTCAGAAAAGAAGAAGAAATAAAAGAAGAAGTAAAACTGTCATTATTTGCAGATGATATGATATTGTATATAGAAAACCCTAAAGTCTCAGTCAAAAAACTACTGGACTTGATAAATGAATTCAGCAAGGTGGCAGGATATAAAATTAATACTCAGAAATCAGAGGCATTTTTATATACCAACAATGAACTGTCAGCAAAAGAAATTAAGGAAACAATCCCCTTCACTATTGCAACCAAAAAATAAAAGTACCTAGGAGTAAATTTAACCAAGGAGGTTAAGGACTTGTACTCTGAAAATTATATAATATTGATAAAAGAAATCAAGGAAGATACAAACAAGTGGAAGCATATACCGTGCTCATGGCTAGGAAGAATAAACATCATTAAAATGTCTATATTACCCAAAGCAATTTATAAATTCAATGCAATACCAATTAAAATACCAATGACATACTTCAAAGATATAGAACACATATTCCAAAAATTTATATGGAACCAAAAAAGAACACGAATAGCCTCAGCAATCTTAAAAAGAAAAAATAAAGCAGGAGGTATCACTCTTCCTGATATCAAGGTATACTACAAGGCCATTATACTCAAGACAGCCTGGTACTGGCATAAGAACAGGCACATAGATCAATGGAACAGAACAGAGAACTGAGAAATAAACCCACACCTTTATGGACTACTGATATTTGACAAAGGAGGAAAGAACATACAATGGAGTAAAGACAGCCTCTTTAACAAATGGTGTTGGGAAAATTGGACATCTACCTGCAAAAAAATGAAACTAGACCATCAACTTACACCATTCACAAAAACAAACTCAAAATGGATAAAAGACTTAAATGTAAGCCGTGAAACCATAAGCATCTTAGAAGAAAACTTAGGCAGTAAGCTCTCCGACATCTGTCGCAGCAATATATTTGCTGATTTATCTCCATGGGCAAATGAAATAAAAGGCAGGATAAACAAATGGGACTATATCAAACTAAAAAGTTTTTGCACAGCTAAAGACAATAGGAACAGAATAAAAAGACAAACCACACAATGGGAGAACATATTCGACAATATGTCTGATAAGTGGTTAATAACCAAAATTTATAAAGAACTTGTAAAACTCAACACCAGGAAGACAAACAATCCAATCAAAAAATGGGCAAAAGAAATGAATAGAAATTTCTCCAAAGAGGACATACAGATGGCCAATAGGCATATGAAAAAATGCTCAACATCACTAATCATTAGAGAAATGCAAATTAAAACCACAATGAGATATCACCTCACACCAGTCAGAATGGCACTCATCAGCAAAACAACACAGAACAAGTGCTGGAGAGGATGTGGAGAAAAGGGAACCCTCCTGCACTGCTGGTGGGAATGCAGACTGGTGCAGCCACTGTGGGAAACAGTATGGAGATTCCTCAAAAAATTAAAAATCCAACTGCCTTTTGACCCAGCTATCCCACTTTTAGGAATATACCCTAAGAACACCATAGCACTGTTCGAAAAGAAGAAATGAGTCCCCATGTTCATGGCAGCATTGTTTACAATAGTGAAGATCTGGAAACAGCCCAAGTGTATGTCAGAGGACGAGTGGATTAAAAAGCTTTGGTACATATATACTATGGAATACTACTCAACCTTAAAAAATGATGACATCAGATCATTTACAACAAAATGGATGGACCTTGATAACATTGTACTGAGTGAAGTAAGTAAATCAGAAAAAACTAAGGACTATATGAGTCCATACATAGATGGGACATAAAAATGAGACTCAGAGACATGGACAAGAGTGTACTGGCTACCTGGGGAGAGGGGGAGGTGAGGGAGGGGGTAGGGAGAGAAGAGGGGCACAAAGAAAACCAGATAGAAGGTGATAGAGGACAATTTGACTTTGGGTGATGGGTACGCAATATAATCAAATGTCAAAATAACCTGGAAATATTTTCTCTGAACATATGTGCCCTGATTTCTCAATGTCACCCCATTAAAATTAATAAAAAAAGGAAATTAATAAAAGAAAATGTGCTATTTTCCAACCTACAACTTGACCAGTTATTTGTCATTATTCAGATAGAAAAACCAACATTTTTGTCTTTAGAATGTGTATGTTGCCCTGGCCAGTTGTCTTAATGGTGGAGCATCAGCCCAGGATGTGGAAGTTCTGGGTTCGATTCCTGGTCAGGGCACACAGTAGAAGTGACCATCTATCTGCTTCTCCACCCCTCCTCTTCCCCCTTCTCTATCTCTCTCTCTTCTCCTCCCATGGCCATGGCTCCAATAGTTTGAGCAAAGTTAGCCTCAGGCGCTGAGGATGGTTCTATTGCCTCAAGTGCTAAAATAGCTCAGTTGCCAAGAAATGGAGCAGTGACCCTGCCAGGCATAATAGGGAGCTTGCTGGGTGGATCTTGGTTGCAGAGCATGCAGGAGTCTGACTCTGTCTCCCTGTCTCACACCATATATATATATATATATATATATATATATATATATATATATATATATATATATATATATATATATTCTATAAGAATGTGTATGTAGTTTAATATGTTGTAAACACAATTTGAGAAAAAAATATTTCTAAGAGCAGCATTTAAAGATGGTCTTTACCCACCTTCAAAATATTTACAGAAAAAATGAAAATCAGAATGTTTTCAACCATACCGAAAAGAAATCTGTTGTATTCTAGTTAAGATTCACAGAAGGGGAAAGAAAAAGTCTGTCACAATTAAATACAAAGCAAAAACACACTCTTCTGAAGCCAGCAACCATGAGGTTCATTCCTCATAGACTTGGAGAAACATCCCCTTCTCAGGAAAGCTTTCTTGAGATAAAATGAAATGAGGCAGTGATTAAAGGTATTAAACACTTTTGTTCCCTTCTGGGAATTACCTGATAGGATGTAGATTATGATAAAAATCAAGTTTATTGGGCCATTTCTCTTTGCAGGTCTGTATACATAAAACTGCCCTCTTCATACTCCTACCCACCTTGCAAAGACAACAACCTCAAGGTGGAGACCATGTTGTATTGCATCACAAATGGCATCAGAGCACCTGAGCCCATTCATTACCCAGCAGATTTTCCTCCCTTCTGACCTCTTAACTCCAATTCACCTTTCCCTTTCCACCCAAAACCACTGATAAATAAAGACAGGTCACTTACTAAAGGATTTGCACCTTTCTATGTGATCTTCCTCCTTGAAAAAATGAAAAACTGGTAACAATTGAGCTGATATTTCATTCTATCTGAAAATGACAATTCACATTTCCTCCCAAGAAATGCAACTCTTCCAGTTCTCAGATAAAAGTAAGTTATCTCATCACCAGATGGAGCTTCTGAAGGAAGAATACTTTGTCTTGTTTGTTTCTGTGTCTTTGGCCCCTGCAAAATATTTGTTACTGTATACCTTCACTGTTTGAGATTACATAAATAAATAAAGGATCCTGGGGTCACAGGAGACTCCTGCATGTGTAGTTGATTAAGAGATAACTGAGAAGGAAGAACATGACTGATTCTACCACCAAAAGGGGCATGATGTGATTTCTGCAGGTGCTTTCTCTTCCCTTCCCCTGTGCCCAACCTCTTGGGTGCCTAAGGGCTGATAACCAAAAAGAAGAGTGGAGACATTTATTAGAAAACAACTTTGAGTCACTATGGTCCCTGCCTTTCCATTTATAGTCAAGGCTAGCTCCTTGGGCACATAACCTATGCAGTGCACAGGACTCTATGCTCGGAAGACCCACATATTTGGTTTAATGCTGTGGTGCCTTTTTGAAATTTTTAATAAATTTTGAATAGTGGTCCTGCTCTGCATTTTCATCCTGAGAACCTTGCAAATTATATAGCTGGTCTATTTATAGTATAATATGAAGAAGTAAGGAAGGGAAATAATGCTAACGTTTCACCCCACATGGACGTTTCAAGAGGTCGTTGCCTTCAGTGGCTTCCTAAGAACAAATAAACACATCCTCCATGGGACCTCCCCAGCTGAACATCATCTCTCTCAACCCTAGAGTCTTCTTCCGCATCTGACTCCTAAACCCATATGCTTGAGTGGACAACAAAGAAGTTGAACAACCTTACTTCAAAAGTGCACCGTGACTTTACGGACACACAGTATTTCTTTACTATAATTATCTTCCCTGCTATATAAGACTCTTCTATTGGAATTTTTAAGATCAAAATATTTTCCCCAAATGCAATGTAATATGCACAAAAAAAACCTTCCATTTTTGTTAAACGTTGCCAACAACCCACTTATCTTACATGTATTGTGATTTTATTTTTCTTAGAATTGTCAGAAACAATTCTAAAATAGAACTTACTCACCCTCAGTAATTTCTTGCTTCTTAACTATTGCTGCAGAGAATTCTATTTCCAGGGCAACTTCTTATGTGGTCACGTTGACTATGATGTAATCAATCAAATGAAGGTTCACAGAAAAATTTATTAACTCTGCCAGGTGCTTAGCTGAGTTATTAATATTGAAAATGAATGCTGAATTGATGATCAGTAGAAAACTTCTAAGTCGACATTGGTTTTAAAATTTGATTTCCCCATCCCTAATGAAAGAACTGCGCATACTATATCTCACTTTATAAAAATGTGTTGAAGCTGTACTTTCATTCTAATATCAGTTCTAATGAAAGCCTGATATGTCTTTATTAGCTCTGGGGTGTTTGAGGCCTGCCTTTATAATATATCAATCCCAAATCAGAAAATACATGTTTAATATTTGTTCAAAATCATTGTTGTCCCTACTTGTGGTCTCATTCAGCTTAATGTCCATACTAAATGATTGGTATCTATAATAGGCAAAACCACATATTGGTTTCCATGGGTTTTCCTCTACTGTTTTTGTGTTAATGTTGTGAAGGACTTGCTGTAGCCATTGCAGGAGGCCTTGGGGCTCTGCTTCACCATCACTCCATTGACACATCTGATCTGGAAGAAAATTATAGCCATCTCCTCCCTGATCTTTGTCCATAAGGGGCAGGTCTGAGGGCAGGCAGTGCAATGTAGGTCAAGGTTAGTGAGGCAGCTTTTCTGGACTTTGCAAGCAGGCTCTGAAAAAGGAGACACCTCATTCAAGTCCATTGATGCTGTTCAGGCCTAAGGGTGGCCACACAGAACTGGATAGACTTGAGAGACCATGCGACCTCCCCCTACAGATTTTTCCCATCTCACCCCATGTCAGAGTCTCAGATCCACTCATTCAGTTTCCACACCCTATATAAAGCACACTTTTGATCATGTAGAGTATGGGGTGTTAGGGTCAGTGTCTCATGGAAAAAACACTTTGGGGAAGATTTATCCATCTTTATTAAAATCTGGACGGTATTCCCACATATATGGGTTCCACCATCCCAGTTTTTGTAGTGGAGCGTGAATTTGTAGAAATATTTTGTTTTCTTTAAAATAGCTGAAGGCTCTATTTACGTTTCCTCTAAGCCATAAAATGCTATGATTCTGTGATGTGATGGGAGATGAAGAGGTTTTTCTGTCATTTTCTCTCTCTTGGGGAGGAGCAGGCAGATGGAGAGAGAGTAGGCTGGCCAAGACAGTCCAGAGAACCCTCCGAGGCAGCTGGAGAGAGGTAAGGAGCAGTGACGAGCCCTACACAGCATACACTGCACTGCAATATGTTACTTGACGTGCATCTCAACCGGGCGGCATCAGATGCTTCTGTGGATCTGAGTTTCAGAAGATCTGTTTTCCTGCTGTTATCCAACTCTGACAGCTCTCTAAAAGTTTACTTCTAAATACCAGGATTCGTTTGCTTTTTCTCTGAAGAACCACTTCAGCAGCATCACTTTTATCAACAAAAGTGGTAACACAACAATAATTATTATTACTAAGGATTTATTTCCCATAGAATTTTTAAGACTTTTGTCCTTTATTTTTGAGTCTAAGAATTTTTTAAACCCTTTGTTTTGAAATATCTGTCTCATTCTCTCCTCTCCAGCCCCTCTTCCCTCCCCCGCCTCTTCTCCATCCCCCACTGTTCTGAGGAAAGGTAGAAAGACAGAGAGTTATTTAGAACAGGGGTAATCAGAATTTGTAAGCCATTTGTTCCCTCTTTCTATAGCAGCTGAGGTGAAGCTTAGAGAAAAGAATCTGAGAGGACAATTTGAGCAGCCCTCATTTGCAAAGAGACTGAGGTTCAGAGAGTTTACTCTTCCTTACGCAGTATTCCTATCCCTCCATTCACCAGCCTTCCAGGTTCACATTTTTTACTCTACAAATACAAATGCAGGCCCTGGCCAGTTGACTCAGCCATAGGGCATCAGCCCTCAGTCAGGGCACACAGGAGAAGTGACCATCCACATCTCCACCCCTCCTATTTCCCCTTCTCTCTCTCTCTCTCTCTCTCTCTGTCCCACAGCCGTGGCTTGAATGATTTGAGCAAGATGGCCCCCAGCACTGAGGATGGCACCATAACCTTCATCTCAAGCACTAAAAATAGCTTGGTTGCCAAGCAACAGAGCAATGACTCAGATGGGCAGAGCATTGCCCCACAAGGTGCTTGCCAAGTAGATCCTGGTCAGGGTGCATGTGGAAGCCTGTCTCTCTGCCTCCCTTGCTCTCACATAATTAAAAAAATATATAAATACAATTCATATATCCAAGGCCTTCTGTGATTCAGCCCTGACCTACCTCACCATCCCTTTCCCTGATTACACCCCATCATGTTCTCTAACTTTTCCCAAACTAACTTTCTATTCCTTGTGAATCTATCATATTTTTCTTCTTTCATGCCATTACTTATAAAGTTCCTTCTGCAGAAACACCTTTCCACCTTCTGTACTTCCTCAAGTTTCAACTTTGTTCAGTCTTCAAGGTTCAAGTCAAATTTACCTTCCACAGGTCATCTGTGATCTGCTAGACATTCTTGGAAAATCTCTGCCTTCAACACAAGCCAGGCCCAATGCTGGGCTGGTGAGTTCACAGCTGAATTATATGCTGCCCTCACATGTAATATGTTGGCATATTTATAACAGGCTAAAGAGAACACCAGTGAGGCTCTCTGGGGTTTTCAGAAACCCATCAAATACCTTTATTTACCATGAAATAAAAAAATGTAAAAATCTCTGCTCTGCTAATTCAGGAATGGGATCCTTTGTGTTGTTCATATATAAACCAGCTTGACTTCAAAACAAAGCCTTCAATTCAGTTTCTGCCTCAGTGGTTTTCAATTTGAATCATTTTTCTTGCTCCATAATCAATACCTATGTCTTGCTTCTTCCAATCAGCCATCATGGGGACATCTTTATTTATTTTTATTCATATTTATTGATTTAGAGAGAGAGAAGAAGAGAGAGTGAAACATCAATTCATTGTTCCACTTATTTATGCATTCACTGGTTGATTCTTGTCTGTGACATGACTGGGGATTGAACCTGCAACCTTGGTGTATCAAACAGCATTCTAACTAACTAAGCTACTCAGCCAGGGCTACGTCAATTTCAACTTCTATTGAGGATAGCTACCCATCGATTTGTGGTGCCCAAATCTGGCTTCTCAAAGTGCTCATTGTATATATTCTGTAGCCTAGATATTACGTCAGACCATCCCAAGCCTGCCCTGTGACATCATAAATTCTGAGCCAACAAACAGAGTGCCTCTCGCCCTGAGTGAATTGTAAACAAATGCTCTTCAGTGCAGCGGGCCCATAGGCAGCCTCTGTGGATAGCAGACGTGCCTTCTGTCCTGGCACAAATCCACCTGGAAGAAGGTCTTTGCCATGCAGCACGTCAGGCTGCCACAAGGGAATGGCTCTTGTTCCTCCACAAACCACTCAGTGCTCTCTGTTCAGCTTTCCCACCTGAGGCCTTAGATGCCCTTAACACCAGGATGTAGTGATTTTAAGTGATAAATGAGATTATCCACCATGGGCTCCTATGGCTCTTTTTTTCTGGTTAATTTCTTTTTCTTTCTTTATGCTTTAAAGAAAAGAGAATGGAGAGTTGGTATTACTCCTCCTAAATATCCGGGAAACCACCACCAACTTTCTTGGCCTGTGTTACATTATATAAAAGAGAAATATAAAGGAAAAGACTGTGGATATAAATGCATCCTCTTTTTCTTAAATTTGGAAGGAATGTTTATGATTTTTAACCAGAAGACAGCAAAATGATAAACAGTGCAAACAGTACTTCAACTGTTAAAGTAAAAAGAAATGCAAAGAAATAAAGAAACTCATTACTAGGAATCATAAATTCTGAACAGAGTTCAAAAAGATGAGAACAAGACTTTCCAAATGTTGTCATCCTGCTATTGTAACCTGAGCCCCTCCCAAGTTTTCAGACTCCAAAATCAGATCTAATTAAAAGAAAATGCAAACGGATTTGGAGACTTTTCAGCTCTGGAGAACATGCAGGCAAATAAATTAGAACGTGGGAGAAATGGAACTAACCCAATAATCCGTGAAAAGCTCATTTCCCTCCCCGCCGTCCCTGCTGCCACAGTGTCCTTCCTCCCTCCCCATCCTCTGATTCAGGGGCAATGAGTGAAAAAATTGGCTAACAAGATCAGAAAATTTAATTACAGTTTTGCTGTCCCCTTCCAAGAAGTTTTCACACTTCCCTTTTGCAGATCTTTAAAATATGCGATCCCTGATGAGCTTCCCCTCCACTCCAGTCCCCCTCATCTCGCTACCTCGGCTCAGAATGATAGGCACAGATGCTGTAATTTCAGGGGTTAGGAGGATTAGATGTAAAGATTAAAAGGGGCAGTTAGAAAATAATATCATTATCCCTTCATTTCCTTTGGTCTGCCTGAGCAACTTTGCCTCGGTCTTATTCAACGTACTGTGGGAGTCCCAAAGGCTTAGCATTCTTGCATACCAGACCTAAGGAAGCCCTGAGACCCTTTAGGAAAAAAAGTGCAGAAACTGCATTCAAGTATCTGTTTTGCATACTGACTCAGAGACACCAGAATAGCTTCCTTGAGCAAGGTTTCTAGCATGATTGCGAAATGCTTTGAGCTCAGAATCGAACATACAAACACAAAACAATATGGTCATGATTTCCATCAAGGGGATAAAATACAGAATGGTGTAAAAAGAACCAGGTATTTGCCATTTCTGTCCTCAGGCAACCAGAGATATATGGCTAAACCTAGTATGCAAACCACTGGAGAGTGACTTGGAACAGGTGTCTCTAAAATTCAAAGTTTAGCTAATTTAAAAAAGATTCTTTTGCTTGCTTTTCCATTACTGCATAAAGCAAGAGAGCCAAATTGTGCAGAGGTTCTGGCACTCATATGATTAACATGCTATTTCTCTTTACAGAACAGTCATCCCATACATACTTGGACCGTCGCAAATCACCTCCCAGGGTAGACCAAGACATACAAGCCCAGAAAGGAGACTATGGCACTAAAGGGCAGTCTGCCTGTGGAGGCATCAGAAATGTTATAACCTGGTCCACCAAGGCTGGTGGGAAGACAGTGAAGCAGGAAGAAGAGGAGCTAGCCAAGGACAGACAGGCAAGGAATTCATTGTTACAAACAAGAAAGATGAGAGGTTTTCAATTGTCTTTCTCAAAAATTTGTATCAGTCTATAGTACACTTGGCCGAGTGCAATGGAACCCTCCTCTTGTGCAACAATGAGTCCAAAAAGGAGGCAAACTGATGCTGCTGTGGCTACTTGAGGAAGCTTTCAAGGACTCAGGCTCCTTCCAGCCCCCTGCTCCTTCCGTATCAGCTGATGACTTTCATCCTCATGACCACACAAGCAGCACAACCTCTGTGTTCCAGGAAAGAGGAGAAAAGGCAAAAGGGAAAGGAGGATTGTTTGCCCCACTAACCAGAAATGAAATCGCTTTCCTGCAAGCCCCAACCAGTAGACTCTAATGACATCCCATTAATTTGAACTGGATCCCATGGCCACCTGTAACATAAAGAGCCATGTCAAATTAGATGCATTGCGGCCCTGCACTAATCGGGGATCTGTCAGCAAGGAAAAACGAGAGCATGGATATTGAGCGACCACCAGTATCTGCCACCAAGTAAGTAGTCAAGAGTGCCAAGGAAATGAGAAATGGCAAGTAGCAGAATACACCAATCAGGGCATAGGTAGGCTTCTAGTGCAGTTACCTACTAGGAGTAAGGCATGAGGAGCGAGGAAACCAAGGCTGTGATGTAAACTCTATTTTCTGGAAGCTTAGACCAGTACATCTTGGCATGTCAGTTGACGCTGGCCACAGGCAACACAGACTGCATACTGGACATTCTGTTTCCCACCAACCCATATCAGCATATAGAGGCCTTTCTTGTCCATTGAAAAAAATCAGAGATGGTGGGCCTTGGACAAGCATCATGCCAAGGTTGTGGGTTGATCCCTGATCAGGGTACATACAAAAATCAACCAATGATAGCATGAATAGTTATAACAAAAAATTGATATTTCTCTCTTTGTCTCTGTCTCTCTTCCTTCCTCTCTCTCTAAAAATCAATACACATAAAAAATAATTTAAAAATTCAGAGATAGTGAAGATTCCAACTGAGCTGAGATACCATAATTATAGGCCATATCTCTAGGATGTTACACTTTTCCTAGAGCGCCCTGGGGGCTGGGCTGCAGGTCTGGATAGGCATCACCTTCTAGGACTGAATGATAGTAAAGAGCAGACAGAGAAACCAAAGCAGAGAGAATTATTAAACAGAGTCTTCAAAGTCCCCTCGATCTCCCTTTGGCTTCCTCAGACCCCTGCACTGAAAGCACTTATTTGGACGGAATTTGGTCTGAAGCTGAGGGTCTGCCCATCCAGAAATGAGCTCCTCATGACCGTCTTGGAGTCATGAGGGACATTGTAGGAGGCCTTCTCAAGGAGTAGATCTCTTGTCTCCTCTCTTGTTTATAGTAGCAACTGCATAGACACATATTCTCATGTCCAGCAGCTCAAATAGCACTTTGGCCTCCTATTGCCAGGGAGATCTGCTGCCTGAACCATCTTAAGTGTTTGTGCATAAATAAAGCCAGCAAGAAAGAAAACACAGGAGGTGTTTTATTTTTCCAGAAATTGATAAAGAAGCATAAACAGGTAAATATGAACTGCCAGTAGATGTTCTTCTGATTCTTTACACAAAGATAAGAGGGGCAGAGTTGACTTCTTCCCATCCACAACCACTAGGTAATGGACTCAGAATTAGATATCATCATGCAGGGCTTCGTTTGCATGTCCTTGATTCATTTCACTGCCTCAGTATTGAGTGCACATCATCTAAGTTTGCTGTGGACTTGACAAGGCTGCCAGATGGAACTGTTATGAGACTCCATCTCAGAGGGGTTGCTCATAGAAGTACCCAAGGGACAAACTGATACTGTAGGGTCATATAGGCCTTTAGTGCACAGAGTGTTTGCAAATCCATTAAGCCATTCATTCCTCACCACAGCCTGTGAGGTGGTATAGAAATAGCATTATGCCTGACCAGGCAGTGGCGCAGTGGATAGAGCATCGGACTGGGACACAGAGGACCCAAGTTTGAGACCCCGAGGTCGCCAGCTTGAGCGCAGGTCCATCTGGCTTGAGCAAAAGCTTGCCAGCTTGGACCCAAGGTCACTGCCTCGAGCAAGGGGTGGCTCAGTCTGCTGAAGGCCCGCAGTCAAGGCACATGTGAGAAAGCAATCAATGAACAACTAAGGTGTCGCAATGGCAACAAAAAACTCATGATTGATGCTTCTCACCTCTCTCCATTCCTGTATGTTTGTCCCTGTCTATCCCTCTGACTCTCTCTCTCTCTGTCCCTTTAAAAAAAAAAAAAAAAGTATCATGTTGTGGTTAAAGATCAGACACTGGATCCAGACTGCATGGATTCAAAATCTGGCTCTACCACTGACTAGCTGCATAACCCTGCGAAAAGCTAATTAATCTCTCTATGCCTCAGTTTCCTCATCTGTAAAATGGGAACAGAAAGAGTTGCTATCTAGTAGGATTGTTGAGAGAATTACTTTAGCTATTCCACATAAAGCATGTTCAACAATGTCTGGCACACATTGCGTTAGTTATATCTAGTCCCATTTTATAGACGCAAGGACTACTTGATGCTCAGGGTGTAATGTTAGAGCTAAAAGATAGTTTATCATCTTTTATGGACAAAGAAATTGATATACCCCATTCATCAATGGTAAGTCCAGGTCAGTGCCCTGCTTCTTGGGGTACAAACCACAGGTCCAGAATCCCAGAGTGCTCTCTCTCATCTAGTGGTCTCAAGTTCTGTCCATGCCAAAAGGAAGCCATACAACATGACTTCAAGTAGCAAGCAGACTCCCAAAAAATGCCTGCAATAATTAATTGTGTGTATCATCTCAGCTAGGTTATAGTCCCAGTTATTTGGTTTAAAAAATGTTGCTGTGAAAGTATTTTCTTAAGCGTGATTATCATTTAAATCAGTAGCCTATGAATAAAGTAAAGACTGGGGTTTCTTAAAAACAATTCTCTTCAGGACTACAACATCAGAACCCTGCCTGAGTTTCCAGCCAGCTGTCCTGCTTAATTTGAACTCAAGGCTCTAACAGCACTTTTTCCCTAAATTTCTAGTCTGCAGACCTGTCTTACAGATTCCAGACTTGCCAACCCGCACATCATATACTCAATTACTTAAAATTGTGTCACCTACTCTCTCTCTCTCTAGTCAGGTGCCACTTAATAATGGGAATACATTCTGAGAAATGTGTCCTTAGGTGATTTCGTCTTGATGCAAACATCAGAACGCATTTACATAAACCTAGATGGAATAGCCTACTATATACCTAAGCTATATGGTATACAGCCTATTGCTCTTAGGCTTCAAATCTGTACAGCATGTTACTGTACTGAATACTGTAGGCAATTCTGATACAATAGTAAATAGACTACTCTTAAACAACTGGCAATACAGTGGGTTTGTTTACAAGTCAGCATCACCACAAAATGCATTTCACTACTGTGACCAGGTTCTCAGGAAAGTGTCAGAGGTCCTGAGAAGAGAGGTGTACCAGGCTATCACATTACAGTGGCTACTATGTCACTAGGCAATAAACAGTTTTCCGCTCCATTATAATCTTATGGGACGACCATCCTATATGTGGTCTGTCATTGACATATATATTGTTATGAGGAACAAGGCTGTATATACTGTATGTATTGCTTCTCTAGAGAACCCTGAGTGATATAATACCTTTCCTAGGAAGACAGGGCCGTAACTTTGCCCAACTATTTCTTGTGCCAAGAATGCTATCAGTGATGTCTACTGTCGATTTTGCAGCTCCCAAGGGGAGCCAAAGTAGGTAGATAATACTTTCACTACCTCCTAGGACCAAAATGAAATTTCAAATAAATGTAAAATAATCAACCTGAATAACCAACTGAAAACCAGCTGAAGAGAAGTTTATACCCAAGGCTTTCTAGAAGAAGCCAGATAGAGATTGGTAGGAAGGGCAGAGTCACAAAAGGACTGGCTCCACTCCCACAGGTGGCAGCTGAGATTCCATAGGGATATTTCAGCTGCAAAGGTTCACCCCCCCTCTCCCCAAGGCTTCCCTACACTGGGCTTCCCAACCCAGAGCACCAGAGCCAGGAAGAGATATCAACATAACATCTGACTGTGAAAATCAGGGGGATTTTGTCTGTGAGGGAGAAATAGGAAGCTGCCAGAAACACAGGCACCTTCTTAAACAGCCAGCACCCAAAGGCTCCTTCCCAGTCACTCACTGTGGGCCCTGGCAGTGGGAAGGCAGAGCAGAATAGAGTCATAGCAATTTTTTTTTATATATCACTTCAAGTAAGGGAAACAAAAGAAAATAAAAACAAATGGGACTACATCAAAGTAGAAATCTTTTGCATGGCAAAGGAAACCATCAACAAAAATGAAAAGAAAACCCACTAAATGGGAGAAGATATTTGCCAATGATACATTTGATAAGGGGGTGACATGCAAAATTTATAAAGAACTTATACAACTCAACACCAAAACACTAAATGATCCAATTTAAAAATGGGCAAAGGACCTCAATGGATACTTCTACAAAGAGAACGTACAGGTGGCCAATAAACATATGAAAAGTTGTTAGATGTCACTAATCATCAGAGGAGTGAAAATTAAAACCATAATGAGATACTACCTTACACCTGTCAGAATGGCTATTATCAATAAATCCACAAAAGACAAGTGTTGGCAAGATGTGGCGGAAAGGGACCCCTCATGTAGTGCTGGTGGGAATGCAGATTAATTCAGCCACTGTTGAAAATAATATGGAGTTTACTCAAAAAATTAAAAATGGAACTGCCTTATGACCCAGTGTTTCCACTTTTGAGAATGCATCCAAAGGAACTTAAAACACTGATTTGAAAGAAGATATGCACCCCTTATGTTCACTGCACCATTATTTACAATAACCAAGATCTGGAAGCAGGTCAAGTACCCATCAGTAGATGAGTGGATAAAAAAGTGATGGTACATTTATACAATGAAATACTACTTGGTCATAAAAAAGAAGGAAACCTTACTTTTTGCAAGAGCATGGATGATGGATCTTCTAAGTACTATGCTAAGTAAAATACGCCAGTCGTAGAAAGACATACACCATATGATTTCACTTATATGTGGAATCTAATCAATAAAATAAACAAATAAAATAGAAATAGACTTGTAGATACAGAAAATAGACTGACAGCTATTAGAGTGGATGGTTGTTGGGGAGCTGGGTAAAAATAAGGTGATAGGAATAAGCAAAAAACAAAACTCAGACACATAGCAGTATGGTAATTACCACAGGAAAAGGGAGGGGCAGGTACAATTGAGTAAAGGGGAGATAAATGGTGACAGAAGAAGACTTGACTTGGGGTGGTGAACACACAATACAATGTACAGATGATGTATTATTGAATTTGTACACCTGAATCCTATATAATTTTACTAACCAATGTCACCCTAATAAATTCAATAAAAATTAAAATAATAAAAGTGACATGCTGTAGCAACAAAAATTTAAAAATAAATGAATAAGTAATTTTTTTAAAAGAAAAGAAAAATGTTTTTTGCAGCTCCTGCTGAGATGTAGGCATAAATAGCCTCCTAAGAAATTTCAATCTCAAAATCTGAACTGGTTGCCCAAGATGTCTCTCTCCTTGCTAGACCCCTGAGGAGCATGAAAAAGCTGTGGAACACACAGTGTCCTTTTCACAAAACTTTGTTCTCTAGTTTCAGCGGTTAGGGGTCAAGGACACCCAAAGTCACAATAAACATGTCCACCTGTGCAGTGGGCTAACTGCTGGGAAAGGTCAGAGAAGGAGCAACACCCACATGAACCCCTCAAGGAAGAGGGATTTACAATGGGCTTCGAAGTCCTCAAAAAGTTGAAGGGGTCTTATCTCAGTCTGGGGCCATGAGAGATTCTGGTGATGATGTGAGTCCTGGACCAGAGGAACCCAAGCATGAAGTTTGCATTTGGTTCCCTGGGCACTGAAACCAAGGAAGACATGGTCTATTTTGAAAAAATATGATGAAGAAGATTTCAACAAGGATGAGTACAGCAGCTATGAGCTACAACATCTAGAAACAAGGGGCTCACCTGGGGAGGGGAAGATGCATGATATGAAGCAGTCAGAGCCCAAGACTGAGCCCTAAGAGAAGATGGAGAGGATGAATTGGGGTTAGGAAATTCATTGTCGAAAGGATAGAAGGCCTGACCAGGTGGTGACGCAGTGGATAGAGCATCGGACTGGGATGCTGAGGACCCAGGTTCGAGACCCCGAGCTCGCCAGTTTGAGCGCGGGTCCATCTGGCTTGAGCAAAAGCTCGCCAGCTTGGACCCAAGGTCGCTGGCTCCAGCAAGGGTTAGCTCAGTCTGCTGAAGGCCCGCGGTCAAGGCACATGTGAGAAAGCAATCAATGAACAACTAAGGTGTCGCAGCGGCAATGAAAAACTTATGATTGATGCTTCTCACCTCTCTCCGTTCCTGACTGTCTGTCCCTACCTATCACTCTCTCTGACTCTCTCTCTCTCTGTGTCCCTGTAAAAAAAAAAAAAAGAGTAAACAAAAAAACATCCAAAGTTCATGTTAAAAAGAAAAAAAGAAAGGATAGAAGGATGTACACGGGGAAACATCCTCTGGAAATTTAGGTCCCAGAAAGAAGTCAATGCTAGAGATATAAACTAAACTGGGTGGAAATCATAGTTTATGTCTTGAAAAGGATGAGTACACAAGATGTACACAGAAAGAAGCAAGAGACCTTGTTCATACCCTCAATCACCCCCATTGGTAAAGGGTGAGAGAAGAAAAAGAATAGGCAAAATATTTTCTCTCTAAGAAGAGAAGAAATAAGACACTGTTGTGCTACTGAAACCTGAGAAGCAGAAAGGTATGTGGATGTCAGGATGGGAGACAAATACACAGGTACACTATTGTGGTGATGCCATTGGTCATTCACAAAGCACATTCACATATTAAGAAACGTGAGAGGTTTTGCAATAAAGAAATTTGTTTAGTTTGGCTTAGCACTGCTATTTCCAAGCTCACTGAACACTTGTTCTTCTTACAAGATTCTCAAAGCTCGTTCAAAAACACTGGTCTAGCCCAACCTCTGATACCTGGCAGAACGAGAATGATGTCCCAGATCCCCCAACAATTAATGCAACATTTTCCTGATATATCATACCAAATGCCTTGAACCCTGCAGGGGAACAGCATTGTATAAATCTAAATGTCAGGAATGTTAAACATCCCAGACAGCTGGAGTGAGAAACAACCATGAGGTCAGCCCACATCTGGTCTGTCTCAGAGCCTCCCCGAGCAGGCTAGCCACAGCTCTGCCCCCAGCCTGGCCCTCTCAGGAAGAAGAGCAAAGAGATAAATAATTTCTTGAGAGGATTTTTTCCTTCTCCACTTCTGTATTTCTGCCTTGTCCTCTCCCAGGGCTTTCCTTGATGAATCCTCCATGTGCCTCAAATTAGTTATTTCTCTTTCCAGAATTTCAACAATGGATAGATTAAAATACCACATTTTTTAAATAGCAGACTCTTGAAATGTCAAAGGTCAGAATCATGATGTGCTGGGACAGAAGACAGGACCAGCAGCTGGAGTGGAAGGAAGCCTTGTACTGGAGGGAAGTGTTCATCAGGAAGCCCGGGCACGCTTTGAGCATGGACTGCAGCCTTGCACGTTGCTGGCTGGGAGAGTGTAGGTGACACGTGCATTCACCACCTGCCCCACCATGACCACCTACCCAAGATGAAGCAGTCCTTCCGGAGTCCTTCTTCCTCCTGGTAGAATGGTGCAAGTGTTTGGTGTCTGAAGGAAAGAACCTAAGGGTATGGGCTTCCCAGTAGCCATAATCCTTGTAGGACTTATATAGCTATTTAGAGGTGGTACCTGAGAGAACCACATCTTCAAAACGCAGAAAGGACATCACTATTTATTAACTATTTAGAGTAGAGGTCACAAATTATGCCATTGGGCCAAATCTGGCCTGCCACCTGTTTTCCTAAATAAAGTTTTATTGAAACACAGTATGCCCATTTTTTTTACATATTGTCTATGACTGCTTTTGCCTTACAACAGCATAGTTGAGTGGTTGATTCAGAAACCATGTGGTCCACAAAGCTTAAAATACTTCCTATCTGGCCCTGGTCGGTTGGCTCAGTGGTAGAGCATAGGCCTGGCATGTGAAAGTCCCGGGTTTGATTCCTGGCCAGGGCACACAGAAGTGACCATCTACTTCTCCACCCTTTCCCCTCTCCTTTCTCTCTATCTCTCTCTTTTCTTCTCACAGCTACATGAGAGTAAAGTTGGCCCCGGACACTGAGGATGGCTCCATGACCACCGCCTCAGGCGCTAGAATGGCTCTGGTAGCAATGGAGCAACGTCCCAGATGGGCAGAGCATCGCCCCCTAGTGGGTATGTCAGGTGGATCCCGGTCGGGTGCATTCGGGAGTCTGTCTGTCTCCCTTCTCACTTAGGAAAAATTCTCTCTCTCTCTCTCTCTCTCTCTCTCTCTCTCTCTCTCTCTCTCTCTCTCTCTCTATATATATATATATATATATATATATATATATATATATATATATATATATATATTTCTTATCTGGCCCTTTACAGAAAAAGTTTGCTGACCCTTGGTTTAGAAGGTATGGTTTAGAATATCCCCTCTTGTTCTTGTTCCCACCTACTCTCTCTCTCTCTCTCTCTCTCTCTCTCACACACACACACACACACACACACACACTCCTGTCCTTCCTGTCCTCTCATTTCTGTGTCATGACTTATCTTTGCTTCTAGTCTGGGTCTCTCCTAATCCTGTGAGTCTCTGTCAGTCTTTATTTTTCCATCACTGGCTCTTCTTGGGTTGGTTTCTCTCTACCCTCCCTGCCTTATCTATTTCCATTAATAACTGATTATATATAAACAAAGGGGTGTTGTTTACTCATTCGTTAAATTTACTTTAAGGACCAATCTAGTTATGAAAGTGAATGAGTGGGAGCTTTGTATTTCTCTGTGGAAAAAAAAGAAAAGAAAATCTAATTGCTCTTTTAGCTCTGTGGTTCTCCATTATTTTTCCACTGTGATTCAATGGCCCATGGTAGAAAAGGTTCCTCCTACACACACATACCTAAAATTTTAAAGCCATCCTTTAAGAATGTCATTGTGCACAGTGTTTAGTTCCAGTTACCTGAGAAACAGTTGGCAGTGACCCTGAGAAATTCTAGCTCCCATTTGTAATCCAAGTTAGGAGACATTAATTGGAAGCATGATTCAGTAATACCTTTGTCTGGGAGGGTTTCAGTCACCTGAGAGGTTTTCCACAAGTGAGGTCACAGGAGAAATTCGGCAACAGTGGTTTCCTTTATTACAACACTCACCACAGTCTGACTTACATGATAATTGTAAAGTTATGAGAAAATTGAGAGCTGAGAGTGTATCTTACTCATTCTCACAACCACCTATCTGAGAACCTTGCTTGGTAGACAGAACATGGTAATAACAAAATACTGTTAATTGGAGCTGCTTCTTTGTGTCATGAATGTGTTAAGCGATTTCTATTCATTTTTCATTCTGACAACTACTTTTCTAGAGATTTTTAGTCCCATCTTGCATTAGAAGAAATGGAGGCTCAGAGAAGTAAAGTGGGTTTCCCAAGCCCTTGTCCTTCCATGGCAACAGTGTCAGGGCTTTCTGTTGATGCTGGCTTAGTCTCTGTCTTCAATCCCCCATGTCTGTGTCTACCCTTGATGGCCTGGCATTGACCCCTGCTTTACACCCTGGTCTCCAGCCCAGCATCAGCTATACCCTGCACTTCTCCCCCACCCCATGCTCTTGTCACTCCCATCTTGGCTCCTCCGAGGGATGGGTGCCTCTGGATCCTCAGGCAGACCTTATCAGCAGAGCACCACACCATTGCCCTGAGAAAGGTGGGCAATGCCCGGGAATGCGGTAGAACACATCTTTCTGCATTTCCAGAGGAAGGAAAGGGAGGAGACAAGAGTCTCAGCCCAGAAACCTATCTAAGGAAACCAGGAAATCTAGTCTTGTGAGGTTCTCTTGGCCCAGCTGACAATAATCTGGCAGGATGAGAAACAGAAGCTCCAACCTAATTTGAACCATCATCCTTCTTTGACTTTTGGAACAAGATGAACATCCTAGAGGCATGATGAGCTCCACCCCTACAGAAGCACCTCTGGGAAATTTTCTGCTTCCCCGGCATCCACCTTACTGCTGCTGCTCATTGTCAGCCACCAAGTTCTCTGTGCCCTCTGTGAACACTACCCCTCTGACAGCGACTGTCCTGCATGTGTCCTAGTCATCTTCCTACTCCCGCCCCGTAAGTAGCTTTGCCCAAGCAAGTTCACATGGAGTCCCAGGATGAAAGCTGCTAGGAGCATACCACACAGGAACCTCACAGGCCCCCAGACACAGGCAGCAGGTATTTTTGACTGAAGGGAGGCAGTGTCCCCCTACCTGCTTAGCTGCATTGAGCACCGGTGCATGCCCAGTTTCCAAGGTGTTCATCCTTCAAAACTGGCAAAAAAAACACTGCCTGCTCTGCACACCTGCCGCCCCCATACCCGGAGAATCTGAAAATGGTTTATTGCTCTCATCAATCTGCATTTTACATTCCAGTTGCTCGTTTGGAGGTGGCATTGCTGCCAGGGCCAAGCGCTCGGGGCTCTGGCTGCAGACGCTGGCTTCCACCATCAGGTGGCTCTACCCCTCACCAATACCAACCACCGCCCTCCCGTCCTCTGTCCTTCCCCCCGACCCTTTTCTGTAGAAGAATCAAAGAAGCGCTGACATTTGGAAGGAATATACGCACCACTTAAATCCAGGATTTTAAACATGGATGGGTTTCTAAAACTTTATGAACCTCCTGAAATCTTATTTTAAAAACTACCTACACACACATACAGTTGTGTCCTTACTGTTCTGGGTGAGTGACCACAATTTTCAGCGAATGTTGAGAGGCATTTGTCATAAAAGAGAAAATAAGAGAGTTTAGAGTGAGTGACTTGGTGTGGCCCCCTCATTTTAAAGGTGTGAAAACTTTAGATCTAAAAAGGGGTTTGGGGATTTGTGATTCACCCAAGTTCTATAGCTGTCTTTCCTCTTTTCAGTCCTACCTGTGTTCAAAATACAAGGTGTGAGAAGAGGGTATAAACTAATTGAGGTCTGGATGGAAGCTGTCCCTTTCTTCAAGAAAGCTCCTGAACCCTAAAATATTCTCCCTCAGCCTCTAGAAAGGCCTTTGGACCATGGGGTCCCTGCATAAGGCCTCTTGTCATTAAACTCAACTTGTCAGGTTCCTTGTGCTCACTACTATAAACAATACCACCCTTGGGAAATCAACACTTGGATGAGACAAAAGGAGAGGAGGGGACTCTCTTGCCTCAAAAGAACACGAAGCCAGGACACTAAGCTTCTAAGTCTGGTCTGATTTCAGTTGACTTTGAGTCAGAGTAGTCCTGAACTCTCTGCCCTGGACTGCAGTGGTCCTGCTGGGTCTCCTCTGGGTCAGAGCAGTTCTTCCGATGCTTCCCTGGGCTGCTGGTCCTTCCCTTGGCAGCAGCAGACCTCTGGATGCTCCCCCATGATTCAGCACACCTGCTGATGCTCCCCGAAAAAGACCAATTTGGAGGGTGTACCCCAGGATGCTCAGTCCTGCTGGTGATTCCCTGAGCCCAAGTTTTATTTTTACCCCTAGCTTATGGTCCATTGAGGATGGTTTTGAAATTACAGAGGACATATAAAGAAAATTCCTTCAAAAAGTATACAATCTGAGAATCAAAAATTCTAAGAATCAAAGGAAATATGAGGAATTAACTAGATAACCCCTACACTTTATAAATACTTAGGCAAGCAAATGTATTTGCCCTAGATAGCACAGTCACACATGAAAAGATGGATGGATGGATGGATGGATGGATGGATGGATGGATGGATGGATGGATGAATGGATGGATATGTGAGAGAGAGAGAAAAGAAGAAAGGAAGGAAGGAAGGAAGGAAAGAAGGAAAGGAAAGGAAAGGAAGGAAGGGAAAGGAAAGGAAAGGAAAGGAAAGGAAAGGAAAGGAAAGGAAAGGAAAGGAAAGGAAAGGAAAGGAAAGGAAAGGAAATGAGGGAAGAAGGGATGGAGGAAATGAAGGGAGAGGGAGGGAGGGAGGGAGGAAGGAAAGAAGGAAGGAAGGAGGGAGGAAAGGAAGGAAGGAAGGAAGGAAGAAAGGGAGGGAGGGAGGGAGGAAGGAAGGAAGGAAGGAAGGAAGGAAGGAAGGAAGGAAGGAAGGAAGGGAGGGAGGGAGGGAGGATGGGAGGAAGAAAATAAGGAAGGAAGGAAGGAAGGAAGGAAGGAAGGAAGGAAGGAAGGAAGGAAGGAAGGAAGGAAGGAAGGAAAGAAAGAAGGAAGGAAGGAATAAAGGAAGGAAGGAAGGAAAAGAGACAAAGAAATCAACAAGATTTTTACTTGCTTCCTTATCTGACATTACAATGGGTTTTAGTGTTGATGCTATTGTTACTTGGATACTTGCATTTTTTCTTTCTACATCACACCTCTAAGTGTGTTCTTTGGGGAGAACAGCATGTGTGTAAAGGAAAGGTGGGAAGGACACTATTGGGTAGGACAAGATGGCAAAGAGAACAAATTCAGTTTTCTTGTGCCAAGGGCCTTACAGGACATTTTACTCATGTCCCAAACCCCACTGCTTGATAGTCACCATAGTAGCTAGTCCCTAATCCGCTTGCTTGTTTCTCATGAGTGAGGCTGCAAAGCGGAAAGGGAGGATTTTCACATAGAATTTACACTGCTATCTGTGTATCTCCCTGCCCTCCACTCTAGCTGCTATCCTAACCCTAATTCTTGGCTATTGTTGGGGTCACTCTCTTCTTTGTTTTGACTCTGCCCACATTTTCCCACTGCACTATCATGCTCTGCTTCAACAATAAAGCCCCCAGACCATCTCTCTTTTCCACAGCTGCTTCGTTGAGGCCCCCTCCTCTTGCCGCTGGATCCCCATCACTCAAACACTTCCAGTACCAGTCTAACATCCCTGCTCTATTCCCTGGCCCACACTGTGGCTAGAACACAACCTTAGCTGCTCAGAGCTCTGTGTACCCACACTCTATACTCAGTGAGGTTGTCAAATAGGGTTACCAGCTGTCTTGGTTTGCCTGGCACTACAGGGTTGCTGGGTCTTAAGACCTTCAGTGATAAAACTGAGGTAGTCCTAGGAAAACGGGGATAGTTGGTTACCTTATGAGGTCATCTGATAAATGTCAAAGCTGGAATACGAATGCAGGCCTATTAAACATCCAAACCTTTGTTCTTTCAAAGCATCAGATTGCAAAATGTTGTATATATGTTCAACACACAGAGCAGGAACATGTAGAGGAGTGTCACTCCAGTGAGACCTGCTCTTCTCTTGTGAACATGATATGGGAGTAATCCTATTCCATGGGCTTCTAAGAATTAATTGATAATGTTAATATATTACCTTAGGGTACCCATATGTCCTGCTTTGCCTGGGATAGTCCCAAATTACACCTGTTCTCTAGACATAATTATTAATAGCATTCTCTTTTCAGTCTCAAAAGTGTCCCAGATTGGACAATAAATTATATGGTCACCCTCACCATCATATCACAGAGCTGGCTGATTAGGCTCCTGATTAATAGGGCCATTCTCCATGACTATAACTGAAACCCAGCATGGCTTCTTTTGCTATTGACAGAGTGTGCTCGCTCTGCAGACCAGTCACCCAGAGAAAGGAGCATTTCTCCAGTCCTGTCAGCTGATTGGAACTTGCATGGCCAAAGGAGCTTCCATGCAGAACCCAGCCTGAGGAGTCAGCCTTCACATCACTTCAAAGAAGTAGACCAGGCATTAATTGGCACTTTGCAAAGATTTATGCACCATGCATCATCTCCTACTGAGGAACAAGACAGATATAGGGCATATGCAGGTCCTTTAGAAAATAGTGTCTTGACAGATCTTTAAACCTAACATACCTTAAGTAATTGGGACACCCACTCCAGGATATGCAAGATAAATGATTCAGTTTGTAGAGTACCCACCCCCTTGGCTCTCTGCCTGTCTGCCTCTTCCACGTCCTCCTCTTCCTCTTCCAGTTCTCCTCAAGAGTCTCCCCGCTCATTAGTAGCTCCACAAAAAGACAAATTGGGGCAGAGAGAAGAAGGGCATATTTGTTACCGGGAATAGGTTGGATGAGAGGAAGTGGAAATGAATGGAGTTTGAATTAGCTGGTGAATTTTATGAATTTTATCTATTAAGACTATACCTATTATTTTAGCCCTCTAATTAGCAGGAGCCAGATCTTGGGGTTAAGATGCAGATGTGTAAATCATCTAGTGTGTGCTCTAGAACACAGCAGGTACTCAGTAAATGGTGGGTGGTGATGCTGAAACCCATCGCAGGTAAGGGATTAATAAAATCAGAAGAGTCAAAAAAAAAAAAAGTCCACCAAGCACTCAAGGTCACTCAGTCCATCTCACTTGTCTTATCAGAGTATTCAAAGCAGGGTCACCCACTCATCTCTGTTCTCTCTCCCTTCCTCACCATCTCTCTCTCTCTCTCTCTCTCTCTCACACACAAACACACACACACACACACACACACACACACACACACACACACACACTTTGCCCCAGAGACTATAAACTCAAGAGACAGCTTAGGGAAAGAATGGGAAGAGCACTGTCCCAGGAAGTCCCAATTCTGCTCCTTCTGCAGTTCAAATAAATGTTTTGGCCATAGGATATTGTGCACAAGATACAAAGATGACAGGTGAGGACACCATCACAGTCCACTGGTGTCTCACAATGAGGTGGAAAACATATTCAAGTAAACAGCCCGTCTCATCTGATCTCATTAACTGAATGATAGAGGCGTGCTCAGAGTGTGATGGAAATGCAGAAATAGGGCCCTAGGCCTCAATGTAGAGGTCAAAGACCCTTCCTGGAGGAACAAGAACCCTCAATGAGCTTGAAGTCCTGTAAGAATAAGCCAGACACCCCCAAGCCCAGAGGTGGGAAGCATCATGGCCTTTTGGAAATCAACATTCTATTTGAAAATTAACCTAACAGACATTCCTATTTCATTTACTTGTAAGATACGTATTTTTAAAGAGTAAAGCTCTTAGGTGCATTCCTGAGTTCATTATAATTTGATCAATCAATAAGACCATGGTCACAGGTTAATTATCACAAGATTGGTGAACAAAATCAACTTGCTATTGCAATCATAAATTACAACTTTAAAGAAATAAATTCAATGTTTTACAGTAAGTATGCTAACATTCTAACGACTAATTTTTTTCAAGGTTACAAGTCAGCAGGCCGTAGGACTATCAACAAAATCTTTTTATATGATACGAAAGCTAGTTTTTGCCTCTTTCAGTAAATGAACTTCTTTAGACACTCAGCTTTATGATAAGATACAGAATAATGCAGATGAACTTAAAATTTTTGATAACTGGTATATACATATCCACTAATCATCTTATCTTTCTGAAAAAAGATTTATAGTTTATTCATTGAGTTGCAGTTTCAGAAACATTTATATTCAGAGCTTCTCTCCCTTTTAGAGTTCCTATTAAAACAAATTCTGTCCACTGGCAGAAATTTGATTTTAATCAAAGCTGAATTGCAGATTTGGGGAACGTAAACACTAACTTATTTCTTTAATAATAATGTAAACAAGAGCACCCCTGCTTACTTGCCTGGTCCTCTGTGCTCTCCCTTGTGAGTTGGGAATAATTGCCTACACCCTCCCCCGTTTCAGAGGGGTTCATGATGGCTCAATATGCTGCGGCCTATGAACTTGAACCATAGCTATCTTCTGGCCTTGGTTATCTCCTTGCCCTATGCTAGGACTGGGGAGAACACTCTGACTCAGGGCAGGACTTCAGTGAGAAAAATGGAACAGTTCTCTGGGGAGCTGGAATTCACATCCATTCTCTTGATTCCCATAGGAAAAGCCACTAAGCAGCCTTCTGCAGATTCCTGATCTAGACCTAGTCTTTTCTCTCTTTTGCAATGGCCTGATTCCCTCTTTCCACTTCCTCATCCTTGGTCCACTCCTGTGGCCAGAGCCTTCCAATATGTTCTCCTCCCTGCTGAGTACACCTCACTGCCTGAGCCCTTCTGCTTTTCTCACTAGTCCTGTCACTCTTAGTTGTCCTCCAAGAGAACTAAACAAACCACCAGCACCACCTCTTATGTCCCCAGGTATGTAAGCTCAGCCCTACTTACTGCCCATATGTTGGAGCCTTTAGCCCTTAAAACAGTGGTTCTTAACCTTTTTTGAGGTACCGAACCTACCAGTTTCATATGCGCATTCACCGAACCCTTCTTTAGTGATAAATAAAATATGATTTTTTTTCCCAAATTCAGGACATAGGTATATGTTTTTTTACTGGTGCACAAAATGAGCCATGCATGAACATCACCTTGCTCAAAGAACAAAACCAACAAAGTGCATGAACTCACAACAAATTACGGTATTACTTTATTCTGGCCTCTGTGGCAGAGGCTTCTCCGAACCCCTGAGACCGACTCATCGAACCCTAGGGTTCGATAGAACCCAGGTTAAGAACCACTGCCTTAAAACTTGGGGCACAGCAAGCCTGCCTCTCATATCTGTGTGGAGCTGGGAGCTTGTGCCAAGATGTGATTTGTTTCCATAGCTCAGAGCCTTAAAAAGTCTACAAACCTGAAGAAATCTCCAAATAAGAGAAGTTTCATCTGTCTGCACCCTTTCATAGGTCTTCACCTCCTTAACCAGTGAAATCCATCCAGCATCTTACTGAAGTCCTTTTATAAACTAAAGACACAGGAACCCAGAAAATGTTTTAGAAATGAAAAATAGAAAGCATAGGGATGAAATGGAGGAGAAATAAATGGGCACAAGACGGATCAGAGTGAGGGAAAGCAGAGTTTGCCAACCTTTTGGGATGCTGATTATTTTAAGCTGAATATTTTTAAGAAACAAAAAACTCAGGGAAAACCTTTAACCTTCCTTTTATTTGCCTCCAAAAAATGGAAGTAGAGGATCTGCTTCAGGAAGAAAGCTATTATTGTAGATAACTATAGTTTAAGATGAAATAATCTGATGTTGAGGAGCCCCCCAAGGCTCCTTTGACCAAAGTCCTCTCTGTGTCCCATTGTGTCAAGATTGCCCAACAAACACTTATTTACTTTATCTCCATGGGAATGACCTTACTTGCCTTTGACGTCCTCAATTCTTACTTTCTCCTCCTTAGTCCAGAATGACATATATACCTCATTTTGCCTTACTGCCTTTGAAATTTTCATGCTTATGTGAATTCCCCATATGCACTTATTAAAACTTGATTTTTTTTCCTGTTAATTGGCCTATATCATTTTAATTATTCAACCAGCCAGAGGAACCAAGAGGGAAAGGGAAAATTTTTTCTGTCCCCAAAAATACCAAGAGTAGAAATGAGAACTGGAGATCCAAGTTATAAACAAGATGGAGAAAGAAACCACAATGAGAATAGTTCAGTGGGCTGGGGTTCATCAGGGAAAGAGAAGCTGGCACGTGCTCACTGCCTGCAGAGCAGCTCAGAGCCACATTGAAGGACGGACACCAACTGCTATGCTATTAGTTTAAAGGCTAACTATGGGAATTGAAAAGATTTTTATTGAGATCAGAAAGAAATCATTGCAAAGACTCTGGCTTTGAAGAAACCTACATCTGCTTTACAGCTAATTTATTAGTCATTCTGAACAGTCCATGCAAACAGTTCTTAATTACTTGGACTCCATGGTGCGTAGTGTGTGACTAACTACATGGTTCCATTAAAAAAGAAAAGAAAAAACTATTCTGATTAGAAGAGAACATTAACAGGTTGGAGAAAAGTTTGCACAGTAAGGAAAAGGATAGAGCATGATCTTTTTCTTTACCGTGTCTTCTCTTCTGGACAAGGAAGGATCACAGATAAAGGAAAAACTTGGAAACCATCTGAGGAATGGGAGCTGCATGCAGGGAACTGTTAACTGAGAAAAATAATGAGCCCTGGCCAGTTAGCTCAGTCAATTAAGAGTGCTGTCTCAGGCCATCTCCAGTTGACTTGGAGGTAGAGCATTGGCCCAGACATGTGGAAGTCCCGGGTTTGATTCCTGGTCAGAGCACACAGGAGAAGCAACCATCTGCTTCTCCACTCCTCTCCCTCCCCCTTCTCTCTCTCTCTTTTCTCCTCCCACAGCCGTGGCTTGAGCAATTTGGCCCTGGGCACTGAGAATGGCTCCATGGCCTTGCCTCAGGTGCTGAAATAGCTCAGTTGCCAAGCAACCAAGCAACTGCCGCAGATAGGGCTTGCCTGGTGGATCCCAGTTGGGGCGCATGCAGGAGTCTGTCTCTCTGCCTCCCCGCCTCCCCACCTCTCTCTTAATAAAAAAATTTTAAAAAGAAGAGTGTTGTCCTAAAACAACAAGGTTGATGGTTTGGTCCTGGTCAAAGTACACATGGGAGGCTACCAAAAAATGTCCACTGAATGGAAAAACAAATGTTTCTTTCCCCCTTCTTTTTCTCTCGCTTCCTCTCTCTGTCTCTATAAAAATCAATAAAAGTTAAGCCCTGGTTGGAAAGCTCTGGAGTGTCTTCCTGGAGTTTGGAGGTTGTGGTTTGATTCCCTAGTCCAGGCACATAAAGGAGCAGCTCAATATTCCTGTCTCTCTCTCTCCCTGCCCTAGAAAGAAAGAAAGAAAGAAAGAAAGAAAGAAAGAAAGAAAGAAAGAAAGAAAGAAAGAAAGAAAGAAAGAAAGAAAGAGGAAGGGAGGGAAGAAGGGATGAGGGAGGGAGGAGAAAGAGAGGGAGGAGAAAGAAAGAAAGAAAGAAAGAAAGAAAGAAAGAAAGAAAGAAAGAAAGAAAGAAGAAAGAAAGAAAGAAAGAAAGAAAGAAAGAAAGAAGGGAAGGAGGAAGGGAGGGAGGAAGGGAGGAAGGGAGGAAGGGAGGAAGGAAGAAAGGAAGGAAGGAAGGAAGGAAGGAAGGAAGGAAGGAAGGAAGGAAGGAAGGAAGGAAAGAAGGAAGGAAGGAAGGAAGGAAAAGGAAAGAAAAGAAAAGGAAAGGAAGGAAAGAAAAGAAAAGAAAAGAAAAGAAAAGAAAAGAAAAGGAAAGGAAAGGAAAGGAAAGGAAAGGAAAGGAAAGGAAAGGAAAGGAAAGGAAAGGAAAGGAAAGGAAAGAAATAATGAGAGCAGCAGCCAGGAGGCACAGGTTTTCCATGTGCTGGGTGAAAAGGCAGGAAGAACTCTCATGCCTCTCAGATACTGGGCCCTCCTATACCTGGAACCAGCAGGGCAGGGCAAAAGCATGAGCCTAACCACAAAGCCAAGCATCTGGAAGGACTTTATTCTCTGCCTGTTTAGGCAACAAATAAACAGCCATGCCCACCAGAATAAGATTATTATTCCCATTCTCTACTCTCCCACAGAACTTTCTTGTCTTATGGCTTCTTTGGGTCTCAACCTTTGTCACCATATGCCAGTAGGAGCAGAAACTATCTAGCTACTAATATGGAAGTATTTCAGTATATGTGTTTTCATAAAATAAATTAGAGAAAATAAAGGTTATTTCTACAATAGCATCATTTTCACTGCTTTGCTATATTAATCAGGTCTTATTGATCAGAAAAGACAAAAACCTAACTCAAACTAGTTTAGGCCAAAAGGGAGATTTATTGGAAGGTTATTAGATATTTCTGTTACTATCACTAAGTTAAATTGATTCCCCAAATTAGTGACTTTAAACAACCATTTTATCATGCTCATTAATTATATGGGTCAGGAATTTGAATGGGCACAGTAGGAATGGAACTACTCCTTGATGTCTGGAGCCTCAACTGGGAAGACTCAGTGGTTGAGGGTGACTAGCTGGTTAGGGCTAGAATTATCTGGAGACTTGTTCAGTCACATGCCTG
Organism: Rhynchonycteris naso; assembly: GCA_037038555.1. Lineage (NCBI taxonomy): Eukaryota > Metazoa > Chordata > Mammalia > Chiroptera > Emballonuridae > Rhynchonycteris > Rhynchonycteris naso. The sequence continues at coordinate 40,355,657 of CM073004.1, read as the reverse complement.
GGTGGCTAATGTTAGCTGTCATCTGGGACCTCAGCAGGCGCTGTCAACTAGAGCATGTACACATGGCTTTTCCATATGGTCTGAGCTTCCTCACAGCATGGCATCCTAATAGTAATAGAGTTTCTTACATGGTGGCTCAGGGCTCCAGTGCAATTTTTCCAATTAACAAGGTTGAAGCTGTATCACCTTTCATGACCTACTGTTGGAAGATTCATGATGTATTATCTGCTATACTCTATTGGTTACAAACAAGTCACAAGCTTACTCAGATTCAAGGGGAGGGCAAATATATCTTATTTCTCAGGGAAAAGACTGTCTAAATAATTGAAAGACATGTTTTTGAGCTACCACGCTGGGATATCTTGCTGAATCTTTGGCTTTCTTCTCTCTTACTATAGAAAGCAGAGAGGGAGACATCTAGAACCACTTAGCAAAGATATGGCCCCTGGAGGCCCTTTTTATTGTTTCAGGCCAGTCCCAGAGAGAAGAAAACCATTGTGAAATAAGAAGCATCTTCAAATGGTTTCTGCAACACCTGTCATTCAGTATGTTCTCCTAAGTATAAGAGCAATAGTGGACTGATAGCTAGCTACTATGGAATCACCCATATGCTTTAGTCAGCATCACACATGTAAAATGGTGGGAAAAAGAAAAAGGGAGAAGTTGAAAGCCCTGCCTTTGGCACCAATTGAATTTTACCCTGAAATGTAATAGTGCGTATATCATTTCCTTTTCTAAACTTTGAGTCTTGAAACGTGTATGGTACCAAAGTTCAATATATAGTTGATTGAATTAATAAATAAAGAAATGTTCTGAGTAAAGATAAATCAGTTACTATTTATCATGATAAAAACCCACATTACCTAAACAGTGAATGTATTTATGATTAGACAAAAGATATCAGCTTATACCTAAAATTTTAGTATATTTATCTAAAATTACTTAAAATGGTATTTTTTTAATTAAAAATTTTAGACCAGGTGGTGGTGCAGTAAATAGAACATCAGCCTGGGGTGATAAAAACCCAGGTTTGAAACCCTGAGGTCTCCAGCTTGAGCATGGGCTCATCTGGCTTAAGCGCAGGCTCACCAGCTTGAGTGCGGGATAGACTTGAGCACAAAGGTCGCTGGCTTGAATCCCAAGATTGTTGGCTTGAGCCCAAGGTCACTGGCTTGATCAGGGAGTCACTGGCTCAGCTGAAGCTCCCCAATCAAGGCACATATGAGAAAGCAATCAATGAACAACTAAAGTGCTACAACTATGAGTTGATATTTCTCATCTCTCTCCCTTTCTGTCTGTCCGTCCCTATCTCTCTGTCTTTGTCTCTCTCTCTCTAAAATAATAATAATAATAATTAAAATTTTTTAAACAAACAATTTGTAGTTAATATATTTAAGTTTGCTTTCAATAGAAAATACTTGCAACTCAACATAGTTCCCCCCCTTTTTTATTATTTTCAGGTATACAACATAATGATTCAATAAATGTATATATTGCAAAGTGATCACCACAATAAGTCTCTTTAACAGGTCATCATAGATAGTTACAAAAAATTTTTCTTGTAATGAGTATTTTTAAAATCTACTCTTTAGCAACTTTTATATGCAATACAATATTATTAACTAACTTATTTATTTTAAAACTAGAAGTTTGTACCTTCAACCCTCACATATTTCACCTGGCTCCTACCCCCTACTTCTGCCAACTACCAATCTGTTCTCTATACCTATGAGCTTATTATTATTATTACGCATGTAAGTTACATCCTGCAATATTTGCCTTTCTCTGTCTAATTTATTTCACTTAGTATAATACCCTCAAGTTTCATCCATGTTGTCACAAATAGCAAGATTTAGTTTCTTTCATGGAAAATAATATTTCATTGTGTTATTGTGTGTAAAGATAGAGAGAGAAAGAGACAGACAGACATAGAGATAGATAGATAGATAGATAGATAGATAGATAGATAGATATATCACGTGTTTCTTCACTCATTTATCAATAAACACATTGTTTCTATAACTTGGCTATTATAAGTAATGCTACAATAAACTTGGGAGTGTACATATCCCTTTGAGTTAGTGCTTGTATTTTCTTTAGATAGATACCCAGAATGGGGTTGCTGGAATATATGCTCATTCTATTTTTAATTTTGGGGAGAACCTCCACATTGTTTTTTATAGTGGCTACACCAATTTACATTCCCAGCAACAGTGGAAAAATTCCTTTTTCTTCACATCCTCATCAACACTAGTTTGGTCTTGTCCTTTTGGTAACAGCTATTCTGACAGGTGTGAAGTAAGTCCCTAATATTATTAAGGTGATTAACCATGACTTTGTCTCTTATCAGAAGAGAAGGTAAATTCTCTCTAGAGAAAGGTAATATCAACATACATTTATCAGAATATTGTAATCTATTAATAAAAATTAAATAAAATTAATTCTAAAATCTGAAAATATAATATCTCAAAATGAAGAAAACATTAGATGGACTTACCAAAGATTAAACACAGCAGAAAAGAGTACAAATGAGGTTTAGGGAAATGGGAAATAGAATGAGAAGATCTATATCCCAAGACGAATGTTGTACCTGAGAAGGGAAAGAATGGGGAAAGGCAATATTCAAAGAAATAATGACTTTAAAACATTCTAGAACTGATGAAAGATATTAATTCTCAGATTTAGAAACCATAATTCATTTCAAACAAAATAAATAAAAATTAATCTACAAGTAGATATATCAAAAGGTAATTGTAAGAATTAATAAAAAAGAAGAGAAATAAAGATCTTAAGACAACCAGAGAAAAGATAGTTTACATACAGTAGCAAGCAGAAATACACTGGCATTTCCCAACAGCAATAACACAAGTTACAGATAATAGAATAATGTTTTCTAAGTTCTAGAAGAACATAACTATCGATCTGAGATTTTGAACTATGGGAGAATAACGTCAGTGTAATGGCAACATGAGAGATACTCATGATCTCTTCCCTTGAAATTTCAACAAGTTGAACAACCTTAAAACAGTGAAGGAACCCTAACTGGGCTTACAGGTGTGCCTAAAAGATCTGTGCATCAAATGAACTAAAGGTAGCACTGGTTGAAAAGGGGAAGAAGATAAAACTTATTCGCAGTCACCTCTGAAGAGGAGACAAACATGAACTAGGTTTTTGTTTTTTTTTTCTCTGCCAGACTGTGGAGAGGAGGGAAGCTCAGGCTAGTTGAATTTTGTCTAAAGGGTACAGAGAGGGGAACCGGGAATGACTGGTCTCCTTCTGAAGGGATGAGCAGTGAGATAGAGGGGCAGAGGTGGAGATAAACCAAAGCACTATGGAACAGGGTCACAGCCAGTGTTCCCATGAACTGCCTGGAGCCCACACTTGGCAGAGACAGAAAAAACTGAAGCGTAGTCCCCAGCCTCTCAGCTCCTGCATCCCTAATCTCGCAGTATGGAGAGTAGCAGAGACAGACCCCACAGCAGGCTTTCCAGAACCACTCGCTTCCCTGAAAAACAGAGGTGCTCCATGTCCAGTCCCCAGGCTGTTGATATCTGGGAAGGAGTTCCCAAAAGCCTGAAATCGCCATTGCTAAAATCAGAAAGTTGGAAAGCCAAAGCCAGAAAGCCAAAGCTGTAAAGCCTTCAAAACATACATCACACTCCAACTTGACTCCAGCCCCACCTACATCATTGCAACAGCAACATCTCAGGGGAGGGAAGTCTAGGAACATCACAGAGTTAATACTTGTAATACCATGACACTTACTGGAAGAAACCTCTCAAAATCAATTTTTTTTTCTTCTTCATTTTTCCCCTTTTTATCTTCTTATTCTTTTCTCATTATTTCTTTGGAATTATATTTTATTTTAATATATTTTATTCTAATTATTTTCTGGGTGTTTTTATTTTGTTTTACTTTATTTGGTATTTTATCTTTTTTCTGTAGCTTTTCTTCTTTATGTGGCATAATTTTTAAAACTCTTCATTCTTTATTGTATTTTTAATATTTCATTTATTTAATTGGTTTTTGTTAGGATTGTTATCAATATCACTCTCAAATTTCATCAAGGAAGAAGAAATCAGGATGCATTTGGGGGGACACTAGAATCTATGTAAACACAATAAATTAAAATCAATAAAAAAATAAAGAAACAACCAAAAATAAATAAATAAAAGGAAGAAGAAAGCAAATATCATAGCTACCCAAGACAAAGATGTAGTTCAAAAAGAAAATAAAAAATCTTCAGAAACAAACCTCAATCACATGAAAACCTTGAAGTTAAATGATAAAAAATTCAAAATTGAAGTTCTGAAAAAATTCAACAAGATGTGAGAAGACACCAACTGGCAAGTTAATGAGCTCAAAAAACAAACACATCAATAAGGAGATTGAAACTTTAAAAACAGAAGTAAAGAAATCAAAAGATAAATTAAAAACTGAGATAGCAAGTGTAGCTAACAGAACAAGCCAGATAGAGGAAAGAATCAGTGACATTGAAGACAGGAAAATAGAGATGTTACAGAAAGAAGAGAGAGACTCATGAATTAAGAAAACTGAGAAAGCTCTACAAGAATTGTCTGACTCCATCAGAAAGAACAATATAAGAATAATGGGTATATCAAAAGAAAGAAAGAGAAAGAAGGGAATGGAGAGCCTATTCAAACAAATAATTGAGGAGAACTTCCCAATCCTATGGAAAGAGTTAGAGCCTCAAATCCCAGAAGCAAATAAAACACCAAGTTACCTCAATCCAAACAGACCTACTCCAAGGCACATCATAGTAAGTATGTCAAAAATCAATGACAAAGAAAGAATCTTTAAGACAGCTAGGGAAAAGAAAAATATAATACATATTTTTTTAAATCCCATTAGCTTATCAAAAGACTTCTCAATAGAAATTGTACAAGCTAGAAGAGAGTGAACCCAAACACTCAAGTTATTGAAAGAGAGGAATTACCAGCCAAAAATACTATATACATCAAAGTTATCCTTCAAATATGAAGGAGAAATAAAAACTTTTACAGACATAGAGAATCTGAGGGGATTTATCACCAGAAAACCCCCACTGCAGGAAATACTCAAGGGGGTTATTAGACCCGACACAAAGAACAAAACAGATCAAAACTACAAGTAAAAGCTTCAACAAGGTCACAATAAGAACAAAGATAATCTCTGAAAACAATAACATAAAAGGGAAGAGAATAAAGATCTGCAGTAGCAAAGGAAGATGGAATGCAGGAGTACTCACAAGACAACACTCTTGTACATATGAAGATTTTCCTCTTCATAACCTAATGGTAACCACCCATGAAAAAGTCACCACTGAAACACAGCTTCAAAAAAGAAGAAACAGGGAAAGAAGTATGGAATACCACTAAACAAAAATAAGACAAAAATCAAAATCTGACAGACAAAAGTCTGACAGAAACAAGAGAAAGGAACCAAAAAACATACAGTTACCAGAAAACAAAACATAAAATGGCTATAAGAAATCCTCAAATATCAATAATTAACCTAAATGTAAATGGACTGAACTCACCAATAAAGAGGCACAGAGTAGCAGTTTGTATCAAAAAGCAAAACCCAACCAAACTGTATGCTGCCTTCAAGAGACACATCTAAGCTGCAAGGACAAAAGTAGATGAAGAGTGAAAAGCTAGAAAATGATTCTCCAAGTAAATAATACCCAAAGGAAAGCAGGTATAGTCATACTCATATCTGACAATGCTGATTTCAAGACAACAATGGTAACCAGAGACAAAGATGGACGTTTCATAATGATAAAGAGGGCACTGCATCAAAAAGACACAACATGTCTTTAATATAGATGCACCAAACCAAGGAGCACCAAAATACATAACATCTACTAACTGATCTAAAATAAAAGTGGCCAAAAACACAATCATACTTGGAGATTTAAACACACCATTGGCTTTAGATAGATCATCCAACCAGAAAATTAATAGAGATATATCGGCCTTAAATGACACTCTAGACATAATAAACATTTATAGGACATTTCATCCCAAAATGTCAGATTATACATTCTTCTCCAGTGTGCATGGAACATTCTCAAGGATCAACCATATGTTGGACCACAAAACTAACATCAACAAATTCAGGAAGATTAAAATTATACCATGAATAGTTTCTGATCATAAAGCTTTGAAATTCAACTGTGAAAAGGAAGTAAAGAAACCCACAAAAATGTAGAAATTATACAACATACTTCTAAAAACTGACTGGATCAAAGAAGAAATAAAAGCAAAGATCAAAAATATATACTGTACAGATAAATGAAAATAATAACACAACATATCAAAATTTCTGAAATGCAGAGAAAGCAGTAATAAGAGGGAAGTTTATATCATTACAAACTTATATGAAGAAAAAAGAGACACCCTAAGTCAATAACCTAACATCACACCTTAAGAACTAGAAAAAGAACAAAGACAACCCAAAGTCAGCAGAAGAAAGGAAATAGTAAAAATTACAGCAGAAATAAATTAAATAGAGAACAAAAAACTATAGAACAGATTAATACAACAAAGAGTTGGTCCTTTAAAATGATCAAGAAAATTGATAAATCCCTGGCTACAACCAAAAAAAAATAAAAAAAAAAAGGACTCATGACAAATCAGACATGAAAGAGAAAAAATTACCGCAGACATCATAGATGTCTTAAAGAGAAAATAAATAAATTCTGAGAACTATACAACCCAAACTGAGTCACAGAGAAATAGAAAACCTTAATAGATCTATAAGCAAACAAGAAATAAAAACAACTATCAAAATACCTCTCAAAAAACAAAAGTTCAGGACCAAATGGCTACACTAGTGAATTCTACCAAAAATTCAAAGATTTGGTACCTATCCTTATCAAACTCTCCCAAAATATAAAACAAAAAAGAACACTTCCCAACACATTTTGTGAGGCCAACATAACCCTCATACCAAAACTTGGCAAGGACAACACACACACACACACACACACACACACACACACACACACACACACTACAGACAAATGGCTCTAAGAAATACAGACACAAAAAATCCTAAACAAATTACTAGCAAAACGAATGCAACAACACTTAAAAAAAATAATACATCACAATCAAGTGGGATTAATTCCAGGAGCACAAGGATGATTCAACATACAGAAATCAATCAACGTAATACACCACATCAACAAAACAAAAAACAAAAATCATATGATCCTATCAATAGATGCAGAAAAGAAATTTAATAATATACAACTTTCCTTTATGTTTAAACACTCAAGGAAACTAAAATAGAAGAAAAGTATCTCAATATAATAAAGGCCAAATATGACAAACCATCTGCTAATATCATACTAAATGGTGAAAAAATAAAGGCTTTTCCTCTAAAATCAGGAACAAGACAAGGCTGCCCACTCTCTTCACTCTTATTCAACACAGTTCTAGAAGTTTTAGTCAGAGCAATCAAGCAAAAGAAAGAAATAAAAGGCATCCATCTCAGGAAAAAATAAGTAAAGGTATCACTTTTTGCAGATGACATGATCCTGTATATAGAAAACCCCAAAGACTCCACCAAAATAACTATTAGAAACAATAAACCAATACAGTAAAGTTGCAGGGAACAAAATCAATATACAAAAGTCCACGGCTTTCCTACACACTAACAATGAAACATCAGAAAATTAACTAAAAAATAAAACAATTCCTTTTACAAGTGCAACTAAAAAGCATAAAATACCTAGGAATAAACTTAACAAAGGATGTGAGGGACCTATATAATAAAACCTACAAAACATTATTGAAAGAAATTGAAAAAGACACAATAAAATGGAAAAAATATTCCATGTTCAAGTATTGGAAGAATCAACATAGTTAAAATGGCCATATTACCTAAAGCTATAGATACCTGTACAAATTTAATACAATCTCCATCAATATCCCAATATCAGTTTTTAAAGAAATAGAACTAAAAATTACCAGGTTTGTATGGAACCATAAAAACCCCAACTAGCCAAAGCAATCCTGAGGAAAAAGGATAAAGTCAGAGGTATCACATTGCCTGACTTCAAATTATCCTATATAGCCACAATAATCAAAACAGCATAGTATTGGCAGAAAAAAAGACATATAAACCAATGAAATAGAAACAAGAGCCCAGAAACAAAACCACATATATATGGATAAATAATCTTCAATAAAGGAGCCAAAAAGACACAAAGGAGAAAAGAAAACCTCTCCAGGAAATGGTGCTGGAAAAATTGGAAAGTCACATGCAAAAGAATGACACTTGACTACAATTTGATTAAGTTTGTCCCCCTGCACAAAAAATTAATTCAAGATAGACCAAAGACCCAAATAAAAGATCTGAAACAACAAATTACATAGAGGAAAACATTGGTACTAAACTCATGGACCTTCTCCATAGAAAACAATTAATGAATTTGACCCCAAAGGCAAGGGAGGTAATGGCAAAAATAGATGAACGAGACTGTATCAATATTAAAACCTTCTGCACAGCAAAAGAAACTGACAAGAAAACAGACAGCCAACTAAATGGGAGATGATATTTTCAAACAACAGCTCAGATAAGGGTCTAATATCCAAAATATACAAAGAACTCACAAAACTCAACAACAAACAAGCAAATAATCCAATAAAAAAATGAGAAGAGGACATGAACAAACACTTCTCCCAGGAAGAAATACAAATGGCCAACAGATATATGAAAAGATGTTCATCTTCACTAGCTATTAGAGAAATGCAAATCAAAACTACAAGGAGATACCACCTCAAGCCTGTTAGATTAGCTGTTATCAACAAAACAGTAATAACAAGTGTTGGAGAGGCTGTGGAGAAAAAGGAACCCTCATTCACTGTTGGTGGGAATGTAAAGCATTACAACCATTATGAAAGAAAGCATGGTGGTTCCTCAAAAACTTAAGAATAGAACTACTATATGACCCAGAAATCCCTCTACTGGGTATGTACCCCCAAAACCAAAAAACATTTATACATAAAGACACATGAGGCCTCGCCTGACCAGGCGGTGGCGCAGTGGATAGAGCGTCAGACTGGGATGCGGAAGACCCAGGTTCAAAACCCCGAGCTCGCCAGCTTGAGTGCGGGGTCATCTGGCTTGAGCAAAAGCTCACCAGGTTGGACCCAAGGTCACTGGCTCCAGCAAGGGGTTGCTCGGTCTGCTGAAGGCCCATGGTCAAGGCATATGTCAGAAAGCAATGAACAACTAAGGTGTCGCAATGGCAACAAAAAACTAATGATTGATGCTTCTCACCTCTCTTCATTCCTGACTGTCTGTCCCTATCTATCCCTCTCTCTGATTCTCTCTCTGTCCCTGCAAATAAATAAATAAAGACACATGCAGCCTCATGTTCATCACAGCATTGTTCATGGTGGCCAAGACATGGAAACAACCAAAAAGCCCTTCAATAGAAGATTGGATAAAAAAGATGTGGTACATATATACTATGGAATACTACTAAGCCATAAGAATGACGACATAGGATAATTTATGAAAACATGGATGGACCTTGATAACATTATACTGAGTGAAATAAGTAAATGAGAAAAAACTAAGAACTGTATGATTCCATACATAGGTGGGACACAAAATTGAGACTCATGGACATGGACAAGAGTGTGGTGGTTAGTTACCAGGGGGAGGGGAAGGGAATAGAGGTAGAGGGTTGGGGAGGGGAGATGCATAAAGTAAACTAAATAGAAGGTGACAGAAGACAATTTGACTTTGGGTGATGGGTATACAACATAATCAAATATCAAAATGATCTGGAGATATTTTCTCTGAATCTATGTACTCTAATTGGTCAATGTCACCCCATTAAAATTAATTGTCTAAATAAAATTTTTTAAAAATGTGTGGAGAGGACCTGAACAGACACTTCTCCCAAGAGGACATACAAATGGCCAACAGATATATGAAAAGATACTTATTTCCACTAGAGATTTGAAAAATGTAAATCAAAACTACAAAGAGCTGCCACCTCACACCTGTAAGTTATTATCAACAAGACAGGTAATAACAAGTGTTGGAGAGGCTGTGGAGAAAAAAAAAAACCTTCGTTCACTGCCGCTGGGAATAGAAATTAGTACAATCATTAATTATGGAAGAAAGCATGGTGATTCCTTTAAAAATTAAGAATAGAATTACCACATGATCCAGCAATCCCTCTAATGGGTATCTACCCCTAAAATTCAAAAACATTGGTACATAAAGACACATGCACCCCCATGTTTATTGCAGCATTATTCACAGTGGGCAAGACATGGAAACAACCAATGTGATCCTCGATAGAGGAATGAATAAGGAAGATGTACATATATACAATGGAATACGTCTCGGCCATAAGAAATGATGACACAGTGACATTTACAACAGCATGAGTGGACCTTGAGAACATTATACTGAGTGAAATTTGTAAATCAGAAAAAGCTAAGAATTGTATGATTTCACACATACTTAGGATATAAAATTGAAACTCATGGACATAGATAAAAGTAAAGTGTTTATGGGGGAGATGTATGGGAAAGAGAAGGGGTTGGGGAGGGTGTAAAGAGGGACAAATATAAGGTGACAGAAAATGATTTGACTTTGGGTGATGGGTATACAACATAATCAACAGTTCAAATGAAGATGCTTACCTGAAACCTATGTACTCTTATTGACCAATGTCACCCTATTAAATTTAATTTTCTAAAGAAAAATAAGATAAAATAAAATAAAATAAAGTGGCCATGAGAGGATTTGATGCTATTTTTCTTTCTACAGAGTGCCCTCTCACTGATGGTTTTGCTTTCTGTAGTTTTAGTTACCTGCTGTTAATATGGTCCAAATATAGTCAATATAAAATTTAAAAAATAAAGAATTTATAAGTTAAAAAAAGTTTTTTGAACCATGTTTAACTTTGTCAATGCCCTTCAGCCAAATGACTCAGGTAATACACCTGTAGTTGAACAAGTATTTATTATTTGTTGCAACAACAACAACAAAAATACCACTTTATGTCTCAGTAAGGCAGTGCTAGAAATATCCAATTATAAGATTTAGGCTTTGGTTGGTAATTTGGCAAGGGTCTAAGAAACCAGAGGACTCATTCTGAGTGGGCTTTTATCAGAGAGTGGGAGCAATTTTGTGATTGGGTAACTCAGTAATAACCTCTAAGGATTGAGGATAAGCAGTAATTGGTGAAGAAGTTGCAGCCATTCAGCAGAAGTGAGGGTTTTTGGTATTTTGTGAGTTATTCAGTGACCTGTCTAAGTAGAGTTTGTGTGAGACTGTTTATGGCCAACAAGAGAACAACGTGCCTTAGCAGTAAGCATCAGGTCAGTTTGTCATAATATTAAGGCCTAACTGTGAAGTTAGATCAGTCCCAGATGTCAGGAGCTGCCATTTGTTTTATTTTTTTCCCCTCTTTCTCAACTTCCACTCACAAGTGAGGATGAAATAAATAAGAATATATTAGAGAGTTTGACAACCAGAGTTCTTCCATAAAGGTAACACTAAAGGGTATAGCTTCAGCAAGTAGAAAATTGAACCCAGTCAAAATGGGATTTAAGGGGGAAAAAATATATTCTTTCCAAAGTCTTCCAAAAATTAGAAGAAGCAATACTCCCCAACACATTTTATGAGGCCAACATAACCCTCATAACAAAACCTGGCAAAGACAACACACACACACACACACACACACACACACACACACACACACAAGAAAACTACAGACCATTATCTCTAGTGAATATAGATGCAAAAATCCTAAACAAAATACTAGCAAATCAAATACAACAACACATTAAAAAATGAATACATTACAATTAAGTAATTTATTTGAGGAGCACAAGGATGGTTCAACATATAGAAATTGATCAATGTAATACAACAAAACAAAGAATGAAAATAATATGACCCTATCAATAGATGCAGAAAAGACATTTGATAAGATAAAACATCCCTTTATGTTTAAAACAATAAAATCAGAATAGAAGGAAAGTACCTCAACATAATAAAGCCCATATATGACAAACCGTCAGCTAATATTGTACAAAATGGTGGAAAAAATGAAGGCTTTTCCTCTAAAATCAGGAACAAGACAAGGCTGCCCACTCTCTCCACACTTATTCAACATAATACTGGAAGCTAAGAACTGTATGATGTCACACATAGATGGAATATAAAACTGAGACTCTTGGGCATAGATAAAAATGAATTGGTTACCAGGGGGAAGGTGACATGGGAAGAATGTAAAGAGAGACAAATAAAAGGTGACAAAAAATGGTTTGACTTTGGGTGATGGGTATACAAACATAATCAACAGTTCAAATGCTATAGAAAATTTTACCAGAGACCTACATACTCTTATTGATCAATGTCACTCGGTTAAAGTTAATTTTCTAAGTAAAATTTTAAGCTTAAAAAAAGAATAGTGAGTAAAGGAATTATGGCTACAAATCAAAACTCACACCTTTAGCATGAAGCAATAATAACAATAAGGATGGGAAGAGTTCAAAAACAAGGTGGAACTGCAATTCTGAGCAGTTTTTAAGATCAAAGGTGAATGATCAGGGCAAGCATTCCATGATCCTTGTGTTAAGGAAGAAAGTAGCAATCCTAATTAACTAACTTAAGGCAAGAACGCATGTTAAAAATCTAAGAGTAGCCACTAAAAGAATAGAAATAGGCCATATAAGTCTTATGGGGGAAGGACTTTAAAAATTCATTAAACTATATAAGGGGAGAGGGAAAGGATGATGCCAAGAGAAATTATAATAAATAGGATGTAAAAATAAAGCCTAACATATCAGTAATGACTACAAATGTGATCAGATTAAATTTATCAGTTAATGGGAAAAACTTATCAGTGGATTTTTAAATGAGCTCTGTACTTTTTCAGGTGACAACACAAAACATAAGGACAAGAACTTTGAAAGTTTTAAAAAGGATAGAAAATGAGCAAATATACTAATAAAAAGAAGCTGATTTTTCTACTGATCTCAGGTTTATTCTCCCTCCTGCCTACTGCTCCATTTTGTCATTTCTTGATTCAAAGTTGTTCTTTCTACTCATCATAACATGCCCCAGATGGCCTTCCCAAACTTTTTTAAATTATGACCTTTCAATTCCAGAAACCACTACCAACAGATTCCCAATCTCTAAAAAGAAGAAAGAAAGTAAAAAAGAAAAAGAAGGAAGGAAGGAAGGAAGGGAGGGAGGGAGGGAGGGAGGGAGGGAGGGAGGGAAGGACAGAGAGAGAGAGAAGAAAGAAAGAAAGAAAGAAAGAAAGAAAGAAAGAAAGAAAGAAAGAAAGAAAGAAAGAAAGAAAGAAAGAAAGAAAGAAATTAGAAATACGGAAAGCCTCAGATGAACTGAAAAAGTATATGTCAATTCCAATGCTATTGTCATTTTTTTAAAGTTTGCTACTTTGTTTGATGTTCATAACAATGTCAGTCATCAAGAAAAACTTAAATGATATTTATAACAACTGTTTACTAACACAGTGTGTCAATTCAGATCCTCCATAAAACAGACATCGAAATTAAATTATACATGAAAAAGATTCACTAGGGGAAATACCTGTAAAGGCTGTAAGGGAAGAGGAACAGAAAAAGGCAGGGGAGAACTTTAGATGATGATGCAGATATAACCTTTGTGTAAGAAGAGAAGGAAAGAAGTATTGAATTGAAACAGTTCCACACTATAAAGCACATTTCTGAAAAAATCTCTCAGTCAAATGAAGAGTTTCCAAGCAAAGCTGCCCTTCAAAGGAATTTCGTGTTGGACAGGAATGGACTGGCACTATTCCATAATTGCTATTCCACAGTTCCATATGCCATGCTCATCCATTGGCTAGAGAAGCAGTGCAGAAGAAACATGGTCAAAGTATGTATGGTATAACAGGTAGAGGATGTCAATCAACTGTACCCCCATAGTTCACAGAAATCAAATCTAATGGCATGTCCCATGACCATGACAGCTCAACGCTTACTCTACACAGATTCTTTGTTCTACTTGTGTTCAAGGAATGGCTACTCTGTGGTCCCCTTGAGGCTCTTTATAAGAGAAAACTGAGAAGGGGGAGGTTAGTGAGATGAACCATAGCCCCAAACACTACAGTTAATCTGAGTCACAACTAGTACTCATCCTCTCTTTCCTATGCTATGTATTGTGTAATTTCCTCATCTTCACTATTGTTTTAACAAGTCTTGGTGGCTTACATGGTGATATGACCCAAAACTTTATTCTAGAGAGACCTGAACAAACCACCAATAATATACCCTTTATAAGCTGGACTTGCTTCACATGTCCTTCAGTGGGAAGTACCAGGAAGCACCTAGTTGGACCTGGACTCCACAAGTAGTCTCCCAATCCTTCACTATGTAAAAGCAACCCCCTCCTGATCAGTTGCCAATTACCTCAGCCAATAGACTCTTCTTCCTACCTGCTGGTCTCTGGGTGCAAGACATCCAGAGTGCTATGGCTATGTAATAACCAATAGTTTAATGAGATCCATACTCTGTCTCCTGACAAGAGTGTCCTCCACTGGGTAAAGGATAAAGACTCTAATCCTGCAGTGCCCACTGTTCTAGGCACAAAATCTCCAAAGGGTCGTTTTCACCCCTTATTTTCTGGCCTTACATATTCTTCCTATTGAGGACACAGCCCCATGAAGAGGTCTCTGATTTAATGTGCACACTGCATTCTGAAGGACGGCACCTCACCATCCAGATTGTTAACTGTGCATTCACAAGAGCAGCAGTTTGAATCTGTCACTCATCTATGCCCTCTGCAGCAGGTTCTCTTGAAGGGGATCCAAGTGGTACACCTCCATAATCACCACAGACAAGGAAGGGCCAAAAGTGAGCAGCAGGTCAGTGAGCTCACAGAGAAATGTCCACAACAGCCCAAGGGGGAATCAGAGGTGGGTCGAGAGATGAATGGCCACAGACATCCGCACAGCATAGTACTATTATTTCAAAAAGATATCTTCTTTGAAGCTGGACGGTTTGATGCCATTGACTTTGAACTTCTAGGATTAGCAAAGGAAATGTAATGCCCACTAGAATCCTGTTTCTTTGTAAGTAACTATTATGTTTTTCTCTTGAAGTGTTTAGTATTTTTTTTATAGTGAAAAGATATATATTTTAAACGAAGTATATTTGCTGAGGCGGCTCACATCAAGGGGTCCTCCGCAGAAGACTTCTCTAGCAGAGGGCCTTCACAGACGGGCCTCCTGCTTTGGCCAGCAGACACTTGGCACTGTGCATACAAAGTCTCAGAATAATAATACATGTCTTGTTTTGTGCCTCTATAAGCTGGGATGTCATTATGGTAGAAAAGATGCATAATTAAAAAGTGAAGACTACTTACTGAAAATGTTTACTTTGTAAAATTTAAACACAGCATCCATCCCGAGGAAGCTGCACGTACACTACAGTAGTAAAACCAGACTAGGTAAATTTCAGCTGAAAGGATTGTCTCTAAAAATGCAAAAAATAGTAGCGTTCTTAAAGACCAGAGTGACAGAGTCACTCTGATGTATTTTTGTCTTGTTTTAATGGGCCAAGGTTTAGTTAACTTACTCAGATTAGGATCTATAATTATTGAGGTCCTATGAGTTTCACCAGTAGGTATTCGGTCGTCAATTTTTAGTAGTTCATTCTGCATGTCCCTCTGTGACCCTTTTCAGTCTGAAAACCTGTGGGTTTGTTTCAGTTCTAAGTTTTCTCATATTGTTCCTTTATTTTCTCTCTTCCATCCTGCAGTCTCTCTTTTTTATTTATCTTCTTTTTTTGTTTTTTTTTGATAGAGACACGGAGAGAGTCAGAGAGAGGGGAAGATAGAGACAGACAGGAAGGGAAATAGATGAGAAACATCAATTCTTCGTTGTAGCTCCTTAGTTGTTCAGTGATTACTTTCTTATATGTGCCTTGATGGAGAGGGAGAGGGGGTGGCAGCAAAGCAAGTGACCCCTTGCTCAATCAAGCCAGAGACCTTGGGTTTCAAGCCAGTGACCTTTGGGCTCAAGCCAACGACCATGGGGTCATGTCTATGATCCCATGCTCAAGCCAGTGGCCCTTCACTCAAGCTTCTGAGCCCATGCTCAAAGTGGATGAGCCTACACTCAAGCCAGCAATCTCGGGGTTTCAAACCTGGGTCCTCTGCATCCCAGTCTGATGCTCTGTCCACTGTTCCACTGCCTGGTCAGACTCTTCTTTTATTTTTTTAATCTTTAATTCACAAATTCATTAGTGTCCATCCTGCTATTGGCATATCTATTAAATTTTCAAAAATAGTTGGTGATCATAGTTGGAATCCTAATAAATTTCTATTTTTTTTACACAACTTGTTCTTAATTGATCATGTACCAGTCCCTCATGCATGAATATTTAACACTACTTCTCTTTTTCTATAGACATTAGCTATTTTATTGACTTTGGTTCTTTTTTTAAATGATGTTTGTTTTTCTTAAATGTTTGGATATACTAAAACTATTGTTTGTACTTCAATTTGAAACTCCTTTTTGCTTGTGCATGTAAGTACTGATTCCAGCTACCTTGGGTGACTTGGACGTTGGAGTCAGAAGGGACAGGAAGGTAGAGGGTCAGAATTGCAATGTAGTAGCTCCCTTGCCTCTTGGAAGGGTAGAAATCTCTCTCCTCCAAGAGGATAAGTCATCTGGAGTCATTTCTCTCCTCTGGCCCAGCTGCCCTTCTGAGATTCCTGAGTCCGGACGCCTCCTGCTTCAGACAGCTGTGCTCAGAGTTTATTCTGGGGGCAAATGCATGAATCAGCCTCTGTCTTTTCTTTCTTTCTTTCTTCCCTCCCTCTTTTCTTTTCGTGTCTTTTTTTCTTTCTTTCTTTATCTCTCTCTCTCTCTCTCTCTCTCTCTCTCTTTCTTTCTAATTATCTGGGGTTACTTCTGTCTCTCTAGGTTTCTCTCCTTCTGGAAGTTTTATCCTGATGATAAACATCACCCATCCTGTCTGCTCTGTGAGTGTGGGGAGGAAAAGGGCCTGGTGTGCTCAGCTTTATTAATTAACCTGCTCATTGCCCCAAAGTCCCTCCTGGTCGATTTGTTGAGTCTGAGCTTAAAACATTTCTGGAATTTCTATTACTTCCACAGTAGTTTTCTATTGTCTATGTTACAGGCTATGGCTTTTTTTCTGCTCTTATGTTTCTGTAATCTGATCCCATCTGCTTTTTATCTTCCAGGAATTTTTCAAAATCTGTCTAAGGATAGATCCTGTTCTTGTTTCACAGTCCCATGGTGGATTCCTTTACCTCCTCCTCCTTTCATCCGTTTATCTCATTGAATCCTCATAATGATTCAGTGAAAGAGGTATTTATTACCACCTTTCAGGAGGAACAGTGAGGGTCAGAGAAGTTAACTTCCCTCCTCTGTCACAGCTAGAACATGGAGGTGTTGGAACTTGAACATGGTTCACCTGACTCCCGGGAGGTGGTACAAGGAGTCTCATTACCTTTTAGGGACTTTATGTTTGCCTGTTAGTTCCTCCCCCCACATTCTGAGAGCTCCTAGAGAGCCAGGGTTGCCCTGGAGCCCTCTTTGTATCCCCTGCAGCACCTTACACAATACAGAGAACAGGAAACACCAGAGCATGAGTCACTGGCAACTTGCCCAAGGTCATGTGTACAGAAGGTGTTCGGTCAGGATTTGAACCCAGGAAGCTAAGCCCCAGAGATTGTACCTTAATGCCATCTGCCATTCAGATCTGAGGTTCCACTTACCAACTTCCCCCCAACCACCTCTTTCCAGGGAGGAAGGCCTATCACTAGGCTAATAGGCAAGTTATGCCATAAGAAGACTGCCCTAGGGAGGCTTCCACTGCTGTAGTTCATTAAAGCATCATGGCACTGTTTGACTCTGAAAACCAAGATGTTTCTGTGATGAAACAGAAACAAAGAGAAACAGAAAAGAAAAGAATAAACAATATGGGCTGTCAAAGCTGTCGACAAACTACACAGACAACAGCAGAGATTGCAAATGTCCCAGGAGGTAGGACCCTCTCTGAATGAGGAAGGGAGGGGGCAGTAGGAACATGGCAGGACCAGTCTATGAGAAGGCAAGAAGCTGAGGCTCATGTCTGCCACTTATTAACCAATGGTGCTATCTTCACAAGTGGACCACTGTGGGCTTCAGTTTTTCTATTTGCAAGATAGAATCATTCCTAAGGTCCCTCTAACACTGATATTCAATAATTCTGAATAAATAGTAAATTCACCTTTATCAGAACAAAATTAACAATAGCTCAATTTATGAGGGTTCCCAGCCTTCCTACTTATCCTTGTCTTTCAGAGCCCTGGGTACTTCTTTAATCCAATCCCTCATTATTCTTTGCCTCACACCTTTTTCACCCTCTGGCTCACAGACCTAGGCACAGAGTCCTTGTGTCAATGTCACTTTGCATTCAAGTCCTTCTTGATCTCAGCCTGCACCATCCCCTTTCTGACTTCACACACACACACACACACACACACACAACACACACACACACACACACACACACACACACACACACACACATCACATTTTTGGCCAGGGTAATTATATTTGTTATTTTAAGACTCTGTTTAGGTCTAACTTCCTCTAGGAAAGACCTTTCTGATATCCTCCCCAGGCTAAGACACCCACCCCCTATGGAGCCTCAGGGCTCCACTGCTTGGTGGAGCCCTGATGTATCATAATACTAATCAAATTAAGCCTCATATGTCAGCAAGTTAACATTAGCTCTATTTTTACAGATGCAGAAACTAAGACTCAGCAAACCACCCAGCACACCACACCAGCTAGTCTCCGAGTCAGGAGTCAAACCCAATGTGTGGGTGCTCAGGCCACCTTTGTAGCATCTGCCTCATACATCTGGAGCACAACTGGGATGATGTTCTATCCCCAAGATGGAGTGGAGAGGATGACAAACTTGCAAAGACCAGTGCATAGGTCATGGCAGCTAGAACAAGGAGAGGCTGGAGACTGACTCAGGGAGCACTTTGGGCCATTGTCCACCCTAAATGGGAAGAGAAGCATAGAGGTAGCCTACACGTGAGGCCCACTTCCTGGGCATTGAGCTCATGTGGGGCTGGTTTCCAAGCCTACAGGCACTCAGACATCTGAGATGTTTGTTGCTGCTTTTTCTGGGTTTTAGGTGCCAAATCACCTTGAGGTATGGATCTCACACATGGTCTTTGGGGATTAACTAATTACTGGGCTGGATACTGTTTTAGTGTGCAGGCTGGTTCACTTCCACGGGAGCCTCTCTCACCTGGGGGAACCAAATATAGATGAATAAGTTCAGACCAGAATTATATTGCTTTCAGCCAAATACTACTACAAAGCGTATAGAGCAAATATAACATCCATTTTCCAATAAATTATAAAATAGAAACAGGGAAAAATAAAAACAAGTTTTAAGAACAGAATTATACAAAAATTTAGAGCAAACTTCAAAAACAGATGCATTAGGACCATGCATCACTATTATTTTAACTACTGTTTTGTTTAGAATTTTGAAGAAGTGAAACAAAGGGATTTTCTAGTAAGTAACTTGCCTTATCCAAAATTGTTGTGGAAAGAAATGCAGTTGAAATTACTCTTAGAGATACTGCAGTAAAAATAATGCAATAGGAAAAATCAAGGTATAACTATATTGTTTAAAATTGTAACAAAGTGGCTAAGACCAAGGGCTCTGGAGACAGATTGCCTGGGTTTGATTTTAACCTTAGCTGATGTGCCCACGCCTCAGTGTTTTTCATCTATGAAATGAAGATAAGAATATTTGCCTACCGAATTGTGTAAACATGAAATTAGTTAATGCCATTGGAAGAAAGTTTGGCATATGGTAAATACTCAATAAATTCTAGCTATTAGTTATTACTATTACTATTGTCAGTTAAATATAATTAATAAGATAAATAAGATATATATTAATTTTTTAACTCTTCAAAATCCTTTATTTAATAAAATTGGAAACTTGGATGGCAACTTAATACACAGACTCAAGTCCACAAGGAATCCTCCTTCTTCAGGGAAACCTCAGTTTTTCCCTGAAGGCCTTTCAGATGATTAGAAGAGGCCCACTCAGATTATAAAGGATAATCTCCTTTAGTTATTGTCAATCGGTTGTAGATGTTACCCAGATCTACAAAATACCCTCACAGCAACAATTTAATCGATTAATAGTTTACTTGAGTAACTAGGGTACTATGGCCTAGTCAAGTTGACACATAAAACTATCACAGTCGTGTCGGAGGAAAGGAAGTATGACCTAAGCAAAGGGACAGTGGGTACAAAGGTACATATGAGTGTATGTCTATGTGTGAGTCAGTCTATGTATGTCTGGCTGAGTGTATATGAGTCTTCCTGTTTCTGTGTGTGTGCATATGTATGTCTGTATGAATGTGTGGCTCTGTGTGTGTGGCTATTTGTGTGTCTGTACATATGTGTTTGGTGGAAGGGCAGAGGGATATGCAGAAGCTGAAGTGTGCACCAAGAGGCAGCAGAAAATGAGTCTACAGAGATGAGCAAGGAAACCCAGCTTCCAGAGAGAGGTCTCTGCCTGCCATGCTGAGGAACTCTACACTGTAGCTCAAATCAGATTGGTCATCAGAATCATCTGGAATCTCCTAGACACCATTTTTCAAAACACTGCCTCTTTGGCCCTCTCCCAGACCAAATTAATCAGATTAAACCAGGAGCCTGTATTATTAAAAAGCCCCATTTTGCCCCCCAAACTGAGGATCAAGTTTAAGAATATCTTCTTTAGGAAATGAAAGCCACTGCAGTGTTAAATGACAAGATCCAAATTTTGTTGTCATTAACTAGCTTCCTGGTTTAAGTGTTTGTGATTTTCACATGAATAGAATAACTTTTCCATGGTGGCTTCTACTATTGACACAGGTAGAATGTGCCTGAACAAAAACTTGGCTGAGATCCTCCCCAGAATGCTTATCTTTGCAGACACAACCTAATTGGGATTAGAAGGGCCAGGGAGCTGGGAGGTAGAAGGATGGAGTTCTCTGTCACTGTCAGCTCCATTTCTATGGAGATCCATTCATTCATCAAACATTCACTTAAGGTTTACAGAGTAACCAGTCCATGCCAGGCTCAGTAGGGAACAGGAAGACAGCAAAAGCCAGCCTACAATTTTATAAACACATGTATCTGAAACACACGGTTTTGAAAAGAACAGAACACAGAGTTCTTTTAAGGCAATATTTAAGGCAAGCATGCAGCAAGAAGGTATAGATGCATAGCATACATGTTAAAGGCCTAGGCTCATTTATTTATTTATTATTAATTTTAGAGAGGAAGGGAGAGAGCAAGCGAGAGACAGAAACATTGATCTCTTCCTGTATGTGCCCTGATTGGGGATCAAACCAACAACTTCTGTCCTTCAGGATGATGCTCTCTAACCAATGAAGCAATCTAGCCAGGGCAGGCCGAGGCTTGTTTATAAGGCAACTTACACAAAACTGGCAAACACACACCGGGCACATAGGCAGCTTTAAACAAACGTAGGTGCCTTACCTCCCTAAGTTATCATTAATGCCAGCACCCTCTTTCAGTAGTCACAGTCTTTGGGGTCCTGAAATTAATTTTAAAAAAGAAAAAGCATATCTGGCTTCTAGAATCATAGGAGATGTTATTAATATAATGGTGTTCATCTGCTTGACATAAAGGACAGAGCACTTGATGGGGCTAGTTGAGCTCCCAAATAGATGTTATAAATAAGGCTTACATCAGAAATAGAAACACCCTTTCCTCAGGCCAACATTTATCAATCCTCTCTCAAGTTAGAGCCCTTCAAACCGAGCCATTGAAACTGTAGGCTCATCATCACCAACTCCAACCCCAGAGGAAAGTGTTTTTCTTCTCAAGGCCCTCCATTTTCATGAGTTCTTTGTACTTTGTGTGATTCAATACGAGAGCTCTTTAATCATCCCTCACATCTAGCCTCAACAGGCCAAATGCTCAGATTCACACGGATCTTGCACGTTGACTAGGAGAAAAGAGAGCCTTTCCCGGACAGTAGGCTACAGGTTATCCAAAGATGGTTTTTAAGAGAATAATAAAGTGCAGGAGCTATGGATGAAAAATGGCTTGAACCTGCAGCAGCTCTGACCTCAGACACTCCCAGGCCCAGGGTTGCTGTCCTAATTCTAAAGGAAACCATTCTCAAAACTGAAGTCCTAAACTGTGAAGTGATCTGTCGTGTATCTCTGAATTTCCCCCATTTTGTAAAGAATGTGTAGATCTACCCTCTCACCTCCCACCCTTATTTCCTACCACCCACCCTTCTGTTACTGGTGAGACTAAGCATTACCTTCTCAACCAACTGATTTGCAGGCCCATGAGCTACACTGGCCCTCCTCTGGCCATGTTCACCTTCCCCTACTCTCCACATAATTGTAATTCTCAGAGGGCTCAACACGTTGAGTCTAAATTAACAGAAAGGAGCTAAGAATCCAAAGATTGAGTTAAATGCCTATAATTCAGGAAATTATGTAAGCTAAAACCTGACATTCAGAATGAGAAGAAACAGAATAAAATCTTGATAAATAAATGTTTGACTGTTGTTCCTAGAGAAATACACCTTGAAGCACAGGAGAATGCCCCATTGCTATGTGTTGATTTTTTCCTAAGAGATACCCATGCTTTGCCCTTAAAGCTGGACGAAAGGACTCAGAGCCTAGAACACCAGCACAACCAAGGCCTGGACACTGAGAAAGTCCTTGAAACACTTACTTTGAACAGAGGACATGACTGGCTAAAAAACACAGCTATGGGTACCACAGATTACAGCCGGGTCTTAAATTACAAGACTGTCCCTGTGCTGGGTCTCACTCAGAATTTTAGACATAATCTTAAAAACCACAATAGAGTGACACTTAAAGAAACATCTGCTTCTGTTGTAGCGCAGTAACCCTCCTGCCAAGTGTAACTTAAAAATGGGGATCTGTTCTAAGGCACCAGAGAGCCATTGCTTCCTAGGACCTAAAGGCCCAAGATGCTGGAGAAATGTCAAATTTATTGAGGTGAGTCCTAATATTTCTTCCCACTTTTTCTCTCAAAGCACCTGCCACCTCTTAAATGATGCTGCTAGTCAAGCAGAAAGCAGCGCTAAGTACCGACAACCTAAACTTCTGACAGTGTCATGGAAACAGGGAGATAAAAATCGCCATTCAGAACAACCAAGATACCAGGGCAAATGATTCCAGAAACCCAGAAAGAAAAGGAATACAAGTGAACCCAATACCAGCCACAACTTTTCCACTTAAGACTTGGCTGGTTTCTAAAGAAGGCAAACTGGGTAGAAAGAAGTGTTTAAAAGACTAAGAAGAAACGCAGAGTTTGGGGTGGACTCATCAAACGAGAGGGTGGTGCAATTCAACTTCAGGACCCTTCCACAGAGGAAGCTCCTTTTAGCTGGGATACATGATGGGTTAACTCCTAGGAGCGATCCAGTCAAGGATTAAACTGTTTAGAGGCTTGGCTTCAGTCTCACCTTGGCAAAAGAAGAACTAGAACCTGAAAGATAGATCAGTTGAAAATATTCAGATAAAATTATAGACAAAAATAAAAAATAGGCAAGAGTAGAATAAATGTTTTTGTTATTCACTACACTAACAGAATAAGAGACCCATACGATCATCTCACTAGATACAGAAAAAGCATTGGAAAAACTTCAACACCAATTCATAAATAAATGAAAAGAAATAGACCTCTCACCACTGCCAATGCCCTCTCACAACCAGAAAAAAAAAAAAAAAAGTCCTTTCCCTTAAGACTTGGAACAAAGCAAGAATATCTGCTCTCAAAGCTTCTGTTAACACTGTACTAGATGTCCTGGCCAGTGCAATAAGGTAAGATAAAGAAATAAATGGGGGCCCTGGCCAGCCAGCTCAGTTGGTTAGAGTATTGTCCCAAAGCACAGAAGTCACTGGTTTGGTTCCTGGTTGGGGCACATACAGAAACAGATCAATATTCCTGTCTGTCTCTCTCTTTCTCTCTCTTCCTTCCTCCCTCACTAAAATCAATAAGTAAAAATAAAAAACAAATTTATTTTAAAAAGAGAGAAGAAATGGCATACATATTAGAAAGGAAAGAAATCTTTATTCATAGATGACATGATTATTACCATAGTGATTTTCCTACCCATTGTGGAATCTGCATGGCACCCCCTTTCTTAACCTCTCCAACACTGCTCCTTTTTGAAGAACCTGTTTAACTATTCAGGGATAAGCAAAAGTAGGTTTAGAATTGTGAGTATGTGAAACACAGAGTTTATTCTTATATTGTTATTATTTATTTTTGTATTATTTGTTGTTATTAACCTACTTTTGCCCCCCCATCCCATATCTGCCCTGTTAAAGCCTGTCCTGATGCTTTCCAAGTATTCTCCCCTTTCTCTAAGTTTACTTCAGTTCAGTTTGATAAATATTAACTTAACATCTACTCTGTACTGGGCATTGGGAATTCCCATGGAATGTTATTTACCTATTTCTGTAGCATTTACTACTCAAGAGAACAAATAAAATAGAGAGATGTTTTCTTAAAAAATAAATATCAGAGTTAATCTAAAGTTTTATCTCACAGACATCACCAATCCTAGCTCCTTTCATACCTACCCAGAGGTCACCATTGTTATCACTTTAGTTTGTGACCTTCTGAACTTCTGGCCTTTCATTGTTTTATATTTTATGTATATATCTATACCCCTTAGAAAATGTACACAATTACTGTATATCATGTTTTTATCTTCTGCTTTGCATTTTTATTAAAAGATAAGGTGCCATACATGATTACCACTTATTTTACTCAAAAGGGTATCCTAAAGATCTACTGACAAATCCATCTCATTCTTCTTAACCTTTGTATAATTTTCATTGTGTAGCTTTAACTTCAGTTTATTTAGATGTTCCCCTGTTGAACATGTAGGTGGTTTGCAGTGTTGTGACATTACAATAATACTCTTGATTACCATAGTGCATATGTCTTTTCTGTGCACAGGAATAAATGCCCATTTGGGATACAAACTAAGAAATGAAAACACTGGACCAGAGTGTGTCCATTGTTTTTCTCACTAGATATAGCCAATTGTCTTCCAAAATTCCTTTGAAGGCAGGAACTTGGCCAAGTTCATCTCAGTATTTTGCCCCTAACCCTGAGCTGTTCACATAGGAGAAACTCAATATAGCTATTGCTCAACTTATGATCATGATTGGTTCCGACAGACCAGTCGTAACACAATTTGGTCGTAAGTTGAGTAGGCTATATGTACAGTACTGTGAAGTGATGTTATAAAAATCTTTAAGTCAGCCTGACCTGTGGTGGTTCAGTGGATAAACTGCCGACTTGGAATGCTGAGGTCACCGGTTCAAAACCCTGGGCTTGCCTGGTCAAGGCACATATGGGAGTTGATGCTTCCTGCTCCTCCCCCTATTCTCTCTATCTTTCCTCTCTCTCTCTCTCTCTCTCTCTCTCTCTCTCTCTCTAAAAATGAATAAATAAAAATCTAAAAAAAAAATCTTTAAGTCATATTTTATCATAATTTTTTTCATTATTGTTATATATCATAATTTTCTTTGTTCATTTTATGCCATTTGTATCATCTCTACACCATTTTGTTTCTTATTTTTACATTTGTCAGGTTTAAGTAAAACACTGCATTACCAGTACAACTGGTTTAATATTTGCAAAACATACAAAATTACAAAATACAGGTGCATACAAAAACTGCTCCAGACGCAGAGCAGTCGTGGCTAGCAACTGTGGTCGTAAAGTCGAATGGTCGTAAGTTGCACAGGTCGTAAGTCGATCAATACCTGTAAGTATTTTTAAGTTGATGGATGAAATAATACATGGATATAATAAAAATATTCTGAATCAGTCCTCTGACCTACCATGTAATTACCTGCCATATTTAACTTTGCATAAATTCCTTGGCTAAGCTTCACCTCTTAAACTAAAAATTCTATATCTTTTATTTTCTGCATCACAGGTAGTAGTTAGCACTTATATAGGTGTTTAATAAATATAAGTATTTGTTGAATCATGAGCAGATACGTTTTATGTTGTAAAATAAGTTAAGGAAATAATCACTGTGATTATAGCAACAACCAGTGAACAGCAAGTAAGGATGGCACTGCACAGGCCAATTACTATGGAAAGAGCTCTAGGCAGTGGACATGTTTCTCTAGCCCAAGTGACACAGTAATGGTGGTCATTTACTGGGAGCACAAAATGATTGGCTAAGTACCATTCCTCTTCAGTAACAGAATGTTACCAGAGAGAGATGGTAAAATTGCATTAGGGAGGGGAAGGTGGTTTCATTCCACATTAATAAAGCTCTCAATGTTCTGATGATATGCAAATGGCTACATAAAACATTCCAAGACAGGAACAGTGGCGAGAAAAAGAATTCAGCCTGTTTCTGTCTCAATAATCTTACAAAGCAGTGCATCAGAGCTTGTTGATGAGTTTGACTTGCTTTATGCCCAGGTGGGTAGGGCTTGGGCTCATCATACATCTCCACAGTGGTCTCCAAAAAACTTTACCTTCTGACCCTACCTCTTCCTAACGGGATTGATTTTCAGAAGCCTGAGTCTCGGAGGTGAAATGAATCGCAATCATTAAAGCAAAAGAAATGCTACCTGCTCATTTCTACAAGTGTCCATTTCTTCCAAGTTTTTCTAATCATTTTCTCATTAATCTCATTCTCAATCTCACCATCATTATTATTCTGTGTATGTAACGTCACTCACTGTGCACCTTCCAGAGGACTTTCCACAAGCATCCACAATCCATTCCCATTATGTAATTATGTCATTGTAATCAAATCATTAAGATTCACATTAACCATGTATTAAAGTTCACAAGGAAAAAATGAACACAAGACACAGACAACAAAAGGGAAGGAAACAGACAAACATGATTGTAATTGCAACTTGCTTTTAATGTGCCCACAACTGCAGACTTAAGGTCTTCCGAGGATTTTATAACTGAAAGAGGTGGTTGATTTTTAAAAATAAAACACAGTTCTCTCTTTCCTATCCTTATGACTCCATTGAGTTAATACCTTGATGATATAATGGATTTTAAGAAATAACTCAAGACAAATTCACTGCATTTGCATCGTGCGCGCACACTCACATACACACACACACACACACACACACACACACTGAATAAAACCAACAGGACTAAGAGACTTGCAAGCACTCAATGGCATAAGAGAAATAATACTGTACCTGTGAAGAATCTCAGTTTACTAACTGACTTGACCAATATGTGATCTCGACATATTCAATTTAGAAACAAGGCCAGATTTACTGATGACGGTTATTTTCTGTTGGAGGTGGTTTCTCTGGTGCTGCCAGCTGACAACAGACAGGTGATAGCAGTGCTCTGAGTCTGGTTGTGTCAGTCCAGTGGTAAGACCAGTGATTTGCAGCAACAATTGAGAGCCTTGGGGGAAAAGAATTCTTACTACTACTGCCCAGGTCCCACCCCAAACCTACTGAATCACAAATTTGGAGTGGGGCGGTGGAGGAGCAAGATGGCGACGGAGTAGGCGGACGTACCAACTTCCAACTCCCAGAACCAAAGTGGATTACAACTCAATTTTAAGAACCATCACCTGGATAAACCAACTTTCAACAAAACTAAGTGGACTCTTCAACCAAGGAACACAGAAGAAGCCACATTGAGACTGGTAGGAATAGCGAAAACGCGAAGAGGGCTGCCCAGCTCCCCGGAGCAAACGGCAGCCCGGAGAGACCCGCGGGGCGGGAGGAGAGTTTGGCGGAGAGGGAGGGACCTGGGTCCCAGGAACCAAGCCCCAGCCTGCAGTCCCAGAGCCTAGAAAGGCGTTTGGACAGTTTTGAGCTGTGAAACAAGTGAGGGAGCTCCCAGGCCTACAGTGTGGAATATTAGGTCCCTTCCTACTCTGCTGAGGGCTGCTTAAGGTTTTGGGGCGGCAGGACGCTGAAAGGCGGTTCTGTCGGCGTGGGCAGAGGCCAAGCCGGTGGGAGATCGGTCTAGCCCAGAGGGTCAGAGGGGACCGCGAAAGCGGTCCAGAAGCTGCGGGCCCGCCTTTAATCCCACTTACGGGGACAAAGCGGGAGGCCAGGAACGGGCAGGCCCTGCGCAAGCCGGCCCTGACCACGGGGACCGGGCTAGGACCAGGGACGGGCAGGGGCTGTGGCTGAGCTGACGCTACCAGTCCCCCACTCCCCCACCCCAACCCCCCCAGGCCAGAGAAACCGCGGTTGGCCAGTATACGTGCGCGAGCGGGCTCCGAACGCGGGGGCGGGGTAGAGTCCGGGACGAGCGGAAGTACGCAGCTCGGCGGAAGCCAGCAAACACGCCCGCCCCAATAAACCTTGGTTTCCGACCCTGCGCAGTAGGGCCTTGGCCTCGAGGGCGGGGCTAAAGCTCCGGACGGGCAAAAGCTTACAGCTGAGAGCACGTCAAAAGCCCCGCCTAACCCGCGGAACTGTAGCGAGCAGGCTCCGACTGCTGGTTCTGGGCAGAAGTCCGGAAATAGGCTGGGTCCACAGCTGAGCAAAGGTGCTCACCTCTACCCTTGGTGCTAATCTTGTGGCTTCAGTCACAGCCCCTCCCACGGAGGAGAGGCAGAAATCATAGCAAAAGCCACAGTGGGCCGGCGCTGGCAACGCTCATACCCAACCACCCTAGGCACCGGCAGAGGAGGTAGGGGGCCTGCAGATAGACCACACCTAGAGAACACAAAGGCAACACCTACTGGACTCCAGTGGCCACAACTCGCTTATACACAGAAAAAATGGGCAGGCAGAGGAATGCAAACCAAATGAATCAAGAGAAATCCCCAGAGAAGGACCTGAATGAACCAGATATAACCAAATTACCAGAAGCAGAATTTAGAATAATGATAGTTAGGATGTTCAAAGAAATTAGAGCAACAATGGATAGTCATTATGAACACCTAAATAAAGACATAACAAGTATAAAAAATGAAATTGAAATAATAAAAAAGAATCAGACAAAAATGACAAATACAGTATCAGAACTGAAGACCACAATGGAAGGAATTAAAAGCAGGATGGATGACGCTGAGGATAGAATAAGCGAGTTAGAGGACACAATAAACAAAGGCACAGAAGCAGAGAAGAAAAAGGAAAAGAGACTTAAAAAATGTGAGGAAACTCTAAGGGAGCTTTGTGACAACATGAAGAGAAACAACATTCGCATCATAGGGGTGCCTGAAGAAGAGGAGAGAGGACAGGAAATGGAAACTTTGTTCAATCAAATCATAGCAGAAAACTTTCCTAAATTAAGGCTGGGAAACACTCCACACATTCAAGAAGCACACAGAACTCCATTAAGGAGAAACCCAAAAAAATCTACACCAAGACACATCATAGTTAAAATACCAAAGCTAATGGATAAAGAAAAAATTTTAAAAGCTGCTAGAGAAAAAAAGACTATCACCTACAAAGGAGCCCCCATAAGGATGACATCGGACTTCTCAACAGAAACACTTGAGGCCAGAAGGGAATGGCAAGAAATAATCAAAGTAATGCAGAACAAGAACCTACAACCAAGACTACTTTATCCAGCAAGGCTAACGTTTAAAATTGAAGGAGAAATAAAGAGCTTCCCAGAAAAAGAAAGCCTCAAGGAATTCATAAAAACCAAACCAATTCTGCAAGAGATACTAAGGGGCCTCTTGTGAACAGTTTAAAGGGAGGAATGAATAGAGCAAAAGAAGAATACAGCTTTAAAGAATAAAATGGCAACAAACAACTACATATCAATAATAACCTTAAATGTAAATGGATTAAATGATCCAATCAAAAGACATAGGGTAGCTGCATGGATAAAGAAACAGGACCCATACATATGCTGTCTACAAGAGACACACCTTAAAACAAAAGATGCTCATAGACTGAAGGTAAAAGGATGGAAAAAAATATTTCATGCAAATGCAAATGAAAAAAAAGCAGGGGTAGCAATACTTATATCAGACAAAATAGACTTTAAAACAAAGGCTGTAGTAAGAGATAAAGGAGGACACTACATAATGATAAAGGGAACAATTCAACAGGAAGATATAACTATTGTAAATATCTATGCACCAAATATAGGAGCCCCGACATACATAAAACAGACTTTGATGGATATAAAGGGCGAGATAAACAGCAATACTATCATAGTAGGGGATTTCAATACCCCTCTAACAACACTGGATAGATCCTCAAGAAAGAAAATTAATAAAGAAACAGCAGACTTAAAGGATATACTAGATCAACTTGATTTAATAGATATCTTCAGAACTTTTCACCCTAAAGCAGTAGAATATACATTCTTCTCAAGTGCTCATGGTACGTTTTCTAGAATAGACCACATGTTAGGACACAAAAATGGTCTCAATAAATTTAAGAAGATTGAAATCATATCAAGCATTTTCTCTGATCACAATGCCATGAAACTAGAAATTAACCACAAAAGAAAAACTGAAAAATACTCAAACACTTGGAAACTAAATAGCATGTTATTAAATAATGAATGGATTAACAATGAGATCAAAGAAGAAATAAAAAAGTTTCTAGAAACAAATGATAATGAGCATACATCAACTCAAAATTTATGGGACACAGCAAAAGCAGTTCTGAGAGGGAAGTTTATTGCACTACAGGCATATCATAAGAAGCTAGAAAAAGCTCAAATAAGCAACCTGACCCTGCATCTAAAAGAACTAGAAAAACAACAACAAATAAAACCCAAGACAAGTAGAAGGAAGGAAATAATAAAGGTCAGAGCAGAAATAAATGACATAGAGGCTAAGGAAACAATACAGAGGATCAATGAAACAAGAAGCTGGTTCTTTGAAAAGGTAAACAAGATTGATGAACCTTTAACTAGACTCACCAAGAAAAAAAGAGAGAGGACTCAAATAAATAAAATTAGAAAGGACAGTGGAGAAATAACAACTGACACAACAGAAATACAAAGCATTGTAAGAAAATACTATGAAGAACTATATGCCAAAAAATTAGACAATCTTGGTGAAATGGACAAATTTCTTAAATCATATAACCTTCCAAAAATCAATCTGGAAGAATCAGAACACCTAAACAGACCAATTACAGCTAATGAGATCGAAACAGTTATCAAAAAACTCCCAAAAAAGAAAAGTCCTGGGCCTGATGGCTTCACAAGTGAATTCTATCAAAAATTCAAAGAAGAACTAACTCCTATTCTCCTCAGGCTATTTCAAAAAATTCAAGAGGAAGGAAGACTTCCAAACTCCTTTTATGAGGCGAGCATAATTCTGATCCCAAAACCGGGCAAAGACAACACAAAGAAAGAAAATTATAGGCCTATATCCCTGATGAATTTAGACGCTAAAATTTTCAACAAAATATTAGCCAACCGGATCCAGCAATATATGAAAAAAATCATACACCACGATCAAGTGGGATTTATTCTGGAGAGGCAAGGCTGGTTCAATATTCGCAAATCAATCAATGTGATTCACCACATAAACAAAAGGAAGGACAAAAATCACATGATAATTTCAATAGATGCAGAAAAGGCATTTGATAAAATCCAGCACCCATTCATGCTCAAAACTCTCAGTAAAGTGGGAATACAGGGATCATTCTTTAACATGATAAAGGCCATCTACGATAAACCGACAGCAAACATCATACTAAATGGACAAAGATTAAAAGCAATCCCCTTAAGATCAGGAACCAGGCAGGGTTGCCCACTTTCACCACTCTTATTCAACATAGTTCTGGAAGTCCTAGCTACAGCAATCAGACAAGAAGAAGAAATAAAAGGCATACAAATTGGAAAAGAAGAAGTAAAACTGTCATTATTTGCAGATGATATGATATTGTATATTGAAAACCCTAAAGTCTCAGTCAAAAAACTACTGGACCTTATAAATGATTTCAGCAAGGTGGCAGGATATAAAATTAATACTCAGAAATCAGAGGCATTTCTATACACCAACAATGAAATATCAGCAAAAGAAATTAAGGAAACAATCCCCTTCACTATTGCAGCCAAAAAAATAAAGTACCTAGGAGTAAATTTAACCAAGGAGGTTAAGGACTTGTACTCGGAAAATTATAGAACATTGATAAAAGAAATCAAGGAAGATACAAACAAGTGGAAGCACATACCGTGCTCATGGCTAGGAAGAATAAACATCATTAAAATGTCTATATTACCCAAAGCAATTTATAAATTCAATGCAATACCAATTAAAATACCAATGACATACTTCAAAGATATAGAACACATATTCCAAAAATTTATATGGAACCAAAAAAGAACACGAATAGCCTCAGCAATCTTAAAAAGAAAAAATAAAGCAGGAGGCATCACTCTTCCGGATATCAAGGTTTACTACAAGGCCATTATACTCAAGACAGCCTGGTACTGGCATAAGAACAGGCACATAGATCAATGGATCAGAACAGAGAACCCAGAAATAAACCCACAGCTTTATGGACAACTGATATTTGACAAAGGAGGAAAGAACATACAATGGAGTAAAGACAGCCTCTTTAACAAATGGTGTTGGGAAAATTGGACATCTACCTGCAAAAAAATGAAACTAGACCATCAACTTACACCATTCACAAAAACAAACTCAAAATGGATAAAAGACTTAAATGTAAGCCGTGAAACCATAAGCATCTTAGAAGAAAACATAGGCAGCAAGCTCTCCGACATCTGTAGCAGCGGTATATTTGCCGATTTATCTTCATGGGCAACTGAAATAAAAGGCAAGATAAACAAATGGGACTATATCAAACTAAAAAGTTTTTGCACAGCTAAAGACAATAGGAACAGAATAAAAAGACAAACCACACAATGGGAGAACATATTCGGCAGCACATCTGATAAGGGGTTAATAACTAAAATTTATAAAGAACTTATAAAATGCAACACCAGGAAGACAAACAACCCAATCAAAAAATGGGCAAAAGAAATGAATAGAAATTTCTCCAAAGAGGACATACGGATGGCCAATAGGCATATGAAAAAATGCTCAACATCACTAATCATTAGAGAAATGCAAATTAAAACCACAATGAGATATCACCTCACACCAGTCAGAATGGCACTTATCAGCAAAACAACACAGAATAAGTGCTGGCGAGGATGTGGAGAAAAGGGAACCCTTCTGCACTGCTGGTGGGAATGCAGACTGGTACAGCCACTGTGGAAAACAGTTTGGAGATTCCTCAGAAAATTAAAAATCGAACTGCCTTTTGACCCAGCTATTCCACTTTTAGGAATATACCCTAAGAACACCATAGCTCTGTTCGAAAAGAAGAAATGCGCCCCCATGTTCGTGGCAGCATTGTTCACAATAGCGAAGATCTGGAACCAGCCCAAGTGTCCGTCAGAAGACGAGTGGATTAAAAAGCTATGGTACATATATACTATGGAATACTACTCAGCCATAAGAAACGATGACATCGGATCATTTATAACAAAATGGATGTACCTTGATAACATTATACGGAGTGAAATAAGTAAATCAGAAAAAAAGAAAAACTGAGAACAGCACGATTACATACATAGGTGGGACATGAAAATGAGGGTATGAGACATGGACAAGAGAGTGGTGGTTATGGGATGGGGGGAGGGAGGGAAGAGTGGGATAGGGAGGAGGGGAGGGACACAGGGAAAACCAGATTGAAGGTGACAGAGGACAATTTGACTTTTGGTGATGGGTATGCAACACAATTGAATGATAAGATAACCTGGAGATGTTTTCATTGTACATATGTACCCTGATTTATTGATGTCACCCCATTAGAATTAATAATAATAAAATATATATTAAAAAAAAAAAAAAAAAAAAAAAACTTCAAAATTTGGAGTGGGGCTACCAATCTGTTTTAACACACCCTGTAGGGGATTCCCAAGTACACTAAAGTTTGAAAAGCACTGGGCTAGCCCATGGCTAAGCCTGGATAATGGAGAGAAGAAAGATGCGTTTAAGGAGCATTAATCATGCTGGAACCACTGTGCTAGACACTTCTGATATATTATTGCATTTAGTTTTCCAATAATTAATTTATTCACTATAGACATAGCCTGCCTAGGTCCACATCTTGCTAAGCACTGAGAACATAAAGATGTATAAAAACACAATGCCTACCTTCAAGGAGACTTGCAGTAAATAGATAATTACAACATAAAGTGGTAATAATAATTGCTAACACACATTGGGTGCTAATCATGTGTCAAGGACTCTGTCAAGTGCTTTACCTATATTATCTCTAATCCTCACAGCAACCTTGAGAGGACTGGTGGTTATTGCCAGCTCCCATCTGGCTAAACTGAATAGTTAAAGAGGTTAAATCATTCACCAAAGGTCAAACGGCTCACAAGTGGTAAAGCTGGGATTGAAATCTTCTTTTCATCACTCACTACTCCAGCAGTCCCTAACCCAGGGGCCCAGTTCTCATAAGTACCATCTCATAAGCAGTTCCAAAATATTCACATATGCCCAAGCATTTTCTGGAGCCTAATCATTTTGTGGGTCCAGCTTCTATGTATACTGTTATTTCCCAAGTGTTACCAATGCTGCTGTGCTTAATAGAATACTGACTGCATAGTAATTGTTATCATTTGTATTTTTCCTAAAGTACTATAAGCACAATTACTGTTTTATGGGATATCCACAAAATGTAAGGCTGTCAACAAGAAATATTATTTGGCAACATGGAGAACCATATGCTCCCGTACGACACTATCTCATATAATGTTAAGAGGGTATAGTGTTTTCCAAATGTGAATAATGTATGAATTAATCCCCACTAAAATAAAAGTGCATGTGTACTCCACAAATCTATGATGTTCTCAAAATCTAGTTTGAGAGCCACTGCATTAAAAGATAAACACTTTCATTTCAGGGGACCACTTGGTAACAATTTGATTTTAAACATATATACAAATATATTTGCAATAAAAGTGAACTAAAAATAAATATTTAGGCAAATGAAGAGATCTTCCAATGGTCTTGGACAGAGAGCATGCAGATGACTCAGAATACTTCCTGTTAGAAGACCTTTGTTTTTGTCTGCCTAGATTCTCTTTAAAGAACTATCCTTCCACTCATTGTACCTCTTGTGGTCAAGTGGTGCTAAATTTCAGGTCAATGGCCCCAACCTGGTCAATCAGAGAACCCTAACCCCTGGCCACAGTGGTTCACTCAGGAATGGACATGTGATCAAGTTGAGCCAGGCCATCAGAGCCTTACCCAGGACTTCTAATAGAATTGTTAGAATAAGGCATTCTGTATTTGCTAGAATACCAACTAGGAGAGCAACCTAAACCAGAAACTACAGATGAGCATCTTCCTATCACATGGAGAGTCTGCTGGAGAATGAAGTGAACACCAAGGACAAATGACCCAAGAGATAAAGGAAAATACAAACTCTTAATCATCATGCTATTTAGACTTCTGGATCTAGACTCACCTCAGGCTACCTCTATCCCCTTGTACTTATTGAACATAGGGTCAATACCTTCTTTGGGCTTTTTTTTTTTTTGTGGCAGAGACAGAGAGAATCAGAGAAAGAAACAGATAGGGACAGACAGACAGGAAGGGAGAGAGATGAGAAACATCAATCATCAGTTTTTTGTTGCGACACCTTAGTTGTTCATTGATTGCTTTCTCATATGTGCCTTGACCACAGGCCTTCAGCAGACCGAGCCACCCCTCGCTGGAGCCAGCGACCTTGGGCTCAAGCTGGTGAGCCTTGCTCAAACCAGATGAGCCTGCACTCAAGCTGGCAATCTCGGGGTCTCGAACCTGGGTCCTCTGCTTCCCAGTCCGGCGCTCTATCCACTGCGCCACCTCCTGGTCAGGCTTCTCTGGCTTTTTAAAATGCTAATTTGAATTGTCCTTTTTTCTTACAACCAAAAGGGAACTAACCAATTTGTAAATCAGTGCTAAGAGTGGGATCATATGAGGGACAGACTTATAGGAAATTGGCTGAATTTAGGTGAGCTAAAGTACAATAAGGATTCCTCCTCTCCACATTCAACTTGGTAACCCTTTTTAAGGGACTGCAATGAGCTGGGTTAACTGGCAGATGTTCTACTTTGGATTCAGCTTAAAAGAGAAAAATATCATGTGAGTCGCCCTTTCAGTACAGGCAAGCCAATCTAAAAGCAGGGAAAGTGATAGAGCCTTGCTAAGAGACAGTGGCCAGCGATCTAAGAGGGCTAAGAGTCAAACATTACCTTCTCAAAGCTAAAGTTCATGTAAGTAAAAGTAGTTAGGTGGGAAACACAGAGGCCATTAAGATTATGATGTAGAAAAAACTAGAAATGTGGAGCAAGCCTAATAATGGCCCAAGCCCCTTCAACACCTCCATAATTCACTGGCTGCTCAAAAAAATACAGTTACCTCCATGGTAAGAGCTTTAGAGTGAAGGCACATTAGCCCTGCCTCAACCCACTGCTGGAGAGGACACGGTGAAAGCAGTCAAAGCCCAGGGCTAGGGACGGGCACAGAGCTCTTGAGCCTGTTGCTAGGAGACAGACACTATAAAAACAGGGTCAAAACTTGTGGCCTATGACTCCATAAGATCTCTGACTTTGGTTAATATCCCTTGAAGTTTCTGGAAAGCTAACTGACAGGCTAAATGGTCCAACCTCAAGTCCTGAAAATAAAGACCTGTGATGCCCTAGTCTCCCTACAACAGTGAACTATGACAGTAAATACTGCCCCTAGGAAAGAAATATGTTCCACTTGTCATATCACTTGTGGCTGTAGAGCAGAGTAGATAAGGGAGAGTCACAAAGCAGACAAGGGAGCCATTTCAGCCTAACGGGGAGCTACCTCCACTACCACATCAGAGTGTCCTTGGAAAATTCACTAGTGACAGTAGCATTATTTCCTCTATTCCCAATTTCTTTTCCCAGAAAATAGTGTCTTATGATGGCTATATTCTTTTACTCTACCATTTCCTTCCCAGTATGTTGGGAGTGATTAATGTGTATGATTTTACCATGGTTTGCATTTAAAGAGGCAGTACATCATACATAGACAATGGGGGTGATGGGATAAAATTAGAGGCAGATTTAATGGTGGGCACAACACGTGCGCACCCTGGGCCTCGACTTCTGAAAGGCCCCGCAAAACCCCAACTTTACACTTTTTTATAATGACACAAAGTTTGGTTACAGATGTGCAATTTTAACATTAATAGTACATAATATTTTTATTTATTTAAAAATATGGTTAACATAGCCTGACCAGGCAGTGGCGCAGAGGGTAGACCATTGGACTGGGATGCAGAGGACCCAGGTTCAAGACCCTGAGGTCACCAGCTTGAGCACGGGCTCATCTGGCTTGAGAAAAAAATAAAAATAAAAAAAAGCTCACCAGCTTGGACCCAAGGCACTGGCTTAAGCAAGGGGTTACTTGGTCTGCTGAAGGCCCGTGGTCAAAGCACATATGAGAAAGCAATCAATGAACGACTAAGGTGTCTCAATGAAAAACTGATGATTGATGCTCCTCATGTCTCTCCGTTTCTGTCTGTCCCTATCTATCCCTCTCTCTGAATCTCTCTCTGTCCCTGTAAAAAAAATTTTTTTTAAATATGGCTAACATGTATTTTTATTTTTCCTCTCTCTTTTTCTAAAAGGGCCCAATATTTTCTTCTGCACCTGGGGCCTCAACTGACCTTAATCTGCCTCTGGATAAAACTGATCTGTAAATAGAGATTCAACCAACTTTATAAGCATATTCCTTTTTAAAAGATCAATAGAAAAAAATTATATTTGGGAGAATTTCTTTTTTCCTACTAGACTATAAAATGCATTGGTTTGCAGGAAACCATATGGTCTACTTTCCATGTTATACTGGTTTAAGAGTCATAACTAAACTTGAATGAAGTCCTTTGCCTTCCCCGCCACACACACACCCTAAAGTAAACCTCTTTTCTTAGATTGATATGTTTGTTCTGTATTTTTATACTTTTACTACCTTGGCCATGTTCATAAATGATATATAATATTTATTTATGTTTTTTTCACTTTCATTAGTATGTTATCCTTATCCTTGAGAAACTTGCCTCTCTCACTCAACAGATTTTTAAGATTTATACATCTGTGCATGTTCACACATTTTAATGGGTTGATAGTATTCTAACATATGAATAAACCACCCTTTATCCATTCCCATTCTAACAATTCTGAGGGTCTTTTAATTATTATTATTTCTATCTACAAACAATGGGGCAATAAACATCTTTGAATATACCTTTATATACATATATTAAAATATATATCTGTGTGTGTGTGTGTGTAAGTGTGTGTGTGTAAGAGAATTTTCTAGAGCAGGTACTTATACATGAGCTTTCTGGGTGTAGTGTTTGTTCATCTAATGTGCCAAGTCTTACTAAATTGCTCTTTAGTGTAGTTTTACCATTTGACACTCCTACCAGCAGTGGATAGGACCTCCTGTTTGCGGTGTCTCTTAAACCTGAGGTGCGGTGGTTTGATTCATGAGGTTTGTCTGTTTCTCATCTGTGAACCCTTCTTAATCAAGGGTGCTAGGTCTATGGAATTCGGTATGCTCTAGATGATGAAAGGGTTCGTGCTGAGAAGTTTTATATTTGCTTTTACTGGAACCTATAGGGTTTCAATGGTCCTTGACCAGGTTTATGATAAATTCTCAGCTTGGGTATTTTATACCAGACAGGCAGTATAAATTTGGATCACATATCTCTATGTAGTTCATTTCTAAGAATTAAGTATCCCAAATATTAATTTTCATTTTTCCAGAGGCTCTGGACAAATAATAGGCTTCAATGTTGCTCCTTTGACCAATGGGTTTGATTTTCCAATCTGCATTTTATGAGTGGGGCAGCTTTTTAACTTTCCAGGCTTTATACAGGGTTCCTCCTTCCTCCATTACTTGTGATCTGGAGGTGACATGACTAATCCTCATATGGACACTATATGCCCAGGCCCAAGTCTCATGTGGAAGACAAATTGCCTTGAGTCCCCTTGGTATCACCTCTCCCTCACCCTCCCCAACTCACAATAGCTTTTACTTCCTTATCTTTCCTCCTACACTTGAGATTCTCTTTTTCTTCTTTCAAGTTTAGGAGTGCAATTTTATAAAAATTTTGTTATTTTACTTCTTATCCAGCATTTCTATGTATTTGAAGTTAAAGTGGGATGATAGAGCCTATTAACTTTGTCGTGTTACAGAGAGTCCTCTAAAATCTCTTTCCATTTTAAAACTCTACAATTTTAATTAAGTACTCCATAAGAGACAAATATTATATAAGAGATACATTATGTAGCAAGATCGAAAGGCCCATACATACCTAGCTATAAACGGTGCCTGTTTCCCCTTAGTATTCCATTCCTGTCATCTATTACTTAATCGGACTCTGACATTCAGCCACTCATTGTAAAACTACTTTGTGGGTCAGAAATGTTCTCAGGATAGACACAGCTTGACTGTCCAGTCTCTGGAACTATTGAGATGCTGCAGAGAAAAAGCTAACAGGTGATTCTCGATGCATCTGCCTGCTTTAACACACATTTAACACCTTTCAGGAACAGACTTATCTTCTCTTACAACCAGAATTAATCCTATTTCAGTAAAACTGCCACACCTGACTTTCTACTCTGTCCTTCCCCACCCCTTGATCATAACAAAATGAAGCTTGGGAACAGGGAACCTTGATATACAGAGATTATCCTGTGAGGGTCTTAGATTGCTGGTTTATTCCGATTTCTGTCATTATAACAGTTATTCACGGGTCTGTCATTTCCCCCAAGAATATATTTTATACTGTAATGTATTGTATAGTAGCACTTACCTCTCTCTATCCCATCATACTTATCACAGTGGCTGATACATTTAAGTACTCAGTACATTATTCTTGAATATATTATAGTCACTCAGACACCATCAGTTGTGGGATCCAATTTCTAAATCCCCGTCCTAAGACCCTGGTTGGCTCACAACTCTTCCTCTCATTATTACCTTCCTGTTTCCAACATCTTACAAACTTCAGTTGAGGTGAGGGGCTGAAGACCGTCTCTTTAAAAGACATCTGCTACAGCATGGAGAACATTTTTAAGATAAATGAAGCATCTTTGGCTTAAAAATGGGGTAGATTAGGGAAACCCAGCTTTGTGGGAGGAGACCAAATAAGGAGGAGAGCTATAGTGAGGGCATGCAGTGGGCCCCCCAGCATAACTAGTGAAGACTCAATGGACACTGTGACTTTAGAACCCAACTTCAAATTAAGAATCAGGCACCTTAAAATGTCCATGGGCTTCGTCTGATCATCTGACTTCCGAAAATAGAACCTAATAAAATAATGCAAAAATAGAGGTCAATGGGGCATATGCTTGAACAATACCATTTCGACAACATAGTAAAACATTTTTAATTACAAACAACCTAAATATCAAAACAATCAAGAAACAGGTATGTAAATTGTTTTTTTTTTCTTTCCCACTAGAAGAAACAACTATGGTATCAAAGGGCTTATAGCACCATTAAAAAGATGCTCATAGCCTGACCTGGAGGTGGCACAGTAGATAGAGCACTGGACTGGGACGTGAAGAACCCCAGTTTGAAACCCTAAGGTCACCAACTTGAGTACAGGCTCATATGGTTTAAGTAAGATTCACCAGCTTGAGCCCAAGGTTGCTGGCTTGAGCAAGGGGTCACTGGCTCTGCTGTAGCCCCTGGGTCAAGGTACATATGAGAAAGCAATCAATGACCTACTAATGTGCTTCAATGAAGAATTTAGGCTTCTCATCTCTCCCTTCCTGTCTGTCTGTCTCTATCTATACCTTTCTCTGTCTCTGTCTCTGTCACACACACAAAAATGCTCATT
The DNA here is from genome assembly GCA_037038555.1 of Rhynchonycteris naso. Taxonomy (NCBI): domain Eukaryota; kingdom Metazoa; phylum Chordata; class Mammalia; order Chiroptera; family Emballonuridae; genus Rhynchonycteris; species Rhynchonycteris naso. The sequence continues at coordinate 40,314,701 of CM073004.1, read as the reverse complement.
GTTGAATGTTAAGTGAAAAAAGAGAGAGAAATATCTTATATATACAGTAGTGTCGCCACGACAATGAACTACTGGAAGACCAAATGACATGTTCTGAGAAGCCAAGGGGAGGCAACAGCCTCAGTCAGCAGACTGAAGGACTGAAGCCCTGTCCTCAACCTTACTCAGATATTTATTAGCCAGTACAAATAACTCAAGGAAGCAGATAGAAAACATTTACAGGGGGTGAAATAAAGGACAAGAAACGTGCTGACTTCTAATCTCTGTTCTGAGAGCCTAAACATTTTCTTGCTGCTGAATCTTATCCTGCGGTTTTGCTGTTTCCAGTATGGGTCAGAGAGGCCCCTGGACTCTCATCCACTTAAGGTTTTCACCCTAGGGTTCCCTGCTGTCTCTAATTGCTTTCTTAACTCTGCATGTCTTTATAGTATATTCCTGCATATCCCCCTTTTTTGTTTTAGTAAAGATTAACAGAGAGGAAGATGGTTAGGTGGCTGCAGGGGAAGGTAAAGGGCAAGCATAGAGAGAAACAGGTTTTTAGGGGTTACAGGAGTGTCTGTATTTTGCAAAACTTCTTTAGCTTTCCTGGTTAGATGTTATAAAGTGTCCCAGTTGATGTCAGGCACTCCCTGAGTGCTTGGGAGTGAGTTAGGGACCTTCTCTTTTTCAGGTTCACTTCTGGAGGTGAACTCACTATCAGCTTATTGATCTCTGGAACTGGGCTGTTTTCTAGGAACTGAATCCAACTCATGATAAAGCTTCACATTTCTCACTGGTATTCAAAGAAGACATGTTGGTGACAAAATTAGAACATACGCTTCACCCTAGGTTAGTAATTTGATTGGATCTTGCCACTCAGGGATAACTAATGTATCCCAGTATAGCATGAGAGGCTTAGGCCATTGCTCAGCTGGTATAAAATTCCTCTTGGCTGCAGTAAGTCCAAATGAGGAAATGTTTTTTAAAAATTAAGAGTAAAAAGAGCTTTATACAATTGTCTTGTGGGTGGGGTGAGTTTCTCCTTCCGACTTCTCCTTTTTTGTGTGTGTAGTTGGGGCTTAAGAAGGCTATTGGCTCTTTCTATAATACTGTACCTGTAAATTAGGTGAATTTCTCAAGCTCTTGAGTCCCCTAAGAATGTTCTACTGTTCTTTTTTATTTTCCTTTTAGAACAATCCTTCTTCTAAAGTCCTTCTTTCTTTCTCTTCTTACCTTTGTCTATTTTCTCAGTTCCTTCTCTTTTTTATTCTCTGCACAAACCTTCTGCAACTTACACAAACTTTCTACAACTTTCATAAACTTTCTTATCTATTCAGAAATAACTAGCATTCAAATAATAACTAATTTACTTTCTTCTTTTTCCTTTCAAAAATACCTTATACCTTTTATCATTAAAACCATACAATCTTTCTAATTAATCAGAATTCTCAACTTCTAAAAACCTTAACTTTCAGTGACAACTAAGTCAGTAATAAGAAATTTTAGATCGATGCTTTTATGAATATATTTCATGACCTTTAGAAACAGGTTCTTCCACAGGCAAACAAACATATTTTAGAAGACATAACAGAGATAATAGGAACCTTTAGTAAATCTAGGGAAAACAAGCATATGCTTTGTTAAGAACTTTAAAAGACATTAATTAAATTTAAACTAGTTGTAATACCAAATGCTTTTCTAGACCACCTGGTTAAAACAGAATTGGTTTAACTTTATATTTTATAGTGTTATTAGTAAGTGCAGAGAAGGCAAGGCTCTTTATTTGTCCTTGGCAGCCTTCCAGGATGAGTGAAAAGAAGGGAGGAGATGGGTTACTGAACCACTTGGATTTTAAAAGTGTCCCCCTTTGTTTTCCTTTTACAATGGGGTCCTGGCATAACCCCTCCCATTAAGAATTGTTAATTCTCCTATTGTTCTCAGGATTACCATAGTTTCCAGGTCTCTAGAAGAAGGCTTTAAAATATTTAAATGACCTAGTCGTTTCTCATTTTTCTCCTAAAATTACCCTTAGTTATTATTTTAAACCAAATTAAGATTATCTTAGTTATTTTACAGTATTAAGTCTAGTTTTAATTTGGCCTGGTAATTTGTATAAACACAAGAATAGTAATTGATCATACTGGCTTTTTACAATTTGCTTTGCTAAAACTTTATAAGGAATTTTTAGATTGAGTTTAAATTAGCCTCTTAGGGCACACAAAAGCCAAGCTACATAGTTGCTATTAGGCTCTGCTTGTAATCTTTCTGAAGATGTCCTTGTTTCCTACAGTTGTAACAGGTTTATGGCCTTGGTCACAGGCTGCCTCCCTTGCCCAACCTCAGGTCCCTCCTGGAGGCCTTGTCCCAAGAACACCTCCCAGAACCTTCCCAGGGTGGAGGGAGTTGCTTAACGGGAGGGGGAGGTCAGGTGAGAGTAATTTGAATTTTTAAAGGGGCTCTGGATATAATGGGGCCCTGAACCCAAACCAGTATGGATCAGAGATGCCTCTGGACTCTCGTCCGCTCAGGGCTGTCACCCTAGGGTGCCTTGCCATCTCTGTTTGTTTTCCTAACTCTGTATGTCTTCATAGCATATTCCTACACAGTAGGATTACAACTAGATTTTAAAAGTGGGTGCTTAGGAAAGACTAGCAGGAAATAAACCAACCTGCTAACTATAATTCTATTATGTTGTGGTATTATAGCGGTTTTTTTTTCTTTTTACTCTGTTTTCCAACTTTTCTGTAGTATGGTTTTATTGTCTTTATAATTAGCTACATTATACATAAATGTTCAAACTTTTTCTTTTAATTGGGAACAGACTGAATCCTGGTGAAGAGCAGAAATCTGTCCCTCTGTCCTTACTACTTCCTTTCTCCCTTCCTTCCTCTAAGTAAAAGAAAAAAGAATTTTCAGTTTAAAAGAATTAGAAGGAAAAACATTCTATTTTCCTAAAGTTATAAATTCTTGGAATAATTCTTTTTCCCTTTTGTATTAACGAAGGTCGAGAAGGAACCTAGAAAGAAATAGGCACTGAGAGGACCAGAGGCAAGACTGTTTAAGGAAATGACCAGCGGGCACAGGTACAATAAGCCAGATTTAGGGAAATGCAGCAGTCGGCAGCCTTGTGGAAACTAAGCTCCATCAGTATGCAAGATGATGGCAAAAGATAATTTGGAGAAATGAAGGGCAAACATGGGCTAATCAGCATGGACTGACTGGGCAAAATACTGTTTACAAAACACTAGACCTGCCTTCCTGCTTTATTTAACCAGAGTAGGAAGAGAGCCCCCACTGAATTTTGTTAGATTGTTGCTAGCGATGAATGTGGATTAAAGGATGAGGAGAAGATTGATTGTTGTCTCTTGTGAGTCTCAGGCTTGTATACATGAACTGTTCCCAGACTCTTAGTTCAATCGTTGGTCATCAGTCAGGTCATCCACACACCTGGAAACTGATCCCTGATTAACCGCTCCCTGGTGGTACTCCCACAGGCTCAGCCAGGATGTTCTGCAAGTCCACAGCTAAACCACGGTTGGTTTGGAAATTAACTCTGTCCTGTTCATCTGCCTCTCAATCATACGTATGCTCCATACAGTTCCGTATGCATGGAGCTTTCCTGAAATCTCTGCAGAAGAGGCCACATGACCAGGGTAGTCCTTCTATGGATTTTAAGGTCATATTTAGAACAGTTGACCTGAGGTTGTCTCCTGGTCATAAAATGGCATAACCTTAAGGGACTGGCCAGAGCAGGCTGAATTGTCACTTTGACGTCTGGCAGTCCTTGTTTAAGGGAAACACCAGAAGGTGTAGAGTCAGACACTGACATGGAAGGGGTTACTAAAACAGATTTCTCAGAAGCCATGGATTATAAGCACCTAGGAAAACTTGGAGCAGAAGTTTGACAGCTGTCAGTGACCTCTGCTACCACTAAATAAATGCTAATTCTAATATCTCAGTCTCTTTCATCTGGTTTTGGGTTTTGTTTTTCCATTTAAAACAACATATGTAGTAAGCATATGTAAAGTAGCTTTATAATGGAGCCACTTTTCTTAGATAAACAATAAAGTATTGATAGAAAGCTTACCTCTCCAATACTTAGCACTTACTATCCTCGGCCATGCTTGCCTCTTCCTCATGATGCTGATTGATTGGTGTTTCTAGCCCCAGTGCCACCTCTACTGCATTCAGCACAATCCTGTGCATGGTGTCTGTTAGAATATCTGCCATGAAGTTGGGTTCTCTCTGAGGGGGTCCATGCTGTGAGCCAGCAGAGAAGGGGCAAGAGGGAGAGAACTCTCATCCTGTAGTCAGGAGTGGCTAAAATCAGGTGTTTCTGAACATGTATTATGGCTCAGGGGCTCACAGAGAGCCCAGTGATGCTCCAGTCCTAGGGCCCACCCACACAGCTGATAAGCAAGTTGTCTTTGACTCCATCTTATTTTTCTAAGCCTGGCCAGGATAAAACTGCTTTTTACTTCCCCCTCAAAGTCCCCTTTCTGAATTCTCTTTGCATCTATAGATTTTCCTCCCTGCCCTTTTCAGGACTGAAAAGTAGCTACATAAAAATATTTTGTGCTAGCGTATATAGTTAGTGAAAACTGCTCTGATAGTAGAAGTGATCTGCATTACCAGTGTATACTTTAGTGAGAACTATTCTAATGCCATTTTTCAAAGAGACACATCCATATATGTGTCACTCAAAATTATTTTATATGATGACACAGAAAAACAGAAAAAATATTAATAGTGATATGTTTATTTTAATATCAAAGCAGCATAACAAACTTGTGAATTTATCACTCACATTATTAGTTAAGATAAAGACTAGGATAGGTAAATTAAAATAAATGAATTTAGAGAAAACTTTTAAGTAATAACACTATTGGTGATATTCAACTATAACAAAAATCTTTTTTTTTCTTTTTTTTAATTAATTTTAATGGGGTGACACCAATAAATCAGGGTACATATGTACAACGAAAACATCTCCAGGTTATCTTATCATTCAATTATGTTGCATACCCGTCACCCAAAGTCAAATTGTCCTCTGTCACCTTCTGTCTGGTTTTCCCTGTGCCTCTCCCCTCCTCCCTCTCTCACCCTCCCCTCCCTCCCCCCATCCCATAACCACCACTCTCTTGTCCATGTCTCATAGTACAAAAATCATTTTTTAAAGGTAGGACTTGAAACTAATCTGGGAGCTACTGTATGGATTATTTTCTGTAGGTAACCATACATTAAGCCTAAATCTGGTTGAGAATGAAAGGATTTGTCCCTTATTAATTCACATCAAGCTAGCTTGAAAGTTGGACTTAGGGCAGGTGGCCTCCAGTTCTGCTGACGGGAGGCCATACTGCTGAGATGTAAGGCTAGCCCTGTTTCAGCAGCACAATGATCGGGAGCTCTGCCAAGAATGAAACAGACTGTCCTGCAGCTGGTATCTCATTTGTATGAGTAATATAAAAAATGCTGCACAATTTAATATGCCACCTAATACCTTTATTCTTATCTCACCAGTAGGGCAGGAGGTAGCATACATGTTTGAAAGCCAGTGCAGATTGATAAAAGGGGAGGGCCCCAACAAATGATGTTAGCTGCTATCTGAGCTGAGTAATATGATCTAAGCACAGATATTATTTTATAAAGGCAATCTCACTTGAATCTTCTCCAGTGAGGTCTTAATCACAGTACGCAACGGGAGCAGATACCTCTTTTCCTCGTTATCTGGGACAGCATTGCCATCACTGGGAGAATGGTAATCTGCTATTTCACTTGTGAGAGACCAACATGAACATTATCAGGGCATTTATAACCCAAAGTGTGCAGCTCAGAGTGATAAAAAAGGGAGGAGGTGGCTCATCTCCAAAAACATGGAAATCATGCCAGTTGTAGTGGGAAGAGTGATGGTATTGTTGAAAGTGGTTTCGAATATTGGGAACTGATGAAGAAGCTCTCACAGCAGCTTAAATTTTGGCTAAGAAGAAGAGGGAAATAAATAAAAGGACTTGGGTAAAGAAAGGGAGTCTGGATGAGAGAGCAATCATCTCAACTCCTTTGACCTTAAGAGAAATGTGGTTTAAAAAAATCTTTCATGAGTCTCTGTATTTGAAGATGAACTACAGTAACTTTCAAACTACTAAGGAACACAAATAATATCTTTTCCCCAAAACTCAATCTTATTCATCTTTTCTTATTTTGTTCTTTCTTTTAAACAACCAAGGTCTCAAATAAGCCTTGGACAAATAAAACTGTTAAGATGTTAACAACCACCAAAAAAAAAAAAATTCAGGGCACAAATTTTTCAACAGTAGATGGGAGAATAAAAAGAGACTCACAACTATAACACTAAACATTAACCCAAAAATAGTTTATATCCATAATTTATAAGAATAATAATGCCATGATAAAAAGCCAAAAGTCTACAATGTTAACCTGCTTTGCCTCTCCCTCTCCTTTATTTTTATTTTTATTTTTTTAACTTTACTCCTACCTTAGTGGAATCATGGATCATGAACATATTACAGGTAACAGTTCAAACAAAAAGATACAAAAATGTCAATTAATGTCCTTCTACTCTGAAATTCACCTCCTTGAAGTATTCAATGTCAGTAGTTTGAGGTATTTGTTACCATAACTTCTCCTAAACCTTAACAATAAACACACATTTGCTGCTGGACTTAATGTTTTCCTAGATGTGGATACTTTTGAGTCAATAAATATAAATCCAAGCCATGCTTCCTTTGGCTTTATAATATTGCATATTATAGATGCAAGTTCTGCAGTTATCCCCAACTTGATGAGCACTCCCATTCCCCAGCTCCTTGCTTCTGCTTTTTACAACCACTGCTGCACCTTAGTATTAGTACTTTCATTTCTCTGAAATGGTGAGACTATTGAATCAAGGGATATGTTTATTTTCTTACTTTTAAGAATACATTTAAATTACTTCCCAGAAACGTAATAGCTACCCACATTCCTATAAGCAGTGGGTGAAAAAGCCACATTACCCCAAGCTTTGGCAGTCCTCAATCATTTTCTGGTTTGCTGACCAATTGAGTGAAGATGGTATTCCATTCTTTTAATTTGCATTTTTCTGATTTCTAATGAGGTTTAACATCTTTCAAATGTTCACTTAACCATTTTTGTGTTTTCTGGTATGATTTGACTTTGAATTTTCTTCTAATGGGTAGATGCTTTTTCCTTAACATTTTATAGAGCTAACCTTTTGTCTTTCTTATGGGTTGTGAGTATTTTCCCCCCAGTATTTTACCTTTAGATTTTTGATTATGGTATTATTCAATATATAAAAATTTTAAAGATTCATCTCATAAAATAAAATAAAGTAGCAGTAAGCAATCTTTAACGAAGATGCAAGAAGTAGCACTAGAAAATAGAAAAAGCGAAGGAGCAAGATGGCGACGGAGTAGGCGGACGTACCAACTTCCAACTCCCAGAACCAAAGTGGATTACAACTCAATTTTAAGAACCACCACCTGGATAAACCAACTTTGAACAAAACTAAGTGGACTCTTCAACCAAGGAACACAGAAGAAGCCACATTGAGACTGGTAGGAATAGCGAAAACGCGAAGAGGGCTGCCCAGCTCCCCGGAGCAAACGACAGCCCGGAGAGACCCGTGTGGCGGGAGGAAAGTTTGGCGGAGAGGGAGGGACCTGGGTCCCAGGAACCAAGCCCCAGCCTCCAGTCTTAGAGCCTAGAAGAGGCGTTTGGACAGTATTGAGCTGTGAAACAAGTGAGGGAGCTCCCAGGCCTACAGTGTGGAGTATTAGGTCCCTTCCTACTCTGCTGAGGGCTGCTTAAGGTTTGGGGGCGGCAGGACGCTGAAAGGCGGTTCTGTTGGCGTGGGCAGAGGCCAAACCGGTGGGAGATCGGTCTAGCCCAGAGGGTGAGAGGGGACCGCGAAAGCGGTCTGGAAGCTGCGGGCCCGCCTTTAATCCCACTTACGGGGACAAAGCGGGAGGCCAGGAACAGGCAGGCCCTGCGCAAGCCGGCCCTGACCGCGGGGACCGGGCTAGGACCAGGGACGGGCAGGGGCTCGCGGCTGGGCTGACGCTACCAGTCCCCCCCACCCCCACCCCACCCCCGGGCCGGAGAAACCGCTGTTGGCCAGTATACGTGCGCCAGCGGGCTCCGAGCGCGGGAACGGGGTGGACCCCGAGACAAGTGGAGGCTCGCAGCTGAGCCCACACTACTATCCCCATCCGGCCGGAGAAACCCCGGATAGCATTCATATGTGCACGAGCGGGCTCCGAACGCGGGGGCGGGGTAGAGTCCGGGACGAGCGGAAGTACGCAAGTACGCAGCTCAGCGGAAGCCAGCATACACGCCCGCCCCAATAAAACTTGGTTTCCGACCCTGCGCAGAAGGGCCCTGGCCTCGAGGGCGGGGCTAAAGCTCCGGACGGGCAAAAGCTTATAGCTGAGAGCACGTCAAATCCCCGCCTAACCCACGGAACTGTAGCGAGCAGGCTCTGACTGCTGGTTCTGGGTGGAAGTCCGGAAATAGGCTGGGTCTGCAGCTGAGGAAAGGTGCTCACCTCTACCCTTGGTGCTAATCTTGTGGCTTCAGTCACAGCCCCTCCCACGGAGGAGAGGCAGAAATCATAACAAAAGCCACAGTGGGCCGGCGCTGGCAACGCTCATACCCAACCACCCTAGGCACCGGCAGAGGGGGTGGGGGGCCTGCAGATAGACCACACCTAGAGAACACAAAGGCAACACCTACTGGACTCCAGTGGCCACAACTTGCTTATACACAGAAAAAATGGGCAGGCAGAGGAATGCAAACCAAATGAATCAAGAGAAATCCCCAGAGAAGGACCTGAATGAACCAGATATAACCAAATTACCAGAAGCAGAATTTAGAATAATGATAGTTAGGATGTTCAAAGAAATTAGAGCAACAATGGATAGTCATTATGAACACCTAAATAAAGAGATAACAAGTATAAAAAATGAAATTGAAATAATAAAAAAGAATCAGACAGAAATGACAAATACAGTATCAGAACTGAAGACCACAATGGAAGGAATTAAAAGCAGGATGGATGACGCTGAGGATCGAATAAGTGAGTTAGAGGACACAATAAACAAAGGCACAGAAGCAGAGAAGAAAAAGGAAAAGAGACTTAAAAAATGTGAGGAAACTCTAAGGGAGCTTTGTGACAACATGAAGAGAAACAACATTCGCATCATAGGGGTGCCTGAAGAAGAGGAGAGAGGACAGGAAATGGAAACTTTGTTCAATCAAATCATAGCAGAAAACTTTCCTAAATTAAGGCTGGGAAACACTCCACACATTCAAGAAGCACACAGAACTCCATTAAGGAGAAACCCCAAAAGATCTACACCAAGACACATCATAGTTAAATTACCAAAGCTAATGGATAAAGAGAAAATTTTAAAAGCTGCTAGAGAAAAAAAGACTATCACCTACAAAGGAGCCCCCATAAGGATGACATCGGACTTCTCAACAGAAACACTTGAGGCCAGAAGGGAATGGCAAGAAATAATCAAAGTAATGCAGAACAAGAACCTACAACCAAGACTACTTAATCCAGCAAGGCTAACATTTAAAATTGAAGGAGAAATAAAGAGCTTCCCAGAAAAAGAAAGCCTGAAGGAATTCATAAAAACCAAACCAATTCTGCAAGAGATACTAAGGGGCCTCTTGTGAACAGTTTAAAGTCAGGAATGAATAGAGCAAAAGAAGAATACAGCTTTAAAGAATAAAATGGCAATAAACAACTACATATCAATAATAACCTTAAATGTAAATGGATTAAATGATCCAATCAAAAGACATAGGGTAGCTGCATGGATAAAGAAACAGGACCCATACATATGCTGTCTACAAGAGACACACCTTAAAACAAAAGATGCTCATAGACTGAAGGTAAAAGGATGGAAAAAAATATTTCATGCAAATGGAAATGAAAAAAAAGCAGGGTTAGCAATACTTATATCAGACAAAATGGACTTTAAAACAAAGGCTGTAGTAAGAGATAAAGGAGGGCACTACATAATGATAAAGGGAACAATTCAACAGGAAGATATAACTATTGCAAATATCTATGCACCAAATATAGGAGCCCCGACATACATAAAGCAGACTTTGATGGATATAAAGGGCGAGATTAACAGCAATACTATCATAGTAGGGGATTTCAATACCCCTCTAACAACACTGGATAGATCCTCAAGAAAGAAAATTAATAAAGAAACAGCAGACTTAAAGGATACACTAGATCAACTTGATTTAATAGATATCTTCAGAACTTTTCACCCTAAAGCAGTAGAATATACATTCTTCTCAAGTGCTCATGGTACGTTTTCTAGGATAGACCACATGTTAGGACACAAAAATGGTCTCAATAAATTTAAGAAGATTGAAATCATATCAAGCATTTTCTCTGATCACAATGCTATGAAACTAGAAATTAACCACAAAAGAAAAACTGAAAAATACTCAAACACTTGGAAACTAAATAGCATGTTATTAAATAATGAATGGATTAACAATGAGATCAAAGAAGAAATAAAAAAGTTTCTAGAAACAAATGATAATGAGCATACATCAACTCAAAATTTATGGGACACAGCAAAAGCAGTTCTGAGAGGGAAGTTTATTGCACTACAGGCATATCATAAGAAGCTAGAAAAAGCTCAAATAAGCAACCTAACCCTGCATCAAAAAGAACTAGAAAAACAACAACAAATAAAACCTAAGACAAGTAGAAGGAAGGAAATAATAAAGGTCAGAGCAGAAATAAATGACATAGAGGCTAAGGAAACAATACAGAGGATCAATGAAACAAGAAGCTGGTTCTTTGAAAAGGTAAACAAGATTGATGAACCTTTAACTAGACTCACCAAGAAAAAAAGAGAGAGGACTCTAATAAATAAAATTAGAAAGGACAGTGGAGAAATAACAACTGACACAACAGAAATACAAAGCATTGTAAGAAAATACTATGAAGAACTATATGCCAAAAAATTAGACAATCTTGGTGAAATGGACAAATTTCTTGAATCATATAACCTTCCAAAAATCAATCTGGAAGAATCAGAACACCTAAACAGACCAATTACAGCAAATGAGATCGAAACAGTTATCAAAAAACTCCCAAAAAAGAAAAGTCCTGGGCCTGATGGCTTCACAAGTGAATTCTATCAAAAATTCAAAGAAGAACTAACTCCTATTCTCCTCAAGCTATTTCACAAAATTCAAAAGGAAGGAAGACTTCCAAACTCCTTTTATGAGGCGAGCATAATTCTGATCCCAAAACCGGGCAAAGACAACACAAAGAAAGAAAATTATAGGCCTATATCCCTGATGAATTTAGATGCTAAAATTCTCAACAAAATATTAGCCAACCGGATCCAGCAATATATGAAAAAAATCATACACCACGATCAAGTGGGATTTATTCTGGAGAGGCAAGGCTGGTTCAATATTCGCAAATCAATCAATGTGATTCACCACATAAACAAAAGGAAGGACAAAAATCACATGATAATTTCAATAGATGCAGAAAAGGCATTTGATAAAATCCAGCACCCATTCATGCTCAAAACTCTCAGTAAAGTGGGAATACAGGGATCACTCCTTAACATGATAAAGGCAATCTACGATAAACCGACAGCAAACATCATACTAAATGGACAAAGATTAAAAGCAATCCCCTTAAGATCAGGAACCAGGCAGGGTTGCCCACTTTCACCACTCTTATTCAACATAGTTCTGGAAGTCCTAGCTACAGCAATCAGACAAGAAGAAGAAATAAAAGGCATCCAAATTGGAAAAGAAGAAGTAAAACTGTCATTATTTGCAGATGATATGATATTGTATATTGAAAACCCTAAAGTCTCAGTCAAAAAACTACTGGACCTTATTAATGATTTCAGCAAGGTGGCAGGATATAAAATTAATACTCAGAAATCAGAGGCATTTCTATACACCAACAATGAAATATCAGCAAAAGAAATTAAGGAAACAATCCCCTTCACTATTGCAGCCAAAAAAATAAAGTACCTAGGAGTAAATTTAACCAAGGAGGTTAAGGACTTGTACTCAGAAAATTATAGAACATTGATAAAAGAAATCAAGGAAGATACAAACAAGTGGAAGCACATACCGTGCTCATGGCTAGGAAGAATAAACATCATTAAAATGTCTATATTACCCAAAGCAATTTATAAATTCAATGCAATACCAATTAAAATACCAATGACATACTTCAAAGATATAGAACACATATTCCAAAAATTTATATGGAACCAAAAAAGAACACGAATAGCCTCAGCAATCTTAAAAAGAAAAAATAAAGCAGGAGGTATCACTCTTCCTGATATCAAGGTTTACTACAAGGCCATTATACTCAAGACAGCCTGGTACTGGCATAAGAACAGGCACATAGATCAATGGAACAGAACAGAGGAGCCAGAAATAAACCCACAGCTTTATGGACAATTGATATTTGACAAAGGAGGAAAGAACATACAATGGAGTAAAGACAGCCTCTTTAACAAATGGTGTTGGGAAAATTGGACATCTACCTGCAAAAAAATGAAACTAGACCATCAACTTACACCATTCACAAAAGCAAACTCAAAATGGATAAAAGACTTAAATGTAAGCCGTGAAACCATAAGCATCTTAGAAGAAAACATAGGCAGCAAGCTCTCCGACATCTGTAGCAGCGGTATATTTGCCGATTTATCTTCATGGGCAACTGAAATAAAAGGCAAGATAAACAAATGGGACTATATCAAACTAAAAAGTTTTTGCACAGCTAAAGGCAATAGGAACAGAATAAAAAGACAAACCACACAATGGGAGAACATATTCGACAGCACATCTGATAAGGGGTTAATAACTAAAATTTATAAAGAACTTATAAAACTCAACACCAGGAAGACAAACAACCCAATCAAAAAATGGGCAAAAGAAATGAATAAAAATTTTTCCAAAGAGGACATACAGATGGCCAATAGGCATATGAAAAAATGCTCAACATCACTAATCATTAGAGAAAAGCAAATTAAAACCACAATGAGATATCACCTCACACCAGTCAGAATGGCACTTATCAGCAAAACAACACAGAATAAGTGCTGGCGAGGATGTGGAGAAAAGGGAACCCTCCTGCACTGCTGGTGGGAATGCAGACTGGTGCAGCCACTGTGGGAAACAGTTTGGAGATTCCTCAGAAAATTAAAAATTGAACTGCCTTTTGACCCAGCTATCCCACTTTTAGGAATATACCCTAAGAACACCATAGCACTGTTCGAAAAGAAGAAATGCGCCCCCATGTTCGTGGCAGCATTGTTCACAATAGGGAAGATCTGGAAACAGCCCAAGTGTCCGTCAGAAGACGAGTGGATTAAAAAGCTATGGTACATATATACTATGGAATACTACTCAGCCATAAGAAACGATGACATCGGATCATTTATAACAAAATGGATGTACCTTGATAACATTATACGGAGTGAAATAAGTAAATCAGAAAAAAAGAAAAACTGAGAACATCACGATTACATATATAGGTGGGACATGAAAGTGAGGGTATGAGACATGGACAAGAGAGTGGTGGTTATGGGATGGGGGGAGGGAGGGAAGAGTGGGATAGGGAGGAGGGGAGGGACGCAGGGAAAACCAGATTGAAGGTGACAGAGGACAATTTGACTTTTGGTGATGGGTATGCAACACAATTGAATGATAAGATAACCTGGAGATGTTTTCATTGTACATATGTACCCTGATTTATTGATGTCACCCCATTAGAATTAATAATAATAAAATATATATAAAAAAAAAGAAAAAGAAAATAGAAAAAGCAGTCAAGAGTCCAGAAGGTTGACACACAGCCTCTGCAATAGTGTCAAACTTGATTCGTAGCTGCATGCCCATATCACCTTTTCCGAACCCTTGTACAAATTAAACACTCCAACAAGTGTGCTTTTACTGCTTAGATGTTAGTCTGCCTGGATGGATGAATCGGTTTCAGATAAGCGTTTAACAAACACATCCTCAATGCAAAAGCTAAACAAGAGTCAATGTCAAAAAAATTAGTGATCAAAATTAAAATTCTATAAATATAGTCTATATGCTATTAACAGTTTACATTTCACTCATCTGTATAATGAAATATTTCTCTCAGCTTATTCACAGGGCGATTAAATTGCTTTCAAAGAAATCTTTCAGCTTCAAGTGTCAAAGAACTCAAGTAGTAATTATCTGAAGCAGAAACCATTGAGCCCAAAGGAAATCTACTTACCCCAACTTGGTCACTGAATGACAAAAATTAACTATTCCTGATGTGATTTTCATGACAATAAACAACCATTTTATAGATGCCAAGGCTCTCTCTATACATTATCACATCTGATTCTCACACTCATTCTGCAGATGAAGAAACTTAGTTTCAAAGAAGTGAATGGTTTCAAAAATTAAACCAAGAGTCAAACCATGGGTTCTCTCCTTCTAAATCCCATTCTCTTGTCACTAGAGTGAATATATTCACCACCACCACTATTCTCATTTACTAGCAAAGATGGAAAACAAGATTATGTGCTATTGTCCCTTAAAAAGGCAGTTACTTTTTTACCATCCAGAGGTCTACACTTGAGATCACTTCTCTTTTATGTGTTTCATAAAACCCACAAACTACCTTTATAACGTACCAGAATCGTTATCTTCCAAAAGACAGACATAGCTGGCTTGTCAGCAGCAGAAATGTGTGATTAAGCAATGCACCATAAGCTATGGTTACCCCTCTACATTAGAGGAGGCTGGAGGGAGGTTGAACTCAATCAAGTGAGGGATTCTTCAGAACAAAATTGTAGCAAGTGTGGACATCAGTCCACAAACTCCATGTGTAGAAGAATTATGACTATTATTGTACTTTGAGGCAGAATGGGGCTGAGATGCAGCTGTATATCTCTATGCTGGCATCTGCTGAGACATCCTTGGTGGTCAGACTATATTGGTCACTGCTGGGCCATTCTTCACAAGGTTCCTTTGGATTTGGCCTTTCTTTTCTATCTCCAGCCCCTCTGCAGTATCCATCTCACAATAATACCTGGGACATTTAGTGTGGCCCTGCCCCTTCCCACCTTTATATATGCCAACTCCAAGGACTGTCTTTTCAGATGCCCTAGGTCCTTCCCAATGCCCCCCACAGCTGCTCCTGGTCTGGGGTCTTACCCTTCCATGGTTCCTATTCAGAAAGAGACCCTTAAGCCAGCAATTTTCAACCAAGACTGGTCCCATTTCCATAGGGTATTTTGGAAATCTGTGGATATATTAATTGGTCGTCACAAAGATGGGAATTAAATCACCCATGAGTTTCATTTTATTTCAGGATAGCAGAAGTAAAGGGATAGATAGTAGAGATAACTTCACAAAAATATTTACTGTATAAAGGAATCAGTTTTAATAGGACAGAGGATCACTGCCTATCTTCCCTTCTTCCCAGGATGAATTGAAGAAGGGTGGCCACAGAGCCTTGTGTTCTTGGGACTTTCACCACCTTCCGACTCCTCGTTCCCCTCTCACTAACCTTTCCCCCAGTCTGGGAAAACGTTATCCAACCTTAAGTTTCAGAAAATGTTTGTGACTCCCTCTGACTTCACTATTCCCAAGACCCTTTGCAGTCCTGTCTTTCTAGATCCAAAGCCTGGCCAGTGTTTCTGCTATCATTTCCTTCCCTGAGGTAAGGATGCTTCAGGGTCTGGCTTGCCAGAGAGGGTCAAGGTCACCAGGTAAGGAATGTTCTAGGGAAAATACATCATCTTAGTACTTCCAAACGTTATTGTACCACATAATCAAGAAAGACCTGTTTACTAAGTGGTCATTTGAACCAGGCTCTATAATTGTTTTTTGACTCCATCACAGTTACAGTACAAGGTAATAATTCAAGTGTGTAAAAAGTGTTAGATGAACGGCTGATACCTACTGTTAATATTGCTGAAGAACCACCAAAACCCGACAGATGCCTACGCAAGAGGATTTCAGTCAAGCATCTGACTTACACTTTCTCACTCTCTCCAATCAGAGAGCTCTTACTCACCTTTAAGGCCCTTCCATAAACTCCCCTCACCGTATTAATGTAGAACCAATTGCTCCTGCTCTGCTCCCCCACGGCAAGTTTTACAGATTTCAGTTCTCATGTGCTTCATGGGGAAGAGGTATGGGTTACCTCCAGGTTTCCCACTAGACTCTGAGTTCCCTTTGGGAAGGGGCCCTGTCATATTCACTAGTGCAATAAGTAAGACAGCTCTGCACCTGTCCAAGAAACACCACATTTCTTAGTGTTTCTGACCACATGAATCTAGTTCAGCCCCATCCACAGAGATTGATGGGAAATTTTGAAGAAGCCCTCTCCCAGCTTCCTGCGGTTAGACAGGAAAATTGTGAAAGATTTTGCAGCCCAGAACAATTGGGGAAGGTCTCACCAGACTAGCTAGATCATTCATAGAGCCCAATCAGTACAAAATGAAAATACAGTTCTTTTTGATTAAAAATGATTAAAATGTCAAGACAGTGACAGCAGAGCATTAAACCAACTGCAACTGCACAAGTCACATGCCCATGAAGTTGGCCCTGCCCGTAGATATCTGTCCCGTGCTCCCAGCCCCAGAGCATGAGTGGTCTGTTTAGTTGCATGTGACTTCCCTGTGTCTGCCTACCTTTCCTGAGCCTCCCAGGTTGCAGTGCCCAGTGTCCGCCCCATGGGCATACAACTGGGACACTGTTAATAGAGGCTGGTGTCTACCACGCAAGGATTGTATCTTCCGCCTCCCAGAATAAACTCTTCCCTTGCCTGGTTCACAGAAGTCTTTCAACCCATAGACAGGCCAACCCTTTCTCTCAGTACAAAGTCAACCCTTCTTTTTTTCCCTTCAGAAACATTTTGGATGAACCTGTCCTTCCAAAAGAAGGCCCAGTTTAGGGGGCTTTTCTTCACAGAAGAAATGCAAAATCGTACAAAGATCCTTAACTCAGGATATAAACCCAGGAAACAAAGCTAGCAACTCAGCCTCATTCCGGGAAATGATGAGGAGCTGTAGGCATGAAGAATCACACCCAGCATGACCATCTACAAGGGTGGCCACAGTGGTGTGCTGGTAAATCCTCTACAATGGGCTCTCTGAAAGAAAAATAATTATTTGTAGCATTTGTCAGTTTTCATGATACAACTATTCCCACTATGGCTAATATCAACGATCTCAATCTACCAATGAGAAGCCAATAAACACAAAGCTAAGAAGACATGTCACAACCTCTGTCACAAGCTAGTAGGAGCCAGGTTCAGCCCACCACAGAGAGGCCACTGCTGGCTCCAGTTACCATATAGGCTCGTGTTGGCAGATCTTCTGAACTTCCAAAAGAGATTGGAAATCTAATTTTTATGTTTGATGTCTCAACATTTCTAAATATTGACTACTAATTAAAACCCTTTAAAGGCACTCTGGAGGTTAAAGTTGTGCAGGTCTGTGAGTCCCTGAGTTTGGAATCCTGGCCAGGACCAGAAAACTCAGATATCAGTAGAGACCAATTCTTTGGCATCTTCTTAGTGATATCTGTAATATTGGGAAAGTATGGAAATAATTGATGACAGTGATGTATAATGATGACCAATGATGATGACATAATTCTAAAAGCATGAGGCTCCGTGTTTTCTGTCTCTGTTAGATTTGTTTTTACCCTTTTCTTCCTCTCTTTTTTCTTTCCTTTTTCCCTTGCTTTTGTTTTTGTTTGGTTTGATGCTACTTTATGTATATCATTTCACTCAGCAGCTACAGGAGACAGATGACAATGAAAGCAAAAGATAACAGAAAGAAGCAGGAAGCATTTCTCCCTTGCCTGCAGCAGACAGATGAATACATTTTTCAAGTCTGAAACATCATAGAAACAGAATGATTTTTTTAAATGCCCTTTTTTAAAATTTTCATTCATTTGCTTATTGTGGGGCATTTTTTTAATTGCTCATTTTGCTTAAGGAGCCTCAAGGCATGATCACAGTGAAGTATCATTAATTAAAATATTTTAAATGATACCAGTGATAACAAAGCCCCTAAATAAGTCCAGGCGGCACAGACAGCAAACACAATTATTATCTACAATAACAGCCAAATCATTGCGACTGCTTTCTACTCAGAGACAATGCATCCTTCCCAGAGTGCTAAGTGGCTGTGACAATGAGTAAATCATGACTACCTAATATGAGACTAGACGGGCTATCTGGGGCTGTTCTCAGTCTAAGCAGAAATCTTGCTATGCCTCCTCCCCCAGTCACACTGCACGTGAGGGGTTTCTAGACATAAAACTGATGTATGGCAGCCTCTCACTCCCCTTCCCAAGCTTTTCTCCAGGAAACCTGGGGGATATTCACAGTGGATCAGCCGGGATCTGGTGTGCCAGCTGGTACACCATAAACATGTAAGTGCTTTTCCTGCACCTGGAAAAGCCCTCTGTAAGAAATTATTCCCATAAAATAAGCCCACAGAGTAGAAATGGTAATAATTCATGTTAAAACTTTTAGAAATAGGAATACATAGAGCATTAAATGAGGGAGGAAATTCCTTATTTATTCATTCACTCATTTATTCATTTGTTCATTCAAGATTTATTGAGTACCTGCTATGTGCTGCATTCTAGGCAGCGCAGAGATACTGAGGTGGAAGACTCAGTCTGTATCTTCAGTGAGCTCAGAGATGCAGACAGTTACGGTATGAACAGTGAAGGAGAGGTGGGATGGAGCAAAGCAGAGAGGCACGTAACCCGTAGGGGGAGAGAAAACGAGGGGCCATGCAGAGCTTCTCATGGAAGGTGATGCTGAATTTGAATTCTAAAGGTACTCACAGAAAATGCTACTGCTGTCCCTCCCACATCCTCTTGGTATTTAACATGTCCCTGCAAGTCCAGCTTCCAATGGCCAGTACCTGTAATTCTGAGGCTGATGGCTGCTATCAGCTACTGTATAAGCTCTGCCTGCTCAAGTGGCAGGCCATAGGACCAGAGAATTAACTTCTGGGAGCAGCCTTTAACCAATGACCAATGGAAATTGGTGGATAAGAATTCCAGGAATTGCCTGACCAGCGGTGGCGCAGTGGATAGAGCGCCGGACTGGGATGCAGAAGACCCAGGTTCAAGACCCTGAGGTGGCCAGTTTGAGCGCAAGCCCATCTGGCTTGAGCAAAGAGCTCGCCAGCTTGGACCCAAGGTCGCTGGCTCCAGCAAGGGGTTGCTCGGTCTGCTGAAGGCCCGTGATCAAGGCACATGTGAGAAAGCAATCAATGAACAACTAAGGTGTCACAATGGCAATGAAAAAGTAATGATTGATGCTTCTCACCTCTCTCCATTCCTGTCAATCTGTCCCTATCTATCCCTCTCTCTGACACACACACTCTCTCTCTATCTCTGTAAGAAAAAAAAAAAGAATTCTAGGAATGTCATCTCCCAGGTATGATGATGCAGAGGCCTGCTCTACACTATTTCCCAGAGTTCCAGAGGGAGTAAGCCAGTCACATGTAAGAATAACTTGCTAGGGGGAGTGCCTTTAGTTCTCTACCTATTACCAGTGCACGTTCCTCCTTTTCTACCAGTATCTCAAGAGATCACCTTCTAAATTATCTACTTCTACCAAAAATCTTTGTCTCATAGTCTGCATCTGGATGATCTCAAGTTAAGATAATGTTATAGTTCGAAAACAACATGGGAAAAGTTAGACAGAGACAAGACATAGTTATGAACTGCAAACACTTAGCTGGTTAAGGCTGAAGTATAGAGGTGAGTGAAGCGAAGAGCTAGCCCTGCAGCAGTGATAGACAACATTTCAGGCCTCTCTGAAGGTCTTTGTGTATTTCTGCATACATTCAGGTTAAATAGACAAAGTTATTTGCTTTGCTCCATTATGTTACTCTGGATCTTATTATAGTTCTCCCTTCTCTTTTTATTCTGTCTCAAATAAGTGATCTGGTTTCAAACACTTCACCAAGCACTACCAATCTAGAAGCCACTTAGAATACTCCCCTGTAGCCATTCTAAATTCCAAAACTATAAGCACAAGAATGATGTCTGTGATTGCCAATCTCCAAGATCATTCTCAGTGACTCCTACTCTAGCCCATTATTCAGAGCTTTGGTAATCTCCTTCTACATTTTTTATAGTGATTATTTATAAATTTTTAATTTTTATTTAGAAAATTAACTTTAACATGGTGACATTGGTCAATAAGAGTACTTAAGTTTCAGGTAAACATTTCTATAGCATTTGAACTTTCAAGATTGGTCTCTATGACTGATAGACTATGGAAGAAGAGATGGCTAGGTTTCTGCCTTGTTCTTGCATCACTTGCTCCCAGAAAAACTCACTGCCATGTTGTGAGGACTCTCAAGCAACTCTCTTGTGAAGTCCACGTGCTGAGAAATGGAGACCTTCCTCCAAGAGCCAACAAAAACCTGAGGTCTCCAGCCAACACTAGATGAGTGAGCCATTGTAAGACCAGTGACCATGGCCACGCAGGTTCACACTGAATTCGGGAAGACGGTAAAGAAAGTGTGTAGCTAGAAGCCATTTCATTTATTAAAGTTTCACAATGGGGGACATGCAAGCAGGCAGGGAAAACTGCTTCTCTCTCTCTCTCAGGACTCAGCAAAACAGGTGGGGAGGGACCCCTTCGCCAGTAAACAGTAGCAAACAATGGCCCCTCCCAATGGCAGCAGGCAATCCATAATTTACAATATGCCACCCTGAGGGCAAGCACCTGCAGCCTCACATAGACTATACACATGTGGTGCTGCCCCGTGCTCATGCACCAATCAGGCAAAGTACAAGCGAGCAAGCCTAACAAACTTGTTTGCCCAACAGCCATCTTAGAAGCAGACCCTTCAGTCCTAGGGAATTCTTCAGAATACTTTAGTCTCAGACAACATCTTAAATACAACCGCATGAGAAACTCTGGTCCTGGTGGTCCACTCTCAGACTCCTGAGTCTCAGATGCTGTGAGAGATAACCAATGTTTGTTGTTTTAAGCCACTAAGTTTTGGGGTAAGTTGTTACCCAGCAATAGATAACTTATACAGTGTCACATCCCCACTTCCCACCCAGCCTACCTCTACCTTTCAATCAAGGCAAATAAAGGAAAGAGAGAATGAAATTTATTTTGGACATTTCAAGGGAAGATGATGGGAGGTGGACAGTTGAAAATATGAGCCTAATGTTTTTGCAGAGAAAATACTAGGAATGGAGCTCCAATATACATTGATGATTTGTCAAGATACGAGAGGTCAACTAAGACATTGCTGTGAAGGAAAAGACCTAAGAAAAGTATATGTGGTGTAAATTGCCCAAATCCCCCCTTCAGAAATATCTATACAGTGTGTCCATAAAGTCATGGTGCACTTTTGACCATGTGACCGGTCAGAAGTGCACCATGACATTACAGACACACTGTAGAGTTAGTCAGTACCAAGAACTGGGGTATAAGAAACCAAACCTATGGTAGGTTTTCCTAATTTAAAGGTGAAAAATCCAATAGTCCCAAGAGGACCTATATTAGCTACTTATTGCTGCTTAAGAAATTATTACATTACTTAGTGGCTTAACATAATTAACATTTATTATCTTATAGTTTCCATGAATCTAGAATATTATAACTACTTAGCTAGGTAGTTCCAGCAATATAAACAAGAACATTTATCATAGTGTAATTTTAAAAGCAAAACATTAGAAACAATCTAAATATGCAACAGTAGAAATGGTCCAAAAACTATATATCCACTAAAAAAAGGTTTAAGAAAAACTTTTAGTGCTCCTGCCGTTGGCTCAGTGGTAGAGCGTTGGCCTGGCATGTGGAAGTCCTGTGTTTAATTCCTGGTCAGGGCACACAGGAGAAGTAACCATTTGATTCTCCACCCTTCCTCTTCCTCCTTCTCTCTCTCTCTCTCTCTCTTTCTCTTTCTTCCCCATCCACAGCCATGGCTCAAATGGTTCAAGCAAGTTGGCCCCAAGTGCTGCGGATGACTCCATGGCCTTGCCTCAGGCACTAAAATAGTTTGGTTGCTGAGCAATGGAGCAGCAGCCCCAGATGGGCAGAGCATCGCTGGGTAGGTACTTGCTATGTGGATCCCTTTGGGATGCATGCAGTAGTCTGTCTCACTACCTCCTTGCCTCTCACTTAATAAAAAATATATTTTTTTAATTAAATGAAAACTTTTAGTAACATAGGAAACTGATCCAAATGTCATCAAAAAAGCATAATGTAAAAGTATAGAGTATGATTCCAATTTTGTTAAAATATTTAAGTTATATAAAAAGATCAGAAGTACATGTACCAAATGGTAACTGTACTAAGAGATCACTCCCAAAATTAGTGGATTAAAACTATAATCATTTATATGTTCATGATTCTACAGTCTAGAGAGTTCTGCTATTCTCTCTTGGAGTAATTTATATGGCTGCAATCACCTGATAGCATGACTGAGACTAGAAATCTGAGATGGCTTCACTCATCTGTCTGGCCCCTCAGCTGGGATGGTTAGAACAAATTAAGATTGCATGAACCTCTGCCTCTCTCTCTCTCTCTCTCTCTTTCCTCTCTCTCTCTCTCTCTCTCTCTCTTTCTCTCTCTCTCTCATTTTCCAGGGTCTCTCCAGCAGTATAGCCAGATCTCTTCACATGGTGGTTCAGGACTCCAGGAGGGAATATTCCAAAATAATAACCCTAATATGCAAGTACTTATTAAGTCTATGATTGTGTCACATTTGCTAATGTCCCATTAGCCAAAGATGACATATGAAACATATATGGCAGGCCAACAGACTGACAATTAAGGTGAGAGTTAATGTTATAGTCTTGAGTCTGAATTCCATAGGGCAGTAGGCAGGAAACTTAGGCAGAGTATTTTATGTTGCCATCTTGAAAAAAATTTCTTCTTCCTAGGAAAACCTTAGTCTTTGATCTTAAGTCCTACAACTGATTGGATGAGACCCACTCATAATATGACAAGTAATCTACTTTACTCAGAGTTCACTGATATAGAAATATTAACCACTACTCAAAAAATACCTTCATAGTAGCACACAGACTTGTGTTTGACCATAAAACTTGGCACCATTGCCTACCCAAGTTCACTTAAAATTAATGATCATACATGTCCAAATCCAGAGTCAATGTGGAAGGGGAAATACACAAGTAGATGAATACCCAGAATCATGGTTCATTGGGAGCCACCAATAGAACAGGCTACCATAGTAGATATAGCTGCATGGCAGTCTTTTTCTTTCTTTTTTTTTTTTGTTTTATCTTTATGTTTTAAATTTTATGCAAATAGCATATATAGTATTTTGGGAAAGTGATAAATGTTATATAATAATTCATACTCATTATTTTAAAATGCAAGACATACAGAGAAGTACAAAGAAGATATCAATAAGTCACTGCAAATCTTACCATTCAGAAATGATCTGTGCTAACATTTTGTGATCTTTACAGCCACTCTCTGATACTTATATGATGATAGGAAAGAGAGAGGAAGAAAAAGAAAATTAAGTTTGTAAATTTAATATTTTTTTCTTGAATTTAACAGAAACTGAAACTGAAGGCAATTTAAAGGATTTGTAGCATAATAACTATTTCTTCACCCTTGAAAGATACTAACTCCTTAAAAATTACTCTAAGGTGAAAGAAAAATTTTGACTATTACAAAAACCATTAAGAGGTTGCAGTCATAATTTTTTTTGACTAGAATTTAAATACTATTAACTAACTCATCTTTCTAAGCAGCATGGAAATGACAATAATCTCACACTACCTCCTACCGACCTTCCCCCACCCCAGAGAGTATTCAGTTTAGGTTGACTTTACTTTGCCAGAGTTTATAGTAGTAGTATTTTATTCTGCAACTGTAATTTGCCTCAGAAAAAAAGTAGTTTTTTTTATTCAAATGAATTCATTGCTCACCACCAGTCCTTTTTTACAGCCTCACCAAACCTTATCTTGTCACTGAAGCTGCTGGTTCCTTGCAAGCCGGTATTGTGGACTCTCAGCTCCCACTGTGATTTCAGATTTCACACTCCTTGTCTGCTGTCTTCATACATGGGCAACTCCTTAGCTACATATAGTTCTTTAAGGGTTAACTTGCCAAACTTCAAAAATGTATTATTTCTTCATTATTCTTAAACACAGAATGTTAGCATGTGTGTGCGAAAAGACAGCCTCATCTTTCCCACTATCAGGGATGACTCTGTGCCTAGATGTCTTAGAAATTCCTTCTTTATTCTTTAACTTCAATAATTTAACCTGGAAAAATTCCTGAGGATGTTTATTCTCAATCTGTTTTTGTGGTGGGGGTATCCCCTTCCACATGCAGACGTGCAGATTTGATTAGCTGGATTCTCTACTGCAGGGCCCATTACCTTATTTTGATTCATCTTGGTCTCACTCTTTTTTCTAATTAAGATCTTTTTTCCTCTTACTCTGCATTCGTTGTGATTATCTCTAGCTTTCCCTTCATGACATTAATTCAGGTTTTAGCTATGTCTGTTCTGTTTATTGGTATTTGGTGTTACTTTATTTCGATTCCTTTCCTTAGTT
This sequence comes from Rhynchonycteris naso, assembly GCA_037038555.1. Classification (NCBI taxonomy): domain Eukaryota; kingdom Metazoa; phylum Chordata; class Mammalia; order Chiroptera; family Emballonuridae; genus Rhynchonycteris; species Rhynchonycteris naso. Next base: position 40,290,095 of record CM073004.1, on the reverse strand, counting down.
CTGCAATCTCCTTTATAGCTCATTCTGTTCTATCATCTCATCTTCCAGCTCTTGTTTTATCACATTTGTATTCCTACTAATCTATTCTCTAAAGGAAAACATTCATGGGGAAGCCACTGCTATCACCTGATTTCTGTTTCATCCAGACTGGGTTCTTCACTGTTGTTTCCATATCCACACCTAAGGTTTTGCCTCATTGATTTTCCTGTGGTATGTCTGCCTAGTTGCTCTGTCATTTCTTCTCTTCTTGCTCATGCTTAATATGAGCAGCTCAGTCCATCACACCTGGGCCAGTTTACTTTCCCTTACTCTGAATTTCATTTTGAGGCCTGGATGTTGTTGGTCTAGCCACTTCTCTGTAGCCTAAAAGAAGACAGAGCTCAACCAAGAATTAATTCAGCGCTTGCTCTCTTGATTTTAACCATTCTAATGAATGTGTAGAGATACCACACTGTATTTCTAATTTGCACTTTCCTAATGACTAATAATGTTGATCATTTTTTCTTGCACTTAAGAGCCAGCTATATGTATTATTTAGTGAAATATCAATTCAAGTCTTTTGTCCATTTTTAATTGACCAGCCTCCTCATTATAACTTTTAAGAGTTTTTTATATATTCTGGAGAGAAGTCCTTTATCAAAGATATGATATGCAAATACCTTCTCCAAGTCTGTAGTTTGTCCTTGCATTTTCTTAATAATGTCTTTTGAAATGCAAGATCTTTTAATTTTAATAAAATCCAATTTAGCAGTTTTGTTTCTTTTTGCCTTAACTTTTGATGTTGTATCAAAGAACTCTTTACCTAACTCAATCTCACACAAAAAAATGTTCTCTTGTGCTTTCTTACCAAAGGTTCCTAGTTTATCTCTCATACTCAGCTTTTTTAACATTTCATTTAATTTTTGTGTATGGTTTAAGGTGAGTGCCTAAGTTCATTTTATTTTTCTAGATGAATATTCACTTGTCCCCTAGCACCATTTGATGAAAAGACTTTTTTTCTATTATTTTGGCACATTTTTTCAAAATCAATTGACAATAAATATAAGGAGTCTCAATTCTGTTACATTGGTCTATATGCCTATTCTCATGTCAATGCCATGTTATCTTGAATACTTTAACTTCATATAAAGTTTAGAAATCAGGTTCATTTTGGTTCTTCTTTTTCAAAATTGTGTTTGCTCTTCTGGGTCTTCACATTACTGCATAAATTTTAGAATTAGCTTGTCAATTTCTCTCAAATTCTGCTAGGTTATTAATTGGGATTGCATTAAATCTATAGGTCAATTTGGGAGAATTGAGATGTTAGCAATATTGAGTCTTCCAATATTGAACATGGAATTTCTCTCCATTTATTTAGATACGCTTTAATTTCTCTCAGCAATGCTTTATAGTTTTCATTGAACAAATATTGAACTCCTTGGCTAAATATATTCCTAAGTATTTTATCTTTTTTGGTGCTTTTATGAATTAGGTATTAGGAAATTATTCATTATTTGGATTGTTCATTGCTAGGATATATAGAAATACGATTAATTTTTATATATTGATCTTATATCTTGAAACTTTACTAACCTTGTTTATTAGTTATTGTAGTTTCTTTGTGCATTTCTTAGAATTTTCTACATATGGGATCATGTCATCTGTGAATAAAGACAGTTTTACTTGTACTTTCCAATATAGATGCCTTCATTAATTTTATTTGTTCAATCTTTCATTTCTGCTTTATTGCACTGGTTAGAACCTCCAAAACAACAATGCATAGACATGGCAAGAGTGGACATTCTTACCTTGTTTCCAATCTTAGAAGGAAAGCATTTAGCCTTCAACATTAAATATGGAATTAGCTATAAGTTTTTTGTAGGTGCCCATTTTAAAATTGAGAATGTTTCCTTATTTTGTGGAGTATTTCAGTCATAAAGGAATGATGGATTTTTTTTTTAACAGGGACAGAGAGAGAGTCAGAGAGAGGGATAGATAGGGACAGACAGACAGGAACGGAGAGAGGTGAGAAGCATCTATCATTAGTTTTTTGTTGCCGTTGTGACACCATAGTTGTTCATTGATTGCTTTCTCACATGTGCCTTGACTGCGGGCCTTCAGCAGACCGAGTAACCCCTTGCTGGAGGCAGCGACCTTGGGTCCAAGCTGGCGAGCCTGTGCTCAAGCCAGATGGGCCTGCGCTCAAGTTGGCGAGCTCGAGATCTCAAACCTGGGTCTTCCGCATCCCAATCCGACGCTCTGTCCACTGCGCCACCGCCTGGTCAGGCGAATGATGGATTTTTATCAAACGCTTTTCCTGACTCTATTTAGAGACAGATGATCATCTGTTATTTGTCTTATATTCTATTAATATGATGTGTTATATGATTGATTTTTAGATGTTAAACAAACCTTCCATACCTTAAATAAATGTCATTTGGGGATGGTATATAATGTTTTATATACCAGTTTGCTAATATCTTGTGAAATATTTTTTATTCATGTTCATGAGGAATATGTCTCTTCTTTTTATGTTTTTGCCTAGCTTTGGTATCAGCCTCAGATGCTGAGTTGAGAATTGTTCCTATCTTCTCTATTTTTTGGAAAGGCTAGTGAATTCTTTAAATATTGGATTCAATTCACCAATGAAGCCATCTGGACTTAGGCTTTCCTTGGTGGGAAGAGTTTTAATTACTAATTTTATTTCTTTACTAGTTAAGAGTCTATACATATTATCTAATTCTTTTTAAGTCACTTTTATAATGTCTGTCTTTCTAGGACCTGCTTAATTTCATCTAAATAGTTTAATCTGCTGGCATTAAGTCATTCATAATACTGCCATATAGTTCTTTCAATTTCTGTAGGGTCAGTGGTGATCTCGCCTCTTTTATTTATAATTTTGCTAATTTGTGTTTTCTCTCTCATTTTCTTGATCAGTCAAACCAAGGATTTGGCAGGCAGAATCATGGTCCCCCAAGTATGTCCATATCCTAATCCTTAGAATACATAAATATATTGTTACATGGCCAAGAGATATTAAGGTTGCTAATGGAATTAAAGATGTTAATTAGCTGACTTTAATTTAGGAAGATCATCCTGGATTATTCAAGTAAACCCAGTGTAATCACAGAGGCCCTTAAAAGTACAAGGGGGAGCCAGGAGAGCCAGAAAGGTGGCAATGTGCGAAGAACCTGTCCTGTTATTGCTACTTTGAAGATGCAGCAAGGGAGCAAGGGGGGCTTGAGCTGAGGAAAATATAGTCTCTTGAGTTGAAAAAGGCTAGAAAATAAACCCTCCCTAGAGCCTTCAGAAAAGAATGGATTCTGCCAACAACCTGATACTGGCTCAGTGAGATAGATCCATGACAGACTTCTGGTCTCCAGGACTATAAGATAATAAAATTGTGTTTTTTAAGCCATTACATTTGTGGAAATATGGTCACAGCCACAATAGAAAACTAATACAGATTTTCTAAACTCTTTAATCTTTTCAAAGGACCAACTGTGAGTTTCATTTATTTTCTATTGTCTATTCCATTAATTTCCACTCTAACCTTTATTATTTCCTTTCTTATTTTGACTTTGGGTTTACTTTGTCCTACTTTTTCTAATTTCTTAGTGAGGAAGCTTAGGTTATTGAGTTGAGACCTTTCTTCTTTTCTAATAAAGGCCCTTTAAACTTTATATTTCTGTGTAAGCACTGCTTTATTTTCATCCCATAAATCTTGACATATTGTGTTTATACTTTAATTCAGTTCAAAATACTTTCTAATTTCTTCTTCTGACTATTGTTTTGACCCATGGGTTATTTATAAGTGTATTGTTTAATTTTCAAGTTATTTACAATTTCCAGAGCTTTTCATATCTTTCTGTGAATTCAAAGTACTATGTGCTATTTCTTCTTTTCAGCCAAAAGACTATTTTTAGTATTTCTTATAAGGCAGGTCTGTCAGCAACAAATTTTCTCAATATTTGCTTGTCTGATATGTTTTTATTCACCTTTATTTTTGAAAAATAATTTTATTGGCTTTAAATTTTTTGTCTTCTTTTAACTGTTTGAAAATGCTATTCCACTGCCTTTGGATGCCATCATTTCTGATGAAAAGTCAGAAATAATCATATTGTTTCTCTGAACATGAAGAGTTACTTTTCTCTTTCTACCTTCAAGAATGTTTTTGACTTTCAACAGTATCACAATGATGTGTTTATTTGTGTATTTCTTTGTGTTTATCCTGCTTGCGATTTGCTGTGCTTCTTGAATATGTTAATTGATGTTTTAAAGTGAAATTTGAGAAGTTTTTGACCATTATTTTCTTTTTCTGAAATAACCATTGCATGTATGTTGGTGCACTTTAGGTTAGCCCACCAGTTTCTGAGGTTCTGTTCATTTTTCTTCAACATTTTTCTCCCTGTTATTCAATTTGGGTAATTTCTATTGTTTTATCTTTAATTTGCTGATTCTTTCTTCTGCCATCTAAAATCTGCCATTTAGCCACTCTCATTAATTTTTCATTAAAGTTATTACACTATTCAACTCCCAAATTCAACTCTATCCTGAAGTTTACTGTCTTCCATGCCCCCTATGATGTTTTATGTACTCCTTTGTGCATGTGCACAGGCTCCATTGACCAGGAATATGTGGGTGGCTTAAACGCTATTATTTTCTATTGTTTTTACACACAATCTCAGTCAATGTGGGGTATATGGGGAACATATCAATGCTATTATGGTTGTCTCACTCACAGAACTTCCTGATAAATTTGTAATGAAGCTGTTAGTTCAGTGCATACCCAAAACAAACCAAAAGTCTTTGATCATCAAAACCTCTGCCCTTCTTTTTTACTTGCTGCCAATATCACACTACGTCAATCAAGAATGCTTTGAATTAAATATGCCTCTTCTAAAGTGCAGCAAAACAACTGATTTTAATGGCATTCCCAACTTATTCTTGGTATACCAGTTAAGATGGAGGGAGAATGGAAGCAACCTTAAGCAAAAATACCCTAGAGTTTTACCATTATTAACCAAAATTTAGTAGTTTTCATAAATAAATGCTTTGGTCAACTTCCAGTAGAGTGAAATTGTTGTTTTTGGTAATTTTACCCAGCTTTATAGTTGCTTTGGGAGGATGAGCTATTTCTTGACCCTTTTACCAAGTTATGCTAGATGTGAATCAGCAAAGTTTTAAAAAATTTATTGTGTGCTTTTTCTCCCCCAAGTCATCTCATATCCCTCTCTAACAAGGCAAGAAGGAAAGACATGCAAGAAAGAGCAAGAAAGGAAAGAATTTCCAAAGCAAAAATACAGGTAAAAATAAAATTTTTAATTTCACTGACTTTTCTTGCTTTTTTATATTTTTATTTTCCATATAATTTTCAAATGGCTAATAAATGTACATGGTTTAAAAATTAAATTAAAAAGTTAATGCAGCCTGACCAGTGGTAGCACAATGGATAGAGCATTGGCCTGGGATGTTGAGGACCCAGGTGCAAAACCCTGAATTCACTAGCTTGAGCACAGGCTCATTCACCTTGAACACGGGTTCACCAACTTGAGTGTGGAGTCACTGGCTTGAGCATAGAATCATAGACATGACCCCATGGTCACTAGCTTGAGAACAAAAGTCACTGGCCTAAAGCCCAAGGATGCTGGCTTGAGTCCAAGGTCACTGGCTTGAAAAAAGGCTCACTTATTCTACTGGAGCCCCCTAATCAAGGCACATATGAGAAAGCAATCAATGAACAACTAATGAAGCACAACAAAGAATTAATGCTTCTCATCTCTCTCCCTTTTTATCTGTCTGTCCCTCTATCTCTTTCTTTCTCTCTTGCACATGCATGTGCACACTAAAAAAAGAAAGGAATGCATACAGTCTCCCTTTCAGTCCTTTAACCCATTCATTCAATTCTCACAGCATTCTCACAGGTAATTTATTTCATTTTTATTTATATTTATTTATTGTGCATACTGCCAAGTTTCTCTATGTAAATGCAAGTATCTATAAAGATATGTTCTTGTTTTTCTTCTCTTTTAAACAGAAGTCAAAATATACACAGTGCTCTGCTCTTGCTTTTTTTCAGTTAATAATAGACCCTGGAAAGCTTTCCGTATCATTCAGCTTTTCATGCTTTTGTAAACTGCATTGTATTTCATTATGCAGAATGATTTACTTGACCAGTCCATTACTGATATATCATACACAGGAAATCTCTGCCCACAATCTATGTGAATTTAGGCAAAAGTCATCTGCATTCAATTTCCTCTAAGGCAAACCATTGTTCAATTAGCTGGATGAAGGTGTGTCACTCCCTCCTGTCCTTTCCCAATCAGTTTAGCCTAACCTCAACTGTGATTACCAATAGAACATGATAAAAATAGGTGGATTAGGAGAATCCTGAGAACCTACCTTTTCCAACCATGGAGAGCTTCCTCGTTGGTAGCCTAGAGCCAAAATTGAGATCACCCTATTTATGCACAACCTGATTCCCAATTAAAAAAGAATAAGGTTCTTATACACAGAAAAAAAGACATGTTAAGATTTTTATCTTTGAAAAATATTTTTAAGATACACATTTCTTCTCCACGATTGTAAATTTAAGGGTAAGCTATGCATCATATAATAAAGATGTTTGGGGGAAGCCTAATACTATATATTTCTCTAAAAACATTCCAATTTATAGTTGCTATTGAGGAAGTGGGTCAGGGGTTCCATGTCTTTGCCCAGTCACTTCTCTGTCTGATCCAAGAATGGATGACCACCCCCAAAGGATCACCAAGCCTCAACCAGCAAAAATCAAATTGTCTCAACCAATAATTTATTCCAGAACATACAGAAAACATAAGAGCATAGTGGGCACTTGAACCAAAAAATGATATACGATATGACTGGGAAGGCATCTCTGTTTAGGAGCAACATTTCTGTTCCTAAATAAAAGACAAATTCTTATCCTGTATACCAACCTAAAGTCAACTCTCCCATGTAGATTAACTTCAAAGCCTTCTCGATGAGCTGAGGCCACAGAATGACCCCACTGCTCAAGACAAAAGGCATTTATATTTGTATGGGCAGCAATGTCACAGCTATCAGCAAGCACGGTGTTTATTCTGAGTCTCAAAATTCCAGCATAATGAGGGATCCTTAGATGTAGCCTCTTGTAAAGCCAATGGCCAAGGCCACCATCACAGCAGCCTGGCCCATGCAGGTTCACATTGGATTCGGACAGAAGGTAATGAAACAATGGAGCCAAGAACTGGTGAGCCATTATCTTTAATCCTATCTTAAACCTGGTGGGCAAGTAAAAACACACACTGGGCTCCAAAATCCACTCATTCAGGGCTCACAAAGCTACTGACTTTTCCGAGTTTCCTAGAATCAAAGGTTGCTAGCTCACCAGACGTATTCACCTCTGTTCCCCATCTCCTTCTTCAGCACAAACTCTGCTCAAACTGGCTTCTCCCTCAGCACTCTGCCATCTTGGCAGCTTCTCCTCGCCTCCTCCATGTGGCCTTTCTCTGCTCTCCTCTCTAATGTTAACCTCAGGAACTGAGAGAGAGCAAGCTCCCGGTCTGCCCCACTTTAGAGTGTAGAAATCCAAACCTTTAATCCAATCTACAAACAAGGAAGTCTCTGATACAAAGTCACTTATCTGAGTCATAATGGGATTCCTCATGAGAGTGCACCACCAATCAGCCAAGGGTGTGGGGAAAAGCTTACTCTTAAAACTAAGCCTTAAGCTATACCGACCCGGCCTGCCCACAACCTGTCCCCCAACACACATTAATATCAACGGACTTGCACGTGGGCAACACCATCTTTATCAAAGTGAGCATAATATATTTTATCTGCCCAACACCTCTATTCTCCCACCCCATTCCCCAACACAACACCGTCTGACCAAACCTGTCTTCCTCTGCCCTTCAACTGTCTCTCATTTTGCATTCCTTTAATTGTGCATGTTTTTTGAAGCCCATAGAATTTATTATTCAGAAAACAACCTTCTCTGCAATATCAACCTCAATTAACTGTGTTCTTTTTCTATTGCCTCCCACCCTCCACTTCATGCATTTGAATTAAGGCACTCCAGAGCCCCTAGCCAGCAACCCTCCCCCATCATAGACCCATCAGTGTCAACCAGCCAACCATGACTAGATAAGGGAAAATGGAATTTCTTATCTCTGGCTGCCAAAGTGAAAGGGTCAAGGTTACCAAGGAGAGACCTTCCAAAATGAAGGAGAGGAAGAAAGAAGCCAAGCCTCTCTGGTTTCCATGGAAACAGAAGGTTGAATCATGGAGCATCCCCAAGAGCCTGGCCCGCTTAGCTCTGCTGACATCTTTCCACTTCATTAGCCTCTTTATCAAATGACTCTGCATAAATATAAGTATATTTTGATGTCAGGGTGCACAGTAGATGATTCAAAAACAGAGTGACCTTTTCCGCAGATCCCCAGTGCCTTCTGAGACCACAGCCCTCCTCCTCTCGGTCCTCTTTATGGCTCTGCTCACTCCTCTCTCTTTCTAATTAAAACTCCAGCACCACAAGGCCAGGAGGTGCAGCTACCCACAGCCCATGAAGCCAGGACCCAGCTGTCAGCATGTGCAGCACCCGAGTCCAAGGAAGATTAATGACTTTACTCACAGAAAATGGATAAAATGGCCCCACAAAGACAATAAACTAAAGGCAGACTTTGAGGAAGGCTCTGACAGTAACAAATACTGACTGGCATTGCATCACGTTCCCTTTCCCAATGACTCTGAGCGGCCAGTGGAAACACAGCTTCATTTAATAAGCACTTCAGCGAGACAAAGAGGCCTTTGGGGTCAGGATTGATCTCTACCGCATACATGTGCACACCAACATTGGTGTGTGTAAAAAGAACATCCAAGTTCAGTGTCTACCCCTTTGGAAATGCAAGAGCGGGCAGTAATTCTCCAATCTTGTCTCCACACTTCAGCAAATTTGTCACTAGTGGGTTCTCTCAGCCATGAAAATTCTCCAGCAACCAAGAGTTCAGGGCTGAAAGGAAATCAGTTAGGAGACTTAAAACACCTTTAATAAATGTGACCTCTCATTCAGGAACCCTTACAGGTCTGTTTCCAGGAAAGGGCCTCAGATTCTCTTTGACACATGCTGCAGTGACCTTTACCGGGAGCATGCTTGTCCAAGAAGCAGACAGGGGAAGCTGGAGGTGCAGAAATGAAACCAGCAAGGGATTTCTGGGAGCACTGGGGACTGCCTTGTTTTCATCTTATTTTTTTCTTCCCAAATTAACTTACAAGTGTTGCACTGTGAAGGCGAGGGAATGTGAGTCCTTTGTCCCGGTGCCAACACCAACTCTGTATGATTTTGAAGGGGTCATTTGTTCCCTCTGGGCCTCACATTGCCCATCAGAAGTCTGAGAAAACTGGACTGAACAATTGCTAAGATCCCTTCTAAGTCTGTTGTGGTGGGTCAGCACTGTTTTCTTGCCTCTCATATACACACCCTAGCACTGCCTCCTAAATCTTTTCCCGAATCCCATCTGCTCCATACGGTCTCACCCTCATGAACCTGGTCAGAGCCTCATTATCTCCTGCTAGACTAGTACTCTGGCCCCATACTGGACCGGCACTCTTGCTTTCCTCCCATTCAAACTCTAAAGCAGTGGTTCTCAAGTGTGGTTCCAGGCCAGTAATATCAGCATCACTTGGGAACTTGTTAGAAATGCACATTTTCAGGCTCCATCCCAAACCAGAAATTCTAATGTGGAGCCCAAAGATCCAATTCACTCAGATGGGAATAGTAAAGTCTTCTGACCGGACCCTTACAGGTCTCTCCAGGTCCTTGTCTGGTCACTCTTTCCTTGAAAAATATTTACTCTCTAGCAACCCCAAACTTGTTATTTCCAAATACACTGTGCATGTCACACCTCTTACCCCATCTAAGTCATTTCTTCTAGCTGGAGTAGTCCTTATGGCCAATCCTCACTTTGCTATGTTCTTCTCAACCTTTAATTTAATGTGAATGACATCCCTTCAAAAAGACTTTCCTGACCTCCCCCACTGCCAAATTAGTATCAGGATCCCACGCTGGTACTCCCATCATTCCTTGTGTATGCCTCCTTGCTTAGCACATGTCATCTTATGTGGTAGGCAGGATTCTAGGATGTCTCCTAAGGTTTCTCCTCTCCACCACCATATACACATATATACATATCTGGGATAGTAAATATGATGGATTTTATTCCCATAATGCTATATTGTATGTTATATGGACCTTAAAATAGGGAAATAAACCAGGTCATTCTCACCTAGTCACAATGGCCCTTTAAAAAACAGAGATCTCTTCAGCTACAGTGGTACCTTGACACACGAGCACTTTAAATCACGAGCAATTTTGAGAGACGAGCAGTCGCTCACAGGATTTTTTGCTTTAACACAAGCGAATATTTGAATCACAAGCTTCTGCCATTCTCCACTAGATAGCCTGCTGAACATTCTGAAAGGGAGGAAGAAACAAACTTCCATGGAAAGGATTTTGTTGAACAGCCTCTAAGTGAAAGCAAGGAAAGTGGTGAAAAAGCCAAAAGTCAATGAAGAAAATGATTGTTGGGCAAATTAGTTTGTAAAATTTGTATTTTCTGAGTTTGCTCACTTTTATTGTTAAAAATGGCACTGGACAGCTGTCTATGAAATTGCTAATTGGCTTCCTGCTTGGGAAGGGCTATTGTTATCTAATGTCTCCTCACCCTTCATCAGCATCTTCACCTGACCCTGAAGGTAAATACATTTTATAAACCAGCTTATTTCTTTACATTCTGTTATTGTGTGTGTGTGTGTGTGTGTGTGTGTGTGTGTGTGTGTGTGTTTGCTATTTATAAAGTACATTTTTTTATTTAAAAGCATATATTCCTGTGGTTTTGGGGGGCTGGAACAGATTAATTGCATTCCCATTCATTTAAATGGGGAAATTTGATTTGACACACGAGCAAATTGAGTCATGAGCTTGGCCATGAAATGAATTAAACTTGTGTATCAAGGTACTACTGTAGTTAAAAAGGAAGAAGTCATAGAGAATCAAGGCATGAGAGGAACAGTATGCCAAGATGATGTCAGTGTAATGGCAGTATAAAAGATACTCTTGATCTCTCTCCTTGAAATTTCAACAAATTAAACAACTATAATACAGCGAAAGAATCCCAGCAGGGCTTGCAAGCACACCTGAAAGATTCACACACCAAATGGACTAAAGGTGGGATGGGGTGAAAAAGGTGTTAAAAATAAAGTTCACTTGCAATCAGCTCTAAAGAGGAAACAAACCAGTGTGATTGGGTGTTTTTTTTTCTACTGAACTACAGAAAGGAAGGAAGTTATTTGCATTTTGTTTGAGGGGTACAGAGAGTGAAACTCGGAGTGCCTGGGTCTCCTTCTGCCAGTAGGAGCAGTGAGATAAAAGTGAGAGGAAGAGGATAAACCAAAGTGGCCAGAGCACGAGGTCATAGCTAGTGTTCCTGCAGTCTGTCTTCAGCTTGCACTCAGCAAAGACAGAGAAAACTAAAGTGTGCCCCCTCCGGCCTCATAGATCTTACCTCCCTCACTTTGTGGTACAGAGAGGAGCAGAGACAAACCCCACAGCTAGCTCTCCAGAGCTACTCTCTCTCCTGAAGAACAGAGGTGCTCCATGTCTGGTCCCAGGTTTGTTGAGATGTGAGGAGGAGTGCCAGGAGACTTGAGATCACCATTGCTTTGGCCACAAAGCTGCAAAGCCAAAGAAGTAAAGCCCTCGCAACATGCCCCACCCAACAACATGATTGTGGCCCCCATACATCATTGTGACAACAACATCTCAGCAGAGGATAACCTAGGAACTTTGCAGACCTCAAGTTATAATACAGCAACACCTACTGAAAGAAAACTCTCAACATTAAAATATATTTTGTTTTCATTTTTTTTCTTTTCTCTTCTTATTCTTTTTCTCTTTTGAATTTCATTTTCTTTATTTTTTACATTTTTTATTCTTATTTTTTGTGGGTGATTTATTTTTCATTTTTGTGTTTGTTTTTGATATTTTTTCTGTGTTTTTTCTTCTTGTAATAGTTTTTTAAATTTTTATATTTTTATTGTATCTTTTATTTTAATTCTTCATTGTCTTAGTAGTTTTTTTTTTTTTTTTTGAACTTTTAACATTACCACTTTCAAATGTCATCAAGGAAGAAGAAATTGAATACCATGGCTAAAAAAGACTAAGAAGTAATTCAGAAAAAAAATGAAAAATCTCCAGGAAAAATAATCTTAATCACATGGAATCCTTGGAGTTAAATGATAGAGAATTCAAAATTGAAATTCCGAAAATGCTCAATGAGATGTGAGAAGACACTAGTAGGCAACTTAATGAGCTCAGAAAACAAATTAATGAACAAAATGAATACCTCACCAAGGACATTGAAACTTTAAAAACAAAAATGAATAACTCAATGCATAAATTGAAGACTGAGGTAGCAAGTTTAGCTAATAGAACAAACTAGATAGAGGGAAGAATCAGTAACATTGAATACAAGTAACTAGAGATGCTACAGAGAGAAGAGGAAAGAAACTCACAAATTAAAAATAAACTGAGAGAGCTCTACAAGAATTGTCTGAGTCCATTAGGAAGAACAATATAAGAATAATGTGTATATCAGAAGAAGAGAGGGAGAAGGGAATGGAGAGCCTATTCAAATAAATAATTGATAAGAATTTCCCAAGCCTGTGGAAAGAATTAGAGCCTTGAATCTAAGAATCACACAGAACACTGAGTTACCTCAAATGAAACAGACCTACTCCAAGGCACATCATAATAATATTGTCAAAAATCAATGACAAAAACGACTCCTCAAGGCAGCTATAGAAAAGGAGGACATAAAGTATAAAGAAAAGCCCATTAGATTATCATCAACTTCTCAACAGAAATTGTACAAGCTAGAAGAGAGTGGACCCAAACATTCAAAGTACTGAAAGAAAGAAATTACCAGCCAAGAATACTATATCCATCAAAATTACCCTTCAAATATGAAAAAAATATAAAAACTTTTACAGACATACGGAAGCTGAGGAAATTTATCACCAGAAATCCCCCACTGAAGGAAATATTCAAGGGGGTTATGTGACCAGAAAAAAAATACAAACCAGAAATTAGTCGCAAGTAAAAACTCTAACAAGTTCACAATAAAAACAAGGATAATCTGTGACAATAACAAAAAAGGAGAGAGGATAAAAATCTGCAGTAGCAAAGGAGAATGGAGTGCAGAAGCACTCATAAGACAAAAGCCTCTTGTACATATAAACATTTTTCTCTTCATAACCTAAATGTAACCACCCACAAAAAGTCACTACTGAAATACACAGCTTAAAAAAAGAAGAAACAGGGGAAAGAAGTATGAAATACCACTAAACAAAAACAACTGACAGAAACAAAAAAAAAAGAAGTACCAAAAAATAGTTACCAGAAAACAAAACATAAACTGGCTAAAAAAAATCCTCAAATGTCAATAATTACCCTATATGTAAATAGACTGAACTCACAAATAAAGTGAAATAGAGAGCACATTGGATCAGAAAGCAAAACCCAACCATATTCTAGCTTCAAGAAAAACATCTAAATTGCAAGGACAAAAGTAGATTCAAACTGAAAGTTTGAAAAATGATTCTCCAAGCAAAAATATCTAAAGGAAAGCAGGTATAGTCATACTCTTATCTGACAATGCTGACTTCAAGGCAACAAAGGTAACCAGATATGAAGATGGACATTTCATATTAATAAAGGGGACACTGTATCAAGAAGACATAATAATTCTTAATAAATATGCACAGAATCAGGGAGCACCAAAATATATATAACATCTACTAACAGATCTAAAAATAGAAGCAGACAAAAACACAATCATACCTGGAGATTTTAACACACTATTGATGGCTTTAGATAGATCATCCAAACAGAAAATCAATAAAGAAATATAGGCTTTAAATGACACACTGGGCCAAATGGACACAATAGACATTTACAGGACATTTCATCCCAAAATATCAGATTATACATTCTTCTCCATGTGTGCATGGAACATTCTCAATAATAGACCATAGTTGGGCCACAAAACTAACATCAACAAATTCAGAAAGATTGAAATTATACCAAAAATATTCTCTGACAAGAAGGCCTTGAAAATAGAATTTAACTGTGAAAAGGGATTAAAGAAACCCACAAAAAATGTGGGAATTAAACAACAAACATCTTAAAAATGACTGGGTCAAAAAATAAATAAAAGCATAGATCAAAAGATATATACCAGGGGTCCCCAAACTTTTTGCACAGGGGGCCAGTTCACTGTCCCTCAGACCATTGAAGGGCCGGACTATAAAAAAAAACTATAAACAAATTCCTATGCACACTGCACATATCTTATTTTAAAGTAAAAAAACAAAATGGGAACAAATACAATATTTAAAATAAAGAATAAGTAAATTTAAATCAACAAACTGACCAGTATTTCAATGGGAAATATGGGTGCAGATGTATCCTGTGCTCCTCTCACTGACCACCAATGAAAGAGATGCCCCTTCCGGAAGCGCGGAGGGGGCCGGATAAATGGCCTCAGGGGGCCGCACGTGGCTCACAGGGACGTAGTTTGGGGACCCCTGATACATACAAACAAATAAAAATGACAACACAACATATCAAATTTTCTGGATAGAGCAAAAGCAGTAATAAGAGGGAAGTTTATATCATATAGAATTATATCAAGAAACAAGAGAGCTCCCTAGTAAACAATCTAACATCATATCTTAAGGAACTAGAAAAAGAAGAACAAAGGCAATCTAAAGTCAGGAGAAAAGAGGAAACAGTAAAAATTAGAGCAGAACTAAATGATATAGAAATAAAAAACAAACAAAAACTATAGAAAAAAATTAACACAGCAAAGATGTGGTTCTTTGAAAAGATCAATAAAATCAACAAATCACTGGCTAGACTCGCTAAGGAATAAAGAGGAAGGACTCATATAAAAAAATCCAAAATGAAAAAGGAGAAATTACCACAGACATCATAGATATGCAAAGGATCATAGTAGAATATTAGGAAGATTATATGCTACCAAATTCAACAACCTAGAGAAAATAGATAAACTACTAGAGCTATACAATCTTCCAAGACTGAGTTACATGGAGTGGAAAACCTAAATAGACCTATAAGCAGGGAGAAAATAAAAACAACTATCAAAAACCTCCCAAAAAGTAAAAGTCCAAGACAAGATGGCTACACTAGTGAATTCTACCAAACATTCAAAGAAGATTTGGTACCTATGCTTATTAAAATCTTCCAAAAGATAGAAGCAATACTCCCTAACACATTTTATGAGGCCAACATAACCCTCATACCAAAATCTGGCAAGGATAACACAAAAAAAGAAAACTACAGACCAATATCTCTAATGAATACAGATGCGAAAATACTAGCAAATTGAATATAACAACACATTTAAAAAAATACATCATGATCAACTGAGATTTATTCCAGGAGCACAAGGATGTAATACACCACATCAACAAAACAAAATAAAAAACCATATGAATCAATAGATGCAGAAAAGGCATTTGATAAGATACAGCATCCCTTTATGTTTAAAACACTCAATAAAATCAGAATAGAAGGGCCTGACCAGGTGGTGGCCCAGTGGATGGAGTGTCGGACTGGGATGCGGAAGACCCAGGTTGGAAACCCCGAGCTCACCAGCTTGAGCGCGGGCCCATCTGGCTTGAGCAAAAAGCTCATCAGCTTGGACCCAAGGTCACTGGCTCCAGCAAGGGTTTGCTCTGTCTGCTGAAAGCCCGCGGTCAAGGCACATGTGAGAAAGCAATCAATGAACAACTAAGGTGTTGCGACGGCAACGAAAAACTAATGATTGATGCTTCTCACCTCTCTCCATTCTTGTCTGTCTGTCCTTATCTATTCCTCTCTCTGACTCTCTCTCTGTCCCTGTAAAAAAATAATAATAAATAAATTTTTAAAAAGGCAAAGTGCAAAATAATACCTACAGTGCCCTGCCATTAAAAAAAAAAAAAATCAGAATAGAAGGGAAGTATCTCAACATAAAATGGCCATATTACCTAAAGAAATATACAAGTTAAATACCATCCCCATCAGAATCCCAATATCATTATTTTTTTTAAAAAAGGACAAAAAATTACTAGATTTGTATGTAACTGTAAGAAAGCCTGAATAGCCAAAGCTTTCCTGAGGAAACAAAATGAAGCTGGAGGTATCACACTACTTGACTTTAAATTATGCTATAGAGCCATAATAATCAAAGCAGCATGGCACTGGCAGAAAAATAGACACACAACCAACGAAACAGAATCAAGAGCCCAGAAACAAAACAACATACATATAAACAAATTGAATTCAACAAAAGAACCAAAACACAATGGAGAAAAGAAAGCCTCTTCAATAAATGGTACTGGGAAAATTGGAAAGCCACATGCAAAAGAATGAAACATGACTACAGTTTTTCTCCTTGCACAATAATTAATTCAAAATGGGTCAATAACACTGGGGAACAATTTTTTTTTTCATTTTCTGTTGCATCAGGTTTTAGAATTTTTCTATATATTTCTGCATCGCTGATTCCAAATCTGAAATCCGCTTTTTTGGTGCATGCTCTAGTTTTTATGCAATTTTAATTTCTTTTTGTTACAGTCAATGGCATGCATTGGTTTTTAAATTGGAGTTAAAAGGCAATGACTCTTGGACTGAACATACCAAAGGCAATTAATGTTTTACAAACACCACTTTTACATAATTGTAATTGTTTTTAAATGTAAAAAATTATTATCTGATAAAAACACCCTCTTATTTTGTTATAAGATTGAATCATGGCTTCTTCAAGTAGGCATAAATGTACAAATAGTCCTGACACCTTCTGTTATATATGTGGCTGTTACACAATTCAACATCAAAGGCGCAATATTTCATCATTTGTGACACGTGCATATATTGCCTATTCTCAAGTTCCCCTTGACGATCAAGACAAGAATTGGGCTCCTCATATTGTGTGCCATAATTGTGAGGAAATGTTTCATGACTGGACAAAAGAAAAACACAAAGGAATGCCTTTTGGTATTCCCATGGCTTGGCGTGAACCTAAGGACCACAGCAGTGACTGTTATTTCTGTCTGATCCATACAAAGGGTATCGGCAAAAAAAAATGGCATATGATCACATATCCTAATATTCCTTCAGCAATACGACCTATCCCACACTCTGAGACACTCCTGGTTCCAGTTTTCAATGGTTTGATTTCTTCTAAAGACGAAGAAAGTGAACATGGTGATCAAGTGTATTTTGATAAGATGCATGAGGAAATGGTTGTAGAATCTGAAGGGTCTTCTTCTGATGCCAAGCAGTCATTAACCCCTCAGCAGTTTAGCCAACACAAATTGAATGACTTAGCAAGAAATTTGGGTCTATCAAAGACAGAAGCTGAGCTATTAACCTCCAGGCTTCAAGAAAAAAATGTACCTCACCAGTCAGCTAAAGTATCCCAATTCAGGAAGCATGAATACATTTTTGTGGACTTTTTTTCCGAAGACAAACACTTTGTTTACTGCCATGATATCAGTAGTCTTCTCAGCCAGCTAGGTGTTACCACTTACAGTCCAACAGAATGGCAGCTATTTCTTGACAGCTCTAAATGAAGTCTGAAATGTGTTCTCCTACATAACGGTAATATTTATGCAGTGGCTCCAATTGGTTATTCAACTCCTCTGTGAGAAGATTATAATGACATAAAAATAGTCCTCGACTTTCTGAAGTATGAGGACATAACTGGATCATTTGTGTGGATCTTAAAATGGTAAATTTCCTGCTATCACAACAGAGAGGTTTCAGGAAGTATCCTTGCTTTCTATGTTTGTGGGACAGCCAAGCTCAGGAGAAACACTGGACACACAAAGAGTGGCCAAAACGTGAAGCTCTGTAAGTAGGAATGCAAAATATTGTAAATGAACCTGTAGTTAATCGAGACCGGATCATTTTTTCCCCATTTCACATCAAACTTGGCTTAATGAAGCAGTTTGTTCAAGCTTTGAATAGAGAAAGTGAATGCTTTTAACATATTATTTCTGCTTTTCCTGCTTTGTCTTTCGAGAAGATAAAAGCAGGTGTATTCGATGGAGCTCAAATTCGAACCCTCATATGGGATGAAGAATTTGCCAGGAAGATGAATAAGGAGGAGAAAGCAGCATGGCAGTCTTTTGTGACAGTTACAAAGAACTTCCTTGGCAACAGAAAAGCAGAAAACTAGGAACTTCTGGTTCAAAGAATGCTGTTGGCTTTCCACGACATTGGATGTAACATGAGCATTAAAATTCACTTTCTGAACAGTCACCTTGATAAGTTTCCCAAA
The DNA here is from genome assembly GCA_037038555.1 of Rhynchonycteris naso. NCBI lineage: Eukaryota > Metazoa > Chordata > Mammalia > Chiroptera > Emballonuridae > Rhynchonycteris > Rhynchonycteris naso. The sequence goes on along the minus strand of CM073004.1, from coordinate 40,271,706 downwards.
AATCTTGGAGCTGTTAGTAATGAGCAGACTACTGCTGGAGCATCAAACGACATTGTCCTCAACAAGTACACAAACACAAGAGCTACAAATGCAAATTTTTACCTGAATAGAATTTAAATAAGTTTTGCGCAAATTTGATGATTAAAATAAGTGTTTTAATGTGTTCTATTTTGAAATTGTAGACAAATTCTGATGCAATCATATCTTTTAGTGCATTAGTGTATTTACTGCATTATATAAATTATTATATTTTCACAAAGATGATGCCCAAGAAGACATTCTACTTCATTATGTTAAACTAATGTTGAAAATTTTACAATAAAATGAAAACCTAAAATCTTGAATTGCAAAATAAACCTGTAGCTTACAGAGAAAAACTAATGTCAGATTTGGGATCAGCACACTTGAGTAAGGTAAGAACAATTGTTTTTGTGGATACAACAAAAATTTTGTTCTCTACTGTAATTAATTCAAAAGACCTAAATATAAGATCTAAAACAATAAATCACATAGAAGAAAACATAGATATTAAACTCATGGACTTTGGCCGTACAGAACAATTTATGAATTTGACCCCAAAGCAAGGGAAGAAAAGGCAAAAAATAAATGAACAGGACTTTATCAAATTAAAAAGCTTCTGCACAGCAAAAGTAACTGATAACAAAACAAACAGGCAGCCAACTAAGTGGGAGATAATATTTGCAAACAACAGCTTTAATAAGGGGTTAATAACCAAAATATATAAAAAAACTCACACAGTTTAGCAACAAACAAGCAAACAATCCAATTTAAAAAATGGAAAGAGGACCTAAACAGACACCTCTCCCAAGAGGACATACAAATGGCCTACAGATATATGAAAAGATGCTCATCTTCACTAGCTATTTGAGAAATGCAAATCAAAACTACCTCACACCTGTTAGATTGGCTATTATCAACAAGACTGGTAATAACTGTTGGAGAGGCTGTGGAGAAAAAGGAACCCTCATTCACTGCTGGTGGAAATGAAAATTAGTACAACCAATATAAAGAAAGTATGATAGTTTTTCAAAAAATTAAGAATAGAACTACCATATAACCCAGCAATCCCTCTAATGGGTATCTCCCAAAAAAAACTTGAAAACATTGGTACATAAAGATACATGCATCTCTATGTTCATCGCAGCATTATTCATAGTGGCCAAGACATGGAAACAACCAAAGTGACCCTCTATAGAGGATTGGACAAAGAAGGTGTGGTACATATATACAATGGAATACTACCCAGCCATAAGAAATCATGACATAGTGACATTTAGAACAACATGGATGAACCCTGAGAACGTTATACTGAGTTAAATAAGTAAATCAGAAAAAGCTAAGAACTGTATGTCTTCACACATAGGAGGGATATAAAACTGAGACTCATGGTCATAGATAATAGTGAAGTGTTTACCAGGGGGAGGGGAACATGGGGTCTGGGACAGGGAGGGGAGGGGGAAGGGTGTAAAGAGGGACAAATATAAGGTGATGGAAAATGCTTTGACTTTGGGTTATGAGTATATATAACATAATCCACAGTTCAAATGCTATAGAAATGTTTACCTGAAACCTTCGTACCCAATGTCACTCTGTTAAAGTTAATTTTCTAAATAAAATTAAAGAACAAAAAAGGCATGAGAGGAATTCAGCCCCATGAGTTTATCTGTTGCTGAGATGGATGGGGGCTGGTGCCAGGACCTAGAGGCCAGTCTCGAACATGGGAATGGGAACTCTAGTATAACTCAAGGAACTAAATTCTGCCACCAACAACAATGAGCCTGGAAGTGGATTTTCCCACAGAGCCTCCAGATAAAAACTCAATCCAGCCAACATCTTGATTTCAGCCTTGGACATCCTGAGCATATATACCACACCGAAATTCTGACCTGCAAAACTGTGAGCTAACTTTAAACCACCATTTAGGGGATAATTTGTTATACAGCAACAAAAAACTAACATACCTGATATTATAATTGTCTGTTTATATAGCAGCACCCTCACCGACTGAACTCCTTATAGTAGAAACAGCCTTATTCAATGCTGGCTGGCTGGCTGGCTGGCTGGCTGGATCCTAAAGTACCTGATTCCATTGTCCAGTAGATACTTTAGAATTAGGAAAAAAGGAACAGACTGTTAAAAAGGGAGTAGAATATATAAAGTAAACAATGAAATTGCATGGGAAAGTGGGGGAGCTGTTTTCCCTTTATTGATTTCTGCAGCATGGAGGCCTCTTCATCTGTTAGGAGCTTATACTCTATTTGTTTCTTGCAACTCAATACCTCACAGCACCAGGAGCTGAGGATATGTGCCCTGATTGGATATCTCTTATTATTGTAACTAATGCCCCTTCTCTTTAAGGTAAAGCTGCTTTGTGTGTAAGACTGGTGGGGTACAGTTCCCTGCTTCATGCCTCAGAAGCCCACAGTGAGTTGGTTCTGCTTGTCTATTCCTTGGAATTTCAGACAGTTGATCTCTCCTATTCAGAAGCTGGAGTGAGTATGATGACCCTGTGACAGTCAGGTTTATTCCTGGAACCATAGAGTATCTAGTTCCTGGTGTTTAACGGTAGTTCAAGTGGTTCCCTGGGACAGCAAAGACTTCACCCTGGCCCAGTTGCCCTGTTATGACCATGGTTCCTAACTTCTAGCTTGCTTTTGCTATTTCTAAAAGTAATGGAGACTTATAAGCTCTCCCAGTTACCTGTTGTAGCAGGCAAGTTTCTCTGTTGAGAACAAAATAATTCTCCCTCTCTCACTGATTTAAGTGGAAAATATGTTTATTAAAGAATATTGCTACCTCTCAACACCTCTGGAAGACCCTAAAACCAGAAACATCTTGCCATTCTCCAGACTGTTACATTGCCAGCACCCCCCACTGGCACAGAAATCACAGGTCCTAGTGACAATACTGCACACTGTGCTTCTGCCAGAAACTCTGCCATATTGCCTCTGGAGGCTGAATGTCTCTGCCCTTTCCCTGACAGAATGCACTCCTCCAGACACCTACCTCCTAGCATCACTGGTTTCCTAACTGAAGTCTGACACTGGTGCTTCCGGTTGGAAGAACCTTAACCCTGTTAAGTGTTCAATATAGGCCACCTCAGAGGGATGTCATGGATACCCAAAGTGATTATGAGTATTAAAACACTGTAAACGGGAAAAATCTCATATAATTTCAGAATTATGAACATCATAGCCATTAATATTATTTTCACAAACCAAGTAAAAAGGTATGGGTACAGCCTTAATTAAATGCACTTTCTGGGAGGATGCTAGTGGGATTCCATTAATTGCCCTAAGATGGAAGAGTGAGTATGATGGTTAATTTTTTTTTAATTGACTGACTTTTAGAGAGAGAAGGTGGGGGAGGAAGAGCAGGAAGCATCAATTCATAGTAGTTGCTTCCTATATGTGCCTTGACTGGGTAAAACCAGGGATTTGAACCAGCGACCTCAGCATTCCAGGTCAACACTTTATCCACTGCACCACCACAGGTCAGGCATATGACGGTTAATTTTGTGTCACCTTGACTGTCCTAAGGGATGCCAAAATAGCTGGTAAAATGTTACTTCTGGATGTGTCTGTGAGAGTGTTTCTGAAAAAGGTTAGCATTTGATTCAGTAGCCTGAGTAAAGAATAAGCCAATTCCTATAATAAAAATATATGTATGTATATATCCTATTGTTTCTCCAGAAAACCTTGCCTAATATGTTGACTATACATCCATTACAGACATTCCCAGGATGGTTTAGCCACCCCTGAGACTTACAGAAGCAGAGACTGAGGGGACAAGACCTTGCTAATAATGGGCAGTGGCAGAGCTGGACCTTGAGTTTAGTGCTCCTAGCTCAGTGAACATCACCTGGGCCAGAAAAGGCCATTGGAGACCAGACAGAGCACCCCAACTTCACCCACACACCCTAGCCAGTCTTCCAAGAGGCTCCCAACAGGCTTCTAATATCCAAACTACTCAGAAAAGCTAACCTTTCAGTAGCCAGATTAGGTGGTTGGTTCCCTGAACCATGATGTGATGAGTCAAGGAAATATCCACACCAACAGTGCCTCCCCCTCCTCCTACATGGGTCTGAAGTCCTCTACCCCTCTGGCAACTTCCTTAGAAAATTTCAAAATGAAAACAGCAATCCAAAGGTGAGTTTTGGAACTGTTATTATCATCAACATCACGCTGAGAACTAGTCCAGCAGATTCTGAGGAAGAGCAAAAACGGAAGTTTGTATGGGAAGTGGGGACAGAGCACAGTTAAATATAGATTGACAAAGGGCAGAAAATAGTGCAAAGAATACTTTCAACATGATAAATAAGATTTTTCTATATCGCAGGCCAGGGTGGGATTCACTAAGGAATATAGGAAGCTTTGTTGGGGGGAAGGGGGAAAAAGCCATCCCATAGCTGTCCTTCCTTCCAGGCTCAGCCCACACAGCCCTCATCAGGACATTGAATGAGGCACCTGCCTTCATGGATTTCATTGCGTTCTGAGCCTCCTCATCATAGTACTTCCATGTCACTAGCTGTGAGCTCTTTGAAGGCAAAATCAGGTCTTGTTGCATCCCTGACATGCAGCAGAGGGCCCAACAAAGACTATCTTCTGGCTGGTTTTATGGAGCGCACCTCAAGTAGAATCGACCTGCCTTGATATATTTGTAATCCAGACTTGGAGTAAGGCCCTTTAAATAAAAGTTGCTTCTGAGATCTGGGACACAACTGGTCCTCATAATCTGTTTAAATTCACAGACAACTCATGGAGCATATCAGCTGGAAGATGAAAAGAACAGAAGCCCTCCTCTCTGGTTAACTCTGGAGCCCAATAAAAGCAGAGATTCAGGAACAGAATTCCAAAATTCTATAAAGGATGGATAGGTAATTGTGACAACCTGTGGGGAGAGGTACCGGGCTACCTACATATCATGGTGCTGGCTTTGCATAGCTGGCACTCAGTTTTTAATGGAATTAACATGTCTCGGCTCAATGTTTTAAACAAAATCTTATTTTAAAATTGCTTTTTAGTTTTCCTTAACCTAAGAACAAAAGAAGGTCTGTGATCCCTAGCAAAGAACATATATGTATATATACATACTGCATATTGGGGATGGGGGAGGTCTGAGAAGCCCCTGCAGATAAAGGGAAGGCTGTGCCCCAGTGTCCCCACTACACAACTGCTATTTTCGAGGCAACCTGTTGCCCAAGTTCATTTCTCCCTCTCACTGCCCTTTACTTGAGTCACAAAAACAAATCTCCCCGCTCTACTGTGAAAGCCTATGGCTTTCACCAAGACCTCATAGCAGGCCCCAAACAAAGGAAATACTGAAGCACATGGAAACGTGCCTTTCTGTGAGCCCTGCCTTCCGCAATGCCAATTCAGGAAGCCGCTATCAATTTTCTGCGGAGAAAAGAACGAAGGAAATAGAAAGCTTGCAGGGGAGTCAGGCCAGACGGAGGCTGAAATCTCATCTCTCCGTGTTATCTTTTCCACAGTTCAAAAATCAATTAGTAATGAATTTCTCTGGAAACTTCTTAAACAATGTTATTTCATTAAGTATCTGTGCGAACACCATCAGATTTGCTTTGCGGGTGTGAATTAGAAAATTAGCCTCGTCCTCTTAATAATTTTCTTCCTGGTAACATTACATCAAACTACACAATGTCTAGTATTGGCTGTGCTGGAGCTGGTGGGAAGCACAGGATTTCTTTTTCCCCTCCAGTATTAAAAATAAAAGCAGGCAGGGTGGGAACTGGGGGCATTTTCTAGAATGGGAGCAGGAGACAAAATAGCCTAGAGAAGTCAGGAAAAAGAGCTCAGAAGACAGACCTTCAGGGCCACTGGCAATAATCCCCCATCAAGGAACAAAGAAAATGGGTGGAGGAAGACTAGTGCCTAAGAAAGCTACAGAGAGGTAGACCTGGGGACAACCTGTTGTCCCTATAATGTGCTGGCTGGGCAAGGCCAGCCACGGCACTCCCTCATGCTGTGTAGCTCAGGGCCCCAGACGTATTCATCCTGGTAGGCGGCAGGTGCCACAGGCAGCAGGCTGGAGAGGCATGTGCTGCTGTGCGAGCAAGCAGGGCAGTCACCATGGCCGGGCACTTGCCTGTCCTGACACAGCTGCAAGCAGCTGCCTTAGTCCCTGCTTCCCTCAACCCAGGAAGAGGAACCCTCATTAATTCAGACTAATTTGCTAGAAGGCCAACCTAATAGGCAAGTGGTAAGATGCTCTTAAAGGATTCCATTTTATCACTTTCATTTACACATAGTAAAAGGAACTAAGTCTGCCTTTGATGAATAGATAAAAATGATTAGTAGTTAGCTCATTAAAGCACAATTTAAAAATAAATTAACTAACACTTCATTGATTGAGCAAAATTACATTAAAACTATACTGTGCCAGGCAGAGAGAACAACCAAGTCACCATCCCTCTCCTCAGGGAGCGTGCAGTCTAAGTAGGTCAGTACCCAGGTCAGCAAATAAATTATTGTGACAGAGTAAAATTTGTGTTATTAGGGGATCACCTAAGGGGGGAAGGTGGCAGCGCAGAGAAGGGGCACCTTACCCCGAGGGAACCAGTCAGGCCCGGCAGGCTTTTAGAATTGTTACTAGAAGTGTGTCTTGAAAACAGTTACAGGTCAGCCAGGGCAGGGTTGTTACTGAGAGAGGGGAGAGGAGAAAAGAAAGAGATGGGAAGACATGGCTTATTCCAGGCACTGGTATAAGTTGCATGTGGTTTGCGAACTTCACAGTTCACTCCTCTTTTCTCACTTTGACATGAAGACAACCTATTCTAGGTGAAGATGGAGCCCAAATGACTCCCCCAATCCAGCTGGTAAAGAGAGGAGCCAAGCAATGGAATCATTAACCAGACGCTCTTCTTGGGGGAAAAAATGCAGATATGCTCAAACTCACACATACACACACATACACACACACACACACACACATAAACACACACATTCACAAGTAATTAGATGACACTCAGCACTTCTCTAAAGGTGGGATCAGCCCAAGGATTGCAGCTAAGAGCTCTTCCTTTGGGGAGAGCCTGTCTGTGCTTATATCACCCTACATTGTTTCTAGGTAAATCCAGATTACTAGGCCACTCTGATGAGTCTACTCGCAAGCAGGTAAATGGTCACTCCTCTTCTAAAGCTGGTACTCTAGTACCAGTGAGCCTCCTGTCCATGCATCATGCCAGGTAAACCTTCAGCCCTGCAAAATCTAAACAATCTCAGATTCAACAAGACTTGAACTGGGCGGGGAGTGGGGGGCAGGGCATACCTAACACTGTGTCCGCCCAAAATTGGTTCTGTTGGGGCCCTAGGGATCCAGAGTTATAGGTTCACATTTTGTGGGGAGGATCTGGGAGGGAGGGCGAGGGAGCAGTTAGGCTTGACATGCGGGAGGTTAATGAGAGAGGCAGACCGGAATCTGAGGAAAGAAGCCCTCTAGTTCCTTCCCCATACCTCCATGTTTTACAAAATCATTCAAAAGCAGTTCCCAAGCTCAGAGACCCTGCAAAGAACAATTCTCTTAGCAGCAAAATAGAACTTGGAGTGTAACCTAAAAATTTTGAGTGTAACGGCCTCTTGCCTCTCCCACCCCTGATGGCTGGCAGCCAACCCTCCCTCTCACCCTGACTGCAGGGTCAGGGCGGGGGGTACATCTTCCTGCTCACCCCATATGCACAGTGTGGCCCAATGCCTGGCCCACAGCAGGTGCTTACTAAATATATACTGAAATGATGTTTGAATGATGTTTCATATTTCCCTTCATGGATTCAAGAAGATCTCTGAAAATGACACACACACACACACACACAAAAAAAAAAAAAAAAAAAAAAGAATTAAAAATAGTACTCTTCTCTTTGCATGTTTCATGTCACCACAGCACATTTTCATGGGTTTCTGTCTGTTACCTGCATTACCTGGGTGTCTGCAGACCATGCTGCTCTAGTGGATTTATTTGTGCACCAGCTGCCTTACTGCAGGACAGCCCTCCACCTGCTCTACCTGCAGCTATAGTGAGGTCTCTGTGGGCCATATCCATGTCTGAGGAAGTCAAATGCCCACCCCCTGTGGTTCCTATTGAACCAGCAGCCACAGATCCACAGATCCAGATCCACCCCCCTTCCTTATTGGTGAGGATACCAACTGGGAAATTGTAGAATTTAAGTGATCCCACAGGAAGGAAATCAACATCTCTTAGAGACCAAATTCTAGGACCAGAGTAGAAACTGAACATTCTAGAAGTGATAATTGATCTGATATAGCTAAATTTAGAAGGTGTAGAAAGGGAAAGAGTAACTATTAAGATATGTTATTTAGAAGATAAGCCTTTAATCAAAGAGATAACTCAAACCCAAACTCAAACCAAATCCTGCTCAAATCATGGGTTTGAAATATAAGTTCCTTAGGGGACAAAAGTCAGGCCTTATTTAACATGAAAATGAATAAGAACTTTCATAAAAAGAATAAACTGCCCCAACAAAAATAGGCCATCTGATAACTGATAACCACCAAAAATCACTCGTTGCAATTCCAAAATATTTTGAACAAAATGATGCCTGTGTGCTGAGATACTAGCTGAGCACTGGAAGTTCACAGTGCTTTGAAATCTCCTGGGAAAGCAGCCTCGGTTGGTCAGGTGCCCATTACCTTGCGCTCCCTGGAGGACCTCGGTCATGCCTCTCACCTCTCCAACAGTCCCTCCACTTACCCTCCTTGGTCTCCTTGACAGCAAAGTAGGGTTGATAACCCCTCGTTCCTCCCCATCTTGAGTTCAGGTTAGTTTAAAAAATATTTCCTGAATGCCTGCTCTTTGCCTGAAACTGTACTAGGTGGTTAGATGCGAAAGCAAATCTTTGTCACGCTGGAATCCTACTGGTCAAGTGTCAGAGTAAAGATAGGGAGATGTCCAGGGTGCTGAAGTAACACCCACAGCCTGAGGATAGGAAGAAACACCACCTAAGACAAGTCTAAGAACTAAACAGGAGCTGGAGATGAAGAAGGGGGAGGAGGGCACTCCACTTGGAAAGAACATCATGAGGACAGAGAGGCAGGACACACTCTAGTGAGAGTAGAGAGCATAGGTGACTTGGTCCTCTTAGAACGCAGGGGCAGAACAGCAGGGAATGGCAGGCAATGAGGCCTGGCAGCAGGGAAAGGACCAGGCTGGTAGACCTGGGCTTAGCATACAAATTTTACCTGTAGGTAGAGGACCACCACCTTAGAATTTCTCCGCATCCCAGTCCGATGCTCCATCCGCTGCGCCACTGCCAGGTCAGGCTAGAATTTCTGATATAAAAGTGACTTTGCCAATTTGGCATCTTGAAGCAATCAGTTTTCAAAAAAAAAAAAAAAGATGTTATGAAGATAAAATGAAACAAACAGAAAAATAAGGGTGAGTCTAAAAACAATAAAAAGTCATTGTGACATTTTCTGCATAAGCAGCCGCATTTTAAGACAACTGATCCCTGTCAATCATGGCCCAGAGTATAGCCAGTAGGGGTGCTCCGTAGGCCTGGACTCAGAAAGAAGCCAAGGTCTTCCCAGCACTTCTATCCTCATTTCAATTTATGGCCACTGCAGATCCACTGCAGACTCCTGCCCTGTATATACCTTCACACTAAGTGGACCATTTGGTCATCTGTGCCTGGAGTGAACTCTCCAATTCTAAGCTCATCTTCATAAAATTCAGAAGGTACATGCTGTCAACGACACCTGAACTGGAAGTGTCCCAGGAGCTATGCGAACCAAGAGTCTGGCCCAGCCTGGGCACATCTGCACAGGCACACAATTTGGGTCTCAAATAGGGCCTGGTCAACCACCTGTCATAGTGAAATTCTAAGTTTTGCATTAGTCATTATTTCTATTCATGGAGCATCTGGAAATTGTACATCTTCCCAGATATAAGATTCAGGGCTGAAAAATAGACCAGTCACACATACAGAAAGAGCCTCTGAATGCTACAAAATCTCAATATCTTTATTTAACCCTCTTGATTTTTCTTCATATTACTTGTCATAGTCTGATGATATATTATGTATATGTTCGCCCATAGCCTATCTCTCAAACTATAACAGAGGAAAAAGATTCTTTCTGTTCACTGAAATATCTTCAGAGGCTAGAACAGTGTCTAGTCAAAGTAAAGTCTCAGTAAATATATGTGGAAGAAATGAATGAATAATAGTACATCTATCTTCCACTAGCAGGCTTGATTTTTTAAACACTGTTCACTACTTCACAGAATGAGGAAAAGGTGCAGATTGGGGAAAATATGAATGACTGACAGATTTATTTATTGTATTCATTTTATTAACTCCAAAACCATTTCTTGAGAACTCACAACATATTAGTCATTTAAAATATCTTCAAAATTTGTGTACAGGTTTAAAAAAATACTCAGATGGTTTAAAATAAAAGGAAAGAATATTTAGCAATCTGTAGCCTTCAAAATATAATAGGAGGTCCAGATCTCATGCATCCTGGAATGTGAAGGGATTTCACCAAAATTACTTGCTCAACCATAATAACAAGTGTGGGAAAGAAAGATGAAAGCTATCGATTGCCATAAATAGCTCTCCAAATCCTTTCTTTCTCAACATCAATCATTTCAAAATAACCGAAAAATTAGGAGAAAGTCCCTAGTCAGTACAGAGGATACAGTGACTTTTAAAGAACTAAAATGCCAGGCAGAATTGAGAGTTTTCAGCCTGCATACCAAATAGAAAGGTGGTGGGAGTACTATTGATGGAATGCATGCAGCTATAAGAAAAGCATTTGATATAGTGGCATAAAGTGTTACACTCAAAATTAATTCAAATTGGCTTAGTAAGAAATGCCGCCACATAAATTTAAAATGGGTTCAAAGTCTGCAAACAAAGGATGATGACAAATGAAAGTGTATGGAGTGGTGGGAGGAAGTAGGGTGCGTGGGGTCATCTTTATTAATGATCTGAAAGAGGGAGAGTAAACAGCATGTTAATGAAACTTGCAAATGATATTAATTTGAGAGGTGTTGCTCTGATCATTGTGGACAGAGAGGGAATGTAAATGAACCTTAAGTGAAAATAAATATGAAGAGAAAACAACAGCATGAAATTCAAGTGGGAAAACACAAGCTGTGCCCAATGCCATGACTCATCCACTCCCACCCCACAGCTCGTTGCCCCTTGCATTTGTGGGATGGGGCCAGGGAGGAAAAAAATATAACCCTAGCTCAGAAAGGTGTAATCTAACAAAGCATTCCTTGCTTGTGCAATTTTCTTTCACGGGTCCTTTAAAATTCCTCAAAAGGCTTTCCCTGGATTCAGAGCAAGAGTAGTGCTCGCCCTTGGATGATGGGACCCCATAAATTACAGTGAGGAGAAGCTGTTAAAAGAAAATAACCAAATAGTGAGGGGAATGAGGAAATTGATTGATGAGAAATGACCCAAAGGGGTAGACATTTGTTAATTGATGGGTAAGTGGTAACATGAAAGTGACCTGCTAAGATCACTCCATGACAAATAACCAAGGGAAAGAAATATTTAGTAGCAGACAAGGAACTTCTTCATTCTGCCTGCCAGCAGTGCCTCTCTCCTGTCTCACCAGCACAGTTCTGATGGGTTTCCCCTCTGAACAGCCCACATTCTGGGTCCTCCTAACGCCACCTCTGCCCCCACCAGCATGACCGGTGATGTCCTCTTCACTTCTGCCCCTGACCCAGAGCTCAAGGAGGACACCGTCACACTGGAGTGGACACCAAAGCCTACTCTAGGGAAGGGGTGGGAGACAGGTCTCCAGTACATTTCCCTTCGCAAACAAGCCTTCTTTCTCTGCAAGAAAACGAATGCAATTGTTTTATGCAAATTGATACGATTATATGTAAATATGAGTGTTGATACTATGTTTATTTCCCTAGCATGTTCAGACTCCCAGATTTATGACTTCCAGCCAGAAATCTGTCTGGGGCTGTGCCAGGAATATCTTGCAGTTGGAAACTACAACAGAGGCTGTCTCAAGCAACAGTTCAACTAAAAATATTAGGAAGTCTACATGAGAGAAAGTTGTTCCCAATTCCTTATTTTACACACGAGCACACAGAACTTTGTGTAAGTTTGTTGAACATGTTTGCTCAAAGAAAGGCTGCCTGACGTTGTAGCATTGTTTTAGCAATAACAGTATTGGCTGACATTGATCTCAATCCATATTTTGGAGGAGACTGGGGTCAGATTGATTCAATCAACTCTTGCTCAAGGCCACAGATCTGGAGTCTTCTGCCTTGAGTTAGGTCCCAACCAGGTTGTCTCAGCACAACCAAGCCCCATCCATTGGGCATGTTGGTACCTGAGCCTAGATAGCACCCAGACACCTGGACAGTTGACACAGCTCAGGGGACCCAACCCCCCAGGCTTTCTCACAGTTCAGAGTCTCTAACAGTTCTCTTTGGTGTCTAAATCCAAACCTAAGCCGAGACTCAGGTGCCATTTTAAACTTCCAGATTGGTACTGGCCTTGTACTTTCAGATAGCAGCCTTGCAAGTTAATATTGAAATCTTATGGTTCTTTAAAAATCTATTCCAGAATCTGTATTGAATCTGTAAGAAATGGAGAGAACAGGCCCGCATTCTAGATGAAGCACCTCCTGAGATCAGATCAGGACTTCCCTTTCCACAGCCACTCTGCTGGGTTTGCACATACCCTCTAGGGTGCTCCAGGAAGTCCACAACAAACCAGGGAGATGGTATTGCAATTCCAAAATTTCTAAAACATAACCATCCTCTACGATGAGCTCCAGGGCCTCAGAAAATCCACTGTAGACACTAAAGATGGTCCCATGGAGTCAGCTGTGTAACAGAATCAATTATAACCAGAAGTATAGTCCAGAGCACACTGATCCCATAAGGCTGTCGGCACCTGTATCAGAGGGTCCGTCACTCTCTCTCTGGCAGCAAGGCCTTAAGTCAAGCAAGGGAGGACAGTGGAGGTAGAAGTCCTGGGGTAGCACATTTCAGTCCTCCTTAGGATGTGGACAAAAAGCAACTTTAAACTCTGGGTGCTCCATGAGATGAGTCACAGGTTAACAGCATCCTCAGCCTTGGAAGTAAGGAGTTCAGGAAGAACCACCCCACTGCAGAGCTCTTAGCCTCACCTGCCTCCCCTCCCCTTGCCCCCAGTACAGATTTCTAATAGGAGGCTGATATTTCATCAGAAAGCATCAATTAAGTTCCAGGGATCCTCCTTCAATGTGCCCATGGTCATCTCACCAGCAAGGGCTGCAAGATCCAGCCAGTTATTGGCAGTAGCTTCAGACCTTAACACAGGGATCAGCACCTACTGTGAACCCTAATAAATGCTTAGTGAGTGAATGAATGGTTGAAATAGTCATTTGTCCATCACCTGACCTTAAGAGGGGTCTAAAACCTTGGCTATCACTACCACATCTCTTATCCATACATCCTTATCTGCTTATCCCTGGTAAGGATGCCCCTGAGGTCAGATCTTCGATGGTCAGGGATGTTCACACCACAAGGAATTGCATAAAGCCTCATGATTGAAAAACACTGGTTGAGGGGGAATAAATCGGGGAACTTGAGTTGTAATCCTGGTGCTGCCACTTATTCCCTATGTGATGCTAGGCAAGTCACTGCTCCACTCTGAGCCTCGGGCTTCTCTTCTACAAACTGGAGAAGGCACTAAAATGGCATATTGTTTCTACAATCCCTAATACATAACAGGTGCCCCATTCATGCCTGGTCCTTCCTCAGACGTCCCTCTTTTGGAAATTGAAAACCTTTTCCATGCCCCTATCTCAGGGCTCATCACTGCCTATAAGCTGACAGGTGGAAACTGGCCACAGAAGCTGAGTTACCTTTCTGGGGACATGGGGGTTAATGGGGTGCATGGGACCTCCAGCATGGCACCTATGAGTAGAATTCTTCATGTCTCCCAGGGCTGAATGATCAGAACAACTCTCATCTCATCATCCCCTATAGGCATCTGGACTCTAAAGAGAAAGTGACCTTGAAGCATTTAATAGGGGTAACACTTGCCTCTCAGAAGCATTGTGACCATTAAATGAGATAGATGCCTTAGGCAAAGCATTGCACACATTGTGAATGATCAACAAACAGGAGCTTGTCTTATTTACTTTTCAAGTTCATTTCCACGGCACACTTTCCAAATCTCTTCTCTGTTATTTTCCGGCACTCTTGGTCCTCTGTTATTATGTGTTGTACAACTGCTGTGACGGCATCTCTTCCTTTCTGCATCCCAGGTCCAGCACAGGGCTTGGCAGCAGGTGGCACTCAACAAGTGAAGGAGATGCTCTTTCTTGTGTCCGTACTGCTTCCCCCCTGCTTTCTTACCTATCATACCAGAGGAAGGTGCAGGTGACAGAGAAGGAAAGAGAACTGATACTGTGGTTGTGTGTCCTCAGTAGACGAGACACTGCACTTGCCAAGATGCTTCCACAAACTTGCTCTGGCTCCATAGTGGGGTGAAGGGACTCGTGATCGGTGACTTCATTACAGCCCCAGACCTAGAGAAGCTTAAAACCTGCAGCATGACCAGAAAAGATGCATGGGCAGCAAATACCATTCTGGCAAGCACAAATCTCAACCCACAAATTTGGGGATATAAGAAATTGTACTGTACTTTCTGCAACTTAAGTTAATATCTAAGTTTTCCACCAGGTTAGTCATATTTGATTGTGTTTTGCTGCCAGAAATAAATTAACCCTGAATCTAGTGGCTTATTCCACACTGGTTATTTAGCTGTACTTAAATGCAAGAGGCTTGGAAGTATGCTCCTATGTGCTCAGGAGTCAGTGGGACAGGATTTGGTTTCTCTGACACTAAGTGAACGTCAGTCCCTGGGACTATTTCCCACTTCTTCAGATTATGACACATTTATTTCTAAGGTCTTACCCTGTGCCAAGATATTGAAGAGAGATCCCACTGGACCCTCGATCATCTGTGTACACTGGTTACCAGTGAGACGGCGATTGTCCCTGTCCACATGGCCCTTCGTCACATGCAGCTCTCTATTTCTGTTGCAAACATGGTAAATGAGCCTCTTCCTGAAACGTGGCCAGTGATCCCTTCTGCACCAAACAGCTGCGCTCACTGAGAGCCCAGTGCCTCACCAAGGCAGGTCAGGAATCTGGGGCCAGCTCTTTGCTATTCTGAGTTCTACCAGCCCCTTTCTCCTCCCATTCCCAAGCCTGAAGGAGTAAATTCTAAACTGAGATTAGGGATGGGGAGCTTCTTCTCTTATGTATTTTTAAGAGACTTTTTAATCTAGCCTCTCCCTTTAAGAATTAGTTTCTAAAACAAAGCCCTAGAAGGGAATTGTCTTGCTGACAACATCTGCCTTTTAGTCTGCTCTACACCTTCCTGAAGGCGATGAACATAGAGCCAGTATGAATAGGGGAGAGGGATAAGGGTAAAAATGAGAATTTTTTTTAAAAAGACATATATTAGAGTCTCAAAATCCTATCCAGACACACACACACAAACAGTACCTTCCTAGGCTTAGAAAAGAGAGGCACTGCTCCACAGTTCAGACTCAGTTTTAGGACAGGATGAATATATGTCCATCTGTCCCATGACTGCCCAATCCCCCAGGAACCAGAGGCAAATTTTAGCATGGTGATTCCAGGAAGCCTTAGACCCACAAATAATGGGAAACTCAGAACTCTCCATCATCAATGAATAGGACAGAGAACACACAGCACGGATCCCCTAATCCTGGGGCTAGGAACACAAAGTCAGATTCTCCCAGGAGCACCTCCAGCCGCAGAATCCATCACACAAAGACCTCAGCTGTGCAGGCTCAGTTTCTCTGTTCAGAAAGGGTGAGGTTTTAGGTGAGATAAAAACAATAGAATCCCAAAGAAGGAGACTGATGCTGGAGCAGCTAGGACATTTGCAGCAAGGCACAGGGTCAGGAAAGAGGGAGCCCCAACCAGAAAACCTGGTGCCCCTTGGTCCCCAAAACCAGCACTCCTTCTAAAGGAAAAGGAAGCCTTGTGCTCATGGTATCTCATGGCTGCCGATCAGAGCCTTCTTGGTACTGAATTCTTCCCGCATGCTTGGAAAAGGGATGACTAAATGTGTAGGCATTGAGCTATTTCAGCTAAATCTAGTCTGTTGTCCTCAAAAGAATTCAATTTCTTTAAAATTCACCTGGAATGGTTTAAAGTCCCAAATCTGTTCTATTGTTGACATGGGTTTCTGGGTGTGGCAGTGGCTTTTAATGTTGCTTTGTTTATTTTAAACTCACCACTGGCTTTCATGCGGATTTAAATCAAATCACTCTGCCCAGCAGTGCTCCTCTTTATTGTTTAAAAGCTGATCACATCTCTTTCTAAAAAGCACAACACACTTGTTACCTACCCTTGCTATGAAGCAGCCACAATTTACTGAGCTGAAAATCAATATATGATTGAATCCAGCTTGCGCTCTTCTCTGAAATTCTTATAGCCTCTCAGCTGATAGCCCCCTATCACTGTCCCACCCAGGCATTTACCTTCAAAATCGGGAGGGAAAAGAATCCATTTTCCAATGGATGAAAAGAATACTAAAGAAATGATTTTATATACCAAAGAGAGATTCAGCATTACTTGGGAGCTGAGCAGACAATCCTTGGGCAAGGAAATAAATGACAAGTTTCAAACTAAACCAGAGGTCTATTCGATATTGCTCAGCTAGCTGGAAGGAGTCCTTGTCTGGAACTCACTATAAATTTGCTTTAAAGATGTTGTATCTTATCTACATGTTTTTAAATACATGATCTGGAAGAATTAGCATCCGGTCTGTGGAGACATCCTTCTAGAATCCACCCAGTAGAGAAAACAGAGCTGAGAGAACCACTGCTCTATCCTTTGGCCATAAATTTCAGAAAGGAGGAAGAAGAAATTAGGCTGCCATCACCTGGGTAGCCCCAGCATCGGAGAGAGCCCCAAAGCCAAGCCAATTCACCTGTTCCCAGTCCTACTTTCACTGAAGGGGGGAGGGGTGCAACAGAAGAGGAAGACTGGGGAGTTGCCAAATTTGACTTGGGGGGGGGGGGTCGGTGTGTTGTCAATCCCAGGGAAGGTTTGAAGCAAAAGGTTTTTCTGCATCTCCCTCCATGTAGGATGGGAGTGTTCCTGCGAAGTCAGGGAGGCAGAATGCAAAATGCCTTTAAAGAACATTGCACCAATGTGCTTCATTTCTTTTCCAGGTAATAAGAGAGCCTAAAAAGACAAAAAGTTTCTTGAAGACTCCTGATTTTTTAATATGTGTGTTAAGGTTGGGGACAGGCAGAGGGAGAATTTAACCCAGGCTGGCAAACATGGTTCAAGGTCAGCGAGAGAGCCAATTTTTCGATAGATAACAAGATGAAAGTGTGGAAGCTGATGTTGTCTAATTCCTGCATGGGATTTCATGACAAGAATGCCGAATGTTACTGATGTTTAATTTATAGTTTTTTCACTTTTTTTTAACATGTAAAACCAAAGAGTACCTTTAGCTAGAGTTAATATATCAGTCAGGGCTTGAAGAAGATATTAAGATTTTCACCATGTAGAGATTACCACGTGGAGATGACTACTTCAAAGTGCCTGTAGTTTGCCCAAGGTGACTCGAAGGAGCAGACATACATAAAGGTGGTCACTACAAGACACACAGACTAGGAAAAAAAGTCTCAGGAACCCATTGGGGCCTTCATGTGGATGAAGATAACATAAGAGAAAAAAATAATCTGGCAAGTGAAAAACCAACTGAGATCTGCAAATTTCATACACTACAGCTAACCAACCCCATGACTGGAAGAGAATGATGATCATCCTTTCTGACATAACACTAAGGAGGGCTTACATTTATGCTGGTCAATTGAGCAAGCACTGAAAACTTTCATCCCTCATTTAGATGTGCAGAGATGATAAGTAAATGTGTATGTGAGTGTGTGTGTGTGTGTGTGTGTGTGTGTGTGTGTGTGTGTGTATTTTATAAACTCAATGCCTAGGAAGGTACATATCCACAAACCAACTATTAAGAGGGTTCTTAAGCCAAAAGAATCCAAAATGGCAGCTCAGAGAATATATGGGGGCCAAAACCACTTCACAATGAGTATACAAGTTTGGAGATATGCTCTCATAGGCATGGCTCATGCATGGAGTCAAAAGCTAGAACCATTTAGACCTATATGACAAGGGGGTGAAATCATGCCTCACAAAGTCACAGGGAATGCAACAGAATTATCCACACAGGTAGGTATACACCCTAGTGACTCCTGCAAATTCTGGACAAGATCAATGCCTCCCAAAATGTCATCCATCCTGGGAGTTTGGCAATGAATGCATGGAAGAACCCTGCATGCCAACCCATCAAGCATATTTATACTCCTTAAATCGTCAAGCCCTTTCATGTCTCATTCTTTTTCTGCTGCCTGGAATCTTGTGAAAAGCCATATTCTTTCCCTGCTTAGTAAACTTTTTCCCTCCTGAGAACATAATCTCTTTTTTTATTAGCATATGTCCATTATTCCGGGTGTTAAGTGGTATACACATGACCCCTGGTGCACATATGATCTAATTGGTAACGGATCTAAAAGCTAGAATTGGGCATAGGGTATCTCCCCTTGTGGGACTGGAAGTAGAGCTAAGACAGCAAAGGAGATGGAAAGAGAAAGAGAGAGGATAAAGATGGAGATACAGCCTGCGGCACTTTTAAAAGAAGATAAACCTGAAGAGAAGGGGGGAAGGCACTGTAGGGAGGGGGGCAAGGGAGATGTGGAGGGGAATATGGGGGAAGGGGGATGCATTCGGGGTTACCCTAGAAACTATCTATGTAAACACAATTAATTAAATAAAAGAAAAGAAAAAGATAGAAATTCTCAATAACATTATCTGAACCACTTGTGCCAGCCATGCCTGAAACCATCCTTCTTCCTTATGACATGAGATAATTCCTTTCTTCTTGCTTGTTTAGTTTGAGTTATATCACTTTCAACTGAAAAAGTCCTAGCACACACAAGACCTCTACCCTTTCCTCCTCCACTTTCTTCACCTAATAATCTTCTGCCTATCTTTCAAGTCCAAAGGAAAATGTTACTTTCTCTGTGATGCTCTAGAGGTGTGCTGGTCAACTGGCTCTCAAACTGAGAGAAAGAAAGAAAGAAAGGAAGGAAGGAAGGAAGGAAGGAAGGAAGGAAGGAAGGAAGGAAGGAAGGAAGAAAGAAAGAAGAAAGAAAGAAAGAAAGAAAGAAAGAAAGAAAGAAAGAAAGAAAGAAAGAAAGAAAGAAAGAAAGAAAGAATAAGGGAGGGAGGGAAGAAGAAAGAAAGGAAGGAAAGAGAAAGAAGAGAGAGAGGTAGGAGGGAGGAAAAGAGGCAGGGAGGAAGGGAAGGGAGAGTAAACCCAGTTTGGGTAGTGTTTACTGATTTCCATGATGTAACTACCACCACCATGACTAAGTTCAAGCTACCAATATGAAACCAATATGAAGTTATTGAACACAGTTGAGAAAAGATGCACAGAATCAGACCTAACTCTACCACATCTCCAGATCCCGATGGCAGAACTGGATATCAGGGTGGTAGCTACAGGAATTACCTACCCTGAACATATGCTAAATGAAAAGGTCTGAGGACTTCACATCCTTAATACCCTACCAAGCCCACTTGTCCACGTTCTGTTTTCTCAGCTGAACTCCCCTCCACAAGCCTCACTGGTGCCCCAAGAGGACAGTGCCCCCTGCTATCCCAACTGTTGGTCAAATAAGTTTGTAAATATGATATATATGTTTGCTTGCTTATAGTCTGCATTGGGTGTGGGGGACAGCTGTAAGCAGGCAGGGTCTTTATAACCTAAGGCTTAGTTTTAAGACTAAGCCTTTCACACTCTTGACTGTTGCATGATGTGGGGTGGTGCACTCTTATGAGGAATCCCATTATGCCTCAGATAAGTGACTTTGTATCAGAGACTTCCTTGTCTCTATATTGAATTAAAAGTTTTGATTTCTACACTATAAAATGGGACAGAGGAGCCCATGCTAAGGGAGAGCAGAAAAAGACCATGTGGAGGAAAGGAGAAGCAGCCAAGGTGGTAGAGTGCTGAAGGAGAAGCCAGTTTGTGCAGAAAGAAGGAGAAGGGGAACAGAGGTGAATAAGCTGGTGAGGTAGAAACCTTTGATTCTAGGAAACTCAGATAAGTTAGTGGCTTTGGGAGCCCTGAATGGAAAGGGAAGTGTTTTCCCACTGTGTGTATTTCTTGTGTGCCTGGTGCAAGCTAGGATTAAAGCTAATGGCCCACCAGTTCTTGGCTCCATTGTTTCTTTACCATCTGTCCAAATCAAATGCGAACCTGCATGAGCCAGGCAGCTGTGATGGTGGCTGTGGCTACTGGCTTTACACATGTACTCTGTCTCATAACCGTTGGTCACATGTTTGTCATCATGCTCAATTGTGAGCTCCTCAAGGACAAGAACTGTCTGTGTTTCATCCCTGTCCCCTCAGGACTTGGCTTCTAGAAGCTGCCAGGAAACCCTGCAGAATGAGAAAGGTAGCTCTAGTGCAGTGGTTCTTAACCTGGGTTCTATCGAACCCTAGGGGTTCAATGAGTCGGTCTCAGGGGTTCAGAGAAGCCTCTTCCGTGGAGGCCAGAAAAAAGTAATACCGTAATTTGTTGTGAGTTCATGCACTTTGTTGGTTTTGTTCTTTGAGCAAGGTGATGTTCATGCACGGCTCATTTTGTGCACCAGTAAAAAAACATATACCTATGTCTTGAATTGGGGGAAAAAAATCATATTTTATTTATCACTAAAGAAGGGTTCGGTGAATGCGCATATGAAACTGGTGGGTTTGGTACCTCAAAAAAGGTTAAGAACCACTGGACTAGTGGCAACAAGTGAAGGCAGAGGAGGCCTGTGTGTGTTTGAAGGCAGAGGAGTTGCTAATGGAGAGGAAAAGAGTGAGAAATGTCTTAAAACTCTGGAAAAGGAGTTTCAGAGGCTAGGAGAGAAAGCAGAAAGAGGCAAGATGGGAAATTTGGAAGGGAATTATGAGAGTCTGGGCATAGAACAGAAATGTGCCACAGTCAAGAGGGAGTAAATACAGAAAAGCGTATCCCCTTCTTCCTGGGAAGGCAGAGCCAGGGAGAGGGAGCAAAGAGGAGGGGCTGGGGTCAGGACCTCAGGTCTAGGGGAACTGCAGGGATTCAAGACCAGACAGAGTAAAGCTTTGGCCCAGCTGAGGCTGAGCAACTTAAAATTCAGTCTTTCTCACTATACAGTTCTGCACCATGTTCAGCGTCATGACTTCCAGCAATGACCTACAAACCATACTTAAAGTTGCAATTACTCTCTGAGAATAAAGGGCTCAGCAGTTATCTGTCTCTTCCCGCAAACATATCTCATTCTCCTGATTTACATTTCCAGAGCTCTGCCTGACAATACTTCTGGATCAAGGACCCAGGGTGGCTGGGCCCTGCCAGTGGCTGCAGGGGAGAATTAAACTCAGCCAACTGCAACAGGCCAGGAGTTACACTGCGTTGCCCTGACAACTAATGGGTAGAGCTATGGAAAGATGGATGGTGATGGCTGAGGTCAATGGGTAATAAAATCCTAGTTAAAGGCAGAATTTTCTCTCCTTCATTTCTGATATAAACATGAGAAAAAAAAATAAAAAGATAATTGGGAGGCAGATTCCCCGAGAGACATGCCTAGCAGGAACTGCAAAATCTAAGTATACGGTTCTGGGTTAAACTGGGTCAAAGCAGGACATATCTATAGCCTCAAAGGTCCTGCTCAGATCAAAACACAAACCAAAGGCTCTGGGAAGGAAAGATCCCAGCTTATACTGAGCACCTACTGTATGTAGAATATGGCCCTAAAAAGAGGCTACAAACAAGTAGCTTCAAGAGATAGCATAGTCTAGGCCCTACCCCTTCAGCCTCAAATCTCATCTCTCACATTTATTGCTTGAGGAACCTGAGGCCAGATACCAGGTACCAGCCCCAAGTCTAATGTGTAATTGAGATAACAGTCCCGTGTTAGGGTTGCTGGCTGACCAAGGAGATAGTGAGCGTAAAGGAGGTAGCATAGACCTTGCTACAGGTAGGCACTGAATGAACGGCAGCCCAGGATAGCAACTGACACCACAGAGCCCCTACTTTAAGCAAACGCCATTCTCAGTGCTTTATAAATGTTTCTTCATAACAGTCCTGTGGGAAAGCTACTGCTACACACCCATTTTACAGATGAGGAAAAAAGGCACAGAGGAGTTAGGTATCCAAGCCCTCTGGCCGCAGAACCTGGCTGTACAACCACTTCATCAACACGGATGAGTCATTAATGACAGAGGGGCAAAAAGGGTATTATTAACAGGCTATTCACGTGTCTTTGCATACACACACAAAATTAATAGTTCTGAAAGGATATACAATTTAACAACTTCAATTCTATTTACCACCGGGGAAGAGAAAGGCAAAGAAGGGAAAATTTTTACTATATATTTACTGTGGATTTTGAACCACAGGAAAGGACTGCCTATTTTAAAAATGAATAAATTAAATTTAAATTTAAAAATAGAGGAGCAGGGCAGGAGAAGCTACTTGCAGTATATTTATTTCATTTCAAGCATTCACTGAGTGTGAAAGAGGGGCTCTTGTCCTCCAGTCGCTGAGAGGGGAGGAGCAGTCCGTGGACAGGTGACTACAGAACGTGGTTATAGCTGTCTATACATGTGAGCATAATGTATATAGCACGGGCCTGGAGGACGGTGTGAGAAATTCTGTGTGTAGAAAGGAAGTCTGGGAAGAGGGATTTCTCTGGGAAGAGATTCTTCCAGAACCCAGGTCTTTGAGTCAAATCCTATGTAAAATAATTGTAGCCTCTGTGGATGAGCCCTTGGCTAACATGCTCTGTGCTCTGCCCTCCATACAAAGGACCCAACTGAATTCATGCAGTGTCCTTTTGAGGTAGGCACCATTGTCATCACCTCCCTTTCCCAGGTGCAATATTTGGGTTTAAAAAGGTTGAATAACAGCCCAAGGGCGCACAGCTGAGTGACAGAGATGGGATTTGCAGGAGTCTTCACAGAAAAAGACTACCCCCTGTCCTCCTGTCCTCTGGTGGCACCTCCTGAAGAGAGTGAGGAAAGATGAGGGGTTACTGAGGTGGCCCAGGAAGGCAGATGTGGTCACCGATGAGAGTTTAGGTGGCAGATGGGTCGTAACCTGGCACACCATCAGAGGGGACACCAGGAACAGTCACTGCCATCGCAAAGTCCTCATTGTGTGATGTCAGGGCCAATTTCTCTGGGCTTTAATTTCTTCCCCTGCAGAGCAAGAAAATAAAAGAGATGTTTTCTCAACACCCTTACTGCTTACCCTATGAAAAAAAAATGTTTTTTCTGCTTATCTTATAGGCCTATGACTATAGGCCTGAGGGGTTCTGGCCTTAAATTTATTGATCTCTGGGCCTTCATCCTCAGCTCAGCAGCGGCTGCCCCTCCTGCCTTCCCTGAGCAGCACCTCCTGGGGACAAAAACCTGAGCTGGCCGCAAAAGAAACAGAAAAGCTTACCCCTGCTCTGGTGGGGAAGAGGGGTTGTAGGAGAGTTACTGCCTCCATGAGAAAAGAACAGAGAAAATGCTGCAAAACCATATGGCTGCTTATAAACACATTACAATTGGAATAAACAAGGCTGAGGCTGAAACCCATCTGTCCTTCCCAGCACCCCTGGATGGTGCTCTACAGAGGAGCTTTGGGTGGGTTTGGAAGGTGAGAACTTGGCTTTGGTGAGAATAGGTGGAATGACATCACAGGTAGAAATGGAAATGAGAGAAATAAAGGCAAGACATAGGCCCTATTCTGGGTTGTAATAGAGAGTCCTCGTAGGGAGGGATGTCAAAGAATCTTGTTGGCACAGGAGGGAGGAGATGAATGGAAAATGAGTGCAGGATGAGGAGCTACTAAAAAAAGGAATGGACAGTGTGGCAGGTTCTCAAGAGAGGGAACAGCTTGATAGGAATCACCTGAAAGGAAGATTATTTAAAAGCTATTCATGGCCCTGGATGGCTGGCTCAGTGGTAGAGTGTCAGCCCGGCATGTGGATGTCCCAGGTTTGATTCCTGGTCAGGGCACATGGGAGAAACACCCATCTGCTTCTCCAGCCCCTGCCCCCTCTGCTTCTCTCTATATCTATCTATCTATTTATCTTTCTATCTCTTCCACTACTGAAGCCATGGCTCGATTGGAGCAAGTGGGCCCAAGCACTGAGGGTGGCTCCATGCCTCCACCTCAGGTGCCAAGAAGAGCTCAGTTGTTGAGCAATGAAGCAATGCCCCAGATGGGCAGAGCATTGCCTCCTAGTGGACTTGCCAGGTGGATCTTGGTCAGGGTGCATGTGAGAGTCTGCCTCTCTGCCTCCCCTCTTCTCACTGAATAATAATTTCTAAAAAAAGCTATCCATGTCTTAAACATAAGTGTAATAGCTGAAACACAGGTTGAATAATCTAATCACAAAAAGAAATATTTGAAATTAGAAAAGTCTATAGTAAACACATTCTACAATTCCTTCTCTGTGCAGGATTCTTCCACATCAGCTTTTCCAGAAGTAGCATTAGAATAACACTCATTTCAGAAATAAATAAAGGCATTACCAAAAAAATCCAAGTAAAAACATAAATAATAGCTACCTATAAACCAGACGTTATTTTAAGTGACCCACAAACATCTTTTAAATTTTTTTATTGATTGATTGATTTTAGAGAGAGAAACATCTACTTGTTCCATTTATTTATGCATTTATTGGTTGTTTCTTGTATATGCCCTACTCGGGGATCAAACTCACAACCTTGGCATATCAGGAAGATGCTCTAACCAACTGAGCTACCCAGCCAGGGACCCACAAACATCCTTTTATTTAATCCTCTCATCAACCCATGAGGTAGATACCAACAACATTCCCATTTTGCAGTCAAGAAAGTCGAAGCACAAGTAGCATTAGTAATTCACCCAAGACCACTATGAGGGAACACAAGTTTATTCTTGGCAGTCTGGCTTCCAACCCTGTGCTCCTAACCATCAGGCCGTACCATCTGCCCCAGTTCAGAAACACCAATTTAAACAAAATTTAACAGTTTCTTACCCATTGGGTTTCTCAGAGCCTTTCACCCATTCTTTTTTTCTCTTGCCCACTTTGGCTGTGGCCCAAAACAAGACAAGGAAGCCTGGGGGAGGCTGAAGATGTGAGGGACCCCACAAGGCACCAAAAGGAGCAGCAAGAGATGTTGCCTTCACCCTCAATCCCCAGGAGAGGCCATTTCATGGTGAACAGTGGGAGTTTAGGAGAAACAAGACAGGTCACTAGGGGAGAAAAGGGCTACCGTGGCCATTCTGGGCCCACAGAAGAGGTGAGAGGTAGGGGCTGTTAGGCTGGCGGAAGGAGGGATTCATGGACCTTATGAGTTTTACAAGAAGTTTATTTATGCATCTACAAAACAGATGGGCTGAGCCCCTAGTGGCATCAGCTGAGAACTGCAGGAAGGGGTGTCTGGTACAGGGGTTGCTGCAGGCATTTGCTGGCGTGGGGCTGGATGCACCTGGACATGCCCAGATTAGCATATCCTGGTTTGTGGCCTTGGTTATAGACTGTCTCCCTTTCCCAACTCTCAAGTCTCTCATAATGGCCTTGTTTCAAGAACATTTCTCAGAACCTTCCCAAGGTGGAGGGAATTGCTTAAGGGGAGGGAGAGGTTGGGTGAGAGAGATGCTTAATGAAGAAGTTGTCCTAGTGGGAGGTTGGGTGAAGGGAATTTGAGTTTTAAAAGAGCTCTGGATTTAAAGGAGCCCCGAACCCAAACCTAACAGTGGCAGCTGCAATTGTTTCACCAGGTAAACTCCTCTCCTGACCAGGATTAGACAAAGCCCCTTTGATTGCTGGATTATTGGGAGGTTTCAGGAGTTCAAGGCCCAAATGCTCTGAGGAAGAACCAGAGCAGTGTAAGTTGAACAGGGGCAGAAGCTATTTACCATCAGTAAGAAATACACCATTTATTTAATAGCCAAACCTGGTAATCATCACATTTTACATGTATTCAGCTCGTGACCATTTCCAAAGCCCATTCATCCTTGGTCTCAAATGATTGACAGGACAATTCCGGGATCTCATCAGAACAGACTTATCATTCTCATTTTGCAGATAATGAGTCTGGGACTCAACCAGTGAATGAAAGAAATGATTCTAGAAATGTTGCCTGAATCTAGAAGGAACCCATACTGAGGTTCCTTCTAGCTCAATGTGTATCCTCATCTGGGGTATGATAGCCTTATAGGAAGCTATGGGCCCAGGAGTGTACAGTTCTGCCCAGCTTCCACTTTCTACTTGTGTGAACTAAGCAAATCCTTTGATTCCTCTGAATACCATGCCCTCATCTATAAGATATGTGCACTAGTATCCAGCTCACAGGAGGTTGTGAAGATTAAAGAGAGAATTTCAGAACAGCCCCTGGCCCAGAACCTGACACACACAGAACTTACTCATGCAAAGTTTCATTCCTTCTCAGAGTCAAGGCCAAGTTCACACAAATAGGAGCTATCAGTTGACAGGAAGAGTCAGGTGCTTTGTCTGCTCAGAATCCACTAGACCCTCTGGCACCAGCATCCCAAAGGTCTTTCAGGAACTGTCCCAAGGTCAGTGGTCCTTGACCTCACACCCTTGTCTCAGAATGAATTATGCATGTGACCTGGACAGCCAATCAAATTTTCCTTTCCAAAACCACAGTAATTGTTCAGAGGTGGACACATAACTCAAACCTGGCCAATCAGATTTATGTTAAGGTTTGTGCTCAAACTGTGAGTAAAAAGTTCTCCATCTACTGGGCTTGATGTTGGGAGGGAATGAATCTGAGCTTCTCTCATAGGAATGACCACATGAACAGAGCCTCTATGCGATCCAATAGGATGCGAAACAAAAGGATGGCAGAGCTGGGAGACAAAAAGCAGCATCCCAAAAGCACTGAGTTAAATGTGTGCTATAATGTCCATTTTTACTTAACTCAGCTAAATAAATTCCATAATCCTACACAGCTAAAACTAAAAGGATGATAGGATTAACACTGAGTAGTATGTATGGGGGCTGAGGAGGGCAGCAGACAGTACCTATCAATAGGTAAGAAAAAAAAATATGAGAAACCTACAACTGTCAATTTTCTGATGTGCCTGGTAACCTACCTGAACATGCACACGCATCACACACTAAATACCCCCTACACACAATACCAGACATCCTCATGTTTCACATACACAACACCATACACATCCATACCATGCCCCACATACACACTCACCACATACACAGCTCTGGCCTTGAAGACCATGTTAACCAGGGCAAGGCCTTTCCAGCTCTGTCCTGCTCCCTATCTCATTGCTTCATCCATAGCCCACCACCGCAGGAAGGCCACATGATATGCCCTCCCCCTCCATATCTACAATTCTCCTTCAGAATTCTCTCTCTCGTGCTCGCTGCCTGCCATGCCTTTCCCTCTCCCAGGCCCACAGAACAGCTCCTCTACCGCATAAAGCTATCCCTGACTCATCCCACTCCGTTCCTGCCAAGTTCCCATCACCACTTGGCTATTTTGCACTTCCACAGAAGGAATAATTTGCACTTGTACCCTGTATGATTTATATGTATTTTAATATTATTTTAGATGCAGCATAGTGAGGGGGATGAAGACGCTGGAGGCAGACCAAGCTGGGTTCAAATCCAACTGCACCTTCACACACTAGGGGATTTTTAGGCAAGTCTCATCCATGCTCTGACCCTTGGGTCCCTTATCTGTGGACATAAAAATTTGACAACTACCCAATGTCCATCCTGTGAGCTTCTCACCAAGTAAAAACAAAAACAGAGGTGTGAAAGCTTTTGTTAAACAGGAAGAAAAAAGCTATACATATCTACTGTAAAAAAATTTTGCATGTATTTGGCAGTATGGTAGTATCGTAACCTTCTCAGAGCTCTCTCTCATCCCCTTCATCCTGCCTCTCTCTAGGCAGTTTCCTCTACTTGGTGTACTGAAGATGCCATCAGGAGGTTGCCCAGTTAGTGGCTGGCTCAAGTCACCATACTGTGAGCCTTGAGGGTCCAGGGAATTACTGACACTCAGCCACCTGGTAGTTTTGGAAGGCAGCCTTCCTCTCAAAATCTGTTTGGGTTAGGACCTTAAAACATGGAAAACAGTGGTGGGATGCAGCCAGTTCGCACCAGTTCGGCAGAACGGATACCTAATTTTTTGTTGAATTCGGCAAATCAGTTGTTAAAATATCACTTATAATCAGGGTTCTCAGGTAGGCACCTGGGCAGCTGCCCAATGTAGAGATCACAAATTTACATTTTTTTACTCATTCACCTGAGCAACAGAGTATTCCAAGCACCTGTAGTAATGTTTATTCCATCCATAGGTAAAAAACATTGTAAATGAGGATGTCAATCAAGAGCAATATGGAGTGATGTCAGAGAAATGGCTGCATGAGAGATACTCCTGGTTTCTCCCCTTAAAATGTCAACAAATGAAGCAACTATAACACAGCAAAGAAACCCCAGCTGGGCTCACAGCTGTGCCTAAAAGATTCACACATGGAAGGGACTGAAAATGGGATGGGTTGAAATGGGAGGGTGGAAGATAAAACCCTTTAGCAATAAACTCTGGAAAGGAGAGAAGCCGGAAGATCACATTTTTCTCTTTCCTTGTGGGACTGAGGGAGGGAGGCTTATTTGGCTTCGTTTCCGTTTTTGAGCTGGGAGAGATTGAGGGACAGAGGGGAAGGAGATGAATTAAGGCATGCACAACCAAGCACAGAGTCACAGTCTGGGTTTCCTTGGTCTGTCCTGGTAGCTCAGCTCCACTTGCGATCTGCTGGCATGCCCGCTCACACAGCATGCAGTTCTAGGTCAATCAGATCAGCATGCACTTAGCCATAGAGTTTGACCCACTGACATGGTGCTCAAATGTTCTTTATTGGCATGTGCTTTGGCCCACAGAGTTTAGGTGCTCAAATGAGCCCAGCCCACAGCACTAAGGCACTCCCAACCTGCAGCGCACAGCCTATGCTCTACCCATGGTCTGCACTCTCCACACTGTCTGAGAGGATCAAAGTTGGATCCCAGCTTCCCAGATCCTGCCTCCCTCCCCTCTAGTTCAAAGAGTGGCTGTGGTGAATCCCCCATAGCTGACCCTCTAGGACCACTCTCTCCCCTGAGAGACAGAGGTTCTCCATGTCTGATCCCCTGGTGTGTTAAGGTCCGGGGAGGATCAGCCAGAGATCTAGGACCACCATCATTAGAGCTGTAAAACTGCAAAGCCCTAACCTAAAACTGTAAAGGCCTCACAACATGCCCCACCCACCAATAAGACTGTGGCCCTGCCTACATCATTAAGACAGCAACACCTCAGCGGAGTTCTGCTCAAGAATTTCACAGAGCCAAAACTGATAGAACAGCTACACCTATTGGAAAAAAAAGTAACCTCTCAAAATTGAAAAATAATTTTTTTCTCTTTTTCTTTTTCTTCTTTCTCTTCATCCCATTTGAATTTCATTATTCATAGTTCTTATATATTTTATTCTTATTTTTGTGAGTGTTTTATATTTTATTTTTGATACTTTTTTCTTTGTTCTTTTTCTTTCTTGCCTTTTCTTTTTCTCATATGAATTTCATTTTTCTTCAAATGATTGTATTTTTACTCTTATTTTTAAGGTGTTTTGTTTGTTAATAATTTCATTTTTTTATTTTTTTCTCAGTTCTTTCTCTTTGTTTTCTGTAGTATTTCTTTTCTAATCATAATTATTTTTAGAATTTTAATTTTTTCATTGTATTTCTTCAATTTTTATTTTTCATTTTTTAGTTGTCTCTTGTCAGAGTTCTTAACAATACCACTCTCAAATGCTATCAAGAAAGAAATCAAACATCATGGATACACAAGACAGAAATGTATTTCAGATCGATAATGTAAAGTCTTCAGGAAAAAAAAATCTCAATTACATGGAAACTTTGGAGTTAAATGACATAGGGTTCAAAACTGAAGTTCTAAAAATACTCAGTGAGATGCAAGAAAACATTGATAGGCAATTTAATGAGCTTAAAAAACAAATTAATCAATAAAAAGAGAACTTCACCAAGGATCTTGAAACTATAAAAGAGAAGCAAACTGAGATGAAGAACTCAATGCATAAACTGATAAATAAGATAGCAAGTTTAGCTAATAGAGCAGGCTAGATAGAGGAGAGATCAAAGACAGGCAACTAAAGATAATACAGAGAGAATAAGAGAAGGAATAACCAATTTAAAAAATGAGAGAGCTCTGCAAGAACTGTCTGACTCCACCAGAAAGAGCAATATAAGAATAATGGGTATATCAGAAGAAGAACAGAGGGAAAAGGGAATGGAGAGCCTATTTAAACAAATAATTGATGAGAACTTACCAAGCCTGTGGAAATAGAGCCTCATATCCAAGAAGCAAACAGAATGTCAAATTACCTCAACCCAAACATACCAATCCAAAGCACATCATAAGAAACTTGCCACAAATCAATGTCAAAGAAAGAATCCTCAAGGCAGCTAGGGAAAAGAAAAATATAACATCTAAAGGAAGGCCCATTAGGTTATCATCAAACTTCTCAACAGAAACTCTTCAAGCCAGAAAAGATTTAAACATTTAAAGTACTGAAAGAGAGGAGTTACCAGCTAAAAATACTATATTCATCAAGTTATCTTTCAAATATGGAGAAATAAATTTTTTTACAGACATACAGAAGCTGAATTTACCACCAGAAATCTCCCACAGCAGGAAATACTAAAGGGGGTTATCTGACCAGATAGAAAGAACAAACAAAACAAAATTACAAGTAAAAGCTCCAAAAAGATCACAATAAAAGCAAGAATAATCTGTGACAATAACATCAAAAAGAGGATAAAGATCAGCGGTAGCAAAAGAGGATGGAGTACAGAAGCACTCATGAGATAATGGATTCTTGTAAATATGACAAATTTTCTTTTAATAACCTAATGGTAACCACCCATGAAAATGCCTCTACTGAAACACGTAGCTTAAATTAAGAAGAGGGGAAAGAACTATGGGATGCCACCAAACAAAACTGAAAGAAAAACAAAAGAGGAGAACCAAATGAGACACAGAGTTATCAGAAAGCAATATAAGAAATGGCTATAGGAAATCCTCAAGTGTCAATAATTATCCTAAATATACATGAACTGAACTCACCAATAAAGCGTTGCAGAGTAGCAGATTGGAACAAAAAACAAAACTAATCATATGCTACCTTCAAGAGACATATTTAAACTGCAAGGACAAAAGTAGACTCAAAGTGAAAGGTTGGAAAATGATTCTACAAGCAAATAATATACAAAGAAAAGAGGGTGTAACCATCCTCATGTCTGACAATGCCAACTTCAAGACAACAAAGGTAACCAAAGACAAAGATGGATATTTCATAACGATAAAGGGGACAGTGTCTCAAAAAGATGTAACACTTCTTAATATATATGCACTGAACCAAGGAGCACCAAAATATATAAGGCATTTACTAACTCATCTAAAAATAGAAACAAACAGAAACACAACCATACTTGGAGATTTCAACACACCATTGATGATTCTATTTTGTGTGTGTGTGTGACAGAGTCAGAGAGAGAACCAGACATACTGGAAAAGAGAGATATGGGAAACATCAATTCTTTGTTGCAGCACCTTAGTTTCTCAGTGATTGCTTTTTCATATGTGCCTTGACCAGGGGGCTACAACAGACTGAGTGACACCTCCTTGCTCAAGCCAGCAACCTTGAGTTTAAGCTGGTGAGCCTTGCTCAAACCAGATGAGCCCACTCTTAAACTGACTACCTTGGGGTTTCAAAACTGGGTCCTCCACATCCCAGTCCGATGTTCTATCCACTGCAACACAGCCTGGTCAGGAACCATTGACAATTTTAGATTGATCATCCAAACAGAAAATCATTAAAAAAATATTGGCCTTAAATGACACACTGGACCAAATGGACATAATAGACATCTACAGTACATTTCTTCCCAGAACCTCAAGCTATACATTTTTCTCCAATGTAGATGGAACATTCTCATGGATAGACCATATGCTGGGCCACAAAATTAACATCAACAAATTTAAGAAGATTGAAATTATACCATACATTTTCTCTGATCATAAGGCTTTGAAATTAGAATTTAACTGCAAAAAGAAAGTAAAGGAACCCACAAAAATGTGGACATTAAACAATATACTTCTAAGAAATTACTGGATCAAAGAAAAAATGAAAGCAGAAATATATACAAACAAACAAGAATGACATCACAACATATCAAAATTTCTGTGATGCAGCAGAAGTAGTAATAAGAGGGAAGTTTATGTCATTAGAGTCTTATATCAAGAAACAGGAGAGAACCCAAGTAAAAAAACCTAACATCACATCTTAAGGAACTAGAAAAAGAACAAAGGCAACCCAAAGTCAGCAGAAGAAAGAAAGTAGTAAAAATTAAAGCAGAACTAAAGAAATAGAAAACAGAAAAACTATTTAAAAAATTAATACAACAAAGTGGTGATTCTTTGAAAAGATCAATAAATTTGACAAATCCCTGGATGGACTCACTAAGAAAATAAAGAAAGGGTTCATGTAAACAAAATCCAAAATCAAAGAGGAGAAATTATCACAGATATTATAGGTATGCAAAGAATCATTGTACAATGCTATGGAAAACTATATGCCACCAAATCAACAATTTAGAGAAAATGGATAAATTCCTCAAACTATACAATCTTCCTAGATTGAATCACAAAGTGGAAAGCCTAAATAGACCCATAAGCAGGAAAGAAATAGAAATAACTATCAAAAACATCCCCAAAAATTGAAGTCCAGGACCAGATGGCTACACCAGTGAATTCTACCAAACATTCATAGAAGATTTGGTTCCTATTCTTCTCAAAGTTTTCTCGAAATAGAAGCAGCAGCAATATTTTCAAACACATTTTGTGAAGCCAACATAAACCTCATACCAAAATGTGGCAATTACAACACACACACAAAAAAAACTAGAGACCAATATCTCTAATGAATACAAATGTGAAAATCCTAAACAAAATACTAGCAAATCAAATATAACAACACATTAAAGAAATAATACATCACAATCAAGTGGGATTCATTCCAGGAGCACAAGCATGGTTTAACATATGAAAATCAATCAATGTAATACACCACATAAACAGAATAAAAATTATATGATCCTATCAATAGATGCAGTGGTAGAGCATCAGCCCAGTGTGTGGAAGTCCTGGGTTTGATTCCCACATAGAAGCGCCCATCT
Organism: Rhynchonycteris naso; assembly: GCA_037038555.1. Classification (NCBI taxonomy): domain Eukaryota; kingdom Metazoa; phylum Chordata; class Mammalia; order Chiroptera; family Emballonuridae; genus Rhynchonycteris; species Rhynchonycteris naso. The sequence continues at coordinate 40,238,324 of CM073004.1, read as the reverse complement.
GCTTCTCCACCCTTCCTCCTCTCCTTTCTCTCTATCTCTCTCTTCCCCTCCTGAAGCCAACGCTCCACTGAAGCAGAGTCAGCCCGGGTGCTGGGGATGGCTCCATGACCTCCTCCTCAGGCACTATAATGGCTCCAGTTACAATGGAGCAGTGGCCCAGATGGGCAGACCACTGTCCCCTAGTGGGCTTGCCAGGTGGATCCCAGCCAGGTGCATGCTGAACTCTGTCTCTGCCTCCTTGCTTCGCACTTCAGAAAAATACAAAAAAAAAAAAATAGATGCAGAAAAGGTATTCAATAAGATACAACATCCCTTTATGTTTAAAACACTCAATAAAATTGACATCGAAAGAAAATACCTCAATATAATAAAGAGCATATATGACAAACTATCAGCTAATATCATACTAAATGGTGAAAAACTGAAAGTTTTCCTCTAAAATCAGGAATGAGACAGGGCTGCCCTCTCACTCCATTCCTATTCAATATAGTGCTGTAAGTTTTAGCCAGAGCAATCAGACAAGAAAAACAAATAAAAGGCATTCAGATAAGAAAAGAAGACGTAAAGGTTTCACTTTTTTGCAGATGACATTATCCTGTACATAGAAAACCCCAAAGGCTCCACAGAAAGACTATTAGAAACAATAAAGCAATATAGTAAGGTTACAGGATGCAAAATTAATATACAAAAGCCTATTGCTTTCATGTACACCAACAATAAAATTTTGGAAAATGAACTCAAAAATATAATCCCTTTATAGTTGAAAAATGAAATACCTAGGAATAAACTTAACACAGAATGTAAACTACAAAGCATTATTAAAGAAAATTGAAAGACACAGTAAAACAAAAAAATATTTCATGTTCTTGGATTGGAAGAATCAACATATTTAAATGGCCATATTACCCAAAGCAATATACAAATTTAATGCAATTGCCATTGAAATTTCAATGTTATTTTTTAAAGAAATGGAACAAAAAATCACCAGGTTTGTATGGAACCGTAAAAAAAAACACAAATATTTTTTTAGAGAAATCGAAGGAAGGAAGGAAGGAAGGAAGGAAGGAAGGAAGGAAGGAAGGAAGGAAGGAAGGAAGGAAGGAAGGAAGGAAAGATGGAAGGAAGGAAAGATGGAAGGAAGGAAGGAAAGAGGAAGGAAGGAAGGAAGGAAGGGAGGGAGGAAGAAAGAAAGACCGGCAGACATTGGAGGCATTACAATACCTGACTTCAAATTATACTATAGGGCCATAATAATTAAAACATCATGGTACTGGCAAAAATATAGACACACAGACTAATGGAACAGAATCGAGAGCCCAGAAATAAAACCACATATATATGAGCAAATCATCTTTGACAAAGGATCCAAAAACACACAATGGAGAAAAGAAAGCCTCTTCAATAACTGTTGCTGGAAAAATGGAAAGTCACATGCAAAAGAATGAAACTTAACTACAGTTTGTCCCACTGCAGAAAAATTAATTCAAGATGAATCAAACACCTAAATATAAGATCTGAAACAATAATTTACATTAAAAAAACATAGGCCAAACTCATGCACCTTGCCATAGAGAACAATTTATGAATTTGACCCCAAAGGCAAGGGAAGTGAAGGCAGAAATATATATAAATGGAACTATATCGAACCAAAAAGCTTCCGCACAGCAAAAGAAAGTGAGAGCAAAGCAAACAGCCAACTAAATGGGAGATGATATTTACAAACAACAGCTCCAATAAGGAGTTAATATCCAAAGTACATAAAGAACTTACAAAGCTCAGCAACAAACAAGCAAACAGTCTAATTAAAAAATGGGTAGAAAACCTGAACAGACACTGCTCCCAAGAAAAAATACAAATGGCCAACAGATATATGGAAAAATGTTCATCTTCACTAGCTATTTGAGAAATGCAAATAAAAACTACAGTGTGTTCGTAAAGTCATGGAACACTTTTGACCGGTCACAGGAAAGCAACAAAAGATGATAGAAATGTGAAATCTGCACCAAATAAAAGGAAAACTCTCCCAGTTTCATACCTATTCAGTGCAGTTTGATGTGGGCTCCATTGGTTGCCCTAGACACATCCAAACGACAGTGAAGTTCTTGCCACACACCGGTAAGGATGTCTGGTGTAACAGAGTGAATAACGTCTGTGATTCTCTGTTTTAAGTGATTAATGTCATTGATATGTTCAATGTACACATGTTGCTTCACATACCCCAAAAGTAAAAGTCTAAGGGCATCAGATTCAGGGATCGTAGTGGCCATGGCTTGACAGAACCCCTGCCTATCCACCGCCGGGAGAATGTTCTATCCAGAAACTCACAAACAATGGTGGCGTAGTGTGGAGGAGTGCCGTCCTGTTGAAAGATGACACCTTCTGGAAATTGTGGCACTGCATACAATTCCAACATGTCAAGATAGGTGTTTGCCATCACAGACTGCTCCGCAAAAAAAAAAAATGGGCCTATCACCTTATCATGCATCAGGCCACACCACACATTCACTTTAGGGGTGTTACATTCGTACTCAACGTAGGCATGAGAATGTTCAGCAGCCCATATTCAGACGTTATGGCGATGAACATGTCCACAGATATGGAAGGTCGCCTCATCGCTAAACACAATCTTCTGCAAAAATCTTGCATCATTGTCGATCTCATGAAGCATATCTGTAGCAAACGCGCATCGTGTGGGTCTATCCGCAGGTTTGATAGCGTGCAACAGCCGCAATTTGTACCCCATAAAACAGAGACGTTTCTTTAACACCTTATGAACTGTAGTCTTGCTTAGGTGTAATTGTCGAGCCCACATACACACAGTTTTTAGGGCTCCTTAGGTAGCTATCCCATATAGCCTCTACAGACTTGTCACTGACTGATGGCCTACCAGAATGGGGTTTCTCCACCAAAATGCCTGTTTCCTTCAACTGCTTATCCCACCAAGTAATGTTATTCCTATGTGGTGGCGCTTTGTTATAAATGCGCCGATATTCACGTTGCACTTTGGTCACGAATTTGAATTTAGCGAGCCACAGAACACACTTAACTTTCCTCTGTACCGTCCACATCTCGACTGGCATGGCCGTGGGCTGCTGTGCTGTATACACAGTGTTACGTCCTCATCTGCGCATGTGCACATGCTGCCCCATCATCCTATAGAAACTGGGAGAGTTTTCCTTTCATTTGGTGCAGATTTCACATTTCTATCATCTTTTGTTGCTTTCCTGTGACCGGTCAAAAGTGCACCATGACTTTACAGACACACTGTACAATGAGATACCACCTCACACTTGTTAGATTGAGGTCACCGGTTTGAAACCCTGCACTTGCCTGGTCAAGGCACATATGGGAGTTGATGCTTCCTGCACCCCCTCCCCCGTTCTCTCTCTTTCTCTCTCTCTCTCTCTCCTCTCTAAAATGAATAAATAAAAAGTAAAAAACAAAAAATGGTAGAAAAAAAAGCTATTATCAACAAGACAGGTAATAACAAGTGTTAGAAGGGTGTGGAGAAAAAGGAGCCCTCATTCACTGCTGGTGGGAATGTAAATTAGTACAACCATTACTAGGAGAAAGTGTAAGGTATTTTCCCTGCTGAGGAAGAAAGAAGGGCATAGCCATGAAGTGTGGAATAGCAAAAGCTTTATTTAGTAGAGCACATCACAGACGAGGTTCTCTGGTCCGCAAGATGGGCCAGAGAAGTCGCCCGGATTCTTCCGCTGGGGGGTAATTTATAGGGTTGGTAGGGTGATGGCGAGTTGATACGACATGGTAAAATTTCATTGGCTGACAGATGGTCATTCATTTTCAAAGGGCTCCGGGCCGTTTCTTTTTGGCAGGCATGGGTGTGGGTGGTTCCAGCCAAAGTTCCTGGGCCTGGTTGCTCACATGACCTTCCCCCATTGCCAACAGACCTCACATTCTGACCTTTCATGTTAGATAGTAGTGCCACTATTTGTCTACTTGCTGCTCGTTAGGGGCCTTGTGGGGAAGGGAGGTTGGAAGATGGTGGCTCTGAGGGGAGTCGTGTATATGGGTGTAGAAACATCTGGTTGATCATGACTCGAGAAACCTCATGGATGTGGCCCTGTAAGAATTTAAAAAAGAGAAGCAAATATGAGTAATATGCTGATAATTAGAAGAGGACCTAGGATAGGGACAGCCCAGGTGAGGATGGGTGGCTGCCACCAGGAGGAGAGATTCTTGTGCAGTTTCTCTTGCAGACAGTTGGGGACATTGATGTATTCTTCCATCAGGCCAGTCTCATTGAAAAGCATTGCTCCTTGCTTTAACTTACTCTGGTGGCAGGTTCCCAGTGGGACGGATAGGAGCAACAGGAGGATCTTCAGGGCCCAACATTTTGGTGAACCAGAGACAGGTGGGGCCCAGTGATTCCAAATGCCAGCAGTTCTGCATGGGAGCAAGCTTGAGGCAAAAGACATGGTACCAAGGCATTTGCCCTAGGAGTTTGGCTGCAGTAGGAGTAGTCAGTATTACCATATGGGGTCCCATTAACTCCTATAAACGAGACCTGTGAGGGAACGAGAGGTCCAGAGTGTGATGGCAAAACAGAGAAGGTAGCCCCGTGTCCACAAGAAATGAGATGGACTTACCCGCTACCTGCAGCATTACCCTGGGCTCAGCGAGGGTGATGGGGATCTCCGAGTCCGGGCCGTGTCAGTTGTCCATGAGGCCAAGTAGTTCTAGCAATGGGCCTGCCTGGCTGGCTTGGCCTCCCATTTAAGTGGCTTGTCCTCCACATAGAGGTGCCGAGGAAGAGCATGTTGCCCAAAGGTGGCAATTGCTTCACCAGTGACCGGGCTGCTTGCAGTTAGGGTAGGGCTTAGTAGGTGGCCTTGGGCAGGGGCACTGCCAGGACCAGTGACCCTCTTTGCCACATTTAAAGAAAGCTCTTGGTGGGGTTCCTCTTTGCAGCCCAGACTTGGGTCGGGCACCTCCTATGCCCTGCCCCTGTTGCTCTGCCAGCCTCAGGGCTGCCACAAGAGCCTGGGTTTGGAGCGTCACCTTTTGCTGCATGTGGGTCTGGCGAGCAGCCTCGGCCTTTTTCTACTAGCTAAGACCATTAAAAACTTTAAATACCATGTTCACAGGTCTCGAATAGGGGTTTAGGGGTTGAGAATAAGAAGAGGGGGGCTGCTGGGGAACCCAGCACCCAGATCCAGCCAGAAACGCTGGAGCCAGAGGCAGGACAGGGCCAGGCCTTCCTGCAAGAAGACCAGGGTTGGGCTGTGGGGTCAAGAGCCCTGAAAATCCGGGTGAGGTCCAATGGCCCGCGGAGGAGGGCCTGATGGGGGAGGGGCTCAAGAACACAGTGGAGAAGGGAGGGACTCCTGGCCGGCAGGAAAGGGGGGTTTCCTGGAGGGAAGAGACCTGAGCAGAAGAGGTCCACAGAGGGACCAGAGAGGGGTCCCGGGAGAGGGGCACCCCCAGGTTCAGGCAGGAGGGTGATAGAGTTGGGGGTTGACGAAGGAGGAAAAATCAGGAGCGGAGGGTTTAGGTGAGGTTTCTCTGGCCAAAAAGGGCCTGCACCGTGTAGCAGGCAGCACAGAGATTAGGATGGGAGCGCAAATACTAGAAGCCCTGAATGTAAGGGATCTCCAACCAGTTCCCAGTTCTTTGGCAATAGTTAAATTGGTGAGGGTGTTAAAATCAAAAGTCCCTTCAGGAGGTCACCTGGTTCGATTATCCAGTGGGTTCTGTGGCCTGGCCACAGCAAAGAAGAACAGTTTCTTTTTCTTTAGGGAGGGAGAGATTTCGGATAAGGCACTCCAGGAGTGTTTCTGAGTCAGGTTTAGATTCCTGTGCCTCTATGGCCACCCTCAGCCCTCGGAGTGGTTAGAGATGAGAATTGGCATCCTGCAACTCAACCTCTGGCCACCGGACAGTAAGGCAGAGTGGGTGTGTCCAGGATGTCTCCACAGGCACACATGCACTCGGAACAGAAAAGAAGTCCCTGACGCAGCTGCAATTACAAACAGGGAGTCTCAGCAGAAAGAACTGAGGGGAGGCTGGAGGCAGGGAACTTATCGCACCACATTCCGAAGTGGGTAGGAGGTCAGAGGGCCTGATTCTTCCTCAGAAGGGAAGGGAGAGGAGCAGTCCCTTGCAGACTTCAAGCTCCTTCCGGGTTTTGGCACCAAATGTTAGGTATTTTCTCTGCTGAGGAAGAAAGAAGGGCATAGCCACAAAGTGTGGAATAGCAAAAGCTTTATTTAGTAGAGCTTATTGTGGACAAGGTTCTCTGGTCCTTGTCACACGGATTCTTTTGCTGGGGGGTCATTTATAGGGTTGGTGGGGTAATGGCGAGTTAATATGACATGGCAAAATTTCATTGGCTGAAAGACAGTCACTCTTTTTCAAAGGTCTCTGGGTCATTTCTTTTTGGCGGGCATGGGTGTGGTCAGTTCCAGCCAAAGTTCCTGGGTCTGGTTCCTCATGTGACCTTCCCCCATTGCCAACCAATCTCACAGAAAGTATGGTGGTTCCTCCAAAAATTAAGACTAGAACTACCACATGGTCCAGCAATTTCTCTACTGGGTATTTATCCCAAAAACTAAAAACATTAATATGTAAAGAAACATGCACCCCCATGTTCATCACAGCATTGTTCACAGTGGCCAAGACATGGAAACAACCATAGTCCACTTGATAGAGGATTAGATAAAGAAGCTATGGTACTTATATCCAAAGGAATACTACTCAGCCATAAGAAATGATGACATAATATGATTTACGACAACATGGATGGACCTTGAGAACATTACACTGAGTAAAATAAGTAAATCAGAAGAAAACAAAAACTGTATGATTTCACACATAGGTGGATATAAAACTGAGACTTATGGACATAGATAAGAGGGCATTGGTAACCAGGTGGAGGGAGATGTGGGGAAGGGGGTGGGGAGTAAGGGAAGGGTATAAAGAGGGACAAATATAAGGTGACAGAGGATAATTTGACTTTGGGTGATGGGTATACAACACAACTAACTGTTCATATGATGTAGAGATGTTTACCTAAAATCTGTGTATTCTTGTTGATCAATGTCACCTGTTAGATTTAATTTTCTAAATTAAAAAATAAAAGCAATATGAAAATGTCTTAAATAATAGTTTTATTTTTGTCAGTTACTTAATGTTTTCTCATTAATATTTTAAATATTTTCTTATAATCTAGTTTGTATTTTTAATTTTCTTTTTATTTATTCATTTTAGAGAGGAGACACAGAGTAAGAGAGAGAGAGAGAGAAAGAGAGAAAGGGGGGAGGAGCTGGAAGCATCAACTCCCATATGTGCCTTGACCAGACCAGTGCAGGGTTTTGAACTGGTGTTGGGCAGATAAAATATAATATGCTCACTTTGTTAAAGATGATGCTGCCCACATGGAAGCCCGTCACCCAGGTGATATTATTTGCCCTTATGCTTGATATGGGTGTAGGGGAAAGGCTGTAATGTAAGCAGGCCAGGTCGTTATGGCCTAAGGCTTGGTTTTAAGAGTAAGCTTTTCCCCACACCCTTGATTGATTGGATAATGTAGGGTGGTGCACTCTCCTGAGGAATCTCATTATGCCTTAGATGGGTGGCTTTGTATCAGAGACTTTCTTGTTTGTATAATTAGATTAAGGATTTGAAGGATTTGAAGATTAAGGATTTCTACAGTATAAAATGGGGCAGGCCGGGAGCTTGCTCTCTGGGTTTCTGAGGTTGGTATTAGAGAGGAGAGCAGATGAAGGCCACGTGGAGGGCAGGAGAAGCAGCTAAGATGGCAGTGTGCTGAGGGAGAAGCCAGTTTGTGCAGAGTTTGTGCTGGAGGAGATGGGGAACAGAGGTGAATAAGTCTGGTGAGCTAGAAACCTTTGATTTTAGGAAACTGGGATAAGTCAGTAGCTTTGTGAGCACTGAATGTGTGGGTTTTGGAGCCCAGTGTGTGTTTTTGCTTGCCCACCGGGTGCAAGCTAGAATTAAAGCTGATGGCTCACCAGTTCTTGGCTCCATTGTTACATTACCGACTGTTTGAACTTAATGCGAACCTGCATGGGCCAGGCTGCTGTGATGGTGGCCCTGGCTACTGGCTTTACAACTGGTAACCTCAGTGTTCCCAGGTCGACGCTTTATCCACTGTGCCACCACAGACCAGGCTTCTTATAATCTAGTTTTGTGTACCTCTTTCATTGTTCTTATTTAAGTATTAAATGCAGAAATAATAAACTACCTTTCAGTATATCATTTTTTTATACTTAAAATGGTCGTTAGGTCAGAGAACCAGTTGTTAAATTATTTGAATCCCACCACTGATAGAAAATACACAGAAACTAGAAAGAGACTCATCCACCCTCTGCTCTTCACCTTCCTAGCTCTTCATGACGAAAGCAGGAACTACCAACATGAAAAGAGCACACGTTCCACGTAACTTTTGTCTGAAGAGAAGTCGTCCTCTGGCCAACAAGATAAAGACACCAACAACCTATTGTGGGTATTTTTTAAGTGACCAGCTGACACTTTCTCTTAAGCAGTGACCAGAGGGGAATCCTTGACCCCCCTTCTGGGGAAGGAGCTGACCATCTACAGAAAGGGTGCAGCTGATGCTGAGGGAGGAGTAAGGGGGGCCTAGTTCTCAAATATGTCTACATTAATATTCATTCATTCACTCACTGTTTCCTGTATTTTTGTTGTTGTTGTTGTTATTCAACAAACAATTATCAGGTGCCTACTCTCTGCAGGCATTGTACTAGGAGCTCTGGGTGCAAAAATTAAATAAGACCCAGTTCTCCATTCAAAGGAAGCACACATGTAGCGAGGGAGGCAGATAATTAAATCAACAACAGTGAATGGACATGATCAGTATTATGACAGAAAGTACTAACATGAGGGGAGCCTACCCTAGCCTCAGGGATTCAAGGAAAGCCTGAGAAGGGGTGGGAGGTAAGCAATGTTTGAACTGAGCCAGAAGTTGGATGTGGCAAAGGGTAGAGTAGAAGGAGATAAAAATAAATAAAAAGAGACTGCTTCCCTGAGGGGATTCTAATCTAATCTTGATGAGTAGGAGCTGTGAGATGAGGCGGAGGAGGAGGGCTCATGACACGCTGCAGAGACAGGGAAGTATGAGTGAGCAAAATTAATTGAGGATCAGCAAGTAGGTTGTGATGCCTACAGCAAAGGGTCCCATGGGAGAGGAGGGAAGGAGGCCAGGGCCCCAATGCCCAGGGCCTTATATATGCTAAGCTAAGACATTTGGGCTTTATCCTGAATACAGGGTAGGGTGAGCAAGACATGATCACATACAATATCTCCTAGTAGTTGTTGTTGAGAATAAATACTGTTAGACTTCACCAAACAGGGAGGCAGCATCAGGAGGAGGCTGTAAAAAATAATAAACAGCAACCACATTTAAAGTGGAGTCTGGAGGCTAGAAGAGAGAACTCTCATATACATCACTCAGCACACACTACTGACCCCAACAGAAAGAGACTTACCTCATCTCTGGCAGGAAATGTTACTACTACCTCAGCAGGAGAAATAAAATACTTCTCCTTGCCCAGTAACACCTCAGCCAATGGGAGACACCCATAACTCAGCCACTGAAAAGTCACTATATGTGTACTTCAAATTTTTAGTTTCCTCCAGTGGACTCTTCATTTACAACAGTTCCTCCCAAGTCCATAGAAGAGCATTTCTCACCTTTCGTTTTATGGACTTGTGTGTCCAGAAACTTAGGCATTTCCTTAATTGCAGTTCTATGTAGTTCGCAATTAAACCCATTTTGCTGAAGAAATATCTGGCTGCCTATTTGTTCAAGGTCAACAAGGTAAATTTTCAAGGCATTAATAGTGTCGACCAATGGTGTTATGATACACAGGGCTGGGGAGGGGGGGATCTCTCAGGTGAGGAGGTGCCACTGCAGTATACAGAGAAATGACAGTTTTGTTCTACTCTGGTGATGCTGAAGAAAGGGAGACAGGACCTTGTGGAAAGGGAAAGTGTGCTTCCCCAGTAGTGGGGAGATGACTTATAAAGAGAGAAGTCTCCATTACTGCATCCTGATTGGTCCATTCTCATGCAAATGAGAATGCCTAATCCTCACAGTTTGATTGGTCCAAAAAGCACTATTCTGATAGGTCAAAATGGAGCTACAATTGTAGTAAGGTAACAAAAAGCTGCAAAATTAATATTGATATTCTAGGAGGAAAGATTAGGCTTTCCTGTCCCATCCTTCCATTGGGGAGGGAGGGAGAAGAATGTAGACGTTTCTGGCTTGCAAGAACAATGGATTATTTAGTTCTAAATCTAAAATAACGGTTAACTGAGAAACTTCTTCTCTTTCAATGGGAGACAGAATTTACAGACCACCTTGCATTGGTTGTAGTACCCCCCCCCTTCCTGGAATCCTGAGAGTAGCATACCTCTAGGCAAAGGAGGGAAGATGAACCCTGAAAGATTGTAAATATCTTTGATTGTGTTACCTTAAAAGTCTTAATGTTTCTGTGTATCCCCTAAACAAATGTTGTAAGCTTATGCCGCGATGTCATGCTCTCCCCTGCCCCTGTGTGATCAGGGGTATATAACCAGCCCCTGAGATGTATTTGGTGCACATGATTTGGGTCTGCTGCCCCGTGTCAGCCATATGCGGCCAGCATATTTAATAAATCTCCTCCTTTAATAAAACCCTTCAAAACTCATCTGGATTTGGTGTCTCTATGTAAACCCGCAAAAGTGAGGTACAGTACCTTTCAGCATCTGGGGTAAGGTACTTTACAAAACAATGAGTGGTCACACGAGATGCTGATGAGGATATAGCTACAAAGCTCTGATTGGATAGGGAAAGTCTCAGGCCCATTGGCTGCACATTAGAATCACAGCTATTAAAAAGAAGAAGCCTGGGTCACACCCAGGAGGAAACGGAGGACTAGGGATTCTTTAAAATATTTATACTTATTTATTCATTTTAGAGAAGAGAGACAGAGAGAGAAAGAGAAGGGGGAGGAGCAGGAAGCATCAACTCCCATATGTGCCTTGACCGGGCAAGCCCAAGATTTTGAACCCGCAACCTCAGAGTTCCAGGTGGACACTTTATCCACTGCACCACCACAGGTCAGGCCAGGACTAGGGATTCTAATGAGCATGCAGGGTTGAGAGAGAACCACTAGCCTAGAGCAGTGCTTCTAGACTTTCATGTGCAAATGAACACCCTGGGGGCCTTATTAAAATGTGGACTGATTCAGCAGGCTGGGGCAGCACCCAAGATTCTGCTTTTCTAACAAGAACATGCCAGTGCTGAGGTAAGCAGACCAAACTCTGAGGTCTGTGAGATTTACCTTCCCAGTCTCCTTGGACTGTCAGTTTCAGCAACAACCTATATGTAAGTTACCACATCTAAGCAAGGATTCCACTTGAAGAATCCACCCAAGCTTTAAACTCAACCCATTCTAAATTGACCTGGTCCTGTCTACCTCGCCCCACAAAGTTCTAATGTCCTCTGTGTTCACTATCTCAGTGAATCAATATAAGGTCACCCAAACCAGGCAAGATGGTGTCCTGAAGCCAAAGTAGGAAAAATTTTAAGAAGACATTACCCCAAAAAAGGCAACCTAAAGCCCCAGGCACTTGCTCCACTCCTTTGCCTGAGAACTCCAACCCCCTGCAAAGGATTTCCTCTCTTGAAGTTATAGGTTTCCAAGAAACACCTTGTGTGTGCTCTGCCAAGCCCTTGGGGGCTCTGTCACTATTCAGGGTGATAACAAGACAAAAGGTCTTTGAATGGGAGAGTGGAAGGGAGCCAGGATACTTTGAGGGAAGGAAACAATAAGAACTTTCCTGAACTTAAATCACACTTCCTAGTGCAATACAGCCTTTGCTGAGTTCAGACTCCAGATATTGTAGGGTTTCTAAGGGCAGCCTGCAGGTGGCCCCACAAGTCCAGCTCCTGGCAACTCTGAGAGAGCAGCAATGGGTTAAATGGCCATCTGCCCCAGTTCCACCAGGGCCTCCACCCCTTCAAGCACCACATTCAGGTCCCCGTCCTCAGGGCACACTTTTCTAAAGGTTCTCAACTTCATCTCTTTGTTAGTGTCCTAGGGCTGCTGAAACAAATTACCACAAACTGTGTAGCTTAAAACAATAAAATTTCTTCTCTTGAAGCCAGAAATCCAAAATCAAGGTGTCTGCCAGGCCACACTCTGGCCAAAGGCTCCAGGATGGAATCCTTTCTTGCTTCTTCCAGCGCCTGGAGGTTCCTGGTATTCTTTGGACGTGGCAGCATAACTACAATTTCTGCCTCAGTCTGTACATGGTCTTCTTCCTTTGTCTCTGTGTCTCTCAAATCTTCCTTTTCTTTCTCTCATAAGGACACCAATCATTGGATTTAGATCGCACCCTGATCCAGGATGATCTTATCCCAAGATTCTTAATTTACCTATTTGGTGAAGACCCTATTTCCAAGTTAGGTCACATTCATAGCTACTGGAGGTTAGGACATGGCTATATCATTTTTTGGAAGGATACAATTTAATCCACTACAGTGTTCGTGGTGACCAGTAAAAAGCTCAATACTCTACTTCCCAGCTATGGGTGAAGGAATAACAAGGAAGACCCTAATTTTCTGTGATCTGAATGCTATCTTATTCGAACAACCTAAAATTGTGCCCCCCATTCTCACCTCTGATTAATCTTATTACCAATAAAATGCATGCAGACAAGGTCTTCCCCATCTAGCACTTGTGCAATTGATGCTTTTGAACCTAAATATAAAGTAAAAGCTTCTATATCTCTCTATTAACTTTCATATTATTGGTTTCAACCCCCATTTCAGCCTGTCAAAGTCACTTTGAATTGCTATTGTATCTTCAATTGTAGAATTTTTCTTTCTTTCTTACCTATTATCTGAAAATTTAATAAGCATGTCTGAGGCATGTGGCAGAAAAGACACCGTAGATTCAGTAGTCAAGGAGCTAGACACTTGTCTTAACCTTCTACATGTCTATAGGAAAGTTCTATTAACTTCTCTGGATCTTAATAAGATGACCTCTATGATCTCTGTTGGCTCAAAATCCACAACTAGTGAAGCATTTCAGAGTTTTAGCCCTTTGTTTGAAAGCCTAGCTCTGCCACTTGTGTGATGTATGTGCCCTTAAATAAGCCGCATAACCTGTCTGTGTCTTAAGTTTTCTCACCTATAAAGTGGTTAGTTATAATACTGGTATATTATAAAATTACATTGTATAAGTATATATTTATATAAGTATATAACTATAATAAATATATAAGAACAAATCATATAATAATTATAATAGAATCTACCTCGCAAGGTAGTTGGGAGAATTAAATGAATGAATTCATGGACAGTGTTCAGCTCATGCCTGGTATATTATGAAGTACTTAGTGAATGTTAGCTGTTTTATTAAAGACAAGCAATTAGTTAAAGGAAAAACTCAACAGGATTGCACCAGAATAGAATGAGATAAACTCAAAGACTGAATCCTACAAAATTCCTCTGGAAATGCAGTGGCCATATTTTCTGGTTTGCAAGGGACACCCCTGGTTCACTCCCTGTTGTCCAACATAATTGTCAATAGTGCCCTGTGCCAGACCAAAAGCTCTGTACTTAGATGCCCACTCAGGGAAGGACCTTCTGCCCCCCTGTGAGGAGTAGTTACCTGACAGTCAAAAGCTGTTAGGTCCTTCAGGACCATTTGAGCTTTTGAGCCAAAGTCATCCTTACCAAAGACTGAGCAAAGTGGTAGTACAAGGGTCCAGCCATTTCCACCCAACACAGGACTCTTCTAATAGCAGTATTCTCTCCAGGGCTCCCTGCTGGACTGGCAGAGGCTCTGGCTGGTATGTGGCATGATTTCACAACTCCCTCTACCAACCCTCTTTCCTTCTCTTTTCTCCTTTCACAGGGGTTACGCCCCAATCAAATGTTTGTCAGCTTCCCAAATGACCCAGATGACAAAGGCCTCTTTCACTCTCAAAGAGTGAACCCATTCAGCTGATAAATTATATTCTCACCCTTAACTTTTCCTTCACCCCATTTCAACCCTCATGGCTCCCCCATGATAACAATTATGTAAAGTGCAATTGTATCATCTTAGTCACAGATACAACATCCAACTGCAAAGCCTCTGAATTGCTCAAGACTAAGTCACATGAGGATGCCCTTTTCCCTGATCTATTTATCTGGAAGATTGCTATCTCTGATCAAAATATGAGGTTAATTTGACAAAACTTAGGAAATCCATGGTAAATTGAATGGTCATGACATCTTTCCTAATTTTCAATAAACTAGGTGTCTAATACTCCATCATAGAAATTTTCCTGGTTTCCAAATATGTGGCCTTAGTTCACATTCCCCAGTTCCCTTGGCAAGGTGTAGTTTGTTCCCCAGGCTGAAGGCGCTGTCTCCTTACCCGGTTCAGTCCTCAGTGCCCTTCTCATGCCTGCATCTTCATGGTCCTGCGCTTCTAGCCTAAGTTCCTGGATGCCCAGTCCATCTCCATAGCCCTTCCTCAGGTACTTTCTCTTGATGACTCTTCTCTCTGCCTCCTGTCCCCTGACCCCATGCATCCCCCTCCTCCATCCTGTCCTTACAATCTGCCCTTTCTTTTCCAAACTCCCCTTCCCCTCTGATTATTCAGGCTACTCTCAGAGCAGGTCAAGCCCCACCCCTCCTCTTCAGGCCTTCCCTGCTCCCACAAAAGCTATGGTGCTTAAATACAATAGACCTAATTCAGCAAACTCCACTAAGCCTTTTTCAAATAGACTATGCATCCCACTGGGTAGTTTCTTTGTCACCCTGGGCTATGTTCCCAGGACTCTCAGTAGGTTCAGGTCTGTCTGAGACCCTGCCCACCAAGACCAGGCAGCCCATGAGTCAGTGTAGCTGGCCAGTGGAAGAATGGTCCAGGACTTTCCTGCTACCTAAACTCCCTGTAAGTTCTTTTCTTAAGGGAAGGTAGTTCTATTGATGTCTCATGCAAGACTCAGGGGTTCCCCTGTCCACACCTTGGCACTGACCAGTAATGTCCTCCAGTCCCACCACACTTAGAGCCCAGAGGTATGGCCTGGCAGCCTGGCTGCCCCCATGCTGGGAGGTGCTAAGCTAGTATCAGGTGCTCTCAGGCCAGGGCACAAGAGGAGAAGGCAGGTTGGGACATTGAATGCTCCACTTTCTGCTGTGGTGAAATAACCTCATGAACAAACACTCCCACTCCCTTCTTGGTAGAGCCTGGCAGTTCTCCCTCCCATAGACTTCCATAAAGGCATTCTTTCTAAACTTTCTAACCTTTTCTCATTCAGTCACTGACTATGTAATGTGTCCAGTGCCCACTGTAGGTAAGGCATGGGTTTGGGTCTCTTAGGCTTCATAGTTCAGAATCTGACTACTCTGAGGCCCATGAAAAGCCTCTTGGTGTCATTCCTCCTTCCTGCCAATCTTAAAGCACCTGTTATGAGCACATCATGAGATGCCCTATCCATAGAGCTGAGAGGATTGTTCTTGAGAAGTGACCATAGCTAAAAATAACATTCATTCGTTCAGTTCAACAAATATTTATCAGGTACTTGTTACATGCCAGGTGCTGTGCTGACATGTGGTATACTGCTGAACAAAACAAACATCACCCCTGCACAGTCTAGTGTCTGAGAGACATTAAACAAACAGACTCATGAATAAGTTTATCATCCCAAATAGAGAAAAATGTTGCAAAGTAGAGAGAGTAACAATATTGGCTAGTCAGGGAAGGCCTGCTGCAGCTGAGACCTGAGAGGTAAGAGGACTGACTGGACGGAACCGGGTGGCCTCACCCCCTACCTGCCCTCTTCCCCAGCCACTGGTATGGTCCCTTCCTCCACCATGCTCAGGACCCGGAGCAGGGAGCCTCCTCCAGCCTCTGCCTGAAGCACTCCCTTCAAAGTCCTCATCTCAACCCAGGGGAATTACCCCCAAACTGGGTTTGTGGCATTTGTCTTTTAAAGAGCCGGTTCATCACATCCACAGAAGTGCACTCTAGGGTGGCCCAGAAGACAGGGCTGGACAGCAGTGACCCTTCTCCTAGCAGCCAGGGCCTGCCACATCATGGCAGGAGCTGAGCTTCTAGACAGCGGCTTTGGGATGGCCACATTAAGAATAATTGTGGCAATTAAGTTCTATCAACCATCTGGAGCAATGGCATGCTCTCCAGGGCTGGTCTCTCAGTCGCTGATGCCTGCCGACAGATGTGGGCAGAGAGGCTCCGAGGGACAGAAACAGGTGACTGTCTAGGATGGAGGTCAGTTAGAGGGGGACCCCAGCCGTGGCCAGTCGGAGTGGCAGGGCACCAGAATACCCTGGCTAAAACACCCGCATAGGTACTGCTTCCATTTTATATGTGATCCTCAGGAAACATTACAGGTATTATCACTTAGAAAACAGCTGCTTTTTCTTGGATAAATGTAAAAGATAGGAGACATCTGGGATCATTAACAGGACAGTCCCCTCTTCCTCCCCAGGCTGTTCTCTGAGTCTCTCATCAAGAGTGACATCTTTGCGAGTCATTCAAACCTGGGTCCAGTTCCAGCCTGGCCACTTAACTGGCTGTGTGACTTTGGGAACTTAAAACTGAGCCTCAGCTTCTCACCTGTAAAATGACTACAGTCGCCCCTCTCTTCACGGGCTTCTGTATGGAGGAGATGGAGTACTTCACCGCCTCCCCTACTCTGTCAGGTTACTTTACTAGATGGTATCAGTACCTCCTTATTTGTACCTCTTTCACATCTCTGGTCTCGGCCAGAAGTGAATGGGATGCAGTTGAGGCTGACAATGAGGGAGAAGCAGTGAGAGGCCTGGGGTCCCTGTCCCATTTTAGACACCTCCATCCTATAGCTATGGGCCCAGTTATTTTTTGGTTATGTGCCTCTATCCCCCAGCTCATGAGAATGAATGAACAGGAGCACAAAAACAGATGTCACTATGATTTATGAAGTAATTAATAAACAATTAAGGTGTCTTGGAGCACAATTACACATTTTATTCAGCCGCTTTACACAGTGATGTCTTGACTTGCCCACAGTCAGTGTTGAAAACAGCACTTGGCCCATGGAGGTGGGTGATCTGGAAAGCTGTGTGAGTTTTGTTTAAAATCAGTGTGGAGCAGATACTGCCTGAGAGACAAAAGGTCACAAGATTTTCCTTCGAAGGCATCCAGCCCTACACCTGCCTTTCCCATGTCAGGTCTCTGTGAGCTCTGCTCCATCCAGGGGGCAGAGACGGCTCTGGAAAGACCTGTTCACAGGCTCCCAAAGCTGGCCGGGAGTTTTTCCAAGGCACACAGCCATGTGGTCACTGCCTTTGCTCTTAAGGCTCCCATGGAGTCCTATTTCTAACCTGGTCGCCTATCTGTGTGCTGCACAGGAAGGGGCACTGGAAGTCCCCTCCTCCTGTGAGAACAACAGCTTCCCCAACACTGAAGCTAACAAGGCTTTCTCCTTCCTCTTCCCCCAATTCCTGTCTATGTACCTGGTCTCCTATCCATGTACTTGGTTTCCTCCACTCCAGAGAACTGCCAGGTGACCCTGCTGGGCATATTTCCATCATCCTTTTTATACTTCTATTTTCATTATCACCAAGTCCTGTCTAGTTATCTCCTAAATATTGCTTGAAAACAACTCCATTACTACCACTCCTGATCTTAAAACCTTTTAATGGCTTCTCATTGACCTTACAACAGCCTGTAAGTCACCCACTTCCACCTCAAATCTATGGCAATTCACCCATCTCCTCACCCACAAAATGGCCCTGTCCTCTTCTTCAACCTTGTGGTGAATCTTTCCTCCTGGTCACTCTGTGTGTCAAACTGGACATAATACTCACCTATGCTAGGCCAACACAACTCCTCCTATCCCCAACTCCTCAAAGCCTGCCCTATTCCTACCCCTACCCCTACCCTTACCATTCACCCCTTCTTCCACTAGCCCAAGGTGATGTTCACACCACTCACTTCTTTTTTTTAAAATGAGAGGAGGGGAGATAGAGAGACACACACCTGCATGTGCCCCGACCTGGATCCACCCAGCAACCTCCATCTGGGGCTAATGCTGAATCATCCAAGCTATTTATAGCACCTGAGGCTGATACACAGACCAATGAGCTATCTGCAGCACCTAGGGCCAATGCTTGAACCAATCGAGCCACTGGCTGTGGGAGGAGAAGAGAAAGAGAAGGGGCAGAGGAAGAAAAGAGGAGCAGATGGCCACTTTTCTTGTGTTCCCTGACCGGAAATCAAGCCTGTGATGTCTGTCCATATACTGGGCTGATGTTCTATTTACTTAGCCAACTGGCCAGGGCCACTCGCTCATTTCACCATGCCATATCCAAACCCATCAGTTATAACCCAGCTTCTAGGTTTCTTTTTCAAAGAAGCCTTCTCTGCTTAATCTGGCCCATACTGACCTCTCCCTCCAAAGTCTCAGTGCCTACATACAGTGCCAGCACTATTTTGTTGTTGTTGTTTTGCTTTGCTTTGTTTTTTGCTTGTTGTTCTTGATTGTGAGGTATCATGGCACAGAGGGCAAGAGCATAGCTCCCAGGTTCAGAAAAACCTGGGATCAAGTCCTGGCTTCTCTACTTGCCAGCTATATGACCTTTAAGCAAGTCACTTGAACTCTCCGTGCCTTTTTCTGCATTTATAAAACGGCAGTCATTGTTTTGAACAATAAATAAGCTTAAATGCTTAGAATAGTGCCTGGTGTGGTAAATGCTCAGTGAAAATTAGCTTTTATTGCCCTGCATGCATATACACACACAATCATTGTAATGAGATTTTTTTTTTTTTAGCAAAAGAGAAAGAGACAGACACAGAAAGGGAGAAAGATGAGAAGTATCTACTCATCATTGTATCACTTTAGTTGTTCATTGATTGCTTCCCATACGTGCCTTGACCAGGGGACTCCAGCTGAGCCAATGACTCCTTGCTCAGTGACCTTGGGCTCAAGCCAGCAACCTTGAGCTTCAAGCCAGAATCCTTTGGGCTCAAGCCAGCAACCATGGGATAATATCGGTGATCCTATGCTCAAACCACCAATCCTGCGCTTAAACTAGCAACCCCACACTCAAGCTGGTGAGCCTGTGCACAAGGCAGATGAGCCCACACTCAAGCTAGTGACCTCAGAGTTTCAAACCTTTCCAGGTCAATGCTCTATCCACTGTACCACCACCAGTCAGGCTGTAATGAGATTTTTAAATGCCACAAAGGCAAAGACCCATTCAAATATGTTTCAAACCGAGAGAGAGAGAAGCTATCATTTAGAAACTATTCCTCTGACTCCCACGTTGGCATTAACCCCATCTTTCACTTCAAGGTTTCCTTTCTTTCATTCTTTTAAACTCCAGCCTTAAACAGCCATCCCTAGCTGATATCCCAAACTCCCTGAGAAAAAGGAGGTCTGTACGGCTCCAGATTGAGAGTAGAGGTAGGAGAGTGGTGCCAGGTAAAATATAAGATGCTTTCTCAATATTTGGGACATACTTACACTTAAAAAATCACTGTTTGCATGAAATTTAAATTTAAGGGCATCCTGTATTTTCATTTACAAAGTTTGGCAACCGTAGGTGGGAATTTCTCAGGGACCAGCAGCCATGGAGCACTGTCTCATTCTCCCATTCAGAAATTCCACTGCCACCAAATTGGTTTCCCTAGGGTCCTTCCATGCAGACCTGGGATTGTGTTTAATAGGGTCAACTCAATTCTTCAGTAAACACTTCTAAATGTAAAAAAATAATAAATCCCATTGAATATTTTTAAAAGCCTTCCTGACCTTCTCTCCATTCCCATCCTTTATGAGTCCCTGCCTATAACACACACACACACAAAGGAAAAACAAAATGATTGATTGGGGGAGGGGTGGCTACATTAATCTTTAAGGTCCCTTCCAATTTCTGATCTTGAATGTAGGATGTGGGTGCAATGCTTGCTGGTACTTTGTATGTCCAACCACCCTGACTGGTAATAGAATATAATTTTTTTCCTTTTAATATTGATAAATATTATTTTCATGGTCTTATGGCTTCCAGTATTGCAATAAGTCTAAATATATTTCCTTTGGAAATAACTCACTTTTTCCATCAACAGCCTATAAAATTTTCTCTTTTTCTTTGGAGCTGAGTGAGGCTACCTGATGACGTCTACAGTATGTCTCTTTGCAAGTATCCTGGAACCCTCAGCAAGCCCTTCCATACTCAAAACCAAGTTCTTTTTAATCAGAAATGTTTCTTCTGTTATTTCTTGAATCATTACTTCTCCATCTACCCTTCAAGAACCCCTGGTTCATTTGGGTTTTCTTCATATAGTATTTCTTGGTTATATTTCTTAGCTTTCTGCCCCTGACCTCCAAATCTGTGTATTTTTATCATGTTTGTGATCATTCTCCCAGATGATCATCCAAAACACTAATTTGGTTCCCAGCAGTGACCAGCCTCTTTTACAGTTTGCCTATTAACCGTTTAGATTAAGAAATTGCTTTTGGTTGTTTTAGAAAATTGACATTTTCTTTAGTTTTCCTTAAGAGTTCTTCCCTCTATCCTCCTAAAGCTCTCTCTTGCCTCATCATTTTGTTCTATCTTAGTAAACGACACCTGTTCTAGTTGTTTCCTAAATCCCCTTAAAGTGGCTGCTGAGTTTTCTTTTTCTATTCATGATTATATGTTTCCCGGCTCTCAGACAGTTCAGGCAGCTGAGGGTCTTTCAAATCAGAAAGTATCAGAAAGATGGGAGAATTTTTCCTTCTATTGGGCTGTGGTAAGCTGTCAAATGATTACCAGTCCCTTATCTACATGGGGCAGGAAGCAGTTCTGCCCGGTGTGTCCCCTCTTACAGGACAGAATGGCAAGTAACTGAAACAAGTGCAGCAGCTCTCTGAGTGTCCATTGGCCCTCTTAGCAGCTGGGCCTCTCAGAAGGCTACAGAATCCCCTGTCTTCACCCCAGTCACTCTGCCTTCACCTGAGCCAAACTCCCAGCATCACAACTGCTTTGGGCTCACCAGTAGGCCCATCCACCACTCCTTTAGTTCAAGGAGGGAATTACTTATAGAAAGGGCCTGGAAGCCACAGGGCTCAGAAAGTTCAGGCTGGAGACTATCCTCAGTAAACCAGCAACCCCCAATATCCACTGTAAAAACTACTGTTCTAAGACTTCCTCATCACTGTCCTGGGGAAAAAAAAAAACAACATAATTCCTCTGGGATAGTTGAGTTAATAGTTTCTTTCAAGGTAGTATGGGACAACGGGAAATGATTTGAGTTTGGAATCAGAAGACTTGGGTTTGAGATCCAACTCTGAGCATTTTGTAAATGTTAAAGCGCATATGTCACCATGAGTTATCTCTGTGACGACGTTACTGAGCAAGACTGATTCCACGCCTGGGTCCTGAGCAAGGTCCTCCCCATGCTCTCCCGGACAGCAGATATTTTCCCACAGAACACTCCACTCAACTCTTTAGGGAGAGAGGAAACCATGATAAATCAAAGACTAAATAACAATAGCAGAGGCTACACCATATTTTCATAGCATGTTTATGAGGACATCATATGGAACAGAGCTAAAAGGCTTACTGAAGTCAGGATATTTTACGTCTATTGCTTTTGCCTTATCTTCCAAACCTGTCATTCTGACATTGGAGAAAATTAAATTGGTCTGATGTGATAGGTTCCCTGCACAGTCACGTTGGTTTTCATCCAGCACCCTCCGGTTTTCTGGTATTTGTGAATTAATTATTGAATGATTTTTTTGCAATATCTCTCACAGGATAATAATGCCTGTCACAGCACTTGACATGAATAATATGTTTTTGAGTTTCTTGGCAATGTGTGCTTAGTAAATGTAAATTGTTATTGTTGGCCTCTATTCAAAGGTGTCAGATGATCAGGCATGATGATGAGTGGACAGGTTGGGCTCTCCCCCTGAGCAGGATATTCCAGTCATCGAGTACTCCCTCTGAGAGAGCGAACTATAAAAATAATCCTTATCCTCATCTAATTTGTAAAATATAGCCACCTTTTACTTCTTTCTTCATTTTTTCTTGCTCACTCCTTTGGGTCACCAGGTAATGCACATGTCCAGGAAATATCCATTCAGAGTGAAGGCATCTTTGAGCACATCTGATCATTTAACTCAAGCAAGATGTAAGAAGTCTCTACCTTGCCCCCAAATCTGTCATTCAAGGGATTCTAGAAGCCACAGTAAGGACCCCAAGTCCCAATCACTAACTCCAGATAACAGTTTGAGGCAACTTCTGAGGGTCTGTGTTGAAAGAGAAAGATAGAAGTCAAGGCAATGAGGTCTGAGGTTCAATGCCCCATTGGCTGGTTGGGGCAAGTCACAAAGCCTTACAGGATCTCATCTGTCCCAACAGGACTTGACTAGCTGTTCTCAGAGCGTGCTTCCAGAGAGTAGCTCAGTTTTATATTAGGTCTTTAGGACATAGACATGGCAGATACACTCTTAGACCAAAGGAGAACCAAGATTATCTGGCCATTGACCTGAAAACCTATATGGACCACTATAATGCCGGTTGGAAAACCCTGTGGATTTAGCCAAGAATGGCAGAAGGAAGAAATGCCAGCAAATTTTTAAACTAGGCAGTGGAGGTCTTTAGTGCTACTTCCTGCCATCCCCATTCTTTGGTGGTTCTCTCTCCCACCTTCCCCTCATTTAAGGCTTTTAGCGCCTTTATATTATCTCTGATGACCCATGAAACTCCCAAATAAGCATGTCTTCTCCCAGCAATGTTCACTGCTCACATCTTTCACAATCTACCTCCAGCCATCAAATTTACCTGTCCTCTATCCTATCAGAGGGTCTGTTTGGTCATTTAGACTCATCAAAAAAACAAAACTGAACATATGTATAGACTATAATAGCTGATTACTTTACATTCTAACTGAGAACATTGGGAAATTTCACAAACAGAGGTCATTTTAACAATGTGGCAGGAATAGTGAGTGGTTCAGATACCCCTGCAAGAACTCATAGCTCACTGGGTTAATTGTAAGGTATCTTATTTTAACTTACAACTCATCTTCCCTTCAAAGGAAGAGGGATGGGATGGCATTAAAAAGATGTCGAAAACTGAAAACTGCCTGACCAGGCAGTGGCGCAGTGGATAGAGCGTCGGACTGGGATGCGGGAGACCCAGGTTCGAGACCCCGAGCTCACCAGCTTGAATGCGGGCCCATCTGGCTTGAGCAAAAGCTCGTCAGCTTGGACCCAAGGTCACTGGCTCCAGCAAGGGGTGGCTCTGTCTGCTGAAGGCCAGCGGTCAAGGCACATGTGAGAAAGCAATCAATGAACAATTATGGTGTCACAACGGCAGTGAAAAAAACTAATGATTGATGCTTCTCATCTCTCTCCTTTCCTGTCTGTCTATCCCTATCTATCCCTCTCTCTGACTCTCTCTCTGTGTCCCTGTAGAAAAAAAAACTGAAAACTTGCAACATTAGAAGTGAGAAAATGCCTGACTCTGCTTTGAGTTCTTCTTCTCTAGTACTAGAAACGACATGGGTGTGTTAAGAGTAACCACCTCTCACAGTCTAGGGCATTTGGAGCTCCAGGGAGCTACGGTGGCATGATGCACAAGCCCAGCAGGACAGGAAGAGGGTCTAATTCTATTGTTGCTATTTATGCACTGAGTGACTTTAGAACAAGCTCTTCTCTCAGAGCTGGGCTTTTATGCTGTGAATCGTAGGAGCTGACCAGTGCATCTCTGAGCTCTCTTAACTCTTACCTGATGTGGTTCTCACCTTCACTTGTCCCTCCCACCTGCAATCCCGTGAAGATATTATAGTGTTGCTATCATCTAAAGGTTGCAGGATTGGAGGATAACTATTTAGCATCCACTATTCCTGCTAGCTAAGGTTGAAGTCTTTTACTACAGATAGCACCTTATACTTTCTATCAAAAGGAAGCATCTGGTATTCAAGAAATGGCCGCTGCTCAGACTCACTGCCAAGCAGCAAGCTAATCTTTCTCCCTTAGCAGCATTTTGAAATGTAAAATAAAGGTTTGTTGTGTTGGTTTGTTTGGTTTTTCTTTTTTTCACCACCAATCTCATTTGGAGAGTGAAACCTAGCTGTTGTTTTCAGAGATGTGCTATGAATCCTAATAGCCTCAGCATTCCACTGTGAGGCCAGTGGCTGTGGCCATGCAGATTCACATTGAATTTGGGTAAACGGTAAAGGAACTGTGGAGCCAAAGGATGGTGGACCATTCTGTTTATTAGAGTCTCGCAAAGGTGGCCAAGCGAGCAGGGAAAACCTCTTCTCTCTCTCTGGGCCTGCAAGCAAACAGGTGGGACAGGGGGTGGGGGTGGGGAGCTTCTCTTGCAAACAATAGCAAAAAAAGACCCCTCCCAATGGTGATCTACAATCTACAGTCCGCCGCCCTGAGGGCAAGCACCTGCAGCCTTCCATAGACTATACACACATGGTGCTGCCCCGCGTTCTTGTACCAATCAGGCAAAGTACAAGTGAGCAAGCCTAGCACACTTGTTTGCCCAATGCCTTCACAACCCAAATTCAGCCAAAACCTATAAACTAATCAGATAAGATAATGCCCCTGTGTACACAACAGGTGGCTAAGTCCAATCTTCAGAGCTTCCCTGTCCCACACTCTATGAGCCACAAACCAGCACAGTCCAACCAAACATCTGCCAGTCACCCCACCAAGAGCCTCAGGCATGCCCCAGCGAGAGGAGTGCCCATGAGGTCTTCACTTAAAAGAACTTGCCCAGTGATTTCTAAAGGAGTCAGGAATTTCTGGTTTGAACGTAGCTCTGAGATTTACAAAGTAGTCAATTAGCCTTCCTGTACTTCAGAATTCTTTTCTGTGAAGCAGGTTTGCTAATACCTCCCTTGCCTTTTGCAAGAATCGACTCAGGCGACAGATGCAAAATAAAACACCTTGTAAACCAGGGTTCTTTGTGAAAGTGGTATCATAATTTTTAGAGAAGTATTTGAAAATAGACATGCCAAACTCCATTCCCCGCCCTCTAGAAATCTAATTCCCCAAGTCCAGGGGAGCACCTGGCCATATGTATTCTGAAAATGTTCCCAGAAGATTCTGGCCCACACTGCCCTGATGTGAGTTGTGAAGCTATAAGAGGTGATTGACAGGATGTGGGCTTCATTCCTAACCAATACCTGGGTGACTCTGGAGGGAAATATGCAGAAAAGTATGGACATAGACTCAAAGAATCACAAAGAGTCATCCATCTTGGGGAAAGGATCTTGGCCTCATGACCCCTGAGAGGAAGTTGAGCCATCTATTCCATTGGGAACAAAAAACAACTGAGTCCAGGGTGATGCTAATTGTGACATGACAGCATGAATGCCCCAAGCTAGACTGTTACCAGTGGTGACACATAACAACCAGGGCCCTCTGAGATTTCTCCTTTTCTAACAACCTTGGCCAAGGTAGATAAAATTAGGCCTTAACATTCAGGCTTGTAAAATAAGTCTTTTCTCTAAAATTCTGTGATCAGAACAGGAGTCCAGATACACTTCCTTTCATTCTTCTAGTCCTTTCCATCCCTAATCCTCAAGATCAGACTCCACCATGCAGACATATGGGTGCAATGGATTAACTACTCCACAGATGTCAGGCTTCCTGCTGGGCTCCCAGGTTACTCCGCAAGGAAAGCATCAAAAACTGAATCTTCCTACCTGATTTGGACTCACTGAACCCCATTTCTGATGTCAGAGGTGACTGTGAGTCAGCCACCAGCCAATCACAGCTCAATAATGGAGCTCAATCCCAGACACTAGACTCTTGACTATTATTTATGTTAACTAATAATTCTCCAGCCTACTCACATTTGTCCTTATTCACATATACATTAACCCAACACACAGTCCTTAACAGCTATAATGTATATACATTGACAGTATGGTCTTTAGACACCTTCTCAGACCCAGATCCCTTGAAGCTTGAGTACTATTGATGATGAATATGTCACTAACACCACACAGGCCACGCGTACATGTAACATATCTTCTATGGTAGTTTTCAAGAATAGGCTCAAATCTTGGACATTTCTCCTGATTAAAAGGTGGAGTTAATATCTTTTCTACTAGAATCTGCACAAACATATGATTGCTTCAACCAGTAGAGTATGGTAGAAGTGATGTTGTATGACTTCCAAGCTAGGTGAGAAAAATCCATGCTGCTTCCACTGGGATCTCTTGAAACACTGCCTCTGTGGGATGCCAGTTTCCATATAGAGAGTCCAGTTATCCTGAGATCATCATGCTAGAGAGATCATATGGCGGCCTTCCAGCTGACAGCCCCTGCTGAGTTCCTAGGCAACAGTGAGCACCAAACACAGTCTATACTGAGCCATCTTGGACATCCAGCCTGATTAATCCTTTGGCTGATTCCAGCACCAGCCACTTCTGATAGTAATCACATCTAGACCCCATAAAAGAACTGCCCAGCCAAACTCTTTCTGAATTTCTGTCCCACAAAAATTGTGAATGAAATTATGTGGTAGTTTACTAAGCTTGGGTGTAAGTTGTCACACAGCAGTAGAAAGTGAAACACCTTTTAATTCTAATTTTTAAAAAATACAATAGTGAATATGAGGGCCAGATATAATCTGGCCATGTGCTCAGATTACTTGATATTATCACAGCCAGCCAGGTACTCTCATACTTGATAAATGGGAATAAAAGTTGGTAAACCTTCCTGGAAGCAATTTTGGCAACATCCAGTTAGAGCTTTAAAACACATATGTCCTCTGACATCTCAATGCATTCTAGAAGTCTTTTCCAATGAACTGATTACAGATATATACAAATAATTTTCTTAATCAGATGTCAGGATGTTCATTAGTTTTACCTATAATAACAAAACATTGGGAATAATCTAAGTGTCCGACTAAGAGATTGGTTAAATGAGCTCTAATATATTCACACAGGAAAAGATTTTACACTTACTTAAAATCACATTTTTGAAATATATGTGAATGACTATTTATGATGTATCACTAAGTAAAAATTGAGATTACAAACGGTATTTTCCTTACATTAAAAATACATGTTGGCCCTGGCCGTTTGGCTCAGTGGTAGAGCATCGGCCAGCATGTGGAAGTCCTGGGTTCGATTCTAGCCAGGGCACACAGGAGAAGCACCCATCAGCTTCTCCACCCTTCCCCTCTCCTTCCTCTCTGTATCTCTCTTCCCCTCCCGCAGCCAAGGCTCTATTGGAGCAAAGTTGGCCTGGGTGCTGAGGATGGCTGCGTGGCCTCTGTTCCAGGCACTAGAATGGCTCTGCTTACAACGGAGAAATGCCCCAGATGGGCAGAGCATCACCCCCTAGTGGACTTTCCAGGTAGATCCTGGTCGGGTGTATGAGGGAATCTGTCTCTCTGCCTCCCCGCTTCTCACTTCAGAAAAATACAATAAAAGATAATACATGTTTCTAAAGGAAAATTTTAAAATTATAAAAGTAATAATGCCTAAATACTAGGATGGCTCTCAGTTTTTATTAATATTTTCCTATGTTTTCTTACATTTTCTATAATCAACATGCACTACTTTTAAATTGGGGGGGAGGGGTATTTTAAAGAGAAAAACAAAAACATATGATGCCTAAACTGCCAAGCATGTGAACAGCGCCTGTGTACCCAAGCACCAGCTATTTCTAGAGGGTAATGCATCACAGCTACAGGACCAAGGCGTAGTCCCCAATACCTCACTGTTTGGAATAGTGAATGTCTAAACCAAGTGAGGTCTGTGGAGGAAGAAGAGCAGTTAGAGCTGGAAACTAGAGCCCTTAGACTGAATATCAGAAACCATAAGTTAAAGGGGAGCTGGGAAAAGAAATGCATAATGATAAACCATCTAATATTCTGTCCAACTAACACCCCAGAGCCCTGGTCACCTCACTATGAGCAGTAGGTAACATCCCGTGTACAGTTTGCTACAGAGCTATGGCGACAGCCACTAAGTGTGGGTTCACATGTGGGAGTGAGGAAAAAGGAGCTAGAGCAAGGGCCATTGATTACCAGCTCCTGAGGTCTCCTGGAGGACTTGCATCAGCAAAATGCAGGCTCTATCACTGCCCTGTCCAGTATGGTAACTGCTACCTACATGAGCTATTTAAATTTAGATAAATTAAAGGTAAATAAAATTTTAAATTCAATCCTGTCACACTAGCTGCATTTCAAGTGGCTAATGATTATTGTATTGGACAGAGCAGAATAGGGCTGTTCCATCACTGCAGAAAACTTTCTAATGAGAAGCACTGCTCTAGGGAATTATTCAACTTGGAATGTTAGATTTCTACAGGGACAGTGATGCGTGATGGAAAGATAGAATTGGAAGTCAACAGACCTGTTGAAACCTAACTCTCACACTTATCAAATGTGAAAACTTGGACCATTATTAACCTCCCTGAGTCTTAGTTTCTTTATCCATCAAGTGGAAATAATAATATCTACCTCAAAGTGTCACGATAAAGATCAAATGAAACAAAGAGTTCAATCAGTACATGCTCAAAAAGTAGTAGCTATTACGCTAATGAGGATCTGTGGGGTTCTTCCAGTAGCATCTCAGAATATCCAAACCAAGCAAACGTACTCAGAAACCAGGGATCTTTGCACCCAAAATCAGCCTTATAACACGATGCTCTTTGACTACTTGAAGGTTTTTATAAGGTCACTTGGTCTCCCACCTAAAGTAAGTCCACACTGATGATCACCTAAAGAAGCAAGTCAGAAAATGGCCAGGAGTTCTGTCAACCATCACTCCTTCCCCCAGCAGAACCTCTTGTCTCCATTCAGCAGATGGAGAGACCACAGTTCAGCAAGGTGATCAGTTGTGGATCTGGGACTCAAATCTAGATCTTAGGTGTCCCACACATCCCCTGTCCCCTGCTAAAATGTCTTACAGGGAGAGTGGCATTCAGGAGGCTTTCTGAATCACAGTCTAAACCCCTCGTTGGACAGGACAAGCCTGTCAGGGGACATAAGAGGAGACTAGGCTCTGAGTCATGGGGGAATGGGCACCAGAACCCCTGCTGTTCCCATGGAAGGGTGAAGAACTCACTGCAAGGTGTCAGGGGTTAGGCAGAAGACACAGAGAGCACCCCCAGGCATTACTTAGTGGGAAGAGAACACACAGCTCATGGAAATGAAAATGGAGTCAGGTGTCCACTTCAATGGGGATTGAGCACCAACCTCAGGATGGAGGAAGGAGGAAGGATTGGTCCTCCAGGGGCAGGCAGCCGGTATAAAACCGAGCAGCACCCTTGCCATTCAGCTCCTACATAAAGCACAGTTACAGGATAAGAGAGCCGATTTCAGCATGACAGGAGGAGGCATAAAAAGGACCTGTGGAGCCGTGTGCCTCTTCTCCAGCACGGCACAACCGCATTATAACTAGACAAAGTGCTCGAATGGGCGCCGCGGCTAATTAACAGTGGCCTTCTTTAAAAAGAGAGCTCTGCTTGTTTTTATGGACATGCTAAACATAACTAGAAGGATTTAAAATCAGGCTCTCCTCACTCATTTATTTTTTCCCTTTAACTTGAACCATGTTTTCCCGGGGTTCCAAACTAATGAAATGCTTATTTAGAAGCTGTGGCCATCTGTGGCTGGTGCTGCCATGTTTGTTTCTGCTCCCTGCCTGCGGGTTGATGAGGTTCTGAGGCATGGGGAGTTTCCCAAGATGTCCCGGTGTGGGGAGCCCAGCAGTGTCAGAAGGGATTCACTGGAAAGAAAGGGCTGGCACCAGTGCTCCTTTGCTACAAAGGAGCTGGCTCACAGCTGCTCTGGAGGGAAATCCTGACAGCTGGTGCGCTGGTGGCCTTGCCCTGCAGTGTGTTAAGCTACACAGGGAACGGGCACTGCTCCCTCTGCCCACCATGGACTCTACATGCTGGTGATCCAAGAGGTTCAGGGGACTACTCTCATATGCCCCCCACCTTAATTTCTTCTTCCCATCAGGGAGAATTCAGACCCATATGCCCCATCTTTGCTGTACTATTGTTTACACGGGGATGATTTTCCTCTATTTACCCATATGATTTTTAAAAATCAGATAGATTTCACTCCTCTTAATTAATAAAGTTGGCACCAGGCCCACCTACCACTGCTTCTCCTTACACACTCCCCTGATAACTATTCTCCCACTTCCAGCATCCTGAGACTTGTGTCTGTCCACAGTGATGGCAGGTATAAACAGATGGCAGAACGCATGTAGCCACACCCTGAGATGGGCCCCGAAGATGGCAGGCTCTTCGTTAGTGCAGTACTTGTAACCTAGCCCACCTCAGCCCACATTTTCTTATTTCTGCTCACTTTTCTCCCTTCCCCATTCCAGACTCTCTGAATGATAACAATGAACATCAGCTCTCTAAAAGTGCCTCTAGCTCCTGTTTTTGGTCCCCTTTCCTGCCCTGGTCTTTCCAAATACCACACCCTCCATTCCATTCAATGAGCATTAGATGTGAGCCTACTCTATACCTCGCATTGTCTAAGCCATTCATCCTCCCACTAGGCTCTGTGCGGACCAGAGCCCTGCCTGTGCTGAGCTCATGTATCCCACACGTGGCAGAGATGCTTGACAAGTATCTGTGGGACAGATGAATGCCTATATAGGAGGAGACAGCCATGCAAACAAACAATAAAGCACAATGTGATCAGTGCTATAAAAAACTTGAGTACAAAGTCCTTTGGGAACTCAGAAAAGAGAGCAATTAATTCTGCCTGGATAGAATGCATTCCAGGCAGAGGGCACCAAGCATGCAAAGATATGACAGTGCATAAATGCAAGGAATCTGGGTAAGCGGCCAGCTCTGCTGTCTGTGTTTTAGCTCAACAACAAAGCTCTGAGGCTACAGAACGACTGGCCATGATGCCTCTATGTGGGGTCAGAGTGGACCCCAGTCAAGCAAGGCCTGCCTTCTCGATGAGTACAGATACCAGTCTCTGAGCTGTGCTCTGTGCAGTCTCCTGGGATAGGCTCTGGGGACACAAGGATGAATTAGCCTCCAAGAAACTTAGTGTCATAGTGGAGAAAGAATGGATTGGCAATTATAGGACAGTGTGTATAGTTTAGTAAAACCTGATGATTCTGCCAATCCTGGGCACCTAAACCACACTGGCTCCAACTGCTATGAGCACTAAGATGGCAGAAATGACCAGAAATGGGGGATAAAGAGAAGTTTAACGAGTTGATATCCTAAAGGAATGCACTCAAGAAATTGGTTTGTTGAGCCTGACCAGGTGGTGGCACAGTGGATAAAGCATCAGCTGGGGACACCGAGGACCCAGGTTCAAAACCCTGAGTTTACCGCTTAAGTGCAGGCTCATTTGGCTTGAGTGTGGGATCATAGACATAACCCCATGGTCATTGAATTGAGTCCAAGGTCACTGGCTTGAGCAAGGGGTCATTGGCTCAGGCGGAGCTCCCTGGTCAAAGCACATATGAGAAAGCAATCAATGAATAACTGAGGTGCTGAAACTGAGTTGATTCTTCTCATCTTTCTTCCTTCCTGTCTATTTATCTGTCTGTCTCTCTCGCGCGCACACTTTGTTTGTTAGAAAGGCCAAGAAAGCCACAGAAGAGATGGAGGACATGGCTTCTGATGTTCTGGGGTGACCTGCCACAAAGGGTGAGCTCATCTTTGGCAAGAAAGCAGGCACTTCTGCCAGGCACCTGGTGACCTCCTCTAACTCCCCTTCCCTTTTACCCACAATAGTTCCCTCCTCCATTCCTTCTTCTTAATCTTGTCTCCCTCGGGGGGGGGGGGAAGAGGCAAAGTAGAAAGCAAAAAATAACAGAAAGCAAGTCTGGAGAAAAGATAAAGAGGGGAAGGAAATGAGAGGGAGGCGAGAGGCGACAACATGGTAAAGACAGACCCCTTGGCACTAAATCAGTGATACAGCTTGGCTTTTCCAAGGGGACAGCTCAAGTCTAGAGACCTCTGCTCCAGGGCCAGGCTGGGAGAGGACCTTCCCAAGATCCTGCAGAAAGGTGGGGAGGACTAAGGCCTCCAACCCAACAAGCCTCTCTCTCAGCACAAGTGGAACTCAGCCCAGAATGCCAGCCAGCAATGTTGAAGAACACAGGCTGCTTTGGATTCTTCCCCTCATGAGGCACCCATCCTGTACCCGAATACTAGTGAGGTTACTGGTCTCACCTGACTCTGAGGAAGGGCATAGGAGGACTCAGAGACCCAACAATTTACTGGCTTGTCTTCTGCTTCTGACTGTTCTGCTCTTCTAATGGCTTTGGTTCAAACTCCTTGTGATTTTTCTGGGCTGCTGGGAGGAAAGCGTATTGATTCTGTGTTTTGATAAGGTCAGCAGTGATCAGCTCTGACAGTCAAGCGGATGGCCTGTCCCCTTCCCCCTCCACTGGATGTGGTTCCACATACAGAAAAGGATGGAGAGAAGCAAAGGCGGGAGGAGGAAGAGGCGTCCTTTGTCTCAGTACTTCTGCAAACCTCTTTAAGCCCCATCATCAGAAGCCGGCTCCTCTCAGGTTGCAGGCAGGGGAGGCTTTAAGGGCATGCTTGATCTTTTCAAATGTAGTCATTTACCTGTCCCTCTGTGCAGTCCTGCCCTGCAGCTTTTCTCTCCTAGATGGTGACTCACTTTCCCCCAAAGAACCAATTAAGTTCCACGTAATATCGGCAAACACCCGATGACCCCAATTAACATTAAGAACCTGTCGGATTGTTCAGACTGAGATGACTGAGGGCATAGAGAAGGACCCTCTGAGGTTTCAGAGTTGATTGGAGCTTGATGAGAGAAGTGCTTTGATCAGTATCACGTTGTCAAGGCCATGGGAGTAAAGGCTACCTGGCGCTCCCTCTCCAGGAAGAGTCTACAGCTCCCAACCCACCCCTGCTGGCTGGTTGACTTTCCTTGAAGGCCTCTCAAATTGTGTACAAAACACCATGTCTGTGTGTGTCTGGATATTTTTTTCAAGAGAGAAGATCCACAACTTTCATCAAATTCTCCAAAAGACCCATGATCCAAGAAAAGTTAAAAATGATTATTCTATAGAATCTTTTCAAAGATCCTTTAGAATGTGCCAAGGGCCTAAAACTACCTCACAGCTGGCCGTGCCATAGGAGGTGCCCTGAGATGTCAAGGCCAATGACAAAGAGCCATGCCTTAAGTGGAGCAAGAGAAGTTAGTATAATGCTACTATCTTGATGGTCTGAGGGTCCAGCTGAGACCAAGCTTCATGACCAATGATTTAATAGGCCCGATAATCGGAGGAAAGGAGCATGATATGGTACCAAGTCATAAAAAGTGATGGTCTCCCGCCCTGATATCCTCTGCGGTTGGATACCAGCTGCAAAACTATGTTCAGACCCAAGTGCCATAGGGTCACATTTGAATCAATCTCAAACATATTCAGAGCCACTAAGCAGAATGGTGAAAGGTTTGAAATTACAACATCAAACACAAAAGAAATCCCAGCTTCTGCTGAAACGGAGACTACTCTGTCAGGCACAATGCTGGGTGCTTTTGGCACAGGATATCATTCGATACTGACAATACTATGAAGTACCTATCTCTCCATTTTATCAATGAGGAGGTTGGAAATCAGAAATAAAATGTGTTCATGATCACAGGCCAGTATATGAAGATGGTTGGATTAGAGATGATGTGTGTGTAACTCCAAAGCCCATGGTTTAGGAATCATGTCATAAAAATAACAGTCAGAATAGAAGAGTAGCTTGGAGGAAAGAACCCCTGTAAACTTGACAGCACAGGATGGAATAAAACCGTGAAATAAAATACTGTGGCAAAGAGAAGTTTGGGAGTTCCAGCTGAGAATAAGAGGGGATATTACTAGAGGGTAGATTTGGGTTATAACAGAACAACACAGTTCGGTTGTCATTTTTCCCCCTAGCAGCCTTAGACAGTAAGTCAAAGTAACTACCATGCTCACAGTCCTCTTCCAGGAAAAATTGCTCCACTAAAGCCCTTGCTGAGAGAAGCCTTAGGTCATTTCCTGAATGGAGATAACCATGGTTTTCTCTGTGTGACCCCTTTACCACAACTGTTTAAACCTGGAGTAGATGCCTGATTCAGAACCATGGGACCTGACTGTGGGAAAAACTCCATGCTAACAGAGTTTTAGTTAAGATACTTCTTACCATTGCAACAAACAAACCTAAACATGTATGATTGTACAGACCTGACATAGGCTTATTTCTTACTTCTGTAATGTCCTGAATGGGTGTTCTTAATTGGCAAGCAGGCCTCCTTGGAGTGATGATGTAGACACCCAGGCTGTCTCCACCTGTGTTTCCACTACCCTCAACACATGTGTTGTAAGGTCACCATGCTCATCTATATAAAGCCAGCAGAAAGGGAAAGATCATGGAGTCTGTGCTTGGATGTTTATGACAGGACTGGAAATGGTACTCATCCCTTCAGCTCACAATCCATTTACAGAAACTTGGTCATCACGAGGTTAACTGCAAGGGAGGCTGGGAAATGTAGTCCAGTTGTATGATCAGGAAGAGGAGAAAATGGTTTGGGTGAACCTTTGTCAGCCTCTGCTAGGAGCAGAAAGAAGCCAGGTGGTGTAGCAGAGGTATAGTTTATACCTTTATTTCTGGTCCTCTCGCATTTTTGCAATTCCCTCTCTGAGGTCCTAAATAAGGAAACAAGTGTTCCTTTTCTAAAATATCCTCCTGAAAACTACGTATCAAGCAGAATGCCCATATGATTTGGGGTCCCACTAACCAGTATATCATACCTATGGCCACTTTATAAGTTTGTCTCCAAGGCTGTAGACCAATAGCCCCACCAAAAAACAAACAAACAAAAAAACTGTAGCACCTCAGACTTATTTTGGTGATTTTCTAAAAGCCTCTCAGAGAACTGGTCTTACCATTCTGAGTTCTTGCTCATTCTCCATGTTGGCTCCTGTTCACCATGACTCTGCTTGCCACTTTAACATCTGGCAAAGCCATTCTCCATCTCAACAGTACACCTCACACCCCACCTATACCAACTCACTCAGGACCATCCATACCCCTTGCAGCACCTCTCCTCTTGCCTGCCTCCTAGAATTTAGTCCCTACTTGGCTCCATATACCACCAGTCAAAGGCACCTGCAGTAGGACTGTCTAGTTCCGTGATGGCGAACCTATGACACGCGTATCAGCACTGACACAAGTAGCCATTTTCAATGACATGCGGCCGCATGTGGCTGCGTACCAGAGAAGTATGGGGCCGCATGCTGAAAAGGACATTTCATCCTCAGCTCCTGCATGGCCAGGTACAGTAGCAGAGGATAAAACATTTGCTGTAGTGTAGACATTCTGTGCCGGAGATCTGTAGGCCAAAACATTTTTGTTATTTAAACTACAAATACTGTGAAATTATGGTTTTTTTCTCAAAGTGACACACCACCAGAGTTATGCTCGGTTTTTTGGCAAATTTTGACACTCCAAGCTCAAAAGATTGCCCATCACTGGTGTAGTTGCACAGCTCCAGAGCACCATCCACAGTGTAATCTATGTAAATGTTGCTCCCTGGAGTTGTGCCACAGACAGCCGAGTCAGATACCAGGAGAGGTGTCTCTGACCCTATATGCCAACAGCTCCAAAGCTTAGCTCTTCCTATGGTAGGACCTCTGACACAGAATACACTAATTGTCCTGACTGAAGGTTAATATGTAGTAACTAAGTCACTCAGAAGTTAAAGGGCAACCTTAATCATGCTGAATGGAATAGATTAGATTGCATTTCAATTGAACTATCTGTTCTCACCTTGCAAAGTGAAACACTGATCTTAGTTTCAGGGCCAACCTAATTGGTGAGTGTGTGTATGTGTGTCTGTCCGTCTGTTTGCCTTAATTTCTTTTGACATAGTAATCAAATTCCCTGATTAAAACAGAAGTTGTAACTGTTACAATAGAGTCATTTGCTGAATGCATTAGTTTTTAGCTAAAAAGTAAAAATAAAAGGTTTTTATTTCTGACCATATATTCATTCTGTCATCCTGGTCCATACTATTCATTTTTTTTTCTTTTCTTTTCTTTTCTTTTCTTTTTTTTCTTTTTTTTTTTTTTTTTTGAGAAAATTAACTTTCATGGGTTGACATTGCTCAATAAGAGTACATAGATTTCAGGTAAACATTTCTACAGCATTTGAACTGTTGATTATGCTGTATGCCCATCACCCAAAGCCAAATCATGTTCCATCACCTTATATTTGTCCCTCTTTATACCCTTTTGCTCATCCTGTTACCCCCATTCTCCTCACCTACATCCCTCTCCCCTTGGTAACCACGTCACTTTTATCTATATCCATGAGTCTCAGTTTTATATCCCACCTATGTGTAAAATCATACAGTTCTTAACTCTTTCTGATTTACTTACTTCACTCAGTATAATGTTCTCAAGGTCCATCCATGTTATTAAAATGTCACTATGTTATCATTTCTTATAGTTGGGTAGTATTTTATTGTATATATGTATCACATCTTCTTTACTAATCCTCTATCAAGGAACTTTGGTTATTTCTATGTCTTCGCCACTGTGAATAATGCTACAATGAATGTGGGGGTGTATGTGTCCTTACGTATCAGTGTTTTTGAGTTTTGGGGGTATATACCCCGGAGAGAGGTTACTGGGTCATATGTTAATTCTATTCTTAATTTTTTAAAGAATCACCATATTTTCTTTCATATTGGTTGCACTAATTTGCATTCCCACCAACAGTAAATGAGGTTTCCTTTCTTAGGAAGGCTGTATTCTCATGCCCTAGCAGAGTGCGCAACACATGACAGGCACTCAATAAATACTTGTTGAATAAATGCATTATTCAAACTTCTTTACATGAAGTCAAACTTTTTCACATGTACTAAAAACTGCCCTTGGATGTCAGAGTAATGACAGAGTGAGAGATACTCCTGATCATTACCCTTGAAATTTTAACAAATTGAACAACTATAATGCAGCAAAAGAACCCTAGCTCAGCTCCCAGGTGCACCTAAAAGATCCAAGCACAAAATGGACTAAAGGTGGGATGGGGTGAAAATGGAGACAAAAGATAAAATGCACTGGCTGTGGACTTTGGAAAGGAGAGGATACAAACCTGGAGTGACTGGGTATTTTTTTCTCTGTTGGATGATAGAGAGAAAGGAAGCTCGAGCTCTCTGGATTTTGTTGGAGGGGTATGGAGAAGAAAACATGGAGTAATTGGGTCTCCTTATGTTAGGAGGAGCAGAGTGACAGAGTGGCAGAGGGGGAGATAAACAAAATTGGCCAGAGTGTAGGATCATAGCCAGTCTTCCCATGATCTGCTTGCAGCCTACACTTGGAAGAGACAGAGTACACTAAAGTGTGGACCCCAGCCTCTCAGATCCTGCCTCCCTCACTTCACTGTACAAAGAGTGGCAGAGACAACCCCCAAAGCTAGCTTTCCAGAGTCACTCCCTCCCCTGAAGATTAGAAGTGCTCCATATCTAGTCCCCAGGTCTGTTTAGCACTGGAAGCCTGGGATCACCATTGCTGGAGGTGTAAAACCAGAAAGCTGAAGCCATAAAACCCTCACAACATGTCCTACCCACCAATGTGACTATGGTCCCACCTTATCATTGCAACAAAAACATCATGGTGGAGACCAGCTCAGGAATTTCACAGAACTAAAAGTTGTAATACAGCAACACCTACTAGAAGAAACCTCTCAAAACTAAAATTTGTTTTTCTGGTTTTTATTTTTCCTTTTCTCTTTTATCCATTTTTACCTTAAAGTTAAATGATAGAGAATTCAAAATTGAAGTTCTGAAAATAATCAATGAGATGTGAGAAGACACTAATAAACAACTTAATGAGCTCAGAAAACAAATTAATAAACAAAACAAATACCTCACCAAGGAGACTAAAACTTTAAAAACAGAAATGAAAAACTCAATACATGAATTGAAGACTGAGGTAGAAAGTTTAGCTAATAGAACAAGCCAGAGAAAGGAAAGAATCAGTGTCATTGAAGACAGGTAACTAGAGATGCTATACAGAGAAAAGGAAAGAAACTCAAGAATTTAAAAAAGAACTGAGATAACTCTACAAGAATTGTCTGACTCCATCAGAAAGAGCAATATAAGAATAACAGTATATCAGAAGAAGAGAGGGAGAAAGGAATGGAGAGCCTATTCAAACAAATAACTGGTAAGAATTTCCCAAGCCTATGAAAAGAGTTAGAACCTTGAGTCCTAGAAGCGAACAGAATGACAACTCAAACAGACTTACTCTAAGGCACATTGTAATAAAATTGTCAAAAAGCAATGACAAAAAAGACTCCTCGAGGCTGCTAAGGAAAACTAAGAACATAACATATAAAGGAAAGCCCATTAGGTTACCATCAGACTTCTCAGCAGAAATTCTATAAGCCAAAAGAGAGTGGACCCAAATATTCAAAGTTCTAAAAGAGAGAAATTACCAGCCCAGAATACTATATCCACCAATCCTTAAAATATGAAGGAAAATAAAGAGTTTTACAGACATACAGAAGCTGAGGAAATTTATCACAATAAACCCCACTGCAGGAAATACTCAAGGAGTTTATTTGACCTGAAACAAAAAGAACAAAACAAATCAAAACTACAAGTGAAAGCTCCAAAAAAGTCACTATAAAAACAAGGATAATCTGTGACAATAAACATAAAAGGGGAGAGGATAAAGATCTGCAGTAGCAAAGGAAGCTGGAGTGCAGAAGCACTCATAAGACAAAGGACTCTTATACATATGAACATTATTCTTCTCTTCATAATCTAATAGTAACTTATTCAACACAGTGCTGGAAGTTTTAGCCATAGCAATCAGACAAGAGAAAGAAATAAAAGACATTCAGATCAGAAAAGAAGCAAATGTTTCACCTTTTGCAGATGACATGATCCAGTACATAGAAAACCCTCAAGACTTCACAGAAAGACTATTAGAAACAATAAACCAATACATTAAGGCCATAGGATACAAAATCAATACATAGAAGTCTATTACTTTCATATATGTCAACAATAAAACTTTGCAGAATGAACTCAAAAAATAATCTTTATTACAGTTGCAAAATATAAAATAAAATAAAATACCTAGGAATAAACTTAACAAAAAATGTAATGGATCTATATACTGAAAACTACAAAGCATTATTAAAGAAAATTTTAAAAGATACAATGAAATAAAAAAATATCCCATGTTCTTGGATCGGAAGAATCAACATAGTTAAATGGTCATGTTACCCAAAGAATATATGAATTTAATGCAATTCCCATCAAAATTTCAATGTCATTTTTTAAAGAAATGGAACAAAAAATCACCAAGTTTGTATAGAACCATTAAAAAAAAACCAAATAGCCAAAGCAATCCTGAAAAAAAATGAATGAAGCCAGAGGCATTGCAATACCTGACTTCAAATTATACTGCAGAGCCACAATAATTAAAGCAGCATGGTATTGGCAGAAATGTAGCCTCACAGACCAATGGAACAGAATTGAGAGCCCAGAAATAAAACCACATATATATGGGCAAATCATCTCTGACAAAGGAGCCAACAACACACAATAGAGAAAACGAAGCCCTCTTCAATAAAAAGTGCTGGGAAAAATTGGAAAGCCACATCAAAAAGAATAAAACTTGACTACAATTTGTCTCCCTGCACAAAAATTAATTCAAAGTGGGTCAAAGACCTAAATATAAGCTCTGAAACAATAACTTATGCAGAGAAAGACATAAGTACTAAACTCATGGACTTTGGCCATGTAGAACAATTTATGAATTTGACCCCAAAGGCAAAGGAAGTAAAGGCAAAAATAAATGAATGGAACTATATCAAACTAAAAAGCTTCTGTGCAGCAAAAGAAACTGACAACAAAACAAATGGGCAGTCAACTAAATGGGAGATGATATTTGCAAACAACTCCAATAAGGAGTTAATGTCTAAAATGTACTGCTCACAAAAATTAGGGGATATTTTAAAAGGAATATGAAGCTATAAAATATCCCCTAATTTTTGTGAGCAGTGTATATAAAGAACTCACAAAGCTCAGCAACAAACAAGAAAACAATCCAATTAAAAAATGGGGAGAGGACCTGAACAGACACTTCTCCCAAGAGGACATACAAATGGCCAACAGATACATGAAAAGATGCTCATCTTCACTAGATATTCAAGAAGTGCAAATGAAAACTACAATGATATATCACCTCACACCTGTTAGACTGGCTATTATCAACAAGACAGGTAATAACAAGTGTTGGAGAAGCTGTGGAGGAAAAAACAAACCTTTCACTGCTGGTGGGAATGCAAATTAGTACAACTATTATGAAAGAAAGTATGGTGGTTCTTCAAAAAATTAAGAATAGAGCTACAATATGACCCAGCAATCCCTCTACTGGGTATCTACCCCGAAAACTCAAAAACATTGATATGTAAAGACACATGAACCCCCATGTTCATCTCAGCATTATTCACAGTGGCCACACATGGAAACAACCAAAGTATTCCTTGATAGAGGATTGAATAAAGAAGATGTAGTGAATATACAATACACTACTACTCAGCCATAAGAAATGGTGACATCTTGAGAACATTATACTGAGTGAAGTAAGTAAATCAGAAAAAGTTAAGAACTGTATGCTCTTACACATAGGTGGGATATAAAACTGAGACTCATGGACATAGATAAAAGTGAAGTGGTTACCATGGGGGAGGGGATGTAGGGGAGGGAGTGGAATAGGAGGTGGGAGGGAGGGTGTAAAGAGGGACAAATATAAGGTGACGGAAAATGATCTGACTTTGGGTGATGGGCACACAACATAATCAACAGTTCAAATGCTATAGTAATGTTTATCTGAAACCTATGTACTCTTATTGATCAATGTCACCCTGTTAAAGTTAATTTTCTAAATAAAAATTAAAATAAAATGATAACTGCTCTTGATGGAGGAAGAGGAGTATTTTATCAGTGCTCTTATTACCCGATGAAGGAAAGCAAGATCCAAAAGAACCATGCAACTCTGAGCTGAGCTAGAATTCAAGCAGTTTTCACCAATGGCCTACTCCAAGCAATGGACATGCTCAGAGTTCCCAGCTAGCCCAGTTCTCTCCTGAGCAAAATTACCCACACGCTGTTTCTTTTCCCTTGCCTCAGACTGAGTAACCAGAATTGTATAACCTCTTACTGCCCAAATTAACTCCCAGGAGCTGGCACAGAGCCCTCAAAAGTCTGAGGGCAGGGAAGTATGTGAGCAGATGTGGTTAGAGCTGCCTTGAACTCTTTTCTCCTACCTCAAGTGGCAAACACATCCTCTGACCAGAAACCTGTCAAATCCTCATTTAGAAAATATGGCTTGCTCTGGCCAGTTAGCTCAATGGTAGAGGTCAGCCCAGCATGTGGATATCTCAGGTTCAATTCCCAGTCAG
Organism: Rhynchonycteris naso; assembly: GCA_037038555.1. Taxonomy (NCBI): domain Eukaryota; kingdom Metazoa; phylum Chordata; class Mammalia; order Chiroptera; family Emballonuridae; genus Rhynchonycteris; species Rhynchonycteris naso. The sequence continues at coordinate 40,196,885 of CM073004.1, read as the reverse complement.
GGCACACAAGAAAAGTGACCATCTGCTTCTCCACCCCTTCTTCTTCTTCTTTCTCTCTCTCTCTCTCTCTCTCTCTCTCTCTCTCTCTCCCTCTCTTTCTCTTTTCCCCTCCAGCAGCCATGGCTCAATTGGTTAGCGAGAGTTGGCCTCAGGTACTGAGGAATGCTCATGGCCTCTGCCTCAGGCACTAAAAAAAAATGGCTTTGTTGCTGAGCAATGGAGCAAAAGCCCCAGGTGGGCAGAGCATTGTCCCCTAGTGGGCATGCCTGGTGGATCCCAGTTGGGGTGCATGCAGGAGTCTGTCTCACTGCCTCCCCTCCTCTTACTAAAATTATAAAAAGGAAAGGGAGAGGAGAGGAGAGGAGAGGAGAGGAGAGGAGAGGAGAGGAGAGGAGAGGAGAGGAGAGGAGAGGAGAGGAGAGGAGAGGAGAGGAGAGGAGAGGAGAGGAGAGGAGAGGAGAGGAGAGGAGAGGAAAGGAAGGAAGGAAGGAAGGAAGGAAGGAAGGAAGGAAGGAAGGAAGGAAGGAAGGAAGGAAGGAAGGAAGGAAGAAGGAAAATGTCTTGGGCCCAAACATCAGGCAAAAGGCCAGAAATGGTCAACAGGCACAGGGTTCACACTTCTGGTCTCCAGCTTCATCAATTTAAAGTATCAACTCTGAGATGTCACCCCATTTCTTTCTAGGCAGAATGTGCTATCCACTCTACAAGATGTAGCAGATTAGGAAAGCCAGAAACGATGGGCATGTCCATTCCAAGTGGACTCTCTGGGGTAGCCAATCTAGAGACTGAAAACATTTCTCTTTCATTTATTGTTCAGCTTTTATTTAAAGGGAAAGTCCCCAGATGGAATTGAGAGTGTTCAGGTTGTTTTAAGGGCATCTTTCCTTTCTGTGACATGATGAGCCTGCTCTCCATTTTTCCAAGCTCCAGAGAGAAACTCGCTTGCCAACACTTGAGTGATTTCACCTCTAGCGTTTCCATGGTGATGCACATCCCTGCACAGCCTGGAGAAAAGGTGCAGCTCCGCGTGATGATGAGTATGAACGAAGCTCAGCAGCGTCTCTGGGCCTGGGGCCTCTCCTGGAGCTGCTGGGCTGCACAGAGTATTGGGTCCACATGGCCTCTGCCTCAGGCAACCTGAGATGGACTTCTCCTGCTTAGTAGCATGTAGGTTTATTCTTGGAAACCTCAGCTGTCAGGGGCTCAGGGTACTGGGGAGGGGAGAAGCCAGTTGTCTGGGAAACATACACAGAGCATCTGCAACAGTAAACTCTAAGCAGCATGCTGACTAGGACTGTACCGGATCTATATGGCCCCTGGAACCTATGGGGCCTCAGTCTAGCTCTTGGCCCAGCTGAGCCCAGGCCACCTACAAGCTGCCATTACATTGTCCAACCTCGGCTAAAAAACAAAAAAGAACAAAATAATTCCTCGAGAAGCCTTTGTAACCTGGTGAGCTCTGCAGGCTAAAAAAGGGCTGGGCTGTGGACCCACCACTTGCCCTCCCTCAGACAATACCAGTGTTAGAGCTACCATTTGCTGAGCACTTGCTGTGTGCCAGGCACTGCACTACATGTGATTTAGACATTATCTTATGATCATCACAATAAAAGCAACTGTGTGGAATAGTTAGTATTATTGTTTCTATTCCACAGGTAAAGAAACTGAGGCTCAAAGAGGTTAATTGACTTGCCCAAGGTCACCAGTCACTTCTGACCCAAATGAAAGAGTCAGGAACTCAAGCAGTCTCAACTTAGAGTTCAATATCAAGCATGACCTGGGCCTCTGTGTTTAGGACTAGGCTGAACCCAACCCAAAAATGAACAGTGACAAACCAATTTTCAAAACTCACATTGGTTCAGCCTTCCACTGTTTACAATAACAACTACAGCTTCTACTTCTTCTGCACCTTGTATGAGTTAAGCCTTTTATATACTTGACTTAATCTGAACTTCATAGAATATTATAAAGCTAGGCATCGGGGATCCCACAGTTCACTGGAGGAAGCTGAGGCTGTGAGAAATGAGGTTTGCCAGAAGTCAGATTAGAGTTGGGCTGGATTTGAAGCCACTTCTGACACCGGAGCCAGGGCTTCTGTGCCATGCTATGTGTTTCATATTATTTCATTTAATCTATACTTTCCAGGTCCTAGGTTGAGCTCTCTAATTTTAGGGAACACCCAGAGGACTAAGCAGGAAGAGGAGGCCACCTCCTTTTACTGCCACCTGCTTGGTTGCATTTAGCCAACTCTCATAGGTATAAAGTATCGCTATTTTAGCCTCCTTTTTCTCTTTAGCCAATGGTACTGAATACCTACTGTGTGCAGACTCTGTGTCAGGCAGCAGGAACACAGAAAATCAAAGGCCGAGCCCCCGAGTCCCCTCTCAGTGCCAGTCCCTGTGTATGGCTCTGACAGGCAAACTCTCGTTGCATTCTCACAAACCTGAGGGGCAGACCCATAACCATGCTCACTTCATCAGAAAGGAAACTGAGGCTAGGCATAGCTCGTAAGTCAGTCCACAAGGTCACACAGGAAGTAAAGGAGGAAGCCAGGACAGGAATCCAGGGCAGCAACCAGGGCCAGCCTGACTCCAGAGCCTGAGGGCGTGTGGCCTATTGTGCTTGGCTGTGCAGCAAGGGCTACCTGCCGTGTGAGCACTGAGAAGGGTGCATTTCTGTCCAGGCCTCAGGAGCAAGGCCAGTGGAGGAGGGGAGTTTGGTGTACAAAACACCAAGAGCAACTAACAACTGTGATTCCTTAACAGCAGTCCATGGGCTCCTGCGGTTAAGGGATTAACCTCTGGGATTCCACAAACCGCCTGAAGTGGGGAACTGTTCCTTTTCCATGGGAGAATCACCATCATTGTCTTGGATTCTCTCAAGGGTTTCTGATTCCCCAGAATAGATAAAGGACCTTAAAGTGATGCATTTGGTCAAGGGGTGACTGATGGGAATAAAAACTGTCTCTTTAACAGGGGTAGGTATAATGTATCTGATCTCACAAGGGATCAACATTCACGAATCTACTACATCAAGCTCAGACTTTCCCTGTCTGTCTCCTAGACCTCCTCTTGCTAATGCATCTGAGACTGGAAGTGCTGGAAACTGCCAAGGGAGGAGGGTGAGGAGAGAAGCGCCTCTCTTTTCCGACCAGCAGCAACCATTCTGTACTCTGCATTTTTATCAGCATTTGCACCACAGACAGTTCTATCTTTCGAGTGCTAGGTTGCCTAATGAGACCAGTGTTGCCCTCAGCCTCCCCCTGTGTTTTGATACATTTCCAGCTCCATGTCTAATGGTCCATGCTTGCAAATCAGAACCACTGAGGGAGTGGCTCATTCCGAAAGGTTTGCATCTGAATGATATCCACTGTGAAGATGAACAAATTAAGGCCTTGCAGGGTTGAACAGTCTGGGAAGACGAGGCAGCAGCAGCAACCTCCATTGCAGAGCTGATTTCCAATCCCTCTCACCAATAATGGCCTGGCCAAGTTATGCCAAGTTCCCAGGAATGCAGGGTCAGACTGCTTAGCCAGGAGAATCAAAGCATTTTCAAGATGATTCTGTTTGAACTGTGCTCTGCACGCTGCCTACACACACATTTACAAGGCCGATTGGGCCAAATGCCGCCATCCAATTAGCACATCCCATATCCAGCTCCCCAGGGCTAATCTGAAACAAGCAAAATAAGATCAAACTCTAGTCCCACTACTTTTAGGGTAGATCTTCAGAGGCAGATGATGAAGCAAAATTACCTGCTGCAGGCAGCTGACAATGTCACTGTAGGCCAGAAACCCCAGCAAAGGGAAACGCTTGATACTCCCCCATCAGGACATCATTATTGCGCCCCTTCTCTGGGCACAGCCTGGCAGTGAGCCAGGCCCCAGGGAGTTAGAAATGAAAGACAATCTCTCTTCTGAACAAGCTCACAGTCTAGTGGCAGTTACAGCCTAGTAAAAAGGCAATTATATCACAGAGAGATACAGACAGTGATAGAGTAGAGTATGGAACACTCTAAGAACACAGAGGAGGGGCACCTCACTCAGCTAGAGAAGTGTCAGGGAAGGCTTCCTGTAGGAGGTGGTGCATATGCTGATTCTTGAAGAGGAATCAGAAGTTAACAGAGGGAGACCCAGTTGAGCAGGCCAGTTGCTCATTGTGATCAGAGCCCGAAGGGAGGGGGATGTCTGGGCAGGACAAACGAGAAAACTACAAATGTGAGTGGCTACCTGAGCCAGTAATACTCACACTTTAGCATGTATCGCCTGGAGAGTTTGTTAAACAGATTCCTGGGCGCCATCCCCAGAGCTTCTGATTCGGTGGATCTGGGCTGGAGTCTGAGACTCTGCATTTCTATTAAGTTCCCAGGTGATGCTGATGCTGGTATTCCAGGGACTGCTCTTTGAGACCCTCTTCCTCAAACCATTCTTGAGATGTTTAGATTTATCTTGAGGGGTGAAGGGGAACTTATAAAAAGAATGATCAGGGGAAGGATAGCAGATTTGTATTTTAAGATGACTGTGACAACGCGTTCAAGGATGGATCGAATGGGATGGGATGAGGGACAGAAAGATTAGTCAGGAGGCAGTTGTAGTGACTCGGGGCAGAACAAAGACAGCTCCAGCAAGAATGGAGTCAGTGGTCATACAAGAGGTCCTGGGGCTCCGGACATTTGCTATGAGTGGCAAAGGAGAGGAATCAAGAACAGAACAAAAGGTTCTGGCACAGAGATTTAATCCACAGTTAGATACCAATCCCTGACAGAAAGTACAAGAGAACCACATTGGGGGCCAGGGGATAAGGGTTTGGGCTGGCTTAGTTTTTTTTTGCCCATGTTAAGCTTGAGGTGCCCATGCAAGAGATCCAAATGGACGTATTTACACATCAGAGACTTAAAGATTAAGGAGAGAGATACTCTGAGGAAAATATTTGGGGTTTTTTCTCTAGTATGAGGGGAGAGTGAAAGGAAGGAAGAGGATGAAACAATGACTGACAAAGGGTAATCCTAGAAGAGAAAAGGGCCTAGACCAGAGCCTTTGAAACACCATCACTGAAGAGGTTAGCAAAAAAGTAACAGTAACAAAGGCGTATAAGGAATGTGCCATTTGGGTCCTCCAGGAAACACACACTGAGACAGAGCTGGGAGAGCAAAAGGTTCCTGGGAGCGACAACTGGGAAAGGAGGAGGAAAGAGGCAGGACCAGGCAGAGGGCGGTCAGACTGATGCAGACCTGCCTAATGCCACAAGCAGGGAGCTCCAGAGCAAAGACTCCTGCTAGGAAGTCCCACGTTGGAGGGAAGAGGCCGGGCCCTTCTACACCACCTTGCTCAGTCATTCACTGGGGCCACCCAAGAAGTGTGAGACCTTGGCCCAAAGATATGGGGTATCCTGAGGATGGCTCAATTAGGCAGTTAGTCTCACTCAAAGGGGATCTAATCATTGTGTCATAATGGCCACAAGGACTACATAGAAAAACATTATCAAGAGTTGTTACAGCCTGACAAGTGGTGGCACAGTGGACAGAGTGTTGGCCTGGGACATTGGGGACCCAAATTAGAAATCCCAAGGTCACTAGCTTAAGTGCAGGCTCACTAGCTTGAGCATTTGGTTGCTGATTTGAGCTGGGATCATAGACATGACCCCATGGTCGCTGGCTTGAGCCTAAACATTGCTGGTTTGAAGCCCAAGGTCTCTGGCTTGTGCAAGGGGTCACTAGCTTAACTGGAGCCCCTGGTCAAGGCACGTATGAGAAGCAATCAATGAACAACTAAAACACTGCAACTATGAGTTGATGCTTCTCATCTGTCTCCTGGAATGTCTGTCTCTGTCTCTGTCTCTCTCACTTCTCTCTCGCTAAAAAAAAAGAAGGAGTTGTCACAAAAGCCAAAAGAAGAGATACTAAGGAAGGAGTTTTAGACAATTTCCAAAGCTGGACAGGAAAATATGTCACATGATTGCTGATTGAATTAACCCCACAGTAGTGAGGCAAGTTGTGTCACCAAGGAGAAGCTACAGGGATGCAGGAAAGCTAAAGAGGAGGTGCCCGGAAATGAGGGGAGAGGTAGATTGATGAAGTTAGAATAGTAGGAGTAGATAAATACTTCAAGGAGCTCCGCTGACATGAGGAGAGAAAGATGGTATTACCTGAAGGAACACATGGGTATGAAAAGAACTAGATCAGGACAAGAGGGAGGGTGGAAATTTGGAACACCGAGACAGCTGCTGATCCCTCCCTCCCACCTGGACCCACCTGGAGACCTTGGAAGAGGAGGGCAGTTGGGCAGCTGGTGAATGGGGGACAGGAGCCAGGGGCAACACCAAGCAGAGTGGCTCAGACCACTTTCTCTGTCATTGATCAGCCATTCTGCTCATGCCCCACATTCACTCCCTGGAGGTCTCACTGAGCTGCACCATCATAAGTCATTGTCCTAATAGCTTTATTAAAAGAAAAGAAAAGGCATTAAAAGCCAGCTTAATGAAGCCAGGACCCAGAAGGCAACAGTCAGCACACTTGTCATCTCACTTCCTCTTGCCCCTGGGGAGTCCACCAGAAAATGCTTCAGTCTTCAAGATGGGGGCGATTAACCTCTGACAGAAGTAACTTGAGCCATAAACATGTTGTGGGCTTGTTTTCTTCCTTAAAGGCTTTATAATAGGACCAAGCATTTCACAGTAACATGTCATCCCGGGGCAAATAAAATCTGGCTAGAGTGACTGCCTGAAGCCTTTCTCCTCTCAAATTTCTGCCTTGATCAATAAAAGATCACAATGAGGCAGCTTAGAGCTTAATTATTTACTATTTCTGTGCTTTCGTATAAAAGAAATTTTCTAAAGAAATCAAACTGCCTGTTCAGTGCCATATGGAGTCAATATCCTGTGCTCTATGAGGTGTTAATGAATTAATTAATCAACTAATGGCAGCAAAGGTCTTCAGAGACCATGGATGCTCAGCTCCCAAAGGGAACACTTTTTACTCACACTGGTGATGACTTTAAATCATTCTTTATTTCCTAAAAATCCTGAATAATTTCTTAGCCAAGAACTCATTAGATTGTGCATATTTTCAGTGTCAATTATGTTGATCATGTCTTTCTATTTTGTTTTCCATGTCATTTCCACTTTATAAAGCCAAGTCCCAATTATCAATGAAAACAGGAGGAGGGAAGCCTACAGCAAATGGAAGTACCTCTCCAGCCCCAGCAGCGGCAGCTGTCCCCACCCGGATCCAAGCATTGTGCTGTGTCTTTCCCCTTAGCTAGGAGTACAGAAAAGCAAAAGCGGTGAAATTACAGGAAGAATTCAGGAAATGGAAGGGAAGGAGCAGCTAGCCATGTCCAAGATATTCCACACACTAAATCATGAAATTTCAGTGTAATGTTAAGAATAACCACAGGCAAGCAGGGTTGTTTAAGGTCTTCCAGATAGGAAAGGATACGTGAGAAGATAGTTACAGGGTAGCAAGAGAAATTAGAACCTGCTTTTAAGGAAATGGGGTGGACTGGGACTTGCTATCCAGGGGAACTACAAAATTTCACTGAAAGTGTTTCTTAAATAAGAAATAAAGAAGGTGATAGCACATGCGGTGAGATTCAGGGAACTAGAGGCATCAAGACAGCTTGGCTGACATTTTTAAATTCCTAATAGTTTTAAAAACATTAGGGAAAGAAGAAACTAACCTTGTGGGAAGAGGAATAGCAGAAGTGGAAACAAGAGATGAGGCATACAGGTTATATGATGGTCCTCACCAGGTGAGATACCAATTATGGGCTACAGGTGGGGGCAGGCCGGGAACCTGACTGCTTGTTTTAAAGTCACATTTTGTGGAATGCTTACCAACAATGTTCTGGCCCAAGCTGGGATTTAAATAATCGCCAAACCCTTTTATCAAACCTGTGTCAGTGGTTGGGTATAAACAGGTGGTAAAAGCAGCAGAAGTATTTGAGGAGTGTGTGCATCATCTCCAGCTTAGCTACCTGATGAGGGAGGGGCAGCCAGCGGATAGGCAAGGCCAGAGATGGAGACAGGCTGTCTGGCAAGTGACAGTGTGAGGCTTTCATGCTGAACCAGCCTATCACACTGATTCTGATTCATTCTCTATCTATCTATCTCTGCTATTGAAGAGAAAAAGGGAATTGGAAGGGCAAAGGGAGCTTTAGCTGCCAGAGCTGAGACATGCTCTTGGCATTGCAATTAGAAGTTGGAATGCATTTTTCCATAGAAATGTTGATACAGATGGTGACTGAGATCCATCAGAAGGACAGGGTGAATGTGAAAACAACCAACGCCAGGGCCAGAGAGACCAGAGGGTCCTAGTTTTACCATGTACCTGCTGTGTGTCCTTGGGCAAGTAACTTAAGCTATCTGAGTTTTGGTTCTCTTTGACACAGAGTTGTGAGAATTAAATCCTTGAGATAACATGCATAAAGATGGAGTAAAGAGTCAAGCACATAGAAGAGGCTTGGCAAATGTTAACTGTATTAGGGTGGTTAGTAAATGACAAGGCTGCAGAGCACTGTGGAATATGTGGGTTTCACAGTCCAGATTTGGATGCAACCACCATTGTTTCTAGAAGAAGCACTCTGAGTTCAAGCAACCCACTTAAAAAAAACAGTTATACTCCCAAATTAATTTACAAATTGGGCACTGTCTGTTCTTATTTTTTAGCATCCTGTGCAGATCTAAAATCACTTGATACACTTAAGAACATAATATGCATTATGTATAACTTGGTTGCTCATAAAATTATCATGTTAGATATATTTAGAACTGTGAGGACTAGGGAAGGAAAGAAATTCAGAAATGTGTGGAGGGGGTTATTTTTTAGTTTTTTTTTTTCAGTTTGGGGGAGAAAAAAGCAAAAAATTCTAGGAAGTGAAAATTATTGATGTCTTCCCATCTTTATAGTGATCAAACTCCCCTCCAGGTAAGCAGAGCCCTGCAGCATGAGACACTGTACCAACAGTCAGAGGACAGGCCAGGTAAACAAACAAAAATAGGCCACCGTGAAGTGCTCTGCTTCTTGCTACTTCTCTGGCATTTATCAAGTTGCCATTTTAAAGGTTCCTTTCTGAGCCATCAAGGAGGTTTCAGTGAAAGTTTAGAGAAGCCCTGTCCCGTATATGTCCTGGGGGTGGGGAGGTAGGGGTAGCTGTTGTGGAATCTATGTGGATGCCTGAGCTTGCAAGTGTCTGCTATTTATAAGATATAAGTCTTCATAAAATGGCAAAGTGAGAAAATAAAGAAAGGGCAGGCGATAATGGTGATTGTACACCAGTTTGGAATCCTTTTGGCTGAATGTAATAGAATAAACTCAAAAAGGCTTCTGAATAGATCAGACCAAACTAAATGAAGGTGCTTATCTCACACAATGTGAAGTTTGAAGTAGGGGCATATTTAGCTTAACTCACTGGCTCACTTATGTCATCGGAAATCCGTCCTCTTCATGTTGACCTTTGCTTTCAGGCTTGAACTCTCATGGTGGCAAGGTGGCTGCAGCAGCTCCAAGCATCGTGCCCTTTCTCAACAATGTCCAAATGCCTAGAGAGAACATTCTTTCCTTGTAGCTCTTTTTAAGAGTAAAGAAAATATTCCCACAAGTGCACACACACTTCACATCTACTAGCCAGAATTCCATCGCATGTTCATTCCTAAAACAATCACTGACAAATAGTATGCAATTAATGTGGTTGATATGCCCTAATAGAGATTTACCTCTCGGGGCTCAGGAGAGACCCAGCACCTGACAGCCAGACACCTCAACAAAACCAGTTCTGTTCGTAGGCAAGGAATGCATGGGGGCCTCTCCCGAGCAATCCAAGAATGTCAAGACAACTGGGGAAAGACTCCTACTGGAGTGTGACTCCTTCTGAACAGTCGCTGTGGAGGAACAGCGCTTTCTGAAATGTTTATCCAGGGCCAGAGACAGAGTGGAAACTGAATCCTCATAAGCTTATCCCCCGGATGCTCTCCCAGGTACTGGGTGGTCAGAGAGTCTCACTGAGCTAAAAACATCCAATCCCTGGGTTGTTCCAGGATCCATCACTTCCAGCCAAAATGTCTAAGTGCTTTTAAGGACCAATGAACAATATTTTTTTCTCCATAATCAAAAATAAAAATTTAGAAGTTTCAGAGGCATGTCTTACTAAAGTATGAATTCATTCTTCCCCAGGTCTTTCAGAGCCAGTAAATTCTTTGAGATGAGGCATTGAGAACATCTTTCCCTGGATGGTTTCTGATGTCACTGGCAGGAGCCGACCTGGACTTCCCGGCACTCTGCTCATCACTCTGATAACCATCGTGTTTAAGACTAAACCCATTAGGATGATATTTCATATTACATTAGGGAATGCACTGTATGATCCAAATGTGAAAGCAGTGAAGATCTCTCCTCTCTTTTACCTGCTGCCACAAAATGAAAGGGTGTCATTGACCTGTAAAAGGCAACCCCCTCATTCACTTTAATAACCTCTGTCCTTTTGCCCATTCTAAACCAGGGGAGAAAGATTTATGGGAGCATTTGGGTTCTCATCCTCCATCACCTTTCGCAATCTTAATTCATCTCTGAGATAATCATGCCCATTTCTTTAAAATGAGCCAAGTTAATTGGCGTGACAGTCTCTGAAAAAACAAAAAATCTCTCTTCCTACAGATATTCTACAAGTTTCTGAAAAGAGCCACTTAGCGTGCAAATTAATATCTGAGGTTTCCCAGCTGATGGAGATTTGCAAAGAACTAAAATAAACCGAGATTTATTTTCCTTACAGTTTTAGGTTAATGCCATTTTATTTTAGGAGGCTAAGGATTGTTTATAGCAGGGAGGTACACCAAGGAGCCAGCCATCAGCCCCTCTATCATTCAGATGGATGGAATGGAGTTGCTGCTGCTGTGGTACAATGTGACGGGTACCAGAATATCCGTGCTAATATCTCTGTACATGTCTTCCATGTAGAATAGTCATTTCTTCCAAAAATGCATCTAAGGTTCAAAAATGTCCTCTAAGATATATAACACTTCAGCGATATAAATCAACACTAGGCTGTAATTGACTGTTAATGGGTTCTTCCATGCAAACAGGTTTTATTATGGAAAGGAGGTACCTGGGAAGGAGAAAAGGGCACAAACAGTAGGAAGCAGAAGACAGGATTTCCTGAGTCCCCCTCCTGGCAGCCTGGCCTGTTCCTAACAAGATTGAAGACAGGTCAAACAAAACTACTCTATTAAATAAAGTGGGAAGAAGTCAGGGCTGAATCCTGTTTTGTGTTAAGTGAAAAGCTTTCTGTGACATGCCGAGGGATAGAATGATCTGCCATAGGCCCTAGATGTTCCTATGTTCTTCTGTCCCCCTCCACTGTTGTTGACCTACTCCTCCAGGTCTTTTCTGATCTATCACATGCCCACTGCCCTCTTCACACTCTCTGGACTGAGGATAGAAAATTGGTTTCCTCTCACATGCCAACTCTGCTTGATAGTGGCTGCATGTAGTGTGTCAAGATCTAAAGAGTGTCTGAGATTTTTATCCTTCTTGCAAGTTAATAAGTTAGGCTGACACATTTTATGGAAGTTAATAGAAAACATGAGACTCCTGGGTCAGCGATAAAGGAGCATTTATAACTCACAGCAATAGTTGCCAAAGTATTCGCATTTTAGTACCAGTTCCAAGCCTCAATTTCCACAGGGTGATCTGGAGAAAGCCAGGTGACCACTGCAAATATATGTTACACTCACTACAGAAGAGGACCTCTGAGCTTAGGGAACCCAAATCTTTTATAATGGAATTTAAGCATGCCTGCTCTTTACTCAAGAGAGAGATATACTGTCTTCTCTATCTTCTAGGACTGTAAGCAAACCTGTCCTGTGCTTAAAAGGAAACATTATATCTACCAAACCAGGTCACTATACAAGAATTCTTGAAAACAAAGTGTAGTGACCGCCTCTCGCTCATGAAACACTCACAAATGCAAGAGAGAGGGTTATCTCAGAACAACATCCATCCTCCATTTATACAGCATCTTGTCTTCTGGAGAATCTTCCCCATGCTGTTGGCCCCTTCAATTAATCGGACAAAATAAGGCTGAGATCAAATTTATTCTATTTGTTTCTTACAAATGACATCTAATTAGGGCCAGTATCACAGGACTCCAAGTAACAAACCCAAACAGCTAAATAAATCCCACAAACCAGCAGGGCCCACCTTAGAGAGCTAGGTGGCTTTCTTCTTTACTTTTTGTGTTAACCTTTAACTCAGCCCAAGATACTGAATCAGGTACAGCAGGGTGACAACTACCCAGACTTGACCTTGGCCCACAAAGAAGAAGGTTAAGGCAATTTTACCAACTATATATAACAACCCTGGCCAATATGTTGAAGCTAATCTGAATGCCTTCCAGGGCCAAGGTAGTGACACTAACCACTTTAACTAACATCAGGGACAGGTTTTATACCCCGTTTTCTATTGGATCACTCCCATCATAAGTATGACTGCCTGCAAGGTATGCAGAGGTAACTAGTCAGACGCCCCCTAGGAAGCTCCCCTGAGTGACCTATAGTAGCTTTACTGCAGAGAAATCACCACAGTTGCCTGAGGGCTCCATTATCTACTGGCAATAGTTCCTTAAACATTTGAAAGTGTCTATGACCACACTTACAATGAAAGTCTCGGATTTCAATACAGGTTTTCTTTTTGATAATGGGGGGCAGAAGAGGCAGCAATTTTCCTTGATTGTTCTTGACAGAAAAGTTGAGCATTGTGAATCTGCCAACATAACCCCAAGAATCTTTATTTTGTGAGAAGACCCCTGAATTTTTCTTTTTTCTTTTTTTTCTTGGAAACCTCTAAATTCTTTTCAGGTTCATCAGCCAGTTCTGTGGGCAGAGATGGCATAACACTGCAGTCGGGCCTTGGAGGCTGTGATGTCTAACGTGCCAACTCTATCAGCCTACTAGGGCCGACATAACAAAACACCACAGACTGGGTGTTCACACAACAGAAATGTGTTTCTCACAGTTCTGGAGTTTAGAAGAACAAGGTGTTGGCAGGTTTCTCCTGAGGTCTCTCTCCTTGGCTTGTAGATGGTTGCCTTTATTCTGTGTCCTCACATGGCCCTTTTTCTATGCACTCTGACCCTAGTGCCTCTTCTTTTTTGTATAAGGACACCCTCTTAAGAGCAGTCTGTGAGTTAGGGCTCCACCCTTACATCTCATTTAACCTTAAGTTCTTTTTTAAAGGCCCTATCAGTCACTTTGAGGGTTAGTTAGAGCTTCAATATATAAATTTTGAAGGAACACAATTCAGTTCATAACACCAACCAATGGGTCATCATCCATACAGTAAAAACTGTGGACATGAAAGAGTAGAGGTGTACTCACTAAATTCTGATAGTAAATGGCATCGGTGTACCTGGAGGAAGGAATACTACTAACATATTGTTGGTCAAATAAGTTTGTAAATTGATATATATGTTTGCTCGCTTATAGTTTGCATTGTGTGGGGGGGACAGGCTGTAAGCAGGCAGGGTCGTTATAACCTGAGGCTTAGTTTTAAGACTAAGCTTTTCCCCACATCCTTGACTGTTGCTTGATGTGGATGGTGCACTCTTATGAGGAATCCTATTATGCCTCAGATAAGTGACTTTGTATCAGAGACTTTCTTGTTTGTATATTGGATTAAAAGTTTTTGATTTCTATACTATAAAGTGGGGCAGACCGGGAGCTTTCTCTCTCTCGGTTCCTGCTATCACCATTGCAGGGGCCTCCCTGATCTCTTGCCCTTCATGGGAAAAGCAGGTTTTCTGCTTTTCCCTTGTCTTCTCTTGTTGCTTGACTGTCTTGGTGTGACACCAATAAACAGAATGGCCTACCATCCTTCAACTCTGCCATTTCTTTACCGTCTGCCCGAATCCAATGGAAACCTGCATGTGAATGGCCACAATGGTGGCTCCTGGCCATACACATATAGTAGAGACATTGCCATGTTAATGTGAGCTGATCTTAATCCTCAGAAATCAGTGGCATATAAAAGAAAGTGTTGACAATGCCTAAGACCAAGTGCCCTCAGTCTGTGAAATAGACACACTCGCTGAATCTGGGTGCCTTTTCCTTCCACAAGTCTGAGGAGGCTAGTGACTTGGGCACTCATTTTCAATAGAACCAAAAAAAGGTGAGTTCCTCCCCTTCCTAAAATTCTCCAGCATGCTTGGAGAGTGTGTGCATGACCTTTGATCTCTCTTGAAGATAGATATGGGCCCCACCTTTAATCATCTTTTTCATGAAAGTAGTTGAGGTCAGGGTTAGTAGGGAGAGGAGATCAGGGGCTGTGAAGGAATGGAATGACCATTAAACAGGTCTTCTCATTTACTTTTCATTTTGAGCATCATGGCAGTAGCTCATGGCTCAACCAAATGAACTTCCAGTGTTTTGTGCCCACCTAACACTTGGAGTCAGGCAACGAGGTTCTCATGGTTGATGTTATCTATCTTAGTATTGGGAAAACTCACTCAGTAGCTTCTTTTCCACGTTGCTTTTTGGCCTGAGCCACAGGGTTTACCCCCCTCTTGCAGACTCAGGCTTGGCTTGCACAGTAGCAACCTTCTTTGAGGATGCCACCTTCATCCAAGCATCTGCTATACTAGGGGTCAGCAAACAACTATGGGTCAAATCCAACTTGCTGCCGGCTCTCATAAATAAGGTTTTATTGAAACAAAGTCACGTCCATTTATTTACATATTGCCTGTGGCTGTTTTTGTGCTGTGGTAGCAGAGTAGAGTATAACAGCAGAGACAGTATAACCTTCAAAGCCTAAAATATTTACTACCTCGCCCTTTATAGAAAAAGGGCGAGGTCTCTATGCTACACCATTACCAAGATAACATCCCTTATGACCTTACTCAATTTCAACAAAAGGGCTATGAAAATCTTTCCAGGGTGGTGGCCTAAAAAAAATCTATTATGCTGATTTAGTTTCTCATTCTCAAGAAGGTCATCTTCAATAGCATTGGGAACCCAATTCAGGGCAGTAAGAGCCCAAATACTAGTCAATGTCTCAACTGTGGTTTCCTACAGCAGTTTGTCTTTCTCAGGGAAATCTCCCTAAGAAAGCCAAAGCTGTCTTGTAGCAGCCAGAACCCACCACAAAAAAATATATCTCTGAGACCTTTCACTCTTGTCTCCAGTAGCAGTTTGACGTAATAGACTGCAGGGGAGGTTGAGCCATAAGTCTCAGCTATTGCCATTCTCCCTAATACACAATATCCCTTATCTCCCAAGTGGCCAACCAAAGCTGTAATGATTTCTGCCCACAGCAGTCACACATTTTCCTCCTTTCAGGCTCAGTGTGGGTGTGCACCTCTATAACTGTTGTCTGAAAGGAATGGAACCTCCTTCCAACTCAGAACAAATCTTTTTTTATTGAATTTATCGAGGTGATATTGGCTAATAAATTACACAGGTTTCAAGTGCACATTTCTACAATACATCACCTATGTATTGCATTGTGTGTTTACCACCCCAAATCAAGTATCCCTATGACACCATCTATCCCACCCCTCCCCTCCTCCACCTCCCTGCACCATCTTTCCCTCCTACTTACCCAAGCTCACTTTAAAGCTTCTTTGACCTATACCCAATGAGCCTGGTTGAGAGTTCATGCTCTTGCTAGCCACTGGAAGCCATGACATTTCGTAAAGCCCATGACAAATGTGTTTAAAATAAAAGTGATAATTAATCATCAAATTTCGTATCACTACTAGGCTCTGGTATAATGAAATGTTTTTTCATCTATAGAACAAATCCTAATACTAGCTGTTACAACGGGTGGACTTGAGGCTGGCCACTGGATTGGTGACAAAGTCCTAGGGGAGAATTAGCAATGGCCAAGCATCATTCAGGCTGCTATCTTTGAACTTATTTCCTAATACTTAGTCTGTAACCAGTTCCCCAATTTCTCCTCAATAAGGAGGACTATCTATTGTCCCATTGACTATATTAAATAGTAACTATGTTTGTTACCAATTCTTTCCTCAGATCCCATCTTCAACCCATGAGGCCCTCATCTTTCATCTTCTAGGAAGTCATGTTTCTTTCAAAATCCCATCCTTACCACCATAAACAGATGAGAGGGTCTGAGATTTTACCCTACTTATAGGCTGAGTTAGCCTGACACAGTCTCATAGATGGTAGTAGAAGACACAAGACTCCTGAATCAGAGATGAAAGATCATTTAGTATTCACGTCAATAGCAAGCAAGAGTAACATTTTTTGCACCAGTTCCCAGAACCCCAATTCCCACCTGATGATGTAAAGAGAGCCAGAGGACACGAGCCCAGTCAATAATGTGTGCTACAGAAGAACTCTGAGCTTAACAAATCTGAATCTTTCATTCTTTTTTTTTTTTGGCGGGGGGGGGGGGAGCTGAAACCATCTTTTACTACGAATTGGACTACAAGAAGCCAGACAGAGGTGCGGCAGCGAGCCCTAGGCATAGTACTGCAAGTTGGCTTTCTTCTTGGCCTGCACCTCCAGGATGCCCTCCATGTAGTCCTCGTGCGTGAGCTCCGTGGCGCCCCTGCTGTTCGGCAGATAAAATATATTATGCTCACTTTGTTAAAGATGGCGCTGCCCACATGGAAGTTCGTTGATATTAATGTGTGTTCTGGAACAGGCTGTGGGCAGGCTGGGTCATTATAGCCTAAGGCTTAGTTTAAGAGTAAGCTCTTCTCCACACCCTTAACTGATTGGATGATGTAGGGTGGTGATGTAGGGAGGAATCCCATTATGCCTCAGATGGGTGACTTTGTATCAGAGACTTCCTTGTTTGTATAATTGGATTAAAGGTTTTGAGTCTGCTATAAAGTGGGAGAGAACAGTAGCTTGATCTCTCTCTTGGTGCTTGGTTCCTGAGGTATTAGAGAGGAGAGCAGATTAAGGCCATGTGGAGAGGAGAAGCAGCCAAGATGGTGGAGTGCTGAGGAAGAAGCCAGTTTGTTAAGAGTTTGTGCAGGAGGAGATAGGAAACAGAGGTGAATAAGTCTGGTGAGCTAGAAACTTTTGATTCTAGGAAACTCGGATAAGTCAGTAGCTTTGTGAGCACTGAATGAGTGGGTTTTGGAGCCCAGTGTGTGTTTTTGCTTGCCCGCCGGGTGCAAGCTAGAATTAAAGCTGATGGCTCACCAGTTCTTGGCTCCGGTGTTTCATTGCCATCTGTTCGAATCTAATGTGAACCTGCGTGGGTCAGGCTGCTGTGATGGTGGCCTTGACTACTGGCTTTACACCTGCGTAGTGCGATCATGCCCGCCTCCACACACACGGCCTTGCACTGGGCCCCATTGAAGTCATCCATACAGCGGGCCAGCTCCTCGTAGTTCACATCAGGGCTAACGTTCATCTTTCGGGAGTGGATCTGCATGATTCTGGCCCAGGCCCCCTCGTTGGGCATTGGGAACTCAATCTTTCGGTCCAGGCGGCCTGAGCGGAGCAGGGCAGGGCCCAGGATGTCCACCCTGTTGGTGGCTGCAATTACCTTGACCTGGGTGTTGGGCTGGAACCCGTCCAGCTGGTTCAGAAGCTCCAGCATTGTCCTCTGTACCTCCCGGTCACCGGCCTTCTCACTGTCAAAGCGCTTGGTGCCGATGGCATCCAGCTCATCAATGAAGATGATGGATGGAGCTTTCTCCTTGGCCAGGGCAAAGGCGTCCCAGACCAACTTGGTGCCATCCCCGATGAACATCTGCACCAGCTGGGGGCCAGCCAGCTTCAGGAAGGTGGCCTTGGTCTGCGCAGCACAAGCCCGGGCCAGCAGGGTCTTCCCCGTACCCGGGGGCCCATACATTAGCACGCCCTTTGGAGGCTGGATCCCCAAGTTCTCAAACTTCTCCTTGTGGCTCATTGGCAGGACAATGGCTTCCACTAGCTCCTGAATCTGCTTGTCCAAGCCCCTGATGTCACTGTATTGCTCTGTGGGCCTTTCATCCACCTCCATGGCCTTCACCCGTGAGTCATACTCTGTGGGTAGAGTCTCCAGGATCAGATAGGAGTCTTTGTTCACACCCACCAAGTCTCCGGGCTTCAATTTTTCAGCATCTACCAACCCAATCACAGGAAGGAAGTATGTCTGTCGTGTAGAAGTTTTGATCACTGCACACTTGCCCTTCCTCTGGGAGTCCAGGTCAATATTGGCACCATCCTCCTCTTGGTCATTGGGATCAACATCCAGAAGCTCGATGACGTTGGACACAAGGTATGGCAGGGTCTTGTTCACTTTGATTTTCTCACTGTTCTCTTTGATCTTGTCCTTCATGGCTTGAAGTTTGTGGGTAACTCGTAACACTTCACTCTTCATAATCTTGATTTCACTGTCCAGCAGCCACGTGCGCTGGATAATCTCTTCTGTGGACATCTTGAGCACCTCCTCCCCGATTCCATCTTGCTCAGCCTCGTCCCACACAGTCGCCATCTTCTGCAGAGTCACTGGACTCTCGAGTTCCTGCAGCAGATTCATTTCCTTTTTCTTCAAGTCCTGATTCTAGCCGACTTGGCTCTGGCCATGTTTTCACAGCGAATCTACTTCTCCGATTCCTGAATCTTTCATTCTTATTAGCATACTTGCCCTTTGCTCATGAGGGAGATACTATCTCTAGCTTCCAAGATTATAAGCAAACTTGTCCTTTGCTTGGAATGAGTCACTATCTATATCTTTCAAGGCTGTTTGCTATACAAACAACCTTGAAAAGATAGTTCAGAACAACAGACAGTGACTGTCTTGCTCAGAAGATCTGCAGAAACATGACAAATCCATAGGGAATTGTCTCCTAACAGAGTGGAGATTGAGAGGAACTTACTGCACCCAGACTGAATGAGGCAATCAGTTAGTGATTTCTGCACTGACACTGAAGAAAGTACCTGCAGAATTTATGCCATATACAGCTAGTGTTCGACTTACGTCCACGATTGGTTCCGACAGACCAGTCGTAACACGATTTGGTCGTAAGTTGAGTAGGCTATATGTACAGTACTGTGAAATGATGTTATAAAAATCTTTAAGTCATATTTTATCATAATTTTCTTTAATTATTGTTATATATCATAATTTTCTTTGTTCATTTTATACTATTTGTATCATCTCTACACCATTTTGTTTCTTATTTTTACATTTGTCAGGTTTAAGTAAAACACTGCATTACCAGTATAACTGGTTTAATATTTGCAAGACATACAAAATTACAAAATACAGGTGCATTTAAAAACTGCTCCAGATGCGGAGCAGTCGTGGTTAGCGACTGTGGTTGCAAAGTCGAATGGTCGTAAGTTGCATAGGTCATACATAAGTCGATCAATACCTGTATAGCATATTATGTGATTAGTTGCCAAAAAAGATATAAAACATAAGAGAGCTGATTAGTAAATATAAAATAAATATACAAAAATGGCTTTTCAATATAACAGTAAGAACTAGATAACTAGTTAGAAAATACTATAATGAAATGAACAACTAAGGAGACTAAGGAGCTACAATGAAGAATTGATGCTTCTCATCTCTCTCCCTTTCTGTCTATTCCTGTCTGTCTCTCTCTCTGTCTCTGTCTCTCTCTCTGTCTCTGTCACACACAAAAAAAGGAAAAAAAGAAAATACAATAATGAAAAAAGATGACATTCAAATAGCATTGAAAATATGGAATATCCAGAGACAAGGTTAACAAGACATATTCAGGACTAAATAAAAAGGTTCATAAAGTTTCACTAAATGACATAAAAATTAGAATCTAATCAGCTGAAAAATGGCCTGTGTTCCTGGGGAGAATTCACCACGGTAAGGATGTCAATTCTCACCAAATTCATTTATACAGTCAATGTAATTCTGGTCCCAGTGATTAGGGTGTTCAAGTTTGCAGAGGGGAGGGGTGATTATCCAGAGTAATGCTTGTATTGATTGAGCCCTAGATCAATGGGTTGTTCTAGTCATCATTAGTTGGCCATTCTAACTAGTTTGCTAAGTTTGCAAAGCAATTTCTTGATCTGCATCTGTCTGTGATGTGGGGAGGGTGTTAGTATGACAGATTCCTGGAGTTCTGCTTCCTCTCTCACTATGAGCAAGTTCTATAGCTGCAGCCCCTGAGTCCTTTGCTAAAACGCCAAAGTATGAAGACAAAGCCTTCATGTTTACAGCTTGCTCTATCGGACTTCTCCACTATACCTAAAGTCCCACAATTGAATCTCTGCAACAGACCATATGTATAATGAATAAGGGAGCAATATAAATGGAATTAATTATGGTTCCAGCACCAATGAATCTCTGGCAGAGGTTCAACAGGGACCTCTTAGCAGCTTTTCAGTGCCTTATGTTTTGATCTCGTAGCACCAAATAAAATCTATCGTGAAACTGTTCTAATGTCCAACACTCACCCATTCCTCAGCGGTTCCAGAGTTGTGCTGGCCTGAAAATGATCAGTGAAGTCTGAGTCTCCTGATCTCCTACCCATGTGATGTTGTATACTCTCCAGATCCCTCTAATGCTAACACAAAAGCTATTCCCACAACTAATTCCATGGTAACCTGCATCTTCTTTGCCTAACAGCTAAAGCTGACTCAACACCTGAGACAAGGAAGGAAAGCCCTTGGAGATGGCCACATCACAGGAAATTAACTCATTTCCTGTGCACTCACCATACTGCAGGGGAGAACATTCCCATCTTTTATAATGGGTCAGGAAAACATTCTCCTGCTACCTGGTTTCTATGGGTATTACTTCAACTACAATAAAAGTGAAAACTTGGCAAGTTGTAAGAAGTTTCAAACAACAACAAAAAGAATTCTACTTATGTGGTTTGCTTCCAACCGATCAGTTATGCAGGGTGTCCAGTGCAAAATGAAAACACAGGTCCTCAGGACAGCAACAACAGAGCATTAAACCAAGTGTGAGGCCCTTCTGAGTGCAGGGTCTTGTGCAACTGCACATGTTGCATATCCATGGGGCCAGTCTGCATTTACATTTGCCCAGGGCTTGCTGATTCAAGTTGCCTTCTGTTTTCTGCAGGTTTTATGAGGGTAAGCCCCAGCTTGTGTCAGCAGCAAGGTTGTATTAAAAAAAGATAGGAAGACTAACTTCCTCAATTGTTCCAACATGAATTCAGACCTGGCGTGGATGATGTTGGGTGGAGGGCAAGAATCTGTGTCCAATTCAATTATTTATTGAAGCAGCAGGTAAGCAGCAGCAAGTGCTTGCAGTTACAGCACTATTGATCCAGCCCTGTTCCAGATTTCTGACTTTAGGAACTTGTGACACTGCCATAGCAGTAGGACTTAGAAAGGACAATCAGACCATTCTATGGGGGTTCACTGGATGACTATGGGGCAGGAAGGCCATAGATTCCTTAGATTCCAGCTTTAGAAAAGTGTGTCCCAGACTGACAGCTAATAGATTCCATAGAGCCTACAGACAAATTTATTGACTAACAATATTTTTTCAAGTGTGAGAGAGAGATACAGAGACAGACAGACAGTAAGGGAGAGAGATGAGAAACATCAACTCATAGTGTCACACTTAAATTGTTCATTGACTGCTTCTAATATATACCTTGATGGGGAGGGGTCTATAGCCAAGCCAGTGACCCCTTGCTCAAACCAGCAACCTTGGGTTCAAGCCAGCGACCTTAGGCTTTAAATCAGCAACCTTTAGACTCAAGCCGGTGACCCCACGCTCAAGCTGGTGAGCCTGTGCTCAAGCCGGATGAGCCCGCACTCAAGCTAGCGACTTCAGGGTTCTTAACCTGGGTCCTCAGCATCCCAGGTCGACACTTATCCACTGTGTCACCACCTGGCCAGGCAGACCAACAATATTTTTTAAACTAAAATTTCACCTTAAAATCTGGATTTCTGGAGGACAGAAGATGGCGATGGAGTAGGCGGACATACCAACTTCCAACTTCCAGAACCAAAGTGGATTATAACTCAATTTTATGAACCATCATCTGGATAAACCAACTTTGAACTAAACTAAGTGGACTCTTCAACCAAGGAACACAGAAGAAGCCACGTAGAGACTGGTAGGAATAGCGAAAACGCAAAGAGGGCTGCCCAGCTCCCCGGAGCAAATGGCAGCCCGGAGAGACCCGCGTGGTGGGAGGAGAGTTTGGCGGAGAGGGAGGGACCTGGGTCCCAGGAACCAAGCCCCAGCCTGCAGTTCCAGAGCCTAGAAGAGGCGTTTGGACAGTATTGAGCTGTGAAGCAAGTGAGGATACTGTTTGTGAAAAAGAGATAGTTTTCTCAGACCCAAGAATCTTTTTAAAGGGACAGCGCAGAAAACCTCTCTCACAACCACGCACCCAGGGCTCCGGGGAACGAGGAGAGAGGAGAGGAACAGAGCAGCGGGACCAGAGAGTGGACTGAAGGCAAGGGGACACTCTGAGGGACAGCCACCCTGACCCCTGGGCTAAGTCATTTCCCTAATCGAAAATGAATATTTTCCCTGGAACTAGCAATACCAGCAAAGGGAGACAGGACACTAGCCAAACAAGCTCTCCCGTGGCAATTAGAGCAGAGCTGCTTAGAGGGAGGGAGCTCCCAGGTCTACAGTGTGGAGACTTAGGGCACTTCCATCTCTCTGAGGGTTGCTGAAGGGATGGTGGCGGCAGGACGCTGAAACGCGGTCCTGTCGGTGTGGGCGGAAGCACAACCGATGTGAGCTCAGTCTAGCCCAGCAGGGGCGGAGGGGACGCGTGAAAGCGGTCCAGCAGCTGTGGGCCCACCTGTGACCCCACCTGCGGGGAAAAAAATGGGCAGAGATCTGCTCTGGGACCCTGCGCAAGCCGGCCCTGACCACGGGGAGGGGGCTAGGACCAGGGACGGGCGAGGGGCTCGCGGCTGAGCTCACACTGCCAACCCCGCTGGGCCGGAGAAACTGCGGTTTGCCATCCTGTGTGCACAAGCGGGCTCCTAAGGCAGGGACGGGGTAGAACCAAAGATGAGCAGAAGTTCGCGGCTGAGCTCACGCCAGCAAACACACTGGGCCCAATAAACCGCGGTTTGCGACCCTGCGCAGGAGAGCCCTGGCCTCAAGGGCGGGGCTAAAGCTCCAGACAGGCAAAGGCTCACAGCTGAGAGCACATCAAAAGCCCTGCCCAACCCACGAAACTGTGGCAAGCAGAATCTGACTGCGGGGGCTGGGCGTAAGCCTTCCAGAAACAGGCTAGGTCCGCAGCTGAGCAAAGGTGCTGACCTCTGCCCTTGTTGCTGAGGCTTGTGGCTTGAGTGACAGCCCCTCCCGCGGAGGAGAGGCGGAAATCACAGCAACAGCCGCAGTAGGCTGATGCTGGCAACGCCCATACCCAACCACCCTAGGCAGCGGCAGAGGGGGTGGGGGGCTTGCAGATAGACCACACCTAGAGAACACAAAGGCAACACCTACTGGACTCCAGTGGCCACAACTTGCTTATACACAGAAAAAATGGACAGGCAGAGGAATGCAAACCAAATGAATCAAGAGAAATCCCCAGAGAAGGACCTGAATGAACCAGATATAACCAAATTACCAGAAGCAGAATTTAGAATAATGATAGTTAGGATGTTCAAAGAAATTAGAGCAACAATGGATAGTTACTATGAACACCTAAATAAAGAGATAACAAGTATAAAAAATGAAATTGAAATAATAAAAAAGAATCAGACAGAAATGACAAATACAGTATCAGAACTGAAGACCACAATGGAAGGAATTAAAAGCAGGATGGATGACGCTGAGGATCGAATAAGCAAGTTAGAGGACACAATAAACAAAGGCACAGAAGCAGAGAAGAAAAAGGAAAAGAGACTTAAAAAATGTGAGGAAACTCTAAGGGAGCTTTGTGACAACATGAAGAGAAACAACATTCGCATCATAGGGGTGCCTGAAGAAGAGGAGAGAGGACAGGAAATGGAAACTTTGTTCAATCAAATCATAGCAGAAAACTTCCCTAAATTAAGGCTGGGAAACATTCCACACGTTCAAGAAGCACACAGAACTCCATTAAAGAGAAACACAAAAAACTCTACATCAAGACACATCATAGTTAAATTACCAAAGCTAATGGATAAAGAGAAAATCTTAAAAGCTGCTAGAGAAAAAAAAGCTATCACCTACAAAGGAGCCCCCATAAGGATGACATCGGACTTCTCAACAGAAACACTTGAGACCAGAAGGGAATGGCAAGATATAATCAAAGTAATGCAGAACAAGAACCTACAACCAAGACTACTCTATCCAGCAAGGCTAACGTTTAAAATTGAAGGAGAAATAAAGAGCTTTCCAGACAAAGAAAGCCTCAAAGAATTCATTAAAACCAAACCAATTCTGCAAGAGATACTAAGGGGCCTGTTGTAAACAGTTCAAAGGGAGGAAAGAATATAGCAAATATATATATATATATGGCTTTAAAGAACAAAATGGCAATAAACAACTACATATCAATAATAACCTTAAATATAAATGGATTAAATGATCCAATCAAAAGACATAGGGTAGCTGCATGGATAAAGAAACAGGACCCATATATATGCTGTCTACAAGAGACACACCTTAAAACAAAGGATGCACATAGACTGAAGGTAAAAGGATGGAAAAAGATATTTCATGCAAACGAAAATGAAAAAAAAGCCGGGGTAGCAGTACTTATATCTGACAAAATGGACTTTAAAACAAAGGCTATAGTAAGAGATAAAGAAGGACACTACATAATGATAAAGGGAACAATTCAACAGGAAGATATAACTATTATAAATATCTACGCACCAAATATAGGAGCCCTGACATACATAAAGCAGACTTTGATGGATATAAAGGGAGAGATTAACAGCAATACTATCATAGTAGGGGATTTCAATACCCCTCTAACAACACTGGATAGATCCTCAAGAAAGAAAATTAATAAAGAAACAGCAGACTTAAAGGATACACTAGATCAACTTGATTTAATAGATATCTTCAGAACTTTTCACCCTAAAGAAGTAGAATATACATTCTTCTCAAGCGCTCATGGTACGTTTTCTAGGATAGACCACATGTTAGGACACAAAAATGGTCTCAATAAATTTAAGAAGATTGAAATCATATCAAGCATTTTCTCTGATCACAATGCCATGAAACTAGAAATTAACCACAAAAGAAAAACTGAAAAATACTCAAACACTTGGAAACTAAATAGCATGATATTAAATAATGAATGGATTAACAATGAGATCAAAGAAGAAATTAAAAAGTTTCTAGAAACAAATGATAATGAGCATACATCAACTCAAAATTTATGGGACACAGCAAAAGCAGTTCTGAGAGGGAAGTTTATTGCATTACAGGCATATCATAAGAAGCTAGAAAAAGCTTAAATAAGCAACCTGACCCTGCAGCTAAAAGAACTAGAAAAACAACAGCAAATAAAACCCAGGACAAGTAGAAGGAAGAAAATATTAAAGATCAGAGCAGAAATAAATGACATAGAGGCTAAGGAAACAATACAGAGGATCAATGAAACCAGAAGCTGGTTCTTTGAAAAGGTAAACAAGATTGATGAACCTTTAACTAGACTCACCAAGAAAAAAAGAGAGATGTCTCAAATAAATAAAATTAGAAAGGACAGTGGAGAAATAACAACTGATACAGCAGAAATACAAAGTATTGTAAGAAAATACTATGAAGAACTCTATGCCAAAAAATTAGACAATCTTGGTGAAATGGACAAATTTCTTGAATCATATAAACTTCCAAAAATCAATCTGGAACAATCAAAACACCTAAACAGACCAATTACAACAAATGAGATCGAAACAGTTATCAAAAAACTCCCAAAAAAGAAAAGTCCTGGGCCTGATGGCTTCACAAGTAAATTCTATCAAAAATTCAAAGAAGAACTAACTCCTATCCTCCTCAAGCTATTTCAAAAAATTCAAGAGAAAGGAAGACTTCCAAACTTTTTTTATAGGGCGAGCATAATTCTGATCCCAAAACCGGGCAAAGACAACACAAAGAAAGAAAATTATAGGCCTATATCCCTGATGAATTTAGAAGTTAAAATTCTCAACAAAATATTAGCCAACCGGACCAGCAATATATGAAAAAAATCATACACCATGATCAAGAGGGATTTATTCTGGAGAGGCAAGGCTGGTTCAATATTCGCAAATCAATCAATGTGATTCATCACATAAACAATAGGAAAGACAAAAATCACATAATTTCAATAGATGCAGAAAAGGCATTTGATAAAATCCAGCACCCATTCATGCTCAAAACTCTCAGTAAAGTGGGAATACAAGGAACATTCCTTAACATGATAAAGGCCATCTACAACAAACCCACAGCAAACATCATACTAAATGAACAAAAATTAAAAGCAATCCCCTTAAGGTCAGGAACCAGGCAGGGTTGCCCACTTTCACCACTCTTATTCAACATAGTTCTGGAAGTCCTAGCTATAGCAATCAGACAAGAAGAAGAAATAAAAGGCATCCAAGTTGGAAAAGAAGAAGTAAAACTGTCACTATTTGCAGATGATATGATATTGTATATTGAAAACCCTAAAGTCTCAGTCAAAAAACTACTGGACCTTATAAATGAATTCAGCAAGGTGGCAGGATATAAAATTAATACTCAGAAATCAGAGGCATTTCTATATACCAACTATGAACTGTCAGCAAAAGAACTTAAGGAAACAATCCCCTTCACTATTGCAGCCAAAAAAATAAAATACCTAGGAGTAAATTTAACCAAGGAGGTTAAGGACTTGTACTCGAAAAATTATAAAACATTGATAAAAGAAATCAAGGAAGATACAAACAAGTGGAAGCATATACCATGCTCATGGCTAGGAAGAATAAACATCATTAAAATGTCTATATTACCCAAAACAAGTTATAAATTCAATGCAATACCAATTCAAATACCAATGACATACTTCAAATATATAGAACACATATTCCAAAAATTTATATGGAACCAAAAAAGAACACGAATAGCCTCAGCAATCTTAAAAAGAAAAAATAAAGCAGGAGGTATCACTCTTTTGGATATCAAGGTTTACTACTACAAGGCCATTATACTCAAGACAGCCTGGTACTGGCATAAGAACAGACACATTGATCAATGGAACAGAACAGAGAACCCAGAAATAAACCCACAGCTTTATGGACAACTGATATTTGACAAAGGAGGAAAGAACATACAATGGAGTAAAGACAGCCTCTTTAACAAATGGTGCTGGGAAAATTGGACATCTACCTGCAAAAAAAATGAAACTAGACCATCAACTTACACCATTCACAAAAATAAATTGAAAATGGATAAAAGACTTAAACATAAGCCGTGAAACTATAAGCATCTTAGAAGAAAACATAGGCAGCAAGCTTTCCGACATCTGTAGCAGAAATATATTTGCCGATTTATCTCCACCGGCAAATGAAATAAAAGGCAGCATAAACAAATGGGACTATATCAAACTAAAAAGTTTTTGCACAGCTAAAGACAATAAGAACAGAATAAAAGGACAAAACACACAATGGGAGAACATATTCGACAGCACGTCTGATAAGGGGTTAATAACCAAAATTTATAAAGAACTTATAAAACTCAACACCAGGAAGACAAACAATCCAATCAAAATATGGGCAAAATAAATGAATAGAAATTTCTCCAAAGAAGACATACAGATGGCCAAAAGACATATGAAAAAATGCTCAACATCACTAATCATTAGAGAAATGCAAATTAAAACCACAATGAGATATCACCTCACACCAGTCAGAATGGCGCTCATCAGCAAAACAACACAGAATAAGTGCTGATGAGGATGTGGAGAAAAGGGAACCCTTCTGCACTACTGATGGGAATGCAGACTGGTGCAGCCACTGTTGAAAACAGTTTGGAGATTACTCAAAATATTAAAAGTCAAACTGCCTTTTGACCCGGCTATCCCACTTTTAGGAATATACCCTAAGAACACCATAACACTGTTCGAAAAGAAGAAATGTGCCCCATGTTTGTGGCAGCATTGTTCACAATAGCGAAGATCTGGAAACAGCCCAAGTGTCTGTCAGAAGATGAGTGGATTAAAAAGCTATGGTACATATATACTATGGAATACTACTCAGCCATAAGAAACGATGACATCAGATCATTTACAACAAAATGGATGTACCTTGATAACATTATACGGAGTGAAATAAGTAAATCAGAAAAAGAAAACTGAGAACAGCATGATTTCATACATAGGTGGGACATAAAAGTGAGACTATGAGACATGGACAAGAGTGTGTTGGTTACGGGGTGGGGGGAGGGAGGGGAAAGCGGGATAGGGAGAAGGGGAGGGGCACAGGGAAAACCAGATAGAAGGTGACAGAGGACAATTTGACTTTGGGTGATGGGTACGCAACAAAATTGAATGATAAAATAATCTGGAGATGTTTTCATTGTACATATGTACCCTGATTTATTGGTGTCACCCCATTAAAGTTAATTTTTAAAAAATCTGGATTTCTGTCTCTCACAAATAATGAGAAGAGCTAGAATCCCTGTGCCTAGATCGCTGCATGGCAACAACCAGCTAGAGTGGGGAGCCACTACCCTTTGGCCTGGCATATACTCCCCGGTTCCCCCACAGTCCCCAGTCTTCCCTGTAATTCTACATCATCCTTGGCTAACATATGTATGTGACTTGCCTGGCTCTTATTCTGAGTATCTGACCTTTGGTTTTTCATGGATTCTTCTAACTCTGAGAAATCACTGAGGGTCCATTCTCTACCATGAACCAACTCTAAACTGAGTAAAATTATAATACAATTTACACTAATTTTTGCAGTCAACTATCAGACTTTCTGAATGCAACATTGAATATGAGTGTAAAGTATTATGTAAGATGCTGATGATGCTGATGACAGTGATGCTAGTGGCATAGTATAAAGGCTGTACTGTGTGTTACCTCACTTATAATCCTGATAAATGGTATGGAGCCCTGATACAGATACCATCTGACTTAGGTATCACCAACTTTCACCCAATTTCAGCCACTAGGTGAGACATTCCCTCCCACCATTATGCTGGGGCTCGCCAAACCTCATTACGCCAACAGGACATATGTAATATACCATCTTGGCAGCCAGAGCATTTAGTTTCTGCCCCTTCCCCATTTGTCTGGATTGTCAAGTTCCATCCAGCCAGAGTCCTTGGCCCACTCACTTTGTGACCTCTTTATGATGGAATCTCAGGGTGCTATATCCACTGATTAGAGGTCTATTCCCCCAACCCAACCTATCTCAGGAAATTGCCCACAGCTGGGAATGCATGAGGGTTGGGTTAGTGGACCATGGGAAGGCTCTCTACAAAGAACACGCAGGACCCAAACCTGACTGGAATTCTCGCCAGACTCCAGATCCATGAGAATGTCTCCTTCACCTCCCCTTGTCCTGTTCTCCTTTTCCTCTGCCCCGGGTCCAGTTGTTGCCCAAAGAAATACTTATAGGTGACTTCCAGAGACACTGCTCTTCCCCTTCAGGTTACTCAGGTGAGGTGCTTCCTTCAAAGCCTCAAGACACCCTAAGCTCAAAAGGGCCTCCCAGGCACCTAGTTTCATAGTAGAAAGGTCTGTTCCATTTCTGTTTTGGGGTACAAACCTTGGTAAGTTTGAGACCCCACACACAGAGGCTGTGTTCAGAAATGTTTCTGCAAGATTATTGCTCAAATACATACTCATGCTTGTGAAGCACATGTCCTCTGAAGTTTTAGGACTAAACAGACATGCTGGGTCTCTGGACAAAACAAGATTATGGTCCTCACAAGCAACCAAGGCCACATAATGGGAAAGACTCTGTCTTCTTCAGGTAAGGGCTTCCCAAGTGTGACTACGCCAAAGTGGGGATGCAAAGCTCAATCTCAATAGCTGAGCAGCCTCAAGGTCTCTTTATCAGTCCCAGCAGAGGTGATCAGACAACAAGAAACTGAACTGTGAGCGCTGAACTCACAAGAGAATGATTGATAGAGCAATATCCCACGTTAGCTCCCAGCAGGAGGGTCCTCCTCGAGAGAACCCATGCTGGTCATCAGCACTCAGGAGGTCAAATGGCAAGTTCTTTGCTGGGTGAATAAACAACATGAACCGGGGAAGCTGGGTATTTTTTTGGAGAATTGGTTTTTTCACCACTGGTTGCTTGATGAATCGCCTTTCTCCACTGAAAGGATATTTTAGTCTGAAGAACCAGCATGGGTCATCTGAAGTCAGATCACTCTCTCTTCGGGCAGCATTAGAGGAAATTTTTCATCTTTCCAATTCTTAGGCTCCCATGTTTCTTTCTCAATATCCTTTATCAGTTACCTTATCTCTCAAAAGCCACTGCCATTGTGATCTCACGTTACAATTTCTTAGATTACTGCTTGTTCTACATTAGCTACATGTGTGAAGGCCGCTTCGCAGAACATGAGCAAGGAGAGCCTTCTCCCAATCACAATGACTTATGACTTACTACTCCAAGCCTTCACATTTTCACTGTTGTAGCTTCAATATCCCAGAACAGCATTTCTTAACTTGTTCTCCAGAGGAGACAGCTAGAAGGTAATTGAAAGACACCAGGAACCAGAATTGGAAGACCCAGTAAGGCAGCCTCCTTGGAAAAGGTTCTGTATCCACAGTTATAAAATGGAGATAGAAATGTCTCATGTGCCTATCGTATTACAGATGAAAAAGCTCTCTGTAAAGCAAAGGTGCTAAATAAGTGTTGAGATTATGCTTACCCGGGAAGGCTCATTGGATTCCAACACAAGCACACAGACTCTGGGGCCCTTGTTCACACCTCTAGCTTATGGTGCTTCTCTTAAACCTAGCCAGCATCAAAGTGTGCCCTCCAACCACACCCCACATTATGCTCTGGCAACCAAAGGGGCTAAAGGAAGATCGGGATGGGGGAGTGTTGGGCAAATGAGTTTGTAAAATGTGTATTTTTTTTTTTTGTTATGTGTAAAAATGTGCTCACTTTTATTGTTAAAAAATGGCGCTGGGCAGCCACATGTGTGCTTGCTCTCAGAGCAGGGCAGTTGATTGCAAATTGCAGATTGCATTCCTGCTTGGGAGGGGCCATTGTTTTACTAATGTCTGCTGGAGGAGGGGTCTTTGTGGGCCCAGCCAGTTTTGCAGGGAGAGCAGAGAGAATGCAGAGTGCTGAAGAAGAAGCCAGTTTTTGCAGAGAAAGAAGAAGGAGTGCAGATGCAGGGAGCTGAGGAGCTTTGGGAGCTCCACTGAGGCTGGTTGGGGCCTTTGATTCCAGGAGGAACCAGAAAAGATTCTCTAGGTTATGGAACCGGAGAATGCTTCAGGGCTTTGGTAGCTCTGAATGAGAGGGAAGTGGTCTTCCCTGCCTGTTTGCTCGTCCACTGGTGCAAAACTTTAATAAATGAAATGGCCCATCTTTTTCTTTTTTTTTTACAAGGATAGAGAGAGAGTCATAGAGAGGGATAGACAGGGACAGACAGACAGGAATGGAAAGAGATGAGAAGCATCAATCATCAGTTTTTTGTTGCAACACCTTAGTTGTTCATTGATTGCTTTCTCATATGTGCCTTGACCGCGGGCCTTCAGCACACTGAGCCACCCCTTGCTGGAGGCAGCGACCTTGGGTCTCAGCTGACGAGCTTTTGCTCAAGCCAGATTGAAGCTGGCGACCTCGGGATCTCGAACCTGGGTCCTCCGCGTCCCAGTCCGACACTCTATCCACTGCGTCACCGCCTGGTCAGGCGGCCCACCATTTTTTTGGCTCCACTGTTTCTTTACTGTCTGCCCAAATTCAATGAAAACCTGCATGGCCATGACAGCAGTGGCCATTGGCCATACAGGGAGGGACAAGGGGGAGCATAGAGATGAAAGCAGCAAGCCTAGGACTAAAATTCTTCACTAGTCATCTGTTTGGAGAAATGGATCTCAGTCAACACCCCAAGACATTTTAAAAAAGTAACAGAAAACCATTAGATGTTGGCATCTCTCAAATTTGGGTTCCCATTATTTATTAGCTCTGAAACCTTGGAAAATTCACTTAACTTCTCTCATCTTCATAATAAAGTAGAAATAAAACACTTACCTACGGGGTTCTCCTGGGTATGATATGTAAAGCCCTTAGGAAAGAACCTGACTCACAGAAGATGCTCAGTAGACATTGGCTTTCTCCCTTACAAGACAGCTCCTACAGGGCAGCCAACAATGATAGTTCTCCCTGTTTTTATCAGAAGCAGAGTCACTATCGCAGGGTACAAAGCCAAGCACCTGAATTCTTACAGGCTCCTTCACCAAGCTCCAACATCTATTGTTTATAGCAACTAGGAACACTAACATGGTATGCAAATGTGTGTGTTCATTTTTCTGCAGAAAATGTCTACAGCTTTTTAAAATGTCCTGGGCCCAACAAAATGCCAAAAGTCTATAGAGAATGTACCTTTCCAGAAAGCAAAACTCATACTGCCAGCCAGGGTAGGAGTTAGACCTTTTTCTCCAGACTTGAGTCTCGGCCACAGACCAAACCACCCAGTGAGTTCTGTTAAATATCTGGCCTCAATGATTTGAACATTTTTTTTTGAAAAGTATAACCATGTTGAGAGTTTGGAGTTGTTTTGGTCGGTCTGCTTTGATTTGATTATAGCTGTTGTTTTCCAACCTTATGCAGCGATGGATAAACAATAAGGGCATACGGTCATTTATTCGACAGACACATGTGTGCACCCACAACACACAAACTCCCCCTGAGAATATTATACACTTTCAGAACAATGTGCAAAAGGGAAACTGAGGTCTGGGATTATATAATTTGTCTCTGAAAATTTCTAATACCAATGACCATCTATCTAGTGGATATCTCCTGTATGCCAGGTATTTTCCCTACAATATCTCTAATTCTCACAACAACCTTGTAAGGTGGGTGTAGGGCCAGGGGCCGCCGCCACTGCGGCCACTCACATGCAGCTTTTCATTGAATTCCGACAGACGGTGAAGAAACAATGGAGCCAAAAAATGATGGGCTATTTCTTTATTAAAATCTTGCACTGGGCAAAAAGCAAACACATTTCAGAGCTTCCAAAGCCCTGACACATTCTCTAGTTACACAACTAGGAGGATCTTCTCTCGTTTTTTCTAGAATCAAAGACCTCACCAGTCTCAGCGGACCTCACAAAGCCCCTCACCTCTGGTTCCCTATCTGCACACCTTCTCTTTCCCTGCCAACGTGGCTTCTTCTTTAGCACTCTGCATTCTCTCTGCTCTCATTCTGCAAACATGGCTTCTTTCTGCCTCTTCTTCTCTCTTTTCAAAACTTTCTGGTGCAAAAACCTCTACTCCAGCAAACATTAGCAAAACAATGGCCTTTCCCAAGCAGGAAGGTAATTTGCAATTTCACACACCACATATACCTGGCGCTGCCCAGCCCCCAATGCAAGCTATAAGTGAGCAAACATAAAAATCATATTTTACAAACTTATTTGACCAACAGTGGGGAAGTCTGTTATCATCAAAGCAACTGAAACTCAGGGAGTTAATAACTCACCAAAGAGGATTTGAATTCCAACCACTTCTAATTGAGCTTGAGGAAAATGTTATTAAAACCCAGTAAACAAAACAGCAGAGGGTAAGATATTTAAAAATAAAAATAAAAAAAAAACAGCCTTAACAGGCAGTGGTGCAGTGGATAGAGCATCGGGTTGGGATGCGGAGGACCCAGGGTCGAGACCCCGAGGTCACCAGCTTGAGCGTGGGCTCATCTGGCTTGAGCAAAAAGCTCACCAGCTTGGACCCAAGGTTGCTAGCTTGAACAAGGGGTTACTCAGTCTGCTAAAGGCCCACAGTCAAGGCACATATGAGAAAGCAATCAATGAACAACTAAGGTGTCGCAACAAAAAACTAATGATTGATGCTTCTCATCTCTCTTCGTTTCTGTCTGTCTTTCCCTCTCTATCCCTCTCTCTGACTCTCTCTCTGTCTCTGTAAAAAAAAATTAAAATTAAAATAAGAATAAAATAACAAACAAACAAAAGAAAAAGATGTGAAAGGAAAAAACATAGGAGGTGGACATTGTATAGAGCCTTAAGCTCAGAAGGAAGAAAAGCTTTTCTTCCAGTTACTATCACTACATCATAAACCAAGCCAAATTTAGTAGAATAAAACAGTGACTGTTTCATTCTGCTCACTACTTTTGCGAGTCAGAAATTTGGAAAGGGAGCAGCAGAGATGGCTTGTCTCTGCTCCAGCCTTTCTGGGGCCTCCACTGGAAAGACTTGATGGCTAGGAGGGACTCAGTGGCTGAGGTATTGTGGAGGAACAGTATACAAAAAAATAGGAATTTGAACTCAATTGAACATGAACAATAATGGTCACAAAAAATGGCTGCAGGAATGACTAAGTTATTTACTCAGGGTGGGATGAGATGTCCTGCTGTAGTTTCCCCAGAAACCAAGAAGGATGTTCTTAATCACTTGATTGCCGGCCTAGTTAATTATTCCGGAATGTGGTGACCTTTCTTTGTTCCTAGAGGCTGTGCATGAAGGGCTCTTGTATTATAGCCCCCAGTCAAAATTCTCCCATAAAAAGGGGATTTGAAACCCTTCTCAGACCGCCCCTGAAACTCTAGAGTACTCTTCCTCCTCTATGTGCATAGAAGTGACCAACTTTGGAGCCCAGGCTGAAGTTTCCCAGTCTGATGATGTGTTCCTCTGTGGTTTAGTGAGATTTATACATACTCATATTCTCTTTTCCTTAGTCTATTGCTTTGTTTCTTCGTCTGGTGATATTGTGTAGAGTTAGAGCCCAGGCTGATGTTTCTTTGTCTGGTGATGTTGTGTAGCTCATTGTTGCAATGACTTCTTTTTCTTTATTCTACTTTAGGTTACATAAGTTTAAACCATTTTTTTATTTTGCTTTGGTTATTTTCTTATTGTTATTAATCATAATAAATTTCGCCCCTAAAATCCATCTGTGAGTAACTGCAACTCTGCACGATGCCTCCTGCACTGCACAAGTATGAAACCATCCTCAGGCATCTTCACTTATTTCTGGTGTTAATGCTAGCTGCTACCTGGGGTCTCAGCTGGAACTGACCCCCAGAGAACCTCCACATGCCTCTCCAAGTGGCCTGGGCTTTTTCACAGTGTGGCAGCCTCAGGGGAACTGAGAGTTTTACCTGGCAGCTCAGGGCCTCAAAATCAGATGCCCCAGTGGACAAGGCAGGAACAGCCATATCTGTTTTGGTTTAGCCTCAGAAATCACACAATGTCATTTCTGGCACATCCTATAGGTTAAAAGCGAGTCACAATCATTTAAAATAAAAACCTTTCTCTTTATCTATTTTCTAGGGTAGAAGATAGGTGTAAGAACCAGAAAAGACAAGAGATCTGAATGGGATTTTGATGGCGTCAGGTTTCCTGAGACCCTGGGTGGTGGCTGAAGTGGTGGTAGTAGAGGAAGGGTGGTGAGGGTAATAGATAACAGGAGGCTGAAAAACATGCATAATTTAAAGTTTTTTAAAAAGTGTCTGTTTGAGCCTGACCAGGTGGTGGCACACTGGATAG
This sequence comes from Rhynchonycteris naso, assembly GCA_037038555.1. Taxonomy (NCBI): domain Eukaryota; kingdom Metazoa; phylum Chordata; class Mammalia; order Chiroptera; family Emballonuridae; genus Rhynchonycteris; species Rhynchonycteris naso. The sequence continues at coordinate 40,161,350 of CM073004.1, read as the reverse complement.
AGTGTCGAACTGGGATGCGGAGGACCCAGGTTTGAAACCCCAAGGTCACCAGCTTGAATGCAGGCTCATCCGGCTTGAGCACAGGCTCACCAGCTTGAGTATGGGGTTGCTGGCTTGAGCATGGGATCATAGACATGACCCCATGGTCGCTACCTTGAGCCCAAGGTTGCTGGCTTGAGCAAGGGGTCACTCACTCTGCTGTAGCCCCCACTCCCTGTCAAGGCACATATGAGAAAGCAATCAATGAGCAACTAAGGAGCCACTACAAAGAACTGATGCTTCTCATCCCTCCCTTCCTGTCTGTCCTGTCCCTACCTGACTCTCTATCTCTGTCAAAAAAAAGGTGTTTGTTTGAAAAATCAGAATACAATAAATTCTTCATAAGTGGGTCTTATTCCAAATCAGGGCTATCTGATGATGGCCAAGTTAAAATTTCCTTATGTGCTATCTATAAAGAGTGACCCCCTCAGCAATTTAATCATGAAAACAAGATGCAGGGTCACAGAGGGTTTGTCTATAACCTACTTAGGAAAAACTGTTCTAAAGAACTTTACCATTTTAATCACTTTAATTGTTTGCATACCAATTAATTGGTACTGCTAATTATAAATGAGTTATCTGTTCATTAAAGCAGGCTTAGATGAATGTCAACTTAAAAGCACTCATCGGTAAGTGTGAATTGCTGTGTTATCTGCAAATAAAAATGGCATTCCTTTAAAAAATGTCTATATTATAAGCACAAAGTCTACAATTTATTTTTCACAAATTCTGATTCATTCCACAAGGCTGATATAATAAGATTTTTGTAAATAAAACTTGAACTACAAGTGGTAAGAATGACAGATCTTCCAATGAGAAGAGCTAAAAACATTGCAGTAGATGGAGACAAAAGCAAAACCATGGGGGAAATGTTTTGAGCTGTGCTGTAACCTGAGGGCACAAGTTAGAAGTATGAAAGAAAGAGAGAATTAAAAAATACTGAAAAAGACAAAGGAAGCCAAGTGGTGATGTTCCTAAGCAGTAGGCTCTGGGGTCCCTATAGTGATCAGCCTTTGAAAGGAGTAGCTTTATTCTGCTTCTGTATTGCCATGTAACAAATTACCCCAGAATTGAGTGGCCTGATGAAATCTTCTTGTTCTGCTCTCATTTGATATTATGGATGAGGAAAACAGAAAGAACTCAGTTGGGTTGTTTCCCTTCGGTGCATGTATCTTTCCCTGGGGCAGCTGGGACAGGATGAATACTTCCAAGATAATTTCTTCACTCACATGTGTGGCATATCTCTGCTCTTTGGCCTCTGTCTCTCTGTGAATTTTCATCCCCCAGATGTTCTCCATATGGCTTGAGCTTATCAAAACACTGTGACTTCAAGATAGTTGGACTTCCTGCCCTGTGGTTTAGGGCTCCAAATGACCAAGGCAGAAGCTGCCAGTCTTCTTAACCTCTGTCCTTAGAACTGGCATGGTGTCTCTTGTGCCCTACTCTATTGGGCAAGGCTATCACAAACCAACCCATATTCAAGGGGAATAAAATAAACCTTATATCTTGATGAGAGAAGTATCAAAGAATTTTTAGCCATGTTTAATTCACCACAAATCCACCATGAGGCTGGATGAAGTGATATAATATGTTAAGTTGAGAAGGAAAACAATGAAGTTCTCAGCTGGTAGCCTTTTTATTTTCTTTTTAATAATCATTCAAAACATCTTTTCACTTAACAAATAAAGAGTAGTATAAGCAGTGACATTCTAAGCACTTACATCCATCAATAAAAGGCAGGCAGTGATGTAAACTGTCTGGAAGGAAGTTCTATGCTTTCTCCACCTTAAAGATTTGTTTGAATATGACCTCAATGCAAAAACTCCCATTTTATGTGGACCAGAGTTAGTCTCTCTTTCCTTCCCTGGTGTAACTTCCTCCCTTTGCTCCCTACATGTGGACACCCACGTGCAGCCTCTGCTCTTTTTTCTGTCTCTCTATCCTCTTCTTAGATAGATGGTCTAATTCTTTTCCACCTACATCAGTCATTGCTCTCATAGGATCCAATTCAGCTACCAAACATTACTACCTAAATGCTATCTCTGAATGTGTGAAGCCAATCTATCACAGTCTGTTCAGCCCTTTCACTTCCAATTCCTTGCCCTCATTTTATTTTTCATTGAGCTGCAGACTGAGCAGCAACAAGAGCTTGAACTGAAGCAAACAGTGAAGAAGGAGGCCAACCGGGGAAGAGAGCTGCAACACGAGATGCAGACTGAGCACCAATGGCATCTGGAACTGGAACAGTCTCTGGAGAAGGAATTATAGGTTCACAAGTTGCAGTTTGCCCTGGAAGGTGAATGTTGGCCCCAGCAGGTTCAAGAGTTCAAGTCTCAGCTTCAGGCCGAGAACTGGCAGCCACAGAACCAAACAGTCACCAAAAGAGCAACAGCATCTGTACCAGTGGAGTGGCTTTGAGTCAGCAGAAGCAGGCATTTCCAACTCCTCTTTTGAGAATGGCTTGGGCTGAAGCTGCCATCTGCAGACTCAGAGCCCAGCCAGTGCTCACCCAGAAGGTAAAAACCCAGCAGCAAAGAGTCCCTCAGGGGCAACCACAGCCTCCTCCACTGGTAGTGAAGAACTCTATGGTCCACCCCTATCCCCAGGCAGAGCTGATGGAGTTGCAGGCACAATTCAGGCAGAAACCCACTGAGCCCCTGGTAGTTTGGTTACTTCAGTTGTGGGACATAGGGGTGGATGGCATCGTGCTCTTCAGAACAGAGATCATACCCCACCACTGAGAGGTGCAGTTGGTTTCCTGATCCCTTGCACTTCACTGTGAACAGCAGGTTTTTCTTTTCCTTTGTATTTTTTTCTTCTTTTGGCTTGCCTGTCTTTGTGGGCCCCCAATAAATTGGAATGGCCCACCATCCTATGGCTCCACAGTTCCTTTACTGTCTGCCCACACTCAGTGTGAATCTGCATGGCCATGGCCACCAGCCTTACAGTCACCCTGACCAAAAACCTTGACATGTTGTGTTGGAGGTAGAGTTGTCTTACTTCTGCCATCTCCAACTACATACCCTTTAGCAAATTAGTTACCAGGTCACATAAGTTCTTAATTTGTAGCATCTCCTGAAATTGTCTCACCTTCTCCTATTTCTGCTGCCCTACTTTATTGAACCTTTATCACCACATGCCTGATACATGTTATTAAATCTGTTACAGACCTCCCTACATTCTGCAACCCCTTTTCACACATGTGAGTGAAGAAACTAAGTGATCATCCTGTCCTAGCTGCCCCAGCGGAAAATATGTGCTTCAAAGGGAAACAGCTCAGGTGAGTTCTTCCTGTTTTCCTCATCCATAATATCAAATGAGAGCAGAACAAGAAGATTGCCAAATCAATGCTTCTTCCAGTTTAGCAATTACATATTGCATTCCTACTCTTTCAGTATTACCCTTAAATATTTAATATGGTTTAACATAGTTAGTTACTCAATGTATCTATCCTTCTGAATAATAAAAGGACCTTAAATGCCTTGAACTTCTAATCACTTCCCTCTCCTTTTACATGTTGTCTCTGTCCAGTAATCTAGTTCTATGATGCTTTTATATTCTCTTGGTAAATATTATTATATCTTTATTTAGTCAATAAATATTTAGACTTATCCACATATTTAATAGTTGTTTGTTCATTATTACTTCTTGAATTCAATTTTATTTTTCATGAAGTGCATCCTTTTTATACCAGTGGTTCTCAGAATTGACATCACACTAGAATCGCCCAGGGATATTTCTTAAATCCCAATTCCCATTCTGTATCTCAGAAAAATAAAATATAAATTCCTAGGATATAACACAGGCATCAGTATTTTATAGTTCCAATGAGCAGCCAGAGTGGAGTGCCTCTGTTTTAGAAATTCCTTCAGCAAAGTTCTTAGAAATAACTCTTCTCTGTTTTTGTCTGAAAATATTTATAAAAATATTTACTTTCATTATGGAATTATAATAAAATTGAACATAAAATTCTATATTGACAAGTATTTTCTTTTCGCAAGCAGGAGATATCTTCTGGTTTCTATAGTCCCTGTAGTGAAATCAGATGTCAATCTAATTTCCTTCCTTAGTAGGCAATCTTTATTTGCATTATGATTATTGTTATTTTCTCTTTGTCTTTGAGATTTTCAAGTCTCATTTATATGTATCTGAATAGGAAATTCATTTTACTAAAAAATAAAAATGTTGGAATTTATTTTATTTCCTGAATCTGAACATTTATGTCTTAAAATATTTTTGGAAAACTCTCCAGGCATTATTTCTTCTACTCTTATGCTTCCCTCATTTTTTCTATTATGTCCTCAAAAAATTTTTTATTTTATGTACCTCAGTCTTTTTTATTCTTATTCTACTCTCTCTGTCTCTTAATCTTGCTTTCATTATTTTCCTTCTTTTTATCTTTCTTCAAAGATCTTTCACTTCATTTGTTTATGCTTTGCCCCTACCTAATCTGCTACTTGCTCTGTTTTTTGGAGGGGAGGTTATTTTCCATTATTTTTCAACCTCTAGAAGTTATATTCTTTATAAAACTGGCTGATAATTAGATAAAAGCTCTACTTCTTTATTATATTTTTATTCTTCCTTTTGTGTCTTTAATCAATTTAAACACCTTTATTTATAGGATGTATCCAATAATTCTGAAGCTTTAAAGACTTCTTTGGTCCCTTGTGGTGGGTTGTCTTCTTGTGGTGGATTGGTTCTTTGTGTATGTTGTAATTTTAAACTATGATTGTGAGTCTGTCAGGGGTTTAGCTGCAGGAATCTTGTGTGATTTGACTTTAAAGAATGTCCTTCCAGAGTGGTATCCCATAGGTTTTATTAGCCTGTTACCAATTTCATATTAACTTCTTTGCTTGGATTTCCGGAATCATGCAAGTAAGGTTAATAAGAGGGTCCTTATAAATTCTCATGAGACACATTTTTCCACTAGGCAAAATCAGTCAAATGTCTTTATCAAGAGTTCTATTTTGCTTTGCTTTGTTCTTTGCCTATGGTCAGATATTTTCAGCCACCATTTCACTGAGGGTGTGGACTTTTCAGGGATTTATATAAGGGACATGAGAGGGGGGGTCTCAATTCAAATACCCTACTACAGGAATGCCCAAGGTTTCAATTCCTTGTGGTCTTTAAATTGAAGTCATCTGCTTGCTAAGACTGGCAACACATCCTAGGACAGCTGAAGTGAGTACCTACTTGCTACTTAATTTTCATCTTCCTTTTCATGTTATGGTCTCTGAGTCTTTCTTTTCCTAACCTCCTGAAAACTCTGCTATGCATTTAACAGAATGTTCCTTCTATTTTATTTAATATTTTAGTTTTGTTGTTGTCGCAAAAGACTTTCAAGGTAATTTAAATTATCAAGAAAGTTCACTGACTTGTCATGAATAGAAATCCCCATGCATGTTCCTTCTAACCTCAGGAAGAAGGGTTGTAATTTGCACTGTTGCTCAGATTGTTGAACAAGTAAAATTATTTATTAATGTAAGTTAACCAAAAGAATAGGGCCATTTTTTAATTTTCAAAGAATTTTCTTTTTAATTTTTAAAAGAACCTACCAAAAAGGTAAAATAAATAAATAAATAATTTAGGCTTACCAACAAAACAGTCTTTTCAAACTATGTTAAATACTGACATAAGTTTGTTTGAAAGGGAAATAAAGAGCTTTCCTCCTGCCCTTTACTCTTTAAGAATCAAATAGGGCATCTAGTGGGCCAATATGGTTACTCTCAGAGTTAAAGGAACTTAGAAAATGATCTCCAGGCACATATTCTATTCTAGTAATAAAGCTCATGAAACTGGGTGAATATTTTGTCTATTTTGTTAATAACCCATGATTAATATAGCTCTGAGCAAATTTAACTTTATATTCCTGATGTAAACCTGGGTAGACTTCATTTGCCTTCCATTTCATCATTTATTTAGTTTAACATGAGAGGTGTGTATGAAATTTAACAAGGAAAATGTAGTGACATTGGCTAAAATGAAGTTTTTACAGTAAAAACCTGTGGATTTCCGTTATTCAAATTATTTCTATACTAATCAGTGTGGCTCGTTGAATGAAAAGAAAATGTTTCTAGTTAGTATTTATTTTTAAATTATTTTTTACAGGGACAGAGAGAGTCAGAGAGAGGGATAGGGACAGATAGACAGAAACAGAGAGATATGAGAAGCATCAATCATCAGTTTTTCGTTGCCGTTGCAACACCTTAGTTGTTCATTGATTGCTTTCTCACATGTGCCTTGATGGCGGGCCTTCTGCAGACCAAGCAACCCCTTGCTGGAGCCAGCGACCTTGGGTCCAAGCTGGCAAGCTTTTGCTCAAGCTAAATGGGTCCGCACTCAAACCTAAGCCTTCTGCATCCTAGTCCGATGCTCTATGCACTGCCTGGTCAGGCTATTTTTAATTTTTGATAGCTCCCACATTCCCTTTTCAGCCTTCTCTATCTTGCTATAACATATCCTCACTTTTTGTACTATCATACCTTCAACTCCAAATTCTATAGGGTTTTCTCGCTTTCTTCTTTCTGATATGTAAGGAAATCTAGCCCTAGCAGTGAATTAACAGCCAAAATAATTTGCCACAGGGATGTGGAATTTTTACCTTACAGAACTAACACAAAAGTATGGCACAATTAATTACCTATTGCTGCCTGCCTTACTACAGCTAAGCCCTCAGCTCTGAGAGAGGAAGCCAAGTTCTCATGCCTCTTGCAAGTTCCTATGGCTGGCTTCAATCTGTACATACTTGATAATACTGGGGAACAATTTCTTTTTCATTTTCTGTTGCTTGAGGTTTTAGAACTTTTTCTATATATATCTGCATCGCTGATTTCAAATCTAAAATCTATTTTTTGGTGCATGCTCTAGTTTTTATGCAATTTTAATTTCTTTTTGTTACAGTTAATGGCATGCATTGGTTTTTAAATTGGAGTTAATAGGCAGTGACTCTTGGATTGAACATAACCACAAAGCAATTAATGTTTTACAAACATCACTTTTACATAATTGTAGTTGTTTTTAAATGTAAAAAATTATTATCTGATAAAAATATTCTTTTATTTTGTTTTAAGATTGAATTTGGCTTCTTCGAGTAGGCGTAAATATAAGAATAGTCCTGACACTCTCTGTTATATATGTGACTGTTACACACTTCAACATCAATGGCGCAATATTTCATCATTTGTGACATGTGCATATATTGCCTATTTTCAAGTTCCCCTTGGCGATCAAGACAAGAATTGGTCTCCACATATTGTGTGTCATAATTGTGAGGAAATGCTTCATGACTGGACAAAAGAAAAACACAAAGGAATGTCTTTTGGTATTCCCATGGTTCAGTGTGAACCTAAGGACCACAGCAATGACTGTTATTTCTGTCTGATCCATACAAAGGGCATCGGCAAGAAAAAACAGCATATGATCGCATATCCTAATATTCCTTCCGCAATACAACATATCCCAAACTCTAAGGCATTCCCGGTTCCAGTTTTCAATGGTTTTATTTCTTCTAAGGACAAAGAAAGTGAACATGGTGATCAAGTGTATTTTGATAAGATGATGAGGAAACAATTGTAGAATCTGAAAGGTCTTCTTCTGATGCCAAGCAGTCATTAAGCCCTGAGCACTTTAGCCAACCTGAATTGAATGACTTAGTAAGAGATTTGGGCCTATCAAAGAAAGGAGCTGAGTTATTAGCCTCCAGGCTTCAAGAAAAGAATGTACTTCACTGGTCAGCTAACGTATCCCATTTCAGGAAGCATGAACAAATTTTTGTGGACTTTTTTCCCGAAAACAAACACTTTGTTTACTGTCATGATATCAGTAGTCTTCTTAGCCAGCAAGGTGTTACCACATATAGTCCAACAGAATGACGGCTATTTCTTGACAGCACTAAACAGAGTCTGAAATATGTTCTCCTACACAACGGTAATGTTTATGCAGCAGTTCCAATTGGTTATTCAACTCATCTGCGATAACATTATAATGACATAAAAAAATGTCCTCAACTTTCTGAAGTATGAGGAGCATAACTGGAGCATTTGTGTGGATCTTAAAATGGTAAATTTCCTGCTAGGACAACAGAGGGGTGTCACAAAGTATCCTTGCTTTCTGTGTTTGTGGGACAGCCAAGCTCGGAAGAAATGCTGGACTCAGAAGGAGTGGCTGAAACATGAAGCTCTGGAAGTAGGGATGCAAAATATTATGAATGAACTTGTAGTTAATTGAGACAGGATTATTTTTCCCCCACTTCACATCAAACTTGGCTTAATGAAGCAGTTTGTTCAGGTTTTGAATAGAGAAAGTGAATGCTTTCAACATAATATTTCTACTTTTCCTGCCTTGTCTTGCAAGAAGATAAACACAGTTGTATTCGATGGACCTCAAATTCGAACCCTCATATGTGACGAAGAATTTTCCAGGAAGATGAATAAGGAGGAGGAAGCAGCATAGCAGTCTTTTGTGGCAGTTACAAAGAACTTCCTTAGCAACAGAAAAGCAGAATACTAAGAACTTCTGGTTCAAAGGATGCTGTTGGCTTTCCACGACATTGGATATAACATGAACATTAAGATTCACTTCCTGAACAATCACCTTGATAAGTTTCCCAAAAATCTTGGAGCTGTTAGTGATGAGCAGACTACTGCTGGAGCATCAAACGACATTGTCCTCAACAAGTTCACAAACACAAGAGCTACAAACGCTAATTTTTGACTGAATAGAATTTAAATTAATTTTGCACAAATTTGATGATTAAAATAAGTGTTTTAATATGTTCCATTTCAAAATTGTAGACAAATTCTGATGCAATCATATATTTTAGTGTATTAGTGTATTTACTGCATTATATAAATTATTATATTTTCAAAAAAATGATGCCCAAGAAGACATTCTACTTTATTATGTTAAACTAAATGTTGAAAATTTTACAATAAGATGAAAACTTATAATCTTGAATTGCAAAAATACTGTAGCTTACAGAGAAAAACTAATGTCATATTTGAGATCAGCACACTTGAATTAGGTAAGAACAAGTGTTTTTGTGGATTCAACAAAAATTTTGTTCCCCTGTGTAATGATTGTCTTGGTCATAGCCAAGTCTTGACATCTTTTGAACAAATGCTTTTCAGATTCAGTTTTCAGTCCACAAAATAATCCTGAGAATTATTATTATTATATCATCATCATCATCACCCTCATCATCATCACTATTTTTTTCATACAAGAGAAAGCAGAATTTCAAAAAGAATGAGTAATTTGACAAAGATTGCAGAGTATTAACAATGGTCTATATGACATCTTTGTAAATAGTCTGGGCAGAAAATTTTTATAAAGCATTGCCATGAGGTAGACAAATTGGAAAAATGTGTTCTTCTCCTACATGGGTACAGCCCCATGGACACACAGCTTGGTCAGGAGACACTGGCAGGATTTCAGCCTCTACCACTTCCCCCATTGGGGAACCTTTGTGCAGTATACAACCTGTGTACAATAATATATTCAAGCCTACAAGTCTCTGATTCCCAACCCCATGGTGTGGTCTTTCCAACCACTGTGATTGGTCAGTGATGATCATTCATAATCCCTCAGTGTTTGTCCCCAGAATGGTTAGGATTTTGCTTGTTTCCTCTCAGTCATTTACAAACAATTTGAAATTTTCTTTATGGATAGTTTGAATTGCCTGAGCTTTCAGTTATAATGCTCCAGTCTACTCATTCTTCAATGTCCACTAATGAAGAGGACCCCAGTGCTCTCTTTCTTTGGCCACAGGGCTATTTTGGTGATTGGGAATAGATGAGAAGAGTATGGATGGTACAATTCCAGCCTTCACCACCATAATGGTAAGTTTTCACACCATTATTACAACTAGCAAACCATTCTTCTCACTCATTTAGTACAAACATTGGCAACATGGCTGCACAACAACAGCCCTAACCAAGTCCTTGCTAACGGAAACCCAAACAAATCACAAATCATAAACAGCAATAGCAGGCACCAGGGTAATAATTTATTTTTAATGCCATGCTGTCTTTAACAGTGCAATTTCCTCCAGGGTATTTGCTTTGAGATTGCAAAATAATTACATCTCAGAAACCAGGCTAATTACAGTTAACAGCCTGAAAACCAAAGAACCCTTCCCTCTACCCCACCCCCACTTTTTTTTTTTTTTTTGCACTAGAATACAACACAAATTCCCATTAAAACATGTAACATCATTTAGGAAACCAATTTGACTATAGTTTAAAGGTTTATTCTCCTTTCCTTGCAGAACCTGTATAACTTACACTGATGTTTATCAGAGGGACCTGAATAACACAGCCTCAGTGATTAGACTAAATAATGGCATGCTATAGAAAGGAAACAATGACAGCAATTTTCCAGTAGATAAGAAAGTCTGTTTCTGGTGGAAAAGCATGGTGCGAGTGTGAATTTGTGCTGCCAAAATGAGATTACATGCGGCCTCTTGATACTTCTAAGTGACTCTTAGAGTAAATAATCAACCAATACGGGACATTTGTAAAATTAAGGAACTGAAAGGATATGAGAAATCATCTAGACAATTTTTCTTATTTCTAAACATCAAAAAATGCAAAGCAATGTGTACAAGTCATAAAAGTCTTCAAGAATAATGACTCCATGACCTGGTCATTCATTCAGAAAAACTTTTTATCATCTCATAAGCACCATGCACTGGAGTGGAAACATGCAAGTGAGTTTCCTTATTATTTCATAATCCCTACATCAGAAATCTCTCCCAATCATAAATTTATCTTGATGCAACTCCAGACTTTTTCTTCTACTGTGTTATAGCTGAGATAAAGACTCTCCCGAATAGATAGAGCTGCCTTTCTCCCTTGGATAACATAACTTCCACTCCAATTACTTCCCCACTTTTTAATCATTTACATATTATTTTCTGGTTTGTCTCCAGCTTCTAATAGCTTTTCAAATGTGGAAGCCAAAACATCACAAATAGCTCTGGCTTAGTATGGTTTCTCATCAGAGCTATGGCCTGGGTTTTCTTTTTTCCATTTGTGGGAAAAAAGAGACTGCTTTGGAGAAGAGAAAATCCAATATTCTGAATTTCACATGGCATTCATTCCTGGATATATAGTCCCTCCAGAACTTGTCTACCTGATATCATAGTCTTGAACATGACATACGTAAAGCCAAGTTTCTCTATCAGGCTTCTTTAGAATATCAGTCATGTTCCTCTCCATTTACATTGTATTCAGAAAAGCAACAGATTTGCCCTTCTATCAGCATCCTTGCTAGAGGCTCCTAGTGACTAATAATGTAAAATTTACATGCAAATGGCATTTCTCATAGTAACAACTCCCTAGCAACACTTCCTGATTTCATTCATTCTTTTAACTAATACTATTAAGTGCTCACCATGGAGGAGGGAACGCATCATCTTTGCTCCTGTTCAACTGCTCCTTTTACTAGCTCCCCCCTTAAAAAAGAAGGAATTACAATCTTGATTGAATAGGACCTTCTATGGAGCCACTTTTTCCTAGTGGGCAGGGTTACTTTGCTCCAAAAGTCAGCACTCAGGTGTAGTGCTTACCTTCATGCCTCAGACCAAGTAGGTCCTAGTACTTGAGATGGGTCAGCTACCCTTATTAGTCTTCCTCTTTTATTCCCAGGGCTGACTGGAAAATGTTCACTCTTTGTCTTTGACATGCCTTAGCATTATGATCCAATGATTCAGATTAAGGGGTGCTGGGGAAGTGAGAGGCTTCACTTTTTCCTCAGAAAAAGAGCCATGTTGCCACATTTGTATCTGAGTCCTATCCTGAGAGTTACTGGTTGCTTACCTGAGTAACACTCTTCATCAGTTTACCCAGGAAAACCTTGGAAAATAGGGAAGATTAGAAGGGTATGATTTGAGTACCTAGGCTATGAAATCATCACATTAGCCAAAATTTCACCTCCAGTCTCTAAAATTTACTATGTATCATACCTGGTGCTGGGCTTGAGGAAACCAATGTATGAAACTCAACCTTTTCCTCCAGAAGCTTACAATCTCATGGAAGTGAAGTTTCCATTGTCATTAGCTGAAAGAACTTTTATCCTTTATTAGAGAACGTTTGATATGAAATCTAAGTAAGGTTTCAAAGGGATTTGATTGTGGAAATTTGGGAATTTGCAACAGTGAGGTCAGAACACCTATATTATACACTCTTTGGATCCTCTTTTTGAACTCTGCCTCAAAAACTTTACTAACTAGTAAAAGGGGAGAAATAAAATCAACAACTAAAGGATATAATTTTATGACAAGCCCAAAATGCCCAGGCATAGCTTTGGAGAAATGGAAACTACCAGTCAGTAACTGGCTGGCTGTTTTCAATGGGAGAAGAAAAGAGCTCAGAACTGAGGGGTATGTGGCTATGAGAATGTCCATACCCAGGAAGTGTCAGACCCCCACCACACACACAGCATGGCTCCCACTCTCCAACACTCTCCAATTTCAAAATGGGAGAGTTCAAGGCAAAAGTGTGTGAATGAACTTATTAGAGTCCTTATGGCCTAAGAAGAAAAGTTCCCGCTACCAAGGAAGCTGTGGGGACAAATGACATGATGAATGTTTAAGTCTTCTTTCTTCAGAATAGTTTTCATTTCTAGCCCCTCATTCTTTTGAACAAATCTTTAGGACAAGTAAAGGGCAGGTGTTACTGCATAACAAGAAAACTCTTTCTGAATTGTTCTTATAAAGTTGGGTCAACAAGTCAACCACAGATAGCCTGCACTTCCATGAGCTGAGAAAATCTTATTATTGAGGTCTCTCTGCTGGTCATATGAAGTGGGCAGGACAAAGTGAGTAGTTCAAACTAAACAGTCCAACTGCAATATTACAAGATTCAAGAGGAGAAAGTAAGAGTAGTAAAACTCTGGAAATAGAATCCAAATTGAATCAAATTTGAGTTGATAATAATGTTGAGTAGGAAAATGACTTGGAAAAAATTTTAAGTACTTTGAAAATGTCATATTAGAAATTTGTAATTCCACTAATTCTCTGAATGCTTTAGCTATTTTCAATAGTTTAAGACAGAAAGATTGTGTTTTAAATGTGTCTCCTTTGGATCACATGACTTAGACCATATAACTCAACTGCAAATCATCCAAGAGCAGCTCACTTTAATTGCAGGGAAAACACAAGAAAACTGCATCCCCAAAGCTGGAAGGATGACAATGATATAAATTTTAGGAATGAATCAGGAACAGTTTTAGGCAAGGCATAACCTATCCTAATAACGTCTTTTTCCAAAATTTCCTTCAGTTCACTTATAATCCCCTAAACAAACGCCCTAGCAAGTCCATTCTCTTACACAATTCAGTAATGTGATAAAGGTCTGCCTGTATCAGATTTTTCTCTCTAATCACTGTCATTGATGATTTTATATGCATTCATTCATACATTCATTTATGCATTCAAGAAAATTATTTGTCTCTAATTGGACCTCTGATGCACAGAATAGGATTCACCATAACCCATGACTGATGATCCTCTCATAATTGGTCTATGTCTGAGCTACTGTTACTTAGTTATTTTTGATAATATATTAAGCATTCATGAATGCATCATCCAAAATATAAAACTAGAACCTTGACAAAAAGTAATACTAGATCTACACCTAACCGTATGCTTTCCCTTTACCTCATTTTATCCTCTTGCTTTTTCTTCCCACCCAGGTTCATTCCCTTCCTTTTATTTGTATATAGTTTTATTGCATTTAATATTATTATATATCCATATAAGATGCATACATACATACCTATTAGTGCTTTCTAACTTTATTTTTAAGGAGTATCATTCTGTAAGTAATTTTTGGAGAATAACTTTTTAACATGATGCTATTTAGATTTATCCATATTGTTGCAAGTACTGTGGTTCATTTATTTTTAGATAATAACAGGTAATAATCTGTTGTGTGAATATGCTACCATTTATTCTCCCACTCTGTTAATGTTGGGCCTTTAAGTTGTTTTCAGGTTTTTGCTATTGTGAACAATGTTGCTACGATCATTCTTGTATGTGTATCCTGTTGTACATGTACATGAATTTCTCTTGGATATACATATATACATACCTAGGAATTGAATTTCTAGACTATAGGAAATGTGAATATTCCACTTTAGAAGGAAAGTTTAAACTTTTTTCTAAACTGATTGCATGTTTAACTTGAGGAGACAATGTCAAACTCTTTTCCAAAGTTAATATACTCTTACTTGTCATTGTCAGACATTTTAATTTTACCCAATTACATAAGTGTAAAATGATATCTCTCCATGGCTCTGATTTGCATTTCCCTGATCAATAATGATACTGAAATTCTTTTACAAGTTTATTGGTCATATAATGATTTTTCTGTTTACAGATTTTTTTCCCCATTTTTCTATCGGTGTGTGTGTATTTGCTTACTAATTTGTAGGAGTGCTTTACATATGTTTATGCTAATCCTTTGTTGTTCTGTATATTATGAATATTTTACTGAAGTATATAACTTGTCTTTCAATTTTCTTTAGGATATCTTGAAAGCTTTAATCCATTTGGAGTTGATATAGTATAAGGCAAGGATCTAATTTTATCTTTTTCCATATGCATAATAGATTGTTTTTTTTTCCAGCCCCATTTATTGTCACCTCTGTCACATACAAAAGTTTCATCTACAGTTTTCTAGTCTATTCCTTGATCTATTTCTCTGCCCTGTACCAATCCACATTGTCCTTCCCTGCTCCTCCTTTTCAGAAATATCATGACTACTTTTGGCCTTCTACCCCTCATGTGAATTTTGGAATCATTTTGTCAAGTACCATGAAAAATCCTGGTATTTGTATTGAAAATATGTTGAATGCACAGATAAATTAAAATTTTATGATATTAAGTCTTATATATTCACAATATCTTCCTCTCTAAATAAGTTAATATCTCTTAATAAGGTTTTATAATTGTCCCTTTTAAAGCTTATGCTATATTACTCCTAGATACTTGATATTCTATGATAATTTTGTGGATATTGTTTTCTTTATTATTTGTTTTATAGTTTTTATATTATAATATTTCATATTAATCGTGTACTCAGCCAACTTACTAAACTCTATTATTTCTATTCATCTGTCTGTAGAGTAATTTGGGTAAATTATCATATGATCTACAAATAAAGACTGCTGTATTTCCTCCTTTCCAATCCTTACACTTCTAACATTACTTTATTGAACTATCTACAACCATAAACATAGTAGTAAAAAGAAGTGGTAACAGAAAGCATCCTTTTCTTATTTCTTCTCATTTTACATACTCATGCTGGTTTATCTCTTCTAGTTCCATGGTTTGAATCACTATCTAGATCTCTATTCTGGTTCATATATTCAACTGTGAATTTTGATCCTCTTGATCTGATTGTTCCACAAGCACCTCCAACTCAATTTGTTCAAAACTCATCATCTACTCTCATCTTTCAACTAATGCCTATTCCTCCTTCATTTATTGACTGTATTAATGGCACCACCATTTATGTGGCCCAAAGAAAAAAAATACAGTCATTTTTGACCCTGATGTACCTACCACACACTTTCTCAGGCATCAAGTCCTATTGATTCTAGTTTGTTGATATCACTTTAACCCAACTCTTCTTTCCACCCACTCTATCAAACCCCATCATCTCTCACCTGCTACACAGCCAGAAGTTTCTGAACCATTACCTGTATCCAGTCTTGCCTTCCACCAAAACCTCTTCCATGCCATCGCCAGAAAAATCACTCTAAACTTTAAATCATCTCACACAGTGCTTATGTTAAAATTCCTATGGTGCCCCATGATTTATAGAAAAGGCCTAAACCCTTTGCATGGGCAAATATCTAAAAGGGAGGCCCTTTTTGATCTGGCCTCCATGACACCTCAGCCTTATCTCTCATTCTCCCTGTTCTAACGCACTTTTCTCCGGCCATCCGGGGTCTGTATAGTTCCACAAACACCTGGTTTTCTCTTTTTCTCTAAGTTTCTATACTTGCCATTTTCTCTCTTAATATTGTGCTTTCTCTTCCCCACTTTTTTTTTTTTCATCTTTTTCTGGATAGCTTCCACTCATCCTCTAGGACTCAGCTTAGACCACACTTCCTCCAGGAAGTCTCTGCTGTACTGTAATGACCTTGCCTGGTTTCCCTACTCCTTGAGGGAAGGAAACAGTTTTATTTATGTTTATATTCCCAGAACCCATAACTGGCATTGGTAAGAGCTCAATGAGCTCAATGAATGCTTTGGAAATGTATAGTGAGTTAGTACTGCTCCCTTCACCCAAATCTCTGATCTTCATTTACTAAAAATTCTACCCTTCAAAATTCTTCTCAGTGCCTTCCTCATCTCCACCTCCTCCAGGACATGCCAACCACTTTATTTATACCTTTCCTTGGCACATGTCCCACAGGACTTGGGTTTTCGTCTGTGTCTCTTCACCAGCTGCTTCAAGGCTGAGGTTGTGCCTCATTCATCTTGGAGTCCTGCCACCTGTAGCCCAGAGCCTAGCACACAACTGATGCCAAATAAATATCTAAAGTCATGAAACTGAACTCCCTCTTGGAGTCACAAACCAAGCTGAGAACGTGCTCTGGAGTGTTCTGTGAGCTGCATTTAGCATCCAAAGTAGAAAGACTGTGCCAGCATCTCCACCTGCACAGCCTTCCACCGCCACTTCCCCAAATGCCTCTTCAGTTTTGGAACAGAAGAGTCAGAAACAATGTTATGCGTTTTACATGTTATTCATTTCACAGGCAATGCCTTTTTATCTTTCTATTCTGTACTACAAGGCACACCTGCATGGTTTCTTGGCTTTGTTTTGAGCGTTTTTTAAGGAAGGAGCCTTGATGTGGCATTTAGTCAAGGTTTCCCTTCCTAGAAATATCACCCCTCTCCTCTGAAGCTGTTTGTGAGTGTCACACTCTGCCATTTAAATATTAATGTTATGGGAACAGAGGAGAAAAATCGGTCTTTCATCTGATATCCGATGGTGAGGGAAATTAAGATTAATAAATGGTGACAAGCTCTATAGAGAAAATAAAAGTTAAATTGCCTTGGACTATTTTCAGAAGTTGTTTGAGCAATGAGTATTATATCAAATGCCCTATAACTATGATCGTTCTAAAAAACCTGATTTCTGACTGCAGAGCTCAAATGATAACTCAAACCTTAGCACTCCCCTCAGAGCTCTTGCATTCTGTAAGTTCATATGTAAGGGAAATCCTTTAAGGGCAAAAAAAGAGAAATGTCTGAAAATAAGGCGCTTTTTTAAATCAAATCTTAAGCAGCCATTGTCCTAGGAAAAGATAAGTTTTAGGTCTAAGAATTTTAATAATAGAGATGTCTAGCAGGTAAAAATAGCTACCTAAGTAACCAGATTCTTTCACTTCTTCACCTAGATAAATCACATCATAGACAAATTGATATATTGGCTTTTATTTATGGAAACACTGGCTTGGCCCAGTTATCTGTAGACAGAGGGGGTCCTCCAGCTCCTGCCCCCACACCCCACACTAGCTTAACCTGCTAGGGCTATTGGTAACATATAAGTCAGGGATTCTCAAAGTGTGGTCCCTGCACCAGCAATGTCAGCATCCTCTGGGAACTTGTTAGAGATGCAGATTTTCAGGCTCCAGCCCAGACCTGCTGAATCAAAAACTCTGGGAGGGGGGCTCAATTGCCGCTATTTAACAAACCCTTCAGGAGACTTCAATGTGTCCTCACTGGTTCTAAACTCTGGCTGCACATTAGTATCACCTGGGAAAATATTCCTTTTAAAAAACACTGATGTCAGGGTTCTTTTCCCCAGAGACTCTGATCTAATAGGTTTGGGGCAAAGCCAGTGCACTGGTATGTTTTAAAAGCTCCCCCATGATTCTAAAGTGCAGTCCTATTTGAGAATCTGATTTCAGGCTCTGATTTCTTACTGAGGTGATGGCAACGACCTCAGAAATGGGCTGCTGGCCTCCAGTCTCTTCCTTTAATCTGTTCTCCACTGCTCCCTTCACACCCATCGCCACCTCACCCCATGCCCAGAGATTTAGCTCTCATCCAGTGCTTCCCAAACTTTACATCAGAATCACACAGAGAAATTGTTAGAAACAGTCTCCTGGGCCCCCAACTCCAGAGTTTCTGATTCAGTAGGTCTGGGGCAAGGCCCAAGAATATGCCTCCTAACAAGTTTTCCTAGGCCATGCTGAAACTGCTGGTTGGACTTCTAACTTGTTCATTCTCCAATCACTCGGACCTTAGTGAGAAGGGAAAAGTTACTACAATAAATGAACTTACATCTTGCAGGACCTCCATCCCACTACAGGGAGTCCCCTGCTCCTGACCAGAAGTAGTATTGGGTCACAGTCAAGAGTGTAGCCTCAGGGTTCAGGGTGCGGTGTTTAATCCCATTAACTCCGTGTGCTTCAATACTTTCTTCATTAAAAGGAAGATAATATAGGACCTACCTGACAGGGTTGCTGTGAGGAATACATGGGTTAATACAAACAGCATGCATAAAAAGTGCCAAATACATATTAAGTGCTCAAAAATATTGACAATTACAGGGGTCCTTGAGTTACGACAGTTTCAAAATACAATGTTTGAGTTTACGACACTCGCTCCCATAAAAACTTTTAAAAATTGAGACGTGAGTGTTTTGGCTTATACCGTTAGTGTTGTACAGCAATGACAGATTCAGTCAGGTCTGCAGAGCTGTTAAGGATGCTTTGCAATGCTGTATGCAGATTTGGGGACAGAAGTCATCAACCTTCCAGACTAGCCTAGAACAATTCTTTAAGATAGTAGAGAGGCCTGCAACAGATCCTGTACCCTCTACATCAGCTGCTTCTTGAGATGAAACACTTGTATGTAGTACAGGTAGAATCATCTCCAGTGTCTCCTGCATGTTCCTTAGATAATCCTGACTCACCTGACCCAGTATCTCCAGCACCTTCTGCAGGTTCTCCTGCCTCTCCAGCTTCCTCCTCCCATTAGATCACTCTCTCCCACCTTGCAATGCCCCTTCCAGTGTGCAAGACAACCACAGGAATAAAGGTAAGGAATATTTTTATACTCATTCTTTGTCGTTTTTTCTGCTACTACAGTACAGTGTACAGTACATTATATTTATGTCCTTTTCCTTTTTCTGTGGCTTTTGTGTTTTTGTGTTCTAGATTATGATTTTACAACTGTGTTAGATAGGTAAGTGACAGGCTAGAGGGTGTTTCAACTTACACCAAAATTTGGGTTACGTCACTGGCGTAGGAACAGAACTATGTCGTAACCCAAGGACCCCCTTAGTTACAAAGTAATAGAGTTATAATTAGTTATAACTTCTAGGTACTCATAATTACAGATAAAAAAAGAACTTTCTATGTATTGTGCAGTGCGCCCTCCTTATAGTTTAGACATTGATGCCAGGGGTCCTTGCAGACAGATGAATCAAAAGGACACATGGTTTGCCATTCATCCTTAGAATTATTTGTTCCTCACCTTCCCTTAAAAATGAAGGGGAGGTTTGGGGGATGATAATGGCTTCTCTCCAGAGAGACCCCACCCCCTGTCATGCCCCAGCATGGCAACATTTCTTGGAAGCAAGTGAACATGACCAGCTAAACAAGTTAAGAACCTTTGCCACAGTTCTAAAATCAAATATGATCACAGCACTCTCTGCTTAAAATTATTCCATGATTCCCCGCAGCCTTAAGACTGAAAGCCAAATTGTTTATCACTACTTAATGGGTCTTGGCCCCTTTCCAGCTTCTCATCCCATAATGAACCACTTAGCCTTTTCCAAAAACAGCCTGTCCTATGAAGTCACAGCACCTTGGCCCCTACAGTTTCCTCTGCCCAGGTGCCCTTCCTTCTCCTTGTATATTTAATTTGCTAATTTATATTTATTTTTCAGTTTCCCTCAGAGTCCCCTCTGCCTTAAAACCTTCCTGACCTATCACCTCCACTTCCCCCAGAGGAGCTGATCACTCTCTTCTCTGCCTCACTGCCACACCCCACACATTCCACTCTGCGCTGATGCGCCCCTGGACTGCCACTACTTATTCACAGCCTCTCTTCACCACTAGACAGTGAGCCAAACCAAGTAGGAACCATGTCTGGTCATCCTTGACCCCTACACCAAGCACAATCCCTAACCCATATGAACAGCTTTATTGTTGAGTGACTGGATGAATCAATGAAGGATGGAGGAAATAGCCAATAGAGTCTATGTAAATTAAAACCAATCCCTCAATAATCAGGGGAAACCAAAAGAGGAGAAATCAAAAGCACGGTCCAGGAAAAGAAAGATGTGGCAGCTACCCCAGCAGATCTCCAAAATAACAGCTCCATGAGACCCAGAGCAGGGATTGTCTGGCTGCCTGGATTATTTAGGACAGTGGTTCCTAAACATTTTGGGCTTCATTATACTATTAAAAATTATTGACAATCCTGAAGTCCTTTTATATATGTGGGTTACAGCTTTCCATATTTATCATTAGAAATTAAAATGGAGGTCCTGGCCGATTGGCTCTGTGGTACAGTGTCAGCCCAGCATGTGGATGTCCCAGTTTTGATTCCCTATCAAGGCCACACAGGAGAAGTAACCATCTACTTCTCCATCCCTCCCCTCCCCTCTGCTCTCCTCTCTCTTTTCCTCTCCTACAGCCATGGCTCGATTGGTTGCTGTACATTGGCCCCAGGGGCTGAGGATAGCTCTGTGGAGCTTCTACCTCAGGTACTAAAAGTAGCTCTGTTGTGAGCATTGGCCCAAGATGAGGGTTGCCAGGTGGATCCTGGTCCAGGGACATGTGGGAGACTGTCTTTCTATCTCCCCTCCTTTCATTTGGAAAAGAATGAAGAAATTAAAATGGATATTTTTAATGTTTCTTCTTTAATTTGTTTAAAAATAACAATAGTAAACATGTAAACATAAATATTTTAAGTTTAAAAACTATATTTTTATATTTTCAAAGAAACTTATTGAGAAGACTTGTAAACCTCTTTAATATCTGGCATAATAGGAGACAGCTGTCTTCACGTGTTGGCCTCTACATTTAATCTTTTGTGATATCCCTCATCAAGTAGCCTCTGGAAAACTCACCTATGTGCTTGTGAGAGAATGAGAATGAAAAAGTAAATGAAGGCTTCATACTGTTATGAAAATAGCTTTGAACCTATCAGCCCCTTAGAAGAGTCTCAGAGACCACCTCCCCAAGGGTTTCCAGGACCACATTTTAAGTACTGCTTAATTAAGCTATATAGGTCATCTGTGCTTGCAGAGACTGAAATAATAGTGACTTGAATAAGATAAAAAATATATTTCGCTTTCACCTAACTTTCCAGATATAAGCAGTCTCCATCAGTCACTCTTTCTGGTGGCTCTGCCATCCTTAGTACACCTGGTCCAAAACAGCTCCCCCAGAACCACATCTATATTCTAGTCAGCAGAAAGGGGAGAGCATACCCTGTTTCTTTAAATGCATGTCCCAGAAGTTGTACATATATCTTCCTCTCACATCCTATTGGCCTGACCTTGAGCAAAAAGAGCCTATTACTGAGCTGCAAATGAGACTGGGGAATACTGCCAATCTAATTGACCATATGTTCTATCACAGTAGAAGAAGGTGAAGATGGATATGGGGATAATTCCCAGTCTCTGCTACACTGACCTTTCCCCCTAGGTTCTGCTGGCACATTCCCAGAGAGGAGCTTGGACAAGCCAGGGCTTACTTCACTACCAGAAGGGCAGAGGAAATGGAGCTGCCCCTGGCAAAGAGCAGGACTCACACAGCAAGATGTCTATGCCTGAGCATCTGTCTCACCAAAATACTGTAATGCCAACAGAAAACAGGGAGGTCTCACCTGACCAGGGGATGGCGCAGTGGATAGAGTGTTGGACTGGTATGTGGAGGACCCAGGTTCGAGACCCCAAGGTTACCAGCTTGAGCGTGGGCTCATCTGGTCTGAGAAAAATTAAAAAAAAAGCTCACCAGCTTGGACCCAGCTTGGCTTGAGCAAGGGGTTACTCGGTCTGCTGTAGCCCTGGTCAAGGCACATATGAGAAAGCCTCATCAGAACGAACAACTAAAGTGCCACAATGAAAAACTGATGATTGGTGTTTCTCATCTCTCTATGTTCCTGTCTGTCTGTTCCTATCTATCCCTCTCTCTGACTCTTTCTCTGTCTCTGTAAAAAAGAAAAGAAAGAAAAAGAAAAGAGGGAGGTCTCAGATAGGCAGTGGGATAGGCAGTGGGAGCTCACATAAAGAGCAGCAGACAAGAGCTGGAGGTAAGTCACAATGGAAATATACTAGTTAAGAGGAGAACTACAAGGATTAGCCACAAATGAGGCTGTGGTTAGGATAAAGATCAATGTCAACATAGCTCACAAGGCCCTGCATGATCCTAACAAACCTCCCTACTCTATCCCCAGCAGCATATCATGCCAGTCTCTCCCTCACCCTCCACATTTCAGACATGTTCAACTCTTTTTCTTTAAGAGGATATTTTAGTATCTTAAAGTCTTTCTATGTGCTGTTCCATCTCTTGAAATACTTTTTCCCACCACTATCTGTCCTGCACATGGTCATTCTCTATAGGTCCATTATGCCTGGGATCTGACATCTACCTTGGGATCTCCAACCTAGGCTACATTTCACTGACAATATCTTACCAAATATTCTATTGGGTCCTGGTGCTGCTTGCCCCTTTAACAAGATTACTTATGCTGAAGTTCTGGCATACACCTGGTAACTGTAACATATTTGCTGGTCTGACCCAATAGTGACCCACAGTCTCTGTGTGATAAACAAAAACCAATCAAATGAGAACAAGCAAAAGCTGTTTATTCAGTTTGCTGTAGCAAGGGAGTCAGTCACCATCACTTGAGTTTTGGCACAAACTCAAAGGCAGAAAGAGGAGTGACAAGGCTTTATAATGGGAAAACGTATAAGGCTTCATTCAGATGTGCCCTGATCAGAGGCTGTTGGCCTTGAAAATCTGCAGGTGGGGATAACTAGAGGTGGGGCATCCTGAGTGATTGGTTAAGGGTACATATTTGGCTTTCTATAATTGGTCCTAAATTCCAAGGAGGGACATAAAATAGAGAAGCTATCTGTTATTAATCAAGTCCCAGCAGATTGGTAAAGGGGTTATTGTTTGGCTTCCTGGACTGATTGCTAGAGATAGTGATCTAACTTATAGATAGCAGGTTGGGTGCCTAGTCTGGTTACTATAGATAATGGGTTGGTATTCTAGGCTGGTTTTCACAAATTGAGGTCACAGTTTTATTTTATGTATGGTTAACCATTGTCCACTAGTAAATCCAGTCTCTTAGGTCTCAGCTCACAGCACTTCCTCCTGGAAGCCTTTCTCAAGGCCCAGAACAGAGTAGGTCTACCTATAATATGTTCCTTCAGCTCTCCAAATTTCTCTTTTCTAACTCTCAGTAAACTTGTAATTACTTCTCCAAATTTGTATAAGCTCCACAGGGTAGAAACTATATATATTTTTATTATTAATTCCTCTATGCTTAGCACCAGGCAAAATTCTTAGCAAGTAGTAGGAGGTCAATAAAAAATTATTACATGGATGGGTGGATGGATGGATGGGTGGATGGGCATATGGGTGGATGGGGAAGATGGGTGAATGGATATCAGACTTTTACAGAGCCAAGGGCAGTATTCCACTACTTCTCAACTGACAAATTTCCAGGACATTTTGCTAAGAGTAGCTAAAAGCTTGAGTGCCATATTGTTTTCACACCCTGAGCCATTATGGCATTCTAAGAGAGCTACCCTCCAGGAAAAATAAGGTCCCATTCAAGATTGAGCCATCAAAGGTATGAGCTGTTTCAATTTTAGTTAGTTTTCTAACCATGAGTCTAATCTGTCTGAGATCTAACATCTACCTTAGGATCTCCAACCCAGGCTACATTTCCTCCTCTACATGGATCACTGACAATATCCTACCAAATATTCTGTTGGGTCCTGGTGCTGCCCATCTAACAAAATCACTTGTGCTGAAGTTCTGGTATAAGCCTGGCAGCTATAACATATCTTGCTGGTCTGACCCGATGGTGACCCACAGTGCTCTGTGTGGGTTGTTTTCTTTTACTTTCCATCCTCTGAAGATTGTCAGAATTCTGCCTGTCTAAGCAATAAATCCATCTTTTCAGGGATCAATTTGTAGTGACTGGCTGCAAAGCCTAGAAATTCAATTAACTGCAAAATAAATAAAAAATGAAAAATACACTGAAGCAGTGGCATATATCAGCTAGAAAGTGTTCTGCACATTAAAATAAACAAGGAGAGATTTCAACTTCATTTGTCTTTTTTTCCTTTTCTCAAACCCTGTTATTGATAAATTTAGCCTTGGTTCCAATTTTGTCTTAGCCACAATTTGCTCAAATATAGATCTGTTGGGATAGCTATCTTGAATCTAATTATACCCTGCAGGCATTCTCCAGAGAGAAGCCAACTCAGCTAGGATTACCTTGGTGCCATATGTAAAACTTTAGGCACTCCCTCCTCCATCTTTTTACACCACATGTGTTCATAAAGGGGCATAAATCTGCTCTAACGTTGCATGGGAAATAGGAGTTATTTTGGCTTTCTGGGACATTTTGGAAAGGACAGAGTTTTTATCAGTTGGCTGAATGAAGAATCTTATGCTACTAGGCATGCTGGGTCAAGCCCCTGGGCACTGAACAACATTCCCAGTGTGGAGGGTGGGTCGGGTGCCTCATGGCAGTAAACCTCACTCCCAGCCACATCCCCAGACTTCTGTTGATGACCTGGAAAGGGCCTCACTGGGGCCCACGACACCCAGAAACCTGAGGAGGCCACTTGAGAGAGAATAGACCAGCAAAGGCAGGGAAGAAAATGGCTACCTGAGCCTCCATCTGTAACTGGAACACGTATTTGTTTCCTGCAGGTGTCACTGTAGAGGACAACCAGGGGTTGCAATCCCTATTCACAGCCCATGGCAGAGGTCCAGAGTGGGAGGGCTCTGCCGCTGACTCACTGTGTGACATCAGACAGCCATGAGCTCCTCTGGATGTTTCTTTGTGTTTAAAATGAACAGACCAAAATAGTGGTCCCCACCACCCTACCAGGTCCCAATGTCTGTGATGCTGTGTTTGATGAATACAAGCACATATTTTTATTTAAGGAAGATTTGTGAAAAGAATATATTTGCTTTTGTGAACTATAAACTAACCTTCCCCTTTTCTGGGATACCCTACCTGTGTTATCACTGAATTTGCTATTCCTGAGTCATAATCATCACACAGATAGCAGGTGTTGTCAGTTGATGTCACCATGGAAAACAAGAAAACCGGAAGTCAACTGTTTCTCGACATTCCTCATCAGAAAAGTAAACGACAGAACATTACTCAAAATATTTTTTTTTAATTGTGCTTTAACTTCATCATATCTCCAAACACTCCTTGGATTAAACAAATGATATCAATAAATGTGAGAAGAAACATCTTCCAGGTTTCAAAATGCACCCATGTGGACAGTTTTCAATTTAGATCACAAAGTTTCTGTTATCCTTAGCTAGTTATTGATTTGGGTTTACTAAAAATATTGCTTTATTTTCTAAATTTATTTTCTAACTTCTATTTGCCCAAAAACACAACCGAAAGAAAAACAAACATTATGATGGGAAGCTATAACCATTGGAGACATAGTCATTACCTCCTAAGAGCTATTTCTATGGTCAAAAACTAAAATTACTGCCACAGGGAACATAAAACACATATGGCTTAGGGTCTCTCCTTAAGTCTAGCTGGAGAGGTTAGACTTATGCAAAGAAATTACTGGAAACCCACCTCAAAATAACAGAGAAATAAATTCACCTTCTTATTCTCAAGCCTGATAGCTATCTTATTTAACTTCAATCATTTATTCAACAAAACGTTTCCTGGACACTAACTCTATGTCAGGCACCGTGCTTGGCACTAGGAAAACAGCAGTGAACATAACAGCCAAAGCCTGCCTTCTTCAAGTTTATAGAGGGTGATGCATACATCCAGGGGGTCAAAGAAACAATGGGTTAACTTCCAGGGAAACAATCAGTTCCTTAGTATAGCATAGACAGACATTGTTTGCTTAACCTATGGCTGCATTTTTCTATTTTCATCTAGCACTATTGGCCTCAAGAAGGCAGAGGGAGCCTGAGGCTTTTATGTTTGCAATCCCTCTTTCTTCTCCAAGGCAGGTAGTTACAAGTACCAAATAAGTTGCTATTCTCACTGTGGGGTTTTTTGGTTTAAAACTGTTTATTGATCAATAAAAAAAGTAGAAAATCACAAAGTCATTGCCTGGGGAAACTGTACTAGTCATTTTACAGCAGGCTAGATAGTAAGGAAAGATTACAAATGTTGGCAGGTGGGAGACCCAGCTTCTACTGAGACAAGTCAATTCAGACAAAAATCCAACCACCATTGCTGACCTTGCAGAAGCTACACAAGGTCAATGGCTAAGTGAATGTGATCATATTGGTCCTGTTCCCAGTCTGTTTACTAGCTCTAGAAAAAAGTGGACAGACATCATATGTACTCCCATATGCTTAAAAGTAATAAACACTGCAAATAACAGACTTGAGTCCTAAAAAGAAGGCAAAAGAAAATGTGCATAGGATTTAGAACAACATTTTAGAACAGACTTCAAAGTTAATTTTTAAAATAGGACTGTTACTGCCACTGTAACTATTTATATTAATAACTCTGACTCACCCAACAAGTCTTTGTAAGCATGAGAATATGCTGGCAGTATTCATTCATTTTTTCAGTTGTCCTTTCTTCCATATGCTCAACAAGGTTCGCTGTGGGTGTGAGCACACAGAAATTCCAGAAGAGTACCATTGTCCTCGTTCTTATCTAAAAATGACCTTAACCTTGGCTTATCCAAGTAGAAAGAACATCCATTCCAACCTACTCAGTACCTTTCCTCCCACCTACTTGCCTTATTTCTCCTTAAACTTCTCTATGTTCATAGCCCAGGTCTCCCTAAAGTAACTGGGGTCAAAGTTGTCTAATACCCTCTTCTGTCTGCTGATATCCTCAGCTGGTTCTCTTTCTTCCATGGCTCCCATACATCACCATTTTTAACTCCATTATTCCACCTTCAACTATTATTTTGAATACTGAATGAAGCCCAGATTTGATCTCCTCAGTTAACCATTCTTACCCTGGCACACAGACAATGGTGTTATTATATTAAATATCATCATCAAACAAAGGTGCCTTTTCAGACAGGCAGCAAGCTCTGGGTCTAAGCAGACATCCAACCACAAGTTGTGGTTATAAAGATCCCTGGAGGATGAAGAGGAGGTAAGTGAAAGGTCACACGTGTTAATTGCCAAAGGCAGGGACCCCACCCATTCCCAGGTGAACTGTCATTTTCATGTTTGTGGCAAGGCTTTTGGTCTTTAGTTCCAAAATCCAAAATATGGGTATTACCTCTCAGCTCTGATTACATTCCATTAGGAACAGCTGCTGAAGAGGTAATGCAAAGTTGTTATCATTACCCAACATCTCAGCTTAAAGTGGTTTATTATTTCCCAGGAAAGATAAGCTCTTGATGGAATGGCACCCTGGATGGGTAAGTTTTGATAGGAAAGAAAGAAGGAAGAGAGGCTTACAGCACAGGGCCCTATGTATGGCAGTCAAGCAAGGTCACGCAGCACCATGGAGAGTCCTAGCAGGCAGGTAGAGCTTAAGGACACATTATACCTCTATAGCAGGCATTGAAAAGTTGCAGAAGCAGAGAAAGATGAGAGTCCCATAACAAAAGCAAGTTCTCCACGTTTCACCTTGGTCAAAGGGAGCCTGAGATGTATTACTGGAGGGCAGCAAGGCCACAGAATCACAAATACTCTTCTCTCCTGCTGTCCCATAATGGGAGTTCTCACATGGGGGGAGGGAGGGCAGTAAACTGAGGGTTTTCTCTTCTGTCTTTGGGCATCGTGGACCCTCATATGAGGAGCCAGTAGTTCAGCTTTGACTTCATATCTAGAATCCACAGAAGTGAGAACTGCAGCTTGAGCCTGAAGACTGAAACATGAGGGGACTGTTTATGTGAAGAACTAAAGACCCTCTAGAGTAAGTCCTATCCTGAGAAAAGAAAGAAAGGAGGTACAGAGGTTTGATTCAAGATAAATAGGCCACAATTAGAGGTGATACACTCAATTCTTCATTCTAGGCCCAGGGACTCATACCCAGACCTAGAACAACGGTAACAAGAGTCAGCATCCTATGAGTCAGGGCTGGAGAGAGAAGGTGGTAAAAGTATCAAATGCCAGATGCCAATCATATCTGAGGTTCCCCCAGGAACTCCCAGAGATACTTGTGAGGACTTTGGCAGAGAACTGGAAGACAGAATGTTGACTACTGGCTGCTTCTCACTGATGGGGCCAAGAAACATGTATGAGAGCTTCCAACCAAAGATACTTTCTTCCAAAGGACCCCATTTTTTCAGCCCAAGGCAGAGGCAGATTTAATGGTGGGCACACTGGGCACACACCCTGGGCCCCGACTTCTGAAAGGCCCCACAAAACCCCAACTTGACACTTTTTCTAATGTAAGACGCTTAATATTTTCTTCTGCACCCAGAGCCTCAGCTAACCTTAATCCACCTCTGGCCCAAGGCATCTCTTCACACAGATGTTAGAGACAGTCTGGCTGGTGCTGTAAAGAATGCACATCAGCCTGACCAGGCCGTGGCACAATGGATAGAGCGTCAGCCTGGGATACTGAGGACCCAGGTTTGAAACCTCAAGGTCGCCAGCTTGAGTGTGGCCTTATCCAGTGTAAGCATGAGCTCACCAGCTTGAGCGAGGGGTTGCCGGCTTGAGTGTGGGATCATAGACATGACCCCATGGTGACTGGCCTGAGCTCAAAGGTTGCTGGCTTGAAGCCCAAGGTTGCTGGCTTGAGGGGTCACTGGCCCTGCTGGAGCCACACATCAAGGCACATATAAGAAAGCAATCAATGACCATAGTAAGGTGCCCCAACTATGAGTTGATTTTCTGGGAAGGAAGTTTGACATCTCCCCACATATACAGGCCTGCATGTCACATTCCCCACCCCACAGATGTAGCAAAAGACGACATAAAAAGATGACAACATTTCCATCTCGGTATCTTTGGCTACAGCTACTGTTGATGAATTCTGGTCCAAGTACAAAAAGGCAGAGAGCCCTGGTTAAGAAAATGGAAAGACCCATATGAATGAGTTGATTTGATGTAGTTGATTTTGTAGAAAACACCAACATCAAATTTCATCAGACGCTTTTCCATTTTCCATACAATTTTGGCCTGAATGGCTCAAGCTCTGAGTTGAAGTCAGGGGTACAGTTCTCCATTCTCCTCTGAAAGGTGACACGGTCACTTTGAGCCTGCCACTTAACTTTCTGACTCCCCCTAACTCCAACTGCAATAAGAGGAAACATACCGGTGAATGACAGAGGGGTTTTAAGGACTGACAGCATTCTCCAAATTTGGAGGTTAGAGGAGGAGGCATTTTCTGAACCCAAAGTATTATTACGTTAGGATTAATTCTTTTTAGAGCTGGAAGCGGTCCTTTCTCTTTACATATCCTAGGAAACTGATGCTCAGAGCAGGGAAGTGATTTCTCTGAGGTCATTCAGCCAGCCAGTGGCTATCTCAGAATGAGTAGCTGGATCTCCTGATGTGTCTCATATGGAATTCAGCTGGGACATCCAGATTGACCTGGTAATTTTTTTACAAAGTGCAAACATAAAAACAGCAAACACAAGCCTGACCAGGCGGTGGCACAGTGGATAGAGCGTCGGAGTGAGATGCGGAAGATCCAGGTTCAAGACCCCGAGCTCGCCAGCTTGTGTGCGGGCCCATCTGGCTTGAGCAAAAGCTCCTCAGCTTGGATCCAAGGTCGCTGGCTCCAGCAAGGGGTTGCTCAGTCTGCTGAAGGCCCGCAGTCAAGGCACATGTGAGAAAGCAATCAATGAACAACTAAGGTGTCATAATGGCAATGAAAAACTAATGATTGATGCTTCTCACCTCTCTCCATTCCTGTCTGTCTGTCCCTATCTATCCCTCTCTCTGACTCTCTCTCTGTCCCTGTAAAAAAAAAAAAAAAAAAAAAAAAAAACCAGCAAACCTGACCCATTCATTATGCCTGACAAATGCAGCTGTCCAGAAAAAAAGCATCTTCTCAGAGCCCTCTCAACCTTGATTTTCGCAGTCCGCTGCTACTGAAACTTTTTCAAGCAGGCCCACATTCTTTCTTTGGTCCTTTTCCCAGAAGAATAACTGATTCTTTCTTCTAATTTCTACTTAATGATGTTGTGAATCCCTCATTAAAGTAATGCCGGGTTGGGTCAGAGAAAAACTGATATGAGGTGACTGCATTTGTAACCAAACCCTGGTCTTTAATCTGGGTCTCCTCAGTGGCATCCCCGGTGCCTGTGACAGGAAGACATTATCAGTTGGGTTATGGATTCTGGGTTTTTTTAGCTGACATCTTGAGCTGGCCCTATAAATAAAATTCTAATATAATTGTTTCAGTGCATGTAGGAACCTTCTAATTTTCCTCTGAAAGATGCTTAGGCAACAGCTTGCTATTAGGTTAAGCAGTGTCAGCATCTACACTGTAAACACTAACAGGTTTGTTGTACTTTGCACTCCAACATTTGCCTTCTATTATTATTCTTTCTCTGAAGAGCCTTCCTTGGGGGTACAGCTCCTGTCCAGTCCAATGGATAAAGTGAACATCGTGCCAGCTGGTACACCATCTTCTCCTATCCTTACTCCCCTAAACATTGCATCTTGGATATTTTAGACAGCTCCATAAAACCGCGGGGCACCTGGCAGCCAGCTCCGTGCGCAGGCCCTTCTCTCCAGCGCCTCACGCCTGTCCATTTCACTGCTCAGTAGGCCCTTTCTCCAGAGAGTGAGCAGAGAAAACAAATGGAGATGAAATTCAAACCCATCCATTTGCTTCTTATTAGCTGCTCTACTTAAAAGTTTAGTGGGGGAGCAGGCTGAAATGATAAATTAATATAAAATGTGAGGACCGTCTCTGCAGCTTTCTTGTTGAAGTACTTCCTTCCTCCTGAAACATCTCTAGGACGAAATGTACTGACCGGGGAGCTAGGCTACGGGGGTTACTACGATGGTGTTGGCCAGAGGAGAGATCACCATGGCATCATCGTGAGGAAAGAAAACTGATGTCACACTTTCGGCTTAAAGATTCTGAAACTTTTTGTTCTCTCTTACACCCTTGTAGAGTTTTTATTAAATTATAAAATAGATAATTACTAGCCTATCTTAAAATTAGTAAAAATGAAAATAACTGCTTCTTTTTTTCTTTCTTTCTTTTTTTGGGGGGAGGGGTCTATTTCACTTACAGAAACCCCACTTCCAAGAAAGTCATACTTACAGAAATAATATCTCTTAATAATGCCATGAGGAAAGCTGACTTTGACTGGTAAAGAATTTACACAAGATACTAAGCAAACATTGCAGCAAGCTAATCCAAGCTATTAAACAATTAATAGTGATCACACAAGGTAAACCCTTCAGAAAGAAGAAATGAAGTTCGAGCTTTTCAAAAGAAATTAGTTACCTGTGAATAGAGAAAAATACATATTAAATTTAATGAGAAATAGGTTATCTCTTTCTCTAGACAAAAGGGTTGTTGTATGACACTTTAATATGTGTTGATTTATTCTGAACATCATTTTACTATTTCATCACAAAATTCTTTTTCCTTCTAAGCACGTATAATTTTTCCTATTATATATAACTGAATAAGGCTAAAAGCCTTTATTGAAGTATTACATCTCTAATCTTTGAAAAACATACTAAAATATATAATTTACTGAAATTTGCTTTATTATCCAGTTTACAAGAATGCACGTAAGACCTGCAATGAGGTCTCCTTACAGACTTACACGTATAATACAAGCTCTGCATCCTACGTCATTTTATCAAAAACTGAAGAACTAATTGGCCACAGAGCATAGAGAAATGAAGAGACTGAACTGAAATAGAAAGCAGCAGGCTTCTAGCCCTGCCTTGTCACCACCTGCTGTGGGACCCTGGACCAACCGCTTCTTTCGCCTGGTCTCTCTGCAAGAAATAGTCTCAGTGTGTCCTCTAATTCTAAACTTTTGTGGTTTATGAGATCAAGACAGATCAGAAGAAAACCCAGCTGAGTGAGAGAATATAAATGATACTTGGTGACAGATTGAGAGCAAGAAACCTCTAATTAGCTGGAGATAATGAGGGGGGAGTGAGGAGGGCACTCTCAGTCCAGACTCAAGCTCAGTGCTGTACTTTTATGAATTTTATTATTTCACCTAGATATAGCCAGGCTCTAAAAACTCTTTTGCAATTGGGGAATGGGGAGTGAGGAAGGATTTATTAGCCATAATGTCAATAAACCTACAATGGGGATAGATATTTATAGTGACTAAAATACTCCCCATAGCAATTTAGAGTGGTTGTTCCTATTATTAAGGTAACTAGAGCCCTGAACCAGTCATCGAAAGTTACCTGATGCGTACAAAATTAGTTAGTGCTGAGCTTGTGCTAAGAGAGAAAGGAATAGCATATGGAACTCCTCAAATCAGATTAAAGAAAGCACTTTTAATCAAGGTTCTCACACCTAGACCTGGGCTTCAAGGAGTCTGTGACCCTGCTGAATTAGTATCCATAGGAATATGGCCATACGTCTTTTTCTAAGAGTGTCCATTACATTCATCAGCTTCTCAAAGGGGTCTGTGATCTCTAATAGTTCATGAACCACTAGGAAATGCAGAATAGACTCAAGATAGAGAGGAGTCAGAAGCAGTTCTGAAGAGTCTGAAATCAGGAGCCAAAGCTGAATGACAGGGTAAGAATTCTCCAAGAAAGAGTTGAGCAGAGACCTGGTCTAGGTCAGGTGAAATGTCACAACACAACTCCAGTGATTCCCTGCAAGGGTCAGGTTTACAGGTCAATTATAGTGACTCAAAAGCCCTGTGGGGCAAACGGCTGTGTTGGGCTTGCTCACTGGTTTACCGGCTCCAAGCACTTTGCCAGACTAGTGCATGAGAACATGGCAGTGCCACATGCTTATAGTCTATGTAAGTCTACAGGTGCATTCCATCAGGGACAATTCTCCCAGATCACCCTCCCACCACTGAGAGGTGTGGTTTTCCTGATCCCTTGCTCTTCACTGCAAAAAGCAAGTTTTTCTTTGTTTATCTGCAAGCCTCCAATAAACAGATAATGGCTCGACACTTTCTGGCTCCACAATTCCTCTATCATCTGCCCAAATTTAATGTGAACCTGCCTGACTTCAACCACCAGCATTACAGGCCCCCAATATATATACATCACTCACAT
The DNA here is from genome assembly GCA_037038555.1 of Rhynchonycteris naso. Lineage (NCBI taxonomy): Eukaryota > Metazoa > Chordata > Mammalia > Chiroptera > Emballonuridae > Rhynchonycteris > Rhynchonycteris naso. The sequence continues at coordinate 40,127,930 of CM073004.1, read as the reverse complement.
GTGAAGCTTCAAAGGCTATCAGATCACCAGGTCAGGACACCTGTAAATTCTGCCAAACAGTGCAGCCAATTCTTGAGGATTACTCACAAACAAACAGGAAGCACCAGACTGGGTCCCCTTCCCCAGCTTCAGTCTAACTCACACCAAGTCCTTCTTACTGAGCACTGCCCCTCTCCCCATGTCTTTCCTCTTCTTCTAAGTTCATCCCTTGACTTATCTAAGAGCAAAGAGGACCCTATACGGGGTCCCATGGGAAGAGAAGATAGGTTTGACCTCAGGAAGCCAGTGGGAACACATGAGCATTGCCTCTCACAAGAGCTCTGGTCAGAGTAAATGGTTGACACTTTAAACCAAGATGGCCTTCCAATTTTAAAGCCTAATTAATTAAAATTAAATAAAATTAAAAATTAGCTTCTATTATACTAGACCCCTTAAAATATTCAATAACCAGATCTGGCTCATGGCTACTGAATTGGACAGCACAGCAACAGAAAATTTTATCATCACAAAAAGTTCTTCTCTGTAAAACTCAGAACAAAACTTGATGGCACAAACAAGAATTACAATAGTAATTCAGAAAAAGGTAGAGCCTGAAGTGAGTAGAAATAGTGAGCAGGGGCTTCAGGGAAGAACTGAGACTAGCTGACCCTCGGGGGATGGGAAGGAGCACTTTATTCAGAAGCTACAGTAAGGACAAAGGTGACAATAAGGAGAAGAAATGGGCACAGGCCTGACTGGAGCTTGGTGCGTGCTCATGACGCACATTACTGCAGGAATGAAGGAACAAATGAATGGTCAGGACCGAGATAAGTAGGTAGGCAGAAGGCAGATTGCACAGAAACTTCCATATCAGACACCGTAACATTGGCATGACAATAACAGATACTAACACTTATTAAAACTGATGGTGTTTCAAGCTTTATACCAACAGATTTATATCAATTATTAAATTGAATCCTCACAACACCAAGAGGTAAGTACTTTTAACTCTATGATGAGAATGATAAAACTGACGTTTGAAGAGTTTAGCTAGCTCAAGATCACACAGCTTGGGAACAGTGGGCTGTGATTCAAACCCACCATTTCTGTTGCCAGGGCTTTTGTGTTGAATGCTCACGCTACCTGCCTATCCTCTCAGTATCTTTCTTTTTATTTAGAAGGGTTTTACCCCCACACTTTACAACATATATCAACCATTTCCAAGGCATCTCTTTACCTTTTCCTAACACTTTGGGGGATGTATTATCTTAACAGGGCTTCAGTCCTTAGTAATTTAGAATGTGTGAAATCAATAAGAGCTTGGCAGAAAGGGTTTGGAAAATGGCAAGACATTAGCCTTGCAATGTGAATAGGAGGCATCAAGAAAAAGACGGTGTCTTCAAGGCCTCACCAACTTTTCAACTGAGGTCGGTACCAAAAGCCATCTCACTGACCCCAGAGCCCATGAGATGTGCAGGACAATTTCCTGGCATCACAAGCTCCTGGCACCACGGGCTCCTGGAACCTCTGTAGCCCTCTCACTGTCTCTCATTCCTCCAAAGAACTTGCTAACTGCTTTCTTTTCTACATTTGGGTTTTGGATTTTGCACATATGGACTCTCCCTCCTTATAACTATGATAATAATTGGAGCAAGTTACTCCTAGAGCAGACCTGGCCTTGGTCTGTGACCATACATTGGAACAAAAGGCTGCCCACGGGAAAAAGAAGGTATTCTTTTTCTTCTGTAGAAATTGAATACTTTATTAAGTTAACAAAACATAACAATTTATCTCAAATTATTATAGATGAAAATTTATAACAGCATTTAGAGCAAGATTTAAAGAGCTACAAACAGTAATCATTCAGTGCTTAATCTAACCTTGGCACTTTCTCAAAGCTTAACCTGGAATCTACTTTATGTTTTTTTTCCTTAGAGTTTAAATCCTGTTTGGGGTTGATACTTGGCTTTTTTTTCCTTTTGGAGCATTAGAGATTTTGGCACCAAAAAATATTCCACACAGTTTCTCTTCATCTTTTCACAATTTTAGCTGCTGTCACACAGCTTCAGTGAGAAGGTGCCCACTGCAGTCTTAGCATTCTAATTAACAGTCTGTTATTCTGCATGAGAGACTGACCTTCTATCCCACATCGTTTGCCAATAGCCAAGAAGAGAAAGTGATTAGACTTAGCCACATAATATATGTGGTGTGGAACATACACACATGCACACACACTGTAGCTTTTTCCTCTTTGAGTAAAAAGGGGTGATTTGACATCAAGGGGAAGGTCTTCTTTAACTAGCCCTTCTGTCTGTCCCTGATAGTCAACTGTTTGCTTTCTTACTTGCTTGTTTGTTTCAATAGGGTTAAAGACCTCCAACTGACTCACACTCCTTCTACCTACATGATGTCTAAACAGAACATAATATTTTTAAGCCAAGATTGAGAGAAGTTTTTTGACAATATCTTATATTAAAAGGTTGTCAGATATAGGGGTAAAACACTCTATTTTTAGGTACAAAAGTAGGATTCAAATTTGTGCATCATGAGTTTCAGTTCTTTCTGAGTTCTACAAGGAAAGCTTCTCTTACAACAGAATTAAAGTCCCATGGAATGCCAAGGGCTGACTGGTAAAGGCAGGGAGGGTTAACATCGGAAAATCATCATTTTGCAACCACCATGGCAAAAATTGGCTCAAGCAAGAATCACCAACTGTTGCTAAATCTAGACAAGAATGTTGATGAGGAGCAGAATATCTGCATGGTCTTAAAGTATCTCCTTAAAGGTGGGTTAACAAAATTAGCATTGCCAATAAAAGGCAGATGGACTTTGAATGTCTTCAAATGTGGTACCATCTGAAGGTTATGCCTGGAATGCATAACTGAACTAAACGTCAGGAAACATCAGAGAAACCCAAAATAAAGAACATTCTATTTTTTTAAAATTTATTTTATTTTTATTTTATTCATTTTAGAGAGGAGACACAGAGTGAGAGAAAGAGAGAAAGGGGGGAGGAGCTGGAAGCATCAACTCCCATATGTGCCTTGACCGAACCAGTGCAGGGTTTTGAACCGGTGACCTCATTGTTCCCAGGTCGACGCTTTATCTACTGCGCCACCACAGGTCAGGCGAACATTCTATTTTTTTTAAAGGCCTGAATTCTTCAAAAATGCCAATATTCTTAGGAAAACAAAGAAAAGCTATAGAAATTTCCAGATTAATGGAGACCAAAAAGACATAATGACTAAATGCAATGCCTGATTCTAGACTGGATTCAGTACTGGAAAGGGGGGCGGAAATGTTATAAAGGACATTGTCAGATCAACTGAAAAAAACTAGAATACAGAGGTAAATTAAATCAAAGTATTGTATCAACATTAAATGTAGTAAAATTGGCCCTGGCAGGTTGGTTCAGTGGTAGAGCATTGGCCCAGCATGTGGAAGTCTGTGGTTCAATTCCCAGTCAAGGCACACAGGAGAAATGACCACCTGCTTCTCCACCCTTCTCCCTCCCACTTCTTTCTCTTTCTCTCTCCTGCAGCCATGGCTCATTTGAGCAAGTTGGCACCAGGCATTGAGGATGGCACCATGGCTTCCCTTCAGGTGCTAAAATAGCTCAGTTGCCAAGCAATGGAGCAGCAGCCCCAGATGTGCAGAGCATCCTTGTAGGGGCTTGCCAGGTGAATCCCAGTCAAGGCACAGAGGGTAGTCTGTCTCTCTGCCTCACCACATCTCACTTAATAATAAAATAAATAAATAAATAAAAGTGAAATTGATGACTGTGGCTATGAGGCTATTCTTATTTGTAGGAAATACACATTGAGCTATTTAGAGGTAAAAAGCCATGATGCATACAACCTTCATTCAAATTGTTTAGGAAAAACAATTACGTGTGAGCACATATTATAGAGAGAGTACATAAGCATGGGGAATGTTAAAGCAAGTTCATCAAAATATTAACAATTGGTGAATATGGAAAAAGAGTATGTGGATGTTCTATGTTATATTTTTATTCTTGCAACTTTACTAGAAGTTTAAAATGATTTCCAAATAAAAAGTTTACATCATCATCAACAACACACTCACAGAGGAAATCTTGTGAGGAAAACTCCAGGAGGGTAGAAGGACCAACTACATCCACCTACAACCTTCCCCCAGATTTTAGTACATCCTCACTTATCCTAGCCTCCTCACTCCCCTAAGAGAGATGACCACTGACAGCATCATAACTGTTCTGATGGCAATCTGCTCTTCCTACCTATCTTGGCTTAAATTTTAATAGGTATTTTCCTTTTTCTTTTTTTTTTTCTTTGTCCAGCTGAAAAATCTTTTAAAATTTTGTCACAAAAAAACTCTAGAAAAAAAGAAACAAATATAGTAAAAAACACATGTATGAGCACAGGTGAAGTTACAGGCAGATTTCTCATCTTTAAATTACGAAAGTTGGCCCTGGCCAGTAGGCTCAGTGGTAGATCATCAGCCTGTGGAAGTCCTGGGTTCAATTCCCAGTCAGGGCACACAGGAGAAGCAACTATCTACTTCTCTACTCCTCCCCTCCCCCTTCTTTCCCTCTCTCTCTCTTCACCTCCCACAGCCATGGCTCTAATGGTTTGAGTGAGTTGGCCCAGGGCACTGAGGTTGGTTCCATGGCCTCACCTCAGGCAATAAAATAGCTCAGTTGCCAAGCAACGCAGTAGCAGCCCCAGATGGGCAGAGCATCCCTATAGGGGCTTGCCATGTGGGTCCTAGTTGGGGAACATGCGGGAGTCTGTCTCACTTCCTCCCTGCCTCTCATTTATTTATATTTATTTTAATTACCAAACTCTAGCCTGACCTGTGGTGGCACTGTAAATAAAGCATCAAACTGGAATGCTGAGGTCACTGGTTCAAAACCCTGGGTTTGCAGGGCACATACAGGAAGCAACTGCTTTTAGCTTCTCCCCCCTTTCTCTCTTTCTCTCTCTCTCCTCTCTCTAAAAATCAATAAACAAAAAATCTAAAAGAAAAAAATTCTCAAACTCTACAAAATTATTTGGCTAACACCATTTCCTGCACTCACCAAAATTCACCTATTACTTATTTGACTTGCCCAATGTTAATATGCTTTTACTTGTTTTTCTCAGCAAAGTTTGAGGCCAAATTCACTAATGACCATGGGACCACTATGGCCAATGCCATCAGCCCAGAATTCACTGTGCCTCACACAACTTCTCTTTCCACTAACAGTTGGTGTGCTTTCCATTAATCAGAAATAAGGTATAAGTCTTTATTCCTTGACCTAAAGAGCTAAGTAGGTTATTTATGTCTTACTGTAAGTGGATGGGATTTTTGTCCTAACTCATGAATTGTGCCAGAATAAACTACTGACAACTTTGATCGACTGTAGCTAGATTTGGATGAGGTAAATCTAAAGATTATTGAATGCTATTTACAGTGCTTAACTTAAATCTTTATTCTCTTAGTTAAAAAAAAATACACATGCCATTGAACTAGTAAGTTTCTGTTTATGGTATATGGAACTGCCATCCTCAGTTTACCAGTAGACATAGTTGATAGACATACTCAGGACCTAGTGACTGTCCCTGGGTCAGGCACCATCTCTGCCCACTGATTCAGAGATCCAGGCTCCTTCCAATTTTTGGCTACACATTTCCCAGAGCCACATCATCCGCTACAACTTTTGCATCCATTTAGTGAAAAAGGAAAGACTACAGAGAAGGTCCACCTTTCTGTTAAAGGTCACAGTTTAAAAGTGATATACATCACTTCCACTCACATTCTATTGGTGAGAACTGATAACATGACCCCAGTTACTGCAAGAGTTTATGGGAAATGTAGTCTCTAACTGGCCAGCTGCTTCTTATTACAAAGTTGAAGGGGAGAAAATATTTTGGGGTCAGCCAGTAAACCTGGCCAGGGACCTTAAACAAAGAAAGGGGGATCATTTTAGTTAATAGAAATCACATAGAAAACTAAAATAAACAAAAACAAAAGGAGACTCTAAAGTTTCTTTTTTTGAAATACTTTTCTCCTTTCAAATTATTTTGGTGTTTATTTCAAGAAAATCTATGTCTTAGAATTATGTTTACTGTATTTTTTGCTCCATAAGACGCACTTTTTCCCCAAAAAAAGCGGAAGGAAAAATGCCTGTGCATCTTAGAGAGCGAAAAATACGGTATTTTATTAAATATTTTAACACACCATTTGGTTCAGAATTTTTTTTTCTTATTTCCCTCCTTAAAACCCTAGGTGTGTCTTATGCTCAGGTGCATCTTATGGAGTTGAAAATACGGTATATATTTATTTGTATTCTTTATTCTTAATTTGTCTACTAAAAGTTTTTTTAAGATTTTATATATTCATTTTTTTTAGAGAGGGGAGAGAGAGTGAACAGAGAAGGATCAGGAAGCATCAACTTCCATATGTGCCTTGACCAGGCAAGCCCAGGGTATCAAACTGGCAACCTCAGCATTCTAGGTCGACACTTTATTTACTGCACCACTATAGGTCAGGCTGTCTACTAAAAGTTTTGAGGCAGGAACTAGGTTCAAAGTGGATGGAAGAGTAGTATTGATTTTTGTTCAAGGCCAATGAAAATATTAAGGTCAAAATGCTCTGTCAGTCAAAAAATCAGAAAACTCTTGGGAAGTCGAGTTTTCCCATGGGTTCCTGACTACATCTCTAACATCATTTTCCACTCAACTTCCTCTCAAGAGCCACACCCCAACCTCATTATCTTGCTTACTCTTCCTAGAAGAATTCAAGCACACTCTTGCCCCATAACATTTGCATCATTCTTCCCTCTGCCTTGAACAGTCTTCCTCCAGATATTTACATGGTTTCCTCCCTATTTAATTCAGGTCACTGAACAAATGTGATCTCTTTAGAGAGGCATTTCCTCACATTCCTACTCAGTATGAAATAGCATTCTCTCCCCATCCCCCATATCCCTTATACCTTCTTACTCTGTTTTGTTTTAATAATACTTATCACAACTGCAGTGAAATATATATTTATTTGCTTATACTCACCTTCTTCACTGGCCTGTAGGCTAAACATAAGGAAGGACTTTATTTATTACTGTATCATTCAACTTAGACATGTCTGGCACAAAGGCCACAGAAATAAATACTGTTCTAACCACATCAATACTCAAAAGGTTTCCACAAAAAAGGAGTCTGTTGTTGCTCTAGTAGTTTTCTTCTTAAGTTACGAATTTTTAGAAGTACTGGGTGACAACTGAATATCAGTTAGGCAAAAAAAAAAAAAAATCAAGTTAGACCCCTTCCTTGTACCATAACAAAAAAATTAACTTCAAATTTATCATAGAGGGTGATGTCAGAGTAATGGCAGTATGAGAGATACTCTTGATCTCTTCCCTTGAAATTCCATCAAATTGAACAGCCATAACACAGCAAAAGAACCCCAGCTGGGTTTGCAGGCTTGCCTGAAAGATCCATATATGGAATCAACTAAAGGGTTCCTGACTACAACTCTAACATCATTTTCCACTCATCTTCCCCTCAAGAGCCACACCCCAACCTCATTACCTTGCTTACTCTTCCTACACAACGGTAATGTTTATGCAGCGGTTCCAATTGATTATTCAGTTCATCTGCAAGAAGATTATAATGACAAAAATTGTCCTCGACTTTCTGAAGTATGAGGAGCATAACTGGAGCATGTGTGTGTATCTTAAAATGGTAAATTTCCCGCTAGGACAACAGAGAGGTTTCACGAAGTATCCTTGCTTTCTGTGTTTGTGGGACAGCTGAGCTCAGGAGAAACACTGGACACACAAGGAGTGGCCAAAACATGAAGCTCTGGAAGTAGGGATGCAAAATATTGTGAATGAACCTATAGTTAATCGAGACAGGATCATTTTCCCCCCATTTCACATCAAACTTGGCTTAATGAAGCAGTTTGTTCAGGCTTTGAATAAAAATAGTGAATGCTTTCAACATATTCTTTTTACTTTTCCTGCCTTGTCTTTCGAGAAGTTAAATGCAGGTGTATTCGATGGACCTCAAATTCAAACTCTCATACATGACGAAGAATTTGCCAGGAAGATGAATAAAGAAGAGAAAGCAGCATGGCAGTCTTTTGTGGCAGTTACAAAGAACTTCCTTGGCAACAAAAAAACAGAATACTATAAACTTCTGGTTCAAAGGATGCTGTTGGCTTTCCACGACATTGGATGTAACATGAGCGTTAAGATTCACTTCCTGAACAGTCACCTTGATAAGTTTCCCGAAAATCTTGGAGCTGTTAGTGATGAGCAGACTACTGCTGGAGCATCAAACGACATTGTCCTCAACCAGTACACAAATGCAAGAGCTACAAACGCAAATTTTTGACTGAATAGAATTTAAATAAGTTTTGCACAAATTTGATGATCAAAATAAGTGTTTTAATGTGTTCTATTTTGAAATTGTAGACAAATTCTGATGCAATTATATCTTTTAGTGTATTAGTGTATTTACTGCATTATATAAATTATTATATTTTCACAAAGATGATGCCCAAGAAAACATTCTACTTCATTATGTTAAACTAAATGTTGAAAATTTTACAAAATGAAAACCTAAAATCTTAAATTGCAAATAAAACTGTAGCTTACAGAGAAAAACTAATGTCATATTTGATTTGAGATCAGCACACTCAAATTAGATAAGAACAAGTGTTTTTGTATATGCAACAAAAAATTTGTTCCTGAGTGTTAGAGATATTGGTCTATAGTTTCTTTTTTTGTGTTGTTTTTGCCAGGTTTTGGTATGCATATTATGTTGGCCTCATAAAATGTGTTTGGAAGTATTGCTTCTTCTTCAATTATTTGGAAGACTTTGAGTAGGATAGAAACCAAATCTTTGAATGTTTGATAGAATTCATTAGTATAGCCATCTGGCCCTGGACTTTTATTTTTGGGGAGGTTTTTGATAGTTTTTTCTATTTCCTCCCTGCTTATGGGTCTGTTTAGGTATTCTACTTCTTCATGATTCATTTAGGAAGATTATATTGTTCTAGGAATTTATCCATTTCTTCTAGATTGTAAAATTTGATGGCATATAGTTTTTCATATTATTCTACAATAATCCGTTTTATATCTATGATATCTGTGGTAATTTCTCCTCTTTCATTTTGGATTTTGTTTATATGAGTTCTTTCTCTTTTTTTCTTAGTGAGTCTTGCCAAGGGTTTGTCAATTTTGTTAATCTTTTCAAAGAATCAACTCCTTGTTTTATTGATTCTTTCTATAGTTTTCCTGTTATCTATTTTATTTATTTCTGCTCTGATTTTTATTGTTTCTTTTCTTCTTTTGGGTTACCCTTGTTCTTTTTTTTTCTAGTTCCTTAAGATGTGATGTTAAGTTGTTTACTTGGGCTCTCTCTTGTTTGTTCATATAAGCCTGTAATGATATGAACTTCCCTCTTATTTCTGTTTTTGCTGCATCCCAGAGATTCTGATATGTTGTGTTGTCATTTTTGTTTGTCTATATATATCTTTTGATCTCTGATTTTATTTCTTCTTTGAGCCACTCATTATTTAGAAGTATGTTGTTTAATTTTTACATTTTTGTGGGTTTGTTTACTTCCTTTTTTATAGTTGAATTCTAGTTTCAAGCTTTATGGTCAGAGAATATGCTTAGTATAATTTCAATCTTTCTGAATTTGTTGATGATAGTTTTGTGTCCCAACATATGATCAATTCTTGAGAATGTTCCATGTACACTGGAGAAAAATGTATACTCTGATGTTTTCTGATGTAATGTCCTGTAGATGTTTATCATATCCAATTATTCTAGTGTTTCATTTAAGGCCAATATTTCTTTATTGATTTTCTGATTGGATGAATGATCTAGAGCCATCAGTGGTATATTGAGGTCTCCAAGTATGACTGTATTCTTGTCAGTTTTTATTTTTAGATCAGTCAGTAGATGTCTTATATCCTTTGGTGCTCCTTGGTTTGGTGCATATATATTAAGAAGTGTTATGCCTTTGTGATTCATTGTCCCCTTTTTCATTATGAAATGACCATCTTTGTCACTGATTACCTTTGTTGTCTTGTAGTCAGCATTGTTAGATATGAGTATGGCTACATCTGCTTTTTTTTGGATATTATTTGCTTAAAGAATCATTTTCCAACCTTTCACTTTGAGTCTACTTTTGTCCTTTCAGCTTAGAGGTGTCTCTTGAAAAGAACATATGGTTGGGTTTTACTTTTTGATCCAATCTGTTACTCTGTGTGCCTCTTTATTAGTCAGTTCGTTACATTTACATTTAGGGTAATTATTGACATTTGTGGATTTTCTATTGTCATTTTATGTTTTGTTTTCTGGTAGCTTTGTGTCTTGTTTGGTTCTTCTCTTTTGTGTTTTTGTCATTTGTTTCTGTTTGGTAGTATTCCAAAATTCTTTCCCTTGTTTCTTTTTTTTAAGCTAGGTGTTTCATTAGTGGATTTTTGTGGGTGGTCATCATTAGATTATTAAGAGAAAAATGTTCATATGTATAAAAGTTCTTTGTCTTATTTGTGCTTCTGCACTCCATCCTCCTTTGCTACTGCCAGTCTTTATTTTCTCCCCTTTATGTTACTGTTGTCAAAGATTATTCTTGTTTTTATTGTGATTCTCTTGGAGTTTTACTTATAGTTTTGTTCTTTGTATCTGGTCAAATAAGCCCCTTGAGTATTTCCTGCACTGGGTGTTTTCTGATGATAAATTCCCTCAGCCTCTGTATGTCTGCACAAGTTTTTATTTCTTCTTCATAGTTGAAGGATAACTTTGATGGATACAGTATTCTAGGCTGGTAATTCCTCTCTTTCAGTACTTTGAATATTTGTGTCCACTTTCTTCTGGCTTGTAGAGTTTCTGCTGAGACAGCTGATGATAACCTAATGGCCTTTCCTTTATATGTTATGTTCTTCTTTTCCCTAGCTGCCTTGAGGATTCATTTTTTGTCATTGATTTTTTTTTTAAACACCAATCAAAGGTCTTTTTTTATTATTTATTCATTTTAGACAGGAGACACAGAGTGAGAGAGAGAGAGATAGAGAAAGTGGGGAGGAGCTGGAAGCATCAACTCCCATATGTGCCTTGACCAGACCAGTGCAGGGTTTTGAACTGGCGACCTCAGTGTTCCCAGGTCGACGCTTTATCCACTGCGCCACCACAGGTCAGGCTGTCATTGATTTTTGACAATGTTATTACAATGTGCCTTGGAATAGTTGTGTTCAGGTTGTGGTAATTCAGGATTCTGTTTCTTTTTGGATTTGAAGCTCTAACTCTTTTTTTTTCCTTGGGAAATTCTCATCAATTATTTGTTTGAATAGGCTCTCCATTCCCTTCTCCCTCTCTGCTTCTTCTGATATACTTATTATTGTTATATTGTTTTTTCTAAGAAAGTCAGACAATTCTCATAGAGCTCTCTCTACAAGAACTTGTGAGTCTCTCTCCTTTTTCTGTAGCATTTCTAGTGGCCTGTTTTTGATGTCACTGATTCTTTCCCCTATCAGGCTTGTTCTATTTGCTAAACTTGCTACTTCAGTCATCAATTTATGTATTAAGTTCTTCATCTCCATTTTTAAAGTTTCAGTCTTTTTTGGTGAGGTATTTGTTTTGTTCATTAATTTGTTTTCTGAGCTTATTAAGTTGCCTATTGGTAAGGTGACCAATATTTTTACAATGAAAAGAAGGACAAAAATAAATTTAAGAAAACAATATAGTAAATAAAAAAAACATTTTATTCATTGTAACAATAATATACTATAATATGATGAATAATAAAAACATTTGTAATATTTTATATTGTAATTATGCTTACATGCCTGTTAATTTTTAATAATAATTGTAAGAAAAAAGGTATTCACTTAGATAATATTATCTAAATGAGTACTTTTCCATTGAATGAATATTTTTTGTCAATGTATCATCTTGTAACAATATATTGGAAATATCAGAACAAGAAATATCTTTCATATTGAATTTTATAGCAAGTGCTGCAGCTAGAGTATCAATATTCAATCTCGATTTCTCACTTGTCCAAAAATCATTAGCAATAGAAAAAACTCTTTCAACTGCTGCATTAGTGTCAGGGCAGCACAATGTAAATTGAACAAGAATAAATAAATTCTCACATGGAATATGTTCATTTTTGAAATGGCTGAGTATTTCTACTCATCTTTTATCAATTTCAATATGTTCATTTTCCCATTGTATTAATTTTTCAGAATTTAAATATACATTCAGTCTTCTAATTTCTTCAAAGAGACAATTGTCATCTATTTTGATGTCTGGCATTTCTTTAGATAAAACTCAAGACAAGATTTGATATCTGTCCAATATACTTGTGATGGAGGAAAAAAACACCAGTGAAAACTGTTACTTCCTGTGATGTTTGTTTCAGACCAATCTCCAATATATTGAAAACATATCTGGTAAAAATTCTGCACTTTGAAAAACTTTTCTGTTATGCCCGGATTTGATTCCTCTAAGTCTGAAAATTTTTTTTTAGAATTAAAGAAAGAAACTTTTCTTCAAAAGGAGATTTATATTGAAGTCATACAAAATAAGACTAACTTCTGTAGCTGAAATGTGTTCACTTTCAATCTTTTGAATTGTTTTGTGAAAAATAGTTCTTTGAATATGTACAAAATACATTAATATCTCAGATATTTGATTATTGAAAAATGATTCCAGGGTTTTAGGAAATTTTTTGAAACTTTAAAAATATATGAACAGAGAGGCTCAAGTAATTGTAGAACACGCTCTATAGCAGGTGTTAGAGCAAGCCATCTAACTTTTGAATATCCTGAAAGGTTTTCGTATTCAACATTTGTTTTTTCACAAAATTGTTTTAAAGTAGCAACATGAATGGTAAAGTGACTAAAATGCAAATAAATTGTAGTTATTACTTCTACATCAATTGGCATGGCACATGACGCTGTGTTGATTTGACAAAATATGTGCATTACAACCTATTCCTAGTATTTTCTTTTGGAGTAACTTGTAATTTTACATACACATTATTCACCCCTTTGCATCTTCGCCCACCAAAATTTGTATTTGTATTATCAGCCATTAGTGCAACAACTGTGGATTTCAATTGTTTTCATTTATTACTCTGTATAGATGGTTTGACAAAATTTCAGAAGTTTCACCCTCAATGGATTCTAAATTTCAAATTTTTACTTGAATGCCCTTGGTGACATTAAAATATCTTACTATTATTGCATACAATTTAATTTCATTATGATTTGATGCATCAGATAAAATTGTTACTAATGCTTCAGTTTCCAAGTTCTCTGTAAGTATTTTGCTGCATTAATTTTTAAATACTGATTTTAAAATAGCCTCGCATTTTGTCCTGGCACATGAAAATTTTGCATTGTGAAACTTTTTCAATAATTTAGTTGTACAATCCATACTATAAAAACTTTGATTGTGAATTATGGTATGAAATGAAAATGTTCCCTCCATTGCAGCCAACTGTTTTTCATCTTCAGAATAATTTGAAATTTTAAAAATACTTGTTACTTTACAACTGGAAGCTGATCCATCTAATGATTACTTATGTTTGTTCGTGGTCAAGTGTTTCATTATCACTGCTGTGCCCCCAGCTGCAACACAAAATTCCCTGCTGCAAATATTGCAGAAAACAATGATATCTTTCTTTAATATGAGAAATGGAAAATTTTTTTCAATTTATCATTGAAATGGCATTTTCTCTTTTTTGATTTTTCCAGCCCTTAAATGGAATTTAAAATTAAAAATAAAATATAAAGCTACACAAATGATGCAAGCACATTAGGAATTGAAAACGTTACATCATGGTAGGCAAATTTCCCAGAAGCTAAATTAACAAAACTAAACATCAAAACCACTAATTTGGAGTGATATTCATGTGTATTTATCATTTTCTAGTTTAAAAAAGTCTGTTTTATGCAACTATTTAATCAAAATGTGTTATTAATAGATATAATTTGAGGATAGATTTTCACTTTAAAACTAGAATTTCGGAAAAATACTTGTAAATAAAATTATATGTATTTGGAAATTATTAAATAGATAATAAATTAATAAAATGTGAATTGTGCTTATCTGTATATGATTGAATATTCACTGAGAAAGAAATAATTGTGAGTCTACAATGTTGTATGTGTCATGTCATGTTTCAGTAAGAAGTACACAAAGCCATTTGCGCTCTCTCTCAAAGTCTCCCATGTGGAGCGCATGCATCTCATAATCACATCTCACCACATTGTACTGACCCTTGACAATTCATCATGTCAAATACAAATACGTCACATCACATGCAATGGATCTACTCTTCATTGGTTGAATACGAACATTTACAGATTAGTCTTCCAATATCAAAAAGGAGGACATGTAGGAGGACACTTTTCAAGGGAAGATGGAACTTACAAAAGAAAAACTGGCTCCCTAAAGAAGGATGATTGGTCACCTTATTATTGGTCTCTTCTCACATCTCACTGAGTATTTTCAGAACTTCAGTTTTTTGTTGTTTTTTTTTGGGGGGGGGGGGTTAAATATTTTTAATTTCTTTTTATTTATTTATTTTAGAGGGAAGACACAGAGTGAGAGAGAGAGAGAGAGAGAGAGAGAAAGGGGGGAGGAGCTGGAAGCATCAACTCCCATATGTGCCTTGACCAGACCAGTGCAGGGTTTTGAACTGGCGACCTCAGTGTTTCCAGGTCGATGCTTTATCCACTGCGCCACCACAGGTCAGGCCAGAACTTCAGTTTTGAATTCTCTATCATTTAACTCCAAAGTCTCAATGTGATTGAGATTTTTTTCTGGAGATTTTTTTATTTTCTTTCTGAGCTATGTCTCTCTCTTGTTTAGCCATGATATTAAATTTCTTTCTTCCTTGATAGCATTAAGAACCCTAAAATTAAATTTAAAAAAAACTAAAAGAAATGAAACATTAAAAGAAAAAGTACAATACAAAATATAAAAAATTTAAAAATTATGACAAGATGAAAAATGACAGGAAAAGAAATCAAAAGCAAACCAAACATCAAAAACAAAGCACCCGCAAAAAAAGAATAAAAATATAAAAATTAAAGAAAATGATATTTAAAAGAAATAAAGAGAAAAAAGGAAAAAGAAATTTTGGTTTTGAGAGGTTTTTTCCAGTAGGTGTCACTGTATTAAAACTTTTAGCTCTGTGCCTGACCTGTGGTGGCGCAGTGGATAAAGTGTCGACCTGGGAACACTGAGGTCGCCAGTTCAAAACCCTGCACTGGTCCGGTCAAGGCACATATGGGAGTTGATGCTTCCAGCTCCTCCCCCCTTTCTCTCTTTCTCTCTCTCTCTCTCACTCTGTGTCTCCTCTCTAAAATTAATAAAATAAAAATAAAATAAAAAATAATAAATAAATAAATAAATAAATAAATAAATAAAAACAAAACAAAAAACTTTTAGCTCTGTGAAGTTCCTGAGCTGTCTTCCACTGAGATGTTGCTGTCACAGTGACGTAGGTGGGACCTCAGTCACATGGTGGGTGAGTGTGTTTTGGGGGCTTTACAGCTTGGTCTTATGGCTTCAGCTTTATGGCTTTATGGCTCTAGAAATGGTGATTTCAGGATTCCAGATACTACTTTCTATATCTCAACAGACCTAGGGACAGGATATGGAGTGTTTCTGTTCTACAAAGCTAGCTGTGGGGGTTGTTTCTGCCACTCTTGGTACCATGAGGTGAAGGAGGCAGGATCTGGGAGGCTGGGGGTAGAGGCGCACTTTAGCTTTTTCTGTCCCTGCTGAGTGTGAGCTACAGAAAGATTGTGGGAACACTGGCTGTGACCATATGCTCTGGCTACTTTGGTTTATCTCCCCCTCTGTCTCACCACTTCTCCCAGCAGGAGACCCAGTCACTCTGATTTTCACTCTCTGTACCCTTAAGACAAAATTCAGAGAACCTGAGCTTCCCTCCTTCCCATAATCCAGCAGAAAAAAACACCAGTCACTCCAGGTTTGTCTCCTCTCCTCTTTAAAGCCCACCACAAATGCATTTTATCTTCAGCCCCCCTTTTCACCCAGTCCCACCACTAGTCCATTCAGTGCTTAGATCTTTCAGGTGCACCAGTGAGCCCAGCTGGAGTTCCTCTGCTGCATTATAGTTTTTCAGTTTGTTGAAATTTCAAGGGAAGAGATCAGGAGTATTTCTCATGCCACCATTACTCTGTTTCTTATTTTAATTTAGTTTTGTTCTTTGTTTTCTATGATTTTTCTTTTTTTACTTTTAATTATTTTAACATTTTTCTATTTTTTATTGTTTTCTTCTTAGTTATTTTTTTATCAGATTTCTTAACAAAACCACTCTCAAATGCCATCAAGGAGGAAGAAAATGAATACTACAGCTACACAAGAAATAGACATAGTTCAGAAAGAAAATATACAGAAAATAAGTTTAATTACATGAAAACCTTGGAGTTAAGCAATAGAGAATTCAAAACTGTAGCTCTGAAAATACACAATGCGATGCAAGAAAACACTGATAAGCAATTTAATGAGCTCAAAAAACAAATTAATGAAAAAAAAATAAGTACTTCACCAAAGAGATTGAAACTTTAAAAACAGAGAACTCAGTACATGAATTGAAAAATGAAGTAGCAAGTTTAGATAATAGAACAGGACAAGTAGGGAAGTTAACAATTCTGAGATTCAAATAATGTAACAACAGGTTCTCTGCCTTAATGGTGGTTTTAAGTTAAAAAAAAAGATAAACCAAAAGATACTTTATTATTTCATGCATTTAATACTTAAATAAGAGTAATCAAAGAAGTACACAAAACTGGATTATAAGAAAGAGTTTCTTTTTGAAAGAGTTTTAAATATTAATGAAAAAATATTCTAGAATACCTGACAATAAACAATAAAACTATTATTTAAGATATTTTCATATTGTGTAACACAAAGCTAGAACAAATGACAGCTTGCCACTCCCTGGTTGTTTGGCACCTTTTCTCTTTACATTATATGTTTGTTTACTGATGTAACAAACAAAGGAATTAAAATGTAGTATTTTATTAAAGGTATAATGAGTTTTATAAAATGAATAAATATATATTAAAGGTATACTTCCATCAAATTTTTTTCACCTACAGATGGAATGAATAGACTACACTGTTGTACAGATGGACATTTAAAAAGCGTAAGAAAAGTAAATTTGTGATTTTCACATTTGGTGGTTGCCCAGGTGCCACCTTAGCAAGAACCTTGATTACAAGTGCCATTTTAACAACCAGTATGCCAAACTCAACAAAAAATTAAGTATCAGTTATGCTAAACCAGTGCAAACTGGTTGAATCCCACCACTGGGATATAATCAGTGACATCAAAGACAGGCAACTAGAGATGCTACAGAGAGAAGAAAAGAGGCACTCATTAATTTTTTTAAAATGATAGAACTCTACAAGAAATGTCTGACTCCATCAGAAAGAGCAATATAAAATAATGTGTATTTCAAAAGAAAATAGGGGAAGAAGAGAATGGAGAGTCCGTTCAAATAAGTAATTGATGAGAACTTCCCAAGCCTATGGAAAGAGTTAGACCCTCAAATCCAAGAAGCAAACAAAATGCTAATTTACCTCATCCCAAACAGACCTTCTCCAAGGCACATGATAATAAAAATGTCAAAAATCAATGACAGGCCTGACTTGTGGTGGTGCAGTAGATAAAGTGTTGACCTGGAACATTGAGATCACCAATTCAAAACCCTGGATTTGCCTGGTCAAGGCACATATGGGAGTTGATGCTTTCTGTACTTCCCCCACCACCTCTCTCTCTCTCTCTCTCTCTCTCTCTCTCTCTCTCTCTTTCTTTTTCTTCCACCTCTCTAAAATGAATAAATAAAAAAATTAAAAATCTATGACAAGAAAGAATCCTCAAGGCAGCTAAGAAAAAGAAAAACATAACATATAAAGGAAGGCCCACTAGGTTATCATCAGACCTCTTGGCAGAAACTCTACAAACCATAAGAGAGTGGACCCAAATATTCAAAGTACTGAGAGAAATTACCAGCCAAGAATACTATACCCATCACAGTTAGACTTCAAGTATGAAGGAAAAATAAAACTTTTGCAGACATACAGAAGCTGAGGGAATTTATCACCAAAAAATGCCCACTGCAGGAAATACTCAAGGGAGTTATTCTACCAGATACAAAATACAAAATCACAGGGAAAAGCTCCAACAAGGTTACAATAAAAACAAGGATAATCTGTGACAAAAATAACATAAAAGGGGAGAAGATAAAGACCTACAGTAGCAAAGAAAGATGGAGTGCAGAAGCACAAGTAAGAAAAAGGACTTTTGTACATATGAACATTTTTCTCTTAATAATCTAATGGTGATCAACCACAGATTCCACTACTGAAACACCTAGTTTAAAAAAAGAAGAAACTGAGGAAAGAAGTATGAAATACCACCAACCAAAAAAACTCACCAAAGGAAATATAGAGCTACTAGAAAACAGAACATGAAATGGCTATAGAATATCTTCAAGTGTCAATAATTACCCTAAATGTAAATGGACTGAACTCATCACCAAAGAGGTATGGAGTAGCAGACTGGATCAAAAAGCAAAGCCAAATCATATGCTACCTTCAAGGAACATATCTAAGCTGTAAGGACAAAAGTAGAGTCCAAGTGAAAGGTTGGAAAATTATTTTTACCTTAGATGAGTATGTCTACACCTGCTTTTCTTTGGGTATTACCTCCAAGCAGGCAATACCCAAAGAAAAGCAGGTATAGCCATACTCATCTGAAAATGCTGACTTTAAGACAATGAAAGTAACAAGAGACAAAAATGAACATAATGCTAACGAGGACACTATATCAAAAACACATAACAGTTCTTAATATATATCCACCAAACAAAGGAGCACCAAAATACAGTGTGTCCATAAAGTCATGGTGCACTTTTGACCTGTGACCGGTCAAAAGTGCACCATGACTTTATGGACATACTGTATGTAAGACATCTACTAACTGATCTAAAAAATAAAAACAAACAAAAACACAATCACACTTTAAGATTTTAACACACCATTGCTGGCTTTAGGTTGATCATCCAAACAGAAAATAAATAAAAAATACAGCCTTAAATGGCACACTAGACCAAATGAACATAATAGACAGTAACCATACATTTCATCCCAGAACATCAGATTATATCTTTCTTTTCCACTGTGTGTGAGATATTCTTAAGGATGAATAATATGTAGGGTCACAAAACTAACATCAACAAATTCAAGGTTGAAATTATACCAAGCAGATTCTCTGATCATAAGGCTTTGAAATTAGAATTCAACTCCAAAAGGAAGTAAAGAAACCCACAAAACTATGGAAATTAAACAACATACCTTTTTTAAAATGACTGGGTCAAAGAAGATACAAAAGCAGATATCAAAATATATATATAGGCAAACAAGATTGACAACATGACATATCAACTATCTGGAATGCAGCAAAAGCAGTAATAAGAATGAAGTTTACATCATTACAGGTGTATATCAAGAGAGATCCCAAGTAAACAACCTAACATCACACCTTAAGGAACTAGAAAAAGAAAACAAAGGTAACCCATAGTCAGCAGAAGGAAAAAAATAGTAAAAACTAGAGTAGAATTACATGAAATAAAGAACAAAAAACTACAGAAAAATGTAATACAACAAAGAGCTGGTTCTTTGAAAAGATCAATAAAATTGACAAAAACCTGGCTGGACTCACTAAGGAAAAAAGAGAAAATTTCATATAAACTGAATTTAAAATGAAAAAGAAAAATTACTACAGACATCTTAGATATACAAAGGATCATACTAGAACATTTTGAAAGATTATATGCCACAAAATTTAACAGTCTAGAATAAATGGATAAGTTCCTAGGACTATACAATCTTTCTAGACTAAGTCACAAAAGTGGAAAACCTAAATAGACCCATAAGGAGAGAAGAAATAGAAACAACTATCAAAAGTCTCCCCCCAAAAAAGTCCAGGACCAGATGGGTACACTAGTGAATTCTACCAAACATCCAAAGAAGATTTGGTACCTATCCTTCCCAAAGTCTCCCAAAAATTTGAAGAAGAAGCAATACTCCCTAATATATTTTATGAAGCTAACATAATCCTTATACCAAAACCTGGCAAGGACAACGCGAAAAAAGAAAACTATAGACCAGTATCTCTAATAAATACAGATGCAAAAATCCTCAACAAAATATTAGCAAATTGAATACAACAACATATTAAAAAATAATACATCATGATCAAGTGGGATTAATTCAAGTAGCACAAGGATGGTTCAACATATGGAAATTGATCAATGTAGTATACCACATCAACAAAACAAAGGACAAAAATCATATGATCTTATCAACAGATGCAGAAAAAGCTTTTGATAAGATACAACATCCCTTTATATTTAAAATACTCAACAAAATGTGTATAGAAGGAAAGTACCTCAATGCAATGAGGGCCATATATGACAAACCATCAGCTAGTATCATATGAAATGGTGAAAAATGAAGACTTTTCCTCTAAAAATCAAGAATAAGACAATGCTGTCCATTCTCTTTACTTTTATTCAACATAGTTCTAGAAGTTTTAGCTAGAGCAATCAGGCAAGAGAAAGAAATAAAAGGCATCCATATTGGGAAAGAAGAAGTATCACTTTTTGCAGATGACATGATCCTATATATAGAAAACCCCAAACACTCCACCAAAAAACTATTAGAGTCAATAAACCAGTACAGTAAAGTCACAGGATACAAAATAAATGTACTAAAGTTACAGCTTTCCTATATTCCAACTTCAGAAAATAACTCAAAAAAAAAATAATCCCTTTTATAATTGCAACAACAAAAAAATACCTAAGAATAAACTTAAAGAAGGATGTGAGGACCAATATACTGAAAACTACAAAACATTATTGAAAGAAATTTAAAAAGATACATGAAATGGAAAAATATATCATATACATGGGTTAGAAAAATCAACATAGTTAAAATGGCTATATTACCCAAAGCAACATAAAATTTAATACAATCCCCATCAAAACCCCAATGTCATTTTTTAAAGAAATAGAACCATAAAAAAACCTGATTAGCCAAAGCAATCCTGAGAAAAAAAGAATGAAGCCAGAGATATCACACTTACTGACTTCAAATTATACTACAGAGCCACAATAATCAAAACAATGGGATATTGGCAGAAAAACAGACATACAGATTAATGGAACAGAATTGAGAACCCAGAAATAAAACTACAAATATATGGACAAATCATCTTTGACAAAGGATCCAAAAACACACAACGGAGAAAAGAGAGCCTCTTTAATAAATGGTGCTGGGAACATTGAAAAGCCACTTGTAAAATAATGAATCTTGACTACAGTTTGTCCCCCTGCACAAAAATTAATTCAAAATGAATCAAAGACCTAACTATAAGACCTGAAACAATAAATTACATAGAAGAAAACATAAATACTAAACTTATGGACCTTGGCCTTAGAAAACATTTTATGAATTTGACCCCAAGGGCAAGGGAAGTAAAGGCAAAAATAAATGAATAGGACTATATCCAACTAAAAGCTTCTGTACAGCAAAAGAAACCAACAATAAAACAAAAAGCCAACCAAATGGGAGATGATATTTATAAACAACAGCTCCAATAAGGGTTAATATTCAAAATATATAAAAAAACTCACAAAACTCAGCAACAAGCAAGCAAACAATCCAATATAAAAATGGGGAGAGGGCCTAAACAGACCCTTCTCCTACGAAGATATACAAATGACCAACAGATACATAAAAAGATGCTCATCTTTGCTAGCTATTAGAGAAATGCAAATCAAAACTACAATGAGAAACCGCCTCCCATCTATTAGATCAGGGGTCCTCAAACTTTTTACACAGGGGGCCAGTTCACTGTCCCTCAGACTGTTGGAGGGCCGGACTATAAAAAAAACTATTAACAAATCCCTATGCACACTGCACACATCTTATTTTAAAGTAAGAAAACAAAACGAGAACAAATACAATATTTAAAATAAAGAACAAGTAAATTTAAATCAACAAACTGACCAGTATTTCAATGGGAACTATGGGTGCAGATGCATCCTGTGCTCCTCTCACTGACCACCAATGAAAGAGGTGCCCCTTCCGGAAGTGCTGCAGGGGCCGGATAAATGGCCTCAGGGGGCCCGACGCAGCCCGCGGGCCATAGTTTGGGGACCCCTGTATTAGATTGTCTGTTATCAATAAGACAGGTAATAACAAGTGCTGGAGAGGCTGTGGAGAAAAAGGAACCCTCATTCACTGCTGGTGTGAATATAAACTGGTACAGCCAGTATAGAAGAAAGTAGGATGGTTCTTCAAAAAATTGAGAACAGATCTACCATATTGACCCAACAATCCCTCAACTAGGTATCTACCAAAAAAACTCAAAAACATTGGTACACAAAGACACATGGAACCCCCATGTTCATCGCAGCATTATTCAAAGTGGCCAAGACATGGAAACAACCAGAGTGTCTTTCGATAGAGGATTGGATAAAGAAGTTGTGGTACATATATACAATGGAATAACACTCAGCCATAAAAAATAATGACATACTACCATTTATGACAACATGAATGGATCTTGAGAACATTATACTGAGTAAAATAAGTAAATCAGATAAAGCTAAGAACTGTATGATTTCACACACAGGTGGGATATAAAAATTGCGACTCATGGACATAGATAAAAGTGAGGTGGTTACCAAGGATATAGGGTTGTGGGGGAGGAGTGGGAGGAGGGAAATAAGGAGGGACAAATATAAGGTGACAGAAAATTATTTGACTTTAGGTGATGATTACACAACACAATCAACAATTCAAATGCTACTGAAATGTTTGCCTGGCCTATGTACTCTTATTGATCAATGTTACCCTATTAAATTTAATATTCTAAATAAAATATTTTAACAAATAAAATAAAATTTTTTCAGACATAAATGTAAGATCTAAAACTATAGAAAACATAGAAATCTTTATGATATTGAATTAAGTTAAGCAATAGTTTCTTAGTTATAACACCAAAAGCATAAGTGATAAATAAAAAAATGAATAGAATGGACTTCACCAAAATTAAATATTCTTTGTTCTTCATAGAAAACCATCAAAAAAGTAAAGACAACCCACACATAATGGGAGAAATGTTTTCAAGTGATAACTGATAAAAGACTTATATCTAGAATATAAAGAATTATAGTCATACGCCACATAACATTTCACTCAACAACAGACCACATATAAAATGGAGGTCTCATAAAATTATAATGGAACGGAAAATTTCCTATTGCCTGGTGACCTTATAGCTGTCTTAATGTCACCATGCAATGCATTACCCGTGTGTGTGCTGATGCTGGTGTAAACAAACCTACTGTGCTGCCAGTCATATAAAAGTAGAGTGCATCCCGATCAGTGGTAGCACACTGGATAGAACATCAACCTGGGATGCTGAGGAACCAGGTTCAAAACCCTGAGATCTCTGGCTTTAGTGCAGGCTCTACAGCTTGAACGTGGGATCAGAGACATGATCTCATGGTCATTGGTTTAAGCCCAAGGTCACTGGTTTGAGCAAGGGGTCACTGGCTCAGCTGGAGGCACCCTTCCCCCATCAAGGCATGTATGAGAGGCAATCAATGAACAGCTAAAAGTGATACAACTACAAATTGATGCTTCTCTCTCCCTTTTTCTCTGTCTCTGTGTCTGTCTGTCTCTCTCTCAAAAAAAAAAAAATTATAGCAAATACATGCACAGTAGTAGGCTACACTGTCTAGACTGTGTGTGATGTTTACACAATGATAAAATCACTTAACAGTGCATTTCTCAGAACACATCCCCGTCAAATGGTATATGGTTGTATTATACAACTGAATGATATAAGGACTAATAACCCAATTTAAAAGTAGTCAATGATCAAAAGAGACATTTCTCCAAAAAATATATACATATGGCCAATAAGCAAATAAAAAGATGCTCAATATCATTAGCCATCAAGGGAATATAAATCTAAACTACATGAGATACCACTTAAGGCCCATTAGAATGGCTATAATCAAAAGATAGGGTAGTGAGGATGTGAAGAAATTGGACCCTTATTGCTGATGGGAATATAAAATGGAAAACAAGTTGACTATTCCTTAAAATGCTAAATATAGAGTTATCTTAGAACCCATAGAATTCCATTCTTAGTATGTACCCCAAAAAAGATGGAATTGTATATCCACACAAGAAAATGCACATGAATGTTGATAGCAACATTATTCACAATAGACAAAAAGTGAAAACAACCTAAATGTTCATCAACTAATGAACAGATAAATGAAATGTGATATATACATATACAATGAAATATTATTAGGCAATATAAAGGAATGAAGTACCTACTGGTACAGGCTACAACATGGGTAAACTTTGAAAACATTATGCCAAATGAAAGAAATCAATTACACACACACACACACACACAAAAAAAAAAAAAAAAAAAAAAAGCACATTGAATGATTCCATTTACATAAGATGTCCTGACCCTGGCTGGTTGGCTCAGTGGTAGATAGAGCATTGGCCCAGTGTGTAGAAGTCTCTGGTTCAATTCCCAGTCAGGGCACACAGGAGAAGAGACCATCTGCTTCTCCACTCCTCTCTTTCTCCCTCACCCTTCTCTCTCTCTTTCCTTCCTGCAGCCATGGCTCTATTGGTTCAAGCAAAGTTGTCACCGGGCACTGAGGATGGCTCCATGGCCTCACCTCAGGAACTAAAATGGCTTGGCTGCCGAACAACAGAACAATGGCCCCAGATGAGCAGAGCACCGCCCCCCAGGGGAAGGGGTGCGGGGGGGGGGGGGGGGGAGTGGGGCTTGCCGAGTAGAACCCAGTGCAGGCACATATAGGATTCTGTCTCTGCCTCACTACCTCTCACTTAATAAAAAAAATAATAATAATAAAATAAAAATACACAAGATGTTCAGAATAGGCAAATCTATAGGGACAGAAAGTGATTAATGGTTCTCTAGGGATAGAGGACTTGAGGAATGGATTTCCTTTGGAGGTGATGAAAGTTATCCAACAGAGTTGCACAACTCTGTGAACATACTACAAACCATTGAATTATGCACTTTAAATGATTAATTGTATGATGTGTGAACTATAAATTTTTTCAAAGTAATAAGCTTTTTGCTAGGTTTCTGTTTCAGGAACAGAAGTAAATCTATATCATACCCACAATGTTGATATTTTTGCTTAAATCACTTACAGTATTATAGATTTCAAAGCATGGTCCCTGAACCAGCCACATCAGTATCTCCAGGAACTTGCCAGAATATTCTTTGGCCCCGCTCCAGACCAACTGAATCAGACACTCTGGGGTGGAACCCAGCAACACGTGTTTCAATAAGCCCTGTAGGTGATTCTGATGCACACTAAAGTGTTAGGTCCACTTCTCTGAGCTAAGAGGAACCTAAGGTCTCTTTCCCTAGGACAAGTTTAACTGCGAAAATTCCTCCTCATCCCCACCCTCAGGATATTGAATGGGCCACTTTCTTACTAGATGATTAGCAGGTCTATTCTACTCTTTTTCTTTCTTTTTCTTCCACTCATGCAGATAAGACATGGCCTGCTCTGCAGATAAGATATGGCCTGCTCTGCATATTGCTACCTACCCCATTTCTTTGAATTCCTTCTCTGTGTGGCCAGCTTTGTAGAGGTAATATCCTAATATTCAGATTTATGGGGAGCTGGGAGATCCCGCTTAATAGTTTTAAGACCTGAAGCACATTGACAGCTCACTCTCTAGCCAAAGCATGCTGCATTGTCATATTGGGTATTTTTGATTCCCAGTTTGTTACTGTTCTTTGCATATATAGCCCCCTTGAAACCCTGAGGGGAAAAAGGGTACTTGTTAGGCCTGGACGGGGCCTGTTGGGCCCCTGGCTGAATGGCCTCACACTATCATCAAAATTTCACCAGCATTGACATTTATAATACTATATCTCCAGAAGAGGTATCACATTTACCCTGTGTACCAAAAATTTACCCCTCTTCCATCAACTGACCTTATTTACCCACACCTCTCTGAACATGCTGATCATGTATGTGCTCAGGGGGTTTCCCAGGAAGCACAAGCACATGGGTGTTTGGTCCAAGAGTCGGTGGCAGAACCCTGTGGCCTTAGGCACCATAATTTCAGGTATATCCTGTACAAGAAAGTAAATCCCTTGTCTAAGTGCTAAATATAGGTCACCTATCCTCATCTTGGGCGTACCAGCAATGAACAGATGACTTCCACTGGCCATGCTAAATTTGCATGCACATGTGTACATATAATATATCCAGATACATGGAAATAAATCTCTCACCAGCTCCCTTTCGGCAACAGAAAACAGAAACACAGAAAAACTTAACAATTGCAAACCCGGAGGTAAGTTATCAGAAACCAAATTAAAGTAGTTGGGTATTTTTGTTGAAACATCTCTACCTCTGAAATCTAATTTCTTATAACTTTCCATGTAGGATCCTGTGTTGTATTATTTATAAGAAAATAATATTCTCCAATCCCTTGACAGCATTTCCTAGCTGCAGCAACCACTGCAGCCGTGAACTAACAGAATGATTTTGGTAATGTTTCCATAGCTACCTTGCTTCGAAGTGAGGTTTATTCTGTTTTAAAGTCTGCTGGCCTATTCACATTCTCATTTGATGTATTTTCAATCTAATCCCTTTCTGCCTATTATTGTCTAATGTTCTTGTAATGCCTGTATTTAAGAAAATCCTGGATGCATAAATAAATGGCAAGCAGACCTTCCAGTTAGACATAACAATATGATGATGCTCTTTCCTTTCTTTCTATTCCTTTCCAATCTGATGCGTATTCTTTCTATCCTTCCTTTGCAAAACAAGAAAACCTTCCCGAGGTTTTTGGGTTTTTGGAGGTAAAGGCTGTTTAAGGTGCACTGGTGCCCTCTTGTGGTCACTCGGCCTTGTAGTTCCTTCCCAGAAGCCTCTTCTATACAACTGAGATTGCAAGAACTTAATGCAGTGGTTCTCAAACTTTTTGAAGTCGCGGCGCATTTAAAATCCTACAAATAATTGTAGGCGCACTATATACAAATTTCTGAGAAATATGCTATAATAATTAATGCAAATATTAAAGGAAAAATATATAAAGTCCGAGCATGCTTTTATGGTAATTAAACAAAATAAATACAACAAAATTACATTTATTCTGACATTAAAAATCATTTTTATGTTACATTTAGTAAATTTGGCAGGTCCCAGCGCAAATGTGTTAAGTTTTTTCATTCTTGTGTTTATGAGAAACATGAGCCTGGTGTGTCCTAACGATTTCTTCAATGTTTGGACACATATTTGAAAGGCAATCTCTCATTTCCTTGACAATACATTGAAGAATTCCTCTCTTTTTACTCTTAATTGTGTTGAGGGTAGAAAATCCTAATTCACATAAATAGGATGTTAAAAATTGTAGTAAAATGTTCAAAGCTTTTTTAGATATTGCCACATATTCTTCTTTTATAGAAATCCAAAGGCTTCAAGAGACAATTACTTATGTTTAATCATCAATCCAAAACCCCCACCATACATATCATCTTAACATTACACCAAATAAAGGATAGAAGAAACTTGCCTCCAGTCTTTCCGGGGAACATAGAGGGTAGTGTAAACAATCCAGCACCACAGCTTAACAGCCTTCTGCAACCTAATCAGGCAAGTGAGGTGGGGGGTTGGGCAAACTGTAAGCTTACAGACAAATTCCCCACATCTCTGTCCTTGTTGGGCAGATAAAATATATTATGCTCACTTTGTTAAAGATAGTGCTGCCCACATGCTGGCTTAACACTCTTCTTGCTTGGAAAGGGCATGCTTGTGCTAATAATGTGTGTTGGGGAACAAGCTGTGGGTAGGTGGGGTCATTATAGCCTAAGACTTAGTTTTAAGAGTAAGCTTTACCCCACACCCTTGACTGATTGGATGCTGTGGGGTGGTGCACTCTCATGAGGAATCCTCCCATTATGCCTCAGATAAGTGACTTTGTATCAGACTTCCTTGTTTGTAGATTGGATTAAAGGTTTGGATTTCTACACTATAAAGTGGGGCAGACCGGGAGCTTGCTCTCTGTCAGTTCCTGAGGTTAGCATTAGAGAGGAGAGCAGATTAAGGCCACGTGGAGGAGAGAAGCAGCCAAGATGGTGGAGTGCTGAGGAAGAAGCCAGTTTGTGCAGAGTCTGTGCAGAGATAAGGAGATGGGAAACAGAGGTGAATAAGTCTAGTGAGCTAGAAACATTTGATTCTAGGAAACTCAGATAAGTCAGTAGCTTTGTGAGCACTGAATGAGTGGGTTTTGGAGCCCAGTGTGTGTTTTTACTTGCCCGCCAGGTGCAAGCTAGGATTAAAGGTGATGGCTCACCAGTTCTTGGCTCCATTGTTTCATTACCGACTGTCTGAATCTAATGTGAACCTGCATGAGCCAGGCTGCTGTAATGGTAACCGTGGCTCCTGGGTTAACATTTGGCATAGTCTGTGGCAGGATTCGATACAGATTGGTATGGAGCCGGCACCCTTGAGGTGCATGGTAGAGAACTGGCTGCTGTTATGGTTTCCCATGGCTGTCCTTTTGGGGGCTATAGGCTGGCTGACTTTTACAGCCATGCGTGAGGAAACTGAAAGCTCTATGGAAGAGGCTGCCAGGGACCTGGAAACTGAGCAGCAGAAGGAGCTGAAGCAAATGTGGGAGAAAGAGATGCTGACCCTGGAGCTGGAGGAAGCGCTGGAGGAGGAGGCTGACCAGGTTTGCAAGATTCACCTAAAATGGAGGAGATGCTGGAAAAGGAATCACAGGTTCATGAGTTGCAGATTGCCCTGGACATTGTGGAGAGCCAGCAGAGGCAGGAGATCAAGGCTGAGGCTGCAGCTGGAGCTGCAAGGCCAGCAGCAGCAGTGGCCCGGGGCTCAAGCTCAGCAGTGGGAGCTGGTGTTTCTAGCTCCTATCTGGAAGATGAAGAGAATTGGGCTGGAGTTGTGATTCACAGACTCCAGAAGGTAAACAGCAGCAGCTGTGGCGGGAGGATAAACTGACATCCCGGGAGCCAGACCTGCATCGCCGAGTGGCCACTGGAACAGCAGGGAGTACCTGCTAAGCTGCTGGTAGGCCTGCAATTTTGGGACATATGGGTGGATGCCATCATGCTCCCCAGAGCAGAGATGAAAATGCTGACTGCCATTGCCACATGCTCCTCTTTAGGACAGTGTGAGAACTGTCAGGAAGGCAGGGATGAGGGGGGAGGACAAGGCCCCATGTACGAGGACTGATTCCTGGACTACGACCAAGTGAGCACTGGCTCCTTTGTTGGATGGACTTACGGATTTTGGACAATGTGAAATACTCTGATGGGGGTACGGGGCGGCTTTGATGGAGGCTCCCCTGCCCCGGGAAGCCTTTCAAATAGCAAGAAAGAAGGCCGAGGACATTTTGCGCTTTTGGCAAAGTGCTCAGAGACTGGT
Organism: Rhynchonycteris naso; assembly: GCA_037038555.1. Lineage (NCBI taxonomy): Eukaryota > Metazoa > Chordata > Mammalia > Chiroptera > Emballonuridae > Rhynchonycteris > Rhynchonycteris naso. The sequence goes on along the minus strand of CM073004.1, from coordinate 40,098,375 downwards.
GAAATGTACCTTTGTAATTGTTGAAATTGTATGATTTGTCATGTTGTTGTAATTTGTGTAATGTGCCTAATTTCCTTGCACAGGGATGCCGGTAGAGTAGATTGTGGGTAGTAAAGTGAGCATAGGGGTGGACTTTTGGGCAGATAAAATATATTATGCTCACTTTGTTAAAGATGGTGCTGCCCACGTGCAAGTCCGTTGATATTAATGTGTGTGGGGGGACAGGCTGTGGGCAGGCCAGATTGTTATAGCCTAAGGCTTAATTTTAAGAGTAAGCTTTACCCCACATCCTTGACTGATTGGATGATGTGCGGTGGTGCACTCTCATGAGGAATCCCATTATGCCTCAGATAAGTGACTTTGTATCAGAGACTTCCTTGTCTGTAGATTGGATAAAAGGTTTGGTTTTCTACACTATAAAGTGGGGAAGACTGGGAGCTTGCTCACTCTCGGTTCCTGAGGTTAGCATTAGAGAGGAGAGCAGATTAAGGCCATGTGGAGGAGAAGCAGCCAAGATGGCACAGTGCTGAGGAAGAAGCCAGTTTGTGCAGAGAGAAGGAGATGGGAAACAGAGGTGAATAAGACTGGTGACCTAGAAACCTTTGATTCTAGGAAACTCGGATAAGTCAGTAGCTTTGTGAGCACTTAACAAGTGGGTTTTGGAGCCCAGTGTGTGTTTTTACTTGCCCACCGGGTGCAAACTAGGATGAAAGCTGAAAGCCCATCAGTTCTTGGCTCCGTTGTTTTATTACCAACTGTCCGAATCTAATGTGAACCTGCATGAGCCAGGCTGCTGTAATGGTGACTGTGGCTTCTGGCTTAACAGTCCCCCAATAATCTAAACTCCAAAAACCCTGTTGGTTTTTTGGTCCCTGTGGAGTGCGGAGGGAAAAGCCAGTTTTGTGCAGAGTTTGTGCAGAGAGAAGGAGATGGGAAACAGAGGTGAATAAAGCTGGTGAGCTAGAAACCTTTGATTCTAGGAAACTCAGATAAGTCTTGGCTGCTTCTCCTGGCCTCCTCCACGTGGCCTTATTCTGCTCTCCTCTCTAATGCTAACCTCAGAAACCAAGAGAGAGCAAGCTCCTGTTCTGTCCCCACTTTAGAAATTCAAACCTTTAATCCAATCTACAAACAAGAAAGTCTCTGATACTTATCTGAGGCATAATGGGAGGATTTCTCATGAGAGTGCACCACCCCACATCATCCAATCAGTCAAGGGTGTGGGGAAAAGCTTACTCTTAAAACTAAGCCTTAGGCTATAATGACCTGGCCTGCCCATAGCCTGTCTCCCAACAGACACTAATATCAATGGACTTGCACGTGGGCAGTGCCATCTTTAACAAAGTGAGCATAATATATTTTATCTGCCCAACAGTTCCCAACAAGCACATATTTCTCTGGAATACCATAGGGTGCATCTGGAAATCTAGGGCGTACACCTTGAGAACCACTGACTTAATGAGAAAGGATTACTCAAGATGCCATTGCTATTTGTCATGCACGTACTTGTGTCCATGCCTTTTGACCCCTGCTGGCATGCAGGTCTGTGTAGGACAGGCAGCCTCTCCTGGGTGGCAGTGTAGCCCTGAGGCTTTTGCTCTTTTCCCCAAGGCAGGGGCCTCATTCCTAAGGAATGTTGTTCAAGAGGTAGGTCATGGAAAGTGACCTGGGACACTAACAACTCTCAGAAAGGCCCTGCAATGAAGGCAACCTAAGGAAAGAGGAAATGGGGCTTTACCTCAGTAGAACATAGTCTATCCTCAAAGAAGAGAGCAAGGAACATGTAGTACCATATGCCCTTTTAAAGCTAAAAATATAAAGCTCCAATTCTGGGTAAGAAATCAAGATAAAACAACCAATAAATTCTAACTGATTCAATGTGACTAATTTTTATTCAATAAACAAGAGGGAGTGAATGACACATGGTCCCAGCATTTTCCAATAGAACTTTCTGAGATGATGGAAATGTTCTCCATGTGAGCTGTCCAATATCTAGCTATATGGACTATTGAGCACTTAAATGTGGCTCATGAAACTGAAGAACTAAATTTTAAATTTAATTTAATATTAATTAATTTAAATAGCCATGTGTAATTAATGGTTACCATATTGGAAAGCACAGGTCTAGGGGTGGACAGATAAGACTAGAACACAGGCAACTACAATATAAGCAGAGTTTGTATTAAAGAAAAGTATAAATTAAGATCCATCATGGCATGGATCAGAAGAGATGGTTAGAGAATTTTTCCAAAAAGGTAAGTACTTATAGATCCAAGATAGTGGCAGACTAGGTGGATGTTACACTCACCTTCTTCCAGGACCAAACTGGAATTACACCTAAAATACTGAGCAAGCAACCTGAATAACCAAATGAAGAATAGGTGAATAGCAGTTTTATAACCAAAGAGTTACAAAAGCCACATCCTGACTGTAGGAAAGGCAGAGCTACAAAAAGGACTAGCCCCATTCCCACAGGTGGCAGCTGAGATTCCAGAGGGACATCTCAGCTGCAAAGTTTCCCCCCAAGGCCCTGGGGTCTCAGTCCCATGTCAGGATCCCAAACCCAGAGCACCAGAGCTGGGAAGAGGCACCCATGTAACATCTGGCTGTGAAAATCAGTGAGGATTCTGTCTGCCAGGAAGAAAAACAAGTCTGCTAGAGACACAAGCCCCCTCTGAAAGCACCAACACAGAGATTGTAGTTGTGTGAAGAAAGACTGAGATTTGTGGTTCTGGGGAGAGAGCTGAGGGGACAACCACCAGTGCACCTCTGCTAACTCACTCTCCCACATTACAGATATCATCTTTCTTGGTTAGAGCACTCCTCTCCAGAGGCATCAACCTGGCAGGATGGAATAGCCCCACCTTCTGACTCCATGCTTTCCCACCTTGCAAAGCTCAGTGCTGTCTGGACAGGGTGTACAGGTCTAGGCATATTCAGGGGGTGCCATTGTATCTTTGGGGTGGGAGCCATTCCCCCACTATCCTATGAACCTGACTTGACTGCTGCCTCTCTTTCATGGGAGATACTCTAGCACCACCCTCCAGGTACCAGGTGGCCTCACCCACCAGACTTCTGGTGTGTTGAGATTGGGCAGAATCTGGGACAGACTGAATTGTGTGGATTTAAAATGGGGGCCACTCCTTCCACCTACCACCAAACCTGACTAGCACTCCCTCCTCATGGGTGACCCACTAGCCCAACCCTCCCAACTCCCAGTGATTCCCACCTTGATGAGCTCCAGCTCTTAACAGAATCTTGAACAGAGACTAACAGGTGCAATCATCACACTCTCCCTTTGCCTTGCTCCTGAATACCAGTGTCTTCTGGAGAGGAACTGGGTGTTTTAATTTTTGTAGCTTCTGCTTGGGAGATAACCCTTGATTGCCTAGCTCTGGAGGCCAGAGAAGATAGTGTTCCCAGAGCCATAGTATCATAATATGGATTATGTCACCCATCTGACTTGATGAACACAGTGAGAACTTTAGCAAAAATATGAAAAATACAAAAAAGTACCAAATAGAAGTCACAAAGCTGAAGAATACAATTACTGCACTGAAAAGTACACTACAGGAATTCAAAAGCACACAAGATGAAGCAGAAGAAAGGACCAGTCAACTTGAGACTAGGCAATCAGGGCAGCAAAGAGAAAATAATACTACAAATTCAGTTTATGAGATTTAGGACATCATCAAACTAACATTTGCATCACAAGGGTCTCAGAAAACTAAGAGAGAAAGGGTCATAAATCTAATTGAAGAAATAACAGTTTAAAAAATCCCCACCTTGAGCCTCATCTGTGGTGGTGCAGTGGATAAAGTGTCAACCTGAAATGCTGAGGTCACTGGTTCAAAACCCTAGGCTTGCCTGTTTAAGGCACACACAGGAAGCAACTACTATGAGTTGAAGCTTCCTGCTTCTACTCCCTCTTTCTCTCTCTTCCTTTCTAAAAATAAATAAATAAAATATTTTTTAAAAATATAATTTTTTCCAGACCAGGTGGTGGTTCAGTGTAATATCTGTTTTAGTTCTGTGAAATACATCATTAGTATCTTAACAGGAATTACATCGAACCTACAGTTGCTTTGGGTAGTATGGACATTTTAATTATGTTAATTCTTCCTATCCATGAACATGATATATGCTTTAACTTATTTGTATCATTTCCTTTCTTTATTGTCTTATAATTTTCCTAGTATGGGTCTTTTACATCCCTGGTTAAATTTTTCCTAGATATTTTATTCTTTTTGAAGCAACTGTGAATGGATTATTGATTTTAGAGAAAGGAAAGAATGGCATTAATTTGTTATTTTACTTATTTATGCATTCATTGGTTGATTCTTATATGTGCCCTGACTGGGGATTGAACCTGCAACCTTGTCATCAGGACTATGTTCTAACCAACTGAGATACCCAGGCAGGACTTGTTGCCTTTGTTATAAATGTGTTTTGATTCCTTTTATTTGGACTGCTGTGGCCTTCCTGGACCTGGAAATCTGTTTCCTTCTTCAAGTTGGGGATCTTTTTTTCTTTTTAGAGGGAGAAAGAGAGGAATAGACAGACAGGAAGGGAGAGAGATGAGAAGCATCAACTCATAATTGCAGCACCACAGTTATTCATTGATTTTGTCCTCATATGGCCTTGACCAGGGGACTCCAGCTGAGCCAGTGACCCCTTGCTCAAGCTAGAGACCTTGGGCTCAAGCCAGTGACTTGGGGCTTAAGCCAGCTACCATGGGATTATGTCTGTGATCCCACACTCAAGCCAGCAACCCCATTCTCAAGCGGTGACCTTGGGGTATAGAACCTGGGTCCTCAACATCCAGGCCAATGCTCTATCCACTAACACCCAAACACTGGGTTCTCTCTCATCCACATTGTGGCCTTGAAACACCAGGAATAGGGGCTAAATGGCTGCCACAGTCCTGCTGGTGGCCCATTCTGCCAAATAAGGAGCTCATTAGAGGGATGCAGTTTTCAAGTTCACAACCTAAAATGCCTCTGAGGTGGGAGAGGGGGAGTTCTTGAGTATGGATACTATAATTCTGCTTCTTTTCCCCAAATGTAAGCTTAGTCAAGGACTTCTTCCAAGGTACAGAGGAAGCCATACCCATATCAGTTCCTACTTCTAAATCCAGACCCAGGATCTCAGGTCTGTATTTGATCACGTAATCCTATTCCATGCTCCCTGCCAGCTTGGCCTCCCTTTCTCCTAACAAAGATACTACTTACCAACAAAAAGAATTGGAATGAATTTTCATGTAGTAATGAAGTCCAATAATGTTATCCTGAAGAAATAAAAAAGGGGGGGAACCTTTGTTCCCCCTTTACACTGTTGGTATAAAGGTAAATTGGTACACTATTGAAAACAGTATAAAATTTCCTCAAAAAATTAAAAATAAACTACCATATGGTTCAGCAATTCTACTTCTGGATATATATCTGAAGGAAATGAAATCACGTGTCTCAAAGCATTAACTACACTCCCATGTTCGCTGCAGCATTGACATGGAAACAATCTACAAGTTCATTGACAGATGAATCAATAAAGAAAACCTGGTATACATACACAATGGATTATTACTTAGCATGACAGACAAGGAAATCCTGCCATTTGCAACAAGATCCATGAACCTTAAGGGCGTTATGCTAAATGAAATGTCAGACAGAAAAACAAATACTATATGATCTCATTTATATATGGAATCTAAAAGTCGAACTTTTAGAAACAGAGTACAATGGCTTGATGTCAGGACTAAGGAATGGAGGAAACGAGAAAATGTTGGTCAAAGGTATACACTTGCAGTTGTAAAATAAATAAGTCCTGGGAATCTAACCTACAGGCTGGAGACTTTAGTTAATAACACTGCATTCATATTTGAAAGTTGCTAGGAGAGCAGATCTTAAAAGTTCTCACTAGGGCCTGGCTGGTTGGCTCAGCAGTAGAGTGTCAGCCTGGCATGTAGAAGTCCCAGGTTCAATTCCCAGTCAGGGCACACAGAAGAAGCAACCATCTGCTTCTCCACCCCCCTCCTACAGCCATGGCATGAATGGTTCAAGCAAGTTGGCTCCAGGTGCTGAGGATGACTCCCTGGCCTCCCCTCAGGTGCTAAAATATTTCCGTTGCTGAGCGGTGAAGCAGTGGCCCCAGGTAAGCAGAGCATCATCCAGTAGGGGGCTTGCCAGGTGGATCCCATTTGGGGTGTATGCAGAAGTCTGTCTCTCTGCCTTCACACCTCTCAAGTTAAAAAAATTAAAAATTTAAAAATAAAAAAAATTCTCACTACACACCAAAAAAAAAAAAAGTAATTATGTGAAGCAATGGATATGTTAACTAACCTCATTGTAATAATCCTTTCACAATATATATGTGTATTAAATCATTACATTGTATACCTTAAACTTATACGTTATATGTTAATTATAACTCAATAAACTAGAAACAATAAAATAAATAAATAGAACTATTAGATGCTTATGTAATCAGAAAAAGTCTCAGTAAATATTTAGGGGAAATGGGGTAGAATACAGGGCATGAAAATAGAGGTGAACCTTCAAAAACATTGAATAAATCAGTATTTAGTATTCATTGCATATCTACGTCTGCCTTGTGCAGTGTCAGGCACTGAAGATACAGTAAAAAAAAAAAAAAGAAGGACAGGTCCCTACCCTCAGGAAACTTACTTCTGGAGAGCAGATGGCTGAGCACACAGTACAATATAAGTGCTTTGAGGGGAAGGACTAAGAAGAATTCAGAGGAGAGCCTCCTACGGCAGCCTGGAAGGTCAGGAAGCTTTGCAGAGAAGAGAAGTTTGGAGCTAAGTCCAGGACACCTAGGAGTTATCCAGCTGGTCAATCTGAGGGAAGTCCATATCACCTCAAAGGAAACATAAATGCAGCCATGCAGCAATCAAGGTCTGGAGAGGAATACAAAAAGAGCATTTCAGATATTCCAAGGACCAGAACATCCTCTTTCCCTGGAAAAGCCACAGAGGAAGCACACAAGATGGCAGTGGTGTGATGGGATTGCACAGAGCAGGGAGACCTTGAAGCACCAGACAGAAACTGCAAATCTAATAAAATTGGACAAGCAGTGCGCCTTCAGTTGTCCATAGGGGGTAGCTGGTGGCATGAAGTGGCACAACCTTCCTGAAAAACAAGGCAACATTATATATCTAAAACCTCAATAATGTCCATGGTCTTTAACCTAGAAATTGATCCTAAGTAAAGATTTTCATCCATGGATGTTTATAATTGCATTATTTTTAAATGACAAAGAACTGGAAACAAGCCAAGTAATGGTTAGATGAACTGTGGCATAGTAAAATAGCAGATGGCCAATTACAATCAGGTTCTTGAACAGCATTTAATGATAAAAAAAAAAAGTTCACAACATAATTTTAAGTGCATATAAAGAATACAAAATTGCATACACAGTATGATTCACATTTTATTAAAAAAGGCATGCGTGTGTGTGTGTGTGTACGTAAAGAAAAAAGACTGGAAGAAAAAACATCAAAATTGCAGTGGTAGAATTACAGGCAATTTTTATTTTATTCCTTAAGCTTTTATCTATATATTCCAAATTTTAATCCTATGTATACCCTATCAGAGAAAGATAGTAAAACATTATAAAAAACAATGCTAGCAGAAGCTATCTCTAGAAAATGAGGTCAAAGTTGATTTTTTAAATTCTTCTCTGCTTTCCAAAGTGTTTTCCCAAATTTCATACTGTGACTCTTTAAAGAAGCCATTGAAGAGCCTTTTCTACCAGGAATCCAGAATGCTTAGGGAACAAGCTGCTATTTTAAGATATTGGTGATTAAGTCACCTGCTGGGAACAGGTGTCAGCTTAGCAGAGAATGACAAGGTGGCTCCCTCCCTTCCCCCCAGGACCTGAGAACCTCTTACTGCTCTCTCACCTTTTTTGCTCCATGTACCTAGCTTTTGAGAGTGGGAAATTGGCACGGCTTTTGACCTTGATCGGTAATCTGCAGCTCTAACTCTGTTATGGCCTTTCTTTGAAAGCTGTCATTAAGAGGGTTTGGAGTGGGAGGGCAAGGCCAGCCTGTTACATTTAGCAGATCACTCCCTGGAGCAGTGGGACAGGGTAGTCCACATTAAGGGGATTGTCTAAAATAAGTACTCAGATCCCTTTGTGCAGAGGTCTTTTATTAACTCCTCATCATTCTTCTCTTTTTGCACCAAGTTAATTAACAATTTTCCAGCATGCACATTCCTGGCAGGTAGGTATTTAGAGCCTGAGTCACTTCCCTTATCCTTCCTTCCCCTCTGCGTGTTGTTGGGCTCATGCAGCTTGAAAAGCATTCTCTCCTGTTGGAGGAGACAGGAGCAACGCTCAGTGTCAATCTCCTTTGGCCTTTAACATCTGCAAACATTGCACTAAATTTCCCAAACAGCAGGCCTACAGCTTCCATGTTCTTCTTCCTCCCGTTTTTTAAAAACCCTTTTGCTCATCTTTAGCATTCTTTCGTTCCCACAAGCTTTGGCTTGTTCTGAGCCTTCCTGACACTCTTCTCATGGGTATGACAGACCTGGGAGAGCCTTGGGTTCCCCTTGCACCCACTCTCTATGGGATTATGCTTACCTCACTGTGTAAGAGGTTAAATACATTTGGTTTGTCTCCCAGATTCTGCTCCAAACTAAATAAATCTCAAAGCCTATGGACATTGCTTGAATCATTTACTGGATACTTCCACCTGAAAATTTCTCTGGTTTTATATTCCTTTTGTGATGGGTGGTTATTCTATATGATACCTAGATTTGTGGTTTATTAGACCAATTTTTCCCCATTCTTTCCAGTTTTGAGTGGAATCTTTCAATTAGGTAGTTGTTTCCTGTCAAACAGGTCTTCCCAGATTCGGTGCAAAGCACTTAGTAATCTCTGCCAGAAGCACTGGTATCAAAAGCCACAATCTGGAAAACCAAAGCCTGCTAGGTAATACCAGGAGTAGCCAAGACTTCAATTTTCAGTTCTCATTATTCTTCACAAGTGGCAACCTTTAAAATGGAGGGTGACGTGTTCACGGCCTCTGACCACCTCTACGCTAGCCTTCTATGTGTCCTATAAGGGCCTTCAGAGCCAATAAAGATACATATGGCAAGGTGCTTCTGCCTCCAAAGCTTACTCCTACATGTGTAAATCTGCAGGTGTGACTACTGATTAAGAGGCCTGATAGTGACTGCAGGAGCAGGCCACATCCTGCTTGCCTGCGTGCTCCACCACCACAGCTTACCCTTGCTCCCTGTGTCAGGCCACGCGTTCCCCTGATTAAAACCGTTTGTGACTCAGCTCTTCCTCACTGGGCGGCAACAGCCTTGCTGGATCCTGCTCCTGCCAGGGCCCTCCAGGGCAGCGCTCTCTGACTGTTGACAAGAGTGGGGCTCTGCTGGGGAGGAGTGCAGGGCCGCCTCCTGGGCCCAGGTAGAGAGAGCTGTTTCTCCTCCACCGGCCCCTCCCCTGGATCCCTGCTTTCCCCTCAAGCTTCTTGACCCCCCTCTGCTCTTAGAAAAGCTTTCTTTCTGGATTCCTGCCTGGCATGTGTCTTCGCAACTGTCTAGGCACCCTTTTTTCTGCAGGGTTAGGAGATTGTCCTTCAAGCCTTTCACCCCCTCTCTGAGCAGGGAGGACCCACTGTGCTTGCTTGCATATACTGATCGCTCAGGTGCGAAGCTGAACATGGTTGGTTCATTCTGCAACAATTCTCAGTCAGTTTCTAGACTCCCTGCGCCAAGAGCCCTCTGGGGCTCTCCCTGTAAAAACATGCTTGTTCACCCCTTGATTCCCTAGACAGCCCATTTATGGTTCCCTTAAGAAAACAGTTCTCGAATCAGCTTAATCAGTGTAAATTAGCTACCTCTCACTGCTAATAATAATTAACTCTAGGTGGAGCAAGATGGCGACGGAGTAGGCGGACGTACCAGCTTCCAACTCCCAGAACCAAAGTGGATTACAACTCAATTTTAAGAACCATCACCGAGATAAACCAACTTTGAACAAAACTAAGTGGACTCTTCAACCAAGGAACACAGAAGAAGCCACATTGAGACTGGTAGGAATAGCGAAAACGCGAAGAGGGCTGCCCAGCTCCCCGGAGCAAACGGCAGCCCGGAGAGACCCGCGGGGCGGGAGGAGAGTTTGGCGGAGAGGGAGGGACCTGGGTCCCAGGAACCAAGCCCCAGCCTGCAGTCCCAGAGCCTAGAAGAGGCGTATGGACAGTATTGAGCTGTGAAACAAGTGAGGGAGCTCCCAGGCCTACAGTGTGGAGTATTAGGTCCCTTCCTACTCTGCTGAGGGCTGCTTAAGGTTTTGGGGCGGCAGGACGCTGAAAGGCGGTTCTGTCGGCGTGGGCAGAGGCCAAGCCGGTGGGAGCTCGGTCTAGCCCAGAGGGTCGGAGGGGAAGCGCGAGAGCGGTCCGGAAGCTGCGGGCCCGCCTTTAATCCCACTTACGGGGACAAAGCGGGAGGCCAGGAACGGGCAGGCCCTGCGCAAGCCGGCCCTGACCGCGGGGACCGGGCTAGGACCAGGGACGGGCAGGGGCTGTGGCTGAGCTGACGCTAGCAGTCCCCCACCCCCCCACCCGGGCCGGAGAAACCGCGGTTGGCCAGTATACGTGCGCGAGCGGGCTCCGAGCGCGGGAACGGGGTGGACCCCGAGACAAGTGGAGGCTCGCAGCTGAGACCACGCTGCTGTCCCCGCCCGGCCGGAGAAAACGCGGATAGCATTCATACGTGCACGAGCGGGCTCCGAACGCGGGGGCGGGGTAGAGTCCGGGACGAGCGGAAGTACGCAGCTCGGCGGAAGCCAGCAAACACGCCCGCCCCAATAAACCTTGGTTTCCGACCCTGCGCAAAGGGCCCTGGCCTTGAGGGCGGGGCTAAAGCTCCGGACGGGCAAAAGCTTACAGCTGAGAGCACGTCAAAAGCCCCGCCTAACCCGCGGAACTGTAGTGAGCAGGCTCCGACTGCTGGTTCTGGGCGGAAGTCCGGAAATAGGCTGGGTCCGCAGCTGAGGAAAGGTGCTCACCTCTACCCTTGGTGCTAATCTTGTGGCTTCAGTCACAGCCCCTCCCACGGAGGAGAGGCAGAAATCATAGCAAAAGCCACAGTGGGCCGGCGCTGGCAACGCTCATACCCAAACACCCTAGGCACCGGCAGAGGGGGTGGGGGGCCTGCAGATAGACCACACCTAGAGAACACAAAGGCAACACCTACTGGACGCCAGTGGCCACAACTTGCTTATACACAGAAAAAATGGGCAGGCAGAGGAATGCAAACCAAATGAACCAAGAGAAATCCCCAGAGAAGGACCTGAATGAACCAGATATAACCAAATTACCAGAAGCAGAATTTAGAATAATGATAGTTAGGATGCTCAAAGAAATTAGAGCAACAATGGATAGTCATTATGAACACCTAAACAAAGAGATAACAAGTATAAAAAATGAAATTGAAATAATAAAAAAGAATCAGACAGAAATGACAAATACAGTATCAGAACTGAAGACCACAATGGAAGGAATTAAAAGCAGGATGGATGACGCTGAGGATCGAATAAGCGAGTTAGAGGACACAATAAACAAAGGCACAGAAGCAGAGAAGAAAAAGGAAAAGAGACTTAAAAAATGTGAGGAAACTCTAAGGGAGCTTTGTGACAACATGAAGAGAAACAACATTCGCATCATAGGGGTGCCTGAAGAAGAGGAGAGAGGACAGGAAATGGAAACTTTGTTCAATCAAATTATAGCAGAAAACTTTCCTAAATTAAGGCTGGGAAACACTCCACACATTCAAGAAGCACACAGAACTCCATTAAGGAGAAACCCAAAAAAATCTACACCAAGACACATCATAGTTAAAATACCAAAGCTAATGGATAAAGAAAAAATTTTAAAAGCTGCTAGAGAAAAAAAGACTATCACCTACAAAGGAGCCCCCATAAGGATGACATCGGACTTCTCAACAGAAACACTTGAGGCCAGAAGGGAATGGCAAGAAATAATCAAAGTAATGCAGAACAAGAACCTACAACCAAGACTACTTTATCCAGCAAGGCTAACGTTTAAAATTGAAGGAGAAATAAAGAGCTTCCCAGAAAAAGAAAGCCTCAAGGAATTCATAAAAACCAAACCAATTCTGCAAGAGATACTAAGGGGCCTCTTGTGAACAGTTTAAAGGGAGGAATGAATAGAGCAAAAGAAGAATACAGCTTTAAAGGATAAAATGGCAATAAACAACTACATATCAATAATAACCTTAAATGTAAATGGATTAAATGATCCAATCAAAAGACATAGGGTAGCTGCATGGATAAAGAAACAGGACCCATACATATGCTGTCTACAAGAGACACACCTTAAAACAAAAGATGCTCATAGACTGAAGGTAAAAGGATGGAAAAAAATATTTCATGCAAATGGAAATGAAAAAAAAGCAGGGGTAGCAATACTTATATCAGACAAAATGGACTTTAAAACAAAGGCTGTAGTAAGAGATAAAGGAGGACACTACATAATGATAAAGGGAACAATTCAACAGGAAGATATAACTATTGTAAATATCTATGCACCAAATATAGGAGCCCCGACATACATAAAGCAGACTTTGATGGATATAAAGGGCGAGATTAACAGCAATACTATCATAGTAGGGGATTTCAATACCCCTCTAACAACACTGGATAGATCCTCAAGAAAGAAAATTAATAAAGAAACAGCAGACTTAAAGGATACACTAGATCAACTTGATTTAATAGATATCTTTAGAACTTTTCACCCTAAAGCAGTAGAATATACATTCTTCTCAAGCGCACATGGTACGTTTTCTAGGATAGACCACATGTTAGGACACAAAAATGGTCTCAATAAATTTAAGAAGATTGAAATCATATCAAGCATTTTCTCTGATCACAATGCCATGAAACTAGAAATTAACCACAAAAGAAAAAATGAAAAATACTCAAACACTTGGAAACTAAATAGCATGTTATTAAATAATGAATGGATTAACAATGAGATCAAAGAAGAAATAAAAAAGTTCCTAGAAACAAATGATAATGAGCATACATCAGCTCAAAATTTATGGGACACAGCAAAAGCAGTTCTGAGAGGGAAGTTTATTGCACTACAGGCATATCATAAGAAGCTAGAAAAAGCTCAAATAAGCAACCTGACCCTGCATCTAAAAGAACTAGAAAAACAACAACAAATAAAACCCCAGACAAGTAGAAGGAAGGAAATAATAAAGGTCAGAGCAGAAATAAATGACATAGAGGCTAAGGAAACAATACAGAGGATCAATGAAACAAGAAGCTGGTTCTTTGAAAAGGTAAACAAGATTGATGAACCTTTAACTAGACTCACCAAGAAAAAAAGAGAGAGGACTCAAATAAATAAAATTAGAAAGGACAGTGGAGAAATAACAACTGACACAACAGAAATACAAAGCATTGTAAGAAAATACTATGAAGAACTATATGCCAAAAAATTAGACAATCTTGGTGAAATGGACAAATTTCTTGAATCATATAACCTTCCAAAAATCAATCTGGAAGAATCAGAACACCTAAACAGACCAATTACAGCAAATGAGATCGAAATAGTTATCAAAAAACTCCCAAAAAAGAAAAGTCCTGGGCCTGATGGCTTCACAAGTGAATTCTATCAAAAATTCAAAGAAGAACTAACTCCTATTCTCCTCAAGTTATTTCAAAAAATTCAAGAGGAAGGAAGACTTCCAAACTCCTTTTATGAGGCAAGCATAATTCTGATCCCAAAACCGGGCAAAGACAACACAAAGAAAGAAAATTATAGGCCTATATCCCTGATGAATTTAGACGCTAAAATTCTCAACAAAATATTAGCCAACCGGATCCAGCAATATATGAAAAAAATCATACACCACGATCAAGTGGGATTTATTCTGGAGAGGCAAGGCTGGTTCAATATTCGCAAATCAATCAATGTGATTCACCACATAAACAAAAGGAAGGACAAAAATCACATGATAATTTCAATAGATGCAGAAAAGGCATTTGATAAAATCCAGCACCCATTCATGCTCAAAACTCTCAGTAGAGTGGGAATACAGGGATCATTCCTTAACATGATAAAGGCCATCTACGATAAACCGACAGCAAACATCATACTAAATGGACAAAGATTAAAAGCAATCCCCTTAAGATCAGGAACCAGGCAGGGTTGCCCACTTTCACCACTCTTATTCAACATAGTTCTGGAAGTCCTAGCTACAGCAATCAGACAAGAAGAAGAAATAAAAGGCATACAAATTGGAAAAGAAGAAGTAAAACTGTCATTATTTGCAGATGATATGATATTGTATATTGAAAACCCTAAAGTCTCAGTCAAAAAACTACTGGACCTTATAAATGATTTCAGCAAGGTGGCAGGATATAAAATTAATACTCAGAAATCAGAGGCATTTCTATACACCAACAATGAAATATCAGCAAAAGAAATTAAGGAAACAATCCCCTTCACTATTGCAGCCAAAAAAATAAAGTACCTAGGAGTTAATTTAACCAAGGAGGTTAAGGACTTGTACTCGGAAAATTATAGAACATTGATAAAAGAAATCAAGGAAGATACAAACAAGTGGAAGCACATACCGTGCTCATGGCTAGGAAGAATAAACATCATTAAAATGTCTATATTACCCAAAGCAATTTATAAATTCAATGCAATACCAATTAAAATACCAATGACATACTTCAAAGATATAGAACACATATTCCAAAAATTTATATGGAACCAAAAAAGAACACGAATAGCCTCAGCAATCTTAAAAAGAAAAAATAAAGCAGGAGGTATCACTCTTCCTGATATCAAGGTTTACTACAAGGCCATTGTACTCAAGACAGCCTGGTACTGGCATAAGAACAGGCACATAGATCAATGGAACAGAACAGAGAACCCAGAAATAAACCCACACCTTTATGGACAACTGATATTTGACAAAGGAGGAAAGAACATACAATGGAGTAAAGACAGCCTCTTTAACAAATGGTGTTGGGTAAATTGGACATCTACCTGCAAAAAAATGAAACTAGACCATCAACTTACACCATTCACAAAAACAAACTCAAAATGGATAAAAGACTTAAATGTAAGCCGTGAAACCATAAGCATCTTAGAAGAAAACATAGGCAGCAAGCTCTCCGACATCTGTAGCAGCGGTATATTTGCCGATTTATCTTCATGGGCAACTGAAATAAAAGGCAAGATAAACAAATGGGACTATATCAAACTAAAAAGTTTTTGCACAGCTAAAGACAATAGGAACAGAATAAAAAGACAAACCACACAATGGGAGAACATATTCGACAGCACATCTGATAAGGGGTTAATAACTAAAATTTATAAAGAACTTATAAAACGCAACACCAGGAAGACAAACAACCCAATCAAAAAATGGGCAAAAGAAATGAATAGAAATTTCTCCAAAGAGGACATACAGATGGCCAATAGGCATATGAAAAAATGCTCAACATCACTAATCATTAGAGAAATGCAAATTAAAACCACAATGAGATATCACCTCACACCAGTCAGAATGGCACTTATCAGCAAAACAACACAGAATAAGTGCTGGCGAGGATGTGGAGAAAAGGGAACCCTTCTGCACTGCTGGTGGGAATGCAGACTGGTGCAGCCACTGTGGAAAACAGTTTGGAGATTCCTCAAAAAATTAAAAATCGAACTGCCTTTTGACCCAGCTATCCCACTTTTAGGAATATACCCTAAGAACACCATAGCACTGTTCGAAAAGAAGAAATGCGCCCCCATGTTCGTGGCAGCATTGTTCACAATAGCGAAGATCTGGAACCAGCCCAAGTGTCCGTCAGAAGACGAGTGGATTAAAAAGGTTTGGTACATATATACTATGGAATACTACTCAGCCATAAGAAACGATGACATCGGATCATTTATAACAAAATGGATGTACCTTGATAACATTATACGGAGTGAAATAAGTAAATCAGAAAAAAAGAAAAACTGAGAACAGCATGATTTCATACATAGATGGGACATGAAAGTGAGACTATGAGACATGGACAAGAGAGTGGTGGTTACGGGGTGGGGGGAGGGAGGGGAGGATGGGATAGGGAGGAGGGGAGGGACACAGGGAAAACCAGATAGAAGGTGACAGAGGACAATTTGACTTTTGGTGATGGGTATGCAACACAATTGAATGATAGGATAACTTGGAGATGTTTTCATTGTACATATGTACCCTGATTTATTGATGTCACCCCATTAGAATTAATAATAATAAAAAATATATATATTAAAAAAAAAAAAAAAAAAAAAAAAAAAAGAAAGGACTGAGGCCAGGTAATTGCTAAAGAGACTGATGGACAAGACACAAGGCACCTGTCATGCCCCGGGGGACCATGTTAGCTCTATTACATTACTTCCACCTCAGCAGAGCACCTCATTTACTAGCTAATCAGGCAGAATTAAATATTTTCAATTATCTTTTTTAATCCTGCATGTGATAAGTTAAAAACCCAGGGCTCTAAAAATCTAATTGTAACTGCTTACCAGAAATGTCATCCTCACTTTGAGGAACTGAAACAGGGCCCAATACCAAACTGTTTTTTTCCACTTTTCTAAAGTGCTGTCCCTTAGCCAGCACTGGACATGCTAGTGTGTGCGTAAGAGTTACTGAGCCTCACTCCACCCATGTTCTCAGGGGACTAGCGGGTCTACAGGGTTCCTGTATTCCTGAAATTCTACATTGCACTTGCCAAGGGAAAGATGAGTTACATCTCCTCTAAAGGTTCTCTGAAACCTGCAGGTTTATATCGTTTTCCTTCCTTGGTCAAAACAAACCAAAATTATGAATAAAAGATCATGGTTAAAAAAAAAAAAAAAAAAAAAAAAAAAAAAAAAAATAATTAACTCTAGCAAGCGCTCAATTTTATCTTCTTTTATTGAATTTATTGGGGCGACATTGGTTTGCAAAACCATACAGGTTTCAAATGTACAACTTATTAAAATATCATCTGCATGCTGCATCATGTGTCCATCACCCCAAGCAAAGTCTCCTGCCACCCCCATTCTCCCTTTGCCCGCCTCCACCTACCCCTACCCCCTTTCCCTCTGGCTATCCCCACACTGTTTTCTGTCTTTGTGTTATGTATATGTGTTTTCTGGTTAATTCCTTCACCTTCTTTCCTCCAGTTCCCCTATCCCCTTCCCTCTTACAGCTGTCTATCTGTTCCTTGTGTTCATGCCTCTGTTTCTATTTTGCTTGTCGGTTTCTTTTGTTCATAAGATTCCACACATAAGCAAGATCATATGTACTTGTCTTTCTCTGACTGGCTTATTTCACTCAGTGTAATACTTTCCAGGTCCATCTATGCTGTCGCAAAAGGTAAGATTTCCTTCTTTCTTACAGCTGCATAGTATGCCATCAACTTTAAATGTTTAAGGAGCAGCAAACTCAAATCACACAGGGACAAGTAACATAATGGTCATTATTTCCTTCCATGTCCCCCCACCCCATGCCTATTTGCTGGGACTCCTGTACCCAGGCATGCAATAGGTTTTAAAATGCTCCCACCCTTGCCTAACCCATGTCTTCCTTTTCCTTCAAGGGCCTCAAGCTTCGTCTCTACAGCTATGAAATTGTCAATGCAGAAGGGACCTTGAAGACAATCTCATTGGTCCCATTTTTTATCTGTAGCAGGTACGAATTTTCATTCACAGACCCCAAACTTGAAAAATGGTACTTTATTGCACTATAACTAACCTTAGTTCTTAAGTTCTCATTTTTGCTTAATCTTGCCAATGCAGAGTAATTCAGTCAACCTCCAGGTTTTTCCTCTCAGGTCCTTTTGGCTTAATAGTCAACCAGTTTAGGACTGTCTCTCCATTCTCCTCCCCCCAACCACAGTGACATGCATGTGGGATGTGAGGTGCAGAGTGTCGGTTGGGCCCACAATCTTTTTTCCATGCTAGCCTCTTCCCAGATAGCCAGCTTCTTGTTAGATCCTTATTGCCAGGCACTGGTGTTCTCTACTCTTACCAGGGATCCTACAAGACCTCAAGTCAATGAGCTGCATTCTCCTCATCTAGAGATGCAACACTTAGCAAATAAAACCATCAGATTACCAGTTAAATTTGAATTTCTGATAACAATGTGATTTCTTTTTAATTTCTTTTTATTTTATTCATTTTACAGAGGAGACATAAAGTGAGAGAGAGAGAGAGAGAGAGAGAAAGGGGGGAGGAGCTGGAAGCATCAACTCCCATATGTGCCTTGACCAGACCAGTGCAGGGTTTTGAACTGGTGACCTCAGTGTTCCCAGGTCGACGCTTTATCCACTGCGCCACCACAGGTCAGATGTGATTTTTTTTTTTTTTTTAATGTAACCGACCAGTAGTGGCCCTATCTCAGTAACTTCTCATGGAAGTGGAGGTGGAGGACCAAGATGTCCAGTCCTCCCCTATGGAGGCAGGGCTTGACACAACTCATCCCTCCTGCTATATGGATGGTAGGGAAAACCCAGAGAGAAAGACACTTCTGTGCTTCTGACATTTAAACACACTGTGACCTCCCCCTTTGGGAAGAAAGGGCCCAGTCTACACCCTGGAATCTAGCCTGATTAAAAGTCTCTCTTCATGTTTAATAGGTACAAAGTTCTAGAGATGAGTAGTGGTGATGGTTGCCCAGCAGTGCAAATGTACTCAATGCCACTGAATTATCCACTTAAAATAATTTAAATGGTAATATTTTATGGTGCATATATTTTACCACAACATATTTTTAAAAAGTCATTCTTTGAGAAAAAAAAGGGAAGCAAGGAAAAGCCAAAGGCTGTCTTCGTAAATTATAGATTAAAAAGTAGAGATGCATTTCCTCCTCAGCCTTCCAGCAATGGTCTCCCCTGCACTTTGGCTTCCTCTTCAGGCTGGAGGCTAGAGGGCTGCAGTCAGCCTGGCCTCGCAAACTGTGTGTGACAACAGCTACCGGACGAGAAAGGCAGCTGCTGCCAAGCTCCCCTGGAAATTGAAGTCCTTCTCCGGAAGTCTCAGTACCTCTCCTCACACCTCATTGGCTCAAATTGTCTCATGCGCCCATTCATTACCTAATCCCCGACAAAGGGAGTGAGAGACTCATTGGACCATCAGGCCCAGATCTGGAACTGAGGGAGGGTCAGCTTCCCTTGAGCAGTAGGCTGTGGAGGAGTGGCAGAGGAGAGATGAAGGGTGAAAGGGAAAATGAACGAGCAATCCAGCATCCAATACATGGGGGCTGGGGAGAGCAGAACTGCTCTGTCTGGGGCTCACTTAGGTGTTCTCAAGGCCCTCAGGAGGAGAGAAGCTGAGAGACAGAAGCCAAGTACTCCATACTGTGTGTGACACTTCCAATGACCACCCTCTCTCCACCCCTTCTACTTCTCAACCCCTTGCAAAAGTAAAAGTATGGGGTAAATTCTATCCAAGCTCTTCATAGCTGAATCTCAGGTGCTCCAAGTCCTGCTCATTGTACCCCATTCCTATCCCAGCCTGTTTTACTCGGGCATTCCTGGTGGTCCCCAAGTACACTTCTTGCAGGAGTGATGACTTCTATGTCCTCAAACAAGAACAACTGTTAGGCCAATACGAGTAGTAAAGTAAAGGAAGTCCTTTTTAACTTTAGTAATATAAATATGCAATTGGATTGACTGGCTATTTACTAAACATTTAAGAATGAGGCATGAGACAAAATTATAAAAATTTGGGAGAAACTTAAAATGAATGTAGAAAACCAAAATGTTATGACCCACTAAGAAGCAGTAGAATAAACTGGAAAATAAAAGTAGAATTTACTATATAGTGTTTTTTCAGGTCTGGGGGCCCACAATGTAAGAAGTTTATAAGAAGTTTTAAAAAGCCAGAGAAAATTGTACAAGTGATCCTAATCTAACAGAGATTCTTTCTAAAATCGGGAGAACTGTGGCTTCCTTAGGGGAAGGATGGAACCCTTCTAATAATTATGAGTTTACATTCACAGGTGCAGAAATGGAAGGGGGTCTAGAAAAGGTTGTTAATAACTGACATGCTGTGCAACATGCAAAACAGATGTGAGGTGACCTTTGTCTGAAAAATGTGTACATTAACCCCTCTAGAAAACATGCCACACATCATTAGAGTAATTTTTTAATGTTTAAAATTCCATAATTTTTGCAGAATGTGTCTATAACACAGTGTTGTGCACTTATTTGTTTGGTAAAGTATGTTAACTAGTTATTGAACAAACATTTCAGAGCACCTACTATGTACCAGGAACTGCCTTGATAGGCATGTCTCACATATAAATATGGTATTACAAATATTTAAGAACAATCTGAATATGTTTTTCTATCCACACACACTCTTTAAATATGTACATACCAATGCATTGTGATTAGTTTTTTCTGCTTGTTCCTTTGATTGTTTACTGAAAACTTGAATCAAATTGTTTTCGTTTTTTAATATTTATTTTATTAATTTTTACAGAGAGTAAGGGAGAGAGACAGAAACATCTTTTCTTGTATGTGCCTTGACCGGGGATCAAACCAGTAAGTAATAAGCACTTCGGGATGATATTCTACCCAACCAAGCTATTTGACCAGGGCCAAATTGTTTCTAAATTAATTTCAAGGTTTGTAGAAAAATTATAGCTTTTACAAACATCAAAGTAATAGCTCAGAGTGATTGTAAAATAAGAAACCAATACATTAAACTAGGAAAAGATTGTGACTTTTTAATTGTGTTTTTGTTCATTTTTAAATATAATAAGATAAATAATATAATTTCTCATGTCAGTCACTTTTACTTATGAAAATTATTGTGATAATCTTCCATTCTATGCATTGATCAGTTTGATAAGCTGCTGTTTTATTATATTACTTGCATTAAGAATTTCTTTGCAAACAATGTAAGCCAATTTTCATGTGCTGTCTGATCTGTACTTATAAATTAAAATGTGCTACATTTTACTGTGTTTTGTAACCTTTCATAAATTGAATTTTTTATTTTCAAATTTAATCAATTTGAATTATTTATGGCTATAATTGTGTTAAGAAACTGATTGAAGTTAAGAGTTTGAAAAACTGACCATAAATTGAGCAACATTAGTTTTAAATGGAACTATTCCATCATGGATTTTATTACTCAGCCACATGAATAGTACAGATAGAAATTATCTATGGTGAGCTCAATCATTTTCATTTAATTACATTTAACCTTTGTCAATGCACAATGGCCACTCCTGTTTCAATACAATACACCTATTAAAAAATACTCTTCTCAGGATGGCTGCGGGTGCAATCATGCAATCTCAATGCACTGTCAAGCCAGGAAAACAGGGTGGAATATTTCATGTATCAAGTATGTGTGCATACTTACAATCAAAATAAAACTGTGCTTATCAGGTTCTTGATGGCAACAAGTGCTACACCTACATCTTTAACTGGAGCTCTGGAACTATCCCACTGGTGTCTGGGAGTGCAATCTGGCTGGAATCAGAATCAGGGAGCAAGAGCCCCAACCTCAGTATCACTGGAGGAGAGAAAATTGCAATGTGATGAAGTCATTGGTTGGATTTCCTAAAGATTCAGTTTTATCTTCGTTTTGACATGTGGTTAATAAGTGACGAAAGAAGCTCAACAAAGATCTATTGCGTGTAAAAGTTCTGTGCAGCTTCCACAATACATTGCCTTCACTGTGCATGACCAAGTGTTCAGTCCAGGTTATAGGCAATACAGATCTGGGGTCTGTCCTTCCTACTTGCCCATTCTGAAGGATCCTAGATCCAATTTGGACAGTGTAGATAGAATTTTTTCATTTTCATCTTTCCCCTTTAACACATACCTCTTGTTCTCCATCTTCCTCAAATTGTTCTCTCTGCCCTACTCCTTTGATGATTTCTAATTCACTTGGAAATTCACCCTTTCTCAGTTAAAAGTTCATCGGCAGTGGTACATAGAAAGAATACAGACTGGTTTTTGTCCTCAGAAACACCTGGATTTAGATGTCAGTCTACCCTACTTGGGCAAGTTACCTAGCTTCTTAATTTCCTCATTGATAAAATGGAGATAAATAATAATAATACTATATGGGGATAATAATATCACCAGCCTGTGCTGTAAAGGAGACCCCACACTCCAGTAACATGGCTCTCACCTCCACCTCTGACCGCCTGTACCTGTGTCACCCTGCCAAAGCAGGGATACTTCTCCCAGTTGTTGCTTGCATCATGAGTTTGCTTATGGTGATTGTTAGGACTTTTTTCAGTTATAGCTGACACAATATTATATTAGTTTCAGTTATACAACATAGTGGTTAGACATTTATATAACTTATGAAGTGTTCACCTTGATAAATCTAGTACCCATCTGACACGGTGATTGTTGATACAGTATTTTTAATAGAAAAAATAAAACCAGAAAAAAAATAAGATAAATATTTAATAAATTTCAATATTAGGAAGTATTTTCAAAGAATAAAAGCATTGAGAGAAACAAAACGGAAATTACATTCATATAATCCCTCCTCAAATAAAGCTAATAATATCCTAACTATCTCACTTGTGTATTCTTTCAGATAAACTTGAAAATAATTTTGCTATAATTCCCTTAAAAACCCTTATTAATACTTTGACTAGATCATGTTAAACGTTAAGTAGTACAGTGATCTAAGCTGAAGCGAAGGCCTTTACCAGGAAAGCAAAGATTCTTCTGGAAACCCCTAGCAAACTTCTACTTAAACTGCATAATCCAAAACCGTCACACATGACTAACCTTCCCTGCAAAGGAGGCTACAAAACGATGTTTAGCTTCCACCCTCTAGAATGGAAAAGGGATGGGCAAAGGGAGAACAGAATGGATGTTGAATGAGCCCACCTGTAGGGTCTGCTGCAAAGTCACCGGGGAAGAGGGATCAGGGGTAGAAGCTGCAGAGCTGTTCCTGTGAGCACCTGTGCAAGACTAGTCACCTGTGCTGTGGGATCCAGGTGACACAGTGCACTGCCTAGAAGGCCTCTCTGCCCCTCTTTGCTTCAGTCAGCCAAGCAGGTTTGACACTTTGAGGACTGGAGGCAACCCCTAGGGAGAGGGCCTTGCAGATCAAAGAGAAGTCTGGAGCGGCCAGCAGAGCAGCAGTCTTCTGAGGGGTCTTTCTCAAATGCCTGCAAGGATGGCATCTCTGGGCAAATGCTCTTGGTTGCCTGCCATAGTTATGTCCCCTTCTTCATGCTAACAGAACCATGGTTTTGTTCTGCCAGCCATGTTCCCAGCAACCAGATAAATCATGTTTAATCAAAGCCCATCATGGCAGTTGCAGTCCCCCTAAGCCAGTGATTGGTCTAAAGGTAGGCAATGTGACCCAGCTTTGGCCAATGAGATATAAGATGAAGTAGGCTGCAGGTGGCTCTGGTCCTTCTTATTGCTCTGAACATGATTAGGTGTGAACATTATGTTGGGAGCTGTGGTTCTTCCGACTTGTGTCCACAAGGCAATAGCCTGAGGACATAAGCAGATTTCCCAGGTTGGCAAGAATGGAAACACAGAAAGATCCTGGGTCCTTGATGATCCTGTGAGTAAACCAATACATCATACCTGGAACTGCCTGCCTCACGACTAATGATGGAGACAATTAAACATCTACTGTTTAAACCACTGTTGCCTGACCAGTGGTGGCGCAGTGGATAAAGCGTCGACCTGGGAACACTGAGGTCGCCGGTTCAAGACCCAGGATTTGTCTGGTCAAGGTGCATATGGGAGTTGATGCTTCCTGCTCCTCCCCCCTTTCTCTCTCACTGTCTTTCTCCTCTCTAAAATGAATAAGTAGTAAATAAATAAAATAAAAAAAGAGTAAGCTTTAAACCACTGTTGGTGGAGTTGTTTTATTTCTTGTAGCTGAAAGAATTTCTAACTAATATAGCCCTTACAAAAGATTAGAGCAGAACATTGTGAGCTGGCTCATTCTTGAGTAAAGAGGCAGAAATGTCAATAAAAGCTAATGAGCTAGCAAAATCTGGGTATTCATATGAATGTGACCTGTTCCTAATACCCACAGGCAGTAAGGCCTAGAGATAGTCAAGTTGTACCTAAAATCAATTTGAACGGTGACATTTTTACACAATACAGCCTTCCATTTTAAAAAGGCAATGTATTTCTCAATAATTTACATCTCTTTTATCCTTAAGTTTTATATATATTTTCATATATGTGTCCCACCTACTCCCTGTTAGATTTATTTCTAGGTATTCTATATTTGGGGCTGCTGTCTCTTGAAGATGTTGGGGTTCCCTAGGAATCTGTCTTCTGCTGTTTTTTACCCCACAATTGTCCTGAATGAGACTCCTCTTCCACTTCTCCCCTAAATCCTACTTCAATCTGTTCTTCCTTCATTCTAAGCAAACACACTTAACTTCCTAGGTACATAGACTCTTGCCTCCACTGTATTTTGGAGGTCATCCAACTCTGATCGACAGTCAAAGGTAACATTTGGAATCTAGTGAGCTTGAGGTTAAAAATGTATCATGTCAGCAATTGCTAAACAACAGTACATCAGATTAGGTCAAGAATTTGTGAAATGTTTGTGCCAAGTGAAATGTCAAAGCACAAAGTGTGTGAAAGACAAAAAAATCTCTGTGCCAGTCAAAATGTCATTCTGTCTTGCAGCAAGTAATTTATTCCTTTCTTTCTTGCTTTTCTTGTTTCACACGTATTAATGTTGTCTCTAAATAATTAAAATTAATAGTGGCATTATCAACCGTTAAGGGTAAAAACTAAAAACCTAATTTAGAATCACTCAATTTGGACTCATTTTGAAAATGAAATTTGTCAACAAAAAACTTAAAAATAAGCCCTTAACTGACTGTCCAAAGCATTTACACTGCAGTCATTATTTGTTGTTAAATTTTGTAATATGTTAAAAAAAAATTTTTAAACACATAATAGAGAATACACATTTTCTAAATGCTGTATCTGAGGAGTTGCAAACAAGATAGAAATGCTATAGATATTATTAATAGATCCAGGTAGCCCTCAACAAATGAAATACCAATGACTTGTTGAGTGGATTATGAAGCAAAACTCCATAATGTCCATCCCCATTTTCCCACTAGTTTTAAATTCTAGATTGGCAGAGCTTCCTGGACATGGCTTCTCCCCACGCCATGTGCTTGCTCTGAGAACAGCTATCTGTTGTACAGTCTTGGCCAAACAGTGGGGAACTGATTCTACTCTTGATGCTACAGCTGCCTGGTTAATAATGCAAAATGTTTCTCTATAGGCAACAAGGTCAGGACTGGGGTGAGGCCATCCTGGTGCTCAGAGCACATTCCAGGAGGCCTGTTCTTAGGATCTCACTCTAGGCATACAAGGCCCTGAGTGTGAGTGCTTTCTGGCTGCACTGTAAGCACCTCACTTGCCTCACCCCTGTCCCAGCCCTGGTAAGCATTATTGCTGACCTTGGAATTGAACAAAAGAACTCTGAAGTAAAGAAGAACTCTAGAAGCCTTCTGACAGTGAGAACTGGGCTCCCCCCCCCCAATTATATTAATTCTACATATCAGAAATTTTACAATATGAGTTTAAAGAGTAATTAGATGCATGCATTCCTAAAATGAGAGAAACTTCTCAAAAAGGAGTCCCCCTAATGGCTGAGAATGGACTCGACAGAGAGAGGACCATGTGGAACCACCATATTCCAGAGTTTGGGCCTCACGTTTTCAGATTTGTAACTCAAATTTATCAGCACAAAGAGTGATGGTCAGATTGAGAAAAACTGGCAAGAGTGTTACAAAAAATCCAGACCCCAGTTTATTAAGAGTGGTAGATATTTTCCAGTGACAATGTCCTAGTGTTCAATGTTCTGGACACTCCTCCCTAGAGTCAGGATGTGGAACAAAGTATTAGTCATCAGGCAGCTGCAAATAAGCATGGAAAGAAAAAATGGGGCGGGGGGCAGGTCAATGACAAGTATATTTCATCCAGACCAGGGAAAAGTCCTGCCTCACTCCAGAATATTCTGCGCATTTATTCACTCAACAAATATAAACTGTGCGCCCACAATGGGCTCAGCAACCCTGTTAGCTCTACTTCAAACTGAATTCGAAATCCAGTACTTCCTGCCACCTCCAGAGGAACCATCTAATTCAAACACCATCTTTCTGTACCTTAATTAACAGCATAGGCCCCCTAACTGGTCTTCCAGTTTCCACTCTTTCCCCACTACCGTCTCTCTGTTCTGCATCCAGACATCAGGCTGATGATCCTGTTAAACCGCAAGTCAGATCACGATGCACCTCTGCTCAAACCCTCCATTGGCTTCCTGCCTATTAGAATAAAATCCCAAATCACTTTCTTGGGCTGCAAGGTCTCCGTGCTCTCACACCAGCTCTCTCTCTCTCTCTCTCTCTCTCTCTCTGATCTCATTTCCTGCCACTGCCCCTTACTCACTCCACTCTAGCTACAGATGCTTTCATCCTGCTCCTGGGACACCCCAAGAATGCTTTTGCCTCAGGTCCTCTGCACATTCCCCTTCTGCATCAATGATTTATTCCCTAATATCTTCATGGTTGAGTTGCTTAATGACTAATTGTCTGCACTTAAATGTCACCTGTTGGAGAAGCTTTTATGACCATCCTGTCTAAAACAGCCTCCTTCCATCCCTTCTGTCCCTTTACCGTATTTTACTTCAATCACCTAACAAGTTTTCTGTCTCCTCCCAGCAGAAAGTAAGCTCCATGACATTTTACCTGTTTTTGCTCACTTCTATATCCCTTGCACCTAGAACATAGTCTGGAACATGGTAAGTGCTCCAAATATATTTGTCGAATGAAAGGTGACTATGCCTAGGTTATGTAATAATTCTGGTCACAGGAGGGGAGTATTCTTTAGGGACTCTGGACTATTCTCTGGCCTAGATGATAGAGCCTTTTCAGACTCTTGATCCCCCTTTGCTTTCTAATAGAGTAAATGAGGTTTGTAAAAAGATAAAAGGATTGAGCTAAATCCAAGATTTTTAGCATGAGCCAATGGAAGAATGGAATTCCATTTATTGAGTCAGGGGCAACTATGGAGAGAGCAGTTTGGAAGGCTGGGGGCTGAAAATCCGGTGGATATCCAGTGGAGATAATGAGTAAACAGCTATATGTACGTCTTTAGTTCAGGGGAGAGGTCCAGACAGAGCATATAAATTTGGCAGCATGTGGAAGGTGTATTAAGTCATGGAACAGTGTGGATCCCCTGAGGGTGAGTATAGACCAGTGGTTCTTAACCTTTTCTGAGGTACCGAACCCACCAGTTTTGTATGCGCATTCACCGAACACTTCTTTAGTGATAAATAAAATACGATTTTTTTTCCCCAAATTCAAGACATAGGTATATGTTTTTTTACTGGTGCACAAAATGAGCCATGCATGAGCATCACCTTGCTCAAAGAACAAAACCAACAAAGTGCATGAACTCACAACAAATTACGGTATTACTTTATTCTGGCCTCCGCGGCAGAGGCTTCTCTGAACCCCTGAGACCGACTCATCAAACCCCTAGGGTTTCGATAGAACCCAGCTTAAGAACCAGTGGTATAGACAGAGAACAGTTGAGTTCTGAGAATAAAACCTTGGGTCACTACAGCATTTAGAATTTAGGGAGAGGAGAAAACATGAGTAAAGGACATTATAAAGGGAAGCAGAGAAAAAAGGTAACAGTTGAAGAAGAATAGAGGTCTAGGAATGATATTTTACATATGAGAAATACTACTATATTTTTGATGCAATGGAAATGACCCAGTGAAAGGGGAAAGTTTTTTGTTTGTGTTTTGTGACAGAGACAGAGAGAGGAACAGATAAGGACAGACAGAAAGTAAGGGAGAGAGATGAAAAGTGTGAATTCTTCATTGCACTCCTTAGTCTCCTTAGTTGTTCATTGATTTCTTTCTCATATGTGACTTGACTGGGGGGTGGAGTGCTACAGCAGAGCGAGTGACCCCCTTGTTCAAGCCAGTGACCTTGGGCTCAAGCCAATAACCTTGGGCTTCAAAGCCAGTGACCTTGGGCTCAAGCCAGCAACCATGGAGTCATGTCTGTGATCCCATGCTCAAGCCAGTGACCCCTCACTCAAGCTGATGAACCCCTGCTCAAGCTGGATGAGCCCGCGCTCAAGCTGGCGACCTTGGGGCTTCAAACCTGGGTCCTTCGTGTCCCAGCACAATGCTCTATCTACTGCGCCACCGCCTAGTCAGGCAGGGGGGAAGTTTAATAACACAGGGTGATGGCCAAGTGAAGAGAAGTTCTAGAGCAGGGTAAGGGAGCTGGATCCACAGCAGAGATGGTAAAACTGGCATTAGATAGAAACACAGACAATTCACCTATCACAACAGGAGGAAAGTCTGAGTCTATGTGCACAGATGACAGAGGTGGGTAGATGTGGTGATAGGAGCTTATGAAAGCTCTTTTCTGGTTGCTTCTACTTTCTCAGTGAAATAAAGGATTGGAGATATCAGTGGTATATAAGAACCATAGGGACTCCAATGTTCAGAGGAATATATTGAGTAGAAAGAAGTGAGAGAGTAGGATGTTTAGAATTGTATGATTTTTTGTGGGAAGTAAAATTGTAGAAATGACTGGGTTGAGAATAGTGTCAAAATGGGAATAGAGACAAAACCACACATAAGACTGGCCAGGGTATCAGATGAATCGTCATTCCTGATATAACTTGCATGAGTAACAACAGTTGCTGCTATTCCTTGAGAAACTCCTGTATGCCAGACAATCTGTGCAATTCTCTCCGTTAATCCTCACAACAGCTCTGCAATAGCCTCAAGAATTAGAGATTGTTGGCCTCCAGTTGTTTCATCTGTGCCACAGATGAAAAAAGTGAGGCTCAGAAATCTTTATTAACTAGCTCAGGGTAACACCACAATGTGGATGCAGGAGTCAGACTCAGGTCTTCTAACCCAAAAGCCAGGCTCTTTCTTTTGTCCTATGCCATATACTCCAACTCATCACCTGCAAGCCCCCATCCTCGACCACCAGTTACAAGTAAATTTGGCTTAATTCTCACTTGTGTTGGTTGGGCCTGAGGCAGAATTCTGATTCTGAAGCTAGATGCTTGTCCCCTGAAAGAATAAGGCTCTTTTTTTGCTACACGTTAGTGTCCCTTCGTGGCACTGGAAACCAACATAGGGAGGCAAGTCTAACAGCAATTGCCTGTTCAGGTTTGTTTGGCCAGGACCTACTTAATGTTCTGCCTCAGCAACCACATTTGTCTCAGGAAACCCTTGAAAAATCCCGCATTTTAGCCTGGAGACTTCTTGGTCACTTACTACATGTTAACCCTTCCCTCATTGGAGGGAGAAGGTGAGGTCTGATAGCCCGTCTCTGGTATTCCTTGAGTGTTCTGCTACAAGTCCAGGGCTTTCTATCCTCAAGAGGTAATTTATGCAAGTGATAAGGGACAAAAGTAGAGATATAAAGGTCTCCACAAAATTCATACATTTCTTGCTTCAGTTGGAAGAAATCTGCATGCATTCCATTTTGTAATAATTCTACTAGAAAATAGAGAAATCCTATCTCTCAGTGCCCTAAACAAGAGAACAGTTGCAGTTGAATATCAGCCATCTAGACCAAGCCATCCAATAAAAATTTTTGCAATACAGAAATGATCCAGCCTGACCAGGCGGTGGTGCAGTGGATAGAGTGTCAGACTGGAACTCAGAGGACCCAGGTTCAAAACCCCAAGGTCACCAGCTTGAGCGTGGCCTCACCAGCTTGAGTGCAGGGTCACTGGCTTGAGCACGGATTTATAGACATTACCCCATGGTCACTGGCTTGAGGCCAAAGCCACTGGCTTGAGCCCAAGGTCATTGCCTTGAGCAAGGGGTCACTCACTCTGCTGTAGCCCCTCAGTCAAGGCACATAAGAGAAAGCAATCAATGAACAACTAAGGTGCCGCCATGAAGAACTGATGCTTCTCATCTCTCTCCCTTCCTGTCTGTCTGACCCTACATGTCCCCCTCTCTGTCTCTGTCACAAAGAGAAAAAGAGAAGGAAGGAAGGAAGGATGGAAGGAAGGAAGGAAGGAAGGAAGGAAGGAAGGAAGGAAGGAAGGAAGGAAGGAAGGAAGGAAGGAAGGAAGGAAGGAGAGAGAAAGAGAAAGAAGTTTTCCAGGCCCTGGCTGGTTGGCTCAGTGGATAAAGCATTGGCCCGGCATGCGGATGTATGTCCAGGGTTTGATCCCCGTCCAGCGCACACATGAAAAGAGACCATCCGCTTCTCTTCCCATTCCACTCCCCCTTCTCTCTCTCTTCCCCTCTCGCAGCCAGTGGCTTGACTGGTTCAAGCATCAGCCTTGGGGCGCTGAGGATAGCTTGGAGATTCAAGCATCGGCCATAGATGGGGGTTCTGGTTGGGGTGCATGTGGGAATCTGTCTCTCTATCTCCCCTCTCAAAAAAAAGAAAGAAAAGAAATGTTCTATATCTGTGCCTTCCAAGTCCATAGCCATTTAGCCACATATAGATGTTAACATGTAAAATGGAGATAATACAACCAAGAAACTGAATTTTAAGTTTTATTTCATTTCAATTCATTTAAATTTCAACATAAGCTGTCTGTAGCTAGTGACTACCATAGTGGACTGTTCAGACCTAGATTATAAAACAAGAGGCCAGGCCACTTCATCCCTTTGAACACAGTTTATGTTCAAGTGCAAATCTGTGACCAAGTTTGCCCACACAGCTTTGCCATGAAGACCCTCACTTAGCTCCTCCTAAAAAAGGAGGGTCTCCACTGCTCACACCCTTTGGACAAAAGACAGAAACCCCATGTAATTATATTCTATTACTACAAGTTACTACCACTATTTATTGTCTCAGTTTGTATAGGTTAACTGAGTTCTCTGCTTAGGGTTTCACAAAGCCCAATCAAGGGTCAGCAGGGCTACATTCCTTTCTGGAAGCTGTGGGGAAGAATCCATTTCCAAGCTCATTAAGGGTTTTGGCAGGATTCAGTTCCTTGCTGTTGTAGGACTGAGGCCTCTGTTGCCTTGCTGATTGTCAACTGAGGGCTACCCTTAGCTCTGAACAGCCTCTCTCTGGTCCTTGCACCCAACCCCCCTCCCTCTGATCCAGGAACTGTATATCAAATCCTTCTCCTGCTTGGAATCCCACTTTCTTCCTCTTCTGCCTTCAGCTTGTAAGGGCTCACATAACTACATTGGGCCAACTCTGATAATCTCCCTATTTTAAGGCCAATTACTTAGCAATCTTAATTAAATCTGAAAAGTCTCTTCTGCCAATAAATATAACATAAGCACAGGAGTAATATCAGAAATCTTGGAGCCAACATCCTGTCAAATACCACAGGATGGAGAAACCAGTGAGGCAATAGCTGACAATTACTTATTGCTTTCTTCAGTAGAAAATGAAAAGCCCTTGTTAGAAAAAAATAATTTTTAAACTTTTTTGCCTATTTTCTGTCTCTAAGAACCTTGAATTAATTATGCCAGTTAATCGTTATAAGGCACTGGCAAAGTGGTGGCCATCCCTGATTCTGTCAAGGATCCGCTCACATTTCAAGTGACACTCCTTGCAGGGTCTTAGTCTTCAGAATAGCTTCCAGCAGAGAAAAGAGGACTGCTATACCATGTTGGAGGTCCTGTCCCATCAAAACAGAACCTTCCAGCAACTCAGAGCACTCTTTCTGGTTTTTAGCCAGTGCTGAGTTAAATATTAAGTCTTGATAAGGACAACCTGGCCTGGAGGCTGTTAATTAATGAACAAACCTTGCATGCAAACGAAGCCACTCAACTCCATTTAGCAAATTCCAGTAAGAAGATGGAGTGAATGGAAAAATACTTTCTTCTAATTAGGTGAAAAGAGACACTGAGTTTTCAAGTCTTAAACAAAGAGCTGCTTTGTGTCTGGCCTCCTCCTGGAGGGGAGGGAAGAAGATATCTTTGAGCTAGGAGTTGAGAGAGAGCTGAGGGAGGACCAGTCTGTTACCTGAAAGAGAGTGACTGACGAACAAGCTGATGCATTTTCCAAGAATAAGCATGCAGGTGGCCTGGAAAGTTTCCATGAGAGAAGTTGCTCAGGGAGCTACAATGTTGGGAATATATAAGAACCAGCACTGGGTGGGACCCTCACCAGGACAGCCCAGAGCTGTCTACCTAGTATTACTTCCTGCTGCCTCTGCCCATTGTATCATGATCAACTTAAAGTGAACCCATAGGTTAAACCCCATTAAAGACTCTGGGGGAGCCAGCTGTCTTGACAGGAGCAATAAAAATAGGTAAGGGAAGTGTTTTTATCCAGCTTGCTCCAAAATTTCTTTAAGAAAAAGAATGATCTTATTTGGGAAAATATCTTGAAAAGCTAGGTGGGAGTAGAAGGTGAACCCTGGGACAGGGGTTGGCAGGGGTTAACAAAAAGGAGATAAACACCTCTTCTTGAAAAATGAAAAAGCACTTGGAGTAGGAAAAGAATGAAGAAGAGAAGGAGATGGGAGAAAGGAGAAGAAAAAAGAGAAGCAAGGTGGCAGGAATCTGGAGTCAGAGTTGGCAGAAATGGCAAAGGGGATTTTTATAAATAGAGCTATTTGATATTAACTCTATGTCATCCGCTGTCTAGTGCTGATCTGTAGCGCCCACCAGGAGTAGTTTTGGGTTTTTTTTAAACTTTATTTATTCATTTTAGAGAGAGAGAGAAGGGGGGAGGAGCAGGAAGCATCAACTCCCATTTGTGCCTTGTCTGGGCAAGCCAGGGGTTTCAAACAGGCAACCTCAGCATTCTAGGTTGACACTTTATCCACTGCACCACCACAGGTCAGAAGTTCTAAAAGATGCTTCTATCTGCTGTGAGTGCTGCTTTAGAGGAGATTAAAGGAAAAAAGATAAATCCTAAGAATAGGTTTCCTTTGGGAAGCAGAATAACTCAGCCAAAGATGGGAATCAGAGAAGGAGAGACTAAGAAATTGTTAGTCCTTGGGGCTGTGCATGAACTTGACGAGGTACTTCCCCCTGGATGGGGCAGTGTAACTACAACTGACATCTGAGTTACATAGAGATTAGATCAGCCAGAGATGACATCAGAGTAATGGTGGCATGAGAGATATTTCTGATCTCTCCTCTTCAAATTTCAACAAATTGAACTACTATCCTTCAGTGAAGAAACCCCAGCTGGGTTCGCGGGTGTGCCTGAAAGATCCATGCACCAAATGGAATAAAGATGAAAAAGGGTGAAAAGGGGGATGGAAGATAAAACACATTCATAGAGGGATTTGGAGACAAGAAGAGACAAACCTGGATTGACTGGGATTTTTTTTCTCTACTGGACTATGGGAAGTAGGGAAGCTCAGGCTGTCCAGATTTTGTTTGAGGGGTACAGAGAGGGAAACTTGGATTGACTGGGTCTCCTTCTGCTGGGAGAGGCAGTGAGATAAAGGGGCAGAGGGGGAGATAAGTCAAAGCAGCCAGAGTGTGGGGTCAAAGTCAATGTTCCCACAATTTATCTGCAGCCCACACTCGACAGAGACAGAGAAAGCTAATGTGCAGCCCCCAGCCTCCCAGATCCTGCTTGCCTCACCTCTTGGTACCAAGAGTAGAGGACAAACCCTATAGTAGATTCTTTCCCTTTTTTTCTCTCTTTTTTCATTTTTTCTTTAACCTCTGCTTTACCTCTTCTGAATTTTATTTTCCTTAATTATTTTTATATATTTTATTCTTTTTTTGTGGGTGTTTTGATTTGTATTTGTTTGCTCTCAATCTCATCTTCTGTGGCTTTTCACGTGTCATAATCCTTTAAATTTTTATATTTTTATTGTAGTTTTTATTTTAATTCTTCATTTTTATAATTTGTTTTTATTTTGTTAAGGTTTTTAACAATACCACTCTCATATACCATCAAGGAAGAATAAATCAAATTCTATAGCTACACAACACAGAGATGTAGTTCAGTAAGGAATTGAAAACTCTCCAGAAAAAAATCTCGATCTCATGGAAACCTTGGAGTTAAATGATAAAGAATTCAAAATTGAAATTCTGAAAATACTCAATAAGATGTGAGAAGACACCAATATGCAACTAATGAGCTCACAAAACAAATTAATGAACAAAACAAATACCTCACCAAGGAGACCAAAACTTTAAAAACAAATGAAGAACTTAATACATAAATTGAAGACTGAGGTAGCAAGTTTAGCCAATAGAATAAGCCAGAGGGAGGAAAGAATCAGTAATATTGAAGACATGCAACTAGAGATGCTACAGAAAGAAGGGGAGAGAGACTCATGAATTAGAGAAACTGAAAGAGTTCTACAAGAATTGTCTGACTCCATCAGAAAGAGCAATATAAGAATAGTGAGTATATCAAAAGAAAAAGAGAAAGAATAGGGAATGGAGAACCTATTCAAACAAATAATTGATGAGAATCTCCCAAGCCTATGGGAAGAGTTAGAACCTCAAATCCAAGAAGCAAACAGAATGCCAAGTTACCACAACCCAAACAGACCTACTCTAAGGCACATCATAATAAAATTGTCAAAAATCAATGACAAAGAAAGAATCCTCAAGGCAGCTAAGGAAAAGAAGAACATAATGTATAAAGAAAAGCTTATTAGGTTATCAATAGATTTCTCAGCTAAAACTCTACAAGCCAGAAGGGAGTGGACCCAAACATTCAAAGTACTGAAAGAGGTATTACCAGCCAAGAATACTATATCCATCAGAGTTATCCTTCAAATATGAAGGAGAAATAAAGATTTTACAGACATACAGAAGCTGAGGCAATTTATCACCAGAAAACCGCACTGCAGGAAATACTCAAGTGGATTATTCAATCAGACACAAAGAATAAAACAAATCAAAACTACAAGAAAAAGCTATGAAAAGGTCACAATAAAAACAAGGATAATCTGTGACAACAAAAACATAAAAGGGGAGAGGATAAAGATATGCAGTAGCAAAGGAGAATGGAGTGCAGAAGCACCCATAAGACAAAAGACTCTTGTACATATGAACATTTTTCTCTTAATAACCTAATGGTAACCACCCACAAAAAAAAGCCACTATTGAAATATGTAGCTTAAAAAAAAAAAGAAACAAAGTATGGAATACCACTAAACAAAAACAACTCACAAAAAAAAAAAGACAGAGCTATCAGAAAACAAAACATAAAATGGCTATAGAAAATCCTCAAGTGTCAATAATTACTCTAAATGTAAATGGGCTGAACTCACCAGTGAAAAGGCACCAAGTAGCAGATTGGATCAAAAATCAAAACCCAACCATATGCTACCTTCAAGAGACACATCTAAGCTGAAAAGACAAACGTAGATTCAAAGTGAAAGGTTGCAAAATGATTATCCAAGTAAATAATATTCAAAAAAAAGTAGGTATAGGCATACTCATATCTGACAATGCTGACTTCAAGACAACAAAGGTAACCAGAGACAAAGATAGGCATTTCATAATGATAAAGGGGACATAATATAAAAAGACATAGCACTTTCTTTCAAGTAAGAGGTAGGGAGGCAGAGAGACAGACTCCTGTGTGTGTCCCAACCCAGATTCACCCAGCAACACCCATCTGAGGCTGATGTTCTTCTCATCTTGGGTCACTGCTCCAATGCTCAGCAACTGAGCTATTTTAGTGCCTGAGGTGAGGCCATGGAGCCATCCAGGGCCAACTTGCTCATTAGAGCCATGGCTGCAGAAGGAGGAAAAGAGAAGGCATGAAGAAGCAGATGGGAGCTTTTCCTGTGTAGCCTGACCAGGAATCGAACCCCAGACTTACACATGCCAGGCCAATGCTCTTCCACTGAGCCAACAGGCCAGGGCTCATAGCACTTCTTAATATATATGCACTGAAGCAGGGAGCACCAAAATATATAAGACATCTACTAACTGATCTAAAAATGTAAGCAGACAATAACAAAATCATACCTGGAGATTTCAACACACCATTGATGGCTTTAGATAGATCATTCTAACAGAAAATCAATAAAGAAATATCAGCCTTAAATGACATACTAGACCAAATGGACCTAATAGACATTTAGAGGACATTTCATCCCAGAACATTAAATTATACATTCTTCTCCAATGTGCATGGAATATTCTCAAGAATAGACCATATGTTGGACCTCAAAACTAACATCAACAAATTTATGAAGATTAAAATTTTACCAAGCACATTTCCTGACCATAACACTTTTAAATTAGATTTCAACTGTAAAACGGAAGTAAAGAAACCCACACAAATGTGGAAATTAAACAACATACTTCTAAAAAATGACTGGGTCAAAGAAAAAATAAAGCAAAGATCAAAAGATATACACAGGCTAATGAAAATGACAACACAACATATCAAAATTTCTGGGATGCAGCAAAAGCAGTAATAAGAGGGAAGTTTATATCATCAAAAACTTATATCAAGAAACAAGAGAGATCGCAAGTAAACAACCAAACATCACATCTTAAGAAACTAGAAAAAGAAGAACAAAGGCAACCCAAAGTCAGCAGAAGAAAAGAAATAATAAAAATTAGAGCAGAACTAAATGAAATAGAGAACAAAAATACTATAGAAAAACTAATACAATAAAGAGCTGGCTCCTTAAAAAGATTAATAAAATTGACAAACCACTGGCTAGACTCACTAAGGAAAAAGGACTCATATAAACAAAATCTGAAATGAAAGAGAAGAAATAACCACAGACATCTTAGATATACAAAGGATCACAGTAGACTACTAAGAAAGACAATATGCCACCAAATTCAACAATCTAAAGGATACGAATAAATTTCTAGAACTATACAATCTTCCTAGACTGAATCATGAAGAAGTGGAAAACCTAATAGACCTATAAGCAGGGAGGAAATAGAAACAACTACCAAAAACCTCCCAAAAAGTAAAAGTCCAAAACAAGATGGCTACACTAGTGAATTCTATCAAACATTTAAAGAAGATTTGGTACCTATCATTCTAAAAGTCTTCTAAAAAGTAGAAGAAGAAGCAATACACCCCAATACATTTTTTTGAAGCCAGTATAACCCTCATAACAAAACCTGGCAAGGACGACACACAAAAAAAGAAAACTATGAACCAATATTTCTAACAAATACAGATCCAAAACTCCTCAACAAATACTAGTAAATCAAATACAACAACATGTTAAAAAAATAATACAGCAAGATCAAGTGGGATTCATTCCAGGAACACAAGGATGGTTCAACATATGAAAATTGATCAACATAGTACACCACATCAACCTAGCAAAGAACAAAACTCATATGACTCTACCAATAGATGCAGAAAAGATTTTTGATAAGATACAACATACCTTTATGTTTGAAACACTCAAGAAAATTAGAATAGAAGGAAAGTAGTTTAACATAATAAGGCCTATATATGACAAACTATCAGCTAATATCATACTAAATGGTGAAAAAATGATGGCTTTTCCTCTAAAATCAGAAACAAGATGAGGTTGCCCACTCTCTCCACTCTTATTCAACATAGTTCTGGAAATTGGGACTTTTAGCCACAGTAATCAGGCAAAAGAAAGAAATAAATAGCATCCAAATCGAGAAAGAAAAAGTAAAGGTATCACTTTTTCAGATGACATGATCCTGTATATAGAAAACCCCAAAGATTCCACCAAAAAACTATTAGACACAATGAACCAATACAGTAAAGACCCAGGATACAAAATCAATATACAAAAGTTCACTGCTTTTCTATATGCCAACAATGAAACATCAGAAAATGAACTTTAAAAAAAATTCTTTTACAATGCAACAACAAAAAATAAAATACCTAGGAATAAACTTAACTAATGATGTGAAGGACTTATATACTGAAAACTACAAAACATTATTTAAAAAAATTGAAAAAGACACAATGAAATGAAAAAATATTCCATGTTCAAAGATTAGAAGAATCAGCATAGTTAAAATGGCCATATTACCCAGAGTAATATACAAATTTAATGCAATCCCCATCAAAACTCCAATGTCATTTTTTAAAAAAATGAAACATAAAATTACCAGGTTTGTATAGAACCATAAGAAACCCCGAATAGTCAAAGCAATCCTGAGGAAAAAGAATGAAGCTGAAGGTATCACACTACTGGACTTCAAATTATACTATAGAGCCACGATAATCAAAACAGCATGGTATTGGCAAAACAAAAAAAAGAAAGAAATAAGAAAAAAACAGACATATAGACCAGAATAGAGAACCCAGAAATAAAACCACATATACATGGACAAATCATCTTCAACAAAAGAGCCAAAAATACACAATGGAGAAAAGAAAGCCTCTTCAAGAAATATTGCTGGGAAAATTGGAAAGCCACATGCAAAAGAATAAAACTTGACTATAGTTTGTCCTCCTGCACAAAAATTAATTTAAAATGGATCAAAGGCCTAAATATAAAATCTGAAACAATAAACTACATAGAAGAAAACATAGTTACTAAGCTCATGGACCTTCGTCATAGAGATCAATGTATGAATCTGACTCCAAAGGCAAGGGGAGTAAAGGCAAAAATAAAGGAATGGGACTAAATCGAACTAAAAAGCTTCTGCACAGCAAAAGAAACCAACAACAAAACAAAAAGACAGCCAACCAAATGGGAAATGATATTTATAAACAATAGCTCTGATAAGGTGTTAATATCCAAAAATATATAAAGAATTCACAAAGCTCAGCAATAAACAAGTAAACAATCCAATTATAAAATGGGAAGAGAACCTAAAAGACTTTCTCCCAAGAGGACATATAAATGGCCAAGAGATATATGAAAAGATGCTCATCCTCACTAGCCATTCAAGAAATGCAAATCAAAACTACAGTGACATACCACCTAACACCTGTTACATTGACTATTATTAACAAGAGGGGTAATAATAAATTTGGAGAGGCTGTAGAGAAAAAGGAACCCTCATTCACTGTTGGTGGGAATGCAAATTAATACAATCATTTTGGAAGAAATTATGGTGGTTCATCAAAAAATTAAGAATAGAACTACCATATGACCCAGCAATACCTCTACTAGGTATATACCCCCAAAACTCAAAAACATTGTTATGCAAAGACACATGCACCCCCGTGTTCATCACAGCATTATTCACGATGGCCAAGACATAGAAATAACCAAAGTGTTCCTTGATAGACATTTGGATAAAGAAGATGTGGTACATGTATTCAATGGAATACTTCTCAGCCATAAGAAATGATGACAGTTACATTTACAACAACATGGATGGACCTTGAGAACATTATACTGAGTGAAATAAGTAAATCAAGAAAAGCTAAGAACTATATGACTTCACACATAAGTGGGATATAAAACTGAGACTCAGGGACATAGATCAAAGTGAAGTAGTTACCAGGGGTAAGAGTCTGTGGGATAAAGGGTATGGGGGTGGGTGGGGTAGAGGGTATAAAGAGGGACAAATATAAGGTGATGGAAAATTATTTGACTTTGGGTGATAAGTACACAATATAACCAACAGTTCAAATACTACCTGAAACCTATGTATTCTTATTGATTAATGTCACCCTGTTAAAGTTAATTTTCTAAATAAAATTTAAAATTAAAAAGAAATAAAAGATTATATCAGCCACTCAACTGGTTCAGCATTGTATTTTTATGGCTACTTTTCCTGTCTTGATTTAATAACTGTCTTCCCAAACCCTGAGTTTACAGTTTTTCTCTCTTTGACCAAGTTCCCAGCTTCATATGTAAACCTCTAGCAACTGGCCTCTTGCCCAGGGTAGCAATGGAAAGCAGTGTTGGGAAGATCCACTCCTGTCATGTTTAAGACTCTTGGGATGGCTTTATTTTATGGTCACCAGGTCAAATTGGGTTGGCTAAGGAGTTTATGTGCTGAATCCCTCTCTCTACTAAACCTGAGGATTCTATGGCTGAGGCCCAAGGCCTCTGAGGGAAAACCAGGAATAAGGGTATGTCACCAAAATGAAGAGAGGTTTAGCTAATTTATCAGGACCCATGCCCAGATGCACTTCCCTGGGCAAAGACCTCTCGTTGCCAACTAGACTACAAGGATGGGCAATACCTAGCCTTAGATATCCCCTGGCACCCTCTTCACATGGATTTAGAAACCCCTTATACCAGAGGCCCAAACAGACTCTCCAGACTACTTAATTCTGCATTACCTACCTCTCCACTAATGGCATGCCTTGCCTCCACCCTGAATGTTAGTCACTGTCAGTCAAATAAGTTTGTAAATATGATGTATATGTTTGCTCACTTGTAGTTTGCATTGGGTGTGGGAGACAGGCTGTAAGCCAGCAGTCATTATAGCCTAAGGCTTAGTTTTAAGACTAAGTCTTTCCTGCCCTTTTAATACTAAGATCTTTTCAAAACTAAGCTTTTCCCCACACCCTTGACTGTTGCATGATGTGGGGTGGTGCACTCTTATGAGGAATACCATTTATGCCTCAGATAAGTGACTCTGTATTAGAGACTTCCTTATTTGTATATTGGTATAAAGGTTTTGATTTCTACCCTATAAAATGGTGCAGACCAGGAGTGCTCTCTCTCTCTCTCTCTCTCTGTCTCTCTCTCTCTTTCTCTCTCTCTCTCTGTTCCTGAAATTAGCATTGCAGAGGAGAAGCAGCCAAGATGGCAGAGAGCTGAAGGAGAAGTCAGTTTATGCAGAGTTTGTGTAGAGAGAAGAAGATGGGGAACAGAGGTGAATAAGGCTGGTGAGGTAGAAACCTTTGATTCTAGGAAACTCAGATAAGTCAGTGGCTTTGGGAGCCCTGAATGGAAAGGGAAGTGTTTTCTCACTGTGTGTATTTCTTGCCCGCCGGGTGCAAGCTAGGATTAAATGTAATGGCCCACCACTTCTTGGCTCCATTGTTTCATTACCGTCGGTCCGAATCAAATACGAACCTGCACGGGCCAGGCAGCTGTGATGGTGGCCGTGACTACTGGCCTTACAGTCACTCCGATAACCTGTCTTTTTCTGCTATCACCACCTTCTCTTTCCCCTTGCTCATTCTTTTCCTTTTCTCTGTTCCACAGCGCAACCTGTTCTGCTGCCCCTCTGCCGCCATCTTCATCCACTTGTAAACTCTCTCCTCTACAATGTAAGGCTTCTTATTAAACTCCTTTTTCCTCTAGCCTTAACTGAAACGTGACCTATGTTGAAGGACACTGACTTTCCTGTTACCCCCTGGGAATCAGGATGTTTTTATTCTTCCTTTCTTCCTACACCCTGTGGCTATTTGGGAAAAGGGGATTATTTATTCTTCTGGTTCCATATCACCATATTCAAACACTTCAGTTATTAAAATGCTCAACACTTTGTTGTAATCATCATAGTTATCTATCCTTCTCTTGGTCACTCACTCTATATTCACTAGACCTCAGTCCTGCCAAGTTTACAGGTGACCTCCACCTTCTCTCTACTTCACCAGC
The DNA here is from genome assembly GCA_037038555.1 of Rhynchonycteris naso. Classification (NCBI taxonomy): domain Eukaryota; kingdom Metazoa; phylum Chordata; class Mammalia; order Chiroptera; family Emballonuridae; genus Rhynchonycteris; species Rhynchonycteris naso. The sequence continues at coordinate 40,056,903 of CM073004.1, read as the reverse complement.
CACTCCTGTGACTTCACCCTAAATGTGACTGTAAGGCAGGTGGCTGTGGCCATGCAGGTTCCCAATGAATTTGGGCATACAGTAAAGGAACTGTGGAGCCAGAGGATGGTGAGCCATTCCACTTACTAGTCTCGCAATGACTGACGAGCAAGCAGGCAGGACAAACTGCTTCTCTCTCTCTCTCTCTCTCTCTCTCTCTCTCTCTCTCTGTTCTCACAAGTAAAACAGGGGGTGTGGGGAGGACCTTTCTCTGGCAAACAATAGCAAGCAATGGCCCCTCCCAATGCCAGCAGGAAATCCACAATCTACAATCTGGCGCCCTGAAGGCAAGCACCTGCAGTCTTCCATAGACTATACACACATGCTGCCCTGTGCTCATGCACCAATCAGGCAAAGTACAAGCGAGCAAGCCTAACACACTTGTTTGCCCAACAACGATTATTACCTAGAACTGTTTCAACTCTAACAACTTAGATTCTAATCCCACCAAAAAACATTACCAGCCCATTTTCTAGTTCTCTCTTTTCAGGAAAACAACAAAAGCAACTATTCTTTTATCACAGAGTGCTAACCCATGGGTCTATTTTATTCTAAACTATCTCCCATCTGCTTCCACTGTCTTACCTACTTAGGTCCTATGGACTTTCCAGGATAGGTAGATGCTCTCACGGCAGTAAGGCCAGTGTAGCTCAGAAGGGTTTTTTGTTTGTTGTTTTTTTAGCTCCCAAATCAATTACCAAGAGCAAACTCCTCAGTTCTGGACCAGAAGAAGCAAAAAATCCAACTTCCTTCCTCAAACTGATCAAAATTCCATCACTGCTAAGGTTCACCTGTGTGTCAAACAGCAGCCCACATGGGCTAATTGAGGGCTTTTTTTCCTCTTTTTTTTTTCATTTTCTATTGAATTTATTGGGGTGACACTGGTTAACAAAATTATATAGGTTTCAGGTTCACAATTCTACAACACATCATCTGTACATTGTACTGTGTGTTCACTACCCTATGTCAAGTCTCTGTCTGTGACCATTTTCCCTCCCCGTACCCTTCTCAACCTTCCACCAACCTCCCCCTTCCTTTCTTTTCTTGGCTAAGAGCTCCCTGGGCAGGGTGTGTCTTCTTTTCTATTCCAATATTACCTAAACAAAGCCGTTAGCATAAAAGCATGCTATACTAAATCATGTAAGCAGACAAAGGGAAAATGGGTGAATGTTAAATGAAGCCTGAAATTATATAAGTGAAACACAAAGTCAGCCCCAGAGCAGCTGCAGTATTATAGCTGAGGTTTGCATTGAGTTTGCTACCTCTAGGCAAAGGGAGGACTTCAAGTTTCAAAGCAAGGCTGAAGCAATCACTTTGCTGGTTTATGCCAGCCAAAGTGACTCACTCTCAAACCTGTTTAATATGAAACGGCATTAGGAGACTGGATATAGCCTCAGGGAGATCAGCTGCTAATCAGCTCAGATTATAGCTGCAATCCCACAAACGTGGCCACTTAAAGTGTCATTCCACATGTCTTCAGTGGCACACAGCACTATATAGGAAAGGGACTGTCCTTGAAATAGAAATATCAGAGTTCTGGTTCCCATTCAGTTGGGTCAGCCTCCTCTGAAAAATGAAGCTGATGCCTTTTGCATAAAATGGGGCAATAGCTTTCCTGCATACTACCTATGGTAGTTTTGGGAATTGAATGAGTAATATGATGAGAATTAAGTGAGATGATAGAAAGCTGTGTACCAGATATTATCATTACACACAGGTATCATAAATCTCCTTTTATATTTTCATTAGTACAAGAGGGAATTTCTTTAAATGGTAGGAATGAAGAAATAAATACAGGAATTTTGCTTCATATTTTAATATCAACAGCATTGAGAGAAACAATTTAGCTGGTTATTGGGGACGTTTGTCATCCAGTCAGTAAATTGGAGACTTATCAAAAAAATTAGAGCTTCCCTCTTCAGTGTAATCTGGGGGTATCAATTAGATCATCTCATATTTTTTTTATTAAGGGCTTTAAAGATTGAAGATCCAGAATGGCAGCAAAGTAGGTTAACATAACACTCACCTCCTCCCAAGACCAAACTGGAATTACAACTAAAATATAGAATAATCAACCTGAATAACCAACTGAAGACTAGCTGAAGAGAAGTCATATAACCAAGGATTCACAGAAGAAGCCACATTGAGACTGGTAGGAAGGGCAGAGACACAAAAAGGGCTATTCCTCCTTCAATGGGTGGTAGCTGAGATTCCAAAGGGCTATCTCAGCTGCAAATGTTTCTACTGAGGAGCATGGGGTCTCAACTCCAAGCTGGAGCATCAAAGCCAGGAAGAAGCACCCACACAACACTTGGCTGTGAAAATCAGTGGGGATTCTGTCTAGCAGAGAAACACAGGAGTCTGCCAGAGACACAGGCAACCTGCTAAAGGGCCAACACACAAGATCTCATTTGCAGCCACTCACCCTGGTCTCCAGTGTAGGGAGAATAGTGTGGACTAGAGTCACATGAGGAGAGACTAAGATTTGTGTCTTGGGGAAAGAGCTGAAGGGACAACTGCCAGGATCCCTGTGCTGAGCCCCTCTCCCACAAGCAGATAGCATCTTTCTTGGGTGGAACACTCCCTTCCATTGAGCATCAGCATGGGAGAAAGCAAGAGACCCACCCTCTGGTCTCCCTGTCAATCCACTGTGTGGAGCTTGCACCCTGCTGAAAAGTCAGCTGCCTGGGGTGGGCTGTAGAGGCTAATTCAGAGGGTGTCAGTGACTGAGTTGTATAGCTTTAGGGAGGGGGTCATTTCCCCATTTTCCCATGGACCTGACTGGCCTTTTCCTTCGAGGAAGATCTGCTAACCCCACCCTCTGGGCTCCCAGAAGCCCCACACTCCCAACTCTTAGTGGCTCCACCCTGTGTACATCTGGGCAGTATCTGGGACAGACTGTGTTGTGTGGCACTGAGATGGGGCCATGCCCCCCATATTCCCATAAGCATGACCAGCACGGTCCCCTCATGGGATATCCACAAGACCCATATTTCCAACTTCAAATGGCCCTACGCTATTGAGATCAAGCTCTTGGCAGAATCTGGGACAAACCGAGTTGTATAGCTCTCGGTGAAAGCTATTTTACCCTTGTGCACCTGACCAGTGCCGATCACTCCCATCACATGGCCAAATCTTGGTCTCTTTGAGGCTGATATACTCTGCTGGCCCACTCTGACAACTCCCTGAGGCCCTGCCCCACCACAGAGGTGTGCAAGTACCCAGTAGGTGGTAGTTAGACTCAGTATAACCTGAGACATTTGCTAAGTAGCCTCAGACCCAGTACTAGTACCAAGTTTGAACCTGTATCAATCTGGAAAATACCATGTGCCCTACCTGGTCACTCATTGAGAATCTACCTCATGCAACTTGAGTACATACGAGAAGCTCTTTCAGTGACAGAGCCTAACAGGCACCTGAGAAACAGAGCCAGGCAGAGGCAGGTAAAGGCAGATGGAGGCAGATCAAGGAGTACCTTGGGACTTTTCCTGACCTGCCCCCCATGCCCAGTGCTAGAAAAAGCAGGCCTTGTTTTGCAGCTTGGTCTATCCTACACACACTCAGGCCCACCAAAAGCAACAAAAAACTGTGGGTCACTTTGTAGATTCAAAGAGGATGCCCAGAGCCAGTCACAGGCAATGTCTAATATTGGCCTGCACCACAGTGCCTCGCCAAAGACCAGAACCAATGCACCCAGTGGCCAGAATTAGATAATATCAGATCAGGATCTACAAGTAGCATATCCAAAGGGAGATCTTGACAGGCACCAGACCTTGTTGAGGCAAATTCCACTTTGTGGAACTTATACCTGCATAGCAGCTCCTACAATGAAGTATGGGTTGATCCTTACAGTCAGCCAGCCAGAGTGTCAAACCCACACATAAATAAGCCAAGAGAAATCAAGACTCAATTACAACAGGGGGTCCCACATAAGCCACAAAAGCGACATTTCTGAAGCACCCACCTCAGGTTATCAAGGAGACTGCACCACAGGGTCCTAAAGGACACCTATACATAAGGCCACCCTACCAAGATTAGAAGTCATAGCAGGTATACCTGATACACAGAGGCAGCCAAAATAGGGAGACAAAGAAACAGGCCACAAATAAAAAACAAGAGAAATCTCCAGAAAAAAAGCTAAATGAAATGGGGGGGGGGGGGGAATTACCAGATACAGAGTTCAAAAAATGATCATAAATGTGTTTAAGGAACTAAGTCAGAACTTCAGCAAAGAGATAGCAAGAATAAAAGAAACACAGAAACCATAAAAAAGAACCAGTCAGAAATTAATACTACAACACCTTAAATAAAGAGTATACTAAAAGAGCCTGACCTGTGGTGGTACAGTAGATAATTCATCAACCTGGAACCCAGCTGTCACCAGTTCAAAACCCTGGGTTTGCCTAGTCAAGGGACATATGGGAGTTGATGCTTCATGTTCCTCCCCACCTTCTCTCTCTCTCTCTCTCTCTCTGCCCCTTCTCTAAAATGAATAAATAAAATCTTTTTAAAAAATGAATACACTAAAAGAAATAAACAGTAGGTTGGATGAAACGGAAGACTGAATTAATGATTTGGAAGACAAGGTAGTAGAAACCACCAAATCAGAGCGGCAAAAAGAGAAAAATATTTTTAAATGAGGTTAGTTTAAGGGACCTTTGGGACAACATGAAGCATAACATCCACATCATAGGAGTACCAAAAGGAGAAGTGAGAGAACAATGAATTGAGAACCTATTTGAAGAAACAATGACTAAAAACTTCACTAACTTAGGGAAAGAAAAATACACACTCTCAGGAAATGCAGAGAGTTTCAAACAGGATGAGCCCAAAGAGGCTATAGCAAGACAAATCATAATTAAATTATCAAAGGTTAACAACAAAGAGAGAATCTTAAAATCTTAAAAGCATGAGAAAGACAGTTACTTACCTACAAGGGAGCTCCCATAAGACTGTCCATTGATTTCCTAACAAAAACATTTCAGGCCAGAAGGAACTGGCATGAAATATACAAAGTAATGAAAAGCAGAAACCAACAATCCAGGCTTTACCCAGCAAGTCTATCATTTAAAACTGAAGGAGAAATAAAGTGCTTCCCAGACAAGGAGGAGCTGAAGAAGTTTGTTATCACCAAATCAGTATTACAAGAAATGAAAAGAAATATGACAAAAGAAAAGAATGATAAAAGGTCTTATTGAAGAAAAAGAAAAAGAGGAGGGAGAAGAAGAAAGAGGTGGTAGAGGGGAAGGAGGGGGAAGAGGAGAAAATACAGAGAAACATGGTTAAAATAATAGAATGGCAATAAATATATATCTGTCAATAATCACTTTAAATATAAATGGCTTAATGCTTCGATCAAAAGACATAGGGTAGGTGAAAGGATAAGAAAACAAGACCCATATATATGCTGTTTACAAACAACCAACCTCAGAATAAAAGATACACACTGACTAAAAGTAAAGAAGTAAAAAAGAATATTTCTTGCAAGTGGAAATTAAAAAACCTGGAGTAGCAATACTTATATATGACAAAATAGACCTTAAAACAAAGGCTATAGTAATACAGTGTGTCTGTAAAGTCATGGTGCACTTTTGACTCGTCACAGGAAAGCAACAAAAGACAATAGAAATGTGAAATCTACACCAAATAAAAGGAAAACTCTCCCAGTTTCATATCTATTCAGTGCAGTTCAATGTGGTCTCCATTTGTTGCCCTACACACATCCAAATGATAGTGAAGTTCTTGCCACACAAGGGTAAGGACGTCTGGTGTAAAAGAGTGAATAACGTCTGTGATTCTTTGTTTTAAGTGATTAATGTCGTTGATACGTTCAATGTACACATGTTGCTTCACATAACCCCAAAAGTAAAAGTCTAAGGGCATCAGATCCGGGATTGTGGTGGCCATGGCTTGACAGAACCCCTGCCTATCCTCCACCGGGGGAATGTTCTATCCAGAAACTCACAAACAATGGTGGCATAGTGTGGAGGAGCGACGTCCTATTGAAAGATGACACCTTCTGGAAATTGTGGCACTGTATACAATTCCAACATGTCAAGATAGGTGTTTGCTGTCACAGACTGCTCCACGAAAAAAATGGGCCTATCACCTTATCATGCATCAGGCCACACCACACATTCACTTTAGGGGCGTTACGTTCGTACTCAACGTAGGCATGAGGATGTTCAGCAGCCCATATTCAAATGTTATGGCAATGAACATGTCCACAGATATGGAAGGTAGCCTCATCTCTAAACACAATCTTCTGCAAAAATCTTGCATCGTTATCGATCTCATGAAGCATATCTGTAGCAAACGCGCATCGTGTGGGTCTATCCACAGGTTTGATAGAGTGCAACAGCCGCAATTTGTACCCCGTAAAACAGAGACGTTTCTTTAACACCTTATGAACTGTAGCCTTGCTTAGGTGTAATTGTTGAGCACATGCACGCACAGAGTTTTTAGGACTCCTTAGGTAGCTATCCCGTATAGCCTCTACAGACTTGTCACTGACTGATGGCCGACCAGAACAGGGTTTCTCCACCAAACTGCCAGTTTCCTTCAACTGCTTATCCCACCGAGTAATGTTATTCCTATGTGGTGGCGCTTTGTTATAAACGCGCCGATATTCACCTTGCACTTTGGTCACGGATTCGAATTTAGCGAGCCACAGAACACACTGAACTTTCCTCTGTACCGTCCACATCTCGACTGGCATGGCCGTGGGCTGCTCCACTGTATACACGGTGTTACGTCATCATCTGTGCATGCGCACATGCTGCCACATTATCCTACAGAAACTGGGAGAGTTTTCCTTTTATTTGGTGCAGATTTCACATTTCTATCGTCTTTTGTTGCTTTCCTGTGACCGGTCAAAAGTGCACCATGGCCTGACCAGGTGGTGGCGCAGTGGATAGAGCGTCGAACTGGGATGCTAAAGACCCAGGTTCAAAAACCCGAGCTTGCCAGCTTGAGCGCGGGCCCATCTGGCTTGAGCAAAAGCTCGCCAGCTTGGACCCAAGGTCGCTGGCTCCAGCAAGGGGTGGCTCGGTCTGCTGAAGGCTCGTGGTCAAGGCACGTGTGAGAAAGCAATCAATGAACAACTAAGGTGTCGCGATGGCAACGAAACACTAATGATTGATGCTTCTCAACTCTCTCCGTTCCTGTCTGTATGTCCCTATCTATCCCTCTCTCTGACTCTCTCTGTCCCTGGAATAAAAAAAAAAAAAGTGCACCATGACTTTACAGACACACTGTAGAAAAAGAAGGACACTACATAATGATAAAGGGAGAAATCCAACAAGAGGATTTCTTAAACATTTATGAGGCCAAAATAGAGGCACCTGGACACATAAAGCAAATCTTAATGAACAAAAAGGTAGAAATCAACAGTAATACAGTCATAGTAGGGGATTTTAATGCCACATTGGCATCAATGGATAGATCTTCCAGACAGAAAAACAGCAAGGAAACAGCAGCCTTAAATGACAAACAGGATCAGATGGATTTAATTGATAATCAGAGCATTTTACCCAAATGCAGCAGAATATACATTCTTTTCAAGGGCACATGGAACATTTTCTAGGATAAACCACATGCTAGGACACAAAACAAATTTCATACATTTAAGAAGACTAAAATCATATCAAGCATCTTCTCTGACCATAATGATATGAAACTAGAAATCGATCACAAAAAAAGAACTGAAAAAGACACAAAGACATGGAAGCTAAATCACATGTTACTAAACAACGAATAGGTTAACAATGATATCAAAGAAAATATCAAAACATACCTTGAAACAAATGAAAATGAGAACACAACAACCCAAAATTTATGGGACACAGCAAAAACAGTTCTAATAGGAAAATTATAGGCCTACCTCAAGAAACAAAAGAAATATCAAATAAGTAATCTAACTTTACATTTAAAGGAACTAGAAAAAGAGCAACAAAGCCCAAAGTGAGTAGGAAAAAGGAAATAATAAAGATCAGAACAGAAATAAACAAAATAGAGTCTAAAAAAATACAGAAGATCAATGAAATAAAGAGCTAGTTGGTTCTTTGAGAAGATAAACAAGATGGACAAACCTTTCATCAGACTTGTCAAAAAAATGATAGAGGGCCCAAATTAATAAATTCAGATATGAAAGAGAAGATATAACAACAGACTTCACAGAAATACAAGGGATTGTAAGAAAATATGATGAACTACTATATGTCAAAAAATATTAGACAATCTGGACAAAATAAATAAATTCCTAGAAACATACAATCTTTCAAAACTAAATAGGGGAGAATGAGAAAATCTGAATAGACATGTTACAACTAATGAAATTGAAGCAGTAATTAAAAAATTTAAAAAAAAAAACACCCAACAAACAAAAATCCTGGACCAGATGACTTCACAGGTGAATTTAACCAAACATTCAAAAAATAATTAACACCTGTCCTTCTCAAACTATTTCAAAAATTTCCAGAGTAGGAAAGGCTGCCAAGCTCTTTTTATGAAGGCAGCATTATCTTAACACCAAAATCAGATAAGGCCACTACATAGAAAGAAAATTATAGGCCAATATCCATGATAAACCCTAATGCTAAAATCTTCATCAAAATATTACCAAACCTGATCCAGCAATACATTTAAAAGATCATAGACAATGATTAAGTGGGCTTTATGTCTGGGATGCAAAGTTGAGCAACATCCAAAAATCAATAAAAGTGATACATCACATGAACAAAATGAAGGATAAAAAACATGATCATATCAATAGATGCAGAAAAAGCAGTTGATAAATAACACCCATTTATGATAAAAATAACAGCAAAGTGGAAATAGAGGGAATATACTTCAATGAAATAAAAGTCACATGTGACAAACCCACAGCCAATATCATACTCAATGGGCAAAAACTACATGTGTTTCTCTTAAGATCAGGAACAAGACAGGAATGTCCACTTTCACCACTCTTACTCAACATAGTACTGGAAGTCCTCAGCACATCAATAAGAGAAGAAGAAATAAAAGGCATCCAAATTAGGAAGGAAGAAGTAAAACTGTCAGTATTTGCAGATGACATAATAGTATATAGAGAACCCTAAAGATTCTACCATAAAACTACTAGAACTGATAAATTCAGTAAAAGTACCAGGATACAAAATAAATATTCAAAAACTGATTGCATTTTCACACACTAGCAATTAACTACTTGCAAGGAAAAATAAGAAAACAACCTCATTTACAATTGCAATTATTTATTTACTAAAATAAAATAAAATAAAATATCTAGAAATACATTTAACCAAGGATGTAAAAGATCTGCACTCAGAAAATTATAAGACATTGAAGAAAGATATTAAAGAAGATATAAATAAGTGGAAGCATATATCATGTTCATGGGCAGGAAGAATTAACATCATTAAAATGTCCACAATGCCCAAAGCAATCTACAGATGTAGTGCAATATCTATCAAGATACCAATGGTGTTACTTCATAGAACTGGAACAAATATTCCAAAATTTATGAACTATAAAAGACGCCTAACAGCCACAGCAATATTGAAAAAGAAGAACAAAGTTGGAGGAATCACATTACCTATTTCAAACTATACTACAAGGCCATAGTAATCAAAACAGCATGGGACTGCCCTGACCGATTGGCTCAGTGGTAGAGCGTCGGCCCAGCATGTGAAAGTCCCAGGTTCCATTCCTGGCCAGGGCACACAGGAGAAGCGCCCATCTGCTTCTCCACCCTTCCCCCCTCTCCTTTTTCTCTATCTCTCTCTTCCCTTCCTGCAGGAAAGGCTCCATTGAAGCAAAGTTGGCCCGGAAGCTGAGGCTCTGTGGCCTCTGCCTCAAGCACTAGAATGTTTCCCATTGCAGCAGAGCAGCGCCCTAGAGGGGCCGAGCATTACCCCCTGGTGGGCACGCCGGGTAGATCCCAGTTTGGCGCATGCAGGAGTCTGTCTGACTGCCTCCGTGCTTCTAACTTCTAAAAGATAGAAAAATACAAAAACTACTAAAACAAAAAGAACATAGTACTGGCATAAAAACAGACATATAGATCAACAGAACAGAACAGAGAGCCCAGAAATAAACCCACACTTTTATGGTCAATTAATATTTGATAAAGAAGGTAAAAACTTACAGTGGGATAAAGATAAGTCTATTCAATAAATGATGTAGAGAAAATTAAAATAATTCATGCAAAAAATGAAACTAAACCACCTTCTTACAACATATACAAGAACAAACTCAAAATGGATTAAAGACTTAAATGTCAGATTGAAACCATAAAAATTCTAGAAGACATATGCAGTAAAATCTTGGACATTTCTCATAGCAACATTTTCTTCTGATATATCACCTTGGGCAAAGATAACAAAAGATGAGATAAACAAACTAGACGACATCAAACTAAAATGTTTTTGCACAGCAAAGGAAACAATCAACAAAATGAAAAGACAATCCATTGAATATGGAACATATTCGCCAATGATATACCTTGATAAGGGGTTAATATTCAAAGTTCATAAAGAAGTTATAAAACTTAACAGTAAAACAAATAAAACACACAATTCAATTAAAAATTGGGCAAAGGACCTGAATAGACACTTCTCCAAAGAGAAAATCCAGATAGCCAACAGACATACAAAAAATGCTCAGTATCACTAATCATTAGAGAAATGCAAATAAACCACAATGAGATACCACCTCACACCAGTCAGGATGGCTATCATTAATAAATCAACAAACAAGTGCTAACAAACAAGTGTGGAGAAAAGGGAATCTTTATCACTGTTGATGAGAATGCAGATTGGTGAAGTCACTGTTGAAAGCAGTATGGGGTTTCCTTAAAAAATTAAATGTGGAACTGCCCTATGACCCAACAAATCTACTTCTGGGAATATATCCAAAGAAAACTGAGGGGGTTAAATGGTGATGGAAGGGTACTTGACACGGTCTGGTGAACACACAATACAATATATAGTTGATATATCATAGAACTGTATACCTAAAACCTATATAATTTTATTAACCATTGTCACCCCTAGAAATTAAATAATATTTTTAAGAAAAGAATTTTAAAGTCATCCCTGTTTGGGAAATTTATTTCTCCCATTTACAATTACATGGCAAGAAAATAAACAAAGGATCTGTCTTTTATTTTGTTTCTTTCTTTCCTTCTTTTTTTCCCTATCACTATCTCTATTTCCCAGAGGAACTGGGTGAGGGAAAAGAGATGAGTGAGACACTTGCCTCAGAATAAAAATTTAAGTAGGTGCCAAAAAAGCTCAATCATCAAGATAAATATATTTTAATGAATATTTTCCTAAACCAAAATTGTTGCCAAAAATGTCATGATAAATAAAATATCAAAATTTTAAATAAATATCAGTGGGAGTGCCATGCTGATACATACTAAAACCAGAGGCAAAAGGAAAAATCAGTAATACTGATTTTGTCTTTATATACAATTTGGTGTTTTGTTCATCACAAAGTTTTGCTTTAATTTTGATGTATCATAGGTTGCAATGTTTTTTTCTTTTTGGGCAGTATCTAAAATCATAGTTTACCTTAGTATCAATGACACTGTAGATTCAGCTAAATGTTTTCCACGTAGTATGTGGAACAAGCATGACTCCAGGCAATCAAATTCAACTTGGCTTTTTCTCCCACTGTTTCCTTTAAACATTTATCCAGTGGATGATACCTTCCCTGCTCCTGAACAAAAACTCTGTGTGTGCCATGGCTTCTCTGTTCTCTCTTAAATAATGGACAGATTCTACAGTCATTTTAAGTCACGGAACACAGTCTCAGTTTAGCAACTAGAATGCATAATCCCCTGCAAAAATCAAAACCCACAACTTCACTTAGTGGTAAAACTTCCTCCCCTCATCAGCGTAGGCCTGGCAGCTTGCAGTAGAAAATGAAAATAGGGCTTCTGCTCTCCCTGCTTGTCTTCCTTGCCCACTTAATACCTGCTGCTCTTTTCTCTCCCAAAATGAAAGGGGATTGGCAAGAAAGAGAGAAGAGGATAATAGACCAGTTCCTACCTGGCTGGTGGCTTCTCATTATCTGGGCCGGGAGGATGCTTAACTGGAATCCTTTTAGTTTTGGACATCTTCATGGGCACATCAAGGTTTCCATGTCCCTTCAGGTATTTGTAATGTTTCTCCATCTGGGTGGTCAGTACGTGGATGTTTATTATACAATTAACTCTACTTTTCTGCATCTTTAGAGTTTCTAAAATTTCTTAAGTAAATAAGCAATATGGAACAGAATAAGGGAAAGAATTCTAACTACATGAAAATAACTTCTGCTGGTTAGAAACATGCGTTATCAGTCTCTCTCTCTCTCTCTCTCTCTCTCTCTTTCTTATTTTACTACTAGCCATTTCTGCTCTCCTGGCCTTCATTTTTATCACCTTTATGGACCTATAAACATAAAAGTTTGCCTAGATGGAGATAAACTTCCTGGTCCTGTCATATGTTGGTTTATTTCGTATTCCTTCTGAATAAGCAGAGCAGTATCATACTGGTTTCTAATTTCTTCAAGAATAAATGACCCTGGCCAGAATCCAGTCCACTCTCAGTCCCCTGGGAACTTGTCAAGAGAACTGGAACATCTCTGCCCTCAACCTCTGGGGCAGAAATCAACAAGAGTCCCACAGCAAGAAAAGCACTTTAAAAACAGCAGTGTCACCAAAGGCAGAAAACACATCTTGTCCTCACTGAGGGTCCCAAAGTACGGCCTGTCTGCAGGCACAGGAACTGAAGAGAAAAGAATGTGGCAGAGGCTAAATAACTGTCCCCACTTTAATAAAATAATTGCCTTTATTGTTTAGCTTCACAATACTGACAATATGTTGCTTATATCCTTAAGTGCTCATTTTTCATAGCAAAGTTAATATTCTGCTTTATTGGTAAGATTTAAATGTGTGGTTCTATTTTGCCTTTTAGGATCTACAGAGGTTGGAACTGGAAAATCATTTGAATTCTCACACATTCCAAAGGGCCTGCCCAGATTCAGGATGTCTGAAGCAAAAACACTTTTACAACACAAGCTGCAGGATCATAAAGAAGTGAGAACAAATAATAGTGGGTAAGTCTTACAGATAAATCAACAAAACAAAGAGAAACCAACACAGAGTCCAAGCCCTGTGACGACCGCTGGTTTTCCTGGTTGGGGAGCTGCTTACAACAGCCTGAGGACCCAGTAGGCTGAGCATGGAATGTGGGAGTAAGAGAAGGGTAGAAGGCAGACTGACAGGGGCAGTTCCAGGAGTCAAGTCTGCATTTGCTGATATCCTTCACTCCCCTCAGTCTCCTTCTAAAACTCGTCCCAGAGGGGTTAATAAAAATGAACAGAAGGCCCTGGCTGGTTGGCTACATGGTAGAGCATCAGCTCAGCGTGTGGATGTTCGATTCTCAGTCAGGGCACACAGAAAAAGTGACCATCTGCTTCTCCACCCCTCCCCCCTCTTGCTTCTCTCTCTTTCTCCCTCTTTCTCTCTCTCTGTCTCTCTCTCTCTCTTTCCCTCCTACAGCCTCAGCTCAATTGGAGCAAGTTGGCCTCCAGTGCTGAGGATGGCTCCATGGCCTCACCTCAGGCACTAAAATAGCTCAGTTGCCAAGCAACAGAGCAATGGTCTCAGATGAGCAGAGTATACCTGGTAGGGGGCTTGCTGGGTGGATCCTGGTAGGGGTTCAGGCAGGGGTCTCTCTCTCTCTGCATCCCTGCTTCTCATTTAAGAAAAAAAAATGGTAGTAGACAAGACCATTTAAAAAGTAAAATGTAAAAAGGATAAATAATCTCACAGAACAGGTATGGGATTCTATAAAGCCGTGAACCCAGATGGAGAAAAAAAATCACATTTTTATTTTCACTAACCTATAACTGAAAATCTAGCACTTCTTTCTGTTATAAGTGGAGGCAGTACACCACAGCAGCATCAGTAGTACCAAGGACTTTGTCACCAATAAAATTCACAGATGTTTTCAATTAACTTTATGGTTGTTGCAAACATTGTGAAGTATCATTTTTGCTTATCATTAGTTTGAAATTATGATAGCAATTAAATTTGTCACTAGATCTTGATATTTAATCTGTTTATAAAGAAGCATATAGGCCCTGGCCGGTTGGCTCAGCGGTAGAGTGTCAACCCAGCATGTGGATGTCTGGGGTTCTATTCCTGGCCAGGGAACACAGGAAAAGCACCCATCTGCTTCTCCACCCCTCCCCCTCTCACTTCTTTCTCTCTCTCTCTCTTCTCCTCCCACAGCCATGGCACGATTGGAGCGAGTAGGCTCCAGGCACTGAGGATGGCTCCATGGCCTCTGCCTTAGGCACTAAGAAGAGTTCGGTTGTTGAACAACAGAGCAACATCCCAGATGGGCAGAGCATTGCCCCCTATGGGCTTGTCAGGTAGTTCCGGTTGAGGCACATGTGGGAGTCTGTCTCTGCCTCTCCTCCTCTCACTGAATAAAAAATAATAATAAAATAAAATAAAGAAGCATAAACAATATACTACAACTTGTTTTAATTTGGGTATTTTTGTTTGTTTTTTGCGAGAAAGAGAGAGACAGGCAGAGACAGAGAGAGACAGACAGGAAGAGAGAAAGATGAAAATAATCAGCTCATAGTTGTGGCACTTTAGTTGTTCATTGATTGCTTCCTATGTGTGCCTTAATCGGAGGACTCCAGCCGAGCCAGTGACCCCTTGTTCAAGTCAGCAACCTTGGGCTTAAGCCAGACTTTCCTTGTTTTTCATGACCTTTACAGCTTTGAAAAGTATAGGTCATATATTTTGTAGTATGTCCCACTATTGGAATTTGTCTGATGTTTTTCTCCTGATAAGACTAGGGTGATGGGTTATTGGGAGGAAGATCACAGAAATAAAGTGCCATTTTTATTACATGATATCAAGAACATATGTTGCCTGACCAGCCTTGACCGAGGGGCTCCAGCCTGGGCTCAAAGTGGTGGTGCAGTGGATAGAGTGTTAATCTGGGATGTTGAGGACCCAGCTTTGAAACCCCAAGGTCACTGTCTTCAGCATGGGCTCATTTGGCTTGAGTGTAGGCTCATTAGTTTGAGCGAAGTTATTACTGGCTTGAGAGTGGGTTCATCAAAATCACCCCATGGTCACTGGCTTGAGACCAAAGGTTGCTGGCTTGAACCCAGGGTCGCTGACTTGAGCAAGGGGTTACTGGTTTTCCTTGAGCCCCCTGAACAAGGTATGTATGAGATGCAATCAATATACAACTAAAGTGACACAACTATGAGTTGAAGCTTCTCATCTCTCTCCCTTCCTGTCTATCTCAAAAAAAGGAAGAATACATGTTACTAGATCATTTATGACTGTTGATCATTTAGCTGAGTTATTGTCAGATATCTCCTCTGTAAAGTTACTTTCCCCCTATTTCCAGACTATATTCTTTGAAGAGAAGTTATTATGCACCCCATCCACCTAAGGAATGAGGAGCTATATTCCTCTCCTTGAGGGCAGCATATCTGCATCAATTATTTGGAATCCTGTATAAGAGATTTGTCTATTCTCCCCTATTTGTTTATTATTCAACTATTCATCTAAGTATGAACTTCTGGGTGTTTATTTTATACTTTGAGCTGCAATCCAATGCTATTGTATTTATTTTGTTGCTCAGATTGTTTTGACTTTCACCATTGGCTTCTAGTTTGCTCATGTACACCTTCCACATACCCATTAATGCAGTTTTGTTTTTTCTATTTTTTTCCTGACTTTCTAAAACAAGATGTTCCAGGATCATCTGATATATTTTCTTCCTCAGTCCTAAAATCAATCTTTCTAAGGAGCTTATTTCTCTTATTGGAGAATGATATTTGAAACCACAATCTAAGCACTAGGTATACTTGTTGCTACTGGGATACACGACTGATTTTTTAAATATTTTATTTATTGATTTTTAGAAAGAGGAGAGAGAAGGCGGAAGAAAGTTAGATCAGGAAAATTAACTCACAGTAGTTACTTCTGGTATGTGCCCTGACTGGGAAAGCCCAGAGTTTTGAACCAGTGACCTCAGCATTCCAGGTCAACACTTTATCCACAGTGCCACCACAGGTCAGGCTCAACTGATTTTTGACAAACATTCAAATCTAGACAGTGAAGGAAGAATAGCTATCTCAACAAATGGTGCTATAGCTATTGGACATTCATAAGCAAAATTATAAAAATAAAAACACAACCACCAACAAAAATAAACAAATGAACCTAAACCTAAAACTTATGTACTGTTTAAAAAATAACTCAAAATGATTCATGGATGTGATGTAAAATATAAAGCTATAAAACTTAGAAAAAACATAGTAGAAAATCTTTAGGATCTAGGCCAGTGGTTCTTAACCTTTTTTGAGGTACCGAACCCACCAGTTTCATATGCCCATTCACCGAACCCTTCTTTAGAGATAAATAAAATATGATTTTTTTTTCCAAATTCAAGACATAGGTATATGTTTTTTTACTGGTGCACAAAATGAGCCGTGCATGAACATCACCTTGCTCAAAGAACAAAACCAACAGAGTACATGAACTCATAACAAATTATGGTATTACTTTATTCTGGCCTCCACAGCAGAGGCTTCTCGGAACCCCTGAGACCGACTCATCGAACCCCGAGGGTTCGATAGAACCCAGGTTAAGAACTGCTGATCTAGGACAAGGCAAACAGTTCTTAGGCTTAACACCAAAAGCATAATCCATAAAAGGAACAATTTATAAATTGGACCTCTTCAAAATTGGAAAATTTTACTTTAAAAACAAACCTCTATTAAGACAATGAAAAGACAAGCTACTACAGACAATGAGAAAATATTTGGAAACCACATATCTTACCAAAGACTATTATCTAGAATAGGTGTATAAAGAAACCTCAGACCTGCATGGTTAGCTCAGTTGGTTAGCACATCATCATCCTGAAACAACAATGTCACAGGTTCCATCCCTGGTCAGGGCACATACGGGAAGCGACCAATGAATGCACAACTAAGTGGAACAATGAATGAATGCTTCTCTCTCTCTCTCTCTCTCTCTCTCTCCCTAAAATCAATCAATTTTTAAAAAAAGAAAGAAATCTCAATATAAACAGTGAAAAGAAATCTAATAAAAATTGGGTAAAAGATGTAAATAAACATTTCACCAAACAAAATATTTACAGATGGTAACTAAGCACATCAAAAGATGCTCAATGTCATTATCCATTAAGGAAATGAAAATTTAAAGCAAAATGACATGTCACACACAGAGAAATGAAAAGTTATGTTCACACAAAAACCCATATGTGAATATTCCTATTAGCTTTTTTCATGATAGCCCCAGACTAAACAACCCAATGTTCTTCAACAGATGAACAGTCAAATAAATTGTCGTACATCCATACCATGGGATACTACTTGGTAAAGAAAAAAAGGAACAAACTAATGATGCATACAACACCTCGGATGAATCTCTAGAGAAGTATACAGAGATCAGAAGTTGCCAGGAGCTGGGACTGGGGGAAAGGGGAGAGGAATTGACTTCAAAGGAGAAGCTCAAGGGAATGTTGAGTGGGTGACAGAAATATTCTGTATCTTGATTATGGTAGTGATGGTTACCCGGTTGCAAGTGTTTGTCAAAATTCATCAGACTATATATTCTCAAGGGTAGACTTTACTGTATGTAAGTTTAACTCAATTTTTAGAAACATGAAATATAAAGTAAGCTTTTTAAACCAAAATCCACTTATCTTAATTACTAAATTAACCAACTTTCTCCATGCCTTCTGTAAAATATGCCAGTTGGTATCCAGGAGACTTATAGCTGAGTATATACAGTCGTTCCTCTCTAGCATACTGGCATTTTCTGCTTCTACCAGTTGACCACAGCACAACCAAAAATCAGTTCTGTTTGTTCCCAAATCTATAAATGTAAGTTGTACTTCTTATTATATTTGTTAATTTAATTAAATATGACACAGCCTATGAAATATGAGTATGGAAAGGAAAATTGTTGCTTCTGTAAAAATTAGGATGAATGCTTTGGAAAAACTACCTAATGAAAACTTACTAAAAGAATATCTTAAACTAAAAGTGAACAAGCTTTAATGAAAGATTACAAAGAAAAGTTAAAAATCAATCCACATTTATATTGTTTTGCAACTGACTTCAAGTTTTTACCCCGTTTTAACATAATCCAAACTAGAGATCATGAGTAGCAATTTTCAACCAGTGTGCCACAAGAATTTTTAAGACATGCAATACCTGGATATTTAGTGAGAGACAATGACCTCTTTTCCCTTAGATTGTCAAATAAAAACATGACCACAGCCACCATAACAACAGCTATTCCATGTGAATGCCCTGTCTTGAACCATAAAAGTATACACGTCATATAATAAAGTTGCATCCCATTGGTCATGTCACATAATAAGTTTGCATCTGATTGGTTAATTCTTGGTTAATTTATATGACTGTTTATCTGTTGAAGAACATTGGGTTATTTATAGTCTGGGGCTATTATGAAATCTTTATATACAAGTATAGTCACCTGATTTTTTTCAAAAGTCACTTTGGAACAAAAAGGGTAGGTAATTATTATTTTTTGTGTGTAAATCAATCAAAATTACACCTATTTTATTTTATCAGGTCTGCAAAAGAATTTTTTTGGAGTGCTACAGAATTTTAGTCGTTTATGTGTGCCATAAGATGAAAAAGGTTGAAAGTCGTTATCATAAAGGATACAACATGAGAGTGATTTATGCAAGAAAGATGTCTTAGAACTCCAATTAACAGACTCATATTCAAAGACTAGGTATGGAAAATGAATGTATAGTTACATGTTCTAAAATAAACATTTATATGTTCTAAACATCTAACTTAAAATGTTATAAACATTTAACTTAAAGTGTGAACTATTATTTATGATTCCTCACTTTAACTAAATTTTCCTACTAACCAAACTTATAGTCTCCAAATAAGAGTGAAGTGACTCAAATCTAAGAGTTAGACTATTTCAAACTACTTTTTGTGTTGAATTCAAGAATAAGTTACTTATTAATCATCTGGACAATTTGGGTGTATTTTGTTTGACAGACAAGGTATTTGAAATGTTGAATTTAGACATGTGATTTTAATTTGAAATGTTTAAAGCAATTTAATTGATAGTAAACTGGAGATTTAAACTGGAGATGTATAAAGGTTGAATTGATTATGTTTGCAAACTGTGTTTGAATTTTTCAGAGAATCTGAAATCCTAATTCTATAACTTTTGAGTTATTAGATTTGTAAATAGAGTTTAAGTGCTTAGAAATATTGGTTTATTAGATTTGTTGAATTTTTGAAGTGCTTTAGAGAATCAAATACATTACATTGTAGTTGTCATTTGAAATATCCAAGAATTTAATCAAGTGATAAATAAATGTTTAGGGAACTTAATCTATCATATTTATAAATTAATTGTAAGCTATAACAAAATGCTACAAATTATTATATTTAAAGTTAAGTTTAATCTAAGAAAAACTAGATTTTAAAACTAAATACTTTGAATAAATTTGACATTAATCAAAGTCATTTTAAGTGTTTTTTCTTTCAGTATACAAAAGTTTACTACATAAAAAACTCAAATAATAAAATTATTAAAGAAAATACTTCTCCACATCCTGGTGGCCACAAAAATCATCTCCTTAACATTCAAGCAAGGAAAATCAAGAACTTTAAACACAGAATTATCACATGACCCAGTAATTCCGTTGCTAGATATATAAGAAGAAAATGAAGGGATATGTCCATAAAAAGACTCATACATGAATAGTCACAACAGCCTTATTTATAATAAGCAGAAATTGGAAGTAACCTAAATGGCCATTAGCAGGTAAATAAATTAATGAACCATAGCCATACGATAGATTCAGCAATAAAAGGAATAAAGCATTGATACATGGATCAGTACAACACAGATGAACCTTGAAAGTAGTATGCTATATATATATATATGAAAGAAGCCAGACACAAAAGTCACATGCATGATTCTATTCATATGAAATATTCAGAATACTTATTGATACAGAAAGTAAATCAGTATTTGCCTAGGGCTGGAAGGGAGGATGAGTAGAAATGGAGAGTGGCTTAACAGATACGAAGTTTCTTTTTGGGTTTATGAAAATGTTCTAAAATTTATTTTGATTATGTATAGCTCTGTGAATATACCTAAACCATTGAATTTTACATTTTAAATAGGTGAATTATATAGTATGTGAATTGTATCAATAAAGGTGTTTAGGAAAGATGGAAGGAAGAAAGGTCATTATCTGTCAAAATATTTTTTGTCCCTATCTCTTTCCTTTGGAGAGTTCCTTTACACACACATATATTACACATTACAATTGTCCCACAGGTCACTTTATGCTCTTTAATTTTTAAAATCTTTTCTTTTCCTATGTATGTTTTATTTTGATACTTTCTATTGTGTGATTTTAAGTTTACTAATCTTTTCTTTGGCAATGTCTAATTTGCCATTAATTCTACCAATAGATTTTTCTTTTTTTTTTTTTTTTGTGACAGAGACAGAGAGAGTCAGACAGATAGGAACAGACAGGAAGGGAGAGAGATGAGAAGCATCAATTCTTTGTTGCAGCACCTTAGTTATTCATTGATTGCTTTCTCATATGTGCCTTGACCCGAGGACTACAGCAGACTGAGTGACCCCTTGCTCAAGCCAGTGACCTTGGGCTCAAGCTGGTGAGCTTTTTCGCTCAAACCAGATGAGCCTGCGCTCAAGCTGGCGACCTTGGGGTCTCGAACCTGGGTCCTGGATGGCATCCCAGTCAGACGCTCTATCCACTGCGCCACCGCCTCTAGAAGTACAATTTGAGTCTTCTTTATATTGCCCATGTCTCTGCTTAAGTTTTTTTAACATTTGGGATACAGTTACAGTAACTGTTTTAACAGCCTTGTCTAGGCTAATTACAACATGTGTGACAGTTTTGTTCTTGATTAATAACCTTTTCTCTTTATTATGGGTTGTATTTTCCTAATCACATAGAACCTCTAGTTCTAATATCCCTTTATAAGGAATACAGGGGTAGAAGAACATGTTGAACAACCTCACAGGGATGCAAGCAGCAAAATGCAGAGTATGGAAAACTTTACAGGACAAGCAATCAATTTCTTTAATATAAGTGCATGGAAAGAAAAAAGTTTAAAAGAATTTTAACCAAATGTAATGTGGGGGCTTTGTTTGGATCCTGACTTGAAGAAATAAACTGTATAAAACATTTATGAAAAAATTGAGGAAATCTGAACATTTACTAGATGTTTTTAAATTATTCATTTTTAAAGCTATTTTTATGATTTTGTGGTTGTTTTTAAAAGTAGACCATATTGTTTAGAGATATGCATTTATGGGTGAAATAATATACTGTTTGTTATTTGCTTCAAAGTAATCGAGGGAGAAAAAGAGAAGGTGAGGTACAGATGGAATAAATTGACCATTAGGTGATAATTGTTGAATCTGAATAATGAGCACATAGTAGTTCACTATATTCTTCTCTCTACTTTTGCAATGTTTCATATTTTTCAAAATGAAAAAATATCATATGTTCTGTTTTCTGAGCACACTTGCCCTATTCTCTACCTACACCTATTAGAATTTATTTGTGCTCAAGACTGTTCTGCTATGGTGGAGATAAATTTGAAATTCATTTCTTGCCAAATTTTTTCCCCTAACTCAGCCTAAATTCTTTAGAACAAAAATCTGTGTCTTATTCATTTTCTATTTTTTGTATTTGCACCACCAACCCCAGAGCCACGGTGCTCAATAAATGGCGGCAAATTGGCAGCTCTCTAGCTACAATTCCACCAAAGTGCTCTTGATAAAGAGGCCAACTCCGTAATACTGAATCAAATTTCCAGTTAGGTGTTGTGTCCTTTATATAAACGTTTTCCAAAGAGGCCAAAGAAGTCCTAATGTAAAAACTCAGCCAATAAAACTGTCAAGGCAGACCAGTAATCCAGCAGGGATTGGCAGGGTCAGCAGTACTGAAATGTTTTCTAGTTCACTATGAACTTCTCAGGTAAGCATTGCACTGTGACCTTTCAAAGTCCTTCTGTCCTGCCCTACCTTTTTTACAAAATGCCTCTACATCTTCTGAACCCCAAGAAGGAATATATCTGCCAAAGAGGACTCCTTTGTGGCTAACTGGGCTCAAAATCATAACCAGAGCCAGGCAGCCGTTGCAGGGAGAGGCCTCTCCTGTACACTGTATACCAAGGAAAAGCCACAACCGGAGCAGCCAAGCCTCCTACACCAGAGTTCCTGCTGTCTGAGCCAACCCTCATAAAGGAGTTCCTAGAATCCTCTCTCAACCAATGGGCTGAGTGAGACCTGCCCCATTCAATCAGAGACTCAAAACTATATCTTTAGTTGTATCTTTAGGGACCAATCACAGCAGCTCCATAACAACCAGTCAGGAGAGTGCTATTTAGACCAATCAAAGTTCAAAAATTTGGATTCTCTGTTTGCATAAAAAATGGAACAATCAGGGATCAGGGCAGGTGCTTTGTCTATAGAAGTGGGCCTCCCCTTTTTCTCTAGATTTCCACCAGAGGCTGCTTTCCCAGATTTGCAGGCTGTTTACTTGAATAAATTTTTTCCTTTAACTACACCCCAGATTGGGGTACTTCTGTTGGAATTAGATTGGTAGCAGCAAACTTTTGTTGACAGTCTCAAATAAGATACCACAATGAATGTTTTTCTTTTAAAAACTGAAAAGCAGTGTAAAGTTTAAAATATAATACCTCTTTCCAAAACATCAAGGTATCTCACATAGCTCATCATTTTACCTATTCGAAGAAATGACCTTGGGTGAAATTGTACAGTAGGAAAAACATATATATATGTATATATATCCTTTCCTTTCACTGTAAATATACACATGGCATCTATTGTATGCCTGGTGCTATGTTAGGTGATAGTGACACAAAATGCGGATAGTCCAGGTGCCCAGTACCAATCTTCATAAGCACCTACTCCTTTACTATTTTTAAGTCTCTACATACCTCCCATCCTCACCCCTCGGTGCTCTTCACTTGCACCATTCAATCTTTTTTATTATTATTTATTTTAGAGAGGGAGAGAAGGGGCAGGGAGAAGCAGGAAGCATTAATTCCCATATGTGCCTGAACCAGGCAAGCCCAGGATTTTAAGCCCGCAACCTCAGCATTCCAGGTGGATGCTTTATCCACTGCACCACCACAAGTCAGTCAGGCTCAATCTCATGATTGATTAATATTAAGTTAGTTGCATGCATATATATTTGTTATTTATCTTTTTAATTAATAGTTTTACAAATACACTCTCAACTGGAGGTTACTAATTCTGGGAAAATTTACATCTTACAAATGTGTTCTTGGAGAATACATAATTATTGACAGGTGGTCTTTGAGTTCTGTGGCAGTTAGGAGAAGGGCAATTTTAGGAGGCCCCTCCCAGGCTACGTCCTCCCAGCTATTGATGAGGTTAAGTCAGATCATCTACAAGGCATTAAATAGGAAGTGGTTACAGGGGGCAATTTCTCAGAATAATTCATTAAGTTGTGCATTAGTTTTTCATGGTTTTCTGTTTGTGTGTTAATATTTAACACTATAACGGTTAAAAAATATATATCTTCAAACTTGTACTACTTCACCACGAAAAGTGATGCAGGTGCGGACCCCTGGGAGGGTCGGAGTGAAACGGAGTGTCCAGTCAGCGGCGAGGGCATCCGGTCCGCTGCCTCCGGCTTCAAAGGAACCATCCAGTCCGCTGAAGGAGGGCAAAACAATCAATGACGATGACAATTATGATAATGATAATAACAGTCACGGAAATAACAAACCCGAGAGATTTGCTTCTCCAATGGTAGTAAGTACGTACTAGGAATCGAGTCGCTACGCAGCCGCCATACAGGGGCTGCACCACCAGCAGCAGCAGCAGCCGCGGCTCTCGCGGCGCCCCTGGCGGCCCCCTTCCTGGCTGGGATCGGTGTGTGGGGCGGGGCCTGGAAGGAGGGGAGGGGCGTGGCTCCGGGCCCGCGGTCGAGGGTGGGGACGCTGGGGACGAGGGGCCGGGCGGCCGGGCGGGGCGCTCTCGGGCCTCAGCTATTCACGCGCCGCCCTCGCAGCTCTATATCCCGCGCCGCCCGGATCCCTGGCTGCAAGCGCAGTCCGCGAGCGGAGGCAGTAGCCGGAGGAGGAGCTGCGGGCACTAAGGTAGGCGCAGGGACGCCCGCCGCGCGGCCTGGAGCCCAAGCACCCCTGGCCGGGCAGGAGGGTTGTTGCCAGGCCGGGGGGCGGTACGCTGAGGCCCGGGCGGGCGGAGCCGGAGCCTGGGGGCGGGGACCGGCCTGGCCCAAGGGGTCGGTGCGGTCGCGCTGAGCTGGCTCGGCTAGCGGAGCCGGGAAGTTGGGGTTCGAGGCGGTGCTGGCGCCTCTGCATGCGCAGCTCGGTCCCGAGCCGTGGCAGCGCGGGAGGTGTGGAAACCGCTTGCTGAGGGGGTGCCCACAGAGAAGGGAAGGCGGCGGGCGGCCTGCGCGCTCCCACTTGCGGAGCTCCTAGGCCATTTCGCCCGCGCAGCCCTCGGGAACTTGTTAACCGGAAAGCTTGGCAGAGAAACAAATGCCAACGTTTTGGAAGAACTGAGAGTCACGTCGTTAGGCGCTGAGGCTTTATTTTCCTTCCCCGCCCCCTGCCCAACCTCGGCCCGACTTGGCCAAAGAAGGATGTGTCACCAGCTCCGGGCCTTGGGCGGGATTCCCGGCCGGCTTGGGGCGGGAATACCTGAAACAAAGGTAAACGGAGTCCGGGCGTACCCCAACCCAGTCCTGCAGCGGCTCTCGGGCCGCCCTGGTGGGTCTCATTCCCTCGCCGACCCCGTGGGTCTCATTCGCTCGCCGACCGGCCGTCGCCTTGCAGGGGCTTTCTCCTGGGGGACCTCTCGATGGAAACCAGCTGGCCGGGCTTGTAGTTGATGTTGCATTTGAACTCTGTTGTGCTCACATTAATCTCAGTCCTCCGACTCTGGTAAAGCGTTGGGATATTTTATCCAGTTTTTGTGGTCACAACATGTAAGGGAGGGTAAATTGCTCTTTGTAAATTATAAGGTATTTTCTTATTAGGAAATGTCTGAAAGCACGAAATAAAAATTCTTAACACGTAAGCAAAAAAGCATGATTTGTAGTGCCGTCCAAAACTAAGGAAATGTTCCTCCTCAAATCAGTCGTGTACAAAAGAGCCCCCAAACATTTGGTGCCAGGCATTTTTCTTTGTTCTTCATTAGTTTCAGGTCTCATTTTCTTTTAAACAGAACACCCGGTGCTGAGAACCTAAGAATTGCCATACTAGGTAAGAGCGTGTGCATCCACCTCAGTAGGCAGCAGGTTTGTGTTGTGGTAAAACCGTTTTCTTTCTTGGTAATGCCATTAAAAGTCATCTCATTTTCATTCCTTTTAGTAGTATCCATGATTTCTACTTTAAAAACCTATAGACTACTCCTAATTTACACATACAGTTTATTCACATTCATGTATCCAAATGACTTTCCTATATTCTCTGGCAGAGAACTAACTTATGAGATACTTGTGGGAAAAACTCGAATCTTTATAAATCTGGGAGCTCAGAAATTGAGGACAGAGGAAACAAAAGTTGTTTTTTAAAAACAGAAAACTTTACTAGGACAAATCCGGGTTTTGGATTAAAAAATACCTTTATCCATTAACAACCCAAACATAAAGCAGTTAAAAATTTATTTGTATTTGTAAGTATTTGCATGTTTTAAAATGCAGCTTGACATTCTGGAGTGTGAAGGGGCTATCAGACTTTATCCTAGTATGAATTGATTTGGCCTTAATAGCTGCCCTAAGAGAATGAACATGTTGTTTCAGCAAGAAGGGAATAAAAGAGATGAGTAATTTTGGAATATGGAGTACTTGAGGGGCACCTGTTCAAGCCATAACCCTGACAGAGTCTCCATGGGCATGGCCTCTGCCAACTTTCAATATGCAGCTAAAGCTATGCATACTTCCTCTGAAATTTCTTGACCACCTGCCCTCCCAAAATAAACCCACCACCAGGAGTAGAAGTGATTACCCTTTGGGGCATTATCATCACCTCTCTAAACTAGAGGGTTTTGTCCATGGTACCGACATTTGGTCCAGAAAGTTCTTTGTTGTAGGGGTTATCCTGTGCATTACAGGATGCTTAGAAGCATTCCTGACCTCTACTTAATGGAAACCAGTATTACCTCGCACCCCACCCCCAGTTGTGACATCTCAGCAGTCACACAACCTACACAGTTATATAACAGTCAAAAATGCCTCCAAACATTGCCAGGAATCCTCTGGGAGGACCCAGATTACCCCCACCAGAGAATCACTGTTCTAAACAGACTGTATCCTTAACACCAGTGACACTGCATTGTCTTCATTTGCTTATGTGTTGATTTTTATCTACTACTAGCTGTACCTGGCCACGTGTTGCTGTGGCTCAGTCTGGTTAAATGGAAAAGAAAGAAAAGAGAAAGCACACGTTTCTAATATGTTTAATTTCACAATGCTTGTAGGTATGCAATATTTTTTGTTGTTCCATTGTCTGTGCAGATACAGAGATTGTCTGGTTTGCCAACTCTAGAACACGCAACATATAATTGTCCATGTGAGAAGCAATTCGTGTCTAGATCTAAACTGCACAACTCTAAAGATTGGCCCTGAGCTTTGTTGATGGTGATTGCAAACGCCACTCAAATTGGGAATTGCAATCTCTTCAATTGAAATGGCATATCCGTTGGAATCATAGGGATGCGAGGAATGAGGACATCTTCACCTTTGAAAGGTCCTGTCAAGAATATTGCTTCTACGATGTTGCTCATTAAGTTTTTGACTGCAAGCTGCGTGCTATTGCAAAGCTTTGGCTGGTTGATATTTCTCAACATGATAATTGGCACGCCGATTTTCAGTTGTAGTACATGCGGTGGCATCCCTGGCAGATCCAGTGAATTCAAAAATTCTGTTGGATAATTAACCGCTTCATCTGCTTCCACAACAGTGTCAACGGACTTGTATGTGACTGCCTCGCTTTGAATATTAGACTGAATAAATATTGTTAAGTTCGTAGATGTCTTTGTTCTTGGCCACAAGAATAGCTCGTTCATTCAGCCAATAGTGATTTTTATAATTGGTTTGAATATTGGGAAATACTTTTTCAACCAATTCTTCTTTTGACATCACTAAATTGCAGAAGTTATGAGGCAATGAAATTCGTCCTGAGGTCAGATCAACAGGCACCTTTCCGTTCCCAATTTCCAGCAATTGATGTGAGAATATCTCAGCTGATTGATTGTTTTGCAGCTGGACACACATATTTGTAGTTAATTTTAACATTTTTACATGTTGCCACAAAGTAGAGTATTTCAGGCAAGCATTTATTTCATCTGCTGGTGTCAATCGAGGAATTACAGGTAATGTTTGCCTGAAATCTCCTACAAGCAATATTAATACATTCCCAAATGGTCTGATGTTTCCACGCAAATCTTGCAATAATCGATCAAGAGCCTCGAGTGATTTTTTTGAGTGCCATTGTGCATTCATCCCAAACAATAAGTTTGCATTTCTGCAATACTTTTCCCATGCCAGATGCTTTGGAAATGTTGCACCTGGGAGTTTCAATGAATTGCATGTTCAATGGCAATTTCAAAGTGGAACGAGCAGTTCTTCCACCTAGTAGCAATGTCGCAGCTATTCCGGAGGATGCAAGAGCTAAGGCTATGTCATTTTGGGGTAAAAATGCGCATATTTGAATGCAACATTGTGTCAAAATTTCAAAGCAATCGGTGAAGAACTTTTGGAGATTTAAAATTTTGAACAAACGAACATTTACATTTTTATTTATATAGATACTAAGCTTGAGGGCAGAAGCAGTCTTATTCATTTATTTGACATGTCTGAGGAAGGGCCTAGTTTGTCAGCCAGACATGTTTTTAATTTATTGATTGATTTTAGAGAGAAAGGAAAGGAAAGAAAGAAGCATTGATTTGCTGGTCCACCCAGCCATGCATTCACTGGTTGATTCTTGTGTGTGCCCTGATGGGGCATCAAACCCGCTACTTTGGTGTATTTAGATGACACTCTAACCAACTGAGCTAACCGGCCAGGACCAGATACTATTTAGGTCTGGGAATCTAGTGGTAAAAATAACTAATGTGGTCTTTGCACTCCTGAACATTACAGTCCACAGAGTGGCAGAAGCATATATGTATAATGATATAATTGCCTCATTACAATTGTGATAAATTCTGGGAGAAGTCCAGTATGCTATGAGTACTTAAACAGGGATCTTGACCTAGTTTGGAAACTAGGAAAGTTATCTTGAGAAAAGAACTTTAAAGAGAGGTAGACTCTGAAGGATAAATAGAAGTTACAAGGTGAAGCTTAGGGGTACAACGCTCCCGCAGAAGAAACAACCTGTCTGAGCACTCAGAGGTCTGTGTGGCTGGAGCAAGGAGAGTGTTTAGGGGCAGGATACCATAATGAAGCTGGGAAAGTTAGTGAAGGCTCTCTCAAGCAGCAGTTCTCAGTTCAGCCTGCTCATTAGAATCACAAGAGGAACTTAAAACAATACTAATACTGGGCCATTCTCCAAGCCCATTAAATCAGAATGTCTGCAGTGGTCCTAAATCCCTCCCCAGCTGCCATTTTCCCCAAACCTTCCAAAAGGATAAGCACCGTTAGTGGTTTCCAATAACTTACTGTTACCAAATTGTGGGATTCAGATGAGATGGAGAGAAGTAGATGGATACAGGAGATACATTTAGGAGGCATGAATCTAGACATTTCCTGTGGGCATTCAAGCAAATGCATATTCTTTCCTCCTGTTGTTTACACATATGCTAGCATAGTGTATACACACTGTTCTGTTCCTTGTTTTGTTCTCTGAAAAACGTCTTGGAAATCTTTCCATTTCAATATATAGTTTCCTTATTCTTTTGAATGACTGTGTAATATTCCATTATACAGATGTGCCCCAGATTATGTAACCACTCTTTGATGGAAATTTAAATTGTTTCCAGTAATTTACTGAAGCAAACAGTACTCCATTTATGCCAGTTTACATGTATATATTATATTTTAAGATAGAGTCCTAGAAGTGGAATTGTTGAGTCGAATGTGTACATACATACACTTATAAATATTTGTATTTGTAAAAGACACTTAGGTCATTGGAGAAGATAGTTTAGAAGGAAACAAGAGTGAATGTGTGAGACAAGTGACCCTAATTAATGTTACTGTGTGCTATATAATGAATTGTGTCCCCCCCAAATTAATATGACTATATTTGGAGATAGTCCTTAGGAGGTAATGAAGGGTAAATGAAGTCATCAGGATGGAACCCTAATCTGATAAAATTGATGGCTTTATAAGAAGAAGAGGGAGGAAAGTCCATGTGAGCACACAGTGAGAAGCCGAGAAGAGTGTCCTCACTAGAAACTGACCCTGCTGGACACTGATCTGGTAATTCTATAAATTTCTTAAGCCACCCAGTCCATGTTATTTTGTTATAGCAACCTGAGCCAGCAAATACACTATGGAAAAGTTGGAGAGAAAAGACGGTAGCTGGGATCAAGGTGGTAGTAGAGCAGATGAAGTGAAGTGGATGGAGACAGGAGATATGTTTAGGAGGCATAACTGATAGGTTTTGATGATATCTCCCTGAATTCTGGCTTGCCCAACCAGATGAGTGGTGGAGGTGTTACCTGCGATAGAGAACACTGGAAGGATAAATAGTTTTAAATAGTGTTAAGGTGGGTTCAAAATCACATTTCACTTTGGGATTGGTGGAAATGTCATATAAGCATCTGATAATTCAAATCCAGAGCCCAGAGGAGTGGGCTGAACTGGGGACACAAGTTTTTAGGTGTAAATTGAAAGGTATGGATGGGTTTGTCAAGAGCAGTGGTTGTAAACCTACAGCCCACAGCTGAATCTGGCTTACAGATATGTTTATTTTTCAGATACAGTGATTTCTGTTGTTAATTTGAGTTAGTTGACAATAATTTAAAATCTGAAGATTTACCGTGAAAATCCAGATTTGGGGTTTTTCTTTAAAAATGAGAATATGTGGCTCTACTGAGCAGACTTTCCCATATGGCAACAGTTGATTGGAGCTAAGTTACAGCTAATCCCAGCTGCTTTCTAGTTCACCAAAGAACCCACCACTCCCTAAAACTTATGCTTGGCACGCTTTGCTCATTTACTTCTCTGACCATAAAGGCATTTGAGTGTTTTGCTCCCTGCGTTAGGAAAAAAGTATGAAACAGTGATTCTCATCTTGGCTGCACATTGGAAACATTGAACGATTAAAAAGTACTAGAAATTTCTATTTCTGTTTACTTGGTCCAAATTATAGTCTGGGATTTTTAAAAGCTCTTCAGGCAATTCCACTAAGCAGTGGAATTGAGAACCATTGATAGAAATTAAGAAGTGACACCCTGGCCAGATTGCTCAGTTGGTTAGTTAGAGCATCGTCCCGAAGCACAAAAATAGCCTGTTTGATTCTCGGTCAGGGTACATACAGGAACAGCTCGATTTCCTTTCTCTTTCTCCTTTCCTCTCTTGCTAAAATCAATTAAAAATTTTTTTAAAAAATTCTTTTTTTGAGAAGAGAAGAGGGCTCAGGATTTCAAAGTTGGGTAAAGGAGGATAATAGCCCCAGGAAAAGAATGAGAAGTTGCTAGAGAGGTACTATGGAATGCTCCTTGCAGTTAAGGTGTGCAAAGTGTGTGTGTGTGTGAGAGAGAGAGAGAGAGAGATAGTGTGTGATATATAGAGACAGAGAGAGGGACAGACAGGAAAGGAGAGAGATGAAAAGCATCAATTCTTTGTTGCCACTGCCTGGTCAGGCAAGGCATGCAATCTTAACTCAATATACTTGAACCTTCAAGTATATTTTTTGTTTGTTTTGTAACAGAGACAGAGAGAGACAGATAGGGACAGACCAGACAGGAAGGAAGAGAGAGAGATAAGCAGCATCAATTCTTTGTTGCGGCTCCTTAGTCTCCTTAGTTGTACATTGATTGCTTTCTCATATGTGCCTTGGTGAGGATGGGCGGGGGGCGGGGGGGAGCACAGCGAGTGACCCTTTGCTCAAACCAGCAACCTTTGGACTCAAGCCACTGACTGTGGGGTCATGTCTATGGTACCACGCTCAAGCCAGAGGAACCCACACTCAAGCTGGTGACCTTGGGGTTTCGAACTTGGGTCCTCTGCGTCCCAGTCCGACACTATCCACTGCACCACTGCCTGGTCAGGCTTGAAGGTGTTTTTAATTGGATGAGAGAGTGAAGTTTTATTTTGCATCTATACTTACTGTTTGTTTTGCCTTTAAATATATGCTGTTCGTTTACTGCATAGTGTTATATACACAACAAGTATGCCTTATTTCATGAGCCATTTAAAGGATTTTCAAGAGTAATTTCAACTATGCTTGATTTTTGTCTTAGGTGTTTATTTTAGAATCTAATTCCAGTTTAAGATGTGTCATAAAAGGCAAGAAGAATAGTATTTCAAGAAGATAAAGAGTCATCAAGTAAAGATGTAGACTGAAAATGATCTGTTGAATTTAGCAAAATGAAGTCTGACCTCAGCAAGAATGATTTTATTTTATTTTATTTTATTATTCATTTTAGAGAGGAGACACAGAGTGAGAGAGAGAGAGAGAGAGAGAGAGAGAGAGAAAGGGGGGAGGAGCGGAAGCATCAACTCCCATATGTGCCTTGACCAGACCAGTGCAGGGTTTTGAACTGGCGACCTCAGTGTTCCCAGGTCGATGCTTTATCCACTGCGCCACCACAGGTCAGGCCAAGAATGATTTTAGATGGGAAGAGGCAGAAACCAGATTGAGATGGGTAAAAAGTAAGGAAATGAAAATGGTAAATGTTGGAAAAATCTTTTGAGAAGTTTATCTGAAAAAAAGCTATGGTAAGGGAGGGACAGGTGTTTTATATGTGTCTGTGATATGTACGCTGAGTATTGGTTATCCAGATACTTCCAAATTTTTAGGGAGATAACTCAAGGATCCCTGATTACCTGTGTTCCCCATTTCATAAAAGTCTTGCATGTATTTGTTTTGGAGACTTCATTTTTTTCACTAAGGAAATATTTTGCCAGAACCCTAGAGACTCAGATGTTGGAAATTAGGCCTTTAGTCTCTTTCTTATCTGGAAAGCCATAATGCTCCTAAAGGCCAGCAGTGATCTGGGCTCCAGTGACCCTGACATCATCCTCCCATTGAACTGATGAACAAAGACCAGATTGTTGGCATGTTGAAAAGAATACTTGGCTATGTCAGGGAATATGTATCTAGCTGTCTGATTTCCAGGAGTATTTTTTGCAGCTGTATTTTTCCCAAATAACTTGATATCAGTAGCTTGATATTCCAGTTGCATGCATGTAAATTTTCTCATACTTTAAAACCTTTTTCATTGACCATGATTAAAGGTATGGATAGAAGTTGGAGGAGGAGGTCCTCAGTGAGCTCAGAGAGAAGGTAAAGAGAACACTAAATGAACTTTGGTTTCCAAAAGGTTGTGTGAATACTGTTAAGTGTTGAAGACTTTGACATACAGACAGCCACTGCCAGTCTGTCTGTCTGTTGACCATTTCTGCCTCCTTGGCAATCTTAACCAGGCACTGGAAGGCTTAAAGGTCAGTTTTGCTCTTCATTTTTCTACGAGTTGTCATCTACCAGCAGAACAAAACTGTAGGGGTTGAAAAATGCCAAAAGTTATTAGTAAAGAATGGTGTTTAGTAGTTGAGGCATAAACCTCATTGTTATATTCTTTTTTGCAAATAGAAATATCATCTTGTGAGGAATTAACTTTCATAGCTGCTGTTGGTTCATCAGTTAGGTGGATGATGATGAATTTCTGTATAATAGAGTTTGTGACATGAGTAGTAGACCTTGGTTTTTAAAGGTTTGTACTGGGAATCTGTGATAAGAAAATATTTTATTTATAAATTGGTATGTGCTTAGACATTTGTAGGAATTCCATCAAAATACACATAGGTGCTATGCCTAGATGGTGTTACACGGAGGTAAAAGTTCTTTGCCAAGGTAGTTCAGAGAAGGAGGTGTGGAGAAGCAGATGGTTGCTTCTCCTGTGTGCCCTGACCAGGTATTGAACCCAGGACATCCACACACTGGGTCAATGCTCCACCGCTGAGCCAACCGGCCAGGCCCAGCTTTAATTCTTACATTTAGGTCAGGGGTAGTCAACCATTTGATACCTACCACCCACTTTTGTATCTCTGTTAGCAGTAATTCTAACCGCCCATCG
This sequence comes from Rhynchonycteris naso, assembly GCA_037038555.1. Classification (NCBI taxonomy): domain Eukaryota; kingdom Metazoa; phylum Chordata; class Mammalia; order Chiroptera; family Emballonuridae; genus Rhynchonycteris; species Rhynchonycteris naso. The sequence goes on along the minus strand of CM073004.1, from coordinate 40,023,488 downwards.
GTTCCACAGTAATGGTGATTTATAAAGTAGAGAAGTAACTTTATAAAATTTATAAAGCAGAGTTACAGCAAGTTAAAGCATATAATAATAATTACTTACCAAGTACTTTATGTTGGATTTTTGCTAAGTTTGGCAGAATAAATCTTTATAAAACAACTTACTATAGTTAAATCTATCTTTTTATTTATACTTTGGTTGCTCCGCTACCGCTCACCATGAAAACTGGAACACCTAATAGTGGGCGGTAGGGTCCAGGTTCACTACCACTGATTTAGGTGTTCGATCTATTTTGAGTTCATTATTTTGTATGAGGCAAGAGTCCAACGCCATTCTTTTGCATATATGGCTATCCAGTTTTCTGAGCACCATTTGTTGAAAGAAATGTGTGTTTTTATGCAAACTTCAGACTCTAAGTTTTCTCTTTTGTTAAATGAGAATTATAAAAAATACCATGTTTTTCACTCCATAAGATGCACCTGACCATAAGACACACCTAGGGTTTTAAGGAGGAAAATAAGAAAAAAAATATTCTGAACCAAATGATGTGTTAAAATATTTAATAAAATACTGTATTTTTCACTTCGTAAGACCCATGGGCATTTTCCTCTCCACTTTTAGGGGGAAAAAACTGCATCTTGTGGAGCAAAAAATACGGTACTTGCCTCACAAAGTAGTGAGATTAAAAAGGGAGGATGTATGTATAAACACTTTCAAAAGTATAAATCACTAAACAAATATTTGTGATAATTGATTTGCCACAAATAGCTTCCATTTGTACAAAGCCCCTATAAGCTAGTGTCCTTCAGCAGCCTCCAGAAGTCTTCTGTTTTAGTTTATAGTGAGTCATGAATAACTAGAGGAGTGGGATCCCTGTTATACCCCTTGATACAAAGTAACAAAGCCCCAACTGCAAGAGGTAATTGTAGAGATTGTATCCATCCAGAATTAAAAGTATATTTTCTTATAGGGCTTGTGTTTGTCAATTTCTGTTGCTCTCCCTTTCATATTTGGGGAAATCTGTTCCAGGTCTATGAGGCATAGTTTTCAAAACTAAAGAGTTTTCAGGCATAGTAGGAGAATAAAGGCAGTTCTTTTATTTGGTTTAAGAATCCTCACATTTCATTATATCAGCTGTTAAGCCTCTAGAGTTAAGACTATTTCCTCATTCAGTGGCTAGTGACTTAACTTAGTTCAATCAGCAAATATTTATTGAGTTATCACTGTGTGACAGACACAGTACTAGGTATTAGAAATACAGTGCCTTGTAATACAGGACCAACCTCTCTCTTGACCCTGCATTGCCCGCTAAATCTGTTTTTCTCTACAATTGTCTAACTCACAGAGTTCAGTTCCTTCCACCAGTCTCTCTTCAGTCACACTAAGTAGGCCTTTACCCTCCACTGAAGACCTCCACACTGCTAAATCCATTCAGTCAGTTCTCAGTCTTTCTTTTATTTGACCTTTCAGCAGCATTTGCACAGTTGATTATTCCTTCCTTTGAAACGCTTTCTTCTCTTAGCATTTAGAACACTGCCTTCTCTGGATTTCCTCCTACCTTACTGGAGGTTCTTACTTAATATTTATTTTTCCTAGTTCCTCATCATCTTTCTTTTTTTTTTTTTTTTTTTTTTTTTTGTGTGTGTGTGTGTGTGTGTGTGTGTGTGTGTGTGTGACAGAGACAGAGAGGGACAGAGAGGGACAGACAGAGAAGACGGGAGAGAGATGAGAAGCATCAATTCTTCCTTGAGGCACCTTAGTTGTTCATTGATTGCTTTCTTGTATGTACCTTGACCGGCCGGGGGGGTGGGAGGGCTACAGCAGAGCGAGTGACCCCTTGCTCAAGCCAGCCACCTTGAGTTCAAGCCAGCGACCTTTGGACTCAAGCCAGTGACCATAGTGTCATGTCTATGATCCCACACTCAAGCCAGCGACCCAGCACTCAAGCTGGTGAACCGACTCTCCATCCGGTGACCTCGGGGTTTCAAATATAGGTCCTCTGTGTCCCAGTCCAACTCTCTATCCACTGCGCCACTGTCTGGTCAGACCTCACTCATCATCTTTCTGACCTCCAAAGTTAGAGCACTGCTTACTCCTGAAATCTCTGTTTTTTCCTTATCAATACTATTTCCTTGGCATTTTACTCAGTCTCTTGACTTTATGTTTTGTTTTTTTTTCCTTCTTTACAGGGACAGAGAGAGAGTCAGAGAGAGGGATAGATAGGGACAGAAAGGAATGAAGAGAGGTGAGAAGCATCAATCATTAGTTTTTCATTGCCGTTGTGACACCTTAGTTGTTCATTGATTGCTTTCTCACACGTGCCTTGACCGCTGGCCTTCTGCAGACCGAGCAACCCCTTGCTGGAGCCAGCGACCTTGGGTCCAAGCTGGCGAGCTCTTTGCTCAAGCCCGATGGGTTCGTGCTCAAGCTGGCGAGCTCGGGGTCTCGAACCTGGGTCTTCCGCATCCCAGTCCAATGCTCTATCCACTGCGCCACTGCCTGGTCAGGCTCAGTCTTGTGACTTTAAATACTATCTACACAGCAGCAACTACACATTAGTGACTACTAGTTATATTTCCAAGTTAGACCTCTCCTCTGAATCTCATACTCTGATATCAAAGTGCCTACGTGACATCTCCATTGGGTATCTAATAGGCAACCCTAAACTGAACTACTGATTTTCCCCTCAAAGCCAGCTTTTCCCTATAGTCTCAAAAAATAGCAGCTCTGTTCTTCTGGTCCAGGCCAATCCTCGAGTTATCCTTGATTCTCTTCTTTCTCTTTGGCTCAACATTCAGTCTATCTTTGAGACCTGTTGACTCTACCTTCAGAGTGTGTCTAGAATTGGTCACATCCCACTATTTCTACTCACTCATATGTGGAATCTAAAAAACAAAGCAAAACAAAAACTCTTAGATACAGAGAACAGACTGGTGGTTATGAGAGGCCTGGGGTGGGAGGTACTCAGAAGGGGTGAAGGTGGTCAAAAGGAACAAACTTCCAGTTATAAATGATGTCCAAACCATCATTATGTCTCACCTGGATTATTACAGCCTTGCTCTTTCTTGCGCTATTCTCAACACAGCCCCTGTCAAATAAAGTGCTCAACTCAGAGGCTTTATATGTACCTACAAGGTGCCCCATAATCTAAACTACCCCCTACTTCTCTGACCTCATCTGCTGCTCTCCCCTGTGCTTACTTGTCCCAGTCACAAATGGTTTCTTGTTTTTCGTCCAACAAATCAGCTATGTTCCTGCCTCAGGACTTTTGCTTTCTCCTAAGATCTACAACCCTCCCACCCTCACTTCCCTCAGGCTTTTGCTAAATTCGCTTTAAGTTTACTTTCCCCAGCACAGCACTCCCTATGTCCTTTCTCTTTCAAACTCTGCTTCCCAGAGCTCTCAGGACTCTGGGTGTCCCTCACCCACCCCCAGGACTGAGCCATCTAGACCATAAGGACCATCATGGTCTTCAGTGAGCCAGAACACCGGTGTCTCTGAGCTTTTGGGGAGCCACTGCACCACCTTCAACTTCTTTTCCAAAAGAGAGTTTAACTTTTTATTTTTTAAGCACTCTTCATTTCTTCTTTTACATACAGCATAAAAACACTTGTCTCATTTATTTGTGGAAGTTTTTTTAATGTTGTAGATACCCATTCTTTATTATAAAAATGGCACATTTTCCTTCAATCTGTTGGTGTCCTCTCCTTTTGTTTGTAATAGTTTTTAATTTTGATGTCAAATTTACCTATATTTGCCTTTATGGCTTTTAATTTTATTGCTTTTTTTAAAACTAACTTTTTAATGGATGTCTTTCCTATATAAACATAGAATCTTACATTTTCTTGTATTTTTATATAAAATTTAGGTCTTTAATTCATCTCTAATTTATTTTTGTGAGTAGTGTAAGGGAAGAATCCTGTTCAGTTGGCTATTCATTTGGAATATAATTTTTGTAAGTGACATGTCAAATTATCAGTTAATAAATTCTTATATTCATAGGTTGGTTTTAGTACTCTACTAGTTCCATTGATCTTTATTTCTGTGCCATTAATACACTGTTAATTCCTATAGGTTTATATTATATTTTTTTCTTGGCACGGTGTTCTTTTCTAAAAATTAAACAGTAAATGACTATAGCACAATATTTGTAAAAACATGTGTAAGCAATACAATGAACAATTGTTCCCCATTGCTCAGTTTAGGGAAAAACACTGTTCTTACTTTGTCTTTGTTCCCTCTACCCCTAAGTTGTCTTTACTCTTCTTGCACATTTTCTGTGTGAACTTTTAGAATTAGCTTATAAACTGATCTTAGAATTAGTTCATATCATTGAGGGCAATTATAGTTCCTGTATCAATAACTGATTTTTGGAAATTAATAAACTAATCATTTAAATATTCTTTCCATTTAAAAACAATTTGAGTGATGTGATGAGGACAGTGGCTAGGAGAGATTAGTTGAACGTGCTTATGATCTCCACTGCCATCAGTTTAGCATCTTTTTTGGTGGTTTTTGATCATTATACTGTTTTTATTTTTTATTGAAATATAATTGACATATTAGTTGTATGTGTATAACATAATGATTCAACATATGGATATATTGTAAAATGATCACCACAATAAGACAAATTAACATCCATTACTACACATAGTTAAAATTTCTTTTTTTTTTATGAGAATTTTTAAGATCTATCCTCGTAGCAACTATCAAATATACACTGGAGTGTTATTAGCTATAATCATCATGCTATATATACTACATCCCCAGGACTTACTTATTTTATAATTGAAAGTTGGTACCTTTGACCACCTTCACCCATTTGGCACACTTCCCACCCCTCACCTCTGGCAACCAGCAGTCTGTTCTCTGTATATATATGTTCAGTTCTTTTTGGGGGTGGGGATTCCACATATAAATAAGATTTTGTTTTTCTCTGTCTGACTTATTTTGCTTAACATAATGCCTTCAAGGTTCATCCCATGTTATCACAAATGGCAGGATTTCTGTTTTTTATGGCTGAATAATGGTCTGTTGTGTGCATATATGTTATTTTCCTCATCCATTTATTCGTCGAGGGATATTTAGGTTGTTTCCACATATTGGCTATTATAAATGCTACTGTGAATATGTGGATGCAGATATGTTCTCAAGTTAGTGTTTTCATTTCCTTAGAATAAATACCCAGAAGTGGAATTGCTTTATTATATGGTAGTTCTATTTTTAACTTTTTGAAGAACCTCCATACTGTTTTCCATGCTGGCTGCACCAGTAGTGTACAAGGTTTCTCTTTTGTCCACATCCTCACCAGCACTTCTCTTGTTTATTGATAGTAGCTATTCTAATGGGTGAGAGGTGATATTGGGTTTTTGATTTGCATTTCCTTGATTAGTGACGATGAACACTTTCTCATATACCTATTGGCCATCTGTATATCTTCTTTGAAAATATTTGTGTTCAGATTCTGTTTCCATTTTGTCATTGGATTGTTTGGGGAGGGGTTGCCATTGACTTGTATAAGTTCTTTTATATTTTGGATATTAGCCTCATATCAGATATATGATTTGCAAATATTATCTCCCATTATATAGGTTACCTTTTCATTTTGTTGATGGTTTCCTTTGCTCGACAGAGCTTTTAGTTTAATGTAGTCCCATTCGTGTATTCTTGCTTTTGTTGCCTTTGCAGCAAATTTGGTGTCAAATTTACTATTCTTAAGGCCACTCTAGAGAAATAATTCCAGATTGGTTTGCCAAATACAAAGAGCAAGGTAAAGATAGTCTGTTGAATGTCATGAAATATAGGAGGGGCCAACCTCAATGAAGATGCTCTTATTTCTAAAATGGGTTGTCAGTTGAAAGACTTTATGTGTTATTAAATAAGGAAGAGGTTTGTTCTAAAAGGAATTTATTTTCAATTTACTTTAAAACAGTTTTGTAGATAGCTGGATGTTCATTTTATTATAATCTATCATACTCTGTTTTACATATTTACAATTCTAAAAAGGAAAGATTTAAACACTTGAAAATAGGGGAAAATATAGGGTTATTCTATCCATCTTGGGTTTTTATTTATTGGTAATAAAGATCTACTTGAAGATGGCGACGGAGTAGGCGGATGTACCAACTTCCAACTCCCAGAACCAAAGTGGATTACAACTCAATTTTAAGAACCATCACCTGGATAAACCAACTTTGAACAAAACTAAGTGGACTCTTCAACCAAGGAACACAGAAGAAGCCACATTGAGACTGGTAGGAATAGCGAAAACGCGAAGAGGGCTGCCCAGCTCCCCGGAGCAAACGGCAGCCCGGAGAGACCCGTGTGGCGGGAGGAGATTTTGGCGGAGAGGGAGGGACCTGGGTCCCAGGAACCAAGCCCCAGCCTGCAGTCCCAGAGCCAAGAAGAGGCGTTTGGACAGTTTTGAGCTGTGAAACAAGTGAGGGAGCTCCCAGGCCTACAGTGTGGAGTATTAGGTCCCTTCCTACTCTGCTGAGGGCTGCTTAAGGTTTTGGGGCGGCAGGACGCTGAAAGGCGGTTCTGTCGGCGTGGGCAGAGGCCAAGCCGGTGGGAGATCGGTCTAGCCCAGAGGGTCGGAGGGTAAGCGCGAGAGCGGTCCGGAAGCTGCGGGCCCGCCTTTAATCCCACTTACGGGGACAAAGCGGGAGGCCAGGAACAGGCAGGCCCTGCGCAAGCCGGCCCTGACCGCGGGGACCGGGCTAGGACCAGGGACGGGCAGGGGCTCGTGGCTGAGCTGACGCTACCAGTCCGCCCCCCCCTCGCCGCCCGCGGAGAAACCGCGGTTGGCCAGTATACGTGCGCGAGCGGGCTCCGAGCGCGGGAACAGGGTGGACCCCGAGACAGGCGGAGGCTCGCAGCTGAGCCCACGGCTGCTATCCCCATCCGGCCGGAGAAACCCCGGATAGCGTTAATACGTGCACGAGCGGGCTCCGAACGCGGGGGCGGGGTAGAGTCCGGGACGAGCGGAAGTACGCAGCTCGGCGGAAGCCAGCAAACACGCCCGCCCCAATAAATCTTGGTTTCCGACCCTGCGCAAAGGGCCCTGGCCTCGAGGGCGGGGCTAAAGCTCCTGACGGGCAAAAGCTTACAGCTGAGAGCACGTCAAAAGCCCCGCCTAACCCGCGGAACTGTAGCGAGCAGGCTCCGACTGCTGGTTCTGGGCGGAAGTCCGGAAATAGGCTGGGTCCGCAGCTGAGGAAAGGTGCTCGCCTCTACCCTTGGTGCTAATCTTGTGGCTTCAGTGACAGCCCCTCCCACGGAGGAGAGGCAGAAATCACAGCAAAAGCCACAGTGGGCCGGCGCTGGCAACGCTCATACCCAACCACCCTAGGCGCCGGCAGAGGGGGTGGGGGGCCTGCAGATAGACCACACCTAGAGAACACAAAGGCAACACCTACTGGACTCCAGTGGCCACAACTCGCTTATACACAGAAAAAATGGGCAGGCAGAGGAATGCAAACCAAATGAATCAAGAGAAATCCCCAGAGAAGGACCTGAATGAACCAGATATAACCAAATTACCAGAAGCAGAATTTAGAATAATGATAGTTAGGATGTTCAAAGAAATTAGAGCAACAATGGATAGTCATTATGAGCACCTAAATAAAGAGATAACAAGTATAAAAAATGAAATTGAAATAATAAAAAAGAATCAGACAGAAATGACAAATACAGTATCAGAACTGAAGACCACAATGGAAGGAATTAAAAGCAGGATGGATGACGCTGAGGATCGAATAAGCGAGTTAGAGGACACAATAAACAAAGGCACAGAAGCAGAGAAGAAAAAGGAAAAGAGACTTAAAAAATGTGAGGAAACTCTAAGGGAGCTTTGTGACAACATGAAGAGAAACAACATTCGCATCATAGGGGTGCCTGAAGAAGAGGAGAGAGGACAGGAAATGGAAACTTTGTTCAATCAAATTATAGCAGAAAACTTTCCTAAATTAAGGCTGGGAAACACTCCACACATTCAAGAAGCACACAGAACTCCATTAAGGAGAAACCCAAAAAAATCTACACCAAGACACATCATAGTTAAAATACCAAAGCTAATGGATAAAGAAAAAATTTTAAAAGCTGCTAGAGAAAAAAAGACTATCACCTACAAAGGAGCCCCCATAAGGATGACATCGGACTTCTCAACAGAAACACTTGAGGCCAGAAGGGAATGGCAAGAAATAATCAAAGTAATGCAGAACAAGAACCTACAACCAAGACTACTCTATCCAGCAAGGCTAACGTTTAAAATTGAAGGAGAAATAAAGAGCTTCCCAGAAAAAGAAAGCCTCAAGGAATTCATAAAAACCAAACCAATTCTGCAAGAGATACTAAGGGGCCTCTTGTGAACAGTTTAAAGGGAGGAAAGAATAGAGCAAAAGAAGAATACAGCTTTAAAGAATAAAATGGCAATAAACAACTACATATCAATAATAACCTTAAATGTAAATGGATTAAATGATCCAATCAAAAGACATAGGGTAGCTGCATGGATAAAGAAACAGGACCCATACATATGCTGTCTACAAGAGACACACCTTAAAACAAAAGATGTTCATAGACTGAAGGTAAAAGGATGGAAAAAAATATTTCATGCAAATGGAAATGAAAAAAAAGCAGGGGTAGCAATACTTATATCAGACAAAATGGACTTTAAAACAAAGGCTGTAGTAAGAGATAAAAGAGGACACTACATAATGATAAAGGGAACAATTCAACAGGAAGATATAACTATTGTAAATATCTATGCACCAAATATAGGAGCCCCGACATACATAAAGCAGACTTTGATGGATATAAAGGGCGAGATTAACAGCAATACTATCATAGTAGGGGATTTCAATACCCCTCTAACAACACTGGATAGATCCTCAAGAAAGAAAATTAATAAAGAAACAGCAGACTTAAAGGAGACACTAGATCAACTTGATTTAATAGATATCTTCAGAACTTTTCACCGTAAAGCAGTAGAATATACATTCTTCTCAAGCGCTCATGGTACGTTTTCTAGGATAGACCACATGTTAGGACACAAAAATGGTCTCAATAAATTTAAGAAGATTGAAATCATATCAAGCATTTTCTCTGATCACAATGCCATGAAACTAGAAATTAACCACAAAAGAAAAACTGAAAAATACTCAAACACTTGGAAACTAAATAGCTTGTTATTAAATAATGAATGGATTAACAATGAGATCAAAGAAGAAATAAAAAAGTTTCTAGAAACAAATGATAATGAGCATACATCAACTCAAAATTTATGGGACACAGCAAAAGCAGTTCTGAGAGGGAAGTTTATTGCACTACAGGCATATCATAAGAAGCTAGAAAAAGCTCAAATAAGCAACTTGACCCTGCATCTAAAAGAACTAGAAAAACAACAACAAATAAAACCCAAGACAAGTAGAAGAAAGGAAATAATAAAGGTCAGAGCAGAAATAAATGACATAGAGGCTAAGGAAACAATACAGAGGATCAATGAAACAAGAAGCTGGTTCTTTGAAAAGGTAAACAAGATTGATGAACCTTTAACTAGACTCACCAAGAAAAAAAGAGAGAGGACTCAAATAAATAAAATTAGAAAGGACAGTGGAGAAATAACAACTGACACAACAGAAATACAAAGCATTGTAAGAAAATACTATGAAGAACTATATGCCAAAAAATTAGACAATCTTGGTGAAATGGACAAATTTCTTGAAGCATATAACCTTCCAAAAATCAATCTGGAAGAATCAGAACACCTAAACAGACCAATTACAGCAAACGAGATCGAAACAGTTATCAAAAAACTCCCAAAAAAGAAAAGTCCTGGGCCTGATGGCTTCACAAGTGAATTCTATCAAAAATTCAAAGAAGAACTAACTCCTATTCTCCTCAAGCTATTTCAAAAAATTCAAGAGGAAGGAAGAATTCCAAACTCCTTTTATGAGGCGAGCATAATTCTGATCCCAAAACCGGGCAAAGACAACACAAAGAAAGAAAATTATAGGCCTATATCCCTGATGAATTTAGACGCTAAAATTCTCAACAAAATATTAGCCAACCGGATCCAGCAATATATGAAAAAAATCATACACCACGATCAAGTGGGATTTATTCTGGAGAGGCAAGGCTGGTTCAATATTCGCAAATCAATCAATGTGATTCATCACATAAACAAAAGGAAGGACAAAAATCACATGATAATTTCAATAGATGCAGAAAAGGCATTTGATAAAATCCAGCACCCATTCATGCTCAAAACTCTCAGTAAAGTGGGAATACAGGGATCATTCCTTAACATGATAAAGGCCATCTATGATAAACCGACAGCAAACATCATACTAAATGGACAAAGATTAAAAGCAATCCCCTTAAGATCAGGAACCAGGCAGGGTTGCCCACTTTCACCACTCTTATTCAACATAGTTCTGGAAGTCCTAGCTACAGCAATCAGACAAGAAGAAGAAATAAAAGGCATACAAATTGGAAAAGAAGAAGTAAAACTGTCATTATTTGCAGATGATATGATATTGTATATTGAAAACCCTAAAGTCTCAGTCAAAAAACTACTGGACCTGATAAATGAATTCAGCAAGGTGGCAGGATATAAAATTAATACTCAGAAATCAGAGGCATTTCTATACACCAACAATGAAATATCAGCAAAAGAAATTAAGGAAACAATCCCCTTCACTATTGCAGCCAAAAAAATAAAGTACCTAGGAGTAAATTTAACCAAGGAGGTTAAGGACTTGTACTCAGAAAATTATAGAACATTGATAAAAGAAATCAAGGAAGATACAAACAAGTGGAAGCACATACCGTGCTCATGGCTAGGAAGAATAAACATCATTAAAATGTCTATATTACCCAAAGCAATTTATAAATTCAATGCAATACCAATTAAAATACCAATGACATACTTCAAAGATATAGAACACATATTCCAAAAATTTATATGGAACCAAAAAAGAACACGAATAGCCTCAGCAATCTTAAAAAGAAAAAATAAAGCAGGAGGTATCACTCTTCCTGATATCAAGGTTTACTACAAGGCCATTATACTCAAGACAGCCTGGTACTGGCATAAGAACAGGCACATAGATCAATGGAACAGAACAGAGAACCCAGAAATAAACCCACAGCTTTATGGACAACTGATATTTGACAAAGGAGGAAAGAACATACAATGGAGTAAAGACAGCCTCTTTAACAAATGGTGTTGGGAAAATTGGACATCTACCTGCAAAAAAATGAACCTAGACCATCAACTTACACCATTCACAAAAACAAACTCAAAATGGATAAAAGACTTAAATGTAAGCCGTGAAACCATAAACATCTTAGAAGAAAACATAGGCAGCAAGCTCTCCGACATCTGTAGCAGCGGTATATTTGCCGATTTATCTTCATGGGCAACTGAAATAAAAGGCAAGATAAACAAATGGGACTATATCAAACTAAAAAGTTTTTGCACAGCTAAAGACAATAGGAACAGAATAAAAAGACAAACCACACAATGGGAGAACATATTTGACAGCACATCTGATAAGGGGTTAATAACTAAAATTTATAAAGAACTTATAAAAAGCAACACCAGGAAGACAAACAACCCAATCAAAAAATGGGCAAAAGAAATGAATAGAAATTTCTCCAAAGAGGACATACAGATGGCCAATAGGCATATGAAAAAATGCTCAACATCACTAATCATTAGAGAAATGCAAATTAAAACCACAATGAGATATCACCTCACACCAGTCAGAATGGCACTTATCAGCAAAACAACACAGAATAAGTGCTGGCGAGGATGTGGAGAAAAGGGAACCCTTCTGCACTGCTGGTGGGAATGCAGACTGGTGCAGCCACTGTGGAAAACAGTTTGGAGATTCCTCAGAAAATTAAAAATCGAACTGCCTTTTGACCCAGCTATCCCACTTTTAGGAATATACCCTAAGAACACCATAGCACTGTTCGAAAAGAAGAAATGCACCCCCATGTTCGTGGCAGCATTGTTCACAATAGCGAAGATCTGGAACCAGCCCAAGTGTCCGTCAGAAGACGAGTGGATTAAAAAGCTATGGTACATATATACTATGGAATACTACTCAGCCATAAGAAACGATGACATCGGATCATTTATAACAAAATGGATGTACCTTGATAACATTATACGGAGTGAAATAAGTAAATCAGAAAAAAAGAAAAACTGAGAACAGCACGATTACATACATAGGTGGGACATGAAAGTGAGGGTATGAGACATGGACAAGAGAGTGGTGGTTATGGGATGGGGGGAGGGAGGGAAGAATGGGATAGGGAGGAGGGGAGGGACGCAGGGAAAACCAGATTGAAGGTGACAGAGGACAATTTGACTTTTGGTGATGGGTATGCAACACAATTGAATGATAAGATAACCTGGAGATGTTTTCATTGTACATATGTACCCTGATTTATGGATGTCACCCCATTAGAATTAATAATAATAAAATATATATATAAAAAAAAAAAAGATCTACTTGAAGGGATTAAGCTAGGAAAAGCAATTTTATACATACAGACAACAGTATGGGGATTGCAGAAGAGAAAGGATGGTAGGTGTGGGGGGAGAGGGGAGAGGGGAGATAGATGGTGATGGAAGGAGACTTGATTTGGGGTGATGAACACACAGTGCTATATATAGATGACGTATAGTAGAATTGAGCAACTGAAACCTATATAATTTTATTAATCAGTGTCACCCTGATAAATTCAATAAATTTTTTTTTAAATATCTACAGTGCATTGTTTGCTGAGAACTTCTCCCAAGGAATAGCATGAAATGATTTCTCCTACCTTGATATTTAAAAACTAAATATCCAAATTATCAAAATAAACACATGATTTTTATAAGCTCAGAATGGAAGCATTTCAATATGAGGATATGAGGTTATAAAAGCAATTTGTTTTGGGGTACTATACCACAAATTAAATATCAGCCTACAGAATACATTTCAATATGCGTTTGGTGCTAAGTCCATCTTTTTTTTAATACAATTGGGTATAAATCCATCTTTTAACTTTTAGACAGTTTTAAATAACATGATTTCCTTTTCTTAAAAAAACAGGTTTATTGAAATATAATTCACATACCAAAAAAATATAACAGTATTCACCTAGTTGTACAACCATCACCACTACCCCCATCTAATTTCAGAACATTTTTATCACCCCAAAGAGAAACCCCTACTCATTAGTACTCTTTTTTTGTTTTTGTTTTTATTGATTTGAGGAGAAACAGAAACATCAATTTGTTGTTCACTTATTTATGCATTCATTGGTTGATGTGTCCTGACCAGGGTCCCAACCCGCAACGTTGACATATCAGGATGACACTCTAATTAACTGAGCCATCCAGCCGGGGCCTGTTAGCAGTTACTCTTCATCCCCCACCCCACCCCCAGCCCATGGTAATCACTAATCTATTTTCTATCTCTGTGAATTTGTCTGTTCTGCACATTTCATATAAATGGAATCATATACTATGCTGCCTTTTCTATCTAGCTTCTTTTACTTCACATAATGTTTTCAAGGCTCACCCATGTTGTACTTTGTATCAGCTCATTCATTTTTATAGCTGAATAATAATCCATTGTATATATATCTCACATTCTGTTTATCCTTTCATCAGTTGAAGGACATTTGGACCGTGTCTACTTTTTGACTATTATGAATGATGCTTCCATGAGCACTGAAGCACAGTTAGTGTATGTGAACATGTTTATTTACATCAGTAGATTGTTTTTCTCATGCTTTCCTGAAGTTTGTTGAAAAGTGGAAAGTAAGGAAAGTAATGGTACCATTAATTAAAGTTACCAGACAACAAGGGAGAAAACAGGAAAATTATTTAAACAAAACACGAAAAAGAACTACAATGTCGTAAAAACACAGCTGGCTGCAGCATTGAGTGTAGAATCGGTTTTACAGACTGTAACTTCTGAGCAATTGTTATAATAATGGATATCTGTAATAATTATCCTGAGAACCAATAACAGTGCCCAGTTTGTGCAATATATTCTGTTTGAGAAGATAGTGCACATTATATGACACAGTTTCAAAGGATTTTCACTCACTTGAAGGTTCTAGGGCTTGTGGGGCAAATTAAAATTAAATTCTTCTAGAAAACTAACTTAGCTGGAATTCCTCATTTCTCAGTATTGTGTTAGTAACATGGTTTTCTTCACATGATAAAACAGTTCACCTACCGTGAGTAGAAATCAAAATTTGTTTTAAAATATTATCAGTTTAATTAAAGGCTTTGCCACGTTAATCTTATAATAAATCTTTAGTAATATACTGATCTAAGATAAAATATTTTTACTTAATTGCTCTATCATGTGTCATACGAAAGAATTTCAGATTATTTTAAATATTCCCAGGGAATTTTGCATATTACTTTTAAAAAGGTTTATTAATCAGAAAAGGTTGGGAAACACAGCTCTGCATTATAGCTGATTACTGAAATTATACTGAGTGATGTCAGATTGGATCTCGATCCAGAATGGCCAGTTCGGAAAAGATGTGCTGTCGTCAGAATACAGGGGCAGGATGTGTCATATGGTGGCGCCCTTGAACTAAAGAGCACAGAATTGCTACTCACTTTCAGAAAGGTATAATTTCCTCCTTTCAATCTATGTTGTTGCTTTGGTCTTCAAAGTAAGCAGATCAGCACATGTGCTGCTCACCCCACCCTCGTTATCATCAAAGCTTAGACTGTCTAAAAGATCCAGGCCGCTAAAAAATCATGGTGAGTATGATGAAGGTGTTTTGGCTACAGATGAAGTGAAAGGAGAGACGAAAAGAGGAAAAGGAGGCAGTGTAGTATTATGAAAGCAAGAGCTTGAAAAAAAACTGGCAGAGAGAGAACATCAGTGAAGATGTATATTTTTGCATGTCTGAAACGATTGGTTTTAAGGAGTAAATATCTACTTAAAAATATACAAGTAAAAAGTTTGTTTGTAGTAAAAATATACAAAGAGCACATTAATTCACTCTAATTTTAAGTGCAGCCAGCCATCATAGAAACGGAACATGTCTCTCTCTCTCTCTCTCTCCCTCTCTCTCTCTCTCCCTCTCTCTCTCTCTCTCTCAAGTCTGCTCTATTTTCTTAACACCAGCTACTCCTGCCATGTTGCTTACCATGGGTGCCCCAAAACAGTGGCGTCAGCCATCAGATCTGTAGCACTTTTAAGACACAGAGTTTTCAGCTAATTGACAGTATTTTAGTGTTCAGTTTCAAATCCCAGGAGAGAAAATATGATTGGCCATCTTTGCTTGAGTTTCTTTCCCACCCAGATTTGATGAGGGCTTAGAAAGCATGTGACACTTGGAGTGGTCCCACCTAGCATGTGAACAAAGCAGATCTGTAAGAAGCAGGGGCATAATTTGTTAGCACATAAGAGATAAGACTTGTTTGAAGTGGAATTAATTAGTGCCCTGAGCTTGAGGGGGGGCGGGGGGGAAGATGGGAGTATAAAATATGTACAGCTCCCCCCCTCCCCAACTAAAAAACATGGTAAGAGCATAATAGGAAAGGATGATTGGGTCTGTTTACATGAACCCTTGTCCATTCTGTAACCTGAGGCAGCTTTGTTGTCTCAGTAATCTTTACAGATGAGTCCCACCCAACAGGAATGGGGGTCTTAGGAGGGGAAATGAAGTAAATGACTAACTTTAAGAATATAACCAAATATTTTCATGAGACCTGTATGGTAATATCTGTATGTTAGAGGTGAATACCTTGGGCCAAAGTCTTTCCCTTTGATAGCAAACTACAATCATGGTAAAAGTCTGTTTGGGCAATGACAGACCCCCTGGAAAATCTCCTGTTTAAGTCATGTTCAGCTCACCTAGGTTGGTAACCGTTGACATTCAAATGTCCTAGTCCTCCAACTCCTACATGTGAGGTTGTCTTGAGCCATTCATGCATAGCCCAAATAAGAAGTAGCAAGGACATTCATAAGGAGGGGCACCACTAGGGATAGGTGTACTGAGTGACATGGCTACCAGCAGAAGCTAGTACCAGTCTCCAGTTATTAGTATGGCAGTTTCCCTTTTCCTGAAGGACCAAAGCCTGGCTGACAAAATGTTCTGAGATGCTTTAGTACCTAACTGCCTAGGTAGGAATGCATTCTCCAGGGATTTGGACGTCGGTAAGCTAAGCTAACTATGGAAGACAGGGTGGTGCAGAGGTGAGCCAGACGTCTATTTGATGAGTAGACTTTTATAAAAGAACTTGTCTAGATAGTACAAGCATAACTGAAGCTCTTGTCTGCAGTCTTTCTCAGTGTGTGTGTGTGTGTGTGTGTGTGTGTGTGTGTGTGTGTGTGTGTGTGTGTGTGTAGGGAGTACAGGGTCACACAGCTCTAGTGAATTGACTTCTGTACTTTGCCTGTCAATACTACAGCATTTGTGATGAGGGAAAAGGGAGTTCTCTTAGGTTCAAAGCATATGTTCAATCTTTTCATCAGGTAAAATGCTGACTAAGCTGAGCAATTATCAGAAATGTTCCAAGAGTGCCAAACATCCTAGATGGAGTCAGTCATTCAGTCCCTCCTTAAACTGGTTATAAAAAGTGAATTTTTCCCTAGTCAAGGTATTGGCCAACAAAACATAAATGGTAGTATATTAGAAAATTGGTCCCCTCCCTTCATCTTTTTCTTTAATTAAATGCTTCCTCTATGCGGGCTCTGTTCAGGTGTTGGGATACAGTGACAAATGAGGCAAACAAGCTCCTTGCCTTCAAGGAGTGTACATTAGAGGGATAAATATAGTAACTGTGTAAACTATAAATAAAACAATTTCAGGTACTAATAAGTGCTATACTGATATTAAATTGGATAATGGGGTAGAGAGTAATGAATGGGGCCTTGATCAAGGGAGAGGAGGAGGCTGTTGGAGGAACCAATAAAAAGCCAGCAGGAGAGCAGTGCAAGGTGAAGCAGGGAGGTAGAAGGCAAATTCCAGAGCTGGGTTAGGTAGAGGAGTTTAGATTTTGTTCAAAATGGAGTGGGTAACCATTAGAACATCGGAAATAGGAGAGCAGTTTGCTCTATTTACAGGGCGGGGCAAAAGTAGTTTTGCAGTTGTGAGTACACAAAACAGCTTATTCTTTTATTATTTTCTATATGAGCAATTAAAAATCTGCTTTTGCCCAATCTTGTATATTACTCTGGTTATGCTGTTTGTAGAATAACTAGAATATGTAGAGGCTAGAATGGAAGCAGAGAGACCTATTTAAAAGGCCATGATAGTAGTACGGGTGATAAAGGATAATTTGGGCCAGGATTGTAGCAGGTGAGGTCATGAGAAGTGGTGAAAATTGAGAGAGATTTCAGATAGGATGGTCAGGTCTTACTGAGTTTACTGAGTTCTGTGTATGGCCTGCAAATATGGCAGGGGTCACTTCATGTTTATGGACTTCCAACACCTAACAAGTACTTTGTAAAAATTTATACTGTCCCAGTAAGGTACTCTGGTTGTGTATGCACTAGGCTATCCAGTTGTCTGCCTATGCAGTTAGTAATTAATAACAAATAAACCCTTGCTGGTGGTTCCCATCTGCAAAATATAGGGATTCCTCAGTTGCAAGTGTAGAATTTCAGCTGAATGAAGAAGTGGGAATGTCTCAGGGTTCTCCTGTTACCCCTCAGGGTACTTAAGGTTGAATGACAGTCATGGGTTGGTGAGGCAGGCCTGGTGGGCTCAATCTCCATACCTGCGTCTTTCTTCCTTTTTAGCTTCTTGCATTGAACCTTGCTCTCTACTCTCTCTACTCTGCTTTCAAGTCTGATCTCAGCCTTCTCTTTCCCAGTTCCTTCATCCTCCCCAACACTTCTTTCATGGTATTGAGTGAAAATTTTTCTGCCAAAATTGTGGGCCCCAGAGCCTCGCTAGAAGTAACTCAGACTTGTTTAGTTTAGGTTCTACTCTTGAGCCAGTAGTGCCAGAACCTTTTGTCCGAAATTGTCTTGTAGACAGACATGTGGCAAGCTCAGAGATTCTCTGGGTCAGTGCAAAAGGAGCTAATGATCTTAATTGTGATAAGACCTCACCTAAGATATTTCAAGGTGGATTAAATAAATAGAAGGGATCAGTGGCACCCAGAAATAAGATACTAAAGCCATCCATACCCAGAATGGAAACAATGAAATGGGGAGGCAGGGGGTTGCGTGGAGGGACGCATGAAACCTAGAGAAACATGAAAACTGAAGGTTGTCAACTCAAAGTAATCTGCATTTCCTTCTTACCTGGAGATATTTCCACGGGGCTTTTGCCCTGTTTCCCTACCCCAGTTGAGTTTTGGGGTATTCTGCAGTATCTGACAGTTCATACATTAAAATATTGTTGAATTCCTGTTTTATGCTATGCATTGGCCACATGTTGTAGATATGAGGATGAATAAATTGCAGTGGCTTTTTTTTCTTTTTTAGTGAAAAAATGAGAAAGAGAGAGAAAGACAGGGACAGAGAGAGAGATGAGAAGCATCAGTTCTTCGTTGCAGCACCTTAGTTGTTCATTGGTTGCTTTCTCTTATATGCCTTGACCGGGGTGCTCCAGCTGAACCAGTGACCCCAGACTCAAGCCAGCGACCTTGGGCTTCAAACCAGCAACCATGGGGCCATGTTTATAATCCCACGCTCAAGCTGGCGCACCATGGTCAAGCCAGCCACCTTGAGGTTTTGAACCTGGGTCCTCTGCATCCCAGGCCAACGCTTTGTCCACTGTACCACTGCACAGTCAGGCTGCAGTGACATTCTGACTCATCTCTCCTTCTACTTCCCTGATCCATCACACTGCCACCTACACCTATCACCCCCTTTCTGAGAAACTATAGAAGCAATATAAATGCATAATAAATAATTTGTGAATAAATGGAAATTATTTCTTCTGTTCAGAGAATCTTTCCACATAACATTTGTATTTATATGTTTTCTCCAAATCAAATATCATGTTTCACTCTCCTGTTAATTTTTTTTTCTCTTACCCTGGTATTTGTAGCTCTTCCACATTTAAAGTCTTTTGCATTTTCTATTTTCTTTCTGCTGATTTAATCTCATAGGTCACTTGTTCTTAAAAACAAAAACAAACAAATATGCAAAAAGCTTTATACTTGGTCTTTTGCATGTCTTATATAAAATCCTCTTATGAGATATATTTCCATTTGTGAATATGCTTTTAGTTGTGTTTTAGTTTTATTGTTGACAAACTTGTCTTAATTATACTTATAATGTTTGGTAATATTCTCATAATGTGAAGTTCAAATAGGTAACATTATTTATATGTTTTTAAGAGTATTACTTTACATTTTACCCCATTATGATTTTCTTTTATATAGCTATTTTTTGTGTCACGCTTTCATTATTCACTAATAAATTTGTTAGGTTTTCAAGCTTTCTGAAAAACAAAATTATGTTTTAAAAACGTTTTCTTCTTCTTATCCAGGTTACTACAATGAATTCTATACGTTTCTTATCTCCTTCCTCCCTTCCCTCCTTCCTTCCTTCCCTCCTTCCTTCCTTCCTTCCTTCCTTCCTTCCTTCCTTCCTTCCTTCCCTCCCTCCCTCCCTCCCTCCCTCCCTCCCTCCCTCCCTCCCTCCCATTCTTCCTCCCTCCCTCCCTGGTTCCCTGCTTTCCTCCCTCCCTTCTTCTTTCTTTCCTTCTTCTATTCCTCCCTTTCTTCCTTCCCTTCTCCCTTCCTTTCTTCCTTCTTCCCTTCCTCCCTTTCTTTCTTCCATTCTTTCTTCTTTCCTTTCTTTTTTCTTATGCTTAATAGGTTTTGAGACAATTCCTTCCCTAAGAGTTGAGACTTCTGGGATTATAACGAGAACTCAAGTACTGGTTTGGCCCAGCTCTTTTAGCCCTAATACAGATGGTAGAAGACAGAGGGGCTTTGATGTTACCTGACCTCAAATCCATTTTCCCATTTTGTATGTGTGTAATATGATCAAAAACATTTTTTTTAACTTCTCTTGGCCCCAATTTCTTCATCTGTGAAATGGAGGTAACATTAACCTCAATGTTGGCACAAGAATTAAATAATGCATTTAAGTGCTCAGCACAGTGACTAGCATATAAGCCCTTTAAAAATGTTGGTGTAATAATGTTAATCTTTCCTTTGAGAGCCCAATACAAGGGGAATCCCAGCCCTTCACCTATCCATATGCCCAAGCTAAGAGGCCTCAGAGGAAGCATGCCTAGTTTTCCTTTCTTGTTCTCTTTCATTGTTTGTTGATGGTAGGGTGAATTTGTTGGTGGGTGGTCTCATGCCTGATGTATGACCAGTCTCTCTCCCAGTGGAGGCCTACAGAGGATTGGTCTTATTTTGAACTCATCAGTAAATTTCTGGTAAATGATACTCCTTCAGATGTATGATTATTAAAATATACTTTTAGATGTTCTAAAAGGTTAAGTTATTGTCATGGTAGAAAGTGGCTGAGACAGGGTAGAAAAAAAGATCCACACAATTATGGAGAAAAGATCAATAAACTAAGAAGCCAGGATATCAGATGGATTATCTATTGAAATTGATAACAATTGTAACAGAAATCGTGTTAAAGTGATGGTGAGCCAAAAGCTGCAATCATCCAGGAATGAGAGAGATTGACCTTGGGGAGATGAATACTGCGTTAAGCAGGGGTGGTGGGTGGTAGAGTCTAAAGATGTGTGACTCAAAGCGGGGGAGTTTTGGAGAGGGCAGAAGAAGGAGGGACTGGAGATAGCGATGAAGAACAAGAAGGCACTAAGGCCCTATGTTTGAACGGTATGGAAGAGAAAACGAATCATTGCCTGAGAGGGCTACAGGGAAAGCAGCATCCTCAGTTTCCATTTAAAGAAGAAGCTTAAAGGAAGTTGAAGAAAACTTGCCCAGGATATTGGTATTTATATAACTGATATTCATCTATAAGTCCCACAGGGCTCAGTGGAACGGTTAGGATTTCAGAAGATGGGATAGAGCTTAGATATCATCATTAGTCCCATGCGTACATCATTGATTCCTTGCCAGGCATCCTTGCCAGGCTGAACCACAGTGCTGATTAAATCCAACCCTTTGCCTGTTTCATGACTGTAAAATCATACTGCTGAGCTTGCATTAATTTCATGATGTAACCTCAAGTGGACCCATAATGTTGCCTGGCAATCATACTAGATTTCCCCAGTCATTTTCTGTTTCATCTCCCCGCAGATGCCTATTGCATGTCTTCATTCTCCTCACATGTTCACCATCTCCTCCCCACTCTTCACTTTCAACTGGTGGCCTTACCTCCTATTTCAGAAAAGAACCAGGAAAAAAAAGAGTTTTCACAAGCTATCACCACCATACCTAGCCTCTACCTGCAGTAATATCCCTATATACTTTGTTTTTTGTCCTGTTCTGTGAAAGAACTAACCTACCTAAGAGCTTTATAACCTTTTCTCTTATATCAGTTCCCCTCTTCTATATTGTCTGTATATGAAAATGTGCTTTTATTTCTCCCATTTTATAAACAATCATCCTTGACTCCACTTTCCTCTCTAGCTTATTTTGCTGAAACTTTAGAGCAAAACTTGAAAGAGTTGTCTATATTCTGTTGCTATTCCTCTTCCTATTCTGTTTTGTACTCAAGCCACTCAGGTTTCTGCCCCCACAATTCCATTAAAACCACTCTGATAAGTGACCTGTGATGCCTACAGCTGTCATTTCTCAGTATTTACTTAACATTCAAGAGCAGGGTTGACCAATCCCTCCTCCTTAAAACAGCTTCTTCACTTGGCTTCTAAGATACTGTACTTGTCAAGAACTATAAAGGATCTAAAATTTTACTCTTTTTGGCCCTGGCCAGTTGGTTCAGCGGTAGAGCATCAGCCTGGTGTGTGAATGTTCCGGGTTCGATTCCTGACCAGGGCACACAGGAGAAATGCCCATCTGCTTCTCCACCCTTCCCCTTCTCCTTTTTTTCTCTCTCTCTCCCCTTCCCGCAGCCAAGGCTCCATCAGAGCAAAGTTGGCCGGAGCACTGAGGATGGCTCCATGGCCTCCGCCTCAGGCACTAGAATGCCTCTGATCGCAACAGAGCAATGCCCCAGAGGGGCTGAGAATAGCCCCCTGGTGGGCATGCCGGGTGGATCCTGGTCAGGCGCATTCAGTAGTCTGTCTCTCCCCAGGTTCTCACTTCAGAAAAATACAAAAGATAATAAAAATAAAATTTAACTCTTTTTGTAAGCCAACAAGTTAGCCTGCCACAATTTCATTATTGGTAGTAAAAGACAGGCTTCTGGATCAGGGGGAAAAGATGGTTTATTACTTACAGCAGTAGCAGTAGCCATAGCAGTAGTGTTTTATACTGGTTCTCTAAAGCCCAGTTACCTTCAAGGCAATGTGAAGGGGGACCAATTACACCTGCACACATGGCGGAGGGGGGGTGTTATTAGAAAGGAAACTTGTCTGAGAGAACCCAAACAGTTAATAATGAGCAGTAAGCATGCCTTCTCTTTGGTCCAGAGGGAACCATTTATTATACTGGACAGTGAACCTATGCTTCAGAGGGAGACACTACCAAGTCTTCCAAGGCTGTTGCTGTGCAAACATTCGTGAAAAGATAGTCCAGAACTTTCATGTCATATTATATCATTTCATATATCATATCACATCACATCACTAAATACCAAGTGAGTCAGTGCCTCACTTACAATGTGTGCAGAAACATGAAAGACCCACCTGACCAGGCAGTGGTGCAGTGGATAGAGTGTCAACCTGTGACACTGAGGACCCAGGTCCCTGAGATCTCTGGCTTGAGCACAGGCTCATCTGGCTTGAGCATGGGATCATGGACATGACTCCATGGTCGCTTGCTTGAGCAAGAAAGCCATCACTGGCTCAGCTGGAACCCCCCAGTCATGGCACATATGAAAAAGCAATCAATGAACAACTAAAGTGCCGCAATAATGAGTTGCTTCTTATCTCTCTCCCTTTCTATCTGTTCTTGTCTGTCTCTCCCTCCCTCTCTCTTTCTCCTCCTCACTAAGAAAAAAAAGAAAAAGAAAAAGAAACATGAGAGACCCAAGGAGAATTGCCTCACAATTCCTCCCCCTCTGGCTACTACTTTTCTGTCTCTGCTGATTCTTCTTTCCTTGCCCAAATTCTTGATCTATGCTGTGCAATAGTGTATATACCACTAGCTACATGATTAAATTTTTAGTTATTCACTTACAATTGAATTGTCATATTTCAAGTACTTAATAGCCACATGTGGATAGTGGCTACCTATTCAATGGTACAAATGTACAAATATTTCATCGTCACATGAAGTTCCATTAGACAGCACTACTCCACATATTTGAATACACCAGGGCTCAGCCTTTGCATGTTTCTTTTTATTTCTTATACAGAAATATAGACTAGAATCTTATAGAAAAAGGTTTATTATAAAATAAATATTTCTCTATATTTCTTTCTCTTTTTTCCTCGCTTGGTGAGCTCATCTAGTCTCAAGGCTTTAAAATTATTCAAATTTGTGTCAGCCCAAATATCTTCCCTAAAGTCCAGACTCAATTCTCCAACATCATTCTGCACATCATTACCTGAATGTCTAATAGACATGTTAAAGGTAACATTCAAAACTATTGACCTTTCTTGCAGCCACAACATCCTCAGCCACCAACAAATTGGTTCTTTCTGCCATCTTTCCTGTCTCAATTCATATCAATTCTCTTCTTCCGGTTCAAGCAAAAAAACAAACAAAAGAACAAGTTTTAAAAAGCCAACCCTTAGATTCATCCTTGATCTCCCTCTTTTTCACAAAACACACACATTTGTCCCATTGGCTCTTATTTAAAAATATATCCAGAATCTAACTACTTCTCATCCTTCCCCTGCTGCCGCCTGATCCAAACCAGCATCATCTTATTCCAGGCAAATTTGGTCTCCCTACTTCCGCTGTTGTTCCCTGTAGTCTGTTCTCATCATAGCAACCAGAAGGATCTTGTTAAAAAGTAATTCAGATGTCATTTCTCTGTACAAAATTCTTCCAATAGCTTCCCATCTCAAAGTCTAGTCACACTGCCATTCTCACCCTTGCTAAACATTCAATGCACACTTCCACCTCAGAGCCTTTTATCCGTGTTCCTTCCATCTGCTTCTGCCCCAGTGCACCCCACACTCCCACTTTTTCCGTCACGATACTGTCTTATTGAAGAGACCAGACTAATTGTCTTATAAAATGATTCATACCATAAGTTTCTGTTTCCTCATGGTATTGTTTAACTTATTTCACTATTGCCTGTTTTTCCTGTAACTGGATATTAGCTCTAAACAATTGATTAAAGGTAAATATTTTTGGCAAGAACATTCTATCAATGATACTTCAATCTTCATATTGCATCATATCAAGAGGTGCATATTATCTGATTGCCCCACCATTAGTGATGCTAAATTTTTTTTTTTTTTTTTTTTTTTTTTTAAAGAATTTATTTTTATTTTATTCATTTTAGAGAGGAGACACAGAGAGAGAGAGAGAGAGAGAGAGAGAGAGAAAGGGGGGAGGAGCTGGAAGCATCAACTCCCATATGTGCCTTGACCAGACCAGTGCAGGGTTTTGAACTTGCAGCCTCAGGGTTCCCAGGTTGACGCTTTATCCACTGCGCCACCACAGGTCAGGCTAGTGATGCTAAATTTAACTAAGGTGTTAAGGTGGCAACTTTCAGATCCCTTCATTATAAATTTATGTTTTTACCTTTGTGATTAACAAATAATCTGAAGGGTGAATGAATTTTTTTTTTAATCCTTTGATTTGGCCTGACCTGTGGTGGCGCAGTGGATCAAGCGTCGACCTGGAAATGCTGAGGTCGCCAGCTCAAAACCCTGGGCTGCCTGGTCAAGGCACATATGGGAGTTGATGCTTCCTGCTCCTCTCCCCTTCTCTCTTTCTCTCTATCTCTCTCTCTCTCCTCTCTAAAATGAATGAATAAAAATTAAAAAATAAGGTTTTAAAAATAATAATAAATAAATAAATCCTGTGATTTTCAGCTGTTGAACTCTGTTTTCTCAAATAAAATATTTTTTGGAGATCTAATATATAAAACAGATAAAAGCAGAGCTATTCTGGTTGCAGTGGGAAATGTCTAGTATTGGCAGCTTCCAAGGGAACTCTGAAAAGCACAGTTTGTAACTCCCAGGGCCAGGCCAAAGGACAGAGGCCCAGAGAGGATACAAGAAGTCTTCAAGGCCACCTACCCTCTCACAAAGACTCTGCACTTTCCATTAGAGCAAAAATTGGGGATCTCTATCACTTCCTTGGAAAGCTGTGGTTGTGGATTATCACTATAATGACACTTGGATTTTCCCTGGCAGTCCATCCACTGTTTTTAGTTGTCTGAGTGCTTTCTTTGACATTCTATCTGTTCTGCAGATGTGAAGATTTGAAATTACTTCATCTTTAGTGTGTGTTGGGTTGCAGTCTTTTTTGTTTCCTTTTTGGAAATTCCTCTTCATCCACAAAGAATTCCAGATTCAGACATTATTCATCTTATGTCTGGAACACTAAAGTTTCAAGAGCTTCCACATGTCTTACCTCTTTCCACCTTTAGATCATTGAAAATGCTCCCACAGCTAAAGTCAGTTTTGTCATTTGCTTGCTGCTCAATTCTTTTCTGCTCCTTACATATCATACAGTCTAATGTGCCTCCTCCGTGGAGAATTGAGAAAGTTAATTGGGTATATATACACAATGTATATAAGATAGAACAGGGGTCCCCAAACTACGGCCCATGGGCCGCATGCAGCCCCCTGAGGCCATTTATCCAGCCCCCCACCGCACTTCCGGAAGGGGCACCTCTTTCATTGGTGGTCAGTGAGAGGAGCACAGGATGCATCCACACCCATAGTTCCCATTGATATACTGGTCAGTTTGTTGATTTAAATTTACTTGTACTTTATTTTAAATATTGTATTTGTTCTCGTTTTGTTTTTTTACTTTAAAATAAGATATGTGCAGTGTGCATAGGGATTTGTTCATAGTTTTATTTATAGTCTGGCCCTCCAACAGTCTGAGGGACAGTAAACTGGCCCCCTATGTAAAAAGTTAGGGGACCTCTGAGATAGAAGATATAGATTTTTATTTTCATGGAAAGTAGAAAAAGAAGATAATAAACTACAATTTAATCTCATTTTTGTTTAATATATATATATATATATATATATATATATATATATATATATATATATATATATATATTAAACACAAAAATCGCCATGTCTGTGTATGTGTATTTAAAGTCAGAAAAGACATTTACAAAAATGTTCATGTTGATACTCTATCTAGGTGTGATCTCTGCTTCTCTCTCTCTCTTTCTCCTTCTCCCCCTCTCTCTTCCCATCTCTCTCCCTCTCTCTTTTTCTCTCTCTTACAGCAGACATGTCATATTTCTACAGTCATTACTTTTAAGTCAAGATTAAAAAATAAACACCTTTGATCTGTCAAATCCGAGCTGCGTTGAAGGCAATTCCAGTCCCCTCCCCAGCTTTCTGCTGTCTGTGCCATCCTTTGGGATTCTTTTCCTGTCCTATTATTTCATTCAAGCAAATTTATTTTACCCCAGGTTCCTGGTCATTTTCTAGAATTGCCCAGTTGGCTCTGAAGAGCTTTTCTGCTCACTTGCACCAAAAGAATGTAAAAATCATGTTCTGAAAGTAACTCACTAGACTATGATCTCCAGCAGGCCCAGGAGGAGAATAGGTATCTGTTGAATGAGTCGATATATTCTTCTTTGTCTTATTTCATTTATCCCATAAGTCCCTTACAAGACAAGCTTTGCTTCTTTTCTATAATGCTCCTAACATTTAGGTAGTTTATATAAATAAATGAATAAAGTCTTTTTTAAAATCCATAATTTACTTAATAAAAATAAATTTGAGATCTATTGTTAGCATTGGCCAGAATTTGTGCTTATAGAGATGTAGAAAAGCACAGGATTTAAAGATAAAAGACATTCAGATCCTGCTCATAGATTTGTGATCATGGCTTAGTCACTTAAGCCTCTGAACTGCCTTCTTCTGTAGCCTCATTGATTCTTTTCTGGACTCTACAGAGGCCTTCTACCTAGCTTATCTATCTTGCTTTAAGTTTTGCTCCCCCACGTCTGTCTGTCCTTTGCCTATACTATAACTCTGACCTCGTCCCCAGCTTCCTCCATTGAAACCTCTCAGGGGCCCTCTGCTGCTTTGTTGACTCTGCACCCCCCTTTCAAGTGTAGCTCCTAGAAGCCTTTCTTCACACTTGATGCTGAAATAATACCAAACTCCTGGTAGCTCCTCACATCCCATGCCACCTCTTCTTGCTTTGCTCCCTTTGTCCACAGGTCATTTTCCCTTTATTCTTGCAGCCAACTACTTCTGCTTGACTCCAGGACTGGGTTCAGGAGTCCTCCTTTCTGGAATGTTTTCCTTGATATAAAGGTTAGGTATCTTCTTTCTCTGTCCATTCACGTTGAAACTGCTTTAAGGCAAAATCATAGATTATAGTTTCTTGTCTTGAAAAGAACCTGATTTAGAACAGCACTCAAAAGTTTATTAAACTGGGCCGTGGCCAGTTGGCTCAGTGGTAGAATTGCAGCCTGTTTTGTGGAAGTCCCTAGTTCGATTCCCAGCCAGGACACACAGGAGAAGCGCCCATCTGCTTCTCTACCCTTCCCCATCACCCTTCTCTCTATTCTCTCTCTACCCCTCCCACAGGCAAGGTTCCATTGGAGCAAAGTTGGCCCAGGCACTGAGGATGGCTCCATGGCCTCTGCCTTGGGCGCTAGAATGGCTCCGGTTGCAACAGAGCAACCCCCCAGATGAGCAGAGCATCGCCCCCTAGTGGGCATGCCGGGTGCATCCTGGTCAGGCATGTGGGAGTCTGCTTCTCTGCCTCCCTGCTTCTCACTTCAGAAAAAAATACACACAAAAAAAAGTTCATTAAATTGTATTGTATATATATGTTCTTCTAAACTGTCCGAATGATTTTTATAATAGAATATAGTTTGATTTTTATATGATCTCCTCCCAAATAGAAAAAGACTTAGAAAAAGAAAATAGGAGTTAATTTAAAATACCTTTACTACCAGCAGACGGACTATTGTTATTTTGGTATGTAATAATAAATAAAATCTTTTAAATTATAAAATGGTAAAAGTTTAATCCCAAATTTTCCTTTCAGAGCCAGTACTCAGGAAAACCAGTAGCTCTGCAAATTACATGCATTAAAAATTAATAGCCAGTTCATTGTGGTTCCCACATCAGGTAATAATTCAATTCAAAATAGTTCTCTGGTAAAATACGGTTTTTTTACTAATTCTAACCAAGTAAAAATTTTTGCTTTTCTCATGTTCCCTAGATCCCCAAACCATCTTTCATCCCGTTTTTCCACAAGAGGTGAAATCCCAGGGAGCGAAGTGACTGAACCAGCTCACCCAGTGGTCAGGGCAGCAGCTGAACCACGGATAGCCTCCTGACTGCCCACCTGGTGCTTTCGTCTCAGCCCCATTTCCTGTTTCTCCTCTGGAGGGAAAAGAACCGTAAGATTTTAAGCACTTCCTAATTTCCATAAACTCAAATCAGACCTGTCACTGAGATGTTCTTACTTTACTATTTTAGTCTCATTAAGACTAAATTAGCCCTAAACCTAAAGCCTTAATAGTTCTTTCATATTCAAGTATAAATTTTCTTTGTGCATTAGAAAAATCTTCCATTCTAAGAAATTTCTTGTTTTCTCAACTAATTTTGAAGTAAATACAACAAGTAACATATTCCAGGTCTCCTTTCTTTCCCTTCAAGCAGTTCTGTGGTATATGTTTTTGTATTCCTCTAAATTGTTCTCTTGGGATTAGTTCCCATATTGAGTCATCTACCAAACAGTGCCTGTGTTTTCCAGGCAAACTAATAGTTTTATTATTCCTAAATGACTCATTACTTCTGAATCATCACACTTTGGGTACTCTGTTAAATAAAAAGCTTTTAGTCATTTTTTTACAATTTTACTCTTCCTAGTCTTCAAATGTACCATCTGAGTGACATGGATACTCACCCAGTTTTCTCTTGTGTCCACAAGATTTATGTTGATCATTTTCTTCTGGAACCCTTTCATCAATTGAGATAAGCATGTGGAGTTCTTTATATTTTCTGTTCCAGATGTTTCCTGAAATAGAACACACAAATAGCAACATAAAAAATAGTGTAACACCATTCTCTATTTTCCATCATTATATTTATGTTCCATGAAATTAGGGAGAAATGCCTGTAAAAGAAAACTAGCTTGTGATTATTCGTAAACATAGTCTTTTGAATTCAGTGTGTTGAAAGAATAAAACATTTTCATCCCTTGACTTCCATGTCATATTTGGCTGGTTCACTTTCTGCCCTTTGAAAATTAATTCTCTTATTCCTGGCATCCTTCTCACCCCATACATGCCAGCCTTCCTCAGAATTTTGTCCTTGACCCTTTTCTCATGCTATGCATGTTCAGTCTTGCCCATTCTTGTGGCTTTAAAACCCCTATCTTATGCTTATTCCAGACCTGTATTTTCAACTGCTCCTGCTTCAGTGCCACATGTACCTGTATGTGTGAGGAGACCCACCAAAACAACCCATGCCCAAAGCTGAATTCATCTCCCCTAAGCCTTTTGTCCCCAGCCTTAGCACACAATAATCAGGCCCAACCTTATCAACGCATTTTTAACTTTTAAAATCTGTTACTAATATTATATATTAAATCTCATATTTAAAGTGTCAGTGCTTAAAAGGCTTTTAAAAAATGTTATTTAACAGTTTCCAAGTTTTCCCAATTAGGCTTCTCCTCAGAGACAACCACTGTCAATTTTTTTAGCTCTCTTTTCTATTATTTACCTCCATATTTATAAATGCATATGTTTTACAAATTCATTGTTCATAAATTTAAATACTTTTAAAGTCTTCCTGATATGAATTTTACTTCTCTCGCCCCTATTCTACCACATTAACAAAATAAAGGGTAAAAAGTATATGGTCATTTCAATAGAAACAGAATAAGTATTTGACAAAATTAAACAACTATATGAGGTTTTATAAAACTCAACAAACAAGAAGTAGAGGAGAGCTTTCTCAATTTGATAAAGGGTATCTACCAAATATCCTACAGTTATCATTGTAGTTTATGGTGAAAGACTGAATAATTTTCCCCAAAGAGCAGGTACAAAGCAGGAATTTTTCAACTCACCACTTCTTTTCACTATTGTTCTGAAGATCATAGTATAATAGGCAGTAAGATAGTAAATATTGGAGGGAAAAAGTAAAACTATCTCTGTTCTTAGACAACGTAATTATATAAAAAAATCCTAAGGTATTTACCAAAACAAAAAAGAGAAAAAAATACTAAGTAAGTGAATTTAGCAAAATGGAAAGCACAAGAGCAATATATGTAAAGCAACAAATAAAATGGAAAATGAAATTAAAATAACATTACCATTTGCATTAGCAACAAAAAACCTAAAATACCTGAGAGTAAATTTAGTAAAAGGTCTAAAAACATTGCTGAGAAAAATCAAAGAGCATCTGAATAAATGTATACATACACTATGTTCATAGATTGCATGGATTAGAGACTTAATATTGTTAAGATCTCTATTATTGGCCCTGGCCAGTTGGCTCAGCAGTAGAGTCACCCAGCGTGTGGATGCCCCAGGTTCAATTCCCAGCCAGGACACACAGGAGAAGTGACCATCTGATTCTACACCCCTCCCCTTTTCCCTTCTCTCACTATGGCCCCATGGCCTTGCCTCCTATGTTAAAATAGCTTGGTTGCTGGGCATCAGAGCAGTGGTCTCAGATGGGCAGAGCATTGCCCCATAGGGGGCTTGCAGGGTGCATCCTGGTTGGGGTACATGCGGGGAGTCTGTCTCTTTGCCTCCCCACTTCTCACTTAAGAAAAATAAATTTCTTTTTTGGGGGAATGCAGAGACAGAGAGAGACAGAGACAGATAGGGGCAGACAGACAGGAAGGGAGAGAGATGAGAAGCATCAATTCTTTGTTGCGGCTCCTTAGTCTCCTTAGTTGTTCATTGTTTGCTTTCTCATATGTGCCTTGATGGTGGGGCTACAGCAAAGCAAGTAACCCCTTGCTTAAGCCAGTGACTTTGGGCTCAAGCCAGCAACTTTGGCCTCAAGCCAGCGACCAAGGGGTCATGTCTATGATCCCACGCTCAAGCCAGCAACTCCGCACTCAAGCTGGTGAGCCCGTGCTCAAGCTGGCGACCTTGGGGTTTCGAACCTGGGCCCTCTGCATCCTAGTCTAACACTCTATCCACTGTGCCACCGCCTGGTCAGGCAAATAAAAAAAATTTTTTAATTCAAAAAGTCTCTATTATCATCAAATGGAGATTAAATTCATTGAAATTCCAGTCAATATCCCAGAATGGTTATTGGTGTGTGTATTTAAAAACAAAAAAGTAGAGAATCTAGAAATAAACTCATATATATGGCCACTTGTTTTTCAACAAAGGTCCTAACATAACTCAGTGGACATAGTCTTTTGAACAAATAAATGGTGCTGGAAGATCTTCAAATTCAGCCTTATACCATTCATAAAAATTAATTTAAAATAGATCACAGAGATGAACATTAAGAGTTGGAACTATAGAACTACCCACACACACACACACACACAAAAAAAAAATACCTTAAGAGAACAATCTTCATGACCTTGGCATAAGCAAAGATTTTTAAGACAGGATACAAATATATTAACTATAAAAGAAAAATTAATTAATTTGGATTAATAACAGTTAGTAGGATTTAAACCTTTTACTACAAAGAAAATGGAAAGGGAAGCCACCAACCAGAGACAATATCTGTATCCAAAATATATAAATGATCTCTTCAAAGACAAACCAAAAGGTTTGAATAGACACTTCACAAAAGATACATATGAATTGCT
The DNA here is from genome assembly GCA_037038555.1 of Rhynchonycteris naso. Taxonomy (NCBI): domain Eukaryota; kingdom Metazoa; phylum Chordata; class Mammalia; order Chiroptera; family Emballonuridae; genus Rhynchonycteris; species Rhynchonycteris naso. Next base: position 39,991,519 of record CM073004.1, on the reverse strand, counting down.
AATGAGCCCATGAAAAAAATGCTCAACATTATTAGTCATTAGGGAAATGTAAGTTAAAGTCACAGTGGGATAGCACTTCACACCCACTAAAATGGCTAAAATCAAAGAAACTGACAAGTGTACAAAAGGATGTAGAGCCACTAGAGCTTTCAAGTGTTGATGAGTGTAAAATGGTAGAACCACTTTGGAAAACAGTTTAAAAGGTTTTTATAAACTTAAACATACACTTATTATGACTCAGTAATTCTATTTTTAATTACCCAAAAGAAATGACCACATAACCACAAATAAACTTTTACTTGCCAGTTTCTAGCGGCTCTAATCTGTAATACCACAAACTAGAAACAACCTGAATGTCTGTCAACTGGTGAGCAGATAAAACAAATGTTGGTATATTCATGTAGTAGAATGCCTCCTAAGCAGTAAAACAAAATGCTGCATTTGATACAGGCAGAAACATGGATGAAACTCAAAACCATTGTCTGAGTGAGAGAGGCCAGACTGAAAGTACATATATTTTATGATTACATTTATATGAAGATCTAGAACTGGCAAAAGTAATCTATAGTGACAGGAAACATCAGTAATTGACAGATACTGCAAGTTAGGGGAATTGATTTGGAAAGGTCAGAAGGATACTTTTAGGGTGACATAAATGTTCTGGGGTTTTTTTAGGGCAGTGGTTGTATGGTTCTTGTTAAATCAGATTGAACTATACACTTCATATCTATATTTTTATGGTATATAAATTATAACTCAATAAAATTGATTTAAAATGAAAGTGAGGCTCTGAAGAGCTGAGAGGAAGCTGTCTGTTTGTGGGTAGTATTTGTAAATCTATGGGCTTCAGTGTAAAGCCATCATGTGGTTAGATGGGATTACTAATCTCCGGAAAAGAATTCTTTAATCCACAGTGGAGGCTGGGAGCTGGAGTTAGTAAGCCTGGTTTCTTGTGACCTTGACCTGGATAGGGGAAAGAGGGCTCATGAGCTTATTAATCAGAATGTAAAAATTGAAAAATGTAACTATTTCAATTTTTAGTCCTTTGCCACCCCCTGTGTGTGATGCCCCTGGGGCTGGTAATTTTCTGGTTCATTTTTTTTCACTAACAAATAAGTTTCCTGTCTTCAGCAGAGTGAAGGAGGGATGATTTTTTGAGTTTGTGGTGTGCAGGTGGGAGAATTTCAAACAGTCTCCTTATTTTCAATCCTCTACCCTAGCCATAGCCCATTTGGATGGTACCTGAAACCTCTAAACCTAGACCTTTTTTGGTTGTGCAGGGTGGATTGGTTTGCTTGCCATCAATATCCCTTCCTCCTCTACTCTGCTAAGTCACTCACCATTCCTGCTTCTGCTTTCTATCTTCACATACAGCGGTTTGGAATTACAGGTGTCTCTTAGATTCTTTAAAAGTGGAGTTTACATTATTGTTTTTGTTCTTACTGTTTGCAGGAGATGTTAAAGCTATAAAATCCATACTGCACATTTTCTGCTTCAGCAATACCAAACACACAAGTTTGTTCCATATCTCTGTGCCTTTGTAGATTTTTTTTTTCTTATAAGGTCCAGTTTAATCCCTCTTTACCTGGTGAGGCTCTTTCAAAATTCAGCCCTCTTCATTCTAACCTTTCTTGTCTGCTGCTTCTGTTCCTTTGTTTCACAACAGATCCACTTCATCAGCGGCATCTGTAGAGCAGTTCACTATGGAGGAATACCAGGAGCCACTGGAAAGTGCCTGTTTGAGTAATTATAAACTGCATAAAGTGGAAGTAATAGTAAGAGTTCGAAAACTCTGAAAGTTGCCTGTGAAGCACGTGGGCAGAAATTAGGAAAATAGACTCTTGCCCTTTGCAGGGATGAAAGAACCAGGAGAAACAACTGACTTGGCCTATGGGCAGGCAGCATGCAACAAGACCTGAGCAGGGACAAATGTAAACATTCAGAAGGATTAACACGAATTTGCCAACAAATCTATAGGTTGCTTTCTACCCTGATATAACAGATGTTTAGAGTGACTGAATATTTTTGCCATATTTCATCAAATCAAAGATTGTAAAAACACTCATCATTTCATGTAAGAAAGAAAAATTTAGACTATGATACATGCTTTCTTACCACTCAGAACTTTTTACTTATTGAAAGAGTTCTTTTTGGCTTATATTGACAGATGTTTTTAATTATGTAGCACTCTTGTACATACATAATCTTTGGGACCAGTTCATGGGCCTTGGGACTTTTTTTAAATTGCACTTGCTAAGGCTACCATTTGCCAATACTGTATAAGGCTTGTTTTTCCTCAACCTCTCAGCAGCATTCAACACCCGTGGCCTCCATTTTGGAAGTCTCTCCTTCAGCCTCTGTGAAACTGCTGTCTCCTGGTTCCCATGTTACTGTATTGGCTCTTTCTTCTTAGCCTCCCTCTGATAATTCTTTTCCTCTGTTTAACCCTGAAATGTCAGTCATCCCCAGCTCTGCCCTTAGCCCAGAACTCTTCCCACTCTATGCGCTCACCCAGTGTATCCTCTCAGGGCTGCCTCTTCAGGCCAGAGCTTTGTGCTGATCTCCAGGTTTTTATCTTCACATTTCATTCCCTTGGATTTTTCATAGGAATGTCTTCAAACCACACATTCAGAATAAAACTCTTTATCTTTTCTATGGCTGCCTCCCATAAAACAAAAAGTCTATTTTGGGAGTAGCAATACTAGCACCCCCAGTACCCAGGCCAGAAACCCAAGATCCCACCCTTTCGCTCTCCCCTTCTCCTGTTCTGTGAATCCTACCCTCTTGACTATCTAATCAGTGCCCCCTTCTTGGTTTAGGTTCTCACTACTTCTTGCACGGATTATTACTGTAGCCTCCTAATTGATTTCCGTACTTCAGCTAAGCTGCTAGAATGATCTTTCTAAAACATGAATCTCATCATTTTAGTCCCCAGCGCAAAAATGTTTATTTTTCCCATAGTTTTCAAATAAAGCTCTGACTCCTCAGTTTAGAGCAGAAGGCAGTCAGTCTGTGGGCTAGCTCCTGCTGCTCTCTGCAGTCCTCCCTTCCTGCTTGTCTGTATACTCCCCCTGAAATGAGCCAGCCTGCTCCTAGTTCTGAACTCACTGTGCAATGGTAGGCCTCTGAGCCTTCATATGTTTCCCTCGCTTTGAGTATTCTTCCCTTCCCATTTGTCTAATTATTCTCATCATCCTTCAAAACTAGGTCCATATAACCCTAATTTGGGGAAGTCTTTTTTGGCTCTCAGTATGAATTAGAAACTCATATCAACAAAGAACATGAAGAAAGGCTTCACAAATGAACACCACAAATGTCTGCTAAGTAAATAAAAATCTGTTCAGGTGCATATTAAAACAACACACTTTCATTTTTCATCTGTTTGATTAGCAAAGATTTTTTTTTTTTACAGGGATAGAGAGAGGGACAGATAGGGACAGACAGACAGGAACGGAGAGAGATGAGAAGCATCAATCATCAGTTTTTCTCTGCGACACCTTAGTTCATTGATTGCTTTCTCATATGTGCCTTGACCGCGGACTTTCAGCAGACTGAATAACCCCTTGCTTGAGCCAGTGACCTTGGGTCCAAGCTGGTGAGCTTTTGCTCAAACCAGATGAGGCTGCACTCAAGCTGGCAACCTCGGGATCTCGAACCTGGGTCTTCTGCATCTCAGTCCAACACTCTATCCACTGTGCCACCACCTGCTCAGGCTCTATTAGCAAAGATTTAAAGAGTGGTATCACTCAAAAGAGTGTGGGGAAATGAGCCTCTCACCCTAATATTGGAAATATAAGTTTGTCATTTTTATGTAGGACAGATTGATCCCTGTATATCTAAGACCCTTTTTAAAATGTGTACATACATTAAATTAATAATAATAAAATTAAATTAAAAAAAAAACAAACATCAGAAGAAAAGAATATTGCCACGTAAAAAAAAAATGTGTACATACACACTCACCTTTTGACTCAGCATTCTACTACTTGGATTTATTCTAAGAGAATAACTGGACAACTATGTGAAGTGTATATATAAGAATATTCATCACTGTTTATTTTAAAACAAAAAATAGTAAATAACCATAATGTCTTGCAATAGCAGATGACTAAATTAAAGGGGTTGGCAAAAATAGGTATAGAGTTGTTAGTACACAGAACCAGTTTATTCTTGTATTATTATTAATTAATTATTGTATTACAACTGTAGAACTACTTTTGCCCACCCCTGTATTTTTTGCATATGATAGAATATTATATCTTATTAAAATTATCTATATTTATTTTGACACGGAAGTATATTCACGAGATATTGCTAGCTTAAAATAAGTTATAAGATATGTAGTGTAGTCCAATTTTTGTAAAGAAATATACATTTATAAATTTTCATAAGAAAATGTCATGGTGTATATCCATAAGTATATTAATAGTAGTTATTTCTGAATGGTGATATGGATACTTAAAATATTTTCTGCTTATGAATATTTTCTAACCTTTCTAAAAAGAGCATGTATTAAATGTGAGAACATAATGGGGGAAACAGAAGGTCGACCCTAGTAGTCCTGATCCCCCTTGTGCTTGCCTCTTACGTTGCCCCATTAAACAGTAAGTGCACCGAGGCCCACTGTGATGAATTATTCAGCATCGTTCTCCCAGGGCCTAGCTCAGAGTAGGAAATACTTGATGAATACATTATGCCAATAACAGCTAATAGTTATTGAGCATTTCCTATGTCTTAGGTATTGTCCTAAGCACTTGCTTGGTATGTTAACCTAATCCTCATGAGATGGGTACTATTATTGCCATTTTGCAAATGAAATAGGCTGCAAAAGTTAAACCACCTTTTATGTAAAGCAATATAGCTATAAGCAGCAGTATGGAGAGTCAAACCCATGCAGCCTGGCTTTCACTTCAAGAGATAAAATAGGATCATGGTTCTAAGTGAGAGTGTATCTCTGGCTGGGAATCATTGGATTAGCTTCCAGTTCCAGTCTGGGATTCTAACTGGACTATTAGGCATCAATTGAATTATGATCTGAATAAAAAAGGCAGAATTTGATATCCACAGAGCTGAACCAAATACCAGGAAACTAATCTTTGTTTAAGGTTTGTTTCTTTGGCTTAAAAAAAAAAAAACAAAAAAAAATCATTTTAGACTATAAACTTCTCATTGAAATTGGTGCCAACCCTTGGGGTTTGGCTTTGTTATGTGCTCCCTTGCTCTGCTATTCGTGGCCCTTCAGATCTTAGACTTAAATTTGTAATTAGTTCTTTAACTCTTCTTCTCACCATTTTTTTCTTAGTAAGATTACTTATGACAAGTTCATCAAATTTTGTTTTTAATCCCTACCAGTCTTCATTTTTGCCTTACCTTCTTTTTCCTTCATATCTATTTCTTAGAATTTCTGAAAGCTACATTTATCTGCAATTACGCTGTTTATTATGGTAGCCTCTAGCCACATGTGGCTTTTTAAGTCAAAATCAATTAGAATGAGCAAAAGATTTAAACAGTTTTTCACCAAACAAGGTATGAGGCTGGGTGATAAGCACAGGAAAAGTTGTTCGACATCAGTAGCCATTGGGGAAATGTAAGTTAAAACCACAGTGCACTGACACTACACACCTATGAGAAGGGCTAATGTAGACAACACTGATAGTCCCAAATGCTGAAGAGGATGCGAAATCAGCGCTATCCCTCATACATTGCTGGTGGGAATATGAAATGGTATAGCCATTATGGTAAACACTTCGGCAATTTCTTATTAATATGTATATGTTTATCCTACAACCCAGCAGTCACACTCCTGGGTATTTACCCTAGAGAAATGAAAATTATGTGCACAGAAAACCCGGTGCACTAATATTCAAAAACTGGAAATAACAAAAATATCCTTTAATGGATGAATGGATAAACAAACTGTTACATATTCATGCAATGAAATACTACTCAGCAATATAAAGGAATGAACTGTTGATACATGTGATAAAGTGAATGACTCTCAAAATTATTGTGTTAAGCAAGAAAAGCCTATCTCAAAAGCTAACACCTGTATAATTTAATACATAACATATTCTTGAAATAACAAGGTTATAATGATGGAGAACAGACCAGTGGTCACCAAGAATTAGGATTGGAGTGACTGTGTGACTTCAAAAGTGTATCATGAGGGATTTTTTTGGAGGCAGTGGGATAGTTTATATCCTGATTGTGGTAGTAGTTAATATAAAAGGAAGGGTGGAAGGATGGAAAAGGATGGAGTAAGTGCATGTAAAGCTAATGAAATCCAAATAAGATCTGTAGCTCAGTTAATAGTACGAATGTCTGTTTTCTGGTTTTGATCGTTGTACTATGGTAATGTAGGGGAAACTGGAGTAAGAGTATACAGGAACTTTCTATAATATATTTGCAGTTTCTTTCTAATTATAAAATCATTTCAAAATTAAAATTTTTTAATTAAAGTAGTTCTTCAGTTACACTATTCACTTTTAAAGTGCTCAATAATCCCATGTGGCTAATGTCAGCCATAGCAGCCCTATCAGATAGCACAGATAGAATATTTCTATCAACACAGAAAAGTAATGTTGGAGAGCACTTGTCAAAAAGCATGTCTGACTTTGGCCAGTGTTCTCTCTTCCTTGACTATTTTCAAATTCTAATATTACACAATTACTTTCTTATATTTTCTATCATGTTACATTATCAACCAGTAGTTTTAGTTTTATTCAAACCTAGATAAGTACTTCCCCTCTTTAATTTTTCAAATACTACAGAAATAAAATAGTTTTATGCCAATTTAGGAATTTATCTGGTGTATTTTAATAGACCTCTGGATATTTAAATTTTCCAACACTTAAATATTTTGCCCCAGATCAGTTTTATCACCTGTATTATCTATCACGTATATAACATGCATTAGAATATAATTCTAATGTCTCTCATACACTTATTCTTGGCAGTACCCTTTGTGTTTTCCTTCCATTCTTTTCTTACCCAAAAGTGCTTTCAAAATCTTGGCTTTCTGGAAAGGGGCACAGTTTTTCATACTTGGTACTGTGTCTTCCCTATCTGCTGGAGCATCTTTTGAAAAGGTTAATGCCTTCCATTGCCATGTTCTAGTTTTTTGTCCCATAGTGTTATTCCTTTTTGACCCCTTTGTATTTTCACTTAAGAATTACTGGGCACTTCCTTACTATGGAACTTCTTTCTGCTTCAGCTCCAGACATCCTGCATGATATCTAGTTTTATGGTTTTTATGAGCCATCATGAGATTAGAATGCAAGGAAGTGTAGGATGATACATAGCAACAAAGATCCCTTCACATAACAAGAAAGTTAAGACACTAAAGGACAAGAAGAATGGGGTAACCTACCTGAAGAAAACCACAAAGACAGAAATAAAGGAACATCATTGGAATTAAGATTTTTATTTTCCTGGGTAGAAAATCTGTATGTTATAATAATGTCAGTGTTTCTTCAAAATAATATGTTTATTGCAATTGTAATCAAATTCTAATAGAGGATTTTTCTTTTTTCTTTTTTATTCAGTGAGAGGAGGGGAGGCAGAGAGACAGACTCCTGCATGTGCCCTGATCAGGATTCACTAAGCAAACTCACTAGGGGGTGATGATCTGCCCATCTGAGACATTGCTCCATTGCTCAGCAACAGAGCTCTTCTTAGAGTCTGAGGCAGAGGCCATAGAGTCATCCTCAGCTGCTAGGGCCAACTCACTCCAGTTGAGCTGTGGCTGCAGGAGGGGAAAAGAGGGAGAGAGAGAAGTGAGATGGGGAGGGGTGAAGAAGCAGATGGGCACTTCTTCTGTGTGCCCTGACTGGGAATCAAACCTGGCACATCCACACACCAGGCCAACACTCTTACCACTGAGCAAACTGGCCAGGGCCAGTATTTTTCTTAAAACTCCACAGTTCAAAATTTTATCTGGAAGACTCTTTGGAGTATAAAAAAGAATCATAGGGATATAGGAAGCAAAGCCAGATAATAAAATTTAACAGGATAACAGTAATTACAGTAGTGTAGGACTGGCACAAAAACAGACTAATCATTGGATCCAAAAAGCCAAGAAATATAGTCTAACCAGTATAAAAATTCAACAAAAGCAAGGGTTGTTTGTAAATTAATTGCATTAATTGGATCTGTATTTACTAAGTCTGTAATGCCTAAATGAGCAATAGGGAATTTACCAAAGAGGAAAGAGAATAAGCAAAACAGTTTTCAAGGATTAAAGAACTAAAAATGGAAACAGTGAAGTCCTGTTTCTCATTATTAAATGGGTGAAAGTTTTCTTGTTGAAATAGCAGTGCTATTGATGGAGCATTGGTGCTATTGCTCTCCATTGCTCTCACCATCACCTCCTATCATTGCCTTACTGTATCATTCTTGATGCAGTAATATTACACATTCTGTTCTTCAGCAAATTACATTGGCTCTATGTTTGAAATATATATACAGCATCTAAACTGCTCAACTGTTACTCTCCTGGTCCAAGCCTGCAACCTTCTTGCCCAATTCATTGTAACATTTTTCCCTGCTTCTTACCTTGATCCACTACAGTCTCCTCTGAGCACAATGGCCAAAATTACCAAATTAAATGTGAGTGATCATGTCATTCCTGTGCTCAGTGGCCATCAGTTTGTTTCCAAACTCACTCAGAGTAAAGCTAAATTCATCACTGTAATCTACAGACCCTGCATGATTTAGATTCCCACCTTTCCTCTCTGATCTCATCTCCTATACTTCCCTCCCCCACTTCCTCTGCTCTAGTCACTTTAACTTCCTTGTCATTTTTCTAGTAAATCAAGTATGCTCCAACCTCAGGACCTTTGCACTTATAGTTAATCTGCCTCATATGATTTAACCCTAAATACCCTCTCAGCTTGCTACCTCTCTTCTTTCAGGTCTCTGTTAATGAGTCTGAGATTTCCCTGACTACCCTTTAAAACACAGCATCCTCCCATCCTTCCTACACCCTTGCTCTGCTTCCTTTTCTCTACAGTACACATCACCATCTAAGTTATATGTTTTCTTACATATTGTTTTTCTTTTTCCAACTAGATTGTCAGCTCTATAAAGACAGGGGACTTTATTGTATTCACTGCTCTATCACTAGCATTTCACGAAAGCCCAGCATATTGTAGGTATTCAGTATTTATTGATTGAATGAATACATTGATTGAACCTTTCTGGAAAGCAACTACAGTATGATTTAGAAGCCCATTTTTTTAAAGTAAGAGAACACTTAAGTAAATTTTATCCACTTGATGGTGAGAGAGAGAGATCTGCATATCACAGGGTTTGAGAGTTTGGGATTAAGAGCAATAATTAAGGTTGTTTTTGTCTTTCTTAGAAAGTAAGAAAAAAGAAAGGTGGAGAATAATTTCCAGGTGTAAAGGAAGTTATAGATCAAGAACAACTATTTGTGTTGTCTACTGTGATGTACATAACAAGTACTTTGCTGGAACTACTTGTTAGTTTCATATAAAGTGGCAAGGAGAGTGGGATAAGAAATACCAACCAGGAGCAGTTGTAACAGGGCAGAGCTGAGGTCATACTTCTGTAGGTAGTAAAGAGCGTAGGGTGTGAGGAAACAACGGTGTGAGGCAAAGTTCAGTAGTCAGTGGTACAGCAAACACCCAGACTTGGTAATTGCTTGCATAGGGATACAAAGCAGAAGAAATAAAAAGTTCTTTCATATTTCCTTTTAACTGTTTTCTTTTTTCTTTATAGGTTTCTTCTCATTCACAGAAAAATGGATCACTTAAACCTTTGGAGGACTAAGTTATCACACTACTTCTATACTACCAACTAAGATTTATGACAGTAAATTTATGACAATAAATCCTGCATCATAGAATTGCGGAAAAACTAAAAGGATATTTTTTATAAAAATACTCTTCTAATACCATGACATTACTAGATAAAACTAAAAAGCACAATTATTAAATTATTAGACTTACTACTACAAGCACACATGTGCAACAGCTACTGTATCCTGACAGTTACCAAACCTCAAATTTATATGGTTTCCATTTGTGGGAAAGGTTGTTATGTTTGCATGAAACCACTGAACATTGTCAAATATATTTTCAGCTGAGAGTCGTTTAGGAGAATTTACTTGAAACGAGTTCTAGAATCTTCCAAGTCTCACCACTAAGTGAATTTGATATTATGGCAGCAGCTTACAGACTTGTGGTTAGTACTGTGAACCACTACAGCAGTGTGGTGATAGACCGGCGTTTTGAGCAAGCTATCCATTATTGCACTGGAACCTGCCACACCTTCACACATGGAATTGACTGCATTGTGGTACATCATAGTGTTTGTGCAGACCTCTTACACATCCCTGTGTCTCAGTTCAAAGATGCAGACATGTACTCCATGTTTCTACCCCATGAAAATGGGTTTTCCTCAGCTGAAAGTGACTCTCCACATCAGGCCCTCCCCGGTATACCCAGGATCAAAAAAGGATCTACATTTCAGAATACCTGTAACTTAAAGGATATTGCAGGAGAAGCAATCAGTTTTGCCAGTGGGAAAATAAAAGAATTTTCCCTTGAAAAACTCAAAAACTCTAACCATGCAGCTTACAAAAAGGGAAGGAAAGTTAAGTCTGACTCATTTAATAGGAGGTCAGTTGATTTTGACTTGCTCTGTGGCCATTATAACAACGATGGGAACACCTCATCCTTTGGTTTACTGCGGAGTTCCTCACTTGAGGAAAAATCTTTGTCCCATAGAAACTCCCTCGATCTGAACCTGACTTCCATGTTTCTTCACAACTTCTCTGAAGAAGACCTGGTTACTCAGATTTTGGAAAAACATAAAATAGATAATTTTTCTTCTGGAACAGACATAAAGATCTGCTTGGACATCTTGCTGAAATGTTCTGAGGATTTGAAAAAATGCACCGACATTATAAAACAATGCATAAAGAAAAAATCAGGGAGCAGCATCGGTGAAGGAAATGGTAATGATACAGTTGCTAGCTCGGAAACTGTCTATATGAATGTAATGACCAGGTTAGCATCTTATCTGAAAAAGCTACCATTTGAATTAATGCAGTCTGGGAATAGTGAGGCAATAGATTTAGCAGAACTGGTCAGTAATATGCCTAATTTACAACTGACTCCTTTCTCCCCAATATTTGGCACTGAGCAGCCCCCTAAATATGAAGATGTTGTCCAACTCTCAGCCCCTGACTCTGGACATTTTCCAACTATAGAATTGCAAGATGACAAGCACAGTTCTAAGAAAACAGACACTGTAAAACCCATTCCAAGCAACTCTACAAATTCCTTATATAACTTAGAGATAAATGATCCCAGAACTCTAAAAGATGTCCAGCGTCAATCACGGTCATTGACCATGAACACTTCAGGAAATGTTTCTTCTGGTGACCTAATGGAAACTCTTTATATTGAAGAAGAGTCAGATGGAAAGAGAGCATTAGATAAAGGACAAAGGACAGAGAATGGGCTCAATCAGGAGTTGTTAAAGGTAACTGAAGGTAGAGCAGAATTTTCAGACCATGGTACTCATCTTAAAAAATGCCCTGCCTCAATCCAAAATGAAATTGGTAAGATATTTGAGAAACCAGTTGTTAACCTACCTAAGGAAGCTCTTAAGTCAAAAGTTCCTAAAGTTGAAAACCACAGAGATTTTATGACTTCTAACAGTAAGGAAGAGATAGATAAATTGTTAATGGATTTGGAATCTTTTTCACAGAAAATGGAGACCTCTCTAAGAGAGCCACTTGCCAAAGGTAAAAGCTCTAACTCTCCGAACATTCATAATCAGTTGACTGATCAGCTCCCTGTAGATCTTGAGCATAAATCTAAAGTCTCTTCACCCACAGAAAAAGTCTCACCTTCCTGTCTAACAAGGATCATTGAAACTAATGGACACAAAATAGAAGAAGAGGATCGAGCCCTCTTACTACGAATTCTAGAAAGCATTGAAGACTTTGCTCAAGAACTAGTTGAATGCAAATCAGGCAGAGGGAGCCTATCACAAGAAAAGGAAATGATGCAAATTCTACAGGAAACCTTGACAACGTCTTCCCAAGCCAACGTATCAGTCTGTAAGAGTCCTGTTGGTGATAAAGCCAAAAGTCCTGTTGGTGATACTACTTCAGTGGTTTTGATTCAACAGACTCCAGAGGTGATCAAGGTAAGACCCTACAAGCTTGAGTCCTGAAAGTCTCCAAAGAAATGTTTTAATGTTTGTAAAATTTATAAACAAAACCATTTTTGTTATCATTTCAATGTTCTACTAAATTTTATGCCCTACACTAACTATGGTCTCACTCAGTTCAGTGAAAAAAACTAAAAAGCAAAGGCTTTCGAGTCAAGCTGCCCAGTTCCAGCTGCCCTTCCCATACTCTTCCTCTCCTTCCTAGTTCTGTGACCAAAGAAAAGTGACTTAGCCTTAATACCCTCGTTTATATAATGGAAATAATAAGGATCAAGATAACATGTGAAGTACAACCAAGGTGCCTGTTACAAAATGGGCATTTATTATTAGTACTCATCCTCCCCAAACAGTAGACCAGTCATTACATGCCTGTGTGGACTGTAAGGTGCATTGTAGGATACAAAAGAAAAGTCATGATTCTTGAAGAGCTTAATACTTAATTGGGGAAACAAAACTAACATACAGGAGACAGTACATGAATATGTAGGCACGTCTATGAAAGTATTGTTAGTGCAATAGGTCTTCTAAGAAAGTAAAGAATAGAGTATATGCGATTTGCTTCTTCATGCAAGTGGGAAGTATCAACCCAGAGTCAGAGGATAGAAGTCTTTTCAAAAGGCTTTGAATCTACCCTGCTACTGAATAATCCCAGGAAAGTCCGACTTGTGTTTGTCTTAGCATACCAGGATTATTTCTTGTTCATTTTGTATCTCTAACATGGGTTAGCTAGAAATTCTGCACCCCTCACTCAGAGACCCAGGCTGATAGATGCTTCATGTTCCTATAGCTGCCCTATGGCCCCATCTGGAATATGTGGCTTTAGAGTTCACTGAGGAAGGGGAAGAAAGAGATTGCTTTTAACCACTGTGCCCTATACATGATGTGCTCTCATTCTAGTTATTTCTATCTAAAGGCTCAGAAACATCGAGAAGCACATAGACTACTTGGTAAACAATATCTATCATTTTGTGTGAATTCAGACATAAAGCCAAACAAAGCAAGCTGTAATATAATGATATGAATTATTTAGTGATATGTACATTTGTACTAAAAGTATGAAGGAATACATGGATACACCAAATACCAATGTTCAGAACTATGATTAGTCCCTGGAGGTAAGAAAGAGAGATTGAACTGAGGATACACAGAGTCTCAGTAGTATTAGTTATATGTTTTATAATCCGATAGATTATAAGTATTTTGTCCTTTTTTTATGCCTTTTTGTACATCTTAAATACAGGAAATTTAAAAAAGAACAGTTGGATATTAGAGGTGGCATATATGTGGCCATGTTATGAAACAATTATCTGTTTTAGCATTCTCATTACAGTTTTCCTTAGAACAAGAAAAAATAAATACTGTGATCAAATGAATAATTTTTACATCATATTTGTTTCGTAGCTGTTGTTCCCAGGCACATTTTTAATTACCAGTGACACTAAAGTTTAAAACAATACATGCTTAAGATTACTAGATGATAATTTGGGTCTGAATATCCTCATACATTCACTGAGCATTTCTGTGTGAGTCTCCTCACTTGTCGATTCACAAATGGTAATGTCTTTAGTTAACTTGGGTTAATGAGAAACTAGAAAAATTAATCACAAAAATAAGAAAAAGTCTTTTCATGGGCACAGGCAATACTGATATGTTTAATATTTTATAAAGAAAAGAAAATACCACCTGACTAGGTGATGGTGTAGTGGATAGAGTGTCAGATTGGGACACAGAGGAACCAGGTTCAAAACTCTGAAGTTCCCAGCTTGAGCACAGGCTCATCGGCTTGAGCGCGGGGTCTCTGGCTTGAGTACAGGATCATAGACATGATCTCATGGTTGCTGGCTTGAAGCCCAAGGTCACTGGCTTGAGCAAGGTGTCACTCACTCTGCTGTAGCCCCCTAGTCAAGGCACATATGAGAAAGCAATCAATGAACAGCTAAGGAGCCACAATGAAGAATTGATGCTTCTCATCTTTCTCCCTTTCTGAGGTGTGTGTGTGTATTTATTTATTTATTTACACACACATACATATATACATACATACACATACATTTTTTTTAATGTTTCAATATAGCTTCACAAGTATGAGCAGTATTTGTTATCCAGGCATTTGTTGTCCAGAAATACAATGCAAATCTGTATTGGGAAGGAGAGTCAAATAGAAAATACTAGGAGGATATTGAAAGATTGATAAAGAGGATAGAAGTCTAGATCAGAGGTCAGTGGCTTGTGGCCCCTGGGCCAAATCTGACCTGCTGTTTGTGTTTGTAAATACAGTTAACCTTTTGTTTTTGTTTTCTTGTTTTGTATTTTTCTGAAGTGAGAAGCAGGTAGGCAGAGAGACAGACTCCCATATGCACCTGACCAGGATCCACCCGGCAAGCCCACTAGGGGGCAATGCTCTGCCCATTTGGGGTGTTGCTCCTTTGCAACAGGAGCCATTCTAGCACCTGAGGCAGAGGCGATGGAGCCATTCTTATGCCTGAGGCAGAGGCCATGGAGCCATTCTCGCACCTGAGGCAGAGGCCATGGAGCCATTCTCAGTGCCCAGATCAACTTTGCTCCAATGGAGCCTTATCTATGGGAGGGGAAGAGAGAGATAAAAACAAAGGAGAGGGGGAAGGATGGAGAAGCAGATAGGTGCTTCTCCTGTGTGCCCTGGCCAGAGATGGAACCCAGGACATCCACACACCAGACCAATGCTCTACCACTGAGCCAACCGGCCAGGGCCAATACAGTTAACCTTTTAACAACAGCATTGCAGTTTGAACAGTGAGGGCTCACTTATGAGCAGAACTATTTTCAATGAATATTGGAAAAATATTTGGAGATTTGCAACAATTTTAAAAAACTCGCAGATGAACTCTGTTACTTAGAAATATTGGAAAATTAAGAATAAAGTATGTTGTGAATGTATAAAATATGGAACTACTAGTCTATTTTATCATTTACTATAAAATATATATATAGGTCTGTTATAAAAAGTTAAAATTTATCAAAGTTTACGCATGTAAACATAGACTGTACATGATGCCGTTCACAGTCAAGAGACATGTAAACAATCATAAAAATGTAGTGTTAAATCATTACTACATAAAATTAATTGTAGTACATGCTATAATACTGTAATAATTTTGTGAACACCTCATGTTATTCTGGTGAGCTCAAATGTTGTGAATGTCCACTTAAAACGCCTATGATGCTAATCATTTCTGCATGAGTAGTTCATCTCTCCAGCAAATTGTGTATCACAGTAAAACTTATCTCGCGCAGTTCTCAAATATTTTTCATGTTTAGTGCAATACCATAAACCTTGACTAACACCATAGGACCATAGGACAAAGTGCCACTAGTGATGCTGGAAGTGCTCCCATGAAACAGAGAAAAGTAATGACGTTACAAGAAAAGTTGAATCGCTTGATATGTACTGCAAGTTGAAGTCTGCAGCTGTGTTTGCCCGCCATTTCAAGATAAATGAATCCAGCCTATGGACCACTGTAGAAAAAAAAAGGAAATTTGTGAAGCTGTTGCTGCAGCTACGCCAACAGGCACAAAAACCTTGCATTTTTTGTGAAATACTTTTTTATTTCATATTGAAAATGCAGCTTTTATGTGGGTGCAGGGTTGTTATAAGAAAGGCATACCTGTAGATTCCGGTAGGATTAGAGAAAAATTGAAGTCATTACATGATACCTTAAAGCAAACGGAAAGTAAAGAGCTAAAGCTGAAGAATGTCCTGTCAGCAAAGTATGGTTTAATAATTTTAGAAAGCAGTTTGGCTTTTAAAATGTCAAGATAACAGGAGAAGCAGCTTCTGCCAACCAAAAGGCAGCAGACAAGTCCCCAGGCATCATTAAGAAATCATTGAAGAGGAAAGATATCTGCCTGAACAGGTTTTAATGCAGACAAAAGTGCCCTATTGTTTTTTTTTGGGGGGGGGGGGCACAAAGGCTGTTTGTCAGTAAGGAAGAGAAGCAAGCACCGGGATTTCAGGTAGGTTAACACGGTTTTCTGCAGATGCAGCAGGGTTTATTATTAACTGCCCTTATGTATAAAGCTGCTAACCTCCGTGCCTTGAAGGGTAAGGGTAGCCCAGCTCCCAGCCTTTTGGTTATACAACTGGAAGGCTTGGACAACAAGAACCCTTTTTCTGGATTGGTTCCATCCATGCTTCCTGAAGTCAGGGAGTGCCTTGCCTGGAGACTGCCTTTCAAGTTCTTCGATACTGGATAACCCACGAGTTGAACACCTAAAATTGGTCTGCTTGCTCCTAAACATAACTAATTCCGATTCATACTGTAGATTTAGGGGTCATAAGAACCCTTAAGGCTCATTACCACATGGTACTCTGTGGAAAGGATTGTCAGTGTGACTGACAGAGGAGAACCCATTAGAGAGAACATCATCATAAAAGTCTGTAAGGATTACACTGAGATGCCATTGTTATAGAAAAAGCGGTGAAAGCCTTCAAGCCCAAAGCAAATTCCTGCTGGAGAAACTGCCCAGATGCGTATGAGTTCACAAGGAATCGTGACAGAAATTGTGAATATGGCAAAGGTGGTGAGGAAGGGTTTCAAAATATGGGTCTTGGAGAAATTCAAGAGCTAATAGACTCCACACCAGAAGAAGTAACGCAAGACGACTTGGTGAAGATGAGTGCTCTGAGCCAGTGCCAGGCAAGGAGGAAGGAGACATACTAGAAGCAGAGCACTGATATTAGACAGGCAGAGGGTTCTCATTAAGCAAGACTGCGTCTGACTTCCTTTTTTTTAATCAAGTGAGAGGCAGGGAGGTAGAAAGACAGACTCCTGCATCTCCTGCATGCTTTCTGACCAGGATCCACCAGGCAACCCCCATCTGGGACTGATGTTCAGCCCATCTGGGACCACTGCTTTGTTGCTGGGCAACCAAGCTACTTTAGTGCCTGAGCAAGGCCATGGAGCCATCCTCAGCACCTGAGACCAACTTGCTCATTGGAACCATGGCTGTGGGAAAGGAAGGGGTTGTGGGGGCGGGGGGGGGGTGGTGTTCAGGATTTTTAAAGATAAAAATACAGTCAGGGAATTTACTTCACATGCAATACAAATCAAACACGCTTTAAATTATTACATGAAAGTAAAACAATAAATTTGTTTTCTTAACTGTAATTGCTTTTTAAAATTTTCTGGTTGGGCAATATGGAAGCTTAGTAAAGAATAAACATTTATTAACCAAAAGTAGTTGGTCACTCCTGTGTACCCTGACTGGGAATCAAACTGAGGACTTTCACACTCCCAGCTGACGCTCTACCGCTGAGCCAACCAACCAGGGCTGCTTTTGACTTCTTTACAATGTGGACCCTTCTATGATACAGGCACTAAAAGTAAAGCTAATGGTGGGAGAAGGACTAGTACCATATAAAAACATTTTTAGAGAAATGAAAAAGCAAAATAGACAAAATTACAATGCATTTCTGTAAAGTTACAGTATGCCTGCCTCTCCTGCCTCCCACCTCTTCTATCTTTGCCAATCCTGAGATAGCAAGATAACCCCTCCTCCTCTTCCCAATGCTATTTATTAGAGACTTTTACTCTATTGTATACTCTTGCGTCCTTTGTCAAATATCAATTGACCGTAAAAGGCATGGGTTTATTTCTGGGCTCTCTGTTCCATTGATCTATATATATGCCTGTTCTTATGCCAATACCAAGCTGTTTTGATTACAGTGTTCTTGTAGTATAACTTGATATCAGGAAGTGTTATACCTCCCACTTTGTTCTTCATTTTCAAGATTGCTGAGGCTATTCGGGTTCTTTTTTGGTTGCATATAAATTTTTGGAATAATTGTTCTATATTTGTGAAGTGTGCCATTGGTATTTTAATAGGAATTGCATTGAATCTATAGACATTTTAATGATGTTTATTCTTCCTATCCATGAACACGGTATATGCTCCCACTTGTTTGTATCTTCCTTGATTTCTTTTTCAATGTCTTATAATTTTGTGAGTGCAAGTCTTTTACCTCCTTAGTTAAATTTCTTCTTAAGTACTTTATTTTTGTGTTGTTGTTGTTACAATAGTGAAGGGGATTGTTTCTTTAATTTTTCTTTCTGGTCTGACCAGGTGATGGCACAGTGGATAGAGCGTCGGACTGGGATGCGGAGGACCCAGGTTCGAGACTCTGAGGTCAAGAGCCAGCTTGAGTGTGGGCTCATCTGGTTTGAGCAAAAGCTCACCAGCTTGGACCCAAGGTCACTGGCTCGAGCAAGGGGTTACTCGGTCTGCTGAAGGCCCGCGGTCAAGGCATATATGAGAAAGCAATCAATGAACAACTAAGGCAGGAGTCCCCAAACTTTTTACACAGGGGGCCAGTTCACTGTCCCTCAGACCGTTGGAGGACTGGACTATAAAAAAAACTATGAACAAATCCCTATGCACACTACACATATCTTATTTTAAAGTAAAAAAACAAAACGAGAACAAATACAATATTTAAAATAAAGAACAAGTAAATTTAAATCAACAAACTGACCAGTATTTCAATGGGAACTATGGGTGCAGATGCATCCTGTGCTCCTCTCACTGACCACCAATGAAAGAGGTGCCCCTTCCGGAAGTGCAGAAGTGTGGCAGGGGCCAGATAAATGGTCTCAGGGGGCTGCAGCCGTAGTTTGGGGACCCCTGAACTAAGGTGTCGCAACGGCAACAAAAAACTGATGATTGATCCTTCTCATCTCTCTTCGTTCCTGTCTGTCCCTATCTATCCCTCTCTCTGACACTCTCTCTCTGTAAAAAAAATAATAATAATTTTTCTTTCTGACAGTTTATTAATGGTGTATAAAAATGCCACTGATTTCTAAATATTAATTTTATATCCTGCCACCTTACCAAATTCATTTATCAGGTCTAGTAGTTTTTTGACTGAGACTTTAGGGTTTTCTATGTCCAATATCATTTCATCAGCAAATGATAGTTTTACTTCTTTTTCAATTTGGATGCATTTTATTTCTTCTTGTCTTACTGCTGTAGCTAGGACTTCCAGAACTATGTTAAGTAAGAGTGGTGAAAGGGGGCATCCCATCTTGTTCCTGATCTTAAGGCATTTGCTTTTAATTTTTGCCCATTGAATATGCTGTTGGCTGTCGATTTGTCATAGATGGCCTTTCTTATGTTGAGGTATGTTCCCTGTATTCCCACTTTACTGAGAGTTTTGATCATAAATGAATGCTTTATTTTATCAAATGCTTTTTCTGCATCTATTGATTTAATTACTTGGTCTGCAAATATTGTACCAACCTTGCCTCCCCTGAATAAGTCCCACTTGATCATGATGTATGATCTTTTTGCTATATTGCTGGATCTGGTTTGCTAGTATTTTGTTGAAAATACTAGCATCTAAGTTCATCAGGGATATTGGCCTATAGTTTTCTTTCTTTGTAGTATCTTTACCTGGTTTTGGAATGAGGATAATGCTTGCCTTATAAAATAAGCTTGGAAGTCTTCCCTCCTCTTGAATTTGTTAGAATAGTTTGAGAAGGATAGGTGTTCTTTGAATGTTTGGTAAAATTTGCCTGTGAAGGCATCATCCAGTCCAGGACTTTTGTTTGCTAGGAGAGTTTTGACAACTGTGTCAATTTCATTTGTTATAATTGGTCTGTTTAGGTTTTCTGATTCTTCCCGATTGAGTTTTGGAAGAATGTATGTTTCTAGGAATTTATCCATTTCGCCTGGGTTGTCCCATTTTTGGCATGTAGATCTTCATAGTATTTTATTACAATCAATACAATCATTTGTATTTGTGCAGTGTCAGTTTTTAATACCCCACTTTCATTTCTATTTTATTTATTTGGATCCTCTCTCATTTTCTTTTGATGAGTCTGGTTAAAGGTTCATCAATCTCATTTACCTTTTCAAAGAACCAGCTCTTGGTTTCATTGATCTTTTGTATTGTTTCTTTAGTCTCTATGTCAGGGGTGCCCACACTTTTTCAGCTTGAGAGCTACTTATAAGATGACCAAGTCAAAATGATCTACCTACAATAAAAATGCAAGACATAAATTTATTTCTTCTATATTATCATTATTTAAGTTACTATTATTACTATTTAATATTGTGTATTCTTCTTTCACCTTTCTCCTTCTCAGCTCTCTTTTCGGAGGAAAGTCAATGTCATGGTTTTTATGAACAATGTCATAGTTTTTATGAACATTTCCCTTCTTTGGAATAGCAATGGCACACAGACAGATGAGGCAGACACACTTAGAATATGACATAGTGAAAAAAATCCTCTCCCATTCTGTATGAAAGTGGTAGGTTTTAGGCTTCTTACTTGGACCAGCTACGGCACTCATTTTTATACCCTTTGTTGTATTTATTTTAAATAAATTGAAGGCTAACTATTCAGCAATGTAACTGAACAAGTTAGCGAGGTTTAACGCGCATGCATAGGGTGTCAAAAGTTCAGACGTCAGATTGGCTACCCTGTATGCCAATCAAAAGACAAATGTCTTTTTAATGTCATGCGATCTACCCACACTTCCTTTGCGATCGACCAGTAGATCGCGATCAACATATTGAGCACCCCTGCTCTATGTCATTTATTTTCATTCTGATTTTTATTATTCCTTCCTTCTACTTCCTCTGGGCTTAATTTGTTGTTCTTTTCTTAGTTCTTTTATATAGAGAGTTAGGTTGTTTATTTGAGCTTTTTCTTGCTTCTTAAGGTATGCATGTAATGCTATGCACTTCCCTCTCAGGACTGCTTTTGCTGTGTCCCATAGATTTTGTATTGTTGTGTGTTCATTTTCATTTGTTTTGAGGAAATATTTTATTTCTTCCTTGATTCCATTGTTAACACATTTGTTATTTAATAACATGCTATTTAGTCTCCAAGTGTTTGAATGTTTTCTAGTTTTACTATTGTAGTTGATTTCTAGTTCCATGCCATTGTGATAAGAGAAGATGCTTGATATAATTTCAATTTTGTTAAACTTATTGAGACTTATTTTGTGTCCTAACATGTTGTCTATCCTAAAAAATGTACCGAGAACACTTGAAAAGAATGTATATTTTGCTGCTTTCAGGTAAAATGTTCTGAAGATACCAATTAAATCCAGTTGATCTAGAGTGGTGGTCGGCAAACTCATTAGTCAACAGAGCCAAATATCAACAGTACAATGATTGAAATTTCTTTTGTGAGCCAATTATTTTTAACTTAAACTGTATAGGTAGGTACATTGTTATTAACTTAATTAGGGTACTCCTAAGCTGGCCTTTGAGCCACACTCAAGGGGCCAGAGAACATGTGACTCGCGAGCCACAGTTTGCCAACCATTTGATCTAGTGTCTCATTTAAGACCTCTATTTCTTTGTTAATTTTCTGTCTGGAGGATCTATCCATTGATGTTAGTGAGGTATTAAAATCCCTTCAGTTATAGTATTGCTGTCAGTCTCACCCTTTATGTTCATCAAAATATGCTTTATATATTTAGATGCTCCTATATTAGGTGCATAAGTATTTACAATGGTTATATCCCCCTGTTGGGTTGCTTCCTTTTTCATTATGTAGTGACCTTCTTTGTCCCTTACTATAGCTTTGTTGTTTTTTTGTTTTTTTACAGGGACAGAGATAGAGTCAGAGAGAGGGATAGATAGGAACAGACAGACAGGAACGGAGAGAGGTGAGAAGCATCAATCATCAGTTTTTCGTTGCGCAACACCTTAGTTCATTGATTGCTTTCTCACATGTGCCTTGACCGCGGGCCTTCAGCAGACCGAGCCACCCCTTGCTGGAGCCAGCGACCTTGGGTCCAAGCTGATGAGCTTTTGCTCAAACCAGATGGGCCCATGCTCAAGCTGGCGAGCTCGGGGTTTCGAACCTGGGTCTTCCACCTCCCAGTCCAACCCTCTATCCACTGCGCCATTGCTTGGTCAGGCACTATAGCTTTGTTTTAAAGCAGGAGTCCCCAAACTGCGGGCCGCATGCGGCCCCCTGAGGCAATTTATCCGGCCTCTGCCACACTTCCGGAAGGGGCACATCTTTCATTGGTGGTCAGTGAGAGGAGCACAGGATGCGGACGCATCCTGTGCTCCTGGAGTACTATATGTGGCAACGCCGCAAAGCGCAGCGTCACTCACATACAGTACTACTTCTAATGACGCGTGTGCATATGTGCAGTGTGCATAGGGATTTGTTCATAGTTTTTCTATAGTCCGGCCCTCCAACAGTCTGAGGGACCGTGAACTGGCCCCCTGTGTAAAAAGTTTGGGGATCCCTGTTTTAAAGGCTAACTTGTCAGATATAAGTATTGCTACTTCATCTTTTTTCTCATTTCCATTTCCATGAAATACTTTTTTCCATCCCTTCACTTTTAGTCTATGTGTATCTTTTGTTCTGAGGTAGGTCTCTTGTAGACAGCATATGTACAAGTTCTGTTTTCTTATCCAAGCAGCTACCCTATCTCTTTTGATTGGAGCATTTAATCCATTTACATTTAAGATTATTATTGATACGTACTTATTTATTGCCATTTTATTTTTTGAATTTATAATCCTCTTGCTTGCATTTTATTTTTCCCTTGACTCTTTTTATAGCAGGCCCCTTAACATTTCTTGCAGTACTGGTTTGGTTTTAATGAATTCCTTGAGCCTTTTTTGTCTGGGAAGCTTTTTATTTCTCCTTCATTTTTAAACAATAGCCTTGCTGGATAAAGTAGTCTTGGTTGTAGGTTCTTGTTTTTTTATCACTTTGAGTATTTCTTGCCAATCTCTTCTGGCCTCAAGTGTTTCTGTAGAGAAGTCATATGCCATCCTTACAGGGACTTCTCTATAAGTAATTAACTGGTTTTCTCTCACAGCTTTTCGTATTCTTTCTTTGTCTCTTTAACTTTGGCATTTTAATTATGATGTGTTTTTGTGTAGGCCTCCTTGGCTTCCTCTTCAATAAGACTCTCTGTGCTTCTTGAACTTGTGTGACTTCTTCCTTCATCAATTTTGAGAAATTTTCAGCTATGATCTCTTCAGACAGGTTTTCTATCCCTTTTTTCATTCTCTTCTCTTTTAGGGACCCTTATGATAAGATGTTGTTTCTCTTCATGTTGTCGCAGAGGTCTCTCAGAATTTCCTCAGTCTTTTTGAGTGTTTTTTCTTTTTGCTGCTCTTCATCTGTGCTTTCATTTAGCTTGTCCTCTAAATCGCTGATTCAATCTTCTGCTTCATCTAGCCTGTGTTGACTCCTTCTAGTGCATTCTTTATATCTGATATTATATTTGTCATTCCTGACTGTTTCTTTGATTTCAATGTCCTTTTTGATGCTTGCTATCTCTTTTTTTAAGTTCTCATTGTGTGACCATCTATTGTTGCTCTAAGATCCTTGATCATCCTAAAAATCATTATTTTAAACTCTGCATCTGGTAGTTTGGTTATTTCCATTTCATTTAGTTCTTTTTCTGGGGATTTCTCTTGTTGATTCATTAAGGTTGTTTTTCTTTGCCCATTTTGCCTGTGTATTAGGTAGTGATGTCTGACTTTGAAATTTGTTGTGATGTCTTTATGAGGAAGGTGGGTTTGGTGGTACTGACCTCTAGACCACGTGATTTTGTTGCTGTATGAATGCTTCTTGAGGGTAGTATTTACCTTCCTGTTGTATGTTGTATATGAGTATTGAATGCAGTTGATTCTTTCGTGGGTGCAGTTATCCCTTCAGGCTGGCTGGCTCTAAGGGTCAACCTTGATCATGTGTATTAGACACTGTGCAGTGTCTGTCCTATTGGGTATATTTATTCTCCACAGTGTCTGGTGCCTGTTGGACTCCTCCTTTGGGTGTGCTGCTTGTGTACCTAGCTGAGTCTAGCATTGGTGCTGCCTGCCACCAACTACTGGTTGTGTTGGTTTTAGGTCTTCCTGGGCTGGCATCACCCATTTTTTGTAACCTGCCATGGGCTACCTATCTGGAACTACTGCCCTGTTCACTGTATCTGTGTTTTCTCTGCCTGGGTAGTGTAGGAGGGGCCAACCTATGCATACTGCTCTCAAAAATTAGGGGATATTTCAAAATGAATATGAAGTGATAAAAAAGAAGCATTTGATTATTTTTATTAAACAAGAACATCAGAAAAGCAAAGAACATGTCAAAGAAAGTTATTCAATTATGCAAATGAGGTGCAAAACCAACTTTTATTTCACTGTTGAAAATGCACTATACAAAAACCTGAAATTACTAGAGTATTTGCACGTTCTCTGATCCCCTAATTTTTGTGAGTGGTATATAAGGATCAGCTTCCTCCTGCTTAAAGATGACAGCAACTCCGTAAAAGCCCCAACCTGTGTAAGACTTGCCTCTACTTTTCAGCTATTCCACCTCCATTTTGCTGCTATGTGGTCTTCCCACAGAGTTTTTCTGTAGAAAGACTTTGGTGTGGTCTCAGACTGGCCTCTCCCAAACAACCTCTCTACAGGTTGCAAGCTTGGTGGGTTAGGGCAGCTGAGGTTGGGAATATGTTAGTGGGAACTCCTACTTCAGGGGTCTTTTCATCAGGAGCTCAGTACATGGAATGTGGCCCCTATTCCAGAGCCTGATTCCTCAGTCACTGCTGGATTTTATTTCTCCCCATCAAGGTGAGCAGCAGATTCAGAATGAGTGGGGCCAACAACCTCCTCTGCAGAAGTTCTTTCAGCTGGTGAGACCCTGGTCTCATGGAGTAAGACTGAGAGAGTTCTCTTCTAGAGCTGACTGCCCCTCAGAAAGTGACTGAGCTTCTAGACCAGACCCAACAAGAGGCTCATGGGAACCCACACTTTAAATGTCTGTGCTGCAAGCCTCTCTCTCTTTCCCTTGTGGAACCTAGCCCAGCAGGGCAAAATATCTAGTACCCAGGCAGGCTGACTGTGAAGCTCCACCCTATCCAATGCACATGAGCCGCTGTGCCAGTGCTGATCACAGACAGTGAAACTCGCCTCATCTGGGCCAGGTGTAATGAACCCTTCCTTAGGATACACCACCAGCAAAGGTTGTTAGGTCCTGAACCAATGCTCTCCTCAGCTGGCCAGTGATGTGCCAGCCCTCAGCAACCTTCTTGAAGCTACAAGCAATCCAAAGTTTGTGGCTGCCTCTGCTGGGCCCAGGTTCACATGGAAATTCCAAGCCACACCCCTAGGCTAGCTTTTACCTACACTGGAATTGAGGGGAGGTCTGCAAAAGGCCAAGGTTCCCTGAGCCCCAACTCCTGCAGCCTCTGTCTGCTGGCTGTTTGTAGGCTCAGCCACTGAAAGAAACCTCTGGTAGAGTCTAGAGCCTGGGGCAATTCAGGGATTAGGAAGGGTGGTGGATGTAGCTCGGCCCCAGGTGTCAGTTTGTCCAAACTTTTTTCACAGATCTCAGTAGGGTGTGGCCTCTGACACCCAGAGATGTGATATACCCACAGTCCAGACAGTTTCTACTGAGTCTCCCATAAACAGAAGCACCAGTCATAGACTCGGGAGAGTGCAGGGGGACGGGGTGGCCTTCAGCCCCAACGCTAGAAAACTGAGTCACTGATGCACCCTCTGCTTCCTGGCTTCTCAGAATAGCCCAGTCTCCAGAGGGTGCGGCAGGAGAGACTCCCAAGGGTGGAGCAGTTGCTTTTCCCAGGCTGATGCTGCTCAGAAGGAACTGCTCCACCTAAGAAAGGTGGCGACTACAGTATTGGAGAATGACTCAGCACAGGAACTCCAGTGGCTGTCCGCCACAGTGTCTCTCCCTGGGCCTCCAACTTTACACTCTCCTCATGCAACTCTAATCCTCTCAGCTCTCCCCCATGGAACCCTTGATAGGTGGCTGTGAATGAGATTTTTCTGTGCTGGCCCTTTAAGACAGAGTCCGCATCTCCAAGAGCTCCTGTTCCTTTCTCGCAGACAGGAACCTCAGCTCTTTTCACCACCAAATGCTATCTGGGCACCTCTTCTAGGTCTAGGGCTCTAGGCTGGGGTATCGGGCCTGGGGCTTATGACCCTCACCTCTCAGGGCTAACCCCCCACAGCAAAAATCCTTCTACCACTGCTCACTCCTGGGAGTGGGGCAGCCCTTTCCACATCTCTGCCCTTCCTTCCAGTCTTGGTGTGGCTTCTTCTGTGATCCTTGTTTATAGACTCTTCTTACTTTAATCCAAAGTTGGTTTTACAAGATGATTGTTCTTAAATTAAGTTGTAATACAATTTGGTCCTGGGAGGTGGCAGTTGGAACATCCACCTACTCCATCACCATCTTAATTATGATGAGACATTTTTGTGTCATCATCTTCATCATGGCCTAAGTAGTCATCATGTAGAATATCACGTGCAAAACATGTGGGGCAGTGGATAGCCTGTCTACATAGGCAAAAGGTGAGCAATATTTAATATAAAATTAATAATTTGTTAGTTTTTTGCTATTTTATAACTTCAATTACAAGGAATTACTTTATTGTATACCTCTCTCTCTCATAACACTGGGGAACAAAATTTTTGTTGCATACACAAAAACACTTGTTCTTACCTAATTCGAGTGTGCTGATCTCAAATCTGACATTAGTTTTTCTCTGTAAGCTACAGTTATTTTCCAATTCAAGATTTTAGGTTTTCTTCTTCTTTATTCTTTTTTTAGTTTTCTTCTTATTGTAAAATTTTCAACATTTAGTTTAACATAATGAAGTAGAATGTCTTCTTGGGCATCATCTTTGTGAAAATATAATAATTTATATAATACAGTAAATACACTAATACACTAAAAGATATGATTGCATCAGAATTTGCCTACAATTTCAAAATAGAACATATTAAAACACTTATTTTAATCATCAAATTTGCGCAAAACTTATTTAAATTCTATTCAGGCAAAAATTTATGTTAGTATCTCTTGCGTTTGTGAAGTTATTGAGGACAATCTCGTTTGATGCTCCAGCAGTAGTCCGCTCATCACTAACAGCTCCAAGATTTTCGGGAAACTTATCAGGAGTGAATCTTAACACTCATGTTACATCCAATGTCGCAGAAAGCCAACAGCATCCTTTGAACCAGAAGTTCATAGTTTTCTGCTTTTTTGTTGCCAAGGAAGTTCTCTGTAACTGCCACAAAAGACTGCCATGCTGCTTTCTCCTCCTTATTCATCTTCCTGGCAAATTCTTCGACACATATGAGCGTTTGAATTTGAGGTCCATCGAATACACCTGCTTTTGTCTTCTTGAAAGACAATGCAGGAAAAGCAGAAATAATATGTTGAAAGCATTCACTTTTTTTATTCAAAGCCTGAACTAACTGCTTCATTAAGCCAAGTTTGATGTGAAGTGGGGGAAAAATGATCCTGTCTCGATTAACTACAGGTTCATTCACAATATTTTGCATCCCTACTTCCAGAGCTTCACATTTCGGCCACTCCTTGTGTGTCCAGTATTTCTCCCGAGCTCGGCTGTCCCATAAACATAGAAAGCAAGGATACTTTGTGAAACCTCTCTGTTGTTCTAGCAGGAAATTTACCATTTTAAAATCCACACAAATGATCCAGTTATGCTCCTCATACTTCAGAAAGTCGAGGACAGTTTCTATGTCATTATAATCTTCTCGCAGATGAGTTGAATATCCAATTGGAACCGCTGCATAAACATTACCTTTGTGTAGGAGAACACATTTCAGACTTTGTTTTACAGCTGTCAAGAAATAGCCGCCATTCTGTTGTACTGTAAGTGGTAACACCTAGCTGGCTGAGAAGACTACTGATATCATGACAGTAAACAAAGTGTTTGTCTTCAGGGAAAAAAGTCCACAAAAATTTGTTCATGCTTCCTGAAATGGGATACTTTAGCTGACCAATGAAGTACATTCTTTTCATGAAGCCTGGAGGCTAATAACTCAGCTGCTTTCTTTGATAGGCCCAAATCTCTTACTAAATCATTCAATTCGGATTGGCTAAACTGCTGAGGGGTTAATGACTGCTTGGCATTAGAAGAAGACCCTTCAGATTCTACAACCATTTCCTCATGCATCTTATCAAAATACACTTGATCACCATGTTCACTTTCTTCATCCTTAGAAGAAATAAAACCATTGAAAACTGGAACCGGGAGTGTCTCAGAGTGTGAGATAGGTTGTATTACTGAAGGAATATTAGGATATGCAATCATATGCTCTTTTTTCTTACCGATGCCCTTTGTATGGATCAGGCAGAAATAACAGTCACTGCTGTGGTTCTTAGGTTCATGCCAAACCATGAGAATACCAAAAGGCATTCTTTTGTGTTTTCCTTTTGTCCAGTCATGAAGCATTTCCTCACAATTATGACACACAATATGAGGAGACCAATTCTTGTCTTGATCGCCAAGGGGAACTTGAAAATAGGCAATATATGCACATGTCACAAATGATGAAATATTGCACCTTTGATGCTGAAGTGTGTAACAGCCACATATATAACAGAATGTGTCAGGACTATTCTTACATTTACGCCTACTCAAAGAAGCCATGATTCAGTCTTAAAATAAGAGGGTGTTTTTATCAGATAATAAATTTTACATTTATAAAAAACTACAATTATGTAAAAGTGATGTTTGTAAAACATTAATTGCCTTGTGGTTATGTTCAATCCAAGAGTCATTGCCCTTTAACTTCAATTTAAAAACCAATGCATGCCATTAACTGTAACAAAAATAAATTAAAATTGCATAAAAACTAGAACATGCACCAAAAAACGGATTTCAGATTTGGAATCAGCGATGCAGAAATACATAGAAACAGTTCTAAAACCTCATGCAACAGAAAAAAAAAATGTGTTTCCCAGTGTAGAGAAATTGGGTATCAGACTATCATCACAGGTTTCCAATACTGTAGCATGAATATGATTGTAATACTCTATGCAATAAATATTTTATAACAATTCATTCATTAGTTCATAGGTTATGCTACTGTGAAGCAACTCTATTGGTTCCACAGGGCTACCATAAAGCAGTCATACTGCTGCTTCTTCATTTTCAGTGCATGAATCATTGTACCTGTAAATAAATATTAATTTCTTCTTTATTTTTTGCATTTTTGATGTCTAGTATTAGTAAAACATGTAACATCTACAGTGTTCTGTATCACATAAGACAGTATTGATGTAGGTGCTGACAGATTATTTATTCTATAAACAAATAATATAATACAATGCTGTAGATACATTTTTTGAGTTTTAATAACATTTTCTTTTTTCTAGTTTTATTATAAGAATACAATATATAATATATATAACATACAAAATGTTTTAATCAACTGTTATTGGTGAAGCTTCCAGTCAACAGTAGACTATTAGTAGTTAAGTTCTGGGGTAGTCAGAGGTTAGTGGGGATTTTTTACTATATGGGGGTTGGTACCCCTATCCCTCAGGTTTAAGGATCAATTGTAGTTTTATTGAGACACAGCCATATTACTCATTTACATGTGGTTTGTGGATGCTTTTGTGCTCCACCTACTCAGTTTGAGTAGTTACAACAAAAATCTTAAAGCTTAAAATATATATTTACCACCTGGCCATTTACAGGAAAAACTTGACTCCTGGTCTGAATAGTATTTCATGGTATATTAGCAAAACAGACTTTTGATGAGGTTCAGTGTGATATTTTGCTAAAGGCATTGGAAATCTTGGAAACATGACTATCAATAGCAAAAACTATAATAGTCAATGACAGTCTCAAACAGGGAACCAGTAGAAAATAGAAAAAAAAACCAAAGTTTCAAAATTCTTTATTTTGTGTTCTGTTAATGGGTTTAGATATACATAGCTTTAGTCTCCTTTCCTCTTCAGTCACAACCTGTCTCTCCTTCTCCACTTAAAACAGTTTTTATTTTTTTGTTCCATGTTTTACTTCCTATTCTTTCTTGCTTTCTTTGCTCATGAACTTTCTCACTGTGTCAAATTATCTTTATCTTTGGCAAGCAAATTTTCAAAGCATGCTTTTTTTTTCACAAAGCCCTGAAGTGACAGGAACTAACCCTATAGGCTGTAAACTGGCTGAGGTTTGCAAATTGGCCTGGTGAGATGTGTAAGAATAAGAGCAGCTTGTGGAGCAGGGAAGGGAGAATGTGGCTGAGGTCTCAAAGCTTCATAATTACAAATTGAGTAAATTAATGAGAACCTATTTTGGCATGAGAGATAACATATCTTTTTAAACACTTAGAAACTATACTGCTTTGGTAATTCACGTAATAAATTTTTAAAAATTATGTTTTTTTATCTTTTATTACCACCAACAGATTGTACTACAGTCATTTTGTATCTATTTTAAGCCTTATGGGGAAATAGGCTGTTTGCTGTTATTCACAGGTTAAAATAGTAAACCTTAGCCACCCTTGAAAATTATTTTTATTTAATTTTAGTAAAAAAATAAAGCCAGGAAAAAAATTCCATACTGCCTACCTCATTTGAAGGAATGGAAGGCAGGGGGAAGATTCTTCAATGAAAGAGGAAGAATTTAAGGTAAATAAATAAGGAAGTCTTTTTAAAAAGCTATACTATATTTCAGTTTAGTGAAACCTTACAAATTTTAACTAACGGGGAAACCTGTCTCAATTAATAAAAAGTACAAATTAAAATATTAATGTTTTTAAGAAATAGCTTTATTAATTTCAAGATTAAACAGTAAGCCTGACCAGGTGGAGGTACAGTGGATAGAGTGTCGGCCCAGGGCACAGAGGACCTAGGCTCAAAACCCCGAGGTCACCGGCTTCAGCACTGGCTCACCAGCTTGAGCATGGGGTCGCTGACTTGATCGTGGGATCATAGACATGACCCGTGATTGCTGGCTTGAGATCAAAGGTTGCTGACTTAAGGGGTCACTAGCTCTGCTGGAGCGACCTGGTCAAGGCACATGTGAGAAAGCAATTAATACATAATGAACAACTAAGATGCCACCACTCTCTCCCTTCCTATCTTTCTCTCTCTCTCTCTTTGAAAAAAAATATATTAAAAAGTAAAACTATGATCAAAATATTGCCAAGTATGAATTTTAGCTGGACTAATTTCAATAATATGATAAAGGTCATTTATTCTGGTTAAAAATGAATAAAGAAGACAATTTAGATAATACAAACTTTATTTAACACTTCATGAATGAACAGTCTCCTTTTGGAGAACTGCAACCTGTGGTAGAAGGCAAAGAACTTTTATAGGAGAAAGAATAAACAAAAAGGAAGAGACAAATAGAAAATATCTCATTGACTGGGACCACATCATCACCCTTGTTTGGGATGAGAAGGCCCAAAGTTGGCTTGGCCTTTGGGGAGTAGCTGACTAAATATACTGTGTTTCTGGTCAAACAGAGCATTTACAAGGACACAAAGGTTATCTAAGTTTTGGGTTGCTGATGTGACACCCTGGGCAGGAGTGACTCCATCTTAGGCCTAGAAATGTATTTTAGCAGTCCCCACTTCTGCTCATCCTCTTGACCAGCAATTTTCAACCTTTTTCATCTAATGACACACAGAAACTAATTACTAAAATTCTGCAGCACACCAAAAAGTATTTTTTGCCAATACGACAAAAAAAAAAAAAAAAAAAAAAAAAAAAACAGTAAAACTATTGTGTTAGCTGTTGTCATTTTTTTTGACAGTCTAAGGCAAAAGTGGTCAGCACTCCTGACTAAATAAATGTTGCACATTTTAAATCTTGGAAGGTGGTGCAATGGATACAGTGTCACCCCAGAGCGCCAAAGTCACTGGTTGGATCCTGGGGTGGCTTGTTCAACCCAGAGGTTGCCAGTCAGGGCCCATATGAGAAGCAATCAATGGGTGCACAATTAGTGGAGTAGCTAGTTGATGCTTCTTTCTCTTCCTTCATCTCTTTCTCTCCCTGCCTCCCTCTCCTTGTCCCGTTCTCCCCCTTTATCCCTTCCTTCATCTCAAAAACGAATCATTCTTGTGGCACAGCAATGAATCTCTTACAGCACACTAGTTGAAAATTGAAAATCACTGCTCTTAACCATTGAGGAGGTTTGATCAAAAATACCAGTCTTAGCATGCCTCTCATTTACCATTGCCTCTTCGGGTCTCAGTTGAATATTCACAAGAGATCATGCCAGGCTCCTATTCTTGGAACTGATTACGGTCTTCTGTTCTCTTTTATCCAGTCAGAGAGAGACATTTGTTGGCAGGTCAGTGGCTGCCCACATGCATTTAAAATTTAATACAGTATATTAGGGAGAGAGTAATAATGATTAGCAACAAAACAATGTCATGGTTTGGAGAACACTCCTTATCCAGGGTCCCCTGAATTAAACCAGCAAGAATCAAATAAGTCAAGAAATGATCCTAAAGAGGGAGGTACTTCTTTAAGTCAGGTTGGCCTGTTTATGTATATTGTGTCACTACATCTGTTGTCACTGTATCTCTACTTCTCCAGAAGTGTTTATCCAGCAAGCTTGTTTCAAAAAAAAAAAAAAAAAACTGTGGCTTTGGAAATCAGGAAGATACTTGTAATGGGCAGTAAAGAACTGCAAGATCACCAGTATCTTAGCATTCAACAGTCAGTTGGAGGTTGGATTAGCCTCCTTTGCAAAGACCTGAGATACATGAACAATGGTGTTGTTTTTTTTTTTTTAAGTGAGAGAGACATAGAGACAAAGAGGAGCAGGCAGACAGGAAGGGAGAAAGATGAAAAGTATCAGTTCTTTGTTATGGCACCTTAGTTGTTCACTGATTGCTTTCTCATATGTGCCTTGATGGGGATGGGCGGATTCCAGCCGAGCCAGTGACCTGTTGTTGCTCAAGACAGCAATCTTTGGGCTCAAGACAGAGACCATGGGATTATGTCTATAATCCTACGCTCAAGCCAGTGACCCTGTGGCTCAAGCTGGTGAGCCCACAGCTAAGCTGGCAACCTGGGGTTTCAAACCTGGGGTCCCAGGATGACGTTCTATCCACTGCACCACCTCCTCGTCAGGCTACAATGGCATTATCTTTTCAGGCCATGGCAAGAAAATTAGCAAAAGAATGGTCAGAGAGGGAAGAAGGAATGGAAAGAAACATTTCTGATCTGACATCTTGGGAAGAAGCAGTCTTCCTTCAAGTCAGCTACTTCCCTTCCTAGACCATTTGATTTTGAAGTATCTCTGGATTTCACAGGACCAAACATCAGGTGGACCCCTCTTCAGTTGTGAAATATGCACCATTTGTGAAAGCATTTGAGTAAACTAATGGTTGGCCATAAATAACAAAAGACTTTAAAGTGCCCACAGTTAAAGAACTGATGAAAGTTTATTATAATGGAATTGTCAAGGAAATTTGGTCATTTCTGTGGCATACCACATTTTAAGATAACTGGAATTACCATTAATAATATTTTACTAGGACATACCATATTTGGGGTAATTTCATACAATTTCTAGAACAAGTATATTAATAACATGCATCCACACAAAGGCTTGTCATCACTTACTTGAGAGTGCTTCTCAGGGAATTTAGCATACTAAATAAACCTAATTAGTTTAACATCTCCCTTTTATAGGGTTTGAGGCAAATCAGTTGAGATTTTCCAGGGAACTCAGTTACTTTGAGGTCAAAAAGAATCCATTTCATGAGACATTAAACAGCTAACAACATCATCTTGAGTTATCTTTCTTGCTAACAAGTTCTGTAACAGAGATAACATGAATTTATTAGACTTTTAGTAAACCTAGGTAGAATAATTCCTGTAGCACTTATAACCTAAAAATATATGGTTGTGTAAGGATGTGCCATCACCTTTGCTGGAGAAAGGGAGAACCCCACTAAGAGTATAGATCATTTTGTGGGGAAAAGGGAACCCTCTTGTAATGTTGGTGGAAATGTATATTGGTGCAGCAATTATGGAAAGCAGTATGGAGTTGCCTCAAGAAATTAAAAATGGAACTGCCTTATGACCTAGTGATTCTACTTCTGGGAATTTATCCAAAGAAATACAAATCGCTAATTTAAAAGAACATGTGCACCCTTATGTTCATTACAATGTTATTTACAGTAGCCACACTATGGAAGAACCCAAGTGCCCCTCAATACACAAGTGGATAAAGAAGCTGTGGTACATATATACAATGGACTATCACTTGACCACAAAAGGAAATGTAATTTTACTGCTTGTAATAGCGTGGATGGACACAGAGGCTACTATGCTAAGTGAGATAAATCAGTCAGAGAAAGACAAATGATATATAATTTTACTTATATGTGGAATCTAAAGAACAAAATAAATGAGCAAACAAAATTGAAACAGACTCATAGACACAGAGAATGGACAGGTGGTTGCCAGAGAGGATTGGGGTTGGGGGACTGGCTGAAAGAAGTGAAGGGACGAAGAATCACAATTTGGTAATTAAAAAATAGTCATGGAGAAGTAAGTACAGCATGGAAAATATAGTCAGTGACATTGTGATAACTGTGTATGGTGCTAGTTGGGGTACTGGAAATATCGAGAGGAACACTATGTAAAGTAGTTAAGTGTCTTAACCACTGAGCTCTATAACTAAAAACAATACAAAATATCATTGAGAGGGAAAAAAGTATATAACACTTTACCTTATTGCAGGATGGAAATCTCTTGACTATAGATTGTAGGCATTTTGAGAAGACGGTGTCCTTTATTCACCACTGTACTCCTGGCCCTATGGTAGTACCTCTACATAATAGCTGTTTGTCTAAATCTTGAAAATTTATCCTTTCTCTTTAAGGAATACTTCTACATTTCATTGTCCTTTTCCATTCTGTCTACTCTGAGCTTTTGCTTGTGCAGTTGACCTTGGCTCAAGAATATTGCACAACCATACTGAGTGGTCTTATGTTAAATTCACGATCACCAACCTTTAGTTTGTCTGGAAGTTTCTGGTATATTTCCACAGTCCTTCACTCTCCTACTCCGCACATGATTCTTTCATACTTTCTTCTCAGTCCCCTAACATCTTCTTTTCTATCCTTGCCGTCAGCTAATGACCTTGATTCCTATTTTACTAAGAAAACTGAAGGAATCAGAGGGAAACCTTTTGCCATATTAGTATCTAAACTTCCTTTCCTTCTATCACTCTGTGTGAATAGTCTGGTCACCAATCTAAGGTTATCCCCTGCAATTGTGCTCTGGATCCCATCAATTCAGGGATACTCCTCCAGTGCTTGACCCTTTCTTTCCGGCAGTCATCCATTTATTTGTCCACTTTACTAGACCATCCCATTAGCAGATAAACATACTACAATTCTTCCATCTTTAAAATGACATCCAAAGGCACTTTGGCATCCAGGAGGCACAGCTCTGTCAGCTGTTATATTTGCAACATAATGTTCATCACCAGAATATTTGACCATAAGTTTCAGCCTTCTCTTTCTGAATTTCACATCTATGAATTCAGCCCTTACCCCTAATTACTGAGAAATCACATGCACACACAACCAAGGAAGACACTGAGGCCAGGTGTCTCTAGTACTGCCACTATCTACCTTGGCAGTGGCAGTGGATCGGAAATCTCTGCTCCTTCTAACTTTAGTGGTCTAACATATTTATAGACCCAAAATGCATTCTTGTGGTCTGTAATGAGAATCATGAATCATCCTTGAAATAAATCCTGAAAGAGAGAGGGAAGAAGAAAAGTGAACTGTAAGAACTGGAAATTCTAGAGCTCCCAAGAATTATACCTAATAATTGTAGACTATGAATTATCTCTCCATGAATTATCTCCATGAGTTAATTCAGAGCCTACAATTCTTATAGGAGTCTGCTGCTCCTAGAAGAACATCTACCCCCAAGTTTTAGGAACACTGAGAGGCAAAAATACTAGATTTATGGGTTCTTTCTGTTATTAGTCATGAAATGTGTTCTTATCATTTGGAGGCAACTGAAGCAAAACTCAGAAGTGCTCATTAGATCTCCTATTTTGCTGCAGTCATTGAAGTTAAGCCTCAAGGATTAGTCCAGGAGCAAAGAAAATATAACCACCACCACATGGCCTTCTCCCCCTCCTCCAGGGTGTCATTATTTAAGAGTAAAATAGCATTAATAACAGAAGACAAGCTATTAATTAAACATTGAAAAAAATACCAGGTTGTAGCATAAAAGAGAATGATATTAAAGTTTAGGATTAAGAGTAATTAATTAGCTTGTAATCATTTTCCTCTCAGAGCTTATTTACAATATTTTAAACAGTCTGTGATTCCAAGTTATTGCCTTTTTCAACTACTCTGCCAGTTAGAGCCAAGGTGAGAAATGCTTTTTAAAATTGAGGTATAATTAACATAATATGAAATCCACCCTTTTAAAGTGCAAAATTTATTTGGTTTTAATATTCTCAACAAGACCATGCAACCATCAGCACTATATAATTCCAGAACATTTTCATCACCCCCCAAAAAACTGTATTTATTAGCAGTCACTTCTCCCTTCCCCTGGCCCAGGAAATCATTAATCTGCTTTTTTAGGAAGGGAATGAAAAGTCATCCCCTGATGCCACAGGTTGATGTTAGGAGGAAGAGGTTGTATTCTAATGAAAAAGTCTTACATCAGCCTGACCAGTGGAGGCATAGTGGATAGAGCATCAATCTGGGACACTAGCGCTCCCTGTTTAAACCCCATGGTCACTGGCTTGAGAGCAGACTCATTGGCTTGAGCATAGGGTTGTTGTCTTGAGCATGGGCTCATTGACATAATCCCAAGGTCCCTGGCTTGAGTTCAAAGGTTGCTGGCTTGAAGCCCAAGGTCGCTGGTTTGAGCCCAAAGTCACTGGCTTGAGCAGGGTTCACTGGCTCAGCTGGAGTTGCCTGGTCAAAGCACATATAAGAAAGCAATCAATGAACAACTAAGGTGCCACAATGAAGAATTAATGCTTCCCATCTCTCTCCCTTCCTGTCTGTCCCTGTCTGCTCCCTCTTTCTCTCTCACAAAAAAAAAATTAAATAAATAAAATAATTAAATAAAAACAAAATAAGTATTAAATCATAAATCTAAATACCTAGTGTTATTCATAACAAACTTTTTTTGTTGTTTTAATTTGAAAGGAGGAAAACAGTTTTCTAGGCAAAAGTATAATGGAAATATGGGAAAGCTACCTAGCTCAAAGAGTGAACCTGTAGCCTGACCAGGTGGTGGCACAGTGGATAGAGCATCGGACTGGGATGCGGAGGACCCAGGTTTGAGACCCCGAGGTCGCCAGCTTGCGCATGGGCTCATCTGGTTTGAGCCAAGGTCGCTGGCTCGAGCAAGGGGTTACTCAGTCTGCTGAAGGCCCACAGTCAAGGCACATATGAGAAAGCAATCAATGAGCAACTAAGGTGTCGCAATGAAAAAAAAACTGATGATTGATGCTTCTCATCTCTCTTTGTTCCCGTCTGTCTGTCTCTATCTGTCCCTCTCTCTCTGTCTCTGTAAAAAAAAAAAAAAAGTGAACCTGTAAACCCAGTGAGAGAAAACAGGGGGGGGGGCAGGGAGGTGGGGAGGAAGGGCCCATTGAAACATTAGCCAGTGGTTTCAATTGTGATTATCTTTCAACTATAGTATATATTGGAAGCTTTCAGATAAGATTTTGTATGAGTGGAGAATTCCACAGCTTAAAAAGGAAAAAGAAATTTGGTAACCACAGGTTTAAACATATAAACCCAATGTACACATTATAAAGTGTTGTCAGATGTCTTGAAAGGAAATCAAGAAAAGCTAACTTACGTTGTAGGAAACAATGAAAAACCCAAGAATTTAATTCGTACTCAATTAGAGAAAGATTCAATAGAAGAGAGTTGTAAGATGTTTTGGGTTTTGGGTTTTATTTGGTAATGCTATTTGGTTTATATTTTCCAGAGGTAGAAAATAAATATTAACTGAATAATGTAGTTGATTGAAAATAAATATGGAAGTCTAAATGTTAAACATGAGAGAATACTTGAAGAGTCCCTTATAAATAACTATATGAGGCAGACCTTTAATATATGATAAAATAATAGAAAAATTTTAAAATCTGAGATGATTTGTGTAAAGCACTTTGAAAGGAAAAGAAAGTCAAGAATTAAAGATGTATCATGTCAATGCTGTTTGATCAGCTTTTGTACCTGTATGGTAGTGAAATTGTACTCACTTGTATATATATATATATATCTAAAGCTGCTTTCTTGTACCATCAATTATCCCACTTTCCTAACCAACATTTTGACAATAAGTTTTCGAATGTATCCAGATCTAGCATCACTTCCCAAAAGTATGTGTGATGAATAAAATAGTCTTCTCCACACAAACAAAAAGGATTTTATTTTTAAATCTGAAATCTGGACACAAGATGGCAGCGGAGTAGGCAGACGCACGGACTCCCAGCTCACACCACCAAACTGGATTACAAATTAATTTAGGAACAACCAGCGTGAAAACACTAACTCTGGACTACAAGAACTGCTCTCAAAATCCAAGGAGCAAAGAAGAAACCACACAAAGCCTGGTGGGGAGCACCGAGGAGCAGTGAACCTCCCCTGCTTATAGGAACAAAGGGGTAAGGGTGAGGCTGAGAGCCCTAAAAGGCTCTCAATCCAAGGAAAACAGTAGAAAATATCACAGCCACTTGTCTGGGAACGAGGTGTGTTGAAAGAGCATGCTTGTTTTCCAAAAAGAAAGGGGGAGAGAGAGACAGCCATTGACAAACAGAGGAATTCATGGGAGGACCTGAGCATCGGGACTAATTCAGTGCAGGAAGCAGCCATACCTGGAGGAGGTGCTGGAGGTGGCCATTGCAAGGGGAGGGGTTGACCCTTCCACATAACACAAGACTAAAGTGGTTCTGGGTCAACCTTTTTAAGATATCTCTCCAGCTCCAATCAGCACAAAAAGACACAGCTGAAAACAAGAAGTGGGAAGGAGGGGCAGTAACTCAGGTCTCCATGGAGATCTGAGATACACCTCCCCCTACTGAAGCAGAGAAAGCACCCCACCCCCAGAGAGAGTAACTGGCAGATCAGGTCTTCAGAGTCTCAGGTTACACCCACCACATTCCTGAATACAGTTTAAAATAAGCCCCCCTGCTGAGATCAGCAAACAAGACTACCACCCAGTTAAGAAAACTGAGAAGAAACCAAACAAATCAAGACTTCAAAGTGGTTTTATTAGAAAAGCCAAATTCCACAGTGGATTACAAACAACAGCTGAAGCCAACCCAAGAAGACCTAGAAATAACACAACTGAATATTGGAGGCAGACAACACCAAGCCTAGACTCAACCAGCTCTACAAACAACACACCCAAACACACAGACATAATGAGAAGACAGAAAAGTGCAATCCAAATGAAACCACAAGAGAATCCTCCAGGAAATGAACTGAGTGATATGGAAATACCCAAACTTCCAGATGCAGAGTTTAGAATAATGATTGTTAAGATGCTTAGGGATCTTAAAACAACAATGGATGGTCATTATGAACGCCTAAATAAAGAGATAGTGCCTGACCAGGCGGTGGTGCAGTGGATAGAGTGTCAGACTGGGATGCGGAAGACCCAGGTTCGAGACCCGAGCTCGCCAACTTGAGCGCAGGCCCATCTGGCTTGAGCTAAAAGCTTGTCAGCTTGGACCCAAGGTCGCTGGCTCCAGCAAGGGGTTGCTCAGTCTGCTGAAGGCCCGCAGTCAAGGCACGTGTGAGAAAGCAATCAATGAACAACTATGGTGTCGCAACGGCAATGAAAAACTAATGATTGATGCTTCTCACCTCTTTCCTTTTCTGTCTGTCTGTCCCTATCTATCCCTCTCTCTGACTCTCTCTCTGTCCCTGGAAAAATAAAAAAATAAAGAAAAATAAAATAAAGAGATAGCAAATATAAAAAAGGACATTGAAATATTAAAAAAGAATCAGTCAGAGATGACAAATACAATATCAGAAATGAAGACCACAATGGAAGGAATTAAAAGCAGGATGGATGAAGTTGAGGATTGAATCAGCGAGTTGGAAGACAAGATGAACAAAGGCATGGAAGCAGAGCAGAAAAAAGAAAAGAAACTCAAAAAGTCTGAGGAAACTTTAAGAGAGCTCTGTGACAATATGAAGAGAAATAACTTCCGCATAATAGGGGTTCCTGAAGAAGAAGAGAAAGAACAAGGGATAGAAACTTTATTTAATCAAATCATAGCTGAAAACTTCCCTAAATTGATGCAAGAAAGGATCTTACAAATTCAGGAAGCACAGAGTTCTCCATTAAAGAGAAACCCAAGGAAACCTACACCAAGACACATCATAATTAAAATACCAAAGCTAAGAGATAAAGAGAAAATATTAAAAGCTACTAGAGAAAAAAAGGCTATCACCTACAAAGGAACCCCCATAAGGATGACATCTGACTTCTCAACAGAAACACTTAAGGCTAGAAGAGAATGGCAAGAAATATTCAAAGTAATGCAGAACAAGAGCCTACAACCAAGACTACTTAATCCAGCAAGGCTATCATTTAAAATTGAAGGAGCAATAAAAAGCTTCCCAGACAAAAAAAAACTCAAGGAATTCATTACAACGAAACCAGTGCTTCAGGAAATGTTAAGGGGCCTGTTGTAAACATATCAAAGTGGGAAAAGAATATAGCAAAAGAGGAATACACCTTTAAAATATAAAATGGCAATAAACAACTACATATCAATAATAACCTTAAATGTAAATGGATTAAATGTTCCAATCAAAAGACATAGGGTAGCTGCATGGATAAGAAAACAGGACCCATACATATGCTGTCTACAAGAGACACACTTTAAAACAAAAGATGCACATAGACTGAAGGTAAAAGGATGGAAAAAAATAGTTCATGCAAATAGAAATGAAAAAAAGCTGGGGTAGCAATACTTATGTATGACAAAATGAACTTTAAAACCAAGAGATAAAGAAGGTCACTACATAATGATAAAGGGAGCTATCCAACATGAAGATATAACCATCATAAATATCTATGCACCTAATATAGGAGCTCCTAAATATATAAAGCAGACTTTGATGGATATAAAGGGCAAGATCAACAGCAATACTATAATAGTAGGAGATTTTAATACCCCACTTACATCACTAGATAGATCCTCAAGAAAGAAAATTAACAAAGAAACAGCAGACTTAAAGGATACACTAGATCAACTCGATTTAATATCTTCAGAACCTTTCACCCTAAAGCAGCAAAATTTACATTCTTTTCAAGTGCTCATGGTACATTCTCTAGGATAGACAACATGTTAGGACACAAAAGTGGTCTCAACAAATTTAAGAAGATTGAAATCATATCAAGCATTTTCTCTGATCACAATGGCATGAAACTAGAAATCAACCACAACAGAAAAAATGAAAAATAAACACATGGAAACTAAATAGCATGTTATTAAATAACGAATGGGTTAACAATGAAATCAAAGGAGAAATAAAAAAATTTCTAGTAACAAATGATAATGAACATACAACAACTCAAAATTTATGGGACACAGTTAAAGCAGTCCTGAGAGGGAAGTTCACAGCACTACAGGCATTCCTTAAGAAGCTTGAAAAAGCTCAAATAAACAACCTAACCCTTCACCTAAAAGAACTTGAAAAAGAATAGCAAGTAAGGCCCAGAGGTAATAGTAGGAAGGAAATAATAAAGATCAGAGCAGAAATGAATGACATAGAAGCTAAAGAAACAGTACAGAGGATCAATGAAACCAAGAGCTGGTTCTTTGAAAGGGTAAACAAGATTGATGAACCTTTAACGAGACTCACCAAAAAAAGAAGAGAGAGGATTCAAATAAATGAAATTAGAAATGAGAGTGGAGAAATAACAACCGACACAACAGAAATACAAAATATTGTAAGAAAATGCTATGAAGAACTGTGCCAAAAAATTAAATAACCTAGGTGAAATGGACAAATTCCTTGAAACATAATCTTCCAAAAATCAATCGGGAAGAATCAGAAAACCTAAACAGACCGATTACAACAAAAGAGATTGAAACAGTTATCAAAAAGCTCCCTCAAAACAAAACCCCTGGGCCCAATAGATTCACTGGTGAATTCTACCAAATATTCAAAGAACTAACTCCTATCTCAAAAAATTCAAGAGGAAGGAATACTACCAAGTTCCTTTTATGAGGCGAGCATAATTCTGATTCCAAAACAGGGCAAAAACAACACAAAGAAAGAAAATTGTAGGCCAATATCCCTGATGAATTTAATTTAGATGCTAAAATCCTCAAGAAAATATTAGCAAACCGGATCCAGCAATACATGAGAAAAATCATACATCATGACCGAGTGGGATTTATTCTGGGGAGGCAAGGATGGTACAACATTTGTAAATCAATTAATGTGATTCACCACATAAACAAAAGGAAGGAGAAAAGCCACATGATAATTTCAATAGATGCAGAAAAAGCATTTGATAAAATCAAGCACCATTTATGATCAAAACTCTCAGCAAAGTGGAAATACAGGGAACATACCTCAACATGATAAAGGCCATTTATGACAAACCCACAGCCAACATCATAATCAATGGACAAAAATTAAAAGCAATTCCTCTAAAATCAGAAACAAAGCAGGAGTGTCCCCTTTCACCACTCTTATTCAACATAGTACTGGAAGTCCTAGCTACAGCAATCAGACAACAAGAAGAAATAAAAGGCATCCAAACTGGAAAAGAAGAAGTAAAGCTATCATTTGCAGATGATATGATACTGTATATAGAAAACCCTAAAGGCTTAGTCAAAAAACTACTGGACCTAATGAACGAATTCATCATGGTGGCAGGATATAAAATTAACACACAGAAATCACAGGCATTTCTATACACAAACAATGAAATGTCAGAAAGAGAAATTAAGGAAACAATTCCCTTCACTATTGCAAAAAAAAAAAATAAAGTACCTAGGAGTAAATTTAACCAAGGAGGTTAAAGACTTGTACTCAGAAAATTATAAAACATTGATAAAAGAAATCAAGGAAGACACAAACAAGTGGAAGCATATACCGTGCTCATGGTTAGGAAGAATAAACATCATTAAAATGTCGATATTACCCAAAACAATTTATAAATTCAATGCAAGACAAATTAAAATACCAATGACATACTTCAAAGATATAGAAAAAAATATTCCAAAAATTTATATGGAACCAAAAAAGAACACGAATAGCCTCAGCAATCTTGAAAAAGAAGAATAAAGTGGGAGGTATCACACTTCCTGATATCAAGTTATACTACAAGACCATTGTACTCAAAACAGCTTGGTACTGGAATAAGAACAGGCATATAGATCAATGGAACAGAACAGAGAACCCAGAAATGAACCCACACCTTTATGGACAATTGATATTTGACAAAGGAGGTAAGAGCATACAGTGGAGTAAATACAGTCTCTAACAAATGGTGTTGGGAAAACTGGACAGTTACCTGCAAAAAAATGAAACTAGACCATCAACTTACACCATGCACAAAAATAAACTCAAAATGGATAAAGGACTTAAATGTAAACCGTGAAACCATAAGCATTCTAGAAGAAAACAGGCAGTAAACTCAATGACATCTATCAAAGCAATATATTTGGTGATTTATCTCCACAGGCAAATGAAATAAAAGACAGGATAAACAAATGGGACAATATCAAACTAAAAAGCTTTTGCACAGCTAAAGACACTATGAACAGAATAAAAAGACAAACCACACAATAGGAGAACATATTTGACAACACATCTGATAAAGGGTTAATAACCAAAATTTATAATGAACTTGTAAAACTCAACACCAGGAAGACGAACAATCCAATTAAAAAATGGGCACAAGAAATGAATAGACACCTCTCCAAAGAGGACATACAGATTGCCAATAGGCATATGAAAAAGTGCTCAACATCACTAATCATTAGAGAAATGCAAATTAAAACCACAATGAGATACCACCTCACACCAGTCAGAATGGTGCTCATCAACAAAACAACACAGAATAAGTGCTGGCGAGGATGTGGAGAAAAGGGAACCCTCCTGCACTGCTGGTGGGAATGCAGACTGGTGCAGTCACTGTGGAAAACAGTATGGAGATTCCTCAAAAAATTAGAAATGGAACTGCCCTTTGACCCAGCTATTTCACTTATAGGAATATATCCCAAGGACACCATATCACCGACTGAAAAAAAGAAATGCACCCCCATGTTTATGGCAGCATTGTTCACAATAGCGAAGAGCTGGAAACAGCCCAAGTGTCCAT
Organism: Rhynchonycteris naso; assembly: GCA_037038555.1. Classification (NCBI taxonomy): domain Eukaryota; kingdom Metazoa; phylum Chordata; class Mammalia; order Chiroptera; family Emballonuridae; genus Rhynchonycteris; species Rhynchonycteris naso. The sequence continues at coordinate 39,947,181 of CM073004.1, read as the reverse complement.
CAGTGGACGAGTGGATTAAAAAGCGGTGGTACATACATACAATGGAATACTATGGCGCCATGAAAAAGAAGGAAATATTACCTTTTGCAACAATATGGAGAGACCTGGAAACTATTCTGTTGAGTGAAATAAGCCAGGCATAAAACGAAAAATATTATATGACCTCCCTCATTTGAGGAATCCAAGGAACATTGAGAACTGAGTAAAGGAATTGAGACAGAGAAGGGATCAAAGGGACCAGAGGAGCCTGACCTGTGGTGGCGCAGTGGATAAAGTGTCGACCTGGAAACACTGAGGTCGCCAGTTCAAAACCCTGCACTGGTCTGGTCAAGGCACATATGGGAGTTGATGCTTCCAGCTCCTCCCCCCTTTCTCTCTTTCTCTCTTTCTCTCTCTCTCTCACTCTGTGTCTCCTCTCTAAAATGAATAAATAAAAAGAAACTTTAAAAAAAAAAAAAAAAGGGACCAGAGGAAAAGAGGACAGAGGGAAAGGGGATGATAGGATGGGATAAACCTGAAGGGAAGGGGGAGGGCACTGTAGGAAGGGAGGTAAGGGAGATGTTGAGGGGAATATTGGAGAGGGGGGGTGCAGTCGGGGTCACCCTAGAATCTATGTAAACTCAATTAATTAAATAAATTTTAAAAACATCTGAAATCAACAAATCTCTTTGTTTTATACCATTTAAGGATGAAAATCTATTTTTTTATATGTTGACTAGAATTATCTAGGTTTTGGAAATTTGCTTTCCTTCAGATAAGAAATACAAAAACTATTCTTAAAATTATAGTTTCAAGTTTGAAGTGTAGCTTGTTCTTTTTCTCATAAAATATTAAATAGCAAAGTCAAAAATTCTCTAAATGTTCTTTCTATTCTCAAAGTAAGTTATGTGAATTGACACCTCACATACTCTGGGTTTAAGAAGTTAGCATTCTCTGAGAAGTCGCTATTTTTAGGTCCACTGTAATGTTTCTAACTTCAGTGCTCAGAGTAGTGGGTGCTTCCTTTCCCAGAAGGCTCTGTATTCTCAGCATGTGCAGGTCAATTTTTCATAAAGCTACCTACAAGGAGCAACAGGCCCACTGCAGGCTGTATTTCTAACTTGAAAATTATGAACAGGTACTGGGAGCCACAGGCTGTATTTGGAAGCCAGCTGCATGTCAGTACAAGCATGGATTGTGGTCTCTGGAGGCTGGGAGAGCGCAATGCTTGAACTTAATTTCTTTGGGTGATAAGAAGAAAAAAATACCCTTCTACCAGACAAGATTGACAACGTATTAAATTTATCTTCAGAAGTGTGCTGGACTGTTGCTAAGTAAATATCCACTTTTCAAAGATGATGATCAAGGAAACATCTCTGCGAAGGGACCCGGATTTAAGGGGAGAGTTAGCTTTCCTGGCAAGGGGCTGTGATTTTGTTCTCCCATCACAGTTTAAGAAGCGGCTGAAGTTATTTCAGCAGACACAGGTTTGAAACTTGGGTGTTTCTTTTAAAGTATTTTTTATTACTAATAAAACCACCCAGTGAACTAACTTACAAATAATTTTACAGCTCACTTGATATTAGATCAAGGAATTAATGTGTCCTCTATTCAGCTATTTGCAGAAAGCTATTTGTAGAGAGATTCCAACAGGTTTAAAAATAGACCTTCTGGACCTGAATACAGTACTCACATTTTTCTCTTGTAAAGAGGGAATACAGTTTTAGAGACAATAAATACAACTTAACAAATATTTTATAACTTGGTGGAAATACTAGAATTTTTATTAGGAATATCTTTGAGAAACTAAAATTTCTGTGTTAAAAGTCTTGTTTTTACTTTGACTTAATAAGCTCTATTTGAATTAAAGTATTGATCCCATTAATCTTTTTTGTTTAAAGGAAGAGCTAATTTTATATACAGACAATGGTTTGTGTGTGCGCTATAATGTATGTAGGTATTAAAGGATGGCAGTTGACTTCAGGGTGCTGAAAGAATGTCCTCCCTGAGCAAAATGTGAGACTGAATCATTTCTGCCTGTAATGACTGCTTTGTAGAGCCCACACTAATGTGCTCACACCCTTATGGCCAGTGTCTCCCCAGGTAAGTACCTGACACTGACTACAATACAAATCAAGGGCTGTACAAATGATGGCCATCCAGGATCCAGCAAGAAACCATAGTTTCAGTTATTCTGACCCAAAGTAATTTCAAATTATTTGATCGGACTATATGAAGTTGTTTTCAAATGGCTCAAAAATGATCAAATATTGGAAATACTATAGGAATGTAATGATATAAGGATACTTTTCATAAGGAATATTTAAATGATACTGTGTTTAAAGAGGAAAGAAAGAATGAAATGGAAACTTGAGGTACTTCACCCAGCTAATTCTGTTTTAGTGCCATTCCTAGATTTGAGTGAAACAATTTTATTTAAAGTGAGCAGATGCTAAACTTGGTGGTAAAGCTGGCAAAATTTGTATTACTATGTTCTATAACGTTTATAAAGAATCAGTTTTATTAAACTATGTTAAGGTTTAAGTTATATGTCTCATATTAAACTAAATGGAAAGTAAATTGATATACCCAAAGGTTCAAAATAAATGCATTCTTTTAATTTTTCCTTTTAAATATTAACATCACTTTTATTAAATGTGTATTAGCCAATGAATTAATAAATAGTTGCCTATCAGCGAATTGCTCCATGTTAAATACATTAAGGAAAGTAAAATATACTATTATATAATCAGATATTTTCCCATTCAAATAAAACTTTGACAGATAGCCAGGGTTTGTTCTGAATGTCACTTATTTCTGTCAAAGCAAAAGTGTAGAGTCAACATTTGAAGGCTTTCCTCTAAACCTGCTCCACAAGCATGTGTTCACTAGACTATTGGGTTTCATCCTCACTGGCACCAGTGGTCTTAATCCTATGGTTATAATTGCTCTGGATGTCACACCATGGGGAACACTTTGGGGAATCAAAAAAAGAATTTTGATGATTGTTGACTTGTCTCACAAATCTCTTTTAACATAGAATAATAAGAAGGAAATGACACTAATATAGATGACTTAGGTAAAGCCCCTGAAGAATTATATGTCTGATTAGACAGTTAAGAACAAATTTCTACTGTTATTTACTCATAAGACCCTGTGATAATATTTGCAGATTTAGCATTAAGGTAGAGAGAAGTGTTTACTTAGAATAGATTATCAATTTGTTTTATCAGAAGGGGTTTGTAAACTTTAAATTGCTTTACAGATGTAAGTGATTATTATTGAATCAGAAGAACTGTGCCAAGTTATGTTTAATGTTTTGGGATCCCCACCCCGTGGTTCATTTTCTCAAATAAAGACCTATCTGTGCCCAGCACTGTTTTGAACCTTTAACCTACGTAATTTCCTTATTCCTTACTCCCATAATTTTCTTTAATCCTCACAACAACCTTCCAAAAAGGATTTTAATCTGCTTTATTACTGAAATTCTAAAAGTTTTCATGAGGTCATACGGCCAGTAAGCCACCCCTGTTTTCTGTTAAGTTTTTCATCTTTCATTGGTATCACTTCCCTCTGTGCCATTTCTTCCTTGACTACTGCTTTACATGCATGACATCCTCATACTGCAGCAATGGCTTGTTGTGACCAACTGGCCTTCATATCCACAATAGCATTAATATCTGAGCAGACTCCACTCTGTGTTAATATCAGATACTGACATGAGAAATGCGCCCTGCACTATAGTACGGTACTGTGATAACAGCAGTAGGCGGTTCAGTCGTGTTCCTCATCTATCTATGTGAGTGAAGCTTATCTTCTTGTAATACTCAGGCAGCTAAGATTTTTATCCTGAATCTAAATATTATGTTATAAGCCCTTATGTCAAAAGGAATTATGATATTCAGATCTACTTACAGATAAATTACACTTCAAACTTCAGGGATGGCATTAGGATAATTTAAGGAATAAGAACACTCAAGTAATACTTTGTGTTCACAGTGAATTTAAAATAAATTAGCTGGTCAACCATGATGCCATCTTTTATATTTTATATGCATCTAATACAGTGCCATGTTCATAAGCTTTGATAGATAATTGGTCAAAATTAAGAGTAGAAATTAAAATTCTGAAAATCTATGGAATATTTTTGCTTTTTCTTCTAGGAGTCTCAGAAATAAATTTAGTCTTCATTGAAAATAAGCTACCTAATGTTAGTGTACCTCCCCTCCACTTTCCTTAAATCATGGATATTCTTAATTTCCCCATTACTCTCCCCTCCCCCTTTACACTATCCTATTTTATGTCTCTTTATTGTTCACCAGATCGAATCCTTTTTGGAAAAAAATAATATAAACTATAAATGAGTTAATAAACTATAAAAGGAAGTTTGGTTCTAATGAAACTGATGATGGTGATCCTTGCCTATTAGAATGTACCAAAAATGAGAAAAATTTGTATCTCAGAAAATATGGCAAGCCCCATAATGGCAAGTTAATCAACCTGGTAGAAGACATTCCAAAACAAAAATGTTTTAATTTTCTTAGCAAAGACTTTCTCTGTATCAGGGACTGGCAGTGATCCTACTTAGACAAAATTAAACTAGGGAAGAAGGTGCTGGCCCTGGCCGGTTGTCTCAGTGGTAGAGCGTTGGCCTGGTGTGTGGAAGTCCTGGGTTCAATTCCCAGCCAGGGCACATAAGAGAAGCAACTATCTGCTTCTCCACCCTTCCCCCTTTCCTTCCTCTCTATCTTTCTTTTCCCTCCCTCAGCAGAGGCTCCATTGGAGCGAAGTTGGTTCGGGTGCTGAGGACGGCTCCGTGGCCTCTGCCTCAGGTGCTAGAATGGCTCTGGTCACAATGGAGTAGTGTCCCAGATGGGCAGAGTATCATCCCCTGGTGGACATGCCAGGTGGATCCCAGTCAGGCACATGCGTGAGTCTGTCTGACTGCCTCCCCTCTTCTAATTTCGGAAAAATACAAAAAAACAGAGAGAGAGAAAGAGAAGGAGGTGCCTAGTCTCTCTGCCTATTGAAGGAGAGACAGAAATGCTTACATAGAAAGACCAAGAACAGTCTTGAAAAAGAATTTATCAATCCAATTCTAACAGACTAAGATTACAAAATCCTTAATGAATCAGCTGATATTGCTCTTAAATGTCTGCCACATAATTTATGGGAAAATCTACTGTAGAATTTTTAAGCATAAATCTATATAAACTGGTAGTGACAAACAATGTGTTGATTTGTTTAGTATGGATAATCATTCCCTCAAAGCATGCTTGCCACCCTTTAAAGTAGAATGCTGTCTCTAATTGTGGTTTATTGTATTTAGACCCACCTTCTTATTGCCAGTAAGAACTTTCAAGAAATATATAATTTTTGTGTCTCATAATCACATTTTCTTTCCAGATTCAAAATAAACCAGAAAAGAAACCTGGACCGCCACTGCCACCTCCAGCAACCTTTCCGAGTATTCCCCAACCTCTCTCCCCTGCTCCTCATGTGAATAATGTGAATGCACCATTGTCCATAAACATTCCACGGTTCTACTTTCCTGACGGACTCCCAGATGCCTGCAGTAACCATGAGCAGACTCTGAGCAGAATTGAGGCTGCTTTCATGGATATTGAAGATCAGAAAGCAGATATTTATGAAATGGGGAAAATTGCCAAGGTAATACACCTACTAAATGATGTATAATCTCCCTTTCTCTAGCAATCCCAATCTCCCTCTTCACTGCCTCTTTGCTTTCTGTTTTTAAGCATGATGAAAAAAATTATTTTTTCCATGTTGGAAAAATTTTATTTGATCCTGATATATCTTTAGCTAAATTCCTATTTCATGGAACTCTTAAGTTTGAAGAAAACCATAGTGGATTTTTAGTCTAGCCTCCCATTTAATAGGAGTTCCATCCATGACATCATTGATACATAAATTCATTCTCTGCTTGAATGCTTTCAGTGACAGGAAACTCGCTGTCTTGCCAAGCAGCTTGTTTCATCATTAAATATAGCCTTGTTAGAAATATTTCCCTTGTGTTGAATACAAATCTCTTTTTTTGTCCTCACCCAATAATCATAACTCTTTGTCATAAAGCCAGACAAGAAACCACTACGCCAGCTCAACACTGTAATTCTACTCAGAAATAAATGGATTTTCCACTAGGAAACAAGGCTTTGATACTTCCCAATTTATCCAACTGCTTTTAGTTTAAGATCTTAGCTCCTAATGCCAGGATTTCTGAAAAATCTTTAGTAACTAGATTCTACACCTCCAGCCTCCTCTTAGAACAGTTAATACTGAGCATGACCATCACATTATATTATATTTGATTATGCCATTCTCCAGCTCAGCAACATTCGAGGATTTCTACCATCCATAGCAGTTTATTTTTATCGCATATTGAAGAGTCAGATCGTACCTCAGGATTCAGCAGTGATTTCAGGCTGTGCTTCAAGAGACAGGGTGGTTTGGTAGGCTGAAGGCTGAATGTGGGAAGTAGGAGACCAAGTGGGAGCTCCCAGGACCCTGTGCACATGTATATTGGGAATGGTCCCCTGCTGTTAGGGAAAATATTTAAAAGTTTGAAATAAAGTTTAAAAGTTTGAGATGGAGGATAAAACCCAAACTGCTGTTTCCCGTGTGAGTCTGGCCCCCTTGCCCTCCCACAAGCACACCTATGCATTTGGGCTCCCAGTTCTCCCCTCCAAAATGGGCTTCCACTCCTGCCAACCCCATATTGCCTATCCTTTAAGACCCAGCTTCCATTGTGTCTTTGGAGAAGGCCCTGAATTCCCCACTCCTGTCATGCCCTGTCCTCTTTCCTACCTCTAATCTCAGAATATTTGTTACTACTGTTAAATAATTTGAATAGAATGATTTTAAGGGAAATGAGAAGAAATTCTGTCATTTATTCCCCCTTTTCTCCTAATATTATAACTTGCTTGTTTATCCCTTAGATGTTTCTAATGAAAAACAGACTCTCATTCCAGATATAAAAGCTCACCTGTTTCCACTCTATTTTACATGTGAGGAAACTGAAGTCTCACAAGTACGTATCTGAAGTCAGAGAACTAGTATGTGGCAGGAGACAAGTCCTCTGACTCCTAGCACTGTACTATTTCTACCATATGTTATCTTCCCTGAATATATGCTAAAATACCATTAGCCAACTTCCAGTTAGATCCACCCTAATAAATTATAACTTCTTTCAGTGCATGGACATTTTCTTACCCAAAGCTTTGAGAAATGGCTGTTGTATGAACCAAGATGGTAAATTATGTAAACAGGCTGTAACTATGAATCTAAATCCAAAAGATAGAATTTAGCAAGGATGAATGAATTCTGCATCTGGAGATAACATGATAACCACATAAATGCCAAACAGAGTATTTCCACCCTGGCAACAGTCTGTGAGAGAGACAGGAGGTTTTCATGCATTGTTTCAGGCAGGCAGACAAGAAGAAACTGTCCAGATAAGGGACATGGGTGTGCTGGGCTCACTACTCCTGCAGAGCCTGTCCACGTGATTAATACCTCACGGTCAGACCTGCTCCCTGCTCTGTCTTGAATTCAGGTCCTCTGAATATTCCCATCCCCTGACTGAGGAGCCTGTTTTGGCCTTTCTGTCCCCCTGCCTTCACCCTCTTACCCTGGCCCACCTACCCTTGAAGCCAGGATCTCTGCCCTGCTCCAGGGTACAGTGACCCGCTGGCACTCTGCAGATTCAGAGGAGAGATTGCCTACTGTGGTCACAGGAGTTGCAGGAAAGGGTATAATTAAGTCAGAGATGGGTCTATGCTTGCTGTGGAGTCAGAGGAAGGAGCTTGGCTATCTACAGGCAGTGAGGATCAATCTGTGTGTCCTCAGGAAAACTGCTAGTGTTGAAGCTGACAACATAGAAAAGTTTAAAAACATAGAAAGCTATTTTGTTTAACCATACGGTCATTTACATAACAATTTATTGTTTATACCTAATCATCATGTGGCACAATAGCCAGTATACATGCATGTCTGATTAACTTGTCTGAATTATACTTGATTATAGCCCTACATTCCATTTATGGCTGCCCAGCATCGGTGTTCATTGCTCTTAGACCTTATTTGTTAGTTTAGGTGGTAAGGTAAACTGCTCATACCTTTAAAAAGTCAAAAATAGCATTGCATATAAAAGTGAGAATGTGTGTATAATGACATCAGAAGATCCTACAAGTGTATTGGTTTGTAGTGTTTTGTTTTGGATTACTGTCTCAGCTCATTTTATTGGCTTTCGTTTCTTTATTTTAAAACCATTTATTTTTAAAAATTCACTTAATCGCGTCTGCCAGTTAGCTAATCACCATTAAACCAGCTTTTATGGGCTGGGGCAGTCTGTGAACGCTCTTTAAGCCGTCCTTATTTTCAGCTAACCACTCTTGCCTGCACTAGGCAGTGAACTCTGCACCTGCAGCCCTTGTACTCCGTGTGCTTGTGTTCTTGCAAGAGGAGGTCATTTGAAAAAAAGAAAGACAATCTTTAGGGGACAATGAGAGGAGAGATGGTTGGAGCAATAAATGAACAATTTTATGGATTCTTGTAGTTTATAAAGCTGTTTTGAAGGGCAGCTTGAATTTGAGCTGTAAACAAATCTCTTATGTTCATGAAATCTACTACATCTGTTGGTGAAGTTTAGCTTATTCACTTTCAACCTCAAACAGTGCTGGAGAGATTAATGCCCATTTCCAATTTAATTCCCAGTGTGTAGTGTGCACTTTTCCCTACAGCTTTAAGAGAGAAGAGATGAGAGAATGAATCTAGAAGGGACAAAAGCAGTGTAGAAACAGAAACTAAGAAACAGTAAGGAAAGCATGTCAGAGGCTGGGCCTCTAGCAAGAAGTTGAAAAAAAGAATGAAACTATCTTCTGAACCGTGCAAAGCCCTCCAGCTCTACTGGCTGAAGTAACACCATCGCGACCCATCATACTGTGGCCTGTAAAGTGCGCTCTGTCCTTTATTTCTTCATCTGCAGAATGGGATAAAAATATCTGCCCTCTTCTGCATGGAGATCACATTCAGAAGACCAAATGAATAACAAGAGGAGACACTTTAAAATGTTAAAGAAGCCTGACCTGTGGTGGTGCAGTGGATAAAGCGTCAACCTGGAACACTGAGGTTGCCGGTTTGAAACCCTGCACTGGCCTGGTCAAGGCACATATGGGAGTTGATGCTTCCTGCTCCTCCCCCCCCCCTTTCTCTCTCTCTCTCTCTCTATCTCTCTCTCTCTCTCCTCTCTAAAATGAATAAATAAATAAATTTTAAAATAAATACATAAAATAAAATGTTAAAGAATATTACAGATATTGGTGATTATATCCTCCTGTGTGTCTTACTAGACAACCTTGCTTTCAGTTCTTCATGTTGTTAGGCCATTCTTAGATCAAACTGTAGGTGCTAATCAAGATTCTTTGTTCTAGTGACTTTGGTTATCACATGGACTCTTGCCTGTTCCTGTAAACCCAAGTTTCCTGAACCCATTTTCTGTGGTTCTGTGTATATCCCCACTTGTCACCCATTCCCCTCCTTTGTAAAATGCTTGATACTGGCTTGTCCTCTCGTTTGGTATAAAAGACTACACTGTTGCCCTCAGATTAATACCATTATTTTCTTAGATTCATGTTGATCTCCTGATTCCCTTTACCTTAATTCTTTGTTTTTAAGCAGATGCAGACCAGCCATGCTTTTTTTTTTTTAATAGTCAAAATGCAGTGTCTGCAGCCCTTGCCATTCACTGCCCTTCCCATTTTTTTCTTTGGCATTTTCTCCAAGGGCCTGATACACTAACACTGGTTTACTCAGGGTACCCACTTTGAGCAAAATAGGTCAACTCTTTCCAGTCTACTTCAAAACATTCTCTACCTTACCTCTTAGGATTTTGCCTTTGGATCATAATAAATTTGTAAGTGTTAATGTCTCAGTGATTTATTACTCCGTACAAGCTGACATATATGCATTTTAACAGGAGTCCAAGGGAATATAAGCTGTTCAATAGAGGCAGTAGCCGCATGGGGGAACAGTAAGCCCACAGCCGTTGCAAGTGCTGTGGAAGGTTGAGCTAAAAGATTCCTAATTCCTTCCAATTCTGAAAAATCCACGAGTGACTAAAGGTGGGAGTTTTGAGCACTTTGGCAAATCAGTTCCAATCTCTCCCCATACTTTGTGTTTCTGGCTCTGCACCCCCAACCTTCATAATGCAGGCTATTCTTTCAGCTTTCCCAGCAGTTGCCAGTAGCCTGTCACATCTAAGAGCATTTTCTTGGCCAATCACCTTTCTGCATGAAAGAGAGGATTGGGATTGGGGAAAGTGGATTTGGCAGTTTACAACTCAAAGTATATTAATTGTGAGCTTTGTGCCTTGGCAATCATAATTTACACAATAAACAATCCATTTGGTTGCTAAGCAACACCTTTCCCTCATTCTTGACCTCAGTGGAGGTATTTGAACTCTGGACTTCAGAAATCTTAAATTCCATCGTGCTTGCAGAACGTGCTCTAGTAGCCCTGGCAGGAGCAACCTCTTATTTCTGCCTCATACTTACCTCTCTTTGCTTGAATCTCAACTTCCATATTCTCCTCTCTGATGTGAACCCAGCAGCCTTGGGTGTTCTCAGCATAACTAATTGCAGACCGGGTACCCTTCATTCTTCCATAGGGATCCCCCTGGCTCTTAAGGCTTCGCACCAGGCACAACGTTACCTGAACCTAATGTGGATTCACATCTTGTCAACCTCCAGTGGAGAAACTTCCCTTTGTAGACTGATGAGGGCTCAACAGATCCGAGATCTAATATGAATAATAAAGATTTCTTTATCTAATAACAAGATGTGTCTTTTTGAAGAGTTCCAGATTTGGGGATATGTTTTATGTGTATATACAAAATTGGGAACATTTGGAAACTATTTCTCTGCTAATATGTAGATATTATCATTACTAAGAGGGAAGAATTTTCTCTCTAGGGAAAAAGTAATGGGTAAATTTGGTAAGAACTCTTTCTTATAAGATATAAGAAGAACTTTTTTAATTTAAAGAAAGAGCTTTTTATTGAAGAAGAAAAATAATTACCTTTTTGGGGTATTGTATTTGCTTTATATTCACTCCCAGGTCTTCCTGAGGCTTTCATAATATGGAATCATTTGTGCTAGCTTCTAATACCTAAATTATAGCATTTTGACCTTTGCCTTTTATATTCCATCTGACTTATAATCATTTAAGTAGATTTGATAGCTGTTTTCTTGAACAGTCAAGGATTTTCTGGTTCTTCTTGAACCTGAGGCTTAACATAAGATGCAAAGGAGAGTGGGAGATAGAGGTGGAGTGTGTTAACACCGAGTGCCCGAGTAATAAAGGTGACTGTATTTTGCCATCAGAAGGAAGGGCATAGACAACTGTGACATTCAGCCATTTCTTTTCTTTTCTAGAAGGTAGATAATAAATGGTGTAAGAGTGGTAGGAAGGGGAAGATTGGTTGCTTTAACTGTCACCATTGGGGAGAGAAACATCACTATAAATTAATAGGATGATGAAAAGGTAAATGGATTTCTGTTTTTCTTCATTAATCATGTAATCCTGTATTTTGTCCCTCCTCTGCCTCTCTCCGATATATTTGCCTCTGACCCAGGTTGGCTCCCCCAAGGGCGCACTGTCCACTGTGGCATGAAGGATAAAAGCCACAAAGCCCCTTTGGCCATGCTATCTCTCCATGACCCTTGGCTTACACTGTGTTTGTGTGTTTTGTGCAGGTCTGTGGCTGTCCTCTCTATTGGAAAACCCCAATGTTCAAGGCTGCAGGGGGAGAGAAGACAGGATTTGTGTCAGCACAGTCATTTGTTGCCATGTGGAGAAAGTAAGTATAGGAACAGTTTCTCTGAAGAATTGTTTGGTACTCATGACATGCTTTATAAAAGTCATTTATTTATCCTTTACACTTTATTTCAACAAGTAAAATTCAACAATTCACAGCCATTAACACCCACATATAAATTCTTTCCATAAGCCATTATCTTATGTCTCTAAGCAGTGAAATTGATCTTCAGAAATACCTCTTTAGGAACTGATGGTTTCTTAGTTTTACTTGTTAAATTTGGATCTTAGGACTTGACTCTTGTAGCAGTTACATAAAAGCAAACCACATGCATCACATGAAAATACAGCTTCCATTCTCAGATGATTCAATTTAGAATTCTATCCAGTTGGTTCGTTAAAAATAACTGAATTCTAATCAATTTTAGTAATTGCTTTTTGAAAGGTCCAGTTAACAGACAGGAGCAAATGAATAGTACACTTATCAAGACACTCCTGGCTTGACCAGGCAGTGGCACAGTGGCTAAGGGTGTCAGACTGGGACGCAGAGAACCCAGGTTCGAAACCCCGAGGTTGCCAGCTTGAGCGCAAGTTCAACTGGCTTGAGCGCGGGCTTACCAGCTTGAGCACAGGGTCGCCGGCTTGAGTGTGGGATCATAGATGTGACCCCATGGTCACTGACTGGAGCCCAAAGGTTGCTGGCTTGAGCACAAGGTCGCTGGGTTGAGCAAGGGGTCGCTCAGTCTGCTGTAGCCCCTTGGTCAAGGCACATATAAGAAAGCAATCACTGAACAACTAAGGTGACGCAACGAAGAATTGATGCTTCTCATCTCTCTCCCTTCCTGTCTGTCTGTCCGTAGCTGTTCCTCTCTCTGACTCTGTCTCTGTCAAAAAAAAGAAAAAAAGATACTCCTTAACTTTAACATCTTAACAGGTTTTCTTGAATTCAAACCCAGCTTTCTTCTTTTTCTTTTTCCTGTTTTCTTCTTTAAAGGTTATATCTTGATATATTTGTACATTTTAAGAGCATGCCACAGCTTGCTCCTTTTACCTCTTTTAATTGATCATCTTTCTTTATATGTTCTTACCTTTTCTGGGCTAGATACCCTTCCTGATAAAACTTGTGGGAAATGCTATTTACCTATCTTCATCATCATTATTATTATTTAAAATCCACATATAATAGCAGCAGAATTCATCTTACAGGTGCCTTATAATCCCTTCATGCCTCCTAAAAGCCCTTAGTAGTATAATGCTTAAGAACATAGTAGTAGGCCCTGGCCAGATGGTTCAGTGCTAGAGTGTCAGCCCAGCATGTGGATATGCCAGGTTAGATTCCCAGTCAGGGCTCATGGAGAAGTGACCATCTGCTTCTCCATCCTTCCCCCTCCCTCTTCTTTCACTCTCTCTCTTCCCCTCCCACAGCCATGGCTTGATTGGTTCGAGTAGTTGGCCCAGGCACTGAAGATGGCTCTGTGGAGCCTTGGGGCCTCAGACACTAAAAATGGCTCACTTCCTAAGCAACATCCCTGGATGGACAGAGTATCACCCCATAGAGGGCTTGCTGGTTGGATCCAGGTCAGGGAACATGCCAGAGTCTGTCTGTCTTCCCTCCTCTCACTTGGGAAAAGAAGGAAAAAAAACATAGTAGGTAATCAATAAATGTATTATTTTTTTTTTTTAGTGAGAGAGACAGAGTTAGAGAGAGGGACAGACAGGAAGGGAGAGAGATAACAAGCACCAATTTGTAATTGTGGCACATTAGTTGTTCATTGATTGCTTTATCATAACATGCCTTGATGGGGGTCGGGGGGGAGGCTACAGCAGAGCGAGTGACCCCTTGCTCAAGCCAGTGTGACCTTGGGCTCCACCCAGCAACCTTGAGCTTCAAGCCAGCAACCTTTGGACTAAACCAGCGACCATGGGGTCATGTCCATGATCCCACGCTCAAGCTGGCAACCCTGTGCTCAAGCCAGATGAGCCCACTCTCAAGCATGTGACCCTGGGATTTTGAACCTGGATCCTCAGCATCCAGGTCAACACTCTATTCATTGTGCCACCACCTGGTCAGCCTAATAAATGTATTCTTATTTTTTAAAATCTAGCAGCAAGTTAAGTTTACCAAGTTCTTCGTGTATTACATCAGCACTAATGTAATCAGGGTATATAAGACTATCAGTTAATGAACTTCTTTTGAAGAACCATACCAAAGCTAAAAGTTACAAATGATTTATGTTTTCCATGTGGATTTTAGTCACTTTGTTATAGGGAGTAGTTCTAAGTTGTCCTACTACCAAGGACTAAAAGGGCCCTAGGAAAGTCATTCCTCTTACACCATCAGAATGACACTCCAAAGTCGGAGCCATCGTCACCATTTCACCTCTCCTATAGCAAATGGAAAACTGCTGGATAATATCTAGAAATGCCTTTCTTTTCTTATTTTTTTTAACATGTGGATAAGAGTCCTAAAAGGGAATTACTTGGAGGCCAGAAATAGCAACACATACACACACACACACACACACACACACACACACACACACACACACACACGCTAATTACCCAGAAGTATATCAGCAAAGGAATTAGCATTTGCCCTTGAGTATTTCTGGCCAAACGTGGGGGAAGAAAATAGAGCCTACGGCCTGTATAGTAGGGAGATCAGCTTGGATTCTCTCCTTTTTTCCCACCATTAAAGCCAGGACTTCAGCTGCGTGGTCTGATTGTCTGTTATTAATTACTATTATTGTTATTTTAAATCATATGATAGTAGCAGAATTCAATAAGTTGAAATGTGTAAATGTTCTAGCTTTCATTCAGCTAGCTTTTTTCATCCTGATAGGTACCAGGCCCATAAAGACCTCAGCTGGAGTGTGAATCAGAAGTAGAAAAAATAGGGATATTACATAGGGGTGATTTGTCAGAGGTATCGTCAGCCACTGAGTTCAGCTGTGTTGGCAAAAAACTAACAATCTGGGAAAAAAGCAAGAGGTGAGAATTATGTTGAAGAGAAAACTTTGAGGAAGCTGGGAGATTGTTTTTAAAAAATGGAAAGGAGAGAGAGAGAGAGAAAAAAGAGAAAAGAACATCTATTTTGTAAAAGATTAGAACCAGAGAAGACTGGAACTACTTACAGTTCAATTATTTGACTATTTTAGGAACCTGTGTTTGTTAGCCTGAGGCTAACTGTAGCAAAGAAAAATTAGTATCCAAGTCTATTTACCTGCAATTAACTGCATAATATTGAGGAAAGTAACAGCCATTTGTTTGGGTTTTTGTTTGTTTGTTTGTTTTTTTGTCTTAAGACTGTGTCACTAAGATAGGATGGACATTTATTTATGTTAGTGGCTAGAGCATTAACAGCAGCCACAACAGCTGTATTCCTTTACTGAGAGAATTCTTTTAATTTTATCTCTAGGGAAAAGAGATTTCTGCAAAAGGCAAAGGGGGTGGGGAGACAGGAAGCACAAGTCTTCACTTTAGGAACTGGGGGAAACTATTTATGAGGTTAAAGAGCATGCACAACTGACCCTCTTTTTTCACTTAAAAGAAATTCTGCCAAAAAGGGCACACAGAAGAAGCACCCATCTATTTTTCCACCCCTCTCCTTCTTGCCTCTCTCTCTCTCTCTCTCTCTCTCTTCTCCAGCCATGGTTTGATTGGAGTGAGTTGGCCCCTGGCACTGAGGATGGCTCCATGGCCTCTACCTCAGATGCTAGGAAGAGCTCAGTTGCTGAGCAATGCCCCTGGTGGGCAGAGCATCACCCCCTAGTGGGTTTGCCGGGTGGATCCCAGTTTGGGCACATGCAGGAGTCTGTTTCTGCTTCCCCTTATCTCACTGAATAAAAAAAGAAAAAGAATAAAAATTCTGTAGGTAGGCCTTGGCCGGTTGGCTTAGTGGTAGAGCATAGGCCTGATGTGTGGATGTCCCAGGTTTGATTCTTGGTCAGGGCATATAGGAGAAATGCCCATCCGCTTCTCTACCACTCCCCCTCTCATTTCTCTCCCTCTCTCTGTCTCTCTCTCCCTCCCCTCCCTTCCCTCAGGCAGCCGTGTCTCAACTGGAGCAAGTTAGCCCCAGGTGCTGAGGCTGGTTCCAAAGCTTCTACCTCAGGCTCTAAAATGAGCTTGGTTGCTGAACAATGGAGCATCATCCCAGATGGGCAAAACATTGCTCCCTAGTGGGCTTGCCGGAAGTATCCCAGTCAGGATGCATGTGGGAGTCTGTCTCTCTGCCTCCCCTCCTGTTACTGAATAAAAAATAAATTTCTATGAATAGATAAGCGTATGTTTATAGTAAAGCTTTATCTTCTGTCCAGATATAAAATGATTATTGTGCCCTCTAGTGGGAGCTCTTCTCTGAGCTCTTTAAATGCCTTTAAAAAGCCAGAGAGAGGCTTTAGGGGAGACCCCAAGTATGGTTATTTTGGGAGATTAAGCAACTAAGCATGATGGTTTGAGTTACCACACTGACCTTGAAAAAGACGTGTTTATTTTTGTATATATGTTTTTTATGAACTTTATTTACCCTTTCCATAAAGCAACTTATACCAAAGTACAATGTTTTAAATGTCCAACTACAAAAAATAACTAGCAGATAATGATACAAAATTAAAGTATATTGACATACACCCGTGTGTGCTGATTTTCAATAATAGGCTCTATATAGTTTGTGGAGGGGAGTCAAATACAAAGTCAAAGCGTAACAGGAAATAGTTTCCTCCTGTCCCAATGCTTCTCGGGTGGATGCTTCCTAGCCCCCTCCAGGTGGTTTGCAGAATAACACCTAATAGGCTCTTGTTCCCCTGCCTCTGCTCTCTTTTTTTCTACTCTACTGCCCGTTTCCTAGTTCTCTGTTGACTGGTTTTTCTTAGAGTAGGACATTTTTGGAAAAGACATTACTCCACAGTTTTTTTGTTTGAGCTCCTGGATTTACCAGCTCTGTGACATAGGTCCTCTTAAGTGAAGTCAGTAATATTGTTCCAGATTTTTTATGCTTTCTCTTACCTTTTATGTCAACATGTCATTTGTCCATTAAGAAAACAATACTTTATCTTAAGAGCTGTAGAAGGTTAGAATAGCTGTTTACCTTTTTTTCTCCAGCTTCACGACTTGTGTCATCTCCTCTCTCCTTCAGATGGAGTCCACCAGCCACTAGCATCGGCTGAAAATTATACTCAGCTTTTCTTTGTATTTTATCTGTTTCTAAAAGCAAAGACCATACCTGATTTGACTTTTTTCAGAGTACCTCCCATCTGTCATATCTGTGGATTTTGAGTAGTGCTATCCTTCTTTATAAAGTACTCCTTTTCAAAGCCCTCACTGCCTTTTTGTTTTGATCATCCTGCCATTTTCCAGTCCTAAGAGGTGGTTCCTGTCTGCACCTACTGCACTAATCTTTTTCTGAAATATAGATCTCTCTAACTTTGGGGGACTTGAGCATGCCGAAGAATGATAAGGAGGATAAATATAAATATCACACTGTAGCTTTAATAGTAACAAATAAAGTCAGTTAAGTATACATCTGTTAGATCACATTTCTGGGGAATCTTCTTTGTGAAAGTTGCTGTGCTGGGTGCTAAGGAAGAAAATAACTATAACTGCCTGCCCTTTAGGTGCCAGAGAGATCAAAGACAGCTAACCGTACACTGGTGTATATAATACGTGTAAATTAAATAGTACAAAGGTCACTAAAGAATTTAGTTATCAGAGGAGGCATTTTGGAAGAGGTTGGTTATTCACTGGACCTTAAAGAATAGCCAGCATTCAGCTAGCAAAGTTGGGAGGGGTAGTATTCTAGGAGAGTGGAACAGTATGAGAAATGGCACAGAGGCAAGAATGCACATGAAACACTCAGAGTAGTGGGTCAGGCCAGCAGCCTGGAGTATAAGTTTCATTTAGCAAAGTAGTAAGATAGGTATAGGCAGGCTCCAGCCCAGTTACAGAGGGCCTTAAATGTCAACTTAGGCATTTAAAATCACTCATGTAAGTGGTAGAGGGCTACTGAACACTTTTAAAAAGGGGAATTATACCCTATAATCAAAGGATGCTTTAGAATGGAGAATTGTCAATATAAGATTGAATGAACAGTGAAGACTTATGACACTCTTTCATTCTAGCATGAAGTAAAACACTGGACTGAATGTTGCAGTGGAAATAGGAAGGAAGGAGTGGTTGCATAAAACATTCTGAGAAAAGAGTCGTCAGGTCTCCTATATTCTCAACCTCTATCTCAAGCACATAGTGATCCAAGCTAGAAACCTGGGAGTCTTCGGACTTCCCCCTTTTACCCTTTCCCCATGCTCTACACACACATATCAACTACTACATACTTTCATTTCAACCACATTTGCCTCTTTCTCTCTATTTCCCGTTGCCAGTATCCACACTCAGGCCCTTCGATAAATTTTTGCTTGATGTTTCTGAAAGACACATCTAGTCCATGTTACTGTCCAAATTAAAATTCTTCTGTGGAGTAGGCTAAAGTCCCGGCATCTTGTTCTAACATAAAAGGGGCCTCCAGGGTTCTTCCTACATGGCTCATGTCCCTTCACTTACCACCCAGATATTCCATGCACTCTCACACCAGGCATTTGTACATGTAACCCCCCTGACCCACAACAGCCTTCTTTCCTACTTCCCCTTTTAATGAAATGTCATTACCCTTCCTGTGTCCTTGTATGACGCCCTGTGTATATTCTCTCATGGCTGTCTCACCAGAGTATAACCTTATTGGTGTAGCTCTCTCTCTAGACTCTAAGCTTCTCACAGGACACAAAACTGTATCGTATTTTCTTTGTATCCCAATATTCTCAAGGCCAGACCCCATACCTGACACACAATCAGCATTCAATAAGTAATTAAGGAAGGAAAACAAAATAATGGGTGACTAATTGAATATAAAGAATAAGGATGAGAAATAAGCCTAAAATTACTTCAAAATTTCAAGCCCAGATAACTCAGGATGGTATCGCCATTAACAAAATAGTCACCCACGGAAAGGACTCATTTTGAGAGGAAGGTTTTAAGTTTTGTTTTTGGTATTTTGACTTTGCTGTTAGAGTAGAAAATCCAAATGGAAATGTCAGCAATTAGTTGGATGTGCAGAATTTTTGGAGCTCAAAGCCTTAATATTCCTTTTTTTTTTAAAGCCTAATTCTTCAAAGTCTAATTTCAAAAGTCCCCTGTCAGGCTGGCCCTGAATATGTCTGCCCATCTGGGCAAACAGATTATGTCTCATGTGGTGCATGGTGGTCCCTCGGACCGATGGGCAGCTTTGGACTTCTGGTCCCAGGTGTTCTGTGCTAAGCCTGAATGGACATTCTCCTGCAGATGTATTATTATCTGCATTAGTGCAGTTGACTTTGTGATCTCAGCTCCAGACACATTCTACACCATCTTGTTATTGAGTTTTTATTTAGATGTTCCTTTGACAAAATCAGGAGCATGGAAAATTCCCTTTTTTAATCATTGAAAGGAGAGCACTTGATTCTTGATTTAAATGGCTTTCAGATCAGACTCAAATTACCAGCTGCTGTGTTGTAGTCATTGTTCACTGTAGCCAGTCTTCCTGAACAGTCCTTTCTTTCATAGGTTGCTGAATAATCATAATGATGATGCCTCTAAGTTTGTCTGTCTTCTTGCAAAGCCCAGCTGCAGCTCTCTAGAACAGGACGACTTCATCCCTTTACTTCAGGTAATTTTCATTTCCTTTTTAAAATGAGTTTTATTTGTAGAGTTTAAGAGGTTTTTAAATTTTTTTCCAACTGTAATATGTCTGTTGAAATAGATGAATCTAGAGGTCCAATTTCTGGGAGAGTGGTTTTCAAACTTGTTTTAGTAACAAAATCCTTTTGTTAAATGAGAATTAGCACAGGATCCATAGTATAAAACAAACAAA
This sequence comes from Rhynchonycteris naso, assembly GCA_037038555.1. NCBI lineage: Eukaryota > Metazoa > Chordata > Mammalia > Chiroptera > Emballonuridae > Rhynchonycteris > Rhynchonycteris naso. The sequence goes on along the minus strand of CM073004.1, from coordinate 39,927,470 downwards.
ACAGAGCTCTCCCAATGAAGCAGAAGAGAGGAGCCACTCAGCCCTCCCTTGGCCACCCACAGCAGTCACTGCAGCACCTTCTGTAACCAGGCATTTGCCCAATAAAGTTAAAGAGATAGAAGTCTCTAACAGAAAGAGCCCGCTATGGGAGTATTTGTTTCTAGGCCTTCTGATGAGAATTAGTTACATGCCAATATTGGATCTGTTTTTACTATAGCATTCTTCATATATTGCTTGTTAACAGTCTTAATTTTATGTCTAAATATTCGGTTTTCCTAAGCAGATCATAAGTTCCTTGAAGCTAAAGGCTTCCTTTCATTTCTGTTGAATGCACATCATTGTTTTAGTTTTGATAAATCTTGTTGACTGTTAGTAAAGATGCCTAAAGAAGAGCAGAAAAATATATTGCCATAGTTTTACACACGCAAATCACAAGTACACCAATCAGTGAGTTTTCATAACATGAGCATATCTGTGTAGCTTACACCAACCATATCAGGAAACAACATCAGCAGTACCCTAGAGCTCCTGAGGCTCCAGCCTAGTCACAGCCACTCTAAGGTAACCACTGTCATGACTTCTAACATCATATGACTTCGATTTTTAGAATTTCCATGTTCAGAATATGCAGTTTGCCTGACCAGTGGTGGCACAATGGATAGAACGTTAACCTGGGACGCTAAGGTCCCAGGTTCGAAACCTGCGGTTACTGGCTTGTGTGCTGGCTCACTAGCTTGAGCAGAGAGTCACTGGCTTGAGGATGGTATCATCCAAATGATACCATGGTCACTGGCTCGAAGCCCAAGGTTGCTGGCTGTATACCCCCGGTCAAGGCAAATATGAGAAGCAATCAATGAGCAACTAAGGTGCCACAACTGTAAGTTGATGCTTCTCATCTCTCTCCCTTTCTGTCTGTCCCTCTCGCCAAAAAAAAAAAAAGAGAGGGAGAGAATGTGAAGTTTGGTTATGACTTATGTTCAGGGTCTTTGAGCTTATCTTAATTTGTATGGTGGCCTTGATTATCCTTAAACTCATCTGCTACATGTTTTTGTTTCCCTTAAAAAAGTGCTTATGAGAAGGAGGATTCTTAATAGTTTTTTACATTTAATCAAGACCATTATACAAAATAATATCCCACATTATGTATTCCCATTTATGTTTTGTAAAATTGCAAATATTCAATATTAAAACAATACTCCCAATAAAAATATTTTGTTCTGACACCAATTCTCTATCCACTTCTTACTCTTATCCCCTTGCTTTATTCTTAACCTGGCTCTGACCCCTATAAACTGCACCTTTTGGGTTCCCTTTGCTGACTTGGGTCCTATTGGGTCTGGCCAAAGCGCAGCCTGCCAGGAGATGGGAGGAGAGAGCAGTTGGCATTTTCTCCCACTCTCTGCTTCAGCATAGTTCTCTCTCTATAACACAGCTTCTGCTGAACAGCCCCTTCTCCATAGTTCTAGAGTCTGTGGGCTCCCAAAACTCTATTCCTCCTCTTGTCCTTTTGGTTCTAGGATGACAACAGTATCATTCTGTTGCTCATCCCCTGTGCCTCACTATTCCCTTGTCTGCTCCTTTCACCTGCCCATGACTCTACATATAGTCGCTTCATAAACAGTTCATATGGGTGAATTCTTTTCCCTGCTTGATTGTGTTTTATCAGAAGCTTTAATAAAAACTATGACAAGAATATAAATTAAGTCTATATCAAGAGAATTACAAATGACAACAGAGCTATAATTATGAGTTAGTGGACATTTATATTTCATTAAATCTAAGGAGAAATTTTATTTTTATTTAAGAAGTGGACTTGTGGAGTCTTCTAGTAAAAGGTAACAATGAATAGATAAATTCCCCTATTTTTTTCCCCAAAATCATCTAAAGTTAAAATATAGAAACTTAAGAGGAATAACCTATGAAAGTGAAGGGGATGGTAGAGTAGAACAGAAGAGAAAAAGATCAGTGTATAGGAATTTGCATATTTCCTGAAGATAGAAGGCAGAAGCAGGGTAAGGAGACCGCAGCCCAGAATGAGGAGCAGTGTGTGGGCTACAGTGGAGAAGTGATCTCCTCTGCTTTATGTTGCTCATTAGAATCCCAGAGAGGCTGTAACTCACAGTTAGCAGACCTAATGAGAAGTGTTAGACCGGATTCACTGAAGGTTGGTATACAGAACAGTCGACTAGTTGCTCCTTACCTAGTTCCCAAATATAAAATATAATAAAAATAAGATTATCTTATTTTATTTTTTTCCAAGGACAGAGAGAGAGAGTCAGAGACGGATAGACAGGGACAGACAGACAGGAATGGAGAGAGGTGAGAAGCATCAATCATTAGTTTCTCATTACCCTTTCAACACCATAGTTGTTCATTGATTGCTTTCTCACATGTGTCTTGACCACGGGCCTTCAGCAGACCGAGCAACCCCTTGCTGGAGCCAGCGACCTTGGGTCCAAGCTGGTGAGCTTTTTGCTCAAGCCAAATGGGCCCGCACTCAAGCTGGCGAGCTCGGGGTCTCGAACCCAGGTCTTCCGCATCCCAGTACGTTGCTCTATCCACTGCGCCACCGCCCGGTCAGGCAACCTAGTCCCCAAATATAAAGTATAGCATGGCATGTACTCACAAACCCAAACAAACTGACAAAGAATAAAGCATGTTAAGACACATCCAATAGAGGAACATCCTAGATAGTATCAGACCAGTACTCCTCAAAACTGTCAAGATCATCAAAACAAGGAAAGTCTAAGAAACGTTTACAGCTATAAGGAGTCTAAGGAAGCATGGCAACTAAATGTAATATGGGATACTGGCACAGATAAAAGACATTAGGTAAAAACTAAAGAAATGTGAATAAAGTGTGGCCTTTAATAATAGTAATAATACATCAATATTGGTTTATTAATATAAATAATGCTAAAGTAAGATATTAATAATAGGGAAAACTGGGTGTAGAGTATCTGGGGACTCTACTGTTCTTAATTTTTGTGTAAATCTAAAACTGTCCTATAAATTAAAACTTTTTTAAAAATAATTACTATATTCAGAGAGATTATATAAAATGAAAATAGAATGTTATGAAAACAGAATGCTACCACAAAAAAGAGCTTTTAGAATTTTAAAACATAGGTACCAAATTTAAGAATTTCAACATAAAACCTGGAAACTAAAGGTAAAGATATCTCTGGCAGGTATACGCATGCGTGTGCACACACACACAGAGAAGCAGAGCAGAGACTGGCGGAAGAGACAAGACCAATTCAAGAATTTCAACATCTGACTAACTGGAGTTTGCAAAGAAAGAAGGGGAAATGTGGAGAATAGGAATTCGTCAAAAAGTAATACAGAATCATCCATGCATGATGGAGAGATTTCAACAGATTGGGGTGATATGGTGGGTCCACAGAGCAGGTACCCAGTGGGAATCCTTGGAATTCCTGTTTTTGTCCTTGAGGGGAACACGACACACCTGTATAAACAGTAGCTAATCAAAAACAGAATACAACCCTCCCCCTCTCCAGCCTCTCCTGCTCCCCAGTAGTCACTGCCCACAGAATTAAATAAAGAACACAAATCTTTTGGTTGAAAGAAATTTCTCAGTGCCAAGCATAATGAATAAAAAAAGACATACATAAACATGTCCTCTTGAAATTTTAGAAAAACAATGATGAAGAGAAGATACTGAAAGCTTCCAGAGAGGAAAAAAAGATCACCTTAATAGGAATCAGAATTGGTGTGGATTCCTCTCATTGGCAACTCTGGGGAAATGGATTTGAACTCTGATATCTGCCCTGCCAAGCTATCAATTGAATGGGGGTTAGAATGAAGACATTTAAAAACTCAGTTTAGCTCCTGTTTTCTTTGAAAGTAACAGTGGTTCCCCTCCTTATTTGCTGTTTTGCTTTCCAAAGATTCATTTAGCTATGCTCAACCACAGTCTGAAAATAATGGAAAATTCCAGAAAAAAAAATTATAAATATTAAATTGCAAGTCATTCTTAGTAGTGTGATGAAATTTTGTGCCATCCTGCCTTGGACATAATCATCCCTTGGTCCAACATATCCATACTGTACATGCTATTTGCCCATTACTCACTTGGTTGTTGCAGGAAAGCAACCCAACGGAGGATAGTCACTCAGGCAACTATAAAAGAAAAAAGAGAATTTTTATTAAAGCACGTGGGGCCTGTGGCTCCAAAGACACATGCTCTCTAAAATTAGATTTCTTACATCTTATCTACCCTTTACAGAACACAAGTTCACATACATGGATCTCGTGATTCCTTTGTCTAGAGCAGTGATGGGCAATCTTTTGAGCTTGGTGTGTCAAAATTTACCAAAAAACTGAGCATAACTCGGGTGGTGTGTCACTTCGAGAAAAATGGCCTAACCGGAAGTCCCAGAACTAGACTCTCTGCTGGAGTTCTATTGTTTTGGCCTACAGACCTCCAGCACAGAGTGTCTACACTACAGCAAATGTTTTATCCTCAGCTACTGCACCTGGCCATGCAGGAGCCAAGGATGAAACGTCCTTCTCGGCATGCGGCCCCATACTTCTCTGGTATGCGGCCACATGTCAGGTTTTCCATCACGGGTCGATGTACATACGTCAGTCACACGATTTCAGGATGGGAGGGGGCTTACATGATGTCAGAGAATAAGTGTTTGTAAATCACCTATTAAGGGGAAGGGAGATGAAAGGGCTACTCAAATCTCCCTTCCCTCTCCCACATTTCTGGCTGTTTACCTTCTTCCTCACAGGTGTGGGCAAGGGAGGGGGTCCACGTCTTCTTCCTCCTTCTATTCAAAACCTTCTAGTACAAAAACATCTCCATTTACAATATAATAGCCCTTCCTAAGCAGGAATGCTATTGGCCATCTTGAGCTGGTGTAAATAACACACAAGTATAAAAAAATCATACTTACAAAATCTCTCTGAACACTAGGCCTAAATCATAAAATGCCTTTTAGGTCTCTTAGTAAAAGAAGTTTTTTTATCTCATAGTAGCCATCCTGGTTATCAGATCAACTATCATGGTATCACAGTGCTTGTTTTTATGTAACCCTTACTTTACTTAAATATGGCCCCAAGCCATTTACATAACTTTTATTACATTATATTATTATAATTGTTGTTAATCTTTTACTGTGCCTGATTTCTAAATTGAACTTTAGTATAGGTATATATGTTTAGGAAAAAACAATGGTATATCTAAGGTTTGCTACTGTCCATGGTTTCAGGCATCCCTTGCAGATGGGGAGAATATTGTACTTGAATATATACTGAAACAAATTAAGCAAATCAAGAAAGAGGAATGCATGAGATCCAGGAAAATGTGGATTCAATCCAGAGAAGCAGTGAAGGGAAGTCCCAGGATGGCAACTGTAGTGCTGGATTTGCATTACAAGGGAACAGAAAATTTATTTTAAGAGATAATGGCCTGAGGGGAAAATGGCAAGGGAGTAGGCGGACATTACAACTCCCATCTCCCAGAACCAAAGTGGATTGATTACAGCTTAATTTAGGAACAATCATCTTGATAAACCAAATTTGGACTAAACTAAGAGGAATCTATAACCAAGCATCGTCAAAGGAACCACACTGAGCTGGTAGGAAAGGCAGATATACGGAAAGGGCTGGCTGCCCTGCTCCCAGGAGCAAGAGGCGGCCCAGAGGGTCTCTCATGATAGGGTGGGTTGCCCAGAGAGTTGTGGGTCCTCCGCCACAGGACTGGAACCCCAGCCTGGAGCCCCAGAGACTAGAGGAGGTGTATGGAGAGTATTTACCTGAAAGAAGAGCCAGGTTACTATTTGCAAGAGGGAGACAGAACTCTCAGACCCAGGTTCCAACTTAATGGAACCGTGCAGAAAATCTCATTCACAGCCACTTGCCCGGGGCTCCAGGAGTGGGGAGCTCCAAGAGGACTGGAGTTGCGAGAGAGAGTGTAGTCTCGGGCACAGGGAGAGACTGTGGGGGACAGCCACCCAGACCCCTGTACTGGGTCACTCACCAAACCTTAAGTGGGCACTTTTCCCAGGAGAACCAAGCCAGCAAAGGGAAGCAATTACCCCACCCACCAGAGGCTCTCCGGCTTTAGTCAATGCAGAGAGACACTTAGAAGCAGAGGGTGCATCAGGAACACAGGTTTAGAGTGTGAGGTCTGGGCTACACAGCCCCACAACTTGCTGAGTACCCTCCAAAGAGTAGGAGGCAGCTGCAGTGCTTGGCCCACACAACGGACAGGGGAGGAACTCAGTGAGGCAGTCCACAGGTGGCGGCGGAGGCAGCAGGGAGCAGAGCCCAGAGAGGCATCCCGTATGCCCACGGGGGGTGGAACACTGCAGGAGAGGAATCCCCTGTGGCATGGGGCAGACCCCAGCGGAGTGAGGCATCTCGTGTGCCCATGGGGGACAGGCATGGTGATGGCAAGGGGCAGAGCACGATAGGGATCCTCATGCCTGCGGGGAGGCAGAGACCAGAAAGGCAGCCTGGCATCCCCACAGGGGGCAGAGCCAGGTGGCCCACACAATGACAACGAGAGGCAGAACCCAGCAAGGAGTCCCCTCGCCCCCGCAGAACAGTCAGAGTTGCAGCCATTGAGCCCACACCAGTGCTTGAGTGCTGGAGGAGGCGGAGGCAGCAGGGGGCCGGTGGAAAGACACTTTAGGAATAGAGAGGTCACACACACTGGCCAAAAGTAGATAAAAGCCAGCCTAGGAGCGCAGCTGATATTTATAATGGCATCAGGGCCCAGCAGAGGCAGCCACAAATTCTGGATTGCCTGTAGCTCCAAGAAGGTTGTTAAGGGCCAGTAAAAAGCAGTGACCCCCCACTGATCTGCGCTAGGTTCTAGCCAGGGAGGTCCAGGGCTGGTACATCCAGCAGCCAGATATGGAGAGCATCAGCTCAGGACCTAATAACCCCAGATAGAGTGGTATCTTAAGGAAAGGCTCCTCACACCTGACCCAGCTAAGGCATAGAAAACACTGTCACAAACAGCAAAAAGAGCAGTAGCAACAGACAAATAGCCCACAGCAGAATGCAAACAGCTGGAGCCAACCCAAGAAGATCTAGAAACAACACAACTGAAAGCTGGAGGAAGACAACACCAACCCTATATTTAGCTAGCTACACAAACAACACATCCAAAGGAGCAGTTTATACAGAGACAAAATGGGAAGACAGAGAAATGCAATTCAAGTGAATCAACAAGAGAAATGCCCAGAAAAAGAACTGAATGAGATTGAACTAACCAAGATACCAGATGCAGAGTTTAGAATAATGATTGTTAGGATGCTCAAGGATCTTAGAGCAACAATAGATGGACAAACTGAGCACCTAAACAAAGAGATAGCAGGCATCAAAAAGGACATTGAAGTCATAAAATAGAATCAGACAGAAATGACAAACACAATATCAGAAATGAAGACTACACTAGAAGGAATTAAAAGCAGGCTGATGAAGCAGAGGATCGAATCAGCGATTTAGAGGACTAGATAAGCAAAAGCACAAAGCAGAACAGCGAAAAGAAAAAAGGATCAAAATGTCTGAGGAAATTCTGAGAGCTCTATTACAACATGAGGAGAAACAACATCCACATAATAAGGGTTCCTGAAGGAGAAGAGAAAGAATAGGGACAGAGAACTTGATTGAAGAAATTATACCTGAAAACTTCCCTAAATTGATGCAGGAAAAGGTCACACAAGTTCAAGAAGCACAGAGAATCCCATTAAAGAGAAACCCAGAGAGACCTACACGAAGACACATCATAATTAAAATACCAAAGCTAAGAGATAAAGAAAGAATACTAAAAGTTGCAAGAGAAAAACAGTCAATCACCTACAAAGGAGCCCCAATAAGGATGACATCTGACTTTTCAACAGAAACACTTGAGGCCAGAAAGGAATGGCAAGAAATATTCAAAGTAATGCAGAACAAGAGCTTACAACCAAAACTTCTTTATCCAGCAAACTATCATTTAAAATTGAAGGAGAAATAAAAAGCTTCCCAGCCAAAAAAAAAAAAAACTCAAGGACTTTATTACAACCAAATCAATGCTGCAAGAAATGTTAAGGGGCCTGTTATAAACAGAACAAAGGGGGTGGGAGGATCTAGTAAAAGAGGAATGTAGATTTAAAGCATAAAATGGCAGTAAACAACTACATATCAATAATAACCTTAAATGTAAGTAGATTAAATGCTCCAACCAAAAGACATAGGGTAGCTGTGTGGATAAGAAAACAGGACCTGTACATATGCTGTCTACAAGAGACCTACCTCAGAACAAAATAATACACACAGACTAAAAGTAAAAGGATGGAAAAAAGTATTTCATGCAAATAGAAATGAAAAAGAAGCTGAGGTAGCAATACTTATATCTGACAAAATAGACTTTAAAACAAAGGGTATATAGTAAGGGATAAAGAAGGTCACTACATAATGATAAGGGGTGCAGTCTAACAGAAAGATATAACAATTATAAATATCTATGCATGTAATATAGGAGCACCTAAATATATAAAGCAGATTTTGATGGACATAAAGAGCAAAATCAACAGCAATACTATAATAGTAGGGGATTTCAATACCCTACTAACATCACTAAATAGATCCTCAAGAAAGAAAATTAACAAAGAAACAGCAGCCTTAAATGACACACTATATCAACTGGATTTAATTGATATCTTCAGAACATTTTACCCTAAAACATTAGAATACACAATCTTTTCAAGTGTTAATGGTACATTCTCTAGAGTAGACCACATGTTAGGAAACAAAACGAGTCTCAAATTTAAGAAGATTGAAATCATATCAAGCATCTTCTCGGATCACAATGGCATGAAACTAGAAATCAACTACAATAGGAAAACTGAAAAAACACTCAAACACTTGGAAACTAAATAGCATGTAATTAAATAATGAATGGGTTAAAAATGAGATTAAGGAAGAAATCAAAAGTTTCCTAGAAACAAATAAAAATGAACATACAACAACTCAAAATTTATGGGACACAGCAAAGGCAGTCCTAAGGGGGAAGTTCATAGCATTACAGGCATACCTTAAGAGGCAAGAAAAAGCTCAAATAAACAATTTAGCCCTGCATCTAAAACAACTAGAAAAAGAGCATAAGTAAAGCCCAGAGGAAGTAGAAGGAAGGAAATAATAAAGATCAGAGTAGGAAATAAATGAAATAGAGGCTAAAAAGAAAACAATACAGAGGATCAATGAAACCAAGAGTTGGTTCTTTGAAAAGGTAAACAAGATTGATGAACCTTTAACAAGACTCACCAAGAAAAAAAAATGAGAGGACTCAAGCAAATAAAATTAGAAATGAGAGAGAAGTAACAACTGACATAGCAGAAATACAAAGGATTGTAAGAAAATACTATGAAGAACAGTATGCCAAAAAAATTAGAAAACCTAGGTGAAATGGACAAATTCCTTGAAACATATAATCTTTCAAAAATATATCTGGAAGAATGAGAAAACCTAAACAGACCGATTACAACAAATGAGATAAACAGTTATCAAAAAACTTTCAACAAACTAAAGCCCTGGGCCAGATGGCTTCACAGGCGAATTCTACCAAATATTCAAAGAAGAACTAACTCCTATCCTTTTCAAGGTATTTCAAAAAATTCAAGGAGAGAGACTTCCAAGCTCCTTTTATGAGGTGAGCATAATTCTGATTTCAAAACCAGGCAATGACAATACAAAGAAAGAAAATTATAGGCCAATATCCCTGATGAATTTAGATGCTAAAATTCTCAACAAAATACAGCAAACTAGATTCAGCAATATATGAAAAAATTATACATCATGTCAAGTGGGATTTATTCTGGGGAGGCAAGGCTGGTACAATAGTTGCAAATCAATGTAATTCATCACATAAACAAAAGGAAGGACAAAAACCACATGATAATATCGGTAGATGCAAAAAAAGCATTTGAGAAAATCCAACACCTGTTTATGGTCAAAACTCAGCAAAGTGGGAATACAGGGAACATACCTCAACATGATAAAGGCCATCTATGACAAACCCACAAACAACATCATACTCAATGGGTAAAAATTAAAAGCAATCTCCTTAAGATCAGGAACAAGGTAGGGGTGCCCCCTTTCACCACTCTTATTCAAGGTAGTTCTGGAAGTCGAAGCCACAGCAATCAGACAAGAAGAAGAAACAAAAGTCATTCAAATTGGAAAAGAAGAAGTAAAACTATCATTATTTGCTGATGATATAATACTCTACATAGAAAACCCTAAAGTCTCAGTCAAAAAAACTACTGGACCTGATAAATCAATTCAGCAAGGCAGAGGGATATAAAATTAATATTCAGAAAATAGAGGCATTTTTATACAACAATAATAAACGGTCTGAAAGAGAAATTAAGAAAACAATCCCTTCATTATTGCAACAAAAATAATATTGTACCTAGGTATAAATTTAACAGAGGAGATTAAAGACTTGTACTCAGAAAACTATAAAACATCGATAAAGAAATCAAAGACGATACAAACAAATGGAAGCATATACCATGTTCTTGAATAGGAAGACTAAAAATCATTGAAATGTCTATATTACCCAAAGCAATTTATAAATTCAATGCAGTTTCTATTAAAATACCAATGGCATATGTCGAAGATATAGAACACATTCCAAATATTTATATGGAACCAATAAAGAACACGAATAGCCTCAGCAATCTTGAAAACGAAAAATAAAGTGGGTGGTATCACACTTCCTGATATCAAGTTATACTACAAAGCCATTGTACTCAAAATACCTTGGTACTGGCATAAGAACAGGCATATCAATCAATGGAACAGAACAGTGAACCCAGAAATAAACCCACACCTTTATGAACAATTGATATTTGACAAAGGAGGTAAGAGTATACAATGGAGTAAAGACAGCCTCTTTAACAAATGGTGTTGGGAAAATTGGACATCTACCTGCAAAAAAATGAAACTAGACCACCAACTTACACCATTCACAAAAATAAACTCAAAATGGATAAAAGACTTAAAAGTAAGCCGTGAAACCATAAGCATCTTAGAAGAAAACATAGTCAATAAGCTCTCCGATATCTCTGGCAGCAATATATTTACTGATCTACTACCACAGGCAAGTGAAATAAAGGACAGGATAAATAAATGGGACTGTATCAAACTAAAAAGCTTTTGCACAGCTAAAGACAATAAGAACAAAATAAAAAGACAAACTACACAATGGGAGAACATATTTGACAATACATCTGATAAGGGGTTAATAACCAAAATTTATAAAGAACTTGTAAAACTCAACACCAGGAAGATAAACAATCCAATCAAAAAATGGGCAAAAGAAATGAATAGACACTTCTCCAAAGAAGACATTCAGATGGCCAATAGGCATATGAAAAAATGCTCAACATCACTAATCATTAGAGAAATGCAAATTAAAACCACAATGAGATATCACCTCACACCAGTCAGAATGGTGCTCATCAACAAAACAACACAGAATAAGTGCTGGCGAGGATGTGGAGAAAAGGGAACCCTCCTGCACTGCTGGTGGGAATGCAAACGGGTGCAGCCACTGTGGAAAACAGTATGGAGTTTTCTCAATAAATTAAAAATCCAGCTGCCTTTTGACCCAGCTATCCCACTTTTAGGAATATACCCTAAGAACACCATAGCACTGTTTGAAAAGGAGAAATGTGCCCCATGTTTATGGCAGCATTCTTCACAATAGCAAAGATCTGGAAACAGTCCAAGTGTCCGTCAGTGGACGAGTGGATTAAAAAGCTTTGGTACATATATACTATGGAATACTACTCAGCCATAAGAAATAATGACATAAGATCATTTACAACAACATGGATGGACCTTGATAACATTATACTGAATGAAATAAGTAAATCAGAAAAAACTAAGAACTATACGATTCCATACATAGATGGGACATAAAAATGAGACTCAGAGACATGGACAAGGGTGTGGTGGTTACGGGTTGGGGAGAAGGAGGCAAGGGAGGGAGGAAGAGGGGGGAGGGGATGGGCACAAAGAAAACCAGATAGAAGGTGACAGAGGACAATTTGACTTTGGGTGATGGGTATACAACATAATTGAATGATAAGATAACCTGGAGATGTTTTCTTTGAACATATGTACCCTGATTTATCAATGTCACCCCATTAAAATTAATAAAAACAATTCATATTAAAAATAAATAAATAAAATAAATTCTAATAACAGAGATAATAGCCCAACTTTTTCTATACTTCATAAAAACTATAAACTCACAAACCCAAGATACTCAGTAAGCATAAAGCACAAGGAACTCAAGATTATATCAAGGCACAACACAATAAAATGGCTCATAGCCAGTAATAAAGAGAAAATCTGGAAAGCAGTCATAGAGAATAGACACATTTCACAGAGTATAACAAAGATAAAGATAACAGCAGATTTCATGTTGGAAACAGTACAAGCCAAAAGACAGTGGAACAATATCTGTAAAGTACTGAAATAAAGTAACTCTCAGCCTAGGATACTATACCCAGTGAAGATATCTTTCAAAAATGAAGGTGATTAAACATTTTTTTAGACACAGAAAAACTATCAACAATTTAGTGTGGTGATTATAACATATTTAAGTACAATTTCAGAACAATACCATTAAGGCTGGGAGAAGAGAAATGAAAGTACCATATTTTAGATGATTCACATGTCCTTGAAGTAGTATAACATCACTTGAAAGTAAATCTTAATAAGTTATAGATTTTATGCTTTAGCCCCCAATGCAACCACTATAATCAGAGTTATAGCTATTAACAAAAAAGGGAAAAAAATAGAAGAATCATAAAAAAAAACTGCAAAAAGAAGCAGAAAATGAAGGGGGGAAGGAATAAAGAATGGATTGGACAAATAGCAAGATGATAGATTTAAACGTAACTATATCAATATTCACATTAAATATAAGTGGTATGTATACTCCAAAAGGCAAAGATTAGACAAAAAAGCAAGACCCAACAATACGTTGCCTGAAATATACTTTAATTATAAAGTAAGAGGAGAGAGAAACATACCATGTTTACACTAATCAAAAGAAAGCTCTTGCCTGACCAGGTGGTGGCGCAGTGGATAGAGCGTCGGACTGGGATGCATAAGACCCAGGTTCGAGACCCCGAGGTCACCAGCTTGAGTGCAGGCCCATCTGGCTTGAGCAAAAAGCTCTCCAGATGGACCCAAGGTCTCTGGCTCCAGCAAGGGGTGGCTCGGTCTGCTGAAGGCCCGTGGTCAAGGCACATGTGAGAAAGCAATCAATGAACAACTATGGTGTCGCAATGGCAATGAAGAACTAATGATTGATGCTTCTCATCTCTCTCCGTTCCTGTCTGTCTGTCCCTATCTATCCCTCTCTCTGACTCTCTCTCTCTGTCCCTGTAAAAAAAAGAAAAGAAAGAAAGAAAAAGAAAGAAAGAAAGCTCTTGCAGTAAATGGAATGACATCTGTTGGGCAGATAAAATATATTCTCACTTTGTTAAAGATGGCGCTGCCCACATGGAAGTTTGTTGATATTAATGTGTAATGGGGAACAGGCTGTGGGCAGGCTGGGTTGTTATAGCCTAAGGCTTTGTTTTAAGAGTAAGCTTTTCCCCACGCCCTTGACTGATTGGATGATGTGGGGTGGTGCACTCTCCTGAGGAATCCCATTGTGCCTCGGATGGGTGGCTTTGTATTGGAGACTTCCTTGTATGTGTAATTGGATTGGAGGTTTTGATTTTACACTATAAAGTGGGACAGACCAGGAGCTTGCTCTCTCGGTCCTGGGATTAGTATAGAGAGGAGAGCGGAGTAAGGCCACGTGGAGGCCAGGAGAAGCAGCCAAGATGGCAGAATGCTGAGGAAGAAGCCAGTTTGTACAGAGTTTGTGCTGGAGAAGGAGATGGGAAACAGAGGTGAATAAGTCTGGTGAGCTAGAAACCTTTGATTCTAGGAAACTCGGATAAGTCAGTAGCTTTGTGAGCACTGAATGAGTGGGTTTTGGAGCCCAGTGTGTGTTTTTGCTTGCCCGCCAGGTGCAAGCTAGAATTAAAGCTGATGGCTCACCAGTTTTTGGCTCCATTGTTTCATTACCGACTCTTCAAATCCAATGCGAACCTGCATGGGTCAGGCGGCTGTGATGGCGGCCTCGACTGCTGGCTTTACAACATCTCATTTTCATAGTTTGAAAGACTTATTAATGTTAAGTGCCCATTGTTCGGCAGATAAAATATAATATGCTCACTTTGTTAAAGATGGCGCTGCCCACATGGAAGCCCGTCATCCAGGTGATATTATTTGCCCTTATGCTTGAGATGGCTGTGGGGGAAAAGCTGTAATGTAGGCAGGCCAGGTCATTATAGCCTAAGGCTTAGTTTAAGAGTAAACTCTTCCCCACACCCTTGACTGATTGGATAATGTAGGGTGGTGCACTCTCCTGAGGAATCCCATTATGCCTCAGATGGGTGGCTTTGTATCAGAGACCTCCTTGTTTGTAGATTAGATTAAAGGTTTGGATTTTCTATGCTTTAAATGGGGGCAGACCAGGAGCTTGCTCTCTCTCTTGGTTCATGAGTTCCTGAGGTTAGTATTAGAGAGGAGAGCAGAGTAAGACCACGAGGAGGAGAGGAGGCAGCCAAGATGGCGGAGTGCTGAGGAAGAAGCCAGTTTGTTAAGAGTTTGTGCTGGAGGAGATGGGAAACAGAGGTGAATAAGTCTGGTGAGCTAGAAAGCTTTGATTCTAGGAAACTCGGATAAGTCAGTAGCTTTGTGAGCACTGAATGAGTGGGTTTTGGAGCCCAGTGTGTGTTTTTGCTTGCCCGCCGGGTGCAAGCTAGAATTAAAGCTGATGGTTCACCAGTTCTTGGCTCTGCTGTTTCATTACCGACTGTTCGAATCCAATGCGAACCTGCACGGGTCAGGCTGCTGTGATGGTGGCCTCGGCTACTGGCTTTACACCCATATTACCCAGAACATTTTAAAACCCAAATCAATTCAGTCTATCAAAATCCCATTAATCTTCTTTCCCCAGCCCCTGGTAATCACCATTCTATTCTCTGGTTCTGTGAGTTTGAATATTTTAGATATACATGGAATCATGAAGATCCTGTTCACTGGGTATAAAGTTTGTTATATAAGTTCTAGAGATCTGCTGTACAATAACGCCTATAAGTTAATGATACTATCTTGTGCACTTAAAATTCTGTTAAAAGGGTAGATATCATGTCAAGTAAGTAGTCTTACCAAAAAAAGTAATAGAGAAGCACAGGGAAGCTTTTGGAGGTATTGAATATATCTATTATCTTGATTGTGATGACGGTTTCTGAAAGGCAGAAACTGCAGGCCAAACCAAAAACAGGACGCTAGTTTGTTCCAAAAGGAAAGTTTATTTTTTAAATGCCTGGGTGCGGGTGGGCTGAGACCAGCAAAGGGTGCCAGCCCTGACCTGTGGGAGGGAGCATTAGATAATAGGAGTTGCTGCAGGCATTTGCTGTCATGGGGTTGGGTGCACCTGGACAGGCTCAGATTAGCATATCTTGGTTTGTGGCCTTGGTTACAGACTGTCTCCCTTTTTCAACTGTTAAGTCCTTCCCGATGGCCTTGTCCCAAGGACATTTTCCAGAACCTTTCCAGGGTGGGGTGAGTTGCTTAAGGGGAGGGAGAGGTTGGGTAAGGAAGATGCTTAATGAAGAAGTTGCCCTAGTGAGAGGTTGGGTGAGGGGAATTTGAGTTTAAAGTGGCTCTGGATTTAAAGGAGCCCCGAACCCAAACCTAACAGTTTCCTGGGTGTATACATATGTTCAAGCTCATGAAATTGTACACATTAAGTATGTGCAACTTTTGTGTGTCAATTATACCTCAATAAAGTTGTTTAAAGATACCAGTGGTGTTTTTGCAGAAATATATAAAACAATTCTAGAATTTATATGGAACTTCAAAAGCCCTGGAATAGACAAAACAATCATGCAAAAGAACAAAACTGGAAACATCAGGCTTTCTGGCTTCAAAATATATTACAAAACTACAGCAATAAAACAGTATGGTACTGGCATACAGACAGACATATAGATCAATGGAACAGAATAGAGATCCCAGAAATAAATCCTTGCCTATGTGGTCAAATGGTCTTCAACAAGGGTGCTAAGAGTACACAGTGGGAAAAGGATAGTCTCTTCAAAAATGGCATTGAGGAAACTGGATATCCATATGCAAAAGAAATGTTAGACTCATACTGTATACAAAAAGTAACAAAATGGATTAAAGACCTAAAATAAGACCTGAAATTATAAAATCCTAGAAGAACACAAAGGGGAAGAGATTCATGACACTGGATTTGGCAGTGATTTCATGGACATGGTACAAGAAGCACAGGCAACAAAAACAAATGGGACTATATCAAACTTTAAAACTTCTGCATAGCAAAGTAAGCAGTCAACACAGTGAAATGCACTCTATAGAATAAAAAAAATGTATCTGATAAGGTGTTAATATCTAAAATATATAAAGAACTCTTATGATTCAATAACAACAGCAATAAGCAAATAACCTAATTTTAAAACAGGCAAATGACTTGAATATGAACCGCACTTCTCCGAAGTAGATAAAATGTCTAACAAGCATATGCAATGCTGTTCGACACCACAAAACAAGCAGGGAAATGCAAATCAAATCCATAATGAGATATCACCTCACACTCATTATGATGGGGTTTTTTTGTTTGGTTATGAAGCAGAAAGCAACCATTTATGAGGATGTGGAGAAATTGGGATACTTGTGCACTGTTTATGGTAATGTGCAATGGTACAGCCACTATGGAAAATAGTATGGAATGTTCCTCAATAAATTAAAAATAGAACCAGCAATGCCACTTCTGGGTGTATAACCCAAAAGAATTGAAACAGAACCTCAGAGACATCTGCATTACCATGTTTATTGCAACATTATTCACAATAACCAAGAGGTGAAAGCAAACTAAAATGTCCATCAATAGATAAATGGGTAAAGGAAATGTGGTATATACATGCAATGTGATATTATTTAGCCTAAAAAGAAACTCTGTTACATGCAACAACATGTAACAGAAGTGACTTTGTGTGAAGTGAAATAGGCCAGTCATAAAAAAAGTAAATACTGTGTGATTACACTTATATGAGGTATCCAAAGTAGTCACATTCACAAAGATAGAAAGAAGAATGGTGGTTGTCAGAGACTGCGTGGAGAGTGAGGTGGGGAGTTGTTGTTTTGTGGATATAGAGTTTCAGTCATGCAGGATTGGGGTTGGGAGTGTCTGGAGATCTTTTGCACAATAGCGTGCAAGTGGTTGACAGTATTGTACTATACACTTGGAATTGCTAGGAGGATGAATTTTATGTTGTGGTTTTTGCCACAGAAAGAAAAGAAAATGCTGGGCCTTTCAGCCTGAATTGCCATCTTCCAGTAATTCACCAAAATGACTAACATGAAGGGAAAAAGGAGAGGCTCCAGCTATCTGTTCTCTAGGCCTTTTAGAAAACATAGAGTTCTTCCTTTGGCCACAGACATGTGAATCTACAAGGAAGATGATATTATTGACATCAAGGGAATGGACATTGTTCAAAAAACGAATGTCCCACAGATGTTACCATGGCCAAACTGGAAGAGTCTACAGTGTCTCCCAGCATGCGGTACGCATTGTTGTAAACAAACAAGTTAAGGGCAAGATTCTTTCCAGGAGAATTGATGTACATACTGAGCATATTAAGCACTCAAAGACTGTGAAGGAAAACGATCCGAAAAAAAAGGAAGCCAAAGGGAAGGGTACCTGGGTTCAACTGAAGCACCAGCCTGCTCCGTACAGAAAAGCACACTTTGTGAGATCAGTGGAAAAGAGCCTGAGCTGCTGGAGCCCAGTCCCTATGAGTTCATGGCACAAGTATAAAAACAAAAGACCCTATACTGTGAAAGAAAGAGAGAGAGAAGGGGAAGAGGGCATCTGGGGTGGCTGTATTAATATCAAAGTAGTTTTTATAGCAAAAATTATTGCTAGGGAATAATAAAAGGATCAATTCAGGATATAACAAGTATAAATGTTTATGAATCTAATAAGAGACCTTCAAAATTCATGAAGCATAATCTGACAGAACGGCACAGATAAATCCACAATTATAGTTGTAGATTCCATGAGCTGCTCTCAAAAGTGAAAAAAACAAATAGAGAGAAAATCAGTAAGGGATATAGAATGCTGGAATAACACTATCAGCCAACCTAATCTGATTAACATTTATATTACATTTCACCCAGCCACAGTAGAATAAACATTCTTTTAACATGTACACAGAATGTTTACCAAGATAGACCATATTCTGGACCATAGAACCAATCTCAATAAATTTTAATTATTCAGCTCATAAGTATGTTCTCTGACCATAATAGAATTAAATAGAAATATTAACATCTGTAAAAGAATTCTCAGATATTTGAGAACTAAATAATGCTTCTAAGCAACCCATGGATCAGATAAGAAATCAAAAAGAAAATTAGGAAGTATTTTAAACTGAATGAAATGAAAACACAACATACCAAAATTTTTCTAAAGATGTATTTAAAAAGTGAGTTTAGCCTGACCAGGCGGTGGCACAGTGGATAGAGCGTCGGATTGGGATGTAGAAGATCCAGGTTCGAGACCCTGAGGTCGCCAGCTTGAGCGCGGGCCCATCTGGCTTGAGCGAAAGCTCACCAGCTTGGACCCAACATTGCTGGCTCAAGCAAGGGGTTACTCAGTCTGCTGAAGACCCGCGGTCAAGGCACATATGAGAAACCAATCAACGGCAACAAAAAACTAATGATTGATGCTTCTCACCTCTCTTCGTTCCTGTCTGTCTGTCCCTATCTATCCCTCTCTCTGTCCCTGTAAAAAAAAAAAAAGTGAGTTTAGCAAGATTAGAGATACATAATTAAGATACAGAAATCAATTTTCTGACTATACTAGCAACAAACAATTGGAAATGGAATTTTTTAAATACTATTTATAATATTACCCCAAAATATTTCATACTTAGAGATGAATATGACAAAAGATGTGTATGAACTGTACACTGTAAATAGCAAAATATTGCAGAGACAAAGAAAATTTATATAAATGGAGAGATGTGCCTTTATGGGTGGGAAGAAGACTTTGATATTGTTAAGATGCCAATTCTACATTAGCTTTGATTCTTAAAACCATATTAATGTTTTGCATACTTTCCCTCCAAGAAATAGAGAATTAAAATCAACTGGGACCTGTGGAATACTGATCAAAAATAGAATATAAACAGTAACAAATGGACTGAACTGCATTACAAGTGAATGACAAAACCACATTAAAGATAATAAAGGAAGAAAAGGAAAAAGCTATGTAACCTTTGAAAACAGTATTTTAACTGGATACTGCAAAACTAAAGACAAAATGAACTGTACATAAATATTGTAAATACTGTACTCTAGTTGGTAAATTTGTTTCACAATGGCATATGGCATGGCAATTCTGTAAGTTTTAAAGGAAATGGGAAAGACTAGAATGAATCTCGTGGTATTGAATTGGAATCAGAGTATCTGTATGATTGTGTTGTTTTAATATATATAGATAGATACTAAAAAAATAAGTATGTCTGTATGCATAGCTTGTATAGATACATATATTCCTGGCTCTGCTTGCTAAGAAGGCCCAGGAGCAATGACACCCTAGTAGTAATGAGCACACCTGACCCCCAGATTTGGTTTCTAAATACCATACTACAATAAAAAGAACCAGGTCTACTTGGAGAAAAGATTGATTCCAGGCCTGGAACAAAGAAAATAAGATGACCCTGAACCATCTTGGAATACCAGAAAAGATGTAAGTGCTCACAAAGGATGGGACATGTCCAGAGGACACAGGAGCCAGCCTGATAAGTTCCCAATGGCTAAAGCTATTAAACAAAATAAATGATAGTATTGGGTTATAATTCATAAAATAAATACCCATAAATCTTTACTGATGTAAATTGAACAAATAAGTAAGTACATGGGAGAGAAGGGAGAGCTCTTTCTTACCAAAGAATTCCAGTTAATAAATGTTGAAGGAATGAGAAATATAGAATCACTACTAGATCACCAACACAATAGAAATATCACAGTCAAGTTCCACCAATGGCTGCTAAAACAATGGGCAAAAGTTTGCAGAGAAATGACTTGGCAGTCTCAAGCAATCTTTCCCATGATACTTATCAATTATTAAGGGGAAATAATAACTTTCTGGTGGCAAACCCGGAAGACATCACTTCAAGTGTATTCAAAGTGAACCACAAGGTATAAGACATATCAACATTACATACTCCTTGTGTGACTGAACAGGACATGGCATCACTTCTCCGGTATACCTGCTGAAAGTGTCACTTTAATCTAATCATGAAAGAGCAGACAAAACCACATGAGGAGACATTCTACAGAATAACTGATCAGAGCTCATATAAAGTATCAAAATCAGGAAATATGTGGAAAGACTGAGGAACTGTCACAGATCGGGAGAGACCAGTGAGACACAAGAACTAAATGCAGTGCAGGATCCTGGGACAGAAAAAGACATTAAGGGAAAGCAGGTAAAATTTGAATAAGGTCCGTATTGTATCAGATGTGTTCATTTCCTAGTTTTGATCATTGTACTATGGCTTGTAAGTTGTTACCATTATGGGAAGCTGGGAGAAGGCCATAGAAAATTTCTCTGTAATATTTTTGCAACTCTTCTATAAGTCTAAAATTATCTCCAAATAAAATGTTTTTTAAAAAGTAGTAAAGTACATTGATTTTAGATTGTGTTGTTAGGTATGTTTAGCTAACTGATCTGAAGAAACAAAGAAAAAAGGTATAACTGATGTCTGTCCACTGAAGACTTAACAATTAATAAATTATTTCTGTGTTGGTATTGCTATTGCCTTTGGTTATTAAATTGACAGTAATTACTTCTAATAGGTTCTCTAGGCTTATTCAAAGTGCTTTAAAAATATAATTAGAAAATAGCAGCATTTTAAGATTTTAATATTCTAACAGTCATCCATGAGAACAAGATTATCAGATTTTAAAGAAAATAAAATTCTAGCCTGGCCTGTGGTGGTGCGGTAGATAGAGCGTCAACCTGGAACACTGAGGTCACAGGTTCGAAACCCTGGGCTTGCCAGGGTAAGGCACATATGACAAGCAACCAGTGAACAGCTGGAGTAAAGCAACTACTTCTTGTCACCCCCCCCCATAAAATCAATAAATAAAATCTTTAAAATAAATAAATAAAAATAAAGTAAATAAAATTCTAAATTGAAAATAGATTTCTCCACACAATTATTTTGATAGACATTAGCTGGCTCACACAACTTAACACAGATTGCAACCTACTTAGCTACAAGGCTTTTATTTTTTAGAAGATTAAATTTAATAGGTGATATTGACCAACAAGTATACATAGATTTCAGGTAAACATCACTACATCATTTGAATAGTCAATTATATTGCATATCCATCACCCAAATTAAAATAACTTGCCTTCACCTTATATTTGTCCCTCTTTACACCCTTCCCCCAATATTCCCTCCCTTGATTTCTCTCCCCCTGGTAACCATTGGACTTTTATTTATGTCCATGAGTCTCAGATTTACATCCCACCTACGTGAAATCATACAGTTTTTAGCTGACCAGGCGGTGACACAATGGATAGAGTGTCGGCCTAAGATACTGAGGACCCAAATTCAAATCCCTAAGGTCACCGGCTTGAGCACAGGCTCATCTAGCTTGAATAAGAGCTCTCCAGGTTGAGTATGAGATCACTGGCTTGAGTGTGGGATCAAGGACATGACCCCATGCTCTCTGGCTTGAGCCCAAAGGTCGTAGGCTTGAAGTCCAAGGTCACTGGCTTGAGCAAGGGGTCACTGGCTCATATGCAGCTCCCCCAGTCAAGGCATGTATGAGAAAGGAATCAGTGAAGAACTAAGGTGCTGCAACTATGAGTTGATACTTCTCATCTCTCTCCCTTCCTGTTGTCTGTCTCTGTCAGCTGTCTGGCCCTTCCACTCTCTTTAAAAAAAAAAAAAATCCTGTGCCTTTAGGTTAAGAAAGAATTACTCCAGTTAGCTTGTGTCTATATCCTTTCTGCAATCCCTACCATGATCTGTGGGATGAATTTCTCTGACTTTCTTGGTGTGTTAGAATTACAGTACAGACATAAAATAATTGAATCAGCAATCACCAAATATAGCTCAATTAAAATTTTAACTTTTTGAAATAATTAAAAAGCACACATAAGTATGCTTGTGATATAATTTCAATTTAATGAAGTATTAATTAAATTTTAAGTGCATTGCTTAGTAATCTAAAATAGTAAGTTTGCTCAACTGGGAGCATATTCTACGGGAAGGACAAAATTCTGTAAGTATTTGAATGGGTTTTTTTTGTATGTTTATTTAGTTTTGGTTTGTTTTCTTCAGGATGTGGTGGATACGCACCCTGGCCTCACGTTCCTTAAAGATGCTCCAGAATTCCACTCCCGCTACATCACCACGGTAAGCTGGGTCCTCTTTTGTCTTACTAGACCTCTGTAAGTCTCCTTTTATTTCTATTTAGTCTCCAGGCTTTCAGATTTTAATGCAAAAGGTACATGGGCTATAGTGATTATTTTAAGTGGGAGAAAGGTACAGTATTTGGAATTAATTATTTATAGCTATTTCCCTTCCTAATATATAATCAGTGTTTATGGCGACTCTTGTATACAGAATTAAAGTAATATATTCATTCTGTTCGGTCTTAAGAGGTATTCCTTTTGCTATGTCATGAATGTTGATACCCAGTTGATCTTTTGCACTTGCATATAATACTGAAAAGAATTAAGTCTTTCCCAGAAAAAGATGTGTCTGTAGTACCCCAAAGTTAGAAGTGGACTTGGTATTAAGAAATAGATTACGTGTAATCAGAAAACAAATCAGGTAAGAATTAAAATAACACAATCACAATCTATTCATGAGGGGCTCTCTCATTCTATTTCTTGTGTACTGCCTTATTTCATCAGTGCCAGGCAGGGAATGACGTATGAGTGGGAGCACCCAGCAGCCATGTCAGGCTTCCTCAGCCCTAGCTCCCAGAGATGAGCCCGCGCACACCTCACATTCACAGCCACATTCAAGTTAGATAGCTCTGGCCTCTGGCTCAGGTCCTCCAGTAAAGAGGGCAGTCTCCTCATTCTTAGGGTACATTTTGTTGGCCATGGATTTGTTGGGTTACAGAAAACTACTGGTTTCTTTTCTCCTATAGAAAATTCATTCTTTGCTTTTACATTGTTTTTCATCTGTCATAAAACTTTTGAGACTTTAAGCCAGGAGGTATCATTATCATCTGAGACTGTCTCAGAAGTTATTTTAGCCTGCTAACCATAACTGTAGTAAATTACCTCCACCACAATCACCTGGGCCCAGTGTCACCCTTCTTTCCCACTTGGATTACTTCTACTTGGCCTCCCTGCTTACACCCTCAATGCCCTATAGTCTAGTCTCCACAAAGCAGTTACCCTCTGACAATATGTTAGGTCATGTTATTCCTGTGCTCAAACCCTCCGGTGGTTTCCCATCTTACTCACAGTAAAAGCCAGAGTCCTTGCCCGCTCCATAATCCCCCCATCCCCTCACACCCCCTCATATGCCGTCTTCCGATCTTCTCTCCTACCACCTGCCCTTGCTCACTGTGCTTCAGCCCCAGTGACCTCCTCCCTGTTTCTGGAACATACCAAAACCAACTTTGGCCTCAGGTGCTTCGTTCTTATTCCTTCCTCTGCCCAGAATGCTCTTCCTACAGATTCACACACAGCCCGCTCTCTTACTTCATGCAGGTATGTGCTCAGATGTTTCTTTATTAGTGAGGCCTTCCTGATTCCCCTCTGCCTCTTCACCCTCCTCCCCGTGCACCCTCCTCCTATACTCTCTCTTCTTTGTTCTGTTTTATTTTCTTCTTAGCTCTGATATCATCTGATATTTAAATTTTTGTTTATTGTCCATCTTCTTATCTGTAAGTAAACTGCATGAGAGCAGGGACTTCTTTATATTTTCACTGCTGTATCTGCAATACCGAGAATAGTGCCTAGCACATAATAAATGCACAGTAAATACTATTTAGTGAGCAAATAAGTGAAATCATTCATACTTAAGGATTCTACACATTAACTCTGGCTCCAGTCTCAAAGGGAATTATTGGGTTCTGATTATTGACAGTTCTGTAAACTTGGGGTATATTAATAGCATAATTTAGAATCTTAAGAGTTAGATAAGATCTTTGAGATAATCTAGCTCAACCTTCTACCAATTTAGAAAATATATAGAGGACCTTTAATTGAAATTTATTCTAGAAAAGATGTTAAAGAACAGAATTATAAAATAGAGGTAAATTTTGTTTCTCTACACTTTTTAATTTGGTATTTAAGTAAGATTGTCTGTGGTCATCTAGCAAGTGGTTCCAAGGAATTTTTATAACTTCAGGGTAAAAGACCATGAAACAATTTTATTCACATATAATTCATTTTACTGAGAAATTTTATTACATTAATTGTTTAAAAAAAAGAACTACATTGGCTAATTAATAGGCTGCAATTAATTTTCTCTGCAGAATGTTTTCATGGCATATGTATATTATTTGTTTTTAAATTTTATACTTCAGCCTGACCAGGCGGTGGCACAGTGGATAGAGTGTCTTACTGGGACACGGAGGACCTAGGTTCGAAACCCCATGGTCGCTGGCTTATGCCCAGGTCGCTGGCTTGAGCAAGGGGTCACTCACTCTGCTGTAGCCCCCCAGTCAAGGCACATATGAGAAATCAATCAATGAACAGCTAAGGAACCGCAACCAAGAATTGATGCTTCTCATCTCTCTTTCTTCCTGTCTGTCTGTTCCTATTTGTCCTTCTTACTGTCTCTCTCTGTCACAAAAGAGAAAAGTATACTTCATTGTTAGTTTTATGCTACTTTATTCCAATTCATAAAAATGAATTCATTATTCGGAAGTAGTCAAAGTGTAAAGTACTTATGAGGAAATAATGATAACAAAGCAACTCAAATAGCATCATAAATATTAAGCAATATCCAATTGAGAAAATAGAATGTACATCTGTATGTACTGAGATATTTGTGTCTGCTTTCATGATCATATCATACTACCATCCACAAAAGTGCAAATAAAAAGTATCACAGCAGGCTCTGGCCAGTTGACTCAGTGGTAGAACGTCAGCCCAGTGAGTGGAAGTCCTGGGTTTGATTTCCAGTCAGGGCACACAGGAGCAATCATCTGCTTCTCCATCCCTCCCCCTTCTGTCTCTCTCTCTCCCTCCTCCCCTCCTGCAGCCAGGGCTCGAGCATTTTGGCCCCAGGCACTGAGGATGGCTCCATGGCCTCACCTCAGGTGCTGAAATAGCTCAGTTGCTGAGGAATGGAGCAGAGGCCCCAGATGGGCAGAGCATCGCCCTGTAGGGGGCTTGCTGGGTGGATCCTGGTCAGTGCACATGCGGGAGTCTGTTCTCCCCTCCTCCCCGCCTCCCTGCCTCTCACTTAATAAAAATAAAAAGTTACTCAAATAATGGCATGAAGTTATTTAAACTTTTACATTATTTTAGAATAAAGTGAGTTGTTTTAGAACAAATAAAACATATGTTTTCTGATATGAAATTAATTAATTTTGTTATTAAAGGCATAAAAGTTGGCCAAATTAGAGAGGCATAATTCTCTACCCTGCTCATGGCAAAGACAGATGAGATCACACTACGTACTTCTAGTGTATTTACAAAGACCAGCCTCAGAATTAATGACAAGTATCTCAGAGAAGGCAAAATGACCCTATTGAATGTTATATAATCTCAATGGGACAAAAATAGGTTTACAGTTGTTCAAATGGTAAATAATACAATAATTAATAAATAATAATACAAGAATAAACTTTCACATACTTACAACTGTAAACCTACTTTTGCCCCACCCTGTATATTTTGTTTGCAGACTAGAGTTATTCAGTTATTTGACTTCATTGTTGGAAGAAACTGCTGACAAGAGTATGATTCAAACATTAGCTTATATGTGGCACATATATGGTGAAGAAAAGTTGGGCAACTTTTTTTTGTATTCATCGCTGAAAACCTATGCTATAGAAAAAGAGTTTTTGCTTGTTTAACTGTTTTGTAACTGTTTTTAGACTGAAAGACAGAGCATCAACTATGCATACAGCAAAGGACATTGCTACCCAAATAAGAGATTGTACCTGGTGTCACTCCTGTTCTCCTTTATTGCTAGAGAAGAGATGGCAATGGAAAAAAAAACCACTTCGATATTGTATGAAAATGAAAATTGGAAATACTAACAAATTATAGCCCTTGAGTTTGCAGTTTTGCATGCCATGCAAAGGAATTACCAGTGAATAAGACTCCACTTATCCTAACTGGCATGTGCTGACTTTTGAGGAAGGAGGGCCTCATATGAGTTTTTAAAATAAGTGTTGAGATTGAAAATATTTCTTTATAACATTGGTGCTGGCAATAGAAAGATATTTCTGTGGCCTTCCCAGATGGTGTCTTACTGATGTGTTCAGTGTCTTGATTGACCTGAATCCATCATGTCTGGCTGAAATGCCAGGATTTTAACTGTTGAGGACAAGGCACCGATATTTCCTGAGATGACTAAACTGTGATGGAAGCTGCTTATCACTAACAGCTTAACTCTTTCCCCTTAAGAATTTTTCCTCTTGATAGATAAAGAACTGATTGTTACTAGATGTTTTTTAAAGTCAAAATTCTGCAGAAGACCACGAAGAAATACTTTTTAGAGCCATATTAGCCAGGGTGGATCAGGAATCCATTCACCACTCCCTGCCAGTTAGGAGAGCCTGATGTCCAGCACGACTATATTCATCTGCTTTTGAGTCACCTCCAGTGAGCAGTGTCTTATTTGTGTCTGCATTTAACCACTCCTCAGAAACTATCAGACAGATTCACCTAATACTTATTTCCATTTCTGGTGACCTATAGTTGTGAATTAGATGTTTCCAATTCAATAGGAATAAAGAAAAAGAATACTGACTTTCGATTCAAATTGCCTATCAAGTTGACTACAAATCACATAGTTAAAAAGTGTAAAATTTCATTCCTTTCACTAACATTAAACAATTATTCTTCTTTTTAAGTTTTTGTTCTATATTTTTTTAATGTAGGTCATTTTTATTGTCCTAAAAGTGGTATTACAGAGGGAAAAATGTAATGTAGAACCAGCAGCTACAGGCTCTAACCACTAGATGGTGCTCATACCTCGGTAAGCTAAAATGCTGAATCAGTAACATGGAAACCAATCAATGTGCTGGTCAAGCGGGCCACTAAATAAGGAGATTTAGGCAATGAAAATATGGAATATAGATACATTTTTTATAGTATTAGGTAAGTAGATAAAAAGAGGCTAAAATAAGAAATGTTTAACAGCCTAAACATTTGCAAATTTTAAACATTCTGTCAAACAAAAATTGAACAAGAAAAGAATAAAAAGCAAAAATACAGATTTTAAATTTGTAATTTTTAAGTGTAACACAATACTTACATAAGTAATGTAAAATATTTGCGGAGTATATAAATATAAAATTTATAGAGATAGGAAACAGACTTTAAGATGAATTTATATTCAAAATCAAGAAATAAGCACAAAACAATTGAATGATAAGATAATCTGGAGATGTTTTCATTGTACATATGTACCCTGATTTATTGGTGTCACCACATTAAAGTTAATAAAAAAAAAAAAAGAAAGAAGCACAAAAATCTAAATATGTTCAACAGAGGAAAATTTGGTGAATAATATGTATTGAAATTGGCTTTAACTTGAGAGAGAGGACATGGAACTGTGATACATGATATTCTTAACATTCATTTTCATATATGTAATATCTTTGGTAAAAGTCCTCCAGCTTTTTTATATGAACTTCTGCCAAGCTAGTGCTCAGAATACAGTGTTAATTAAGACACATTCTCTACCTGAAACACCTCAGTCAGAGTAATTGGGGACAGTTGGGAAATTAGACACAGATAGTCCCATTTCACCTAATGCAGGAATCCTGACAACTTCTGCCTAAATAATTATGGCAAGAAACCTCACTTCAGTATAAGGTCATTTCTGACCAGTACTTCTAGTTCTTCTCTCTGGTATAAAACAGAAAAGTCAGCTTCTTCCATCTAATAGTCAGCCATTCAGATAGATCACGGTCATATCTGTGCTCTACCAGTGGTTGGCAAACCACGGCTCACGAGCCACATGTGGCTCAATCAGATTGAGGACGTTTTAGCAAAGTCCAATTTAGGAGTACCTTAATTAAGTTAATAACAATGTACCTACCTATATAGTTTAAGTTTAAAAATTTGCCTCTCAAAATAAATTTCAATCGTTGTACTGTTGATATTTGGCTCTGTTGACTATTGAGTCTAGTCTAATTTTTCCTTAAGAGTAAACATTTACCACATTAGTAGTATCTTTCACAATAATTATTATTTAATGAAATATTTAAATAAAAATATTTTATTAAATAATTAAATTATTTATTTACACATATTATATATTAAATTAAATAATTAAAAATATATTTACCCTTATTTTATGTTTTCTGCACATTTTATATTCAATCTATCTATAAATCATAGACAATAACACTACTTACGTGAAATACTAGAGACCTTTCTTGGATTGGCATCCATCTTCTATTCAAAACTCTGAATAGGTTTATTCAACTAGCTATGAAACCAACCCATATGTTTCTATCACAGATGTAACACAAAAAATCTTTGTTACATAGCTTTCAAACCTCATTAATTTATCAAGCACATTTCACAGATAGCCAACAGGTACATCAAAAGATACCTAGCATCACTAATCATCAGGAAAATGCAAATCAAAACTACAATGAGATATCACTTCACACCTGGCTGGTATCAAAAAGACAAGAAATAATAAGTGGCAATGTGGACTATTGATGGGAATATCAATTGGTGCAACCACTACGGGAAACAGTATAAAGGCTCCTCAAAACATTAAAATAGAACCACCATGCAATCCAGCAGTTCTACTTCTGGGTAGTTATCTGATGGAAATGCAAACACTAACTCAAAAGGATATACGCCACCCATGATAATTGCAGCATTGTGTACAGTGAGCAACATATGTAAACAATTTAAGTACCTACCAACAGATGAATGGATGAACAGAACTACACAATGGAATATTATTCAGCCATAAAAAAGAATGAATTCTTTTCATTTATGACAATGTTGACAACCTTGAAGGCATTGTGCTTAGTGAAATAATTCCGAGGACAAATACTGTATGATCTCACTTATATGTGGAATTTTTTTAAAAAAAGCATTCCTAGCTCATAGATATAGAGACAGATTGGTGGTTACCAGAGGCAGGGAGTAATAAGTGAAGGGAGTCAAAAGGTAAAAACTCTAGTTATAAAATAAGATCTGGGGATGTGATATACAGCATAGTGACAACAGTTAATAATACCATATTGTATATTTGAAAGTTGCTAAGAGAGTGAATCTTAAAATTTCTCATCACAGTGGGGAAAAATTCTGTAACCATGTATGATGAGAGATGTTAAGGAGAGTTATTGTGGTGATTATATCATAATATATAGAAACTGATATAATATAGTCAATTAACCTCAATTTTTGAAAAAACTAGCCTGACTGTTAGAGGTGCAGTGGATAAAGCATCAACCTGGAACACTGAGAACACCAGTTTGAAGCCCTAAGGTCTCTGGCTCTGCGTACTAGGTCATCAGCACGGGGTTGCAGGCTTGAGTGGTGAATTGTTCACATGACCTCAAAGCTCTCCAGCACGAGCCTAAAGGCCACTGGCATGAAAAGCCCAACATCATTGGCTTGAGCAAGGGGGCACTGGCTTGGCCCTGGTCAAGGCACGTACGAGAAGCAGTCAGTGCATGATTAGAGTGAAAGCAACTATAAGTTGATGCTTCTCACCCTCTCTCTTCTTTCCTGTCCCTCTTTCTCTCACTCTCTCTTTCAAATAAAAAATATATATATCAGGCAGTTATTGACCAGCTAATATATGCAGAGCACTATGTCAGGCACTGGCATGCAAGTCAAGAAAAACCAGGTGCCTTAGAGTTTGAAGGTGATGATGGTCAGGTGCACCAGTATTTAGAATATAACCACAGGATAACTGAAGGAGACAGGAGCACAGAAGTCAGAGCTCCACTCCAGTGCCTGTTCTGGAGCTTCCTGTGGAGTTGGCAACTGAGCTAGATTCTGAAGGGTCAGAAGGAGTTAGCACTGATAGAAGGGGTGGGGTGAGGAATGCTGAGTAGCAGAAGTCTGGACCTTCATCTTGAGGCTAGGTTTTCCCTTTTGTTTGAGAATCACTCTGCTAAAGAATCCAGAAGCAGAATGGTAGTCTAGTTGCTCATTAGGTCTACTTTTTGAATAGATTTCCAAATGTCTTCCCTCTTTTTGTTCTTTTTGCACTAAAATAACTTTTAAAAGGGATCTAACCTCTTCCATGATAAAACCAACAAGGATACAGGATTTCTATGTTGTTAGATAATTAAAATCAAAACCAAAGCAACCCGGCCTGACCTATGGTGGCGCAGTGGATAAAGCGTCGACCTGGGAACACTGAGGTCGCCAGTTCAAAACCCTGCACTGGTCTGGTCAAGGCACATATGGGAGTTGAGCTTCCAGCTCCTCCCCCCTTTCTCTCTTTCTCTCTCTCTCTCTCTCTCTCTCTCTCTCTCTCACTCTGTGTCTCCTCTCTAAAATGAATAAAATAAAAAGAAAAAAAAAAACTTAAAAAAAAAATGAAGCCATAAAAAAAAAAAAAAAAAAAAAAACAAAGCAACCCAAAAAGCTACTTAAATTGTTCTCATCACTGCTTCCTTTTGAAGAAAAAAAACTAATAGGTCAAAGGGAAGTTACTGGGTAGGAGTAACCCCAGGTAAAATTGAGAATGCACTATGACCTCCTACCTCTAGGATTTCAGCCTTGGCTTTCTTTTCTGATTCTCCCCTACACTGCAGCACACACTTTCTCAATCTCAGACACATTTGATACCCATCCCCTCCCCCTCACCTTGTCCAATGTCTTCTCCAAAGTTTCACATCTGTTAAAATCAGTAAAACACTAGCCAACAACAAAATTGTTAATGTCCGAATAAGGACTTGGAAAGTAAATTATTGCAGATGTATTTGCGTTTCCAGAGAGACTCTGCAAGACTGTAAGTCTTTAGGACTCCAAAGAATAAGGCTATAATCACCAGAATAATGATTCTCTCACATCGGCAGCCATTCTTCTGACCCATTCATTGTTAAAAGCACACCCAGCATGTACTTTCCACCTTATTTACCTTTCCAAAGCAGCCAGCCCAGTAAGCACTACTTGAATCCAGCATCGCTGTGTAAGATGAAAGGTGAACATAAAGTGACATGTAGGCAGCTGGGAATGCAGACTTTTGAGCAGAGATTGTTTTTTATTCCTGGACTAATAGGGGCAGATGCAAACTGTATGGCTGTAGATTTTTTAAAGAGTGTTAATTTTTACTAGAAATGACACTTGACATAAAAAGCCAAAACTTAAATGGCTCAAAGTATATTATTCATAAGATGCAATGGCCTTTGTCAAAGTAACTGATATCTTTAATGTTTTATTTGCTTTTGTTTTCCTTTGGAACCAGGTTATTCAGAGAATATTCTACACAGTGAACAGGTCTTGGAGTGGAAAAATTACTTCAACAGAATTAAGAAAAAGCAACTTTTTGCAAGTATGCCTCTCGTTGGAATTCATATATAAGGAGCAATTTAAATAATATTCATTTAACAAATATTTGAGTGCTTATTGTATGCAGTGCTCTGTCACTACTTTCATTCATTAAGCAATTATCAGATATTTGGGATGTGTTGGGGGAAAGATGAACAACCAGTAATTTTTACATCAGTGCATGCACTATGGAGTGAAAAAGAAAGTTCATAGCCATATCTGACTTGAAAAGTTCCACAGAAATGTATAATAATTATGCAAAGAAGCCTTCTCAGAAGGACTGGCACGTGGTCTTGACTTCAGAGATATCAGCAGTTTATTAATATAAAAACGTTAGAAAAAAGGGGGATTCCAGATAAAGGAAGCAGCATAAGCAAAGGCCCAAAAGCAGGAAAGCATCCTGTTCGGGAACTGCAAAGCCGTCTTCAGTGGCCAAAGGCTCCACAGAGATAGTGACCAGTGATGAGGCCTGAGGGGGAAGGGGCTGGGCTGGGAAGGGCTTTGCAAAAGAAATAGAATTTCAACTTGATCCTTTCAGAATGACTCTTTATCCAGCTCCTGCTGGAAAAAAAGTACTACAAATTCCTTTTAAGAAAATGTACAGCCTGGCCGAGCAGAGGCGCGGTGGATGGAGCGTCGGACTGGGGTGCGGGGTACCCAGGTTTGAGACCCTGGGCTCGCCGGCTTGAGCACGGGCCCATCTGGCTTGAGCGGGGAGCTCGCCAGCTTGGACCCAGGGTCGCTGGCTCCAGCAAGGGGTTGCTCGCTCTGCTGGAGGCCCGCGGTCGGGGCACGTGTGGGAAGGCGGTCGGTAGGCAGCTAGAGTGTCGCAGGGGCAATGAGGGACTGGTGGTTGGTGCTTCTCACCTCTCTCCATTCCTGTCTGTCCCTCTCTCTGACTCTCTCTCTATCCCTGTGAAGGAGAAAAAAAAAAAGAAGAGTACATTTTTCTATAGAAATGTTTACCTGAAACCTATGTACCCTTATTGATCAATAGCCAATTAAATTTAATTTTATAAATAATTTATTTTTAAAAAAGAGTATATTTCATTCAATCATTTTATTTATTTTATGGGAAAGTATTGACCACTAGTGGGAGCCTTTTACCAAGGTAATCTTCAGGCTTCTGTTAACCTGAAGAAGGTAGAATTGTTCACACTTGAAAATAAATGAAATATTTTATTTGAAATGAATTATATGAAATGAAATTTAGGCTAATAAGACAACCGTATTTATTCTTTACTTTTTCCTATCTTTACCTGGGACAAAATAATGAAGACTTGGCAAAATTAGCAGCCCATAATAGATATACAAACTGTTTGTATTCTAAAATGAACAGTAATCATCACAGTTATTATTAATATTTACAGAATGCCTGGTACATCCCTGGGCTCTCAGAAGGTAGCATGGGATGGGTTGAGATGGCAATAATTCCATCAAAGAGGCCTTACCTCACATTCCTGAAGCGCATTAGAGTTTGTAGTTTCTCGATCATTATTATAATCCATAATTTTTCAATTATGATAAAATTTAAGACCCAAATATGATTGAATGACTTAGATAAGATCAAACAGCAAGTAAGTGGCTGAACTGGAAATAAAACTCAAGTGTTGTGCTTCCTAGAACATGACTTTCCCTTCTGTTTTATTCCCTAACCGTCTCGTTAGGCTTCCTCTTAGTACATAAATATATGCTCACAAAACATTCTGATAATATAAACATATCTAGGATAATAATCTGAAGTTACTATTCACACACCGACATACATTGAGTATATATAGTAGTTCTGTTTTTTATGGCTGCTTTTTTTAGTTTATTTAATAGATATGATCATACTTATTCTGTTATTTCTCTTTTTTTACTTAACAATGTATCTTAACATTCTTTTTATTCCCATTAAATAAATCTATATCATTCTTTTAACTACTGCTTAATCTATGGCATGGCTATGCCAACTGTAATTAATTACATATTCCTCTATTGATGTATTTTCCTTATACAATGATGCAGTGAACATCTCTGTACCTTCCTCTTATGTTATATGAGTAAGAATTTCTTTAGAATAGACCACTGGAGGGAAAATCCTGAACCAATGAGTATTTCAGTTTGATAGATCCCACCAAATTGCCCTCCTAAAAGCCTGCACTCGTTCATACTTACACTTACATACTCACCAACAGCAGAAGGTATTGATCTTTTTCATTTTATGAAAATGAAAGCTCCTTCTTGTACATAATCTGCTTTATACAAATTAAAGAGCATTTTGTAAACTAAAACATTACAAGCAAATTTGGAAAACAAGAGTAATCATATTTTATCACCATAATACAACTAATATCATTTCTGTATGTGTTCTAGTCTCATTCATATGCATAGAGTTTAGGATTTTACATAGTTCTTAGTATGTACAATCTTATATTTTGTATTTTACCCTTACCAGGCATGAAGAGGAAAGTATTCAAGTGTACATATTTGATAAGCATTTCAGTACTGCATCCTCCCTTCTTCGAGTACTCATAACCTTCTGTCACCAAAAGAGCGTAAAGATGGATATGTACATTGGGTCAGCTTCACTAGCACTGCACCTTCTAATTACATCACAATTTTGCATCATAGTTTTCCTTTATTTCTGTGTAGACTTTATAATTTGTACTGGATGCATTATCTTACATTGAGTAGAATTCATGTAATTTAATAACTGATGTTATTTTTGCCTTGGCTGCACCCAACATTTCAATAGATAAAGCGTTGTCCTGTCACATCGAGATCATGGGTTTGATCCCCAGTTCCACAGTCAGGGCAATATGAGAAGTAATCAACAAGTGTACAACTAAATAGAACAACTAAGTGGAACAATGAGTTGATGCTTCTCTCTCTCTCTCTCTCTCTCTCTCTCTGTCTCTCCCCCCTCTATGTCACTCTCTCAAACCAATGAAAAAAATTTAATAATAATTTGTGACCTGACCAGGTGGTGGTACAGTGGATAGAGCATCAGACTGGGATGCAGAGGACCCAGGTTTGAAACCCTGAGGTCAATGGCTTGAGCACAGGCTCATCCTGCTTGAGTGCAGGCTCACCAGCTTGAGCACAGGTTTGCTGGCTGGAGCGTGGGATGATAGACATGACCCTGTGGTCGCTGGCTTGAGCCCAAAGGTCACTGGCTTGAGCAAGGGGTCACTCACTCACTGCTGTAGCCCCCCACCCTATCAAGGCACATATGAGAAAGCAATCAATGAACAACTAAAGGAGCTGCAACGAAGAATTGATGCTTCTCATCTCCTTCCCTTCCTGCCTGTCTGTCCCTATCTGTCCCTCTCTCTGACTCTCTTTCTGTCTGTCACACAAAAATAATAGTAATAATAATAATATAATTTCGGTTATTTTCAATTTGACAAAGTATTTTTGTTTCCCAATATTTACATTTTAGAAAATATTTTTTATCAAAGTTATATTTACATTATGAAATGTTTACCTTTGTCCCTTAACATTTTTTACCTTGAATTTTATTTTATTTTCCATAATATTGACACATTTTCTTATATTAGTATGAGTTTTCCTTTTTTATTTTTTTGACCTTCCTTTTAAATTTTATTTTAGATATCTCTTCTGGGCAACATATACCTAGATTTGTTTTGGGGGTTTGGCTTTTATACTCAATCCAAAAATCTTTTAGTAGGGAGATTCAACTCATTTATCTTTATTGTGATTACTCCTATATCTGATAATGTCATTTTGTTTTGTTTTTTCTATTTCCTAAGTTTACTTATGGTTTCTTTTCCTTTTATGTCTCAAAATATCATCTTTATCTTTCCATGTTTATGATCATTGACTAGTTTTAAGAATTTTGGTTTCAAAATTATTGTTTCTGGAGTTTTCCTCAGTGGTGCACAGTGAGTCAGGAGAGACTTCCAGCTCTGGGCCCCAAAGCTTTACCCACCACCCAGGTTTATGCCAGGCCACCACGCATAATCATAATTGTATGTATAAGTCACCTTTCTGGTAAACTTAATTGTATTACAAAACCAAGCCCTCTATATGTGGTTGCCCACTCTTCATCATAGAATAGATGGTCATGCCTGACCAGGCGGTGGCGCAGTGGATAGAGCGTGGGACTGGGATGCGGAAGACCCAGGTTCGAGACCCCGAGGTCGCCAGCTTGAGCACAGCCCATCTGGCTTGAGCAAAAGCTTGTCAGCTTGGACCCAAGGTCGCTGGCTCCAGCAAGGGGTGGCTCGGTCTGCTAAAGGCCCGTGGTCAAGGCACATGTGAGAAAGCAATCAATGAACAACTAAGGTGTCGCAACGGCAACGAAAAACTAATGATTGATGCTTCTCATCTCTCTTCCTTCCTGTCTGTCTGTCTATCTATCCCTCTCTCTGACTCTCTGTCCATGTAAAAAAAAAAAAAAAAAAAAGAATAGATGGTCACTCTGGATAATCTTGAAAAATTAAAAGCAATGTCAATGTATGGCCATGTAACTAAGCCTGTTGTCTAATTGTTCTGCACTTGCTAATTTGGGAACCTCTGATAGACTGTGGTCCCCTTGGTGATGGTCCTTCTCTTTTCTTTTAAATCCTCCACAATATCTAACCCTTTGTGAAGCATATTACAGAGCTTATAAGTGCTTATAAAATGATCAGGAGGATAAGGGTGCCTATTAAAGTTCTTGGTTTAATACCAAGACCAAAATGTCTAATTCAGTTTAAAATAAAAATTTACTAGATTCTGTATAATCACCAAAGCTGAGTTTTCATAACTTTAAAATAAATTTTCTTTATTCATACCATTTCAGACTCTAGCCCTTTTGGAAGAAGAAGAAGATATAAACCAAATCACAGACTACTTTTCCTATGAACATTTTTATGTTATTTATTGTAAATTCTGGGAACTAGATAGTGATCATGACCTCTACATCAGCCAGGCGGATCTATCTCGATATAATGACCAGGGTGAGTTTCTATAGATGTTAAGATTTAACTGTTTTGAAGAAGGCAAGAGTTATATAAATTGTCCCCACTCAAAATGGGAGATTCCCATTTCTTAGCTGCTGTACCTCATCAGGTCCTCTTTAAAAGGCCAAGAGTTTTTAAGTGGGAGTGTGTGAAAATACTACTTCTTTTCTTTAGAAGTCAGGTGTAAGAGGAGGGGTTTGAAGGTAAGTAAGCCAGTAGAGTCTTAGTTTTGATGAGTTGGAGAAATCTATGAAGTGTTGTTTATTTTCTGATTATGAACTGAATAAGATCCATATCTGGATCAAGTTTATTTGAAAGAGAGTATGTATACAATACACCTTTATAAATTTTTTACTTTATAGTATTTATACACAGCCATGGATGAAAATAATGTTTCTAACATGCTAATGTTTTCAAGGAGTCTTACAAAACCTTGCTTTTTGGAATTTAGTTCCATAAAAGTGTTTGTTTTTTTTAAGATGAATTTTGCGTTATTTCTTTTGTTAGAAAACAAAACATTATATATGACATACCATTTTTGCTTCATTTTTACCTGTGATATTTAGAACCTTCCTATGGATTTAATATTTTTAACCAAGATTGATTCGTTCTTCTCTCATAAGATTGTCCCTAAGACGACACTGTTGATTTTTTTAAAATCAGTATTTAGCCTTTTAGATATTGCAGAGTACAAATCTTAAATAAATGCATTGAATTTTGCTTCTGCTCTTTGGCATACAGTTGTCCTTCACCATATCGTGGTTCACTTTTCGCAGTCTCACTGTATTGTGGATTTTTAAATTGTATATATCTAATTTTATATCATGAATTTTTCTCTGTATCGCAGCGGGATTTTGCAGTACATAGGTATTTTTATATATTTATTATTTTAATTATTTTTGTGGTAAAATAAGCATTTCCTAGCCTAAAAAATTGAAAACATTATAAGAATATTAATTAAAACATATTAAAAATATTAAATTGAAATAAAATATGTAGCATACAGCAGATGAGTAGACAGACTCACACGTACAGAAAACGCATAGAAAGTGTTTATAAGAGTGTGGGAAAGGTTTATAAGAGTGTGGGGAAGGTTTATAAAGCCTTTAAATATATATACAAATAATAAAATAAATATAAGGTCGCTACTTTGCATATTTTTGCCTATCAAGGGGGGTTCTGGAACTTAACCCTATGATAGACAAGGGACCACTGTATCTGTATACACCTTAAGAAGAGGTTCATTCTATATAATGTCAAGTTTCATAGAACTTTCATATTTAAGAAACAGGGTTCTACCTCTCAAATTCTCTGGTGCCCACCAGGCATGAAGAGGAAAATACTCAAATGTACATGTAAAGATGGAGATGTACATCAGGTCAGCTTTACTAGCTTTGCACTTTCCAGTTATCAGTGGGTTAAGTGTCCTTGCCTTTCCTATGCAGCCCTCTTTTTTCTTTTTTTATCCCCCCAAAACAGGGCTCAACAAGTCTAGAGGTGTGTGTGTGTGTGTGTGTGTGTGTGTGTGTGTGTGTGTATGTGTGTGTGTGAGAGAGAGACAGAGAGAGAGAGAGACAAAAACAGAGAGAGGGACAGATAGGAACAGACAGACAGGAAGGGAGAGAGATGAGAAGCATCAATTCTTCATTACAGACACCTTAGTTGTTCATTGATTGCTTTCTCATATGTGTCTTGACCTGGGGGACTACAGCAGACCGAGGGACTCCTTGCTCAAGCAGTGACCTTGGGCTCAAGCTGGTGAACCTTGCTCAAACCAGATGATCCCACGCTCAAGCCGGCGACCTCAGGGTTTCGAACCTGGGTCCTCCACATCCCAGTCCAAGGCTCTTTCCACTGCGCCACCACCTGGTCAGGCTAGAGGATTTTTTATATAAGCTTTGATATATAGCCAGACATGGCTCTACTGACACCCTTATTCTCAACAGTCTTCATTCAAACTAATTTACCTGTAAGTTGACTATACCTAACTTTATGCAGGAGAGTTAGATGCTGATAGCTGCTAACTCTCTAATGACCTTATCATTGGTTCTGAAAGTTTAATGTGCATGTCATTGTCTGGGGCACTTGTTAACAGATTCCTGTCCCCACCATCCCTACGTCTGAGATCCACTGTCATCTTTTTTTTTAATATTTTTTAAAATTTATTTATTGATTTTAGACAGAGAGGAAGGGGGAGAGAGAGAGAGACAGGAACATCAGTCTGTTCCTGTATGTGTCCCGACCAGGATCAAAGCAGCAACCTCTGTGCTTCAGTCCGATGCTCTAACCAACCAAGCTATCCAGCCATGGCTGTCATCTTCTTTTTTAAATAAAACTAATATATTGGTTATTTTGAACCCACATGATGTACACTACTCTAGATCAGCAATTTTCAACCTGTGTGCAGCAGCAGGCACACCAGTATGCTGCAAGAATTTTTAAAACATGCACTACCTGTTTAGTCAAGAGCACTGACCTCTTTTCCCTTAGATTGTCAAATTAAAAAAGAAATGACAACAGTAAATACAACAATAGCTGTCTGATATAAATGAATTAAAATTATACCTATTTTTTTGTCAGATTGACAACAAATATGTTTTTTTGTATAGCACTGAATTTTAGTAATTAGTTGATGTGTGCCATGAGATGAAAAAGGTTGAAAATCACTGTTCTAGACTATCTAGGGGTCTATCATCAAAACCAACATACTATCTTGATATATCTGTCTCTCTTTGAATAAAACTTACTGATGGAATTTAAAAAAATTATACATTATAGCATATTATATCCTGGACATACTATAGATGAAATGTATGTTTATGGTGTGTTTTGGTATCTTGTAAAATCCTACTTGAAAGCATTCTGCATTGTTTTACTCAGTTTCCCTTATATTAGGAGCTAATGATAAATACCTCCTAGAATTGAATGCTAAAATTTGTCTTGTTTTAGAGGAAAAGTTGTCTTGTCTTACTAGGTAACAAGATCAACACAACTTCTATATATACATTTTGTTCTAGTTGTCAGGATGTCCGGAACTAACTTGGTGCTCAACTATAATTAGTACTACATCCCAGCTGTCAGACACATCCATTTGCACGTTCTTTTTTTAAATGATTGATTGATTGAGCCACCTCAAATTCTTATTTTCAAAAAGTATAAATAATACATAAGTAAAATTTTAGCTACTGATATTCTCCCATGAAAAATTATTATGTTTTAGCTTATGACAACTGAAAATAAATTTGCAAAGGTACTCCTTTTATAGAGCACGTTTCTAACTAGCTTTGTACTTATTTCTGTTTAGCTTCTTCAAACAGAATTATTGAAAGGATATTCTCTGGGGCAGTAACGAGGTAAGAAAAAGCACCCGAATTTTAAAATGAACTACAAGCAAAACTGTAACAAACTTCCTGCACAATTTGCTAGTGCTGTAGGTCAGATAATACCCTACAATATACATAGTCATGGCTTCATACAAGACAGTAGTAATTCTTTGATGTATGAGTTATTTATCTAAATACAGGTAGCAATATTTGATCCTGGTCATTATTTGCATTTAAATTACAAACCAGATTTTTTTTCTTCATATCTGCAAATACCTTCTGGTTTCACCTTCTAAACCTTTGAAAATATGATAGGCCATGGAAGGGGCTGCCCTTTTGAGGTTCCAGCGTTCTAATTTTTTTTTTAATTTAATGTCCAAAGAAAGATAATACTTTATGTCTTTGTCTGTCATCCTGCCAAATTTATCTGAGTAATTGCTCAGGAAACATTAAAACCATGTGTTTTAATTTTCTTTCCCAGGGGAAAAACAGTACAGAAAGAGGGAAGAATGAGCTATGCAGATTTTGTTTGGTTTTTGATATCTGAGGAAGACAAACGGAACCCCACCAGGTAGGACTTCTAAGTTTCCTTTGCCAAGATGTTAAAAATATGAACAGGCCCTGGCCAGTTGGCTCAGTGGTAGAGTATCCGCCCAGCATGTAGAAGTCCCAGGTTCGATTCCTGGCCAGGGCACATAGGAGAAGCACCCATCTGCTTCTCCACCCTTCCCCCTCTCCTTCCTCTCTAACACTTTCTTCCCCTCCCACAGCCAAGGCTCCATTGGAGTAAAGTTGACCCGGGCACTGAGGGCGGTTCCATGGCCTCCGCTTCAGGCGCTAGAATGGCTCCGGCCACAATGGAGCAACTCCCCAAATGGGCAGAGCATCGCCCCCTGGTGGGCATGCAGGGTGGATCCTGGTCAGGTGCATGCAGGAGTCTGTCTGACTGCCTCCCCACTTCTAACTTCGGAAAAACACAAAAAAAACAAAAACAAAATATGAACAAAGCTTGAAAAAGTCATGATGCATACCTCATGAATGCAAGCTCAACCTAGGGCTACCAGGATGGATCAGACTTAGCCTCTGCCTCTCAGGCTGAATCCAATCTCACAGTATATCAAGAAAGTGCTATTATCTCCAAAAATACAGGTGAAGTGACGTGAGCTATCCCAAGATTAAGTAGGACTAGCAAGTATTTATAATGTGGGAATAAATACTATGGATTTCTCTTGTTATTTGATCTTTATGTTTCAGTAGTTAATTGGGGAGGAAAGAGGAACAAATTGTGGATGAAGCCAGCATCACCTTGATACAAAAGCCAGACAAACACATACAAGAAAATAAAACTGCACACTAACATCTCTCATGATGATAGACCCAAAATTATTTATAAAATGCTAGCAGGTCGAAGTTCAACTTCTCAGGCCCCTCTTCCAGAATCAGTAGATCCCAAGGGAAAGATGATCTCAAATGCGAGGCTCCTCTGTTCTGGGTTTCCTTCTAGATCTGGACACCATCATTTTTCACTGCCCTGTTAATAGCCGAGTGCCTTCAAACAGAATTTTTCCTCTAGATTTTCTTAGTGGGCATCTCAGCCCAAACACTTAGGTCCTCATTTCCAAAAACAGAGCCCTTCAGATCAACTTTTTATACCTTGAGATCTATAACTGGATCTGTAACTACAAAATTTTGCCAAAAGAGGTTTTTTGAGTCAAATGCTCTCTTTGTGCCCCTTTGTCCTCCCTAATAGTTCATATATTGTTGAGGCTTTATTTTTTGCCAGGTAACAAATATTTCATACGCAATGGTTTATTTAATCCTCATACCACTGTGAATTTAGGCATCAGTTGCCTGTTTTATAGTTGAGGCAACAGAAACTCCGAGAGACTGCACACCTAATGTGTGACATCGCTTGGATTCAGGTCCAGGTCTATTTGACTCCAAATCTGGGCTCTTTACCGCAATAATGGCTCATCTTACAGGACAGCATGTTTGCTTGTCGTCTTCTTACCAACCAGGCTATGGAATCCCTAAAAGAGAGTTGTTGGTGTTCTGAAATTTCTTATTGCTTAAGAGACTCAAAATTAGGTCAACCATAGAAGAAAGTAACTCCTGATTTTTACTTGTTGGCATTTGTCAACTTGGCACCTGCTGACACTTACTAACCACACAGTGCGTTCATGCTAAGAGCTTCAGATTGCTTTCCCCTGTGCAGAATATGAGCAGAAGACCATTAAACTTCACTCTTAACTTAATTAATAAAATAGCTATACGTCAAAATCAAACTGTTATTTAACAACCTATAATAGGCAGCACTTCGCAGAAATTAGGTTTGTGACCTATGAAAGATGTGGGTAGAAAAAACAAGTTTCATGAAAGAAATAATACTCTCACATGTGGTGAATGCTGTATAAAATATAGCAAGTCCTCACTTAATGTTGTCAATAGGTTCTGTGACTTGAAGCAAAGCAACATGTAATGAAACCAGCTTCATCATAGGCTAATTGATGTAAACGAGAGTTAAGTTCCCCCTCGGCATAATAACAAAACAATGAAATGAAGTTATTCAGGGACATATTGCATTGCTTACAAAATTAGGATCTTGAGTCTCTCCTGTGGCGGGGCCTGCCAGGGTTAGATATATAAAGTGACTGGATAGATTATTTTTTGTGGACAGGCTCTTGCAACCCTCTGTTGGAATGTCACATAACCACCCTTTTGTCCTGGCTTTTTATCATGTTGCGCTTCGACATTGGTCTTCCAAGTTCTCTCCACCAGCTATTTGGTGCACCTTTATGTCTGAGGGTACTAGGCCAGTGCCTTTGAAGTAGGTGCAAAGGAATATACATTTGGTTACTTCCTAGGCAATGATGGAATTTCCCATAACTTTCCTCTTCAGTAGTTTATAGTAGTTTTTTCAGTGAGAAATCTTCAATACAGAACTTAACTTTATTTAGCTGGATGACAAAAGCAAAAGTTATGTCTACAGTTATGCAGACCCAGTTTGCCATGAATATAATTACCCTTTAAAACCAAAAATTAGTGACAGATATAGCAAAAATTGAATACTAGTTCTTGCTGGGTAGTTATTCCTTTTGTATTTTTTTTTGTTTTCCAATTTTCCTGTGATGAATAGTCATTACTTCTAGACTCTGAGAAAATGTTACCTTTGGTAAGAAAAAAGTATCTGCGCTGAAAACACTTTAGAGAGGATCGGTTCTTTCCAATAATATGTGTCTTGCGTTCCAGCTTTCTTTTTTTCTTGAGGGCTGTTACAAAAAACTGAAGTGTATGCTTTAGCTTTATTTATTGTATAGACTTATGTATCTTAGTTCTGAATTGAAAAGTTAGCTGTCTTAAATAGTTTGTTTCTCAGTAAAATAAGTTGTCTTTCACTGCAGTCCTATTAGGTACGTGTCAAAATCAAGAGATACTTTGTTCCTATTATCCTCACTTCTATTATCTTAAGATAACTAAAAAAGAATTTCAAGCACCAAGAGACCTTAGAAACCAAAGGACAGTCTATAACCCTTTTCGTACTACTCAAAATACCTTTACTGGAAAAGAAAAATGACAGTGGTATAACAACCACCTATTACCACATTAATTGTAGCCCCGCTGCTCGTGGGCTCTCTATCCCCAATATTTTTCTCATAATCAGGAATTGTTTTCAGAGTAGATAGTATTCTGACCATTCTAAAACTCTCAGAG
Organism: Rhynchonycteris naso; assembly: GCA_037038555.1. NCBI lineage: Eukaryota > Metazoa > Chordata > Mammalia > Chiroptera > Emballonuridae > Rhynchonycteris > Rhynchonycteris naso. Next base: position 39,883,641 of record CM073004.1, on the reverse strand, counting down.
CAGATGTCATATTTCTGGACCTCACCACTGCCAAACTCTATTACCCTGTATTGGTCGGATCTAATGACTGTCTCCTCTGTTCTTTGATGGTATCATTAAACATTAAGCTGATACAATTTTAAAATAGATTTCTCAAAAGAGCTTTGCAAGTGTTAAACATTAAGTTCGTTCCAATAATGTGAAGTTTATCTTGCTGGATAAAGGTACATACATCTTAGTGTGACCTACTTGAAAACAATTAATAGTCACCACTTAGTTATTTTCACCTTTCTCTCCTCAAAGGGATTTTTAAAAATCATTAAATGTATTGAAGCTCTTAATATGTCTGAAGGCTTACAAATGGGAATTTAATCAAAAGTCTCTAAGAACCTCCTCTTGGGAAGTTTTAACTTGCCATAAATCAGTAGCTCTTTATATAAAAATATTGTTCCTTTTTACCAATTAATACTATTGCCTTCATATTCTGTGATTAATTGATGACATGGCTATACTTGCTCCCCTAAGTGACAGAGCTAATGATAAGGTAGCCATAATAGAGTGTGAGTAAGCTTCTGGTGAAGATAGCAACTTAACCACATGCAACACATTTGGCCTCTCTTGAAATTCCACTAAAATGACAGTAAAGAGATTTTTCTTCAAGGAATATATCCATAATAACAAAGGAAAAGAAATAATAGTAATAAAGATTTGCAAACTGGAATGTAAATAAACTTAGCAGACTATTTGAATCCTAAGCCACCAGAGATAAAGACCAAAAAGCAACTGGTTATACCCAGCAAAAACTTATAAACATTCAGGACTCGGGGGGTACCAGGAATATTGGAAGTGGGGCATGGTAAAGATAGAGCCAAAAATCAGGATAGTTTATAGAAAGTTTGTTTAAAGAAACAGTTGACCTCCAGAACATCTCCTTTACCCAGGCAGAGGAGAGACGCATCACTTCTTGGAGGGTGTAAAATAGAGGGCCTCTGGCCGGGGGAGCACTAGGTATAATTGAAGGTATAGCTGCCATATTGAAAACCCATTAAATGAATATATACATACTGAATGCTGACTTGACAAGTCTTCATTCCTCATCAATTTACAGAATTCTAGCAACCTCTCCAGGCAGAAAACTAAAAGATGTTTTTCTGCAAAATCTGAGCAGCTCAAGAATAAAAACCTGAAGATATGACATCAGGTCTTTCCTAAGGAAACAACCCAGCCAGATCATTGTACAGTAAAGCTCAGAATCCACAAACCTGTGGTCAGAACTTTCTATCAGCTTTTTAGCATTTGCTTTTAAATATGGGCAGACAACAAAGGACCACTAAATGTCTGAGTAAAGCTTCTTACATAAATAATAGAAACCAAACAAGTGGAAGAGGGAAAAAGTAACTTAAATGAAGCAGAATTTCAGGGAGAAAAAACCTTCAGCAACACCAACAATAAAGACACTGTTAATTGATATCCTCAGAGAAATTGCATTCACAGAACATAAACAGAATGATACTTTTATAAAAGGAACATTTGGGGAACCAGAAAAGAACTCTGGAAAATCAAATTATGATAGCAGAAATGTAAAACAAGGTTTAGAAGAGGAAAAAAAATAGAAAATACAAGCAAGATATGAAAATTAGAGGACCAGTCCAGAAGGTCCAACATAACAGGAAATTAAAATATCATTTAGGCCATACATATAATTTTAAAATTTAGCCATAAGAGACTGGTATCAGCAAGATGGTTGGTATATAAGTTTCCATTGCTCATACTCTTGCAGAATCATCAATTTGAGTAACTATCCATGCACAAAAATACCTTCACAAGATACAGGGATTCCAGATGAGATGCTGCAGCATCTGGGTAGAGCAGAGCAATAAGAAAAGATGCATTGGAGAGGGTGGAAAGGAAAATCTCACATTACCCATCTTATCCCATCCCCTAAGCCCAGGCAGCTCAGCATGGACAGAGACACCCTCCCCATAGGGGAAGGAGAATGAAGTGAGAGCACAGAAACACAAACGATCACAAGAGACTTCTGTGAACATTTATATGTCAGCAAATTGGATAACCTAGAAGTATGGGTTAATTCTTAGAAACATACAACCTACCAAGACTGAAGCACGAAAAAACAGAAAATCTGAACAGACCAGTAATGAGTGAGGAAATAGAATCAGTAATCAAAAACCTCCCAAAAAGAAAAGCCCTAGACCTGATGACTTCCCAGTACAATTCTATCAGTTAAAGAATAATTAAGAACAGTCCTCAAACTCTTCCCCAAATTTATAAAGGCGGAACACTATCAGACTCATTTTATGAGGCCAGCATTACCTTTATACCAAAGCCAGACAAGGACACTACAAGAAAAGAAAATTACAGGCCAAAATTCTTGATGAACATAGACGCAGAAAACATCAACAAAAAGCTAGCACACTGAATCCAACAGTACTTTAAAATGATCATACATCACCATCAGATGGATTTTATCCCTAGGATGCAAGTATGGTTCAGTATATGCAAATCAATAAATATTATATACGAGATTAACAGAATGAAAGATAAAAATTATATGATCAATTCAGTATTTGCTTTTTGTTGCCTTTGCTTTTGGTGTCAGATTTTAAAAATCACCACCAATACCTATGTCATGGAGCTTATCAACTGTTTTCTTCTGGGCTTTATAAGGTTTCAGGTCTTAGATTCAAGTCTTTAATTCATTTTGAGTTAGTTTTTATGTATGGAGTGAGATAGTGGTCAAGTTTCATTCTTTTGCATGTGATGTTGACTGTACTTTTCCCAATGCCATTTATTGAAGAAAGTCCTTTTTCCCTTTGTGTATTCTTAACTCCTTTGTTGTAAATCAGTTGACTGTATATGTGTGGGATTGTTTCTGGGCTCTTTATTCTGTTCCATTGCTCTGTGTTTCTGTTTTTATGTCAATACCTTGCTCTTTTGAATACTAAGCTTTATAGTATGTTTTGAAATCAGGTAGTATGATGTGTGATGCCTCCAGCTTTGTTCTTGTTGTTCCTTTTAAAAAAAAAAAAAAAAAAAACTTTTTAAAATTCATTTAAGAGAGAGACAGAAACATCAATCTGTTTCTGTATGTGCTGTATGTGCCCTGACTGGAGATCGAACCAGCAACCTTTACATATCAGGGTGATGCTCTAACCAACTGAGCTTTCCAGCCAGGGCAGCACTGTTGTCTCTATTTCTTTGGAAAATGCCAGTGGAATTTTGATAGGGACTGTGTTGAATCTATAGATTGTTCTGGGTAGCCTGAACATTTTCCTACAATTTGTGAGCATAGAATATCTTTCCATTTATATGTATCTTCTTTTTTCCTTCTTAACTGTCCTATAGTTTTAAGTGTACAGATATTTCACCTCCTTCGCTAAATTTATTCCTAGATTTTTTTTTTTTTTACAGAGACACAAAGAGAGTCAGAGAGAGGGATAGACAGATAGTAACAGAGAGAGATGAGAAGCATCAATCATTCGGTTTTTCGTTGCTGTTGCAACACCATAGTTGTTCATTGATTGCTTTCTCACATGTGCCTTGGCCACGGACCTTCAGCAGACCGAGCCACCCCTTGCTGGAGCCAGCGACCTTGGGTCCAAGCTGGCGAGCTTTTGCTCAAACCAGATGGGTCCGCGCTCAAGCTGGCAAGCTCGGGGTCTCAAACCTGGGTCTTCCGCATCCCAGTCCGACACTCTATCCCAGGGGTGCTCAGTATGTTGATCGTGATCTACTGGTCGATAGCGAAGGAAGTGTGGGTAGATTGCATGACATTAAAAAGACATTTGTCTTTTGATTGGCATACAGGGTAGCCAATCTAACGTCTAAACTTTTGACACCCTACGCATGCGCGTTAAACCACGCTAACTTGTTCAGTTACATTGCTGCGTAGCCTTCAATTTATTTAAACTAAATACAACAAAGGGTATAAAAATGAGTGCCGTAGCTGGTCTGAGTAAGAAGCCTAAAACCTACCACTTTCATACAGAGTGGGAGGGGATTTTTTTCACTATGTCATATTCTAAGTGCGTTTGCCTCATCTGTCTGTGTGCCATTGCTATTCCAAAGAAGGGAAATGTGGAGCGGCTTTTTCGGACTGTTCATAAAAACTATGACATTGACTTTCCTCTGAAAAGAGAGCTGAGAAGGAGAAAGGTGAAAGAAGAATACACAATATTAAATAGTAGTAATAGTAACTTAAATAATGATAATATAGAAGAAATAAATTTGTTTTGCATTTTTATTGTAGGTAGATCATTTTGACTTGGTCATCTTATAAGTAGCTCTCAAGCTGAAAAAGTGTGGGCACCCCTGCTCTATCCACTGCACCACCGCCTGGTCAGGCATTCCTAGATATTTTTGATGCAATTATAAATGGGATTGTTAATTTCTCTTTCTAATAATTTGTTATTAGTTATAGAAATGCAACTGATTTTTGTCATTGATTTTGAAGTCTGCAATCTTACTGATTTCATTTATTCTTTTTTATTTATTTATTTTTACAGGGACAGAGAGAGGGATAGATAGGGATAGACAGGAACAGAGAGAGATGCGAAGCATCAATTATCATTTTTTTGTTGCAACACCTTAATTGTTCATTGATTGCTTTCTCACATGTGCCTTGACTGCGGGCCTTCAGCAGACTGAGTAATCCCTTGCTGGAGCCAGCGACCTTGGGTCCAAGCTGGTGAGCTTTTGCTCAAGCCAGATGAGCCCACGCGCTCAAGCTGGCGACCTCAGGGTCTCGAACCTGGGTCCTCCACATCCTAGCCCGACGCTCTATCCACTGCACCACCACCTGGTCAGGCTGATTTCATTTATTCTAACAGTGTTTTTGGTGGAAACTTTAGGATTTTTATCTGCAAATAGTAACAGTTCTTTCCAATTTGATACCTTTTATTGCTTTTTCTTCCCTAATTACTCTCACTAGGACTTTGAGTACTGTGCAGAATTAAAATGTTGAGAGTGGGTATCCTTTTCTTGTTCCTAATCTTAGAGGAAAGTTTTCAGCTTTTCACCATTGAGTATGATGTTAGCTCTGGGTTTCTTATATATGGCCTTTATTATGGAGGACCATTCCATCTGTACCCATGTTCTTAAGAGTTTTTATCATAAATAGATGTTTAATTTGTCGAATTTTTTTAAAATCTTTTGAGATGACCATATTCATATTTAACCTTCATTTTTTTTATGTGGTATATCACATTGATTTGAGGATGTTGAACCATCCTTGTATCCCTGTAATAAATCCCACATGACCATGGTATGATTCTCTTAATACACTGCTGAATTCAGTCGGTAATATTTTGTTAAGGATTTTAACATCTACGTTCCTCAGGAATATTGGCCTGTAATTTTCTTTTCTTGTGGCATCCTTTTCTGGTTTTGTTACCAAAGTAATGCTGACCTTGTAAAATGAGTTTGTAAGTATTCCTTCATCTTCTATTATTGTTTGATGACTTTCTTTAGTGGTATGCTTAGATTTTTTCCTCTTTATTTTTTGTGTACTATATGTTATGGTTTTGTGATTACCCTTAGGCTTACATATAACAGCTTATATCAAAAAGAGTCTATTTTAGTTGGTAAGAACTTAGGCTTGAACACATTCTAATGCTCTAAATTTTTACTCTCCCCTTTCTGCTTTTTATGTTTTGATGTCACATTTTACATCTTTTTATTATATTCCTTATAATAAATATTATAATAGTTATATTTATAATTTTTATTTATTTTAATTAATTGAATTCATAGGATTAATGTTGGTTCCGAAAACCATACAGGTTTCAAGTGGACAGCTCAATATAACACCATATGCACACTGCATCATGCACCCTCCACCCCAAGCAAGTCTCTTTCTGGGCTCATTTACCCCCATCCCCTTGTCCTAATTTTGTCTTTTAACTTTTATACTAGCTTTATAAGTGAGTAATCGACCACCTTTACCATATATTTACCTTTACAGTGAGATTTATACTTTTTGTTTTCTTGTTACTAATTAGCACCCTTTCTTGTCACCTTAAAGAAAGCAAGCTCCTTTGTCATTTTTGTAAGGCCAGTTCATTGGTGATGAACTCCTTTAGTTTTGTCTGGAAATTCTGATTGACAGCTTTGCCAGATAGAATATTCTTGGTTGGAATTATTTTCTTGCAGCACTTTGAGTATGTTGTGCCACTCTCTTGCCTACAAAGTTTCTGCTGAAAGATCTGCTGCTAGTATTTGAAGAGTTCTTTTGTACATACAAAGTTGTTTTTCTCTCGCTGATTTTAAGGTTCTCTCCTTATCTTTAACTCTGTACACTTTAATTATAATGTGTCATGGTGTGGGTATTTTAAATTCCTCTTATTGGTCTAGATGTCTATTTCTTTCTTCATGTTAGGGAGGTTTTCAGCCATTAGTTCTTTAAATAAGTTTTCTGCCCTGTTTTATCTTTCTGCTCCTTCTGGAGCCCTGTTAACATGAGTGTTTATCTAATTAATATTGTGCATAAGTTCCTTAAGCTATCTTCACTTTTTTTTATTCATTTTACTCTTTGATGCTGTAATTAGGTTAGTTCCACTGACCTGTTTTCAAGTTGACTCATCCTTCTTCTGCTTTATCTAATCTGTTATTGAACACCTTTTGTGGTTTTTGTTGTTGTTGTTAAATTATAATACTCTTCAGCTCTATGACTTCTTTGTGGTACTTTCTTATATTTTCCATCTCTTCATTGAAGTTCTCACTGTGTTCATTTGTTCTCCTGTTGAATTCAGTGAGCATCTTTATAATCATTATTTTAAACTCTATCATGTAAATCACTTATTTCCTACTCATTAAGGAATATTTCTGAAGTTTAACTTATTTTTTAATTTGGAACATAATTGCTTGTTTCTTCATTTTGTTTGACTCTGTGTTGTTTTCTGCAAATTAGATAAACTAGCCACCTCTCCCACTCTTGAGATAGTGGTCTTGTGTAGGAGATGAACTTTATATCTCAGTCCTTCCCTAGTTCTTTTTTTGTCCCTGAAGCCTATGCAATTGCCCAGGCAGCCCTTTTTATTTTTAATGGCTCCTAGTCATTGAGGGTGTGCCAAGGCCTGCCAGTGTCACAACAGGGAGCATTTCAGCACCTAGATCAGGCTGATTAAAGGCAGGCCCTCAGGCAGCAGCTTTTAAATTATGCAAATATATAGTTTTGTAAATGTAAGCACAAGCCCTGCTGGCTACCACATCTAGGTGATTTGGAGGTGTCCTCTGGGCAGCAGTCACAAACATCCAGGTGCTAGACTAGTGTATACACTTCTTTCTAGGGGATACCAGCAAGCTGGAGTAAGGCAGAGGGAAAGTGCAAAGATAGCATCCACCAGCCTATGTTCTCTGAAAGCACCTCCATAAGCCCCTGACTATATTCCACACCTGAAGCCTGCCACTCAAATTGAAGCTTCAGCACAAGCAAATAGGCCTCTTTCACAGAAAGACTAGAGATATGTTTCAGTTTGGTGTATGTGCAGTGCTCTGGGTGTGGTAACCTACCAATAACTGTCTTTCCAATTATTATAGTCCTATGGGACCTAGGAACACAAGCCCCCTGGCCACCAGAAGCCAGCAATCCATGGACATCATCTGAGCAGCAGCCATAAGAACTATGGCTGTAAAAACCAAGACACTGGATGTATGTAAATGCTACCCTTTTGGAGATACTGGCACTCTGGAGCACATCAGAGAAATGGTGAAGAGAGTGCCCACCCTCCCAGGTTGTGGAAAGGATTGTAATCAGCCCTTAGATGTGTGTTAATTAGAAGCTTAGCCTTCTGGCTGCAGCTATGACAAAAAGCTAATAGGCTTCTTTCACAGAAATACTGAGCTCCTATTTCTATTGCCCCTTTGCTATGTCCTAGGGGCAGTAGCCCTTAAAGAATGCTTTCTCTGTTGTGTACAATCCTATGGAACCTGTGAGCATAAGCCCCACTGGCCACTGTAGCCAGACAATCCAGATGTCCTTGGCAACAGCCACAAAAATCCAGGCATTCATTTTACAAGAGTGTAAGTTCCACTCTGAGAGATACGTGCAAGCTGAAGCATGGCAAGGGAGCTCAAAGATTGCACCTGCCACCTGTATTCCATGAGAACACTTCCATAGGTTTCTAGATGTGTGCCAAACCAGAAGCATGCTCCTCAGGCCCAACTTCTTGGACAAACAAGTAGGCCTTTTTCTTTCTTTCTTTCTGTTTTCTTTATTCAGTTAGAGGAGGGGAGGTAGAGATAGATTTTCGCATGAGAACCAACCAGGATCTACCCAGCAAGTCCACTAGGAGATGATGCTCTGCTCATCTGGGGTGTTGCTCTATTGCTCACCAACTGAGCTCTTCTTAGTGCCTGAGGCAGAGGCCATGGAGCTGTTCTCAGAGCCAAGGGCCAACTCGCTCCAATCGAAGGATGGCTACAGGAGAAGGAGAGGGAAAGAAGTGAGTGGAGAAGCAGATGGGCGCTTCCTCTGTGTGCCCTGATTGGGAATCAAACCCAGAACACCCACACACCAGGCCTATGCTCTACCACTGAGCCAACAGGCCAGGGCCAAGTAGGCCTCTTTCACAGAAAGACTGGTATGTTTCAGTCTGCTATTTATGCAGTTCCTGCTTATGTAGACTACTAAGAACTTTCACCAATTATTACATTTTGTAGGACACAGAAACACAGGTCCCCCAACCTCTAGAGCCAGACAATCAAGGAGCAGCACCTGGGCAGTAGCCATGGAAGTATAGCACCAGAAGTAAAACTGGGGCTTCGCGTGTGGTTAGAAGCTCCCCTTTGGTAGATGCTGGCGCTCTGGAATAAGGAGCAGAGAGAGCATAAAGTGGCCTCATCTGGCTGGAGCAAGGCAGAGGGAGAGTGTAAAGATGGCACCTGCTAGCCTCATCCCCAGAGTACGCCAGCAAGCCCTACATGAGTGTTCAGTTAGATGCCTGCCCTTTAGGCTGAGGCTTTAATAAAGAAATGAGCCTCTTTCCCAAAAAGTCCACTTCTGTTGGCTACTTCTACACTGAGCCCTGTTGCAGGTGAGTCTGAGTGCATGAGCCATTTAAGAATTGTTTCTCATTTCACTATAATCGTGTTTGTCCCATGGATGCAAGCCCCATTAGTTTTCAAAGCTAGATGTTTTGGGTAGTCATCTCAGTGACGGCTCTTAAAAGTTGAGGTGCCTGATGTGGGGTTCATGCTCTTTAGTCCTCAGGGAGAAGCTCCAAATTCTGAGTTCCCTCCCAATTGTGGGTCACTGTCCCAGGGTTGGTATTTATGACAAGTGTGTTTCAGCCTCTCCTACCTGCTTAAATGTGGGTTCTTCCTCATTTGCCTAATAGGTAGGAGTCACTCAACTAGTTCTTAAAAGAATATTGTTTCTTGCCTGACCAGGCGATGGTGCAGTGGATAGAGCGTTGGACTGGGATGCGGAGGATCCAGGTTCGAGACCCTGAGCTCGCCAGCTTGAGCGCGGGCCCATCTGGCTTGAGCAAAAGCTCGCCGGCTTGGACCCAAGGTCGCTGGCTCCAGCAAGGGGTTGCTCGGTCTGCTGAAGGCCCGTGGTCAAGGCACATGTGAGAAAGCAATCAATGAACAACTATGGTGTCGCAACAGCAATGAAAAACTAATGATTGATGCTCCTCACCTCTCTCCATTCCTGTCTGTCTGTCCCTATCTATCCCTCTCTCTGACTCTCTCTCTATCGCTGTAAAAAAAAAAAAAAAAGAATATTGTTTCTTTATGTAGATGTAGATTTGGTGTGTCTTTAGAAGGAGGCAAGTTAGGATACTCCTAAATTGCCACCTTGAACTGAAGCTTCCATGGTCATTACAGCATTATTCACAATAAACAAGATATGGTATCAGCCTAACTTAAATGTCCCTCAATAGATAATGACTAAAGAAAATGTGGTATATATTTGCACAGACACAATAAATACTATTCAGCCTTTAAAAGGAAGGCTGTCCTGTCATTTGCAACACCATCAATGACCCTGGAGTACATTATGCGAAGTGAAATAAGTCAAGCATGGAACGACACTACTGCATGATCTCACTTACATGTGGAATCTAAAAAGAGTCAAAATTACAGAGCAGAGAGTAGAATGGTTACCAGAGGCTGGGGACATGGATGACATAGAGAGATATTGGTCAAACAGTACAAAGTTGCAGTTATGTAGGATGAATAAGTCTATAGGTCTAATGTACAGCATAAGCTATAGTTAATACTGTATTGAATACTGGAAATTTGCTAATGGTAACTTTGTGAGAAGATATTTTAAATAATTTTACTGTAGTAATTGTTTTATCTCTGTACACCTTAAATACATAAAATTTTTATTTTAAATGTTTTTTTCTAAGAAGGGAGTGGAGGAGAGGGTGCCTGGCCAGTGGCACAGTGGATAGAGCATCATCCTGGAGCACCAAGGTTGCCAGTTTGATTTCAGGATTGCCAGTTCAATCCTGAGGGCACTGGCTAGATCCCAAGGTCACCATTTCTTCTTACAAATTTTATAAAACTATGTCTCTCTAAGTCTAAAGTGTACACCCATATGTAACTTTTATTTAAAAAGAAACATGAGCAATAATAAATCTGAATGAATAAAGGACCTTTCCTAGGCCATTAAAATGAGTGTACCTCTCTCCTAGCATTGAGTATTGGTTCCGCTGCATGGATGTGGATGGGGATGGTGTGCTCTCCATGTACGAACTGGAGTACTTCTATGAGGAACAGTGTGAACGGATGGAAGCCATGGGTATTGAGCCCTTGCCGTTCCACGATTTGCTGTGCCAGATGCTTGACCTGGTGAAGCCAGCCAATGATGGTAAGGTTGAGTACAGGGATGTATTCACTGTTCACCTATGTAACAGAGGGGGCACATAATCCTCACTGTCCTAAATTCTTTAACTCTACAGTCTTTCCTACAGGCTTCCCAAGTACAGAAGTACTTAAATTCCTTCTTTACTATTAGTGTAAAACCAACAATTGATGGCAGATCCTGTTTAAGAAATTGAATTTTTCCATAAAAACAGAAAGCAATTAGTCATTGCTGGGGACTTCGGGGGAGGGGTGGGTAGGGGAAGGGCTGCTTGATGAGTACAGAGTTCCTTTTGAAAGGTGAAGAAAATGTTGAGGAAATCAGTAATGGCGATGGTTGCAAAACATTGTGAATGTACCAAAAGCCACTGAATTATACACTTTAAAAAAGTTTTAGCCATTCCCAGGATCGCATCTGGAGAGTGTCTAATATTCTGCCAGCTTCGGAGATGGGAGGGAAAGCAAGCCTGGCAGAGATACCCATTCCAGTCCCCACTTGCTCTGTAGCTGGTGATTGGAAGACACTCTGCAACAACATTAAAGCCCTGAGCAAGGGAAGCCTTTTTCTAGGACTGTTATTCGTTTCATGGTATTTGTCTCTTTTAATTAAAAAAAAAAATTTTTAGCCATTTAAAATGGTGAATTTTATGTTATGTGAATTTTACCTCAAAAAAAGGAAATGGGATATTTATAATAAAACAAATATGTACATATACTTCTTAAACTTCAGTAGAAATTGTTTTCACTTGCCAGAACAACTCTGGGAATTTACCAGCTTTGTTTTTATGCAGGCAGAATAACTCTACGCGATCTGAAGAGGTGCAGAATGGCTCACATCTTTTATGACACCTTCTTTAATCTGGAGAAATACTTAGACCATGAACAGAGAGATCCCTTTGCGATCCAGAAGGTACCGATATCGTTTTGGTTTTTTTTATATATATATATTTTATTATTATTAATTCTAATGGGGTGGTACCAATATCGTTTTAACTTCTGTTTGAAGTTTGCAATATCAGGGACGGTGTGCTACAGATAAAAATAGTTTCTGTCTGCAGGAACTGTGATATTTAAAGAGGTAACATTTAAAACATTTTATCACATACTGAAAAGAGAGAATAAAGAACCTAGAGCACATATCTCCTGACAGCTAATCAAGTTTAGATAACTTGCATCCGCCTATCATTGAGTGAATTGATGGCCCATGTGTACTCACATATACATTAGAAACTAGTTACAAAAAAAGTTTTTGAAAAAAACTTCTAACTTAAAAAAATACCTCAGTCGGCCCATCTGTATTAGAAAGTATATTGGGCTTGATTTAATTGTATCATTAATTTTTGGGATGACAAGGTGAATAACTTTCCCCATCACAGAAAGTTATCTGTCATATAACACTTTCAAGCATTAAGGATTGCTGCTCATAACTATCAGTTTGAAATCATTCTACACCTGAATACATTCTATACCTTACCCACACACAAAAACCTGTGAACCCTTAGAAAACCGGACATACGATCCATGCCCAAAAACACAAAAAGCAGATTAGCACTGCTTCCTCTTCTATATTCCCGTTTTAATAAAAGTTACGTTGATAGAAAAGGACCGTTTCAGTTGAGTCCCACAGGAGTACGACCACAGGAAACTTACAGTCTTTTCTTTTTCTTCTACATGTTGCATAACTTTCTGACCTAAATAGTAGTAAGAATACAAAGATCACCTCCTAAAAACAAATACTCGTTGCCAATTTTAAGTATAAGAAGCATGCCAGTTTCAGAGATGTTACACGGGTGGGGTTGGGGTTCTTAAAATGGATTAAGTAATTAACACATTGTGTGATGCATTTTTAGGTACTTGCATTATTCTAGACATAACTAACCTTACATCTTAGGAAAATGTTAACTCATTTTCATATGGAAAAAGATATTTTATCTGGAATATATAATCCAAGATGCTGCCCATATTTTAGAAGGAAAATGTGTGGCCTTATCCCCCTTCATTCCTTACATTTGTGTTATTAATTTTACTTTTAAATGTACACCTTTAAGTTTGACTTTTTTTGTAAGATATGGTAATTATCAGTATTTGTTCTGATCTGAAAAAAAAAAAGATTAGTCAGAAAGTGCTCAATAAATTAAATTCCAGGCACTGTGCTGCAGAGACAGTGGTTACATAGGGATGGAAAAGACAAAAGAGCAAGCGGTGGCAACCAAGCATACGCAGTACAGCAAAGGAAATGATTTGAGGGAGAAGGGCTCTTTCCAGGAAGACAGCATAGATGACATGGTGTCTGACCTGGCTTTTAAAGATGCAGTAAAAGTTTGCCAGAGGAAAGGATGGTAAATTTCAAGTGGGCATATGTAACCCACAAGTCACTGCAGATACCATATTTCCCCATGTATAGAACGCTCCCATGTATAAAACGCACTTTAATTTTGGGGCCCAAAATTTGAAAAAAAGTATTACATAAAGTTATTGAACTCAAGTTCTATTGTTTTTTATTTATTTTAATTTGTATTTACATAGATTCTAGTGTCACCCCGAATGCATTCCCCCTCCCCGCATTCACCTCAACATCTCCCTTGCCCCCCTTCCACAACGCCCTCCCTCCTTCCCTTCAGGTTTATACCATCCTCTCATCCCCTTTCCCTCTGTCCTCTTTTCCTCTGGTCCCTTTGATCCCTCCTCTGTCTCAATTCCTTTCCATTGTTCATTGGATTACTCAAATGAGTGAGGTCATATGATATTTTTCTTTCTCTGCCTGGCTTATTTCACTTAACATAATAGTTTCCAGGTCCCTCCATGTTGTTGCAAAAAATATTTCCTTCTTTATCATGGTGCCATAGTATTCCGTTGTATATATGTACCAAAGCTTTTTAATCCACTCGTCCACTGACGGGCACTTGGGCTGTTTCCAGATCTTCACTATTGTGAACAATGCTGCCATAAACATGGGGGCGCATTTCTCCTTTTGAATCAGTGATTTGGTGTTCTTGGGATATAGTCCTAAAAGTGGGATGGTGGGTCAAAAGGCAGTTCCATTTTTAATTTTTTGAGGAATCTCCATACTGTTTTCCACAGTGGCTGCAACAGTCTGCATTCCCACCGGCAGTGCAGGAGGGTTCCCTTTTCTCCACATCCTCGCCAGCACTTATTCTGTGTTGTTTTGCTGATGAGTGCCATTCTGACTGGTGTGAGATGGTATCTCGTGGTTTTAATTTGCATTTCTCTAATGATTAGGGATGTTGAGCATTTTTTCATCTATTGGCCATCTGTATGTCCTCTTTGGAAAAGTGTCTATTCATTTCTTTTGCCCATTTTTTGATTGGATTATTTATCTTTCTGTTGTTGAGTTTTACAAGTTCTTTATAAATTTTGGTTATTAACCCCTTATCAGACATATTGTCAAATATGTTCTCCCATTGTGTGGTTTTGGTTTGTCTTTTTATTTTGCTCATATTGTCTTTAGCTGTGCAAAAGCTTTTTAGTTTGATATAGTCCCGTTTGTTTATCCTGTCTTTTATTTCACTTGCCTGTGGAAATAAATCAGCAAATATATTGCTGCAAGAGATGTCAGAGAGCTTACTGCCTATGTTTTCTTCTAAGATGCTTATGGTTTCATGACTTACATTTAAGTCTTTTATCCATTTTGAGTTTATTTTTGTGAATGGTGTAAGTTGATGGTCCAGTTTCATTTTTTTGCAGGTAGCTGTCCAATTTTCCCAAAACCATTTGTTAAAGAGGTTGTCTTTACACCATTGTATGCTCTTTCCTCCTTTGTCAAATATCAATTGTCCATAAAGGTGTGGGTTTATTTCTGGATTCACTGTTCTGTTCCATTGATCTATATGCCTTTACAAAGCTGTTTTGAGTACAATGGCTTTGTAGTATAACTTGATATCAGGAAGTTTGATACCACCCACTTTATTTTTATTTTTCAAGATTGCTGAGGCTATTCGTGTTCTTTTTTGGTTCCGTGTAAATTTCTGGAATATGTGTTCTATATCTTTGAAGTATGTCATTGGTATTTTAATTGGTATTGTATTGAATTTATAAATTGCTTTAGGTAATATAGAGATTTTAATGATGTTTATTCTTCCTATCCATGAAGATGGTATATGCTTCCACTTGTTTGTATCTTTTTTTATTTCTTTTATCAATATCTTATAATTTTCCAAGTACAAGTCTTTAATCTCCTTGATTAAGTTTATTCCTAGGTACTTTATTTTTTGTTGTTGCAATAGTAAAGGGGGTTGTTTTCTTAATTTCTCTTTCTGACAATTCATTGTTGGTGTATAAAAATGCCTCTGATTTCTAAGTATTAATTTTATATCCTTCCACCTTGCTGAATTCCTTTATCAGGTCCAGTAGTTTTGTGTCAGAGACTTTAGGGTTTTCAATATACAGTATCATACCATCCGCAAATAATGATAGTTTTACTTCTTCTTTTCCAATTTGGATGCCTTTTATTTCTTCTTCTTCTTGTTTGATTGCTGTGGCTAGGAATTCCAGAACTATGTTGAGTAAGAGTGGTGAAAGGTGGCACCCCTGCCTTGTTCCTAATCTTAAGAGGATTGCTTTTCATTTTTGCCCATTGAGTATGATGTTGGCTGTGGGTTTGTCGTAGATGGCCTTTATCATGTTGAGGTATGTTCCCTGTATTCTCACTTTGCTGAGAGTTTTGATTATAAATGGGTGCTGGATTTTTCAAATGCTTTTTCTGCATCTGTTGATATTATCATGTGGTTTTTCTCCTTCCTTTTGTTTATGTGATGAATCACATTGATTGATTTGCAAATATTATACCAGCCTAGTCTCCCCAGAACAAATCCCATTTGATCATGATGTATGATTTCTTTCATGTATTGCTGGATCTGGTTTGCTAATATTTTGTTGAGAATTTTAGAATAAAATTTATCAGGGATATTGGCCTGTAGTTTTCTTTCTTTGTATTGTCTTTGCCTGGTTTTGGAATCAAAATTATGTTCACCTCGAAAAAGGAGCTTAGAAGTTTTTTCTCCCCTTGAATTTTTTGAAATAGCTTGAGAAAGATAGGAATTAGTTCTGTTTGTTAGAATTCACCTGTGAAGCCATCTGGCCCAGGGCTTTTCTTTGTTGGGAGTTTCAATCTCACTTGTAATCAATCAGTCTGATTAGGTTTTCTGATTCTTCCAGATTTATTTTTGTAAGATTATATAATTCAAGGAATTTGTTCATTTCATCTAGGTTGTCTAATTTTTTGGCATATAGTTCTTCATAGTATTTTCTTACAATCTTTTATATTTCTGCTGTGTCAGTTGTTACTTCTCCACTCCTCTCATTTCTAATTTTATTTGAGTCCTCTCTCTTTTTTTCTTGGTGAGTCTGGTTAAAGGTTCATCAATCTTGTTTACCTTTTTAAAGAACCAGCTCTTGGTTTCATTGATCCTCTATATTGTTTCTTTTGGCCTCTTTGTCTTTTATTTCCACTCTGATCTTTATTATTTCCTTCCTTCTACTTCCTCTGGGCTTTACTTACTGTTCTTTTTCTAGTTCTTTTGGATGTAGGGTTGTTTATTTGAGCTTTTTCTAGCTTCTTGAGTTATGCCTGTAATGCTATGAACTTCCTTCTCAGGACTGCTTTTGCTGTGTCCCATTAATTTTGAGTTGTTGTATGCTTGTTTTCATTTGTTTCTAGGAATTTTTTTATATCTTCTTTGATTTCATTGTTAACCCATTTGTTATTTAATAACATGTTATTTAGTTCCCAAGTGTTTGAGTATTTTTCATTTTTTCTGTTGTTGATTTCTAGTTTTATGCCATTGTGATCAGAGAAGATGCTTGATATGATTTCATTCTTCTTAAATTTGTTGACACCCCTTTTGTGTCCTAGCATGTGGTCTATCCTAGATAATGTACCATGAGCACTTGAAAAGAATTTATATTCTGCTGCTTTAGTATGAAAGGTTCTGAAGATATCTATTATGATAGCCTTGCTGGATAAAGAAGTCTTGGTTGTAGGCTCTTGTTCTACGTTACTTTGAATATTTCTTGCCATTCCCTTCTGGCCTCAAATGTTTCTGTTGAAAAGTCAGATGTCATCCTTATGGGCGTTCCTTTGTAGGTTATTGACTTTTTTTCTCTTGCAGCTTTTAGTATTTTTTCCTTTATCTCTTAGCTTTGGTATTTTATTTATGATGTGTTGGTGTAGGTTTCTTTAGGTTTCTCTTTAATGGAATTCTCCGTGCTTCTTGAACTTGTGTGACTTTTTCCTGCATCCATTTAGGAAGTTTTCAGCTATGATTTCTCCGAACAGGCTCTCTATCCCTTGTTCTTTCTCTTCTTCTTCAGAAACCCCTATGATGCGGGTGTTGTTTCTCTTTATGCTGTCACAGAGCTCTCTGAAAGTTTCCTCAGACTTTTTGAGCCTCTTTCCTTTTTGCTGCTCCAGTTCCGTGCTTTCATTTTTCTTGTCCTCTAAATTGCTGATTTGATCCTCAGCTTCATCCAGTCTGCTTTTAATTCCTTCTAGTGTAGTCTTCATTTCTCATATTGTATTTGTCATTTCTGACTGGTTCTTTTTTATTATTTCAATGTCCTTTTTGATGCTTGTTATCTCTTTATATGGATGCTCATTGTGTCCATCCAGTGTTGCTCTAAGATCTTTGAGCATTCTGATAATTATTATTTTTAACTCTTCATTCAATAGTTTGGTTATTTCCATCTCACTCAATTCTTTTTCTGGGGATTTCTCTTGTTGATTCATTTGGAGTGCATTTCTCTGTCTTCCAATTTTGTCTGTGTATACATTCCTCATTTGAGTTTGTTGTTTGTGAAGCTAGCTATGTCTAGGGTTGGTATTGTCTGCCTCCAGTTTTCAGTTGTGTTATTTCTAGGTCTTCTTGGGTTGGCATCAGCTGTTGTTTGTAATCCCTATATGCCACTTATCTGCTATCATTGTTCTTTTTGCTGTATGTGTCCATGTTTTCTATGTCTTAGCTGGGTCAGGTGTGAGGAGCCCTTCCTTAAGCTTCCACTCTAACAAGGGTTGTTAGGTCCTGAACTGGTGCTTTCTGTATATGGCTGCTGAATGTGCCTGCCCTGTACCTACCTTCTGAGGCCTGGTGCAGATCAGGGGGTGTCACTGCCTTTGACTGGCTCTTATCAACCTTTTTGGAGCTACAGGCAATCCAGATCTTGTGGCTACCTCTGCTGGACCCAGGTGCCGTTGTAACTATTAGCTGCACTCTAAGGCTTGCTTTTATCTACTCTTGGCCTGGGGAAAGTTTCTTTAAAAGTTAAAGTTCCCCTGAGATCCACTTTACGTTGCCTCTTATTACTGGCTATTTGTTGGGCTCAGTACTGTAATTCAGTGATTAGGTACAGTATTGGATGTGGCTTGCTCCTTAGCTTCAGGTTTCATTCTATCTAGACTTGTTATTTATTTATTTTATTTTATTTTGTTTTTTTCTTCTTTTTCAGCACTCAATAGGGTGTAGTCACAGGGATCCAGTGGGTGTGGCCCCTGTGCTCCCATGGTGTGGTTTGTCCACTGGCCCACCGCTATTGCTGCCTGGGGCATTTGGCCTCAGGTGCTGCTGGTGCTGCCCCCGCCACAGCCTCCACTGTCCCTGGCGGGCTCAGGCGCGCCCACTGGACTGCTTCCAAAGCCACCCCAGCCTCCGCTGCTGCTGGGGGCAGGCCTGTGCCATGGGCAAGTCTGCACATGGGTTTGACCCTCCACAGCATCCGCCCCAGCTTCCGCCTCCATGGGTGGGCCCACGCAAGCCCACTGGAACTGCTTCTGGGGCTGACGAGTGGGTTTACGCATTGGCTCAGACCTCCTCAGCAGCCTCCCGGGCTCCCACCTCTGCGGCCAGACCCGTCTTTGCCTGCTCCAACCACCCCAGAGGTCGCCCGGCTTCCGCTGCTGCTAAGGGCACACCCACACCACGGGTGGGTTTGCACACCAGCCCAGATCTTCGCGGCGGCCACCATGACTTCTGCGCTCATTGGCTGGCTCGTTCACACCCATGTGGACCCCCTCCACTGTTGCTTGGGCCTCTGTCTCCACCAAGGGTGGGCCCATACCACAGCAGGACTGTGTGCGAGACTGTACCTCTGCAGCAGCCACCTCAGTTTCCGCCTCTGCGAGCCAGCCCATGCATGCTCGCTGGGACTTCCCTGGCTTCCGCAGCGTGCCCTGCCTCCTCCAGCCCACCTGACTCCAGGGAACACTCAGCAGCACTGGGGGTATGGGGGGGGTAGCTCAGACCTCTGCACTCACTATTTCTGTCCCTAACATACTGCCTGCCTCTAAGCGCCTCTTTGTTCTAACTGGGGCAGGTGAGCCTCCGGTAGATGGAGTAATTTCTTCCATTTGCTGGTGATGCTGTTCCCGGAAAAATGTTCACTTTAGATTTAGGGTGTCCATCCCTCAAAGTGTCTCCCCCAGTGTCTCCGAGACCACTCTCTCCCCTAGCAACTATAGTCCTCCCAGCATTCCCTGCTCCTGGAGCTCCAGTAAAGTGGCTGTGCATGAGGCTCTCTGTGCAGTCCCTTTAATATAGATCCTGGGTCTGAGAGTTCTGCCTCCTTCTCTCAAACAGTATCTACACTTTTTTCTCAGTCAAATATAGTCCGTAAGCCCCTTCCAGGCTCCAGAGCTCCAGGCTGGGATTCTGGTTTTGGGGATGAGGACCTACAACTCGCCGGGCAACCCTCCCCATCGCAGCTCACTCCTGGGTGCAGGGCAGCCCTTTCCCTATCTGTCTTTCCTACTAGTCTCTATGGGTTCTTTGGTGGTCCTTGGCTGTAGAATCGTCTTAGTTTAGTCCGGAGTTGGTCTTTCAAGATGAGTGTTCTCAGAATTAAGTTGTAATCCACCTTGGTTCTGGGAAGTGGGAGTTGGAGCGTCTGCCTACTCTGTGGCCATCTTGTCTCCCCAAACTCAAGTTTTATTCATCATAAAATTCATACAATTCCTCATCACTGTCAAAACTCCTCCCCATTAGTTAGTCCTCATCTGTGTCTGATGATGAATCACTGTCTTCTTATATTGTTTTGTCCTCAGTTCCATCTATGGCATTTGAAATGCCACTTCTTAAATGACTTGACAACAATCTCAATTTTGATATTATTCCAGGATCTTTTCACCCAGGCACAAACTTCACCTATAGTTGGTTTCTTCACTCTTTTTGCTGGTGTCAAATTGTCCCCAGACAAGTAAAAAAATCTACAACAATGTGCACAAAAACAAGCGTGAAAAAGTGGGAAATGCAAGTAAAAAAATCTACAACCACTGTATATGACACACCCAGTTTTTAGACCCCAAATTTTTTGGTAAAGGGTGCGTCTTATACATGGGGGAATGTGGTACCTGCTATGCAGTGTTCAGGGAAGAAGGGACTAGAGAAAGGTCTCTGATTACAGGCTGAATAATCCAACTGCTGGACAGTTTATTATAATTTTGTGATTGGAGGTGTGGAAAATTACTTTGGAAGTGTTAATTTTAACATGTTGAAATGAAACATTTCTCAGATAGGTTTTGTTCAGTGATCTGTAACTAATCTATGTCCAGTTCTTTTTCTCTGATTATTTTTATTTCCTGTGGCTGTATTCTTTCCATTCAGGATGTGGACAATGACATGCCTGAACCCTCTGACTGGGACAGGTTTGCTGCTGAGGAGTATGAGACTCTCGTAGCGGAGGAGTCTGCCCAGGCACAGTTCCAGGAAGGGTGAGTGAATCTCCCTGTGTCTTGTAGACCGTTTTTTAACAGGGATAACCATATCAGAAATATTAAAACCACCTTAAAAAATCAAGCTAGCAATATTTTCCTATTTTTGCTATTTTTGAACATCATAAAAATGAGTGATTTTAAACAACTTTAGTTGAATGTTTTCCCCAACATTCTTTTTCTTCTCTTCTTATTTCCTGAAGAGTCTTCTCATATCCCATTTCCTGTAGTGGAGTTGTGCCTTCTGTATGACTGAAAACTAAGAATGTTGTGCAGTTGTACTATGTTAGTGATGTAAGTAAACTCTAAATCTGGGAGGAGGCCAAAAGAACTAAAGATATTTTAAATAATAATGAGCATGTTTAAAACAAACCCTTATCATACATGGTTTTCTGCATTCAGCCCTGAACAGAAAGTAACTTCTACATAAAATTTATAATAGTGTATAATTCCATAAAAGGATCATGGTAAGAAATCAAATTATGAGAATTTCAGTGCTTGAAACACTTCAGTAACTCAGTAATTTGTTTGCTCTTTCCAACACTTAGCAATTCCTTTACCAGTTTCTCTAATCTTCCTTAGCCATTGTTTCTCAAAGCCTCTCAATTAAAACTTATTATTAATACAATATATTTTTGAATAAGCAATACATTCTTAAGACTTAATACTCAAAGAAACAACAGAATAGTCAGGTTTCCTACTATTCGATTTTCCTCTCTTGAAATAATCGCTGTTGGCATTTTCTTGTGTACCCTTCAAAAAACACTTCACATTCTCATACTCTCTCACATATATGTAGATATATGGAGAGATATATACACATATACATGTGTGTAGGTATATCTATAAATAAAAGCAAATACACATATACATTCTTTATATTTTCCTTTATATATATGGTAGCATATTATATTCCTTATTTGGTACCATGCCTTTTCCACACTTGTATAAAATTTCTGTTGTGCCTGACCAGGCGGTGGCGCAGTGGATAGAGCGTCGGACTGGGATGTGGAAGACCCAGGTTCGAGACCCCGAGCTCGCCAGCTTGAGCGCGGGCCCATCTGGCTTGAGCAAAAGCTCGCCAGCTTGGACCCAGGGTCACTGGCTCCAGCAAGGGGTTGCTCGGTCTGCTGAAGGCCCGTGGTCAAGGCACATGTGAGAAAGCAATCAATGAACAACTGAGGTGTCACAACGGCAAGGAAAAACTGATGATTGATGCTTCTCACCTCTCTCCATTCCTGTCTGTCTGTCCCTATTTATCCCTCTCTCTGACTCTCTCTCTATCCCTGTAAAAAAAAAAAAGCAAAAAAAAACTGTTGTACAAGATGAATAAGTTCTAAAGATCTGCTGTACAACATAGTTCCCTACAGTTAGTAACAATTATAAAATGTTAGGAGGATAGATCTCGAGCTCAGTGTTCCTATAAAAAATCCCACAGAATACAGGGAAATTTTTGAAGGTGATGGATATGTGTAGTAACTTGGTTGTAGTAATGGCATCATAGATGAAAAATGGTCCCTCATCTATCGAGGGTGTTAGTTTCCAGAACTCCCTGTGATAGGCGAAAATCTGTGAAGTAGCGACCTTATATTTATTTTACTATTTATATATATTTTAAGGCTTTATAAACCTTCCCCACACTCTTATAAACACTTCGTATGCTCTTAAACACTTTCTATACTCTTAAACCTACGTAAACACAGTGCTCTGGTTTTATGTGTTTGCTTTTACGTGGTTGGTTGCTTCCCATCCATTAGCCAATAGTGTGCCTTGTACGATCTCACGTGGGCAAAATAGCTCAAGCAGAAGCAGCCGTAGCTGCATTTTCCATAAGTGCGAGTCTTTGTCTACTCATCTGCTGTACACTCTGTATTTTATTTTGATTAATATTTTTAATATGTTTTAATAATTAATATTTTTATATTGTTTTCAATTTTTTAGGCTAGAAAATGCTTATTTTACCACAAAAATAATTAAAGTAATAAATATATAAAAAATACCTGTATACCATAAAATTCTGCAATATAGCAAAAACTCTGCAATACAAAATTAGATATATACAATTTTAAAATCTGCGATACAATGAGACCGCAAAAAAGTGAACTGCAATATGGCGAGGGACGACTGTATACATATGTCCAAACTCATCAAGAGTTATTCGTTAAATGTATACAAGTTTTTGTATAACAAGTGAACCTCAGTAAAGCTAAAAACAATAACAGCAGCCTGACCAGGTGGTGGTGCAGTAGATAGAACATCAGACTGAGACGCAGAGGATCCAGGTTCAAAACCCCGAGGTCGCTGACTTGAGCGTGGGCTCATCCGTCTTGAGCAGGGCTCACCAGCTTGAGTGCAGGGTCACTGGCTTGAGCAAGGGATCATAGACATGACTCCATGGTTGCTGGCTTGAACAAGGGGTCACTTGCTCTGCTATAGCCCCCCCCCACTGTCAAGGCACATAAGTGAAAGCAATCAATGAACAACTAAGGTGCCGCAATGAAGAATTGATGCTTCTCATCTCTGTCCCTTTCTGTCTGTCTGTTCCTATCTGTTCCTCTCTGACTCTCTCTCTGTCTCTGTCAAAAAATAAAATAAAATAAAATAAACCAATAACAGCAAAGGTTGGAAGAATACATGGTAAACCAAACAGTTACATTTTCTGATTACTGAGGCTTCACAAATATTTGGGGGACCTTGAGTATGTGAGGAATAAATTAATAAAAGAATAACTGAACATTGGGGCAGAAACACACCAATAAATTGGAGACTGTTTCATAGCTGTATCTACTGAATGTTTTATGTTTTTTATAGCTGCATAATATTCCACTGTGTTGTTATACCATTATTTTACAGCCTTTTGTAGGTGGACATTATACATATTTCTAACAGTTCACTTTGGAAATATAACGTTGCAATGAATAACTTCATATGCATGTCATTTTATACACATGTAGAATAAGTTTCTAGATGTTTAGCAAACATGGCATACTTGCAAAGACAGGAGGATTTTAGGAAAATCAACAAGAAATGATGCAGACATCCAAAACTAGCAATAGTGGGGAGCCATTTCTATTCCTTGGTCTAAAGGGACAAGGAAATGAAACCAGAATCAGAACCCAAAGATAATTCCTATGAAGAGGGTCTCCTGTCAGGATTTGGTGACCTTCAGTGATTGGATTTAGCCACTGTATGACAACCCAGCTAAGAGACATCTGCTAGAATAAATACCGAATTTCATTTTCCTCATATCCTTCAGTATCCTGCTGGTGCTTCCCATTGGCTTCCAACCAGAAACCAAAAGAGAACCCACTGACGTGGTCCATTTGGGTCAGGCTCCTTAGAAACAGAACTAAGAGGAGAGTAGATCTAGAGGGATAAACAGAAAATATCCAGTGCAACAAAGAATGTCAAATAGTCCTTCATAGAGACTATACCATTTTCCACCCCTACCATTAAGTCTTTAATATCTTTTTTGAGAGTACTGAAGAAGCCATCACCAAACCCCTTGCTTTAATCTGGATATTTCCTTAATGTGCTTGGCCACAAAATTGAGATCTCATTTTTATGATAATGACCTGAAAACCCTTAAAACCATTCGTCATTCATTGATTATCCTGAGCCTGACTGCATGAGAAGAAAAGACAATCAAGTTGATTCAAAAGCATGATTTAAATTTTTTGGTATTGAGCATTCTTAGGAAGATTTGGGGCAAGTTTACTGATCTTATGAAGCAATATCACTGCTGTTAAGAACATGTCTAGCCTGACCAGGCGGTGACACAGTGGATAGAGCGTTGGACTGGGATGCGGAAGACCCAGGTTTGAGACCCCGAGCTCGCCAGCTTGAGCGCGGGCCCATCTGGCTTGAGCAAAAGCTCACCAGCTTGGACCCACGGTCGCTGGCTCCAGCAGGAGGTTGTTCAGTCTGCTGAAGGCCCACGGTCAAGTCACATGTGAGAAAGCAATCAATGAACAACTATGGTGTCGCGACGGCAACAAAAAAAAAAACTAATGATTGATGTTTCTCACCTATCTCCATTCCTGTCTGTCTGTCCCTATCTATCCCTCTCTCTGACTCTGACTCTCTCTCTCTGTCCCTGTAAAAAAAAAAAAGAAAAGAAAAAGAACATGTCTAAGCCCTGGCCAATTGGCTCAGTGGTAGAGCATTGGCTTAACATGTGGATGTCCCAGATTCAATTCCCAGTCAGGGCACACAGGAAAAGTGTCCGTCTGCTTATCCACCCATGCCCCTCTCGCTTCTCTCTCTCTCTCTTTCTCCTTCTCCCCTCCACAACCCTGCTACCCCCTCCTGCAGCCATGGCTTTACTGGAGCAAGTTGGTCCCAGGTGCTGAGGATGGCTTCATGGCCTTTGCCTCAGGCATTAAGAATAGTTCTGTTGCTGAGCAATGGAGCAATGCCCCAGATGGGCAGAGCATCACCCCCTAGTTGGCTTGCCAGGTGGATCCCGGTTGGGGCGCATGCAAGAATCTGTTTCTCTGCCTTCCGTCTCACTGAATTTTTAAAAAATTAAAAATAAAGAAAATGTTTAGATGTCTATAATAGTGAAAAATTTGAGACAATCTAAGTATCTAATAGGAAAATTAATAAAATCATCCTACATTTGCACAGTGTAATCCCATATAACCATTAAAGATTATGTGGGCCCTGGCCGGGTAGCTCAGTTGGTTAGAGTATCATTCCTATATGCCAAGGTTGTAGGTTCTATTCCCCAATCAGTTTCAATAAGTATAACATTAGCAAGGAAAAAATATCATTATATGTATATATTTTACTATCATAAAGAAAAACTAGGGCTATGGAATAAGGCTTTGAGAGATCAAGTAATAAAATGGAATTAAAAAAAAAACAAAATTAAGTATCAGAAAGAAAATTAGGTAGATTTAAGAAAAACAAAGGGATCTAACTTTATGCATTAGAGCAAATAGAATAGAAAAAAACTTGAAGATAATAGAAAAGCTTTTTTGAAATAAAAGAAGACCTCAGTCTAAAAGTTCAGATTCTGTTAGGTAAGGTGCCTTTATCTAGGAAATACTGATAATGATTGACCCCAGATTTGTGTGTTGAATTTACTAGAATTCAAAGATTATTTGAAGTTTATTTAGGGGGATCCATTTTTCAAAATACAAGTCACCAGACAAGTCACCATAATCAGTCTTGCCTCAGATACCAACACAGTAAAAATGGATACTGGAGGACCGTGAAACAATGTTTGTAACTTTCTCAAAGAAGGAAAGTCTATACTCAAAAAGTTACACTAACCTAAGATGACATTTAAGCATGAAAACATAAATGGATATTTTCAAACATGTAATAACTGAAGGGACCATAGCACCTGTGAGCTTTTCTTTTAAAACGACATAATTGGCCCTGGCCAGGTAGCTCAGTTGGTTAGATCATCCCACTATGCCAAGATTGCAGGTTCAATCCCCAGTCAGGGCACGTACAAGAGTCAACCAATAAATACACAAATAAGTGGAACAATAAATTGATGTTTCTCTCTCTTTCTCTCCCTCCTCCCCTCCCTCTCTCTTTCTCTCTAAAATCAATAAATAAAAAATAAAATAAAATATAAAAGACATAATCATAAAACCAAGAGCCTAGAAATAGAGCAAGCATGATGGAAAAGAAATAATAGTGTGCCAGCCTGACCAGACAGTGGTGCAGTGCATAAAGCATCGGACTGGGACATGGAGGACCCAGGTTCAAAACCCCAAGGTTGCCGGCTTGAGCGCAGGCTCATCTGGTTTGAGCAAGGGGTCCCTCAGTCTGCTGTAGCCCCCGGTCAAGGCACATATGAGAGAGCAATCAGTGGACAACTAAGGTGCCACAATGAAGAATTGATCCTTCTCATCTCTCTCCCTTCCTGTCTGTTTCTCTCTGTCTCTGTCAAAAAAAATATTTTTAAAAAGATATAATAGTATGCCAAAAGATCCACGCAGTGGTACATCTGAAGGTGGGCTTATTGAATGAGTAGGGGAGGCAGGACAGGGGAAGGACAGGGATGGTGGCCGCTGGTGCAGTTGTGTGTCCATTGTGGCTCCAGTGAGCAGAGTAGCAGTGAAGAAGTTGAACACAGCCCTTACTCTACAGTCTCTAGAGTGTAAGCAGCGTTTCTATGAGAAAAGGCATCTCTCTTCCTCCCTCCCCATCACAGCAGAACCTAGCAGAAGTGGCTGGGAAACCTTGAACAATACAGTGGCACCAACGGCCATTGCTGGCAAGGGAGCAGAACCGCAACATTGCAAACTTGCCTCTCTCTCTTTTTTCTTTCTTTTACAGAGACAGAGAGAGAGTCAGAGAGAGGGATAGATAGGAACAGACAAACAGGAACAGAGAGAGATAAGAAGCATCAATTATCAGTTTCTCTTTGTGACACCTTAGTTTTTCATTGATTGCTTTCTCATATGTGCCTTGACCATGGGGCTTTAGCAGATCGAGTAACCCCTTGCTCAGGCCAGCAACCTTGGGTCCAAGCTGGTGAGCTTTGCTCAAACCAGATGAGCCTACGCTCAAGCTGGCAACCTTAAGGTCTCGAACCTGGGTCTTCCGCATCCCAGTCCAACGCTCTATCCACTGCGCCACCACCTGGTCAGGCGCAAACTTGCCTCTCTTGTCCCAACCATTCTGGCAGAACCCAGCAGAGGCAGTAGAGATGTTTTCAAACACATAACAGGGCCACTGACCATTAGTAAAAAGTAAATAGCAATGGGAGGTCACAAACCCAGTTCTCCATCACCTGCTACATTCCCCCCACCACAGTGGTGGTGCCCTATAACCCAGGTGAGCCAGCCACAGGGGACACCCATTATTCCAGCACATCTATGGCATTTTTCTTAAGGGAAACACTGCTATCTCAGAGACAAATAATGCAGTTAAGAGAAAACAAAAATTTATACTATCTACTGGAAAACTAAAAAGTACCCTGCCTATCAACCTGCTGAACTGTTAAGAGCAAAAGAGTATCTAAACAAGAAAATAGATGAATAGCTCAAATGTCAGTCAGAGAAACAATACATCAAATATCATGAACAACCAAGGTAACATGGAAGCACAGACAGAAAATGAAAAGTCTCTAGAAACCAAATTCAAAGTCATGGAAGACAGTCACTTAAATGATAGAGAATTTAAGATTGCAATTGTAAAGAAGCTCAGTGAGATATAAGAGAACTCATAAAAGCAGTTCAGTGATCTCAGGAATAAAGTTAATTGTAATCAACATAAGGAATACTTTACCAAAGAGATTGATACTATCATAAAGAACCTAACAAAATATCTGGAGCTGAAGAACTTAATAAATGAGATGAAGCCTGACCAGGTGGTGGCGCAGTGGATAGAGCGTCGGACTGGGATACGGAAGGCCCAGGTTCAAGACCCCAAGGTCGCCAGCTTGAGCGCGGGCCCATCTGGCTTGAGTAAAAGCTCGCCAGCTTGCACCCAAGGTCTCTGGCTCCAGCAAGGGGTTGCTCGGTCTGCTGAAAGCCCGTGGTCAAGGCACATGTGAGAAAGCAATCAATGAACAACTAAGGTGTCGCAACAGCAACGAAAAACTAATGATTGATGCTTCTCACCTCTCTCCGTTCCTGTCTGTCTGTCTGCCCCTATATATCCCTTTCTCTGTCCCTGTAAAAAAATAATAATAAAATAAAAAATAAATAAATGAGATGAGGAATGCATTAGAAAAGATTGGAAACAGAGCAGATGGAAGAGATAATTAGCAAGCTCAAAGGCAGAAACCTAGAAAAGACCCAGGAGGAGGAAGATAAAAATGAAAAAAAAAAAGAATAACTCTTCAAGAACTGACTCCATTAGAAAGAGGGACATGAGGATAATGGATATACCAGGAGAAGAGCGAGAGAAGGGAACAAAGAGCCTACTCAAAGAAATAATTTATGAGAATTTCCCAAGCCTATGGAAAGAACTGAATTTTGGCATACAGGAAGCTAACAGAAAAACTAATTATATCAACACAGAAAGACCTTATCCAAGACACATTTTATTCAAATTGTCAAAAATTAATTACAAAGAATTTTAAAGGCAGCCAATTAGATTATCATCAGATTTTTCAGTGGAAACATTACAAGCCAGGAGAGAGTGGAAGGAAGTATTCAAAGTATTGAACGGAACTATCAGCTATGGATAATATATCCAGCAAAGTTATTCTTTGGCTAAGGAGAAAAATAAAGGCTTTCCCAGACAAACAAAAGCTGAGAGAATATACCCCAAGACCTACATTACAAGAAATATTGAAAGGAGCTCTTCTACTAGAAAACAAGAGAGAAAAGTAACCAAAATGCGAGTAAAATGACTAACAGAAGTAGGAAATCGCAACTCTACTTCAGAATAAGATATTAAACAATTAAAAGGTTAAAGGGAGAAAGGGGCACTGAAAAATAACTACTGCAATTTGGTAATGAATGCACAACATAAAAAGAGATAACTTGTGACAAGAAAATCATGAAAGAGGAGGAGGAAAGGACTGAATGTGTACAGGTAAATGAAGATAGGATGTAATCAGAAAAAAAGGAATATTGTTTGCATCAGACATTTCACACAAGGCTAATAGTAAACAAAACAAAAATCCAGAGCTGAGACATGAAACCAGGAAAAATAAAAGAAAACAGAGGGAAAAAGTTATGGAAAACTGCCAGACATAGCAGACATAATCACAAGGGAAAAGAAACAATGGAGATATAGAGCAACTAGAAAATAAAAGATAAAATGGATGTAGTAAGTTCTCATATATCTATAGTTACGCTAAATGTAAATGGACTGAATTCACCAATCAGAAGGCACAGAGTAGCAGGATGGATTTAAAAAACAAGACCAGTTTTCACCAGATAGTTCAGTTGGTTAGAGCGTAATCCCGATATGCCCAGGTAGTGGGTTCAATTCCCACATAAAAGGAACAACCAATGACAGCATAAATAAGTGGAACAAGTCAATGTTTCTCTCTCTTTCCGTCTCTCCCCCTCAAATCAATTAGGAAAAAAAATTGTAAGAAAATTTATGTGATTGTATTAATACATGTAGGAAAAAAAATTGACAAGATACAACATCCATTTATGATAAAATCATACTCAGTGGGGAAAAACTGAAAGCTTCTCCTCTAAGATCAGGAGCAAGACAAGAATGCCCATTTTCTCCTGACCAGGTGGTGGCGCCGTGGGTAGAGCATTGTACTAGGATGTGGAGGACCCAGGTTCGAGACCCCGAGGTCACCAGCTTGAGTGCGGGTTCATCTGGTTTGAGCAAGGCTCACCAGCTTGAGTCCAAGGTCACTGGCTCGAGCAAGGGGTCACTCGGTCTGCTGTAGCCCCGGGTCAAGGCACTCATGAGAAATCAATCAATGAACAACTAAGGAGCCACAACAAAGAATTGATGTTTCTCATCTCTTTCCCTTCCTGTCTGTCTGTCCCTATCTGTCTCTGACTCTCTCTGTCTCTGCCACAAAAAAAAAAAAAAAAAAGAAAAAAGAATGCCCATTCTCACCACTGTTACTCAACATAGTACGGGAAGTCCTAACTTGAGCAGCTATGCAAGAAAAAATAAATAACTGACATCTGAACTGGGAATGAAGAAGTAAAACTGTTACTATTTAGAGATGACATGATTCTAGATATAGAACACCCTAAATTCCAGCAAAAAAAAGCTATTAGAAACAATAAAGAAATACAGTTAAGTTGCAGGGTACAAAATCATTATACAAAAATGTATTGCAGAAAAAGAAATGAAAAAAACAATCCCATTACAATCATGATTAAAAGAAGAAAATACCTAGGAATAAACAAAGGAGGTGAAGGATCTGTGAACTGAAAACTACAAGACATTGTTGAAAGAAATTGAAGAAGACAAAGAAATGGAAAGTAATTCCATGTTCAAGGAACAGAAAAATTAAGTTTGTTATACAGATTTAACATAATTCCCATCAAAATCCCAATGGCATTTTTCATAGAATAAAAATACATTTTTGTGTGTAGAACCATTAAAGACCTTGAATAGCCAATGCAATCCTGAGAAAATAACAAAAAAGCCAGAGGTATCTCACTCCCTGAGATCAAAACAGCATGGTATTGGCAGAAAAACAGACACACAGACCAATGGAACGTAATTGAGAGTGCAGAAATAAACCTACACATATGTAGGCAACTAATTTTCAACAAAGGAGCCAAAAACATACAATGGAATAAGGAAGTCTCTTTAGTGAATGGAGTTGGGAAAATTGGGAAGCCACATGCAAAAGAATAAAACTAGGCTCGAACTATAGTGGTGCAGGGATAAAGTACCGATCTGGAATGCTGAGGTCACTGGTTCAAAACCCTGGACTTGCCTGGTCAAGGCACATATGCATGTAGAGATGAGTTGATGCTTCCTACTCATCCCTACTTCTCTCTCTCTCTCACTCACTCACTCTCTCTTCTCTGTAAAATGAATAAATAAAATCTAAAAAAAAGAATAAAACTAGACTACTGTCTAATAACACAAAAATTAATTCAGGCCTGACCTGTGGTGGCGCAGTGGATAAAGCAATGACCTGGCATGCTGAGGTTGCCAGTTCAAAGCCCCAGGCTTGCCCGGTCAAGGCACATAGGAGAAGCAACTGCTTCTCACTCTCCCCTCCCCACTTTTTCTCTCTCTCTACCCCCCTCTCTAAAAGCAATAAATGAAATGCTTTTTAAAAGTTAATTCAGTTCTTTGATACATTTTGAGTTAATTTTTGTGCAGGGGACAAACTGTAGTCAAATTTCATTCTTTTGCATGTGACTTTCTAATTTTCCCAGCACCATTTGTTGAAGAGGTTTTCTTTTCTTCATCGTGTATTTTTGGTTCCTTTGTCGAAGATGATTTGTCCATGTTATGTGGTTTTATTTCTGGGCTCTTGATTCTGTTCCATTGGTCTGTACGTCTGTTTTTCTGCTAATACCATGCTGTCTTGATTATTGTGGTTCTATAGAATAATTTGAAGTTGGTGAGAATGCAAAATAGTACAACCATTATGGAAGAAAGTATGGTGGTTCCTCAAAAAGTTAAGAATAGAATTACCATATGACCCAGCAATCCCTCTACTGGGTATCTACCCCCAAAACTCGTAAACATTGGTACATAAAGACACATGCAGCCCCATGTTCATCGCAGCATTATTCACAGCGGCCAAGACATGGAATCAACCAAAGTGTCCCCCAATAGAAGATTGGATAAAGAAGCTGTGGTACAGCCTAACCTGTGGTGGCACAGTCTATAAAACGTCGACCTGGAAACACTGAGGTCGCCAGTTCAAAGCCCTGGGTTGTTTGCCTGGTCAAGGCACATATGGGAGTTGATGCTTCCTGCTCCTCCCTTCTCTCTCTCTCTCTCTCTCTCTCTCTCTCTCTCTCTCTCTCCCTCTCTCCCCCCCCCCACCTTCTCTCTAAAATGAATAAATTTTTTTTAAAAGCTGTGGTACATATATACAGTGGAATACCACTCAACCATAAGAAATGATTACATATTGCCACTTACAACAACATGGATGGACCTTGAGAACATCATACTGAGTGAAATAAGTAAATCAGAAAAACTTAAGAATTGTATCTTTTCACACATAGGTGGAATATAAAACTGAGAGCCTCATGGATATAGATAAAAGTGAAGTGGTTGCCGGGGGAAGGGGGAAAGGTATAAAGAGGGACAAATATATGATGATGGAAAGTGATCTGACTTTGGGTGATGGGTATACCACATACTCAACAGTTCAAATGCTATAGAAATGTTTATCTGAAACTTAGGTACTCTCATTGATCTATGTCACCCTGTTAAGTTTAATTTTCTAAATAAAATAAAATAAAAAATGATTAATTCAGAATGGATTAAAGACTTGAATATAGGACCTGAAACAATAAAATACATAGAAGAAAATATAGGCACTAAACATGTGGACTTTGGTTTCAGAGGCATTTTTGTGAATTTGACCCAGAAGGCAAGGTAAATAAAAGCAAAAACAAATGAGACTACATCAAACTAAAAAGCCTCTGCTCAGCAAAAGAAACCGTCAAA
The DNA here is from genome assembly GCA_037038555.1 of Rhynchonycteris naso. Lineage (NCBI taxonomy): Eukaryota > Metazoa > Chordata > Mammalia > Chiroptera > Emballonuridae > Rhynchonycteris > Rhynchonycteris naso. The sequence continues at coordinate 39,851,063 of CM073004.1, read as the reverse complement.
AAGCAAAAACGTCAACCATCAAATTGGGAGAAGATACTTATAAATTATATCTCTGATAAGGGCTAATACCAAAATATATAAAGAATTGAGACCAGGTGGTGGTTCAGTGGATAGAGCATCTGACTGTGATGCGGAGCATCCAGGTTCAAAATTCCGAGGTTCTTGAGCACAGGCTCATCTGGTTTGAGCAAGGCTTACCAGCTTGAGCCCAAGGTCACTGGCTTGAGTGAGGAGTCACTCAGTCTGCTGTAGCCCCCCGGTCAAGGCACATATGAGAAAGCAATCAATGAATAACTGAGGTGCTGCAACAAAGAATTGATGCTTCCCATCTCTCTCCCTTCCTGTCTGTCTGTCCCCATCTGTCCCTCTTTATGTCTCTCTCTGTCTCTGTCACACACACAAAAAAAATGATACAACTCAACAGCAACAAAACCAATTAAAAATTAGAGAACTTGAATAGACATTTCTCCAAGGAAGCCATACAAATACCCAAAGAATATGTGAAAAGATGCTCAACCTCACTCATTAGCCTGACCAGGTGGTGGCGCAGTAGATACAGCATTGGACTGGGATGCAGAGGACCCAGGTTCAAGATCCCGAGGTTGCCAGCTTGAGCGTGGGCTCATCTCGCTTGAGCCAAAAACCCAAGGTTGCTGGCTCGAGCAAGGAGTTACTCGGTCTGCTGAAGGCGCACAGTCAAGGCACATGTGAGAAAGCAATCAATGAACAACTAAGGTGTTGCAACAAAAAACTGATGATTGATGCTTTTATTTTTTTAATTTTTTTTATTTTAGAGAGGAGACACAGAGTGAGTGAGAGAGAGAGAGAGGGAGGAGCTAGAAGCATCAACTCCCATATGTGTCTTGACCAGACCAGTGCAGGGTTTTGAACTGGCGACCTCAGTGTTCCCAGGTTGACACTTTATCCACTGCACCACCACAGGTCAGGCCTGATTGATGCTTCTTATCTCTCTCCGTTCCTGTCTGTCTGTCCCTATTTATCCCTCTCTCTGACTCTCTCTCTGTCCCTGTAAAAAAAAAAAAAAAAAAAACATTACTCATTATAAGGAAAAGTAAATTAAAATCAAAATGAAATATCACCTCACACCTGTTAGAATGGCTATTATCTATAAGACAAGAAATAACAGGCCCTGGCCGGCTGGCTCAGTGGTAGAACATCAGCCCAGCATGTGGAGGTCTTGGGTTCACTTCCCGGTCAGGGCATGCAGGAGAAGTGATCATCTGCTTCTTCACCCCACCCCATCTCTCTGTCTTCATCTCCCACAGCCATGGCTTGAATGATTCAAGCAAAGTTGGACCCCAGCACAGAGGATGGCTCTATGGCAGGGGAGCCCACATTTTTCAGCTTGCAAGCTACTTATAAGATGACCAAGTCAAAATGATCTACCTACAATAAAAATGCAAAACAAATTTATTTCTTTTATTTTATCATTACTTAAGTTACTATTATTACTATTTAATATTGTGTATTCTTCTTTCACCTTTCTCCCTCTTGGCTCTCTTTTCGGAGGAAAGTCAATGTCATAGTTTTTATGAACAGTCCGAAAAAGCCGCTCCACATTTCCCTTCTTTGGAATAGCAATGGCACACAGACAGATGAGGCAAACACACTTAGAATATGACATAGTGAAAAAAATCCCCTCCCATTCTGTATGAAAGTGGTAGGTTTTAGGCTTCTTACTTGGACCAGCTACGGCACTCATTTTTATACCCTTTGTTGTATTTAGTTTAAATAAATTGAAGGCTAACTACGCAGCAATGTAACTGAACAAGTTAGCACGGTTTAACGCGCATGCGTAGGGTGTCAAAAGTTCAGACGTCAAAAAATAAAAAGTTCAGACGTCAGATTGGCTACCCTGTATGCCAATGAAAAGACAAATGTTTTTTTAATGTCATGCAATGTACCCACACTTCCTTCACAATCGACCAGTAGATCGCGATCGACGTATTGAGCACCCCTGCTTTATGGCCTTGCCTTAGGTGTTAAAATAGCTTTGTTTCTGAGCAATGGAGCAGTGGCCCAGACAGAAAGAGCATCGCCTGGTAGGGGACTTGCTACATGGATCCCAGTCAGGGCACATGCCTGAGTCTGTCTCTGCTTCCCCGCCTCTCACTTAAGAAAGAAATAGCAGGTATTAGAGAAGGATATAGAGGAAAGGGAACTCTCATACACAGCTGGTGGGTATGTAGGTTGCTGCAGCCACTATGGAAAATAGTATGGAGGTAGCTTAAAAAATTAAGAATAGACCCAGCAATCCCTCTTCTGGGTATCTACCCCTCCAAAAATTGAAAACAGTTATTTGTAAATATATATATATGTACCTCTGTGTTCATTGCAGCATTATTTATAATAGCCAAGACATGGAAACAACCTAAGTGCTCATCATCAGATAGTTGGATAAAGAAGATGTGGGGTGTGTGTGTGTGTGTGTGTGTGTGTTTGTGTATGTGAGAAAAGGAATACTACTTAGCCATAAAAATATGAAATATTGCCATTTGCAACAACAGGTGGATCTTGAGAGTAGTGTGCTAAGTGAAAAAAATCAAACGAGAAAGGACTAGAACCACATGATTGTACTCATATGTGGGATATAAAACAAAAGCAAACAAGCAAATTCATAGGTACATACAACTGAATCATGGTTACCTTAGGGAAAGGGATTAGAGAGAGAACAAAGAAGGTAAAGGGGGTCAAATATATGGCCATAGAAGACTAAACTTTGTGTGGTAAGCACACAATAGTGTATAAAGATGTCTTATAAAGTTGTACACCTGAAACTTACATAATGTTCTTAACCAATGTTACCATTAATAAATTTAATCTAAAAAAGAAATAATAGTGAGCCTGACCAATGGTGGCACAGTGGATAGAACATCAACCTGGAATGCTGAGGTCCCAGGTTCAAAACCTGAGGTCACCAGCTTGAGCACAGGCTCATTGGCTTGAAGTCCAAGGTCGCTGGCATGAGCAAGGGGAAACTGGCTCACCTTAAGTTCCACCCATTTCATCCCACCCTTCCCTACCCTACCCCCCAGTCAAAGCATGTCTGAGAAAGCAATCAATGAATAACTAAAGTGCTGCAACTATGAACTGATGTTTCTTATCTCTCTCCTTTCTAGTCTGTCTCTTTTCTCCTTCTCTCTCTCTCTCTCTCTCTCTCTCTCTATATATATATATATATATATATGTAATAGTAATAATAGTAATTAATCCCTTTAAATGTGGGAAGGATATTGATCAGAACATAATATTATGGGAAAGATAACATAACTAAAATTGGGATGTAGACAGGAAGAAGGAATATTTGTATAACATCCTAGAAATAGCAATGTAACTGAAATTAGGGTGTAGAGAGGAGGAAGAAAATATATTTTGAGTTTCATTAGCAGGGCCTCCTCAGATACCCTCTAAAGTTGATAGGTAAGTTGAGAGTTTAATAATATTAATTAAACACTTGAAAAGTGAAAGCATGACTCAAGTATTCTAATTCAATAAGAAAAAAATATGTGTACAAAAGAAAAATGCAGGTATTTTTAAATCAGTGAATATAAATGGAATAAAATCACTTTTTTAAAAAAAGATTCAATTGTGGAATGACAGACAGCGAAGGTTGAATAAAAGAAAATGAACACCCAAAAAACTGTCATAATGACATCAGATTTTTTGGAGGCAAAAACTCTAAAATTAAAAAAAAAGAAGTTAAAAACTATTATTTGCAGCCATAATAAACTATTCCCTCAAAATAGATAAAATACCTTTGTCCATAGACCATTTACAAAATACATATTAGACCCCAAACAAAACTTAAGTGGACTTCTAAAAAGTAATAATGCCCTGGTTGGGTGGCTCAGTGTGTAGAGTGTCATTCCCGTGTGCTGAGGTCACAGGTTCGATACCTGGTCAGGGTATATAAGAGAGGCAACCAATGAGTACACAACTAGATGGAACAAGTAAGTGGAACAACAGTTGATGTCTCTCTCTTTCTCTCTCTCTCTCTCTCTCAAATCATTAGGGGAAAAGAATTAAAAGTAATAATACAGACTAGCTTCTCATTTCAAAGAGGTAGGTTGAAAGCATACTGTAGTTTTCAATCTTTCATACCATAAAAAGAAAAGTACAGAGCACCACTTAAAGAAAGAAACTTTCAGTGCAATAAAATAAAGTAGATGGAATGAGACTGAAGAGGGAGCCAGAGCTTATGTTCTGTGCAGGAGGATGCAGAAGATAATTGCTACAGCATTTAAGATCTATACCTGAATTTGACTGAAACCAAGAGCAAGAGGGAGACCAGAGACATCCAGGTAGGCCAAGCCCTACACAGTCACATGTCATTTAACAATGGGGATACATTCAGAGAAGTTAATCCTTAGGCAGTTTCATTCGTGTGCAAACATCACAGACTGTACTTACACAAACCTAGATGATATTGCTAGCCTGCACACCTAGGCTACAGGTATAGCCTGTTGCTTCTAGGCTATAAGACTGTGTACAGCCTGTTACTGTACTCAATATTATAAGCAGCTGTGACCGGGTAATTACAGTATTTGTGTATCTAAACATAGAAAAGCTACCACAAAAATATAGCAAAGAAGATAAAGTGTGTTTATGCACACATGTGTTGGGGGAGCACGGAGAAGGCCATGACGGAGGGCCCATCTGCGGGAGAGCAAACATCAGGAGGGAAAGTGAGAGGGAAGTAAAAGGAGAGAGAAATAGAGCAAAGATTAAGAAAGCCAGGAAGCTAAGGCTTGAGATGAGAAATAATTAAAAGGATGGGGAGGAGACAAAGGTGTGGGGCAGAGAAGGAAAAACAGGATTAAAAGAGAAACTGAGATAAAGTGAGTTTGTACACATGGATGTTAGGAGGGGTGGAATGTGGGTGGTTCTTGGGTTCTCTCCCTACCCAGCACACGCCTCTTACTCTTGCAACTCCAGCCCCAGCCAAGGGCAGGCACATACTGAGCCTCTTCTATTTAAAGTCCTCAGAGGTAGCAATAAATTCAACATCAGTAGTCAAGTCCAGCCTTTTAACATCAATCAGATGTTTTGCTTATAATCCATTATAATTTTATGGGACCACCATCATATATGCAGTCCTTTGTTAACCAAAACTCAAAACTCTTTAATTGGCACATGACTATATATCTCATCATACCCTAAAGAAAAGGCAAAAGCTGTTTGTGTTATATCTTGAAGCAGAGAAAGCACAGCCACTGAAACATCCACACAAGCAGCAAGGCCCATCCATCTCCAGTTCTCACTGAAAACACTAGCAACCCTACATTGCCCGTGGCAAGAAGCCAGTACAAACAGGCAGCAGTCTATTTGCAACTACACAGAACAGTAAACAAGCATCAAACAGTTGGCAAATATCAGTAAAACACTAAACAAATGCAAGAACTTTCACCCTTGAAAGGAGACTCCCTACAGCAACAGAACAAGACATCAGATGACTATTTACTATTTTAGATAAAAGAATATTGCAGTCTTGAAGCAAGACTAGCCAGTTTCTTGGAAATGAAAAGAAAAACTTTAAATGAAAAAACACAATCATGAGGCTGAATAATAGCATGAGCACAGCTGAAAATTTTTTATTTGGAATAGTAATTGTGGTTCTGGGGTAAGAAATCCTCGAAGAAAACAATAGAAATAAGAGCCAGATACATCCCAGAATTTTATCTGTTTAAACAAATAAAAATATATACAGAAACAGGAATCAACTAATTTTTTTCTGACCACGTAGCATATATTTTAGGCTTTGCAGGTCTCTGTCACAACTTCTTAGCTCTGCCATTACAGTGTGAAAATAGCCAAAAATAATATGCAAACAAAAGAGTATAGTTGTCTTCCAATAAAATTTTAATCATAGACACTGAGATCATATCATTTTCACATGTCATGAAATATACTTTTTTCCAAATTTAAAAAGGTGAAAACATGGGCTCTACCAAAACAGGTGGTGAGACAGATTTGGCCCACCAACTGTAGTTGCCAATCTTGTACTAGAGTGAAATTTCAGAACATAAAAGAGAACTGAAAATCTACCAGAAAGAAAAAATAGATTACCCACAAAGAGAATACAAAAAGAAACGGAATAATATCATTCTATATTGCAAAGAAAATAACTTTGAATCTAGAATTCTGTTTCTATTCCAATGTAATGGCCAAATAAAGACATTTTCAGAGACAAAAAAAGTTTACCACCCACAGACTATCTCTGAAAGAAATATTAAAGGATCTTCTTCAGCAAGAAGGCACATGGATCCTAGAGGAATGATGGCATGCAAGAAGCAATCATGGCCTGACCAGGCAGTGGCGCAGTGGATAGAGCGTCGGACTGGGATGCGGAAGACCCGGGTTCGAGACCCTGAGGTCGCCAGCTTGAGTGCAGGCCCATCTGGCTTGAGCAAAAGCTCGCCAGCTTGGACCCAAGGTCGCTGGCTCCAGCAAGGGGTTGCTCGGTCTGCTGAAGGCCCGCGGTCAAGGCACATGTGAGAAAGCAATCAAAACTAAGGTGTCGCAATGACAACAAAAAACTAATGATTGATGCTTCTTACCTCTCCGTTCCTGTCTGTCTGTCCTGTCTATCCCTCTCTCTTCTCTCTGACTCTCTTTCTGTCCCTGTAAAAAAGAAAAAAAAAGAATAAATATTTTAAAAAAAAAGAAGAAGCAATCATGAGCAACTAATGTCAATCACTAAAAGAATGAAAATAAAATGAAAACATTTCTAATCATATTTAGAAAAAGAAATGATTATTAACTGAGAAAAAAATGAGTAAAGAAAACCCAGTCTATGAAAGACAAGTGTGTTAATCAGCTTTCTTTTGGTGGCTAGTGATCTAAACTCAAATAAGCAAAATAGAAATAATTGGCTTATAGAACTGAAAAGTCCAGAGATATCACTGACTGTAGAAACTCAGACTTTTCTCTTTCATATATTAGATAATGCTTTTCTTTTACTCTTCTGCGAATCTGCGAGGCTAGTAATTACAGGTCCTGAGTGGGAACGGTTAGGCTCCTAGGCTCCGGAGGTCTCTTTGCAATCCAAAAGATAGCTTGCAAAGAGTGAGCCTCCACTCCCCTACCTGCTTTATTTATAGGGCAAAGTGAGGCCATTAGCAAATTAAAGAGAACATTAAAACAAAGTCACATTTCCAAGTCATCCCAAGAATTCTCCCAAGTGCAGAAAACCCCCACCATACATAACATCTTAACTTCACAAAACAAAGGATAAAAAGGAAACTGCCTCCAGTCTTTCCAAGGGACATGGGGGATAGAAAGAGTATAAACCATCAGCACCATAGCTAACATGAAGGTGTTGGAAAAAATAGCCTTTAGCAACTTCACAGAACAAGTGAGGTGGGGGCTTGGGCAGACTGTCAGCTTGCTACCAGTTCCCCACACCTCTGTCCCCAAAAATCTAAGCTGCAAAGACCCTATTAGCTTTCAGTTCCCAACATATCCCCCTTTTCTATTTTTTAACTTCAGTTCATGTGTTGTAATACATACTCATCTGATTTCCCATGTTCTGATTTGGAAGCAGACTGGAAAAATATAAACACAAAATTAAAATAGCGCCTGACCTGTGGTGGCGCAGTGGATAAAGCATCGACCTGGGAACACTGAGGTCGCCAGTTCAAAACCCTGCACTGGTTCTGTCAAGGCACATATGGGAGTTGATGCTTCCAGCTCCTCCCCCCTTTCTCTCTCTCGCTCTTTCTCTCTGTCATTCTGTGTCTCCTCTCTAAAATGAATAAAATAAAAAGAAAAAAAAAATTAAAATAGCCAATGCTAATGAATACCAAAAGAAGTGTCTTAATACAATGAAGGGATTAAAGCCTTTTAGATTATCAAGCAAATTCTTAGCTAATACAGCAGGATCTAAAATAGAGTCTTTGCAGTTTCGAATGTCCTTAACATGTTAATGTAATTTCACCAAGTCCATGTTGACACCGTCACCGCTCCACATTATCTGTAAATACAACCGAACCCCACTTCAGTCTGAGAACTGTCCGAAGGAGCAGGAGTCACACACATTCAGGAAAAGTCTGCATGGCACTGGAACTGTTGTCACATTTCCATACTCTGAAGCTAGCGTCCAAGTCCCAATGACCACTGCCTCTAGCACATTAAGCTTTTGTCTCAAGCTTAATGTCAAGCCTGGATCTTTGACAATGATTCAGGTAGACTGGAAGGGCCATCTGCAGCATGTATGGAGATGGAGCTTCTGTTTTCTTTAACCTGGAGAGATGAAACCAGGGGGCCTTTCCCTGGAGTTCTGCAGCCGTGGGGTGGTGAGAAGAACCTTGAGATTCACTATGCTGGGTGGTAGAAGTAAATTTGTAACAGAAATGAACAAAAAGGAGAAAAAGGTTCTGAATTTGGAGAGTAGGTCCCATCATAAAATAGGTATGGGTCATTAAGGCAGGAGAAGAAAAGAGTGTGTAAAGGAGACACTATGTATAAAACAAGGCAGTGGATCCATGGCAAGTGAGGAGGAAAATAAGACCATCCACACACACAACAGAGATCCCTGAGGGATGAGCAGAACCCAAACATTTGGGCAAGGCAGAATAAGTGGCCCTCGTGTCTATAAGAAATGAGATTGGCTTACCTGCTACTTGGATGGTTACCCTAGGCTCATCCACAGTGACGTGAGATGGGGCCGACAGCCCTGGGCACCTTTAGTCTTCAGTGGCAAGTCCCAGCAGGCTGGGCAAAGTTACGTCACAGGTGGCTGGGGTAGGGCTGGAAGAGGGAGAAGCAAGGGGGCAGCCTACCTTCCAGTGTCCCTTTTTCCCAAAGCAAGGGCATGGCCCTGATGGGGGCCAAGAAGCTAGACAGGCTTCAGTCCAATTTAGTCCAATGACCTTCCTTTCCACTCTTGAAGCAGGGCCCGGATGGAGTCCTATGAGGCTCCTTAGGGGCGTTGGAGCCTTTAAGGGTGTATGCCAATAGCTAGTATTTTGCCTGATCTCTTTGGGTTCTGTCTGCCTTTTTCTGTTCCTCTCGGTCATTATAGACCTTAAAAGCCATGATCAGGAGATCTCGTTGAGGGGTTTGAGGGTCCTCCTCAAACTTTTCTCGTATATCTGGAGCTGAGTGGAAAAAGACAGAAGGACAGCGTTATCAGCTGAATCAAATGAAGGAGGGTACGAATTTGCAGGAGAAAGAGGTTTGGAGTGTGCTAAGAGGATTTGAACAGGTCTGACAGAGAGAGGAACGAGAGCAGAGTAAAATAAGCCTTATACAATTGCTCTTGTGAAGTGAGTCTTTCATCCTGGCTCATGGTGTCTCACCAAACATTCAGGAACCCACTGAGGAGCCTCAGCAGACCTAGGAAAAACACACACATATCCTCGGCCCCATAAAAGAAAAGGATCTGTCCCTTGCCAGATTCCTGTGAGCAGGTCCCTCGATCACACATCAGGGAAGGCTTTCCTCATTGGATTCAGAGTCTCTCCGCTGCTGAATGGCCCTGTATATCAGCATTCAAAATAATTATTTTATTTTTTACAGGGACAGAGAGAGAGTAAGAGAGAGGGATAGATAGGGACAGACAGACAGGAACGGAAAGAGATGAGAAGCATAAAATAGTTTTTAAAGTAAAAAACATGATAAAGAAGATTTGCAGAAGTTCCAAGGCATGATTCCCCATTTCTTATTTTTTATAATTGACTTTTAAGCATTTGCTGGGCACACTTTATAATGCCTTGACCCTGAGGATTGTAAGGAAATAAATGTCCTCAGGTTAATTCCAAAAGTGACAAAATATAGTAAATGCTTTTCTAAGTAACACTCCCATACCTTTTAAAACATTTCTATTCCATTGATTAACAGGCACTCTGGAGAGCACATAAAGCTGAAAAAATCCAGTATGACCTTTGTTATCTTCCCATTGTAAAAAAAATCTTAGCCAGTTGTTAGGAAACTTTATGTTGCCCTAAGCCTGGCAGCTCACAGCTTGGTGACTGCTTCATGAATGAGTCAAGAGAAAAAAAAAACATGTTGCTTAGCAATAACAGATACATCAGCTCAACCAAATTAGCAAGTCTTTAGGATCCACATTCCATTCTATTTAAATTTAAATGAGCACTCCTTACAAGTTCCAATTTTAAAAAAATGTAGGGATGAAACCATTTTATTTTTTCAATATTAGAGCCAGCATTTCCAATTTTTGCATGCAAGAACTTAATTCAGGCCTTATAAACAGACACATTTTAGTAAGATGACCAACTTTTTTACAATGAAAAGAACAAAAATAAATTGAAAACAATATTGTAAATAAGAACATTTTTTAAAATTTATTTATTTTTTTACAGGGACAGAGAGAGAGTCAGAGAGAGGGATAGATAGGGACAGACAGACAGGAACAGAGAGAGATGAGAAGCATCAACCATTAGTTTTTCATTGCCATTGTGACACCATAGTTGTTCATTGATTACTTTCTCACATGTGCCTTGACCACAGGCCTTCAGCAAACCGAGCAACCCCTTCCTGGAGCAAGCGACCTTGGGTCCAAGCTGGTGAGCCTTTGCTCAAGCCAGATGGGCCTGTGTTCAAGCTGCTTTATTTATAGGGCAAAGTGAGGCATTAGCAAATTAAAGAGAACATTAAAACAAAGTCACATTTCCAAGTCATCCCAAGAATTCTCCCAAGTGCAGAAAACCCCCACCATACATAACATCTTAACTTCACAAAACAAAGGATTAAAAGGAAACTGCCTCCAGTCTTTCCAAGGGACATGGGGGATAGGAAGAGTATAAACAATCTAGCACCGCCTGACCAGGCGGTAGCGCAGTGGATAGAGCGTCGGACTGGGATTCGGAAGACCCAGGTTCAAGACCCCGAGCTAGACAGCTTGAGCACGGGCCCATCTGGCTTGAGCAAAAGCTTGCCAGCTTGGACCCAAGGTCGCTGGCTCCAGCAAGATGGGTTGCTTGGTCTGCTAAAGGCCCGCAGTCAAGGCACATGTGAGAATGCAATCAATGAACAACTATGGTGTGGCAATGGCAACGAAAACAATCTAGCACCATAGCTAACATGAAAGTGTGGGGAAAAATAGCCTTTAGCAACTTCACAGAACAAGTGAGGTGAGGGGTTGGGCAGATTGTCAGCTTACTACCACACCTCTGTTCCCCAAAAATCTAAACTGCAAAGACCCTATTAGCTTTCAGTCCCCAACACTCTTCAGCAAGTGTTTCATAAGTGTTAGCAAGATGATTACATAATAGTTTCAAGTTTATATAAAAGAGAAAATCCTTTTCCCACAAATTCCCCAAAAAGCCCAGAATTTATATCCCTTTGGTTCTAATTGGCTTGGTTTGGTTCCAATCCCTGAGACAACTCCTGATGGAATTAGGCCTAGTACTCATGGGCTACTACTAATCTTGGACCTAGTACATCTCAACTGGTTGGAGTGTTGTCCTGATATGCCAGGGTTGTGCGTTCAATCCCCAGTTAGAGAACATGCAGGAATCAACCAATGAATGCATAGATGAGTGGAACCACATGTTTCTCTCTCTCTCTCTCTCCCTCTCCCTTTCTCCCCCCTCTCTAAAATTAATCAGTAAAGATTTTCTTAAAAGATACATCAATATTTCAACAGTTGTTCATGAGAAATAGTTATTGATTTTATGCAGTATATAAACTATATCTGAAAAAAATACAGGGAAAAGCCTGACCTGTGGTGGTGCAGTGGATAAAGCATCAACCTGGGAACACTGAGGTCGCCAGTTCAAAACCCTGCACTGGTCTGGTCAAGGCACATATGGGAGCTGATGCTTCCAGCTCCTCCTCTCTCTCTCTCTCTCTCTCTCTCTCTCTCTCTGTGTCTCCTCTCTAAAATGAATAATAAATAAATAAGTAAATACAGGGAAAAATGGACTAATCTACAATCATGTAAAAACCAACAAATTAAGGGGAAGATGGCGATGGAGTAGGCGGACGTACCAACTTCCAACTCCCAGAACCAAAGTGGATTATAACTCAATTTTAAGAACCATCATCTGGATAAACCAACTTTGAACTAAACTAAGTGGACTCTTCAACCAAGGAACACTGCAGAAGCCACATTGAGACTGGTAGGAATAGCGAAAACGCGAAGAGGGCTGCCCAGCTCCCCGGAGCAAACGGCAGCCCGGAGAGACCCGCGTGGCGGGAGGAGAGTTTGGCGGAGAGAGAGGGACCTGGGTCCCAGGAACCAAACCCCAGCTTACAGTCCCAGAGCCTAGAAGAGGCGTACAGACAGTATTGAGCTGTGAAGCAAGTGAGGATACTGTTTGTGAAAAAGAGATAGTTTTCTCAGACCCAAGAATCTTTTTAAAGGGACAGCGCAGAAAACCTCTCTCACAACCACGCACCCGGGGACGGTGGAGAAATAACAACTGATACAACAGAAATACAAAGCATTGTAAGAAAATACTATGAAGAACTCTATGCCAAAAAGTTAGACAATCTAGATGAAATGGACAAATTTCTTGAATCATATAAACTTCCAAAAATCAATGTGGAAGAATCAGAACACCTAAACAGACCAATTACAGCAAATGAGATCGAAACAGTTATCAAAAAACTCCCAAAAAAGAAAAGTCCTGGGCCTGATGGCTTCACAAGTGAATTCTACCAAAAATTCAAAGAAGAAGTAACTCCTATCCTCCTCAAGCTATTTCAAAAAATTCAAGAGGAAGGAAGACTTCCAAACTCCTTTTATGAGGCAAGCATAATTCTGATCCTAAAACCGGGCAAAGACAACACAAAGAAAGAAAATTATAGACCTATATCCCTGATGAATTTAGACGCTAAAATTTTCAACAAAATATTAGCCATCCGGATCCAGCAATATATGAAAAAAATCATACACCATGATCAAGTGGGATTTATTCTGGAGAGGCAAGGCTGGTTTAATATTCGCAAATCAATCAATGTGATTCATCACATAAACAAAAGGAAGGACAAAAATCACATGATAATTTCAATAGATGCAGAAAAGGCATTTGATAAAATCCAGCACCCATTCATGCTCAAAACTCTCAGTAAAGTGGGAATACAAGGAACATTCCTTAACATGATAAAGGCCATCTACGACAAACCCACAGCAAACATCATACTAAATGGACAAAAATTAAAAGCAATCCCCTTAAGATCAGGAACCAGGCAGGGTTGCCCCCTTTCACCACTCTTATTCAACATAGTTCTGGAAGTCCTAGCTATAGCAATCAGACAAGAAGAAGAAATAAAAGGCATCCAAATTGGAAAAGAAGAAGTAAAACTGTCACTATTTGCAGATGATATGATACTGTATATAGAAAACCCTAAAGTGTCAGTCAAAAAACTACTGGACCTTATAAATGAATTCAGCAAGGTGGCAGGATATAAAATTAATATGCAGAAATCAGAGGCATTTCTGTATACAAACAATGAACTGTCAGCAAAAGAACTTAAGGAAACAATCCCCTTCACTATTGCAGCCAAAAAAATAAAATAACTAGGAGTAAATTTAACCAAGGAGGTTAAGGACTTGTGCTCAGAAAATTATAAAACATTGATAAAGGAAATCAAGGAAGATACAAACAAGTGGAAGCATATACTGTGCTCATGGCTAGGAAGAATAAACATCATTAAAATGTCTATACTACCCAAAGCAATTTATTAATTCAATGCAATACCAATTAAAATACCAATGACATACATCAAAGATATAGAAAACATATTCCAAAAATTTATATGGAACCAAAAAAGAACACGAATAGCCTCAGCAATCTTAAAAAGAAAAAATAAAGCAGGAGGTATCACTCTTCCGGATATCAAGGTTTACTATAAGGCCATTATACTCAAGACAGCCTGGTACTGGCATAAGAACAGGCACATAGATCAATGAAACAGAACAGAGAACCCAGAAATAAACCCACAGCTTTATGGACAACTGATATTTGACAAAGGAGGAAAGAACATACAATGGAGTAAAGACAGCCTCTTTAACAAATGGTGTTGGGAAAATTGGACATCTACCTGCAAAAAAATGAAACTAGACCATCAACTTACACCATACACAAAAACAAATTCAAAATGGATAAAAGACTTAAACATAAGCCGTGAAACTATAAGCATCTTAGAAGAAAACATAGGCAGCAAGCTTTCCGACATCTGTAGCAGCAATATAATTACTGATTTATCTCCATCGGCAAATGAAATAAAAGGCAAGATAAACAAATGGGACTATATCAAACTAAAAAGTTTTTGCACAGCTAAAGACAATAAGAACAGAATAAAAAGACAAACCACACAATGGGAGAACATATTCGACAGCACATCTGATAAGGGGTTAATAACTAAAATTTATAAAGAACTTATAAAACTCAACACCGGGAAGACAAACAATCCAATCAAAAAATGGGCAAAATAAATGAATAGAAATTTCTCCAAAGAGGACATACAGATGGCCAATAGGCATATGAAAAAATGCTCAACATCACTAATCATTAGAGAAGTGCAAATTAAAACCACAATGAGATATCACTTCACACCAGTCAGAATGGCACTCATCAGCAAAACAACACAGAATAAGTGCTGGTGAGGATGCGGAGAAAAGGGAACCCTTCTGCACTGCTGGTGGGAATGCAGTCTGGTGCAGCCACTGTGGAAAACAGTATGGAGGTTCCTCAAAAAATTAAAAATCGAACTGCCTTTTGACCCGGCTACCCCACTTTTAGGAATATACACTAAGAACACCATAACACTGTTTGAAAAGAAGAAATGCGCCCCCATGTTTGTGGCAGCATTGTTCACAATAGCGAAGATCTGGAAACAGCCCAAGTGTCCGTCAGAAGACAAGTGGATTAAAAAGCTTTGGTACATATATATATGGAATACTACTCGGCCATAAGAAATGATGACATCAGATCATTTACAACAAAATGGTGGTACCTTGATAACATTATACGAAGTGAAATAAGTAAATCAGAAAAAAAAAAAACTAAGAACAGCATGAATTCATACATAGGTGGGACATAAAAGTGAGACTAGGAGACATGGACAAGAGAGTGGTGGTTACGGGGTGGGGGGAGGGAAGGGAGGGTGGGATAGAGAGAAGGGTAGGGGCACAAGGAAAACCAGATAGAAGGTGACAGAGGACAATTTGACTTTGGGTGATGGGTATGCAACACAATTGAATGATAAGATAATCTGGAGATGTTTTCATTGTACATATGTACCCTGATTTATTGGTATCACCACATTAAAGTTAATAAAAAAAAAAGCGTAATGAGATATCACTACATACTCAAAAGAAGAGCTCAGATTTAAAAAGTGGATAATACTAAGTCTTAAGAGGAATATTCAGAAACTAAAATTCTTATATATTGCTGGTAGGAGTGTAAAATGGGGCAAACACTTTGTACAAGATTTTTACAGTTTCTAATAAAAAGAAATAGGCTCTAAAAAAAAAAAAAAAAAACCAACAAATTAAATAGGCGGAAAAAAAATGGATCCACCACAAAAGAGCCTATTTATTAAAACATGAAGAATGGCTTGACCTGTGGTGGCACAGTAGATAAAGCCTCAAACCGGAATGCTGACGTCGCCAGTTCGAAACCCTGCACTTGTCTGGTCAAGGCACATATGGGAGTTGATGCTTCCTACTCCTCCCCCCCTTTCTCTCTCTCTCTCTCTCTCTCTCTCTCTCTCTCACACACACACACACACACACACACACACACACACACACACACACACTCTCCTCTCTAAAATGAATAAATTTAAAAAAAACCATGAAGAAAATTGCAAAAACTTTTTTTTAAAATTACTAGCATAGAACACAGGCCACATTTTGTTATATAAAATGAGAATAAATTGACAAAAAATGTATAATATAGAAATTTGAAAATAAAAAAATTTTAAATTTAATATTTTCAAAATAAACTGAAGAAGAAATCAAAATACAAATTACAGTCTTTTTAAATTTCTTTTTATTTATTCATTTTAGAGAGGAGACACAGAGTGAGAGAGAAAGAGAGAAAGGGGGAAGGAGCTGAAAGCATCAACTCCCATATGTGCCTTGACCAGACCAGTGCAGGGTTTTGAACTGGCGACCTCAGTGTACCCAGGTCAATGCTTTGTCCACTGTGCCACCACAGGTCAGGCAAATTACAGTCTTTTTAAAAACAGGTACTGAAAGGATGATTATGGTGGGGCAAAAGTAGATTTATAGTTCATATGGAAAATATTACAATTAATAAATAATACAAAAAATAAAAATAAATAAATAATAATGCAAGATATACTGTTTCATGTACTCACTTTAAACCTTTTGCCACATTCTGTATTTTTAAAAATCTATAGCATATGCACAAGGGGAAATTTATAACCTATATACTGAAATAAATGAATTAGTCTATTCTCTCAAGATACATAAAGAAAGATGACAAAATAGATCCAAATAAAGTACAAAGAAGTTGAAACAACTTTATTGAAACAAAATTAAATTTATTAATTTATACACATATGCAGTGTACTATATACCAGGCACCACTCTAAATATTTTAATTTACTGGCGGCTCACAAAAACTCTGTTTTGTAGATGCTATGATCCCCATGTTACAGATATGAAAACTGAATCACAGAAGGTTAATTTGTCAAATCTACCAGTACATAAAAGTAAGTGGGTTTTACCCCAACACTGCAACTTGTTCAGCTTTACAAGATCTGTCATTAACAAAAGACAAAAGAATATATATACATATTCTTTTAAGGCATATGACAATGTCTAATATATTTTCTAGTTTGGAAAAAAATCTTTTCTTTTGAAAAAATAATCTTAAAACTAAGCAAACTTAAGAAGAGTACCTGGTTAACAGTTAAATGGTATTAATCCCTTATACCAGAAATAACCAGTTAAATATATATATATATATATATATAATTTTTTTTTTTTTTTTTTTAAACAGGGAGAGGGATAGATAGGGACAGACAGGAATGGAGAGAGATGAGAAGCATCAATCATCCGTTTTTTGTTGCAACACCTTAGTTGTTCATTGATTGCTTTCTTATATGTGCCTTGTCCATGGGCCTTCAGCAGACGGGGCAACCCCTTGCTGGAGCCAGCGACCTTGGATCCAAGCTGATGAGCTTTTGCTCAAACCGGATGGGCCCACGTTCAAGCTGGCGACCTTGGGGGTCTCAAACCTGGGTCTTCCACATCCCAGTCTGATGCTCTATCCACTGTGCCTCCACCTGGTCAGGCACCACTTAAAAATTTAACAGGAAAAAAAACCCATTATAATACCAAGAAAAAAAGTGACTTGAAAAATAGATATGAAGAAAATATAAAATTTCATCAAAAGATATATAAACCAGATACCAAGATGGCAGCAGAGTAGGCAGACACACAGACTCCCAGCTCACACCACCAAACTGGATTACAAATTAATTTAGGAACAATCAGTGTGAAAAACCAACTTTGGACTACAAGAACAGGTCTCAAAAACTAAGGAGCAAAGAAGAAGACACACCGGGCCTGGTAGGGAGTGTGGGGCATGATGGGAGCTCCCCTGCTTCCAGGAGGGCGGGTGAGGCTGAGACCCAGAAGGGCCTTCATTACAAGGAGAAGAGCAGAAAATATCACTCACAGCCACTTGCCTGGGGACCTGGGGAAAAGGTGTGCCAAAAGGAAAGTGGGGAGAGAGATGGTCAGGGGCAGAGGAATGCATGAGACAACCTGAGAAGCTGACTTATCCAGTGTGGAGGCGGCCGTAGGTGGGGGAGGGGTTGATCCCTTCACTCAGCACAAGCCTAAAGTGGTTCCGGGTGACCCAACTCCAGAAAGCTCTCCAGCTCCAATAAGCGCAACAAGGCACAACTGAAAACAGGAAGTGGAGAGGAAGGGCAGTAACTCAGGTCTCCATGGAGATCTGAGATACACCTTCCCCTACTGAAGTGGAGAAAGCACCCTGCCACTGGAGAGAGGCTGGCAGATCAAGCCTTCAGAGTCTCAGGTTACACCCACCACATTCCTGGATACAGTTTCAAATAAGCCCCCTGCTGAGATCAGTAAGCAAGATTATTACTAAGTTAAGAAAACTGAGAAGAAAACAAAAAAATCATGACTTCAAAGTGGCTCTACTAGGTAAGGAGATCACAACTGGAAGAAGCCTCTAAGTCATACAGAGAATAATGGGTAGGCAGAGAAGCATAAGTCATGCTTCAACAAGGTAAGTCCTCAGAAAAAGTCCTGGATGAATCGGAAGTAATCAAATTACCAGATGCAGAGTATAAAATAATGATTGTTAGGATGCTTAAGGATCTCAAAGCTACAACGGTTGGACTTAATGAACACCTCAATAAAGAAATTGTAAGCATCGCCTTACCTGTGGTGGCGCAGTGGATAAAGTGTCGACCTGGGAACACTGAGGTCGCCAGTTCAAAACCCTGCGCTGGTCTGGTCAAGGCACATATGGGAGTTGATGCTTCTAGCTCCTCCCCCCTTTCTCTCTCTCTCTCTCTCTCTCTCTCTCTCTGTCTCCTCTCTAAAATAAATAAATTAAAAAAAAAAAAAAAAGAAATTGTAAGCATCAAAAGGACACGGAAATCATAAAGAAGAACCAGACAGAAATGACAAACACAATATAAGAAATGAAGACTAAACTAGAAGGAATTGAAAGCAGGCTGGATGGAGCAGAAAATCGAATCAGTGGCTTAGAGGACAAGATAAGGGAAAACACGGAAGCAGAAAATGTAAAGAAAAGAGGATCAAAAAGTACAAGAAACCCTAATAGAGTTCTGTGACAACATGAAGAGAAACAATATCCGCATAATAGGGGTTCCTGAAGGAGAAGAGAAAGAACAAGGACTAGAGAAGCTCTTTGAAGAAATTATAAATGAAAATTTCCCTAAATTGATGCAGGAAAGAGTTACACAAGTTCAAGAAACAGAGAGAACCTAATTTTAAAAGACCCACACCAAGACATATCATAATCAAAATACAAAGCTAAGATCTATCCCTCTCTCTCTGTCTCTCTCTCCGTCTCTGTAAAAAAAAAAAAAAATACAAAGCTAAGAGATAAAGAATATTAAAAGCTGTAAGAGAAAAGCAGTCTATCACCTACAAAGGAACACCCATAAGGATGACATTTGACTTTTCAACAGAAGCACTTGAGGCCAGAAGGGATTGGCAAGAAATATTCAAAGTAATGCAGAACAAGAACCTACAACCAGGACTTCTTTATCCAGCAAGACTATCGTTTAAAATTGAAGGAGAAATAAAAAGCTTCCCAGATAAATAAAAACTCAAGGAATTCATCACAACCAAACCAACACTGCAAGAAATGTTAAGGGGCCTGCTGTAGACAGAACAAAGCAGAGGGGGGAAATAAATAATAAAAAAGATATATATAAAAAGAGGAATACAGATTTAAAGAAAAATATGGCAATAAACAACTATATATCAATAAGAACCTTAAATGTAAATGGATTAAATGCTCTAATCAAAAGACATAGGGCAGCTGAATGAATAAGAAAACAGGACCTGTACATATGCTGTCTACAGGAGACCCACCTCAAAACAAAAGATACACATAGACTGAAAGTAAAAGAATAGAAAAAAATATTTCATGCAAATGGAAATGAAAAATAAAGCTGGGATAGCAATACTTACATCTGACAAAATAGACTTTAAAACAAAGACTAAATAGTAAGGGATAAAGAAGGTCACTACATAATGATAAAGGAAACAATCCAACAGGAAGAGATAACCATTATAAATATCTATGCACCTAATATAGGAGCACCTAAATATACAAGGCAGATATTAATAGACATAAAGGGAGAGATCAACAGCAATACTATAATAGTAGGGGATTTCAATACCCCACTAACATCAATAGATAGCTCTTCAAGAAAGAAAAGTAACAAAGAAATGGCAGAATTAAGGGATACACTAGATCAACAGGACTTAATAGACATCTTCAGAACCTTTCACCCTAAAGCAGCAGAATATACATTCTTCTCAGGTATGCATGGTATGTTCTCTAGGATAGACCATATTTTAGTGCATAAAACGAGTCTCAAAAATTTAAGAAGATTGAAACCATATCAAGCATCTTCTCTGACCACAATGCCATGAAACTAGAAATCAAAGAAAAACTGAAAAAAGACTCAAACACTTGGAAACTAAACAGCATGTTATTAAACAACGAATGGGTCAACAATGAGATCAAGGAAGAAATAAAAAATTTCCTTGAAACAAATGTAAATGAGCATACAACACTCAAAATCCGTGGGACACAGCAAAAGCAGTCCTGGGAGGGAAGTTCATAGCATTACAGGCATAACTTAAGAAGCTAGAAAAAGCTCAAATAAAAAATTTAATCCTGCCCAACCAGGCAGTGGTGCAGTGGATAGAGCATCAGACTGGGATGCAGAAGACCCAGGCTCGAGACCCCGAGGTCACCAGCTTGAGCGCGGGCCCATCTGGATTGAGCAAAAGCTCACCAGCTTGGACCCAAGATCGCTGGCTCAAGCAAGGGGTTACTCTGTCTGCTGAAGACCCGAGGTCAAGGCACATATGAGAAAACATTCAATGAACAACTAAGGTGTCACAATGAAAAACTGATGATTGATGTTTCTCATCTCTTTCTGTTCCTGTCTGTCTGTCCCTATCTATCCCTCTCTCTGACTCTCTCTCTGTCCCTGTAAAAAAGGAAAAAAAAGAAAACCTTAATCCTGCAACTAAAATAACTAGAAAAAGAACAGCAAGTAAAGCCTAGAGGAAGTAGAAGAAAGGAAATAATAAAGATCAGAGCGGAAACAAATAACATAGAGACTAAAAATACAATACAGAGGATCAATGAAACCAAGAGCTGGTTCTTTGAAAAATTAAACAAGATCGATAAACCCTTAGCCAGACTCACCAAGAAAATAAGAAAAAAGACTCAAATAAATAAAATTAGAAATGAGGGCAGAAAAGTAACAATGGACACAGCAGAAATACAAAGGATTGTAAGAAAATACTATGAAGAACTGTATGCCAAAAAATTAGACAACCTGGTGAAATGGACAAATTTCTTGAAAAATAAAATCTTTCAAAAATCAATCTGGAAGAATCAGAAAACCTAAACAGAATGATTACAACAAATGAGATCAAAACAGTTATCAAAAAACTCCCCACAAGGCCTGACCTGTGGTGGCGCAGTGGATAAAAGCGTCGACCTGGGAACCCTGAGGTCGCCAGTTCAAGACCCTGCACTGGTTTGGTCGAGGCACATATGGGAGTTGATGCTTCCAGCTCCTCCCCCCTTTCTCTCCTTCTCTCTCTCTCTCACTCTGTGTCTCCTCTCTCTCACTCTGTGTCTCCTCTCTAAAATGAATAAAATAAAAAGAAATTAAAAAAAAAAGAAATAAAGTCTTAAAAAAAAACTCCCCACAAACAAAAGCCCTAGGCCAGATGGCTTCACAGGTTAATTCTACCAAACATTCAAAGAAGAACTAACTCCTATCCTTCTCAAGCTATTTCAAGAAATTTAAGAGGAGGGAAAACTTCCAAGCTCCTTTTATGAGGTGAGCATAATTCTGATTCCAAAGCCAGGCAAAGACAGTACAAAGAAAGAAAACTATAGGCCAATATCCCTAATGAATTTATATGCTAAAATTCTCAACAAAATATTAGCAAACCAGGTCCAGCAATACATGAAAAAAGTCATACATCATGATTAAGTGGGATTTATTCTGGGGAGACAAGGCTGGTACAATATCCACAAATCAATCAATGTGATTCATCACATAAACAAAAGGAAGGAGAAAAACCACGTGATAATATCAATAGATGCAGAAAAAGCATTTGATAAAATCCAGCACCCATTTATGATAAAAACTCTCAGCAAAGTGGGAATACAGGAAACATACCTCAATATGATAAAGGCCATCTATGACAAACCCACAGCCAACATCATACTCAATGGGCAAAACTTAAAAGCAATCCCCTTAAGATCAGGAACCAGGCAAGGCTGCCCCTTTTCACCACTCTTACTCAACATAGTTCTGGAAGTCTTAGCCACAGCAATGAGACTAGAAGAAGAAATAAAAGGCATCCAAGTGGGAAAAGAAGTAAAACTGTCATTATTTGCTGATGACTTGATACTGTATATAGAAAACCCTAACTAAAGTTGCAGTGAAGAAACTACTGGACCTGATAAAGGAATTCACCAAGGTGTCAGGATATAAAATTAATACTCAGAAATCAGAGGAATTTTTACACGAACAATAATCTCTCTGAGAGACAAATTAAGAAAACAATCCCCTTCACTATTGCAAAAAATAAAAATAAAGTACCTAGGAGTAAATTTAACCAAGGAGGTTAAAGACTTGTACTCAGAAAATTATAAAACATTGATAAAAGAAATCAAGGAAGATACAAACAATTGGAAGCATATACCCTGCTCATGGCTAGGAAGAATAAACATCATTAAAATGTCCATATTACTCAAAGCAATTTATAAATTCAATGCAATTCCTATTAAAATACTGAGGACATACTTTAAATATATAGAACAAATATTCCAAAAATTCATATGGAACCAAAAAAGAGTGCAAATAGCCTCAGCAATCTTGAAAAAGAAGAATAAAGTGGGTGGTATCACACTTCCGGACATCTAGTTATACTACAAAGCCACTGTACTCAAGACAGCCTGGTACTGGCATAAGAACAGGCATACAGATCAATGGAATAGAACAGTGAACCCAGAAATAAACCCACACCTTTATGAACAATTAATATTTGACAAGGGTGGCAACAGCATACAATGGAGTAAAGACAGTCTCTTTAACAAATGGTGTTGGGAAAATTGGACAGCTACCTGCAAAGAAATGAAACTAGACCACCAACTTACACCATTCACAAAAATAAATTCAAAATGGATAAAAGACTTAAATGTAAGTCATGAAATCATAAGCATCCTAGAGGAAAACATACACAATAAGCTTTCTGACATCACTCACAGAAATATATTTGCTGATGTATCTCCATGTTCAAGGGGAATAAAGGACAGGATAAACAAATGGGACTGTATCAAACTAAAAAGCTTTTGCACAGCTAAAGACAATATGAGCAAAATAAAAAGACAAACCACACAATGGGAGAACATATTTGACAATACGTCTGATAAGGGGTTAATAACCAAAATTTATAAAGAACTTGTAAAACTCAACACCAGGAAGATCATCAATCCAATCAAAAAATGGGCAAAAGAAATGAATAGACACTTCTCCAAAGAAGACATACAGATAGCCAATAGACAGATGAAAAAATGTTCAACATCACTAATCATTAGAGAAATGCAAATTAAAACAATGAGATATCACCTCACACCAGTAGAATGGTGCTTATTAACAAAACAACACATAACAAGTGCTGGCAAGGACTTGGAGAAAAGGGAACCCTCCTGCACTGCTGTTGGGAATGCAGACTGGTGCAGCCAATGTGGAAAACAGTATGGAGATTCCTCAAAAAATTAAAAATGGAACTGCATTTTGACCCAGCCATTCCACTTTTAGAAATATATCCCAAGAACACCAAATTACTGATTCAAAAGAAGAAATGCACCACCATGTTTGTGGCAATGTTGTTTACAATAGCCAAGAGCTGGAAACAGCCCAAGTGCCCGTCAGTGGACGAGTGGATTAAAAAGCGGTGGTACATATATACAATGGAATACTATGTGGCCATGAAAAAGGAGGAAATATTATTTTTTGCGACAAAATGGATGGACCTGGAAACTATTATGTTAAGTGAAATAAGCCAGGCAGAGAAAGAAAAATATCATATGACCTCACTCATCTGAGGAATGCGACGAACAATATGAACTGAGGAGCGGAACAGAGACAGAGGTGGGATCAAAGGATCCAGAAGGGAAGCAAACAGAAGGAAAGGGGATGATAGGGTGATAGGATGGGATGAGAGCAGAAAAGCAAATCCTGGAGGGAAGTGGTGAGGGCGTTATGGGGAGGGGGATATAGGGGGATGTACTGGGGAATATGGGAGAGGGGAGGATGTATTTGGGGGGACACTATAATCATGTAAACACAATAAATTAATAAAAAATAAATATATATATATAAATCCTTTGCCATGTTAAACTTAAGTAACAAGGCTGACCAGTAGTGACGCAGTGGATAGAGCATCAACCCAAGATGCTGAAGTCCTCTATTTGAAATCCCCCAGGGTCACCAGCTTGAGCATGGGGTCACTAGCTTGGCTTAAGCCCCCCAGGTCAAGGCACACATGAGAAGCGATCAATGAACAACTAAAGTGAAGCAACAGTTGATGCTTCTCATCTCTTCTTCCTCTCTCCCTTCCTGCCTCTCTATCTCTCAAATCAATTAAAATAATAATTTATTAATTTGATATAATCCCCCAAAATATGTTGTGGAACTTGAAAAGCTAATTCTAAAAATCACTTTGGGCAATAAATACACAAGAATAGCAATGATTTTTTTTTAAAGAGATAAAGGTATGATTGGGTTACTATATATTTACTTTAAAGCCATAGTAATTTGACCAATTCTGAAAGAGTCAAAAGACAGAAGTTTCACCAAGGAAATACATATTAATATTCCTACTTCACCAACAGTTAAAATGTAAAAGCCAGATATAATTGTTTTAACTGTATATGTACCTAACAAAGGTCCAAATTACATGCAACAAAAATTGTCACAGTTCAACAGTTATAGTTGGAGAATTCAACACTTCTTTTTCAGTAATTGACAGAACTAGAGATAATAAGGATACAAAAGACTTGAACACAGTCAACATTTGATCTATCAATATAAAGAATACACAATAAAACAACAGGAAAAGCCTGACCAGGCAATGGCCCAGTGGATAGATCATCAGCTTGGAACACTGAGGACCCAGGTTCGAAACCCCAAGGTCACCAACTTGAGTGCAGGCACACCAGCTTGATCATGGGGACACCAGCTTGAGTGGGGGATCATAGACATGACCCCATGGTCACAGGCTTGAGCCCAAAGGTTGCTGGCTCAGCTGGAGCCCCCTGGTCAAGGCACACATGAGAAAGCAATCAATGAATAACTAAAGTGCCACAAATATGAATTGATACTTCTCATATCTCTCCCTTTCTGACTGTCTGCCTGTCTTAATGTCTCTCTTGCTTAAAAAAAAAAGACAGGAAAATATAAATGTTCTTCAAGTACACATGGAACTGCCTTAGGACAGACCATATATTAGGTGAATAAAACAAGTTCAATAAATTAAAATGGATTACAGTAATATAAAGTATGTTATTGGACCATAATAGAAATAAATCAGAAATCAATAACTGAAGGAAATCTGAGCCTGACCAGGCGGTGGTGCGGTGGATAGAGCATTGGACTGGGATGCAGAGGACCCAGGTTGGAGACACCAAAGTCACTGGCTTGAGTGCGAGCTAATCTGGTTTGAGCAAGGCTCACCAGCTTGAGCCCAAGGTCACTGGCTTGAGCAAGGGGTCACTCAGTCTGCTGTAGCCCCCTGGTCAAGGCACATATGAGAGAGCTGTCAATGAACAACGAAGGTGCCACAACAGAGAATTGATGTTTCTCATCTCTCTCCTTTCCTATCTGTCCCTATCTGTCCCTCTCTCTGTCAGGAAAAAAAAAAATCCGAGAACCCCAAAAGATTTGGAAATTAAATATCACACTTCTAAAGACATATGGGTCAAAGAAGAAACCACAAAGATATTTAAAACTATCTTGAAACACAGGAAAATAAAACATAAAAATGTGTGCAGTGTAGTGAAAGTAGTGTTGAGAGAAATATTCATTGTTCTGCTAGGTGTAACATCAGTAATATAAGCTTCCACCTTAAGGAGCTGGAGAAAGGAAGAGCAAACCAGGCCCAACATAAGAAAAAAGATGGAAATAATAAAGATCAAAGTAGAAACCTATAACACAGGAAATAGGAAAACATTATGAATTGATGGAACCAAAAGTTGGTTCTTTGGAAAGAATTTTTAAAGGTAGATCTAACTAGACCACTGATGGGCAATTTTTTGAGCTTGGTGTGTCAAAATTCGCCAAAAAATAACAAGCATAACTCAGGTGGGTGTGTCACTTCGAGGAAAACGGCCTAACCGGAAGTACCAGAACTAGACGCTCTGTGCTGGAGTTCTGTTGTTTTGGCCTCAGACCTCCGGCACAGAGTGTCTACACTACAGCAAATGTTTTATCCTCAGCTACTGCACCTGGCCATGCAGGAGCCGAGGAAGAAACGTCCTTCTCGGCATGCGGCCCCATGTGACCCTGTGTCATCAAAAAAGGCTACCCATGTCAGTGCTGACACGCATAACATAGGTTCACCATCACAGAACTAGACCAAATGAAGTAAAAAAGATATAAATTAACAAAATCAGGAATGAAGCAGACATTACTATCGGCACTATAGAACTTAAAACAATTATAAAGGAATTTTTTTTTTAATAGGGAGAGAGAGTCAGAGATAGGAATAGATAGGAATAGACGGACAGGAACTGAGAGAGATGAGAAGCATCAATCATTAGTTTTTCGTTGCTGTTGCGACAACTTAGTTGTTCTCACTTGTGCCTTGACCGCGGGCCTTCAGCAGACTGAGCCCCACCCTTGCTGGAGCCAGCGACCTTGGGTCCAAGACAGTGAGCTTTTTTTCAAGCCAGATGGGCCCACACTTAAGCTGGCAACCTCAGGGTCTCGAACCTGGGTCTTCCGCATCCCAGTCCGACACTCTATCCCCTGCGCCACCACCTGGTCAGACTATAAAGGGATATTATGAACAAACTTTATCCCAACAAAGTTTACACCTTGATAGAATGGGACAAAATTCTAAAAAAGCTCAAATTACCAAAACTGACTCAAGAAAATAAGGAAAATCAGCCTGACCAGGCGGTGGCACAGTGGATAGAGCGTCGGACTGGGATGCGGAAGACCCAGGTTTGAGTCCCCAAGCTCTCCAGCTTGAGTGCAGGCCCATCTGGCTTGAGCAAAAGCTCACCAGCTTGGACCCAGGGTCGCTGTCTCCAGCAAGGGGTTGCTCGGTCTGCTGAAGGCCTGCGGTCAAGGCACATGTGAGAAAGCAATCAATGAACAACTAAGGTGTCGTGACGGCAATGGAAAACTAATGGTTGATGCTTCTCACCTTTCTCCGTTCCTGTCTGTCTGTCCCTATCTATCCCTCTTTCTGACTCTCTCTCTGTCTCTTTAAAAAAAAAAAGAAAAGAAGGAAAATCAGAATAGACTATATCACATAAAGATACTAAATTAGTTAAGTCTCCCTCGAAAGATTCAGATACAGATAGTTTTATGTTAAACTGTCAAATATTTAAGGGGAAAAAAAGTAATGCTAATCTTTCACAAATACTTTCAGAAAATAGTAATAGAAACACTTTCAAACTCATTTTATAAAACCAATGCTACCCTGATACTACAGCCAGACAAAAACATCATAAGAAATTAAAACTATAAACCAATATCCCTTGTGAACCCAATATAAAATTTCTTATAAAATACTAGCATGTGAAATCCAGCAACATATTGAAAAGATTGTCCACTCATGTCGGGATTATCCCAAGAATGGAATGCTGGTTTAACATCCCCAAGTCTATTAATGTAATAGACCATAAATAGTATAAGGGCCTGACCTGTGGTGGCGCAGTGGATAAAGTGTCGACCTGGGAACACTGAGGTCGCCAGTTCAAAACCCTGCACTGGCCTGGTCAAGGCACATATGGGATTTGATGCTTCCAGCTCCTCCCTCCTTTCTCTCTCTCTCTCTCTCTCTCTCTCTCTCTCTCTGTCTCCTCTCTAAAATGAATAAATAAAAAAAATTTAAAAAAAATAGTATAAGGGACAGAAATAGACAATCATCTCCATATACACAAAAAGAGCATTTGAAAAAAGCAAACATCCATTCACAGTAACTCTCACCCAAGTAAGGAGAGAAGGGAACTTTCTTAACCTGATTTTTAAAAAAAACACACAAAAAAACGGCATTTGTAGTTAAGATTATACTTCTGGTGAAAAACTGCCTTCCCTGTAAGATCAGGAACAAGGCAAGTATGTTTTTATTCCTCACCATTTCTACTCAACATTGTAATGAAGGTCCTATCTGGTAAAGTAAGACAGGAAAGACATTATAAACATTTCAGTTTAGAAAGTGAGAAGTAAAATTATTCATAGATTGTGTAAACTTTAAGAGAAAATACTAAGAAATCTACATAAAAGCTATCAGAATTGAGCCTGACCTGTGGTGGCTCAGTGGATAAAGCATCGACCTAGAACACTGAGGTCGCTGATTGGAAACCCTGGGCTTGCCTGATCAAGGCACATATGGGAGTTGATGATTCCTGCTCCTTCCCTCTTCTCTCTCTCCTCCCTCTCTCTTTCTCTCTCTCTCTCATCTTTCTAAAATGAATAATAAAAAAAGACAGTGGTGAACTCTTAAAAATTGAGAGAAAAATATACCCAAAACCCTGAGGAGAAAAATGAACAATCACAAAAAATAATAGTCCATAAATACATGAAAAATAATATAATTATCATTCATCATTTAAAAGGTGTAAATTAAAACTACAATGAAAGTGACATTGGTGGGGGGAAAAAAGCTATCAGAACTGGTATGTGAATTAGCAGTCTCACAATACAAGCTTAATGTATCAGTCAGTTGTGTTTCCATATAATGCAATGAAAAACCAAAGTAAAATTCAAATAAAAACATAATTCTATACATAGTAGCATCAAAAAGAATAAAATAATTAGGAGTAAATATAACAAAAGAACTTAATACAGTGGTCCCTCATCTATCGTGGGGTTAGGTTCCAGAGCCCCCTGCGATAGGCGAAAAGCCATGAAGTAGCAACCTTCTATTTATTTTAGTATTTACATATTTTCAAAGTTTTATTTTGATTTAATATTCTTTTCATGTTTTAATTAATATATTTTTTCAATTTTTTAGGATAGAATGCTTATTTTACTGCAAAAATAAAATAATAAATATATAAAAATACCTATATACCACAAAATCCCATGATATAGCAGAAAATCAAAATTAGATATATACAATTTAAAAATCCGCAATACAGCGAGACCTCGAAAAGTGAACCACGATATGGCAAGAGACAACTGTTCTTGCACCCTGAAAACTGCAAAAAAGTGCTTAGAGAAATTTTTTTTAAAGACCTAAAAAGATAGGATTAGAAAAGTTCAGTACTGTTTAAATGTCAGTTCCCTCCACATTGATCTAAAATTTCTTTTTTTCGTGGGAGAAGGGGAGATAGTGAGACAGACCCCCACATGTACCCTGACCTGGATCCACCTGGCAACCCCAAATGGGACAAATGCTTGAGTACTGAGCTATTTTTAGCACCTGGGGCTAATGTGTCAGACCAACGGAGCTATCCTCTGTACCCAGGGCCGCATTGGAACGAATCCAGCCACTGGCTGTGGGAGGAGAAGAGGGAAAGGAGGGGAGGGCAGAGAACAGATCACTTCTCCTGTGTGCCCTGACCAAGAATCGAACCCAGATGTCCATATGCTAGGCCAACACTCTATCCACTGAGCCACTCACTAGGGCCTGATGTACAGATTTGATACATTCCCTATCAAAATCCCAGCAGGAATTTTCTGTAGAAATTGGCAGATTGATCCAAAAGCGCTGGGGAATAATTTTTTTTTCATTTTCTGTTGCATGAGGTTTTAGAACTGTTTCTATATATTTCTGCATCACTGATTCCAAATCGGAAATCCATTTAGGTGCATGCTCTATTTAGTTTTCATGCAATTTTAATTTCTTTTTGTTACAGTTAATGGCATGCATTGGCTTTTAAATTGGAGTTAAAGGGGAACAACTTTTGGATTGAACATAACCACAAGGCAATTAATGTTTTACAAACATCACTTTTACATAATTGTAGTTGTTTATATATGTAAAAAATTATTATTTGATAAAAACACCCTCTTATTTTGTTTTAAGATTGAATCATGGCTTCTTCGAGTAGGTGTAAATGTAAGAATAGTCCTGACACCTTCTGTTATATATGTGGCTGTTACACACTTCAACGTCAAAGGTGCAATATTTAATCATTTGTGACACGTGCATATATTGCCTATTTTCAAGTTCCCCTTGGCGATCAAGACAAGCATCGGCAAGAAAAAACAGCATATGATAGCACATCCTAATATTCCTTCAACAATATGACCTGTCCCACACTCTGAGACACTCCTGGTTCCAGTTTTCAATGGTTTGATTTCTTCTAAGGATGAAGAAAGTGAATATGGTGATCAAGTGTATTTTGATAAGATGCATGAGGAAATGGCTGTAGAATCTGAAGGGTCTTCTTCTAATGCCAAGCAGTCATTAACCCCTCAGCAGTTTAGCCAACCCAAATTGAATGACTTAGTAAGAGATTTGGGCCTATCAAAGAAAGCAGCTGAGTTCTTAGCCTCCAGGCTTCAAGAAAAGAATGTATTTACCTCACCAGTCCCCTAAAGTATCCCATTTCAGGAAGCATGAACAAATTTTTGTGGACTTTTTTCCTGAAGACAAACATTTTGTTTACTGTCATGATATCAGTAGTCTTCTCAGCCAGCTAGGTGTTACCACTTACAGTCCAACAGAATGGCGGCTATTTCTTGACAGCTCTAAACAGTCTGAAATGTGTTCTCCTACACAACGGTAATGTCTACGCAGCGGTTCCAATTGGTTATTCAACTCATCTGCGAGAAGATTATAATGACATAAAAATTGTCCTCGACTTTCTGAAGTATGAGGAGCATAACTGGATCATTTGTGTGGATCTTAAAATGGTAAATTTCCTGCTAGGACAACAGAGAGGTTTCACAAAGTATCTTTGCTTTCTGTTTGTGGGACAGCCGAGTTCGCGAGAAACACTGGACACAGAAGGAGTGGCTGAAACGTGAAGCTCTGGAAGTAGGGATGCAAAATATTGTGAATGAACCTGTAGTTAATCGAGACAGGATCATTTTTCCCCCACTTCACATCAAACTTGGCTTAATGAAGCAGTTTGTTCAGGCTTTGAATAGAGAAAGTGAATGCTTTCAACATATTCTTTCTGCTTTTCCTGCCTTGTCTTTTGAGAAGATAAAAGCAGCTGTATTCGATGGACCTCAAATTCAAACCCTCATACGTCGTGACGAAGGTTTGCCAGGAAGATGAATAAGGAGGAGAAAGCAGCATGGCAGTCTTTTGTGGCAGTTACAAAGAACTTTCTTGGCAACAAAAAAGCAGAAAACTATGAACTTCTGGTTCAAAGGATGCTGTTGGCTTTCCACGACATTGGATGTAACATGAGCATTAAGATTCACTTCCTGAACAGTCACCTTGATAAGTTTCCCGAAAATCTTGGAGCTGTTAGTGATGAGCAGACTACTGCTGGAGCATCAAACGAGATTGTCCTCAACAAGTACACAAACACAAGAGCTACAAACGCAAATTTTTGCCTGAGTAGAATTTAAATAAGTTTTGCGCAAATTTGATGATTAAATAAGTGTTTTAATATGTTCTATTTCAAAATTGTAGACAAATTCTGATACAATCATCTTTTAGTGTATTAGTATATTTACTGCATTATATAAATTATTATATTTTCACAAAGATGATGCCCAAGAAGACATTCTACTTCATTATGTTAAACTAAATGTTAAAAATTTTACAATAAGATGAAAACCTAAAATCTTGAATTGCAAAAAAATACTGTAGCTTACAGAGAAAAACTAATGTCATATTTGAGATCAGCACACTCGAATTAGGTAAGAACAAGTGTTTTTGTGGATTCAACAAAAATTTTGTTCCCCAGTGAAATTTATACAGAAATGCAAATAACCTAGAATAGCCAAACACTTTTTTAAAAAAAGAACAAAGTTGGAAGATTTAAGCTGCTTGATTTTAAACTTACTATAAAGCAAACAATCATCAAGACATTGTAGTCTTGTATACACATGTCTGAGTATACAAGTATACACATAGATTAATGAAACACTCTAGATACAGACCTTCATACATATGGCCAATTTCAAACAAAGAAGAAAGGATAGCCTTTTTTTTCTTTTTTCTTTTCTTTCTTTTTTTTGTGACAGAGACAGAGAGACAGGGACAGACAGACAGGAAGGGAGAGAGACAAGAAACACCAATTCTTTGTTGTGGCTCCTTAGTTGTTCATTGATTGCTTTCCTATATGTGCCTTGATGGGAGGACAGGGTCTGGGGGGTAGGGGGAAAACAGCAGACCGAGTGATCCCTTGCTGAAGCCAGAAACCTTGGGCTCAAGCTGGTGAGCCTTGCTCACACCAGATGAGCCCGCACTCAAGCTGGTGAGCCTTGCTCACACCAGATGAGCCCGCACTCAAGCTGGCGACCTCGGGGTCTCGAACCTGGGTCCTCCACATCCCAGTCCAACGCTCTATCCACTGTGCCACTGCCTGGACAGGCAGGATAGCCTTTTCAATGTACCTTATACCATATATAAAAATAACTCAAAATGAATGAGAAACCTAAATATAAGAGCTGGAGAATAAAACAGGAAAGGATCTTTGTGACCTGGGGTTACACAAGAGCAATAAAAAATATTAAAAAATTGGCTTCCTTCAAACTTTAAAGACACTCTTAAGAAAAATGAAAACTCCCTGGCCGGATAGCTCGGTTGATTAGAGCATCGTCCCAAAGCCCAGAGGTTGCCAGTTCAATCCCCAGTAGGGCACATACAGGAAATCTTAATAACTCAATAATAAAAAGACTTAATTACCTGGCCTGGGCTAAGTACCTCTATTGGTTAGAGCATCTTCCCAGTACACCAAGGTTTCAAATTTGATCCCTGATCAGACATATACAAGAATCAGCCTATGAATGCATAATCAAGTAGAACAACAAATCAATTTTTCTCTTTCTTCCTCCCTCTCTCTAAAATCAATAAATAACAAATTTTTAAATACTAATAACCTAATTTTTTTAACTGACAAAAGATTTGAATAGTTAACTAAGCCCTGGTCAGTTGGCTAAGGGGTAAAGCGTCGGCCTGGCATGTGGATGTCCCAATTCAATTCCTGGTCAGGTCAGGAAGCAGAAACAACCATGTGCTTCTCCACCCCTCCCCTCCCTCTTTTCTCTCTCTCTCTGTCTCTCTCTTTCTCTTTTCCTGCTGCCATGGCTCGATTGGTTCAAGTGTGTTGGCCCCAGGCACTGAGGATGTCTCCACAGAACCTCCACTCAGGTGCTAAAAATAGCTCACTTGTGAGCATGGCCCCATATGGGGGTTGCAGGGTGGATCCTGGTTGGGGTGTATGCTGGAGTCTGTCTCTGTATCTCCCCTCCTCTCAGTTGCGAAAAAAGAAATAAAATATTTAATAAGAAAAAAAAGAATTAACTAAATTAGAGGTACAAACAGCAAATGGGTAAATGAAAAGATCCTGTAAATCGTTAGTCATTAGAAAATGCAAATTAAATCCACAATGAGCACCACCCAGCTATGAAAACAACCAAAATCAACTAATTGGCAGTGATGTGAAGCTGGAACCCTCATACATTGGACTGATGGGGATGTTAAATTATATAGCCTCTTTAGAAAAGCTTGGTATACACTTATATGAATCAAAAATTCCACTCCTAGGCCTGACCTGTAGTGGCGCAGTTGGATAAAGTGTCGACCTGGGAACACTGAGGTCACCTGTTCAAAACCCTGCACTGGTCTGGTCAAGGCACATATGGGAGTTGATGCTTCCAGCTCCTCCCCCTTTCTCTCTTTCTCTCTTTCTCTCTCTCTCTCTCTCTCTCTCTCTCTCTCACACTCTGTCTCCTCTCTAAAAAAAAAAAAAGAAAGAAAATGAATAAAATAAAAAATAAATTAAAAAATGCATTCTAACCAAAAAAAAAAAAATTTTTTTTTAAAAATTCCACTCCTAGGAATCTACCCAGAAGAAACATTTACCCAAAGATTTGTACGTGTATGTCTATAGTAGTAAATATCCACCAAACTGGTGAACTAATAAACAAAATAGACTAAATATATCCATATAATGGAATGCGACTAAGCAAGAAAAAAGGAATGAACTATTGATAAATACATGAGTGAGTCTCAGAATAATTAAGTCAGGTGAAAGAAACTAGACAAAACATATATTCCATTGTTATATGATTCCATTTATATAAAATTCTAGAAAATGCAAACCAATCTCTGCCATTGACCCTTGAAACAGAGGTTAGGGGCACCAACCCCCTTCACAGTCAAAAATCCACATACAACTTTTGATTCCCCAAAATCAGCTACAGTTGTCCCTCAGTATCCATGAGAGGTAGGTTTCAGGACACACCTGAAACCTACCTCACAGATACCAACATCCTCAGGAGCTCAAGTCCCTTATGCAAAATAGCATAGAACAATGCATAAGACAGTCCTCCATATCCGCTGTTGGTTGAATCTGTCTGTACATGAAACCCAGGGCTGTGGCGGGCCAACTGTACATTTGTTGAAAAAAATCTGTGTACAAGTGGACCTGCCCAGTTCAAACCCACATGCAGGTGTTAAATGTAATGACAAAATGTAAATCAGTGGTTACCTGTAGGGAGAAGAGAGTGATTATAAAGGGGCATGAGGAAACTTAGGTGAGGGAAAGATGGGTATTCTCATGATCTTGATGTGATGCTTTTTCTTTATTTTATTTTTTTTTTCATATTTTTCTGAAGTTAGAAGCAGGGAGGCAGTCAGACTCCCTCATGCACTCAACCAGGATCCACCTGGCATGCCCACCAGGGTGCCATGCTCGGCCCCTCTGGGGCATTGCTCCATTGCAGCCAGAGCCATTCTACTGCCTGAGGCAGAGACCATGGAGCCGTCCTCAGTTCCCCGGGCCAACTTTGCTCCAATGGAACCCCAGATGTGGGAAGGGAAGAGAGAGAGAAGAAGGAGAGGGGGAAAGGTGGAGAAGCAGATGGGTGCTTCTCCTGTGTACCCTGACTGGGAATCGAACCTGGGACTTCCACACACTAGGCCGACACTCTACTGCTGAGCCAACAGGCCAGAGCCTTGATGTGATCCTTTTAAAGTGTATATTAAAGTCAAAATTTATTAATGATATACTTTAACTATGAGCAGTTTTGTATGTCAGTTATACCTCAATAAATGAAAGAACTAATACATGCAGCAACCTGGATGAATCCCTCAAAAATAATATTCTACATGAAAGAAGCCAGACATTAAAACTAAATGTTATATGATTCCATTTAAATGCAGTTTCTAGAAAAGGCAGAATTGTAGAGCCAAAGGCAGATCAGAGGTTGCCTAGTTTAGGAGTGAGAGAGAAGAGTGAATGCAGACAGGAGCAGGGGAGAGGACAGGCAGACGCCAAGGTAAAAGTGCTCTAAAATTGCGTTGTGGTAATGGTTGAACAATTCTTTAAATTTACTAAGACACTTCCAACACTTACGATCACTGAATTCTGTGATATGTAAATTATACTTAAATAAAACTTTTTAAAAATACAAAAGGTGCCTGATCAGGTGGTGGTGAAGTGGATAGAGTGTTGGACTAGGACATGGAGGACCCAGGTTTGAAACCCCAGTCACCAGCATGAGTGTGGGCTCACCAGCTTGAGTTGAGCATGGGATCATAGACATGACCCCATAGTTTCTGGTTTGAGCCCAAGGCACTGGCTTGAGCAAGGGGTCACTCGCTCTGCCTACCCCCTTGACTCTCATATGTCAAGGCACATATGAGAAAGCAATCAATGAATAAGCAATCAATGAACAACTAAGATGCCGCAATGAAGAATTGATGCTTCTCATCTCTCTCCCTCTCTGTCCCTGTTTGTCTCTGTCACAAAAAAAAAAAAAAAAAAAAGCCAAAAATGTTTTAGCTTATTGAGTTGGCAGTAATTTTTTTTAAAGATAGTATTAATTCAACAAGTATTTGCACTCATACTGTATACTAAAGCAATACTGGATACTGATTACCACAGACATGGAAAACAGACAATGCAATTAAAATAAAGTGTCTTCACTGGTGTCTCATAGAGGAAGCACTGCAGTGACACATGGCTCCAGGCTCACTGCAGTACGACTGGTGCTTTCACACATTGCAAACTGGCCCAAGCTCTCTGGAATGTCATTTAACGATATGTAGCAACAGTCTGAAATTAGACCCATTGAGTATGAATTCTAATTCTGGGTGTCTATAGTAAATAATAAGAAATTTGGATAGAAATTGTTCATCCAAACAATTGGCATTGGTCACAGGTAATTCTAAAATTAAAAAGTCAAAACAATACAAATGTACAGTAATAAAATGGTTAAATAAATCATGGTATCTAAATGTCATGCAGACATTTAAATATTGTGCCTTTGCACAAGCATAACATGAAGTCAGGTTTACAAAATTGTGATATAATCTCAATATTAAAAATGTATTTATCGCCTGACCAGGCGGTGGCACAGTGGATAGAGTGTCGGACTGGGATGCAGAAGACCCAGGTTCAAGACCCCAAGGTCCCAGCTCAAGCGCGGGCCCATCCGGCTTGAGTAAAAGGTCGTCAGCTTGGACCCAAGGTCGCTGGCTTAAGCAAGGGGTTGCTCGGTCTGCTGAAGGCCCGCGGTCAAGGCACATATGAGAAAGCAATCAATGAACAACTAAGGTGTTGCAATGAAAAACTGATGATTATACTTCTCATCTCTCTCCGTTCCTGTCTGTCTGTCCCTATCTATCCCTCTCTTTGACTCTCTCTCTGTCCCTGTAAAAAAAAAAAAAAAAAAAAAAAAAGATGTATTTATCTGCACACACAAGCTAAAAGCCTTCAAAATATTAACAGTGATTAACTCTGGGCTTTGGGAGCAAGTTATTTGATTTTCTACACTGTTCTATCATTTATAAAGGTAATTAAATGAACATGTATTGCTTTAATAAACAGAAAAAAGTTATTTCTGTTTACATAGGTAATATGTATTCACTGCAGAAGAGTTAGAAGATAGTGATAAACAAAATCTTCACCTAAAATTCACCACTCAGAGACAGCCTGTCTGATCATTTAGGAGTATATCCTTCTAGACATTTCTATGCAAATAGATAAGTAATTTATTTGAAATAAATTGAATTTATACTATATAGTGTTTAGTGATCTGCTTTAAAGGAGGAATAGCAGGCTTAAACA
Organism: Rhynchonycteris naso; assembly: GCA_037038555.1. Classification (NCBI taxonomy): domain Eukaryota; kingdom Metazoa; phylum Chordata; class Mammalia; order Chiroptera; family Emballonuridae; genus Rhynchonycteris; species Rhynchonycteris naso. Next base: position 39,813,879 of record CM073004.1, on the reverse strand, counting down.
CTTAAAAGTTGCCTAAAAGGAAGAGAAACTGATGGCAGTTTAAGAGAATAAATAATTGGCACAAGCAAAAGTTTTTTCTAAGTTGGTAGTGCTCAGAGAAGGTGCCAGTGTGTGGAAAGGCAAGAGATGGGAAGCCAAGGGATGCAGACAGAAGTACAGGTGAGGGGTCACAGGAGGAGATGTAGAAACCAGCTGTAGTGAAATTTGACCAGTGTATATGAGAGGCTTCTGCCGGACACCCCTCTTCTCATGTTGTGGGAGATAAGGCCTACACAAGGTATATGTAGGTGATGAGGTCCTGAGGGGAGAGAAGCTTTACAAAGCCACAGCCTGTAGAGTGAGCCCTAATGTCAACGAAGGACAAGGCCTGTTTATAGTTGTTAATAGCTGACTGAAACAGTTCAAAAGCACCACCAGAACCAGACACCAGGGCTAACCCACCTAGGGCTTCATCATAAGAGGAATTACAAATAAATCAGGATGAATCTGTCAAACAAATTACCAGACTTAAATATTAGAAAGGGAAGAAGAATGGTAGTGCCGTGGAAAAAGCAGAGGCTTAGGAGCTGGACAGATCTGGTTCTGACTACCACTCACCAGCTGGGCAGGTTATCCGACGCCCAAGGCTCAGTTTCAGAAGACACCAGCAACTACCTTCCTAGGTGATTGTGAGACTCTTAAGATAATATATATAAACACCTGGCACATAGTAGATATCTGATAAATAGTATCTATTACTACCCCCTGCTTGAGAAGAGATGCAATATAACATCATGATTAACGGCATAGAATTTGGAGTTAGACAAACTTAATATATTAATTCAGATCTTGCCCTGTCACTTACTGGCTGTGTAATCCCAGGCGTCCAAGCCTCAGCATCCTCTGTAAGACAGTGAGGATACCACCTGCCATACTGAGCTGCCTCAAGATTAAATAACACAATGTGCAGGGTGGAGCAAACACAGGTTTGCAGTTGTTCACATGGAAAATAATACAGTAATTAATAAATAATACAAGAATAAACTTTCACATACAACTGTAAACCTACTTTTGCCCCACCCTGTATATAATATCTTTATATCATGCCCTTAGGCATAGTGCCTATTTAATCAATAAACAATGACTTACAACTACCACTTCTATGATCTTGACCATAATGGTATAACATCTCTGAACTAGAATTTCATCATTTGGAGCATTAGTATTCTATTACCTACCTGTTCCCTTCATTCCCAGGGCACAGAACAAGGCACACAGTAGGCGCAGTAAATACCCATTGCATGAACAGTGGGTCTGTACTGAGAATTAGAGATAATGTATAAAATATATCTTACGGTGTCTGGCATATAAATACTGGGGGGGGGGGGGGCTGCTATTTGTCTTTCCATCAGCACAAGGGTTCCTCCAGGACAAAGAACCTTTGTTTTATTCATTTTGTAATCCCAGCACCTGGCAGACTGTTAGGGATGCAGATGTTTACCAAGCGGCACTGGAGGCAACAGTAACCCAGCAGACACCCTTAGTGCAAGGATAACTGCAGGAGTCCTCGTGACTTGACCCTCCAAAAACAACTTAGAATTCTCCATCTACTGTACCATCTAATAGCAATCATAGGATAGGTAGCCTTTGCACCAAGTGCCTGTACCTCCTGTTTCAAGGCTGGTACTTAAGTTGTGTCTCCAATAAGTAACCTATTAATGACTCCAGATTGCAGTGAGGTGAAAGAGGGCCAAAGGTTTCCATAGGCGTGAGGCTGCGAACATTGCGATTATAACATTCAGCACCCTATCATGATCACAGCACACAAAAGAATTTGTGTGCTTTCAGCCAAGCTAATGAATGGTCCATACAGAAAACCAGAAAGACAGTATCAGTTACTGCTATGTTAAACTGAGATCTGCACTAATCAGAAAAAGGCTTTTCTGCCAATTTGACTAATACTTGATTACTTCAGATTTTTAGTTGAGGTTTTTACATTATCTTAAAAATACTTTTGACAGGATATGGTATCTCACTAATAGTTCTATCTTTTATTAACCTAGCTTAAATATATTCTTTTATTCACTCTCAGTTCAGTTATCCAGAAATAACCATTATTTACACTTGGGTATATTTCTTTTTTACACTTAATGTTCATGGTTTTTCATAAACATGACTTTCAGTGTATCAGAGTTCTCAAGCAATAACTCATCCATTTCCTTGTTATTGAACATTTAGTTTAGAACTGTTTTCTACTGAATGTTTCTAAAGGTGCAGTTTTTCCTTGATAGTAAATATAAACTTACATGAATTACTCTTTGTAAAAATTCTACATTTACTTCCATTAGCACTGGAAAATAAAGTGCTAAAGGCAAAGGCCAGCCAAAAACCCACCAGAGCAGTTAGTTCCCCAGGAATGTAACAAGTGAGAGTCAAGTCCGGAGTAGGGGCTGTGTGGAGTCTGACTGTTCTCAGTGAAGTGGGAGATGTTAGCACAGGAGCAGGGATAATGAGGGTGGGAGCGTGCAACAGCATTATACGTGTATATTGGGTGGGGCCTGGGGAGAAAAAGAGAAGGAAAGACAAATTAATATGCCAAAGCTTGAGTTATAATCTTACAAGTAGAATAATTCTGAGTCATTTTTTATAGTTCTCAGTAAACTTTATATGGACCTGAAGTTAATGTGTTTTCACCTGACCAGGCGGTGGTGCAGTATAGAGTTGTCAGCCTGGGACACTGAGGACCCAGGTTCAAAACCTCGAGGTTGCCAGCTTGAGTGCAGGCTCATCTGGCTAGTGCAAGGTTGCTGGCTTAAGCATAGGATCATAGACATTGAGCCCAAAAGTCTCTGGCTTGAAGCCCAAGGTCACCGGCTCAGCTGGAGCCCCCCAGCCTCCCATCAAGGCACATATGAAAAAGCAATGAACAACTAAAGTGCCACAACAAGTTGATACTTATCTTTCTCCCTTCTTGCCTGTCTGTCCCCTCCCCCTAAAAATAATTGTGCTTTCATTTTTCTGCATTTAACAAATCAAAACCCAATTTTAATTTATTTCAATAGATATTCACTGGTACCTGCTATAAGCCAGGCACTGTGGTTATTAATAAAAATGAATGAAACCTTGTCCCTCCCTTCAAGTTCATAATTAGAATATATTTAACAGAATTTTTTATACTATCTACATCCAAAATAAAAAAGAATTAACAAGTGATGACTCATGACCCTAGGAAACTACAAGAGATCTTCAGCCATAACAAATGAAGTGATACCAACTTTCCGAGGCAGAAGAGTGGGTGGTACATATTAGAAACTTTAACAAGAGTTGAAGGCCCTGGCTGGCTACTGATTCAGAGCATTGTCCCAAAACACCAAGGTGGCAGGTTCGATCCCTGGTCAGGGCACATACAGGAAGTGACCAGTAAATGCACAACTAAGTGGAACAACAAATGACTGTTTCTCTCTCTCTCTTTCTCTGCCCTTTTCTGTCTTTCTAAAATCAATATTTTTAAAAGTTCCAAAGATTTTTCTAGTCATTGAATGGGTCAAAAGGGAAATTCATTAACCAAATATCCAACGTCCCAAGTATTTCAGTTCATCCATTTTACAGGGACAGAGAGTCAGAGAGAGGGACAGATAGGGACAGACAGACAGGAACGGAGAGAGGTGAGAAGCGTCAATCATTAGTTTTTTGTTGCCGTTGCGACACCCTAGTTGTTCGATTGCTTTCTCACATGTGCCTTGACCGCAGCCCTTCAGCAGATCGAGCAACCCCTTGCTGGAGCCAGCGACCTTGAGTCCAAGCTGACGTGCTTTTGCTCAAGCCAGATGAGCCTGCACTCAAGCTGGCGACATCAGGGTCTCGAATCTGGGTCTTCCACATCCCAGTCCGATGCTCTATCCACTGCGCCACCGCCTGGTCAGGCTCATCCATTTTATATCAATGCCTCAGGATACCCCTTTTTAATTGGAAAGTGTAAAGGTAAAATTCTTCTACACCTGATGGTCCAGGCAACATCTCAGGTTTTAAAATGAGTGTAAGTTAACCAAAGGGGGAAAGGGCACTGAACGCCACTGATAAAACATGTACAGTAGCATTAGGTCCCAAGACAATAACCCATTCTGACTCAGTAAATAGCCTAGTATATCAGTAGCAAAGGGTATGTGACAAGAGGGAAAGCTCAAAGACTGTTAGAAAACTGCAGTAATCCAAGCATTAAAGTATGGTGCCCTGAACTAAAAATCAGTGATAATGGAGAAGAAGAGGCATAACTATATCCATGTTGCCTGACCAGGCGGTGGCGCAGTGGATAGAGCATCGGACTGGGATGCGGAAGACCCAGGTTCAAGACCCTGAGCTCGCCAGCTTGAGCGCGGGTCCATCTGGCTTGAGCAAAAGCTCGCCAGCTTGGACCCAAGGTCGCTGGCTCCAGCAAGGGGTTGCTCAGTCTCCTGTACCCCTGCGGTCAAGGCACATATGAGAAGGCAATCAATGAACAACTAAGGCATCGCAACAAAAAACTGATGATTGATGCTTCTCATCTCTCTCCGTTCCTGTCTGTCTGTCCCTCTCTCTGACTCTCTCTGTCCCTGTAAAAAAAAAAAAAAAAGAAGCCATAGGCGAATAAGCCATGAGAAAGACTGCCCAGGGAAGTATAAAATGAGAACAGCTTAGTCCAGAACCTGAGAAGCACTGAAACTGAAGGGGCAGGAGTTAGAGCAGGGTGTGTCAACAACAGCACTGATGTTTAAGCTGAATAATTCTGTTCTGAGGCATCATCTGGCAGTGTAGGATGTACTCAAACCACTAGATGCCAGTAGGACCCACCCAGTTGTGACAATCAAATGTCTCCAGACATTGCCAAACATCCCCTGAGGGGAAAAACCGCACCAGTTGAGAACTACTGAGATAGAGTAAAAGGAGTCTCCAGGACACTGACAAAAGATTGTCAATGAGCTCCCTCAATCCACAAGATTCCTCCCAAGTCTGTATATAGTGCTGCTCTTGAAAGGACAAAAGAAATACGGTGACATTCCATTATATCCGACCTTCAGGGCATTAGAATATCTTCATGTACTAGATTGGATGGACTCTATTGCTAGAAATCACATTTCTGGTATTAGGCTATAGTGAGGAAAACTATGGATTTTTATAAAACTTTTCATTCACAGATGACATAAAAAGTTTGTGACTCTGCCTTCAATATAGGATTGTGTCACCATCCTGCTCCAGTAAGCCCTAACACTTCTCCATCTTAAGAGTAATACCTAAAATTTTCCTAGAGTTTATCATTATAAGCCCTCTCTCCTAATCTTCACTCAGCCCTTATGAGGGGGTGGGAACTGCCGTTATCTCATTAGTTGAAGAAACTGATGCAGAGGAGTTAGGTAACATGCCCAAAGTCCATGTTCTAAAGTAGTGATTTTCAACCTTTTTTACTCTTGGGGACTGGTGACCTAGCCAGCCAGAACCAGAAACACAACAAAGTTTTATCTTACCCTGTGCTTAACAGTACGTGGTACAAGCTGGTACTTGATTTCCGAACTCCACATGTACAATGTATTGAATACAAGTTTGTCTGAATGCTTTCTGTCTACTACTGCGCATGATTTGTAATGCTCTGCACAGTGCAAAAGGTTGTTCAAACAAGCCAACAGGTTCCAAAGGCATCTAAGACAACCCCAATAGTATTTTCATCAATGATACAGGCTAAGTCGCAATCACATGAAGCATTAGCGAACGCGACTAAGATCACTGTCTCTAATCTTTATACACCAGAATGGTTAACTCTTTCCCAGATGAACAACACTCCTGTAAAGCTAATCCACTTAACCACTATTCCAGATGGCCTCCATTAGACAACATGTTCTGCGAGAAAGCACTGGTTCATTTCGCTCCTGGTTAGCAACAGGAGCTCAAATATTTACTGAATGAGTCTTAGGTCAGACCTTAACTCTTTATTCCCAGATCTGCAGAGGTGTTTAAGATACTCAGAGCTCACAGACTTAGTACGTTAGGGCATCAAAGGGAAGAAAATGTTTGCTTTTCTATTTACTTATTGGTTTTAGAGAGAGGAAAGTAAGAGAGAGAAATATTGATCCGTTCCTGTATATGCCCTGAATGTTTTTCACACTGACAGGAAATAAAGTCACAGTTCCTGACACTGCATTGCTAGAATTTTTGAGAATTGCATTCCCAGAATGGAGCCTCTACCATCAACCCTACTTCATTCACTTCCAATGTTATTTTCCTTGTTGCCTCCTTATCCAATATATGCCAGCTATTTTGAGGCCTCAAGGAGATAGGGAAAGGTAAGTATGGACTATAGCATTTTTGCAAAATGACAAAGTTGTAATTTCTAATAGGATCAAAAACTGGTACTCAGGTTTTCTAAAGATCAGATAACCTTTTTAAGCCTCTATTCAAAAGTTTTTAAGAAAGCTGAACAGGTGCCTCCTACAGGGTATACCTGCCTCAGCATATTTCGCCTCACTAGCTGCTTTGTAAGTTCTTGATAAAAGGACTCTATGTCCAGAAATTTCTGCACAGATGTGAAAAGTCCATGCAAAGGGTAACAAGGCTATGCTCACTTCAGCATACACTAATGCAGTGGTCGGCAAACTCATTAGTCAACAGAGCCAAACATCAACAGTACAATGATTGAAATTTCTTTTGAGAGCCGAATTTTTTAAACTTAAACTTATCGAGGTAGCGCCCGCACGTGGTATTTTGTGAAAATCCACACTCAAGGGGCCAAAGAGCCACATGTGGCTCGCAAGCCACAGTTTGCAGACCACTGCATGGGTAGCAAGGCTAAGCCAGTTATGCCAATTATTGTGACATTGCTAATTATGTGTATTTTTCTGGGCTCAGATGTGGACTGATAATATTTACCAATTTAATACTTAAAGCAGCCTTCATTCCCATGAGATAAAGTATTTGTCATTCTTACCTAAAGCCACCCTGAGGAGTAGCCTGGAGTAAACAAGGGACTATGCTGTGGAGTTCAAATGGCTTTAGTCTACTCCTTGTACACACTTGACATCTAAATGTACTTCTTGGAAGTCATATAAGCTATAAAGCAATGTGAGAGTTGAGAAAGTTCCCCGGTCTTGTGTTCAAGTCACTTCAATGAAATATTCAAGTAGCCTGACCTGTGGTGGCTCAGTGGATAATGTGTTGACCTAGTCACTAGTTCAAAACCCTGGACTTGCCCGGTTAAGGAACATACAAGAAGCAACTACGAGTTGATGCTTCTGCTCCTCATCCCACCCCCATCTCTGTCTCCTCTATAAATCAATAAATAAAATTTAAAAAGGGATTCAAGTACAAGTTCTTACTCTATGGACCACACATCCTCTCCTAACCTAGCTAGCATCATTCATAATGCTCATTCCTACCAAGGTCCCTGGGAAACCGTGATACATACAGCACATTTTCAACAAATTCTAACATGAACTTGGACTTTAAGGAATAACATTTTGTTCCAGAACATTCTTCTCCAGGGTGACTCAGTTGTTTATAGTTGCCTTTTAACTACTGATTGTACTTTTGCAAACCGGTTTTCAGTCTAGTGTGCCATATTGACTTTTACCTAGACATTAAAACTTTCTGTAGCCTTACTAGTGGTGATGCAGTGGGTAGAGCGATGACCTGGGACTCTTTAGGTCACAAGTTCAAAACCCAAGGTCACCAGGTTGAGCGCAGGCTCATCCAGCGTGAGCCACAGGCTTGAGCCCAAAGGTCGCTGGCTTCAGCAAGGGGTCACTGGCTCAGCTTGAGCCCCCAGGGTCAAAGCACGTATGAGAAGCAAACCATTAACTAAAGTGACACAACTATAAATTGATGCTTCTCATCTCTCCCTTCCTGTCTCGCTAAAAAAAAAAAAAAAGTAACTCACTTTTGCTGTTTCTTTCAGTTCTTTTGATGATTATGAAACAGAGGAACCTGCCTCTCCCTCCGAAATTGGAAACAAAGGCAGTAACATAGTAGCCTCAAACCTTTCGGACAAATGTGGAAAGCTTCAGTCAGTGGATGAAGAATAGCTGCCAATGTCTACACGAAAAGGAGATACGTATTTTAGATGTTTTTTTCTTGAGATGCTCTCCTTTGCATACTGCTTTTTAAAGGCTTTGACTTCTGCAAGTGTGTATCTACACTAAGAACTTTAAAATGTTTTAAGTAATAGGTCTGGATATACAGACTCAATTTGGGAGACTCCTCCAGGTTGCCACAAACCTCTTACAGAGCTTTTCCTCAGAAGCAAATACAATAATATACAATCACCTTCCAAAGTCTGTGAACCAGCACCCTTCACCCCTGAATGTACCAAGGACCTCTTGGGGACACTGTCAAGCACAGTTCTCTGCACAAAAGCAGAGTTGCCTCTGTTGACCAGCATCCCTGTGGCTCCTCAGGGCTCCTATGGAGCTGAGAAGAAACCTTCACTTGTAGAAAACTTGAGTCAAAAAATTCTGGAACTTGAAAAAGCATTAAGGGCCTCCAGAACTGAATTAGTCCTGGTAATAAAAGCACTGCCAGAACATCTCAGAGACTTACTTATGTGTATACTGGAGTTCAAAGATCTTGAACTTACTTGGTTTAATGTATTATTTCACAATGACCTGCCAAACTGCTAGTCACTTTACATCCTCAGGTATTGTAACCACTGGGCATTCCAACCTTGCTGGCAAGCCCTGAATAATCCCTTCCCCATCTTGTGAGTCTTATATAAAACCTTAAGAAAAATGAAAAGTACAAAATTTGACTCATACCTGAAAAAGTTCTCTTAAAATCATCTATTTGTACAAAATTGAATTTATTAGTCTCTACATTAGCTGTTACCCCATCTACACTTCCTATCAGAAGACCTACTTGAAGACTTAAATGCTCTATGAAAATTCTTACTAGACGTACTCCTTTCATCACTTAATATTAGACTAGCCCAACAGTAAAGGGCTCAATCTAAATAAACTAACTTCATGCTGAAAAGGAACTACTATTCAAAATATTCCATCCACCTCAATATTTACCACAAAAATAGAAGTGATGCCACTGATAAAGCTATTTCATGATTACTACTGTTGGTAGATGTGTTCATTACAGAAATCTACATTTTTCAGCAAGGCACGATGCAGCCATTCAGCAATATCCTTAAAGATAAAATGTTTTAAAGGATATAAATTTCTGATAGTACAAGTAAAAGCAACCCCCAAGAAACTTTTTAGTGTTATCTCTGTCAAAGTAATCAACTATATTCTCCTGGATTTTTTGTTTTAATCAAGTCTTGAATGTCAGGAATAGCTTCCCTTCCCACCCCACCTTGGTTCTTTTGCTGGTGTGAAGGCCAACTAAAGAAATAAACCTTTGAACTATGAAAAGCAAAAAGTGGAGAAGAGAATTTAGGGAATGCACTATCAACTGGTACAGTAATACATAGTTAGCAATCCTTCTTGTCAATACCCCCTTCCCAGTTTCCTGTTATTTTATCTCCATGATCAGAACTGATATTCCAGTTAACAGAGAAAATAACTGTTAAAACTTAATATCTAAACATTCACAAAGAACTAAAAACTTAAAAGTGACTAAATCTAGGGAAAACATTACATGCAATAACCTGAACACACTGGTAATTTATTAGGATTAAAAAATATTTGTGATACATGAAATTCACCATCTCTCCCATCCACACAGTATCAGGAAAGCAATTACTTTATTTCAAATTTAAAAATACTAAAGAATTTTTTTAGAAGCCAGATATGGATTAAAGGTTTTATTATCCATAATGATCTAAACTACTTCTAAGACTCATCAAAAAATAAAGATAAAATCAGATTTTCCAATATATATTTTAACTTGGCTTTACACATTTTTACCTTGTTTCTTCTTACTAAAAGTCCTCTTCCTTTCACTTTGGTCAATATTTGGTATCAAAAGTCTGTAATTATTATAAAAGCAAGCTACCAATATCATTCCGCTAAAGATAGGCTATTTTAATTTAGGTTACCAACATAAATCACATTTTCAAACATAAGAATGTGTTTCACTGTACTCCTTTCCTAGATTTGAATGCAAGAAATGTGAATTCTTTCTTGTCAAGATCATGCTGCATACAAACATTGCTGCCCAACCGGAAATTTCAAGTTATTACAGTATCCCAAGGCTCCTTAATAAAAGTTTAAATTGAGGTTTATCGTGATCTTAATGCTAGTCAATGAAAAATTAGTTTCATAGCATAACATTAATTGCCAAGGTAATCAAACTAATATATTTTCCCTTCATCTTATCTATGTCATTGTGTACTGTTCAAAGTTTTTATAAAACTCTAGACTGACTAAATGAGATGTCATTTGCTCAACTTCTGGAAACGTTAAGGTGTGTATTTGGGTGGAGAAGCCCGCATGATTTAACTTTTGTTTTTGTTTTTTCCCTTTTTCCAAAACTAAATAAAGACAAGTTGTCAAATATGAATCCTGTTCACTAAGATAATCACTATATACTTGTGCTTTTTAATCACGCCTGAATTCATTTTTAAGTCTGAGTAACACTGTAAACAAGCTTGAGTTTCAGAAAGAGTAACTCTTTGAACCCCTGGGAAAACTATAAAGAAAGATCTGTAAGGATAAGCACCTCATACTGAGAAGTGGTTTCTTCTGGGTATGGGAGTGAGGGGTTTGTCCACAGGGCTCAAAGGGAACTTTAGTCGTATATGTAATAAATTATTTCAAAGGAATAAGTAATTGAGTCTTCTAGGTGCCTAGAAAGATAATTTTTTAAAAGGAGGGAGGAAAGTTAAAATATCATTCAAGTATTGGATTCTGTTACTAAACTTTGAACTCAGTATATTTTAAAGTACCTTATATTTGTTACCTGTGATATGAAAAAGAAAATCTTATTTTTCATGTTGTAAAACTTTTCTTCCACAAGGGTCACCAAAAAGTTGTTTTAAGCAAACTAAGAACATGGTGAAATAAAATGAATTATTTACCCTTACAACTCTGAATGGAAATGTACACTTAATGAAACTAACAAAAAAGATAAACTATCAGTTCTAAAATTTCTATACCTTAAGGTGAAAGATCTTTTGGTCACTTATGTTAATAACAAAGAATCAAAAGAACTGAAGATGTGTCATAGTAAATGCTGTTACTGTTTTGGTGGTTTCAAATCCTGATAAAGTAAATCCAGTTACTTCAGTAATAATTTCTTAATCATCCTTGTTAGCCACTGATTCGCATTCCTCAATAATTCATGGTATAAAGAAAAACAATGTAAAAATCAAGGCACTATAATTAATTACTCTTCCCCAAATGTACATAGGCCATTCAGAGCATGCTATCCCAAACTCCTCAGTATTCTACAACACAGAATTAGAAAACTAACATTTATTGATAGATTTAAGGTGTAATACAGGTTTTCAAAATGTGGCAGTGAGAATACCATCATAAAAAAGAGAAATTTGTGCTAAAAACAACCTGAATTCATCATTGGCAATATTACATAACAAGGCCCTCACATACTAATGATTTCCACTTTTTCTATATTGCCAACCTCCCATGCATCAAAAAACACAAAAGAAAGATTATCAAACTTGGGAAGCAATAAAGTACTCTATGAATTTTAAGATGGTAATAGTAGGAAAGTTTGGGAGATTTGCAAAATATATCCTAATCATCCATGTGTACAATCTCATTTCTAGTCATTTTTGCAGTGATCATTAATGAATAAAGAACAGATTTACAAGTTTATATAGCAGGGCATCTGGGTTCAACACAAAACTTTTACAAACTTTATAGGCAAATACATGTTTCATGAAACACTGCTAACACTTGAATAATTAAATAAATTTCCAAAACTTGGGAAGCAAATAAAGACAAGACAACTAAGAAGCATTTTCCACCATTTACTCTTGTTATCAAAAATAGTTCAACTCTTCTTGCAAAACAAAACAAAATAGTACATACTGGACACATACATCACATTTTTCTTCCTATGGCTTTAGCCCACCCCCACCCCACCAAGAGACCAAAAAAAAAAAAAAAAAAAAAAAAAAATCCCAACAACAACAAAAACAACTCTACCTGACCACATTCACAGAAAATGACACCAGGATACACTACAAAACAGAAGGAGGTGTCATCTGCTCTGTGTCCAAAGGTTTCTTCTCCATGTCATATATTAGGTGAGTAACCATCATTGAACATGCTGTGTGCCAAATCAAAACATAACTTCAGCATATGTCAGATCTCACGAGAGATGGTGAACGTAGGAATTGGAAATTTTCCAGCAGTATTTTTCTTTAAGCACTGTCAAAGCAGCATCTCTTCTTTTAAATCATAAGGTCATTTCTTTACAACCTAGTCGGTCCTTGTTTTATTTGGGCTGTGCTCTTTCAAGCAACTGACTAGATTTTCCTTCAACAGAATGTTTGGGACTCACTTGTCTTCCCTATAAAAATTAAAAGGAAGAAGTGCATTTAAACTGAAACATAGTTTGTGCTTTACATGCAAAAGAGCATTCTAACGAAAATCCTCCTAGCTTCATACCTACCTAAATGCACAGGCTTCATAAAAAGGCATTTTTATTAGGCCTCTATAAAGAAGCCTTCATAACAAATAGCACCCTAAAAAAGCGTATTAAAAATAAAGTCTGGCAAACTATTAGAGGAAAAACAAAATCAAAGTGGCCAATAGCAATAAGTATAATGCATAAATCTGGATACATTTAGGGGCATTATTCCAAAATGATTTTTAAATATATCCCAATTTCTAAATAAAAAATTTATATATTTTTAAATTGTCACATACTATATTAATCTTAACTCAATTAGCTTCGGAATAAAACTGTTCTTCTCCACTTCATTTATCTAATTAGAACATTACTCACAGTGAAGAAAGGATTAGAAATTTTTCCCTAGAAGTCAGACTTGGCTTAAAAAAAGGAACTCAACTCAGAAGTTTTGTAGCATAAATAGCTAACCATCTGCAGTCTGACCAAATTTCAGTTTGTTCACTTTTAAAAGAGATTTCTTCAACATTCTAATGAGGGGCAAATTTTCTTTCATAATACTGCTGACTTTAAAACTGCTACATACACCAGTAGCCAATTTTCATGATCAGAAATGGTATTATGTCAGCACAAAAGTTGAGCTGGACACATCAGCTTTTCAACAGGAGAAACATCAATGGCATCTGAAGGCAGCACTGATTCTCCTGAACAAACTAATGGCTACATTTTCACAAAAAATTAGCACAATCTTTATGGACTGACTAGATACCACTTCCTTACATTTAATCATAAACTTTGATTATGCACAAAGCATGACCATAAACAATGAGGTTAATGTTATTTTCCTTGCCAAAGTTCAATTTGTATAAATCAGTTGCATCAGCATTTGTTCTCAAACTATGAGGTTCTGTAAGAACTAAGGACATATAGTTGTAGGGTTACTCCTCCATTATCTGCAAACTATTTCCCCGACACTAACACATATAACTTAGCAATGAAAACACTTGATACAAGTGATCTATATGCAGGAGCTCCGGCAAGTTAAACCAACAAAACCATAGCTGCCTTAACTGTAGCTATTACCTACCAGAGGTAGGTTTAAAGACCCGCTGACTTAACAGTCGAATCTCATGTCTATAGCTTCATCCAAACTTTTATCATCATGTGTACTGGCAGCTAAAAACGTCGTTACTGGGGACCCTGTGACATTAATTACACTGGTGCTGGTACTAGCATTGCGCACAGCAATGCTAGTCACATTAATGCCCAAAGTGAGCCTGGTCTGCTCCAAGGCCTTTTCTGGCACAGCAAATGCCTCCAGCTTCTTCTCCCCATTGGCCATATAGGAGTTTTGGCAGCCACGACATATACAGTCTAAGCAGGCCTTACGGTTAGAATAGCAAGGGCAGCGTTGGCCGCGGCATGTAAGAACACTTGGATTTTGAGTAGCACGCCCACATTTACATCCTTTCTTTTCCTGGGGTTTTTTATATACAGTCTTGGTGGGACTTCCTGGCATAAAATGATGACTAGGAATCTTCTCCTTTACTGTTTTGTCTTTTTTAAGAATACCTGGTTTGGTTTTAGAGTGAGCTTTCTTGGATCCATGTTCATGACTCTTTTTTATGCTTTTAGTAGATAAAAGTACAGTTTTGCTGATTTTGGGTGTTGTGCCTCCATTGGGAACAGTTGCTATAGGTTGAAGAGAAATTTTGCTCTCCCGTTTCACTGTCACAGGAGCAGATGCCCCCAGTGTTGGGCCTCGGATAATGGTAGAAATTGGAAGTGGCTGAACTTTCTCACTGTCACTTTCTGATCTGGATCGTTTTCTATTCAATTTTGCTACCTTCGGAGTTGCTGCTGTACATGATAACCCATGAAGTGCAGGACTGGTGGACATAAAAACATTATGGCTAAGAGACTGGGAAGAAAGCTGCAGAAAAGGTCCATTGGATACAGTGGCTTCCAAGTTGGGCTGCAAATTAGGGCAACAAACCTCTGTATTTGAAACAGTTTCTAGGCTGCGGAGTACTTCCTCAACACTCAGTAACAGAGAATCGCCAGGTTTTATATCTTCACTGAAACTGCAGATATCAATGCCTGTAGAGCATAAGTCAGTAGCTACCGTATCACAGACAGGTGGCAAGCTGTCAGACAGATCTTCAGTTTTTATGTCAACAGTGTTACATACATCAATTGTATTTGAATGTTCGGGTGAAGGAATATTTATACCAAATCTATCTATTGAAAGCCCATTATAAGCAGGCAAACCATTGATAACAGAACTGCCAATAGCAATGCTGAGGGTGCTTTCAGATATTGGAGATAAACTAGCTTGAGGATCAGTTGTGGGTTCTGAGGTTGAAGGTAAAGGGGAATGTGTCAAACACAAAGTAATGGATGAATCTGAGGGTTTTTCTGTCTCCTCACAAAGCAATGATCCATCATTAAGCAAAGCCAAAATATCAGAAGAACAGTCGACTGCTTCTATTATATCCCGTGCCAATGTAGTCTGTGTTATATATTCACATAGTTTTTTGTAGCAGTTCACTAAAATGCTTAATTGCTTGTTTTCCTCAAACTGCTCATAGTCTTTGCACCAACTACATGAAGGTTTCATCATCATTTTCTTGCCTTTACAAGTTTTGCAGACATAGTGTTGGCAGGTGGAGTTGGTGGGTGCAATAGGATCTTGTAGCAAATGTCCTAAGAGGGAAAAAAGAAGCACAAATTTTAGTAAAATGAATTTACAATTCTATATACTTAAGATTAAGATTTTAAGTAGCCTATTAAAATTGAGATGGGTTAAACTCACCAGATTAGGTAACAAAAAGTACAAGGTGGGTGAAAAGTAGGTTTACAGTTGTTAGTGCATGAAACACAGTCTACTCTTCCTTTTCTTTTCCAAGTGAGAGGAGGGGAGATGGAGAAACAGACTCCTGCTGCACCCTAACCAGGATCCACCCATTAAGCAACACCCATCTAAGGGCAGACGCTCTGCCCATCTTGGGCCATGCTAACAACTGTGCTATTTTTAGTGCCTGAAGCCAAGGCTCCATAGACCCATCCTCAACTCCCAGGGTCAATGTACTTGACCCAACCAAACCATGACTACGGAAGGGGAAAAGAGAAAGAGAGAGAGGAAGTTGGGAAAGGAGTGGAGAAGCAGATGGTTGCTTCTCCTTCTCCTGTGTGCCCTGACCGGGAATCAAACCCAGGACAGACATCCACATGCTGTGCCGATGCTTGACCACTGAGCCAACCAGCCAGGACAGAGTTTATTTTTATATTATCAAATTTTGGATTTCATAACAACTGTAACCTAGTTTTGTCCCCCCTGTATATCTTAACAGGAAATTAAAAGTATCTCACTTCACTTTCATGCCATATTCCCTATTCCTTGATCTCAAACCAGAATCTTCCTCAATTCTGTTTCTCCCCCGAACAGTATGTTCTGGTCTGCTTTCTTATACTTTTCTCCAAAGGCTATAAGGAGGTAAAGATAAGTCACCAAAAGCACAAGCAAGGCTTAAAAACCTTGGGACTTCAACCTAATGGAACATGGTAATGCTACAATATGTTAAGCAAAATCATATTATTTTCTGTTAGACAATGGATAAAAGATATGAGCAAGAGAGATTCCCTGCCCTCATTAAACATAATTTGAAGACATTAATCATCTTCACAGAAAAAAAGACATAATTTCAAATCATTTTATTATAAGACTAATCATAAACTTAGGAAAGAAAAGATCAAAATGTAGCTGTTGAAAAAGAATAATATCCATTTATTAAAGCAAAAGGAGAAAACTACTAAAATAAAATTCCCCTACAAAAAAAAACCCAAAATATAATGAAAATGAAAAAATATCTGTTTAAAAGTATCAAAAGGAAAAAGAACAATTAATACTTGACCTCAAATTCTTCTGAATACAAAATGACCATGGTCATTAACCACAAGTATCCTAGGTACACCAAAACAATATAAAGGTAACAGTGATCCCCCAACATGGTATTAGTCCCAAATTACAAATAGCCTACACATATGAGCTAGGAAGGGAAAAATAACTAGATCAGTCCATAGATGTGTTAGATCTGACATCAAATGGACAATCCAGAAAAAAGAAAAAAATGTAAAATGGACTTCCACAAAATTTAAATGTGCTTCAAAACATACCATTAAAGAAATAAGACAATCCACAGATTGGAAAGAAAACATTTGCAAATCTACATTTGATAAAGGACTTATATTTTTTAAAACTTCGAAAAATCATATTAAGAACTAAATTTTCAAGTGAGCAAAATATCTGAATAAATATTTCACCAAATATAAATGTCTACTAAGCATATGAAAATATGCTCAATATCACTAGTTATTAAGGAGAGTAAAAACCAATGGCCTACTGCCTATGAGATAAATTCAAAATGACAGACAATACCAAGAGCTGGCAAAGAAGTGGAGAAATTGGAACCCTTCTGTAATATCAAGTGTCAATGTAAAAGGGTAAATCATAGTGGAAAACAGTTGGTACTTTTTAAAAAGTTAAGCATATGGCCCTGGCTGGTTGGCTCAGCAATAGAGCGTCAGCCAGGGAACTGAGGATGCTCCATGGAGCCTCCACTGCAGATGCTAAAAACAGCTCTGAGCATGGGCCCCAGACAGAGGTTGCCAGGCAGATGCCGGTCGGGGTGCATGTGGGAGTTGTCTATCTCCCCTAGTTTCACTAAAAAAAAAAGGGCAAAGAAAATCCTGATCATTGAATTTGCCAGTATGAACTAATAATATTTTCATCATCATATTTCCTAGCACTATACACTGAAATGCCATCATCCTGAAATGCAACTATCAGAAAGTAAAAAATATACATGGACAGGTCACAGTTAATGATTAAAAGAATCATTAACATTTCCCCAGGAAGCATTCTTGGAAACTAAAATGTTCAACAGTCAAGAAGCCCACAAGAGCCTGAACAGGTAGTGGTGCAGTGGACAGAGTGTCTACCTGGGACGCTGAGGACCCAGGTTCAAAACCTCCATGTCACTGGCTTGAATGTGGGATCACTGGCTTGAGCGTGAGATCACAGATTTGAACCCGTGGTCACTGGCCTGAAGCCCAAGGTCACTGGCTTGGCTGGAGCTCCACAGTTAAGGCACGTATAAGAAAGTAATCAATGAACAACTATGCGACAACTACAAGTTGATGCTTCTCATCTCTCTCCCTTCCTGTCTCTCTCTTTCTCTCTCTCTCTCTCTCTCTCTCACACACACACACACAAACCCACAAGATCAAATCTTATAATACTTAGATATATGGAATAGATTTTTTAAAAAAAAACTATCTGGAAAGAAAAAAGAATCTCTGTGATGATACCTCAAGCAGTTTTACCAAAATAATGGAATAGAAAAATAAAAACAGTATAGACTCCCAACAGGTGTAAAATATACGGCGTCCTCCCAAAATCTGTTTTTGCTGACATAGCAAGCCAACATGAAACAGAAGAGGTATCATGAAAGACAAGTCTCAACACATTAATTCAGTAAAATATGCTTTCCATCACAGCCTAAATTTGCTTCCCAACAAATGGACTCATCAAAATTAGAAAAGAAAAAGCTACCAGAAACTCACATTAAAGCTAATGCAAAAAGAGGAAAAGAATAAAAGTGACAAAACTGACCCTGGCCACTTTACTCAGTGGATAGAGTGTCAGCCTGGGAGGCGGACATCCCAGGTTTGATCCCTGGTCAGGGCA
This sequence comes from Rhynchonycteris naso, assembly GCA_037038555.1. Taxonomy (NCBI): domain Eukaryota; kingdom Metazoa; phylum Chordata; class Mammalia; order Chiroptera; family Emballonuridae; genus Rhynchonycteris; species Rhynchonycteris naso. The sequence goes on along the minus strand of CM073004.1, from coordinate 39,795,644 downwards.
CACATGAGAAGTGACCATCTGCTTCTCTAACCTTCCCTCTCCCCTTCTTTCTCTCTCTTCTCCCTCACAGCCAGTGGCTTGATCGGTCCAAGCATCCGGCCTGGGCACTGAGGATAGCTCAGTTGATTCAAGCATCAGCCCCAGAAGGGGTTGCCAGGTGGATCCCAGTTGAGGTGCATGCAGGAGTTGGTCTATCTCACCCTCCTCTCACTGAAAAAAAAGTGACAAAACCACATTTGCTAATATAGAATAATTACATTTCATAAGATTTTCTTAAAATCATAACTAAATGAATAAGAACTAGTTATCTTAAAATACTCAAAACAGTAGAGTTGCTTTATATATATATATATATACATATAAAGTGAGAGGCAGGGAGGCAGAGAGACAGACTCCCGCGTGCACCCCAACTGGGCCAGGATCCACCCAGCAAGCCCCCTACACTGCTATGCTCTACCCATCTGGGGCCCTGCTCTGTTGCTCAGCAACCGAGCTATTTCAGTGCCGAGGCAAGACCATGGAGCCATCCTTAGCACCTGGGGCCAACTTGTTCCAATCAAGCCATGGCTATGGGAGGAGAAGAGAGAGAGAGAGAGAGAGAGAAGGGAGGTGGAAGGGTGGAGAAGCGTATGATCACTTCCCCTATGTGCCCTGACCAGGAATCAAACCCAGGACTTCCACATGCCAGGCCAATGCTCTACCACTGAGCAAACCGGACAGGACCAGTAGAATTCCTAAATAAATTTTCTAGGTTTACTTATGTTAGTGATTGTAACATCAATTTCCTCAGCAATTGCTACTGAATAAAATTATGCACTATTTTCCAGGAACTCCTTTTCAAATGGCCCAGGTAACTTTACTGATCACTAAGTATATTTATAGTCACATATACAGAAAGAAAAATAGGGGGGGGGGGCCTTATTAACAGCAGAAGGAATTTTGTTATTATTACCAACCAAATCACATTGCTCTAAAGCTTTTGGATTCCAGACAAGATGGTAACTTAAGCAATGACAAAACATTTCACTGAATGACAAGTGGCACACTGCATCTTGGTAAGGTACCCTCAAATGTTGCAGACTAATCTTCAAATATTTTGCTCAGGAATGTAGTACTGAACTCTGCTAGACAAATTTTTCGTGTACCACAAGGGCAAGACATTTTTTAAATGAAGACTAAATCTAACCATAGTTGTTTCGAATATGCGTCAGATATTTTCATTCTCTACTGCAGTGTTTTTCAACCACAGGACAGCAGATCAGTTCACTAGAAATTTCATGCCAGTCCACAAAAGAGTTAACCCCCACAATGTTGTATGAAGATTATAGACCCAATGATCTTAGTCGAATTCATTTATGCTCATGGAGATTCTGCCTCGGCGATCCCTGAATTAATTTTTCTATTTTGACCAGTCCCCAAGTGTCAAAAAGTTGAAAAACACTGCTCTACAGTATGACCAAAAAAGAAAAAAAGATCTTGTCCATAGTTTAAGTTTTTTCAAATTAATAAACGCAACAAAAATGTGTAAGCCTGACCTGACCAGATGGTGGCAAGGTGGATAAGAGCGTAGAACGGGTATGCTGAAGACCCAAGTTTGAGACCCCGAGGTCGCCAGCTTGAGCGTGGGCTCATCTAGTTTGAGCAAAGCTCACCAGCTTGGACCCAAGGTCGCTGGCTTGATCAAGGGGTTACTCAGTCTGCTGTAGCCCCACAGTCAAGGCACATATGAGAAAGCAATCAATGAACAACTCAAGTGCCAAAACAAAAAACTGAGGATTGATGCTTCTCATCTCTTTGTGTCCCTGTCTGTCCCTATCTATCCCTCTCTCTGACTCTTGCTCTGTCTCTGAAAAAAAAATGTGTAAGCCTGTCCCGACCAGGTAGTGGTGCAGTGAATAGAGCATCACACTGGGACAGGGAAGACCCAGGTTTGAAACTCCGAGATTGCCGGCTTGAACGCGGGCTTGCTGGCTTGAATGTGGGATCATAGACATGACCCCATGGTCGCTGGCTTGAGCAACGGGTCATTCACTCTGCTGTAGCCAACCAGTCAAGGCACATATGAGAAAGCAATCAATGAACAACTAAGGTGCCACAATGAAGAATTGATGCTTCTCATCTCTCTCCCTTCCTGTCTGACCCTAACTGTCCCTCCCTCTGACTCTGTCTCTGTCAAAAAAAAAAATGTCTAAGCCTGACCTCAAATGGGGGTTGGCGTGTGGAGGATGACCTTTAATTTAGAAAAGGTTTTTTGTTTGTTTTTTTTTAACAGGGACAGATAGAGAGTCAGAGAGAGGGGCAGATAGAGACAGACAGACAGGAACGGAGAGAAACAAGAAGCATCAATAATTAGTTTTTCGTTGCCGTCGCAACTCCTTAGTTGTTCATTGCTTTCTCACATGTGCCTTGACCGCGGGCCTTCAGCAGACCGAGCTGCCCCTTGCTGGAGCCAGCGACCTTGGGTCCAAGCAGACCAGCTTTTTGCTCAAGCCAGATGGGCCCACGCTCAAGCTGGCGAGCTCGGGGTCTCAAACGTGGGTCTTCCGTATCCCAGTCCGACACTTTATCCATTGCGCCACCGCCTGGTCAGACTAATTTAGAAAAGGTTTTAATAAATATGAAACAATAAATGATAGAGGGAGAAAATCAGCCAATGAAATATAAAGATCTTTGTTCAACATGTCTGAGAAGGTATTCTTTTTCCATCCCAAATATGGCCTAATGATTTTTTTTCTGAATGTTTGCCACTATACAAAGCAATCATTTTCTTTCATTTAATTACATGATTCTAGTCTTTTGACATTTACCTGGATATTTCTCATAAACATGAAAAACTGGAAAATGTTAAATCCCTTAAAGTTTAGTTTAGCAAATCTGCTACAAATCAAAAACAATTGTTTTGTTTTTTATTAACTGAGAGGTGGGAAAGCAGAGAGACAGGCTTTCACATCCACCATGACCAAGATCTACCCAGCAACCCCTCTACAAGGGTGATGCTCTGCCCATCTAGGGCTGCTACTCCATTGCTCGGCAACTGAGCTGTTTTAGCTGTGGCAAGGCCATGGAGCCCTCCTCAGCACCCATGGCTAACTTTGCTCAAATCATTCGAGCCATGGCTGCGGGTGGAGGGAGGAGAAAAAGGGAGTGGGGTGGAGAAACAGATGGTCGCTTTCTTCTGTGTGCCTTGGCCAGGAATTGAACTCAGAACTTCCACAAGCTAGGTCCGTGATGGCGAACCTATGACACGTGTGTCAGCACTGACACGTGTAGCCATTTTCCATGACATGCGGCCACATGCAACTGCATACCAGAGAAGTATGAGGTCGCGTGCCGAGAAGGACGTTTCATCCTCGGCTCCTGCATGGCCAGGTGCAGTAGCTGAGAATAAAACATTTGCTGTAGTGTAGACACTCTGTGCCGGAGAGGTCTGTAGGCCAAAACAACAGAACTCCAGCACAGATTCTAGTTCTGGGACTTCCGGTTAGGCCGTTTTTCTCGAAATGACATACCACCCGAGTTATGCTCGGTTTTTTGGCGAATTTTGACACACCAAGCTCAAAAGATTGCCCATCACTGCACTAGGCCGACACTCTACTGCTGAGCCAACCAGCCAGGGCCCAAAAGATATCTTAAAAGTCATCAGTGTTGGAAGTCAAGTTCCTAGACATGCAAACTCCTCAGGAAGAGATCAGTGTGCTGAAAACTTATCAAGAAAGTAAGGAAGGCGCAGAAGAACAAGTCAGGCTGGGATGTAATCACAACAAAAGCTTCAGATGACCCCACAGGGAGTTCTGAAGCTAGGATGGCTCTTCAGGGTTGTCCTATGTTGGGCAAAAGAGCTAGGTCTTCAGTCTTTAGACACAGGCTACTCCCAGGAAAAGGATATGAGCTTGAGTGAGTGACTCTCTTCGGCCACGGCAAATTCCAGGAAGATTTGACAGCCCCAGCAACACTGCCAGTAACCAAGAAAATGAAGTCCTTCAGTCCTGAAGTAGAGATTTAGGTAGTATATATTTGGCATCCACTAAAATTAGTAATTACATGACTGTCCAATCTAATAAATTTTGAATTAAAAAAAATGTAATAATAATGTTGATGTGCCTTTAAAAGAGACCTGGCCCACCACTTCTTAGAGCTATTAAGTAACTAGCCTGACCTGTGGTGGCGCAGTGGATCAAGCGTCAACCTAGAACGCTGAGGTTGCCAGTTCAAAACCCTGGGCTTGCCTGGTCAAGGCATATATGGGAGTTGATGCTTCCTGCTCCTCCCCCCCCCCTTCTCTAAAATGAATAAATAAATAAAAGTAATTTTTTAAAAAAGCTATTAAGTAACTAAATATCCAGGTTCTTTCCAACTCTAAGTGATGCCTAGAAGATTTTTTTTTTTAATGTCTAGATTTTATGACAAGATCTATAAAGAGTGTATCAAGTCCATTTGGCCTGACCAGGCGATGGCGCAGTAGATAGAGCGTTGGACTGGGATGCGGAAGACCCACGCTCGAGACTCCAAGGTCGCCAGCTTGAGCGCGGGCCCATCTGGCTTGAGCAAAAGCTCGCCAGCTTGGACCCAAGGTTGCTGGCTCCAGTAAGTGGTGGCTCAGTTTGCTGAAGGCCCGCGGTCAAGGCACATGTGAGAAAGCAATCAATGAACAACTACGGTGTCACAACGGCAATGAAAAACTGATTGATGCTTCTCATTTCTCTGTTCTGTCTGTCTGTCCCTATCTATCCCTCTCTCTGACTCTGTCCCTGTAAAAAATAAATAAAACATTTAAAAAAAAAGTCCATTTGGATATCACTTTTTGCTGAAATGATAGGTGTAAGACAGGGGTCCCCAAACTGGGGCCCCCTGAGGCCATTTATCCAGCCCCCACTGCACTTCCAGAAGGGGCACCTCTTTCAATGGTGGTCAGTGAGAGGAGCACAGGATGCATCTGCACCCATAGTTCCCATTGAAATACTGGTCAGTTTGTTGTCTTAAATTTACTTGTTCTTTATTTTAAATATTGTATTTGTTCCCGTTTTGTTTTTTTACTTTAAAATAAGATATGTGCAGTATGCATAGGGATTTGTTCATAGTTTTTTTTATAGTCTGGCCCTCCAACGGTCTGAGGGACAGTGAACTGGCCCCCTGTGTAAAAAGTTTGGGGACCCCTGGTGTATGAGATTTCTATTTTGTATGTTGAAATTTTCTTTCTATACATTACAAAATAAAATCCAATGAAAGCTTGTATATTTTCACTTGCCCCATTTTTTATGCTTTCAAATTTATCAGAAACTTTACATATTTAAATATCCTCCTCTTACTACTGCCATTTTCTTTAAAGATTTTTATTTACTGATTTTAGAGAGGAAAAGAGAGGAAGCAAGATTGTAGTTGCTTCACTTTAGTTGTTCACTGATTACATCTCATATGTGCCTCGACCAGGCAAGCGTAAGGTTTTGAACTGGTGACCTCAGCATTCCAGGTCGATACTTTATCCACTGTACCCACTACAGGTCAGGCCCCACTGCCATTTAACAAGGGATTCTCCAAACTTTTTTTTACATCTCTGAATTTCAGAAGCAAAATTACACTCCAAAATTAAAAATGTAAAATATGCTTTCAAACAATAACTAGTAAGATTTACCTCCTAAATACATGTTCACATAGAAATTATCTGGATTCAGCTAAGAACAAAAATGACAGCACCATAAAAAGATTGTACATATCACCAAATGAGCATAAATGAATTAACTGTTTTTGGACAATTAAACTTTTCTTTTAAAGCTTGCTTTTAGTCTTGCAAAACCTGTGCCCAATATAGTTATCTGTAGACATACACTGAAGTCAAACATCTTAAAAATCTTTTCGTTAGGCAAAATTTCTGGGTATAAGTGCTATTACAGTAATAAGCTCAAGTCAAAGAAAATTGAATTTCAGATCAAAGAACCCTCCTAAGAAGATAGCACCATTTTCCTTCTGGTAGAGCTTCCTAACATAGGTCTGTTTTTCTTTAAAGTTTTGACCTAGAAGCCCTTAGAATATGTTTCTTTAAATTTTCGCCTAAGTTTATAACTAGTAAACTAAAAAGCAAATACATGCTGCAAAAAATCAACAGGTCCAAATGACAAACTAAGGATTCAAAGAAATTATTAACTCTCTAAATAAGTATTTAAGCAGCTATGTCCCAGACTACCATTATCCCTTGATCACCAGGATTCCATAGTCCCATAAACCATTTTCTTTAAAATATCTAGCACAAATTGGCCTGACCTGTGGTGGCGCAGTGGATAAAGCGTCGACCTGGGAACACTGAGGTCGCCAGTTCAAAACCCTGCACTGGTCTGGTCAAGGCACACGTGGGAGTTGGTGCTTCCAGCTCCTCCCCCCTTTCTTTCTCTCTCTCTCTCTCTCTCACTCTGTGTCTCCTCTCTAAAATGAATAAAGTTTAAAAAAAAAAAAGCTTTTAAAATATCTAGCACAAATAATCATGAAATAAAAATATGCATTTTAATAAAAATCAAGAAAGCAATATGACAGATATGCATTAATCACTAAAAATAGTGAGACAGAGTGGAGTATTTTGACAACTTAACCAAGAAATTATTTTAAAGTTTGTTATATCGCTTTAAGTAACTACTACAATACGCAGAGACCAGTGATAACTAAGTATGTATGCCAGAGGAGTGAAGGATGAAAAAAAGACACAGATTTGGAAAAGAAATACAAGTATATAGTTTGCTGAGAAATGAAAATCAATAAATACTGCAACTTTCAAAGTATGAAGGTTACTCAAGCCAAGCTGTTTACTGAACATCTGAATGGTTAAACTTTGGTGTTCCTTTAACTTTTATGTCTTTGGTTAACCTAAAATTATTAAAAATACTTCCTGCCTGACCAGGCAGTGGCGCAGTGGATAGAGCACTGGACTGGGATGCAGAGGACCCAGGTTCAAAACCCCAAGGTCACCAGCTTGAACACGGGCTCATCTGGTTTGAGCACAGTTCACCAGCATAAACCCAAGGTCGCTGGCTTGAGCAAGGGGTCACTCGGTCTGCTGTAGCCCCCTAGTCAAGGCACATACGAGAAAGCAATCAATGAACTAAGGTGCCACAATGAAGAATTGATGCTTCTCATCTCTCTCCCTTCCTCTCTGTCTGGCCCTATCTGTCCTTCTCTCTGTCCTCTGTCTCTGTCACAAAAAAAAAAAAAAAAAAAAAAAAAAAAAAAAAAACCTCCTGATACTCTTGGTGATGTCAACTGTTAAATAAGGTAAGCTTCTCCAGTCAATTAACATTATAAACTAAACAACCAAACACTCACCATAGATTATTAAATGAATGATGTATACCTCTTAGACCCACACTACATATTCATAAACTCGTCATGCCTCATTTCAAATTCTAGTAAGAATTAAAAGAGAATTTCAGACATTGTTTATCTTAATAATTATGTAAGGAAGCCCTCTGTAGAGTGTTTTGTGGTTAGAGCACTTACATATTTCATTATTTCCATATTTTCGCAAAGCAATGATGGTCTCATTAAATTATTACCAATAAGATAATATGGGCTGGTCAATTAGGCAAATTAAGTTGATTGATAGCTGAACAATAAAACATTTATCAAATAAGTCAATATAAATCTAGATCTAAATTTCCCAAACTGGTGTTCCACTGAATCAGAAAGCATTAACAGGTTTGCTTTAATTTTCTCTTGGAGAGTCATCCCAAAATATATCAGTCTTTTATTTTTTTTTTTAGTGAAAGGAGAGGCAGAGACAGACTCCCGCATACACCCCAACCGCGATCCATCTGGCAATCCCACTAGGGGGCAATGCTCTGCCCATCTGGGGCCACTGCTACACTGCTCAGCCACAGTCATTTTTTAGTGCCTGAGGCAAAGGTCACGGAGCCATCCTCAGCACCTGAGTCCAATCACTCAAACCAGTTGAGCCATGGCTGCAGAAGGGAGAGGGAGAGTGAGAAAGAGAAAGAGAGAGAGAGAGAGAAGAGGGAGTGGTAGAGAAGCAGATGGTCACTTCTGTACGCCCTGACTGGGAATGGGAACCCAGGGCATCCACATGCAGGGGCAATGCTCTAGCACTGAGCAAACTGGCCAGGGTCAATACAGTGGTCCTTTGTCTATCATGGGGGTTAGGTTCCAGAACCCTCCGCGATAGGCAAAAATCCACAAGATAGCAGCCTTATATTTATTATTTATATATATTTTAAGGCTTTATAAACACTCCCCACATTCTTATAAACCTTTCCCACAGTTATTAACTTTTCCTACACTAGAAAATGCTTAATTTACCACAAAAATAATTAAAATAATAGTGTGTCCATAAATCATGGTGCACTTTTTTTTGTTGGTTTGTTTGTTTGTTTTTTACAGGGACAGAGAGAGAGTCAGAAGGATAGATAGGGACAGACAGACAGGAATGAAGAGAGGTGAGAAGCATCAATCATTAGTTTTTCATTGCCATTGCGACACCATAGTTGTTCATTGACTGCTTTCTCACATGTGCCTTGACCGCGAGCCTTCAGCAGACGGAGCCACCCCTTGCTGGAGCCAGCGACCTTGGGTCCAAGCTGCGAGCTTTTGCTCAAGCTAGATGGGCCCGCGCTCAAGCTGGCGACCTCGGGGTCTCGAACCTGGGTCCTTCTGCATCCCAGTCCGACGCTCTATCCACTACGCCACTGCCTGGTCAGGCCATGGTGCACTTTTGTCCTGTGACAATATATACCACAAAATCCCGTGATATAGCAAAAAATCCGCAATACAAAATTAAGATATATACAATTTAAAAATCCATGACACAGTGAAACCACGAAAAGTGAACCGTGATATGGTGAAGGATGACTGTATATCAGTGTCTTAATACTGACTACTACAGCTATCAGAAAACTTGCTTAGCCTGTCCAAGCAGTGGCACAGAGGATAGAGCACAGGACTGGGGCGCAGAGTATCCAGGTTTAAAACCCCGAGGTTCCTGTTTGAGTACAGGCTCATCCAGCTTGAGCACAGGGGTCACTGGCTTGAGTGTGAGATCATAGACATGACCCCATGGTCGCTGGCTTGAGCCAGGCATCACTCACTCTGCTGTAGCCCCCACCCCCCGTAAAGGCACATATGAAAAAGTAATCAATGAACAAGTAAGGTGCCACAACAAAGAACTGATGCTTCTCATCTCTTTCCCTTACTGTCTGTCTGTCCCTCTCTGTCCCTGTCACAAAAGAAAAAAAGAAAAAAAAGAAACCTGCTTAACATGGCATTCCTTAAGTTTACAGGAACACTTTTTTTAAGTGCACTTATTAACCTCACACGAGAAGTATTCCGAGACAGCACCACTCCCATCCAGAGGTTAGTTAGTATTAGAATCACCTGAGTGGCCTCCTCCAGAACTGATTCAATCCAAGAATGTGTATTGTTTAAAAGTTTCCCAAGTACTTCTAATGCACAACTGGGATTAGGAACTACTAGATACTTTAACCTTTTGTTTAGATGCCATCTTTCATAATACAGGAAACTCCAGGGGAATTTTGCTAAGTATTTAAGTAGGAAATGTGATGAAGTGATCTTTTAAAAATTTATGATTGATTTGAGAGAGAAAACATCAATTTGTTGTTCCACTTATTTATGCACTAACTGGGTTTTTTTGTGAGAGAGGGACAGGAGGGGAGGAAGGGAGAGGGAGAGAGAAAGAAGCATCCACTTTGTTGTTCTACTTAGCTGTGCATTCACTGGTTGCCTTTTATATGTGCCTTGACTGGGAATCAAACCCACAGCCTTGGTGTTATCAGGACACCACACTCCAACTAACTGATCTACCCAGCTAGAGTCTCACTGGTTGATTCTTGTATGTGTCCACTGGTTGATTCTTATATGTTTCCTGACCAAGGATCAAACCCACAACCTTGGCTTATAAGGACAACACTCTAACCAACTGAATTACCCAGCCAGGGCCTGTGATGAAGTGACTTTAAGGGGGAAAAAATACATATACAGCCTGATAGGCGGTGACACAGAGCATAGAGTGCCTACCTGGGGTGCTGAGGTCCCAGGTTCGAAACCCAGAGGTCACCAGTTTGAGCATGGAATCATGGTCACTGGCTTGAGCAAGGGGTCACTGGCTCAGCTGGAGCCCCCTGGTCAAGGCACATATGAGAAGCAATCAATGAACAACTAAAGTGATGCAACTACGAGTTGATTCTTTCTCTTCCAGTCTCTCTCTGGCTTTTAAAAAAAAAGTTTTCAGCATATTATTCAAGATTAGATTATAAATTTCATTTTATACAACATACAAAGGCAAGCTGACCAGGCAGTGGCACAGTGGATAGAGCATCGACCTGGGATGCTGAGGACCCAGGTTCAAAACCCTGAGGTCACCAGGCTTGAGCGTGGGATCATAGACTTGACCCCATGGTCGCCGGCTTGAGCAAGGGGTTACTGGCTCAGCTGAAGTCTCCCAATCAAGGCACATATGAGAAAGCAATCAACGAATAACTAAAGTGTACTAAAGTGTACCGTAAATATGAGTTGATGCTTCTCTCATCTCTCTCCCTTCCTGTCTGTCTGTCCCCCTCTCTCTCTAAAAAAAAAAAAAAAAAAAAGCAAAAAGAAAAAGGCAAATTTTGACTTTTCATTAACAAGAGCTACATCTTATTTTATTTAAAGTATGTAAGAGTCTGACCAGGTGGTGGCGTGGTGGAAAGAGCGTCAGACTGGGATGCGGAGGACCCAGGTTCGAGACCCCAAGGTCGCCAGCTTGAGCGCGGGCCCATCTGGCTTGAGCAAAAAGCTCTCCAGCTTGGATCCAAGGGCGCTGGCTCCAACAAGGGGTTGCTCGGTCTGCTGAAGGCCCGCGGTCAAGGCACATATGAGAAATCAATCAATAAACAACTAAGGTGTCGCAACGAAAAACTGATGATTGATGCTTCTCATCGTTCTCCATTCCTGTCTGTCTATCTCGCTCTCTGACTCTCTCTGTACCTATAAATAAATAAAGTATGTAAGAAAATTCATTTTGGTGACATTTATTTTAAAATGACATATTCCATTTGTAAATTCATAAATGTTAAAAACACAGGCTAAAATTGAATACACTACAGAAGGACAAAAATGCAAATGTGACTAGGTGTTTGAAGTCTTGTATTTTTTACTAAAAATTTTAAAACAATCTTGCAGTTTGTTATTAAATGATGAACTAAAGGAGGCTTTAGATAGGTATTTACAAACACTTCAAATAACACCCTGCAAATTTAAATAGTCTTTTTTCTCTTTATTTGCCAAAACTAAAAAGCCATGGTGCGTAACAATATATATTCTTTCATATTGCTCTTTTACTAATCACCAATACCTTGCTGATATACAGGATGTCATATTACAGACAACTTACAACAAGAGCTAATAATAATCCTGAACCAAATATTTTGAATTACTAACATTTTTATGCTCATTATCTAGTATTTCAATATCAGCTTAATTTTATCAATGTTTCTTGTCCCTAACCAATGGCCCATTGAACTGGATATATGAAGAATTTAAAGAAATAAAATAACATGAGTAGGAGTTAACAAAACATATGCCTAAAAATTAAAACCATTTAAAAGCCTAATGGCAGATAGGCGGATTCAGCATAATTATTAACTGGTTATGGCAACACTGTTTGGTCCAATATTTATTTGGTATCTCCTTAAATTGCATCACTGTAAAAGAATAAATGTAGTTATTTTCTCTCTTCTTATACCACATCCAGTTCAGTGTTTTAAAATAAAAACATAAGAAAAAAACACTGACAATATCTTTCAATGCTCCCACAACTTTCAGGAACAAATTTAAATTCTTCAGTTGTTATAACTCTGTCCAATAGAATTTTTATGCAAGGATGGAAATGTTTTTACAGCTGCAATGTCAACCAAGTAACCTTTACCCACATGTGGCTACTAAGCACTTCAGATGTAGCTAAGTATAACTTAAAATCTGCATTTTAAATTTTGTTTGATTTTTAGAGAGAGAAAAAGGGACAAAGACAGAGAGAGAGAGATGCATTCATTTGTTGTCCTACTTAGTTGTGCACTCATTGGTTTCTTCCCATATGTGCCCAGACCTGGAAGGGCGAGATATGAGATGCATGAGCTCATAGTTGTGGCACTTCAGTTGTTCACTGATTACTTTCTCATACATGCCTTGACTGGAGAGAGGGGGGACAGCCTCCAGCTGAGCCAGTGACCACCCTTGCTCAAGCCAGCAACCTTGGGGTCATGTCTATGATCCCACGCTCAAGCCAGCAACCTTAGCGTTTCAAACCCAGGACCTCAGTGTCCCAAGTCGACACTCTGCCCACTGCACCACGACCTGGTCAGGCAAAAATGTTTTAATTAGCCCAAAACATCTGAATCAACAAGTACCAAACAAGTAAAGCAATCCTGATTTTTACCCAGGTAAGAAGGGTTCACAAAATAATTCAGGATACCAACAACAGAATTCTGTATTTCAAAATAGTGTCTAGAGAGCAAAGGAGACCTTAGAAAATCCTTCATTCCTGAAGATTATAAATCCAAATGTCTAAATGGGTATACAGGTAAAGTTAAAAAAAAAAAAAAAAAAAAAGTGACTAAGGCTGTGAGGGACCAAGAACAAAATGGAAAGTACTTATTTACCTCCACCCCCGAAAAGGAGATGTCCCCTCTCAACTACAGCCAATACCATACCATGCATGCCAATCTGTGAGGGAAAAGTACACCTACTGATGCCAGACCTTACAATTATCTAGGAGGTGCTTAAAATCTGGATTTTTATGTGAAGGCTAGATTTTAAAACTCTGACCAACAAATTCATTTAAAAAAAATTTTTTTCCCCATAAGTGAGAAAGGGTGGGGGCAGACAGACAGACTCCCGCATGCGCCTGACCAGGATCCACCCAGGATGCCCACCAGGGGGCGATGCTCAGCCCATCTGGGGCGTTGCTCCGCTGCAATCTGAGCAATTCCAACACCTGAGGTGGAGGCCATGCAGCAGTCCTCAGCGGCCGGGCCAGCTTTGCTCCAATGGAGCCTTGGCTGCGGGAGGATAAGAGAGAGATAGAAAGGAGAGGGGGAAGGGTGGAGAATCAGATGGGCACTTCTCTGGTGTGCCCTGGCCAGGAATCAAATCCGGGACTTCCACACACCAGGTCAACGCTATACCTCTGAGCCAACCAGCCAGGGACAGTAAATTTTTTATCAAGCTGAATAAAAAACACATCTGGGGGCCAAATTCACAATGAGATCTCTGCTCTAGTCCAACCAAATGAAACAAATTAAATAATTTGATCAAGTCATCAAAGCAGACAATCCCATCTGGCCCTCTAAAATACTGTAGACATGGACACAACAGTCCATATTTTTAGAAGTGAAATCAGGATGCTTCCAGGATAGATATCTTAGTGATTATTATTCTCTCAGGAAAGACAGGAAAACTGTCTTCCAACAGTTGAAGGGTAAACTTTTATCAAAGGCTTTCTAAATCAGTGGTGCTCACAACAAAATGATCTACCTACAATAAAAATGCAAAACATAAATTTATTTCTTCTATATTATCATTATTTAAGTTACTTTATTACCATTTAATATTGTGTATTCTTCTTTCACCTTTCTCCTTCTCAGCTCTCTTTTCGGGGGAAAGTCAATGTCATAGTTTTTATGAACGGTCCAAAAGAGGCGCGCCACATTTCCCTTCTTTGGAATAGCAATGGCACACAGACAGATGAGGCAAATGCACTTAGAATATGACATAGTGAAAAAAATCCCCTCCCATTCTGTATAAAAGTGGTAGGTTTTAGGCTTCTTACTCGGACCAGCTACGGCACTCATTTTTATACCCTTTGTTATATTTAGTTTAAATAAATTGAAGGCTAACTACGCAGCAATGTAACTGAACAAGTTAGCGCGGTTTAACGCGCATGCGTAGGGTGTCAAAAGTTCAGACGTCAGAAGACAAATGTCTTTTTAATGTCATGCGATCTACCCACACTTCCTTCGTGATCGACCAGTAGATCGAGATCGACGTATTGAGTACTCCTGTTCTAAATCAATCAAGAGGACAAAAGCCCTGAACAGTTGACTCAGTGGTAGAGTATCGGCCCAGTGTCTGGATGTCCTGGGTTTGATTCCCAGTCAGGGCACACAGGAGAAGCGTTCATCTGCTTCTACACTTCTCCCTCTTATCTCTCTCTCCCTTTCTCTCTTCCTTTCCGGCAGCCATGGCTCGACTGGCTCAACTGAGTTGGCTCAGGCGTTGAGGATGGCTCCATGGCCTCCACCTCAGACACTAAAAAAAGGCTCTGGTTGCAACAGAGCAGTGACCCCAGATCGGAAAAGCATCGCCCCCTAAGGGGCTTGCCAGGTGGACTCCAGTCAGGACACATGCAAGAGTCTTATCTATCTGTCTCCCCTCCTCTCACAAAAATTTTAAAAGAGGACAAAAAAAATTAGCAGGAGACAATTATAGAGGAGACTTGGATAAACTGGACATGTGAACTTTATGAAGAACATACATTTTATAAAGAAAGTTCTTTTTAAAAAGTTGTCAAACAATAACGGCTATTTTGCAGAGTAGAATTTAGCTCCCTAATCCAGAAGTATTCAGAAAATAAAATTTCAAGAATATTATAGAAAGGATTATTTGATGTGAAAAAACAGCCGTATGATATATGATCCTTTTTGCTTAAGGCTTTATAAATTCTCATCATGAAGAACCTAGTAATACCTATCATCCTTGTAAAGACCTAGTAAAAACTGAGCTGGTAAGCTCAATGACACCATAGAGGGCTCCCTGAGACAGCCCACATTTTCTGGTGGATATAACATAGTTATATCCCACATCATATCCTGAATATGTTCAGTCAGTCACAGACTGGACAACCAAATGATTAACTGTAGAGGGGATTCAGAAACCCATCATCATCACAAGGACGCCTGAATTGAACTGCCCTTTTAGATTCCTGTATTATATACGACCAGAGTCCTGTATTATATACGACCTACGATCAGAACACGCAGCAGAGATTTAAACGTCAAGGGAAAGAATTTAGGAGGATTGATGGGGGCTGGGGGGAGGGTCAAAGGTCCTTAGGTTGTTATACACTGAACTGCTGACCCCCACTTTAGGTATGCCTTTAAATGTTGCATGAAGAATTTAAAAACCATTCAACTTTGCCAGAAAACAATTTATTTCCAAATTTTACATGCACCATTTTCTGTAGGTTATAGCAAAGAAAATTAACATATTAATTGACAGACAACTAAAGTCAGCACACACAAAAAAATATACTGGCTATAAAATTAGATTAAAACAGTTTGAGAAAACCACATATTCCAATTCTGCAAAGATTCATGATCTCTGGAGTAAAAGGGTAATGAATGAAAACAATTCTGTTAAAATATTATGGACTGAGTCAGAACAAGAAAAATATTAGAAAACAGCCAGTTACATAGTAATTAAGGTGATAAAAGAATCTAAATAAATTTCCTGACAAGGAAACAAGAAATAACATTTAAAAAGACAATAAAAAAAGAGAGAAAAGATAGAGTAACAGAAATTAGATGGATTAGAAGTCAAAAGCAGACACAGAGAAAAATGTAAGAGAAATTAGAATATTTTGACATATTACTTTTTAAAATACACCAGAACCTTCAAACAAATTTAAATGAATAATACATAAAAGTGGCCAAGTGGACTCTGAGGGAAGTGTCAACTAAGAGTAGCCAATACAATAGGCCTTAATCAATTAATGATGGTATGCTATCAATGTGATTAATATGACACGGGTACTCACACATGCACACACAAATGAAGAAAACAAGAAGTGCAAAGAAAGGAGAACTGGATGTTCAAATTAATTTCATAGACAAAATCCACAATTCAAGACTCAGAAGACATATTGTTTTATTATATCAAGTAGTATATAAAATTATTTTTAAAATCAAAGGTTCCAAGGAAGGGCATAAAGTAAAAATTTTTAGATTTTTTAATACTTTTTTTTTATTTTCGTGGCAGAGATAGAGTCAGAGAGAGGGACAGACAGGAATGGAGAGAAATGAGAAATATCAATTCTTCATTGCGGTTCCTTAGTTGTTCATTGATTGATTTCTCATAAGTGCCTTGACCGGGGCTACAGCAGACCGAGTGACCCCTTGCTTGAGCCAGCGACCTTGTGTTTAAGCTGGTGAGCCTTGCTCAAACCAGATGAGCCCACACTCAAGCTGGCGACCTCAGGGTCTCGAACCTGGGTCCGCCACATCCAAGTCCGAAGCGCTATCCACTGTGCCACCACCTGGTCAGGCTTCCCCACACACACAGGGACAGAGAGAGTCAGAGAGAGGGATAGATAGGGACAGACAGACAGGAACGGAGAGAGAGACAAGAAGCATCAATCATGAGTTTTTTGTTGCAACACCTTAGTTGTTCATTGATTGCTTTCTCATATGTGCCTTGACCGTGGGCCTTCAGTAGATAGACCGAGCGACCCCTTGATCGAGCCACCAACCTTGGGTCCAAGTGGTGATTTTTTTTTTTTACCCTCAAGCCAGATGAGCCCGCGCTCAAGCTGGCAACCTCGGGGTCTCGAACCTGGGTCCTCAGCATCCCAGTCCAATCCCAGTCCGACGTTCTATCCACTGCGCCACTACCTGGTCAGGCTTTTTTATACTTTCTTAATGAAATTTCCAATATTTCTTCACTAACCCCAACTACCATCACATCATTCAACATTGTCTCATCTTTCTCTTCATTCTCCTCAGGCTCGTACCTGATCTGCTTTAATTCTGATCTTAACTGCAACCTCTCCCAAGCACCTGACCACTCCCAAATTCCACACCAAATTGCTAAATCCCTGAAGAATATTTTAATTGAGCTGTCCTTATATTATTTCAAACCAGCCTATCTAAATTCTTCATGTCCTTCTAAAATCAATGTCTTTGCTGACTTAATTTCTGATATGAACTGAGTTACTTTTGACTCCTTCAAACTGCCAGGTTTTGTCAGATCTTAAATATAATTCAGGATATTTTATCAAGTATATACTCTGTGAAAGCACTGTGCTAGACATATTTATAAATTATGGATTAGAAAATGTCTGGTTTAATCTATTCACAGGGAAATATGCCAAATCATGACAAAGTATAAAACAGTACATATCAAAAATTAAAGTGTTATGATAACCATAAGCAAGATAAAAATTTCACTCAACATTATCTATGCTGTTCCCTTACCACTACCATCACTATTTAGTAAACAATCCCATATTCTACCCCTAAATCAATCCTTTCTAAGAGAGAATCTCAATTACATCACTCTCCTACTTAAAACATCATTTCTCAAATGCTTACAATAGTAATTTGCAAATCCTCTGCCCCATTTCAAGATGCAGGGTTAAATGCAGATTACAAGGCTCTGCTCAAAGAAATTCCAATTCATTTAATCTGATGTGATAATTGGGATTCTGAATTTTAACAAGCTTTTCAGATTATTTAATTTAGGCAGCCTTTAGAACACAATTTTAAAAGAAAAAAAAACAAGTCTATAAGATAAATGTCAAATTCCTTATCCTAGCATCAAAGCTCCCCACACAAAAAAGCCTGAGTAACTACTATAGGGCAAGGGGGCTCTCCTTCACAGACTCCTTATTACAGATAAACTTGATTTTCCTCAGCCTCAATAAGCCAACTAACTGTTCTTTCCCTTAAGCCTTACTGAAAATGAACAATTAACTTGGCCATTCCCCTTGGTCCCACTCAAGCCCCATACTTTCTAGATCTCACTAGACTGAAACAATTTCTTCTGACTAATTCTACAGTACCATAGAGCCTGCCTTGAACCATTATTTAAACTAGTGTTAACTTCTTAGAACTAGTTTTTAGAATATTAAAAGGGGAAACCGTAAAACAGAAATTTTTCTAAGGAAAAAAAGTCAAATAGTTAAATAAATGTGTGAAATGAAAGTGTACCCAACCAACAAATTGCTAGACATTGTTCTTCCTTCCTGGCCCACTAAATAAATGGTCCCTAAACAATTTTTCCCATGCCTGAAGATGTGGTGGTGGATAAAGCATTGACCTGAAATGCTGAGGTCTACTAGTTCAAAACCTTGGGCTTGCTCGGTCAAGGCAGATACAGGAAGCAACTACTACGGGTTAATGCTTCTCTATCACCCCCTCTTTCTTTCTCTCTTTCTCTCTCTCCCCTCCCCTCTAATAAAAAAAATAAAATCTTAAAAAAATAATAATTCTTCCCATATCAGAGTGAACAGATAAACTTAAGCCCCCCCCCCAAACTGAGCTAACACCAATCTGGTTTACTTTAACACTGACCCAAACAGCTATTCAAAAACAAATTATATACAGGAAAATACCAATTTATGGCTAATTTCTAAAATTTTTATATATGCAATAAAGTCACCTTATGGTTCTATTACGATGCCTGAAATTTGGTTTAACTTTACTGCCTCTAGTAATTGCTGGTTTACTTATTTCTTCCCTATAACACTAAGCAACACTGGTAAGGACCATGCATCTTACTCACTTTTTATTTCAACACTCAGAACATCACAAGTGATTAATAAAAATATAATGAATGACATAAGTTTTCAAGATTAAAAATGATAGTGATTCTTCAAAGAGGATACACAAATGGCCAACAAGTGTATGATCAACATTACTACTTATGAGAGACATGCCAATCAAAAATCACAATGAGCCTGACCAGACAGTGGGTAGAGCATCAGACTGGAACATGGAGGACCAAGGTTTGAAACCCCAAGGTCACCAACTTGAGCGCAGGCTCATCCAGCTTGAACACGGGCTTACCAGCTTGAGCATAGGCTCATAGACATGACCCCATGGTCACTGACTTGAGCTCAAAGGGCACTGGCATGAAGCCCAAGTTTGCTGGCTTGAGCAAGAGTTCACTCGCTCTGTTGTAGCCCCCCAGTCAAGGCACACATGAGAAAGCAATCAATGAACAACTAAGGTGCCACAATGAAGAGTTGATGAGTTGATGGTTCTCATCTCTCTCCCTTCCTGTCTGTCCCTATCTGCCACTTTCTGTGACAAAAAAAACAAAAACAAAAAAAACAAAGAAAAATACAGGAGATACTGCCTCATACCCATCAGAATGGCTATTATCAAAAAAATTTAAAAAAACAGAAAATACAAGTATTGGCAAGGATGTGAAGAATTTAAACCCTTAATACATTGGTAGGATTATAAAATGGTGCAACTGCTATGGAGAAAGAGTACAGAGGTTCCTAAAAATCTTAAAAACAGGAAAAATACCATATGACCCAGATATCCCACTTCAAGGTATATACCCAAAAGAACTGAAAGCAGGTCACTAAGAGTTATCTGCACACTCATGTTCAAACCAACACTATTTGCAACAGCCAAAAGGTGGAAGGAACTAAATGTCCATCTTGGATAACTGGATAAACTAAGCATACTATATACATACAACCGACTATTATTCAGCCTTAAAATTAAGGAAATCCTGTCACAGGCTACAACATGGATGAATCTTGAGTATAGCATGCTAAGTAAAATAAGCCAGTCAAAAAAAAGACAAATGCTATAGTATGATTCTACTTACCTGAGGTACCTAGAGAAGTCAAATTCCTAAAGACAGAAAGTAGAATGTAGTTACAGACACTGAGGGGAAGAGGAAAATGGGTGATTGGTTGATGGGTATAAAGTTTCAGATGTGCAAGATGAAAAAATCCTGGAAATGTTTCACAACAATGTAAATATACTTAACATGACCACACTTAAAATGTGGTTAAGATGGTGAATTTTATGTGTTTACTAACAGTAAAAAAATTTTAACTATAGAGATTTTCAAATTTTAAGTACAAGAGGCACTGCACTGGCCAGTTGGCTCACCGGTAAAGCATCAGCCTGGCTTGTGGATGGCCCGGGTTTGATTCCTGGCCAGAGCACACAGGAGAAATGCCCATCTGCTTCTCCACCCTTCCCCTTCCCCTTTCTCTTTCTCTCTCTCTTCCCCTCCTGCAGTCAAGGTTCCACTGGAGCAAAGTTGGCCCTGAAGCTGAGGATGGCCCCAGCCTCCGCCTTGGGTGCTAGAATGGCTCAGGTTGCAACCAAGCAACGCCCCAGATGGGCAGAGCATCACCCCCTAGTGGGAATGCTGGGTGGATCCCGGTTGGGCACATGCAAAAGTCTGTCTCTGCCTCCCTGCTTCTCACCTCAGATAAATACCAAAAAAAAAAAAAAAAATTAAGTACAAGATAAATTAAAATTTAAGTACCAAATGAACTCATGGCTAGAGAAAAATATGTATTAATACAAAACATTAGTAATTATAACATTTGGGTACAATTATTCACACGGCCTTTTAATTTAGCCTCCATCTAAAAGATATTTGGTTTAAAATAAGACATCCCAAATTATACGTTCAAAATTCACTTCAGAAGAAACTTGCTATTTATAAATTGTTTTAGTCAAAATAAAAGTTAATTCTATTAAAAGAGAGAATCAAAATTCCAGACTGGAAAAAACTTTTAAGATCATCTGTGGCCCTGGCCAGATGGCTCAGTGGTAGCACGTCTGCTGGGCGTGTGGATGTCCTGGTTAGATTCCTGGTCAGGGAACACAGGAGAAACATCTATTTCTCCACCCCTCCCCCTCCTTTCCCTCTCTCTTCCCCTGCCCCCACCTTCCTCCTGCAGCCATAGCTCAATTGGTTCAAGCATATCATCCCCAAACACTGAGGATAGCTCTGTGGAACCTCTGCCTCAGATGCTAAAAAAATAGCTCAGTTGCAATCATGGCCCCAGATGGGCAGAATCCGCCCCTGACTAGGGTTGCCGGATCCTGGTTCCGGTGCATGTGGGAGTCTGTCTCTCTATCTCCCCTCCTCTCACTTGGAAAAGAAAAAGAAAAAAAAAATCTGCTCCACTAAGTACAGTGGGGATAGGGAAGGGGTCAAAAAACAATGGCAAAATTAGAAAAATAAAGAAAATGAAGGGATCTCATAAAGCTAAATCTATTTGATTTTAAGGCAAATACTTTATTCTGAGAACACATCCTTCCAACTTTGAAACTTTCTCTTTAATGGTAATATCCACTGAACAAGTTAAACCAGTAACTACGGGTTGCAGGGCTACAATGGTGAGCGAGACAAGCAAGGCTCTCGCCCTCAGGGAACCACCTATCTTCTAGTGGAATGTAAGGCTAGAAGTAGGAAGAAAAGAGTTTTAAAGACTTTTAAATCCTTCACATTCAAAAAAACTTTCTCAGCCTTTATCAATGGGAAACACTAATCACCAGCCCCTGTCCACTTTATAAATGAGAAATTCAATGTCCAGAAGGTCCACAATTATTACTATTAAGTAAATTCAGAGCCAAAACCACAAACTCTAATTAAAAGACCAGGAAAATATTCATGTGTCTGAGCAGAGATTTGATTATGACTAATTTATAGGACTCCAAATATCTGAGAGAGTAAAAGTTTTCCACTCAACATGTCCTCCTAATTCTAACAGGATTTGATTCTACATAACAAATTTGTTATGTCACTTGAGAACTTACAAGTTTAATGAAAAACTTAAAATCTCTAGGACAGAATTTATCAAGTCCCGTGCCATTAAAATAAATTATACTTCCTGGTAAATTATAAAGCACCTTCCAACATTTCAAGCAGACGTCTTCAAACTTTTTATGAAAACGGCCCACTTTTGCAGTGCTAGTCAACCTGGTCCGTACCTCCCACTAGTAGGCGTTCCAGCTTTCATGATGGGCAGTAGTGGAGCAACCAAACGGCACAGCTATTGGCCCACCATGAAAGCTGGAACGCCCACTAGTGGGAGGTACAGACCAGGTAGACCAGCACTGCAAAAGTGGGCCGTTTTCATAAAAAGTTTGAAGACGTCTGAAGAGGAAGAGAAAAAAACTGACAAAAAAATACCCACAGTAATTTGTTTCTGTGGCCTAGAAAAGACAGTAATTCTCTGGAGCATTGCTATCCCATTCACTAGAAGCTTCAGAAGGTTTAAATATATAAGGCAATTGAAAAACAGTGATAATCAACTAATTAACATTTCAAAGAATAATAAAACCTGTAGTTCCAGAGAATAGTATATAGGTTTGACAGTAATTGACCTGACAGTTCAGTCTCTTCTCTCACCTCCTCTTCCCTCTACTTCTGCACAAGTGAGATGTTAAGCACACAATATATGCCAGACACCAAGTCCATAGACTTGTTCTCATGGATTCAAAAGGTTTTTTTTCCCCCTCTTAAAAATAAACCCACATATAATATACATAAATTTGGGGAAATAAACTTGAGAAAGATATTATCCCCCTTTTGTAGATAAAGGAAGTTGAGGCAAAAGGGTAAAGTAACTTACCTACACAAATGTAGGAGAACCAAGATTTGAAACATAGCTGCAAAGTTTGTAAGCCTTTTTACTTTTCCCTCCCTCACCTCCTCTCATTTTCTTTCTAATCCTACATGCAAGTTACAGGACAGAAGAGAAAGCATAAGGCAACACGAGTATAAAAATAATACCCCAAAAATAGTATTTTCCCCTAATGCAGCAGAAGAATTAGACATAAAAACTGCAATGAGTTTTAAGTGCCTATTACTGGAACAAAGAGTTACAGAGATTTAAAAGACAAAGAGAACTTTTTACTAGAGTGAGCAAGGAAAAACTTACTGAAGAGAGAAGTTGATGAATTAAGACCACAGGGAGAAAACGGATGTATTTTAGACAGTAGGAACTTCAGAGATCAAACGTGAGGAAAAGAGGAGAAAAACATAAGGCATGCATGTATGTCTGAAAATGCAAAACCATCAACCTGGCTGAAGCAGAGCAATTATGTAAGAAAGCTGTTGCTTATATGCTGAAAAGGTAGGATATAATCAGATAGATGTTTGAGGGCCTGTTGAAATAAATTCCCTGTAGAGAGCACCTAACTGTACTTTTAGCTATTACCTTCACGAAAGAAGAATGTACATTGCCCTAGTAATCTCTTTATCTAATTTAAGATAAAGTGAAAGCTTGAAATGCCTAAATTTCACAAGTTCTGACTAAACTATGAGTTTATTATTACGTTTTTCAACTAAGAAAGAGTGTCTAGGGTAGCACCTTATACAAAACTGATTAACTGCTGGATCGATATTCAAATAACTGATTTTTCCCCCTGTTGATAACCACAGACTACACGGGGGCTGGAGATGGGGTGGGGTGCTGAAGCTACCTACATTCAGATTGCTGAAATTTTACGCCAGCTACTCAATTACAAGAGAGAAGTAGAATCCACACATCTCTTCCGTAGGATGGTGGGGGAGGGAAGCTGAACAAGGAATAATTACAAAGCTCCACTGTCAGAAAAATTCTCCTTGTGTTGCCAAGACTGGTTTTAAAAATAATAAAAACCTACAGTTGGGAGACTATTTAAGTGTAGTTTTAACTTTTAATGTCGTTTTTTTTAAATCCAGGATAGAATCTGGGAAAATGTCCAATTAAGACCACAACTATCCTAAACCAATTGATAAGAACGTAAAACACCAAGCTCTACACAATTCAAAACTACCATTTTCCCCATAAATTAGAGGGCTAAATCCCATCCACCTAGTAAAAAGAAGACTTACCAGATCTTCAAGTGATACCTGGACAATGACATCACTCTTATTCCAGTTCTAGCAGGCCAGGGGGGAGGGGGCTGCCCTATGCCCTCTTCCTCCTACATCGCCCCTACCATCCACAGCAATCCCACCTAAGAGAGAGGTTTGTGGAGAAGCCTATATACAGCAGCTCCTTTTCACCAGTCCACAAATTATCAAAAGCTGTTAAGATTAAAAAAGAAGCACTCCATAAAAAGTGGGAGTGGGATAAGAGGGTACCATGCACCCAAATTCTTATGCTCACATTAGTAAAATTTAAACTGAAAGGGAACTTTGAATCTAGCCCAAAACTCTTCATTTTATTAAGAAACTGAGGCCCAGGGCAGTTAAGTGATTTGCCCAGGGCAAGTGCTTCTCTATAAAGGTGTTAAGTGTCTGTTACCAGTCACAGTAGAACTTAATCACATTCTAACACAGTTACTTAAATTTTTATGAGATTAAGTACCTGGTGTGCAAAAAAGAAAAAGATACAATCCACCTCTTCTGCACTCCCTTCATGCCTTGACCCAGAGTTATTCAGAAAATGCTGGATTAATCTCAAAGGAATACAGTCGCAAAATTACTCCTCTTTATCTAATTTAAGATAAAGGGAAAGCTTGAAATGCCTAAATTTCACAAGTTCTGACTAAACAAGCAAGTACATCACCAACCCTCAAAATTTTTGGCAGAATATGAATATAGTGTATATAACTTTTTTTTCTGGCCAGCTGCCCTTTCCTTCCTCTAGTTTTTAAGAAAAATTAATTATTATACATACAGTTAATCCAAACTATAACTTTCGAAACGCTTCAATTAGACAAGATAATTTAACATACATCCATTTCTCAAGAATAACGTGAATGTATCCTCCCCAACACAAATGAATATTCTTGAATAAAAATGCCTAAAATATCCTTCTACCAAGCCACGATATAAGAAAGGTAATCCTGTAAAAATCCCACTAGCTAAAAAGCATGCAGTACCCAATCAAGTATTCCCTGGCTCACTGTTTACCGTCCAACTGTCAAAGCATTTCTTCAAGAACCTGGGAGAAAGTTCCTCACGAGTTCACAAGCTGTGGGTGCATCACATCATACCGACACCCACACAGAAGGTCAGTTTGGGGAAATGCAAACATGCCACATGTACATGTTTTAACCAGATTTAACCAAGGGAGGTATTGAATCAACTCTTGTACCGAAGATTAAGAAACAAACAAACAAAAAAAACAGAATGCATGCATATGTCACCTCACTTAAAAAAACCATCAGCAGAAATGCTAAGGAATTGACCTAAGGCGAATTCAACAGTTTTGAACATTCGGGCCGCAGTACAAAGCGGTTTAGAAGGGTTCTTTCTTCCTGAAATGCCAGGCACAAGTCCTTTGGCGAGTTTCGAAACTAATGACCGTGTACACTGCACAAAACACAAAAACTTAATACAAACTACCATGTCGTCGAACCACTCCTGTCACCCTTACCCAGGTTTTTTAAAACAAGCCTTGCAAAGGGAACAATAAAAAGCGTCTCACCGCAAACGCAGCACGAGAGGGACTGTCGGAAGTAAGGCAAGAGCCTGTTAATCTCGGTAAACGCCTTGGGGTCTCCGGGGTCGTAGTTGAGCACTAGGCGGCTCGCGGAAATGTAGAGAGCAGTAGCATTCACGGGGTTCATTGCAGACACTTCGACACCGTTGGCTCCCGGTTGAAAAGAAATTCCGGATCCAACTTTGTGAGCAGCCAGGGAACAATGGCGAATTTGCAACAATTCGGAGGAAATCAGAGCAGAACCACTGGCCAAAATAGTAACCAAAATCCGTGCAAGTTTGCGAGGCTGAAGCAACCCTCCCACACATGGGGGCCTTGACGCCCCTCCTCCGTCCCTGAGACTTGCAGACCAAAAAAAACCGAAGTAGAGAAACCAGCGTTCGAGTCTGTCCCGGGCGGCCGCGGGGCGCAGAACGTGGCGGCTTCCGCGCTCGGGCCGGGACTCAGAGTTCAGTCTAGCCCCGCGGCTCGGCGGGCGGCCTGCGCTCGAGCTGCATCTCCGGACGCCGAGGTACCTCCTCAGTTCCAGCTGGGCGGGAGCAGGCTCCGGCCCGGTCCAAGGGGCGGGCACGCTTCTCACCGGCTGCAGGGCCTTACTCCATCACAGCGCCCGGAGCGGAGGCGGCGGCGACAGCAAGGACGGTAGCTGCGGCGTCAGCTTCCTCGATCTACTGCATGAAGCCGCGGCGACGACGAAGGCTACCGCTGCGGCTGGCCGCGGCCTCCGCCGCTCTCTCCATATCGAACGCGAGGCCCACACTGTGCCCGGCTCTCCGCGCCGGCGCTTACAGTCCTGCTGTTCCCTGAGGTGGCGGAGCGGGCAAGAGCGTCCCGCACCCGATAGGGGAGGGCCGGGGAGGAAGTGCGCGGGCCGGCGGCGGGAGGGGGCGGGGAGCAGGCCCGGCCGGGCCGCGGCGGCGCCCCTCGCTTCTCAGTCGCTCACTCGGAGGTCACCAGGCGCAAGCACCGCCCCTCACTGCCCGGCCATCTTCTCCGCACAGCACACGGACTCCGCCTGCACCAAGCACGACTGCCGCCGCCGCCCACGGAGCTCGCCGGGCCGCGGCGCAGGCGAGCGCTCACAGCAGGCCCCGCCGCCGCCCAGCGCACACAGCAGGCCCCGCCGCAGGCCCCTCCCCCCGTGCCTCGCCGCTTTCACCCCGACTCCACGCGCCACTCTGTCTTGGTAGGACCCGGGTTGTTGCGGCCTTAATGGACCCCACGGGCTGTGCGGCGCCTTAAGCCCTGCCGAAGACGACGACCGTTACCCCAACGGGCAAAGCCACTGTCATCCCCAAGACTCCCCCGCCGCCGTCGTCGCTGGCGCTCGCACGCGTGCGCAGAGCACACTCACTCCCCCTCCCCCCGCCCTTTCCTTTCCCTTCGCTTCCCTTTTCCCCTACTTCTCCAAGAGCCCCCTCCACACCCTCCCAGCGCTGCCGGCTTGCTCAGCGCATGCGTGTTTCACTACCCAGCTCCGCCGCCGTTCGCCCTAAACGCTTGCGCTTTGACCGCCCACCCAGAAAACCGGATAAACATATGAACCCGCTCACGCCAGCCCCTCCCCGCTGCCAACCCACCCTGGGCTCACTGCGCATGCCTGGCTCTCCGCTTCTGGCTCTCAGAACAGAGCATGCTCTTTGCGAGCCGCCTGCTCTGTCCGCTCCCTCCCACATGTGCTCAAATTCCCTGTCTTGGGCGTGTGGGCTGTGGCGAAACCTCCGTCAGCTGACCCATCCTTCCCTGGTGTGGACCGTAGGCTTTCCGCACTACACTGCTTCACCGGTGCCCCCCTGCAAAACTGAAGCCAGACTAGGTTGCGCCATGTGGCACCTCTCCCTGACTCCAACTCGGCCTCTCCTCACCGTGACTGTCCACGTTGTGAGGAAATAGCCCGCACAGTCCCAAGTCCCGCCCTCGTGGCCCTGATCCCGGAACAGGGCTTCTTGACCACCCAAAGGGCGCTGCGCTGCTCGCTGACCCTCGCCGATCCCGGAAGGCAGGCAGCAGACAACGTGGCTGCGCGCCCAGCAGGCTTTCGGGCAGCGTTCGCTAGGTTGGCGCCGCGGCCCCTGCTCTGCCCGCGACCTGGGGTCGCTGAGGCCGGGACCGGCGCTCTGTATGCTGTGGGGCCGGAACCAATGCCCTCTCCCGCCTGTCAGCGCTGGGCTCTTCCCACGGTCTCTGATCCTTGGAGTCAGAAGAAGCGAGTGGCCCGGCCTTAAAGAGGGACCGCACCAAGCTCCTCCTGGAACAGAGTCCAGTTTACAAAAACGAACCCTTTTATTTTTTTAGGTCCGGTGACAGACCTAGCCTTTCTATGTAAATCAGTATCTTAAAAAATCCATGGTCGTGCTTTAGAACGAACCCAAATCCGTGAAAGTGTCTTTTTAAGCAAGCTTCTTGCTTGATGTTTTTACAGGAGACTAAGAACTCTGAGATATAAATAAATAAACCTCTAACCTTAACCTGATTCCCTTCCGCTGTAAAAATACAAACCTTCCTTGAGTAGCGCAGATGGAAGCACAGCATAGGAACCATTTCTTATCTCTGGATACACCAAAGCTGTTCATCATAATTTTTTCACTTAGCAGTTGTTCTGCAAGTTTACAAAGTGAAATTTATGACGTATGTAAATCTTTTGTGGCACAAATACATGTTTTAGGGCTTTGTCACTTAGAATAAAAATGAATGATTAAGAGCTTAAGGGAACACGTATACACCTCTGATATATCATTTATACTACCATTTGAAAAGAGATTTATGTCCTTTATAAGGCCTTGCATATTATCAGCACATAAGTGTTAAGCAATAAGGATCTAACTTTCTAATTTTGTTAGGCAGCAAAGCAGATATTAAAGTTGAGCAAAATATATTTGGTTGTCTTGTATCTGGAAAACAGCAAATATTCTGAAATTTACTCTTATTTTTTGAAATGCCCCATCTTCCTTTTTTGGATAATTTTTTAAGCTTGCTATCACATAAAACTGTTATAATAGCTCTATTTTTATTCCAAATTCTAAAGTCTTCTTCCACAACACAAATGTTCTTTCCCAAAGGAGCAACAAGAACAAAATAAAGTGTTGGATCAAATATTTATGATAAGTCATATACAACTCAAATCCCTTGATCTATCAACTTAAGATAATTTTTCATATTTTATGTTTATTATTTGGAAGTAAAAGTGTTAGGGTTGCCAGATCAAACAAAAATACAAGATGCCAGTTTAAAATTTTTAATAAAATGTATATTTTAGAACAGTTTTAAATTTACAGAATTATCACACAGATAGTTCAAATAGTTCTAGTATATTCTATACTCAGTTTCTCTTGTTAATATCTTACAGCCCTGGCAGTTTGGCTCAGTGGTAGAGCTTCAGCTGGTTTGTGGATGTCCCAGGGTCGATTCCCCATCAAGGCACAGAGGAGAAGTGACCATATGCTTCTCTACCCCTTCCCCTCCCCTTTCTCTCTCTCTCTCTTTATCCCCCACCTATAACCATGGTTCCAGCTCATCCCCTGGGCGCTAAGGATGGCTCCATTAAAAGCATGGCCCCAGAGGGGCAAAGCATTGGCCCCAGAGTGGAGTTGCCCGGTGGATCCCAGTCTGGGTGCATGTAGGAGTCTTCCTTTCTCTCACTTGGAAAAGAAAAATAAAATATATGTCTTACCGTAATATGATATATTTATCAAAATTAAGGAACCAATAGTAATACATATGATAAACGAAAATCTGTATTTTATTTATATTTCTTCAGTTTTTCTCTAATGTCCTAGTCCTGATCCAAGGTCCCATCCAGGACCCACAACATATAAGCATATCTCCTTAGGCTCCTCTTGGCATCCAGTTAAATTTTCATTCAGACAAATGTTCCCTTCTAATTGCATTTCCTACTCATTTTGAATTAAAGCTCCTCATTTCTGTCCTCCAAGATTGTCAGGTGCTAACCTCTTTCATTGCACTTACCACAGGACTTGGCAGTTCTTGATTTAGCCCTGTCTTCTCCCCATTGTACTATAACTGCTAAAAAGTTAGAGTTTCTCCCTTTTTGCCTTTTATCATCATTGTCTAGCACAGGGTCTGACATATAATGGGCACTCAGTAATTGTTAAAATAATAATGAATTACTAGAAATGCAATAATGTAAAGAAAAACCCCAGTACAGTGTATGGCACATAATAAGCATAGACAAATGGTCGCTTTTCCTTGAGGAAAGGCATACAATGTCTTGCAAATTTAAAGACAGTTCTTATTTCAGCTTGATCAATGTCAATTCTAAAATCTTAATAAAACCAAAAGTGTAGATTGATTTGAAACACTCAGAATAATCAATCAACAAGTATTTATTGATTGCACTCTAGCGCTTTGGGGACAATGAAGTAAATGCAAAAGCAGTTGTACTTATGCTTTCAAAGAACAATGATCTGGCTGGCAATAAGTCAGAGGGACTTTCTGAGAGCTTAGGTCCTTTACAAAATTATGAAATAATTGTTTGCCTTTCCCCTCTTTTACCCTCCTTCCTTTGTCCCCTCCTTTTTCTTCCTGCACCAAAAACTATCTAGAGATGCCCTGACCAAGTAGCTCTGTTGGTTAGAGAGTGTCCCAATATGCCAAAGTTGTAGGTTCAATCCAGGTTAGGGCACATACAGACATACAAGAATCAACCAAAGGCCCTGGCCGGATGGTTCAATGTTAGAGTGTCAGCCTGGCATGTGGATGTCCTGGTTTTGATTCCCGGTCAGGGCACACAGGAGAAGCAACCATCTGCTTCCCCACACCTCCCCCTTATCTCTCTCTCTCTCTCTCTCTCTCTCTCTCTGTCTATTCCCCTCTCTCAGCCATGGCTCAGTTGGTTCGAGCAAGGTCCAGGGCGCTGAGGATGGCTCTTTGGAGCCTCCTCCTCAGGTGCTAAAAATAGCTTGGTTGTGAGCATGGTCCCAGATGGGGGGCACCAGGTGGATCCCGGTCAGGCTGAATGTGGGAGTCTCTCTCTCTCTGTCTCCCCTCCTCTCACTTGGAAAATTAAAATAAAATCTTTTTAAAGGAATCAACCAATGAATACATAAGTAAGTGGAACAACAAATCAATGTTTCTCTCTGTCTCTCTCTTTCTCTCCCCATCAATAAATTTAAAAAAATTTCAACTAGAAATAATGTTCACTCTCCTAACTTCCTAGGTTGCATTCTCCGTGCCTAATATTCCACTGCCTTCACCATTATAACTACCTGATAAGGACTGAAGGTTTGTGTTCCCTCCACATTCAGATGTTGCAATTCTAACCCCCAGTGCAATAGTATTAGGAGGTAGGGCTTGGAAGATAATTAGATCATGAAGGTGGAGCCCTCATAAATGGGATAAATGTCCTTATAGAAGAGACCCCAGAGAGCTCTCACTCTCTCTGCCATGTGAGCATACAAGGAAAAGTCACCAATCTTCAACCAAGAAGAGAGCCCTCTCCAGGCAAGCATGCTGGTATCCTGGTCTCAGATTTCCAACATCCAGAACTATGAGAAGTAAGCATTTGTTGTAAACTACCCAGTTTATGGCATTGCGTTAAGCAACCCAAGTCGACTAAGACACCATCTCTACCAAATTTTAACAAGTGTTTAATAAACCATCATTGTGGAAAGAAATCAATCTAAGGTCATGGGTTTGATCCCAGTCAAGGCACATACAAGAATCAATCAGTGATGGCATGAAAAAGTGGAACAACAAATTGGTATGTGTTTCTCTCTCTCTCTCTCTCTCTCCTCCTCTCTCTAAATATCAATTAAAAAAAATTAACAAAAGATTGATAGGCATCGTAAGTAGTGGAGAAATAGACAACCCCCAGGGATAAATGGTGTGTTCCAAAAATTCAACTTTAACTATTTTGGAATGCAGAATGCATATAGAAACAATGCTATGAGCAATTGCAGTTATTTCCCCAGCAAAGTCTAAACAACACTGTTTAATCCAGCAATATGCAACTGACACAGTCCTCTGGTCAAGTAAGTTGAGTCAAGCAGGAGCTTGACTAAAGGAACCTCAGTCCTAAATTTGACTGTTCAACCCTTTACTATTAGGAAAAGTCCATCAAGTGAATGATGTGAGTTGGGAATTGCTACTATGTGAAATAAGAGAGTGAACTGCTTAGGGACAAGGAAAGATTTTAGAAACAGTTTCAAAAAGGGTATGTCTCTAGACTAAAATAAGATCCCTAAAGATATCTAAGTATACACTCCTAGACAATAAAATGTTTTTATTTTTTTAATTAATTAATTTATTTTAAAATCTATTTTATTTACTGATTTTTAGAGAGAGGGGGGAGGTAGGAGCAGGAAGCATCAACCCATAGTAATTGCTTCTCCTATGTGCCTTGACAAAGCAAGCCCAGGGTTTCAAACCAGTAACCCGAGCGTTCCAGGTTAATGCTTTATCTACTGCGCCACCACAAGTCAGGTGACAATAAATTTAAAAATTGTCTTTGCAACTCAAAGACAGACTAAGGGATAGGAATGAAGATTTTTAACCTGAAGTTGAACAAACTAGGCCGTGTGTGTGTGTGTGTGTGTGTGTGTGTGTGTGTGTGTGACAGAGACAAGGATAGAGAGAGGGACAGATAGGGACAGACATATAGAAAGAGAGAGAGATGAGAAGCATCAATTCTTCATTGCAGCTCCTTAGTTGTTCATTGATTGCTTTCTCATATGTGCCTTGACCCGGGGGTGGGGGGACTGCCACAGACCTAGTGACTCTTTACTCAAGCCAGAGACCTTGGGCTCAAGCCAGTGACCTTGGGCTTCAAGCCAGCACCTTTTGGGCTCAAGCCAGCGACCATGGGGTCATGCCTATGATCCCACGCTCAAGTCAGCGACCGCACGCTCAAACTGGATGAGCCCGCACTCAAGTCAGTGTTCTCCTCAGGGTTTCAAACCTGGGTCCTCCGTGTCCCAGTCCAACGCTCTAGCCACTGCGCCACTGCCTGGTCAGGCTGAACAAACTAGACTTTATGAGGCAAACTATCTTTGTTATTCATGAGCTTTGGGAGGTAGAATGGGGTAGCACAATGAACATGAAAAAATCCTTATTTAAATATATATTTACTGTGTAATTTTGAGAAAAATATCAAGCTCTCTGAGCCTTAGTTTTCTCATCTGTAAAATGGAGATAATAATACTTTCCTTGAAGGGTTACCATGCAGCATCATATCTTTACCAAATGTTTCCTTTTATGACTATTTATTGATTGATTGTTTTGGTTTTAGGGAGCAAGAGGGAGAAAAGGAGATAGAGAAACATGAATTTGTTGTTCCATTTATTTATGCATTCATTAGCTGCCTCATGCATATGCCCCAAGTAGGAATCAAACCTGCCACCTTGGCAAATCATTATTTCCCTAGTATCCAAATCTCACATCGCTGTTTTCTATTCTGTTGTTATGCCATCATTTTCTCTTTATCTGAAGTTTATAACCTCAGAGTTGCCACTTTGGCTATTCCTCCCAACAAGTTAAAAAAATTTTTTTTTTTAATTTTAGAGAAAGGAGAAAGAGAGAATGGTGATGGAGGAGGAGTGGGAAGCACTCATAGTTGCTTCTCATATGTGCCTTAACCAGGCAAGCCCAGGGTTTCAAATCTGCGACCTCAACACTCCAGGTCAACGCTTAATTCATTGCACCACCTCAGGTCAGGCTCCGAACAAGTCTTAATTCTTTTTCTAAAAAACAATAACAGCCCTGGCCAGTCAGCCCAGCGTGTGGACGTCCCAGGTTTGATTCCTGGCCAGGGCACATAGGAGAAGCGCCCATCTGCTTCTCCACCCTTCCTCCTCTCCTTTCTTTCTGTCTCTCTCTTCCGCTCCCGCAGCCAAAGCTTCTTTGGAGCAAACTTGGCTCCTGCGCTGAGGATGACTCCATGGCCACCGCCTTAGACGCTAGAATGGCTCACATTGCAACCAAGCAACGCCCCAGATGGTCAGAGCATCGTCCCCTGGTGGGCATGCCAGGTGGATCCAGGTCGGGGGCATGCAGAAGTCTGTCTCTCTGCCTCTTCACTTCTCACTTCAGAAAAATACAAAACAAAACAAAACAAAAAACCAATAAAAACAAACCAGCTTATTACAATTATTATGATTCCAATTATATGAGGTACTTAGAATCAGAGGTGGATTAAGGTTGGTTGAGGCCCCGGGGGCAGAAGAAAATATTGGGCCCTTTACATTAGATAAAAGTATAAAGTTGAAGTTTTGAAGGGACCTTCAGAAGTCAGGGCCCAGGGCGCTGCCCAGTGCGCCCGCTGTTAAATCTGTCTCTGCTTAGAATAGTCAAATTTATAAAGACTGAAAGTTTGATGGTGGTTGCTAGAGAGTGAGTGGTAGGAGAGAATAATGGTGAGTTATTGTTTAATGAGTATAGAGATTCAGTTTTACAAGATGAAAAGAGTTATGTGACTGTATGGTGGTGATGATGGTGGCACAGAAGTGTGACAGTCACTGTTCTACAATGTGACTTTATAACAATGATGCTATTCCACTGAATAGAAATATTGTACCACAATCTACTTAAGTATCCTGCAATTGTTATTTGTTTTTTACCATTTAAATAACACTCCAAGCCCTGGCTGGATCACTCAGTTGGTTAGAATGCTTTCCTGACCCACAAAGGTTGTGAGTTCTATCCCCAGTCAGGGTTCATACAGAAACAGATTGATGTTTCTGTCTCTCGCTTTCTCTCTCTCTACAATAAATAGAAATAATAAATAAATAAATAAATAACACTCCAGTGAATGTTGTTGCAGGTAAATTTTGATGACATCTATGATAGAGAAATCAACTTCTATTTTATTTAGGCCATTTTATTTAGCGGTCCCTTCACGCAACCACTTAACCTTAGCCCTAATGTACCTTCTTTATTCAAACTTACACTTGACTTCTAGTCAGACCCTCTAATGTAAATCTCCCAGACCCATAATCTACCTTACTTAATTTGACTTATTGAGCTAAGACTGTTTTGCACAAACATCACTACTTCCCTCTACTTAAGAATTAATATTGCTCCTTCATGCATGCATTTATTATTTAAGGTACCATGCTAAGTATATGTCATTCACTGTCCTAAGTGATATAAGAAAAATAAAAACAGCCCTGGCCGGGTAGCTCAGTTGGTTAAGGCATCATCCCAACATGCCAGGGTTGTGGGTTTGATCCCCAGTCAGGGAACATACATGAATCAACCAATGACCCCTGGCTGGATAGCTCAGTTGGTTAGAGCATTATTCGTAAGTACAGAGGTTACCAGTTCAATCCTGATCAGGGCATATACAGAAACAACTCGATGTTCCTATCTCTCTCTCTCTCCCTCATCCTCTCTCCCTAAAATCAATAAATAAACAATTTTTTAAAAAAGAAACTAATAATTCTTGGAACTATCAATCAATATTTCTCTCTCTACCTCTAAAAAATTCATTAATTTAAAAAAGGGAAAAATAAAAACATAATCACAGTCCTTACCTTTCATAGTATAGTTGGAGAGATTGACAAGATGGACATTAATCAAATATTCACATAAGTAAATATTGAATAACTTTAATAATTACAAATAAAAGGAGCATGGTTCTAGGAGACATAACAGAAAAATTTAGCTTAGTTAAAGAAGTCAGGGAAGGCTTCTTAAAGGAAGTATCAAACTGAAATATGAAAAGGGGAGAGTGCTTTCCATCCAGTGAAGGTGAAGACCTTGCAGAAGGAGAAACAAGGTGATTTGGAGGAGCTGATAGGAGACCAGTGTGACTGGAGCAGAGGGACTAAGAGGATGGTACTAGATAAGTCAGAAAGATTGGTAGTGTCTAGGACCAGCAGAGTCATCTAGGCCATGTTAAGAATGTTTGTCTTTACCATATGAACACTGAAAAATCATTAATGAATTTAGGTTTGAGAAAGGCATAACATGAAATATCTGCCTAGGTGGATTAATTAATAAACTAAATAATTAATTCTACTTAGAATGAGTGGACAATGATATAGTTGGAAGTCTATGAGTATGTTATCTCAAAGAAGTTAAGGTCATTTTTCATGAAGGAGGAAGTAAAAAAAGAAGAGTATGATCATTAGAATTCAGTGCTCTGGAGAGAGTAGGTAAAAAGCAGATATAATATGTCGATGGCTTCCCAATGCTTATAGAATAGAGTCTAAATTTCTTACCCTGATACTTGAGATCCAAAACAATTTTACCTTTACTTATCTTTCTATCAGTTTTCTTCCATGACACCACTAAAATTAATTAGTCTTTTAGATAAGGTGCCCTTCAGATAAGTTGTCCTGTTTATCTTATTGAGAACACATTGTACACTCTGCTTACCTATCTTCATTGGATGTATCTTCTGCCCATCACCACTTATCTACATCCTACCTATTTTCTAGGTCCTGATACTAGTTCACTTCCTCCATGAAGACTGCTTTAGTGGCCATGAGAATGTACCTCTGAGATCTCTGATCGCAAAGAACATAATTGACAGTGGGCCCAGCTACTACCCTTTGAAAATTGTCACTGTGTTGTACTAAGGATCTGTTTCCTGTGGGCTGCTTCCAGACAATGACTGAGTGTGACAGAGAAACTAAGGCCCATTCCTGGGAGATGCTAGACTCCTTTGACAGGTGACTTTGAAAAATCCCTAAGAGCCTTATCAAACTTTCCTTAGAACTTCACTGGGGTATAAGCTGCTTCCCTCCAATCTTTCTTCATTTCTTCACTTGGGGTCAGACTTGCATTGTAGTCTGATGACTCTCCCAGCCTTCCTATTCACCTCCCCATTTTCTCTCGTAGGCATCTTGACTAATAAGTTTCTTGCACAGATAATCTTATCTTGCATCCATCCATTTCTCAGAAACTCAGAATAACACAAGTGGTACTGGGAGTGGTCCAAGAAAATATGTGATAAGGTAGGAATTTGGACTGGCTCATCTACTGGCCATCAGGCAAAGAGGATGCCATACTGGTTAGTAGGTAGGACTTAGGTAGTTTCGGGCACAAGGTGGTATCTCAGCTACTAAAGATTTCACCAGTGTTATCCTGGGAAAATGTCCCAGTGGAAGAGAATGCTGTGGCAAATGCGATGATGCAAGCATTTGAAAACATAGAGGAAACAATGCCTACAAAGATAGGAAAATTGGGTGGTTACTTCTAAGTTTTATTGATGCCCTGTAGAGAAATCATGAGAGACTGAAGGCCATTAACAACAAGCAGTTTTTGGCTGAGTAAGAGAGCCATAATGCCTTTGGGATAGCTTACAAAGAGACCTTTATCTTAGTCAGGGGAAGGGAATACACAACTGATTGGCAGGACGAAGACTGAATTGTTAGAATAGTAGAGCTCCAGAGACATTAGAACAGTGGTTCTTAACCTTTTTTGAGGTACCGAACCCAGCAGTTTCATATGCGCATTCACCAAACCCTTCTTTAGTGATAAATAAAATACGATTTTTTTTCCAAATTCAAGACATAGGTATATGTTTTTCTACTGGTGCACAAAATGAGCCGTGCATGAACATCACCTTGCTCAAAGAACAAAACCAACAAAGTGCATGAACTCACAACAAATTACGGTATTACTTTATTCTGGCCTCCGCGGCAGAGGCTTCTCCGAACCCCTGAGACTGACTCATTGAACCCCTAGGGTTCGATAGAACCCAGGTTAAGAACCACTGCATTAGAATGTTCAGCTAAGGCAGGTCTGGAATGGCCTTTTAAAAGCACTGAAGCAAAGCACTGGAGAGCAGTCTGGAAGAATGGGGTGCCCTCCTTCAGGAGGCAATGTATGTATTAAATCAGAGAACTCTTTACAGTGTTGTGTCCTGAATGGGTAGAATACATGGGCCCTGGGAACCAAGTGATAGAAGCAGGACAGGAGCGAACCCACTTACTGTCATACCCAGTGCCCCCTGAGAAATTCTATGCTTTCTGTTCTCACAACTCTTGACTCCACAGGGTTAGAGGTCCTAATGCCCAAACAAAGAGGCTATACTTTTGCCAAGGGATATAGCAAGGTTTCCATGGAATTACAAGCTGCAGCTGCTGCCAGGGCACTTCAAAGTCTGTGTCCAGGAACCAGCAGGTAAGAAGAAGGGCCCAGGAAGTCTGCTTTTGCACAGTGGAGGAATACATGCGGAAGCTAAGATGATCCACTTGGGTGCCTCCTGGTACTCTCCTGATCTGTGTAATGATGGGTGGACATAGGAAACAACCCCAGACTGAAAAAGATAAGATAATGGCTCAGACCCTTCCAGAATAAAAGTTTGGGTCAGCCTGACCAGGCAGTGGCGCAGTGGATAAAGTGTTGGACTGGGATGCAGAAGGACCCAGGTTCGAGACCCCGATGTCGCCAGCTTGAGCGCGGGCCCATCTGTCTTGAGCAAAAGCTCGCCAGTTTGGACCCAAGGTCACTGGCTCCAGCAAGGGGTGGCTCGGTCTGCTGAAGGCTCACAGTCAAGGCACATGTGAGAAAGCAATCAATGAAAAACTAAGGTGTCACAACGAAAAACTAATGATTGATGTTTCTCATCTCTCTTCGTTCCTCTCTGTCTGTCCCTATCTATCCCTCTCTCTGAAAAAAAAAAAGTTTGGTTCATATCACCAGGTAAGTCGCTAAGACTTGCCTAGGCAATCGCTGAGGGTGAGGGGGTTTGAGAATGGATAGCGAAGTAGGGAGCGGATGTGTGCTGGAGTGGCTCCGAGAGTAACTGCGTCTACAGAGTTTGTTCTACTGAACACCATCTCATGAGTTTCCTCTCAGGAAGAAAGCCCATAGGAACCAGGGAGGAACTGCTTCTCAACCTGTGCAGAGAGGTAGGTCTGTGTGGCACTAAAGGTAGAGTTTGGTGGCCATGAGAATGCACCTCTCACGTCAACTGCAAGGAGTGTAATTGACCGAGGGCCCTCGGTGCTGCTCTCTAAAATCCATGGCTGGATGTGTTCTGAGACCGTGCATCCTGCAGGCTGCTCCCAGCCAATGACTGTGTCAGGGAAGCTGAAACAGGCCCCTTCCTGAGAGATGTGGAACTCGTCTGGCAAATGACTTTGCTCAAAGACTCCCTCATGATCTTGCTCAATTTTCCTTAACCTGCTCTGTAGTCTAAGATGCTTCCACCCTACCTGCCTTCCAGCCTTCCCTCTCTTTCACTCCGGGGCAGATTTACCTTACAATCACAGTCTGAAGGCTCTCCCGGACTTCTCTGTTTCCCTGCCCATTTTCTCTCATCTAATAAGTTGACCCTAATAAATTTTTTTAAGTTTCTTTTTTTAAATTTTATTTATTTTAGAGAGGAGACACAGAGTGAGAGAGAGAGAGAGAGAGAAAGAGAGAAAGGGGGGAGGAGCTGGAAGCATCAACTCCCATATGTGCCTTGACCAGACCAGTGCAGGGTTTTTGAACTGGCGACCTCAGTGTTCCCAGGTAGACGCTTTATCCACTGCGCCACCACAGGTCAGGCCTTTCCTAATAAATTTTTTATACATTCAACCTATATGGGAATCAGTTTCTTGGAAGACTTGTACTAAAGACCTTCCCTAAGCCCCTAGTTGTCAGTGATAACTTCCTACTTTGAACTTTTATAGCACTTCCCCCTACCACTTACCTGACACTTCCCAAAAGCTACCTAGAAAATAAAATTCATCTTTTTGTTTCTGGCTAGTGGCTCAGGATAGAGAGTCTGCCCAGCGTATGGCCATCCCGGGTTCAATTCCCAGTCAGGGCACATAGGAGAAGCAACCATCTGCTTCTTCCCCCAACCTCTCACCCTTCTCTCTCTCTTCCCCTTGTGTAGCCAGTGGCTCAGTTGATTCAAGCATGGCCCCGGGCACTGAGGATAGCTCTGTTGGGGCACATCTGCCTCAGGTACTAAAAGTAACTTGGTGTTGAGCATCAGCCTCAGATGGGGTTGCTGGGTAGACCCTGGCCAGGGCGCACGTGGGCGTCTGCCTCACTATCTTTCCTCTCACCTAAAAAAAGTATTGTTCTATATATGTACTATTTTTCCAATTAGTTTAGAAGTCTTCTGGAGATAGTCACCATTATATTATTCTTGCAAATTTCTGCACTTCACCAAGTGCTCTGCACATAGAAGGAGCTCAGTTCAACCATCATAGGATCATAGGAAAGAAGTTATCAGGGGCGCTGAGCTGTTCAAACAATCCTGCATCCCAATATTCCTGTTCCCCACTTCAACTTTCTAGTGTACTAGTTCTTTCCCCATCTCAAATCCCCTACTCAAAAAGGTTCTCCATCCTCTCGTGTCCTTTAATCTTCTGTTCCTTCACTCTCAATACATTTTACCACAGACATTGGCCTAGTAGAGAATATAGCATAAATAATAGCTATCAACCAAAACTTTGTCACACCCCATTTCGTAGTGTGGACTTGTTGCTCGAATGTGGTTGGCCATTGGGGACTTCATTGCCAAGCTTTCCCCTCTATCCAGGGGTAGCTGAGAAATCCTCTTCAAATTGTCTCCTCCACATTCTCCAGACAAATACGGAGGTCTCTAGGGATGGTGAGGTCAAAAGATGAAAGAAAACTGGGTCCCTGAACCACTAGTGAAGGAAAGCACCCACCATGGAACACTTACACTGGAGTTATATGAGGGAACAATAAGCTTCTATTATGTTGGTTTTGTTTGTTACAGTTGCTAGCATTATTCTAAATAACACAGAAATCATTTGTCCTTTTTATGGCTACTCACCATATTAACTCCCTTTAATTTAGAGGAAGTCTCCCATTGTGGGATTCTTGATGTCAAGCAGGTTAGATACTTCTCATGCTAGGGTATGGACATGTTATTTAGTCTCTGACAATCTGGTGCTTTTCCACTCAAGGCTCTAAATGTGAGAGTAATACAAAGATACATGACCATATAGAAACTGTTCACAGTGGTTATGTGACCTTGAGAATCCAGAGGCAGTGGCAGCAAAGCCTGGCAACAGTGTTTTTAGGTCAATGTAAGTAAAGCCAGTAGCCATGGCCACCATCACAGCCGCCTGGCCCATGCAGGTTCGCATTTGATTCAGACAGATGGTAATGAAACAACGGAGCCAAGAACTGGTGGGCCATTAGCTTTAATCCTAGCTTGCACCCAGCGGGCAAGAAATACAGTGGGAAAACACTTCCATTTCCATTCAGGGCTCCCAAAGCCACTGACTTATCTGAGT
Organism: Rhynchonycteris naso; assembly: GCA_037038555.1. Lineage (NCBI taxonomy): Eukaryota > Metazoa > Chordata > Mammalia > Chiroptera > Emballonuridae > Rhynchonycteris > Rhynchonycteris naso. The sequence continues at coordinate 39,755,282 of CM073004.1, read as the reverse complement.
TTCCTAGAATCAAAGGTTTCTACCTCACCAGCTTATTCACCTCTGTTCCCCATCTCCTTCTCTCTGCACAAACTGGCTTCTCCTTCAGCACTCCACCATCTTGGCTGCTTCTTCTCTCCTGCACGTGACCTTTCTCTGCTTTCCTCCAGCATGGGCTCCTCTGCCCCATTTTATAGTGTAGAAATCAAAACCTTTAATCTAAAATACAAACAAGGATGTTTCTGATACAAAGTCACTTATCTGAGGCATATATGGGATTCCTCATAAGAGTGTGTCACCCCACATCATGCAACAGTCAAGGGTATAGAGAAAAGCTTAGTTTTAAAACTAAGCCTTAGGCTATAAGGACCCTGCCTGTTTACAGCCTGTTCCTCGCACCCAGTGCAAACTATAAGTGAGCAAACATATATATCATATTTACAAACTTATTTGACCCACAATGTACTAACTGGAGTGTTCTTGTGGCATGACCTTGGCTGTGCTTTTCTCCTAGATTCACTTGCTTTTTCACTTTTCTACAGCTTTGTTGACAATTCCTTCCTTTCAATAATTAATTTTTAAATTTATATATCTAGAATCAGTTTCAATCTACATTATCTTTCCCATCTACACTGAACTCTCCTCCCAAACTAGACTCAATGGAATTGCCATTACTAAACACTTAGTGCATACCCAGCACTGTGGTAGGCACTTTACATATGCCTTCATACTTAGTCATTTCAACAATTCTATAGGTTCAGTATTATTATTGCATTTACACATAGGAACATTGCAGCTCAGAGAGATTAACTGATTTTCCCAGTCACACTGCTTGTGTGACTGGGAATTAATGCTTCACCAACCATTAATTATGGCAGTGCTTCTTTCTGGGGCCTCTTCTAGTCTCTGACTGATTCTGGAAGTAAGGACTACACCTATATATACTTAATTCCTTTTTACATATAAAAAGAGTTATAAAGAAAGTTCTCTTGTTGTCCCTGTTTTCTAAGCCTTCAAGCAGTATGTTTTCCTCATCCTTTTTTATCCTTCTCTTTCCTTCCCTGCCCTTCCCTTCCTTTTTCTTCCTTTTTTCTGTTGACTTGAGAGAGAGAGAGAGAGAGAGAGAAGAAGAAGCAACAACTTGTAGTTGCTTCACTTTACTTGTTCATTGATTGATTTTCATATGTGCCCTGACCAGGGGGTTCAACCTGAGCCAGTGACCCCTTCCTCAAGCCAGTGACGTTGGGCTGCAAGCCAGCGACCTTGGAATCTTGTCGAAGATCCCATACTCAAGCCAGTGACCCCACACTCAAGCCAGTAAGCCTGTACTCAAGCTGATGAGCCTACACTCAAGCTGGTGACCTTGGGGTTTTGAACTTGCATCCACTGTGACACCACCAGTCAGGCTTGCTTTCTTTTTATTTATTGATTGATTGATTGATTGATTTTAGTGAGAGAGAGAGGCAAGAACTCTGATCTGCTCCTGTATGTGCCCTGACTGGTGATTGAGCCAGAAACTTCTGTGCTTCAGGATGATGCTCTAAACCAGTGGTAGTCAACCTAGTCCCTACCGCCCACTAGTGGGCGTTCCAGCTTTCATGGTGGGCGGTAGTGGAGCAACCAAAGTATAAATAAAAAGATAGATTTAACTATAGTAAGTTGTTATATAAAGATTTATTCTGCCAAACATAGCAAAAATCTGACATAAAGTACTTCGAAAGTAATTATTATTATTTTTTTATTTTTATTTATTCATTTTAGAGAGGAGACACAGAGTGAGAGAGAGAGATAGAGAAAGAGAGAAAGGGGGGAGGAGCTGGAAGCATCAACTCCCATATGTGCCTTGACCAGACCAATGCAGGGTTTTGAACTGGCGACCTCAGTGTTCCCAGGTCGACGCTTTATCCACTGCGCCACCACAGGTCAGGCGCAAGTAATTATTATTATATGCTTTAACTTGCTCTAACTCTGCTTTATAAATTTTATAAAGTAAAGTTACTTTCCTTCTTTATAAATCACCATTACTGTGGAACCGGTGGGCAGTTAGAAAATTTGACTACTGATTGAGATACAAAAGTGGGCGGTAGGTATAAAAAGGTTGACTACCCCTGTCTAAACAATTGAGCTATTCAGCCAGAGCAAAGCTTTATATTTTTATTTTTTAGCAGTGATAGACAGAGAGAGGGACAGATAGGGACAGACAGGCAGGAAGGGAGAGAGATGAGAAGTATCAATTTTTTGTTGCTGCACTTTAGTTATTCATTGATTGCTTTCTCATATGTGCCTTGACCAGGGGGGTACAGTAGAGCAAGTGATCCCTTGCTCAAGCCAGTGACCTTGGGCTTCAAGCCAGTGACCTTTGGGCTCAAGTCATTGACCATGGTTTGTGTCTATGATCCTATGCTCAAGCCAGTGACCCCGTGCTCAAGCTGGATGAACCCGCGCTCAAGCCAGCAACCTTGGGATTTTGAACCTGGTCCTCTGAGTCCCACTCCAACGCTTTATCCACTGTGACAACACCTGGTCAGGCTAGAGAAAAGCTTTTCCTTTATTATGCTCCCTCCTTTCCTCTCTGTCTTTTCCTCTCCTTCTTTCCTTCCTTCCTTCCTTTCTTCCTTCCTTTCTTCTTTTCTTCCTTCCCTTTTTTCTTTTTCCTTTCTTCCTGATATAATAACAAAAACTATGACAGCAGAGGTTACATGGTGGCATCACTTCATTCATCTCTTTTGCTGAATTTCCTTCAATAGCACTGCAGTCTTATATGCTTCTTCCTAAACCTTAGCATGGAGATATTGATGTAAATTCAAGGGATCAAGAGAGGCCAAATGTGAGAGTAGGCAGAGTTTAAATATTTACACTGAGGGAATCAAAAAGTTATATTGAGGGCATGGACCAGATGCAGTATGAAGAAAGAGTGTGGGAAAAGAGGTGGTAGAGAGAAGGTTTCAGCTCCTGCAAATGGAAAAATTCTTAGTGACTACAAGGCCCAGCTTGTGGGTAGCTGAAGTGGAATAGAGTTGAAAGCCCTTCATACCGAGGAAGCTGAGGCCTTCTGAAGCCAGGGATTCAGGGGATATCAGCATGAATGCTGAATGCACTCTCTGAGAATGGGGATGCAAGGCAGATATGATGTTGATTTTGGGTCAACTTGATTGGGCTAAAGGCTGCCCAGATAGCTGGTAAAACACTTCTGGGTATGTCTGTGAGGGTGTTTCTGGAAAACATTAGCATTTGATTCAGGAGACAGGGGGAGGTGGGCATCATCTGTTTATTGAGAGCTTGAAGAAAACTAAAAGGCAGAGGAAGGCCAAATCCCCTCTCTCTTCTTGAGCTGAGACATCCATTTTATTGTACCCTTGGACCTATATGCTCCTGGTTCTTGAAATTTGGACTCATATCCAAACTTAAATCATTAACCCCTTAGCCCTACTTTCCTAGACCTTTGGACTGACTTAGACTGAATCACACCACAGGCTTTCATGTTATCCATCTTGCAGACAGTGTATCTTGGGAATTGTCAGCCTCCATAATCATGTGAGCCAATTCCTATAATAAATCTCCATATGTGTGTGTGTGTGTGTGTGTGTGTGTGTGTGCGCGCGCGCGTATAATGGTCCTGTTTCTCTAGAGGACCCTGACTAATACAGCAGGGAAAAGGGAAAAGCAAGCCTAACATGGAAATCACAGAAGTGAGAGAAGGCCAGGGAATGCTGAAAAGGTGGTAACAAAAGATGGCAAAAACTTCAAAAGAAGAGCAGCTCAGCGATGGTGAAAGAATGGTCTGGAAGTCCCTCTGGGAAAAAAGGACAGGCCAACTCTGCTTATTTCCCACAAAACACAAGGCGTCAAAAAAGATGAGAATTTTCCAAGATGACATGGAAAATGTGTATGATCTGGGGAATACTGAAAAACACAGTCCGGCAAAAAAAAAAAAAGAATGTGAATTTACAGTACTTCATTTTTTCCCCCTCTAGTTTTTAGAAGAAAACACTAAGGGAGAAGTATATCCCAAATGCACAGGAAATATCTTATAAATTTTTACTCCTCACATGGATGTCAGCTGCTGTCCAAAATTTTTTTTTTCTCTCTCTCTCTCTCTTTTTATTCAGCGAGAAGAGGGGAAGCAGAGAGACAGACTCCCACATGCTCCTGGACCGGGATCCACCTGGCAAGCCCACTAAGGGGTGATGCTCTGCCCATCTGGGGTGTTGCTTTATTGCTCAGCAACCAAGCTCTTCTTAGTACCTGAGGCAGAGGCCATGTAGCCATCTTCAGCACCCAGGGCCAACTCACTCCCATCAAGCCATGGCTGCAGGAGAAGAGAGAGAGAGAGAGAGAGAAGCAAGAGGGAGAGGGGTGGAGAAACAGATGGATGCTTCTCCTGTGTGCCCTGACTGGGAATCGAACCTGGGACATCCACACGCCAGGCCAATGCTCTACCAACTGGCCAGAGCCAAAAATTTCCTCTATCTCATACCCTTTACTCCTAACCACCCAAAATTTTCTAAGGGGAGAAGACACCTGAACTGTACTAAGTGTGACTGGCTAAGAATCCCAGCTGTTGCACTGAGGTCACATCATTCAAGGGCTTCTCTCAGTTGAGTGGGGGCAGGAACTCAATAGCCCTGCTGAACTTTCCTTCAGCCTGCACAGTAGTCTCAGAAGCTCCCACACCTTACCTTCTTCCTTCTCTCCGTGACTGGGGTCAGACTTGCATTGCAATCTCAGTGTTCCCAGACTCTCCCAGGTGGTTCCCTTGATTTCATTCATGTTTAATTCCCCTTAGTAGCTTCTCAGATATTCCGCGCCAACACACCCTCCCAAGTGACTTCTAAATTTATTCTTTCATTCCATTGTACCCCTTCTTTCTGACCGTGGTTACTGACTAGGATAGAATTGCCAGATCAGAGTGACTCCTGTCTCAAAATGGAGCAAAAACTCAAACATAGCAACCCAGCAAGAGGACCTACAAATAGAGAAATGTCCCAGAGCATGGGATTCTAAAGGACAATTTCTGGATAGTTCAACTCTCCTCCTATCCCCACCCACCCTAGGCTGGGACTTGCATCTGAGATGGGAGGGATAATATTATAGATCTATAGAACCATGTATAGAGTACCCATAGGTAGGGCATTAGGACAGTGAGGAGGAAAAATGGCAGGGGGGGCGAGAAGAAGGAGAGGCAGAGATCACTAGTTAGAAGGAACATTAAGTTCTCCTATGTTGGGCTTTCTATTATGTATTGGTTATTCAAAGAAAAAAAAAAAAGCCTTGTTTCCCTGAAGAACCAATACTTACCCTAATCCAGGCAGAGGGGAGGGTCTAGGTAAGGAGGAGATACCTGAGCAAGGTATCATCTGTGTAGAAGAAGATGCATAGGTGTAGGAGAAAATCTCCAGAGCCACATTCAATTGCCTATTTGCTAACTCAATACAATTCCACATATACATGCCGAAGGCCTCCTATGTGTTGGGACTTGTTCCAGGTGCAGGGGCCACTGTGGTGAGGAAGCCAGCCATGGTCTCTGCCCTCTGGCTTGGAAATCTAGTTGGGGAGAGAGTTAAACAATCTTAACGTGTTATGAGATGTCATAGGAAGGGATCTACAAAGCTTTTTAGGATAAAAGAGTCCCACTGCTGCCAGCCCAAATCAAGTCCCAATTTCTGAACAGGGTAAAATTCTTCGTAGTCTAACTCCATTATTGCTTCCCAATCTCATTTACCAGTTTCTCCAAAAGCTGGGGACACAACCTTGTGTTGTGTGAATCTGAACATGCCAGGACTTTGCTCACATTGCTTATGTTCCCTTCCATGCAATTACCTTCTCAGAGATATACTCATTGACACACCCTGCCTTTCCCAAATTCTCCTCTGTGCTACCAGGCCAGTTCCTTGTCAAAGCAGGGACCTAAATGTACGGTCAACAGCACCCACTATGGAGTCAGGCAGATGCACGTGGGCTTTGTCCAGCTATGTGACTTCAGGCATTGAACCCTCAGCGTCTCTGAATAGGGAGGAATCCTAGCTGAATGATTCCGAGTACAGGAAGCATAATAAATACAGTTGATTTTTTTTTTGGCACACAGTGCTCAAAAATGTTTGCTGAATTGAGTTATTAACATTAAAGAGTTTAGATATTATGAAGGCCCTGGCTATAAGCTGGAGCTCAGAGGCGTTAATCATCAATTTGAGCAGTTTTCTGTGGCTAACAATGTGAAAACACATCCTGTATTTTGCCTTCAAGATCTACCTGTTCGTTGGAGAAACATATGAAGAAGTTCCCACAGTTCAGTTCTAAATCTCCTGAGAAAGTTATTGCCGAACTCTAGAAGGTATCAAAATTATCTACAGGTCATCTTTTGAAACAGATTGCTGGCTGCATCCCCAGAATTTCTGATTCAGTATGGTCTAGAATAGAGTCTGAGAATTTGAAAGTTTTCATTTCTAACTTCCTGGTGATGCTGATATTGCTGGGCTCACTGTTGTAGTAATATAAAGTTATAGTAATTATATATATGGAAATATAAAAATATGGAAGATATATAAAATTAATTAAAAGGATATTAAAAATAATTATTAAAGTTATGCCATTTGGATAGGAATTAGTATAGTGGCTTAGTGCCATAACTCTGTAATGTGATAAACAGGCTTTGACTTTCAAACAGAGCCCAGTTAGTATGTGTGTGAAGTTATACCTAGATAAGAAGTAGCTTGGTGTTAATTACGTTAACTTGGTAAACTGACGTAAATAAGAACATCTTAAAAAGTGGTTTGACGTAAGCATTTCAGTAGATTGACGTAGAGGAGATTCTCCCAAAAAGGTGGTTTGAAGTAATAATCCTGTAGATTGTTAGAAGGCGTTGGCCAGAAAAGGTACTAAAGCTGAGGGGTCCCCCTGCTGCAGTCCTCACCCAGACTCCAACGTTGATGCGGACTCTCTCCATGCCACTCTGAGCTCTGACCAAAGCCAGCCGAGAGGAGCACGCCAACGGGGGCCCCCTTAAGCTGTACCTAGGCACGCCAAAAGGACTTGTGAGTAATAAATTGCCTGTGTGATTATTGAAACTAATCTGTGTGTCAGTCATGTCTTTCCTCCCATGGCACTTAACAATAGCATCCTCATAGCCGCTACTCAAGAGTAGTCTCGAAGAGGCTGCCAGCCGTGCTGATAAGGAGTGTCCCCCTGCACCAGAAGTCGAATCAGGGACGCCTGATTGACATAGACCTTGGGCTCTACTGGGACACCCACACTTGGAGAACCACTCACTGGAGGTTAAGAACTATGTGTTCAGTAACTGGCACATAGTATATCTTTGTGTTTGAATCCTGGCTCCACTACATCTTTAGCCTTCATCAAATCACTCTACCTCTCTGTATTTCATTTACCTCATCTGTGAAATCAGGATAATAAGCTAATACAAATATGTGCCTAAAGCCACACTTGTTCTACTGTTCAATAAACGTTGGTTAATTCATTATCTACTTATTTTTTGGAGTGAGATGAGAAAACTGGAGGTCTAGGTAGACAGAGAAGAGCAAGGACCAAGGTCATCCATGTCTGTAGCTAGGAGGGTATAAGACCAGAGATCAACTCTTAATTCTCAGGGTGACGTTGTAGCGCGGCCTGGGATCTGGAATTCTCAGGTTCTCCGCCCAAGCGTGCTACATTCCAGCCCACAAACTCCCGCCGACGTTGCGCAGGCGCAGACCTAGCTGTGCTCCTGTTTGACGAACTTGCGTGCTCAAGTGCGCCCGAGGAGGGCGCGGCAGCAGAACAAATATGGCGGCGGCAGTGCGCGTGGCGGCGGTCGGAGCAAGGCTCAGCGTTGGGGTGAGCGGGCTCCGCATCGCAGTCCGCAGCTTGTGCAGCCAGCCCGTCTCCATTAACGAACGCATAGAAAGCAAACGCCGCGCGGCGCTGATGGGAGGGGGCCAGCACCGCATTGACGCGCAACACAAGCGAGTAAGTCCGAAGGGGACAGAGGCCCTCCCGCTCCGGCGTTCGCGACCTATGGAAGCGTCCCCAGCTCGCGGCGCTCTGGACCGCCCAGCCAATCCTTGCAAAGCAGGGGAGGGGCGGGGACGAGAATGTTCACCTTGGGCTTGGGAACTTGTTGCTTTCTCCCAAGAGGCAGGTAACAAACAGCGAGATAAGCACCGCTGTGTTTTATAACTTTCTGCTTTCCTTTTGGCGTTTTAGGCGCACCAGCTTGGGCTCCAGCTGGCTCACCACTTAACATCTATAAACTTTTGGTCAAGTTATTAATCTTTAGGAGTCAACTTATTTTAAACAGAAGAAGACTGATTCTCTCCTCACAATCATATTGTTAGAATAGAGATAGTGAAGTAATGATGAGCACTTAAATTTTTTAAAATTCTGCTTATTCTCATGCCCCGTAAAAAGTGGTTCTTGCTTCATGATGGAAGCAGTAAAATCAAGGCATATGGCAGGGGAAGTAACACGGGCAAACTCTCACATTAACCTGGGGTGGGGTATATGGTGCATGCAGGGAACTTGTGGAACTCAGCCCCCAGAATACCAGCTAAACCTCTTTAGCGTCTCAGGGTCTCAGCATGCTGGTTAGGAAAGGCACGCGTGGAAAGCAGGTGGTTTTACCGGGAAGTGTTAGTGTTTATGTTTGGAGTGAGCAGCAGAGGCACTCCCACCCACCGCCCACGTGATGAGGGACTTATACTGGGTAGGCCATATAGCAGCAGAGGTAAGTGACGCCCAGATTGGTTGGTTATCTGGGACTTAAAACTCCACTAGCTTACTGCATCCTTGACACATGTGTGAGCCTGGACCGATTTGCTGCAGGAGTTAAATAACGAACCTGAAAAGCATAGGAGTGGGATTCTTAGCGGTGAAGGACAATGGGACACAACTCACAAGTGTAGGGTAGTGACTGACTGGGGTGAAAGGGTGGGACCTAAGTGAGGAGATTTGAACCAGCCCTTCTAGTCTAAATTGAGTGTTGATTTGGCCGTCAATTCCCATTTGACAAGGGCCTATAAAGGTGACAGTTTCTTTTTGGCTTATTTGGGTATGAGATGTAAATGTGGTTGACTGTGTGGTGCCAGGAGTGCTCTCCCTCCCTCCCCTAAGGTGGCTCTGTTGGGTGAGGTAAATTTTAGATCTTCCTCTGGAAATGCCAGTCTTTCTGTTGGGGCCCCTGCTCTCCTCCTCCCTGGAGTATCTTTCATCCTTCCCAATAGGTGGGTCCTCCTGGGTTTAGAAAAAACAGAAACTGTTTTATCTTTTGCCAAAGCAGACTTAAGAGGCAGACTTGATTTAAATCCCCACTCCACCCCCTTTTAAACAATTTTTGGACTACTTTCCTAGGATAGATTCCCAGAAGTGGAATTACTGGGTCAAAAGATATGAATATTTTAGTGCTGATATGTATTGCCAGATTGCTTTCCCAAAAACTTATTCTACTTTACACAACAGTGTATAGGATTATGCGTTGTTTTAACATGACCTCACTGGCTTTGGCTACTTTCTTAAGGGAAAAAAAATATTAACAATTTGAGGAGTTTTTTGGTGGGGGGAGGTAGGGGAACATAGAAATTTGGCTTGATCTAAGACTTGGGAGCCTAAGCCATGGAGATTCTTGTTAGGTTGAAGGCTGTAACCTTACCCCCTCTAAGAAGCATTTTTTTATTCTTGTCAAGTGACTTTTTTTAAAAATTAATTTTAGAGGGTGGGAGAGATAATGATTTGTTGTTCCCCTAATTTATGCATTCATCTGTTGATTCTTGTCTGTGCCCTAACTGGGGATTGAACTGCAGCCCTGGTGTATCAGGATGATGCTCTAACCAGCTGAGCTACAGTCCAGGGCCTCAAGTGAGTTCTTTAGCATTCTTTGTCCCAGTTCTTTTCTTCTCAGCCACTCCCTTCTGTGCTGTGGGGTTGTCTCTGTGTCATAGCATCACTGACACGGGTAAAATCTCTAAACTTGGTCCCCAAGGTATGTTATCAGGAGAAGCCCACAAAGGAGGCAGGAGAACCAGGAAGTAGTCCTGAAAGTGTCTGTGGGGCTGGACCCTAGTGTTGTGAGTTTCTGTGGGGTTCCCTAGAAAAAGCCTGTGAATCGGGGGGTGTAGTCTCAGACCCTTCACTAAGCCTGCTGTAGTTTTCCACCTCCTGTTTCTCCATTCCTTTTGTTATTGCTCTTTAGGTCTACAGTTAATGTTTGTGGAACTAGTTATCTTGTTACAGGGTCAGACTTTCCTTATTCCCACTTCTCCACCTTTTCCACTTTCTACTTATTTGCCTTCCACAGTTGGTAGCTCCTGGAATACTTGTCTACCTTGCTTTTCAACTAGGTGAAGTCTACGATAACACCTCTCTCTTAGGTTGATGAAATAGAGGCTTTCACATGGGTGAAGGGGCAAAAAGCTGTTCTCCTGGTCCTTCTATGAGCACTCCTTGCTTAGTCTTAGTGACTTTGTCTATGATAACATACATCATTGAACAATTTTTGTTTCATTTTAGGGAAAGCTAACGGCCAGAGAGCGGATCAGTCTCTTGCTGGACCCTGACAGTTTTGTTGAGAGCGACATGTTTGTGGAACATAGATGTGCAGATTTTGGAATGGCTGCTGATAAGAATAAGGTATCTAGGGAGGTTGGGATAGGGAGGAGGGGAGGGGCACAGGGAAAACCAGATGGAAGGTGACAGAGGACAATTTGACTTTGGGTGACAGGTATGCAACACAATTGAATGATGGGATAATCTGGAGATGTTTTCATTTACATATATACCCTGATTTATTGGTGTCACCCCATTAAAATTAATAATAATAATAATAATAAAAAAAGATAGCCAGGAAGCAATGATCAAATAAAGAAAAAGAAGGAGAAAAAAAAAAAGAATAAGGTATCTGTTCACAATGGTTGTGAGCCTCCGAGTTGTACTTCCCTGCTGTGGCCCTGGTGGCCTACCACTAGGTCAGTGATTTTTCAACCTTTTTCATCTTATGGCACACATTAACTAATTATTAAAATTCTGTAGCACACCAAAAATATATTTTTTTGCTGATCTTAAAAAAAAAGCTATAATTTTGATTGATTCACACCAGACGGCTATTGTTGTGTTGGCTGGTGTCATTTTTTTTTTTAAACAGAGTTTCTAAATCATGGCATGTTTTTATTTTACTTTTTTAGAGTGCGAGAGAGAGAGAGAGAGATGAGAAGCATTAACTTGTAGTTGCAGCACTTTAGTTGTTCATTGATTGCTTCTCATACGTGCAACCTAACCTAGTAGTGATCCCTTGCTCAAGCCAACGAACTTTGGGCTCAAGCCAGTGACCATGACATGTCGATGATCCTGTGCTAAAGCTGGATGAGCCTTCACTCAAGCCAGCAACCTTAGGGTTTCGAACCTGGATCCTCAGTGTCCCAGGTTGATACTCTGTCCACTCTGCCACCACTGGTCAAGCTGGTGTCTTTTTTTAATTTGACAATCTATTCTTTTTTTAACTTAAAAAAAATTTTTTTTTATTTTATTCATTTTAGAGAGGAGACACAGAGTGAGAGAGAGAGAGAGAGAGAGGGAGAGAGAGAGAAAAAGAGAAAGAGGGGAGGAGCTGGAAGCATCAACTCCCATATGTGCCTTGACCAGACCAGTGCAGGGTTTTGAACTGGCGACCTCAGTGTTCCCAGGTCGACTCTTTTATCCACTGCACCACCACAGGTCAGGCCAACAATCTATTTTTTTTAAAGGTGTTTATTTATTTATTTACTTACTTTTTGTGGGAGAGACAGAGAGAGGGACAGATAGGGACAGACAGACAGGACGGAAGAGAGATGAGAAACATCAATTCCTTGTTGTGGTTCCTTAGTTGTTCATTGATTGATTTCTCATATGTGCCTTGACCGGGGCGGGGGCTGGGGCTACAGCAGACCAAGTGACCCCTTGCTTGAGCCAGCAACCTTGGGTCCAAGCTGGTGAGCCTTGCTCAAAGCAGATGAGCCCGTGCTCAAGCTGACGACCTCGAGGTCTCGAACCTGGGTCCTCCACATCCGACACTCTATCCACTGCACCACCACCTGGTCAGGCTAATTTGACAATCTTAAGGGAAAAGAGGTCAGTGCCCCTGACTAAATAGTCATATATTGCATGTTTTAAAAATTCTTGTGGCATATCAGTGTGCCTTTTGCAGCACACCAGTTGAAAATTTCTGTTCTAGATAATTGAAATCCTTCTGGGACTCAGGATACAATGAAAAATTTTCACGTTTGGGGCCCTGGAGTACAAGAATGCCTCTGGCCTGACCTGTGGTGGCGCGGTGGATAAAGCGTCGACCTGGGAACACTGAGGTCGCCAGTTCAAAACCCTGCACTGGTCTGGTCAAGGCACATATGGGAGTTGATGCTTCCAGCTCCTCCCCCTTTCTCTCTCTCTCTCTCTCTCTCTCTCTCTCTCTCTCTCTTACTTTGTGTCTCCTCTCTAAAATGAATAAAATTAAAAAAAATTTTTTTAAAAATTAAAAAAAAAAAAAAGAATGCCTCTGAAGAGGCATTGCTTGTGGCCTCCCGGTCCCCCGCTTACCTTCGTATGCAGATGAAGGAACATGAGTGGACTGCTTTTACCTTATGTGGTAGGACTCTGGCTCAGTTCCCAGGGCTCCGGTTGTGGGTTCCGCGTTCTCGCAGGTATGGAATGACAAACTTGCAGGGAAAGGTGAGAAAGTTATCTGGACGCATCTGGTCTGTCTGGGCACCAGAGACTCCTAAAGGCTGACCACTTGCCTCTGACACACTTTAGGTTTAAGCCTTGGAGTTTTAGTGATCAGAGTCACTGACAGTTCTTTCAACTGGGTGTTCGCCATGAGTGTGTAGAGTTCTTTGGACTAAACTTGGGTCACTTTTCTTCAGGTATGCATGTATGCTGTTTGTGACCAAAGGTTTGTAAACTTGGCACTAAACCAGCTGGCTCCATTTGGGCCATTATGGGCCACACAGTGACTGCTAGGAGTCCAAGAAAAATGATGGGTTTGCCTTTTTAAGGATGTGGGGTTTGTAGAAGTTGCCTTGTTTTTTTGTGTCCTTCTCCTTCCCGTGAGCATTTGGTAGTGACAACCCTAGAGCGTCTCTTGATCATTCTGCTTTTAGGAAGGGGGATGTGGCCTAAGACCACAGCACCCTTCATGTCTGTAAAAGCAGTAGGCCAGTGCTTGCTGTTGTAGAACTGAGGGGAAAAGGGAGATTTCATCGTGTTCCTAATTCATTTTGAATTTCAAAGAATTTGTATTTTCTTTTCTTTTTTTTTGCAGGAGGTCATCTTTCATTGGGACCTAATTGCCAAATTGATTAAAAGAAACATTTGTGTTTTTTAATCTTTGTTTATTTTTTCTGGTAGTTTCCTGGAGACAGTGTTGTCACTGGACGGGGCCGAATCAACGGAAGATTGGTTTACGTCTTCAGTCAGGTATTTCTTAACTCCCATAGGTCGAGCTTTGCTCGAGGGCAGAGCCAGGAGCAAAATTTGTGAGAAGAAAACAGTGTGGGGAATGAACCTTGGGGCAGATGAGGGATTTGCCTTTTTTTTTTTTTCTGTGCCGATAGCCATAGTATTATTCTGTGTGCTTTCTGTTAGGGAGACAGAATCCTCCGTCTGTTTGGGGGAGGGTCACAGGGGCAGTAATCAGGTAAGTCTTGGCAGGTAGATTGTGTGCCTGGAGTACAGCTATGCCCTGGGCAGGGTGTTGGACCTGAGAGGCCGATGGTATAGCCTGGGTGGAGAAGACTTAATTCTCAGGACCATGGGCCCCTGAGCTTTGGGCGTTCATGAAAGTGTTCAAACATGTATTATCAGACTGAATCAAAATACAGTTAGATACAGTATTTTTACACTGATACCATAGGAGAAGGTAGTAGGCACAATGATGGCCCCAAAAGATGTCCAAGTCCTGATCCTTGAAACCTGTGAATATGTTATCTTACATGGCAAAGGTGAATTAAGCTTGCAGATGGAATTAATGTTGCTAATAAGCTGACCTTAAAATAGAGTGGCCTGAGTTATTCAGGTGGGCCCAATGCAATCACAAGGGTCTTTAAAAGTGGAGGATGGAGACAGAGGAGGTGGTGAGAAGGACTTGAAGTGAGAAAAATTTGACCTTCTGTTACTGGTTTAGAAGATGGAGGAAGAAGGGGGTCACAAGTGAAGGAATGCAGAAGATCTCTAAAAGCTGGAAAAGGCAAGAAAACAGATTATTTCTTGGAGCTTTCAGAAAGGAGCATAACCCTCCTAACCTTGATGATTGTAACCCAGTGAGATCCATGTAGGATTTGTTCTTATAGAACAGTAAGGTAATATATTTATGTTGTTTCAAGCCTCTGAATTTGTGGTAATTTATTACAGCAGCAACAGAAAACTAACACAAAGAACTTGTTGCTATTTTTTTTAATCTTTTTTTTTCTTTCTTTTTTTTTTTTTTTTTCCTTTTTACAGGGACAGAGAGAGTCAGAGAGAGGGATAGATAGGGACAGACAGACAGGAACGGAGAGAGGTGAGAAGCATCAATCATCAGTTTTTCATTGCCGTTGCGACATCTTAGTTGTTCATTGATTGCTTTCTCACATGTGCCTTGACCCTGGGGTGGTGGGGGCTGCAGCAGACCAAGTAACCCCTTGCTCAAGCCAGCGGCCTTGGGTCCAAGATGGTGAGCTTGGTGTCTTGAACCTGGGTCCTCTGCATCCCAGTCCAGCACTCTATCCACTGCACCACCGCCTGGTCAGGCAGAACTTGTTGCTATTTTGAGTTTGATTTTTTTCTATCTCCTGGGAGGTCAGTACATAAATATAATTCTAAGTATTGAACCTAAAGTAGTAGAACTTGTTTAGGAGCCTGAAGTTTTCTCTGGATTTGATATTAATTATGTGTGGCTTATTTTATTTTTTTTATTATGTAGGAGGTGGGGAGACAGACAGACTTCTGCTAGTGCCCCAACCGGAATCCACCTGGCAAGCCCTCTATGGGGCGGTGCTCTGCTCTGCCATCTGGGGGCATTGCTCTGTTGTTCAGCTACCGAGCTATTTTAATGCCTGAGGGGAGGCCATGGAGCCATCCTTAGCACCTAGGGCCAACTTGCTTGAGTCATTTGAGTCTTGGCTATGGGAGAGGAAGAGAGAGAGAGAGACAGAGATAGAGAAGGAGGGGGTTTAGAAGTGGAGAAGCAGATGGTGTGCCCTGACGGGGAATTGAACCCAGGACTTCCACATGCTGGGCTGATGCTCTACCACTGAGCCAACCAGCCAAGGCCAGTTTTGCTAATTTAAAAATTTTAATTTATGGTATTTATATAATATTCTTTTGCTAATTGAGTTACCTTTGAAATGTCTTAAAACTTATAAATGGTTCTATGAAATGCTTAACTGGAAGGAATCATCTCTCTCTTTTGGTGTCCTTAGGTAGGCAGAATCATCTGGGTATGTGTATGTAATTTATGAAAGCTAGGCAAAAACTTGTACAGAAGGAACTATTAATAAGGTAGCTAGAATAAAGAAAGTTGTGCTTTTTGGGTGTAGTGTTCTCCTGACTATTAAATATATACAAAAATTTATTGAATTAATCCTTTTGAGCATATCTTATGCCCATGAGGAAAGTAGGGATGTGAGGGGTTGATGACTGAACCAGGGTTCTTGCCCTGAACAAGCCGATCACTGTGTAGATAGAATGCACCAGAACAGAAGTGATTACAGATAGGGTGAGAGAGATTCTGGGCAGGTGCTGTGAGTTTAGGACAAGGGAAGCTCACATCTAGGATTGAGAAAAGTTTTAGGGAAAATGGAACATTTCAAATAGGCCCTGAAGGATACTGAGGGTGGGGAGTGATGAACCAGCTTTTTGGTAGTGATCCCCAAAATGTTAATATCTATAGGCATTTTTTTCTGGGGAGCTTCTGTTTTTCCAGAGAAACAACCTCAGTCTCCTGCCCGGTAACTGGCTGTAGGTAGGTTTAGCGGGGAGGGGAGTAGGAGGACAGGAGCAGCCCATGCTATGCTGGTTCGTCATTTAGTGTACAGGCTCCTAATCTCACCTGTTTCCAGCTTCACCTTTGCCTTTGTTTACTGCTGGTGATTGAGTCCTGAGTCCCTCTGGTTAAGTTTCTTTACAGAATAAACCTTTTTCCTCTGAAAGGGCAGGAGAGGCCCTGTGGGGTCTAATAATTGCTCCTAACACAGACTTTGTTTAATTTGTCCTCCCCCACCTCCTCCCACACTTTCCAGGGTTCCTGGATCGACCCTGCCTTGGTGTTACTCCCTTTGCAGGTGTATAGGTTTTTATTTGCTACAAGTCAGATATTCTTGTGCTTTCAGTTCTCCTCAGAGTTGTCTTCTGCTGCCGTTTCCTCTTCCTTATTTTCTTTCCCTCATGTGCCGAATCTGTTTTCAATTCTCCACTGTTTTTTGGGGGGGTGGTTTAGGAAGGAGGCCATTTCTATAAGAAACCCATCACATCAAAAGGTAATGAAAATCTGTAAGCGAGAGGAAACAGCGAGGGCTCTGATTCACTTTTCACCTCCCTTCTCAAAACAACAAATGTTTCCTAGTAGTAGAAATGCCTGACTGACGTCCGTAGACTCTGGTTTTTGTTCATTCTGCATGAAAAGTTTTCCTTCCCTCAGGGCTACTGATCATTTTTGTAGGGCAAAGGCGAGGTCTTTTGCTCTTGACAGTACATGAACTCCCTTCAAGATATTCACTATTCTGCAGAATAATTAATAAATCGGCCCTAAAAAAATTATTTTTAACTTCTGAAGATACTTTAAAAACTATCTTGATGTATGAATTTTGTATTTCCTTTTCCTTCTGGCTCTTCATCTATGACTAGTCATTATATTTTATTTTTTGATTTTTTTTCTTTTTAGGATTTTACAGTTTTTGGAGGCAGTCTATCAGGAGCACATGCCCAAAAGATCTGCAAAGTAAGTATTTAATAGTAGCAACAAACCCAATACTTTCCTCACTCACATAGTGCATATTGAGTGTCCTCTGGGCGTAAGACACTGAGCTGAGTATGTGGAGTGGGGCAAGGTGTGTGAAATGCAGTGCCTTCTGCCCAGGGTAGGAGTCCTTAATATTTCTTTGTACTGTGGATCTCTTTGTCAGGTTGCCGAAGCCTGGACTCTTTTTTTTTTTTTTGTGGCAGAGATAGGGAGAGTCAGAGAGAGGGACAGATAGGGACAGACAGACAGGAAGAGAAATGAGAAACATCAATTCTTCATTGCGGTTCCTTAGTTGTTCATTGATTGCTTTCTCATATGTGCCTTGACCGGGGGGCTACAGCAGACCGAGTGACCCCTTGCTTGAGCCAGCAACCTTGGGCTCTAGCTGGTGAGCCTTGCTTAAACCAGATGAGCCCGCGCTCAAGCTGGCAATCTCGGGCTCTCAAACCTGGGTCCTCCACATCCCAGTCTGACTCTCTATCCAGAGGTTCCCAAACTATGGCCCGCGGGCCAAATTGCGGCCACCTGAGGCCATTTATCCGCCCCTACCGCACTTCCGAAAGGGGCACCTCTTTCATTATATGGAATACTGTATGTGGCGGCCCTCCAACGGTCTGAGGGACAGTGAACTGGCCCCCTGTGTAAAAAGTTTGGGGACCCCTGCACCCACTGCGCCACCGCCTGGTCATGCTTGACTCTTATTTTTTTTTAAATTTCTTTTTATTTTATTTATTCATTTTAGAGAGGAGACACAGAGTGAGAGAGAGAGAGAGAGAAAGGGGGGAGGAGCTGGAAGCATCAACTCCCATATGTGCCTTGACCAGGCCAGTGCAGGGTTTTGAACTGGCGACCTCAGTGTTCCCAGGTCGACGCTTTATCCACTGCGCCACCACAGGTCAGGCTTGACTCTTATTTTTTATACGTGCTTAAAATATGTAGGACTACAAAGGATTAAGAATATTTTTTAGACACTTACTGGTTGGCTCAGTGATAGAGCCTTGGCCCGGCGTATGAAAGTTCCGGGTTTGATTCCTGGTCAGAGCACATAGGAGACGTGACCATCTGCTTCTCCACCCCTTACTTTCTCCCTTCTCTTTCTCTTCTCTCTCTCTTTCCCTCCTGCAGCCATGGCTCAAATGGTTTGAGCAAAGTTGACCCTGGGTGCTGAGGATGGTTCCATGGCCTCGCGCCAGGTGCTGAAATAACTTGGACACTGAGCAATGGCGTAGCAGCCCCAGACGGGCAGAGCATCTCCCAGTATGGGGCTTGCTGGGTGGATCCTGGTCGGGGCGCATGCGGGAGTCTGTCTCTCTGCCCTTGCCTCTCAGTTGATAAAAAAAAAATATACATATTTCTTTTCTTAAAATCACATTTGTAATACATGTGCTTTTTAAAAAGTTTTTTTTATTTTTCCATTGATTTGAGGGAGAGAGAGAGAAGCATCAATTCATTGTTCTATTTTGATGTGTACTCATTGATTGCTCTTTATATGCCCTGACTGGGGATGGGATGGAACTCGTGACCTCAGTGCTCCGGGAGGACGCTTTATCTGCTGACCCACCCAGCCATGATCTGTGTGTCTTTATTAATGCGTTAAATAACCAGATTTAGCAATAGACCTAAAGTGCTATAATTTCAAATAGACATGAATGAAAATGATATTTTAAGATATTTCAACAACTTTGATGTGGCACAGAAATATCTGTGGCTGCTATTAATGACAAAGTCACAGGTATTTCTAATGCTTATGTTTTTGCCTGTATTTGTAATTAAAGGAAATGATAAATATTAGGTAGAGTTAATAAAGATAAAGATGTAAATTTCTATTTAAGTTCATGGACTCCCTAAAATTTATTTACAGATGGCTTGTGGTTCTGAGGACCCCAGGTAAAGAAGCCATGGTCTCAATGGAGAGTCCAGTTGCTAAAAGATAAAGAGCAGTGCAAGGGTTATCTGATGATGCTTTAATGATACTGCTAGGGATGGGATGCTCTGGAGATGAAGAAATGTTTTGATCATATTTTGCAGACTATCAAGGGCTGTTAGGAGTATTGCTCATTAGGCTGTCATGAGGAAAACCAGTCTCTGAAGTAAAAGCAGGCCTGGGCCTGGCTTCAGGTTAGCAGATGGGTCCACATTTACTTTCATGGAAATACTTCTGTGCCATTCTACTATCTGCTCTTTCAAAAGAGTAATCAGAAACAAAACTGGCAGCTAAAAATACTATAGTCATGTGCCACTCAACAACAGGGCCTGTCCTGAGAAATGTGCTGTTGAGTGATTTTATCATTGTGCGAACATCAGAATGTACTTACACAAATCTAGATGGTATAGCCTAGTACCTAGGCTATATGAGACAGCCTACTGCTCCTAGGCTACAAGCCTTCACAGCATGTTATTGTACAAAATAACATGAGATAATGATACAGTCAAGAGGTGGGGTAAGCACAGAATGTCTGAGGCTGCCGCTGCTGTAACACAGCATGCTGTTTTATAGCAAACATCTAGAAAAAATAAGGTTACACTCTAAAATAATGATAAAAAGTACAGTAACTACATAAGCCAGTGACTTATCCGTTCCCTGTCAGGTGTTACGTACAGTATGTGCTAGACTGGCTGCTCAGCTTTGTTTGCACCAGAATCACCACAGAAATGTGAGGAATGCATCCGGCTAGCAAATTACAAGTATACCATCACTAGGCAATAGAAATTTTGGAATTTTTCAGCTTCATTATAATCGTTTTTTAATTGTTTTTTTTTATTTTTATTAAATTTTTTTTTTTTTTTTAGTAGAAAAAGATAAACATCACTTTGTTGCTCCACTTATTCATGCATTCATTGGTTGATCCTTCCCCCATGTCCTGACCAGGGATTGAACCTGCAACCTTGGCATATCGGGATGATGCTCTAACCAACTGAGCTACTGGCAGAGCCAGCTTCATTATAATCTTACGGGACCACTGTTGTATAAGCGGTCCGTCATTGACTGAAATGGCGTTACGTGGTGCATGGTTATAGCCTGAGCCTGTGGCTCTAGAAATGGTTGTCATGAGCAGTCTTAGCCCCTGCTATTGGGAAATGCTTTGGCTCTTGGATGTTTCAGGGTCTCTAATTAGCCTTTCAAATATCTGATTCTCTGTCTTCCATGAAGGTACCCAGTCATCATGGGGAATGAAGCCAGTGTTACTCTTTTTTGAAAGGTGTTCTCAGAACATTGTCCAGAAAACACTGTGGTGCTTTGTAAATGCTGTTTTTGATAACAGGATCAGTTGTCTCACAAAAGATTTCTCTGCTGTTTCAGATAATGGACCAGGCCATGACAGTGGGGGCTCCAGTGATTGGACTGAACGACTCTGGGGGAGCACGGATCCAAGAGGGAGTAGAGTCTTTGGCTGGCTACGCAGATATCTTTCTGGTGGGTAACTTGTCAATACAGAACAGAATAAAAAACTACAGGGCTTAGGTCTCTTAAGCCAGTGTTTTTCAATCTCCAGTCTGTGGACTGGTCCTCCAGAAATTTTGTTCTGGTCTGCAAGAGAATTACCACACTGATGTTGTATGAAGATTATAGCCGCAGTGATCTTAGTCAAATTCGCTTATGCTTAATGTTATTTCTGTCTTAGCCATCCCCAAAATAATTCTCCTATTTCCACTAATCCCAAGTGTAAAAATAATTGAAAACCACTGTTCTAAGCTGTGTCCTGGTCAGAGCTTTCCTATCTCTCATTGTTATCTGCCTCGTTGTATCTGTTTTGTGGCTTCTTCCTGTGTCTCCAGGGGTGGCATACAGGGTGGATGAAAAGCAAGAGAGAGTAGGTGGGGAGGGTTTTTTTCCTCATGGAGGGCCACTCATAGGAGAAAACAAAATTCTTAAGAGAAAGTTGCTTACATTCTTTTTTTTCCCCAAAAAAGCAAGAGTGAGAGAATATAAAAGGTTCAAATGAACTGTTTTTGTTTTTTTGTTTTTTCTGGTTTTTTTTTTTTTCAGGGACAGAGAGAGAGGGATAGATAGGGATAGACAGACAAGAACAGAGAGAGATGAGAAACATCATCAGTTTTTCGTTGCGACACCTTAGTTGTTCATTGTATTGCTTTCTCACATGTGCCCTGACCGCGGGCCTTCAGCACACCAAGTAACCCCTTGTTCGAGCCAGCGACCTTGGGTCCAAGCTGGGGAGCTTTGCTCAAACCAGGTGGGCCCGCGCTCAAGCTGGCAACCTCGGGGTCTCGAACCTGCATCCTTCCGCATCCCAGTCTGATGCTCTATCCCCTGCACCACCGCCTGGTCAGGCCAAGTGAACTGTTTTGTTAGAATTAGGAATTAAAACAAAACATAAAAACACGCAATGCTTTTTATGTTTTGGTTAAAACACAAGATCATTATACCAAGCTGTAGTATGAAGAAGAAAGAAATCAACCACATCCTACCATTCAGAAATACTTGGTGAACATCATTTCAGACATCTTTCTGTTTACACAGACTAAAGAGAAAGAAATGAAAGAAACCTTAAAATAAATGCGTTTTTTGAAGTAGGAAATGTATTGTGAGAGAGAGAGAGAGAGTAAGGGAGGCTTGGGTGAGGGAGAAAGAGGGTGGAAACTTGAGAAAAGGACAGATCAGCATTTCCAGAGAGGGAGGAAAGGAGGAGAAGGAAGGAAGGAGACAGGCAGACATTGTTTATAATCAGGGCAGCTGTTCTTGTCATCCCCTGGCCTGCAGGCTTATGAGGGTTTTTAACCTCGGCTATTGCCCTTTGTGATTAGTCAGAAAAATGTGTGTTTACTTTGTGTGAGATACCCTGCTAGTGTGGGAGCACTTGTGTTAGTTGAGAAGCCACTTTGTAGATCTTAAACCTACTTTTTAATCTTTAAACTTGAGCTCCAGGTATAACTCACTGGGGAGAATTAGTTTTTTGAGTGGCTTGGCTAGAACACTTTAGGCCTGGAAGGTCTGCTTTGGCCCTTAGTCTAGAAGTCGTGTCTTTGTTGGAAATGAAGGGAAGAAAGAGTGGCCATAAGAAGTGGCAGTAAAACACCACATTTTAGAGCTTGTTAGGATTTTAGGCTTTCATCTAGACTAGCTCGTCTGGGGCAGTTGGGTTTTCTTTTGTTTTAGTGACTTGTTTTTTCCCCTTTTTACAGGGACAGAGAGAGAGAGTCAGAGAGAGGGATAGATAGGGACAGATAGACAGGAACGGAGAGAGATAAGCATCAATCATTAGTTTTTTGTTGCCGTTGCGACACCTTAGTTGTTCATTGATTGCTTTCTCACATGTGCCTTGACCACGGGCCTTCAGCAGACTGAGCCACCCCTTGCTGGAGCCAGCGACCTTGGGTCAAAGCTGGTGAGCTGGTGAGCTTTTGCTCAAGCCAGATGGTCTCGTGCTTAAAGCTGGCGACCTCGGGGGTCTCGAACCTGAGTCCTCCGCATCCCAGCCCAACGCTCTATCCTCTGTGCCACCACCCGGTCAGGCTGTTTTAGTGACTTTAAAATCCGCATTGCTTAATGAATTGCTTGCTAATGCTGCTTGTCATACCTCCACCCACTTCTTCCTGCCTGGATTGTTATTGTTTGTAACTTTATTTTGATATAATTTTAAACTTCATAGAAAAATTGGGAGAATGGTATTAGGCATTCCCATATGTTCATTACCCATGTTCACCTGTAAAGCCAGTAGTCAAGGCCACCATCACAGCAGCCTGACCCACGCAGGTTCACATTGGATTCGAACAGTCGGTAATAAAACAACGGAGCCAAGAACTGGTGAGCCATCAGCTTTAATTCTAGTTTGCACCCGGCGGGCAAGCAAAAACACACACTGGGCTCCAAAACCCACACATTCAGTGCTCACAAAGCTACTGACTTATCCGAGTTTCCTAGAATCAAAGGCTTCCAGCTCACCAGACTTAATCACCTCTGTTTCCCATCTCCTCCTGCACAAACTCTTAACAAACTGGTTTCTTCCTCAGCACTCTGCCATCTCGGCTGCTTCTCCTCCTGGCCTTCACGTGGCCTTACTCTGCTCTCCTCTCTAATACTAATCTCAGGAACCCAGGAACCGAGAGAGAGATCAAGCTACTAGTCTCTCCCACTTTATAGCATAGACTCAAAACCTTTAATCCAATTATACAAACAAGGAAGTCTCTGATACAAAGCCACCCATCTGAGGCACAATGGGATTCATCATGAGAGTGCACCACCCTACATCAAACAGTCAAGGGTGTGGGGAAGAGTTTACTCTTAAACTAAGCCTTAGGCTACAATGACCCGGCCTGCCCACAGCCTGTTCCAGAACACACATTAATATCAACGAACTTCCATGTGGGCAGCGCCATCTTTAACAAAGTGAGCATAATATATTTTATCTGCCCAACAACACCCATTGTTTACATTTTGCCCATTTGCTCTATCATTCTCTCTCCATATGTACATATTTACATGTTATATTTTCCTGAAACATTTGAGAGTGAATTGGAGATTGTTCCTCCTTTATCTTAAATCATTTATGTGTTTCCTAAAAAAAGACATTTTCTTGTATAGTCAGAGTATAATAATAAAAATAAGGAAATTTAACATTGATTCATTGTTATTATGCTTATCCATGGTCCTTATTCAGATTTTATCAAATGATCTGAATAAATCTCTCTCTAGCTATTTTTCCCCCACTGCTAAGATCCAGTTCAGGATTAAGTACTGCCTTTAGTTGTCCTAACTCTTTAATCTCCTTTAATCTGGATCAGTTCCTCAGTTTTTCTTTGTCCTCCATGACCTTGACATTTTTTTAAACAGCTTTATTGAGGAATAATTTACATACCATAAAATCAACCCATTATAAGCATACAGTTCAATTATTTTTAATAAATTTATAGAGTTGGGTAACCATTACCACAATCCAGTTGTAGAACCTTTCCCTCCAAAAAGGCCCTCCTGCCTGTTCGCAGTTAATGCCTGCCCAGCTGAAGGCAACCACTGATCTACTTTCTCTCTGTATTTGGATCTATTTTCACTTAGCATAATGTTTGTTGAGGTTCAATCATATTATTCCATGTATCGGTGGTTCAGTTTTATTGATGAATAATATTCTATTTTATGGATATAATAATTATTGGGGAAATGCAAATCAAAACCACAATGAGATATCATTTTACACCTTCAGAATAGCTGTTTATTTTTTTTTAAAGCATGTGTGTGCACAAGAGAGAGAGAATGAGAGAGAGAGTAGAAGCATCAACTCGTAGTTGTGGCACTTTATTTTAAAATTCTTTTTAATTAAGGTGGGGAGGCAGAGACTGACTCCCACGTATGCCCTGACCGGGAGCCACCCAGCAAGCCCCTATCAGGTGATGTTCGGCAACCGAGCTATTTTAGTACCTGAGGCAAGGCTATGGAGCCATCCTCAGCTTCCGGGGCCAACTTTGCTCAAACCTTTCAAGCCATGGCTGCAGGAGTGGAAGAGAGTGATGGGGGGAGAATCAGATAGTCGCCTCTCCTGTGTGGCCTGATTGGAACTGAATTCGGGACTTCCACATGGTGGGCCGATGCTCTACCACTGAGCCAACTGGCCAGGGCTAGTTGTGGCATTTTAGTTGTTTATTGATTGCTTCTCATATGTGCCTTAACTGGAGGAGCTCCAGCCATGCCAGTGACCTGTTGCTCAAGCCTGTGACCATGGGATAATCCCATGCTCAGGCCGGCAACCCCATGCTCAAGCTGGCGACCTCAGGGTTTTACACCTGGGACCTCAGCCTCCCAGGTCGATGCTCTATCCACTGTGCCACCACCAGTCAGGTACAGGGTAGCTGTTATTAAGAATTCGATATAAGTGAAATAAGCCAGTCAGAGAAAGACAAGTACCATATGATTTCACTCATGTGGAATCTAATAAAATAAAAAAATAGAAACAGTCTCGTAGAGAACAGGCTGATAGCTCTTGGGGGTGGGGATTGTTGCAGGGATGAGTGAAAAAGGTGAAGGGATTAAACAAAACAAACAGCCTGACCAGGTGGTGGTGCAGTGGATAAAGCATCGAACTGGGATGCGGAAGGACCCAGGTTCGAGACCCCGAGGTCTCCAGCTTGAGCGCGGGCTCATCTGGTTTGAGCGAAGGCTCGCCAGCTTGAACCCAAGGTCGCTGGCTCCAGCAAGGGGGTGGCTCGGTCTGCTGAAGGCCCGCGGTCAAGGCACATGTGAGAAAGCAATCAATGAACAACTATGGTGTCGCAACAAAAACTAATGATTGATGCTTCTCATCTCTCTCTGTTTCTGTCTGTCTGTCCCTATCTATCCCACTCTAACAGTATGGTGATTACCAGAGGGAAAAAGGGGTGGGGAGGTAGAAGAGGGTAAAGGGAGGATAAGTGGTGATGGAAGGAGACTTGACTTGGGAGAGTGAACTACGGTGCAATATTCAGATGATGTATTACAGAATTGTACACCTGAAACCTGTGTAATTTGATTAACCAATGTCATCCCAATAAATTTAATAATAAAAAAAAAGAATTCAAATAATAAGTCTTGGCAATGAGGTGAAGAAAAGGGAACCCTCATAACACTATTGGTGAGATTGTAAATTGGTGTAGTCACCTTGGAAAACAGTATGGAGATTCCTCAAACACTTAAAAATAGGACTAACATATGATCCAGCAATTGCGTTTCTGGATATTTATTTGAAGAAAATGAAAGCATTACTTTGGAAAGATATATGTAGCCCCATATTTATTGTAGCATTATTTACAGTAACTAAGGTGTGGGAGCATCTTAGGTGTTTGATAGATGAATGGATAAAGATGTCACACACACACATACACACACACACACACACGATGGAATATTGTATTGATCTTTCACCAATAAGAAAGGATGAAATCGTGCCATTTGAGACAACATAGATGGACATAGAGGGTATTATGCTAAGTGAAATAAGAGAGACAAAGGACAAATGCTGTATGATTTCATTTATATGTGGAATCTTAAAAACAAATGAACAAAGCAAAAATGGGCTCACAGGAACTGAGCATGTTGATGGTTGCCGGAGGGAGGGGACTAACGGGATGGGTGACAATGGTGAAGGGGAATAAAAAACAAATACATGGCCTGACCTGGGGTGGCACAGTGGATAAAGCGTCGACCTGGGAACACTGAGGTTGCCAGTTCAAAACCCTGCACTGGTCTGGTCAAGGCACATATAGGAGTTGATGCTTCCAGCTCCTCCCCCCTTTCTCTCTCTCTCTCTCTTTCTCTCACTCTGTGTCTCCTCTCTAAATTGAATAAAATAAAAAAATTAAAAAAAATATTTTAAAATGAATAAAATAAAAAAAAATGAAAAAAAAACACCAAATACATGATAGAATTCATGAGTGAATGAGTGAAAAGAAGAAATCCAAGGAACTGTGTAAAGTTAAGACTTCTACAGGCAGAAGGAAACAGGAACAAGGAAGTTGTACTAGGCTAGAAAACATGGGTGACAGGGGTCCATCGGGCAGATCCCCTAACTAGTGCTAGTCAGGTGAGGAAAAAAAGTAATGTTTTACCAGTCCATGGACAAGCTTACAAGAAGATAAACTCAGAAGTTGATAGTATAACAATAAAGCAAGAATCGAAAACTATAAAGTATGAATTAAAAAGGGGCTTTTGGGATGAGAAGTTGGCGGGGTAGGAGAAAACCAGTACTATGGAGACATACCAGCTCTTGATGAACAGTTGCATTATAAGTATTATTTGTTCAAGACTATCTGTCACTACAACTTTTATTTTTAAAACAAGAGGAGGGGAGATAGACTCTCGCATGTGCTCTGACTAGGATCCACCCTGCAACCCCTGTGTGGGGCTGACGCTAGAATCAGCTGAGCTATCATCAGCTCCTGAAGCCAACACTTGGACCAGCCGAGCTATCCTCAGCGCCCAAGGCCAGAGCTCGAA
Source organism: Rhynchonycteris naso (assembly GCA_037038555.1). NCBI lineage: Eukaryota > Metazoa > Chordata > Mammalia > Chiroptera > Emballonuridae > Rhynchonycteris > Rhynchonycteris naso. The sequence goes on along the minus strand of CM073004.1, from coordinate 39,728,430 downwards.
CCAGTTGAGCCACTGGCTGCAAGAGGAGAAGAGAAGGAGAAAGGGGAAGATGAGGGGTAGAGAAATAGATGGTTGTCTCTCCTGTGTGCCCTGACCAGGAATCGAACCCAGAATGTCCATATGCTGGGCCGACACTCTATCCACTGAGCCACTGGCCAGGACCAGATTTTCTATTTCTTCTTGACTCAGTTTCAGTAGTTTGCGTTTTTATAGAAACTAGTTAATGACATCTTCGTTATCTTATTTGTTGCCATACAGCTTTTTTCATGTAATTTTTATTTCTGTAGTCTCTTATTTTAGTAATATGGAATTTTTTCTCGTCAGTCTATAAAGGTTTGTAAATTTTGTTGATTTTTGCGAAGAACCAGTTTTTGGCTTTGTTGTTGTTTCTCTGTTGTCTATGTATTCTATTTCATTTATTTCTGCTCCAAGTCTTATTTCCTTCTTCCTTGCTTTATTCTACTTTTTCTGGTTTAAGGTGGAAAGGTAGGTAACTGACTTATATTTCTTCTGTTACAATGTGCATTTACAACTGTAAATTTCCCTTTTAACTATGCTTTCACTGTATTTCTTCAGTTTTGGTATGTTACTTTCCATTGATCTCAAAGAATTTTCTAATTTCCTTTGTAATTTCTTCTCTCACCTGTTGATTATTTAGGGATGTTTTGATTAATTTTAATATATTTGTAAATTTTTCAGCTTATTTTAGTTTCATTACATTATTATTGGAAGAGATACTCTGTATGATTTCAATCATTTAAATTTACTAAGACTTACTTTGTGGCCTAACCTATGGTCTCTCCTAGAGAACGTTCCATGTACACTTGAAAAGAATATGTATTCTGTTCTTGTTGGCAGCAGTGTCCTGTAGATATTTGTTATACCTACTTGTGGATAGTGTTGAAGTTCATTGTTTCCTTACTGATTCTGTGTCAGGTTATTTTATACATTATTGGAAGTAGGGTGTTGAAGGCTAGCTATTGTTGCATATTTCTATATTGCTCCTTTCAATTCTGTAAGTTTTTCCTTCATATATGTTGGGGCTCTGTTGTTAGGTGAATATATTTTTATAATTTTTTTTTTTGTGGCAGAGACAGAGAGAGTCAGAGAGAGGGATAGACAGACAGGAAGGGAGAGAGATGAGAAACATCAATTCTTTGTTGCAGCACCTTAGTTTCTCAGTGATTGCTTTCTCATATGTGCCTTGACCGGGGGGCTACAGCAGACCCAGTGACCCTGTGCTCTAGCCAGCGACCTTGGGTTTAAGCTGGTGAGCCTTGCTCAAACCAGATGAGCCCGTGCTCAAAGTGGCAACCTCAGGGTTTCGAACCTGGGTCCTCTGTGTCCCAGTCTGACGCTCTATCCACCGCACCACCGCCTGGTCAGGCACTTTTGTTGTACATTGAGCTTCTTGTTTGTGTCTTGACCAGTTCCCCCTTGCTCAAGCCAGTGACCCTGTGCTGTTGTGCCAGTGACCTGGGTTTTTGAACCAGAGACCTCAGCATTTTGGGTCAATGCTTTACCCACTGTACCACTACCAGTCAGGTTAATTGTTACGTCGTCTTAATGTATTGAACTTCTTATTAATATATATCTGTCTTTGTTTCCTATAGTTTTCTTGATTTGGCATCTATTTTGTCTGATATTAATATAGCCACCCTGACTCTGTGTTGGCTACTCATTGGCTAGAATATCTTTATACATTCTTTTACTAACCTTTTTTTTTTTTTTTTTTTTTAAGCCAGAGAGAGAGACAGAAACAGAGACAGACAGACAGGAAGGGAGAGAGATGAGAAGCATCAATTCTTTGTTGTGGCACCTGAGTTGTTCATTGATTGCTTTCTCATATGTGCCTTGACTGAGGGGATTCAGTTGAGCCAGTGACCCCTTGCTCAAGCCAGTGACCTTGGACTTCAAATCAGCAACCTTTGGACTCAAGCCAACTACTGTGGGGTCATGTGTATGATCCCACATTCAAGCCGGTGAACCCTCACTCAAGTCGGTGACTTCAGGGTTTCAAACCTGGGTCCTCAGTGTCCCAGGCCAACACTCTATCTACTGTGCTAATACCTGGTCAGGCCCATCCTTTTACTTTCAACTTCTTTATGTCCTCATATCTAAAGTGAGGCTCTTTTAGATAACATATTGATAGATTTAAATTTACTTATTAATTTTTAGTGAGGGAGAGGCAGGCAGGGACAGATAGACAGGAAGGAAGAGAGATGAGAAGCATCAACTCATAGTTGCGGCATCTTATTCATTGATTGCTTCTTATATGTGCTTTGACTAGTGGCCTGAAGCCAAGCCAGTGAACCCTTGCTCAAGCCAACGACCTTGGACTCAAGCTAGCAACCATGGGGTCATATCTTTGATCCCATGCTCAAGTTGGTGACCCCACATTCAAGCTGGTGAAACTGTGCTCAAGCTGGATAACCTCGCTCTAAACTGGTGACCTTGGGGTTTTGAACCTGGGTCCTCAGCATCCCAGGCTAATGCTCTATCCACTGTGCCACTGCCTGGTCAGGCAATAGATTTAAATTTTTACTTATTTATGTTTACTTAATTTATTTAAACTACGAAAAAGTCTCCTCATTTCTTCTACCCTCAGGCCCTACCTCTGGCAATCATAAATCTGTTTTCTATATCTGTGTGCTTAGTGGGTTGCTTTTATTTTTTAATATATGTACTTTTTCTGGATTCCACATATAAGAGAGATCAAATGGTATTTGTCTTTCTCAGTCTGTCTTATTTCAAATCACCACATGCCCTTGGAGGTCCATCTGTGTTTTGCAAATGGTGAGATATTATTTCCTTTTCGTGGCTGAGTAATGTTCCATTGTGTATATATTATACCACAATTCCTTTCTTTCTGGCATGGTTTATTCTTCATATCTTCTTGCTTTTCCCTCAAATATACTCTTCACATTGAGGCCTTACTATTCCCCTTCCTTGCTTTATTTTTTTTCATTGTCAAACCATATATTTTACTTGTTTATTGTCTCTTTCTCTCACTAGAACGTAAGCACATGAACACAATAGGTTTTAACATTTTTGTGCCCCCCCCCACTGTTGTAACATCAGTGCCTAGAACAGTGGCTGTCACAGCATAAGCACTCATTAGACACTTGTCAAGTTGATAAATGAATGAATAAATGAGATGTAGACTCTAGGGAACTATACAAGCTAGGAAACACTATCCCCGTCTTACCTAAAACAGCAACTCAACCTCCTGAAACTCATCCTCTACTCCTTTAACTTGTTTTATTTTTATTTATAGCACCCTGGTATTTTGATACATTATTTCCTTCCTTCCTTCCCTCCCTCTTTCCTTCCTTCACTCCCTCCCTCCTTCCTTCCTTCCTTCCTGGTATTTTTTTTTCTTTTTTTTTTTTTAATTTTATTCATTTTAGAGAGGAGACACAGAGTGTGTGAGAGAGAGAGAGAGAGAAAGGGGGGAGGAGCTGGAAGCATCAACTCCCATATGTGCCTTGACCAGACCAGGGCAGGGTTTTGAACTGGCGACCTCAGTGTTCCCAGGTCGACGCTTTATCCACTGCGCCACCACAGGCCAGGCCCCTTCCTGGTATTTTTTTACATTATTTCCTTCCTATCAACAAATCTTAAGTGTCCTGTACTATGAGATTTTTTTTTTTAGATTTGATTTATTCATTTTTAGAGAGAGGAGTGAGAGAGAGAGAGAGAAGGGGGGGAGGAGCAGGGAGCATCACTCCCATATGTGCCTTGACCAGGCAAGCCCAGGGTTTTGAACCAGCAATGTCAGCATTCCAGATTGACCCTTTATCCACTGCACCACCACAGGTCAGGCATGAATTTTTTTTAGCTAGAGAGAAAGAGAGACAGACAGATAGACAGGAACAGACAGACAGGAAGGGAGAGAGATGAGAAGCATCAATGAAAAGTATCAACTTGTGGCACCTTAGTTCAGTGGTTCTCAAACTTTTTGAAGTCAGGGCACATTTAAAATCCTACAAATAACTGTAGGCACACTATATACAAATTTCTGAGAAATACATTATAATAAGTCAATATTAAAGAAAAAATATAAAGTCTAAGCGTGCTTTATGGTAATTAAACAAATACAACAAAATTAAATTTATTCTGACATTAAAGAACATTTTTATGTTACATTTTTTGAGTTATGCTTTTTAGAGTTCATAATAAAGAGTTAAAAAATAAAGACAAAAAAGCTATCTTTATATATATATATATATATATATATATATATATATATATATATATATATATATATATATATATATATATATATATATATATATATATGTGGACACATTCTTAGCAAGGTTTAGTAAATTCGCAGGTCCTGGAGCGAATGTAAGTTTTTCATTCTTGTGTTTATGAGAAACATGAGCCTGATGTGTCCTAGCGATTTCTTCAATGTTTGGGCACATACTTGAAAAGCAAACACATTTCCTCATCAATACATTGAAGAATTCCTCTCTTTTTACTCTTAATTGTGTTGAGTGCAGAAAACCCCCACCATACATATCATCTTAACTTTACACCAAATAAAGGATAGAAGAAACTTGCCTCCAGTCTTTCCGGGGAACATGGGGGGTAGTGTAAACAATCCAGCACCACAGCTTAACAGCCTTTTGCCACCTAATCAGGCAAGTGAGGTGGGGGGTTGTGCACACTGTCAGTTTATAGCCAATTCCCCACATCTCAGTCCCCCAAAAATCTAAACTCCAAAAGCCCTTTTGGTTTTTTGGTCCCTAACAGACACATATTTCTCTGGAATACCATAGGGCGCACTTCGAAATCTTTTAGGGCGCACCAGTGTGCCCTGGTGCACACTTTGAGAACCACTGCCTTAGTTGTTCATTGATTGCTTTCTCATATGTGCCTTGACCTGGGGAGCTTCATTGAGCCAATGACCCCATGCTCAAGCCAGTGACCTTTGGCTCAAGCCAATGACCATGGAGTCATGTCTATGATCCCATGCTCAAGCTGGTGATCCTGCACTCAACCCTATGACCTTGGGGCTTCAAACCTGGGTCTGCAGTGTCCTAGGCTGATGCTCTATCCACTGCACCACCACCTGGTCAGGCTCCATTTATTTGTTGATGGGTGTTTGGGTTGTTTCCATATTTTAGCTGTTGTGAATTGTAATGCTGCTATGAAATCGGGTGTGCAAATATCTCTCTTTTTTTTTTAACAAGGACAGAGAGAGAGAGAAAGAGGGATAGATAGGGACAGACAGACAGGAACAGAGAGAGATGAGAAGCATCAATTGTTAGTTTTTCATTGCGACACCTTAGTTGTTCAATGATTGCTTTCTCACATGTGCCTTGACCGCGGGCCTTCAGCAGACCGAGCCACCCCTTGCTGGAGCCAGCGACCTTGGGTCCAAGCTGGCGAGCTTTTGCTCAAGCCAGGTGGGCCTGCGCTCAAGCTGGTGACCTCGGGGTCTCGAACCTGGGTCTTCTGCATCCCAGTCCAACGCTCTATCCACTGCGCCACTGCCTGGTCAGGCGGAAATATCTCTTTGAGACTCTGCTTTGCAGTCTTTTGGTATAACCCTAGAAGTGGAATTTCTAGATTGTTTGATAATTCTATTTAAAAAATTTTGAGGAACCTTAATACTTTTCTGTCGTAGCTGTGCTATTATATTCATACCAACGTTAGGTTCCAATTTCTGCACATCCTCACCAATACTACTTGTTTTCTGTTTTGTTTTTTTATAGTAGCCATCCTAATGCATATGATATGGTACCTCATGTTAATTTTTGTTTGAATTTCCCTAATGATTGGTAGTGTTGAGCTGGAGGGGTAAGGGCTTACAACAATGGAAGAAGATAAAACAATGGCCATCCACCTCTCTGACTGCACCTCTGAGATTAGAATTAGAAATTGAAGGTCAGAACACAGAGTCCCAATACTGGAGGACAGGGTCCTGTTCACGTCCTCTGGCTTCTGGTAGGTCTTGTTCCAGAACATATGCACAGCTAACCGACCTGCGGCTGGGGGAGGAGGTGGGTAGCTGCTATGTGCTAACAGCTGAAATTGATGGAAGTTAACCATAATTTTGTTTTGTTTTGTTTTTTTAATTTCTTATTGAATTTATTGTGGTGACACTGGTTAATAAAATCACAGTTTCAGGTGTATAATTCTATAATACATCATCTGTACATTGCATTGTATGTTTACCACCCCAAGTCAAGTCTCCTTCTATCACCATCCGCCCTCTACCTTCCTTCACCTCCCCCTGTCCCCTTTACCTCCGGCAGTCCCCATAATGTTGGTGTCTGTAAGTTTTTCTCTTTCCTTAGTCCCTTCCCCTTTTCACTGAGACTCCCAACCCTCATCCCCCAACCCTTATCCCCCATCCCCTATGATGGCTGTCATTCTGTTTTTTATATCTTATGAGTTTGTTTCTATTTTGTTTTTTAGTTTATTTTGTTCATCATTTATCCTCTATATTTTCTGCTGGAAGTTGCAAGCCGTCAGTAGAGTATAGAGTTCCCCAAAGTTACATCAGATAGATTATGCCAGTGCGGTTGTTTTCTAGGTGGGGAGACAGGTTCCTGCTGCTTATGACTCCGCCATCTTCCCAGAATCCTCCCTCTATAGATAGATGCTCTTTTGTACTGTCCTGAGTTATGTCCTTGGTTTTATAGAAATTGGTTTCAGAGCTAAGACAATGCTAAAAGTGGACATTCTTTTTTTTAAGCTGATGGGGCTCAGGGGAAGAAAAGAAGTTGGGGGTTGGGAGAGGAGTTATGGGCCATTATTTTGCCTGAGTCCTCTAGCCCCCAATCTGTCTTCCTAGGAGGGAGATTGAGACATGATCCTTAACAACACCATTGTCTTCATGGAGACTTTCTGGCTCCTACTACCTACGTCTTCCTTATATGCTCTTGTCTAGGAGTGTGCAGACCTTGAAGACTCTGAGTGAAGCAGCATCTGTCTCTTAGCTAGTCTGTCTTGTAACTGCTGGGTACCCTCTGGAGTTTGTGGAAGGACTCCAAATAGGTCATGGCTCCAGGATAAGTGTTGTTCCTCTGTGTTCTGCCTAAGGTTCTCATTCATTCTTCCAGACAGCTTTTGGAGACAGGGTGCTGGGCCTGAGGTGTGCTTGGAGCTGGGGTGAGAGTGGTGGGGTTCTGTCCTGGTGGAACTTTTGGAAACTACTGCCAAAGAGGGAGAAGAGAGAGGGCATTTTCCCTAGAAAGGAATATGCCAGCCATCCCACTTGTTATGGGGACAAATTGCATATATAGTTTTGGAAGAAACTATACTGATTAGGTCTCTTGCCTCCAGATAGAATTTCTGTGAGTAAAAGCCAAGTGTAATTTTATTGTTGCTTTTATCTTTCTGCAAATAATGCCTCAAACACCTCTGTAACCAGATACTTTACCTTTCTCTTTTGGCAGAGGAATGTCATGGCATCCGGAGTCGTCCCTCAGATTTCTCTGATCATGGGTCCCTGTGCTGGTGGGGCTGTCTACTCCCCAGCCCTAACAGACTTCACGTTCATGGTAAAGGTAAGAAAGAAAGATCTGTTTCTCCTGCCCTTTGAGAGTTGTGCAGTACCTCCCCTGAAATAAAAATAATTCCTGACCCAGATCTGGGTTGTTATCTGCATTCTCATTGGGTTTTAGCTTAGTGATGATAAGGTCTTAGTGGAGAAAAGGTTTTGGCATGAAACCTGTAGCTTGTGGGGGTCAGTGACAGAATGCATTTGTGTACTTCATTGGTGGGTGATTTTACTTGTTGATCTGAATTGCAGATCATTTTCAGGTAGTCAAAGGATCCTGTCCTCTGCCCAGACAGATGATTGTTTACTGAATCCTATTCAGAAAGTTTCTCATGGAAGGCTTTTCTGTAACCATCTTTATTGGGAAGTTATTTCTTAGTTCCACCTTTATTTCTTTGGCTGTTTGCCATTTTATTACATTTTGTGTGTAATGGTAAATCTGATCTCCAATTTCATTTTGAAAGGTGGATATCTTTATTACATGATTTTATAGAATGATGTTTTTAAATGCTTGTTAAACAAAACCTACTTAAATTTATACATGGCTAATTACCCTTAACCTAATATAATTTAAAAAATCAGTCTTTTCCTTTTAAAATATTTTTAACAGTAATAAGCAGTAAATGCCAAGACAGAGAGACTAGGGGGTTGGGGAGTAGATAGTCATTCCATATGAGGAGAACAGTGTAAGTAGGAGTCCCTTTTTTCTTTTCTTTTTCTTTTTTTGCAAGAGAGAGACATGAGAAGCACCAACTTGTAGTTGTAGCACTTTAGTTGTTCATTGATTACTTTCTCATATGTGCCTTGACCGGGCACCAACTGAGCCAGTGACCCCTTGCTCAAGCCAGTGACCTTGGGCTCAAGCCAGCAACCTTGGGCTTTAAGCCAGTGACCCACATGATCCCACTCTCAAGCTGGCAAGCCTGTGCTCAAGCTGGATGAGCCTGTGCTCAAGTTGGTGACCTTGGGGTTTCAAACCTGGGATCTTAGCGCCCCAGGTTGATGCTCTATCTACTGTGTCACCACCAGTCAGGCTAGTGTGCTTTAATTATTGAAGAACTTTTTCCTACCCTGAAGTCACCAAGATAGTTTCTGTGTTGTAAAAGTTTATTATTTTGCCTTTTTCATTTACACCTGTAATTTCAGTTGGGAGTTGATATTTACGCATAGTATGAAATAGAGGCCAGTTTCATTTTTATTGTTTTATTTTCTTAGTTGACCTGGAACCTTTTTTTTTTTTTTTTTTAAACATTTCTTTTAATTTTTCTTTTTATTTTATTTTATTCATTTTAGAGTGGAGACACAGAGTGAGAGAGAGAGAGAGAAAGAGAGAAAGGGGGGAGGAGCTGGAAGCATCAACTCCCATATGTGCCTTGACCAGACCAGTGCAGGGATTTGAACTGGCGACCTCAGTGTTCCCAGGTCGACGCTTTATCCACTGCGCCACCACAGGTCAGACGACCTGGAACCTTTTGATTGCAAAAAACATTCTTTCTTGCTCTTTAATGGCACAGATATCCTGAATCAGTCACCCATATGTCAAGAGTCTTGTTTATCCCTGTGCCAGTATCACGCTAGCTCAATTACAATCACGTTATGACAGATGCTGATAACTGGTATAGCACGTTGTCTCCCCTTATTCTACAAGTGGTATGGGATATTCTTGGCCCTCCGCATTTCCAGTTTTAGAATGTTATAGTGTAATTGATATACATTGAACCACACATTTAAGTTGTGAAATCTGAGTTTTGACACATATATACATCTATGAGCCATGAGTGCAATGATGATAATGGACCCCCCAAAACTTTCTTCATGTGTCTTTGTAATCCATTTTTTTCTACCCCCCATCCCCGTGTTAGGGTAATCATTTGTCTGCTTCCTATCACAATAGATTAATTTGCATTTTCTAGAATGTTATATAAATAACCATACAATATACATACATACAAAGAGTATATACTCTTTTGGGGGGTGGGTCAGGAGCTGGCTTCTTTCACTTAGGATAATTATTTTGAGATTCACCTGTTGATGGACATTGGGTTATTTCCAATGTGTAGAGTGAGGAAGAAAGACCTTTCTAGTAAGATTGTAAAGCAGAGGTCCCCAAGCTACGGCCCGCGGGCCAAATTGCAGCCACCTGAGGCCATTCATCCAGCCCCTGCTGCACTTTCAGAAGGGGCACTTCTTTCATTGGTGGTCAGTGTATGGAGTACTATATGTGGCGGCCCTCCAGTGGTCTGAGGGACAGTGAACTGGCCCCCTGTGTAAAAAGTTTGGGGACCCCTATAGCCTAGGAGCCATAAAATAAAGACTGATACAATACATGTAATAGTCTAAGGACTAATTTCCTTGGTGTATAAAAGCAACTATTCAATAGAAAGAGTGAGCAAAAAACATGAGCAGTAAGCTGACGGAGATGACTGTAGAAAGGTACTTATTGCAGAATTGCTTGTTATAGCAAAATACTAGAAACAACCTAAATGACCATCACTAGGTGACAGTTAAATAAACTGTGATACATATCCTGTACTGATATGGAATGATCTTCCAGAAGTTTCAGAACAGTGTGTGTAGGATACTGTGCTGGAAAGAACACAAGAAGTTTATACATAATAAATGTTCATATATACACGGACATCTTTGTAAGGAGAGAAAAGCTGACCGTGGTAGCCTTGGGGGCAGGAAATAAGGGCTGGGATGCAGACTTACTTGCTGCTGCATCTTCTATTCTTCTGCTTAAGTTTTTTGCACTATGCCTTTATTATCTTTAAATTAGAAACCAAACTTTAAAAGCCTGCAACCTGTGAAAACACCAAAGCATTAATTATCATTGCCTCCAAATGGCTTCACTTAAGGAAGCTGGCTCATTTAGGCAAGCTGCACACTGCCACGGTGCCTCAGTTCCCGCATCTGTAAACGGGGTCTAATAATACCTAGGCTTTCATTGCACATTTTCACAAAGTGCTTAGAAAAAGGCTTGATACACCGCAAGTTATGAATAAGGGCCACCTGTTAGGGTGTTTGTTCTTCAGATTAATGACCTGGAAATGTTAACCACACTGCGAGTCATTTTGCTGAGTCAGGACCATGCAGCAGAGATTTTAGAAAAATAAGCAAGGAAAACTTTGGTCTTTAGTTTGGATAGGCATGCTACCTGATTCTGCGACGTGTCACTACTGTCTCTGTCTTTTTGGTTGTATGAGGCTCCATCTAGCTCTGCTGCTCTGAGATTAAGCCTTCTGGATTTCTCTGATTTCAGGACACCTCCTACCTGTTCATCACTGGCCCTGATGTTGTGAAGTCTGTCACCAACGAGGATGTCACTCAGGAGGAGCTTGGTGGCGCCAAGACCCATACTACCATGTCAGGTTGGAGACCTCAAGGCTCACCTTATTGTTTTTAAACACTGAGAGGGCATGGCCAAAGAAAGTGCTGATAGTCTTTTGCAAATACCACTTAATTGGCAGAATTTATTTGAGAAGACAGTAGTACTGGTATATTGATTACAGATGTAGTAACTAACAAAGGTGGGTTTAATATCAAATTTGTTCAAACAGTACTAATGCTTTGATATTTAAAATTTTAAAGCTAACTGGGAAGGTGGTTATAAAAGGCATGACTTAAAGTTGAATCTTTAAAAAAACATACTGTAGCCTGACCAGGTGTTAATGTAGTAGATAGAGTGTCGGGCTGGGATGCAAAAGACCCAGGTTCGAGACCCTGAGCTCGCCAGCTTGAGCGCGGGCCCATTTGGCTTGGGCAAAAGCTCGCCACCTTGGACCCAAGGTCGCTGGCTCCAGCAAGGGGTTGCTCAGTCTGCTGAAGGCCTGCGGTCAAGGCACATGTGAGAAAGCAATCAATGAACAACTAAGGTGTCGTAACGGCAAGGAAAAACTAATGATTGATGCTTCTCACCTCTCTCCGTTCCTGTCTGTCCCTATCTGTCCCTCTCTCTGACTCTCTCTGTCCCTGTAAAAATAAATAATTAAATAATAATTTAAAAAAATAAAACATACTGTATTTTATTGTGACTCTTTTTACTCCAAAGTTGGGGTATGTCGTAGAGTAGACGGCATTTTACCATCTATTGGCCAGGTACAGTTGTAGTGTGATGTTCATGGCCCACATATTTATACACTCGGTCATAGCTTTTTACCTCTTTGAAGTTATTTGCCACACATGCTGAGTTCAAAATGTATAAAGATTATTTGGTATTGAAACAAAGAGTTATTGTTTATACTGAGAGGCATGGAATTGGGAGCAGGGAATGAGTCTGATACTAGGAAAGACATGTGTTGTGACTGGAATTCCATATTTTCTTAGAAGAGGAAACCAAGCTGTGAAAAGATTGCCTACCACACAGCAAGCAGTGTAACTGAAGATAGGAGTAATTGCCTCTTTGAAAATTCATCCACTCTTTCCCTGAGTTCATTAAGCATCCTTATAACCAGTGTTTTGAACTCTGCATCTGATAAATTGCTCGTTTTCATTTTTATTTTTCTGGAGTTTTGCTCTGTTCTTTCATTTGGGGCATGTTTCTTTGTCTCCTCATTTTGGCAGCCTCCCTGTGTTTGTTTCTATGTATTAGGTAGAGCTGCTAGATCTCCTGGGCTTGGTAGAGTGGACCCATGTATTGATAATAGGTGTTCTCTAGGGTCCAGTAGCACAGCCTCCCCAATCAGTCAAGCAGGGTACTCCAGGTATGCCTCTTCCCCCCATTTCAGTGTGTACACCTCTTGTTGTAGTTGAGCCTTGATGGCTGATGGCATATCAGTAGGAGAGACTGACCCCGAGGCTGACTGGCCGTGACCACCATGGAGGATCAGCTGTGCAGGAACCCACTTCATGGAGTAGGACTGACTGTAGTTGAGCTCTTGTGCCCACTGGGTCTGCCCTTTGGGTATGTTGCTTGTGGAGGTGGTTGGGTGGGGCTCTGATATGGTGTGAAGCTGTCCACTGGGTGCGCTGGCTCTGGGACCTTCCAGGTGCTGGCCAAGGTCAAACACCATGTGTGTTTTGCCTAGGATGTGCTACAAAGCAATCTGCAGATGGTTGTTACTTGTACTGGGTTTGGGGGTGCCCAGGAGAGGCCAAGCTGTGAACCAAGGCTGGCTGCAGCTAGTGCTGGGCCTGGGGCCGCTTATCAAGAGGTACATGGCATGTAGAGGCCAGGTGCTGCCTGTTTGAGGGATTTTAGGAAAATATGAAGCCTGAGCCAAGATAGGCAGTTCATATGGGAAAGCCACTGGAAACAGCTTGGGTGGGTTTGCAAGTTGGGTTTGGTGGAGTGTGGTCTCAGGGAATCACCAGGGCAGGGTGAACAGTGTTAGCCAGGTTCATGGAGACCCAGATATGGCACCTGTCTACTAGCTTTGGGGAGGGATCAGAAAAGGAACAGTGGCCTCTTGCCAGCACTTCTGTTTGGGAGAAAGCTGCCTCTCCAGCTCTCGCCTCGATGCCAGACAGTTTTGTTCCTCCCTGTACATCCCTGGTATCTTTCAAACTGCTATCCCAGTGCTAGAGCTTAGAGCAGGGGTTGGGAACCTATGGCTCGCGAGCCAGATGTGGCTCTTTTGATGGCTGCATCTGGCTTGCAGACAAATCTTTAATAAAAAAAACAGTAACGTTAAAAATATAAAACATTCTCATGTATTACAATCCATTCATTTCCTACCACTCATGTTCATGATTGTGGGTGGCTGGAGCCAATCACAGCTGTCCTCCGGGACAACATTAAATTTTTATAGGATAATGCCTAATGTACATGGGTCGTTGTGAGGTCAGGAAGTAAACTTCCCTCCTTTTAATCAAGTAGTCAGCTAGCTAATTGCAGAAACCCTTCTGGCGAAGAAGATGGCTAAAAGAAAAAAAGATGAGGAGTATCGTGCTTTTCAGCAGGAATGGACAGAGGAATTCTCCTTTGTGGAAAGAGCAGGTTCTGCAGTGTGTCTAATATGCAATGATAAAATTGCATTGATGAAATGGTCAAATATAAAGTGGCACTTCGACACATGCCACACTACATTTGCATCGAAATATCCAGCCAGGCACAGCAGGAAGAAAGCATGTCAAGAGCTACTGTGCAGAGTGCAAGCTAGTCAGCAGCAACTCTGTGTTTGGACCCAACAAGGTGACTGGAATTCGGCTAGCTTTGCTGGTGCTTTAGCAATTGTGAGAAACGGAAAGCCATTCACAGATGGGGAGTATGCCAAAACATTCATGCTTGATGTTGCCAATCAACTTTCTGACGACTTTTCTGATAAAGACAAGATAAACGAATAAAAGACATGCCTCTCTTGGCAAGAACTGTTCACGATCGTACCATCATGATGGCAAATCAAATTGAGGCAACACAAGTGAAGGACAAAAATGTAGCACCATTCTTTTCTCTCGCTTTGGATGAGTCAACAGACTTAAGCCATTTATCCCAGTTCAGCATGATTTCAAGGCATGCTGTTGGTGACATACTACGTGAGGAAAGTCTTGCTGTTTTGCCTATGAAAGAGACAACAAGAGGGGAGGATTTATTCAAGTCTTTCACTGAGTTCACTAAAGAAATAAAACTACCGATGGGTAAACTTATTTTGGTGTGTACTAATGGTGCTTTGTAGCGCTTCTTCGTGAACATAAAAAAGAGACCCATCCTAAGTTTTCACTGCATCCTACATCAGGAGGCACTTTGTGCTCAGATGTGTGGCGAGTAGGTTGGTGAGGTGATGTCGCTGGTCATTCGGGTGGTCAACTTTGTTGTTGCCTGAGCTTTAAATGATCACCAGTTTAAAACACTGCTGGATGAAGCTGGGAATAATTATCCTGGTCTGCTTCTGCACAGCAAGGTGCGTTGGTTGTCAAGAGGGAAGGTGCTCAGCCATTTCGTGGCTTGTCTGAGAGAAATCCGGACTTTTCTTGAAATGAAAAACATCAAGCATCCTGAGTTAGCTCACACTGAGTGGCTCATGAAGTTCTACTATCTCGTGGACATGACTGAACATCTGAACCAGCTCAATGTGAAAATGCAAGGCATTGAAAATACAGTCTAATCCCTTCAACAAGCAGTGTTTGCATTTGAAAACAAGCTGGAACTCTTCATCGCAGACATTGAAACAGGTCGTTTACTACACTTTGAAAAACTGGGAAAGTTTAAAGATGCATGCACAGCAAGTGACCTGGCTTAGAGGAAGTGAGTTTGAGCAAGTCTGTTCATGACCCCTCGAGAGGAATGCCTGAGACTCAAGCAGCCCTCCGTCTTACTCAGCCACAACCCCCACTGGTTTTTACAGCCAGAAATTATGGAGACTTTTCTTCCTGGCACTGGAATAGTGGGCTGGGGGCCTCGCTTCTCAGGGGTACCTCTGAGCCGAGATCCCTCCTGATTTTTATCTGCTACACGTGCGTGTGGGACAACCATCCCTCGTCTCAGTCTCTCTACCAGTCTCGTTGTGGCTTCTCTGTATCTTAAGTTGTAGAACTTCTGGTCAGTTAAACTTCAGGTGGTTCTGAATGATGGTTTTTCTGTGGTCTAGTTATAATTTAAAAAAAATTTTTTTTTAAATTTTATTCATTTTAGAGAGGAGACACAGAGTGAGAGAGAGAGAAAGAGAGAAGGGGGGAGGAGCTGGAAGCATCAACTCCCATATGTGCCTTGACCAGACCAGTGCAGGGCTTTGAACTGGCGACCTCAGTGTTCCCAGATCGACGCTTTACCCACTGCGCCACCACAGGTCAGGCTAGTTATAATTTTGATGTGGTTGTGGGACGATGTGAGTATTGTATTTATGTACGCCACCATCTTAAGTGGAAGCCTCGCAGTCTTGATTTGGTGAAATACATTTTTTTTAACAAAACGTGAGAGCTCTTGATACCCCTACCTACAGGTATGATTCCTCCCCCATATCAGGTTGATATCAGCCTTGATTCATTTTTCACCCTTGCCATTAGCTCCATTCAGCTCTTCTCTCCAAAACACACCTGGAATCAGAACGCTTCTCATCATAACTTCCCTGACAGCTCATAATCACTCTTCTGTCTCAGAGCTTAATTGACAGCAACTTTTATTTCTTACTGGGATATAAAGTAATGTTGAGTCTTGATTCTGTCTTAGATT
Source organism: Rhynchonycteris naso (assembly GCA_037038555.1). Taxonomy (NCBI): domain Eukaryota; kingdom Metazoa; phylum Chordata; class Mammalia; order Chiroptera; family Emballonuridae; genus Rhynchonycteris; species Rhynchonycteris naso. The sequence goes on along the minus strand of CM073004.1, from coordinate 39,712,804 downwards.
TGATGAAATATCTATTTTACATGTTTGTGGTAGACAATTTGGAAAACAGGAATAGAAGCCACTAGGAATTCCATCATTCACAGATAATCACCACTCCTTTTTTTGCTTATATTCTTACAGTTTTTTCATGCAGATGGGTGTGCATATACATATACATATACATAGTCAAACATAGTTGTGTAATTCTCTTTTGTAGCCTGTTTTTTCTCTTGACAGCTTAAAATAATGAATGTCTGCCTGTGTCATTAAATTTTCTTCTGAATCATAGTTTTAGTTTTATAGGCAGCATTTGATGTTCTTTATGAACTCAAGGCCTTTTGATGGGCCATATCCAATGTGCTTAGCTCTGTATCCCTAGCAAGAAATTCAAAGAATACTCTAGGCGTGAGTGTGCACATACACGCATGCACACACACGTGGGCACGGGCGCACGTGCTTTTGGAAACAGCTTTACTCACATATAATTTGCACAGCATTCGCGTAAAATGCCCATTTCAAGTATGTAAGCCAGTGGTTTTAGTATATTCACAGGTTGTTCAGGTATCAGCACAGTCAATCTTAGAACATTTTTGTCACCTCAGAAAGAAACCTTTACTGGTTAGCATTTGCTCCCCATTTCCCCCCAATACTCTGACTTAGGCAATCACTAATCTGCTTTCCCTTTCTGTGGATTTGTTTATTCTGAATATAAGTATATGGAATGGACATAAATAAAATTATACAATATGTGGTGGTTTTGTTTTTTTTTTTTAAATATTGAGAGTGTCTTCTTTTTTAATTTTTATTTATTCATTTTAGAGAGGAGACAGAGAGAGAGAGAGAGAGAGAGAGAGAGAGAGAGAAAGGGGGGAGGAGCTAGAAGCATCAACTCCCATATGTGCCTTGACCAGAGCAGTGCAGGGTTTTGAACTGGCGACCTCAGTGTTCCCAGGTCGACGCTTTATCCACTGTGCCACCACAGGTCAGGCACAATATGTGGTGGTTTTTAACAGATTTGTTTTACTTAGCATGAGGACATATACTTACCATATTATAGCATGGATCAGTATGTCATTCCTTTTTTTTAATGTTATTTATTGATTTTATAGAGAGGAAAGAGAGAAAAAGAGAGATGGGGGAGTGGGAAGCATCAACTCATAGTAGTTTATTCGTGCATATGCCTTGATCACGTGAGCTCAGGGTTTTAAACTGTCACCCTCAACATTCCAGGTGTGGTGCTCTCCACTGTGCCACCACAGGTCAGGCCACCATTCCTTTTTATTTCTGGGTAATATTTCAGTGTATAGATGTACCACATTTTGTTTACTCATTAATTCGTTGAACATTTGGATTGTTTTCCCTTTTTGGCTGTCATGAATATGCTGCTCTAAACATCCATGTACAAGTTTGTGTGTGGATATACTTTTTTTTGGGGGGGGGCATATACCTGGGAGGGGAATTTCTGGATCAAATGGTAACTCTGTTGGACTTTTTGAGGAACTCCCACATTGTCCTCTGAAGTGGCTGTACCAATTTATAAATCTTGAATGAAAGAATTCTGTTATGTTGAACATACTTTTTATTCATCAGTATGCACAGGGTGGGGCAAAAGTAGGTTTATAGTTGTGAATACATGAAACAGTTTATTCCTGTATTATTATTTATTAAACTTTATTTATTTATTTATTTATTTATTTATTTATTTATTTATTACAGAGACAGAGAGTCAGAGAGAGGGACAGATAGGGACAGACAGACAGGAACGGAGAGAGATGAGAAGCATCAGTCATCAGTTTTTTTTTTTTTTTTTTTTTTTTTTTTTTTTAATTTTTATTTTATTCATTTTAGAGAGGAGACACAGAGTGAGAGAGAGAGAGAGAAAGAGAGAAAGGGGGGAGGAGCTGGAAGCATCAACTCCCATATGTGCCTTGACCAGACCAGTGCAGGGTTTTGAACTGGCAACCTTAGTGTTCCCAGGTCGACGCTTTATCCACTGCGCCACCACAGGTCAGGCAGTCATCAGTTTTTTGATGCCGTTGCGACACCTCAGTTGCTCATTGATTGCTTTCTCATATGTGCCTTGACCGTGGGCCTTCAGCAGACCAAGTAACCCCTTGCTTGAGGCTGCGACCTTGAACTCAAGCTGGTGAGCTTTTGCTCAAACCAGATGAGCCTGCACTCAAGCTGGCAACCTCGGGGTCTCGAACCTGGGCCCCTCTGCATCCCAGTCCGACGCTTTTATCCACTGCACCACTGCCTGGTCAGGCTATTTTTTATTTTTCTTAACTGAAAAGCAGAAGGCAGAGAGACAGACTCCCACATGCTCCCCAACTGGGATCTAGCCAGCAAGCCTCCTGTGGGGCGATGCTCTGCCTATCTTGGGCCATTGCTCCATTGCTTGGCAACTGAGCTATTTTTAGTGCCTGAGGTGAGACCATGGAACCATCCTTAGTGCCTGGGGCCAACTTGCTCAGACTGAGCCATGGCTGCAGGAGAAGAAGAGACAGACAGATAGAGAGAGGAGGTGATGGGAAGGGGAGAAGCAGATGGTTGCTTCTTTTGTGTGTCTTGACTGGGAATTGAACCCAGGATATCCATATGGCGGCCTGACGCTCTACTGCTGTGCCAACCAGCCAGGGCCTAAACTTCCTTTTAAAAATAAATGTTTATTTTATTGACTTGAGAGAGAGAGCAAGGGGGAGAGAGGGAGGGAGAGAGATAGGAACAGTAATCTGTTCCTGTATGTGCCCTGACCAGAGATCGAACTGGTAACCTCTACTCTTCTGGACGATGCTCTCACCAACCAAGCTATCTGGCCAGAGCATTCTTGTATTATTATTATTTATTAATTGTGCTATTTTTTTTTTTACAGGGACAGAGAGAAAGTCAGAGAGAGGGATAGATAGGGATAGACAGACAGGAACAGAGAGAAATGAGAAGCATCAATCATTAGTTTTTCGTTGCCATTGCAACACCATACTTGTTCATTGATTGCTTTCTCACATGTGCCTTGACCACGGGCCTTCAGCAGACTGAGCCACCACTTGCTGGAGCCAGCGACCTTGGGTCCAAGCTGGTGAGCTTTTGCTCAAGCCAGATGGACCTGTGCTCAAGCTGGCGACCTTGGGGTCTCGAACCTGGGTCCTCCGCATCCCATTCGGGCGCTCTACCACTGCGCCACCACCTGGTGAGGCTAATTGTGCTATTTTTTGTATGGATAACTATAAACCTACTTTTGCTACCCTTGTATTCATTTAATGCCTATGTATCAAGCATTGTTCTATGTGCTAGGAATACATTTGTGAAACAAAAATATCCTTGCCTCCTTGGGGTTTATATTCTAGCAGAGAAGATAGACTATAAACAATCCACTTAATAAATAATATGTGCTGTGGAAAAAGTACAACAGAGTAAAGGGAGTTGGGATTGTCACATTTTACACAGGTGGTAAGGGCAGGCCTCATTGTGAGGGTAACAGTTGAGCAGAGGTGAAGGAGTTAACTGCATGGATTTCTAGGGGAGAAGCATGGCAGGCAGAGGGGACAGCCTTTGTAAAGGCCCTGAGGAAGGAGAGTGGCCGGTATACCTGATGAATGGCAAGTGTGGTGATTGGAGTAGAGACATAGCTCGATCTGACTGTTAAAAAGCTAACTCTGGGCCTGACCTGTGGTGGCGCAGTGGATAAAGCGTCGACCTGGGAACACTGAGGTTGCCAGTTCAAAACCCTGCACTGGTCTGGTCAAGGCACATATGGAAATTGATGCTTCCAGCTCCTCCCCCCTTTCTCTCTCTCTCTCTCTCTCTCTCTCTCTCTCTCTCTCTCTCTCACACACACACACACACACACACACTGTGTCTCCTCTCTAAAATGAATAAAAAAAAAGAAATTTAAAAAAACCAAAATAATAATAATAAAAAAATCGAAAAAAACCAAACTAACTTTGTCCTGACCTGTGGTGGCACAACAGATAAAGCATTGACTTAGAATGGTGAGGTCACTGGTTCAAAACCCTGGGCTTACCTGGTCAAGGCACATATGGGAGTTGATGCTTTTTGTCCCCCCCTTCTCTCTCTCTTTCCTCTCTAAAATAAATAAATTAAATCTTTTGAAAAAGCTAACTTTGGCTGTTCTGATTTCAAACAAATATTTTTTAGAGAGAAAAAGGAGAGAGATGAGAAGCATCAAGTCATAGTTGCGTCACTTTAGTTGTTCATTGATTGCTTTTCATACGTGCCTTTACTGGGGGTGGGGGTGGAGGTTTCAGCCAAGCCAGTGACCCCTTGCTCAAGCTAGCAACCTTGGGCTTCAAGCCAGCAACCTTTTTGGCTCAAGCCAGATGAGTCCACGCTCAAGTTGGTGACCTTGGTGTTTCGAACCTGGGACTTCAGTGTCCCAGGTCGATGCTCTATCCACTGTGCCACCACCAGTCAGGTTTTTTTTGTTTGTTTGTTTGTTTTTTTTAAAGAGAGAGCGAGAGAGAAAGAGAAACATCAATTTGTTGTTCCACTGATTTATGCATTCATTGTTTGATTCTTGTATGTGCCCTGAGCAGGAATAGAACCTACATACAACCTTGTCATGTAGGGATAGTACTTTAACCAGCTGAGCAATGGGACCAGGGCCTAGAGTGTCCTTGAGGAATGATGGCTTGAATCCTCACTAGAGCCAGGTGTTTCCCCTCCTTCCTTCCATTCCTTCGACTGTTACTGAGTACCATGGCATTCTGTGCCAGCCACTATATTTTTTATTTATTTATTTATTTATTTATTTAAACTTCGTTTTATTTATTTATTTATTTTTTATTCATTTTCATTTTAGAGAGGAGACAGAGAGAGAGAGAGAGAGAGAGAGAAAGAGAGAAGGGGGGAGGAGCCGGAAGCATCAACTCCCATATGTGCCTTGACCAGACCAGTGCAGGGTTTTGAACTGGCGACCTCAGTGTTCCCAGGTCGACACTTTATCCACTGCGCCACCACAGGTCAGGCTATATTTTTTATTTTTATTTTTCCGGCTTAGTTGAGACATAATCGACATGTAATCAGGCAATATTCTTGACGCAGGACTACAGGATGAAACAGGCCTTGTCTCTACCCTGTTGGAGCTGATCTTTTGGGGAGCTGTCAGGGATGGAAAAAAGAGACGGATGTGGCAGGGAAAAGTGCGAGAACTTCCTCACAGTACAGGGATGGAAAGTGAGGGCGTTGAGGGAAGGCTGTGTTCCAGAGAGGTATCTGGGAAAGCCACTCTGAGTAGGTGACATGAGAGCAAAGACCTGAATAAAAAGGGAGCACCCTTTGCGGAGGCACAGAGCAGAAGGAACAGGCCGCATGACCTGAAGACAGCCTGGACGTGTGTGGTGTCCCATCCTCGGTGGAGGGTAGGGCAGACAGAGCTGCCAGCAGACTGCTGCCGACATGCCCTGGAAGGGGCATGTAGCAGCATTTTTTGGCTGACGGTACCCTGACCCATTATATCCTTCCTGTTGTCTCAGGTGTTGCCCACAGAGCTTTTGAAAATGATGTGGATGCCTTGTGTAATCTCCGGGAGTTCTTTAACTACCTGCCCCTCAGCAGTCAGGACCCAGCTCCCACCCGTGAGTGCCATGATCCCAGGTGAGTTGCAGGCAGGAGTCCTGTCTTTCATTTTGCAGGTTGCCTTACAACCTCTGCCCCAGCTGGATCTTCAGGGTCTCTCCCATTGTGCAGCCTGGGGTAAATTATGGAGTGCAGTTGGCGCTTTCCCAGGTGTGGGCGTGGTGGTGGCATGTCTCTGTATAGGAGCAAAGAAAGATTTTACTTTTATTTGCTTTTTTCCCTTTGTGTAATATCTGATAGGTAGCTTGGGACTAAACAGTGGCCAAAGAAATAGGCTTTTCGGAGTCTTGATTTGTCCTGAATTTGGGATGGAATTTTTTGTGTGTCTTGATATGAAATACCTGTGAAATGGTTCAGACAGCGTGCCTTTTAGGATGTGTTCTTATGCAGACCTGCTGTGTCCAGAGGCTGTGGCAATCCTGGGGAACGGTGTGTTAAGGGCTACCTAGTGAAGACCTTTTTTTCTTCTTGCTATTGGGGCTACTGACTGATTTGGAGAGTACCGCAGAGTAAATAGAGGCCCAGATGTGAACCTATTGCTCTAGACCTCTGGCTGCTTTCTTCTCCATTTTGTTTCCTCTCTGATTTTGAACTACTCACTTGGCTGGAATTTCATATGCAGAAGGGATTTGGAATTGTATTCCTCAGGAGGAAGGCATTTTCAAACACTGCCTTCTTGGGTGGACCCAGACTTTTCACCTGTAGGTCCCTGACTGAGCCAGGGATGCTCTGAAGCATTATGTCCGCAGGACCCCACTCTTTCTGCCCCTGTTTCCCTCCTTAGGGGACATATCCAGAGGCCCACGGTGTAGTCATGAAAGGGAGGGTGGTCCCAAGCTCAGAAGCAGTAGACACAGCCACCTTTTTCTGAGCATCTATACTATTTGGGGTCCTTGAAGAGTTTGGAACATCATTTGAAGGTGTTATGACCCAGGGCTCCAGAAATGTCTTCGGTGTGGTCATTCCACCTCTTTATAGGATCCTAGAGGAGCTGTATACATATGCATAAGTAGCAAATGAAAAGTAAGGGAGAATGTTATTATCTCGTGGTCCTATCCCCAATACCCCAGAGCAGAGCTCTCTGGGAAGTTGGACTTGAATGGGCATGTGGCTTGACCAAATTTCATCCCAAGTGTGTCTCTCAAGGTCAGAACAACCCATGTCTACCCACATGGGACAAGAAGGGATGAGCTTGTTGGAGGGGGCATGTTGTTGAGTCCTCCTGTGGCATTGGAGTGGGCCCTTCCTTGGGCTCCTTGTGCAGTGACAAAGACATAGGAGGAAGCAGAGATCCAGTAGCTCATGTGATTGGTTAGTCCTCATCACATCAGGGGGTCAGCAGCTCTGCTTTTTAATTTTATTATTTTATATTTTATTTATTTATTGTAAGTGAGAAGGGGAGACACAGAAGCAGACTCCTTCCTACATGTGCTCTGGGCATCCACCTGGCAAGCCCCCTATAGGGCCATTGCTCTGTTGCTTGGCAACTGAGCTATTTTAATGCCTGGGGTGAGGCCATGGAATCATCCTCAGTGCCTGGGGCCAACTTGCTCCAACTGAGCTATGGCTGTGGGAGGAGAAAAGAGAGAGAGAAGGGGGAGGGGGAGGGGTGAAGAAACAGATGGTCACTTTTCCTGTGTGTCCTGACTGGGAACCGAACCCAGAACATCCATACACTGGGCCAACACTCTACCACTGAGCAAACCGGCCAGAGCCATTTTATTTTTTTAAAGAATCTTTTCCCATTGATTTGAGAGAGAGGAAGGGGAGGGGAGGAGGTGAGAGAGAGAGAGAGAGAGAGAGGCATTTAACTTGTTCCATCTAGTTGTGCACCTATTGGCTGTCTTTCTTATGTACCCTGGCCAGGGATTGAACCTGCAACCTTGACATGCTGAAGCGATGCTTATTCACTGGGCCAGGGCCAGCTTTGCTTTTATTTTATTTTTTGCAAGAGAGAGGCAGAGAGAAGAGAAGCATCAATCTGTAGTTGCGGCACTTTAGTTTTATAGATTGCTTCTCATACGTGCCTTAACCAGGGAGGGGTGGCTCTATCCAAGCTGGTGACTTTGGGCTTCAAGTCAATGACCTTTGGGCTGAAGCCAGTGACCTTGGGATCATGTTGATGATTCTACCCTCAGGTTAGTGTCCTCACACTCAACCTGGCAAGCCTGCACTCACACTAGATGAGCCTATGCTCAAGCCACTGACCTTCAGGTTTTGAACCTGGGACTTCAGTGTCCCAGGTCAGCACTCTACCCACTGTGCCACCACTAGTCAGTTCAGCTTTTTTTTTTAAGTGAGAGGAGGGGAGATAGAGAGACAGACTCTCGCATGTGCCCCTACTAGGATCCACCCAGCAACCCATGTCTAGGGCCCATGCTTGAATCACCTGAGCTTTTCTATGAACTTGAGGCCTACACTTGGACCAACCAAGCTATCCTCAGCACCTGGGTCCAGTGCTAGAACCAGTCAAGCCACTGGCTAATAGAGGGAGAGAGGGGGAGAGGAAGGGAAAGAGAAGCAACTGGTTACTTGTCATGTGTGCCCTGACTAGGGATCAAACCTGGGATATCCACCTGCCCGGCTGATGTTCTATCCACTGAATCAACATGTCAGGGCCCAGCTTTGTTTTTTTTTTTTTTATTTTATTTTATTCATTTTAGAGAGGAGACACAGAGAGAGAAAGAGAGAAAGGGGGGAGGAGCTGGAAGCATCAACTCCCATATGTGCCTTGATCAGAACAGTGCAGGGTTTCGAACTGGCAACCTCAGTGTTTCCAGATCAACGCTTTATCCACTGCGCCATCACAGGTCAGGCCTGCTTTGCTTTTTAAAGGAGTTCTAGCAGATTTGCTTTCCATCAGGAAATACAAATTGTAGTGATTTCAGCAGAACTCTGAGTTTGCATTTTCAAGTCCTTGATCTTTCTTTTTTAAGTGAGAGGAGGGGAGATAGACAGACTCCTGCATGCGCTCCAACCCAGATCCACCTGGCAACCCCCGTCTTGGGCCGATGCTCGAATCAACTGAGCTATCCTCAGCACCTGAGGCCAACTCTCAAGCCAACCGAGTTATCCTGAGTACCTGGGGCTGAGGCTTGAATCAGTTGAGCCGCTGGCTAGGAGAGGGAAAGAGAGAAAAAAGGGGGAGAGGGAGGGAAAGAGAAGCAGATGCTCGCTTCTCCTGTGTGTCCTGACCGGGGATCGAACCTGGGACTTCCACATGCTGGGCTGACACTCTATCCACTGAGCAAACTGGCCAGGGCCTCTTTTATTTTTTAAGATCTTGGGAAGTTAAACTGGGGCCAGTGTGAGCTATAATGACCTTTAGTGCCCCACACAGTACCTAGGATCAAGGAATTGTTCATAGAGGATAAATGAAGTAATCACATTCAGGGGAATAAGCTTATTTTTTCTTATAGATGAAAGATCTTTTGGATTAATATCAAATTCAATTTAATATGGTGGTAACAAAGGAAAACTTCTTTGTAGACTGCTTTGAAAGCCCAGTAAGGACAAATCAGCCCAGCCCTCATTTCCTCCCCAATACCTCACCCACAGAAGACAACTGGCTCTTCTGGTATTAATTATATCTGCTTCTTTTTCTATCTAAAGTGACCGTCTGGTTCCTGAGCTTGACACAATTGTCCCTTTGGAATCCACGAAGGCCTATGACATGGTGGACATCATACTCTCTGTAAGTGCTGCGTCTGCCTGTCTTCTCTGTGCTGGCTCAGTCACAGCTGTGGTCAGTGTGCTTTGGCCCAGGGAGGGAGTGCTGAGTCCATAGGCCTTAACGTCTGGCAATACAGGAAGAGCAGGCACCACTGAGTAGCGTGTTCTGGGAAGAGCTCATGCCTGTAGCCTCCCCATTGGCTTGGATGGAGTTGAGGGCCGGAGGAAGAAGGAGTTAGTTGGTGCAGCAGAGCCCAAGAGTCTTTGATGGCACTCTTAGGTGCATTTAGAGGGGCCATGTCTCTAGAGTCTGGAGTTGAGGCCGGATGATTCTTTGTTAGTTATCTTAATTTGGAGCCTTATGCTTAGAGGGCATTTGGTCTTTCTAGAGAAAGGAGGTACACAGAGTACCTTCTGACAGTGTCAGTGGGGGTTGGTGGAGGGTGGGGTGTGTGTGTGTGTGTGTGTGTGTGTGTGTGTGTGTGTGTGTAGAGAGGAGTCATTTGTACCGTTTTGTTGGTGTAGCAAATCCCTGATTGTTTTGAAGAGAGGAGAATGTCAGGGCAAACTGGGGGCATCTGTTGATGGCCATTGTCTCCCTCACACTCTCATATACACACTGTTCTCTCAGCTGTCCTTGCTTAACGGAAGCAGAGGCTCTGTGGGCACAGCCTCTCCCAAAGCCCTGGCTCCCCTGGTGTCCTGTTTCTTCTCCTCCTGTACTCTGGGGAGCCAGTGTGAGTCAGTAACCTGGGCCAGACTCTGCTTCTCCTCATTGCTAGATTATGTAGCCCCTGGAGCGCCATTTGAGCTGTGAAGATAAGACCATTCTATCAACAACATGCCCTTTTCTGACCTTAGCCTCCAGTATTCTCTATATTCTCAGTCATGCCTGCCCCTCCTACTGCCTCTGCCCCTTGACTCTCCAGCCCTCAGTCTTCCCATTCCTTTGGAGTCCTCAACACTGCCTGGCCTCTGCTTTCTTGTCCCAGCTGGGACTCTGCCATTCTGCCAGATACTACTGTATTTCCCCATGTATAAGATGCACCTTTTTCCGAAAAATTTGGGGTCTAAAAACTGGGTGCGTCTTATACAGTGGTTGTAGATTTTTTACTGGCATTTCTCACTTTTTTGCCCTTGTTTTTGCATTCATTGAAGACAGTGATTCATCATCAGACACAGATGAAGACAAGCTAATGGATAAGAGTTTTGACAGTGATGAGGAGTTGTGTGAATTTTATGATGAATAAACCTTGAGTTTGGCCCTGGCCGTTTGGCTCCGTGGTAGAGCGTCGGCCCAGTATGTGGAAGTCTCGGGTTCAATTCCCAGCCAGGAGAAGCGCCCATCTGCTTCTCTACCCTTCCCCTTCTACTTTCTATCTGTCTTTCCCTTCCCCTCCCACAGCCAAGGCTCCATTGGAGCAAAGTTGGCCTGGGCGCTGAGGATGGCTCCATAGCCTCTGCCTCAGGTGCTAGAATGGCTCTGGCTGCAATGGAGCAACACCCCAGATGGGCAGAGCATTGCCCCCTGGTGGACATGCCAGGTAGATCCTGGTTGGGGGCATACGGGAGTCTGTCTCTGTCTCCCCGCTCCTCACTTCAGAAAAATACAGGAAATAAAAAAAAAACCCACCAAAAAACTTGAGTTCAATAACTTTATATAATACATTTAAAAAAAAATTTGGGGCCCCAAAATTAAGGTGCGTTTTATACATTGGAGCGTCTTATACATGGAGAAATACGGTAATGGCCGGTTGCTGTTTCCAATGCTGGTGCTGTATGATGTCGTGAAGGCCGAAATTCCTGCCTTAGGGACCTCACATTTGGGTGAAAGGTAGAGAAAACAAAAGCATACACAGCATGGATAATGTTGGGTTAAAAATAAAATACTGTGAAGAAGGTAAAATAGACTCTGGCCGGATAGCTCACTTGGTTGGAGTGCAGAACTTGCTGTTTTGATACCTGGTCAGGGCACATACAGGAATAGATCAATGTTTCTCTCTCTCTCTCTCCCTCTCTTTCTTCCTCTCTATCTAAAATCAATACAGTAAACATTTAAAAAAGGTAAAGTAGTCTCAGTCATGAGCCCCCGTTTTCTTTTTACCCTGTAGAGCTCTGTTCCTGGTTCAAGGCTTCAGTCATCTTTCCAAATACTGTACTGCCTGAGGGGTCTGTGGCTGCTGGACGAATGCCCCGGAGTCCGCTCCAGCCTGAGCCGGGCCCTCGGTGTGCTCGCTGGTCTGAGGATGTGCTGTGGGCCTCCCCACAGCGCCTGGGCTTACTGTTCCTAAGGCCTGATCCCACCCCTACCGTCTTTCTCCACTGCCTGCTCTGATCGGATGACACGGGGGTTTCCTTCGTGGAGAAATTGGGAGCATCAGGTTTCGCACTCCCCACAAGTGACCATTTCTTGGTCCTCTCATGTCTTCCTCCTGTTTCCCTGGGCTCAAAGAAGGAGGTGTCTCCACTGGCCCTACTCCATCCTTCCCCATCTGGGGTCTTGCTTTCTTGACTTTTTTTTTTTAAATCCTTTTCTCTTTTGTGTTCCCTTTGTCTTAACAATAAATGTGCATGAACATGTATAGATTTCTTGTCTGCTAAAAAAACCCTCTTTTAACCTATATCTCTGTTTAACTGCTGTTCAAATTCTTGTTTTCCTTTTCAGTGAAACTCCTCTTGTTTCTTCTTTCTTTCCTCCTCACTGAATCTGGCTTCTGATTTCTCCCTCTGTTTAGTGACAGACCTCCTAGTGACCTAATTTTTAAACCCAGGGAACTGATGGCATTAAATCAGTATAGTTATAGAGGTAACCATGTGAAAAATATATAAATCTTCCTAAGTAACAAAAAAATATATATAGAATAAAATGCTTCACATAGAGAAAGAGAGGAGCTCCCTGGTGTTTGCTTCTCATCAGTATTTCCCTCCAAATCAAACCCCAAACCATCCTAACTTAACAGCATAAGTTAGTTTTTCTTGTTTTTGTGTATTATATAACTGGAATCTTATAGTATGTGGTCTCTTCTGTCTTGCTTCTTTCACTCAATGTTATGTGTGTAGGATTTGTCCATATTATTGCATGTTCTCATTGGTCTCGTTAGTCTTTTGTGTGAACAAACCAGTTTATCTGCCATTGATAGGCATTTGGGTAATTTTTAGTTTGGGGCCATTGCAGATGGTTCGGATATGAACATTTTATTTTGTGATTTTGGTGAATAAATTATACATTTCTTTTGCATTCATTCATAGGACTAAAGTACCAAGTCATAGAATATATGCATACATTTAGCTTTAGTTCATACTGTCCAAGGGTGTTTCCCAAGAGGGATTGTGTCACTTTGCATCCCGCCAGCAGTGTATAGAGCTCCAGTTCCTTCGTATTCTCACCAGCACTCGGCCAATGCCATGCCGTTTTAATTATTGAGTTTATGGTATGCTTTCAGTCTGGTAGGGATAGTTCATCTTTGTTTGTTTGTTTGTTTGTTTTTGCTGAAGAGAGTGGAGGGAGAGAGAGGGGGCACAGACAGACAGGAAGGGAGAGAGATGAGAAGCATCAACCTCGTAGTTGTGGCTCAATTCTTCATTGATTGCTTTTTCATATGTGCCTTGACGGGGGACTTCAGCTGAGCCAGTGGCCCCTTGCACAAGCCAGCAACCTTGGACTCAAGCCAATGACATTGGGCTTCAAGCCAGTGACCTTTGGGCTCAAGCCAGAGACAGTGAGGTCATGTCTATGATCCCATGCTCAAGACGGTGACCCTTCGCTTAAGCTGGTGAGCCTGTGCTCAATCTGATGAGCCTACACTCAAGTCAGCAACCTGAGGGATTCGAACCTGGGTCTTCAGTGACCCAGGCTGACACTGTGTTCACAGCGCGACTGCCTGGTCATGTAATAATGTCCTCTTTATTTTTTATATATTTTTTTTATTTTTGTGACAGAATCAGGCAGGAAGAGAGAGAGGTGAGAAGCATCAATTCTTTGTTGCATCTCCTTAGTTGTTCATTGATTGCTTTCTCATATGTGCCTTGACTAGAGGGCTACAGCAGAGCAAGTCACCCGTTGCGCAAGCCAGCGACATTTGGGCTCAAGCCAGCAACCATGGGGTCATATCTGTAATCCCACACTCAATTCAGCGACTCCACGCTCAAGCTGGTGAGCCTGTGCTCAAGCCAGATGAACCCGCTCTCAAGCCGGCGACCTCGGGGTTTTGAAACTAGGTCCTCTGCGTCCCAGTTCAATACTTTATCCACTGCGCCACCGTCTGGTCAGGCAATGAAGTCCTCTTAAAAATAATTTTTTAAAAAAAATTTATTGAATTTAGAGTCAAGAAGGTGGGTAAAGAGGAATAGAGAGAAAGAGAAACCTTGATTTGTTGTTCACTTATTTATGCATTCATTGGTTGATTCATGTATATGCCGTGACTGGGGATCAGCCTTGCCACTTCCTTTGTTTTTTAATGTCAATATGTCTCTTTAAAGTTTATCTTTGCTATGGTCAATTTTGATAAAGTTTATATTTTTTCAACTTATAATGCTAGAAAAGCAAATTAAAATTACACCGAGTTATTTCTCATTTGTCAATTTGGCAAAATATAAAAAAACTTGAAAACAGATTTTATTGGTAATTCTATTAGAAGCAGACACTCTCATATATTACTTGTAGGAAAATATGGCAATATCTAAGACTAAATAAGCATGTACACTTTGACTCAGAAGTTCCACTTCTAGAAATTTACCCTGAAGGTAAACTTCCTACCATACAAAATTATAGATACACAAGATTACTATTTTGATATTGTTATTTATCTTGAACATAAGTTTCAAAATAATGTTAACAAGGTATAGGAGATTGATTGAATAAATTTGGTATACCCACACAATGGAATACTATGCAGGACTGAAAAAAGTGAGAAAGATATCTATGTACAGGTATGGAGTGATTTCTAGAGTATATTGTTAAGTAAGGAAACCCAAAGAGCCAGTATATAGTATGTTACTTTCAATATAAGGTAGAAGGGGTAATTAAAAAGATATAAATGTATATGTTCATCTCTCTAATACACACAGGGAAGATAAACCAGAGAATGAGATTAATAACAGATTGGGTGAAAGGGATGAGATGTGACACCAATTAAAATTTTTTTCTTCCATTGATTTGAGAGAGAGAGAGAGAGAGAAGCATCACCTCAGTGATCCACTTAGTTCCATTTAGTGTGCACTCATTGACTGCTTCTCATACCTGCCTTGACCGGGGATTAAACCACAAACCAGTGACCTAGGTGCGCTGGGACAACACTGTATTTACCAAGTCACCTGACCAGGAACCCCCTCCTTTTCTTTTTTCTTTTTCTTTTTTTTTTTTTTTTTTACAGAGACAGAGAGAGAGAGTCAGAGAGAGGGATAGATAGGGACAGACAGACAGGAACGGAGAGGGATGAGAAGCATCAATCATCAGTTTTTGTTGTGACACCTTAGTTGTTCATTGATTGCTTTTTCACATGTGCCTTGACCACGGGCCTTCAGCAGACTGAGCCACCCCTTGCTGGAGCCAGCGACCTTGGGTCCAAGCTGGTGAGCTTTTGCTCAAGCCAGCTGGGCCCGCGCTCAAGCTGGTGACCTCGGAGTCTCGAACCTGGATCTTCCGCATCCCAGTCCAACGCTCTATCCACTGCACCACCGCCTGGTCAGGCTCCCCCTCCTTTCTTTAGTTTTAGTTTTTCCATTGATTTGAGAGAAAGAGGCTTTGGTTGCTATAAAGGATATTTTTGGAATAACTGGGAAAATTTGAATAAGGCTTTATAACAGATAATAGTATTGATGTTAATTTTCTGATTTTGGTAATACCAATATAGTTATATTAAACAATGTCCTTGTTTTTAGGAGAGTCACAGTGAGGGACTCAGAGGTAAAGAGGTATCATGTCTTGCCTGACCAGGCCGTGGCACAGTGGATAGAGCGTCGGACTGGGATGCGGGAGACCCAGGTTCGAGACCCCGAGGTCTCCAGCTTTAGCGCGGGCCCATCTGGCTTGAGCAAAAGCTCACCAGCTTGGACCCAAGGGCGCTGGGGTGGCTCAGTCTGCTGAAGGCCTGGGGTCAGAGCACATGTGAGAAAGCGATCAATGAACAACTATGGTGTATGGTGTCACAACGGCAACGAAAAACTGATGATTGATGCTTCTCATCTCTCTCTGTTCCTGTCTGTCTGTCCCTATCTGTCCCTCTCTCTAACTCTCTCTGTCCCTATTTAAAAAAATAAAAAAAGAGATACCATGTCTTTAACTTACTCTGAAATGGTTCAGGAAAAAATTATGCGTGCGTGCGTGTGTGTGTGTGTGTGTGTGTGTAGAAAGAGAATGTGTATATATATACCTACACATGCAAAAGCAGAGTTAGAGAGATAAAGGGGCATACACAGTTAGGGAGAGAGAAGGAATGGCAAAGCTTACGTGGTGAAATGTTAATAAGTGGGGAATCTGGGTGAAGGATACATATATTTTTAAAAACTAGTCTGAAAAGTTTTATATTAGTTTGAGATGTTTCAAACTAAAGTAAAAGAAAAAAGTGTAATAAATAATGCCAGATTCAAATAGAACGTTTTAGAAAGGCTGCACTGGTTTATCCTCCCCTTAGCAGTGTACACGAGGGTCTCCCGACCAGCAGGGAGAAGGGACCTCCGCCTGTAGTCTTGCTTGCTTGGGTCGGGTGGCAGCTGGCCAGCTCTGTAATTCTGTAGGCAGTTGTATCTTGTCCTTTATCATTTTGTGCTCAGGAGTAAATTTATCTTGGCAGGTTGTTGATGAGCGAGAATTTTTTGAGATCATGCCCAATTATGCCAAGAACATCATTGTTGGTTTTGCAAGAATGAATGGGAGGACTGTTGGAATTGTTGGCAACCAACCTAAGGTGGCTTCAGGTAGGAGGGAGAAGCTCCCATAAACCTCAGGAGGAGGTTGGGGTGGTCAGGGCTGCATGGGCCCATGGTGTCTGCCTTCTGCTTTCTTCCTCAGACATGGCCTTCCACGGCCAAAGAAAAAACTCAAACAGATGTTGCTGTGAAAGCTTTTACTCTTTTAATGTTAATTTCTCAAAATGCTTTCTTTTATACTTTCTTATTTTTTCAGGGTTTATAGATAACTTTTCTCCTCTATTTATAAGCTCTTTACTTTTCAAAAAGTCTGCTTTCAGTTTCCTACAGTTAGATTTATGACTCACACACCAAATTGTGAATTTCATGAGGACAAAGGTGTTGGTGTCTTATTCACAGTTTCATCTCGAGTGCCTTCAGTGATGCCAAATACATAGTTGGTATGTGACAAGGTAACAGATCCTGTCATGTCTGTCCTCTTTGGCTTTCTAGTGATATAGCCAGACCTGAGACACAGCCCAGTGGCAGGGAGTCTTCCATGGCTGTGCTCTGGGTGGGTTTGGGAGTGTGGGGTGGGGACTGTGGACACTGCCTTCCTCCTCACTGTTTTCCTCTTAGGTTTGTTTTGAATCCTTAGGTTTGCAGGACAAATGCACTATCCCTTATTCACCCACCCTTGTCTTTTTTTTCTGCCATGGTAATTTTTTCTTGTCTTTAGAAAAAAAATATTTTAAAATTTCTAAAAATAATTTTCTTGAGAGAGACGGGAAGGGAGAGAGATGAGAAGCATCAACTCATAGTTGTGGCACTTTAGTTGTTCATTGATTGCTTCTCATATGTGCCTTGATCGGGGGGCTACAGCAGAGCCAGTGACCCCTTGCTCATACCAGTGACCTTGGGATCATGTTGATGATTCTGTGCTCAAGCTGGTGAGCCTACATTCAAACTGATGAGCCGGTGCTCAATCTGGTGACCTCAGGCTTTCGAACCTGGGACCTCAGCATCCTCTGTGCCACCGCTGGTCAGGTTCTACACGGTTTCTTTTGCAGAGCAGAAGGTTTTATGTCTGCTTCACACACCGATATTTTTACTAAGTTTTTTTAATTGATTTTAGAGAGAGGAGAGAGAGAGAGAGAGAGAGAAAGAAGGTGGGTAAGGAGCAGGAAGTATCAACTTGTAGTAGTTGCTTCTTGTATGTGCCTTGACTGGGCAAGCCTAGGGTTTTGAACCGGCAATCTCAGCTTTCTGGGTTGACACTTTATCTACTGTGCCACCACAGGTCAGGCCGCAGAAGGTTTTTTAATTCAGTGATGGGCAATCTTTTGAGCTTGGTGTGTCAAAATTCGCCAAAAAAACAAGCATAACTCGGGTGGTGTGTCACTTCGAGAAAAACAGCCTAACCGGAAGTCCCAGAACTAGACACTCTGTGCCGGAGTTCTGTTGTTTTGGCCTCAGACCTCCAGCACAGAGTGTCTACACTACAGCAAATGTTTTATCCTCGGCCACTGCACCTGGCCATGCAGGAGCTGAGGATGAAATGTCCTTCTCAGCATGCGGCCCCATACTTCTCTTGCATGCGGCCGCATGTCATCGAAAATGGCTATGTGTGTCAGTGCTGACATGCGTGTCATAGGTTTGCCATCACGGTTTTAATTTAATGAAGTCTAGCTTATCAGTTATTTCATGGATTGTTCTTTTGGTAGTACAGTATATCTAAAAAGTTACTGTTATATACAAGATCTTCTAGGTTTCCTTCAACGTTATCTTCTAGGAATTTTATAGTTTTGTATTTAGACCTGTGGATCCATTTTGAATTAATTTTGTGAAAGGCGTAAGGTCTGTGTCTAGATCAGGGTTTGCTGCTGAGGGTGTACGGTTGTAGCACCATTTGTTGAAGACTATTTTTTCCATTGTATTGCCTTGGCTCCTTTATAAAAGATGAGCTGATTTTATTTATGTGAGTCTGTTTCTGAACTCTGTTTTGTTCCACTGATCTTTTGTCTAGTCTTTCACCGTTATCACACTGTCTTGATTCTTTTATCTTTTTTTAATATTTTATTTATTGATTTTTTTGAGAGAGAAAGGGGTGAGGAGCAGGAAGCATCAGCTCTCCCATATGTGCCTTGACCGGGCAAGCCTGGGGTCCTCGAACCAGTGACCTCAGCATTCCAGGTCAACTTTTTATCCACTGTGCCACCACAGGGCAGGCTGTCTTGATTCTTGATTATTGCAACTTTATACTAAGTCTTGCAGTTGGGTATTGTTGGCCCTCCAAGTTGTTCTCTTTCAATATTGTCTGCTATCCTGGATATTTTGCTGCTTCATATAAACTTTGGAATCAGTTTGTTAGTATTCACAAAATAACGTGTTGGGATTTTGATTGGAATTTCATTACATCTAAACATCTAGTTAGAAGGAACTGACCTCTTGACAATATTGGATCTTTCTACCTGTGAACATGGAATATCTCTTCATTTATTTAGTTCTTTTATTTTGTTCATCAGTTTATAGTCTTCCTCACATATATCTTGTATTTATATTCTTAGATTTATCTAATTTGTTAGATTTGTGAGATTGTATTTTTTGTGTAATGTGCTAATGTAAATGGTTTTATGTTTTTAGTTTCAAATTCATTGCTGGTTTATAGGAAGGCAGTGTGTTTTTGTGTACTAACTTTGTTTCCTGAAACCTCGCTACAGTTGCTTATTAGATCCAGCAGTGTTTTTGAGAATATACACAATTTTCTATGTAGGCACTTAAGTCATCTTTGAACAAAGGCAGTTTATTTCTTTGTTCCCATTTTGTATACCTTTTATGGATTTTCCTTTCTTCTTTTCTTCTGTTAGCCAGGACTTCCAGTACAGTTTTGAACTAGAGTAGTGAGACAGGACATTCTTGCCTGTACCTGATCTTAGTGGGAAAGTTCCAGATGTTTCACTATTATGTATGTTGTTAGCTGTAGGTATTTTGTAGATTCTCTTTATCAAGTTGAGAAAGTTCCTCTCTATTCCTAGTTAGCTGAGAGATTTTGTCATGAGTGGATATTGGATTTTGTGGACGCTTTTTCTGAATCTATTGATTTGTTCATGTGATTATTCTTGTTTAGACTGTTGTAATGGATTACATGAATTTGATTTTCAAATGTTAAATAAGCCTTGCATACCTGGGATACATTCCATTTGGAAGTAGGATATAATTATTTTTATACATTGCTGTATTGTATTTGCTAATCTCTTCTTGAGAATTTTTGTATCTGTGTTAATAAGAGACACTGGTCTGTGGTTTTCTTATAGTAATCTTTGTCTTGTTTTGCTGATAGGGTAATGCTGGCCTCATTGAATAAGCTAGGAAATATGCTCTCTGATTCTGTATTCTGGAAGAGATTGTAGAGAATTGGTATAGTTTCATTTTTAAATGCTTTATAGAATTCACTAGTGAACCTTTATGAGTTACATTTTAAAAAATGTATTGAATTTAGCCCTGGCCAGATGGCTAAGTTGGCTAGCGTATCGTTCCGAAGCATAGAGAGGTTGCTGGTTTGATCCTGGTCAGGGCACACACAGGAACAGAGTGATGTTCCTGTCTCTTTCACTCTTTCCCTTCCTTTCTCACTGAAATCAATACATAAAAATTAAAAACACTTTATTGAATTCAGGGGGAGGGGAGAGAGAGAGAAATATCAATTTTGTTGTTCTACCTATTTATGCATTTATTTATTGATTCTTATATGTGTCCTGACTGGGGATTGAACCAACAACCTTGGCACATAGGGATGAACTAACCAAGTGAGCTACCTGGCCAGGGCACATTTGTTTTTTTAAATCATATTAAATGATAGTGTTACTACAAACAAAAAATACAATAATTCTGGCTTCTTTGTTTCCCCGTGTAGTTGCCATTATTGAGTATCTTAATTTCTTCATACAGCCTTACAGTACTGTCTGGCATTCTTTTATTTCAGCCTGAAGGACTCCTTGACCATTTCTTGTGGGCAGGCCTAATGATAATGAACTTTCCTCAGTTTTGTTTCTATGGGAATGTGTTAAGTTGCATCTTATTTTTGAAAGACAGTTTGCCAGATAGAGAGTTCTTGGTTAGCAGTTTTATTCTTTTAGCACTATAAATATGTTATTTCATTGTCTTCTGTCCATGGAGGTTTCTGCTGAGAAAGTAATTAATTTTATTGTGGATCTTTCTTTTTTTTTTTTTTTTTACAGAGACAGGGAGAGTCAGAGGGATAGACAGGGACAGACAGACAGAAACAGAGAAAGGTGAGAAGCATCAATCATTAGTTTTTCGTTGCCATTGTGACACCTTAGTTGTTCATTGATTGCTTTTTCACATGTGCCTTGACCGCGGGCCTTCAGCAGACCGAGCCACCCCTTGCTGGAGCCAGCGACTTTGGATCCAAGCTGGCGAGCTTTTGCTCAAGCCAGATGGGCCCGCGCTCAAGCTGGCAACCTCTGGGTCTCGAACCCGGGTCTTCTGCATCCCAGTCCAACACTCTATCCACTGCGCCACCGCCTGGTCAGGCTTGTGGATCTTTCTTATGTGATGTGTCACTTTTCTCTTGCTACTTTCAAGATTCTTTGTCTTTTGATAGTTTGACTGTAATGTGTCTCATTGTGGGTCTGTTAGAATTTATCCTACTTGGAGTTAGAATTTATTGGATTTGTAGTTTTGTGTCTTGAGTTAAATTGGGGAATTTTTTTTTTTTTTACAGGGACAGAGAGAGAGTCAGAGAGAGGGATAGATAGGGATAGACAGACAAGAACAGAGAGAGGTGAGAAGCATCAATCATCGGTTTTTCGTTGCCGTTGCAACACCTTAGTTGTTCATTGATTGCTTTCTCACATGTGCCTTGACCACGGGCCCTCAATAGACCGAGCAACCCATTGCTGGAGCCAGCGACCTTGGATCCGAGCTGGCGAGCCTTTACTCAAGCCAGATGGGCCCGTGCTCAGGCTGGGGAGCTCGGGGTCTCGAACCTGGGTCTTCCGCATCCCAGTTTGATGCTCTATCCACTGTGCCACCGCCTGGTCAGGCAAATTGGGGAAATTTTTGAATATTATTTCTTCAACTAAACTCTCTTTCATTTTCTGTCCCTCTTCTCCTTCGGGTACTGCTTGGTTGTGTATGTTGGTGCATTTGATGATCTTCTCTGGGTCCTTTAGTGTCTCTTTACTTTATTTTTCCTTTCATTTTTGCTCCTGAGACTGGAGAAGTCATATTGTCTTATCTTTAAGTTTCCCTGACCTTTCTTCTGTCTGCTCAGATCTGCTTTGAATTCCTATAGCAATTTTTTCATTTCATTTTTGCACTTTTCAGTCCCAGAATTACTCTTTGGTTTCTTTTGTTATTAATAGTTCTTTTGTTGTTAATATATTGTTTTCCTGATATTTTTCCCTTTGCCTCTTTAAGCATATTTTAAGCAGCTGTTTTAAAGTCTTTAGTAAATTTAATATCTAGACTTTCTTAGGGATAGATTCTGTCAATTTATTTTGTTTTAATGGCTATACTTACCTGTTTCTTTGTATGCCTTATTTTTTGTTGAAAAATGAGTATTTGAATATTACAGTGTGGAAACTCTAGAAATCATATACTCCCTTTTCCATGTATTTTTCTTTTTTGTTGTGCTGTGGTAATCCATTTGTCTATTGACTTTTCCCAACTAGTTCTTTTTAAAATTGTTTTTTAGATTTTATTTATTCATTTTCTTAGAGAGAGAGAGAGAGAGAGAGAGAGAGAAGGGGGAAGGAGCAAGAAGCATTATCTCCCATATGTTGCCTCGACCAGGCAAGCCCAGGGTTTTGAACCAGCGACCTCACCAACTAGTTTTGCAAAGACTAAATTCCTAGTCTTGTAGCATCACTGAAGTCTTTGTTCCTTAGATTGTGTCCAGCTAGTGTTTTGGCAGTTCTTAAATATCAAGAGCTAAAACAGACAAATGAGAAAACACCTTTCCCGGTCTTTGCACGTTGGCTCTGTGCTGGTGCTCTCCTCCAACACTTAGCTGAACTTAAACTGAGTTTAGGGATCAGCCCAGGGTTAACGCTGAGGGTCTTCCCAGGTTTTTGGTTTTGTAATATTGTGTTTTTATTTTCATTCATCTCAAGGTATTTTCTAATTTTTTCTCAGATATTTTCTGAGCATGCCTCTGGACCTAGTATTATCTGTTCCTTCCTAAAATCCCCCATGTACACAGGTGTGCTTGAATACCTTATTTCCCAAAGAAACTGTTTTTTTCCTCCGGGGCCTTAGGTGATCTTAACCATAATATTTTGCCCCAGAGACCTGCAGGTTGTTCCTTTGCCTTAGAATGTTTTAGAGCAATGTCAGTCAGTCACTCTTCTGGCCTGGGTAGTTCTGAGTTAGGAGAAACAGAGATGAAAGCCTTGTATCAGTTTTTCAGGTAGCTCTCTGACAAGTTTGAGCAGATATACACAATAATTTGTGACTGAGGTCATCTTTGCTGCCTACAGAATCAGGAAGAGTGTGGTGCAAGTGTAATTAAAACTGCCCATGGAAGTTTCCTACTGTTTTTATTTATTTTTTTAAGTGAGAGGCAAGGAGGCAAAGAGACAGATTTCCACAGTACCCTAACCAGGATCCTACCAGGCCATGCTCTGCTCATCTGGGGCCGCTGCTCCATTCATTGCTTGGCCACGGAGCTATTTTATTTAGCACCTGAATCGAGGCCATGGAGCTATCCTCAGCACCCGGGGCCAACGTGCTCAAACCATTCAAGCCATGACTGTGGGAGAGAAAGAGAGAGAGAGAGGAGGGGAGGTATGGAGAAGCAAATGGTTGCTTCTCCTGTGTGCCTTGACTGGGAATCAAACCCAGGACTTCCACATGCTGGGCCAGTGCTCTACTGCTGAGCCAGGCAGCCAGGGACCCTGCTATTTTTAAGTTGCTCTTTTTTTTTTCTTAAAAAGTGGGTTTGTGAGCCCCGGCCAGTGGCACTGTGCATAGAGCAACATCCTGGAGCATTGTGATCACCAGCTTGATCCCAAGGTCACTGGTTCAAGCCCCAGCCAGGGCTCTTTTTCTTGATTCAGCTTTCACTTGGTTATAATAAACCTTTGCCCATTCCAGAGTTTTGACAAAGTTGGTTTTAACAGTTTTTGTGTGCCTTTTTTTTTTTTAAATATTATCTGTTGGAGGACAGGGACTTAGAGCTGTTTACTATTTTATTATTTAGAAAAAATGTTTAATGTTAGAAATTTACACATACTGAAAATGCATTTTTTTTAGATTTTATTTATTCATTTTTAGGGAGAGGAGAGAGACAGAGAAGGGGGGAGGAACAGGAAGCATCAACTCCCATATGTACCTTGACCAGGCAAACTCAGGGTTTTGAACCAGTAACCTCAGCATTCCCAGGTTGACACTTTACCCACTGCACCACCACAGGTCAGGCTGAAAATGCATTTTGTCCGTAAGTTCTGAACTGTTAACATATCCCTCCGGATCTTTCTCTGTGTTCTTCCTGGTGTGGACTTCACATTATTTTCTGTGTCTGCTTAAAGATCTTTCTTGTCCCATGATTGCAATTGCAGTTTCTGGTGCCATACAGCACAGGTTGAATTTCACAAGCCATTTTTTATTTTTATTTTTTTGAGAGAAAGGAAAAGAGGGTGGGGGAAGGGGAGAGAGAGAGAAAGGGAGAAAAGCATCAACATGTTGTTCCACTTAGTTTGCTTCCATTGATTGCTTCTCATATGTGTTTTGACAGGTGCTCGAGGCAATGACCTTGGTGATCAAGTTGGCACCCTCAGGGTGGAGCCCTGGCTGGGGCTTGAACCGTTGACCCTGGGATCAAGCTGGTGATCACAGTGCTCCAGGATGTTGCTCTGCACTGTGCCACTGGCCAGGGCTCACAAACTCAGTTTTTAAGAGACTGTTTGGCTTGTCCTGGAAAAATTATCTACAGATACCTAGGATGTTTATTCTAGGGGCCCCACCCAGTTCTGTGTTTCATTGTGCTTCCTTGACTTCCCTCTTTCTTATCTCTAACTCTTTGTGATGTTTAAGGGGTGCCAAGGTATGTAAGTTTAGTAGGTCACTGCTTTGTTTGAAGAAAGCCTTATTCATTTCATGAGCTTACTATATTTATTCCCTATTTGTTACTGAAAGTCTGCTATAGAGGTTCACAGAGGAGGTCTCCATTTTGGTTCTCAGTTATTTTCCTTGTAGGAATTAGGGTTCATTGGGCACTCTTTGGATGTGAGACACTATAGTGAGAGAGAAGGGGGGAAGAGACAGGTACAGACAGACAGGAAGGGAGAGAGATGAGAAGCATCAACTCATAGTTGCGGAACCTTAGGTGTTCATTGATTGCTTTGTTGATGCGCCTTGACCGGGTGGCTCCAGCTGAGCCAGTGACCTTGGGCTCAAGCCAGCGAGCTTGGACTCAAGCCAGTGACCTTTGGGCTCAAGCCAGAGACCATGTGGTCACGTCTATGATCCCACACTCAAGCTGGCGACCCCATGCTCAAACCGGCGACCTTGGTGTTTTGAACTTGGGTCCTCAGGGACCCAGGCTGCTGCTCTATTTACTGTGCCACTGCCTGGTCAGGCTGACACATTCATTTTTTTAAAAAAGACTTATTGATTTGAGAGAGAAAGAGAAATCAATTTGTTGTTTTACTTATTTATGCATTCATTGGTTGATTCTTGTATGTGCACCGATCAGGGGTCAAACCCATAGCCTTGGAGTATGAAGGACAGTGCTCTAACCAGTGAAGCTATTTGGCCATGGCTTGACCCAGATTCTCTTTTTCAGGTTATTAACATAGATTCTGAATAGAGAAGGAGGTGGGAAGATTGAAAAGATTTTTCTTTTATTGAGTTATACACAATAAAATGCACAGGTTTCAAGTGCTCATTTTGATGGGTTTTGTCAGTTTGCCAGTTGTATACAGCATCGTAGTCGCCATCCAGAATAAGATACAGAACATTTCTGTCATCTCAAAGAATGTGTTTGGCAAGAGGAAAGTTTTGTTGTCTTTTCTTTTTCTTTTTAGTTGTTTTGTCTTTTTGTTGATTGCTGGTATTCTTTATATATTCTGGATGTGAATCAGTCCCTTTGTCAGATCTATGTATTACAAATCTCTGTCCTGGTGTGTGACTTTCCTATTCAATCAATTAATGGTATCTTTTGGCTTATTTAAAAGATTAAGTCCCGTTTCTTAATATTTTTACTAATTATTAGAGCTTTTTGTGTTTTGTTCAAGAAATCTTTGCTTACTACAAGATTGCAAAGATTATAATCTTCTAAGAGCTTTGTAGTTCTGGGTTTTATGTTAAGGTTTAGGATACATTTTGAATTCATTTTCGTGTATAATTTATAGATGAAATGGGGGTCTATTTTTATTGTTTTCCCCCACACCGATTTTTATTTTTAAGTGATAGGCGTGGAGGCAGAAACAGATTCCTGCATGTGCCCCAACTGGGATCTACCCAGCAAGCCTCTACCAGGGGGTGCTCTGCCTGGCTGGGCCGCAGCTCCATTGCTCAGTAACGGAGCTATTTTAGTGCCTAAGGCCGAGGCTGTGTAGCCATCCTCAGTGCCTGGGGCCAACTTTGCTCGAACCAGTCGAGCCATGGCTGATGGAGGGGTAGGTGGAGAGGGTTGGAGAAGCAGATGGTCATTTCTCCTGTGTGCTTTGACTGGAATCGAACCCGGGGCTTCCACATGCCAGACCAACACTCTACCACTGAACTAACGGGCCCAGGCCTCTCCAAAGATGTTTAATTGTCCCCTCACCTTAGTGGATAGAGCAGGGGTCCCCAAACTACGGCCCACGGGCTGCGTGTGGCCCCCTGAGGCCATTGGTGGTCAGTGAGAGGAGCACAGGATACATCCGCACCCATAGTTCCCATTGAAATACTGGTCAGTTTGTTGATTTAAATTGACTTGTTCTTTATTTTAAATATTGTATTTGTTCCAGTTTTGTTTTTTTTACTTTAAAATAAGATATGTGCAATGTGCATAGTTTTTTTTTTATAATCCGACCCTCCGGCCAGTTCCTGTCTGAGGGACAGTGAACTGGCCTCCTGTGTAAAATGTTTGGGGACCCCTGGGATAGAGCGTCAGAGTGGGACGTGGAGGACCCAGGTGCAAGCCACCTTGAGTGCAGGGTTGCTGGCTTGAGCGAGGGATCATAGACATGACCCCATGGTTGCTGACTTGAAGCCCAAGGTCGCTGGCTTGAGCAAGGAGTCACTTGCTCTGCTGTAGCCCTCCTGTCAAGGCACATATGAGAAAGCAATCAATGAACAACTAAGGAGCTGCAACGAAGAACTGATGTTTCTCATCTCTCTCCCTTCCTGTCTGTCTGTCCCTATTTGTCCCACTGTCTCTGTTGCAAAAAAAAAAGAAATCTATAATAATTAAAATAATATAAGTAAATAATTAAAAATACAATTTGAAACTTAGTTTCTCAGTTGTATTAGCCCTATTGCAAGTGTGTAATAGCCACATGTGGCTAGTGGCTGCCATGTAGACTGGCCCAGCCAGGGAATATCTCCATCATCGTAGTAAGGTCTTTTGGACAGCACTAGTATAGAGCAAACTGGTTGGAAATTTATTTATTCTTTTGATCCATGAGTATATGTTTTCTTTTTTTTGTAGATACTCATTATCAGATTATAGAAGTTCCATTGTACTCTTAGTTTACTGCTGGCTTTTAATTAGGAATAAATACTGAATTTTGTCAGATGCGTTCTCTATCTGTGGACGTGACCGTATGGTTTTTCTATTTTAATAATTTCACTGGTTTTCACAGATTAAATCAGCTTTGACTTTTTGGGATAAATTCCCCTTGGTCAGGATGCCTTAGTTTTTATATATGAAAGGATTTGATTTGATAACGTCTTAGGAACATTTGCATTGGCGTTGAGCAGTTTGGGTCTGCATTCTGTTGTACCCTCTTTCCTCTGTGGCGCCGGGGTAATGCCGGCCCACAGGTAGGCTGGGAACTGTTCTAGCAGGGGAGCTACACTAGTAGTAATTGAGCTCTTGACTTTGTGCCACTTTACAAATGCCATCTTTCATCCTCCTGCCTTGGTAGGGGGTAGTAACATCCCTATTTTGCAGGTAAGGAATCTCAGCCTCAGAAATATGAAGTAATTTCCCAAGGCTCATAGCTATAATCACTGGAGCCGGAATTTGAGACCAGCCCCTGAATGTTACCGCCCACTACTGGTTCCACTGGGGTAACCCAGGCTGTACATCAGGGGCAGCATCCTTCACTTTGTGAGGCAGACTGCCTGCCTGCACTGGGCTGTGCTCCCAGCAGGAGAGCCTATGTGCTGAGGCCACTCTTGGGCCCTCTTTGGCTGGGGCCTGGTGGGCTCTCCTGTTTTTCCTGGAGTGTGAGGAAAAACATTTACCATTCTCTGATGAGATTTTGGTACCTCCAGAGAAATAAGCTCTTGTGTGGTTGCTGAGAACACATCCCTGTTGTGAGAAGAACTGCGAATTGCCCAGAAGCTCAGGGTAGATAATCTCTCTCTTCTAGGATGCTTGGATATTAATTCATCTGTGAAAGGGGCTCGTTTTGTCCGATTCTGCGATGCGTTCAATATTCCACTTATCACTTTTGTTGATGTCCCTGGCTTTCTGCCTGGTAAGTCGTTGACAGAGGTGGGGGCCAGGAGAGGTGGCTTCGCCCAATGAGGTACCCACTTTATTTGGAGATCTTCTTGGTAAATTCCCTGAAGCTTTGTGACTTCTCCCTATTCTGGGTGGCCATAACCTGGGGCTGTGTAAGGGTTGGTCCTCTCTTCGCCCTTTGGGGAGCAGGGAAAGACCTCACAGCTGAGAGTGGCAGGCAGACCTTTTTGTGTGCATCTTGTAACTCTTCCTTATGACCTAGGCACAGCGCAGGAATACGGGGGCATCATCCGGCATGGCGCCAAGCTTCTCTACGCATTTGCTGAGGCAACTGTGCCCAAAGTCACAGTCATCACCAGGAAGGTGAGAAACTCACAGTGGAGGCTGTGAGCCTACTCACTGCTAATGGCATGATGTGGTTGGAGATTCGGCCTAGGGTTTCAGTGGGGGAAGGAGGAATATACCTTGCTCATTCTTAAAAAGATTTTGTGAGGACAGCATTTACAGCCCCGGAGACACTCCGCAGAGATGTCTATGGTCATCTCGGGGAACTGAAAACAGCCGTGGGGAAAAGACATGAAAGACAGTGAATGTTAACTGGGAACAGCCTCTGGCCTGTACCTGGTCTCAGCACTGGGCTTTCAGTATCCAGGAGGGCTGTTTCTTTTTGTCCTCATTTCATTTGGATTCTTGGGGCCTTTCATGGATATGATCTGGTTGACTCAAGTTCTAACATTCAGCATTTGGGTCTGTTCTAGGCCTATGGTGGTGCCTATGATGTCATGAGCTCCAAGCATCTTTGTGGTGACACCAACTATGCCTGGCCCACAGCAGAGATTGCAGTCATGGGAGCAAAGGTGAGAACCTCTGGCTTTCCCTTTTCTTGGATCCAGGGTCGGTACTTCCCCAGCAGAGTTTAGCGCACAGCTGGGAAATGTTGGAGAGAGACCGGGGCCCCCAGGATGATCCAGGATTCCAGGCATTTGGGGCCTAGATCTTGGCAAGTTTCCCTTGTGGGGCCCCAGGGTCAGCTGTGCCTCCTGCCCTGCACTCTCACTTCAGGCCCTTGCTGGTGTCTTCGTGCTCAGAGTGGCAAGAGTCCAGAATAGATTTTGAGATTGGCAGTAAACGGATGAGTCAGCTGAACTAGCTTTTGGGAGGATTGTACATTTTCCCCCAACTGCATCTCACCTCCTAAGGAGGGCCCCAGAGCCACTCATCTGATCCCGTAGAAGCTGAACTCAGTCTATTCCACATGCCTTTCCTGCTTTGAAACAGCTGTTGGGGTTGAACCAGATAACTCCTGCCCCTCCCCAGCTGACTTTTTAGGGGCTCTGATGTGAAGGCTTATCTTTCAGTCCCCTGTACTCCTACATTTTCAGTTCAGTGTGCCCTCCTCTGGTCACAGAATTTTGTCCTCCAGGCTCAGGATAATGGAAGAGGAAAACATTTTAGTTCCCCTTGATGCAGGGAACCATGGCTGTAGTAGTGGAAAATAGGCCACATGTGTTTGGATAAGTGCAGTTGCCTGATGGTAAATGGAATCTGAGGAGACAAGCTCCTGGCTTTGCCAGGGCTGCCTGTCACTGGGGTCACAGCTGAGCATCCCATCACACAGCCCCTGGAATACAGAGGGCTGACTCCAGGCAGTGCCCACCTCTATGCCCTAGCACCTGGAGTTAGCCCTTTGCTCCAGTACACTTTGATTTGCCAAGAAGTTTGCAGCCACAGACAGTGGTAATGAGTTGAGTAAGGTTTGTTCAGGTTGGAATATCTCTCCAGGGAAAGTCATTAACTCCTCTCATGGCAGGGTGCTGTGGAGATCATCTTCAAAGGGCATAAGAATGTGGAAGATGCTCAAGCAGAATATATTGACAAGTTTGCCAACCCTTTTCCTGCAGCTGTGAGAGGTAAGAATTGTGATGGGGAAAATATCTTGATTTATTTGTTGGTTACTTGCTCATTCTTTGTCTCCAAAAAGTCTAACTTAACTGCCTTTTGCCATTGCAGTAGAATTGGAAGACTGTTAAGGATTGGGGTTGTCCCTGGGCAGTCAGCACTTAAGAACAGTGGGGCCTGTATAGGCTGCTTTGTTGTTAACTAGGATCCAAAGAACATTGCTGAAATGACTAAATTTCTTAGTTTTGTTCTAGTTACCTAGTACTGTATAAAACTCCACCACAAGACAGAATGGCTTAAAGCAACCCCTCTTCCCTTTTTGGGGTTCATGGTTCTTTGATTAGTGTTTGGTTTGGGCTCAGCTGTGTGGTTCTTCTGCTGGTCTTGCCTGGGATTATTGAGCTGTAGTCATCTGGTGGTTTTACTGGGGCTGGATAGTCCAAGATGGCCTCTTACATGGTTAGTGGTAGCCATCAGCTAGACTTTCTCCATATGGTTTCTTATTAAGGAGACTGGTCTGTGCTGCTTTACATGGTGTCCTGAAAGCAGCAAAAGGCTGAGGGGGGAAAGCTGTAAGATATCTTGAGGCCAAGGTTTGGAAGTTTCAAATTATAAATCATAAGTTTGTGGTAAATCATAAAGTCGGTACAGGAAATAGAATCTACTTCTCAAAGGGAGGAGTGTTAGAGTCACATTATAAAGGGACTTTTGTCCCTTTATACAAGAATGGGAGAAATTGTAGCTATTTTTGAAAATACACATTTTTTTTATTTCCTACTGAATTTATCTTGGCAAGGAGGGAGATCACATTTTCTTTTTCTTGCAAATTTGGGGACCTGCCAGAGGAACAGGGGAGCTTCAGGGAAGCAGGATAGGGTTCAAAGGACCCAGCTCCTCTTATATCAAGCTGGAACCAGCTCACACTGTGTGTCCTAGAGAGATGGTGCCCAGGCTGAGCACAAGATTGGAGGATGGCATCATTGGGCGATGCAGATGATCTCCCTTTTCTGTATTTCACTAGGGTTTGTGGATGACATCATCCAGCCTTCCACTACACGTGTCCGAATTTGCTGTGACCTGGATGTTTTAGCGAGCAAGAAGGTACAACGTCCTTGGAGAAAGCATGCAAATATTCCATTGTAAACAAATCAAAGAAAAATTAACTAGGAGCTAATTTATTGCCTGGCTATTTGAACTTTTTCCTGACTTTTTTGCAATCATGAAACTTGAGAATCTAAGTAACAGTAATTACTTGGAATGGCTAAGTTTATTAAATTCTAGAAAGATTCATTTGTGCCTTGCTGTAAAATTATTTCCTTTAGTCTGACCAGGCAGTGGTGCAGTGGATAGAGTGTTGGACTGGGACACAGAGGACCCTGGTTTGAAACCCTGAGGTCGCTAGCTTGAGTGCCAGCTTACCAGCTTGAGCGCAGGGTTCCTGGCTTGAGCATG
Source organism: Rhynchonycteris naso (assembly GCA_037038555.1). NCBI lineage: Eukaryota > Metazoa > Chordata > Mammalia > Chiroptera > Emballonuridae > Rhynchonycteris > Rhynchonycteris naso. The sequence continues at coordinate 39,681,717 of CM073004.1, read as the reverse complement.
GGATCATAGACATGACCCGATGGTCGCTGGCTTGAAGCCCGAGGTTGCTGGCTTGAGCTAGGGGTCACTCACTCTGCTGTAGGCCCCTGGTCAAGGTACACATGAGAAAGCAGTCAATGAACAAGCAATCAGTGAACAACTAAGGGGCTGCAACAAAGAATTGATGCTTCTCATCTTATTCCCTTCCTGTCTGTCCCTCTCTCTGACTCTGTCAAAATTTTAAAAATTCCTTTAATAAAAATATCAATTGGTATATTTTTAGTATAAACTCATTTTTTTTATGGTAGAAATCTGAAAAATCAAGAAACTAGAAGGAAAACAATATATAATATTGTCACCTTGACCTGTCCCTTATTTTGACACCTTTGTGTATTGTTTTTTCCCTCTCTGAGTTAATTTTTTTTCTCTAAAAGTGAGATAAGCTTTTAAGGTAAATTATTTATCCAATTAGACTTCAGTTTCTTTACTTTTAAATAATACACCCTATCTTTGAAAACCTCTAGGATTTGTTGAGGATTAAATGAGATATTTGTCAAGTGTGTATGTGTCTAACAGAATAGATCCTCAGGCAAATACCCTATGTTATTTTTTTAGAAATGTTGCAGGAGTTGTATTATATACTTGTGTTATGTACCCTTCACTTAGATTCTCCAGCTTTAACATTTTCTACATTTGTTTCATCTCTTTCATAAATTTATAATTATTATTTTTATTGACTCATTTGAGAGTAAGTTTGCAGAATCCTGACCCTTTGTTTCCCCAAAATGTCAATGTTTATTTCCTAGGAAATAAAGCTCACTATCCTTTTTTTTTTGTAATTTTCCAAAGTGAGAGGTGGGGGGTGGTGGGGTGGGAGGGAGGCAGGCAGACAGACTTCCGCATGAGTCCAACTGGGATCCACCCGGCATGCCCACCAGGGGGCAATGCTTGGCCCCTCTGGGGTGTTGCTCTGCTGCAACTGGAGCTATTCTGGCACTTGAGGCAGAGGCCATGGAGCCATCCCCAGTGCCCGGGCCAACTTTGCTTCCATGGAGCCTTGGCTGCGGGAGGGGAAGAGAGAGAGAGGGGAGGGTGGAGGGTGGAGAAGCAGATGGGCGCTTCTCCTATGTGCCCTGGCCAAGAATCAAACCTGGGACTTCCAAGGCTCTCTGTCTTACGCAGTCTTTCATGACTGGCATTTTTGAAGAGTGTTCACCAATTATTATGTTGAATGTTCCTCAATTTGGGTTTGTCTGATTGTTTCCAGATGTTTAGATCAGGTAAGAGTAATATGTATACATAAGAGTGGTCTTTCCATGTATCACATTAGGAAACCTGTGATGTTAGTTCTTTTCATCATTGATGAAATTGACTCATCACTTGGTTGAGGTGGTGGTTGCAAAGGTTATCATTTTCTCTTTGTAATTAATAACTAATCTGGGAGCATTCTTTTAAGCCTGTCAACAAACTTTTATCCAATACTTCGAGTAGCCATTTAGTATCCTGACTCAATCAGCTATTCTGTATTGATTGTAAAATATGTTTCTCTCTCTCCCTGCCCATTTCTCAAAAAAACCAAAAAACATTTCTAATCCTGTAACTATGTTGTGTTTATTAGTTGGTGTTCTTGGAAGAAAGAGCTTTTTCTTCTCATTTTTGTTTTCTTATCAGTTTAAACTCGTGGATTTTTTTTTTTTTTTAAACAGGGACAGAGAGAGTGAGAGTCAGAGAGAGGATAGAGACAGACAGACAGGAATGGAGAGAGATGAGAAGGATCAATCATCAGTGTTTCATTGTGATACCTTAGTTGTTCATTGATTGCTTTCTCACATGTGCCTTGACCGCGGGCCTTCAGCAGACCGAGCAACCCCTTGCTGGAGCCAGCGACCTTGGGTCCAAGCTGATGAGCTTTTGCTCAAACCAGATGAGCCTGTGCTCAACGTGGTGACCTCGGGGTCTCAAACGTGGGCCCCTCTGCATCCCAGTCTGACGCTCTATCCACTGCGCCTCCGCCTGGTCTGGCTAAACTCGTGGATTTTTAAAAACATTTTTCCTGGCCGTGGCAGGTAGCTCAGTGAATAGAGTGTCAGCCCAGTGTATGGACGTCCTGGGTTCAATTTCTGGTTAGGGCACACATGAGGAGAGGCCATCTGCTTCTCTTCTCCTCCCTTTCCCCCTTGCTTCCCTTTTCCCTTCCGCAGCCAGTGGCTCAATTAGTTCGAGCATCGGCGCAGGTGCTGAGGATAGATTGGTTGTTCTGAGTTCAGCCTCAGCAGTGCTAAAAATAGCTCAGTTGATTGAGCATTGGCCCCAAACAGAGGTTGCCAGGTGGATCCTGGTCAGGGTGCATGTGGGAGTCTATCTCCCCTCTTCTCACTGAAAAACAAACAAAAACAATTTTCCCTGAAATAATTAATTTTTACTATGCTATCACCCTATCAGATTTTCAACAACACATTCTAGTTTGTTACATTTTTCTCTCTGCTCCATCTCTACCCAGCCCCAAGAGTTAGTTTCTTTTTTTTTCTTTTCTTTTTTTGGTGACAGAGACAGAGAGTCAGAAAGAAGGACAGATAGGGACACAGGCAGGAAGAGAGAGAGATGAGAACCATCAGTTCTTCGTTGCAGCTCCTTAGTTGTTCATTGATTGCTTTCTCATATGTGCCATGACCGGGGGGGCTACAGCAGACTGAGTGACCCCTTGCTCAAACCAGTGACCTTGGGCTTCAAGCTAGCAACCTTAGGGTCCAAGCCAGTGACCATGGGGTCATGTCTATGATCCCGCGCTCAAGCCAGCAACCATGTGCTCAAGCTGGTGAGCCTGCACTCAAGATGGATGAGCCCACGTTCAAGCCGGCAACCTTGGGGTTTCAAACCTGGGTCCTCCGTGTCCCAGTCCAAAGCTCTATCCGCTGCGCCACTGCATGGTCAGGCAAGAGTTAGTTTAATATTAGGAGCCATGTATAATTCATATTTAAGCCTGTGTTTGGTACACAATAGGTGTTACATAAATGTGTTAACAAATAAATGTTTATTAATAAAAAAAATGTAGACTCTTGGATTTGTGTAAAATTTAATGATATTTATTTATTTTTATTAATTTTAATGCGGCGACATTAATAAATCAGGGTACATATGTTCAAAGAAAACATCTCCAGGTTATCTTGCCATTCAATTATGTTGCATACCCATCACCCAAAGTCAAATTGTCCTCTGTCCCCTTCTATCTGGTTTTCCTTGTGCCCCTCACCCCTCCCCTCTCCCTCCCTTTCCTCCTTCCCTCCACCCTGTAACCACCCCACTCTTGTCAATGTCTCATAGTCTCACTTTTATGTCCCACCTATGTATGAAATCATGCTGTTCTCAGTTTTTTTCTGTTTTACTTATTTAACTCCATATAATGTTATCAAGGTCCATCCATTTTGTTACAAATGATCCGATGTCATCATTTCTTATGGCTGAGTAGTATTCCATAGTATATATGTACCATGGCTTTTTAATCCACTCGTCTTCTGACGGACACTTGGGCTGTTTCCAATCTTCGCTATTGTGAACAATGCTGCCACGAACATGGGGGCGCATTTCTTCTTTTCGAACAGTGCTATGGTGTTCTTAGGGTATATTCCTATAAGTGGGATAGCTGGGTCAAAAGGCAGTTGGATTTTTAACTTTTTGAGGAATCTCCATACTGTTTTCCACAGTGGCTGCACCAGTCTGCATTCCCACCAGCAGTGCAGGAGGGTTCCCTTTTCTCCACATCCTCGCCAGCACTTATTCTGTGTTGTTTTGCTGATGAGCGCCATTCTGACTGGTGTGAGGTGCTATCTCATTGTGGTTTTAATTTGCATTTCTCTAATGATTAGTGATGTTGAGTATTTTTTCATATGCCTATTGATCATCTGTATGTCCTCTTTGGAGAAATTTCTATTCTTTTTTTTTGCCCATTTTTTGATTGGATTGTTTGTCTTCCTGGTGTTGAATTTTATAAGTTCTTTATAAATTTTGGTTATTAACACCTTATCAGACGTGTTGCTGAATATGTTCTCCCATTATGTGGTTTGTCTTTTTATTCTGTTCTTATTGTCTTTAGCTGTGCAAAAACTTTTTAGTTTGATATAGTCCCATTTGTTTATCCTGCCTTTTATTTCATTTGCCCGTGGAGATAAATCAGCAAATATATTGCTGCTACAGATGTCGGAGAGCTTGCTGCCTCTGTTTTCTTCTAAGATACTTATGGTTTCACAGCTTACATTTAAGTCTTTTATCCATTTTGAGTTTGTTTTTGTGAATGGTGTAAGTTGATGGTCTAGTTTCATTTTTTTGCAGGTAGATGTCCAATTATCCCAACACCCATTTGTTAAAGAGGCTGTCTTTACTCCATTGTATGTTCTTTCCTCATTTGTCAAATATCAGTTGTCCATAAAGCTGTGGGTTTATTTCTTGGTCCTCTGTTCTGTTCCATTGATCTATGTGCCTGTTCTTATGCCAGTACCAGGCTGTCTTGAGTATAATGGCCTTATAGTAAACCTTGATATCTGGAAGAGTGATAACTCCTGCTTTATATTTTCTTCTTAAGATTGCTGAGGCTATTCGTGTTCTTTTTTGGTTCCATATAAATTTTTGGAATATGTGTTCTACATCTTTGAAGTATGTCATTGGTATTTTAATTGATATTGCATTGAATTTATAAGTTACTTTGGGTAATATAGACATTTTAATGATGTTTATTCTTCTTAACCATGAGCACGGTATATACTTCCACTTGTTTGTATCTTCCTTGATTTCTTTTATCAATGTTTTATAATTTTCTGAGTACAAGTCCTTAACCTCCTTGGTTAAATTTACTCCTAGGTACTTTATTTTTTGGTTGCAATAGTGAAGAGGATTGTTTCCTTAATTTCTTTTGCTGACAGTTCATTGTTGGTATATAGAAATGCCTCTGATTTCTGAGTATTAATTTTATATCCTTCCATCTTGCTGAATTCCTTTATCAGTTCCAGTAGTTTTGTGACAGAGACTTTAGGGTTTTCAATATACAGTATCATATCATCTGCAAATAATGATAGTTGTACTTCTTCTTTTCCAATTTGGATGTCTTTTATTTCTTCTTCTTGTCTGATTGCTGTGGCTAGTACTTCCAGAACTATGTTGAGTAAGAGTGGTGAAAGGTGGCACCCCTGCCTTGTTCCTAATCTTAAGGGGATTGCTTCTCATTTTTGCCCATTGAGTATGATGTTGGCTGTGGGTTTGTCATAGATGGCCTTTATCATGTTGAGGTATGTTCCCTGTTTTCCCACTTTGCTGAGAGTTTTGATCATAAATGGGTGCTGGATTTATCAAATGCTTTTTTTGCATCTGTTGATATTATCACGTGGTTTTTCTCCTTCCTTTTGTTTATGTGATGAATCACATTGATTGATTTGCAAATATTGTACCAGCCTTGCCTCCTCAGAATAAATCCCACTTTGTCATGATGTATGATTTTTTTCATGTATTGCTGGATCCGGTTTGCTAATATTTTATTGAGAATTTTAGCATAAAATTTATCAGGGATATTGGCCTATAGTTTTCTTTCTTTGTGTTGTCTTTGTCTGCTTTTGGGATTAGAATTATGTTCACCTCATAAAAGGAGCTTGGAGGTTTTCCCTCCTCTTGAATTTTTTGAAATAGCTTGAGAAAGATAGGAGTTAGTTCTTCCTTAAATGTTTGTTAGAATTCACTTGTGAAGCCATCTGGCCCAGGGCTTTTGTTTGTTGGGAGTTTTTTGATAACTAGTTTCAATCTCATTTGTTGTAATCAGTCTGATTAGGTTTTCTGATTCTTCCAGATTTATTTTTGAAAGATTATATATTTCAAGGAATTTGTTTATTTCACCTAGATTCTCTAATTTTTTGGCATACAATTCTTCATAGTATTTTCTTACAATCTTTTGTATTTCTGCTGTGTCAGTTGTTATTTCTCCACTCTCATTTCTAATTTTGAGTCCTCTCTCTTTTTTTCTTGGTGAGTCTGGTTAAAGGTTCATCAATCTTGTTAACCTTTTTAAAGAACCAGCTCTTGGTTTCTTGATCCTCTGTATAGTTTCTTTTAGCCTCTATGTCATTTATTTCCACTCTGATCTTTATTATTTCCTTCCTTCTACTAGTCCTGGGCTTTATTTGCTGTTGTTTTTCTAGTTCTTTTAGATGCAGGGTCAAGTTGCTTATTTGAGCTTTTTCTAGCTTGTTAAGATATGCCTGTAGTGCTATGAACTTCCCTCTCAGTACTGCTTTTGCTGTGTCCCATAAGTTTTGAGTTGTTGTATGCTCATTATCATTCATTTCTAGAAACTTTTTTATTTCTTCTTTGATCTCATTGTTAATCCATTCATTATTTAATAACATGCTGTTTAGTTTCCAAGTGTTTGAGTATTTTTCAGTTTTTTTTTTGTGGTTAATTTCTAGTTTAATGGCATTGTGATCAGAGAAAATGCTTGATATGATTTCAATCATCTTTAATTTGTTGAGGCCACTTTTGTGTCCTAACATGTGGTCTATCCTAGAGAATGTACCATGAGCACTTGAAAAGAATGTATATTCTACTGCTTTAGGGTGAAAAGTTCTGAAGATATCTATTAAATTGAGTTGATCTAGTGTATCCTTTTTTTTTTTACAGGGACAGAGAGAGTCAGAGAGAGGGATAGATAGGGACAGACAGACAGGAACGGAGAGAGGTGAGAAGCATCAATCATTAGTTTTTTGTTGCTGTTGCAACACCTTAGTTGTTCATTGATTGCTTTTTCACATGTGGCTTGACTGCGGGCCTTCAGCAGACTGAGCAATCCCTTGCTGAAGCCAGTGACCTTGGGTCCAAGCTTACGAGCTTTTGCTCAAGCCAGATGGGCCCACGCTTAAGATGGTGAGCTCGGGGTCTCGAACCTGGGTCTTCTGCATCCCAGTCCGACGCTCTATCCACTGCGCCACCGCCTGGTTAGGACTAGTATATCCTTTAAGTCTGCTGTTTCTTTGTTAATTATCTTTCTTGAAGATCTATCCAGTGATGTTAGTGGGGTATTGAAATCCCCTACTATTATAGTATTGCTGTTAAATCGCTCTTTATATCCATCAAAGTGTGCTTTATGTATGTCGGGGCTCCTATGTTTGGTGCGTAGATATTTATAATGGTTATATCTTCCTGTTGAATTGTTCCCTTTATCGTTATGTAGTGTCCTTCTTTATCTCTTACTACAGCCTTTGTTTTAAAGTCCATTTTGTCAGATATAAGTATTGCTACCCCCGCTTTTTTTTCATTTCCATTTGCATGAAATTTTTTTTTCCATCCTTTTACCTTCAGTCTATGTGCATCTTTTGTTTTAAGGTGTGTCTCTTGTAGACAGCATATGTATGGGTCCTGTTTCTTTATCCACGCAGCTACCCTATGTCTTTTGATTGGATCATTTATCCATTTACATTTAAGGTTATTGATATGTAGTTGTTTATTGCCATTTTATTCTTTAAAGCTGTATTCTTCTTTTGCTATATTCTTTTCCCCGTTTGAACTGTTCACAACAGGCCCCTTAGCATCTCTTGCAGAATTGGTTTGGTTTTCATGAATTCCTTGAGGTTTTTTGTCTGGGAAGCTCTTTATTTCTCCTTCAATTTTAAACTTTAGCCGCTCTTTATTTCTCCTTCAATTTTAAACGTTAGCCTTGCTGGATAGAGTAGTCTTGGTTGTAGGTTCTTGTTCTGCATTACTTTGAATATATCTTGCCATTCTCTTCTGCCTGGGTTGTAGGTTCTTGTTCTGCATTACTTTGAATTAATCTTGCCATTCCCTTCTAGCCTCAAGTGTTTCTGTTGAGAAGTCGGATGTTATCCTTATTGGGGCTCCTTTGTAGGTGAAAGCCTTTTTTTCTCTAGCAGCTTTTAAGATTTTTCTCTTTATCACTTAGCTTTGGCACTTTAACTATGATGTGCCTTGGTGTAGATTTCTTTGGGTTTCTTGTTAGTGGAGTTCTCTGTGCTTCTTGAATGTGTGAGACGTTTTCCAGCCTTAATTTAGGGAAGTTTTCAGCTATGATGTGATTGAACAATGTTTCTATCCCTTGTTCTTCCTCTTCTTCAGGAACCCCTATGATGTGGATATTTCTCTTCAGGTTGTCACAGAGCTCCCTTAGAGTTTCTTCAGAGTTTTTTGAGTCTTTTTTCTTTTCTCTGCTCTGTTTCTGCACCTTTGTTTATTTTGTCCTCTAACTCGCTGATTCGATCCTCAGCTTCATCCATCCTGCTTTTAATTCCTTCCATTGTGGTCTTCAGTTCTGATACTGTATTTGTCATTTGTCTGATTCTTTTTTATTATTTCAAATTCCTTTTTTATACTCGCTATCTCTTTATTTAGGTGTTCGTAATGACTATCCATTGTTGCTCTAAGCTCTTTGAACATCCTAACTATCATTATTTTAAACTCTGCATCAGGTAGTTTGATTATGTCTGATTCATTCAGGTCCTTCTCTTGGGATTTTTCTTGATTCATTTGGGTTGCATTCCTCTGCTTGCCCATTTTGTCTGTGTGTAAGAAGGGTTTGGCTACTGGAGTCAAATGGGTGTTGCCTCTGTGTTCCCTAGGTGTGGTCTGTCTGCACGCCCGCCACCCCATCTAGGGCATTTGGGTGTGGGTGTTGCCGGCGCCGGCTGCTGTGGCTGCTGCTGCGGTCTTTGCCTCGCCTCCATGGGAGGGGCTGTGTTCTCGTGCCAGGCTTTATAAGCCACAGCCAGTCTCAGCCTTCGCCCCTCTTCCATGGGTGAGACCGCGCACCACACTCGGGTCACAAGCCTAGGCACCAAGGGCAAGGGTGAGCACTTTTGCTGAGCTGCAGGTCCCTGTCAGCCTATTCCTCCAGCCGGGAGGGGCTTCTGGTGCGCGCTCAGTTGCAAGCCAGGCTTCTGCCCAGCCCCCGCCAACCTTGGCTCCTTGGCTGGGCGAAGCTGCTGCTATGCGCTCAGCCGCGAGCCGGGCTTCTGCACCACCTCCGCGGGCAAAGCCTGTTCATGCAGGGCTTCAAGCCTTAGAGGCCAGGTGAGGCTACGTGCCTGCTGGCCCCTGCCTGGATCTATGCCCGTTCTGGGCTCCCGCTTTTACCCCACAGGTGGGGGTCACAGGTGGGCTCACAGCCACTGAACCACTTTTGCCCCCGCGGGGCTAGACTGAGCTCACACCAGCCACCTCGGCCTCTGCCCGCGCCTATGGAACCATGCTTCCGCGTCCCGCCACCACCCGCCCTCCAGCAAGTCCTCAGCAGTGTGGGTTGGGGCACTGCAGCTCAGACCCTAACACTCCATACTATAGTCCTGAAAGCTCCCTCCTTTTAAGCGACTTTGCTCTAATTGCCGCAGGGGAGCCTGTTTGGCTGGTGTCCTGCTTCCCCTTGCTGGTTCCAGGGGAAATATTGTTTCAGGTTTGTGGATTGACTCAGCCCAGGGTTTAGGGTGCTTGTCCCTCAAAGCTTTTCTCCCTGTGCCTTCTAGACCGCACTCTCTTCCCGCTGCTCTGGTCCTCTCCTCTCTCCCTGTCTCCCGGAGTCCCGGGTGAATGGTTGTGAGAGGTTTTCTGCGCCATCCCTTTAAGAAGAATTCTGGGTCTGAGACAACTGTCTCTTTCTCACAAACAGTACCCTAACCTGTTTCACAGCTAAATACTGTCCATATGCCTCTTCTAGGCTCTGGGGCTGTAGGCTGGGGCTTTGTTTCTGGGACCCAGGTCCCTACCCTTCCACTGGCCTGTCTTCCTGCCACACGAGTCTCTCCGGGCTGCCTTTCGCTCTGGGGAGCTGGGCAGCCCTTTCTGCGTTTTCGCTATTCCTACCAATCTCAATGTTGCTTCTTTAGTGTTCCCCAGTTGAAGAGTCCTCTCAGTCCAGTTCAGCATTGGTTTATCCAGATGATGGTTCTTAAATTCAAGTTATAATCCATTTTGGTTCTAGGAGTTGGAAGTTGGTACGTCCGCTTACTCCATCGCCATCTTGCCCCCTAATGTTATTTTGATGCACAAAATTTCCTGATTTGGCCACTGGGAGCTCATTCAAGTTGGCTCAGTCCTTTTGATATTCCAATAATTTTCCGCACAATTCCCTATTTTTTGACACATGATGATGTACCAGCCCTGGAATAGTGATTTCTCCAAGAGCCCTGGTTTCTTTATTATTTTTTACAGGGACAGAGAGTCAGAGAGAGGAATAGATAGGGATCAGACAGACAGGAACGGAGAGAGATGAGAAGCATCAATCATCATCAGTTTTTCGTTGCGACACCTTAGTTGTTCATTGATTGCTTTCTCATATGTGCCTTGACGGCGGACCTTCATCAGACTAAGCAACCCCTTGCTGGAGCCACCGACCTTGGGTCCAAGCTGGTTTTTGCTCAAGCCAGATGAGCCCGCGCTCAAGCCAGATGAGCCCGCACTCAAGCTAGGACCTTGGGGTCTCGAACCTGGGTCTTCCTCATCCCAGCCCGATGCTTTATCCACTGCGCCACCGCCTGGTCAGTGAGCCCTGGTTTCTTTTAGATGTCATTTGGGAGCTATAATTGGCACTAGATGTTCACATTCATACTGGAGTGTCATTGCTTCTAGGTTTTTTTTAGCAGACTAGTAAGTATTTATACAAATATGTGCATATATTGCCCTGGCCAGATAGCTCAGTTGGTTAGAGCATCGCCCCAAAGCACAGACGTTGCTGGTTCGATCCCTTGTCAGGACACATACAGGAACAGATCAATGTTCCTGTCTCTCTCTCTCTCTCTCTCTCCCTTCTTTTCTAGAATCAATAAAAAAAGATACATGTGCATATATATACACACACACATATATATGTATGTATGTTATGTAAGGGACATGTATATATAAATATGTATTTTTTGTATATATAATTTTAAAATCATGAGTTTATATAAAACTGTTATTTAAAAAAATTTTTTTCCCCTTTGAGAGAGGAGGAGAGGGAGAGAGAGAAGCAGCAATTCACCATTTCACTTAGTTCCATTTAGTTGTGAACTCATTGCTTCTCATATGTGCCCTGACCAGGGGATTGAACCCGTGTCCTTGGTGTGTTGGGATGGTGCTTTATCCACTAAGCCGCCTAGCCAAAGACAATACTGAAACTTTTCATTCCAATCTAACACACTGGTTCTTTGCCTTCCTCTATTCCATATCTATGTCTGTTTTCTCCCAGTGATAAAGCTGACTCCCATTATCTTCAACATATTTTACTCATTTGCTCAATCTTACAATAGTTTCAGAGCCACTACAACTATACCAATAATAAGCCTAAAGTAAACTTCAAGACTTTTGTAGTTGTCTTTAGACTGGAGGTACATGGTTGAATTATTTGGATTAGTAACTGGGTGGTCCATGTTTGAGTCAGATTTTCGTTTCCCCCATTCTTGTAGACTTTATTGAGTATGTAAAGCATTAAGAGTCATACCAGACTGGAGATTTTGATAGTTTTACCAGGAAGACCAACCATGGAGTGTTGCTCCAGGAAGACCAACCATGGAGGGTTGCTCCAGTGTGCCCCAGGGGTGTGCTTTATTCTGTGGCGAGAGCGTGGTCCTTTAACTATTGATGACTTTCCCTTGTTCCAGCCCCTTGACCTTAAAGGTCTATAAGCCCTGCTTGGATGTTTTATTATTTAAAACTCATACTGACCAAAGCCAATGTGATCCTCATCTACCTTCTTCCCCATTTCTTCCAGCCATCCCACCATTCCAGGTAGCCAGGTCTATGTCCTTGGGAATTAGTTTTTTTGAACATCTTCCTTCCCTCTCCAGTTGTGAATGGGACTCTCCATTCTAGTTGGGCTCTGAGTACTTTTGCACGTCTCTACTGTCATCTCTGTGGCCTCCCCCAAACCCTGTTCTGAGTTAAGAGACTGTCCTCTTCTCTAGCACTTCCAGTGGATAATACACTATTCTATTGTCTTTGGCCTATGTTGAAGGTTCTTGTCTGTCCCTCCTTTAATTACCTAGTGAGGTTTTGTGTTTTTTTTAAGCCCAGTCCTGTCACCACCTTGCACCTTGGAACTCTTGCTTTCCAGTCCACTCATGCTCAAGGGCCTCCCAGGAGTTCATCTCAAATTTGAACTCAACCTGATTCTGCTTTCAACAGGATTTTAAAAAGCACTTGACTGTATTTTCCCCCCTTACACATGTATTTGTGTTCCTAACTAGGTGGTAAGTTCCTGAGGGGCAGAGACTGTTTGGCCAGAGGTTCTTTGTACTCTTCTTTGGTACCAGAACCAAAAGGAAGACTGTAAGCCATTGGAAGCTGGGAGAGGAGGTGTAGCAGACTGAGCTTTTTTCTGTTGGCTAAGGAAGTCCTGCAGGTTGGTCAGTATTGTAGCTCAACCAGCCTAACATTGCCGGCTAGTATGATTTCTGGGGCTAGCCAGTCTAGTATTTGAACTGTTTGGGGGACAACTGTGTTATAATCCATGTAAGAATAGCAAGTACAAGGTTATTTATATTTTCTTGCTTTCTGAGGAAGGCATCTAAGGAGTGTTTTCCAGGTTGTGAAATCCGGGCACTAAAAAGGGCTTTGTGCCTGGGCCTGCTAATAGGGGAACCAGCCCAGTAAAGCATTTGGACACGAGGCTTCTGGAAAGCCTGGGAGTAGAGATGGTGGGAGAAGTCCCATTCAAAAACCAAGCTGTGGTCAAGGAAACGTAAAGCTTCAAGACCTTGGAAGCTTTGCCCCATAGACCAGCCTTTGTGGACCACAGAATGCCTTGAGAATGGTGACAGTGAGTATTCCCACTGACTGCTGTCAGTGCCTTTCCCAACAAATGTTTCACCTTAAGGGGGAAAAGAAAAATGTTGATTCTTGTAACTATAGAGGACTTGGGTTCAGTAAGCAGAGTGCTGGCAACTGAGAGTTGGAGAGGGTGGGAGGAACTGCAAGTGTCCTGCTCTAAGGAAGGACCTGCCCCTGCTCTAAGTAAAAATAAACCACTTTGATCAGAGCCAAAAATAAGTGGTAAAGCTGGGATTTGAGCCCAGGCAGATTTTTTCTGAACTCCAAGCCTGTTTTCTAAACTATTCAGAATTATTGCTTTTAAAATGATGAGGTGAGTGGGATAAGCTTGTAAGTGTTGGGATGAGAAATGTGGCATGCTCCAGTCATGGTCTCGAGGACCCAGAGCTAGTAGATTGGAGAAGTTTTTCTCCCGACCTCATCACGATGGCCAGTCAGCCATCTTTTTGAATTGCTGGAATAATGGGGAGCACATCCACATGCAGCTTTCCAGTGCTTGTGTTTGAGAAAGGTTCTTCAAGCTTCCTTTCTAACCATGTCTTTGTCTCCCAGCCCAATTCTCTGCCTCTGGATGAACTATTTTGGTGTTTTAGATGTGGTCTGTCTGCCCACTCAGAGAACCTCTGGAAGACCCTCACCTCACTCCTGAACCAGCCTAGGCTTTACCTGTTTGGCAAATGTATTCATGTCCTTCTGGTTTCCAAGCATTTCTGGACAGCCGTGGCTTTATTCTTTTAGCAGTAACTGCTTGTCTTCATGTTCTCTTGCACTTGTTAGCATGGGATCTCCACCATTCCAAGCCAGAGCTGTGGCCACTTAACAGGTAGTAGTATCACTGTGTGGGGCCTCTGTGGAGTCCAGCCAACACATTCGGGCAGATTGGCAACCTTGGTAGTAGGTTCTGATCATGTCTCTTCTGTGCTGGATGGTGAGGGACGACTTCCCAGATGTTACTAGTCACGGTCTAATAACATCTGGGAAGTTTACAAACTTGTCCCAAGGTCGAGTAACACATGAGTAAAGCCCTGGTCTTGTTTCATAAACTTAGACCCTTCAAGAGGGAGAGACAAACCTGTCCTCATCACCTTCTGTCCTTAGCTGCCCAGAGAGCTCGTTTAGCCCCTGCATCCCTGCCTTTTCTGCAGACATCTTAGGGCACCTAATGAACACAGCCCAAAATACATGGCCAGTCCCATAATGTGTAGGGTGTGACCTCTAACACCAGTATCAAGAAAAACCCTCATTTCTACAGCAGTGCAGAATCCAGGTGGTCTTTAAAGGATCATTGCAAGGGCACAACCATGCACAAGCCCAGGGTCTGGATCTCAGGCAGGGCTGGGGACTCAGGCTGTATACCAGTGGACAGTCCCTGGATGCCTCAGCCTGCCGGAGACTTCCTCTTGAACTACAGACAACTTGGCCTACCCATTCTCTCAAGGGAAATCCAAGGAATGAAAGAAAATTAATGAGCTAGTTCTAAATTTCTTTCTTTAAAAAAAAGAAATCTCACTGATATAGCACTTTTGCCATTATTTAACAAATTACCTGAAAGAGCAAACCCAAGAGCAATGGGACAAAAAATCATCTCTTTTAAGCTTTCCTAGTAGGAACAATAGGATGACTGCCACAACCTGATTTTGAATAGTTTATTAAAGGAAAGGTGAAGCATCAGTTTCAAATTGTACAAAAGGAAAAAAAAAACCTCATATTGCAAATGTACAATTTACAGAATTACTAGCAAAACCAATCAAAGAGACACTGGAAATACAAAATTTCGATTGATTTCAAACTGAACTGGAAACCCATTGGAGTAGATATTAAGCCTTTTTTGTTGCATGGTAGTCCTACAACTCTTTAAGTCAGCATCTGTTTTCCACATGGAACTGTCAAGCAAAGGATCAATCAGTGCATGTGCTAGAGCACCTCCTGGCTTGCTTCCTGGCCAGAACCACAGTCAGGGCTGGCGCGGCGGACTGCTCAGCCATTCCTGCCTTTTCACTTCCAATGAAGACCACATCTCTGGAAGAAAGCAAGACCTCAGCCCCACCCCCCTAACTGGAGCCCAGGAATTGCTAAATTAGCAAATAAAACATTTTTGGCAACTGAGTTTTTTCAGAATTATAAAAGTGTTGAGAAAAATCCATTTTGTGTTTGTTTACTAAAAGGATGAAGAAAGTCCATTTTGCTTTCCTGGACAAAAGATAATCAGTGGATGCAGCTTAAAATAAAAAACCTTTTCATTTTTGGTAAAAAGGGCAAGCAAGCCTCATGATTCTGTTGCAGCTACTTTAAAAACCAGCCCAGAAGCAGTTGTGGATGGATTGGTGTGGAAACTGAGGCTTACTTTAAAAATCAGAAAGTAAGCAACTAAGAGGGTTTTTAAAAACACAATAGCAGCAAGTCATAAAAGGTCTAAGCAGACTGTAACTCTAAACCATTGAAGGCTGTCCTGAAGATTCATAATTTCTTTCCCCAAAAGAATTATTCTTAATATGCACATTTAACACTGAAATGTAGCTGTATTTCAAGGTAAGCTTAGGAACTTCACCCTCTAAGCACAGACTTCTATGCAGCACATACTTCTATAATCTGTAAACTTAATTCACAAAATTAGCGCATAAAGGTATTAAGTGCATGGAAAGTAGACACAATTATGTTACACTTAAAATTACTTCTGCATGGCAAAGGAGTTCTCTATGATTATCTTTTTAGGAAAATGGAAGTCTATGTCACTTGAATTTGGCAGGGCATGAGATAAGTGGTAAAAACAGCAAACTGATAACTTGAGAACCATTTTTATTTTACTGAGAATACTTTATTTGCTGGTAGAAGTTGCTAAAAATGCACAGAACAAATACCAATAGAAAATGTACTGTATTTTAATCTCCCTATTCTATATAAAATGAACGGTGTACAGCATCTGTTGGAAAAATGGCTGCATGGACATTTATTTTATGCCCGTTATAAATAAAAATAAACCTTTTTATTCAAGAGTATATAAAATCTGGGAATCCATATCCATAGAGGGCATGTGGTTTTGGCAGAGATGCACTGTCAGAATTTCCGCTTAACTTGTCATTATTATGCTCCTCCATATTTCTGTATTCCACAAGGTCAACCAAATCCAGTGAGCTTCAAAACACTCTTCGGCAATTAAAATGAGCTGCTTACTCATAGGTTTAATAAAAATGGTTAGCTTTTAAAACATAAAAAGGCAAAATGTTAAAACGGTTTTTAAATTGTACAACAGGAAAATAAAGTTAAAAATATTTTTTTTTTACTCAATGCTGAGTTTTCATAAAACAGGTGTATAACAGTGTTTATCTTGACAGCTGTTTTAAAAATTTAAAATTTTTCCTCCTTCCAGAAAAACACATCTGTATTGGGTAAGTCCAATATTAGGACAAATGATTTTTCAGGTCAGTCTTTCTGAGGTGACATTCACCAACATTCTCTTGGGTAATTTACATGCTCCTCTTCTGTCACTGCAAAAGGGGATTGACCTCAATCATTTGATTAAAATACAAATCAGATCACATCAAAAGTGTTTTTTCCCCCATACAAGCTATCACAGTATATAGGCCTCTAGCTCTAAATAATAGAGTTCCAGATTTGTAAATTTTCTTCAGGCTTCAGAACATAGGCATTCCAAATCCCTAGAAAATGAGAAACACAATTAATAACTTCATGCAAATACAAGACCCAGAAACCAAAATTAAAAAGTAGTAATTTAGCATTTACTGAATCGTCTTCTATGATAGCTGCAGAATCAAAGAAATCTGGCCTCAGCTCTGCTCTCTCTCGCCGATTTCTTGATGGGGGCTGGAAAGAGAAACCAGATATTTCATTTTTTCCTGAGATACACTAAGACAATGAACTAGGATAATAAGCAGCTGATGGTACCATAAATACACAGAACTGTTAAGGGTCAATTTTGAAAAGAAAACAATCTGGAAAAGAAAACATGGAGTATACATTAAAAAAGTAACTTTGGCTTTTAATTATCACTCAGACAAGAAAAAAGGTATGAATCAATTGAACATGTAAATGCCTATAAATAATTTTGGGGTCTATAGAGAATATACCTTTCAATCATAGTATAATTATAAAATTCACTAAACTCCCCAAAGCAGGGAGATGGAAGGTATTGATGGGCTTGGGAAAGGAAGGTTATAGATTGGAGTGACATGATCTCATGGAAAATCAAAACATATAAAGCATACAAATTTATGTCTCTAAATTCATATGTTAAAGTCCTAACACCCAGTACTTCAGAATGTGACTGTTACTTGGAGATTGAGCTTTTAAAGAGGCAATTAAGGAAAAAGGTCATAGGGGTGGGTTCTAATCCAATATAATTCATGTCCTTAGAAGAAGAAAGAAAAGACCTTGTAAAGACAAAGGTGGTCATCCACAAGAACTAAAGAGAGACTTCAGAATGAAATCAACCCTACTGATACCTTGATCTCAGATTTCTAGCCTCCAGAATTGTGAGAAAGTTTCTGTTGTTTAAATCGCCCACTCAGTGTTATTTAATACAAAGCAAATTAATACAAAGAGAAAGTAGTATAATGAATTTCCATGTTGCCATCACCCCAACATCAACCACTGTCAAACACTTGCAAATCTTATTTCATTGAATCATCTGTTTTTTCTTCTCCATGTCATTTCAAATATAATTACCTTTAATATGTATCTCTAATGGATGGAAATTTAAAAACAAAACAAAACATAACTTCCAACCATTATTAATCCTGACAATGTCTGAATACACCTAGTCCATATTCTGCATTTGCTTGTGGAAGCACAGTGTATAACAAGAGGCCAGATCAAGTATGAGTTTTCAAGAAGGCAATAAGGAGGAACTTGGTTGTTATTGTGATAGCTCAAAATCTGATGCTCTGCAGGCCGGAACACCACATAGGCTCATCTGAATGCCCACAAGCCTTACGTTGGCCCTGCCCACTGTTGGTCAGTGTTACCCCACCCTCCCACCTCACTCTTCCCACAGGCTTCTAAAAGCAAAAATATCTTACACCAACACCTTCATGTATTTTAACAGAAGAAAAATGTATTAACTTTTCTTACCAGATCAATTACCATGGTGTCTTCAAATTCTTCATTCATATCTTCTAACTGGCTCCGGGATGACATCATCACATCTTCAAAGATGGGCTCTGCATCTTCCTCCATTAGGCCCCGACTGATAAGAAAAAAGCACAGTCAGAAAGCTATTCAGATTCACTGAATTTGGAATCCTGGCTCTTTCTTACATTAGGTCTTCTAAACAATCTTCCAATTACCACCTATAGACTGCACAAATTATGGTAACTGAACTGTAATATAAAGATCATTCATTCGGTTCACTGAAAAATTCATCTCAACTCAACAGAATTATAATTTAAATGCAATAACAGTAATAGTAAACATTTATTTAATTATGTATCCATTCCCATAAAACTAAGTAGTTGGTACTATTATCATCCCAAATATTCAAATCAGGAACCTGAGCACAGGTTTTAGAGCTTGCCCAAAGCCATGTAGCTGGCAAGTAGCAGCACAGGACTTAAACAATGGAAACCTCAAGGCCCATGCCCTCCATTCCCCTCCTTAACTCCTACAACCACACAATAGAGAAGCCCAAGTCATTCCACAAAATGACCAGCATCACATAGTCACGTTCTTGTGATACTGGATGTGACACTTACACGGCATGCCTCACTCCAGCTCTCACTTTCATGTAGTTCATTCCTGTTCTGTCCTTCCGATTTAAGTCTTCTAATTTTGGCTGGCCTAACCAAGAGATCTGCATCTGAGGACTAAAGACAGCACTATTATTCACTTTGTGGCAGCAGATAATTAGTTACTAAATTCCATGCAACCATACAAAGGCTGTAGTTGGCTGGCCTAACCCCTGTATAGGGGGAATTAGTTGGATTTGTTCCAAAAATATGCCTTTTTGTGATAAGTTATTCTGAGCTGAAAACAAACAGTAAATACAAAAAATGTCCTGGACAAAAATCCTCCTTTTATTGGAGACAGACTTTTCAGAGTCAGTGTGGGGCCCTAAGAGAGTGGAGGAAAAATTTTCTCTCCTCTACAGGTGCTTAAATTATGAACTTCATTCCCAAACCTCTGCCAAATGACTGCTTCTCAGACCTCTGTATTCAGCGGATGTCATACAAGTATTCCTAGTTGCGAAGCCAGTCCCCTAGGGCACAGAAAGAATGCTAGCCTGATAGCTCAGAAACGTCCAGAGTTGAACAAGGAAGAATATAAATTTTTCTCAGTCCTTCTGGGATTTGGAGTCAGGTGCATGCTGGGCCAAATTCTCACCTATACTCAATACTTGCTGGCACATGAACACTGGAATAAACATGCCTCTTGGGACTTTCGCATGATACAAACTAATGATTTTTACTAGATAAAATCTGTTGCATGAAGTTCTCTCTAAGTAGCTGTTTTTGCATAATTATGTAGGGCTACCACCTTGATTAAACCTGTAAACCTACAGCAGGTAAAGGAAGGCAGACCATAGCCAGGAGGAGCTGACAAGTGGTAAGGTCAGGGAAGCAAGGCAGGCAGTTCAAATAAGGAACCACTCTGTAGGAAGCTGGCCATATGGTAAAACCAACTTTGAAGAATGCCTAGTTATGCAGGGGCTGCTGACAATTATCCCTTCAGCTTTGAAGAAAGGCAGGTCCTCTTAGGAAACCCAGAACCTGAGTACTTCTAACACTCTTTCCATTTCTAACCAACTAAACATGTTCAAGTTTAAGAATTCTCTCTCTTGCCTGACCAGGCAGTGTGACGCAGTGGATAGTGTCAGCCTGGGACACTGAAAACTCATGTTTGAAACCCCGAGGTCGCCAGCTTGAGCAAGGGGTCACTGGCTCAGTCAAGGCACATATGAGAAAGCAATCAATAAACAACTAAGGTGTGCAACGAAGAATTGATATTTCTCATCTCTCTCTCAAAAAAATAATTTCTTATCCATCAGAGTAGTTCATAGCATTACCCCAGTGGGAATAGGAACATAAGCGAGGAGCTAAGGGAATTTCAAAGTTGGATGGAAAAATAAAAGAAAAGTTAAGATTTTATTTTATTATTTTTAAAAAAAAAAATTTTTTTTTATTTATCATTTTTTTAGAGAGGAGAGAGTGAGAGAGAGAGAGAGAGAGAGAGAGAGAGAGAGAGAGAGAGAGAGAAAGGGGGGAGGAGCAGAAAGCATCAACTCCCATATGTGCCCTGACCAGACAAGTACAGGGTCTTGAACCGGCAACCTCAAGCATTGCAGGTCCACGCTTCATCCACTGCGCCACCACAGGTCAGGCAAGATTTTATTTTTTAAAAAATACAGAAAAAGTTATGCAATCACAGTTTTTGCAGCCCTAGCACAAGAAAACATTTTTATTGCTACTGTGGGAAATTTTGATTTTTTTCAGAGAAAGGGCAATTCTCAGACAGTATCAAATACCTTAATAGTAATTTTTTCTGCAAACAGTTTAAAATATAAACTTAGCCCAATTAAAGTACTATTAATTAAATGGATTATAAAAGTACTACAGTCTATTTGCTGTTCAGGCTTTTTCTTACATAGCTTCTTTAACAGTTACAGGTTTTATGTCAAGAAAATGAACTTTTAGCCTGACTGGTGGTAGTGCAGTGGATAGAGCACTGACTTGGGATGCTGAGGTCCCAGGTTTGAAACCCCATGGTCACTGGCTTGATCAAGGGGTCATTTGCTCGGCTGGAGCCCTCTGGTCAATACACGTACGAGAAGCAATCAATGAACAACTAAAAATTACCACAAGTACGAGTTGATGCTTCTCATCTCTCTCCCTTCCTGTCTCTCTCTTGCTTAAGAAAAAAAATAAAGTGAAAAAAAAGTGAGCTCTCACTACTTACTTGTGTAAGAAGTCAGGTTCAGAACCATGTTCAGACTCAGGTTCCTGAATCTGCTCTCCCATGGGCCGGCTATTCTCCCGCAGGACAGTGGAAGTGAGCTGTGGTGTTGGCAGGGGTCCAGGAGTCTGAATCATGGTGTCAGTCCTATTTAACCATGTGTTATCCAGACTTTCATCTGTAAAATTTCAGTTAAGTCACAGAATTTCATGGGTGAAGTGACTGTTAGAAGTTATAGCATGGACTTGAACACGGCTCTGGAGTTAGACTGCCCAGTTTGAATCCCAGGTACACCATTCACTTGTGTGACTTTGTATAAGTATTTAAACTTCCAAAACCAGATTTGGCCATCACTATTTTAATATACAAAAATAAATGATTCATCCAAGTGGTAGAAATAAATGCTGTTCTGATATATTTAATTTGCTATAGGAGTCAACCCTCAATTTACCAGAATCTCTCCAATATTAGTATGAATTTTGACAGAATAATATAACTATCTTATTTTAAAATGTATTAGAGGACTATGGTATGGGGTCAATTTTATAGACTGTCCTAATTATATGCCCTTTTTTTCTCTATGCCTATCTTCCTCCGTGTTCCATGCTCTTTCAACTTCTTTCTTCCTTGACTGCCTTCTGTCCCACTTTGTCTATTCCAGCCTCTTTGCCTGAAATCTCTCAATGGGTATCAAATAAGGAAATAATAATGTACTTAACAGTATCATCTTGCTTCAAAAGATTATTTGCTACTCTTATCTCCATAATACCAGGAAAGCTAATTGTCTCAGTGTAAAGGCAGACTTACCCTCTACTCGTTTCTTGTGAAGTGGGGGTCGTCCTTTCTTATTCCTCACAGAGGAGGTTTTGCTGCTGCTACTTCCACTGTTCACAGACATTCTATCATCTTCACCTCCGGTGACTAATGAATTTCTATAGGAGATGAGTGGAAGCCATACGTCTTCCCTCCTTTCCATCATCTGCTCCGTAAGAAATTTTTCTAGATATGAATGACTAGAAACACAACAGAAAAAGCAATGATTTTAAAGGAAGCACTTACCATAATTTTTTCACAACCCGAGGCTCTCTCAGATGATTCTGAAGAATCCCTAAGGACACACTATTAATGGTTATCTTTGGAAAGAGAGGGACTGAGAATTTAAGGTTCTGCTTCACATATTCCTGGAATACTTTTAAACAAGTGAATGTATTACTTAGGGTGTATGTGCATGCATCCTATATTTCTTCCTTTGTTTTGAAAAATCAATGTTCAAAATAAGTTTGGCTCAAAAAGGTTATTTTATTTTAAATGTTCAAACCAAGGCAAGAGTTCTGGAATGGTGGAGTAAGGAGCTTTGCATATACCCTCTCCCCAGCAAAACAACCTTTAACTGATGAAAATTATAAAAGATAATAATTTAAAGTCTAAAAATTGTCCTAAGGGCATATAGCAAATGGAGAAAACATTAATTCAAGAAAATCTACCAAATCTCAGAAGAGTTAAAGTTTGCAGCATTTGAACCACATCCTGCATTCCTTTGTCCCCTCTCCCTCACCACAGCTCCACGTTAGAGAAACTACTCCAGGAGCTGTACTCTGGATGGACATGGGTAAGAGATGGGGCTCCTTTTCTGTTTAGAGCTGTCCTGGAAGAAGTAGGCCATCTCTGTGTTGCAGGACAGCAGCTACGAGCAATGAGCATCCCCTGCCCAAACTGCAACTTGTTGGGTAGTAATTCTACCCCATGTACAACAGCCTAAGAATTATGGGCCCTGGATGGGCAAACTGAGAAAAAGGGGTTACCCTCTGGACCCCTGCTCATAGAACAGGATGGTATTATGGAAGAAAAGGGATGCTGCTCCAGTGCCCAGTTCCTGTTCAGTGTCATAAAAGTTCTGCTCAGGGGCTGAGGGAGATCATAGGATAGAGATTTCCAGCTCTGTGTGGGAAGACTGACTTTATTTGGAATAGAGTATATAATATTTCTCACCTAAGGGTGTTATTGAAAACAATGGAGATCTTGAAAAGCAAGTAAGAGGGTGCTGGTGGCTCTTTATACCAGAGGCAACAAATAAGAGAGCAGAGCAGCCAGAAATGTAATAGAGAGAACCAAAGCCAAGAAGAGCCCTCCTGGAATGAGAAGGATGTGCACATATGCTAAACTGGACCCATTCATGGGCAAATAGAACAGGGTTTGGGGCAGCTTTGAAATCATTCTGTAAGCCACACACAGAGATCTATCAACACAGTGAGGAAGCCTCACTGGCACAAGGGACTTAAGCACAACTTCTGACCAAAAGCCAGCTGAATAAGCTGCTCTTACACAAGAGCAACTCCTAGAAAACCAGGTTTAAAAATAAAATCACAACAGACTGGTTTCCCGTTCTGCATGCAAAGAGCTTGTAAGTTGCCAATGCATCCTAACAAGTAAAATGTTGAAAAAACTGGAAAAAAGGAAAATAAAACAACAGCTCTTCTTGGAGCCACGAGAGATGAAAATCACTGAGGAAGCACAGGTGAATACAGGAGAGCATGTCTTATTGAAACAAACACACGAGTAGAAACCACCTTGGGAACCACTGTAACTCATGAATTGCTGGAGGCACAACTGTGGACAAATCTGAGTTAGAAACTCCAGGGCACCTAGTCATAGGGGCAGCCCCCACAACTTTGGAGCCTAACTGGCAAGGGGGAAGGAAAATAGCCAACTCCAGCCCAGTATACTAAACCTATTCCACCTGAGAGTGGAGGGGAAAAACCCCAAAACAAAACAAAACAAAACAAACAAAATACCAGAGAAGCACATGTGTTCTTAGTCCAGCAAATCACTAAAAGGCTGAGACCTAACCATGGGACTAGAGCAGTGGTTCTTAACCTGGGTTCTATCAAACCCTAGGGGTTCGATGAGTCGGTCTCAGGGGTTCGGAGAAGCCTCTGCCGCAGAGGCCAGAATAAAGTAATACCGTAATTTGTTGTGAGTTCATGCACTTTGTTGGTTTTGTTCTTTGAGTAAGGTGATGTTCATGCATGGCTCATTTTGTGCACCAGTAAAAAAACATATACCTATGTCTTGCATTTGGAAAAAAATCATATTTTATTTATCACTAAAGAAGGGTTCGGTGAATGCGCATATGAAACTGGTGAGTTCAGTACCTCAAAAAAGGTTAAGAACCAGTGGACTAGAGAATGCTTCCCCTCCCTCTAAATACATTATTACATGACTAAATGCCTATTTACAGCAGTTCCTTTTACCCAGTACATTACGTCCAACTATCAAGAAAAAATTACAAGGCACACCAAAAGGCAAAAAACCCAAATGAAGGAAACAGAGCAAGATAACCAGACAGGGTAAAGAGGCTAGAATTTTCAGACTGGGAGTAAAGGACTATAATCAATATATGCTAAGGGCTCTAATAGAAAAAGAAGAATGCCTCTTATGGGCTTGTTAGTAGACTGGACATGGCTGAAGAAAGAATTTCTAAGCTTGCCCTGGCTGGATAGCTCTACTGGTTAGAGCAGGGGTCCCCAAATTATGGCCCGCAGGCCGCATGCGGCCCCCTGAGGCCATTTATCCAGCCCCCGCTGCACTTCCGGAAGGGGCACCTCTTCCTTTGGTGGTCAGTGAGAGGAGCACAGGATGCATCTGCACCCATAGTTCCCATTGAAATACTGGTCAGTTTGTTGGTTTAATTTACTTGTTCTTTATTTTAAATATTGTATTTGTTCCCGTTTTGTTTTTTACTTTAAAATAAGATATGTGCAGCGTGCATAGGGATTTGTTCATAGTTTTTTTTTTTTATAGTCTGGCCCTCCAACAGTCTGAGAGACAGTGAACTGGCCCCCTGTGTAAAAAGTTTGGGGACCTCTGGGTTAGAGCATCATCCTGAAGCGCAGAGGTTGCTGATTTGATCCCCGCTCAGGGTACATACAGGAACAGATTTTCCTGTCTCTCTCCCTTCCTCTCTAGAAATCAATAAAATAAACATTAAAGACTATGGGGGCACAGTGGATAAAGCATCGACCTGAAATGCTGAGGCTGCCAGTTCAAGCCCCTGGGCTTGCTCAGTCAAGGCACATATAGGAAGCAACTACTACGAGTTGATGCTTCCGGCTTCTCCTCTTTTCCCTACTGTCTCTCTCTCCCTCTCTCCACCCCCTAAAAATCAATAAATAAAATCTAACCCCCCAAAACAAACAAAAAACACTCCCAACAGGTTCGAAACCCTGGGCTTGACCGGTTAAAGTACATATGGGAGTTGATGCTTCCTGCTCCGCCCGCTTCTCTTCTTTCTCTCTCTCCTCTCTAAAAATCGCCGCCCCCAACAACCCAAAAACAAAAACACAACAAAAAAAGAACATAAAAGAAAGTTTGTGAGCTAAAGGGTACCTCAACAGAATCCCTGAAAACCAAAAGTAAAGAGAATAAAGATTAAAAAAAAAAACCCAAACCCATCCAAGGACTGTAGTATAACTAAACTGTAAATGGTATAATATTATCATGTATAATGGGAATATTGTAAAAAGAAAAAGGAACAGAAGAAATATTTGAAACAATAATGAGAAAATTAATATTAGACACCAAATCACAGATCCAGGAAGCTCAAAAAATCTCAACCAGGATAAATGCTAAAAGAACTACATCTAGACATATTCTTTTTAAACTATAGAAAACCAAAGATAAAGAAAAAAATCCTGAAAAAAGCCAGAGGAAAAAAGTACCTTAGCTACAGAAGAACAAAGATAAGAATTACATCCAATTTCCAGAAACCATGCAATCAAGAAGAGAGTGGAGTAAAACATTTAAAATGTTACGAGGAAAAAGACACTAACCTAAAATTCTGTGCCCTGAAAAATTATCCTTCAAGTAAAGAAGAAACAAAGATTTTCTCAGAGAAATAAAACTTGACTCTCTTGTCAGTATACCTGCTTTGCAAGAAATGCTAAAATTCTTTAGAGAGAAGAAAAATAATATAGGTCAGAAACCTGAGTCTACATAAAGAACATTGAAGGAGGAATAAATGAAGGTAAAATAAAAACTTATTTTCCTTATTCTTAATTGATCTAAGTTTGTTCAAAATAACACTAACAATGTATTCTATTGTGTATGATATATACAAATGAAATAAATGACAGTAATAATACAAAGGATGAGAGGAATGAATTGGATTATTTGTTAACTCCTATCTGTGAAGTAAATTTAGATTGTAAACTCTAGGGCAACCACTTAAAAAGTATCAATGTGCTAAAAAAGGAATAAATAAAATCATAAAATGTTCAATTAAAACTACAAAAGACAGCCTGACTAGTGGTGGCACAGTGGATAACAGCATGACCTGGGCGCTGAGGTCTGAGGTTCGAAACCTTAAGGTTGCCGGCTTAAGCATGGGCTCATTGAGATGATCCCATGGTTGCTGCTTGAGCCCAAAATTCACTGGCTTGGCTAGAACCCCCTGGTCAAGGGCATATATGAAAAGCAATATCATCTCCTTTCCTGTCTCTATGGTAGATAGTAATCCAACTATATAAATATCAACTTGAATGTCAATGGGCAAAATGCACCAAGTAAAAGAGATTGTCAGAGTGGATCAAAGAACAAGACAAAATATAGGTTTTCTACAGAAATTTACTTTAAATATAGACACATATTAATTAAAAATAAATGAATGGAAAAGATATAGCATACTAACACTAACCAAAAGAAAGCAGGAGTAACTATATTAATTTCATACAGAGCAGACTTCACAGCAAGGAAAGTAAACAGGATAGGTCAGTCGGTTGGAGCATTGGCCAGATGTGCAAAGGTTGAAAGTTTGATCCCAGGTCAGGGCACATACAGGAATAGTTTGTTTCGGTCTTCTCTCTATCTCTCCCTCTAAAATTGATAAATAGGCCCTGGCCAGTTAGCTCAGTTGGTTAAGAGGGTTGTCCTGAAACAACAAGGTTGTGATCCCCAGTCAAGGCACACACTGAAAGTAGCCAGGGAATGACAACTGAGTGGAACAACAAATGAATGCTTCCCTTCTCTCTCCCCTCTCTCTCACTTTCTTTCTCTGTCTCTCTAAAAATCAATAAAAAGTATGTGCTGGCCAGTTAGTTTGGTTAGTTGGAGTGTCATTCAGAGCACAAAGGTTGCCAGTTTGATTCCCCAGTCGGGGCACATATAGGAGCAGCTCAAAGTTCCTGTTCCTCTCTCTACCTGCCTCTCTCTCAAAAAAATAATTAAAAAGTGGGATGGCAATACATACTGATAAAGGGGTCAATTCTCCAAGAAGACAATCCTTACTGTGTATGTGCCTACCAACAGAGTATCAAATTATGGGAGGAAAAAAACTAATAGAATTGCAAAGAAAAATAGATACACTATTTAGAGTAGGAGAGTTCAACATCTCCTATCAGAAATGGACATATTAAGCAGGCAAAAAATCAGTAAGGACATGGTTGAACTCAGCTACACCATAAGTTACCTAGATATAATTGATGTTTACAGACTACTTCATCCAACAATAGCAGAAAATACATTTTCCTCATGGTCACCTAGAGCCCTGGTCGGCAAACTGCGGCTCGTAAGCCACATGTAGTTCTTTGGCCCCTTGAGTGTGGCTCTTCCACAAAATACCACATGCAGGTGCTACCTTGATAAGGAATGTACCTACCTAAATAGTTTTAAAAATTTGGCTCTCAAAAAGAATTTCAATCGTTTTACTGTTGATATTTGGATCTGTTGACTAATGAGTTTGCCGACCACTGACCTAGAACTTTCACCAAAAAAGACCACATTATGCACCATAAAACATACCTTAACAAATTTACAAATATAGAAATCATATAATGTCTGCTCTCAGAACACAGTGGAATTAAACTAGAAATAAACATTAGAAAGATAGCTGGAAAAATCCTCAAATATATGAAGACTAAACATACTTCTAAATAACACATAGGTCAAAGAAATCACAAGAAATTTAAAAATATTTTGAACTAAATTAAAAAAAAATGCAACTTTCCAAAATGTATGAGATGCAGTAAAAGCAATGTTTAGAGGGAAATTTATAGCACTGAACAGACATATTAGAAAAAATAATCTAAAATCAGCAAGTTTCCACCTTAGAAAACTATAAAAATAGTAAGACAAAATTAAATCCAATCTGGAAGAAAAGAACAAAAATTTGAGATGAAATTAAAAACATGAAATCAGCCTGACCAGGCAGTGGTGCAGTGGATAGAGCATTGGACTGGGATGTGGAGGACCCAGGTTCGAGACCCCAAGGTCACCAGCTTGAGCGCGGGCCCATCTGGCTTGAGCAAAAGCTCGCCAGCTTGGACCCAAGGTCACTGGCTCCAGCAAGTGGTGGCTCGGTCTGCTGAAGGCCCACAGTCAAGGCACGTGTGAGAAAGCAATCAACGAACAACTATGGTGTCGCAACGGCAACGAAAAACTAATGACTGATGCTTCTCATTTCTCTCTGTTCCTGTCTGTCTGTCCCTATCTATCCCTCTCTCTGTCCCTGTAAAACAAACAAATAAATAAATAAAACATTAAAAAAAACTTTTAAAAACATGAAATCAGAGAAAACTGGGAAAATCAAAAGCTGGTTCCTTGAAAATTGATAAGATCAATAAAACTGATAAGCCTCTAGCCAAGCTAGG
The DNA here is from genome assembly GCA_037038555.1 of Rhynchonycteris naso. Taxonomy (NCBI): domain Eukaryota; kingdom Metazoa; phylum Chordata; class Mammalia; order Chiroptera; family Emballonuridae; genus Rhynchonycteris; species Rhynchonycteris naso. Next base: position 39,653,407 of record CM073004.1, on the reverse strand, counting down.
TAAGAAAAAAGAGAGTGGGCACAAATTACTAACAGCAGAAATGAAAAAGGACACACTATTATAGAGAACCGATGGCCATTTAAAGGAAAATAAAGGAATACTATAAACAACTCTATGCCTACAACTTAGACAATCTAGATGAAACAGATCAATTCCTTGAAACACATATTTCGCCAAAACTAACACAAGAAACAGATAATCTCTATTAAATTGAATCAATAATTAATAATCCTTCAAAACAGAAAGCACAGGACACAAATGGGTTCTCTGGTGAAATCAACCAAATATTTAAGGAAGAAATATACCAGTTCTCTACAATTTCTTTCAAAGGACAGAGGCAGAGAAAATACTTTCTAACTCATTTTATGAGGCCAGCATTACCCTAATACCAAAACCAGATAAAGGCATAACAAGAAAACTAGAGACTAATTATCATTATGAACACAAATGCAAAAATCCTCAATAAAATATTAGTAAATAGAATCCAACAATGTACTAAAAGAATTATATATATACCATGTTATAGAAATGTACACCTGAAACCTATATAATTTTATTAACCAATATTCCAATAAATTCAATAAAAAATAAAAATTAGTAAAGAAGGTTAATCGAAGTACTAACTTAAAAACAAAAACAAACAAAAAAACACCTTAAAATTGTATACAGGTATGCAAGGCTAGTTCAACATTCCAAAATTAATGTAATCTGTTACAACAGGATAAAAATAAAATAAAATAAAATGATTATATCAATAGATAGAGGAAAGGCATTTGACAAAATCTCCCAAAACCCATTCATGATAAAAACTCTCAGTAAACTAGTAACAGAGGTAAACTTCCTCAACTTGATAATGAATGAACATTTATAAAAGACTGTACAACTAACATCATACTTAATGCTGAGAAACTTGGAACTTCCCTACTAAGTTAGTTGCAAGGCAAAAATGTCCCCCTTTAGTACTCCCTTTTCAACACTGTACTGGAAATTCTCGTTAATGCAATAAGACAAAATAAGGAAATACAAAGTATAAAGGTTGGAAAGGCAGAAATCAAACTGTCCTTGATCACAGATGACATGCTGAAAGTCGTATGTAGAAATCCTAAAGAATTGACAAACTATAAGAATAAGCAATTATAGCAAGGTTGCAGATTACAAATTTAATATATGGAAGTCAATTGCTTCTTAAATATCAGCAATAAACAAGTGGAATTTGAAATTAAAAACACAATGCCATTTACATTAGTACCCCCCAAAAATAATTACTGAGGTATATATCTAACAAAACACCTACAACAGGTATATGTAGAAAACTACAAAACTCTGATAAATAAATGAAAAAACTAAATAAATGGAAGATATTCCATGTTCATGGGTAGGAAGATTCAATATTGTCAAGAACTGAGTTCTTCTAAGTTGATCTATAGATTCAAGGCATTTCCCATCAAAATCTTAGCAAGTTACTTTGTGAATAATAACAAACTGATTCTAAGATTATGGAGAGGCAGAAGACCCAGAATAGCCAACACAATATCAAATCATCACATTGGACTCCTTAAACCCATACAATGTTATATATAAAATATATCTCAATAATATGCTAGAAAAAAGAGCTATCGTAGTGAAGACAGTATGGTATTAGTGAATGAAAAGACACATAGATCAATGGAATAGAACAGAGAGCCCAGACAAAGACCCACATAAATACAGTCATTTGATCTTTGACAAAAGAATAAAACAATAAAATGGAGCAAAGATAGTGTCTTTAACAAATGATGCTGTTATAACTGAACATCTACAAACAAAAAATTAATCTAGACACAGACCTAAAATATTTCACAAAAATTATCTCAAAATGATTACAAACTCAAACGTAAATCACAAAATATAAAACTTCCAGAAAATCACATAGGAGAAAACCTAGATGACTTTGGGTATAGTAAGGACTTTTTAGATTATCCCTGCAAAAAGTAAGTGATAAGCTGGATTTTATTAAAATTTAAAAATTTCAGCCTTGACTGGTGGCTCAGTGGATAGAGCATCATCTGGGTATATGGATGTCTTGGGTTTGATTCCCAATTGGGGCACACAAGGGAAGTGACCATCTGCTTCTCCCCCCTTCCCTCTCCCGCTTTTCTCCCTCCTCCCCTCCCGTAGCCAGTGACTTGATTAGTTTGAGCATCAGCCCAGAGCACTGGGGGCAGCTCAGGTTGGTCCATCTTGTCAGCCTTAGGAGCTAAAAAAATAGCTTGGTTGTAAGCATTGGCCCCAACAGGGTTGCCAGGTGGATCCCAGTCAGGGCACATATGGGACTATCTCACTATCTCCCTTCCTCTCACCTTAGAAAAAAATTAAGATTTCTGCTTTGCAATAGACACTGTCTAGACAATGACAAGTCAATCACAGACTGAAAAAAATATATGGAAAATACACATCTATAAAGGACTAATATCTAACATACAAAGAACTGTTAAAATTCAGTAAGAAAATAATCCCATTTAAAAGTGGGCAAAAGACCTGAATAGACACCTCACCAACGAAAACCTATAGATGGTAAATAAGAATATGAAAAAAATACTCCATAACATGTCATCATGAAAATGCAAACTAAAACAATTATGAGATAATAATACATACCCATTAGAATGACCCAAATACAGAACATTAATTCCAAATGATGGCAGGAATGCAAAATGGTACATCCACTTTTGGAAGAGAGTTTTGCGGTTTCTTGCAAAACCATACATACTCTTATGCAATCCAGCAACTGCACTCCCTGGTATATATCCAAAGGAGTTAACTTATATTCTCATAAAAACCTGAAGCAGCTTTCTTCAGACTGCCAGAACTTGAAAGCAACAAAGATGTCCTTTAGTAAGGGAATATAATGCTCACAAAAATTAGGGGATATTTTAAAATGATTATGAAGCAATAAAAAAGGCATTTGCTCTTTTTTTTTCCATTAAACAAGAACATCAGAAAAGCAAATGACAAGTCAAAGAAAGTTGTTCGATTATGCAAATGAGATGCAAAACCAACTTTTATTTCATTGGTGAAAATGCACTATACAAAAGGCTTAAAATACTGGAGTATCTACATGTTCCCTGGTCCCGATTTAAATAAACTGTGGCATACCCAGACAATGGAATAATATTCAATGTTTAAAAGAAATGAGCTATCAAGCTATGAAAAGACTGTTAGGAACTTATAATGCATATTACTAAGTGAAAGAAGCTGATGTGAAATGGATACATTTTTTATGACTCCAAGTATATGACATTCTGAAAAAGGCAAAACTATGAAAACTAAACCAGTGGTTGCTAGGAGTTGGGGGGAGAAAAGGAAAGATGAGTAGGCAGAACACAGAACACACAATATTTTTAGGGAATTAAAAACCCTCTATTTGATACCATAATGATGGACACATGTAATTATACATTTGTATAAACCCACAGAATATACAACATCAAGAGTGAACTGTAATGTATGCCATGAACTATGGGTGATTATGTCAAGGTAGGTTCATTGGTTGTAACAAATGTACTACTCTCGGATTTTGATAACGGGATGTTATCCATGTGTGGAAATCTTCTGTAACTACCCTCTGTTTTGCTATGAACCTAAAACTGCTTTAAAAAATAAATTTAATATTTTTAATATAAGTAAATTAAATCATATACTTCCCTGTTACGTCTGGCAAATTGCACACACATGAACCTGCCATTCTCAGGAGCAAAGAGGGAAATTTCAAGCTGCAAATCCCCTGGCTGACTGCAGGGCAAAGTAAAACCGTGAATTGATAGCAGCCTTCATACCATACATACATTCAACAATAAAAGATAAAACCTACCTGGCTAAGAAGATTTAAACATAACTTTTGTATAAGAGGTTTATCCTGACATGGGGTAACCCTTAGTTACCCAAGCCACATAAGAAATAAGGGGAAAAGATCTGAGCAGGGACAGCAGAGGCTGCACTTTAGAAAAGCAACATAATTCACAGTTTGTCCATCCAAGTCTAAACAAATAAATAAATGGCCAAGCAAACCACATCAATATCAGGAAGGTGAGGGCAGAGAATCAGTATCAAGAATAGCTAAATTGGCCCTGGCCGGTTGGCTTAGTGGTAGAGCGTTGGCCCAGCGTGTGGAAGTCCTGGGTTTGATTCTCGGTCAGGACACACAGGAGAAGTGCCCATCTGCTTCTCCCCCCTGCCCCCTCTCCTTTCTATCTCTCTCCTCCTCTCCCACAGCCAAGGCTCCACTGGAGCAAAAGTTGGTCTGGGTGCTGAGGACGACTCCATGGCCAACACCTCAGGCGCTAGAATGGCTCTGGTCACAACGGAGCAACGCCCCAGATGGGCTGAGCATCGCTCCCTGGTAGGCATACTGGGTGGATCCCGGTTGGATGCATGCGGGAGTCTGTCTGTCTGCCTCCCCGCTTCTAACTTCGGAAAAATACAAAAAGAAAAGAACAGCTAAATTATTAAACAATGTATCACATATGTAATATATTATCTAAAATGTTTAGTTTTCAAGAAAAAAAATATGAGACATGCAAAATATAGGGAAATGTAACCTACATATAGCAAAAAAACAAAACAAAAAACAAACAAGTGACAGAAATTTGGCCCACAAAAATTGCAAAGCAACATTATAAATATATTCAAAGAACTAAAGAAAATTATGTCTAATTGAAAGTGATGACAACCTCTCTCATTTAATTGAGAAAAGCAAAAGTAATGATTTAAAAAACAAACAAACAAAGGAAGTTTTACAGTTGAAAAGTACAATAACAAAAACCCAATATTCATTAGAGAAACTCAACAGATTTCATCTGGCAGAAAAATTATTAATTTTGAGAACAGAGAGAAAACAGAATGAAGAAAAATGAATGAAGAAATCTGGGATACCATTTACTACAATGACATGTGTAATGGTGGTACTGGGAGAACAAAGAAGCATAAATAAATCTGAAGAAAAACATTAATCTACATATCCTCAAAGTGCAACAAAGTCCAAACAGGAAAAATACAAAGAGATCCACACCCAGATGCATCACAGGCAAAATGCTGAAAGCCAAAGATTAAGAAAAAACAATGAAAGTAGAAAGAGAAAAATAACTCATTACACACAAGGGGTAACTCCAAAAGTTTAAAAGTTGACTTCTCATCAGACACAATAGAGGCCAGAAGGCAGTGAGATAACAGTAAATGTGAGAAAAGTAAAAAACTATCGCAAAGCCTGACCTGTGGTGGCGCAGTGGATAAAGCATCGACCTGGGAACACTGAGGTTGCCAGTTCAAAACCCTGCACTGGTCTGGTCAAGGCACATATGGGAGTTGATGCTTCCAGCTCCTCCCCCCTTTCTCTCTTTCTCTCTCTCTCTCTCACTCTGTGTCTCCTCTCTAAAATGAATAAAATAAAAAGAAGTTTTAAAAAGCATTAAAAAAAAAAAAACTATTGCAAAAAAATCTTTTATCTGGGTCCTGGCCAGTTGGCTCAGCAGTAGAGCATTGGCCTAGCCTGTGGAAGTCCTGGGTTCGATTCCTGGTCAGGGCACACAGGAGAAGCGACGATCTGCTTCTTCCTCCCTTCCCCCCTTCTCTCTATCTCTCTTTCTTTCCCACCCACAGCCATGGCTCAAATGGCTTGAGCAAAGTTGACGCCAAGAGCAGAGGAGAGCTCCATGGCCTTGCCTCAGGCATTAAAATAGCTCAGTTGCTGAGCAACAGAGCAGCAGTCCCAGATGGGCAGAGCATCTCTTGGTAAGGGGCTTGCTGGGTGGATCCCAGTCGGGCGCATGTGGGAGTCTGTGTCTCTGCCTCCCCACTTCTCATTTAATAATAATAATAATAATAATAATAATAATAATAATAAATATTTTAATCTAGCAAGATTTATTAAAAAATTTTAAATAAATAAAGGCACTCCCAGATGAACAAAAGCAAAGAGAATTTATTGCTGGCCAACCTGCCTTACAAGAAATACTAAAGGAAGCTCTTCAAGTAAAAAGCATATGATACCAGGGAGTAAGGTGAATTTACATGAAAAACCAGAGTGCTGAAAGATAATTAGGAGGTATTTATAAAAGACAATATAACTGCATACTTACTTATCCTTTATACTGATTTAAAAGCAATTATATAGCCTGACCGGGCGGTGGTGCACTGGACAGAGCATTGGACTAGGACGTGAAGAACCCAGGTTCGAAACCCCGAGGTTGCCAGGTTGAGCGGGGGCTCACCTGGTTTGAATAAGGCTCACTCAGTCTGCTGTAGCCCCTCGGTCAAGGCTCATATGAGAAAGCAATCAATGAACAACTAAGATACCTCAATGAAGAATTGATGCTTCTCATCTCTCTCTCTTCCTGTCTGTTCCTATCTGCCCCTCTTTCTGTCTCTTCCTATCTCTGTCACACACAAAAAAACAATTACATAAAACAATATGTATCACACTGTATTCTTGGGCCAATAACATAGAAATACAACATATTTGATAATAAATGCTAAAGAAGGGAGTCTGCGCAAAGATGTATTAAAGTAAGGGAATGATGTCAGATAATATGTATTTCAAGTCCACAGGAAGAAATGAAGAGAACCAAAAATGGTAAATAAGAAGGTTAATATTACTATTAAATATAATATTTGGCTCCTAGTCTTATCTCAGTTTATTTAAGTCATATGATTATATCAAGTAATAATTATAACAATGTATTTTTTGGTTTGTAACATTTAGCAGTATGTAGAACAATAATTGCACAAATAAATAGAAAGTAGTGTGATATAGAAGTTTTTATATTTCCTTTGAATAAATATAATGTAAAATTTGATAAGTGAATATGTACATAGTAAGTCCTATAAAAACAACTGAAAAAATAAATAAAAGTACAATTAAATATTTTTGAAGAAATAATATATTACACTAGAAAATATGCATTTAATATAAAAGAAGACAATAAAGGAGGGAAAAAAAGACATATTATGACAAAAATTACTAGAGACAGAGGACACTTAATAATAAGTAAAAGTCAACCATCAGGAGATGTAACAATTATAAACATATATACACCTAACAACAAAGCCCCAAAACACATGAATCAAAAACTGACAGAATCAAAAGGAGAAACAACAATTCAATTATAATAGTTAGAGACTTCAATATTCCATTTTCAATTATGGGTAGAACAAACAGACCAAAGATCCACAAGGAAGTAGAAGACCGGAACAACACTACAAACAAATCTATATGCCGACTGGACCTACAAGACATCTATCTATAGAACAAAACTGTATTCAACAATATCAGATTATATATTCTCTTCAAAGCACACATGGGACATCCTCCAGAACAGACTATACGTTGGTCCATAAACAATACTAAATAAATTTAAAAGATTAAAATAATATAAACCATGTTCTCTAACCACAATGTAAAGAACTTAGAAATCAATAATGGCAAGATAATTTGGAAATTCACAAATTTTGAAAACTGAATAAAATACTCATGAATAAGCAACATATTAAAGAAGAAATCACAAAAGAAATAAGAAAGTACTTTTAGATAAATGAAAACAAAATGCAAGGTATCAAAACTTAAAGATGCAGCTAAAGTAATGCTGAGAGAAATGTATACCTGTAAATGCCTATATCAAATGTTTTCAAACTACTCCTCCCCCACCAAAACCCAACACCACTCATTCTCTATCATATTATTCTATTTCAGTGCCTGAAACTCTTGTTTGTATATTTATGTCATGTCTCCCTGTATTACAAACAACATAAGTTTTTTGAGGGTAGAAACTTTATACTATTCACCGCCTAGTTATACTTATAAGAGCTATAGAAAGTAACTGACTATATTAGAGGCTTAATAAATATATATATTTTAATTCAAATGCAAGCAAAAAGCATAAGTTTATTTAGAAAGTCACAGGAGTAGAAAAACTGACTCAGGAAATGGGTTACTGAGTCAAAACAAAGGCCCCTGGAGCTTAGGCTAGAGAACCAAAGATATGAGCCTTGAGGGAAAAAAGGCAAAGGAAAGGAATGGGTGTTGCTCTAGAGATGGGGGGGGGTGAGGAGGGGAGAGAGAGGGAAAAAGAAGGAGAGAGGGAGGGGTGAGGGGAAGAGAGAGAGAGAGAGAGAGAGAGTGCGAGCACCCGCACAAGCATTTAGTAAATATTTTCTGACCAACATCTTTTCTTAGAACTATCACTTATATTTATATAAACTTTAACTGTTAATCCAAATTTCTGTTCATTAAGCATATTGTTATAACTGACTCATCTTCCTATCAATTTATAAAATTTGGGATCCATTACAGAATCACTCTTAAGTTTTCTAGTTTTAAGGAAAACTTTTCCTATTTACACTTTTTAAAAAAAATAGCATTTAATTTCTTCAAATTATTATATAAATAGAAAATACAAAACAAATCAATCTTCTTGAAACAAGTCATATAAGAAATAAAACGAAAATATTAATTTAAAAGGGAAGTAGGGTTACACAATGGCTAAGCTAATGTTCATACATTCTGAATTGCAGAGTAAGAAGAAATCATTCCCACTTGTTTCATTTAATCTTGCAAATTCTATGTACTGAAAGAATAGTGAAACAAAAACTATACAATAGTAATTACTGTAGATAATTAAAATTTTTTCACAAAATAAACATTTAAAATTACCACAGTATCATGATAAAAGCCACTTCTGCAATATGCAACTTACACTGTCTTTTTGTCCTGTCGAAGAAGTTTAGAAGAAAATTCACTTAGTACTTCCAGGAAAGCCAGATTAGGAGGTGGATATTCTTGTCCTTTCTGATTTTGATATTTAAATGCAAATTCTATGCCATCCCTGAAGTAAAAGAAAATATCTTCTTACTTTTCCTGATAGCTAATATAGTTCTGTCAATAAGCTAGAATTTCAAAGATGGGAAGGCAGCAAAATCAACACTACTAAAATTAAATCAAATGGTACAATAATGTTAACTGTATGACATATTTGTATAATAATAATTATATTTTTTACAGTAGAAAAGTAATTAACCTGGCCAGTTAGCCCTGTGGATAGAGCATCGGTCCAGCATATGGTCATCCCAGGTTTGATTCTTGGTCAGGGCACACAGGAGAAGTGACCATCTACTTCTCTCCCTCTCCCCCAATTCCTCCTCTTTCCCTCCCGCAGACAGAGGCTCGATTAGTTTAAGCTTGGCCCTGAGGGCTAAGAACAGCTCAGTTGGTCCGAGTGTGCCAGCCTCCGGTGCTAAAAAGAGCTCAGTTGATCTGAGCATTGGCCCACATGGAGATTACTGGGTGGATCCCAGTTAGGGTGAATGCAGGAGTCTATCTCCCCTCCCCTCACTTAAAAAAAAAGAAAAAGTAATTAAAAAATTAAATGGCCACAAAGCTAAATTCCTATGTGTTTCTTTCAGGAGTAATAAAATACCTTGGAAAGATAATTAGATTGTCAAAAAATTTGGTTATTAGAGTTGGCCATGGTACCAAGCAGCTGTTTTTGTGAGTTTTTAAAGGAAAAGTTGTCTATCACTCCATTTTCAGTTATGAATTGAGGCTGACCAAATCAGTACTGTGCAGTGTTTTTAAATCCATGTTCCAACAACATTTTCTCACTGATAGATCAGGTAAGAATATTTTGCTAAACTCTACCTTTTTATAGATGAAAAATGGGCATTTAAGTTTTTTCAAAACAAAAACGGACTCCTAAAAAAAAGAATAGGTGAAAAACATGTTCTAGTCCTGGCTGGGTAGCTCAGTTGGCTAGATTGTTGCCCCACACATCACAATTGCAAGTATGATCCTCTGGCAGGGCACATACAAGGAGTCAGGCAATGAATGTATGAATAACTGGAACAACAAACTGATGTTTCTCTCTCTCTCCGTTCCTCTCTAAGTCAACAAATAAAACATTTAGGAAAAAAATAAGACAAAGTAAAAATGGTCAAATAACATTTACTTTAAATTCCAGTTAATCAGATTCTGTCTAATAGAAGGCTCACTCACTTGTGAAGTGTAGCAACTGCTTCTCGCGTCTTGATTTGGTCCAGTCCAAATGTAAGGGCAAACCGGCGTGCCAATTCTTTAATGCCACTGACGTGGGCAGACGTCCTATCTAGGTTGGGACCTTGCTCTTGAACAAGTTCATTAAACAACTGGTAGAAATAAAAAAAGAAGAAAAAACCTCCAGTTAAGAAACATTTATTATTAGAATAGGTAATATAATTTTGAAATGTTTAATGGGCATATGGTAAAATATGTATATTCCTCCTTACATTTAACTGTAGCTATACACTATTCCCTTTCTCCAAGTCATCTACTATTACTACATAGTTTCTTGAGATTATTTTCATGTTAGGTATGTGATTAAATGCAAATGTTAATTTCTTTTTAATAAAATAATGAATTTTGGCTTGAAAAAATGAAATATGTTTACAGATATCTACTGTATATTCATAAACATCTATATATTCCTTTTGTTGTAATTTTCACAGGATGGCAAAGTATAAAATACATGATTGGGAAGTTTGTTTTTTCACTTATTATATCTTAGACAAGAACACTGGGTAAAAGACCATTTGCAAATAAAGGGCTATGATTTTCCCCACCCAAAAACAAAATATACAAAACACTTCTTAAGCTGAGGGCTTTCATAAATTACATATACATTACATTTATGTGTCAAAATAACAACAAAAACAAAACCTTGGAGTATTAAATAATATAAAAGTTATCACCAAAGTTAGAAATTTAATTATCTGTACACATTTGAACTGTCAGTCTAGGGTTTCATTTAAAGTCATTCCCTCTTTATTACTGGATCCAACCCCCTTTAACTTATTCAGCAGTTTTACTCCTGTGCTTACTTCTCCCTCCTACATAATTATGTATTCCCTCTACAGATATGCCCTAATGTCTATAAACTCTACCTTCTCTGCCAGACTCCAACCCATTTTACTAACTTTCTTCACGGCAAAGATCCTGAGAAGTCTTGCTGACATTTTTCTTTACCTCACAATCTCCCAGTTCACTGTAGTCAAAACCATTCCATTAAAATAGCTCGTCTTCCATTAATTTTGTTGTACACCTTTTAAAGTTTTCTTCAGCAACAGATTGGCCTGGCCTGGACTACTTACTATGCCATGAGTAAAAATATCAGTTTTTCCAGAGATTTTCAAATTCATTAACAGTTAATTTATCAATCCTTAAAGTTTAAAATGTTTTCTTAGATAGCCTTTATCTTTAAAGTTTACATTTAAAATGAATACAAAAATGTATTTCTTTGTACAAAATTCAAGGAACACCAAAGTAAAAGTTCTCCCCCTTTTCCCCCACTGAATGCCATTCTTCTCTCCAAAGGTTATCAATGTTAAAATTCAGAAATTTTCTGGACCAGTTTAAAAACATTGACATATTTTATATACAAAGTTTCCATAAATATTACCCAATTACATATTTTGTCCTAAAACATGGTATTTTTCATTTAATCTTTCATCTTAAAAATCTTTTAGCTACTTCAGAGAATCACTTTATTTAACCAGTTATTCCTCTATTGATGAACACTGAGACTATTTCCAATTCTCTTTTAAAATTTATTTATTGACTGATTTGTATTCATTTATTTTTTAAGACTTTATTCATTTTTTAGAGAGGAGAGAGAAAGAGACGAGGGGGGGGGGAGAAGGATGCATCAACTCCTATATGTGCCTTGACCAGGTAAGCCCAGGGTTTTGAACCTGCGACCTCAGCTTTCTAGTTTGACGCTTTACCCACTCCAATTTTTCAGTATAACAGAAACTGATGCAATGCAATCTCTTTTACATATACAACTTGTGCACACCTGCATATATCTATGTAGATACCTAATAGCAAAATACTGTTTTAAAAAATATATATATCTTAAAATTTGAAATATACCGCAAAATTATATTGCAAGAAGACAAAAGTACCGTATCTCCCCATGTATAAGACGCACCCTTCCCCCCCAAATTTTGGATCTAAAAACTGGGTGCATCTTATACACTGGTTGTAGAATTTTTACTTGCTTTACCTGCTTTTTTGCGCTCATTGCTGAAGACAGTGATTCGTCATCAGACACAGATGAGGATAAGGATGTGAGTTTTGATAGTGATGAGGAGTTGTATGAATTTTATGATGAATAAAATCTGAGTTCAATAACTTTATGTAATACATTTTCCCCCCAAATTTCGGGCCCCAAAATTAAGGTGTGTCTTATACATGGGAGCATCTTATGAGGAAGCATAAATGAGGAAATATGGTAATTTCTTTAATAGGGACCTTTTCTTCCTCATCTTTTTCAGCCATAGGTATCAATCATTTTAATTCATGCCAAGATGTTCAGCACTGATAAATATGTACTTGTTTTAATTTGTATTTCATTAATTATTAATGAAGTTATCACTTTTCATGTTTATTGGTTAAGATTTCCTCTTCTGAAATGTAGCTTTTCATATCCCCTGTTCACTTTCATATTGGATTTATTTACTTTTCTTACTGATTTGTAATGTATGATTAAAAGTATCCTGGCTGGCTGGGTATCAAGGTTGGTTCAAGTGTCATCCTTGATATTCAAGGTTGCAGGTTCAATCCCCGGTCAGGGCACATACAAGAATCAACCAATGAATACATAAATAATAAATAGGTAGAACAACAAATTGATGTTTCTCTCTCTTCCTTTCCCTGTAAAGATCAATAAATAAAAAACAACAACAAAAAAACTTTCCCCCAGTCTCATTTGTTAACTTTTGTTCCCAGTGCAGTTAATGCTTTATGTGTATTTATATATATATAAATAAAATCAAAAAAAAATTTTAATTTCTTTTTATTTTATTCATTTTAGAGAGGAGACATAGAGTGAGAGAGAGAGAGAGAGAGAGAGAGAGAGAGAAAGGGGGAGGAGCTGGAAGCATCAACTCCCATATGTGCCTTGACCAGACCAGTGCAGGGTTTTGAATGGCGACCTCAGTGTTCCCAGGTCGACGCTTTATCCACTGTGCCACCACAGGTCAGGCCAATAAAATCAAAATTAAAAAAAATTTTTCCATAGTGAGAAGTGGGGGGAGCGGGGGGAGGCAGACAGACTTCCACATGCACCTGATCGGATCCACCCAGCATCCCACCAGGGGGCGATGCTCTGCCCATCTGGGGCCTTGCTCTGTTTTGGCCAGAGTCATTTCTAGCACTTGAGGTGGAGGCCATGGAGCCATCCTCAGTGCCCAGGCCAATTTTGCTCCAATGGAGCCTTGGCTGCGAGAGTGGAAAAGAGAGATAGAGAGGAAGGAGAGGGGGAAGGGTGGAGAAGCAGATGGGTGCTTCTCCTGTGTGCCCTGGCCGGGAAGTGAACCCAGAACTTTCACACACTGGGCCTACGCTCTTCCGCTGAGCCAATTGGTCAGAGCCTATAAAATCAATTTTTTACTTTGTAGTTTCTTTCCTCAGTAAGGACTTCTCCACTGCAGGATATAAAAATATCCTTTTCTCTTATAAACTTTTAATTGTTTTAAAAAAAAATTTTTAGTGAGAGGAGGAGAGGCAGAGAACATGCGCCCTGACCAGGATCCACCTGGCAAGCCCTCAAGTGGGTAATTCTCTGCCCATCTCAGGCCATTGCTCCATTGCTCTGCAAATGGAGCCACTTTTTTTTAAAGCCTGAGGCAGAGGCCATGGAGCCATCCTCAGCACCTGAGGCCAACTTCTTCAAACTAATCAAGCCATAGCTGGAGGAGGGGAAGGGGGAGAGAGAGAAAAAGGGAGAGGGAGAAGGAGGAGGGGTGGAGAAACAGACAGTCGCTTCTCCTGTGTGCCCTGACCAGGACTTCCACACACTGGGTTGACGCTCTACTGCTGAGCCAACCGGCCAGGGCCTGTATTTCTCTTTTTTAATGATTACTTTTTAAATACACAATTTGGCATTTCATCTGGTCCAAGAGTACATCACCTTAGGATTTCATCTATTTGAAATATAAACTAGCGGAGCCTGGCTGGGTAGCTCAGTTGATTACAGCACCATCCTTATATACCAAGGTTGCGAGTTTGATCCCAAGTCAGAGCACATATAAGAATCAACCAATAAATGAATAAGTGGAACAACAATTTGACATTTCTCTCCACAATTCAATAAATTAAAAAAAAGTAAAACATAAACTATTGAATTTTCAGCCAAAAGAAAAGATATTTAACATGTATCTTTGTACCATAAAGTATCCATAGTAATATACTGATATACGACTTAATTTAATAAGTAGCACATACTAAATACAAGGAAGTGCTCGATATATGAATTCTACTTCTTATTTCTATCTTTTCAAATTTCTTACCTGCTGTAAACTGAGAATGAGGGTCTTAGCACACTGAATTTTATCAATCTGCCTGGTTTTACTCAGTGTTTCCTTAATAATATCACCATAGTCATTGTAATACTGTGAAGAAAAGAAATCACAGCTTTAAAATTATTAACATTTCATAAAATAAAGAATGGGTTGGTGAAAAAAATAGGTAAGTACAGAGGAATTTAATTTCTTCATCTTAAACAATGGGAGTTTAAAGATTTCTGTTTAAAGTTAAGGGAATACATATTTTATATTTAATATTATAACAGTAATACTAAAAATTGATAATTCAAAGAAAAGTAATTATATAGGATAAAAAATTCTTCATTCTTTATAACATGGACTCAACAGACACTATTTAAAAGGTGAAATCAAGAAACAGACTGTGGTAGAAACTTCCTGAAGAATTAGAACCAAGATGGTTAAAATTGTTCACCTCTGGCAAGTGAGCCTATATAAGGGCAGATTAGGGTAACAAACTTAATTTTTCATTTACTACTCTCTGTACTATCTCATTTACCCTCTAACATGTCTATATTTTACTATTATAATATAAACAGTAGAATCACTGACTTCATAGGGACTGAGAAAAGTTAAATTTCTTTATAATTCTTACACAGAATTAAAAAAAACTTATCCTTTTGAGTAAATATAAGAAAAAGTTTATTAGAAACCATTAAATCTCGATGTTATTTCCAAGGTAAAAATTAAACTTATAAACCTATGTGAAGAAGTGAGTATAATTAGCCTGCCAATTAGATTTTTATAACATATAAAAGGAGGGTATGCTTCAATGATATGAGGTGCTAAAAAGGGAAAATAATTCAAAAGAATCATCTTTTTTTTATGTCTCCTTCTCCTAAACATTTTAAAAATTGAATTGTATTGGGGTGACCCTGGTTAACATAATTATACAGGTTTCAGGTGCCCAATTCTACAATACATCTCTGTACATCGTATTGTATATTCACCCCCACCAAAAGAATCATACTTTAAGTTCAATTAAAAATTATCTCAATGTAGAAAAAAAGAAGAAAAGCTATATTAAGAGTCTAAAGTGGTTCAACAAGCACATCTCTAATAAATTCAGTTTTGTAATGACCACATAGAGAAGTGGGGCAAAAGGCAACATTACCAATGATATAAAACAAAGGGTAGCAAATGGCTATTAGAATATTCATAAAAAGATTAAAGCCTATAATGATGAGATGTGCAGAATTTGTAAAATGATGAAAGGTTTGGAGAAGACTCACGACTGACACTACTGCAGTCTTGTTCAGGGCAGACAAGGAAAAACCATGGTAAGCTCATATTCATTGATCCTAACCCTGTTTAGACTAGTCTCCCTTAAGTCTTTCTCTATATTCTGTGCTTGCTTTATAATTTGAACATCTGTCACAACAATAATCATGCTTTGTGGAAAGAGCTAAGCCTTGAAGCTAGACAAACCTAAACTGTAATTCCAATATTTGCTACTTTAATAGTTGTGTGACCTGGAAAGTTACTCAACCTACCTGAGCCTTAATTTCCTTATTTGTAAATGATATGATCTACCTCACAGTATTACTGTGAGTAATCAACAAAAATAATGTAAAAGCCCTAAGACAGTGTCTTAAATATAAATGGCACAAGAAACATAGGCAGCCATTCATTATAGTATTATGTTTACATTTCAGTTTCTCTACTAATCTATAAACTCCTTAGTGCATGTTTTATTTCAATCTCCAGATATCTGGCTGGGTCCTGGGTTTTGGCACCATGAACCCCTCCAAAACCAAAAAATCAACAAACAAGAAAACCCAATGACAACAAAACCTCTGTTTACCAGCATAGTACTCAGCACATTAATCAGCAAAACATGATGAATTAGTTACTATGTCATAATTAGAATTGGATTATATCTATACATAGATTAAGACAAGTGGATCAATGGCATATAATATTCTGAACATGGGAAAAATAAGTGTCTGACATGAGAACAAGCCAAAAAAAGGTGGGGGGGTTCTCTCTTATTTGTGCCTGCCAGGTATTATTACAAAGATTTTGAAGCACTGTTTATTTTTTAAAGGGTCAGGAGTAAAATGGAGCCTGTGGAAAAAGCAGCCAGGAAGGAAAGTACCTACCAAAATCCTGTCATATGAAGAATGGATCAAAATACTTCCATTATCTCTTTATCTCCCTTAGGGAAAAAAACCCAAAATTCTCATACAGCGAATCAGGACTAATCTGTCACTATTTATAAATCTTATCCATGGCTCTGTTTTTATAAGCAATCTATGTTGCTATATCAAATTACTTGCACTTCCCCCACACAATTCATACTCCTTTGTGATGTTCATGAAGTTCAATCAGCTTACCAGTCCTCCCTCTATTTCTTTGCTTGACTGATTTATACTTAAGTGTCTCAGACTTAGTTCATAAGTCTCTTCTAAGCAGTTTCCATTAACCCTCACATTTCTTAAGAGTTGGGTACCTATTTTACATATTTCCAGGAACCCTTATACATATCACTACTATACTGTATAATGAAATTATTTAATCACTTGACTCTCTCAAGCTTTAGACTGGAATAAAGCAAAAATAAAAAAAATCTTTGTAATTTTAGCTCTGGCATGCAACATGGTATACAGTTGGCACACTTATAAAAATATCTGAAGAGATGTCATAAAGAGATTAGCTTTTTGCCAGGCTGATCAAGAGAATAAATACATGGCCTCATGAAAATAAAAAAGCAGTCTTTCCTATAAATTTGAGAAACTCCTACTTTATAGAATTAATATAACGGTATAGATAAAAAGGTTAGTTATATGAAACACAGAAACTTTAAATATGTCAGAAAATCATCAATACTATATACACAAAAGCTGTGAACTTTAGATTCTGCCACCATTCTTTTATTTTAATTACAAGTTTCGTTGCCAATTAGACGGAAGAAGAAAAATAATACAAAACTATACCTTCATGTAGTGTTTAAAGATGTCTGCAGCTGCGTGCATGTCAACAATATCATAAATGATAAGTTTGCTGAAGGCAGCAAGTAGATTCCTTCTTTTATGTAAGGCCTCAATTTTATTTGCTTCATCTTCTTCATCACCCTCTAACCACAAAAAAATAAATTATGAACTTTGGCCCTTTATCCAAGGTAAAACAATATAGAATATCTGTGTAATTAAAACCTATCTTATATTATGCCTTTACAAAAAGGTACAATTCGATTTTAGATATTGTAAAAAATGCTGGCTACACTGCTTCGTTTAGGGCAGTGGTACTTAACCTGGGTTCTGTTGAACCCTAAGGGTTCGATGAGTCGGTCTCAGGGGTTCGGAGAAGCCTCTGCCGCAGAGGCCAGAATAAAGTAATACCGTAATTTGTTGTGAGTTCATGCACTTTGTTGGTTTTGTTCTTTGAGCAAGGTGATGTTCATGCACGGCTCATTTTGTGCACCAGTAAAAAAACATATACCTATGTCTTGAATTTGGAAAAAAAATCATATTTTATTTATCACTAAAGAAGGGTTCGGTGAATGCGCATATGAAACTGGTGGGTTCGGTACCTCAAAAAAGGTTAAGAACCACTGGTTTAGGGTGATATATTTAGTTACAGTTATCAAATACTTGGTAGGCACTATAGTTCTTATCATCTAGAACACGGTCATACATAGCAAAGACTAAGATAACCAAACACTATCTAAAGATTTCTTTTTCTGATAGTTTTGTCATAAAACTGTCTGTTTACCTTAAAAAATGTGTTTTACTTCAATATTCCTTATGTGCTGATGACATATTTACACATAGAAAAAAATTCTGGAAAATTTTAAGACAACAAAGAAAAGGTTTTCTTTTGGAAAAATACATGAAAAGTAATAGAAATATATGGGGAAGTTAGTTTTCAATGCTTCTCCTAAACATAGTTATAATACCAGCTGAGAAATAAGCTATATTTTGTAAACCATATTATACACATATACATTAAAAAGAAAACCCTATCAAATACTTCCAAAACAAGAAGTGTTTCTTCCTTATATTTTTAATTTTCAGGCCCTACTGGTCTATTTCTAATCCTAGGAAATTTTCTCCACAAGGCTTCAGATAACATTTGCCACATTTGTTTCAGGCTCTGTATTGACCCTCTTCTGTCCTGACCTGTCCTTATATGGAAACACTGTTCTTTCTTCCCATCTTTAGATTTTTAAGAATTAAAAAATATTATCCTCAACTTTTTTCTCTTTCTACTAATTAATTGTTCCTTCTATAAAGCATCAGTGCTTTGAGAAGCTGGAAATCTTTTTGCTTAAGACAAGTAGCAGGTAAATTTAATCTTCTGAGATTAATAAGGACTCTAAATATACTTTGTTTTACAGTCTAGTATTGCCTAAAATGTTCTGTTAAAGAACATTCTAAAAGAACCAAATAGATTTTGTGGATAAGATGTACCACAGATCTTATTTTAGAGAACTTAAATCATCTACTTCACAAATAACCTATATAACTTATTTATGTTTATAGTCAGTCTAATTTTACTAATTCTCATTCTGCAGGCTCATCACAATTTTGACTGGAGAAGTTTAGTAAGTCTTTTAGCACTTAATATCCTACAGTTATATATTATAAATTTAGGAAATGTATGATGACCACTCAGGAACAGAAAGGAACTCTGATACTTTCCTTCAAAATAACTGTTAACCAAGATACAGCTCAATATGAAACATTTTATCCGACATACACATTTTGCACATGTGAAATGAAAAATGTGTATAATTATTCATCACTGCAAAATAAGGAGACTTCATTGTGTACATTTTTATTCTTTTTGGATTCTGAATTATACAAGTGTATTATTAATATTTTCTAAAATAAGTAGTATTTTTAGGATTAAGTTTGAAATTTTTTTTCCTCATCTTTTCAGGCTGGTAAAATAAGATCAATATTGACAAGATGAAAGCTACAAATACCCATGCTCTGGTTCTCCTCATCTTGGTCTATGAAAACGTGATCCATCACAAAACTGAGGAGTTCAGACTGGAGTCCAGTATCTGGATTAAACACCAAAGGCTGAAGGCCCTCCCTGCCACCTGTCATTAATTGGTGGCTAAAAATCATCAAAAGATCACACAGTAACATGAAAGCCTGGAATGCAAAGAGAATTCATCAGTAAAATATTGCTACAACTACAAATGTTAATGAAAACATACTAAATTAAATACAGTTCAATAATAGTACCATAATAGAAATTTGGGGTATTTAAATTCCAACTACTTAGTTTTAAATTTCCAAATTAAACACTAATCATATTTAAGATTCCTCCTCCTCCAAATATAATCTCTCTCTCTTATTTCGCTATATTAACTCAAGGACCCGATTGAGAAATTTTAACTTGAACTTAAGATACAATGAGTTAAACTCACCCCTGAAAATGACAAATTATGATAGAGGCTAGAAATTAATCATATACTGCTTAATCAAAAAATGAGCAAACTTCCATAAATTACAATGCAGTACTATAAACCTGTAAGCTATCATTTTGGATTATTTAAAAAATCTAATGTAAAAACAAACAAACTCAACAGTAGGTTTAAAATTGAATTCAAGGCCATTCCCATAAAAACCAGTATCTAACAGCTTCCCAACTAATTTAATCATTTAAGGGAGCTTTCAATGTACTTTTTCTATAGAGAAAGTATTATTGTTATGTTGCTAAATTTGCCTTATTTAATGGATGGTATGAAATAAACCTGCCATCAGGTTATTGTAACAAGAATTCTGTTGGTAACTGAGGACTCTGATATTTTAAAACAATCCACTTAACCCCCTCCAATAATTTATTTCTATGGGAAAACACAACTTTGGCATGTATTTAGAGATTGCTATATATTTTGCTATCCACCTCCAGCAAGAATCATGGCAATTCATGCTAACTACACAACCATGAAATACATAAAGATATTTAGAAAGAGCCATCTGAAAGGGGGAACTAAAAAAATATACAGGGGAATTTATTTCCCTTAAGGCAATAGTATCAGATGTCAGCAAATAGTGATGACACAAAAACACTGAATTTTTGGTTAAAATGTTCAGAGCTAGGTAATTTTAGAAAGCACTAGTGGTGTTCAGAAGATTTAGGGAACAAGGTTTAGGGAAGATCATTTTTGTTCCCATTTTAAGTTATATGCTGATAACTCAACAGAGACCCATGATACCCTATTTGTAAGAGACAATAAAGGATAAGTACTACTGTATACTTTAATTAGACTAATTAGAATCATTTTTAAGCCCAACATTATAATAAAAAACAGTATGGAAGAGGTACATTTTGTTTTATATTAAAGTACTTCCTAATAGAAAAACAGTAAAATAGCTGACAGAAATCACTTCATGGAAATGGTATTGCCCTTGGCTCTACTTAGACTGTCTTTGGGCTGTGCCCCTTCCCAAGGGTGAGGAATCCGTTGATTGGACCAGTGGCATATGCCTACATGCACTCTTACTTCTATACCGCTGTCCAGGAACAAGGAAGGACTCAGGGATTCCTTGCCTTAACAGGTCTGATTCTGCTATCAGAGCCTGAACAGGCTTCTGCTGTAGGCCCACTGCATTCCCAATGTGCATACTTCTAGGTCCCAGGGTGGTCAAGAAGCAGCTAGCTGTTTAAAGGGGTGATGCTGATAGAGTTTGGATATGTGGGCTGAAATTCTCCATGCATGCATGAGAACTTCTTCCTAATGTGGGAAAGAGCTGAAGGTGAGGTGAGGGGGGCTGGTTCACTGGCCAGCCCTTTAAGTTCAAGCAAAGAATTCTTAGGAAAATTAGGAGAATTCTTGGAATAATTCAAATTATGTCAGCATATTTGTCAATGTAAGAAAAGATGTATGTAACTTATATATTCAGACATCTATATTCTTGTCCCAGGTCTCATTAATGTTAGGAAAAAGCTGGTAGGCTAAGATCTGCAATTTAGAAAATTATATCTTTTTACGTGTTTTAGTTATTTTTGAAGGCTCTTTACTAATAATTAATTTCTTACCTGTTCCTTTACTGGAGTATTAACATTAGATAGGCACTGTTGGCAAACAGCCAAAAAGGATTTCACTGTTTTCCTCAATACCAATAAATCTTCCTGTAAGACACATTCAAATTTACAAGCATGAATTACAATATCAAAACTGATCTAGAAGAAAAATAAATGGAAAAGAGCCAAATTGGCTTAATGTCAAGGAAATCATAAAACCAAATTTACTGTTGAGAACTAAACCCTACAGTTATTTCCTAGTTATCCTAAGAAAAGGGCAACAGAATGATAACCCCAAACATTCAGTTATATTTAGCTAGATCAGTATTCTCTCCAACAACTTCTCCTTCAGAAATATGGTTTACTTAGGCTGATATTAAAATTGTTAGCCATTGCCATAACGCATTACTAGCTGGTAGGTTGAAAGGTGAGGGAGCACAGCAGCATACTGGAAAAATCAATGAAGCAACAAATGTGTACTGAATTTTTCCTCTATTCTTGGCATTCTGCATAATGTCAAGGGAAGACGGCTAACTTTAAGACAGTGTCCATGACCACGGTTGGGTAGCTCAGTTGTTTAGAGTATTGTCCTAATATGCGAGGTGTGGGTTCGATACCCTGTCAGGGCACATACAAGAATCAACCAACAAATGCATAAATAAGTGGAGCAACAAATCAATACTTCTCCCTTTCTCTCCCTCTTTCTCTCTGCCTCAAATCAATTAAAAGTAAAAAGACAGTAGAAGTCAGAGGTGAGCTGGGGGACCTTCATAGGAGAATGGGCTTTAATTTAAGGTTAGCTGGGATTTAATAAGATGGCCATATAATATTCGACAGAAAATATTTGAGCCTCACCAGGTGGTGGTGCAGTGGATAGAGTGTCGGACTGGGATGCGGAGGACTCAGGTTCGAAACCCTGAGATCACCAGCTAGAGTGTGGGGCTCATCTGGTTTGAGCAAGGCTCACCAGCTTGAGCCCAAGGTCCCTGGCTTGAGCAAGGGGTCACTCAGTGTGTTGTAGTCCCCTGGTCAAGGCACATATGAGAAAGTAATCAATGAGCAACTGAGGTGCCTCAATGAAGAACTGATGCTTTTCATCTCTCTCCCTTTCTGTCTGCTGTTCCTCTGTCTCTGTCTCACACACACACAAAAACACCAATAAAAACATTTGAAAAGTATAAGAGGAAATTTGAATTTATCAAGCACCTACAATGTGTCAGGCATTGGTTAAGAGCTTACTGCTAAATAATTTAATATTTATATAGATTGGAAGTGGTAGTCATTATTAGTAAGGTTTTGAAACAAGGACCGTCTCATATTAGAGCTTATATTCCTCTCAGTAATGAGCAAGATTCATACAAATAATTCAGTATTGTATTAATATTTAAAATAGTAATGAAGAGTAATTAAATGAGCAGAGACATAGAAATCACTTTTAAAAAGTACTCTATTAAACTAAACTTCTTTAAGATAGTCTTTTGTACAGCTGACAATACTCAATCCTTTCTTGGACCTTTACATTCTAAATAATAACACATAAAATATTACATACATGTTTCCTTTTGCCAATATGAGTGCAGTATTTGAAAGAAGGAATAAGCTCATCTTGTGCAGAGTCCTAGAAAAACCACTGAGACGCAAACCTTTAGTGTTCCTTGTAGATGAACATCCAATAACCAACCTCAACATTCCCTGACTTTCTTTAATTTCAAAGATACATAGAGCAGCCTAACCAGATGGTGGCATAGTGGATAGTGTGTCAACCTGGGACTTTGAGGACCCAGGTTCAAAACCCCAGATGTCACCAGGTTGAGTTTGGGGTCACAGACATGACCCTATGGTCGCTGGCTTGAGCCCAAAAGGTTGCTGGCTTGAATCCCAAGGTCGGTGGCTTGAGCAAGGGGTCATTGGCTCAGCTGGAGACCCCCAGTCAAGGCATATATGAAAAAGAGAAAGCAATCAGTGAACAACTAAGGTGCTGCAACTATGAGTTGATGTTTCTCATCTCTTTCCCTTTTTGTCTCTCTCTCCGTCACTTCACTCTCGCTAAAAAAAATAAATAAATAAAATAAAAATACAAATACACACACACACAGGGCATTAAGAAAAATTAATATAATGCACAAAGGGACAGTCAGCTGATTTAGAATATCAGGTGTTATTTTGGAAACCCATAGTTAAAAGTAGTCACAGAAGAGTTCCCAAAAAAGTTAACATGGAAGCTGAGTTATGAATAACTACAAAAAATTATCTAGTTATAGAAAAAGGTATTCAAGAGAGATCAGAATGTTCAAAAACCTAGAGATGCTTTTGAGAGTGTTAATTTATTGTAGCTGGTACATAAATAGGGAGTTGAGTGGCAAGAGAAAAAGCTGAAGGAAAAAATAGGATCCATTTTCACTTAAATGCAAGACCATTAAAAATGCTATGTTGAATCCTTTGGATATTAGTCTGATGGCAACAAAAACTACTGAGAAGAATTTTTATCATGAAAGCGCTAAAATATCATATTCCAAGCAGAACAGGAGAGGCCCTGGACAGGTAGCTCAGCTGGTTAGTATTGTCCCGATATGCTAAGGTTGTGGGTGTGATCCCAAGTCAGGGGATATACAAGAATCAACCAATGGATGTGTAAACAAACAGAACAATAAATCAATGTCTCTCTCTAAAATATACATAAATTTAAAAAATTAAATAGAACAATAAGCTAGTTAATAGTGAGTACAACCTTCTCTTGAGGGCTTATTATGAACCAAATACTGTGTTTAAAGGGTCATAAATCAATCATTCATTCATTCATGACAGCCAGAGACAGAGAGAGGGACAGATAGGGAACAGACAGACAGGAAGGTAGAGATGGGAAGCATCCATCAATTCTTCATTGCAGCACCTTAGTTGTTCACTGACTGCTTTTTCATATGGGTCTTGACTAGGCAAGTGACCCCTTGCTCAAGACAGCGACCCCTTGCTCAAGCCAGCCACCTTGAGGTTTCGAACCTGGATCCTCTGCATCCCAGTCTGATGCTCTATCCATTGTACCACCACCTAGTCAGGCTCTTTATTTATTTTTTTCTTTTAGTAAGAGGAGGAAAGGCACAGAGACAGACTGCTGCATGCATCCCGACCTGGATCCACCCAGCAAGCCCACTAGGAGGTGATGTTCTGCCCACCTGGGACCATTGCTCCGTTGCTTAGCAACTGAGCCATCTTTTTAGCACCTGAGGTGGAGACCATGGAGCTATCCTCAGCACCCGAGGCCAACTTGCTCAAACCAATCAAGCCATGGCTGTGGGACTGGAAGGGGTGGTGGAGAGAGAGAGAGAGTAGCGGGAAAGGTGGAGAATCAGATGGTTGCTTCTCCTGTCTTCCCTGACCAGAAATTGAACCTAGGACTTTCACATGCTGGGCTGATACTCTAACACTGAGCTAACCGGCCAGGGCCAAGGGATAAATTTAAACTTCACAATCACTCTATGAATTAGGTGGTAATACTCCTATTTTACAAGTAAGAAAATTAAAGTTAAGAGCACTCAAAGATTCTAAGTGAAGAATCGAAACCTAAGATTACTCTGACTCTGAAGTCCATATTCTTCCTTTTTTTAAGCAAGAGAAAGGCAGAGACAGACAGAAGTGAGAGAAATGAGCATTGATTTATACTTGTACCACTTCAGTTGTTCATTGATTGCTTTCTCATTAGTGCTATGACCTGGCCGCTCAAGCCAAGCCAGTAGCCCTTTGCTCATGTTTGTTTTTTCATGTTTTCCCTCCTTTTTCTAAGTGAGAAGAGAAGAAATAGACTGACTCCCACAAGTGCCCTGACTGGGATTGACGCAGCAACCCCATCTAAGGCCGATGCTCTGCCCATCTGGGGCCATAATGATAACCGAGCTATTTTTAGCACCTGATATCGTGCTAAAAGCCACCCTCAACACCTGGGCCAATGGGCTCCAACTAATCAAGCCATGGCTGTAGGAGAAGAAGAGGGATGGGTTGGGGGGAAGCAGCAGATGGCTGCTTCTCCTGTGTGCCCTAACCAGGAATCAAAACTGGGACATCCACTACCACTGAGCCAAATGGCCAGAGCCGGGGTCAAGCTGGATGAGCTTGTGCTCAAGCCGGCAACCTCGGGGTTTTGAACCTGGATCCTCAGAGACCCAGGTTGACACTCTATCCACTGTGACACCATCTGGTTAGGCCTAAACTCCATATTCCTAATCATTATCCTGTATTTCCTTACGTATTAACAAAGACCACAGAAATAATCTAGAATGAGGAACTGGAAATAAAATGTTGGCAGTAAAGATGTGAATAGTATAGATGAAAAAAGAGGTTCTATGGAAAGTAACATCACATGGTAAACTGACTGTAAATTCCTAACAGGGCAGGTCGTGGTGAGCAGTCATGCCCCTAGCATATAACTTCTTTTTTTTTCTGAAGTAAGTAGCGGGGACACAGAGAGACAGATTCCTGCATGCACCTGACCGGGGATCCACCCAGCATGTCCACCAGGGCCACTGCTCCGTGGCAACTGGAGCCATTCTAGCACCTGAGGTGGAGGCCATAGAGCCATCCTTAGTGCCCAGGCAAACTTTGCTCCAATGGAGCCTTGGCTGCGGGAGGGGAGAGAGAGAGAGAGAAAGGAGAGGGGAAGGGTGGAGAAGCAAATGGATGCTTGTCCTGTGTGCCCTGGCTGGGAATCGAACCCAGGATTTTCACACGCCGGACAACACTATGGTGCTGAGCTAGCTGGCGGGGGCTGCATATAACTTCTTTAGAAAAAGGTTAATCGTTGCTTTAAGCAAGCCCTGTCTATTGTTTGGTGCATCTAAGGTTAATACACCTTTGAAATGTTTCATTTTAGATCTCTCCTTCTAATATGTGACCACACTGTCAGATCCCTCCTTCTAAAGTGCAACTACGACAGGGTATATGGTAAAAGGGCTGGAACCAATAAAGGCTACAAAAACTATCACAGAGAATAAGACCAACCCCAATAGATTTATGGCTTAGAACCAGCAGAAGACCAGCTAGATCCAACATAGCAACTAATTTCACCTTGTGGTAACGCTTAGTCTCATTATATGCCCATTTTAACATATTACCATACAAAACAACAGAGCGTTTTAACATATGACCATACTAAACAACAGACCCAGAGCTGCCAAGATAAGAAATGGCCAATTAATGCTTTCTGCTAAGTCTCCCTTTTTCTCAGAAAAATACTACCCCCCCTTATTGAATGTCCCACTGCTCCATTAAATAAAGCTGTCAGAGGGAAGAGGAAAGATGGACTGGATCAAAGAAGGTGAAGAGGGCAGCCCAAAACATATACACACAGATACAGACAACAGAGTGGCAATAGCCAGAGGAAAAGGGGGGTAGGGGTAGGAAGAGGAGAGAAAAGGAGGGGGATTGAAGACAGAAAGAGACTTTGGGGTGAAAGGGCATGATACAGGGTGTAGATAGTGTTATGTTGAGTTGTACACTTGAAAAATATATAGTCTGGCAAACCATGTCAACAGAATAAACTAAAAAAATAAAAATAAAAACAAAAACAGCCTGACCAGGCAGTGGTGCAGTGGATAGAGTGTTGAATTGGGATGTGGAGGACCCAGGTTCAAAACCCCGAGGTGACCTGCTTGAGCACAGGCTCATTTGGCTTTAGCATCAGCTCACCAGCTTGAGCAGTGTCACTGGCTAGAGTGTGAGATCATAGAAATGACCCCATGGTTGCTGGCTTGAGCCCAAAGGTCACTGGCTTGAAGCCCAAAGTCACTGGTTTGAGCAAGAGGTCACTTACTCTGCTGTAGCCTCCCAGTCAAGGCACATATGAGAAAGCAATCAATAACTAAGAGGCTGCAATGAAGACTTGATGCTTCTCATCTCTCTCCTTTCCTGCCTGTCTGCCCCTATCAGTCCATCTCTCTGTGTATCTATCACAAAAAATAAATAAAAATAAATAAAAACAAATATAAATATAAATGAACCTCAATGATAGAAGTAAATTCCACTAGGGAAGGGCTGCTCTGCCTATGGAATAGCTTTCTCTCTATTCCAGTCCTTCAACTAATAAAGTTTTCCACTTTTTTTTGTTCTTTTATTATATTATTATTTTCTTTCTCTTTTCTCCCTTTAAAATCTATGCTGGCTTGTGTCTGAATTCTTTCATGAGGAGTCTAAAAACCCACAGTGCGTTCCCTAAGCCCCTGGAATGCCTGCATTATCTCCACCCTTAAGAAAGCACATAATCTTAACTATTTTGCAATATAGTTCCTACCTTGCTTTCTCCCACCTTCATGTAATTTTCCTTACTCTCCCTCCTTATTTTCAAATGCATAAAAAAAGCTACAAAATTGTTCTCCAGAGCATTTAAGATTTTTGACCCCTGGCATATGTTGTCAGTTTGGTCTCAAAAAACTCATAAAAATTCTCTACAGTTTTGGATGTTTCTTTTTCTTTTTAAAATTTTAATTGGTTTTAGAGAGAGAGAGAGATTGACTTGTTGTTCTACTTATTTATGCATTCATTGGTTGATTCTTGCATGTGCCCTGACTGGGGATCAAACCTGCTAACTTGGAGTATGGGGATAGCTACCAAATTGAGTTAGCTACTCAACTAGGTTGGATGTTTGTTTTTTTTTTTTACAGAGACAGAGAGAGAGTCAGAGAGAGGGATAGATAGGGACAGACAGGAACGGAGAGAGATGAGAAGCATCAATCATCAGCCTTTCATTGTGACACCTTAGTTGTTCATTGATTGCTTTCTCATATGTGCCTTGACCATGGGGCTACAGCAGACCGAGTAACCCCTTGCTCGAGCCAGCGACCCTGGGTTCAAGCTGGTGAGCTTTGCTCAAACCAGAAGAGCCCACGCTCAAGCTGGCACCCTCGAGGTCTCGAACCCGGGTCCTCAGCATCCCAGTCCGATGCTCCATTTACTGTGCCAGAGCCTGGTCAGATTAGGTTGGATGTTTCTTAATGTTGACAATAGACTGAAGAGAAATTAAAGCATAAGAACTGACAGAATTTTGGAACTAATTGGAACAGAGGCTGTTGATGATTATGGCTAAATTTGTAAATAGTTGCTTACTAGATGGATTATGGTATAAGTCACAGAGATAGTGAACACGGAAACAAATTTAGAGGTCAAAGTTGAATTTTAGAGATGATGACCTGAGATCCCTGTAAAATTTCCTATTGGAGATGTCTAATAGGCAGTTGGATATATATAAAAATTCTTGAGCAAGAAGAACAGAGATCTGAGGGCACTCAGTATTTAGATGGCAACATAAGTGATGGAAGATACGATTATTCAAGAAAAATAGAGAAAGACTACAAAAGTAACCCAAGAACAGTAATATTTAAAACATGAAAGAGAAAGAGAAGTTTATGTAACAGAATGAAATGCTCAGCTTCTCTGACCCCATTTGTTCAAGCCGGCTTAGCTCCCATGGCCTCTACTTAATCTTACAACGTGTGAATCATTTGAGGAATTTTGCTGTGCTTAAGTTCTACAAAACATCCCCATTATTAGCGGCTTCTCCCAAGAAGATAAGGAAAATATGGACAAAAATAATTGTTTATCAAAGATTTGAAGGAACCTCCTGACTGGACTCACATCAACTAGATTCAAAAGACTAATAAAGAAAATTGTAGTCTTCCTCAGACCTCTACTGGCACCCAAATGTCTGTCAATAGCCGCATGCTCATCCTGTTTCCCCCTTCCTTTAACCTAAAAGGAGGTTAAGTTCTGTACTTGCTTTTCCTTTTCATAAAAAAAATTTATTGATTTTTTATATATAGAGAGACAGTGAGATAGACATTTGTTGATCTACTCATTATTGCATTCATTGGTTGTTTTCTGAATGTGCCCTGACTGAAGGTTGAACCTGCAACCTTGGTGTATGGGTACAACACTCTAACCAACTTAGCTACCTGGCCAGAGCTATATGTTTTTCTTTTTCTTTCTCTCTTTTGTTACTTTCTTTTTGAGAGAGAGAGTAAGATTGAGAGAGAGAGAGAGAGAGAGAGAGAGAGAGGAGAGAGAAGAGAGACAGATGGAAAGGGAGAGAGATGAGAAGTATCAACTCATAGTTGTGTAACTTTGGTTGCTTACTGACTGCTTCTCTTATGTGTCTTGACCACCTTAACCAGAAGGTTCAAGCTGAGCCAGTGACCCCTGCTCAAGCCAGTGACCTTTGGGCTCAAGCTGGATGAGATTGTGCTC
The DNA here is from genome assembly GCA_037038555.1 of Rhynchonycteris naso. NCBI lineage: Eukaryota > Metazoa > Chordata > Mammalia > Chiroptera > Emballonuridae > Rhynchonycteris > Rhynchonycteris naso. Next base: position 39,623,812 of record CM073004.1, on the reverse strand, counting down.
AAGCTTGTGACCTCAAGGATCCCAGGTCAATGCTCTACCCACTGCACCACCACCGGTCAGGCAGAGCTGTACTTAATAAAGATGGCTCTTTAGGATACTAGTTTTCCATCTCAGATTGCTGGCTTTTCCAAAGAAAGTTGCTTTCCTTGCCCCAACACCCTGTCACTCAACTTACTGGCTGTTCTGCTATTAGCAGTACAAGCTGGGACTGGATTATACTTATGAAGAAATCCAAGAAATGGGAATGAAACCAGAAGAATATGGCATCCCAGAGGTAAGAAAACATTAAAAAATGGGTAGAGAAATTTAGAGAATGACAAGATAAGGCTTAGAAAGAATCTCAAAGATTGTGAGTGAAACTGAGGACAGTGTTTTCTTTCTCTTTCACTCACTCTCTCTCCATCCCTCCCTCCCTTTCACTTTTTTTCATTCAGTAAGAGAGGGGGAGGCAGAAAGATTGCTACAACTGAGCTCTTCTCAGTGCCAGAGGTGGTCGCCATGAAGCCATCCTCAGTGCCCAGGTTCAACTTGCTCCAGTTGAGCCATGGCTGCAGGAGGAGGAGGAGAAGAGAGAGAGAGAGAGAGAAGCAAGAGGGAGGAGATGAGGGCTTCTCCTGTGTGTCCTGAATGAGAATTGAACCTGGACCACCCAAATGCTGAGCCAACACTCTACTGTTGAGGACAGTGTTTTCAATATAATTACAAGGGCTGAAATCAGAACGTTGTGATAAGGAAGGTGGCAACTCTTTAAAAAATGTTTGACTATAAAAAGATAAAAAAGAATGACTGCTACAGAAGTCTTCTAGAGTTGATGAAGGATTTTTTTTTGGTCATTGACTTTTTTTTCCTTTTTCTGAAGTGAGAAGCGGGGAGGCAGAGAGACAGACTCTTGCATGTGCCCAACTGGGATCTACCCAGCAAGCCCACCAAGGGGTGATGCTCTGCCCATATGCGGCTTTGCTCCGTTGCAACTGGAGCCATTCTAGTGCCTGAGGCGGAGTCCACGGAGCCATCCTCAGTGCCCAGACCAACTTTGCTCTAACAGATCCTGGGATGCAGGAGGAGAAGAAAGAGATAGAGGGAAAGGAGAGTGGGAATGGTGGAGAATTAGATGGGAGCTTACCTGGCTGGGAATCAAACCTGGGATTTCCACATACCAGGCCAATGCTCTACCACTGAGCCAACCGGCCAGGGCCTGTTGACCTTTTTTTTTTTTTTTTTACAGAGATAGAGTGAGAGTCAGTGAGAGGGATAGACAGGGACAGACAGACAGGAATGCAGAGATATGAGAAGCATCAATCATCAGTTTTTCACTGTGGCACTTTAGTTGTTCATTGATCGCTTTCTCATATGTGCCTTGACCGTGGGGCTACAGCAGACCAAGTAACCCCTTGCTCGAGCCAGCAACCTTGGGTCCAAGCTGATGAGCTTTGCTCAAACCAGATGAGCCTGAGCTCAAGCTGGTGACCTCGGGGGTCTTGAACTTGGGTCCTCTGCATCCCAGTCTGATGCTCTATCCACTGCACCACCACCTGGTCAGGCCTGTTGTCCTTTTTAATGAATCAATAACTAAAAGAAAAAGGAAGTCATACTACTGAAGTGGAGCTGAATTTGCCACCACAAAACATGCCACTAGAAATACCAATTTAAAATAAAAATTAAAAAGATTTACTGATTTTAGAAAAAGAAGGAAAGGGGAGAGGGAGGGAGAAAAACATTGATTTGTTGTTCTACTTATTTATGCATTCACTGGTTGATCCTGGCATGTACCCTGACTGGGGATTGAATCCATAACCTTGTGTATCAGGATGATGCTCTAATTAAAAAATGGAGCTACCTGGTGAGGATGAGATATTTATTATTTTAGGCTGGTTAATTTTTTTTTTTTTTTTTTTTTAGTGAGAGAAAGAGAGACACAGATAGAGATAGAGAGAGGAATACACAGGGACAGGAAGAAAGAGATGAGAAGCATCAATTCATAGCTGCAGCACTTTAGTAGTTACTTTACTGCTTTCTGATATGTGCCTTGACTGGGGGGCTCCAGCCAGCCAAGCAGTGACACCTTTGCTCAAGCCAGTGACCTTGGGCTCCAAGCCAGTGACCATGGTTGTTTTTATTATAGAGATGATTATTTTATTTATAGAGACAGAGATAAGTCACAGAGAGGGACAGATAAGGACAGACAGACAGGAACAAAGAGAAATGAGAAGCATCAATTTTTTGTTGTGGCACTTTAGTTGTTCATTAATTGCTTTCTCATATGTGCCTTGACCGTGGGGCTATATCAGACAGAGTAACCCCTTGCTCAAGCCAGTGACCTTGGGTCCAAGCTGGTGAGCTTTGCTCAAACCAGATGAAACCGTGCTCAAGTTGGCAACCTCGGGGTCTCGAACCTGGGCCCTCTGCATCCCAGTCTGACACTCTATCCACTGTGCCACAGCCTGGTCAGGCACCATGGGGGTTTTGAACCTGGGTCCTCAACATCCCAGGTCAACACCTTATCCACTAAGCCACCACCAGATTAATTTTTAAGAAATAGCAAAAGTGGGAGAAGATCTGAAAACTATGTAGAAATTCCTTGTAAAAGACATGTACATTTGAAAGGGAAATCTCCAGGTATGTCCCTTACTGTACTTGCCTTGCTTTCACTATCAATTGGGAAGGCAGGGACTTAAACTCTGCAAAACAATTTTACCCTTGTTTACTGTGCTTTGCCTGGTAACCTCCCACAATCGACTGCCAACCCCCAACACCTTTTGTCTTCACCTAAAGGTAGTATTTTTGGTGATGGCTTCCACCTTTTTGGTGAGTTACTTTAATGTTCTTGGGTCTCTATTGTATATGCAGGAAGTTTATGATTTAGATAAAATAAAGGGGAGTGGTTCTATGAAAAGTAACTGCACAGGGCGGTTGGATCATAAATTCTTTTTTTTTTTTTATAGGGACAGAGAGAGAGTCAGAGAGAGGGATAGATAGGGACAGACAGACAGGAACGGAGGTGAGAAGCATCAATTATTTGTTTTTCGTTGCCCTTGTGACACCATAGTTATTCATTGATTGCTTTCTGACACATGCCTTGACCGTAGGTCTTCAGCAGACAGAGTAACCCCTTGCTGGAGCCAGTGACCTTGGGTCCAAGCAGGCAAGCTTTTGCTCAAGTCAGATGGGCCTGCGCTCAAGCTGGGGACCTCGGTGTCTCAAACTTGGGTCTTCCGCATCCCAGTCTGATGCTCTATCCACTGCGCCACCGCCTGGTCAGGCGGATCATAATTTCCTAACTGGGCAGATCGTGGTGGGTAGTCATGACTCAGGCATATAACTTCAGTGAAAGATTTTAAACAAGTGCTGTCTATTGTTCTTGTGCATCTAGGTCAGTGGTTCTTAACCTGGGTTCTATCGAACCCTAGGGGTTAGATGAGTTGGTCTCAGGGGTTCGGAGAAGCCTCTGCCGTGGAGGCCAGAATAAAGTAATACCGTAATTTGTTGTGAGTTCATTCATTTTGTTGGTTTTGTTCTTTAAGCAAAGTGATGTTCATGCACGGCTCATTTTGTGCACCAGTAAAAAAACATATACCTATGTCTTGAATTTGGAAAAAAAATCATATTTTATTTATCACTAAAGAAGGGTTCGGTGAATGCGCATATGAAACTGGTGGGTTCGGTACCTTAAAAAAGGTTAAGAACCACTGATCTAGCTAGGTTAACTAACACACCTTTGAAAAGATAAAAGTAATATCCCAGTCCTGGCTGGGTGCTCAGCTGGCCAAGGCTGCGGGTTCAATCCCTGGTCAGGGGACATACAAGAACAATTAATGAATGCATAAATAAGTAGAACAACAATTTGATGTTTCTCCCTCTCTCTTTCAAATAAAAATAAAAAATTAAATAAAAAGTAACACCCTCAAGGAGTAATGGGTAATCATCCTCAGGAGAGCATACATTAAGGATCCTGTAATTCAATCTCAGCCATGCTTTTTTTAACCTTCCTTAGGTTCCCTCCTTATTTTCAAATACACAAAAGAAAGTGCAAAACTGTTCTTTTCACTATGAGATCTTGCTTCGCAGCAACTGTGTTCTATTTTGGCTCAAATAAGCTCTTATAAAAATTCTCTCTAGATTTAGATATTTCTTACAGCGAAGAAGTTTAATGTTATTAAACTTGAATTTTTTTTTTTTCCTGCTAATCTGTCTCATGTCAACTTGATTATTAGACCAGCCAGAAGAATCTTGAAGGGTACAGGATGAATTTTCCTTCCAAACACTTCTAACTAGCTATGTGGCCTTAGAGAAATTACTTTATATCTCAGAATTACAGATTTTAAAAAGCTAGGTCTTGGCTGGTTGGCTTGCAGTGGTCAGCAAACTCGTTAGTCAACAGAGCCAAATATCAACAGTACAATGACTGAAATTTCTTTTGAGAGCCAAATTTTTTAAACTTAAACTATACAGGTAGGTATGTTGCTTATTGAGGTAGTGCCCACACATGGTATTTTGTGGAAGAGCCACACTCAAGGGGCCAAAGAGCCGCATGTGGCTTGAGAGCTGCAGTTTGCCGACCAGGGAAGTGGACAGTGTTGACCAGGCTTACAGATGTCCCGGGTTTGATCTCCAGTCAGGGCACACATGAGAGGCAAGCATCTGGTTCTCTTTCCCTCTCTCTCCCCCCCTTCTTTGTACTCCTCTCCAGCAGCCAGTGACTTGACAGGTTTGAAAAATGGACTTGGGTACTGAGGATAGCTCAGTTGATTGGGCATTAGCCCAATATAGGGGTTGCCAGGTAGATCCCTAGTAGGGGTACATTCCAGGAGTCTATCTCACTATCTCCCCTCCTCTCACTTAAAAAAAAAATGTGTATATATAAACAAGAGAGCTGAACTACACATTCTTTGAGATTCTATGGTATTTTGTGATCCTGCTGAACTCAAATCAGAACATGTAAATGCTGACTGGTACACTTTCTAGTATTCAAAGAATAAATGTTCCCTGTTCCATTGCTAGTACCTAGAACAGTGCTTGGCACATGGCAGGTGTTTAATAAATATGTATTTACTGAATAAAATGCATATATACTGATGATACCACAACCCTAAGGACAAATGTGCAATGCATTCATTTTATCAAACAATAAATGGAGCCTAAGAAAATGATGCTAGTAGGTGTTAATGCTCCTTTATTCTCTTAAATTCTCTGGTTAGTGTGCAAAAATACAGCAGAGGGAATCAACTACCTTTAGAGTTGGAGGAAAAAGATTCCTTTAAAGGTCAATTATAAAACATGTGTCTTATAGAAAATGCTAAGGTAACAGTTGAATTTTAAAGATGATTACCTGCTAGTTCACCTGAAGAGTTGTAAATTTAACATCACAACTAAGTAAGCAGTCTACTGATGAGTAATCAGTAGCAGAATTTTAAAAAGAAACGGGAAATGAGAAGCAACCAAGAAAACAGAAGCTTGAGGCCATTTTTCCTCAGTAATTTGGATATAATCTATTATTTGAGTGCTTAAGAAAATTAATTTAATTGTAATCAGTTACAGAGTCCGTGGATGAAAAAGGTGCTTTGTAATAAATTTGACTGCAAGCAAATTCCTATCTGCAGATTGTGTTTGGTATAAAAAGGTCTACTTTTGCCTGACCTGTGGTAGTTCAGTGTATAAAGCGTTGACCTGGAAAGTTGATATTGCTGGTTTGAAACCCCATGCTTGCCTGGTCAAGGCACATATGGGAGGTTGATGCTTCCTGCTCCTCCCCCTTCTCTTTCTCAAAATGAATAAATAAAATCTAAAAAAAAAAAAAAAAAGTCTACTTTTGCCTTGAGCAAGCCTTGTGCATTGTTTTTGTACATCTAGGCTAACACACTTTTGAATTGCCAGAGAACTCCTCTTTTTCAGACCCCTAAAGTGTGACCATCCTCAAGGTAGCACATTGTCTTATTAACTTGTCTTACAACCTAATCATAGAGATCCCCTCCCTTCCTTCCTGCTTTATCCCACCTTCATGTAATCTTGCTTCAATTCCTTCCTTAATTCCTAATGTATAAGGAGCATTTAAAATTTTGTTTCCTGGCATGTCCTTGGTTTGGCTCAAATAAACTTAAAAATTCTCTACAGCCCTGGCTGGGTAGCTCTAACGAGCGTAGTTCTAATATGCCAAGGTTGAGGGTTTGATCCCCAGTCACTGCACATACAAGAATCAACCAAGGAATGTATAAATAAGTGAAAAAACAAATCAATGTTTCTCTCTCTCTCTGAAATTAATTTAAAATTTTTCTATACGTTTGAAGCTTCTTTATTTTTATTTTTTGTATTTTTCTGAAGCTAGAAGTGGGGAGGCAGTCAGACAGACGACTCCTTGTTGGGCAGATAAAATATATTATGCTCACTTTGTTAAAGATGGTGCTGCCCACATGGAAGTCTATTGATATTAATGTGTGTGGGGGACAGGCTGTAAACAGTCTGGGTCGTTATAGCCTAAGGCTTTAGCTTTAAGAGTAAGCTTTTCCCCACACCCTTGACTGATTGGATGATGTGGGGTGGTGCACTCTCATAAGGAATCCTCCCATTATGCCTCAGATAAGTGACTTTGTATCAGAGACTTCCTTGTTTCTATAATTGGATTAAAGGTTTTGATTCTACATTATAAAGTGGGGCAGGCCGGGAGCTTGCGCTCTCTCAGTTACTGAGGTTAGTATTAGAGAGGAGAGCAGAGTAAGGCCAGGCGGCTAGGAGAAGCAGCCAAGATGGCAGAGTGCTGAGTGAGAAGCCAGTTAGTGCACAGTTTGTGCAGAGAGGAGGAGATGGGGAACAGAGGTGAATAAGACTGGTGAGCTAGAAACCTTTGATTCTAGGAAACTCAAATAAGTCAGTAGCTTTGTGAGCACTGAATGAGTGGATTTTGGAGCCCAGTGTGTGTTTTTGCTTGCTGCCGGGTGCAAGCTAGAATTTAAGTTGATGGCCCACCAGTTCTTGGCTCTGTTTCATTACCAACTGTCCAAATCCAATGGGAACCTGCACTGGCGGGGCGGCTATGATAATGGCAGCGAATACTGGCTTTACACTCCTGCATGCTCCCCACTGGGATCCAACCAGCATGCCCACCAGGAGGCAATGCTCAGCCCATCTGAGGCGTTGCTCTGTTGTGGCTGGAGCCGTTCTAGCACCTGGGCCAACTCTGCTCCAATGGAGCCTTGGCTGCTGGAGGAAAAGAGAGAGACAAAGAGGAAGGAGAGGGGGAAGGGTAAAGAAGTAGATGAAGGCTTCCCCTTAGTGCCCTGAACGGGAATCGAACCCAGGACCTCCACACGCCGGACTAATGCTCTACTGCTGAGCAAACTGACCAGGGCCTAGGTTTGAAGCTTCTTATGTAGACAATTCCATTGAGAGAAATACAAATACCAATAAGTTTAGGTGAATGTGCACAGATACTATGTATTTAACACAGTTAATCTCATATAAATTCCTTTGAACAGCTGGGAATAGAACTTAGCTTTCTTATGGATTTCAGAACACTGCATTAATTTGTCTCATAATTTTCAACATCATTATGTGCGCATCTACCTACATTTTATTTGACTTAAATAGTTAGAATTATGGTTTCCAAAACTGATTTTGCTTACGTAAAAGCAGGAAGCCATTAATGGGACATGTGGTAGTGAAGTATCGTTAGAAATTTTCACAATGTTAAATCAAATTTTTATGAGAGGTTTAGGATCTGCTAGCTTAAAACTGGAGTATGAAGATTATAAATTTAGCCCTGGCTTGGTAGCTCAGTTGGTTAGATCATCATCATGATACACCAAGGCTGTCGGATTCGACCCCCGGACAGGGCACATGCAAGAAGCAACCAATAACTGCATGAGTAAGTGGAACAACATATCTCGCTCTCTCTCTCAAAAAAAATCACAGTTTCACAGAGTGAATTTTATTCTTAATGCCATTTGAGAAATAAGAACAAATGATATGCAAAGGAAAAGAAAAAAAAAGGAAAAGAAATATAAAAAGATTCTGCATTGGGCAAATAATAAGAGCTTAGTCTAAAAAGCAAAAATTAGCATGTTAACTTTGAACTCTAAAATATTAATAGACTATTTTCAAATTTGAGAAAACTTGTTACATTCCATAAATTCTGGATTCAAATATCTTCTCTCCTTTTTTGCTATAATGGTTCTCAGTTATTATAAAAATAAATTAAGCATGCTTAATTTACACTGAATAAATAGGAACATTTTATATGCAGAATTTCAATTATTTCTGGGCTAGAATCCAATAATAATAAAGTTAACATTTACTGAAACTTACTATGTACTAGGCACTATTCTAAACTTTTCACATATTAGCTCAGCTAATCCTCACAACCATGACTATTGATATTATTACTCCCATTTTACATATAAAGAAACAGAAACAGAGATGTTAAATGCAGACTTATGGGCCTGAAAGACACAAAGTTAGTAAGTGGAGGAGTGAATTAACCAATACAGTTTGGCTCCAGAGTCTGTGCTTTTAATAATTTTGCTATAATACTGAAACTGGAAATACCAGCGTTCATGCTGCCCGTCATCGCTTCAGTCAAATAAGTACAGACAGGAATTTAATCTCTATGGGCACTTTATTCAGATGGCTGGTGATCTGAGGAGATGGGGGTCATATTCCCAAAGCTGTCTCCACTTTCTATCCTGAGCCAACCATTTTATAAGGGGAAAAGGAAAGGTAAGGGTTTTGGAATTTCAAGAAAGAGCTAATCAGATCATAGTCAAAGTTAACTGGATCACAGTCAGAGGGTGTTCCAATCTTGGAGTACAAAGGCTTTGCTTATAGATTTCCTGGTGCATAAAGGTGGATCACTAGCAGATCTCCTTAAGTCATGTAGGCCTGTTCAGGTATCCCAGTTCCTGGAACAAAGCTTTTACTTGAATTAACCATTAAACCTACTGATTGTAACTAAAGCCACTATTACTCAAGCTAGAATTTTAACTCTTGAGTTACTCCTATCATTATGAGAAAATTAATATGCTGAAGAAACAGGCAGCATTATGGAGGTAAGAAATTTGAAACTTAAATTATTTAAATATATTTATACAATATATACACAAATAAGCCAGTCAGTGCAATAGACATTGAAAAAGGATAATCTTATATAATATAAGAAACTATTGTAGAATGTTAGGAAGAATCTCTTATCACTTTGAACACAATGAAATTTTACTTAAGTTACTCCCCTTTCTATTTAGCATGCCTGAATTACAGGGGTAAAAGCTGAAAGCAGAGTGAATACAGGAGTCATCTATTCTCTTGGTCCATACAAGCTATATAGTATATGTACTAAGTATACAGTGCTTCCTTTCAAATGCTTTTTCCTAAATGAAACCAATTACTTTTTTTTTTTAATTTTTCTTTTTTTTATTTTATTCATTTTAGAGAGGAGACACAGAGTGAGAGAGAGAAACAGAGAAAGGGGAGAGGAGCTGGAAGCATCAACTCCCATATGTGCCCTGACCAGACCAGTGCAGGGTTTTGAACTGGCGACCCCAGTGTTCCCAGGTCGACGTCCTATCCACTGCGCCACCACAGGTCAGGCGAAACCAATTACTTTTTATTTTCAGAAAGCAGCTTAGAATCAACAGTACTTTTTCCTAAATCAGCTATGGAAAGGTATTCAAATGGGGTGATTCCTTTACATTTTGTATCACAATGTGTCTGTAGGAAGACCAAATTTAGCTGTCTTTTTGTCCACAGCTATGAAATACCATTGAAATAATGCTAGGCAGAAATTGAAGCCATGTAAAAACCAGTAGTAAATACATAAAAGTAGCTCAATAATATCTGACAAATATATACACTTTTAGAATGGCAGAAATAAAACAGAATAAAGTAATAAAATAAGTTACTAAACCAGATGAAACTACTTAGAATATAAAATAAAGCCAGTTAGGAATTTAGTGATTAAGCCTGGCTGGTTAGCTTAGTGGATGGAGTGTCGGCCCAGCGTGCGGACATCGCAGGTTCAATCCCTGGTTAGGGAACATATGAGAAGCAACCTTTTCCCCTCTTGCAGCCAGTAACTAGACTGGTTTGAGAGTCAGCCTCAGGGACTAAGAATAGCTCAGTTGACTTGAGCATGAGCCTCAGAGGGGTTGTTAGGTGGATCCTGGTAGGGGTGCATGCAGGAGTCTGTCTCCCCTATGCTTTAAAAAGAATTTAGTGATCAATTTTCATGATAAAAAAGGGCACAAAACCAATCTAGTTACTCAGACTTAAGCAAATACGGTTATTGACAGTCTGGTAAACAAGACCAAGGAACTTAACGAGGTCAGGGATTGGCATACCTTTTGTGTAAAGGGTCTGACAATAAATATATTAGGTTTTGTGGGTTTTACAGCCTCTGTTCCAATTACTTAACTCTGCATGAAAACAGTCCTAAATATTACTTAAATGAATGAGCATGGCTATGTTCCATTAAAACTTTATTTACAAAAATAGGACAGATTTAGCCTGCCCAGTCAATAGTAAGCTCTAAAGTTCTTTGGAGGCATAAACTGTTATGGACAAAAAAGATGCCACATACTAAACCTGATAAGCTCAGGGAAGGCCTGCATGGTATGCCTTACAAACTCAGAGACCTAAAGTAATCATATAGGATGGTCTGAACATAAAAATTCCTAATGCAAGAGGTTCATGGTGGGTACTCATATCCTAGGCCTGCAGCTTATTTGACAAAGTCCAATCTCTACCTTAAGTGAGCAAGTCTACTGTCTTTTTGAATCTAAAATAACATACCTTTGAAATGTCAAGAGTAATCTTTTCTAGACCCTTCAAGGCACAGAACTGTGCATAAGAGTACAAGACTGTAGAACAGCTCCTTGTTATCTTGTTCCCCACAAACCATCTCTATGGGCTATAAATGTTATCTACCCTGTACCTACCAATGTAAGTTTATGTTTCTCTAGTTAGCCTTTGTATCTAATCCCAGATATCTCTCTACTTTGCTTTCTCCCACCCCCTCAATCTACTACCAGTGGATTTCACGAAACCCTCTTCGTTTCCTCCTTTTACTCTAATGAATAAAACAAGCAGCAAGACTGTCATTCTCCGGAGCATTTTCTCAATCTACTGAAATTTTGCTTCCCGGCAACTTGTCAGATTGGCTCAAATAAACTCATACAAATTCTCTATAGATCTGAACATTTCCTTCTTTTTTCTTTTTTTTGTGGCAGAGACAGAGAGAGTCAGAGAGAGGGACAGAAAGGGACAGACAGACAGAAAGGGAGAGAGATGAGAACCATCAATTCTTTGTTGCAGCTCATTAGTTGTTCATTGATTGATTTCTCATATGTGCCTTGATGGGGAGTGGGGGGTTGGGGTGGGGGCTACAGCAGACCGAGTGACCCCTTGCTCGAACCAGCAGCCTTGGGCTCAAGCTGATGAGTCTTGCTCAAACGTGCTCAAGGTAGCGACCTCAGGGTCTCAAACCTGGGTCCTCCACATCCCAGTCCGACACTCTATCCATTGCGCCACTGCCTGGTCAGGCTGGACATTTCTTATATCAATACTGTTATGTTTATCTGTAATCAGCAAAGTTACTAATTCATAATGAAGCTCATTAAATTATTTTTCAGCTTAACTAAGTCATTATCCATATTAAATATGATAATAGATGGAACTAAATTCATTCATTTGGGACACACCAGTGACCAAGAGACAAAAAAGCCTTTCTATTGTGGTGGGGTAAACCCTATGTAATACCTTGAAATTGCTTTCTTATATAAGTAACTGCTATAAGCTTCTCTTTTTAGTGATAGAAAGAGTGTGCTGCTTTTGTGAATACAGAATAAAATAACTATTGAATATTTATACCCCAAATGTAATACCTAATTTTCACTGTTGTTGCTGTTCTTGGCTATTTCAATCTCCACCTGCTGACTCCTGCCATTGCCTCAAAGGCTAATCCACTCACTTATGATTCAGGAACCCTTAAGCTGCCTACTGTAGTTCCGAAACATCTTCTGATTTCTCTTTCCTGTAGTGTACAAAGATGAAGAAAGAGAAAGGAGGAGTCAGAGGGACGGGAAAAGCAGACTGTTATGGTCAAATTGAGAAGCTTGAATTCTCAAATTATTCCAATGTACACATGGAGGACAAAATCAATGATGTTGTATCCCAAACCTACAACTAGCTCCTAAGCATGTTTTTCATAGTCCTATAGCCTTAGTTCATTTAGTATCAATTCTTGGTTTTGGTACAAGAGGAGATTAGACTAGGACTGCAATTTAATGCCATCAAAACAACAGTTACTATTTACTAAAACAGTTCTTTCAATTAAATCTTCCCAACAACCCTATCCAGCAGTGAATATAACACATTAGGAAATTGAAGTTCAAAGGTAAAATAACTTGCCTATCTTTGTCACAGGTGGTAAGAAATGAACCCAAACTTCAAATTTGGATTTAACTCTAAAGACTATGTTTCAACACAAAAAATGCTGTAAATATATACTGTTTATAAACTGGGTAATACATAAATATATAAATTGGATCACCAACAAGAAGTCACTTAACAAATATCTAGTAATTATAGAATGGCTACTGGGGAAAAATCATTTTTAAAATAAAAAACCTACTTAGGAAGGAAAATGCATTACTATATCACTCGGTATATAAAGTAGGGTAAGAAAACTATTTCCTTTCTATTCAAATAAATGGCCTGACAGGAAAGTAAACTTCTTTTACCATTAATTTTGGTAGAGAAAAATCTCCAATCCCTGTACAAAACAGCAGGAAGTGTTTTGTTTAAATTTTTAATGCTGCTTTAGAACTCTGATAAGCTCAGTTAAAACACATTTGGCCCTGGCCACGTTGGTCAATGGATCAAGTGTTGTCTCAGTGAGCCAAGGTCGCAATTTCCATTTAAGTCAGGGCACGTGTGAGAAGTAACCAATGAGAGCACAACTAAGTGGAACAATGAGTTGATGCTTCCCTCTCTTTCTCCCCCCATACTCCTCCCACAAGTCAATGGGGGAAACACACACACACTTTTACTTTAGAATATATCTTCTTAGTCTTGGCTCATGAGGTATTAAATATGTTGAGTTTGAGTATTTATAAATAAGGTTCTTTAAAGACCACTGTCCCTGTGTAAGGAAAAACATTATCCAACTAGACAGGCTAATGAAAAATGAGGCAGCCTTATGCTATCCTTCAAGGGGAAGGAGGGTATTCCCTATCAGAAAGCAAGCTCCAAATCTGGAGGCCCAGGAATAGGGCCATAAACACAGCATGACATTCTCCTTCTTCTTTTTTTTTTACAGGGATAGAGAGAGAGTCAGAGAGAGGGAAAGATAGGAACAGACAGACAGGAACGGAGAGAGGTGAGAAGCATCAATCATTAGTTTTTCATTGCCATTAAGACACCTCAGTTGTTCATTGATTGCTTTCTCATATGTGCCTTGAGAGCGGGCCTTCAGCAGACCGAGCAACCCCTTGCTGGAGCCAGCGATCTTGGGTCCAAGCTGACGAGCTTTTGCTCAAGCCAGATGGGACTGAGCTCAAGCTGGCGACCTCGGGGTCTTGAACCTGGGTCTTCCGTATTCCAGTCCAATGCTCTATCCACTGCGCCACCGCCTGGTCAGGTCAGCATGACATTCTTAATGGCATGTTGGCATAATGACCAGTAAGTTATTTTCTAAGTTCAACACATTTACTTTTGGCTTCCAGACGATTACAGAGTCGGTTAAAATTTTGACAAAGGTCAGGATTTGGCATAAACTGCTATCTACTCTGGATTCCAGATTTTCTTTTAAAAAAAGAATATTCTTAGAGATGAACAAAAAGTAAATGTAAGCAACACTTGGGTATTTCATACCTAATTTTCCTAAACCAGCAATCAGGCAGTTGAGGTAGGACATAATATTAACAGAAATATAACTATCAAAGAACAACTCTGAAGTCATGAAACAATCAAAGGTAAGGCTTGAAACTAAATAAGAGTGTTACTGAGGATAGAATTCTCAAGAAATAAAAGGTAGGGAGAAAGATTCAAGTAAGAAAGAATAGAGTAAAATGATTATACATTCTTATAAATTTGTTCCTAGCGGGATAGCTATTATTTCCCACCCTTGGTCCCATTCCCTTCCCCTTATGCAGATGAAGAAGTCCTTACCTCTGTTTTGATACTATAGGAATTTGGGGCAAGAACCTGAGTAAAGTATCTCATTTTTATTCACTGCTATTTTAAAGGACTGGGAAGGGAAAAGGAAAGGAAGAACTGTACAAAGCAGTCTGTAGGTTTTTCTACATGTGAGCCTATTTCTAGTACGTTTCTAGGAATGCATGTTTACATGAAAAACAGCAAGGTAAAACCTGTCTTCACAAGTCTGGTTACCTTCACCCTAACACCTCCCTTCCCCAATCGGTTTGGAAGTAAACAAGTTGGTATTTGCAGAGGAGACACTTCATGTAAAGAACAACAGAACAAATTTTATGGCTAAACATCTCAATGAAAATTTGACCTATAGCTACCTGAGGGATGTTGACTGTTTTTAACTCAGATTATTAGGAACAGGGTCAGGATCCAGATGGCTGGGATGTTTAACCCAGGTCCTCCCTACTGCTGTCTAGAATGGGAACATGCAGGGTAAGGCTGAGAACACTGCAAATTTAAGACTACAGAGAAAAACAACTCCTCCCAGGAGGAATAAAAATTGAAGATAAGTTCTAGATCATCAGGCCAAAACAGACAATTGAGGCATTATTTTAACCCTAACTCTTATGTACCTGGCTGTTTAAATGTCCTTATATATGTCCAGAAGGAGCTGAAGGAAGAAGGATGTTTTCTGCTAGAGAGAAGAGAAACTGAAGGCTGCTTCTACAGGACCAGCACTAGGGGGCATCAGAACAGAGTATACTGAGTATGACCTGTGAGACTGCCAAGGAGCTTCAACTCTGAAAATTTGGGGAACAGAGGAAATAAATAACCCACTGGTAAAACCCAGTGCACTTCCATTTAAAATAAAGATCAAGTCTATTCTTTATATAGTCTCATATGTTTCATTTTATAACATAATATTCACTGTTGAGTTAAATCATAACTTGAATTTAAACTTAAAATACAACTACCATTCATAATCTCCTAAGTCATCATGACAGTAAAGAAATATAAATTTTAGAAAATAGTATCTAAAAATCAATTTAGCAATTTGTATTATGCCTTAAAGTATGCAAAATCTTTGACCCAGCAATTGCATTTCTAAAAATTTATGATGAAACAATGTAAAACACAGAACAAGCTTTTGCGACAGAATGCCCATCATGGCATTAATTTTATTAGTTAAAATGCTTACAACCTAAATATCAAAGCAGAGTAGTAAAATTAATTATGGTAAAGCTACACGATGGACTAATACATGCATTAAAAATTATCTATAAACATATCTTTTAATAACTGAGGAAAATCCTTATTAATTGAAGACACACAAAACTATAAATACATTATGATCTCATAAAGACTGAAAAATATGCCTGACCCGGCAGTGGCGCAGTGGATGGCGTGTTGGACTGGGATGCGGAGGACCCAGGTTCGAGACCCAGAGCTCGCCAGCTTGAGCGTGGGCCCATGTGGCTTGAGCAAAAGCTCGCCAGCTTGGACCCAAGGTCGCTGGCTCCAGCAAGGGGTTGCTCGGTCTGCTGAAGGCCCGCGGTCAAGGCACATGTGAGAAAGCAATCAATGAACAACTAAGGTGTTGCGATGGCAACGAAAAACTAATGACTGACGCTTCTCACCTCTCTCCATTCCTGTCTGTCCCTATCTATCCCTCTCTCTGTCCCTGAAAAAAAAAAAAAAGACTGGAAAAAGTACTGAAAGAAAATATACTAAAACATTAAAAATGGTTATCTACACAGGTGGTAAAATTCAGAAATCTTAATTTTATTTTAACAATGAACATATACTAAAGCAAGAAAGCTCAAATTTATGAAAACCACTTTATATTTTAAAACAGAAGTTAACAAGCATAATTTATTAATTAAATAGGTAAGTGAAGAAAAAGAACAAAAATTAAAAAAATAATGAAAGATGTAAGAAGTGACCTCTTCAGAGGTTTAAAGGAGTTTCTATAAATGTAATAAGAATTAAATTAAAACATTAATATTAAAATGATTTATAAAATATAAAACATCAACAAGGTAATAACAATGTCCCCCCCTTCTAGGCCTTATCTAAAAGAAACATGTTTCATCAAATCATTTCTAAATTCCCTGAGAGCTCTAATATTATATTTATAAAGAAAAGAATAACGCTACTATTGCAAATAAGATACAGAACACACTAAGTAAGCATTTATCAAGTATTCAAGCTCAGTAACCCTGTGATACATGACAAACCAAAACCTAAGATTGGAATGGGAAATCAAGATTTTTTCACACTAACAGATTAACTTTTGGGGTAAAATTATCGATGCTAAATATCACTAACAACAAAACAACCAAACAGTATGAAAAGATATAAAGCGAAAAGTAAATTTCTTCTTATGCCTTCTCCTAAAGAATTTTTATTTTCCAGAGGTAAGCACTGTTAAGATTCTTGTATACTTATTTAGACACCTTCAGTATGCCAGTTATTAATCAACAGATTACAGAATTTTAGAGGTAGAAATGGTTGGCACAATACAATGTTCAATTTTATAAATAAGAAACCTTAAAGATAAGTGATCACTTTTAATAGTTATTAATATCTGGAAAATACTTTACAATTCATAAAATGCTTTGACATAACTTATCTGCTTTAAAATTATTATTTTTATTGAGTTTATTAGGATGACATTGGTTAACAAAACCATATAGGTTTCAAGTGTACAACACTCAACAAAACATCATCTGCATATTGTATCATGCACTGATCTCCCAAAATAAATTCTCTTTCTGTCCTCATTTCTCCCCTTTGCCTTCTTCTACCTCACTCTAAGCCCCTTTTCCTCTATCACCATACTGTTGTCTGCATCTATGTGTTACACACACACACACACCCCTCTCTAACTTTAAGTGACTTGCCTCAGGTTATTTATATAACAAGGTAACGATTTGGTTTCTATAGTTAAGAAAGCCGATCTTATCAAGTGGAATGCTTAATAATTAATAAAAGATTAATCTGTAAAGTTGCATGTATCTTGACAATTCATTCTTTTTAAGATTATCACTTAGAAAACCACTTTGTAAACACAACTGAACACAACAATTACTAAATATATTTTGAATAAAGAATTATCAACAACTTCAGAGTGAGAATAACCTAAGACACCTATGTAAGAATTTCAGATGTAGGCCCTGGCCGGTTGGCTCAGTGGTAGAGTGTCGACCCAGTGTGTGGAAGTCCTGGGTTCGTTCCTGATCAGGGCACACAGGAGAAGTGCCCATATGCTTCTCCACCCTTCCCCCTCTTATTCCTCTCTATTTCTCTCTTCCCTTCCCACAGCCAAGGCTCCATTGAAGCAAAGTTGGCCCAGGCGCTGAGGACGGCTCCATGGCCTCCGCCTCAGGCACTAGAATGGCTTTGGATGTAAGGGAGTAACGCCCCAGATGAGCAGGGCATCGCCCACTAGTGGGCATACCGGGTGGATCCTGGTCGGGCGTATGTGGGAGTCTGTCTGACTGCCTCCCTGCTTCTAACTTCAGAAAAATACAAAAAAAAAAAAAAATAAAGAATTTCACATGTAATGTAAATGCACAAAAAGTATAAATAGAAATCAACTGAATAATAAAGCACCTAAAAGATACTACAGCATTATTTCTGGCATAAAGAAAATCAGTTCTGGCCACAAAATCTGCATTGCTACTGTGGCAATGACAATCACAAAATCTGTGTTATGATTAATACCAAAATAAAACTCTCCTAGCAGCCTGGACCTGTTCCTTAGCTCAGTTGGTTAATGTCATCCCAATAGGCCAAGGTTGTGGGTTTGATCGTGGGTCAGGGCACATACAAGAATAAACTAGTAAATACATAAATAAGTGGAACAACAAATCCATGTTTCTCTGTCCCTCATATCAACAAATAAAATTTTTAAAAAATGAAGCTCTCGTTTATTAGAAGAATGTGTCAAATCAAAATTAAACAGAAAGGCAAGAAAGCCTCAAAAAAAAAAATCTATAACAACAGGGTTAAAATACAGAAAATATTTGAAGAAGTGGGTTCAATAATAAAGATTAACCCTCCAAAATTCAATTTAACAAAGGAATTAACTATAAATTATGTTAAATTTTTAGGTCAGTATAGAGTCCAAATTTATTATAATACAATTATCAACATTCAGACAAAATACAAGTAACTCAGTTAACCAAAATGATTTCGGGGGGGGGGGGGATGAAACCAAAACTAACCAGATAAAAAAATCAGAACAGAAGTTAATTCTGTTAAATAACATATAAAACTCATTTTTATCAGATTTTGACTTACATATATATTCAATCTCCCCTTAAATTTATCATATTAAAGAATATGTCTAAAAACATGAAAATGTAATGCAATTTTCAAGTGGCTTTTGTTCCTAATAAAGTTAACTTCAATTTTTGTTTATCAAGACTGAATTGCCAAAAAATAAAAAACAAAAACAGGAGGCTAATACATCACCATTCTTCTACTTAAAAACAAACAAAAAACCCCAATTACTTTTCAAAGACAGAGAAATACTCAAGTTATTAATCAGAAGGGTAAAAAAAAATTCTTTCTCTGAGAAAAGGATGTTCCATTATCAAGCTGCTAATTCTGTATCAAAATGTAAAATTAACCTTCTTTACTAGTTTAACCGCTTCTGTTTTATAAAGATGAGGATATGTAAACATCAAAATATTTTTATTTGGTTCTTTATTATTTGCTCTTTACTCATCTGGTTTCTTTCATTCCAAGAGAGATATAGAATATTTTAATCATTATCTAATTTTTTATCATTTCTAATTTTTAAAAATCTGTGTCCTTTTCAAATCATTATTATTTTTTAATTTAAAATTTTTTTAAGTGAGAGGAAGGAGATAGAGAGAGACTCCCACATACACCTTGAGCAAGATCCACCAGGCAACCCCCGCCTCAGGTGGGGGCAGGGCAGGGCGGGGATGGGGGGACACAATGCTCGAATCAACCGAGCTATCATCAGTGCCCCAGGCTGACATTCGGACCAACATTGCTATCCTCAGCACTTGTGTTGACACTTGTACCAGTCGGCCCACTGTCTGTGAGAGAGGGGAAGAAGGAGAGAAGCAGATGGTCACTTCTCATGTGTGCCCTGCCTGGGGATTGATCCCTGGATGTCTGCCCACCGGGCTGATGCACTATCTACTAAGCTAACCAGCGGGGGCTAAGTTTTTATTTTTTAACACACCACTGAAGTAGTATGAATTTAGGGTGGAAACTTTGGTGAAAGCCACCTCATGGTTGTAAATCTTCAGGGAGACTTGATTTATCCACTTTAATCAATAACACATTTAAAACAGGCTGTTTTCTTATATTCTTTCATCTATGTACGGAGCTGGTATGGGTTTATTTCTAATTTACCCTTGTGCTGGGAGTAGCTCATTAGAATCTCAACTTTTCAGGGAGATATCTTACCCATTCGACATTCTACCTCGGAAGGGCCTTACAATTTGTCTAGATTAGACAAGATCCTCAAGCTTAAGTAGACTTTAATGCTCTGCTGACTTTACTAAATCCTAGTTTCACTTTATCTCCGGTATGTATTTCCCTTTTGTTTTGCATGGTTAGTAATAAATTAAAAAACTTGTCCAACAATTTGAGGTGTTTTAAACAAGGGCACTGTTTAGTTTGAGCACCAAGTTGCCAAAATGACAGAACCAAAATGTACAAACTATTATCTTTCAATATTCTTCTTTTTTTTTTTTTTTTTTTACAGGGAGAGAGAGAGGGTTAGATAGGGACAGACAGATAGGAACTGAGAGAGGTGAGAAGCATCAATCATTAGTTTTTCATGGCCATTGCAACACCATAGTTGTTCATTGACTGCTTTCTAACATGTGCCTAGACCGCGGGCCTTCAGCAGACTGAGCAACCCTTTGCTGGAGCCAGTGACCTTGGGTCCAAGCTGGTGAGCTTTTGCTCAAGCCAGATGGGCCTGCGCTCAAGCTGGCAAGCTCAGGGTCTCGAACCTGGGTCTTCCACATCCCAATCTGATGCTCTATCCACTGCGCCAATGCGTAGTCAGGCATCAATATTATTCTATTTTTTTATAGCATGTTAATTATCAGAGCTCTTGTGGTTTCTACAATAGTTATTTTATTTTATTTTGGTGACAGAGAGACAGAGAGAGGGACATAGAGACAAGAGAGAGATGAAAAGCATCAATTCTTTGTTGTGGCACCTTAGTTGTTCATTGAATATTCTCTTAGATATTCCTTGATGGAGGGGGGCCTACAGCAGAGCGAGTGACCCCTAGCCAGCGACCTAGGGTTTGAAGTCAGCAACTTTTGGGCTCAAGTCAGTGACCATGGAGTCATGTCTATGATCCCATGCTCAAGCCACCAAACCTGTGCTCAAGGTGGTGATACCGCACTCAAGCTGGCAACCTTGGGATTTTGAACATGGGTCCTCTATGTCCCAGTCCAGTGCTCTATCCACTGCGCCATCACCTGGTCAGGCTATAATAGTTATTTCTTATAAAAATTTTAATTTTGTATATACATGCAACTATTTATTGCTTGAAGACTGGTTATCTTCTAAAGAGGTAAATTATACTTTCATTTATTTTTTTAAAGATTTTATTTATTCATTTTAGAGGAGAGAGAGAGAGAGAGAGAGAGAGAGAGAAGTGAGGAAAGAGCAAAAATTAACTCCCATATGTGCCTTGACCAGGCAAGGCCAGGGTTTCAAAACAGTGACCTCAGTGTTCCAGGTCAACGCTTTATCCACTGCGCCACCACAGGCCAGGTAGAAGAGGTAAATTATACTTTTAGGATAAAGCAAGAATTGATAACAATAATTATATATATTTTATTCAAAATAAATTACAACTGATAACAATATATCATTAAATATAAATTAAATGAGGTTATTTTATTTTAGTAATAATCCTTTTGCCTACAGAAACTCTTACTTACTTTGGAAGGAGAACCATCAGTAATTTTCACCAACTGCCAAAGAATCGAGTAATGGGAACACTGCAATGCTTGTACGACTATCTGTATCAAATGAAAAATTCAAACAAATGAGACATAATTTACATTTGCACAGTTTTTATCATATAATATTTATCACAGTATTTATTTTACAATAAGGTTTAAACTCAAATTATGGTAGAATTAAGGAGAATGTATAAAATAAGATTTGGTTAAAAAAAAAGACAGGCCCTGGCCGGTTGGCTCAGCGCTAGAGCGTCAGTCCAGTATGTGGAAGTCCCAGGTTCAATTTCCAGCCAGGGCACACAGGAGAAGCGCCCATCTGCTTTTCCACCTGTCCCCCTCTCCTTTCTCTCTTCCCCTCCCACACCCAAGCCTCCATGGGAGCAAAATTTGTCTGGGCACTGAGGATGGCTCCATGGCCTCTGCCTCAGGCGACAGAATGGCTCAGATTGCAGCAGAGCAATGCCCCAGAGAGAGGCCAAACATCGCCCTCTGGTGGGCACGCCGGGTGGAACTAGGTCGGGCGCATGTGGGAGTCTGTCTGCCTGCCTCCCCCACCCCTGCTTCTCACTTCGGAAAAATACAAAAACAAAACCCCAAAAGACAAACCAACATACCATTCTAGAGAATAAAGATAATATATCTTCATAAATATGGTCCCAAATAACATTATGCTTCAAACAAAATAGTACTGTCATAAATACTCTGCTTAATCAGATTTTTAAAAGGAGATATATCTAAAACTAGAAAAACTTATCCAAATTTTATAACTAAATAATTACTTCTTTTGTTTTAAAACATTTGAAATATGAAATATATATGTCAACTGCAATTAAAAAATTATAAGAAAATGATTAAAAAGAAAACATAAAACTTAATAAATGCTGTACTTTACCACCCCCCCCCATGATATATTTATATACCTGCCAATTTGTACTTTATAATCCCTTCATCTTTTTCACCCATTCCCTCAAATCTCCCTCTGATCTGGCAACCATCAATTTACTCTCTGCATTTATAAGTTTGGGAAAGCAGTATTTTTGAATTATGGATGGGAATCTGTACATGAGGACAGCCGACTTAAATCATATAAGGATTTTTGAGTATGTGGCATGTATGTGTAGGTACCTGTAATTCCAATGTTGTTCAACAGTCAATAATCATCTCTTTCCTCTATTCTACGAGTAAGTTATTTTTACTGTTCAGACAGTACATTTTAACAACCTAAGCCTGCATCTCTAAATTCTAAGTTTATTATGCCCCGTTGTGAATATTATATAAATAGAATCATGGAATTAAAAATTAGTTTGAATGACTTCTTTCATTTAAACATTTATGTTTAAGATTTATATATGTTGTTGATTACAGTTATAGTTCATTAATTTTTTGTCCCAGTATAATATTTAGAAAATCCTCATGCATATTTATTCATTTATTATTGAACTTTTACAGTGCTTTTAATTTTAGGGCTTTATGAATAATGCTGCTATGAACATACTTGTATATGTCTCCTGGTGCACCTGTGTGCAGAGGTTCCTTTTTTTTTTTTTTGTGCAGAGGTTCTTAAAAGATTTTAGTTCTCGGGACCACTTAACATTCTTAAAAATTACTAAGGATCCCAAAGTGTTTTTATGTAAGTTATAGATCAACATTACCATATTAGAAAATATTTTTTTCAATATAAACATAATTTTAAGTAAAAATAAATGTTTAACATATTTACTAAGGCATTTAAAAATAAACCATTTACTTTACAACATAATAAATATTAACCCTTTTAGTAGAAATGTTCATGTACTACAACTTTGTGCCTCCTGACAATCCAGAATATGATCGTACAAAATTTTTTATTTTAAAAATTTGTAAGGCAACATTAAAAAAGGCAAATGTCTTCTTGTTTCCATAAATTGGTTATCAAACAAACATGATTTCAAGTTAATAAAACTGTAACTGTAACTTTTATTTTTTGAAAGGAAACTCACTGCCCAGGGTAAGCGAGCATGAAAAAAACCTCAGTACTAAAAGGGTTAAAATCTCTAAATCAGAAAAATAAAAACTTAGTGGGGCCTGACCTGTGGTGGCGCAGTGGATAAAGCGTCGACCTGGGAACACTGAGGTTGCCAGTTCAAAACCCTGCACTGGTCTGGTCAAGGCACATATGGGAGTTGATGCTTCCAGCTCCTCCCCCCTTTCTCTATTTCTCTCTCTTTCTCTCTCTCTCTCTCTCTCTCTCTCACTCTGTGTCTCCTCTCTAAAATGAATAAAATAAAATAAATTAAAAAAAAAAAACTTAGTGGGAAGAATGGTAATATTTTACATTTTTGCAAATCCCTTTAATACATATATGACTTAACAGCAAACTGGAATTTCTTATCTGTTCTCCATTCTGTTACAATATGCTGTTTTGATTAAAGTATGTATATGAAGAAAATCCAGTCATAGATAAGTTAGAAAAAAGATATATTTAAATAGCCTTATATAGATAAATGTGGATATTTTTTCATATGACACTAAAACTTCAATGTACACTTATTAGAGAAAGAGAATGAAAAAAAAAGCATGTAACATCTTTCTCTTATCAAAATAGTGTGACCTCCTGGACCATACTTTGAGAACCAATGCTAAAGAAATACACTGTTCACAAAAATTAGGAGATATTTCAAAATGAATATGAGTGATAAAATATCCCCTAATTTTTGTGAGCAGGATTTCTGGGTTATATAATATATGTAAGTTTAATTTCATAATAGATACTATCAAACTGATGTTTGGTCCACAATGAAGGTAGCTAGTAGTCTTTGACAGTTTCTTGGCTATACATTTTCACCAACACTTAATATCATCAGATATTTTAAATTGGGTGATTTTATTATGTATGAGTACTATTTTAATATACCACTAATATACGTGTCTCTAATACCACGAAGTTGGGCATCTTTTCATTATTTATTGGCATCAAATTCCTGCTTTGTAAAATGTCCTGATTTTCAGAGAGACAAATAACAGAATTCAGGTATTTAAAATTGATTAAGAATCATAAGGGGCGGAGCAAGATGGCAACGGAGTAGGCGGACGTACCAACTTCCAACTCCCTGAACCAAAGTGGATTATAACTCAATTTAAAGAACCATCATCTGGATAAACCAACTTTGAACTAAACTAAGTGGACTCTTCAACCAAGGAACACAGAAGAAGCCACATTGAGACTGGTAGGAATAGCGAAAACGCGAAGAGGGCTGCCCAGCTCCCCGGAGCAAACGGCAGCCACGGAGAGACCCGTGTGGCAGGAGGAGAGTTTGACGGAGAGGGAGAAACCTGGGTCCCAGGAACCAAGCCCCAGCCTGCAGTCCCAGAGCCTAGAAGAGGAGTTTGGACAGTTTTGAGCTGTGAAACAAGTGAGGGAGCTCCCAGGCCTACAGTGTGGAGTATTAGGTCCCTTCCTACTCTGCTGAGGGTTGCTGAAGGGTTTGGGGCGGCAGGACGCTGAAACGCGGTTCTGTCGGCATGGGCGGAGGCCAAGCTGGTGAGAGCTCAGTCTAGCCCAGCAGGGTCGGAGGTGACGTGCGAAAGCGGTCCGGAAGCTGCGGGCCTGCCTGTAATCCCACCAATGGGGACAAAGCGGGAGGCCAGGAATGGGCAGAAATCTGCTCTGTGACCATGCGCAAGCCGGCCCTGACCGCAGGGACCGGGCTAGGACCAGGGACGGGCAGGGGGCTCGCGGCTGAGCTCACACTACCAGCCCAGCCCGGCCAGAGAAACCGCGGTTTGCCATTCTACGTGCGCGAGGCGGCTCTGAGCGCAGGGACGGGGTAGAGCCCGAGACAAGTGGAAGCTCGCAGCTGAGCCCACGCTACTATCCCCGCCCGGCCGGAGAAACCGCGATTTGCCATCCTACGTGCACGAGCGGACTCCGAACGCGGGGGCGGGTAGAGTCAGGGACGAGCGGAAGTTCATAGCTGAACGGAAGCCAGCAAACACGCCTGGCCCAATAAACCTTGGTTTGCGACCCTGCGCAGAAGGGCCCTGGCCTCGAGGGCGGGGCTAAAGCTCCAGACGGGCAAAGGCTCACAGCTGAGAGCACATCAAAAGCCCCGCCCAACGCGCAAAACTGTGGCGAGCAGGCTCTGACTGCGGGTTCTGAGTGGAAGTCCGGAAATAGGCTGGGTCCGCAGCTGAGCAAAGGTGCTCACCTCTACCCTTGGTTCTGAGGCCTGTGGCTTGAGTGACAGCCCCTCCCGCGGAGGAGGCAGAAATCACAGCAAAAGCCACAGTGGGCCGGCGCTGGCAAGGCCCATACCCAACCACCCTAGGCAGCGGCAGAGGGGGTGGGGGGCCTGCAGACAGACCACACCTAGAAAACACAAAGGCAACACCTACTGGACTCCAGTGGCCACAACTTGCTTATACACAGACAAAATGGGCAGGCAGAGGAATGCAAACCAAATGAATCAAGAGAAATCCCCAGAGAAGGACCTGAATGAACCAGATATAACCAAATTACCAGAAGCAGAATTTAAAATAATGATAGGATGTTCAAAGAAATTAGAGCAACAATGGATAGTCATTATGAACACCTAAGTAAAGAGATAACAAGTATAAAAAACAAAATTGAAATAATAAAAAAGAATCAGACAGAAATGACAAATACAGTATCAGAACTGAAGACCACAATGGAAGGAATTAAAAGCAGGATGAATCACTGAGGATCGAATCAGCGAGTTAGAGGACACAATAAACAAAGGCACAGAAGCAGAGAAGAAAAAGGAAAAGAGACTCAAAAAATGTGAGGAAACTCTAAGGGAGCTCTGTGACAACCTGAAGAGAAACAACATTCGCATCATAGGGGTGCCTGAAGAAGAGGAGAGAGGACAGGAAATGGAAACTTTGTTCAATCAAATCATAGCAGAAAACTTCCCTAAATTAAGGCTGGGAATCACTCCACACGTTCAAGAAGCACACAGAACTCCACTAAAGAGAAACCCAAAAAGATCTACACCAAGACACATCATAGTTAAAATACCAAAGCTAATGGATAAAGAAAAATTTTAAAAGCTGCTAGGGAAAAAAAGGCTATCACCTACAAAGGAGCCCCCATAAGGATGACATCGGACTTCTCAACAGAAACACTTGAGGCCAGAAGGGAATGGCAAGATATAATCAAAGTAATGCAGAACAAGAACCTACAACCAAGACTACTTTATCCAGCAAGGCTAATGTTTAAAATTGAAGGAGAAATAAAGAGCTTCCCAGATAAATAAAGCCTCAAGGAATTCATAAAAACCAAACCAATTCTGCAAGAGATACTAAGGGGCCTCTTGTGAACAGTTTAAAGGGAGGAAAGAATAGAGCAAAAGAAGAATACAGCTTTAAAGAATAAAATGGCAATAAACAACTACATATCAATAATAACCTTAAATGTAAATGGATTAAATGATCCAATCAAAAGACATAGGGTAGCTGCATGGATAAAGAAACAGGACCCATACATATGCTGTCTACAAGAGACATACATTAAAACAAAAGATGCACATAGACTGAAGGTAAAAGGATGGAAAAAAATATTTCATGCAAATGGAAATGAAGAATCATAAGATAAAAAATAATTTAAATTTAAGTAGGTTTAACTACATTTTTGTTTAATACATAGTTTATTTTTACTGCAATAAATCATACCTAATATGATATTCCATTATTACAGTATCTCTATTGCCTTTTCTACTTAATAAAATAAAAACCTTAAGGATATATATATGTAGAGAATAATCCAAAAGATAAATTAGTAAATGAAATGCTACCGAAAGTAGCTGAGAATTTTAGCTGGTTTTATTTTTTAAAATTCAGGTTTCAGATCACTTAAGCAAAAGACATCTCTATGTATTTACTCAGTAAGGAAAATAACTCATTAGAATTAGAAGGATGAGTAGTGCTGCTGTGTGTGTCTGACAGAGACAGAGAGTCAGAGAGAGGAACAGATAGAGACAGGCGGGGAGAGAGATGAGATGCACCAATTCTTCGTTGTGGCACCTTAGTTGTTCATTGATTGCTTTCTCATATGTGCCTTGACTGGGGGGCTACAGCAGACTGAGTGACCTCCTGCTTGATATAGCGAACTTGGGCTCAAGCTGGTGACCTTGGGGTCTCGAACCCAGGTCCTCTGCGTCCGAGTCTGACCCTCTATCCACTGTGCCACCGCTTGGTCAGGCAAGTAGTGTTGCTTTTGATGCAACACTAATGAGATATCAGGTTTGTTTGTTTTTTGTGTTTTTCTGAAGCGAGAAGCAGGAGGCAGAGAGACAGACTCCCACATGTACCTGACCAGGATGATCCACTCGGCATAGAGAGTGATGCTCTGCCTATCTGGGGCGTTGCTCTGTTGCAACTGGAGCCATTCTAGTGCCTGAGGCGGAGGCCATGAAACCATCCAGAGAGGGGGAAGGGTGAAGAAGCAGATGGGTGCTTCTCCTGTGTGCCCTGGTCCAGAATTAAACCTGGGACTTCCACACGCTGGGGCAATGCCGTACTGCTGAGCCAACTGGCCAGGGCCAGATATCAGGGTTTTATTAAACAGAATTAAATGACTTATTTGTGTCAGAATGTCAGAAATAAGACCAAAACACTACCAAGTTATGAACATAACTGCTACAAAAATCACTCTTTACTATACTTAGAAGATGCTTAATATGGTACACCAATCTCTATAAAATCAAGTACCACTGGTAAAGTGGTTTGTGTGGAGGGAAAAAAAAATATTAAAATTTCTCTTGAATTTGAAAAAAACCCTGAATTGTTAAATTACTAGAAAAGTGATATACAAATAAAGTAATCAACAGAAAATTAATATATGAAAAAATAAAGTTGGAGAATTGCTTCATTCTAGTGTTATCATTTATTCTAATCACTTCAAATAACATTTCATTCCCCTCTACAGTTCTATTAAACTATATTCTAGGGCTATTCAACTGTGTTTCCTGAGTTTTACAGAAGTTGCTTAGAGATGGTTGTGAGAAAATAAAGACACCTAGCTTCTATATTTATTTCAATATCTATTTCAAATAGAGCACCCCCACTTCAATCTGTTTCTTCATAAGTTTACTTTAAAAAAGGCTCCACTGCATTAATTTTAAATAAAAAGCTCACTCTCATTGATTGGGAAGCATGGTGCTTTTTCAAAGGTATAAAACAATTTAGCTAATAACACTTCAAAAAAAATAATAACTTCAGAACTCTTCCACCCAGGCTTTACATTAGACATGTTTATATTTTATCTTCTATACCAGTACAGTTATCCTAAATCGTCCAGAAGTCATTTATTCAGTAACTTGATCTTTCTACAGAATAGATTTAATTAGAAGGACAAGCAACAAAAACCCAAAAGATAGTGTCCTGACTTAGGAGCACCACAGTCCTGCTTTTCTAGACTACCACTGTTCTGAACTTGAAGAGAATATTCAAATAATAGCAAGTGTTGGTTTGATGAGTAATCATTTTTCCCAATCCTAGTCCTCTTATCCTTGTTTCCATAAGGTAACATTGTTCTGGGAAGGATCCAGTAATGTGTAT
The DNA here is from genome assembly GCA_037038555.1 of Rhynchonycteris naso. NCBI lineage: Eukaryota > Metazoa > Chordata > Mammalia > Chiroptera > Emballonuridae > Rhynchonycteris > Rhynchonycteris naso. The sequence continues at coordinate 39,595,145 of CM073004.1, read as the reverse complement.
TACATACTTTGGGGCAGAAGCAGTTAAAAAGTAGAAGCACCTTTTCAATCTTCTCCTCCCTAACCTGTCAGCAGAATACCAATGCCCCAAAAGATCTTGGGTATCTGAATGACTGGGTTGTGCAGTGATACCCCACTTCCCTATTTTACTTTATAGTTATGGGAGCGAGAAAAATTTCTCTTGTGGTAAGCCACAGATAGACAGAAAAATGTATTATAGGAGTTAGCATTACACCTTAACCAACATAAATATCCCGTACTTTTATCTCCTTTTTTCATGATAATTATTTTTAACTATTCAAGTAAACTATAGCTTTTTATCTTTGATTAGCAGATTAAATCAATGAAAGTCATTCAAATTGTGGCTAATATGATATCATAATATCTTGAAGATGAACTGTATTATTCCATGTAAATTAAGACTAAAAGAAAAGATCCTAGAATTAGTTTAAGTTTAAAAAAAGAAATTTTGATGAAATAAACACTAGAGAATAACAATACAGAAAAATGTAATACTTTTGAGGACATGTTTAAAATTCTGAAAATCCACATAATGACTGTGGGATTAACTTGGGCTCTCTCACTTTGCTGTTTGCAAGAGACTTTAAGGTGAAGAAAGATCAAATTTTTAGTGTACATGTACATGGCAAAAGAGTGAACAAAACACTATTCTGCTTCTGATATACAATATAGATCTTTCCATCATATTTAGACTAGGTTAATATAAATAATAATTAATCGCCTTTTTTAACTTCTGTAGTAAAAAATTAAAAGATTCCCAAAGAATGAATTACATATGATTCAGTAAAACATTAATACTTGGCAGTTTTGGACCCTGGAATTTTACTATCAAATTTTTGTTTGTTTCTTTTTACATCAACACCATATATCTGAAACAAGAATATAAAGAAATATATGACATGTCAGTAAATCTAGAGTGGAATATTATATTCTCTATTTGTAATATAACTTTATGCTGATCTCCAAAAGGGAGCTTATTATATAGTGGGAAGAACAATGGACTGAGAATTTACATCACACCACTCCAGCCTGATCATAAACAGTTTATTTGCACTAGACTTTTCTCCCCAAACACACTGTAGGCTGTAATATCAAAAAAGATCTTGCTACTTTCCTTCTCAGTGATATGCTTAGAAGACTCAATAAACAATTTCTGCTAGTAAGTTTGAAATAGAGTAATACAAGTAAAAAATTGTTCAAACAATATACATGCCTAAATCATTAAGAAATAGTAACATACTTTGTACAGATAGACTTATGATGCAAATGAAGGGTGAAAATAGGGAGGGATCAACCATAATTTCAAAAAAAATAGTTACTTAAAAAACATGTATGTACCAGAAAACAGGATTTATGTAATTAAAATTCTCAGTGGTAATTACAACAAATGACATAAAAACATTAATATAGAAAAAAGTGTATAAATCATAATAGAGATGTGCTATACACTAAAAATTTGCTGAGTAGATCTTGTGTTTTTTAATAACAACAAAAAACTAACACAACGAAAAGATGGGAAAACAAAATTTTATAGAAGTATATAAATAATAATCAGAGGCATAAATATATTAGAAATTTAAAATATTAACCATTTGAAAAAAATACCGTTACCAAATGTTTACTGTCTGAACTGTTTTCTTTTTTGTATTTTTTCTTTATTTTCTTTTCATTTTATTCATTTTAGAGAGGAGACACAGAGACAGAGTGAGAGAGAGAGAGAGAGAGAGAGAGAAAGGGGGGAGGAGCTGGAAGCATCAACTCCCATATGTGCCTTGACCAGACCAGTGCAGGGTTTTGAACTGGCGACCTCAGTGTTCCCAGGTCGACGCTTTATCCACTGTGCCACCACCAGTCAGGCTGAACTGTTTTGATTTTCTTTGCGAGAGAGACAGATAGGGACAGACAGACAGGAATGAGATGGGAAGCATTAATTCTTCATTGCGGCACCTTAGTTGTTCATTGATTGCTTTCTCTCTCTCTCTTTTTTTTTATAGGGACAGAGAGAGAGTCAGAGAGAGGGATAGGTAGGGATAGACAGACAGGAACAGAGAGAAATGAGAATCAATCATTAGTGTTTTGTTGTCGTTGCGACACCATAGTTGTTCATTGATTGCTTTCTCACACGTGCCTTGACTGCGGGCCTTCAGCAGACCGAGCCACCCCTTGCTGGAGCCAGCGACCTTGGGTCCAAGCTGGCGAGCTTTTGCTCAAGACAGATGGGCCCATGCTCAAGCTGGCGAGCTCGGGGTCTCAAAGCTGGGTCTTATGCATCCCAGTCCGATGCTCTATCCACTGCGCCACCGCCTGGTCAGGCATGGTTGCTTTTTCATGTGCCTTGATAGAGGGGTTAAGCAGAGCGAGTGACCCTTTGCTCAAACCAGTGACCTTGGGCTTATGTCTATGATCCCAGGCTCAAGCTAAGTGACCCCACGTTCAAGCTGGTGAGCTGTGCTCATGCTGGATGAGCCTGCACTCAAATCGGCTACCTCGGTAGCCACCGCCTGTTCAGCTGAAGTCTATTTTTAAAAAAGATATTTACTCAGTATCTAAGCCTTGTGCTAAGTATATGAGCTTAAAAACAAATACATTCCCTGATCTCAAAAAGAATCAAATGAAGAGACAAATTAGTAACAATTATAATAATTTGGTAACTAGTCTGATAAAGTACACATAAACAGGGTCATGTGCTGAGGGGCGAGAAGAGGGACTCACATGTTAGCCAGGAAGAGAAAGTAATAATAGTTAGGAAAAACTTTGTGGAGAAGCAAAAGTCTGTATTACAGCAAATCTTTAAAGAAAGACATAAGATTTTAATCTAGTAATAAAGGGACAACACAAGTAAAGGAATAGAAATTTCAAAGGATGCTTTTTTGATAAACTCTGAAAAGGCTGATACAGCATAAGTGTAAGCATATACTAAGATAGATCACTAGACATCAAATCATAGAGGATGTTATTGGAGGGTAACTACCTGGTTTATGCCTCTGTCTTAGAGTATGTATTCTGCTCCCCTTCACTTTTAAAAGAACATTTGTTTGGATAATGATATGGTCACCTTACCATGACAAAGAAATCTAGATGTTATCCTAAAAATGTTCAGTAATGCTTAAAGATATTTGAACAGAAAAGTAACAATCAAGATGTTTCAAAAATATGTCACTAGCAACAGAAATAAAAGTGATCCTATTTGTTCTTTGTTAGCATTTTACTTTATTGTTAGTATTTTAAATGTAATATTTGATACTTCAAAATTTGTTGTATTATAAAGCATAATAATAAAATTAACCTATGAACAGACCATATAATTTAAGAGCTAGTATGATGTCAATAACTTTTTATCTACCTCTAAGCTCTTTCTCTATTCCTCAGAGCTGATGAATCATTCCACTAAATTTCATGTATATATTATCCCTTGGCTATTAAAAACAATACAGTTTATCACATATAAATTTCATGAGATGATATACTGTTTAATTTTGCTAGTGTTTGAGCTTTTCAAAAATGGTGTAACACTGTACTTAGTCTTTTGAAAGAGCAGATGTACTTCATGCTTGCCATGCTTATAAACAATTTAAGATTTTTAAAATGACAAATTCTCATGCTCTACTCCTAAAGATTAAGAGAGAAAATAATATTTAACAACAAAATGACCTAATTGCTAGAGCTATCCTGAGAAAAAGAATAAGCTGGAAGCACCCTTGATTTCAAACCATATTACAAAGCTATAATAATCAAAATTGTATACTACTGGCATAAAACTAAGCATGTAGATCAACAGAGCAGAATCAAGAGCCCAGATGTAAACACATATACATGGTCAGTTAGTTTATGAAAAGAATGAAAATGGACCACTACCTATACTACACATAAAAAATTAGCTCACAATAGATTAAACCTGAATGCAAACATAAAGCCATAAAACTACTAGAAGAGCCTGACCAGGCGGTGGCACAGTGGATAGAGCGTCAGAGTGGGATGCGGAAGACCCGGGTTTGAGACCCCGAGCTCACCAGCTTGAGCACGGGCCCATCTGGCTTGAGCAAAAGCTCGTCAGCTTGGACCCAGGGTTGCTTGCTCCAGCAGGGGGTGGCTCCGTCTGCTGAAGGCCTATAGTCAAGGCACGTTTGAGAGAACAATCAATGAACAACTATGGTGTCCCAATGGCAATGAAAAACTAATGATTGATACTTCTCATCTCTCTGTTCCTGTCTGTCTGTCCCTACCTATCCCTCTACTTGGCTCTCTATCTGTCCGTGTAAAAAAATAAATAAATAATTCTTAAAAAAACAAACAAACAAAAAAAAACTCCTAGAAGAAAATAGAGGTGATTAAGCTCCCTGGCATTGTTCTTGGCAATGAGTTTTTGGATTTGACAACAAAAGCAAAAATAAACAAATGGGACTACATCAAGCTAAAATGCTTCTTGCACAGCAAAGAAACCCACCAACAATATGTAAAAGCAACTAACTGAATGAAGAAAACTTTTTAAAATCATATGTTTGATAATGGGTTAGTATCTAAAATATATAAAGAACTCATACAACTCAATAGCAAGACACCAAACAATCTAATTAAAAAATGGGCAGAGGATCTGAATAGACATTTTCCCAAAGAAGATATATAGCTTTCCTTTGGTATCTATGGGAGATTGGTTCCAGGACCCATTGTGGATATAAGAATCCAAAGATGCTCAAGTCCCTTACACGAAATGACGTAGTATGATGTATACAGACAATTCTTGATTCTGAACCACAGATGAAAACATGCTGTTTTCAATCTGTAGGTGGTTGAATCACGGATATGAAAACTCTGGGTATGGAGGGCTGACTGTACAGATGGCCAACAAGTACATAAAAGATACTGAATATTACCAATCATCAAGGAAATACAAATAAAAAATACAATGCGATGTCACCTCACATACTTGTTAGAATGGCTATTATCAAAAGAGATGAGCTTACAAATGCTGGTAAAAATATGAAAAAAAGGAAATCCTTGTGCACTGTCGGTGGGAATGTACAGGAATACCCAGTGGTGGGATTCAAGTAATTTAACAACTGGTCCTCTGCCCTAATGACTGTTTTAAGTATAATAAAACAATATACCAAAAGGTAGTTTATTATTTCATGCATTTAATACTTAAATAAGAACAATAAAAAGGTACACAAAACTAGATTGTTACAAGAGTTTTAAAATATTAATGAAAAAATGTTAAATAATACCTGACAAAAACAATAAAACTTGTATTTCAGATATTTCCACAGTTTCTTGATTAGTATCCTCACTTGATTAGTATCCTCAATAAAAAGTTATTGACAAATGTGAGGGAATTAAAATGTAGTATTCCATCAAAGGTATAATGAGTTTTATGAAATGAATAAATAAATATTACAGGCATAGTTCTGTCACATATTTTTCACCTATCGGGTGCTTCAAATACACTTGTATGAATGAACATTAAAAAGGAGTAAAGAATGTAAATTTGTGATTTCCATACCGGTTGGCTGCCTAGGTGCCCACCTTAGAGAGAACTCTGATTAGAAGTGCCATTTTAACAATTGGTTTGCCGGACTCAAGAAAAAATTAGGTATTGGTTCTGCTGAAATGGTGTGAACTGGATGAATCCCACCACTGGGCATATCTTGTTTTATTGTGCTTCACTTTAATGTGCTACACAGTTGTTGAGATATTTACAAGTTGAAGGCAAGACTCTCTACCAGTAAAAAAATATTAAAACTCATTTTATTGTGATGGTCTGGAACCAAATTCTGAGGTATGCCTGTAAATTGGTACAGCTATGGAAAACAGCATGAAGGTTCCTCAAAAAATTAAAAAGAGAACTACTTTATGATCCCCCAATTCCACTTTAGTGTTCCAAAGAACACTAAAACACTAATCTGAAAAGATACATGTATCCCAATGTTTACTGCAGCATCATTTACAATAACCAATATACAGAAACACTTAAGTGACCGTTGCGAATGAAAGGATAAAACGTGGTGTGCACACACAAACACACACAGGAATATTATTCAGCCGTGAAAAAGAAGAAAATCTTGCCATTTGTGACAATACATATGGACCTTGAGGCCATTATGCTGAGTGAAATAAGTCAGACAGAGAAAGACAAACACTGTTATAACCTCACTTACACTCACTTATATATAGAATCTTGAAAAAAACAGAAGAACAAATCAAGATTGTAGAACAACTTGGTGGTTGCCAGAGGTGACAGTAAAGTAAAAAATTATGAACTACCAGTCATAAAATATCTGTAACTCTGCATGTAATCTCTTATGATGGTGATCATTTCAAAACACACACAAACAGTAAATTACATTGTACACTAAAAAACTAATGCTGCATACTCAGCTTAAAAAAAAAAGATAATTAAGAAAATGTTTACAGTTTAAGTCCTGGCCAGTTGGCTCAGGGGTAGGGTGTCAATCTAATGTGTGGAAGTCCTGGGTTCAATTCTTGGTCAGGGCACACAGGAGAAGTGACCATCTGCTCTCCCACCCCCACCCTGCTCTCTCTCTCTCTCTCTCTTCCCCTCTTGCAGCAATGGCTGGAATGGTTTGAGCAAAGTTTGCTCCAGGAGCTGAGGATTGCTACATGGCCTTGCCTCAGGCACTAAAATAGTTCAGTTGCTGAGTAATGGAACAGTGGCCCAGATAGGCAGAGCATTGCTGGGGAGGGGCTTGCCAGGTCGGGTTCACGTGGGAGTGTGTCTCTGCCTCCCCACCTCTCACTTTAAAAAACAAAAAGGTTATAATTTATTTATTTTTTAGTATAAATTAAAAAATTTTTTTAAAAATTAATTTATTTTTTACGGGGACAGAGAGTGTCAGAGAGAGGGATAGATAGGGATAGACAGACAGGAACGAAGAGAGGTGAGAAGCATCAATCATCAGTTTTTTGTTGCCGTTGCAACACCTTAGTTGTTCGTTGATTGCTTTCTCACATGTGCCTTGACCGCAAGCCTTCAGCAGACCGAGCAACCCCTTGCTGGAGCCAGTAACCTTGGGTCCAAGCTGGCGAGCTTTTGCTCAAGCCAGATGGGCCCGTGCTCAAGCTGGTGAGCTCGGGGTCTCGAACCTGGGTCTTCCGCATCCCAGTCTGACGCTCTATCCACTGCGCCACTGCCTGGTCAGGCTACTTTATTTTAATTTAAATTATTTTTGCAATCATTATATAACTGTGCTTTGGCAGAAAGGGCTGAAATATAAGAATGAAGATTGTATCAAATTTTCCTATGGTTCTTGGTTCTGAAATTTCCACCATGTGATACATGTTGTATTTTGTTCTTGTGGTTGTGTTTTGGTCTAGGGCTTTTTAAACTTCAAAATATATATGTCAGGCTTTGAAATAGTATTCTTAAAAATGAGAAGTAACCATACCCATTTATTTTTTTTAATGAAAAAGTATTAAAATAACTAAGGTAAAAAATAAAATAAAGCTTTGCCTCTACCAGAATGTATAATATAATTATATAGCATGTAGATTTGTGAATCTGTATTCTTTGACTCTATACAAAGCTACATATGGTTGCATGTAGTTGTTACACTGTACTGCCGAAAAGTATTCTACTGTATGGATGTGACCATATAATTTGTTTTCATACATTTAGCAGTTGATGAACATTTGAGTTGTTTGTAGTTTGGAGCAACTATTCATATAGCCACTATAAACATTCAGGTATTTTAAGTATTTATGTAAACTTAACTTTTTATTTCACTTGGATAAACACCCAGGAGATAAACTGCTGGGTCATATGATAAGTGCATATTTAACTTTATCAGAAACTGCCAAACTATTTTCCAAAATGGCTATAATAGTTTGCATTTCACCAGCAATATGAATTCCAAAGCTTTCTAAAGATTTGTAGTGAAATCCCATTGCACTTTTAGTTTAAATTTCTCTAATGACTAATAATAGTAAGGTTCTTTTCACATGCTTATATACCATTGTCTTCATTGGTGAAGTAGCTATTCACTTTAGTCCATTTAAAAAAATTGGGTTTCTTTCCTTTTATCCACCCTCCTTCCCTCCCTGTCACCCCCCCCCCCTTTTATATTAAGTGAGAGGCAGTGAGGCAGAGAGAAAGACTTCTGCTACATGCACCCCTACCACTGGGATCCATCTGGTAAGCCCCCTATAGGGTGATGCTCTGCCCATCAGGGGCTACTGCCCCATTTCTCAGCAGCCAAACTATATCAATGCCTGAGGTAAGGCCATGGAGCCATCCTCAGTGCTTGGGGCCAAATTACTTGAATCATTTGAGACTTGGTGGTGAGGGTGGAGTGAGGGGAGAGGGGGTCAGGTGGTGAAGCAGATGGTTGCTTCTCCTGTGTGCACTGATGGGGACACAGTACTTCCACACATTGGGCCGATGATCTACTGTTGAGCCAACCAGCCAGGGCCATTGTTTTTCTTACTAATGAATTTTGAGAGATAATCTATTTTGGGTAGAAGTCAGTTATCAGATATTTGATTTGAAAATATTTTTCAGTTTATTGATCTGCATTAAAAATTTTTTTATTAATTGATTTTACAGAGAGAGGAAGAAAGAGAGAAAGAGGAACCTAATTTGTTGTTCCACTGATATATGCATTCATTGGTTGATTCTTGTATGTGCCCTGACCCAGAATCCAACCCCACAACCTTGATGTATTGTGACAATGTTCTTTATTATTTTTTTCGAGAAAGAGAGAGGTTGGGTGGGGGGAATGACAGACAGGAAGGGAGAGAGATGAGAAGCATTAATTCATAGTTGCTGCACCTTTGTTGTTCATTAATTGCTTTCTCATATGTGCCTTGATCAGGGGCTCTAGCTGAGCCAGTGACCTCTTGCTCAAGTCAGCAACCCTGGGCTCACGCCAGTGACCTTGGGGTTTTGAACCTGGGTTCCCAGCATCCCAGTCCAACACTCTATCCATTGCACCACTGTATGTTTAAACAGATGTTCCAACCAACTGAGAACCCAGCAAAGTTGGCTTGTCTTTTCAATTCTCTTACCAGTGTCAGAAGTATGTACTTAATTTTAATGAGCACCAGTGTTGGAATTTTTTTCTTATAGATAATGCTTTTGGTTTGTACATAAGAAATCTCTGAGTAGTAACAAAAAGTCACAAAGATTTTCTTATGTGCCTGCAGTTTTAGAGCTGTAGGTTTCACATTTAGGTAGATTCTCTCCTTTGAGTTAATTTTTACATATAGTGTGAGGTATGGACTGACATTCACTTTTTTGCAAGTGGCTACCCGACTGCTTCAGCACCACTTGTTGCAAAGATTACCCTTTCTCCAAAGAACTTTCTTGGCATCTTTGTCTTAAACCAACCGACCAGGGAACACTAAGTGAGAGATGGAGGAGCACAGACTGTGCATAGCAACATGCTCTCTCCTGCCCTCACCAGCCTTGGCCTGCTCATGGACTGTCAAAAGGTACAAGAAAAGATTAACTATGATGTTCTGGGGGGGGTCAACTCAATGTCACCCAAGAAAAGTTAAACAAGGTGTTACAGGAAGCAGGTCTTAAATTATCACCCTCAGAAGAATGCAAATGAAGAAGACAAAAGTTTAGACAGATTTCTCAATTTTATGACGTGCTCTCTGATGCAAAGAAAAGGGAATCACGTGACAAAAGAGAACAGGCAATCAAAGAGGGTGGAACAGGTAGTGGTTTTGGCTACTCCAAAAACATTTTTAATATATTTTTGGAAGAGAAAGGATATATAGAGAAAAGAGGTAAAAATGCTGTGCATCAGTTCTCATAACCTTAGAAGATTTATATAATAGTGCCACAAGAAAATGAGCTCCACAAAATATGGACAAATATGGAGGCCAAGGTGGTAAGAAAGGAGCAGTAGAGTGCTGTCTCAAACAGAGTACTTGCTTGAGAATAAGATTAAGAATTCATCAATAGGACCTGGAATGGTTCAGCAAATTCAGACTGTATACATAGAGTGGCAGGGCTATGGGGAATGAATCTGTTCTAAGATCGATGTAAATGCTACAATGGAAAAAAGACAGTATGAGAAAAAACTCTAGATGTTCATATTGATAATGGTATAAAAGATGGCCAGAAGATAAAATTTCATGGTGAAGAAGAACAAGAACCAAGACTGGAGCCAGGAGATACTATCATTGTTTTAGATCAGAAAGAACCATAATGTTTTTATTCAATGAGAAAAAGACCTTTTCATGTGTATGGACATACAGCTGGTTGCAGTACTGCATGTGTTCCAAAAGCCAACAGCTACTCTTGACAACAGAACCACAGTCATGCCTCTCATCCAGCTCAGATTGTCAAAATTGGAGATAATCAAAAGTGAGCTAAATGAAGGCATGCCTATTTATCATAGATCATATAAAAATAGTCACCTAATTACTGAATTTAAGGTAAACTTCTCTGAAAATCAATTTCTCTCTCCTGACAAAATCTTTGCTGGGAATACTCCTACCTGAAAGGAAGGAAGCAGAAGAGACTAGTGAAATGGACTACTCAAAACCTATATAACTTGCCTGACCAGACGGTGGTGTAGTAGATAGGGCACTGGCCTGGGCAATGAGGACCCAGGTTCAAAACCCCGAGGTCACTGACTTGAGCACAGGCTTATCCAGCTTGAGTGCAGGCTCACCAACTGGAGTACAGCATTACCAGCTTGAGTGTGGGAATACAGACATGACTCCATGATCGCTGGCTTGAGCCCAAAGGTTGTTGGCTTGAGCAATGGGTCACTGGGTTGGCTGGAGCCCACCCATCAAAGCACATATGAGAAAGTAAACAATGAGTACAACAACTAGGAGTTGATGCTTCTCATCTGTCTCCCTTCCTGTCTGTCCCTGTGTCTGTCTCTCTCCCTCGAAAAAAAACAAAAATACCCCAAATTATAGTTTTATTAAACAATGCAACCCCAACACATTTCATTATAAAAAACATATCTGGCCTGCACATTTTTAGATGTACGTCTTTCCTACGTAATGATTGATATTCTTCCTACAGAAATAACTGATTTTTGGAGCAACGAATGAAAAAAAATCTAAAAATATCTTCTACCACTTTTAGATAAGATGGTGCCATTGCAATGGAGAAGCATATGAGGATGATAAACATCATCATAGGTGGTAGGATTCACTGTCAGAACTCTTAATGGGACAAGTGAGTAACACATCACTAGCATTTTATATGTAAGGAGTATATGAGTGAAGGACAATAATCATAACACACTACTTGCTATTGTTTTCATTTATGTGGAGGTCTATTTCTGGATTCTCTGTGCTATTGCTTTGATCTATTCTTTCAGGTAGTGTGAATCTTCTAAGTTTGTTCTTTTAAAAATGTCTTTTGGTTATTTTATTTCTTTGACTTTCCATATAAATTTTAAAATCATTTTGTCAGTTCCTTTAATAAAATTAAAAATTATTTTTTTATTTTAGAGAGAGAGGATGGGAGAGAGAGACAGAATCATCAGTCTGTTTCTGTATGTGTCCTGACTAGGGACTGAACCAGCAACCTCTGTGTACTGGGATGATGCTCTAATGAACTGAGCTATCTGTCCAGGGCAGTTCGTTGGTTTCTACAATAAATTCTGCTGAGATTTTAAATAAATTCTGTTAAATGTAAGAATAGTTTTGGGAGAATTGACATCTTAACAGTCTTCTAAGTCATGAATATGATATATTTTCACTAAGATCTTCCATTAGTGTTTTATGGTTTTTACAAATCCTACACATATTTTGTAAAATTATACCTAAGTACTGCATGTTTTTGGCGCTATTAAAAAAAGATGTTTTGGAAGTGATGTCAGAGAAATGGGGCCGTGAGGAGTGCTCCCAATACCTCTCCCCAAAATTTCAACAAGTTCTACAACCAGAGACAAAAAAATCGATCCCTAGAGCATCTGTAAGTCCCACACACTGAACAAAATGTATGATTGGGCAAAAAACTGGCTAAATACAGTGTGTCCGTAAAGTCATGGAACACTTTTGACCGGTCACAGGAAAGCAACAAAAGACGATAGAAATGTGAAATCTGCACCAAATAAAAAGAAAACGCTCCCAGTTTCATACCTATTCAGTGCAGTTCGATGTGGGCTCCATTTGTTGCCCTACACATATCCAAACGATAGTGAAGTTCTTGCCACACACGGGTAAGGACATCTGGTGTAACAGAGTGAATAACGTCTGTGATTCTCTGTTTTAAGTGATTAGTGTCGTTGATACGTTCAATGTACACATGTTCCTTCAAATAACCCCAGAAGTAAAAGTCTAAGGGCGTCAGATCTGGGAATCGTGGTGGCCATGGCTTGACAGAACCCCTGCCTATCCACTGCCGGGGGAAAGTTCTATCCAGAAACTCACAAACAATGGTGGCGCAGTGTGGAGGAGCATCGTCCTGTTGAAAGATGACACCTTCTAGAAATTGTGGCACTGCATACAATTCCAACATGTCAAGATAGGTGTTTGCCATCACAGACTGCTCCGCGAAAAAAAATGGGCCTATCACCTTATCATGCATCAGGCCACACCACACGTTCACTTTAGGGGTGTTACGTTCATACTCAACATAGGCATGATGGTGTTCAGCAGCCCATATTCGGACATTATGGCGATGAACATGTCCACAGATATGGAAGGTTGACTCATCGCTAAACATGATCTTCTGCAAAAATCTTGCATCATTGTCGATCTCATGAAGCATATGTGTAGCAAACGTGCATCGTGTGGGTCTATCTGCCAGTTTGATAGCGTGTAACAGCCACTATTTATACCCCATAAAACAGAGACATTTCTAACACCTTATGAACTGTAGTCTTGCTTAGGTGTAATTGTCGAGCACACGCTCGCACAGATATTTTAGGGCTCCTTAGGTAGCTATCCTGTATAGCCTCTACAGACTCGTCACTGACTGATGGCCTAACAGAATGGGGTTTCCCCACCAAACTGCCGGTTTCCTTCAACTGCTTATCCTACTGAGTAATGTTATTGCTATGTGGTGGCGCTGTTATAAATGCGCCAATATTCACGTTGCACTTTGGTCATGGATTCAAATTTAGCAAGCCACAGAACACACTGAACTTTCCTCTGTACCGTCCACATCTTGACTGGCATGGCCGTGGGCTGCTCCGCTATATACAACACGGTGTTACGTCATCATCTGCACATGTGCACATGCTGCCACATCATCCTACAGAAACTGGGAGGGTTTTCCGTTTATTTGGTATAGATTTCACATTTCTATCATCTTTTGTTGCTTTACTGTGACCGGTCAAAAGTGCACCATGACTTTACGGACACACTGTATATAAGCAACCCTGAAGGAAATAAGATAAAGAATGGAACACTCCGCCTTCCTCACTAACCTGAGCAAGGGTTGCTTTCACTTGGAACTGAGAGGGAGTGAGAGCTGGGGGCGTGGAAGGAGCCGGGCTGGGGAACAGAAGTGCAAGCCGAGGAAAGAGTGTGCCTGCGATGACTCAGCCCGCACGAGCTAACGCTGGCACTGGACCCAGGTAAAAAGGCTGGTGAGCAGCGGCCTCTATTACCCCCGATATCATGGTCAACAAAGGCAGATAGTGTGCGAGAGGTTCCTTCTAGGGCCCTGGGCATGGGCACCCATGTTCCCGGACAGAGGGGCAGGGTCAGAGACTTCTGCGTGGGCTGTGACCAGAGTCTCGGTGTAATCCTTGCTCCCACAACAACAGCGCGCGGGGAGTGCGTGAAAGCAAACTTCCCTATACCTGGACTCCTCCGGGTGGGTGGGGCGCCCCTGCCAGCCATTCAGGCTAGCATCCCAGGGAAGAAAAATACGGAAGCACTGGGGGGAAGGGCGTGCAGGCAGCTTGCAGATAGTCTCTGGAGCAGTTCTAAAGATCCAATCGCTAAAATTAGCTTAACCCACAGTCTGCTTACCACCCAAATGGCTTACGCGGCTCTGGCTGACAAGGTTTCTTTCAGTTCAGCGATCTAAGACAAGAGATGTGATATTTTTTAGTGCCTCTTGCTCTGCACGTAGGGGCAGGGGCAACTTCCAGTCAGCCGATACAGGGCAAAAAACCTGCCTATGCTGGTGGCTCTGATTAGCAGAGCTTTCATACTCAGGGCTGTGCGCTAAAAAGAGGGACTTGGCAGCTTTTAAGACTTCCTGTTCTGCAGGCAGCAACTAGGGCATCTTCTTCCCAGCCAAGACAGGTTACAAAGTGCAAAAAGCCTGGGGAGAGTGGTCCCACAGACTGCTGAGACATACTGGACATACCTGGAGGCTCATAGCAAAACACTTTGAGAGCAATTGGCTTCCAGCCCTGCCTGATTATGCTGGCGGCTCTGACTGACAGAACCTTACCCAGAGCCCTGTGCTAAGTGGGGACAGAGTGGGGATTTGCCAGCTCTTTGAGCCTCCTACTCTCCAGGCAGTGGCAGTGGCAACCTCATAGCTGGATCACCAGGCTGCTAATTCAGGAAGGAGAGAGGGTCCGAGAAAACCGACTCTCCCATTGTTGGAGCTTGTAAATGCTAACAAGACCCGACTAAGAACAAGACCGAGGCCTAGTATATGACATCACCATAGTGACAACATCAACTGCAAATCTCTACCTAAGTGTGCCACAGGGGCAGAGCCTGGGGTACAGTGCCACCGACCAGGAAGAGGGAGAGGAAGGAAAAAGAAAGAAGATAACCTCTCAATATCAAGAAAAATCCACAGACTTTATAACTTTTTCCACTTTTTTTTTGTTTCTTTCATCTTCTTATCTTTATTTTTCTTCCACCTTGGTCCTTTTATCCTCTGCTCGTCTTATTCTTTTCTCTTCATCTTGAACTACATTACCCATAAGTGTTACTTTCCCCATTTTTTTTCTTTTCTTTTTTCTTTCTCTCTATGAGGGTTACACTCCAAAACCCTTAACTCTCTCTTTTTTTTCTTTTCTTTCTTTTCTCTCTCTCTTATTTTTTTCTTTTCTCTTTTACTTTTCCTTTCATTCAATCTTCACTCACAAATTATTTTATTTTGGATTCAATTTTTTTCTTTGTGGCATTTTGTGTGCTTTTTACTTGGCTTTTTAACTCATTATCATTACCCCCAACCCTGGCTCTCCATTCTATGTAGTTTTTGTTCCACTTAATACAATAGGTTTTTTTTCTTGTTTCCTTCTTATCCCTTTCACTATATCTCTCCTTCAATCATCATTTACAAGCAAATTATTTTATTCTTGATCCAAATTTTTTCCTTTTTTGCATTCTGTGGGTCCCTACCTCCTTTTTTTCCCCTTTATCACTTCTCCCCAACTCAGGCCCTCCGTTATTGGTAGTTTTTGCTCCATTTACCACAATATAATTCTCAGTTTGTCACAGTATTTTCTCAAAGAAGAAAGGAAAACAATATTTTTGTTTAATTTTTTTATTGCTTCTTTTTTTTACTTTTTATACTCTGTTAATTCATAATTAGTGTTATTAACAAAATCACCCTCAGATGCTATTAAGGAAAAGAAAATCGAATATCATGGATACAAAAGACAGAGATGTAGCACAGATAGAAGAGGAAAAATCTATAGAAAAAAATTTTAATAGATTGGAAAACTTGGAGTTAAATGACATAGAATTTAAAATAGAAATCCTAAAAGTACTCAGAGATATATAAGAAAACACAGAAAGGCAATTTAGAGAGCTCAGAAAACTCAACCAACACAAAGAATATATTACCGAGGAAATTGAAACTATGAAAACAAATCAAAAGAGATAGAAAACTCAATTCATGAACTGAAAAACAAGGTAACAAGCTTAGCTAATAGAACAGGCCAGATAGAGAGAGGATTACTGACACAGAACACAGGCAACTTGAGGCACAATAGAGAGAAGAGAGAAACTCAAGAATTAAAAAAAATGAGAAAGCCCTACATGAATTGTCTGACTCCATCAAAAAGAGTAACATAAGAATAATAGGTATATCAGAAAGAAAAGACAGAGAAAATGGAATGGAGAACATATTCAAACAAATAATAGACGAGAAGTTCCCAAGCCTGTGGAAATAACTAAAGCCTTGAATTCAAGAAGCAAATAGAACAAGTTATCTTAATGCCAACAAACCTATTCGAAGGCGCATCATAATGAAATTAGCACAAACCAACGACAAAGAAAAAATTCTAAAGGCAGCCAGGGAAAAGAAGAATACAACATATAAAGGAAGGCCTATTAGATTATCATCAGACTTCTCAGCAGAAACTCTACAAGCTAGAAGAGAGTGGACCCCAATATTTAAAGTTCTTAAAGAGGAACTTCCAACCAAGAATACTGTACTCATCAAAGCTATCCTTCAAATATGAAGGAGAAATAAAAACATTCAGATATACGAAAAGAATGAAGGAATTTATCATCAGAAAACCCCCACTTTAGGATATACTAAAGGGGGTTTTCCAACCAGATACAAAGAACAAAACAAAACAAAACCACAAGTAAAAGCTCCACCAAGAACAAAATAAAACCAAATTTAAACTGTGACAACAAAAACAAAAAGGGGAGAGGACAAAGATTAACAGTAGCAAAGGACGATGGAATGCAGAAGCACTCATAAGATAGTGTACTACAATGAACATGGTAGAAACCCCTTTCATTACTTAATGGTAACCACCCCTGAAAAAACCACCACAGAAGCACATGACTTGAAAAAGGAAGTAACAGAGGAAAGAAGTATGGATTACAACCAAAAGAAGACAAATGATAGAAAAACAAAAGAGAAGAATCAAACAAGATACGAAACCAACAGAAAGCAATATATTAAAATGGCAATAGGAAACCCTCAAGTGTCAATAATTACACTAAATGTAAGTGGATTGAACTCACCAATAAAAAGACATAGAGTAGTAGAATGGATTACAAAAGAAAATCCAACTGTATGCTTCCTACAAGAAACACATCTAAGCAACAAGGATAAAAACAAATTCAAAGTGATAGGCTGGAAAACAATACTCCAAGCAAATAACATCCAATAAAAAGCAGGTGTAGCAATACTCATATCTAGCGATGCTGACTACAAAACAGCAAAAGTAATAGAGACAAAAATGGTCATTGCATAATGATTAAGGAGACACTGAATCAAGAAGACATAACACTTCTTTATATGCACCAAATCAAGAAGTATCAAAATATATAAGACAGCTACTGAGTGACCTAAAAACAAAAACTGACAAAAATACAATCATACTTGGAGACCTCAATATACCGCTGACGGTTCTAGATCGTTTATAGAAACAGAAAATCAACAAAGAAATATTGGCCTTAAACGAAACACTAGAGCAAGTGGATATGATAGACATCTACAGGACATTTCATCCCAAAGTGACAAGAGTACACATTTTTCTCTAGTGTACATGGAACATTCTCAAGAATTGACCACATGTTGAGCCACAAAAAGAACATCAGGAAATTCAGAAAAATTGAAATTGTACCAAACATATTTTCTGATCATGAAGTCTTGAAACTAGAATTCAACTGTAAAAAAGAGGTAAAAAACCCCACAAAAATGTAAAAACTAAGCAACATACTTTTAAAAAATGAGTGGGTCAAAGAAGAAATAAGCACAGAAATCAAAACATACATACAAATAAAAATTACAATACAACATATCAGAATCTCTGGGATGCAGCAAAAATAGTAATAAGAGGGAAGTTCATATCACTTCAGGCCTATATGAACAAACAAGAGAGAGACCAAGTAAACCACTTAACTTCACACCTTAAGGAACTAGAGTAAGAATAACAAAGACAACCCAAAACCAGCCGAAGAAAGGAAATAATAAAAATCAGAGCAGAAATAAATGAAATAGAGAACAGAAATACTATAGAAAAAATTAATAAAACGAGGAGCCGGTTCTTTGAAAAGATCAACAAAATTGACAAACCCTTGGCAAGACTCACCAAGGAAAAAAGAGAAAGGACTCATATAAACAAAATTCAAAATTAAAGAGGAGAAATCACCACAGATATCATAGATATACAAAGAATTATTGTAGAATACTATGAAAAACTATATGCCACTAAATTCAACAATCTAGAAGAAATGGATAAATTCCTAGAACAATACAACCTTTCTAGACTGAGTCATGAAAAAGCAGAAAGCCTAAGCAGACCAATAAGCAGGGAGGTCTATTAAAAAACTATTAAAAACCTCCCCCAAAATAAAAGTCCAGGCCCAGACGGCTATACTGGTGAATTCTATCAAACATTCAATGAAGATTTGGTTCCTATTCTACTCAAAGTCTTCCAAAAAATTGAAGAAGCAGCAATACTTTCAAACACATTTCATGAGACCAACATAACCCTCATACTGAAACCTGGCAAGGACAGCACAAAAAAAGAAAACTAAAGACCAATATCTTTAATGAATACAGATGTTAAAATACTAAACAAAATACTAGCAAATCGAATACAACAACATATTAAAAAAATAATACATCATGATCAAGTGGGATTCATCCCAGAATCTCAAGAATGATTCAACATACGTAAAACGGTTAACGTAATACACTGTATCAACAAATCAAAAAAGAAAAACCACATGATCTTATCAATAGATACAGGAAAGGCATTTGATAAAATACAATACAATTTTATGTTTCAAACACTCAACAAAATGGGTATAGAAGAAAAATATCTCAACATGATAAAGGCCATTTATGATAATCCATCAGCTAACATCATATTAAATGGCATAAAACTGAGGACTTTCCCCCTTAAATCAGGAACAAGACAGGGTTGTCCACTCTCTCCACTCTTATTTAACGTGGTGCTAGAAATTCTAGTCAGAGCAATCAGACAAGATAAAGAAATAAAAGGCATTCATATCGGAAATGAAGAAGTAAAGGTTTCACTTTTTGCAGATGATACGATCCTATACATTGAAAACCCCAAAGACTCCACAAAAAGATTACTAAAAACAATAAACCAATACAGTAAGGTCACAGGATACAAAATTAATATACAAAAGTTCATAGCCTTTCTATATGCCATCAATGAAACATCAGAAAACGAACTCAAAAAAATAATCCCCTTCACGGTTGCAACAACAACAAAAATACCTAGGAATAAACATAACAAAGAATGTAAAGGACCTATATAACGAAAACTACAAAGCACTGTTAAGGGAAATAGAAAAAGATACAATGAAATGGAAAAATATTCCTTGTTCTTGGATAGGAAGAATAAATATAATCAAAATGACCATATTACCCAAAGCAATATACAAGTTTAATGCAATTCCCATCAAAATTCCAACGACATTTTAAAAAAAAATAGAACAAAAAATCATCAGATTTATATGGAACTATAAAAAATCCTAGAGCCAAAGCAATCCTAAGGAAAAAGAACAAAGCTGAGGCATTACAATACCTGACTTCAAATTATATTATAGAGCCATGACAATCAAAACAGCATGGTATTGGCAGAAAAATAGGCACTCAGACCAATGGAACAGAATAGAAAGTCCAGAAATAAAACCACATATATATGGTCAAATAATTTTTGATAAACAGGCCAACAACACACAATGTAGAAAAGAAAGCTTCTTCAACAAATGGTGCTGGGAAAACTGGAAAGCCACATGCAAAAGAATGAAACTTGACTACAGTTTGTAACCTTGTACTAAAATTAATTCAAAATGGATCAAAGACCTAAATATAAGACCTGAAACAATAAAGTACATAGAAGAAAACATAGGTACTAAACTCATGGACCTTGGTTTTAAAGAGCTTTTTATGAATTTGACTCCAAAGGTAAGGGAAGTGAAGGCAAAGATAAATGAATGGGACCACATCAGACTAAGAAGCTTTTGCACAGCAAGAGAAACTGACAACAAAATAAACAGACAGCCAACTAAATGGGAGATGATATTTTCAAACAATAACTCAGATAAGGGGCTAATATCCAAATTATACAAAGAACTCATAAAACTCAACAACAAATAATCCAATAAAAAAATGGGAAGAGGACATGAACAGACACTTCTCCTAGGATGAAATACAAATGGCCAATAGATATATGAAAAGATGCTCATCTTCACTAGCTATTAGAGAAATGCAAATCAAAACTACAATGAGATACCACCTCACACCTGTTAGATTAGCTATTATCAACAAGACAGGTAATAACAAGTGTTGGAGAGGCTGTGGAGAAAAAGGAACCCTCATCCACTGTTGGTGGGAATGTAAAAATAGTACAACCATTATGGAAGAAAGTATGTATGGTGGTTCCTCAAAAAACTAAAAATAGAACTACCTTCTGATCCAGCAATCCCTCTACTGGGTATATACCCCCAAAACTCAAAAACATTGGTACATAAAGACACATGCAGCCCATGTTCACTGCAGCATTGTTCACAGTGGCCAAGACATGGAAAGAACCAAAAAGCCCTTCAATAGATGACTGGATAAAGAAGATGTGGTACATATATACTATGGAATACTACTCAGCCATAAGAAATGGTTACATCAGATCATTTACAACAAAATGGATGGATTTCCATAGCATTGTACGGAGTGAAATAAGTAAATCAGAAAAAAACTAAGAACTGCATGATTCCATACATAGGTGGAACATAAAAAAGAGACTAAGAGACATGGACAAGAGTGTGGTGGTTACGAGGGGGGCGGGGGTGAAGAAAAAGGGAGAGGGGGGGAGGGGCAAAAAGAACACCAGATAGAAGGTGACAGAGGACAATTTGAGTTTGGGTAATGGGTGTGCAACATAATTGAATGACAAGATAACCTGGAGATATTTTCTTTGAACATATGTACCCTGATTTATTAATGTCACCCCATTATAATTAATAAAACCCAAAGCATAAAAAAAAAAAAGAAAATTGGGTATTTAAGAAAAAATGTAGATACTAACAACATAAGGCTGTCACTTTTCTGGCTTCCTTTAAAACCCTGGATATAAGTGCTTTGCATCTGAATTCAGTCTGATAGTCATAGCTGAGAGGACCACACATGGTGGGAGCAGGGGCCCCTGCCCATCTAATTACTCAAACAGACTTAACCATATTTTTGGTGCAGAACAGGCAAGGTGGCAACAGATATATTTGCACTATGACACAAAGAACATTTGGGGGGAACCATGAAAGTATGCACAAAATCTGACGATTTGAGAATTCGATCAGAAAAAGAATCGTTGTATAGAATTTAAGGATGTTTTCTCTAATAAACAAATTACATTTGTGAAACCAAAAAAAAAAAAAAAGAAGAAAAATAGAAATAAAAACACATGTTTTAAAATTTTCATTATCCACCTGTTCATTACTAAACAACTGGCTTTTAAATTTAGAAAGCAATACTTGTATATGATAAAATGTCTAGCAGTATAATGGGGTATAATTAAAATTAAATTTCTCGACCAGCACAGATCTCTAGTTTTCCACTGCGATAATACATAAGAACAGGTAAGTTTCTTATGTATTATCCCAGAAATAATCTATCAACTAAAAGGTATATACATTTACATACCATTCTGCTCTTTGCCTTTTTAATTATACTTTTCCTCACACAGAATATTATAGCATAAATAATATCAACCACATATTTTACAGCTGCATAGCATTGCACAGAATAAAAACTATCTTACCATATCTAACCAGTCCTCTATTGATAAACATTTAGACGTTATTTCAAGTTTTAAATTTTTATAAATAATGTTAAACATTTTTGTACCTACATCTTTGTATACTTGTCCAATATATCTGTAGTCTAAATTTTACTAGAGCTACAAATATTCAGATGGAGGATATTTCCATTCATAATTTTGATTACAGTAACAAACTTCTAAAAAGATTATACCAATTTATCCTATCAAAAGTATTAGACAGTATATGTCAGTATTTTTAAAAAAATTCCATATTCCAAAAGGTTATCTAATTCATGTACACAGTTAAGAATTACTGAAACAGAGCCTAGATTGGAGAGAGTGAAACAAAATAGTCAACTAATGTAATTTATAAGAGAAAATAAGAGATTAAACTAAGTGAAGGGTAGTAGGGCTTGCAAAATAATAACAAGAAGAGCTTCAGGAGGTATAGTTAAAAAAAGAAATCAATTTTTATTTTAAGAGCTGCTTCTAACATACCTTTAAATCCTCAGGACCTGACACTCAAAAAGATTTTTGGTCATATATGACTAAGTGGGTCATAAATTGGATGTGTCTCTATGAGTGTGTGGAATGGAGGGAGTAGTCTCAAAGGGTTTTGATATTGCATAACCAAGGAATAGTCAGAAGTATGTACTAGAAATAATTTCTAAGCCCAGTCAAGGAACTAAATGTATAGTCTTCCAAGAAAAGCATGACTGTTATTTATACAATATGCAATAACCTATTGTTAAACTCAACCCCTATATCATGTTCAGTCTAAAAATGCATATGCTGATTTCCAGCCCATGATGACAATACATATTAGTATCCAATCTCTCCCCACTATTTCCACTCAAGCAATATAAGATATACGGAAAATATAAAAATACAAAAATCAGCCTGACCAGTAGTGGTACAGTGGATAGAGTGTCAATCTGGAACACTGAGGTCCCAGGTGTGAAACCCCAAGGTTGCTGGCATGGGATCATCAACATGATCCATGGTCACTAGCTTGGCTAGAGACTTCTCTCCCAAGTAAAAGAATGTATGAGAAGCAATCAATGAACAACTACCAGTCGCAACTATGAGCTGATGCTTTCTCATCTCTCTCCGTTCCTGTCTCTCTTGAAAAAAAAAAGATTTTTTTTATTCATCGTGATCAAGTAAACTAGGGATGCAAGGTTGGTTCAACATCTGCAAAACAATTAATGTATTTTACCACATCGTTACCACAGTAGATGCAGAAATAGCATTTGAAAAAATCCAATATCTATTTTTGATTAAAAACCCTCCACAAAGTGGGCATAGAAGGACCTTGCCTCAACTTCATAAAGACTAAATATACGTATATGATAAGTCCATAGCTAACATGATCATCAATGATAAAAAGCTGCAGGGTTTTCCTTTAGGATCAGGAACAAGACAAGGATGCCCATTTTCACCACTATTATTCAAGATAGTACTGGAAGTCGTAGCCAGAGCAACCAGGCAAGAAAAATAAATAAAAGGCATCTAAATAGGAAAGATTAAGTAGAACTGTCACTATTTGAGGTTGACATGATACTATATTGTACATCAAAAACCCGAAAAAATCTACCAAAAATTAATAGATTAAAAGAATTCAGCAGTAAAGTAGCAGGATACAAAATTAATATACAGAAATCTATCATGTTCCTATATAATAATAATGAACAATCAGAAGGAGAAACGCAGACAACACTCTCATTCACAAATGCACCAAAAATAATAAAATACCTGGAAATAAACAAAACCATGGAGGTAAGAAACCTCTACCCTCAAAACAACATGACACTAAAAAAAAAAAATCAATTTAGAAATTCAATGTAATCCCTATCAAAACACCTATATCATTCTTCTCATAAGCATAACAAATGATCCTAAAATTCGTATGGAACCACAAAAGACTCTGAATAGCCAAAGTCATCTTTATAAGAACGAAGTTGGAGATACAAAGTGCCCTGACCTCATAGTACAAACTACCATAACAATAAAAACAGTATGGTACTACTAGTGGTACAGTGTATAGATAATGTATTATGAAACGGTATACCTAAAATCTACTTATTTTATTAACTAATGTCATCCCAATAAATTAAAAACAAAAACACAAAACCAGTATGGTCCTGACACAAAAACAGACAATGGAACAGAACAGAGAGCCTATACAATGCTTATAAGGTCAACTAATCTACAACAAAGGAGGTAAAAATATTCACTGCAGCAACAATAGTTGCTCTTCAACAAGTGGTGTACAGATACATGGAAACACACACACACACACACACACAAAAGAAAAAACAAACGAAACTGGACCACTCTCTTAAACCATATACAAAACTAAACTCAAAATAGGTTAAAACTTACATGTAAGGTCTAAAACCATAAAACTCCTAGACTAAAATATAGGAAGTAAACTATCTGACATCAATCTGAGTAATATTTATGTGGACATATACTCTAGGACAAGGGAAACAAATAAAAAAATATACAAATGGTACATCATAAAACTAAGAAGCTTCTGCACAGCTAAGGACACCTTCAACAAAACAAAAAGGCAATCTACTGACTGGGAGAATATGTCCACAAATGATATTATCAGTTGATATCCAAAATATATAAGAAACTCAAAGAACTCAATAACAACAACAAAATGAATAATCTAATAGAAAAAATGAGCAGAGGACATGAAAACATTTCTGTAAAGAAGATATATAGGTGGCCAGCACACTAAAAGATTTTCAACATCACTAATAATGAGGAAAATTTAATTTGAAACCATGATGAGATCCCACCTTCTAACAGTTAGAATGGCTGTTTATTGAAAAATAAATATATTTATATTTATATTTTATTTCTAACAGTTATATTGAAAAATCAAAAATAACATGCTGGCAAGAATGGTACACTGTTTGTGGGACTGCAAATTGATGTAGCTCCTATAAAAAACAGTATGAAGATTTCTAAAAAAACTAAAAATAGATATATACCATAAGACCTAGCAATTCCATTTCTGGGTATTTTTCCAAAGAAAATGAGAACACTAATTTTTATAAATACATACATCTCTATGTTCACTGCAGCATTATTTACAGATAGCCAACATATAGAAGCAACCTATGTATCCATCAATAAAGAAGATGTGGTAGATATATGCAATGGAATGTTATGCAATAATAAAAATGAATTATTTTTAGAGAGAGAGAGACAGACAGACAGGAAAAGAGAGATGAGAAGCATCAACTCATAGTTGTGGTACCTTTGTTGTTCATTGATTGCTTTCTCATATGTGCCTTGGCTAGTGGGCTCTAGCCAAGCCAGTGACCCCTTGCTCAAGCCAGTGACTATGGACCATATCTATGATTTCATGTTCAAGCTGGTGACCCCATGCTCAAGCTGGTGAGCCCACATTCACACCAGATGAACTCGTGCTCAAGCCAGCAACCTTGGGGTTTTGAACCTGGCTCCTCAGTGTACCAGGCCAATGCTCTATCCACTACCCCACTGCCTGGTCAGGCAATAAATGAATGAAAACATGCAATTTGCGACAACATAAATGAATCTAGAGAACTATGCTAAGTGAAATTAGATATAGAAAGTCAAATACTGTATGGTTTCACTTATATGTGGAAAATCTATAACAAAACAAACCAACCAAACAAAACAAAAACAGATTCATAGAAACAGTGACCAGAGGGATGGTTACCAGAAGGGAGGAACTGGGGCTGAGGAGATGGAAAAGAGGAATGTAGATATAGTTAATAATGTTGTCATAAATTTAAACAGTGACAGGTGACTGCTAGAATTAGTGGGGTGATCACAATTAAGTGTCAAATTACTATATTGTACACCTGAAATGAATGTAACCAATATAAGATTGTATACTAGATATATTTAAATAAAAATAAATTAAAAGAAGAATGTATGTCTAAGAAGTTAAAAAAGTTAAAGAAAATGTCCCATAAATATGTTCTTATTTAAAGATATTGAAATGGGAAAATAATACATATGCAGTGAAATGTAACAGGAAACCAAAATACCACAGATGACAAAACTGTAAGACTGTCACAAGTCAGTTCTAAGACAATAAATGATACTATAATGAATTAAAAAATAAATTTAGATATAGTTATAATAACCAAGTGAAATAGAGTCGTGCTATTCATAATGCCCTCTTGAGGAAAATGAGAAAACCAAAAAAGGAGCACCTTAACTCTATCATTCCCTTTTAAATTTGAAGCATAGCTTGAGAATATCAGTGAATTATAATTAGGCCATTACAAATTTTGAGATTAAGAGAGGATGAAAGTTGAAGAGTCAGCAATAAATGAAGAAAACAACAAGGTCAAATAGGGAGTCTCTTTCCACAAACTACAATAAAACCACCTAATATAATGAGGAACATCTGTTATTAAGACAGGTTTATTAAAGGCCCTGGCCGGTTAGCTAAGCTGGTTAGAGCACTGTCCCAAAACACCAAGGGTGCGTGTTTGATCCCTGGTCAGAAGACGTATGGGACCAATAAATGCATAACTAAGTGGAACAACAAGTGAATGTTTCCCTACTCTCTCAGCCTTCCTCTCTGTCTCTCTAAAAAAATCAATCAATAAATTTTAAAAAGTTTTTTTAAAAAAGAGAGGCTATTCCATTAAGTAGAGATAAACAAGAAACATAGTGTTAGGTTATAAAAATCATAGCAATAATAAAACATGTTTCTGTGATTAACTTTTAATATGAAATTATAATTTGTTATAACTAAGGAAATTCTTATTGCTTTAGTATAATAATGTCATCTAAGTATTCTAAATCATCAAAAGAAAATGGAAGATCACTCCTAAACACTACGTATACCTAATTATGGGGTTGGTAGTTTGGTTTACTTAAATGAATGCCATCTCTGTACAAAATAAAACTCTTAATTCTTAAAAGCTGGTTGTTAATTAATATTAATTGTAACTGTTAATAATAAAATGGTAACAACTGTAAAATTAATTGTAAAAACTTGTTAATTAGCAAATGTTCTTTAATACAGCTATTCTAAATCTCTCCCAGACTAGAGAAAGTTTGTTGAATTTCTGCCCTTTTCACTCCAACATATATACGAATGCAAAACGTTCTACAATCTACTAAAGGTCGCAGACTTATTTAACTATGTATGGTTCTAAAAAAAAATACTAATACTTAAGGCTTACTATGTATTATCTGTACCTAGAATAGTTCCAGGAACATGGCATGATGAGAAATTTTCATTATACTGAATTAATCAAGTTTTAAAACTGTTACTATAGCAATATTTTTCCTAGAAAGTAATATTGTTTACCTTAACATTAATATTTTGAAAATATTATAGCAAAGGTTTTATATTTTTTTTCAGCAGTAACATTTAAATACTATGGAAATAATTTTCAAAGAGGATGGCTATCTTAAAAAATTATCAAGTATTTGAAGGCTTTTGATAATCCTGTGTGATCTCAAAAAAGCTTAGATTTCTCAAGAGAAATAGAATATTAATAAGCTCCTACCTGTTCTGGCATAGCTCCATGTTCAATTCCAGTCTTCAATAATCTGTAGCAATTACCAAAGAGATCCCATTTTGTGAGATCATGAGCGCTAAAATAAACAAAAATGTATTAATTTTATTTTAGAACGAAGAAAAATTTAAATTTGAGTTCAGTTTCAGTAATTGGAATAAAAATACTTCACTTTCTAGTAGAATTGGAAAAGTTCCATAAAGGAAATGTTTGAGTGCCAGGAAGGGAGGGAGGGAAGGAGGAAGAGGGTAATGAGAGTAAGAGAATAAAGGGGTGGAGAGAGCCCAAGCTGATCTTAGAAATTCATTTAAAAAATCAATAACAATCAAACTTTATACATTTAAGTGAAGCTTATTACCAGATGATGGTCAACCTAAGCTCATATTCCACAGATGGGTAACCTCTCTTTAGTATATTTTAAAATCCACTTACACAACTGTATTTTAAAATCCATTTTTAACAAAATCAGGGGAAGGAAAACAAGGCAAAACTTTATGTAGCTATTTACATGGTCTGAGGACGTTTTTGTGTGTGTGTGACAGAGAGACTGAGAGAGAGGGACAGATAGGAACAGACAGGAAGGGAGAGAGATGAGAAGCACCAATTCCTCATTGAGGCACCTCAGTTATTCACTGATTGCTTTCTCATATGCATCTTGACGGGGAGGGGGGCAACAGCAGAGCGAGTGACCCCTTGCTCAAGCCAGCGACCTTGGACTAAGCCAGCGACTTTGGGTTTCAAGCCAGGAAACTTTGGGCTCAAGCCAGGGACCAAAGGTCATGTCTATGATCCCACACTCAAGCCAGCAACCCTGTGCTCAAGCTGCTGACTTCAGGGTTTCAAATCTGGGTCCTCTGCATCCCAGTTCAACACTCTATCCACTATGCTACTACCTGGTCAGACATGGGCTGAGGACTTCTGAATGATATAATGCTGACATTTTAAATTATTTTGAGCTCCACTACTAAAAATAGCAGATAATTGGCTGTCAACTTATATTTTCATACATCTAAATATTTTTAAAAATAAGCTTTTTCCTAAATGAAATTCCAAAAAGTGTAACTGTATATAAAGAAAAGGCATTAAAAAAAGGCTTAGATTTTAGACAGTGCTTTGCAATCTGAAATATTCACTGATGTAAGTGCTACACCTAAAAATTCTTTTGAAATCAACGTTCTCTATTTTCCTTTCTTTTTTTTTTCTTTTTGTAACAGAGACAGAGAGAGGGACAAATAAGGACTGACAGTAAGGAAGAGAGATGAGAAGCATCAATTATTCGTTGCGACACCTTAGTCTTTTTAGTTGTTCATTGATTGCTTCCCCATATGTGCCTTGACTGGGGGCTATAGCAGAGCAAGCGACCTCTTGCTCAAGCCAGCGACCTTGGGCTTCAAGCCAGTGACCTCTGGGCTCAACCCAGTGACCATAGGGTCATATCCATGATCCCATACTCAAGCCAGCAACCCCATGCTCAAGCTGGTGAGCCCATGCTCAAGCCAGATGAACCCTCGCTCAAGCCGGTGACCTCAGCGTTTCAAACCTGGGTCCTCCACGTCCCAGTCCAATGCTCTATCCACTGTGCCACAGCCTGTCCAGGCTCCTTTCTTTATGGAGAAGATAAAGCATGCCTTACTAAAAGGGACATGCAGATTACAATTTGAAAATGGCACTTATTTCCTTAAATAAGCCTTTTATCCTTAATTCAAATCTGTTACTGTCTATGTAAACAAACAAGAACAATTCAGAAATAAAAGGTCACAGGTATAGCTTTCATGTCTTTCCCCAAGCCATTATTTCTCACTTAGTAAGATTTTTTTTTTAAATATTTATTTTATTTTATTCATTTTAGAGAGGAGACATAGAGAGAGAGAGAGAGAGAGAGAGAGAGAGAGAGTAAGGGGGGAGGAGCTGGAAGCATCAACTCCCATATATGCCTTGACCAGACCAGTGCAGGGTTTTGAACTGGCGACCTCAGTGTTCCCAGGTCGTCGCTTTATCCACTGCGCCACCACAGGTCAGGCTCACTTAGTAAGATTTTTAAAAACTATCAATTAAAAATTATACCTATAAAACTCTGGCTTATAGAATTAACTCATCAAATTTGTTAAAAATACAGATGAACTTAAAACTTTTACAGTGTGCACTCACTTAAAGGGAATGATAAATCTTACCCCTTAAGTAACCATATTTTAATAAAACTCCATAATTTATCTGGAGAAAATTGAATAATGAAGAAAAAAATCACAACACCTTGATATTACTCTATAATTTCCAATTGTTATATGGATGCTAACATTACAAAATGTCTGTTTTATGCTGACTAATCTATGTTGTTCACTGAAAGTACTTTAAAAAAACCCACGTACTTGTGAAAAGAGGTTAACCGCTTTAATGTAGAAAGAACATTGTAAATATCATCATCATCAGCTTCTTCTCCCTATAAATAAAAAGAAGATATCACCTCATTACCATAACTTTATTCATCCTCAAATTCACATTAAAGTCTATTAATACTTACTGCCTAAATAAAAGTTTTTGTTTTATAAATAATACAGATTTACTACTGGTCAGTAACAAAATACAAATAAAGCAAAAAAATCCCAAAAAATCAAAGACACCCATAATTTCAACACTAAGATAATCTTTGCATTTTAAACATCATAACATGACTTTATCTACTTTTCTTTTTAAAAATATTTTTTCAAATTGATGAAAGAGAGAGAAAAGTATTCAGTATTAATTTATTGTTCTACTTAGTTATGCATTTGTTTATTAGTTGCTTCCTGTATGTACTGTGACTGAAATAGAACCCACATCCTTCATGTTTCAGGGTGACACTCCTAACTGAGCATACTAACCAGAGCCTGTCTACCTTTCTGATTAAACTTTAGGATAAATTCTTTAAAATTATTCAGTGAAAGGGTATGTATGTATGTATGATAAAATTTTAATACTTCAAAGATTTTACTGTCAGTTACTCTTGTAGATTTTAAAATATCACAATGAAAAATCAAAAATGGGTGAAAATATTTTTAAAAGTTGAAATTAAAAGTAGGAAAAAATCAGTTACATGGATTAAAAAGTAGATCATATCAGTCTAAAACTTAAAGCATAGAAAAGTTGTGAGGTTTAAGAATGCCTTCTATAGACTGGAGAAAGGACAGGATGCGAGAATCACAGAAATAATTATAAAAATAACCAGTTGGAGATGCTTGCTGCTATCCTGAGCACTGGTAATAAGTGATCCTTTATAAGCATACACTTTTAATGTTTTCTTTTAGCACATTATAATAATTAGTAATAGTAAATGCAAATTAGGATCCAGGAATAGAAAATAAAAAATGATTTAAGGTAAGCCAATCCTTAAATTTTTTTTTTCTTAAAATACCAAAAAGACCAACTTGTATGAAACAAATTTTTAAAATAAAGCTCAGGTTGATCTTTAGAGGATGAACAATTGCAATAATGATGCTATGTTTTGAAAGATGTAAAGAACTCTAAAAAATTTCAATTTTAAAATTGAAATAATTTACACCAGTGGTTCTTAACCTGGGTTCTATCGAACCCTAGAGGTTCGATGAGTCGGTCTCAGGGGTTCGGAGAAGCCTCTGCTGCGGAGGCCAGAATAAAGTAATACCGTAATTTGTTGTGAGTTCATGCACTCTGTTGGTTTTGTTCTTTGAGCAAGGTGATGTTCATGCACGGCTCATTTTGTGCACCAGTAAAAAACATATACCTATGTCTTGAATTTGGGGAAAAAAATCATATTTTATTTATCACTAAAGAAGGGTTCATTGAATGCGCATATGAAACTGGTGGGTTCGGTACCTCAAAAAAGGTTAAGAACCACTGATTTACACTCAGCTACCTTGAATAATTAGTGAAAATTGTTATATATTTACATTAATTTTAAAACATACCTCTTGCAACAGATCTTCCACAGAATGATTGAATCGATCTACAAACTCGTCAATCAGCTGGCTTCGAGCTATGTCAACTCTGTTCTGTATGGTATACTCTTCACTGCATAAGATGCTATAGGTTTTACTACAGGCTTCTAGAACATCTGATTCTACATGTTTCTCCACAACAAACTTAATCTGTTTTAATAAAGCATCTAGATGCTAAGGAGGAAAAAAATATGATATTTATAACAAATATTATAACAAAACACAAAAATTTATATTTTGTGCTATTTATATTACAACAAAACACAAAAATATTATATATTATAACAAAAAACAAAAATAAGCATCTTTGAAATAATAAACCTATATGCTCACAAAAAATTAAAATAGTTCAGTTATTAAAACTGAACACAATAGCAGAATTTTAATTTCATAGTCTTACCTTTTCCATTCTACCTGTGCTATAAATTTCTAGATCAAAATACTGTGGGATTTGTAGCAAGTTTGCTACCTTCTCTGCATCTGCAGAATACTAGGAGGAGAAGAAAAAAAGAAGTAACTAATAGTATAGTGTAATAAGCAAACTCAAGTGATATATTATTACAAAAATGTAAACAAAACTGTACCTTTGATAACAACATAGGAAGTGTGATAATAAAATGCTCAGTCAATTTGTTTCTATCATCTATTTGAGTTTTCCTTTCTTTGGCAGTTAGCACCTAGAAATAAATTTTAATGGGCAAAGAATAAGAGTGATGACTTTGGGTGATGGGTGCACAACACATTCAACAGTTCAAATGCTAGAGAAATGTTTACCTGACACCTATATACTCTTATGGATCAATGTCACCCCACTAAATTTAATTTTTTAAATAAAATTATTTTAAAAAGAGTGTTAAGTACTAATTTATAAATCTAGAATGTTAAACAGAATGATGAAGCACTGACAGATAATTTAATTGAGAATTTAAAGAGGAGCTTAATAAACTATTTACCAAAATAAAGATTTCTAGTTTCATGCAAATACCATGTTACTTTACTAAATAGCTACTTATTTAAGGGTGATTCAAGTTTACAAAAATTACTACTTATATTAAATGAAAACAAAAATAAATTATTTCTAGAAAACTACTTATGAATAGAAAAATACTGGAACCAATGAAGAAATAATTTTTCTAGAGTTTTAATCTCAATATGTTAAGAGTGATCTCCCTTATGTTAAATATACTTTTCTAAAAATACTTAGGAATTACTGCTTTTTAAATAGCATTGGCAGCCAATAATTTTTCACTTATTTTTATAGCACATACTAACAATATCCTTGGAATCATTTACATTTGGTTTTCCTTAGAGCAAAGCTCATAAAACCGTTAGGAAATAATTGAGACAGAGATACAGCCTGTGGTCACTGAACAAATTCAATCTGATGGTGCCCATCACCTTAGACTGTATTCAACTATATAGTTAAATCATAGGTGATTCCAAAAATAAAATATTAAAAAGCAAACTCAGTTAAGATAATCACTTCTCCAAAGTATTCTGCATTTTGTTATTATTTTGAAGAGCTTTACCATCACTGTGTTTACGGGTTTAATAGAACAGAAATATTCTAATATAAATAGACACTTTATTAATGTGAACCTTACTGTTTGCGAATATGTGAAAGAAGAAATAGGGCCTCCTATGTGATTCTTCCTCCTGGGACTTTATTGTTTGTCAACTCCTTACACATTTAATTTATTTTATTATTATTTATTTTACAGAGACAGAGAGAGAGTCAGAGAGAGGGATAGATAGGGACAGACAGACAGGAACGGAGAGAGGTGAGAAGCATCAATCATTAGTTTTTCATTGCCGTTGCGACACATAATTGTTTACTGACTGCTTTCTCACACATGCCTTGACTGCGGGCCTTCAGCAGACCGAGCCACCCCTTGCTGGAGCCAGCGACCTTGGGTCCAAGCTGGCGAGCTTTTGCTCAAACCAGATGAGCCCGCACTCAAGCTGGTGAGCTCGGGGTCTCGAACCTGGGTCTTCCATATCCCAGTCCGATGCTCTATCCACTGTGCCACCGCCTGGTCAGGCTCCTTACACATTTAATCATTTTGGAATGATCTACCAAGTATCATGTTTAGTTTTGTATAAAGCAATCAAATGGATTAGATATAAAGTAGAATGTATGTCTAGGAATATATTCAGGATATTGAGAAATCTTAATATTCATTTTACAATGTATAAAAGGTCTAAGGATATGAGAAATTGCTATCTTTGATCAAATGATCATTAGGTCAGGAACTCATTTGATCTTCACAATCTCTCTGATGGGATAGCAAAAATGGCATAATGCTTATGAAAGAAGAATTTGCTAATAGCTAACAAAGTTGTATGCATATTTTTCGTTTGATCTGGTGATCCCACTTTAGCAATCTATCCCATCAACACACCTGGTACTTTATAAAATGATACAAGATTATTCAGTACAAATTATTTTTTATAGCAAAAGACTAGCAACAATAAAAGGACTCTCAATAGTATATCCACGTAATGGATACTATGCAACCACAAGGGGATGATGATCTCCAAATAAAGTTACAAAGTGATAAACAGAATACACTTACTATTAAATGAAAAAAGTAAGTTACAGAACACTGTTATAAATTACACACAATCTTTTGTAAAAGATTGAGAGGGAGGAAGATGGAAAGTAAGAATACATATCTGTGTGTGTGCGTGCGTGTGTGTGCACACACACGTGTGGACTTCTGTATTTAGCTATATTTGAAAAATGAAACACTGAAACAAAAATGGCTATGGTGGAAATGAGGCATAGAGGGAGATATATTAGAAAAAATATGAATACATATTTTCACATGGTTTTGATTTTATAACTATTTAAATGTTTCACATATTTTTTTAAAAAAGGGAACAAACGAAATCAAGGAAGCAATTACCCTGCAATGGTAAATTTAGGTCAGAAATTGTAGTAAGAATATGTTTAATTTAAATACATATTTTTATATAGAAATATGTATGTATTTCTTAGCTCTGTCTACTCAAAGTGCCTAGCAGAAATGATAACCAATTGACTATGAGTACTCTTAGTGCCACGATTTTGATTTTTAAATACTGCTCTATTGAAAGGAAACAGGGCTGGTTGAAGACTTCTATGCTAGAACAAGCCTTCAAGGTGATTCCCAATGATCCCGGCCTCCAAGTATTCATGCCCTTCTAGGGTCTCTTCTACATGAATAAGGCTGATATATACATATAACCAACAGGATACTGTGAAAATGATGCTGTTTGACTTTTTTTTTTAAAGAGAGGGAGAGAGCCTGACCTGTGGTGGCGCAGTGGATAAAGCGTCGACCTGGGAACACTGAGGTCGCGAGTTCAAATCCCTGCACTGGCCTGGTCAAGGCACATATGGGAGTTGAGGCTTCCAGCTCCTCCCCCCTTTCTCTCTCTCTCCCCTCTCTAAAATGAATAAATAAAAAATAAAAAAGAAATTAAAGAGAGGGAGAGAGCCTGACCAGGCGTTGGTACAGTGGATAAAGTGTTGAACTGGGACGCAGTGGAACCAGGTTCAAAACCCTGAGGCAACCAGCTTGAGCCCAAGGTTGCTGGGTTGAACAAGGGGTCACTCATTCTGTTGTAGCCCCCTGGTCAAGGCACATATGAGAAAGCAATTAATGAATAACTAAGGTGCCGCAACAAAGAATGGATACTTCTTGCCTCTCTTCCCTTCCTGTCTGTTCCTATCTGTCCCTCTGTCTCTGTAAAAAAAAAGAGAGAGAGAGAGAGAGATAAAGAGAGAGACAAAAAGGGAGAGAGATGAGAAGCATCAACTCGGAGTTGCGGCACCTTAGTTGTTTGTAGATTGTTTCTCATGCCTTGACTGAGGAGCTCCAGCCGAGCCAGTGACCCTTTGCTCAAACCAGCAACCATGGGATCATGCCTATGATACCAAGCTCAAGCTGGCGACCCTGTGCTAAAGCTGGTGAGCCTGCATTCAAGCCGGTGACCTTGGGGTTTCGAACCTGGGTCAGGCAGATGTTGTGTGACTTTTGAGGGCTAAGTCATAAAAGACTCAGAAGTATCCAGCTTATATGCTCCTTCAGAGTATTCACTCTGCCTTCCTCTCCCTTGGGTCCTTCATCCTTCACTTCTGGGATGGCAAGCAATATGTCATGAGTATACTCTAACAGCGCTACCAAGAGGTTTACATGGTGAGAATCTCAGGCCTCTTACCAACAATCAACACTAACTTGTTAGCCATGTGAGTGAACCATTATGCAAGTAGTAAATTATCAATCAAGCTTTCAGAGGCTAAAGTCCTGGCTAACATCTGAACTGCAATCCTATGAGAGACCCTAAGCCAGAGAAAAGCTAAGCCACTCCCCAGTTTCTGACCCACAGAAACTATGAGACAGTGAAGAGTTATTGTTATTTAAGCCTTTAAGTTTTGAAGTAATTCTTTACATAGCAATAGATAATATAAAATAGAAAGTTAAACCTGGACACTGTTCTAAAAGTAAGCAAAAAAGTGCTCCAAAACTTAGCCTGAAGAGGCTCTCAAAGTTGGGACAACATATATTTTTAAAACTTTTATTTTGGAAAATTTCAAATACACTCATTATGTCATTGTTTCATCAATTTCCCTAAAGTTCTTTTTTTCCTGGAGCATTTTAAGGCAAATTCTTGGTATAGTATTCCAACCATAAATATTTAAGTATTGCCTCTAACAGAGAAAGACTTAAAAATAAAACTTGCCACCTCCAACAAAATTAAATAATTCCTTAGTATCAATTCATACCCACTCCATAGTCCCACACGCCCAGGGGCCATGTTAATCTTCTCTGTATCATTCTAATTTCAGTATATGTGTTGCCAAAGCAAGCAATATTTCACAGTTTTCTTAATCTCTAACTTTTGGACTCTTTCCTATACCTGTAAGAATATTTAATGTAATTTTTGATATGGCTGAACTTATGCCAGTCATTTTGATATATGTACTTATCTGTATATCTTATGCCATTTTTTGTATTTGTTCCTCCTTTACTGCTTTCTTTTGGGTTAAACATTTCTGAGTGTGCTGTTATAACTTCTCTGTTGTTATGTGTGATTGCTTTAGGAATTATAATATACTTCTTTAATTTATTACAATCAGCTCCAAGTTAATATTCAGTTAATTACAGAAAAATATAGCAATTTTCCTCCAGTCTAGTTTAATTTCCTTTACGTATTGATTTAATATATCTCATGTATCTATATATCATATCATATAACCTTAACATCACAGCACTATACTTTTCACTTTAAATAATTTGTCCTTTTATAAAAATTTAGAAAAAAGAGAAAATATATAATATACATAGCTTTTTACATCCACCACATATTTACTATTTCTAGTACTCATCTTTCCTTCCTGTTGATTAGAGTTATCATCTGATATTTCTTCCATAGCAGGTCTTTTAGCAACATGCCTCTCAATATTGTTCACCTTCATTTTGAAAGATAATTTTACTTGATATAGGGATATATATATATGTATATATATATATTTAGATTTTATTTATTCATTTTAGGGGGAGGAGACAGAGAGAGAGAGAGAGAGAGAGAGAGAGAGAAAGAGATAGGGGAGGGGGAGAGGAACAGGAAGCATCAACTCCTATATGTGCCTTGACTAGGCAATCCTGGGTTTCTGAACCATCAACTTCAGCATTCCAGGTCAACGCTTTACCCACTGCGGCACCACAGGTCAGGCAGATTTATATTTCTGGGTTGGCAATTTTACTGTCCTTCAGCGAATATGTCACTCTCTGTCTTCTCGTCTCCACTGTTTCTGAAAAGAAATCAACTGCTAATTCTATTGCTGTTGCCCTCTATTGTTGCCTTCCGGTTT
This sequence comes from Rhynchonycteris naso, assembly GCA_037038555.1. NCBI lineage: Eukaryota > Metazoa > Chordata > Mammalia > Chiroptera > Emballonuridae > Rhynchonycteris > Rhynchonycteris naso. The sequence continues at coordinate 39,558,158 of CM073004.1, read as the reverse complement.
TATCTTTGTCTTTCAACAGAGTAACTTGCTTTCTGTCTCTTAGCCTCACTTCTTACCTTACTTTCTGAGACCTCATTACACAAATATGGTGCACTTAGTTTCATGCATTTCTGAGGCTCTCTATTCAATCATTTTCCCCTGATTTTCAGAATGGATAATTTCTATTCATCTATCTCCATGTTCACTACTTCTTTTTTATTTCATTTCAAATCTCTTATTGAGCCCATGTAATTATAAATTTATCTTTTACTTTTCTTTAGAATTTCCATTTGATTTTTCATTATGGAGATCCCTTATCTTTTTGAGTTATTTTTCCCCCAAAAAATTCTTTAAATATATTTATAGAATGGGCTTTGAAGTCTTTCCTAAATCCAACAACTGGACCTATCCAGAAGCTATTTCTATTGTCTACTTTTTCCCCTAGATATGGTCACATTTTACTGTTTCTTTGTATGGCTATAATATTTCTGGAAAGACACATCTGGATAATATATTACAGTAAAAATAAATTTAAAGTTATTTTTTAAAGTTTCATTTTAAAAACAAGTAACCTTTAACTTAAATGTGTAATTAGTCTCTCCCACGAAGCATGGCTTCTGCTTGCAATTTTTATTCTTATTATTTTTTAGCCTGTCTTCCTAGAATTCCCATTGTTTTTCAATAGATTGATTTTGGCAGAAGTTGTGCTGAATATTTCAAATCTATAAGGTTTTTCCCTTCTGAGACCTGATCTGTTTGTGCGTTAGAGAACATATTAGAAGTTCAGCTAGTTCTTAAGTTTGGCTTGACTTATATTTTGTGTCGGGTTCCCTCAGGTTCCCCAGTCAGCAAAGGCTGTGTGGAAAGATTATCTAATCCTTTTACGGATTTCTCACTTTCAAGACCTTTTAGTTAGATTCTTGGCTGGTCCATTGTACTTACCAACTGGGAATAACACAACCTCTGAATATCACAGAGGTAAATTCTCCTTAGTTATTTCTATCAAGTTTGCCATTTCTAGATGACTTACAACTTATCTCCTATTGAGTCTAAACCCTCTGATGGAAAAGCTGCTGGTTTTCCAATACCACTCCAGTAAAACTATAGACTTCATCAATCAAACTCCTGTGGTGTGTGTGTGTACTGTAACCCATGGCAAGAAGACTGTAAATTCCTGCTGTTTCTATTGCAAGTTTTAGCAGTTTTTCAAGAAAAAATGCTTCTCAATTTTAAAATTTCATCTTTGGTGAATTTCCAGAGCCCTAATATGTTTTTTGTTTTAAACATATTTCTCAGTTGCATCATTTTTTTCATATAATCAGAAATCCTCCCATCTGTGATGATCTCAATCCATCTTTAATACCAATTAAACCTGCAATATTAGCCCCCATATTACAGATAAGGAAATAAAGGCACAAAGAAAATAACCAACTATCTGAAGATTATACAGTTGCTAAATGAAAAAGCTTGAAAACAAGGCAGTTTGCCTTCAGAACCTTTCTGTACTAACAGTTATAAATGTGAATATTCTTTTTAAAATTGTTTTTTATGTTTATTTTATTGATTTTAAAGAGAGAGAAAGGAAGAGGGAGAGGGAGAGACGAGAACATCAATCTCTTTCTGCATGTGTCCTGACCAGAAACTGAATCGCTAACTTCTGTTCTTCGGAACGATGCTCCAACCAACTAACATATCTGGCCAGGGCAATGTGAAAATTCTTAAAAGTTCTAGAATAGAAGCAGGTACAGGTGCTATAGGATCATGTAAGAAAATATTCTACTTTTAGAACCTCAGTGTGGTAAACAATATAAAAGATGAAACATCATAGCATGTATCATTTACAAAAATACCATGTTTTTAGGGATATATATGCCAGTAACATTTTAAAACATTTAAGACAGTTAATTGACGTTAAAACCCTTTATAGATTTATCACTAATATAACTTACTCTCTTGCCAGTACCCCTTCCCACTGGAGGATGTGCCTCAGCAGCTTGACGAATTGTACAAACCATTAGCTCTATTAGAGCACTTTCTTGACGGTCAGACATTGCTAAGGTGAAACAAAATACATTAATATGAGATTTATAATAAAAACTTATTAAAAATAAACACAATTATAAAAAATTAAATATATTCTATTACTGATTATTTTAAAGCCTGAATTCTGTACCTTGTTCTTTTATAAAGAAATAGTATGTGCTTGTCGTAAGTCAAACAATATCTCATACACAAAGTAAAGAAAGGGAATAAACTCTGATTTGTTCCAATACCTGGTCTCTTCTATACCATACTTCTGAGTTAGGCAGAATTTTATTGTACTTCATTCTACATCACTTGAAAGCCCATATAATAAGTTTTCTATAATTTGTTTTCTGTTTAAAAGCTCATGCTATATATGTTTTTAAGTTAATGATAGATTTTGAATATCTTTCAAGTCACTGTATACTTACATGAATAATTAAAACTATAAATTATCACATTCTTTGTCAACCTCCTATTACTGTTCACTCAAATAGTTTAAGTTTCCATATTTTTTTCATTATAAACAATTCAGCAATAAATATCATTAATACAAATATTTATGTTACTGGTATTTATATTGCTGCAAAATAAATTCCCAAAAGAAGGGAGTAATGGGGTAAGTGGCTAAAATCTTGATAACGTCAAAGGTCCTTTTTATTATTTTTTTTTTTTAGATTTTATTTATTGATTTTAGAGAAAGGAGACAGAGAGAAAGAAGTGGGTGGGGGAGGAGCAGAAAGCATTAACTCCTAGATGTGCCTTGACCAGGCAAGCCAGGGGTTTCGAACCAGGTTGACGCTTTTACTCACTGCGCCACCACAGGTCAGGTTCCTGACAAAGGTTCTTTATTGCCAATTCACTCTTCCAACTGCAGTGATGACAATGTTTGGTTTCTCAGATCCCTGCCAGTACTAAATGACTGAAAATAGTATTTCATTGTTATTTTGTCCGTCTTACTTACTAATTAGTGGAGTGTAATTCCTTGTTCATTGATTTTGAATTTCTTTCCTGAGATTTTTGCTTATTCTTTACTCATTTTTCTACTTTTATTCACCTTACTTATTTATAAGCTCTTGTGTATTAGGAATAGTAACTTTGTCTTTTGAATGATGCAAACATTTCCTCCAAGTCTGTCCTTTAGTTGTGTGACTCATTATGGTATCTTCTGTGACACAGAGAACTAACTTTTACAAAGTCATATTGGTACCAATTTGTTTAACAGCTTCTTGGTTTCTTTTATTTCCAGTTTTACAGAGATGTAATTGACATAAGGCAGTATATAAGTTAAGTTGTAAGTATAATAATTTGACTTACATATATTGTGAAATGATTACCACAATAAGTTTAGTTATTAGCATCTATCATTTCATTGAGATACAAAAAAGTTTTGGGGTTTCTTATATTGCTTTAAAGGTTCTCCTAGTTCTACAAATTACAGAAATATATTTTCTTCTTCGTTGTATTCTCCCCCATCTTTCGTTTGCTTGTAAACTTTTAATTTGTCTGGAATTTATTTCTGCTGATAGAACAAAGTATGGGCCTATCTTTTCCAAAGAGGTGAAGAGTCAAATTATGCCTCAAAGATTGTTCGATAAACTAGCTTTCCCTGATGAACTGAAATGTCACTTTTTGATGTTTTGTGCTTACATATGCACTTAGATCTATATCTGTATTATTTATTTAGTCTCATTAATCTATTTCTATTATAATGCCATACAGTTTTTATTATAGTAGCTTTGTAATATACCTTACTATGTAACTCAATTCACCTAATTTAAATATATCTAGTAGAACAACATTGCCTTATCTAATCCTTTTTTCTAATCCTAACAGCAAATGACTTATTAAGCATTTTCTAGGTATAAGGCACTGTGATAAGTGATTTATATGTATTAACTTATTTTATCCTCAAAACAATTCCAAGAGATAGAAACTAACATGCTCACACTCCACAGATAGGAGTGGGAAAATGAGCCACAGAGGTTTAACAACTTTTCAAAGCACTCCGTAGCAGAGCCATTTATGAACCATGTAGTCTGACTCCAGAGTTTGTGTTCTTAAGCACTATGTCACACAGTGTCTTTTTAACATTAGCTTAAATTTCTATATAAACTTTAAAATGATTTTGCTTAGTTCTTCACTTAAGAGAACTCTATTAAACCCATGAGAATTCAGACTGATATTTTAAAAAAATTATACATTATATTGCGAATAATTGACATTTTTATAATCTTTCCACCCAAAACATAATATAGCACTCTTCATTTTTGAGATAGATCCTCAGGTCGTTCAACAAAATATTATGGTTTGCTTCACATTGATTCCATACTTTCGTGTATTCAATACTCTATATTTTAAAAGATAGATGTTGAGACTAATTTTAAGTTTAATTTTATATTTCTGTCTCCTTTTTTCCCCCCTGTCTCCTGTCCTTTGTATACTTACGTTAAAGGCCAAAGAATCAGAGATTATAGACAGAAGAAGGTAGAAATTAAATAACAAGAAATTAAAATTTAGCCTGATCAAGTGGTGGCGCAGTGGATAGAGCATCGACTGGGATGTGGAAAACCCAGGGTCGAGACCCCGAGGTAGACAGTTTGGACCCAAGGTCGCTGGCTCCAGCAAGGGGTTACTTGGTCTGCTGAAGGCCTGCAATCAAGGAACATGTGGGAAAGCAATCAATGAACTAAGGTGTTGCAATGGCAACGAAAAACTAATGATTGATGCTTCTCATCTCTCTCCGTTCCTATCCTCTCTCTGTCCCTCTCTATCCCTCTTTCTGACTCTCTGTCCCTATAAAAAAAAAATTTAGAAATTTATACTATTTTAAAATAAATGAGTAACAACAAGGAAAAGGCAAACAAAGATGTAACATCTTGTTCTTTATTGTGTGCCAAATTTATCCTGTATAGGAAATATGTATGCACATCCTAATTCAATCATTTTTGTTTTAACATTTTATTGTCTTAGGAAAAATGCATGAACTTTAGTTTGTCTTAGAAAAACCACACAGAATAGTTTCAGTTTTTCCATTTACACTCCCTGATCCAATGCCTAATAATATAAAAGCTTTCCATCTAATAAAACAACTAAGTTTCTGTATTTATGATTCTAGAATTTCATAATTTTTCATATTTGGCTGAGAATAAAAGAATGACAAGGTTGTCTATGAACAAAATGCATTTACTTTTATTTATGAAGAAAATCTAGTTCCACAGAAAGCGAGAAGTGAAAGAACTTATCTCAAGTTTGAAAACATCTCCCTACTATATATTAAACTCCTTAGTAATGTTGAAAAATAATCCAACCGTACACAGTGTCCAATGACATCAATTTGGTTATTTACTGTATAATTTAAAGTCATCCACTTAGATAAAGTAAACACAAAACAGTTGAAATTTAATTGAAATCTCTTTGGGGATATGACATCAAGATCAAATAAAAGGCAAGCAATCTTTAAACCACAGACAAGAGCCAAATATAATAACTAAAACAAATAGGGAGCTAGCTGTTCATACTATAAATTATCAGATATCTAAACAACTTTGAAATATTTGGAAACCTCTTAGCACTTCATCTCCATTTCCTCATTATTGATTTTATTCTTATCACCTTGAACTTTGACTTCTCTCCTTACTTTCACTGAAAGGAAGTGCCTAAAAGTCACCAATGACCAAAATCATCTAGTCCTTTTACTTCTCTGCAATACATGTCATTAAAGTACAGCTCTCTTGAACTGTCTCCTTACTGGGCTTCTACAGAGTAAAAGTATCTGTAAACCCTTTTAAAGCTTGATAGAACTCTAATCTCCTTTGTTCTTCCACAATCTTTAAAACTCAGCCCCTGCTCTCATTCCTTCTTTATAATCCATATTCCTCTTTTATATTTTTATTATCATATGTCCTAGAGGCCACTGCAAAAGTTACCTAACTGGCCTTCTTCAAACCATGTTTACAAAAAGTATTTTTATTTATTTGTTTTTTTGTGTGACAGAGAGAGACAGAGAGAGGGTCAGATAGGGACAGAGATGACAAGCATCAATTCTTTTTTTTTTTTACAGGGACAGAGAGAGAGTCAGAGAGAGGAATAGATAGGGACAGACAGACAGGAATGGAGAGAGTTGAGAAGCATCAATCATTAGTTTTTCGTTGCCGTCGCAACACCTTAGTTGTTCATTGATTGCTTTCTCACATGTGCCTTGACTGCGGGCTTTCAGCAGACCGAGCAACCCCTTGCTGGAGCCAGCGACCTTGGGTCCAAGCTGATGAGCTTTTGCTCAAGCCAGATGGGCCCGCGCTCAAGCTGGCGAGCTTGGGGTCTCGAACCTGGGTTTTCCGCATCCGAGTCTGACGCTCTATACACTGCGCCACCGCCTGGTCAGGCACATCAATTCTTCTTTGTGGCACCTTAGTTGTTCATTGGTTGCTTTCTCATATGTGCCTTGACCAGGGGCTACTACAGAGCAAGTGACCCATTGCTCAAGCTAGCGAACTTGGACTTCAAGTAAGCGACCTTTGGGCTCAAGCCAGCAACCCCACACTTAAGTTGGCGACCTTGGGGTTTCAAACCTGGGTCTTCAGTGCCCCAGTATGACCACTCTATTCACTGCGCCACCGCCTCGTCAGGGCAAAAAGTGTTTTTCTTAAAATATAAATTGGATATCACTTTCCTGTTTAAAATCCTTCAATGGCTCCCAATAACACTTAGAATCCACTTATCAACTAAAAGGTTCTATCTACATCATCTGGGCTCTGCCTCTTTAACATATTGTGCCACTGGCTCATTATATTCTACCTACTGCAGCTCCTGAAATGTAACAATATCACCAGGATACAGATACTCTGCAACTGCTATTTCCTCTATCTGGACAGCTCTTTTTTGACATTTCCCATGACAAGTCCCCTCATCCTTCAGATTTTTGGTTTATAGGAGGGTTTCTCAGAGAGATCTTCCTTTCAGGATTCAATCTACAGATGGATTACTCATTATTATTATTATCCACTGCATTTATAAACTCTGGAAATTATTCTGTTCACTTGGGTTTGGTTGGTCTGTCTTTCCCATTAGAATATAAGTTCCATAAAGATAGTGAATTGATTTCAGTGCTCAGTATACCTGTTAGCACATAGAAGATGGTCAATAAATACTTTAAAATTATAAATGAGTTAATGATTCCCTGCTTTGAAGAATTCCATTTATCCCACCTATCAACTGCATGACAGAATTTTAGCATTAGAAAGCTCTTTTTCTTTTTTAAAAAGATAGATGAAGAAGCTGAAATTCAGTAAAGTTAAACAACTTTGCTATGGTTTTGTGTTACCCGGTGGGTTACCTGTTACCCAGACACTCACATTATACTAAAAATTAATTCAAGCAATTTGGTATCACTGTAGAATACATAGAACACACCCTTGACAAAAAATTCCCTATCCCTTAAAAACAGTGCAGGGCAGTCTTTATTTTTTTCATTATTTATAGTAATTATTTTTAATGTCCAGAGTTTATAATGTGAGGGCCAGAATATTCTCACAGACTCAAGTTTATAAATTCTAAATTGGCTTGTGATGCCAGTAGGGATACTTCTTTTTGTCTAATTTGGTTGCTGAGAAGATTTCATTCAAATCCTCAACAGTCACCTGATCAAATTACGTTCTTCACTTTGTCCAGCTCTTTCTCATACTGCTCAATCCTGGTCTTTGAGAGAGACAAAACTCAATGCAACTTTTTACATCTTTTTTTTTTCTTCAGCATCCACCAGGGCATTATATTTATCCCCTGGCACAGGAACCTTCAGGGCTTCTAAACTGCTTCTCAAACTCAACTACCAAACTGACCTTCGCTACACTGGCCTTACAATCAGCCCAGTCAATAGCAGGTAGATTCTCAGGTAGAGTAGCCAGCCTGAAGGTGAGGGTCTTATTCCCACATTCTTGTCTTGTATCTCCAACCGCTAACTAGACTTTCATCCACTGGAACATCTATTACATTCTACCTACCTAAACTATAAATTAAATTCTGATTAGTCTTAAAAATAAATAAGTCACTAATAACATTTTTAATCCTAAAATATAGCACAGAAATTTATTTGGATGCCATTCCATGCCAGAAGTTCTATGTGACAAAGCATGCATTTGGACAAAAATGTGGAAATAAAAGTTATGTCCTGATGTAGATATGGCTCTGCCCTTGTTATGTATTATTTCCCTAGTCTTACCTTCCCAGATTCAGTCACAACCTAAAACTGTGGTTCACTTAAAATTTTTTCCTATTTTATAACTCACTTTTCTAGCTAAATATTCTTAACTTTTTTTTTTTTTTTTTACAGGCACATACAGACAAATGGAGAGAGGTGAGAAGCATCAATCATTAGTTTTTTGTTGCCGTTGCGACACCTGAGTTGTTCATTGATTGCTTTCTCACATGTGCGTTGACCGCGGGCCTTCAGCAGATCGAGCAACCCCTTGCTGGAGTCAGCGACCTTGGGTCCAAGCTGGCAACCTTGGGGTCTCGAACCTGGGCCTTCTGCATCCCAGTCCGACGCTCCATCCACTGCGCCACCACCTGGTCAGGCTTTCTAGCTAAATATTAAACCAACAAACTCAAGCCAAAACAAACCAAATTAACATCTTGACTAAAAATGAAATCTAATGTCAACTAAATTCAAAACACAACAGAACACCCAATTGTATAATTATTTTAATGAGGTAAGTCCATCTAGAACACCTTGATAACTGACAGACTTAGTAATTATTATTTACTGATTTACACGTATTATTTATTTTTAATTGTAATTTACTTATTGATTTTTGAAAGAGAAATAAACATTGATTTGTTGTTCCATTTATTCATGCATTGATTGATTGATTTTTTTTTTTTTTTTTTTTTTTACAGGGACAGAGAGAGAGTCAGAGAGAGGGATAGATAGGGACAGACAGACAGGAACGGAGAGAGGTGAGAAGCATCAATCATTAGCTTTTCATTGCCGTTGCAATACCTTAGTTGTTCACTGATTGCTTTCTCACATGTGCCTTGACTGCGGGCCTTCAGCAGACCAAGCAACCCCTTGCTGGAGCCAGCAACCTTGGGTCCAAGCTGGTGAGCTTTTGCTCAAGCCAGATGGGCCCACACTCAAGCTGGCGACCTCAGGGTCTCAAACCTGGGTCCTTCTGCATCCCAATCTGACGCTCTATTGATTGCACCACCGCCTGGTCAGGCGGTTGATTTTCTTTTTTAACTTAGAGACAGGAAGGGAAAGAGAGAAAGAGGGAAAAGAGATGAGAAGCATTGACTCATAGCTGCTTCACTTTTAGTTGTTTCTTGATTGCTTCTCATACATGCTTTGACTGAGGGATTCAGCCAAGCCAGTGATCCCTTCTTGCTCAAGGCAGCAGCCCTGGGATCATGTAGATGATCCCGTGCTCAAGTCAGTGATCCCATGCTCAACCTAGCAAGCCTGTGTTCAAGCCAGCAACCGAGCACACAAGCTGATGAACCTGCTTTCTAGCCAGCGACCTCAGTGTTTTAAACCTGGGACCTCTGTGTCCCAGATCGATGCTCTATCCACTGGGCCACCACTGGTCAGGCTCATTGGTTGATTCTTTTACCTGCCCTGACCAGGGATCAAACCAGCAACCATGGCGTATTGGTATGATGCTATAATTAACTGAGCTACCTGGGCAGGGCACCTACTTACACATCTTATTTAAGTGAGAATAAAAAAGTTAACAATAGCAAAGCATAACTCCTTGGTTCTTCCCTTAATTTATATCCCCTGCTTCCCTTCTCCTTGAAAATAACCCTGATTAAGAGCATGAGTGGCCTGACCTGTGGTGGCGCAGTGGATAAAGCATCAACCTGGGAACACTGAGGTCGCCAGTTCAAAACCCTGCACTGGTCTGGTCAAGGCACATATGGGAGTTGATGCTTCTAGCTCCTCTCTCTCTCTCTCTCTCTCTCTCTCTCTCACTCTGTGTCTCTTCTCTAAAATGAATAAAATAAAAAAAAAAAAAAAAAAAAAAAAAAAAGAGCATGAGTGATAAAAAGAAAAATGCTTTGACATCATAATAATAAGAAGCTCTACGCTATTGATATAGTGCAGATTCTATAGCCACAAGCAAAGGAAGGAAAATAGATGACCTGTACTAGTAAATACTACTGTAGGCATTTTGTGCAAGTGTGGATTGGGCAGTAGTAATTAGAAGGGAAAGTGATTTTATTAGAGAAAATATTAAGATTAGTCAGAAACAGAATGTATGAGTCAGTGAACTTAGCAGGAATGTGTACTGCTCACAAAAATTAGGGGATACTTCAAAATGAATATAAAGCGATAAAATATCCCCTAACTTTTGTGAGCAGTGTATGTAAATAAAAAGGAAAAAATATAGAATATATGTTCATATTCCTGTGATTACAAAAGTTAAAGGAATCCCGAGAACAAGTGAGTTTGATCTTGTAAGCAGAAGGTCCTGTCAACTTAGTAATAGGGTCATCTTCTTAGAAAATATATGGAGGGAGAAAAATAAACAAAAGACATGCAGATAAAGTAAATAATAATCAGAGGTAGAACCAAATACGCCACATTAACTTCTGCCTTGAAAGAAAATCTGGGAAAAGTTTGGGAAGGATTTGTATTACAAATTAAGAAGAAGGTTATAAGGCAAATATTTTAGCTCAAAGGAGGCAATTTGGGTCAATTTACTGGAATGTAATCTGGGTATGATGTAGACTTGTTTCTCTCATTGAATTTTGTTAATGCTAGTTAGCATCACTACTTGGAAAGAACACTAGGAGATGGTCATTCTCTTGGTGACCTGTTTAGGTAGTCTACTGCAGGAGATGGCTTATTCTGCTTTTATGTCCTGGAGGATTTTAAATCATAAAGAATAGGGGAAGCAAAACAGAACATTAATAGTTTAACTTAACTACATTTAATCCATACAACAGCATAAGGTATATAGAGAAAAGAATATGTTACAAAAAAAGAGGAAGCTAATGGTTAGAAAAAATGAGGACTTCAGTCACAAAGGGTAGAGTTAAAAATCTGTATCTATTTCTTTTAATTTTGAAGCCCATGTTCACTACAACCCTCACTTATATCGAAGCAACAGCTACTTTCCAGGACTATTGTATAAAGTAAATGAAAACAGCTACTGGCCCTGGCTGGGTGGCTCAGTGGAGGCTCAGCCTCACTCAGGCACACCAAGGTCATGGGTTTGATCCCTGGTCAGGGCACAACTAAATGGAACTAAGAGAAAAAGTGAGTTGATGCTCCACACCCCATCAATGAAAAAATTGAAACGCCAGTACTTTAAAGCACTACTGTGGGCTAGTTTGAAATATAGACCATGTCTGGAAAAAAGCATCTCTAGTTTGTTTTTATTTATGATTTTAATTTGTGTTTACATAGATTCAAGTGTCCCACCAAATATATATCTCCCCCTACCCTCTTATTCCCCTCCCCCTCAGCACCCCCATGCCCTCTCCCCCCAATATCTTCCCCCCTTCCCTACAGGATTTGCTGTCCTGTTCTCTATAATGCTGTGCTATGTATATAAAATTTCATTAATCTCTTTCTCTAAAATGGTCAGAGAAAAAGTAGAAGAGAAGATGAGATCAGAGAAGGAAAAGAGCATTTCTAGTTTTAAGGAACTAATAAATCATATAAACTTTTAGAATATCAATGCTTTATTAAATATACACATCCACTTTGCTCTTCATGTTATGCAACTTACAAGATGCAGTATGCATAATACAGCAATTATATCTACTATTTTCCCATGTATAAGAAGCTCCCATGTATAAGAAGCACCTTAATTTTGGGGTCCAAAAATTGAATGAAAAATAAAGTGTTACATAAAGTTATTGAACTCAAGTTTTATTCATCATAAAATTCATACAACACCTTATCCGCACAAAAAAGTGGGAAATGCAAGTAAAATAAAATTACAACCACTGTATAAGACGCACCCAGTTTTTAGACCCCAAATTTTTGGAAAAGGGTGCATCTTATATATAAAGAAATGCGGTATTTCTTTTTCCTTTTTAAGTGAAAGAGAGAGAGGGAGACAGACAGACACAAATAGGAAGGGAGAGAGATGAGAAGATCAACTTGTAGTTGTGGCACTTGTTTATTGACTGCTTTTTCATAGGTGCTTTGACTGGGGGCTCCAGGTTAGCCAGTGACCCCTTGCTCAAGCCAGCTACCATGGGGTCATGTCTATGATCCATGTTCAACTGGTGACCCTGCGCTCAAACTGGTGACCACAAGGTTTTGAACCTGAGTCTTCAGCGTCCCAGCTTGACACTCTATCCACACTGTGCCACCCACCTGGTCAGGTAATTATACCTATTTCTTGAAAAGCTAAGTAAATGATTTTATTTTTGACTTTCTGATTATAATAATAGTTAAGAAAATATAACAAAAGAGAATGGGTGTGATCTAATAAAATCCTTTTGTGTCAAAGGCTTTTCTAAGTTCACATATAAATATAGCAAACAGATTCTGAATGCCCATGTTTTTATTAAATTATAAGTATGTCCATTATTTTGGTTAAAAAATAAGCATAATAAAATTGTATTGAATATTATACAACACATGGCTTTTAAAAAACTTTAGCAGCATGGTAGCAGTCTTTTTTTTCTTTTTAATTGAGAGGAGGAGAGATAGTGAGACAGACTCCTGCATGCACCCTGACCAGGATTCATTGGGCAATCCCTGTCTTAGGCTGATGCTTAAATCAACCAAGCCAATTTTAGTGCCTGAGGCTGATGCTCAAATCAACCAAGCCATTTTTAGTGCCTGAGGCTGACATGCTCAGACCAACCGAACCATCCTCAGCACCCAAGGCTGATGCTTGAACCAATCAAGCCACTGGCCGTGGGAGGGAAAGAGGAAGGGAAGGGGTAGAGGGTAAGAGAAGCAGATGGTCACTTCTCTCGTGTACCCTGACCAGAAAAGAATCTGGGACATCTATACACTGGCTGATTCTCTATCCACTGAGCAAAACATCTAGGGCTGACATGGTAACAGTCTTAATCAATAAAGATGTTTTAAGCTGTTGGGACATCCTTACTTGTTACAGGAAAACAAATTGTTCTCTTTGCAAAAATACATACAACACTCTTGCATATATTCATTTTAAAGATATGATCTGTACAGGATGGTATTATTAATGAATACCAGTAACAATATATAAATCAACTTATCAGAATATTGTACCTTCTTCTCCTTGAACAGGTTCTTCTAATAGCAACTCTGTCATACATTCCCAGTCTTTTAACAGTTCTTGAGAGCTCTCCCACAAACTGTCCACCAAGTAGGCTGCATGTTCGTGCAACTAGAAACAACAAATCAAGCATGATGAAGAACATTTAATGAAGAAACTAATAATATTGAGTTAATAAATCATTTTCTTCATAATTAAAATGGCTTGTTAACAATGCTCCCAATGTATTCCACTGTCAATAATTAAATGTACTATGAAGACACACACAAAAAAATTTTTTTTTTGTATTTTTCCGAAGTTAGAAGTGTGGATGCAGAGACACAGACTCCCGCATGCACCCAACCGGGTTCCACCTGGCATGCCCACCAGGGGGTGTTGCTCCATTGCAACAGGAGCCATTCTAGCACCTGAGCTGGAGGACATCAAGCTGTACTCAGCACTTGGGCCCACTTTTGCTCCAATGTAGCCCTGGCTGCAGAAGGGTAAGAGAGAAATAGATAGGAAGGAAAGGGGGAAGGGTGGAGAAGCAGATGGATGCTTCTCCTGTGTGCCTGGCCGGAAATGGAATGTGGGACTTCCACACGTTGGGCCGACGCTCTACCACTGAGCCAACTGCCCAGGGCCCACAAAAAATATTTTTTACAGTAATAAATGACATCACTTACAGATGAGAAAACTGAGAGTATAATTAAAAGAATTCCTGAAATTGTAAACTGAATCAAGGTCACTTTTCACTAGTCTTAGATTGTCTTTTGCAACCATTTTTTTTTAAGGAAATCAATAACTTTCTCTAAGAATTGCATTTGAAACTTTAGTATCAGCCAAAGAACTTACTTATATCTCCATCATTTTTGATCAAGAAATGTTAAGTTACTTTACTCTCTTTTCTAATTTCATTTCCATTTAACTCAATGCATTCCACCCCTCCACTGTTTATTATAAACTTTTGACAATTTTCTTGACATGTTCCTACTGTAAACAAACACCAAGTTTACCATGTAACATTTCATACCAAACTCTCTCCCACTTGTTAGTACTTAAATTATGAAGATTACTCCAATAAAGTTTTTCAGGGAAGATAAGCAGATAAATTATTGGCATTGTTCTTCTTTCTGCTGCTTAAAACGAACTCTCCACCCTTTTATAAAAATTATTCTATCTTTGAGGCTGATGAAACCTAGCTAAAATAGGTGTTTTCCAAGTTACAGCTTGCAATGTATTAATTGTCTGTTAAACTGATTTAATGCAGTGAGACCAAAGTTTCAAAAATTAAACAGTAGAAAAGAGTGTAAGCACTATTTTACATAACTCCTATTTCAGTTATGTGTGCTCATACTTGGTTTTCTCATGAGTAGTAGCCGCAAAAGGTACACCTTTCTAAACCTACTAGTTGTCTACTTGATATTTTGGCACATTTAACATATGGGTTGATTTTTTTCCTCACATGTCAATTCGACTATTATTCTTAACTTCAATGTGCATTTTGATGACCAATTTGAAGTTCTGCCCCATTTGACCTTCACAATTCCATACTTCATTTCCACTGCATTTCAAACTCACATTTTGCCTCCTGAAATCCACACCCAGGCACAAACAGTCTACCCCACCCCCAGTCTCCCAACAGTTTTTGTCAAAGCCAGACTAGATAATATCAATTAGCATCTACACTTGGAAAGAACATGGGCAGACATCTGCAGCAAGGTATTTTTAAACTTTCCAAATTCACATATCCTAGGAAACTTCCTAGATCCTAAGTAATACCATTCTAAAAATGACAGGTATGAGCAGTACACAACTTGGTGTCAAAAATAAAAATTAGCAGCAGAAACTAGAAAAACAAATAGTTTCAAAATTGTTGGCATTAAAACCTAAGTTGAAATGAAGCTATTATTTAATGGGTAGTTTCAGTTTAGGAGGAGTTTCAAAAAGTTCTGGAGATGGATGGTAGTGATGGTTACACAGCCATGAGAATGCACTTAATGCCAATAAACTGTGTATTCAAAAAACAGTTAACATGGCATAATTATGTATATTTCTCCACAGTAAAAATTTTTTTATGCTAAATAAACTTGCTTTTTTGCCTATGTGTACATTAATGTTAGGAGGTCTGAAAAAAGTTCACAATTATATTTTTGATCAAGAGAGATGTATTATAGCTTCTATTCTACTAAGTACCCCTTCTTTATCCTCAGTGGTTTATCTGACATGATATTGTTCCCTCAGCTTTTTGTAAGCATCTGTTAATTATATTCAGGTCTTTATCCAGTTGTTTACTTTCTGGTGTTCTTTTTTTTGTAAACTTCCTGTTGCTTTGATTAAGGTGTGATTGTAAACAACATTTCTTTCATTTCTTTATTTCAATCCTAAATTAAAACCTGCTTTTTAATAAAGCATGTTAATCCATTTATTCTAACATATTTTTCCATAACCAAGATCCTTAGCACATTTATTTACTTCTCTTCCTTTAATTTGAACATATTCCTATATTTTAAGAATAATGTTTACATATTTGCTTTAACTTTACAGTTATATTATTTTGTCTTCAGATTCATTTGCTAACTAATGTTTATTATTTTCCTTTATTACATCCATTTTTCATTTTGTAAGAAAATATCATTAAGCAATACTTTACAGATAAGGTACATGAATAGTAAGCACTCTTAACTGCACGTCCTTTGATTAGTTCCTCCCCTTCTCTCTCTGTTCTCTTTACAAAGCTCCTATTATAATGAAGTACTTAATCTATATTCCCTATCTCTCTCATATTTCTTATTTCTTTTTCACTATTTTCTGGGAAAATTTATAGTCAATCTTTGGTTGTGTCCATTTAGGCCATTTGATTATCTGTCTCACCCCTAAACTTGGAAATCATGTTTTTTATTTTTTTGTGACAGAGACAGAGAGAGGGACAGATAAGGACAGACAGACAGGAAGGGAGAGAGATGAGAAGCATCAGTTCTTCATTGTGGTTGTTCGATTGCTTTCTCATATGTGCCTTGACCAGGGGGCTACAGCAGACTGAGTGACCCCTTACTCAAGCCAGTGACTTTTGGGCTTAAGCCAGTGACCATGGAGTCATGTTTATGATCCCACACTCAAGCCAGTGACCCCACACTCAAGCTGATGAGAACAAGCTCAAGCTGGATGAACCTGCGCTCAAGCCATGACCTCAAGAGTTTCAAACCTGGGTCCTCTTGTGTCCCAGTCCAATGCTCTATTCACTACGCCGCTGCCAGTCAGACTGGAAATCATGTTTTTTGATTTTTAAAAATATTCTTCCTCTTTTATAATGGCTTCCTTCTATGTATATCTGGGATAGTAATAAAAATTTTTCATAGATACGTGGGGTTTGGCCTGTGCTTCCATGGTTTTGACTTTTCCAAGTTTCAGTGATTCGTGGTTGTCAGTTCATATGTTGAGTCTAGACTCAAGAATAGTGGTAGGTAGAATCCCTTTCTTGAGTTTAATTGCAAGGTTCTGGCTTCCTTGGGTATGTAGGAAACTGGAAAAAGGTATCTATAATCAGCCAGACTTTTCCTCTACTGTGTAGGTATGCAATATGCCCTTTGAATACGTAAGTTCCCTGTCCCTGCTGGTGGCGATAAATTATCTGGGGTATTTATTGAGTACTTTGCTCTCAGACCAGTGTATACATCCCAAATGACTAGATCAGCATTTCTAGAGTGAGGAAAAAGCTCAGCTAAAGGGCAGCTACTTCATTCCTAATAGTTCACCCCTTTCACCGGCTTTTGCTGCTCTGATCTTTGGTGCATTTCTGATTTCTATAAGAAAAACTTCAAAAAATTTCTTCCTGTTTTTGCCTCATATGCCGGTGGGTTACTTAGCTCTAATATAATTCAGTCAATTCCTTTGTAACTTCTACAAATTCCTCACTGTTCTGGTGAACTGGTTATCTTTCATCTTGACTTATTTAGCATTATTTTTTCAGTTGGATGAGTTGCTGGCAGAATTCAAGGCTTTATATAGCATAATTACATTAGCATTTTTCATTTTTTTAATCCGTTAAAAAATTTTTTACTTATTGATATTAGAGAAAGGAGAGAGAGAAAGCCAGGGCAAGGAACAGGAAGCATCTCGTATATGCCTTGACTGGGCAAGCCTGGGGTTTCGAACTCATGACCTCATCATTTCAGGATGATGCTTTATCGACTGTGCCAAGACAGTTCAGGCAGTACTGGCATTTTTAAGGATCACTTTTCTATATGTTCAACCCTGCACATTAAAATGTAGCTTGGCATACAGTCATTGTTACAGATAATGTGTGTGTGTGTGTTAGCCACTGTTCTCAACGTAGATGCTAACTTCTCAGACCATTTCCTCATATCTTTCTAACTGTAAGGTGGTGGTGGCTATGTAGAATGTATTCTGTTAATACCAATAACCATTTGTTTCAAACTTCAATATGTATATCAGAAGGATATGAAAGTGTCTTCTTTTGTGATTAGAAGTTCCAAATGTACCAATATTAGTACCAACAATCAGTATAACATGGTCAGTCAGGAATTGGTTTGATACAATGTTTATGACAGTCTGTCTTGGGGCGTTTGTGATGGCCATGTAGCTTACTTGTCTCAAATCTTTACAAGTATATGATGTCAGTGCATGTTTAAGAAAAAAAATATAAAATGGCTAGTTAAGAGGAAAAGGTTGCAATTACCTTTCAAATACTTTATACCAAAAACATTCTATTGGTAGTGAAAGATGAAACTCTAAGAAAGGCCTTGAAGCCTTCTCAATGGCTATAAAAAAAACTCTGGGATTAAAACAAATCTGGAACCCAAAAAATGAGTTTTCTAAAAAGTTTATGATATCATAATTTTATGAAAACAGCATAAAAATAAGGTCTGCAAACATTCCTTGCAGTCTTTAGAAATTTGATAAAGATAAAAAGGTAATACATTAATAGTCATTGCTTAACAGTATGGCTAATTAAAACTAAGTTAAAATTTATTTATAGGTAATATGCAATATATATAAAATTATATTTAGGTAGATTTTACCCTGCTATATCTAAGTATAATTTATATTATATTCTCTAAGCTTGTATTAAGACAAACCAATCTCATCCTCCTATGACTTTACACTTTTCTGGGTGCATTCTGATTCAACCTTTTTTTTTAATCAAGGAAGAGGTGGTGGGGAGGGAGGGAGGCAGAGATAGACTCCTCTATTCAGCCCAACAGAGATCCAGTTGTCAAGCCCCCAACAGAGCAATACTCTCTCCACCTGGGGCTGCTGCTCCATTGCTCGACAACCAAGCTATTTTAGCACCCAAGATCAGGCCATGGGGCCATCCTCAGTGCCCGGGGCAAAACTGCTGAACTACTCAAGCCATTGTTGTAGAAGGGAAAGACTGAAGGAGAGAGAGAGAGAGTAAGAGAGAGTAATGAGGGAGAGAGAGAGAGAGAGAGAGAGAGCAGGGAGAGTGGTAGAGCAGATGGTTGTTCTTCTTGTGTGTCCTGACTGGGAAATGAACCCAAGACTTCCACAGGCCAGGCTGACACTCTACTGCTGAGCCAACCGGCCAGGGCTTGATTCATCTTTAATTAACTTTGGGATGTCAAAGTAATGGCAAAGTGAGAGATACCCTTGATCTCTCCCATTGCAATTTCAACAAACATATCAGCTATAAGGCAGCAGAAGAACCCCTGCTGGGCCTACAGGCTTGCCTGAAGAGATCCACACATCAATGAACTAACGGTGGGAAGGGTTGAGGAGGGGGCTCTGGAGAGAAGAGAAACCCAGACTGTCTGGGTTTTGTTTGCTGGGGCTTCAGAGAAGGAAGAAACTGAAGCGACTAGGTCTTATTCTGCCAAGAGGAGTGAAAAGACTTGGAGAGACATTAAACCACAATGGCGATAGAACAAAGGGTCACCTTCAGCTTTCCCATGGTCTGCTGGCAGCCGCACTTGGGACAGAAACAGAGAATAAAGTACAATACCCAAACTCCCAGAATACTATTATCTATTGAAGTTATCCTTCAAATATGAAGGAGAAATAAAAACTTTACAGACATACAGAAGTTGAGGGAATGGATCACCTGAAACACAGATTGTGTTTACACAGATTCTAGGGTCACCCCGAATGTATCCCCCCACCCCCCTCAACATCTCCCTTGGACCCCTCCCTACATGTTTATCCATCCTATCATCCCCTTTCCCTCTATTCCCTTTGATCAGTCCTCTGTCTCAATTCCATTCCTCAGTTCTTATTGTTCCTTGGATTCCTCAAATGGTGAAGTCATATGATATTTTCTTTCTTTGCCTGGCTTACTTCACTTAACATAATAGTTTCCAGGTCCATCCATGTTGTTGCAAAAGGTAATATTTCCTTCTTTTTCATGGCCCCATAGTATTCCATTGTAAACCATAATTTTAATATGCATCTTGAAGAACACATAAATATAAATAAGAAAAAAGGTATCACTCAAGCACTAGGAATGAGTACTCTGGGAGATTTATTGGATATATCACTATGTCTTTAATTTTCTGTCTTAAATGGCTGTCATAATTAGTTTCATCATTCCGTATGCCTAGGAGGGTGACTACACTCCTAGATTGTCCAGATATATTTATTCTGTGTTATGTTTATTGCTTTGCAATTATTCATAGTACCTGTCAGTCTGAAAAGCATCACAGTTTGTGCAATAAATGCTATGATTTCACTACCTCTCGGGAAACTGGAGCCATCACATTTAAGTACCATCCATCATACCATTCGGCATGCATCTACAATGTACAAACAATATTGTCACCTGAAAACAATGACCGCTATAAGGTTGTGACTGCCTAAAAATGCCATGTTTTAGAATAAATAAATAAATAAATTACTTTAGGCAGATCTCTTAATTACTTTTATTTTACCTACAATTCATATATACTGCTCACAAAAATTAGGAAATATTTTATGGCTTCATATTCATTTTTGAAATATCCCCAAATTTTGTGAGCAGTACATAAAAGAGTATACTATAAAACTCTTTTCAATTCAACATTCTAGAATTCTATTACAAAAATGTTACTACTTAACATACCAGTAAAACAAAGATAGAATAGTAATCAATGCAGTTAATCCTAGTTAATTGATCAATAATTCACCTTTAAGCTTGACTCATTCTACTCTATGATTTCTTTTTTTTTAAATTAAATTCTTTTCTTCTTTTCCAAGTGAGATGAGGGGAGACAAAGAGACAGACTTCCATATGTACCCCAACTGGGATCCATCCAGCAACCCCCATCTAGGGCTGATGCTCTGCTCATCTGGGGCAGATAGCTTGCAATCAAGCTATTTTTAGCACCTGAGGCAGAGGCTTCATGGAGCCATCCTCAGTGCCTGGGGACAATGCACTTGAACCACTTGAGCCATGACTGTTGGAGGGGGAAAGGGAAGAGGAGAGAGAGGGGAGGGCTAGAGAAGCAGATGGGTGCTTCTCCTGTGTGCCCTGACTGGGAATCGAACCCAGCACATCTACACACCAGGCTGATGCTCTACCAATGAGGCAACCAGCCAGGGCCTAAGGTCTCCTTCAATTCAATTTCTTATGAGTCTATTACTACCATAATACTAATTAAAGTGTTACAGTAAAACAGAGAAATTCAGAACAGAACAAAATCAGAAATTCACCATATTATAAAAATTTAATAAGCATTCACTATTATATACTAGTATAACAGGATAAGAAAAGAGATTTTAAACATGAATGTTTCTTGTGAAACACAGAAGACATAAAGGACAATATTATTATCATGAATCAACTAGAAACCTTTCTAAACAATTTGCTGGTGCTTTTGCAGCTAACAAGAATGCCATAGAGGAGAACTGGGAAATATAATGTTCCTATAACACTATAATAAACAGCAGTAAATACAGGAATACAATAATACCATCTGAAAACAGAAAAGCAATACACATTACAAACTATTTCTTTAAGTAAAAGATAAAACTGCATAAACTAAGTACTGTACTTATGCCTTTTAATATACTAAAAAAAAAAATCTTTGGGCTTTCAGAGATATAAAACATTTTCCTTCAATTAATAATTAACCTAGATCATCATACTGCCTAAACTTTTCTGCAAATAATTTAAATAGTATTCACGTGTCTCATCTATATCAATTTTTGAATCTGTTGTTGCTATTAAAGTAAAATTTTCATACAGCACTAAATTGTTGCATACTACTTTTAATCCTGTTCCTCTAAATAATGAAGAGGCTAAGAAATATAAATTTATATAATTTATAGTATAAATTATATAAATTTATAATAATATGAAATGGTTTATCACAAGTGTGATATCTACTGAGCATTTAATGTTTTATCTTAAAACATTCACAATCATTTTGTATTTTACCTATAACATAGTCACACTTGCTTTTTAAAAGAAATAATAATTTTCTTTAAATCATTATGCAAAGTGTGGTCTCTTGATCAGAAGCATAAAAATCACCCAGGAGATCTTGTTAGAAATGCAGCATCTCAGGTCCCAACCCAGAGCTAGTGAATCAAAACTGGCATTTTAACAAGATCCTCACATAATTTGTACACAAATTTAATACACTATTCTTAAACATATCCTTTACTCAAATGGAACTCTCCAATTAGTTTTGTTTTTTACTTTATTATTTTTCTATTCATTCCCAATTTTCTTAAAATATATTGACAACTGTACTAGTTTTCTGCTCCACTTTGCTCTAGCTCCCACTCATTCCAGTGACTCAGTTCTTACTTCTCTTTAGTATTAAATTTCAGATAGGCTGCCTTTTTGTCCCTCTATTCCTCATCCCTATAAAGTTCCTCCAGCACTTTCAAATTTGAGCAGTTATAGAATCTTTTAACTTTCTCTTCTAGGATACTCCAACACAAACCAAAAATACTTTTTCCAAAGTAAAGTTAAGAGCCCCAAATTTCTAGATTTTCTCCACTTTCTTTACAACTCCGTTCCCACTCATTTCTAAGTCAAGTGGCTTATTCATTCAGGGGCTCTTTAGGTTTAGCTTACTACTCTCCAATGTCATAACAGTAGTAGGGAGTACAGTTATACAGCAAAGAAAATTTTAGTGAACAAACCAAAGTTCACTTGTACAAACAGATTCTAATAGACAATATATTCAGAATATTCATTACAAAACTATGGAAGTGATAACTAATAGAAATACTGTTATAAAGCTTATAAAACTATTACTCAAAACATTTACATTGATATTTTCCTTTTTCATTAAATAACAAATAAAGATTTCAAACCAGAACAAATGGTTATAACATTTAATAACTTTCACAAACTGTTAAAGTAACGTAATTTAAAAGCTATGGAAAAACTTTCAAGAAAAACACAAAGCAACAATAATTATGAGATATTGCAATACTGTTAATAGTTTAAAAACTGCTAGTCTATATACAGTGTTGAACCACACCTGTATACATATTTCCATAAAAGGTGGATAGATTACTGATTCCATAATCAGACAATCCATGGAGGCAATCTGGCAAGAAACAGGTTTATTTGCATTGAATTGAAAAATATCAACTTGAGACAATACAGGGGTTGGCCCTATGGGTTGGTCAGAAATCCAGGTTAAGACCAGGTGGCCAGAAGTATAAGCTGACCATAAGAAGGTCACCACCTCTCCAACCCCTACTCAAAAAAAAAAAAAAACAAACAAAAAAATAAAAACAAAAGAAAATCAGAATTTGATCTTCTTTCTAACTGCTTACTTTTCCTAGTCGGACATGGAAAATTCCACAAACCTGTCTTTTTCAAAAAGCCTGTCCTTTTTTGAAAGCCTTCTTTATCCCCAGCATATAAAATCAACCAAGCAGAGACATTCCCTACCTGCCCTCCACCAGGCAGGTTCTTTAGAGAACCTTCCTTTCCTCTGTGCTTGTTTCCCTTGTGTGTGCTCAAGTATAAGCTTAATAAAACATCTCAAAATTTCACTGGGGCTTCCTCTTGATTCTACCTTGAAAAACCCAAGAACCCAAATGCTGGTACAAATTAATTACAATAAATTAAATGGAAATTTTATTTAAGATGTAATCTAAAACAAAACAGTATGTTAAAAATTTACCTCACTTTCAAGAAAGAAAAGAACCAGCATCCTAATGAGATTGCCATTTGGACTGTTCCTTCCCCTCCTCTTTGCTAATGCTTCTTCTGCTTGTGGGTCATGTCTGCTAAATAGCCTAGAAAAAAATAACAAAACAAGAACATTACAAATTTATATGAATATAAATTTTAGTCTTTTCCTTCACTGTATAAATTATTTCAGTGTTAAAAAAATAACAGAGATCAGGCTACTGATTTATTTCAATACAAATATGTAACTGATGTTTTATAGATAAAAAAGGCTAGATCTGAAAATTTTATATAGTTCAACCATATATAAAGTATAAAAGTAAACTTTCCTACTGATGACTAATGTTCAAATACTTATGAAAATATAAACTTTTTATCTTATATGATAAATACCATCGAGTATATAATTTTTAAAGAGTTCTAGTTCCTTAAATTCATTCTTTTAATCACGATTATTTCTTACACTCTTTTGTGACTATTACTACCTAAAGACAGTACTCACTAGCTCAGTGGTATTGAGTAAAATGACATGAACATTAAATTTATAAAAATAGCAATTAGCAAAAAAACTTCTAAAATATGGCAAAGAAATAACCTGAACATTTTTATTTGCTAAGAAGATTTATTCTAATAAAATCTAAAGACCTACAAAGGTGATTTATTCCCAGGTATTGTTCCAGGTTTTAAAAAGGATGTAAAATTAACAAAGAAAAATTCCTTGTTTTCACTGAGCTATCATTCATGTGAATAAAGATAAACAATAAATAAATAATAATAACTCGCCCTGGCTGGATAGGTTGGAGTATCTCCCCAAAGTGCAGAGGTTGCTAGTTTGATCCCTGGTCAGGGCACATACAGGAACAGATCAATGTTCCTGTCTCTCTCTCTTTCTCTAAAGTCACTAAATAAACATTAAAAATAAATAAATATATAGTATTTCACTTGTTATAAGAACAAAACAAGAAACTAGGGGTGGGGACATAGGATGTGCTAATTTAGGTATGAACATCACAATGGGCCTATCAGAATTGAGACTGAATAACTGAAAGAAGATGGAATAATTTCATCTGTCATAAAAACACACCAATCTCAAGCAGAAAATAAGTACCAAGAAGTTGAATTTGACGGGGGTGGAGTGGAAGAAGGAGAAGACTTGAGTATTATCGTGAAGTATATCAGCATATCTATCAAACTGGTTTAAGGAAGTTTTCTTTACATGGATGGCTTTCAAAAGGGGAAAAAATGGAAAATATGAGCATCCTTTATAACTAAAATTTACAAGTTTGGGTAATTGTATTCACTGTATATACATATGATACTAAGAAATTAGCTTAGTATTTCAAATATTAAGATGTAGAATTTTTTATGGCATATTAAAATATGCATTTCAGATATGTTTTGTTATTATTTTGGACACTTGGTTAAGTTCATAAACAAGACTAGGAAACAACCATGAGCATATGCATATGACAGGCTTTTTTTTTTTTTTTACAGGGACAGAGAGTCAGAGAGAGGAGTAGATAGGGACAGACAGACAGGAACGGAGAGAGGGTGAGAAGCATCAATCATCAGTCTTTCACTGACATCGCAACACCCTAGTTGTTCATTGATTGCTCTTCCACATGTGCCTTGACCGCGGGCCTTCAGCAGAACGAGCAACCCCTTGCTGGAGCCAGCGACCCTGGGTCCAAGCTGATGAGCTTTTGCTCAAGCCAGATGGGCCCGTGCTCAAGCTGGCGAGCTTGGGGTCTCAAACCCGGGTCCTCCGCATCCCAGACCGATGCTCTATCCATTGCGCCACCGCCTGGTCAGGCCATGATAGGCATTTTTAAAAACTCAGAATTTCTGGGGCTACTCTATAGCTTACTTGTTAAGATTTTAAAAGATCATAATACTAAATAATAAAAGAATGCTCAAAAAATCATTAAGAATCAAAGGTTCTCAAACCTTTGATTTCTAGGTCAGGGGCATAAAACAAGCTTATAAAGTAAAGCTTTTTCTGAATAGAAATTGGAATCATTTTCACACAAATATAAAAATAACAAAAGCTTACATGTGGCCTCTTATGTAAAATATTCCAGTTTTAAAAATTTTAGCAAGTATTTCAAACTTAGAAAAATCAACACATATAAAGAAATCCTTATGAGTCAAGTGCTGCCAGTTTATGACCTCTATTCCATAGAGAACCAACCTCTTTAGTTTACTTTTTCTTTGAAACTATACAAGAAATAAAGTCTTCCTAAAAAACACAGAGCTGCCTGACCTGTGGTGGCACAGTGGATAAGGCATCAACCTGGAATGCTGAGGTCACAGTTCTAAACCCCAAGCTTGCCCAGTTAAGGCACATATGAGAAGCAACTACTAGATGCTTCCAACTCCCCACCCCTACTTTTTCTCTCTCTCAAAAAAGAAATATTTACTGATGAGAGAGAGAGAGAGAAAGAGAAATAGAGAGAGAGAGAGAGAGAGAGAGAGAGAGAGAGAGAGATTCGTTGTTTTACCCATTTATGCATTCACTGGTTGATTCTTGTACGTATCCCGACCAGGGGTGTTCTAAGGGTGATGTTTCGCTTTTCAATTAAACTAAAACTGTACATACATTTTTCTGCATTGCTATGGATTACCAATTAAAATAATCCTCATCCCTAAATTTAAAAAATAACATGAAAAATTAGGCCTTTTGAAGGTCATTATAGATTACAAATGTTGAGAAGGTTAAGATGAGAAATCAGAATTTTTAAACAGAAAAAACACTGGCGTAAAATAAAATATAAATTATCTGGGGGAAGATTTTACAAATTTCATGCATTTCCCCAATCTCTATGCACACTCCCAGAGGAGAACCATCCTTTCAAATTTCAGGGAGAAGGGGTATGTCACAAAGAACATTATTCTCAGAAATGTGATTCATTATGTGCACAAAGGCTGTGAGGATATTATTCTCCCTAGAATCTGCCACTTCTGGCACTGTTTTCAGTCAGTACTACTTACTCTCTACTCTCTATTAACAACTCTAAAACAATAAGAAAATATGAATGTGGAACCTGATAATTAGCTTACTTTTTGTGAAGGAATTCTCCAGCTGCCACAGCAACAGGACGATGTGCTGAGTATACCAGGTGGTAAACATTTTCACAGTCTTCATTGGAAAGAGCTTCTTCACTTCCACTGAAAAAATCAGAAAGTAACATCTGAGTCAAAACAAATATTTTCTGTTATAACGTTTTTTAAATTTTATTTATTCATTTTTAGAGAGTGAGAGTGAGAGAGAGAGAGAGAGAGAGAGAGAGGTGGAAGGAGGAGCAGGAAGCATCAACTCCCATATGTGCCTTGAGCAGGCAAGCCCAGGGTTTCGAACCAGAAACCTCAGCGTTCCAGGTTGACACTTTATCCACTGCACCGCCACAGGCCAGGCTTATTTTATTTTTTAAGATTTTATTTATTCATTTTAAAGAGGAGAGAGAGAAAGAGAGGGAAGGGGAGGAGCAGGAAGCATCAATTCCCATATGTGCCTTGACAAGGGAAGCCCAGGGCTTTGAACCGGCAACCTCAGCATTCCAGGTCGACACTTTATCCACTCTGCCACTACAGGTCAGGCCTCCATTATAACTTTAAGTTTTGTAAAGCTCATTATAAAAGCTCAAGGACTTTAGTTTCATCTTTTTAATCTTACTTTGAAAATATTTTTCATATAATTACATTCAATTCAGAAAAGGCAGATAAAACAAGAAAATAAAAATTGTCTACAATTCCTTCCATGCATACCTCAAAATACTGACTATTAATGTCTTGGGATATATATTAGCTGAAATTAGCTCAAGTTCTTTAAATGTGTGTGAGATTTTTTTTGTTGATAGTTATTGGAAGTATATTAGTCCCTGTTTCATTGAGTTAAATTATAACTAGGCTATGGAACTCTTCTCTCCATAACTGCTTATTTTAAATTATATTTTATTAACCAGTTTACAATACAACTTAGCCTTCTTTTTAAATAACATTGATTCAGTAGTCAGACCGATCCTTACTAACACAAATTTCCCACCTTTCTATTTATGCATTCTTAAAAGTTTGAGCCATATCTTAGTTTGTGGAATGTGACATTAAGTATATATTTCCTGACTATTAACATGGTTTAAAATGTCTGATGTGAGCATAGATTAACAATGACTAGATAAAGTATAGAATTCTTGGGCTGTATAGGTTCTTGATAACATGAAGGGGTATCATCAGCTCATTCCCAAGAATTCAATCCTAAGATGCCTCAGAAACTAGAAGAAAGTTGAGGGATCTGTCAAATACACATAAACTTAGAGTGACCTTTGCCCATGCCCAACTTATACCCTTAAATTACAAGGATGGGAAAAAGGCTAAGGCCCAAGTTTTAGGCCTTTCATCCAACTACAAGTTAAACTCATAAGAATAAAAATGTAATAAGACATCTCAAGAACCTAAGCTCATAAATGAAAAGAAAAAGAAATCTATACCAAAAGAAGAAAAATTAACAGATAAACAGTAAAAGAATTTAAAGAGGTATAGCACTATGTGACTTTACTTGTTTTGGGAACAATATAACCCAAAAACCAAGAAAAATAAGGCCAGATTATGTCATGCAAGTGCTATAAGAAACTGGAAGCTAGTTTTGTGATCCTAAGCTCATTACTTACCAATATATTATATAAACAGAAACTAGAGGACTGAGCATTATAATGGGTAGAGAGGATTTCTTTCAAGAGAAAGACTTCAGCGTTATGGAACTCTGAAACCTTTCCAAGCCAAACTGGAGTACAAAGTTCCAGAGAATCACTATGAAACCTTTATAAACATTCCTTACAATTGTGAGAACTATAGAAAATGGTACTTGTGTAGGGCTTAAAAAGGTCTAATGTGAAAAACTGACTGAAGCAGCCCATTAAAGTAGATTAAGAAAGATAGAGTTATACCATTTCTATACATAAATGGTCCATCTTTCCTGCATGCTAGATATGAAACACTTAAAGGAAGCCAGCATGAATAATTTTAAAATACACTGCCCAACAAAACTAATTATAGGGCAAGCAACTCCAACAAACAAAATCTGAAAGCAAGGGACTAAGTTACAAATAAACCACAGGAGGCATTGACCACTCTGGGAAACTGGTTGTTTAGATAGGGAGGGTTCTCTCCCAGGAATCCTCAAAGGGACCAATGTACCTAATGAGTTAGGATACCTGACATACCTCGAGAGCCAAAAATGAACCTTTTAAATAAGAAAGGTTCTGCTCTTATCTCCTGCAATGAAAAGGCAGAAAAGTTCCTTAAAAAAAGGTAAGGGAAGAAGAGATATTAAAGGAAAAGTTACTCCTTTCTCAATAAGCAGATATTAATATAAATAAGCAAGGAAGTAAACAAAATGTTTATCATTAGCATTAGAGATCTTAAACTCTAGAACAGTGATTTTCAACTGGTGCACTGCAAAAAATTTTAAAACATGCAATATCTGACTATTTAGTCAGGGGCACTAGCCTCTTTTCCCTTAGAGTGCCAAATAAAAATATAACAGCAACAAAGAAAACTATAGTTACCCTGTAAATTAATCAAAATTATACTTATTCTTGTCAATTTGGCAAAAAATAGATTTTTTGGTGTGCTGCAGAATTTTAGTATTTTATGTGTGCCATGAGATAAAAAAAGTTAAAAATTGCTGCTCTAGATAATTGCAATGAAACAGGTGGGTGGGTTGAATGTCAGGGTACTTTTTGTTTAAGGGAAAGATACTGATAAGCTACTGATACACTTATAAAATTTGCAAGGAATACATAACTAGGGGCCTAACATTTTAAAATAGATTTGAAAAGGAAAAAATTCTCCATAAATGACAAGAAAGAATTGTATGTAAGGATATAGTGAATGCTATCAGAAAGTATAAAAATCATGAACATATAGGTTAGAAAATATATACTATGAAGCATAGGAAGCAACAAGTTATAAGTTAACAACAGTATTTGGAGACTTTAACACATTTCTCCTGAAAATCCAACAGACAAAAATAAGCAAAGGTATAGATAATTTGCCTAACACATTAAATAAATGCAAAATAATGAATTTATAAATACAGAACATACAGAATTGGGCAAAGTAGGTTCACAGTTGTCCATATAAAAATAATACAGTAATTAATAAATAATACATACTCACAACTGTAAACCTACTTTTGCCCCAACCTGTAGGTATATGTTGTTCTTAGAAAATTGACCAAACCCTCAAAACACATTCTCAGATGATACAATAAAATAGAAAGACAGCTTAAAAACTGATATATCTGGGCAAAACAAAAACACAGTAACAAATAAGCCCAAAGAGGCTAGTTCTTTAAAAATAGTAGTAAGATGGACAAATGTGTGGCATGACTGATCAAGAAAAAGAAGACACATATACAAAATTTAAAGAGGAATTAACAGAATAGCAGTTTTATGAAATACTAATATCATAAACTATAAAATAAATAATCTGAAAACTGATAAAACTGACATATTCTTATAGTTTACAAAAGCCAAAATTAGCACAGGAAGAAATAAAAGTTAATTTAAATAGATGTACAAGATGGCAGCAGAGTTGGTGGAAGCTACACTCACCTCCTCTCAGGACAAAAATGGAATTAAAAGTAAATTACAGAATAATCATCCTGAATAACCAACTGAAGACTAGCTGAAGAAAAGTCTTATAACCAAGGATTTATATTGCAGAATAAGCCATATTCAGACTAGTAGAAAAGGTGGAGACAATAAAAGGGCTGGCCGTGTTCCCCCAGGTGGCAGCTGAGGTTCTGGAAGGATATCTTAGTTGGGGGGTAAGCAGGGTTGATCTCCACAAAAAGCATGGGGTCTGAACCCCAAGCTGAGCTCCCTAGTCCAGAGCACCAGAGTTGGGAAGAGGTGCCTACATTATATCTGGCTGTGCCAAGCAGGGTGGTTACTGTCTGTTAGCAAGAGGCAGAAGTTCACCAGAGACACAGGCACCTTCTGGAAGGGCCAACACACAAAATGTCAATTCACAGCCACTCACCCTGGGCTCCTGCATAGGGAGGGCAAGTGGACTAACAGTTTTGTGAAGAGAGTCTGGGGTTTGTGACTCTGGGAGAGGGCTGCCAGAGAAAGCTGTCAGGATCTCTGTGCAGAGTCATTCTCCCATGCTGCAGACGCCATTTTTGTGCGTGGAGCACTCTCCTCTATATGGCATCCACCTAGAGGAAAGCAATAGCCACACTCTGTGGAGCTTACACCCTGCTAAAGAGTATAGTTAGAGGCTCTTTCACTGAGTCTAACAGACAGATGGCAGGCAAAGACAGGTGGAGGTGATCTCAGGGTGTCTTGGGTTTTGCTGACCTGCCCCAGGGTCTGGTGATGGTAACAGCTGGCCCTAGTGTATAGCTTGGTCCTTCCACCATATACCCAGGTTCAGCAGAGGCAGCCACAAACAGTGGATCACTTGTAGCTCCAAAGAGATTGCCAAGCACTGGTCACAGATCGTGTTTAACACTGGCCTGCACCAATGTTCCTCCCAAGATGCCTAGCATCAACACACCTAGCGACCAGCTTCAGACAAGATCATAACAGGATCCAATTAGCTTCACAAGCAGCATATCTAAAGGGAGATCTTGGCAGGCACCAAACCCTGCTAAGGCAAATTCTGCTTTGTGTAGTCAGCTACTGTACAACTGTTTGGGGTTAAGCCTCACAAGCAGCCAGCCCAATAGCAATCAAGACATAATTACAATAGGAGGGCCCACATAACCCAACATAAAAATTAAAGGTTCTCTGTCTCACCAAACACCAAGAAAATACTTTTAAGACAAAACACAGTATAATAAAACCATAAAGTACTTAAAAATTAACCTAGTAAGCCTGACCTGTGGTGGCGCAGTGGATAAAACGTTGACCTGGGAACACTGAGGTCACCAGTAAAAAACCCTGCACTGGTCTGGTCAAGGCACATATGGGAGTTGATGCTTCCAGCTCCTCCCCCCTTTCTTTCTCTCTCTCTCTCTCTCACACACTCACTCTGTGTCTCCTCTCTAAAATGAATAAAATAAAATTAAAAAAAAATTAACCTAGTAAAAAATGTACAATACCTTTATAAAAAAATTAAAACCTTATATAAAAGACCCAATAAAAAAAGACCTATTAAGACTTGAATAACAAAAAGCACCATTTTCGTGCATATATAATTAATTGTAAAAAGTTCCATTCTCTCCTAAACTTTTCTTAAAATTAAATGCCTTTCAATATTTAAAATCCTGACCAAAGTTTTTGAGGAACTAAACAACTGTGCTTTAAAAATTCATATAGAATGAAAAGAAATCCACAAGTAGCTAAGTAGATTTTAAAAGTGAAGAAGAGCCTGACCTGTGGTGGCGCAGTGGATAAAGCGTCGACCTGGGAACACTGAGGTCGCCAGTTCAAAACCCTGCACTGGTCTGGTCAAGGCATATATGGGAGTTGATGCTTCCAGCTCCTCCCCCCTTTCTCTCTCTCTCTCTCTCTCTCTCTCTCTCTCTCTCTGTTTCCTCTCTAAAATGAATAAATAAAATAAAAAATTAAAAAAAAAAAAAAAAAGTGAAGAAGAGCCTGACTAGGCGGTGGCGCAGTGAATACAGCGTTGGACTGGGATGCAGAGGACCCCAGTTTGAGAACCCGAGGTCACTGGCTTGAGCATGGGCTCATCTGGCTTGAGCAAAAAGCTCACCAGCTTGGACCCAAGGTCGCTGGCTCGAGTAAGGGGTTGCTCGGTCTACTGAAGGCCCGGGAAAGCAATCAATGAACAACTAAGGTGTTACAACGAAAAACTGATGATTGATGCTTCTCATCTCTCTCTGTTCCTGTCTGTCTGTCTCTATCTATCGCTCTCTCTGTCCCTGTAAAATAAAATAATAATAATAAATTAATTAATTAATTTAAAAAAACAGTAAAGAGAAAATCACCCAATAAGAGACCATGTTTATAACATATACTATATTATAGAGCCACAATAATCAAGAGTATGACACTAGAGCAGAAAGAGAAAAAAATACATCAAAATAATGGGGGGTGTGAAGGAGGGGAGTAAAGGACAAACATACGGTGATGGGCACACAAGGCAATCAACAGTTCAAATGCTATAGAGATATTCACCTGGAACCCATGTATTTTTATTGATCAATGTTACCCCATTAAATTTAATTTCTAAACAAACAAACAAAACTAGACACCAGCATAACTGGTGATGGTACATGACAAATGTGGCATTACAAAGTAGGGAAGGGAGGATTTGTAATGACTTTTACTAGAGTCTACATCTCACACATAAATTCTTTTAGTCAAAGCTCTATACATAAAAGTATCTCTGTAAAATTTCTATCGTATTAATGATACAATTTAAATGCCTCATTTCCTTTTTTTACTTTTATACCATTCCAAAGAAGCCTATTTGAAAAACATATTCCTTTTGAAGGGCTTCTCTCTTTATTTTAATAGAAAGGTATGTTTCTTCATTGATATTTCCTCTGGATTAGTTTCTTCATTGATATTTCCTATGCAAAAGAACTTTTATATGGAGGAAACAAAAACAGTCAAAACTGAAAACAAGCCTGACCAGGTGGTGGCGCAGTGGACAGCGCATCAGACTGGGATGTGGAAGACCCGGGTTTGAAACCATGAGGTCACCAGCTTGAGCCCAAGGTTGCTGGCTTGAGCAAGGGTTACTTGGTATGCTGTAGCCCCCCAGTCAAGGCACATATGAGAAAGCAATTAATGAACAACTAAGGTGCCACAATGAAGAACTGATGCTTCTCATCTCTCTCCCTTCCTGTTTGTCTGCCCCTCTCTCTGTCTCTGTCACAAAAATAATAAAAATAAAAAAGAAAGAGAAAAACAAAAACATTTTGTTTCAAACCTAACCTTAAAATGTGAAAGTAGAACTTAAAATGGTAAGTACAGGTTGGGGCCAAAGTAGGTTTTGAGTTGTGGGTACACAAAATACAGAAGTTAGTTTTGTATTATTTAACCTACTTTTGTCCCACCATGTATATAGTAGGGTTATATATGTGAAGTACATCAATAATGCTGGGAAAAAGGATATTATAAAAATCAACAGATTAAAATAAGATTTTAATTATACTTACTGAAGTATCAGAGTAACCAATCGAATAGCTTCCACAGCAACATCATATTCCTTATCAAGTGTCATTGATACAATGCGATCCTGAAAATAAGTTAGAAATTATATCAACCCTGAGGAGAAAATAAGTCAGGAAAAACCCAAAGAAATGCCTTTGGAAGAATACATGCAAGACTAAAGTTAAATCAAATGGAAAGCTTTAATCTTGAAACTGCATTACAGTTCTACTCACACAAAGAAGTATTAGGATAAATGTTCATAATCTAAAATTTTTCTCATCGACTGGCATTCCCTAACACTGAGACAAATAAACATTAACTTGCAACATATATATAGTTATAAAAAGCTGTATATAAAGCAAATCTTGTTTTAAGCAGAAATCTTCTATTGGAGGCAATAAATAACTCATGTTGGTAATAGCTTTTGTAAAACAGATTCAGTTCATTTACTTAATGCAGGTTTATCTAAAGAATATGCAATAAAAATATAAACTCAACACTTGTTATGGTAATGTCACTTGCTAAACTAGCATATTTAAGGTGAAAAATAAAATAAGCTATGCATTCTTGATGCTTACCTTGAATCGATTTGTGAATAGCTCCAATTTGGGGAATAATTCTCTATTGGTATATAGACTCTGTAGAGCTTTCAAACACTTCAGCCTGACTTCCCCTTGCTATGGAAATATAAATAAAAACACAACAGAAGCAATCAACTCCATGCCAAAGGGTATGAAAAGATTTTCAAGTCTTCATAAAGACTACAGTTAATTTTTAGTTTAACCATTCAACTTACTTCATATTGCAATTCAACATAGGGTAGAATTGAGCAACTATAGTCTGTTTCACTCATATTTAATTAAAAATTCACTGAAAACTTCTTAGTTACTTGAGAGTAACTTATACCATTTTCAAACATTTACCAACTTTAATTCAAGATGGAGTATTTCCACATTATACTGTGACACTTGGAGAGAAATTTTAAGCAATAATTTCAACCAGTAAAGGGCACTCTAATTTGTCTTTTATGTAACTACTGAACAATCCTGCAGAAACACCCAACACTTCATATTTAAACTGATCATCATTTATTCATTTAAAAAATATTTACTGAATGCAAAAATTTTTACATTCCAGAAAGAAAAGTTAGGAAACATATACAGCAGAATGTTTAAAATAGGCAAAATCAAACAGTAAAGTGTCCTGAGACTACTGACTTCAAAATCTCCATTATCTTCAATAAAGTTATTAACTTGGGACTAGATGTTGGTGATCAAAATGTATTCAGAATCATCTAGAAATTTTGCTTTCTCAAAAGATTCAGAGAAGACTGAAGTTTCTATTTTCAAAACGAAGCAATGTGCTATAACAGTAGGAGTCCACGTTTTAGAATCAGACAAAACTAGATTTTACTTCAAATTCTATAGCTTATGATCTATATGAGAGATAGCAAGTGTATTAGTCACTTTAATTGTTTACTCACTTATAAAATGGTGATACCAACTTCATAAGGCTATTATACAGATGAAATGCTGGGGTATACTGGTAAAAGTTAACAACCAGCACTGTGGACAGAAGCTCTGAATTGTTGCATTTGTAGTTTTCTGTGACATAAATAATCCCTCTATAGACAATTTCAAGCTACCAATAAGAAGTTATTCAGGAAGGGATGTGCATAATCACTCTCTTGCAAGCTGGTTCAAGGTAGTTCTAGTACACAACTGAATTAGATGATGCTTGTTGATAAAGTCTCTAGCACACAGAAAAAGTACTTGAGATACCTGTAGTAGATGCTGCTGTTGCCCCTCCCACATCCCCATATAGTAGGCTAATCTCCCCTGCTTCTTCCAGTGTTAACTGCTCTGTTAACAGTACCTCTATTGTCTGTACAGACAATATCTGTACTTCTCTCTAGAGAACTATGGTTGAAAAGAACCACCAGGCACAGAGATATCTGGGAGATTATGCTCTACCTTGTCTCTCCTGTCCACATACTCTCTCCCCCAAGCTGAGGCCCATAGCCAGTGGAGATGATATACAGTATAGCAAAACAGCACAACCTCCATGTCTTAGGGCAGAACAACCTCTAAAGTGCAACTTAGTCTTCAAAGCTTCCAGTGAGATGTTGCTAAGATTTCTAAAACCATATTTGTTAGTGTTTTCTGGCTTTATCCTGTTTTCCTCACTTTCTCAGGCTTTTGAGAGTGCAAACCCTGATTTATCAGTAGTAGAAAAATCTGACTCAGGTTTGGTTTCTAGGGAATGTTACCTAAACAGTTTGTACCAAAAGTGGTCCTAGGAAACTGTACTCAATGATTGAATTCTGGGGTTGGATCACTTGAAGGATGAATTACTATGAGGAAGGATCCAATTACTGGATAGCAGTCATTTTCTAGTTCACCTATAGGTGAAAGGGGATGTACCTAGCATTTGAAGGAGCAAGGTAAGAACTAAAGAATTGGGTAGCTAAGTGTTACTGATACACTAAAGAATTTAAAGTAAATGTTGCCTCTACTTAAATACATTTATCTTTTGCTGATAAAGAGCTGATCATAATGAAAACCAGGCCCAGGACTCAACTGTAAGGGTGGCAGAATTTAAGGCAGTTTGCATCCCAGGCAAGTCTCCCATGCCAAAGCCTGGGCAAAAGTCTAAACAATATCTGGGTGAATTCAGCTAAGAACTTGACCTGTTATCCCTTCATACTGCAAGGGAACTCATATCCCTTGTTGGAAGATAGTATGCCCCCTACTCCAGACTATATGGAAGCCTCAAGTAAAGTAAATGCCGTAAGGACAATGCTTGTAGCCTTCTTCATTATCCACACAAACCTCCCCTTGCTGCCACCAGACTAAGGTCAAATCTCAGCATGGCCCAAATGGAAAGTATTATGTCTGCTAAGCAAGAAGGATTATGTGCTGTTAAGTGCTAAAGAAACGGGCCAATTTGAATGAGAAAATAACAGAATGTTTAGGGACTGGCTGCTGAGGGTACTGGATGAAGGAGTAGGAATAAAAAGTGGAGGAGTTTTTAGATATGAAGCACTTACCCTAGAATCAGGATTTAAGGCCCTTTTAAGGGTCCCTGGAAATGGCCCAACATGGATGGCTCTTGGAAAAGGCAATGGTGCATATTAAATACAACAGATGCCAGAATTGTGTGCCAGACTGTGAAAGAAGGAATTCAAAGACATAGGGAAGTAAGCACGCCAGAAAGGATCTATTATATAAATTCAGAAGACTTTCTAGTTGAGTGTGTTTCTCAGGAGGGCCCAGGGATTATTCTGTTTACCAAGGCAATAAGAAAAAGACTTGTGATAGAGGCACAGGCATTAGTGAGAAGCTCCACAGTGGCTGTGTTTTATAAGCTAGGGCTGACAGTAGGAGATACTCAAAACAGAATTTTGCTTCCAATAGCCAAAAGATGGTAAGATCACAGAACAGCAGTGACAACTATTAGATGCAAAGGTAGGGCATAAATGAGGGGGTGTGGTGGGGAGGGACATAATACAGAGATGGGCAAAGTAGGTTTATAGTTGCAAAAACCCCCAATAATTAATAAAATAATAACACAAGAATAAACTCTGTTTTGCATATTCACAACTATAAACCTATTTTGTAATTACAATGAGCAGCAAGGTACAAGGGCAGCCCTTGGGGATCTAGGGAGATGGCTCATAGCACCTGGTATTCCTGGAGGCAAAACAGGTAGAAAGCGAACAAAAGTATTATATAATCACAAGATAACAACAATGGATGAGCCAAAGACTAATACTGCTGTCTCAATGTAAAATAACAACCCCAGATCTAAGAAGACATGTGAGTAGTTTTCTTAATTCTCTCCCACTACAGATTTAAAAACGAGGCCAAAAAAAGATAAAATTACTCCATCTATCCAAGTTTACACAGCAAATTACAGGTAAAGCAAAAACATTAACCCAGGTTTATTTTTACTTTGTCCAGTGATGCTTCCCAATCAGCTACTGCTCCTCTGAAATCTTGGCTCTGCCTATAGAACGCCCTGTCTATATTACAGGAACTTAACAATTAAGTAAGGTGCTACTACCCATAAAAGTACTTTAGAAAACTGTAAACTTACCTGGTTAAATGAAAACACCAGTGACTTTTTTGGTAATTGCTCTACTTGGGGCTCTACTATCCTCTGAAGGTATTTCTATTATAGTACCAAAATGCTCTTTTCCCATTACACAAAATTTTATTCAAATCAGCATGCTACAGCGAAGTACTACGCAGCTATAAGAAAAGGTGACATATTGCCATTTATGACAAGATGAATGGACTTGAAAACATTATACGGAGTGAAATAAGTAAATGAGAAAAAGCTAAGAACTACATGATTTCACACAGAGATGCGATATAAAAATGAGACTCATGAACATAGATAAAAGTGAAGTGGTTACCAGAGAAGGGAGATGTGAGGAAGGGGAGAAGAATAAAGAGTGACAAATATACAGTGATGGAAAATGATTTGACTTTGGATGATGGGCAGACAACATAAAATTAAGAGTTCAAATGCTATAGGAATATTTACCTGAAAACTATGCACTCTTACTGATCAAATCACCCTATTAAATCTTCTAAAAAATTTTAAAAATAAAATCTGAATGTTTTTTACATAGTGCCTAATGCATAGTCACTACTCAATGATTAGTTTTTGAATGAATAACTATATAAATATATGAAAACAGAAAAAAAACCAGAAAAGAAACAGAAAACAGTAACATAACTCAATGAGGGAGGGGTCTGCATTATTTGTCAGAGATTCTTTAACCTATCAGTAATTTTGCAAAATTACCTTTGAAAAAAAATGGTAAGAGCGATAAAAAGTATTGTGAAGCATAATGGCACAATTTTATGATTTGTACTTTTATACTCATGCTTATAGTGGAAAATACTGATTGTTACTACAATGCATATATGTAATATGAATACTTCTGTGGAAATACTGTAAAAGAGTTAAAATGAACCAAATTCAAGTATCTTGTCAGGGAGTGGATTTGGTCTGTATTTGGCAGAGGTGAAGGGAGTAGAGAAAAATGTCTTTTGTTTCACTGAGTCATAATTGGAAAAACTTCATATTTCACAACTTTGAATAAATGCATACATGCATAATACTATATATTACAAAGCCAGCAAACATCCATCATCTCTAAAAGTTTCTTTGTATATCTTTATTTTTATTTTCTAAAAGAAGGCATAATTTTGAGAGGACACTATTATGTACAGTAGGGAAGGCAATCTTGTACATGCAGTCTGTTGAAACACTTGGCCACCTAAGAATAAGTCTTGGGCCTGGAACACTTCCTTATCAAGAGATACAGAGTCAACAATAACAAAAATACCATGGCATGGTAGAAACAAAGAGCCTAGTCCGCTCCATTGAGAGGGTGGTGCCAACTCTGGGGTTGGGGTAGTAGTAATGGACTGAATGAGGAATTGACCTCCCTCTGGCCATACGGGGATAAATGGGATGCAGATAACCTCTGTCAACAAGGATGAGCTGGTGCAATGGATGAGGGTGGAAATCTGAAGCAAGTCCTAAAGAGTACACTTCCTAAAACTCGTGGCTGCCTTTATGCTCCCAAGCTCACCCCTCAGCTCCAATTGTGCCTTGGGTCGAAAAGACTGTCTGAAAAAGTAAAGGGGTCCCATGCTGAAAACTTCACCTGATCCTGGTAGCTTGCAGGGCTCAAGAACCGTTCTCACTCAATGCAAAACTATCAATGATATTGCTAAAAGAAAAACTATTAAAATGAAGTCCTTTTCTAAAAGTGAAATACAAAAACAGAAATGAGTCAGGGCAGCCTAATGCAGTCTGGCTGGTACACCTGTCTGATGATGGGGCATTGCAGACTACAATGTTTAGGGCTAAAAAGCGCAGTCAGGGATGGGGCCAAGGTCTCTGCATCCCCACCACGGGCCCTATGCTCTTGTCAGGATAGAAGGAATAAAGGAGGTAAAATTCAGAATTTTACAGGGCTTTTAGATACTGGTATCTAAATGACAATAATCCCAGGTGTCTGAAAAGGGAGGATTGAAATAGTGTCTTTAGGTAGTTTTGGGGAAGTATAGTTATCCGTGGGAGTCAAGTCTGCATGTGTTTGCAGATGGAGCCGTTTGGACCATTCCAGGTGTTAGCAATCATGGTTCTTATCACAGAGTAAGTATATAATAGATATTAACATTTTGGCTGTGTGAAATACTGACCACCACCACAACTTAATAGGGTATGAACCATAATTAGGATAAATTCAAGTACAATGCGCCAAGTGCATTCCTGACCAACTCCAGAGTTGCCGAAACTATGGCACATTGTTCAACAAAAGTATGGTGGGGAAAGAACTTATTCTGTTAATTCAAGACTTAATGCAAGCAGAGGTGTTTATAAACCACTCTAACAAAATTTACTGGCCCTTTCTCACTGCTTAAGAAGGCCTCCAGAGCTTGGAGGTTGACAGATTAACATAGGTTAAACATGAAAGTTCCAGCTTTAACTAATGCAGTCCCTGATATTATCACTGTCACTAAAACAGCGGCAACCTGAATGGGAAACTAGTATACTGTTGATCTGGTTAATGCCTTTTACTTGATCCCATTACAGGATAAAAATCAGGACCAATTGGGTTTATGCAGATTGGCCTACAATATACTTTTATTGTAATTCTGCAGAAATACCTACTACATTTCTCTGCAATATGTCACCAGTGAGTGCAGCTTTATCATCAACAAGTCCAAGGCCCTACAGAAATATTCGTCACCCATTACATTAATGACATCCTGATAGCAAAGCCAACCAAAAAACATGTGGCCACAGTGCTGCGCTTAGTCACTGAAGAAATAATTAGCACCAATTTGTATATAAATTCAGATAAAGTCCAGGGCCTGGTACAGCAGGTGCTATTTCTAGGAGCCATTTGGGCAGGAAGCCAAAAAAGTATTCTACAGACAAAAACTGTAGGCCCACCAATAAAAAGGAGGCCCAACAGCTAGAGGATCTCTTCGTGTAATTAAAACAGTATATATCCCACTTGTGTGCTCTCTTACTTAGCCCCTTTAATCAAGGTGACCTGCAAAGCAGCCAGTATTAAATGAGACTATTTGCAGCAGCAGGCACTGGAAGTTCTTCAACAAGCTGTGGCCCAAGCACAGCCTTTGGGACCTTGAAGCCTGCTCACCTGATGAAACTTCAGGTTTCTGTACCTACCTGGCTTACCCCCTCCCCTACACACACTGATTGGAATCTGTGGCAGAACACTGCCCTTGGGGAGCACTGGCTTCTTGGACTGGAACCACAGACTTCCAGAAGCTGCTACCCAGTACTTTTCTTCTGAATGACATTTCCTTGCTTGCTATTGGGCACTGGTGGCGATGAAATATTTTATGCCTTCAGTGCCATATGTGACACTACAACCTGCACTGTTCATTCTCACTTGGCTACCGATATAACTGGAAATACTTTGCAGAGCTTGATCATAAAATGAAAACAGTATATCCAAGATTGGGCCCAGCCAGAATCCCAGAGGACCAATAGGCTCCATTAGCAAAGAGCCACTTACTACAAAGCCCCAAACAATCCATAGGTGCTCTGACCCTTCCTGGGGTCCAGCAGTCAAAGACATGACTGCTAACAGTATGATGGTTACTGTCAGCTATGTGAAACTAAAGGCAGATGGGATCTGATGAATGGCAGCTGTCAGGGGGCCAGTAGGTGAACATCTTTTCAGTAGATCAGATGTAAACATTTTGACCAATGGGTCAAACTCCAAAATATGGTGATGGCAGTGCAGGCCAACCCTACCAACATGTCTTGATACATTTTCACCAATACATGGGCTGTGGCCAATGGCCTAGTCATCTGGTCAAGAGAATGGCAACTAAAAGATTGGACATTTAAGGGATCTTTCACATGGGGAAAGGAACAAAACTGCCTAGGAAGAAAATATGTCATTCATGTGGATACTCATGAAAAATGACCTTAAGAAAAAACACATGTAAATAGAACTCTTGTGATTGTTGTCAATGTATTCAAATGATCCAGAGAAGAAAATAAGGACAAAGTTAACCAAGGACAAAGACTTGCCAGGGTCTGAGAGATTAATTACACTGAACCCCTGACCCTCCAGTCCTGGATATGAATGATGCCTTACTACTCATTAACAGCTACTCAGGCTATAGTATTCCTATTCTGGTCATATTTTTGGATACCCCATGAAACTTCACCCTAAGGAACAAGTCACTGACCAAGAAAGACAACAATGGGCACACTCATGAAATGTGATGAACTTTCCATGCACCCTCTCACCCACACGTCAATGGAACCATTGACCAAATAAACCGCTGATTTAAACAGCAACTAAAGATAAGGAACCAAGACAGAATGCTAGTAAATTCATACCCCCATTAACTGGAGCTATATGGCTACTAATAAACACTGTACGCCAGTGCAAGAGAAATATGACACTGTGGTAGGTTGGGAAACCTGAGCTTGGATGGGGTGCGAGTGGAGTTGGCAACTGTATGTTTAGGCAGCACTCATGAAATCCCAATCTCAGAATAATAATAATCATTCTTTTTTCTTTATTCCTTGTGTATGTCTCTGGAGTGACTTGCAGTTCCAGCTCCTATAGCATACCCAGACAGTGCCCTAGTCTCTAATTAGAATCTGATGTGACCCAGGCCAGGTAGCTCAGTTGGTTAGAGTAATCCTGATATTCTAAGGTTACAGGTCCAAATCAGGGCACACACAAGAAATCAACCACTGAATGCATAAATAAGTGAAACAACAAAATTGGTCCCCACCCACCCACCCACCCTGCCTTCTCTCTCTCAAAACCAAACAAACAAACAAATAAAAATAATGCTTTCCTTTGGAATCGCCTACCTATGGAATATAGCAAGGGGAGGAGATAAAAACAAGGAGTACTAGGGTGCTAGAGTCCTTCTAGTGGTGCTAGGATCATTTCACCCTTCCAATTAGGTGAATGACATTATTGGACATGTTGAGTTTGTGCAAGAAGTTTGTCTTATTTGGGATGGTAGGTTAGATTATAACACCTTAAACCAGTGGTTCTTAATCTTTTTTGAGGTACTGAACCCACCAGTTTCATATGCGCATTCACTGAACCCTTCTTTAGTGAAA
Organism: Rhynchonycteris naso; assembly: GCA_037038555.1. NCBI lineage: Eukaryota > Metazoa > Chordata > Mammalia > Chiroptera > Emballonuridae > Rhynchonycteris > Rhynchonycteris naso. The sequence goes on along the minus strand of CM073004.1, from coordinate 39,515,547 downwards.
AATAAAATATGATTTTTTTTCCCAAATTCAAGACATAGGTATATGTTTTGTACTGGTGCACAAAATGAGCCGTGCATGAACATCACCTTGCTCAAAGAACAAAACCAACAAAGTGCATGAACTCACAACAAATTACGGTATTACTTTATTTTGGCCTCCGCGGCAGAGACTTCTCCGAACCCGGGACCAACTCATCGAACCCCTTGGGTTCGATAGAACCCAGGTTAAGAACCACTGCCTTAAACTAATACAATGTTACAAGTCAATTTTATCTCAATAAAATTAGAAAAAATGCAATTGATAATTAAAATGTAATAATCTTAAAAATAAAGATAGTTTTTTAATGTGAATAAACAAATTTTATTATCATTAATAATAAATATAAGGTCCTATCACTCATTTTATCTTTATTTTTTCTTTTTTATTGGATTTACTGGGATAATATTGGTTAATAAAATTATAGGTTTCAGGTGTACAATTCTGTAATACATCATCTGTATACTGTATTATATGTTCACCATCCCAAGTCAATTCTCCTTCCATAACCATTTATCCCTCCCCTCTACCCTCTTCTACCTCTTCCCACCCCCTCTCTTTCTGGTAATTACCAAATGTCTGTGAGTGTTTTTTGTTGTTGCTTAATCCCTTCACTTTTTTCACTCAGTCCTGTAAAACACCCCTTCCCTCTGACAGCTGTCAGTTTGTTCTCTATGAGTCTGTATCTATTTTGTTTGTTAATTTATTTCATTCATTAGATTCCACATGAGTGAAATCATATGGTATTTGTCTTTCTCTGACTAGCTCATTTCATTTAACATAATATTCTCCAGCTTCATCCATGATGTCAAAAAGACAGAAGCTTTATCAGTTCATTTGGAAAGGCACAGAGTCTGAAGGCAGAAGCCATCTCCTATAGAATGAGCAATTTCAAACCAGACTAAAAGGAGAGTAATCCTCAGAGAAAAAAAGTACAAAGAGATTAGAGTGGGAATGATAAAAAGGAAAGTTTAAAAGAAATTACTTAAGACTTACACCAAATTCTAAATAATTAGAAATTGATGTATATAAAATCATTCTACTAAAAACAGTACTCCTTACATGATTTTACTAACATAACACAAAAAAAACTTACCTTTTCCTTTATCTGAAAAGAGGACTTCTACAAACACAGTGTACTACTTTATTTTAAAATGACAGCTCTTTGGTTTGTGATAAATCACATCAAATCAGTATTATTCCCAGAATTTGTGGTCATAAATTCTGTTAAAACTGGTGATTGTTATTAAAAATCAGTATAATAATACTCTGTAAGGGAGATAAGGGGAGAAGGAAAACTGGTATGGTAGTGGTTGGGGATAAAAATGAAGTACTTTAAATTTATTTCTACTAAAAATTTTATTTTGTTGGATTTAATAGTGTGTGCATATGTAAGGACAAATTGTGTAATTCTATATTCTCTTACACTAGTGAAATTAAATTGAATAAACCAGACACGAGGCTTTGACATGAGGATCCCAATTCCACCAGAGCATTATACAAAGAAAACACAGAATTAAGCTTGGCATTTATTAGTGTAGAAAAAAAGATTTCAATTGTTGGGAAAGATAATAATGGCCTGTAAAATTCCCCTGGGACCTTTAATTAACTGTGATAATTCAATTGACTATTCCAGTTCAAAATAAACTGTAACATTTCCCTATTTGTGAACACCTGGTAATTTAGTTTATAAAGTTTCAGGTCATTCATTATAAAAATTCTAATAATTTATCATTCCTACTCTTGATTATTGTGAGGATTACATATCCAGGATTCAATAATATGGAGTTCTGTTTAAAGTCAGAGACTCTTGTACCTCCAGTTAAGATGGTAGCATAGGTAAATGAGGTCCTCTAATCCTCCCACAACCACAACAAAATTACAACTGAACTGTAGAACAACCATCATTCAGAAATGCCTGAAATCTAGTTGAATAAAAGCCCCACAATTAAGGATTTAAAGAAGCTATATCAATACTGGTAGGAGGGGCAGAGATATGGAAGGACTGGTCCCAGACCCACCTGTGGTGGTTTAAAATTGGAAAAGATATCTTGGCTGCAGGGTCCCCCCTGAGGAATGCGGTGTCCCAACCCCACACCAGGCCCTCCAGCCAGGGTTCCAGGGTCAGGAAGACAAATCTCCATAACTTCTGGCTGTAAAAACCAGCAGGGATTGAGGCTGGGTGAAAAGTGGTGTTGCTGGAAAACCAGGCAACTCCTCTTAAAGAGCAGGCACACAGATTTACACCCTTCGAGCTCCAAAACTGGAGCAGCAGCTTAAAAAGAACCAGGAACAGGTTTTGGCCAGTTGGCTCAGTGGCAGAGTGTCGGCCTGGCATGTGGATGTCCTGGGGTTGATTCCTGGCCAAGGCACACAGAAGCGCCCATCTGCTTCTCCACCCTTCCCCTCTCCTTTCTATCTCTCTATTCCCCTCCCACAGCCAAGGTTCCACTAGAGCAAAGTTGGCTCGGGTGCTGAGGATGGCTCCATGGCCCCACCTCAGGTGCTAGAATGGCTATGGTTGAGACAAAGCAATGCCCCAGGTGGGCAGAGCATCGCACCCTAGTGGGCTTTGGGAGTGGATTCCAGTAGGGCACATGGGATCTGTCCTCTGGCTCCCTGCTTCTCACTTCCGGAAAAAAAAAGAACCAGAAACATACTGGAAAAATCTGGGGTGGGGCGGCTTTTGGTCAAATAAAAGTGCTGATAGAGGATATTGTTCTTTTATGAGACACCCCCTGTCACCAACAGAGGGGGGGGGATCTATACCTGACTCTTTCTCAACCTAGTTCATGATGTTTGCCCTGCCCTGATGATTCCATGGGACCCGCCTGCCCCACCCAACTTGCGGGCCTATCTAAGTCATGTCCAGTGCCTTTTCCATACAACTGTGCTCTCTTTCTTCATGATTTAAACTTTTCTAAAACCTCTCAAACAAGCAGCATCAGGCCTCTGTGTATCCCAGATATCTTGCTAAATGGTCCAAGGTCCAGCACTAGCAGCAGCCTGCCTTGGTGCACACCTTGGCATCTCCTGGGCACCTCCAAGCCCAGCACAAGCAGCCACCACTTGTAGGTCACTTTGTAGTTTGTACCAGATGGCCCCAGGAAAGATACTAACTAGCAGTGGCTGACCCTGCATCTCCCAGGAGGCCCCAGAACCAGTGTACCCAGCAGACAGCTTCACACCACATTGGACTGTAACCCTACTGCTTTCACAACTGACACACTCAAGGGGCTGACTCAGTGAGCACCAAACCTTCACTGAAGCAGATCCTTTGTAGGGTCGACTCCTGCACAGCAGCTCCTCCACTGTAGTTGCAGACAGTCCTATCAGCTGATTGGTCTGGCAGGTGGTCAATATCTCCGAGTGATGCCAACAGCAATCAAGGTTCAACTACAAAAGGACAGTTCACAAGCCCACAAAGGGCTAACCTGGAGTGCTCATTTCAGTTGAACAAGGAGGCTGTGCCATCGGGCCCTACAGGGACACATACTACACAAGGCCACTCTACCAAATCTAGGAAATGTAGCAGCTCTACCTAATACCCAGAAACAAACCAGTCCCAAGTAAAAGAATAGTAGAAATCACCAGAAAAAGAACTAAACAAAATGGAGGCAAGCAAACCAGATAGAGTTCAAAACAACAGGTATAAGATGCTCAATAAACGTAATGAGAACTTCAACAGCATGAAAAAGGTAAAACAAACAAACAAAAAAACCATGAAAAAGAACCAGTTAGAAATGAAGGATATAATAACTGAAAAGAAGGATGATTTTTAGAGAATCAACAATGGAGTAGATGACACAAAGAACCCAATCAGCACTTTAAAATATAAGAAAGCAAAAAAACTCCTAATCAAAAAAAATAATAATAATAATCCAAAAGAATGAAAATAATGTCAAGAGTCTCTTAGACAACTTCAAGTGTACTCAACATTTAAATCATGGGGTGCTGGAAGGAGAAGTGAGAGAACAAAAACTTGAAAACCTATTTGAAAAAATAATTACAGCCCTGGCCAGATAGCTCAGTGGGTTAGAGCTTTATCCCAAAGTACAGAGGTTGCTGGTTTGATCCTGGGTCAGGGCACATAGAGGAACAGCTTGATGTTCTTGCCTTTTTCCCTCCTTCCTCAATAAATAAAAATCTTAAAAATTTATTACAGAAAACTTCCTAACCTGGAAAAAGAAATAAACATACAAGTCCAGGAAGGGCCAACCAAGCTATCTATCAACCAGCAAAGCTATTATTTGGAAATGAAGGACATAAAAAGCTAAAAGAGTTTATCACCATCAATCCAGTATTATATAAAACGTTAGTCTTTCTTCAGTGCACTATCAAAAATTGAATAAAAAAATCAAAATAAACAAGCAGAACAGAAACAGACTCATAGATACAGAGAACATTTTGATGGTTGCCAGATGAAGCAGGAGTTCATAGGATGGGTGAGAAAGGTGAAGTGATTAAAAAGTAAAAATTGGTTCTTACAGAATCATGTGGATGTAAAGCACAGCATAGGAAATATAGTAAATCATACTCTAATACCTATGTATAGTGTCAGATGAATATGAGATTTATCGGGATAGTCACTTATTATTGTTTTTGTGACAGAGAGGAGGACAGATAGAAAGAGAAAAATATGAAGGGAGAAAGATAAGAAGCATCAATTCTTCATTGTGGCACATTAATTGTTCCTTGATTGCTTTCTCATATGTGCCTCAAAAGGGAGTCAAGGGGGGTAACAGCAGAGTGAGCGACCCCTTGCTCAAGCCAGTGATCTTTAGGATCAAGCCAGCAAACATGGGTTCATGTCTATGATCCCATCCTCGAACCAGGGACCCCATGGTTTTGAACCTGGGTCCTCTGCATCCCAGTCCAACGCTCTGACTGTGCCACTGCCTGGTCAGCTGGGATAGTCACTTATTAAGTTATATAATGTCTAAACACTGGAGTGTATACCATAAACTAATAAAATATTGCATGCCAACTGAAATTTAAAAATTTAAATAATTAAAAATGATAAAAAATAATGAAATAAAGTCAGTGCCTTTTCTTTTCTTTTTAAGTGAGAGGTGGGGAGGCAGACAGACAGTCTACTACATGTGCCCCAACCAGGATCCATCCAGCAAGCCAGGTGATGCTCTGCTCACCTGGGGATGCTACTCTGTTACTTGACAAATGAGCTATTTTATTTTAGTGCCTGAGGTGAGCCCATGGAGCTATCCTTAGCACCCTGGGCAAACTTGCTCAAACAATTAGAGCTATAGCTGCAGGAGAGACAGAGAGAGAGAGAGAGAGAAAGAAAAGATAGAGGGGTAGAAAAGCAGACGCTTGCTTTTCCTGTGTGCCCTGACTGGGAATCGAACCTGGGACTTCCATACATGGGGCCGGCACTCTACCTCTGAGCCAACCAGCAAGAGCCAGTCGGAGCCTTTATAATAAAAATATGGTTTTAGATCAAATATCCTAGAATAGAACAAATCTACTCAACTCTGAGAAAACACTGTACTGTGACATGTGCCTAAAGAAATTTTTTTAAAAATTCATTTTAGTGAGGAGAGAGAAGAGAGAGAAAGGGGGAGGAGCAAGAGGCATCAACTCCCATATGTGCCTTGACCAGGCAAGCCCAGGGTTTCAAATCAGCGACCTCAGTGTTCCAGGTCGACGCTATAACCACTGTGCCACCACAGGTCTAAAGAATTCAAAACGGGAAAGCTTAAGTTTTTACGGTTTAAGAAAAATAAAGAATCTATTCTGATTCCATATTAGAAAAATATTTTAATTAGCTTTTTGGGATAGTATAGTGTCTTAAAATATTTTATGTACCAGACTGTTAATTTTGGTTTAAGATAGCATTACAACTAAGTAAGAAGGGTTTCCATACATGAGCTGATGACTCAAATCTCATTATGGCCACCAAGTGAATAGTTAATTAAAAATTTTTTTACCACTGCTTTGAGAGAGGGGGACGGGGAGGGAGAAAGAAAGAGAGAGAGGGAGGGACAGAGAGAGAGTGAAAAAGCATCAACTTGTTCTACTTAGTTTTCCATTTAGTTGTGCACTCACTGATTGCTTCTTGTATGTGCCCTAACCAGGGGTCAAATCTATAATCTCAGCGCACCAGGATGATACTCTATCCTTTCAGCCACCAGCCAGGGACAGAATAGTTACTCTGATGCATCATCTTAGATTTCCATACTGTTAAAAATGTTGTCTAGTAATAAGACAAGCATACCTTCTATCAAAGCCTGAAATAGAGTAACTTACCCTGTCATGAAGAGTCCAGCCAACATATTTTAGGTAACTGTCATTTAGGAAGGCATCACTATACATTTTCATCCATACTCCAATTTCTTCAATACAAATGGCTCTAATCTCAGCAATAGCATCACTGGAGGTGGAAGAAAAAAAAAGAATAAAAAACCTGATTAATATGAAAAGCTAAAAAGTACTCTATACTCATTTTCAGCAAGCAATAAATATTAACATACCTAATACTATCTTTAATATCTACACTCCCAAAGATCTCTAACTTGAATACCTTCTATTATTTTATATGGCTTTTGTACAATAAAGACTACCAATACCAAAGTGAAAAATAACGCTTCTGAAAATCATCTTATTTTTAACACAATCTCTCTATATTCATTGGATTGAGTGGGCATTTGGAGCTTTCTGAAAGCCTCACAGCTATTATGGAGTTAACATGTTAAATCTGAGCAATTCAGAGTACCAATATCCAAACACAGAATAAATAGAACTCTAGAATTGTTTTTCTAAATAACTGAATCTTTCTAAGTTAGCACACGTCTAATGAATTACAGAAAAGTTTTATGAGATTTCTGCCATTCTAATATTTTATTCTCTGCTTTAATAAATCTTAGTTCTGTTTAAGTCCCTGTCATTGCATAAGAGTAAAAACATGAGAAATTTTCCCTTTCAAAGTCATACTACATAATACAATCTTTAGTTTTCTTCTTTTTTTATTTTTAATTTTTGTTGTTAATATTCTTTTTAGTGTAAAGGTTAATAGTGTAGGCTCTGGAGTAAGTCATCCTAAATTCAAATTCTGGCTCTATCTACTAACTGTGCATCCTTAGGTAAGTTATAGCCCTCTTTCTTAGATTTCCTCATCTGTAAAATGGGGATAACTGTACCTGGAGCTTACAGAGTCACTGTGAGAATGAAGTCACTTAATAAAAGTAAAAGATTTAGAACTGTGCTTGGCACCTAGTAAATCTTCCATTAAGTGTTTATTGTAATCTTTTATGTGCCATCAATCTAGTCATTTACAGGCAAAAGCATAAAAAGGTAGCTCTAACTGCAACTGTAAAAGGATGTTGCTGGACCTTTAAAATACTAAATATAAATAAGCAGCTCAAGGACATTTATTTTTTTCTAAATATAAAAATTTTCAGATATAAAAATTATTGAGAATAAAAATATTTCAACTGTAGTATTTTAGTTAACTTAGCTCGATGCTCAGTCAAGAACTAAATTACAGTTGAAACTCACTACATACCTCTTACTGATGCATTGCTATCCCCAAGAATAAATTACTACACTTGATTGAATGACTATCGTTCCTATCTATAGCTTTATGCTTTAAGTTTTTATGTATTGTTACAAATTTTAAATCTTTACATTATTAATATCCTGTAGGTACTCTCTTCAATTTGTTTTTTCACAAGCCATGTTTTGACACTTATACATACTGATTTGCAGAGCTCCAGTTCCAATATATTAATATTAACACCTGTTCAGTGTCTCTTTCTATAAATGTTTTACAAATTATTTATATATTCTCTCATTGACAAACACCTAGGTTGTTTCCAAATTTCTGCTTTTATTAACAGCGAATGCCATATACGTTCTTGTACGTGTTCTCTTGTGTAACATGTGTGAGAGTTTCCCTCGGGTAGTATTTTTCTTCTTTTATTTATTTTTTTAAGATTTTATTTATTGATTTTACAGAGAGCAGAAGGGGATATAGGAAGTGAAAATTTCAACTCATAGTTGCTTCATTCCAGTTGTTCATTGATTGCTTGTCATATATGTCTTGACCAGGCAAGCCCAGGATTTTGAACCAGCGACTTCAGCATTCCAGGTTGATGCTTTATCCATTGTGCTACCACAGGGCAGGTGGGTAGTATTTTTCAAATAGTGCATCACTACCTATGAGTACATTATGAAATATTTGAGTGGCAACAAAAACATAAGGTGGTGGCACTATGGATGGAGCATCGACCTGGGAGGCTGAGATCCCAAGCTCAAAACCCTAAGGCTGCCAGCTTGAAAGTGGGCTCATCCAGCCTAAGTGTATACTCACCAGCTTGAGCGCAGGGTTGCTAGGTTGAAGCCCAAGATCACTGCCTGAGCAAGGGGTAACTAACTCGACTGTAACCCCTAGGCCAAAGGCACGTATGAGAAGCAATCAGTGAACAAATAAAGTGACACAACTATGAGTTGATACTTCTCATCTCTCTCCCTTCCTGTCTCTCTCTCTCTCTCTCTCTAAACAAACAAAACATAAAAGTATTTAGGATAGAAAATATTAAAACAGGCTCTGGCTGGGCAACTCAGTTGGTTATAGCACTGTCCCAATATTCCAAGGTTGTAGGTTCAATCCCCAGTTAGAGCACATAAAAGAATCAAAATCAACGCATAAATAAGTGGAACAACAAATTGATGTTTCTCTCTCTCAAAAAAAAAAAAAAAAAAAAAAAGGAGAGAAAAACAATACTAAAACCCTTCACATGTGGAAAGGCAAGTATTACTTTTCTTGGAACACTGTGTACCTGATGCAGGACACGGTCAATTAAGGCTGTTAGTCTGTTTTTATAGCTAAAAGTGAAATAACTAGGTGAGAGAGTATATATTTTCAATTTTATTAGTGTTGACCAATTTCTCCATTAATCAGCACTTCACGCATCTTTGCCTGTCACTTGATATTGTTCTACTACTTAATATGAATTTCTATCTTTATAAACTGTAAGTTCATGTACTGTCTTCTACAAAGCTGTCCAAATAAAAACAAATAATAATAGCAAAAATAAACAGCCCCATCCAAAAAACAAAATACAATTACTAAACAATTAAATCATAGCATTTTATTAGCTTTCTCAGTCCTACTAAGAAGTCAACTCCCAGAGATCCACGGTACTCTCATCTATGACCTTTATAAAAATTAATCCTTAAATACACACAGACACAGCTATGTTTTTTATTTCAGGGAAGCAGACTGAGGACAAGATGAATAGGTATGGTTCACCAATTAAAACTATAGTGACAACTGAGTATAGTAACCTCATATATACACAGCTTCATCATTCTTCTATTCATTAACATTGAAAATACTATTACCAACGGTACTGAGATTATGGATGGCTAACTCCTAAGGCTAGAGATTATAAAGGTTTAACTTTACTTCAGTAGGGAAATATTGTTCAAAACTTTTTAATAACCATTCCTAGTCTCTAATGCCTTTTCGCTTTGCCTACTAGACTTCTAAAAGCTTATGTTCTTAGAACACAGCTCCTTTCTGTATATACCATCAATATTTTGATGACGCTTTCTTGACCTCTAGGAGCTAACGTTTTATTTAAGTAAAGTATAAAATAAAAATGCAGCACGTTTCTAAATAATCCCTGACTTAATTACAATACATCTTTGATATTATGAATATTTTCTCATGTAGAAAATTCCAATCTTTGGTTTTCATATAAAATTTTTTTTAACACCTTAATTCTATTTCCAATAGCCTCACTCCATTTAAAAAGGTAATGTTTAGCTGCAGGTGTCTGGGAGATTTGAAAAGCAAAATTAAAGTAGAGGGCAAAAAAAGACAAGAGGAAAGGGTCATAACAATCATAACATGAACTCATTTTATAGCACTGTGGCACTGAAGACTTGAAATAACTAAAAATGAAATATGGATACAGTATATGCAAACTCAAAGAAACAGATGTAAATCTAGAAAAGAATGATTCTGGGGCAAAATCCTTTGTTGTAACTCTATTTTACAGCATAAAAGAATGATTATATTCATTTCTATGAAAAAAACATATTTAATTTACTGATCCTCACAGTTAATATGTGTATTTTAGAAGACATGAACCTTTAATTTAATATCTGGACTTGTTTTTGTTTTGTATTACTTTCTTGGCAGATGGATCAAATATTTTCTGCTTACAACAATAAGAAAATAATAAATTTTAATTAAACATTTCTTGTAGTACCCTTACAAATGCTTTCCTAGTAAAAAAAAATTGACTAAATTAAAATTACTACTATATAAAGTTTGGAAAATAACTCTCGGCTAATATGGCTGTTATGACATAATTATCTCTCATGTACAAGGAATCTCATGAGAGCTCTAGAGAGAAATAATTACGAATTTCAAGTCTGCTATCTAACTTGTAGCACATGATGAATTCATGTCTCAACCAGTCTTGTCACTAATACTTGGTTAAAAAAATTACATTTTGCAAAATAGAACAACTATAAAAAACTTTTTTTAGAAACAGCCTAGGGGAGAAACAGCTCAAGGAGTTACTGAAAAGTCATACTGTATCCTTTTTATTAGACTATGAACAAGAACTTAAGAATAGAAATTATAACTTTAAGAAAAGGTTATTAAAATAGATATTCTCTTAGAGAATATTAAATGTTACTACAGAGCAGTACAGGAACAAGCAAGCATGTAAAATAATGGAGGGAAGTAAAAGGGGTCAAAAGAAAGACTTCCGAGAGGTAGTAATATTTAAGAGCAGACCTAATGAGCAGAAACTCTCCTGTTTGCTAATTAAACCCATATATTTCATTATTTCAGAATGATCAGTTATTTAATGCATTCATACAACTGGAAATATTTTTCATCTCATATTTGTTGTAATATCCATCAGTGAAAATAGTTGACAAAATACATAGAAAAGCACTGCATCACTAATACTCTTATAAGCAGGTAACATGACTATATATTTGCTAACATATACTACTCCTTAATTTTACTATTAACAGAATTTTAAGCATGAAAATAAAAACTAAATGCCAAAGATACATAAACACTCAAAAATATCTTTAATATTCATATTTTAATTATCAACATGACCTACAGGTTATGTCAAGATAAAATGTTAAAAAGTAAAAAGATTAAAATAATAAAATAATAATTTTCTCAGAATAAATCATATCATGGTCTTGTATAAGAAGTCTGAAAACATGATTCTGAAATGTTTCCCTGTAGTATAAAAAGATGTGAAACTTGCCTGATCAGTGGATAGAGTGTCAACCTGGGATGTTGACGTCCTAGGTTTGAAACACCCAGGTCATTGGAATGAGTGGGGGCACACCACTTTAAGCATAGGATTGCTGGCTTGAGTGTGGGATCATTGACATAATACCTTGGTCACTTGCTTCAGCCCAAATGTCGCTGGCTTGAAGCCCAAGGCCGCTGCCTTGAGCCAAGGGGTCACTGGCTTGGCTTGAGCCCTCCATTCAAGGCACATAGGAGAAGCAATCAATAAACAAGTAAAGTGATGCAACTATGAGGTGATGCTTCTCATCTCTCTCTCTCCTACTGTCTCTTTCTCTCTCTCTCAAAACAAACAGACAAGAAACAACTAGAAAATAAAAGACACTTTTTATCTTTAAAAAATTGTTGAAATCTTTTCTGTTATCTCTTCTTCCATTAAGTTGTTTTTATGGCCTATGATTTTTTAATTCTTTTACCATAACTAGAATAATAGTCTTTCTTTTTTGGTTGCTTTTAAAACTTTCCCATGGTCTTTGATGTTTTGCATTTTGACTATGTTGAATATTTTTCCTGACTTACTCAACAGTCACTAAGTCTATCCAATCTAAAGATTCTATTTTGAAAATTAAATTGGTAACATTTCATTTATCTCATTAATACTACTTCTTTCCAACGCTCCTCTGTTTGATATCCTATATAAATCCCATATGAAACCTTCGTATCTGTCTGTCCCTGTCGCCCTCTGTCTCTACCACCAAAAAAAATTTAAAAAGTCTTTATTTACAGATGATACTATTCTACATGTAGCAAATCCTAAAGAATCTACAAAAATCCAAAACTACAGAATAAATCTATTTTGTAATTTTATAAAACTAAAAGATTTATATATTAGTATAAAGTCTAAAACATAAATTAAGAAAATTCCATTTACAATAGCATAACATAAAAACACTTGGAAACAAATTTACAAAGTAATATAAGACATACACTAAAAATCATTTTAAAAATTCCTAAAAATATTAAAGGATATCGCCTGACCAGGCGGTGGCGCAGTGGATAGAGCGCCAGACTGGGATGTGGAAGACCCAGGTTCGAGACCTCGAGCTCGCCAGCTTGGACCCAAGGTCACTGACTCCCGCAAGTGGTGACTCAGTCTGCTGAAGGCCCACAGTCAAGGCACGTGTGAGAAAGCAATCAATGCACAACTATGGTGTCGCAACAGCAACAAAAACCTAATGATTGATGCTTCTCATTTCTCTCTGTTCCTGTCTGTCTGTCCCTATCTATACCTCTCTCTGACTCTCCGTCCCTGTAAAAAAAAAATAAATAAATAAAACATTTAAAAAAATAAATAAAAAATATTAAAGGATATCTAAAAAAATTAAGATGCTATCTATATTCTGAGATTGGAAAATTCAGTATTGTTTAGAGGGCAATTTTCTCTAAACTGGTCTACAGATTCATTATATCCCCCATCAAAATTCCAGCAAGGTTTTGCATAAAAAGTGACAAGCTGATTCTAAAAATTATACAGAAATGCAAAAGAGCTATAATAGTCACAATTTAATTTTAAAGAACAAACAAGAAAGACAACACTATTTTACATTAAAAATTTACAAAAAAAATTTTAAAAGATGGTATGTACTCAATTATATGTGAAATCTAAGACAGTAAAACTCAGAAAAAATAGAGAGTAGAATGGTGGTTGCCAGAGGCAGGGTGGGTGTGTGGGGGTATTGGAGAAAATGAAAAAACATTGGTATAAATTTCTAGTTATAACATGAATAAGATCTGGGGATATAATGTATAGCATGGTGACTAAATAAAACAATACAGTATTTCACACTTGAAAGTTACTGAGAACCAAATCTTAAATTTTATCACCACACATACACACAAAAATGTGATTAACTATGTGATTAACTATGTGATGGGATGGAGGTGCTCAATAACCTTATTGTGGAAACCGTTTCAAAATATATATGAATATCAAATCATCATTTGTATACCTTAAACTTACATGTTATATGTCAATTATACCTCAATAAAGCTTACAAAAAACCCACCTACTCTAAAGCTAATGTAATAAATATAGGTAGTACGAGTGTCTAAAGAAAGATTAGAAAATCCATAAATAAAACCTGGTATTTATCATCATTTGACTTCTTTTTTTTAACTTTTTTTTTAAATTTTATTTATTTATTCATTTTAGAGAGGAGACACAGAGTGAGAGAGAGAGAGAGAAAGAGAGAAAGGGGGGAGGAGCTGGAAGCATCAACTCCCATATGTGCCTTGACCAGACCAGTGCAGGGTTTTGAACTGGCGACCTCAGTGTTCCCAGGTCGACGCTTTATCCACTGCGCCACCACAGGTCAGGCTCATCATTTGACTTTTAAAAACTGTCAAGGCAATTGAATTGGAGAAGGATAGTCTTTCACCAAATAGTGCTTGGACAAATTAATATCCCTATGCAAAAAGTGGACTTATATTATCGCACCATATATAAAAATCAACTTTATGTATGGTTCATATACCGTTTTTTTTTTGTTTTTGTTTTTGGCAAGAGAGGCAGAGAGAGGGACAGACAGACAGGAAGGGAGAGAGATGAGAAGCATCAACCCTTTGTTGCGGCACCTTAGTTGTTCATTGATTGCTTTCTCATATGTGCCTTGACGGGAGGGTGGGGGCACTACAGAAGACCAAGTGACCCCTTGCTCAAGCCAGTGATCTCGGGGTTATGTCTACGATCCCATGCTCAAGGCAGTGACCCCACACTTAAGCTGGTGAACCTGTGCTCAAGCCCGCGACTTCAGGGTTTTGAACCTGGGTCCTCTGCGTCCCAGGCTGAGGCTCTATGCACTGTGCCACCACCTGGTCAGGCATGGTTCATATAATATACCTTAACTAAAAAGATTAAATGATTTGATTTCTAAAGTAAAACAGAAGAAATTATGAGGTTAAGACAAAATGTTCACAAATATGACATCAAAAGCATGACCACAGAAGAAAAATCAAGAAACAACTACATTTAAATCAAAAGTGTTTGCTGTCTAAAAGATATTATTAAGCAAATAAAAAGAGAGAAAGTGATAGGCTGAGGAAAAAAATAACTAGAAATCACTTAGGTGCTAATAGATTTCTATCAAGAATACAAAAAAACAAAACAAAACAGAAAAACTCCTATAAAAAAAAAGCCTTCTCACTAAATATAAGAATGAACAAAAAATCAGTAAGGATAGAAAGACTTACACAACACTACCAACAAATTTTTACCTAACTGACATTATAAAAAAGAACAATGCATATTCTCTTTCTGAGCAAATTAAACATTTATCAAAATAGATTATCTTGGGGGCCATAAAAGAAATCTCAATAAATTTAAAAGCATTCAAATCATACAAAGTATGTTCTCTGAGTACAATGGAACTATTAAAAATCTGTGACAGAAAATTATCTGGAAAGATCTTAGATATTTGCAAACCCATGGGTCAAAGAAACAATTCAAAAGGGAAATAAAAGAGTATTTTGAAATGAAATAAAAACACAAATGTGTAAATTTAGGGCACATAGTTAGAGGTTTCAAACCAATTATCTCAGTTTACACCTTGAGAAACTAAAGAATAGAGCAAGTGAAACCCAAAGAAGAAAGGAATTAAAGAGCAGAAATCAATGAAGCAGAAAATAAAGAATAATAAAATTTCAGTGTAACCAGAATATCACTTTTAAAGAAAAAATAAGCATAATTCATTAGCTCTAGACAAACTGATCTGAGACACAAGTATGTCTGTGAAACTACCCTTATGAACAACTAACTTTATGCTGATACTTTCAACAGGTTAGATGATGTGTTATTTTCTTGTAAGACATCAACTGAACAGCTTTATATCTACTATAGACATTTGATTTGTAGTTGAAAACACCCCTACAAAGAAAACTCTGTGCCGCAATGGTATAATTTATAGCTGAAGAAGAAATAATACTAATTCTATTTCCAGAAATTTAAAGAGGAAACACTGCAACTCATTCTACAAAGTCAGCATTACTGTGGTACCAAAATCAGTCAGAGGCAGTCAATTAAACAAAAAGTTAGAATATCTATCCTTCTTGAAAAGATGTAAAAATTCTTAGGGAAATTTCAACAAATCACATCTAACAATACATAAAGAGAAATTTATCATGACCATGTGGGTTTTATCTCAAGAATTATTTAAGTTTGAATTAACATTTTAAAATCAACCAATTTCATTCACCACATTAAGTCTTAAAGAAAAACAGCATAATGCTATCAATAGATGTACAAAAGCATTTGACAAAACCCAACATCCATTCCTAAGAAAAAGTTTCAGACAACTAGAAATTTCCATAACCTTATAAAGAGCATCTATAAAAAATTTAGTCAAAAGTCTTAACAATGAAAGACTTTAATTTTGTTAATGAAAGAAGCCAGACCAAAACAACAACAAAAATTACAAAGTTACTTTAAAAATTTTATTGAATTTATTGAGGTGACATTGGTTAATAAAATTATACAGGTTTTAGCTGCAAATTCTATAGCAGATCATCTGTTTATTACACTCTGTGTTCACCACCCCAAGCCAAGTCTCCATCAACATCTATCCCCCATCTACCTTCCTACTTTAAAAAGTTATTTAAAAAACAATTTTCCTGTTTTAACTAACTTTTAAAATTAATTGGCCAATTAATTTCTCAAATGTGTCTAAAGATAGTGCTTCTATTATCTGTGTCTATCTACCTAAACATGCCTAATTAACAAAAGCTAACAAGTGTATATGACTCATTAATTCTTATGAATATGCTCTTGAATAAGTTAATATTTTTAAAGTTCACAAATTTCAAAACTAGACAAACTAAATTCATTTGCAATGCAGCACGACTAAAATACTTTCGAAATACTCTGCTTCTACTTTTATGCATACAGTTGCAGGTAAAGAAAAGTAATGTTATGAAGTTGTTGCATTATCTGCAGAGGTCCCTCTCTCCCATCTTCACACCGGTATTTAAAAAACTCTCGGTTAATTTGACCACGGAACAGATGAGCACCATAAAACAGGAAGCAAGGCAATTAATATTTTTCAAATATCAGGACAATCACATCTTATTAAGGCCACATTAAGACTACCTTATTAATATTCCACCAATACAAATGCAAGTACACAAAGTACCTCTAACAGTGTTTTCTGAGTTTGAAAGAGTGTGGCAGCGGTGGTGATGGTATACTTTCCTCCATAGTAATAGTATGACTTTATTTAGTGTTTATAGATAACACTGTTTTCCAGAAAATACAGAGTTTTATTTCACTGTAACTACCTTGAACTACAAAGAAGCAATAAAGTATAAGTTAAAATCTTGTAAATAATTTTAAAAATTTCTTACCGATATCTATGAACAAATATACCCTTAAAAATAGAGTTCATCATATTCTCGATTTCATCCTGATTTTCTTGTAGCTGAAATAAAAATAAATTAATTAAAATGTTGATAATTTTATTACAACAGCAATTTTCAAACTTTTTCATCTCATAGAACACATAAATTACTAAAATTCTACAGCACATCAAAAATGTATTTTTTGCCAATTAAAATAAAGGGGGTACAATTTTGATACATTTACCCTGGGTGGCTATTGTGTTGGCTGTAGTCTTTTTTTGACACTCTACGGGGAAAGAGGTGAGTGCCCCCGACTAAATAGTCAGGTAGTGCATGTTATAAAAATCTTTGCAGCACACCAGATAAAAATTGCTGATTTTGAATAAACAGTTCTAATTGTTTTTGAAAACTGGTTATTCTCATTCTGGATAATTATCAATCCTTTCTCTCACTTACTATACAATGGATATCTGATATTACCAGTATTCTTGCATTATTTCTAAAGCTATACTATTAGAACCTCCCTCTCAACATATACCATACAGCAACTAACAAGGAATGGTGTTGCTAAGTGTGGCAAGATTACTATTTCCAAAATATCTTTTGCTATGGGAATAGGCTCAAATATAATTTGCTTTGGGAATACCTCCTTTGTCCAAACCGGGTCTCTGGATTATCATACTGTAGAAGAAACTTCCTATTCTACCTAAGGGATCCAAATATGACTCTGCATCTGATTAGCCCTAACTGAGAGTAGGCCAAGTTCCCAGTATAGAAGGCATAATATATGGTAAAAAGGATCCTAGCCATCAGTGGTGGAATGTAGCAACAAAATAAAACACCATAGCCTGACCAGGCTGTGGAGCAGCGGATGGAGCAGTGGTTCTTAACCTGGGTTCTATCGAACCCTAGGGGTTTGATGAGTCAGTGTCAGGGGTTCGGAGAAGCCTCTGCCGCGGAGGCCAGAATAAAGTAATACCGTAATTTGTTGTGAGTTCATGCACTTTGTTGGTTTTGTTCTTTGAGCAAGGTGATGTTCATGCACGGCTCATTTTGTGCACCAGTAAAAAAACATACACCTATGTCTTGAATTTGGGGGAAAAAAATCATATTTTATTTATCACTAAAGAAGGGTTCGGTGAATGTGCATATGAAACTGGTGGGTTAGGTACCTCAAAAAAGGTAAAGAACCACTGGGATAGAGCGTCGAACTGGGATGCGGAAGACCCAGGTTTGAGACCCCGAGCTCGCCAGCTTGAGTGCGGGCTCATCTGGTTTGAGCAAAAGCTCACCAGCTTGGACCCAAGATCACTGGCTCCAGCAAGCGGTTGCTCGGTCTGCTGAAGGCCCGCGGTCAAGGCACATATGAGAAAGCAATCAATGAACAACTATGGTGTCGAAAGGGCAACGAAAATCTAATGATTGATGCTTCTCATTTCTCTCCATTCCTGTCTGTCCCTATCTATCCCTCTCTCTGACACTCTCTCTGTCCCTGTAAAAAAACCCAAAAAACAAAGAAAACACTATAGAGCAATGATGATAAATTTCAGGTAACACTACTGACTGTAGTTAAAAGTTTGAGTTTATTTACTGCTTAAAAGAACAAAGACACTAAAACAAAATTATATTCAATGTGATATTTCTTATTCTAATTTGTTTAGTATTAATATTAAGTAAAATATTACTTTAACTGCATACTCCAATGTTGACAAAATTCCTCAGACTTATTCTAGCACACAGTACTTACTCTTTTACTGTATAATTTGTTTCAGATTTTACTAAAATAAGTTTAAGAATACTTTTATACTGAAACATTCAAATTACTGCAACTTACTATAAGTTTTAAGTTACTTTTCCAGTATTTATTATTTAACAAAATAATGGTTTGGTTAACAGTATTTACTGAAGCCATAGTTCCAAAATTTACTCCTATACTATTTCAACTAGGGTATGTGTTATGAATTAAATCTTGCTTCGCAAAAATACGTATCTAACCCCCATTACCTCAAAATTTATTTGGAAGTAGGGTGTGGCAGATGTAATAGGTTAAGATGGGGGCATACCAAAGTAGGCTGGGCCTATAATTCAGTGAGACTGCTTTCTTCTTTTCCTTCTTCTTTTTATTTTTTTCATGTAAGTAAAAGAGGAGAGATAGAGACAGAATTCTATGTTCACCCTGACCGGGATCCACCCAGCAAACCCACTAGGGGGTGATGCTCTGCCCATCTGGGGCCATGCACACAACCAAACTATTTTTAGCGTCTGAGGAAAAAGCTACATGGAGCCATTATCCGTGACCAATGTACTTGACTCAATTGAGTCATGGTTACAGGAGGAGGAGAGAGAGAAAGAGTAAGAGAGAAAGAAGGGGGGAAGGGAGAAGAAGCAGGTGGTTGCTTCTCCTGCGTGCTCTGACCGGGAATCGAATCCGGGACTACCACTGAGCTAACTGGCCAGGGCCGACAGTAAAACTACTTTCTTTAGAAAAAAAAAGAGATTTAGAGACTGATACACACATAGGGGGAAGGCTACGTGAAGACTGGAATTATCTTCAATTTCTAGCCTACAGAACTGCAAGAATAAATTCCTTTTCTTTAAAACACAGTGCCTGACCTGTGGTAGCGCAGTGGATAAAGCGTCGACCTGGGAACACTGAGGTCGCCAGTTCAAAACCCTGCACTGGTCTGGTCAAGGCACATATGGGAGTTGAGCTTCCAGCTCCTCCCCCCTTTCTCTCTCTTTCTCTCTCTCTCTCTCACTCTGTGTCTCCTCTCTAAAATGAATAAAATAAAAATTAAAAAAAAAAAAAAACAAGGATAAAACACAGTTTGTTTTCTATTATAGCCCTAGGTATGCTAACAGAATGGATAATAATTTTGTTGCCTATTTAAACACATTATGCATTGATAGCAATGTACTTGCAGCAATGTGATATTAATCCTTTTTCAAATTAAAATACAAGTTAATACACAAATTAAAAATTTTATTTTTTATGAAATGCATAAACATATTGCCTACTACAAATACAGTTTAAAATCACTTTTGGCCCTGGCTAGTTGGCTCACTGAATAGAGCAGCAGCTTGATATGCAGACACCCTGGGTTCCATCACTGGTCAGGGAACATAGGAGAAGCGACCATTTGCTTTTCTTTCCCTCCCTTTCTCTTCTTTCTCTCTTCTACTCTGAAAGCCAAGGGCTTGGTTGGTTCGAGCGCTGGCCCCAGTTCCTGAGGAAAACTCAGTTGGTCTGAGAGTCGATCTCAGACACTGAGGATAGCTTGGTTGATTCAAGTATTGACCCTAGATGGGGTTGCCAAGTAAATCCCAGTTGGGGCTCATAATTGAGTCTGTCTATCTCTGCCCCTCTCACTTAAAAAAAAAATCATTTTTAACACATGTATAAAAATTTCATTGGGTCTGATTTTATTCATAGGAATGCCTTATACATTTAGCTAATATGTACTCTTTGGCTTTCTACTGAAAATTCAGGCTTTGCTGGCCCTTAGTTCTGATATTAATACTTACACATAACATGCTTTCTGAGCTCATAGCCTTATAGTCTTTATGAGCTACCTAATTTCCACACCACCTTTCTTCAAAAGTAGGATTATTCTGTGATTCTCTTCTGCCATCAGACAGCACTCAGATAATCCCTGGCTGAACAGCACAGCTTTAATTTAAAGACTTTGAGATCAAATAATATAACTTAAAAAATGTAAATTAAGAACTACACAAAATATTTCACAAAGAATAAAAAACCTAATATACCTAATATGTTTTCTATACATTTACAAAACATAAGAATTTCAGGTATCATGAAACTTACCTCTTTGCGTTTCTGAAGTAGTAACTCCAACCTTTCATTGGCTCTTTTCCCTATCATTTTATTTCTTTCAGCTTCATATTGTCTCTGTGTATTATCCTGATGAATACTGAGGTTTAAGGCAACATTCACCAAAGCAGTCATGAGCTTCATGGCTATGAAATAAAGGAAGACTGTAAATTCCACTATAAATCATACTTTCATCCACAAGATTATAAATTTACAACAGAAACAGATAAAAAACAGAAAGTAGTCAATTTCTGTTTTACAACCTAGGCATAATTTAAGTTAGAAAGAAAAACTATTTTATAGAAGTTGTCTTGGTCTGTAACGTAATTTTCTCTGCCTCAGTATCACTACAGTTTGGCTTATTAACATTTCCAACTTAAAAACAGCCGCATCCTGGCCCTGGCCAGGTAGCTCAATGGATAAATTATCGACCTGATGCACCAGACATTTTGGGTTTGACCCCTGGTCAAGGTACATACCAGAAACAACCATGAGTGTACAACTAAATAAAATGAGTTAATGCTCCCCCACCCTCAAATCAATGGTAAAAACTTTAAAAAACATATAGCCTTATTCTAGTCATCAGCTAGATGAATTTTTCTAGAAAGTATCTTCTACAACCCATCTCCCCAGTCCTCAAATACACTCATCTTAGTGAGAACATAGTAATCAAGCCTACTAGACTTCTCTTATGACTACCAGTTCTGTGTATACAATTGCAACCTTAACAGTTTTATTACATAGATGCATCAAAGGTCCCTTAGATATTTACAGTCAGTTCATAATCTGTAGCCCAAAGATGATTCTCTGCCTGTATTGCTCACTTCAGTTAATGGGATAATATAACCTCCAAACCCCTGAAAAAGACTAATTCTATCAATAAAATTAAATTTATTAGAAATGTATTCCATAAATTTCTTATTGACCTATTTTCCCCAGTCAGTGTTAACATATTTTTAAATGTTCTCTTGTACTTGTAAATCTTGTTAAATATTTTCAAACTTCTGTTTCAAGTTGTCTGAGAAAAAGGTATGACACAAATCTTAAACTTTCATCTATTCTATTTATTTTCATTATTGGGATGGTGAAAATGTAGAAAATATTGGTAGAGGAGTAAGAGGGTATGTGCTGGTAAAATAATTTCCCTCTTTTTTCTTTTGGGTCCTTCATTTGCAACTACAAATGTTCAGTTATAAAATGAACTGATCAGTGTTTTGGAAAAACTAACCCACTTATCTTCAAACACACCCATAACTAACTATGAGCATGCATTTCTTTTAATATGTAATTATTTCGTGTTAAGTGCATATATAAACATATAAACATAATGCTATATATCTCTACCTACCTATATCTACACACATACACATACATATACATTATTAGGTAGCATTATTCTGAAACTCTCTCCCTACATATTGGCTAACTTCATATTAATAGTGATTGCTACTGCCCTCAAACAAAAATATAAGACATAAATCCTGAAAACAAAGGCATTTAAGTTACAGACCATTTAAAAATAAATTTAATGAAAATATTTTCTTTTTCCTAAGACACCATGTCTCAATAAACAGAAATATTTTGTTTCAAAATATAGGCTAGTGATTTTACAGCATTTTGGACATATCAGTTGAATATCTGATAATACTATGAAGATTAAAAGTACTTTTAAAGTTAATCTGTATAAAAAAAGAGAATAGCTCAAAGACAGGGGGAATCTGGGACATTCAAAATGCCCAAGTCAGGTATAACAGTTTAAAAGAGCATATCCTGAGCATATAAAGTCTTATTCAATGGAGCTTAATTCATTATATACTTCTAGTTTGCTAAAACAAAGTGACTTGAAGATCAAGGAGCTGGAAAATATTAAAAGTAACATCAAGTCTGACTGGAATTCACCAGTGGCAGCTGAGACTAAGATGTTCTTAAATTTAATAGCTTTTGCTGTCAGTTATGTATATCTCTTTGTGAACCCAGATCCCAAACTCCAGCTGTCATGGTGTAATGACCCTCCACCCATCCTAGATATATATAAACAAAATAAATCAACATTCTAAAACAATAAAAATGCAAAATGATAAATACATTTTCAGAAAAGTACTACATGTAATATAGCAAACAGTTTTACTGAGACAAAGGTTTATGAATCTGTAAAACCTAAAATTCATTGAAACTTTTAATGTACCACAAACATATAAGCAAATAAAAAGCTAATTATTAAAGAGAGACTTCTAATTTAATGGCTTAGATACAAGTCAGAGGTTGTGAGTCTTATTAAGTCTACTGAAAAAGACTCAATCCTGCAATGTGAGCACTAACTAAATTTTATTGGCATTACTAACAGAACCATTTTACAAATTAATAATCCTACAGAAATTCAGCCTGGATTCTAAGACATGGGCTTTTTTAGTAGCTTCTATCTGTCTGCCAAAGAGAAGAATACTTTATTATCCTTCACAATTTAATTGCTGACTAGTACTTGCTCTTGTATTATAGAAAGGTAAAAACTTGTGCTACTCAGAAGTGTGGTTTGCAAACAAGTGCTGACAACAAATGCCTTGTTGCCAGTTCATTTAAGTACAAATTTGAAAGTTTTTAGAAATGTTTATAACAGTCTGACAGAGTAATCTATGTCTGTAGAATCTAATAATGAAATGACTATAAAATATATTTCATTTCTTTTGAAAATAACTTTACTATGTTCTACAAAATACTAGTTACAGATTGACTAATTTTTAAAATTCCAATCTGTCAATCCAATATATACAGAGTGGGGCAAAAGTAGGTTTACAGTCGTATATATAGAAAATAATACATTAATAAATAATAAACTGTTTCACATACTCCCAACTATAAGTCTAATTTTGCCCCATCCTGTACTGAGCATTTTTCTCTTCTGTTCACAAAAGTGAACAAGATAGCACCTGCCCCCATAATATTTTACATTCTAGTAAGAATGCAATAAACAGATAACATACATATGAAAATATTATGAAAAATCTATAAAAAACTTAAAAGTAGTTATAAAACTAAAGTATGGGGAAAAGTATAGAGGGTTAAAGAGGGTGGTCAGGCAAGAAGGCCTCTCGGAGAGCTAACATATGAGCACAAAGTAAGTTAATAAGTGAGTATATGACAGAACACTATCAGGGAGAAGAAATAAAAAGTGCAAAGATTATAATTGTTATGAGGAGGGCACTCATAAAAGAGCAAGTTGGTCATTGTAGCTAAAGCACAAAAATATGCAGAGGCAGGAGCTGAGGTTGAGAAAATCAAGAGGCCACATTATAACGGTTCTACTAGGTAGGATCAAGTAAGATCACAGGATTAAATATAATGAGGTAAGACACACTGGAAAATTTGGGGTGGGTGAGAAATAGTTGGATTTACATTTTAAACTGCTGTGTAAACAAACTATAGAATAGTAAAAGTAAAAAGAGACCTAATAGAACACTGAAAAAGAGCTGATAATAAATATTTGACAAAAGTTTGTGATGATAATTCTCAAGATTTCAGCCTTGAGCAAGTCAGTAAAGCAGGGGTCCCCAAACTACCTGGAGGCTGCATGCAGCCCCCTGAAGCCATTTATCCAGCCTCCACCGCACTTCCGGAAGGGGCACCTCTTTCATTGGTGGTCAGTGAGAGGAGCACAGGATGCATCCACACCCATAGTTGCCATTGAAATACTGGTCAGTTTGTTGATTTAAATTTACTTGTTCTTTATTTTAAATATTGTATTTGTTCCCATTTTGTTTTTTTACTTTAAAATAAGATACGTGCAGTGTGCATAGGGATTTGTTCATAGCTTTTTTTTATAGTCCGGCCCTCCAACGGTCTGCGAAACAGTGAACTGGCCCCCTGTGTAAAAAGTTTGGGGACCCCTGCAGTAAAGCAAAGCTGGCTTGGTAAAAATTATAGTTAATAGGTAGAGAGAAATGTTTAGATGTGAAATAAATTTTGAAAGTATAACTAGAAGAGTATAATAGATTAATGTAGGAAATAAAAGAAATAAAACACAAGGGTAAATTACAAAGTTTTGTGTCTAATAGATATAACATTTAGAAGTACTCAAGATATTGGCATTTAGATCCAAAAACACTGGATGGTACATCCATCTAATTAATAACTATTCCACCACAAGAAAAAAGTGGCATGATCTGTGTGCTGAAAAGGAAAGCCTGCTAGATTATTTGTTTCTGTATGTTATGCTAATATTTATGAAGAAGAACTGTGTCATTTATTTTCACGTGCCAGCCACTCTTCTAGGCTCTTTACACATACCTATTCATTTACACCTCACAAATCTATCAAGTGACTACTATTATAATTATCTTTCTTTTTTTCTTTTAAGATTAGGGAAAACTGAGGCACTGACTGGCTAAGAGACTTGCAAGTTACTCAGCCAGTAACTTGGGCAAAGACAGAGTTTGACTACAGGCGACCATGCTCTGTAATCCAAGCTCTTACTCTTATTATAGAACTGCCTCTTACTAAATATATGTATACTATCGTTTTCATAAACTAGAAAAAAATATATAAGAAACTGGCAACTGGCTGCGTTCAGGGAAGAGACTTTGATGGCTGAGAGCCATAAGTAGAAAAGTGACATTTTACCACGTAATGTTTTTTTTTTTAATTTGTAATTTTAAATCACATAAATGTATTACTTCTTACACTACACCATCATTAAATTTTAATAGAAATAATAATACTATAGAATTAGTTTTCACATTATTGACTCAGGAGTAAATGAACAGAGAAAAGATAAAAATGTCTAAAGAATATCTCCTGAATAATTAGCTTTCTAAGATCCCCAAGGACTGTGCGTGTTTCCAAAAACAAGCCAAGACAGTGCTTCAAGAAGGAAGAAGTAGCTATGTCTTTCAAGAGAGAAAATAATAACTGGGAGTTGCCCAATGATTTGGATAATAACAAGGTAATCACTTACCTCAACAAGGGCAGAGACACTGACATGGTAGAGATAGAAACCTGATTGGAGTTTGTTCAAAGAAAGTAAAAGTAGAGTGAATAGATACCGTGAACAGAAATAATTATTTGAGGTTAGCTGTAAAAAAATTAGAGAAATGGAATTGTAGCTAGAAGGATGTGAGGAAATAAGGGAGTGTGTGATGGTCAGTCTTATGTGTCAATTTGGCTAGGTGACAGTATTTAATCACACACTAATCTAGGTGTTACTGTGAACACACCTGGTAGCTATGGTTAACATTCAGTTGATTTTAAGCAAAGGAAATGACCTTCAATAATGCAGTGGACCTCATCCAATCAGTTGAATGTTTTAAGAGCAAAACTGAGTTTTCCTGGAAAAGCACTTTCTGCTTCAAAACTACACAACTGCTGCCTAAGTTTCTACCCTGCTGGCCTGCTCTATAAATTTGCCAGCTCCCATATCACACAATCCAATTCATTGAAATCAATCTGCTTCTCGGCAAATATATGTGTATGTGTGTGTAAATAAGTATATCTCCTATTGGTTCTGTGTTGATAGAGAGTTCTGACTGATACACAGTGTTTCTAAAAGATAACAGCTGTTAGAGCACATTAGTATAATGGTAAGAATTATCTAATAAAAAGGGAGAAACTAAAGTTGGGAGAGAGAAAAAACAATTTGGAAAGCAAAGTTCTTGAAGCCATGAACAGGGATTGACTTTAGACAGAATACACTGTATTAAGAGATATGGATATACGGATACATAGTATATGGATACAGCTTCACCTAGATAAAAGAATTAATTCCTAATCTCTTCTGTCTCTATTCTAGTAAGCAAGATAATCAGCTAGGTGTGACAAGAAAACAGGAGAGAGTATAGGTTTAAGAAAGTATGAAATAGAGCCTGGCAGGTAGGCTCAAGTGGTAGAGCATCAGCCCAGTGTATTAAGTTTCGGGTTTGATTCCTGGTCAACGTACACAGGAGAAACGACCATCTGCTTCTCCACCCCTCCTTCTTCTCTCTTTCTCTCTCTCTCTTCCCCTCCAGCAGCCATGGCTTGGTCTGAGCAAGTTGGCCCCAGGCGCTGAGGATGGCTCCATGATCTTGACTCAGGCGCTAAAATAGCTCGTTTGCTGAGCAACAGAGCAGCAGCTCCAGATGGGCAGAGCATCCTCCCACCCCACCCCCAGTAGGAGGCTTGCCAGGTCAGGGCGCATGCGGAAGTCTGTCTCTACCTCGACTCTCACTTAATAAAAAAGAAGGTATGAAATGATCTTATAAGAAAGTGGGCATGTCCATGGTGTACAACAGTAACAGGATTCCTAGGCAGCATTAAAGGTCCAGTTATGAGAAAAGTGTAAAGTGCAGCCATTATGATAATGCAGCTATTTTTGGCAGCCACATTCAAGTGCTCTGGTACAGGTATGAAGCAGGTGGCAATACAAAATTTGGCTAGGAGGTATGATGGACAGAGAGTCAAAGATGTTAAGGGTATAAAGAGGACATAATTATAATAAATCTGGATGACAAAATCTGAGCAGAAAAAGTGAAAACATGAAGGGTATGAAGAACACTAAAAATATAGCATCAAAGAATTTGAAGTCCTAACAGAAGACATAAAATACTGGAGTTGGGAAGATAGAAGAAAAAACAAAAGAAAATGGGGTGGTTTAAATTGAGACTGTGGGTATTGCCGTTTTTAATATATAATAATCTGCATGTAGGTTCTAAACATAAAAATGAAAACTAAAAACAAAAGGCTTAAAACAAACTTCCCTTTTCCAAATAATGAAGATATAACCAATCCCTGTGTCTCTTAAAAACCCAACTATCGTGGCAAGGAAAAAACAATTTTCATCATCAATAAATCCAAAAAATACCTGCAATGTCAAACAATAATATATTAATATATGAATATGGAAAGCAGAATGACCAGAGAGGACACACATCAAACCAAACCATTGAAAATTATGACAACTCATTAATATATATCAGATTATTTTTTTCATATTTTGTTTAGTTCCTCACTTATTTTGTGCTTTATCTAACTCTTAGTTTAGAAAGCACTGTTACGTGCTTAGGATTCAAATTTTTTTAGGGTATTCTAAGTGTTGTCAAGACTACTAGCTTTTTTTTTTTTTTAAGACTACTAGCTTTTGCTCATCGCTATGAAGAGTCCTATTATTTAATAATCACATAATGAGTTCTTGGAATATTCTCTTTAAAAGTATGAATGACTTGCCTGACCAGGTGATGGCACACTGGATAGAGCATCAACTTGGGATACTGAGGACCCAGGTTTGAAACCCAGAGGTCTCCAGCATTGGCACAGGCTCACCAGCTTGAGTATGACAAGGCCACCGGCTTGAGCATAAGATCATAGCAATGACCCCATGGTTACTGGCTCAGCTGAAGTCCTCCAGTCAAGGCACATATGAAAAAGCAATCAATGAACAACTAAAGTGCCACAACTATAAGCTGATGCTTTTCATCTTACTCCCTTCCTGTCTGTCTCTCTCTTGCAAAAAAAAATTAAATTATAAATGTTATTAAAATTTTATAACCAAAAAGAAAAATGACAACTATTTGTAAAAAAACCCCCAAAAAATCTATTTTTCTCTGTAGAACCAAAATCATTAAGGGATTAGAAATATAACTAGGTCTCAAAATAGGACAGTCCTCCCTGGGTATCTACGAAGGACTGGTTCCAGGACACACACACACACACACACACACACACACACACACACACACACACACACACACACCTTCTCTCTCGGACAATCAGTTTTAGTGTCTCACTCTCAACAATGACTAGAGATCCAAGAAACAAATATTTAATGAAAGTTTCTAACACGAGCCTGACCAGGCAGTGGCACAGTGGATAGAGCATCAGAATGGGACATGAAGAATCCAGGTTAGAAACCCTAAGGCTGCCAGCTTGAGTGAGGGTTCACCAACTAAAGCAAGGGGTTGCTGGCTTGAGCAAGGGGTCACTTGTTCTGCTGTCACCCCCTGGTCAAGGCACATATGAGAAAGCAATCAGTGAACAACTAAGGTGCCACAACGAAGAACTGATGTTTCTCATCTCTCTCCCTTCCTGTCTGTCTGTTCGTTCCTCTCTCCAACTCTCTCTGTCAAAAAAAAAAAAAAAAGTTTCCAATATGATAAAAATGGAGAATCAGAAAAGAAGAGGTCAGAGTAGGGAACAGAAAAAAAACTTCAGAGTAACAACACTGTCAATGAGATAAAAAGATTAAATCCATGGAACAATATTTTTTAAAAAGGCCTGGAGAATAAAAAAGAACTGGAAAACTTGAAATTCAAGTCAATATTAAGTTCAATAAAGTTTAAAAAAATACAAAGAAAGTGAACAAAAAAATAAGGAAATGAAAAATGTAAGTGAAATAATAAGAAACTCACAACTGATCCAATAGACTAACAACCAAGCAATAGGCATTCATCAAAGAGTGCCCAGCATAATGAATGGGAAAAATATATACACACATCTGGGTGCATCACTGTATTTCAGAATACCAGGAACAAAAAGAGAAGTCAAAAACTTCTAAATAAAAGAAACAGGATCAGACTCAGAAGCTGAAACAGCACTAGATTTCTCAACAACACCAAGAGTTAGAGCCTGACCAGGTGGTGAGCGGCACATTAAATAAAGTGTCGGCCTGGGACACTGAGGACCCACGTTTCAAACATTGAAGTCGCTGCCTTGAGCGTGGGACCATAGACATAACCCCATAGTCACTGACTTGAGTCCAAAGGCTGCTGGCTTGAGCTAGGGGTGACTGGCTTGGCTGGTGCACCCCACCTCTCCCATCAAGGAACATATGGAAAAGCAATCAATGAACAACTAAGGTGCCACAATTAAGAACTGATGCTTATCTCTTCCTCTGTCTGTTTGACCCCTCTCTCAAAAACAAGACCCCCCCACAAAGCTAGAGGAAAATACTGAAGAAAATATTCAATAATTAATTCTATATTGGTTCAGGCAATTAAAACATGAGGATACAGTATCATTTTAGGCATGTAAAGTCTCAAATAGCCTGACCGGGAGATGGCACAGTGGATGGAGCGTAGGATAGGGATGCAGAGGACCCAGGTTCGAAACCCCAAAGTTGCCAGCTTGAACGCAGGCTCATCTGGTTTGAACAAGGCTCACCAGCTTGAACCCAAGGTTGCTGGCTTGAGAAAGGGTTACTTGGTCTGCTGCAGTTCTCTAGTCAAGGCACATATGAGAAAGCAATCAATGAACAACTAAGGAGCCTCAATGAAGAATTGATGCCTTGACCAGGTAAGCCCAGGGCTTTGAATAGGCGACCTCAGCGTTCCATGTCCATGCTTTATCCACTGCGCCACCACAGGTCAGGCAAAGATTTACAACTTTTGTACTTGTCTGTACTCGATATGAACTGTTTGTCGTTTAGCGGCGATGTGAAACCGACATTCTTTTAGGCAGAGTTTGTGGTCAAGTGTGCTGAATCAAGTGGCATTGTAGCATAGACAATAGCTGCAGTTGATAACTGAAAACGTGTCCAGGCTGCTTGTAATACAAAATAATTGTTTTATTTGCGATATAACCCCTTCAAGCTCATTCTATTAATTATTGTTTCAATTGATTGTGATAGTTTAGATACTTATACAGTATGTAATATTTTTATTAAAATATATTTTATTAAAATAATATTGTACATTAAAATATTTTTCACTCACATTTATTCACAAATTACATAATAAAATTTTGTTTACTTAAAGGAATCATTTTTGTATTTAACATTTTTTAATTTTAATATTTCTTCCAGCCCCTGAAAAATGTTTTCTTTCTAATCCGGCTGGCGGACAAAAACTGTTGGCCTCGCCTCGCCTAGTGCTTAGTTTTAAAACTAAGCTCTTCCTCACCCTTTTAAACTAAGATCTTTTCAACACCCTTCTAATACTAAGATCTTCTCAATACCCATTTTAAGACTAAGCTTTTCCCCACACCCTTGACTGTTTGCATGGTGGGGGATGGTATACTCTCAGGAAGATTCCTTTATGCCTCAGATAAGTGGTTTTGTATCAGAGACTTCCTGATTGCATATGGTTAAAGGCTTTAATTCTCTACACTATATAATAATGCGGGGGGGGGGGGGGAGCCTCGCTTGCTCTGGCAAGTAAAAGGCATTCCAGAGGCCTCCTGTGCCCACCCTATTTCTCTTTAAGCCTATTTTCTTAATTCTGCACCATTCCCACTCAGGACCTGGAATTACTAGCCACGCTGGTTTGTGGCAATAGTCCGTCTCCACCCCCCCACCACCACCACGTCAAAGTATATATGAGAAAGCAATTAATGAACAATGAAGGTGCCATAATGAAGAATTGATGTTTCTCATCTCTCTCTGTCAAAAAAAGAAAGTTTACTGTATTTTATGGGTACAGTTTTATGATATACTGTAATTTGCACATTGGCTTATTATTGGCACTAGTCTAATGAGAATAGTATAAGTCTATTATATACAAACCCCAGCAAACTGAAAAAGTGTTTTATCTATAGAAAGGGTGAGAAAAACAAAGGTGCTAAAACAAAATGTATAGTGTAAGGACAAAGCAATGAAGAGGCAAGACTCTAGAAAAAACTTTGAAAAATATATTTTGTGGTGGTAACTAGAAATGAAATTCATATATAGTTAAAAATTCAACACAATGCTCTAATATGAAGGAGCTTTAAATGAACATTACATTACTAGAAACATGTACAATAACACTGATATAGTTTTTGAGATTCATATAAAAATAAATTCTAGGTTGAAGAAAACATAAGAAATATAAAATACAAAGACTAAAAAGAAATAGTATATTATTTTTACTCTATGGTCTACTCTTTGTTAATGTAAAAGTGACCTAAAGTTTTCAGGAACAACCATATATTCTGGATAATCAGAGATATTATATCTGATTAAGAGTTATAAAAGTCTTACTAAATTTAATAAATAAAATTTGGGAACCAAGAATCAAAAAAGAAGTAAAATGACAATTTATGCTGTCAATTTTCTTAATAGCAGTTTTTGATAGAGCTAACTCATTTACTTCTTTATTTCTAAATTTCCCATTTGTAATTTTTTATTATGAAAATAGAGTAGATGTTTAATAAATTCTGAGTAAAAACATGAATGAACAGAAATAGTGCAAACATGATTAGCTCTTTATGTCTTTACAGAATAATACCAGTAGCATATTAAATGTCAGGCACGGATCCAAGCACTCCTAATTTCTTTTAATGAGGCAGCTATCATTATCCTCCCCACTTTGGATATAATGAAAATGAAGCCACCAGATAAGGACTTGTCCGAGTTACTCAACTATTAATAGGCACAAAGGGATATGAATCCAGAAGTTTGGCAGAGAACCCATTCAATGAACCATTGTATTACATGATTTAAGCAACTGAAAGACAAAGTGGGGAAAAATGTCAATTTACTAAGGCAGTATGATTTTCAGACAATGATTAGAGAATAAATAGTAATTTTCCTTAGAATTCCAGATGTTGATTTGGCAAAGAATGTTAATCAATAATAAATTTCATGTCAACATAAAAGCGAACATATGTCAACATAGTTTTCTTAAACAAAAATAGTAAGGCATAAAGAAATGTTTATTTCCACAAGATTTGGAGAGTGACTACTGGTAAAGATTGGCCTCCTGGCATACTGAGGCCACTTGACTATCATAACAATTTTAATCTCATTTTCTAATTTTTCCAAAATTCACTTTAGAAAAAAATATAATGGATGCAATCACCATGGTATTATTAATATATGTTTTGTGGTCTTAATCACATTTTATTCAAATTAGCATTTTCACCTCAGAAGTGAGAGGCAGCCAATATTTATTTATAACATATAGAAAATTATATGATAAAATAGAAAAGTTAAGGCAATATTACTCATCTTGCAAATGACCATCTAACAAGTTTAAAGTCAACAATCTGTGAAGTATTGGTATATGTTTAAAAATGAAATGCCTAAAAATATAATTATAAATATAAAAAAAAACATTCTTTAAGTAGAATTTTCTTTACCAAACAAAGTAGTAAAACAAACAAAAATATCCTGTCCATTTTTGACCTTTGGGAAAAGATTATTTTCTTAGGCAAGTTTCATCATATTGGGGGGGGGGGGTGAAGTACCCAGTCTTAAACTATAAATCCACCAAAATAATAATAACATATTACTTACGTAAATTAAATTTACAAACTATGTTCTTATATGTCCAACTCAGCTATTTAGAACAGAAAGAAGGATATTTATTTCTGAAGCTGGTTAATAAAAACTGTACTGCAACATGAAGCTAGCTTCTTCATTAAGATTGGTCAAATAAACAGGAGAATTTTAATTAAAATTCCAATTGTGAAAACAAAAAAAAGAATAACATAAATATTATATAAAATATAATTTCTAATAACAGCTTCTATTTAATAATAAAGAAAATTCATAAAACAAAACAAAAAGGTAGAAAGCACAGTTTACCTCCAAGAAAAAGAATTAAGACTGCTTATCACTGTGGATAGATCTAAAGAATTACAGGATAAAATTTTTTAATAAAAATATGGTAAAAGTATACAATTAAATGCAACACATAAACACTGACAATAAGAACACATTATTTAATTGATAGTAAGAAAATGGGATACTTGGAAAACAGATTAAAAGTACTACTAATGAGACCACTGTGATGATTTATAAAGCTCTGAAACTCATCACATCTGTATCCTACAAAATAACTAACCTGATTGTCTCTCTTCTCAGCTAAGATATAAGCAATGTCAAGGAGCATTTTATTCCAAAGCCGATAATCATATCTGGCCATAACTGCCTTGTAACTGTCCATGCACATAGTCTTTGAAGCAGAAGATTAAATGTTTTTGCCCATTTTATCTAGTCCCCAAGACTCGTCCTGCAAAGTGAATAAAAATGATTATCTTTTAAATCTACCCCTTACACACATACCATAAAGAAATTCAGAAAACAAACAATGACATTAACAAAAATAAAGAGGGCAAAGATGAGAAAAGAAAAATCCTATGAAAAGATAGATAATTATTACCCACCCTGGAATTTAAGTTCTCAAGCAAGAAGATTTCTGTGCTTTGTTGAAGGGTACGTGACTACTATGTCCCTCATTTTATAAAACTGAGCTTTAAAAGATGTGATGATCTTTAACAAAGACACACAAAAATCATAGTAATATTTTAAAATAAATTTAAGAATGACTTGCAAAAATGGCTTTAGCTTTTCAAAGTTCAGTATACACAAAACATGTTGTTTTTGATATTTGATTTCAAAAAGTAATTTTTAGTTCTATTAGGCTAGCTAATCATAAAAAAATAGCACTAGATAAAACAAAATGGCATGTATCAAGCAGTCTTCTAAAAAGTTACCGTGTGTCGGTAAAAGTCATGGTGTACTTCTGACCGGTGACCGGTCAAAAGTGCACCATGACTTTTATGGACACACTGTATTATGCCCTGGCCAGTTGGCTCAGTGGTAGAGCATCAGCTGGGCGTGTGGAAGTCCCAGGTTCAATTCCTGGTCAGGGCACACAGAGGAGCCCATCTGCTTCTCCATCCTTCCCCCTCTCCTTCCTCTCTCTCTCTTCCCTTCCTACAGCCAAGGCTCCATTGGAGCAAACTTGGTCCAGTTGCTGGGGATGGTTCCATGGCCTCCGCCTCAGGTGCTAGAATGACCCTGGTTGCAATGGAGCAAAGCCCCAGATGGGCAGAGCATCACCCCCTGGTGGGAATGCCAGGTGGATCCTGGTTGGGCACATAAGAGAGTCTGTCTGATTGCCTCCCAGCTTCTAACTTCAGAAAAATACAAAAAAAACACAAAAACAAAACCATTATGATCACAGATAAATTGTGGGAAGAGAAAGATAGAATGGAACTGGAAGGAAGAGGGAGCTACTCAACTTAAAGGGAACAGAAGGAAAGCCATAATTAAAATATATTTAAATATGTATAAAATTATGATATATATATATACATATATAAACACACATACATATAAAACCAAAGGGATATAGAAAAAAACAATACAAGAATAAAAGCCACTAAAAATATGCCAATAGAAAGAAGAGATGAAATGGACTATCAGAAAGTAGGGGAAACACAGTAATACTTCATTTACATGGCAGTGAAGGACAAATGCAAATGAATCAAGGTGCATTTTACACGAAATGGAAACATTTTAAAAATAAAAACATTCTACATATTTCTACAATATAGTATTTCTTCTCTTACATTCTTAAATAAAGTATGTGGCATATATTTAATCTTTTATATAAAATACACAAGGTTTTCTAGATTAAAGAGCTATAACTTGCCCCTAGATAAGCCCTAGATTTTTCTCTTTCTTACTTGATAACTGCCAAAAATTTCTTTTATCCTCCCCTTTTGATATGAACTGTCATTTGACAATTGTATCAGAAGCACAGAATCTCATGTAGCTCTCTTTCATTTGTTGCTTCTCCTTTCCCCTGGTTTAGGAAA
This sequence comes from Rhynchonycteris naso, assembly GCA_037038555.1. Lineage (NCBI taxonomy): Eukaryota > Metazoa > Chordata > Mammalia > Chiroptera > Emballonuridae > Rhynchonycteris > Rhynchonycteris naso. The sequence continues at coordinate 39,480,550 of CM073004.1, read as the reverse complement.
CCAAACAGTTTTTATTTTTTATAACTTTGGCTATTCAGAAGCAAATGCTATTTTATGTTTGTTTATTTCCAATCCCTGAATTTACTATGCACGTGACAACCACCTAAACGAAAGTTACTATACATAGACAGAAGGTGAAAAGTAAATAGACAAAATAAAGAAGATTTTTTAAAAAATGCAAAAAATACTAAAGTCATGAAATTAGAAAGAAAATACATCATATCAGATATTTTTTAATAATAAATGACATATATACAGTGACTTTTTTTAAAAAAGATACAACTGGGTAAAGGTCTCTTTTCGTTCCTAATAATGAGGAAGAAGATACTTTCAAAACAAAGAATAAACTGATGTTTGTTCTATACAGAAAAATTTCAATAATAAATTGTGCTCTTTTTTTAGCTTCTTTGAAAAAGATGTATTTGGCCCTGTCCGACTGGCTCAGTGGTAGAGCATTGGCCCCGTGTGTGGAAATCTTGGGTTCAATTCCCAGCCAGGGCTCACAGAAGCACCCATCTGCTTCTCCACCCTTCCCCCTCTTCTTTCTCTCCATCCCTCTCTTCTCCTCCCACATCCAAGGCTCCATTGAAGCAAAGTTGGCCTGGGTGCTGAAGATGGCTCCATTGCCTCCGCCTGAGGCACCAGAATGGCTCAGGTTGCAATGGAGATATGGCCCAGATGGACAAAGTATCGCCCCCTAGGGGGTATGCCAGGTGGACCCCAATCAGGTACATCTAAGAATCTGTCTCTATGCGTCCCCGCTTCTCACTTCAAAAAGATAAAAATAAAATAAAGAAAGACATGACCCTCAAAAAAGAAAACTATTTCATGTTAGTTTCCCTACAGAACTATAACTAAAAATAATAAACACTAATAGAATGTCATAACTACATGAAGGAAAAAATATGGGTGACCCACAACAGTTAAAGCAAAAAATGACAAAATATTACACTAGGGGTTTGCAATATGTAGTTACCGATGTATTAGAAAGACACAAAAACCTGTTAAACTGTGGGGGTAAGCCTAATGATTCTAATTCATGCTGAAGCTTGCAAACCAATGCTTTAATTATATTAGATAAATAAAAAATCTAAATGCAAGATGAACTGTAATTAATTAAAACTAGATCTGGCTTTTGTTATGGTAATGTGTGAGATGAATATAAACAGAGTTACTGCTACTAAAACGAATGTAATTGGGAGTATTTAAGTATTTGTGTACATACAAACAGACACAGACACACGTGTATCATATATGAAAAAGAACAGTCAATTTAGGTAAGAACAGTTAAAGTAATTTAAAGTAGTTGAAGAAAAATTGACAATTCCTAAATTAACAAAATTACTTTTCAGAGAACTGAGAAGTTTTCTAGAGAATTCCAAGATGAAAGTAAAAACTGTAAACTGTCAGTTCTTCATATTATCTACAGTCTACATAAACAAACTGTTTTGGTAGACATCACATTCAAATATGCTTAGGCTATTTATTACAGCACTAGAAATACAAAGAATGCCAGCTAGGTAGCAATTATCTATTGCAATTACGGAATTGCTTCCAATATATAACAAATAAATACTTACATATTTATGTAAAATAACAATGAGCAACAACGAGGTATGTATTTAAGAAGAAAAAAATGCTATGAATTTTAAATTACAACTATTATTTGGGTATACCAAAGAATATAGCCTACTGGACTCCTTGATTATAAAATAAGGATGTAGGAAAATAAGCATTCAGAAAGAGATTTGTTAACATTTACCAGAAATTTTCATTCTCGAGGCCATCAAACACTAGTTATCAAAATAGGCATACATTTTACCTGCAGATATAACAACTATTCAGATGAATTTGGTATTCAGGTGATATTTTTCAGGAGCACAGTAATTAATTTAAATTAATATTTAACTTGAAGTTTAACTACAAAGAACATATTTAACAAAAGTAAATGAAAATAAAATAAAATGTTGGTTACTCACCAGCAAGGGTGCTTGTATGCCTAAAAGCTCTGACCTGGGAGTCTGACAAACCAGTCAAAAGGGAGATTACTGTGTCCATCATATACTCATCATAAATTATGCTATACTGACACTGTCGAATCAGAACTCCGATAAATTCACAAAAGTTTGAACGAAATTTTTTCCACTGAGGTCCAGGCATGGTAAGGGGATAATCACCACTGTCCTATAAGGAATAAAAAGAACATATTAAACATGACACACCATAAAAGTTTGATCAAAGTTTTTTTTTCTTTCTACCTACAAATGAACCTTTTCTCAAAGTACAATAGATGTGAACAAAATTGGAGATGACTTACAAAGGTACATTTTTTGTTTATTTTGATATTCTAAAACTAAATAATTCTTAATGTACTCAAAATAATTAGATCCAGTATTTAATTCATTGCCCTAAGCCACTCATTTAAAATAATATTTATATTCTGTGGCACTTGGGTCCTAGCTGAGGTGATTTGAAATAGAAAACAAAAATTATTATAGAAGTTTAGATAGAAAGAATATTTGCTATTGAATTCAGATCAAACTAATTATGATATCTGTGTCACACAGCATCTTTCAATTAGTTTAAACACAATTTTTAATAATTGAAAATTTCAAAATTATAAACATTTTAAGAAGTCCAAAACTAAAATAAATAGGAAGTTCAAAACTAAACTAATTTTTCACACTTGGAACTGTAACCTCATTTTTTCCAATTTTACTATGAACTTTCTATAAATTATTTTATAGAGAGGATTTATTAACTTTTCAAAGAAAAGATCTAACCTAGACTCTTGGTATCATCAGATTGGGTGGGTCATCTTGTTTAAAACACAAAGCTGACCCATTAACCCAACAATTAAAGGTTTCCCACTCTAGCCTAAAACATTTTGGTAGAGAAAAGAAAATTCAAAAGGCAAAGAGAGAGCTTCTGTGAACATGGTATCTGAATATTCAATTTGAGGTTGTTTGTCTTTTCTGTGCCAAACTGCCACTAGGAAAACTGATTAAAAAGTGAGGCCTTAAGCTCTGCTGGTAACCCAGGAAAAAGAACTAAATATTGCAAAACTTAGAGCAGCATTAAAGATCCCAAAAAGAAGTAACAGAAAACAGAGATTGGAAAGAGCTTGACAGTCAGATACCCCCAAAGAAAATAAATGTTGGTGCTATAGGAATGTTTGGGGGTTTACTTAAGTTTAAAAAGATCAAAAAGAAACTGAAGGGGCTGGTTGACTCTTCCTTGCCCTTAAAGACTGGAAAAGTGGGGGTAGGGTGGAAAAGGTAGTAGAGTGGGAAGGTATCCCAGCTGCTTACTGCTTCTATATCACAAAAGAAAACTAGAGTAGAGCTTCTTTTGCTGTGAGATTCAGCCGGTGTTCTACAATAACCCAAGAAGACTACAAAGAAAATAATCCATCTAAATAGGCCCAAAAGCAAGCAAGAGGAAAGAAAGGCAGAAAAAATACGTTAAAACCATAACTAAGTACATTTCAAAAATTTGATGTAGCACAAAACAAAAATTTAAAAATCTCTAGGAAACTAATATATTTTCCTTCTTTTAGAAGAAGTTTAAAAAATTGAGCTTTGATTCACATATAACAACATGATTTAATACCTGTATATACTGCAAAATGATCACCAGAATAAATGTCACTCTACCCAGTAACAAAATTTTCTGGTTTCCTTATAATGAGAACTATTAAGAACTAGTTTTCACAACTTCCAAATATATAATACAGTGTTATTAACTAAAGTCACCATGCTGTATATTATAGCCCCTCTGATAACCAATAATCTGTTCTCTATATCTATGAGCTTGATGTTTTGTTTTGATTCCCCATATATGTGAGGTCATACAGTATTTGTCTTTCTGTCAGACTTATTTCACTTAGTATAAGTTAAATATGCTAAGGTTCATCCAAGTTGCAGCAAATAACAAGACTTCCTTTTTCTTTTATGGCTGGATAACATTACACAGACTGTGTGTGTATGCATGCACATGCTTGTGCAAATGTACACCCATTTAAGCTGTCCATATGTAGGGGAACATATATCTACAATATTTTATTATTTTTAGTGAGAGAGAAAGAGAGATGGACAGAAAGAAGGGGAGAGAGGTAAGAATAATCAACTCATAGTTGTATCACTTTAGTAACTAGTTAGTTGTTTATTGATTGCTTTCTGATATGTACTTTGACCGGGGGTTCTCCAGCTGAACCAATAAACCCTTGCACAAGCCAGTGACCTTGGGCTCAAGCCAGCAACCATGGGGTCATGGCTATAATCCCACACTCAAGTCAGTATCCTCAAAGTTTCAAACCTGGGTCCTCAGTGTCACAGGTCAATGCTCTATCCACTACCCCACTGTCTGGTCAGGTTTAAACTATTTTCTTCCACCCTCCCTTCCTCACTTCCTGCCTTCCTCCCTCCCTCCCTCCCTCCCTTCCTTTCTATCTATCTATTTATTTTCATTATTTATTTATTTATTTTTATTTTTCAGAAGTATTTTTTAAATTAATTTTAATGGGGTGACACCAATAAATCAGGGTACATATGTTCAAAGAAAACTTTTCCAGGTTATCTTATCATTCAATTATGTTGCATACCCATCACCCAAAGTTAAATTGTACTGTCACCTTCTATTTAGTTTCCCCTTCCCCCATCCCACCCTATCCTCACTCCCCCTACCCCGTAACCACCACACTCTTGTCCATGTCTCATAGTCTCACTTTTATGTCCCACCTAGGTATGAAATCATGCTGTTCTCAGTTTTTTCTGTTTTACTTATTTCACTCCATATAATGTTATCAAGGTCCATCCATTTTGTTGTAAATGATCCGAAGTGATCATTTCTTATGGCTGAGTAGTATTCCATAGTATATATGTACCAAAGCTTTTTAATCCACTCGTCTTCTGACGGACACTTGGGCTGGTTCCAGATCTTCGCTATTGTGAACAATGCTGCCACGAACATGGGGGCGCATTTCTTCTTTTCAAACAGTGCTATGGTGTTCTTAGGGTATATTCCTATAAGTGGGATAACTGGGTCAAAACGCAGTTCGATTTTTAATTTTTAAGGAATCTCCATACTGTTTTCCACAGTGGCTGCATCAGTCTGCATTCCCACCAGCAGTGCAGGAGGGTTCCCTTTTCTCCACATCCTCGCCAGCACTTGTTCTGTGTTGTTTTGCTGATGAGCGCCATTCTGACTGGTGTGAGGTGATATCTCATTGTGGTTTTAATTTGCATTTCTCTAATGATTAGTGATGTTGAGCATTTTTTCATATGCCTATTGGCCATCTGTATGTCCTCTTTGGAGAAATTTCTATTCATTTCTTTTGCCCATTTTTTGATTGGATTGTTTGTCTTCCTGGTGTTGAGTTTTATAAGTTCTTTATAAATGTTGGTTATTAACCCCTTATCAGACATGTTGTTGAATATGTTCTCCCATTGTGTGGTTTGTCTTTTTATTCTGTTCTTATTGTCTTTAGCTGTGCAAAAACTTTTTAGTTTGATATAGTCCCATTTGTTTATCTTGCCTTTTATTTCATTTGCCCGTGGAGATAAATCAGCAAATATATTGCTGCTACAGATGTAGGAGAGCTTGCTGCCTATGTTTTCTTCTAAGATGCTTATGGTTTCACGGCTTACGTTTAAGTCTTTTATCCATTTTGAGTTTGTTTTTGTGATTGGTGTAAGTTGATGGTCTAGTTTCATTTTTTTGCAGGTAGATGTACAATTTTCCCAATACCATTTGTTAAAGAGGCTGTCGTTACTCCATTGTATGTTCTTTCCTCCTTTGTCCATAAAAGTGTGGGTTTATTTCTGGATTCTCTGTTCTGTTCCATTGATCTACGTGACTGTTCTTATGCCAGTATCAGGCTGTCTTGAATACAATGGCATGTAGTAAACCTTGAAATCCAGAAGTGTGATACCTCCTGCTTTATTTTTTCTTTTTAAGATTGCTGAGGCTATTCATGGTTTTTTTTTTTTTTGGTTCCAATATAAATATTTGGAATATGTGTTCTATATCTTTGAAGTGTGTCATTGGAATTTTAATTGGTATTGCACTGAATTTATAAATTGCTTTGGGTAAGATAGACATTATAATGAGGTTTATTCTTCCTAGCCATGAGCACGATATATGCTTCCACTTGTTTGTATCTTCCTTGATTTCTTTTATCACTCTTTTATAATTTTCCGAGTACAAGTCCTTAACCTCCTTGGTTAAATTTACTCCTAGGTACTTTATTCTTTGGTTGCAATAGTGAAGGGGATTGTTTCCTTAATTTCTTTTTCTGACAGTTCATTGTTGGTATATAAAAATGAGTCTGATTTCTGAGTATTAATTTTATATCCTGCCACCTTGCTGAATTCATTTATCAGGTCCAGTAGTTTTTTCAGTGAGACTTTAAGGTTTTCTATATACAATATCATATCATCTGCAAATAATGACAGTTTTACTTCTTCTTTTCCAATTTGGATGCCTTTTATTTCTTCTTGTTGTCTGATTGCTGTAGCTAGGACTTCCAGAACTATGTTGAATAAGAGTGGTGAAAGAGGGCAACCCTGCCTGGTTCCTGATCTTAAGGGGATAGCTTTTAATTTTTGTCCATTTAGTATGATGTTTGTCGTAGATATCCCTTATTATGTTAAGGAATGTTCCCCGTATTCCCACTTTACTGAGAGTTTTGAGCATGAATGGGTGCTGGATTTTATCAAATGCCTTTTCTGCATCTATTGAAATTATCATGTGATTTTTGTCCTTCCTTTTGTTTATGTGATGAATCACATTGATTGATTCGCAAATATTGAACCAGACTTGCCTCTCCAGAATAAATCCCACTTAATCATGGTGTATGATTTTTTTCATATATTGGTGGATCAGGTTGGCTAATATTTGGTTGAGAATTTTAGCGTCTAAATTGATCAGGGATATAGACCTATAATTTTCTTTCTTTGTGTTGTCTTTGCCTGGTTTTGGGATCAGAATTATGCTCGCCTCATAAAGGAAGTTTGGAAGTTTTCCTTCCTCTTGAATTTTTTGAAATAGCTTGAGGAGGATAGGAGTTAGTTCTTCTTTGAATTTTTGGTAGAATTCACTTGTGAAGCCATCAGGCCCAGGATTTTTTTTGGGGGGGAGTTTTTTGATAACTGTTTCTATCTCATTTGTTGTAATTGGTCTGTTTAGGTGTTCTGATTCTTCCAGATTGATTTTTTGGAAGATTATATGATTCAAAAAAAATGTCCATTTCACCTAGGTTGTTAAATTTTTTGGCATAGAGTTCTTCATAGTATTTTCTTACAATGCTTTGTATTTCTGTTGTGTCTGTTGTTATTTCTCGACTCTCATTTCTAATTTTATTTATTTGAGCCCTCTCTCTTTTTTTCTTGGTGAGTCTAGTTAAAGGTTCATCAATCTTGTTTACCTTTTCAAAGAACCAGCTCCTGGTTTCATTGACCCTTTGTATTCTTTCCTTAGCCTCTATGTCATTTATTTCTGCTCTGACCTTTATTATTTCCTTCCTTCTACTGGTCCTGCGCTTTATTTGTTGTTGTTTTTCTAGTTCTTTTAGATGCAGGGTCAGGTTGCTTATTTGACCTTTTTCTAACTTCTTATGGTATGCCTCTAGTGCAATAAACTTCCCTCTCAGTACTGCTTTTGCTGTGTCCCATAAATTTTGAGTTGATGTATGCTCATTATCATTCATTTCTAGAAACTTTTTCATTTCTTCTTTGATCTCATTGTTAATCCATTTGTTATTTAATAACATGCTATTTAGTTTCCAAGTATTTGAGTATTTTTCAGTTTTTCTTTTGTGGTTAATTTCTAGTTTCATGGCATTGTGATCAGAGAAAATGCTTGATATGATTTCAATCTTCTTAAATTTATTGAGACCAGTTTTGTGTCCTAAAAGGTGGTCTATCCTAGAAAATGTACCATGAGCGCTTGAGAAGATTGTATATTCTACTGCTTTAGGGTGAAAAAGTTCTGAAGATATTTATTAAATCGAGTTAATCTAGTGTATCCTTTAAGTCTGCTGTTTCTTTATTAATTTTCTTTCTTGAGGATCTATCCAGTGTTGCCAGTGGAGTACTGAAATCCCCTACTATTATAGTATTGCTGTTAATCTCGCCCTTTATATCCAAAAAGGCTGCTTTATGTATGTCGGGGCTCCTATATTTGGTTGTATATATTTATAATAGTTATATGTTCCTGTTGAATTGTTCCCTTTATCATTATGTAGTGTCCTTCTTTATCTCTTACTACGGCCTTTGTTTGAAATTCCATTTTGTCTGATATAAGTATTGCTACCCTGGCTTTTCTTTCATTCCATTTGCATGAAATATTTTCTTCCATCCTTTTACCTTCAGTCTATGTGCATCTTTTGTTTTAAGGTGTGTCTCTTGTAGACAGCATATGTATGGGTCCTGTTTCTTTATCCATGCAGCTACCCTTTGTCTTTTGATTAGATAATTTAATCCATTTACATTTAAGGTTATTATTGATATGTAGTTGGTTATTGCCATTTTATTCTTTAAAGCTGTATTCTTCTTTTGCTATATTCTTTCCTCCTTTTGAATTGTTCAAAACAGGCCCCCTAGTATCTCTTGCAGAATTGGTTTGGTTTTAATGAATTCCTTGAGGCTTTCTTTGTCTGGGAAGCTCTTTATTTCTCCTTCAATTTTAAACATTAGCCTTGCTGCATAGAGTAGTCTTGGTTGTAGGTTCTTTTTCTGCATTACTTTGAAAATATCTTACTATTCCCTTCTGGCCTTAAGTGTTTCTGTGGAGAAGTTGCATGTCATCCTTATGGGGGCTCCTTTGTAGGTGATAGCCTTTTTTTCTCTGGCAGCTTTTAAAATTTAATCTTTATCCTTTAGCTTTGGTATTTTAACGATGATGTGTCTTGGTGTACATTTCTTTGGGTTTCTCTTTAATAAAGTTCTCTGTGCTTCTTGAACATGTGGAGTGTTTTCCAGCCTTAATTTAGGGAAGTTTTCTGCTATAATTTGATTGAACAAAGTTTCTATTTTTTGTTCTCTCTCCTCTTCTTCAGGGACCCCTATGATGTGAATGTTATTTCTCTTCATGTTGTCACAGAGCTCCCTTAGAGTTTCCTCACATTTTTTGAGTCTCTTTTCCTTTTTCTGCTCTGCTTCTGTGCCTTTGTTTATTGTGTCCTCTCACTCGCTGATTCTATCCTCAGCGTCATCCATCCTGCTTTTAAGTCCTTCCATTGTGGTCTTCAGTTCTGATACTGTATTTGTCATTTCTGTCTGATTCTTTTTTATTATTTCAATTTCATTTTTTATACTTGTTATCTCTTTATTTAGGTGTTCATAGTGACTATCCATTGTTGCTCTAATTTCTTTGAACATCCTAACTATTTTAAATTCTGCACCTGGTAATTTGGTTATATCTGGTTCATTCAGGTCCTTCTCTGGGATTTCTCTTGATTCTTTGGGTTGCATTTCTCTGCCTGCCCATTTTGTATGTGTATAAGAAGGTTGAGGCCACTGGAGTACAGTGGGTGTTTCCTTTGTGTTCTCTAGGTGTGGTCTGTCTGCAGGCCCGCCACCCCCTCTGCCGCTGCCTAGGGCAGTTGGGTATGGGCCTTGCCAGCAACGGCCCACTGCGGCTGTTGTTGTGATTTCCGCCTCTCCTCCACGGGAGGGGCTGTGTTCTGGTGCCCAGCTCTACAAGCCTCAACCTGCCTGGGCCTTCGCCTCACCCCCAAGGGTTAGGTTGCACACTGTACTTAAGCCACAAACCTCAGCACCAAGGGTAGAGGTGAGCACCTTTGCTCAGTTGCAGATCCAGCCCGTTCCCGGGCTTCTGCCCAGCCCCCATGGTCCGAGCCTGCTCGCCACAATTTCTCGGGTTGGACGGGGCTGCTGACGTGCACTCAGCTGTGAGCCCTCGCCCGTCCGAAACTTTAGCCACGCCCTCGATGCCAGTGCACATCTGCGCAGGATCGCAAACTGCGGTTTATTGGGTCGAGCTTGGCTGCTGGCGTGCGCTCAGCTGCGAGCCTCCGCTCATCCAGGGATCTAGCCGTGGCCCTGCGTTCAGAGCCAACTCATGCATGCAGGATGGCTAACCGCGGTTTCTCGGGCCAGGCAAGGCTGCTGGCGTGCGCTCAGTTGTGAGCCTCCACTTGTCCCCTGGTCCTAGCCCCGGCCTGCAGTCACGGCCTGCTTGCGCAGGGTCCAGGATCGCAGAGCAGATCTCTGCCTGTTCCTGGCCTCCCGCTTGTCCCCTGCAGGTGGGGCTGCAGGCGGGCCAAAATCTGCCGACCACTTTCGCTCGTCCCTTCCACCCCTGCTAGGCTAGATCGAGCTCACACTGGGTGGGCCTTCGCCCCTGTCGACAGAACCACATTTCAGGGTCCCGCCGCCACTGTCCCGCCAGCCAGCTCTCAGCAGTATGGGTGGGCGCACTGCAGCTCAGACCCTAACACACCATACTGTAGTCCTGGAAGCTCCCTCCGTCTAAGCAGCTCTGCTCTAAGTGCTGCGGGAGAGCTTGTTTGGCTGGTGTCCTGTCTCCCTTTGCTGGTATTGCTAGTTCCAGGGGAAATATTCGTTTCTGATTAGGAAAGTGACTTAGCCCAGGGGTTAGGGTGGCTGTCCCTCAGAGTGTTTCTCCCTGTGCCTTCCAGTTTACAGTCTCTTCCCGCTGCTCTGGTCCTCTCCTCTGTCCCCATTCCCTGGAGCCCCGGGTGAGTGGTTGTGAGACAGGTTTTCTGAGCTGTCCCTTTAAGAAGAATCTTGGGTCTGAGAAAACTGTCTCTTTCTCACAAACAGTATCCTCACTTGTTTCACAGCTCAATACAGTCCAAACACCTCTTCTAGGCTCTGGGACTGTAGGTTGGGGCTTTGTTCCTGGGACCCAGGTCCCTCCCTCTCCGCCAAACTCTCCTCCCGCCACGCGGGTCTCTCTGGACTGCCGTTCGCTCCGAGGAGTTGGGCAGCCCTCTTCACGTTTTCGCTTTTCCTACCAGTCTCAATGTGGCTTCTTCAGTGTTCCTTGGTTGAAGAGTCCACTTAGTTTAGTTCAAAGTTGGTTTATCCAGATGATGGTTCTTAAAATTTAGTTATAATTCACTTTGGTTCAGGGAGTTGGAAGTTGGTACGTCCACCTACTCCATCGCCATCTTGCCGTCCCTCACTATTTTATATCTTAATTAAACAATTCAGTTGATAAACTGAGAGAAAGAACTGTCACTTATAGTAGATACGTTAGTAGCCTGGTAAATAATGTGTAAAAAATATATGAGAAAAAAAATCTGTAATTTGCTAGATGGTGTTCCTGGAAAAGCCTTTTAAAGTAGACAGACTAGGCTAGTTTCACCTCTTTGGCCCCTCCTCTTTCACTGATCTGTAACACTAGATGTTCAATAGTAATTTTGTAACCATAAAGGGACAAATATAAAGATAATAAATGATAAAGCAAAAGATGGAAAAAGACTAGGTCTCTGCTCTTTTGAGGTGGAACCAACTATGTGCTGTCTACTCCTATATTTATTTTGAGGGACACAATTCTGTGAAATCGAGCTGTTTGTTGTTGGCCAGAAATACATCCTTCCATGATATTATGATAGAATTAAGAGAGTAGTGCATAAATAAAATTATTCAGTAAATAATTCTGATACAACTTCCGCTGTTCATTAGAAAAACAAGAAATGTATTATACCTTACACCAAAATAAATTCCTAATGAATCAAAACACTTTAAAATATTCAACCAAAAAAGAAATAATAGAAAACATGAGAGAATATTCTTACACTAGGGAAGTCTTTTTCTAAATGAATACAAAAGCCAGAAGTTATAAAAGAGCAAAAAATTCATTCACACAAAAGTAATTTTTTTATTACAGAGAGTATCTCTCTAGTTTTACAAGCCTGGCAAAGATGATTCTCAACTGCTGGGGGAAGAGTAAGAAGCCCAGCTCACTTCTCTAGACCTTTAGCTCCTACAATACAGAAGCCTTAATCTGATGGAAAGTCAGCAAACTGAGAGACTACCATAGCACAGGCAAAGAGTCCCTGTAGCAAAAAGAAAGGCAGAAGAAAAAAGAAACCTCTGTCTGGGGAAGAAAAGGAGACAGAATCTATACCAATACCAGAGGGGTCTGTTAGAACTGAAGGAGGGCAGGAAATGTGGTCTCACCCACATTCAACCACAGGCCTAAGAGGAGTTTAGCTGCTATAAGAAGAAGGGGTAGGCTAGCCAAGAAAGTCCCTCAGTGGCTTCAGATACACAGGCATACTTAAGATTTAGGCAGAACAAGGCCAACAGCAAATCCCCATGCCCTCACCATAGTACCAAGCAACAAGCAATACCAGTCTACCTACCACTAGAAGGATGGGCAAGAGTGTGGAACAAAAGTGCTTTGTGGCACACAAGTGCATAGAGAGCTGAAAGCTGAAAGAGCACCATGAACATTGAGATTCTAACCACCATGCAACAGCACCCACCACTAGAGAAACCTGAACCCTAACGGTACACTAGATAATGAACACATACCTGGCTCAACTCCTAACTAAACTGACAATGAATACCTGTTTAATTTTTGTGTCACGTGCAAATATTGTGATTAAAAGAAAAAGCATTTTGGAAAAAGGAAAGTGGTCCCATATCTACTTTGAAAGGTAGTTTTCTTCTTTACTCTAATACTAGTTATAAATGCTACTTGTTACAAACACATACATGCAATATAAAAAGAACTGCCTAATTAATGATAAGCAGTAGGTACTGAAAACTTGCTCTCTTTACAAAACAGTAATATCTGTTTTTCAGGAGAGCTAAGAAAGCAAAATAATAAAAAATAATCAAGTAGCCTAAATTCTTTATCCACAATTAATATTTAAGTTCTTTGACGGCAATCTTATTGAATTGCTTTGCACAAAAAATTTATTGAATAAAATAATAAAAAGTAAAACATATTAAATAAAAAAAAGGTATAGAAAGGCAGAAAGAAACTGAAGAGTAGGAAAATAGGCAGAAATCTATAAGAAAGATAATATAGAACAAACTAAATAGATCTAGTAAAAAAAAAAAAGCAATTGTTCCAAGTAGGTTTAGGCAAATACATGAGGAGAAATCTCCATGCAGAAAAATATAATATAGTTAGCATTTATACGGTATATACTTTTCGAGTATATAATCTTACATTACCCATACATTGTGGTGACTACTGGTATATAAAAAGATGGGAGAAATAAGATCTTAAGAACTGGTCCTAGATCTCAGAGCTACAAAGTTTGGGGGTCTGGGAACATAAAGTCCATAGAGTATCTATTCAACACTGGACCTTAACTTAGTTTACTAAAGAAACCTTGGAGAACAGAAGAATTGCTCTTCAAAAAAAGAAACACAGAGGTTCTGATCCAAAACAGAGAGACAAGCAACTAATAAACAAAGTATTTTTTAGAAGTTTTGTGAATACTGACGGGGGAGGAGGAAAGGAAAAAGGTGCCAAGCATCAGAGACAAGAGCCAGCAACAAAATCTAGATGATTTACGCCGCTGACTGGGATGAGAACAATTATGAGGAGACCACTGCAAGGTAGAGCTGGTGCAACTAACAGAAGTAGAAAGCTAACTGCCGAATTCCAAAAAATTTTAACTTTATACTAGCCAAGACTGATTTGTAGAAAATAGAAATAGAAATCAATGGTCCTCATAGATATCTGAGAACTCAATTTGGTCACAAACTATAGATATATAAAGATATAAAATACTCAGAACAAATCCAAAAAAAATAACTTTTAACCCAGCTGATGGACAATGTCAAAAATGTAACCTATTTTTGGTAAAACACTGGCTTTTGGTTACCTAATTTCAACAGATTTACCCAAAGATACTGTTTAAAACAGTGACTTGCAAATACTTGTTTGGAGAAACTATACATCAATCCAACCATTTACTCACCCATCTAGTCACACATTTATTGAGCAACATATATAATCTAGGCATTATACCAGGTCCTTGGTGTACAAAGATGAACAAAACCAGATTCTTCTTCTAAAACTTCTTAATATTTTCCAGCTTTATAGAAATATAATTGATACGTAAAATTGTGTAAGTTTAAAGTGTACATGTTGAATGAATACATATCCAAAATAATTACATTAGAGTGCAGTGGTTCTTAACCTGGGTTCTGTCGAACCCTAGAGGTTTGATGAGTCGGTCTCAGGGGTTTGGAGAAGCCTCCGCCACAGAGGCCAGAATAAAGTAATACCGTAATTTGTTGTGAGTTCATGCACAGCTCATTTTGTGCACCAGTAAAAAAACATACACCTATGTCTTGAATTTGGAAAAAAAATCATATTTTATTTATCACTAAAGAATGGTTCAGTGAATGCGCATATAAACTGGTGGGTTTATATAAAAGGTATAAGAACCACTGTTAGAGTGTAATACCTCCATCCCATCACATTACCTGTTTCTTTTTATAAAAACCTTTAAGATCTACTCTTAGTAAAGTTCAAGTATATAATACAGTGTTATTAACTATAATCAACATTCTATGCATTAGATACCTCAGAAACTCATTTATCTTATAACCAGAAGTGTCTACCCTTTGATCAACTTGTCCCCATTTAATAGAACTTCATTAAAGAACTTCTACTTTAGTGAGAAAATGATCATGCAATATAAGTGAATTATGGTAAAAACAGCAATAGAACTTTAAACAACAGTACAACAATGGGACTACAGAGCTGCTTTAAGTTTGTCACTAAAACAAATGCTGTGGTGGCAACCAAGAAGAGAGAACCAGATCACAGGAAGCCTAATTTACATAAAGAAGGCTAAGGACGAATAACATTACTCTGGAGGCAATGCGTGACCATTGAAGGGTTTTGAGCAAGTAAAATCATTAACAGATGTGAGCTTTAAAAAATATTTTTGGGCCTGACCAGGTGGTAGCACAGTGGACAGTGTCGGACTGGGACACAGAAGACCCTGGTTCAAAACCCTGAGGTCGTCAGTTTGATTGAGCATGAGCTTATCTGGTTTGAGCAAGGCTCACCAGCTTGAGCCCCAGGTTGCTGGCTTGAGCAAGGGGTCACTCAGTCTGCTGTAGCCCCCCATTCAAGGTACATATGAGAAAGCAATCAATGAACAACTAAGGAGTGCAACGAAGAACTGATGTTTCTCATCTCTTTTCCTTCCTGTCTGTCTGTCCCTCTCTCTGTCTTTGTCACACAAAATGAATGAATGAATGAATTTTCCAGTTTTAATGTGAAAAATAGTCAAAGATCCAAAACAAAGGAAGGATGGTGCAAAGAGATTAAGCTAAGACATTAATGATGATGAACAAAATGGGAGGGTTGTAACAAACAGTCAAATATTAAAGATATAAAATCTACTGAGGTAGTGACTGATGGACAAAAATGATGTCTGTTTCTGGTTTAGTTTACTGGGTGGGTTTATTCACAACTGGAAACAAGAAAGAACTCTTTGCCATGAGACTCTGTATGGGGGCACAATTCTTTTGTTTAGGGATACTGCCTAACCAGTATGTCCCGTAAATAGAGGCCTATACTCATTAATTCACAAATAATTGATATATAGAGTACCATTTATCCAGACTTCAGGAATAACTGGCTTCTACGTTTAAATCCAACATTTCAGAAACAAATTATCAATGGAAACTAAAACCATTAAGTGGCCAGTTGGCACAGGCAGAATGTTAAAAAGTGCAAATTTATTTAATTGCAAACGGAAGAGTACTTTTACAAAAAGTGTCAATGGTCATCACTTTAAACAAGTGATTAATCTTTGCATCACTAATAAGTGGACAACCCAGTATGTGCTTCCTACTGTGACATAATATAAAGTATATAGCATTACCTATAAAATGTTCTTGCAAAAAATGTGTAACTATAAAGTCATTAAACCTAACCTTCAATTACAAAATACAGAAATTATAAAATCAAATTAAATGATATAATGAGGGAAAAGGTGAGAGAAATAAAAATGTGGGATACTTTGCAAACAACTAGGTTGTTGTCATTTAAAATTTACTGTTCATGCAAAAAAAAAAAGGCAAAGAAACTGGCTTATATTTTGAAAAAGTCCTAACACAACAAATCAAATGCCATATATAAATCAGCGTGCTTTAACCAAACTGGCTTCTTTGTTTTCTCCCCAAACACCCTATGTATGTTTCTACCTCTGGGTCATTTGCCTTTGCTTTTTCTTTCCATATACATGCATATGCATTCTTGCTTCATCACCTCCTTCAAGTCTTTCCTTAAGGTCGCATGTTTTCCTGTCCATCCTATTTAAAATAAACCTTCTCCTTCTAATCTCTTCTCTCTTTTCTGCTTTGATTTTCTGCATAGTATTTATTGTCACATGTAATATTTTTCTATGTATTTTATTCATTGGTTTTTCTCCCCCAAATAAAATGTATATTCCATGAGGGCTATATCCTGAATGCCAGTAATGTTTAACAAGCATCCAAATATTTTTCTTTCTTTTTAAGTGAGAGGAGGGGAGGCAGAGAGAGACTCCCACATGCTGCCCATCTGGGGCCATTGCACCATTAGCTCAGCAATGGAGTCCTGTTTTAGTGCAGAAGCAGAGGACATGGAGCCATCCTCAGCATTGGAGGCCAATTTACTCAAACCAATTGAACCATGGCTATGGGAAGGGAAAGGGGGAGAAGGGATGGAGAAGCAGATGTTTGTTTTTTCTGTGTGCCCTGATTGGGAACCAAACCTGAGACCCATCCACACGCTAGGCGGATGCTCTATCACTGAACAAATTGACCAGGGCCCATATATTTCTTAATCAAATGAACAAATCACTACATAAATGATCCTGTCATTTAATCCGTCATAAATTTTGAAAACTCATGTTTCCTTAGCCATAGATAGAAATGAGAAAAATATGTAAAGTCAAAGCACCAAAAGAACTGTCAATATCATTCCTTTCAAATATGTCCTGTCTATAATTAGTGTTAATTAGTTAAAAGTGCAACCAAATGTCTGGTCTCTACTTCCATCTATGGATCTTCAAAAACACTTATAAAAAATGGTAAATAATCAACTTATATAAGAAAAAAAAGTTTGCAAAATCCAAGATACTGATTACTTCTGAGAAGCACTGAAATGGGGGAGCAAATAAATACAAGGTATTTCAGTAATATTAGTAATATTTCAGTAATTATATTGGGGATGGCAGACTTACATAGCTTACACATTACATATATTCATTTATGTATATCAGATGATGTAATTTTAAAAAATGGGTACATTAAAAAGTGCTTGAAACTATAGTAACATTCTGAAGATAGCAATTTTCTAAAATCACTAAAAAAAATTCCAAAATCTGAAGTACCGTTATCTAAATTATCATAATATTATAGTCAGTGATAAAGATATAAAATCATATCTGTGCATTTACTTATCACACTGTCAAAATGCATAAAAAACCGTGTGTTGGGAACAAAGGAAAGGATATACTATTTTTACTTGGAAAGATGCAGTGGAAAACATCTTTACAAAATAAAGCTCTGAAACTCAAGTAAGATTCATTATTCAAAATAGATTAAACTTTTGTTTTTAAGTTTTAGCATACATTTAAAAACAAAAATAATCACAAAGGTTATTTAGATAATTATTTTGACTGATTGTCATAAGCAATTAAAGAAAAATTGCTCTTTACTATCAGATGTCTGCTAAGACTAAGCTAACTCTTCCAATTCTGACAAAACCTTAGACTTTTAAAGTATCAAGAAACTCAATTGGCCCATAGACTAACATACACACCAATTAAGAAATACTGTAAAAATACATTTGGAAATCATTATTACCAGTCAATACTATAAAAATTTTATTAGAATTTTCAAAGACCCTATCTTACTCATTTATGTATTTCTAGAATTTACTTAAGACACTGTCAAAAATGTTTAGGAACAAAATAATATTTCGGTGATAGCTTATTTATTAATATTAAATCCAATTTCCTTAGTCTAGTCTCTCCAGCTTTGTATCTCACCGTTTCCTCCTATACATCCAAAACTCCATCTTCCCTATAAGCTCCTCCTGGGTTTTTCTGGTGAATTTCTATTGATCTTTAGACACTTAATTTTAGGCTATTTTTTCCTTTTTTTTAGTGAGCGAGAGAGAGACAGGAAGGGAGATGAGAAGCATCAACTCGTAGTAATAGAACTTTAGTTGTTCACTGATTGCTTCTTTTTTTTTTTTAACAGCGACAGAGAGAGAGAGTCAGAGAGAGGGATAGATAGGGACAGACAGGAGCAGAGAGAGGTGAGAAGCATCAATCATTAGTTTTTCCTTGCCGTCGCAACACCTTAGTTGTTCATTGATTGCTTTCTCACATGTGCCTTGACTGTGGGCCTTCAGCAGACCGAGCAACTCCTTGCTGGAGCCAGCGACCTTGGGTCCAAGCTGATAAGCTTTTACTCAAGCCAGATGGGCCTGCACTCAAGCTGGCGACCTCGGGGTCTCGAACCTGGGTCTTCTGCATCCCAGTCCAACGCTCTATCCACTGCGCAACCGCCTGGTCAGGCTGATTGCTTTTTTTTTTTTTTTAATTTTTATTTTATTCATTTTAGAGAGGAGAGAGAGAGAGAGAGAGAGAGGAGGAGGAGGAGGAGCTGGAAGCATCAACTCCCATATGTGCCTTGACCAGACCAGTGCAGGGTTTTGAACTGGCGACCTCAGTGTTCCCAGATCGACGCTTTATCCACTGCGCCACCACAGGTCAGGCCCTGATTGCTTCTTATACATGCATTGACTGGGGGGTTCCAGCCAAGCCAGTGACCCTGGACTCAAGTCAGCGACCTTGGGCTTCAAGTCAGCGAAGTCTATGATCCACTCTCAAGCCAGCAAGCGTGCACTTAAGCCAGCAACCATGGGGCTTGAACAGGTCGACACCATATCCACTGCGCCACCACTAAATAAGCTTTTTTTTAAAATTCCATATTTATTTTACTGACATAGGAAGGGAGAGAGAGATGTGAACAGGAACAGGAACATCATGCTGTTCCTGTCTGTGCACTGACAGGGGACTGAACTGCAACCTCTGTGCTTTGGGATGATGTTCTAACCCACTGAGCTATATGGCCAGGGCTAAATAATTTTTGAGGAATTTTTGAGACTCTCAAATCTCAGTAACTTACACTTTGGGTTTTCACTGGGTCTGGTATTAGCATATAAAATTCTCTCCCCATTTTTTTTTTTTTTGACAGAGACAGAGAGTCAGAGAGAGGGACAGACAGACCGGAAGAGAGAGAGATGAGAAGCATCAATTAATTCTTTGTTGCAGCTCCTTAGTTGTTCACTGATTGCTTTCTCATTTCTCATATGTGCCTTGACGGGGGCGTGGGTACAGTAGAGCGAGTGACCCCTTGCTCAACACAGCGACCTTGGGCTCAAGCCAGCGACCATGGGGTCATGTCTATAATCCGACACTCAAGCTAGTGACCCTGCGCTCGAGCTTGTAAACCCATGCTCAACCCAGATGAGCTTGCACTAAAGCCGGCGACCTTGGGGTTTCAAATCTGGGTCCTCTGCATCCAGACTGACGCTCTATCCATTGAACCACTGCCTGGTCAGGCTATCTCCCATTTTTAACATGAGCTCATTGTGTAGAGCTAAAATATTGTTAATCTCTAAATATACAGATCCTAACTAAAAGTCGCACATATATTACGTGTAGTATTCAATAAATATTTATTGAACAAACACAAATATAAACTAAACCCATATAAATAAGTCTGAAAACCCAAATGGTTCATTTAAGTCTTGTTAAAATAATTATACCTATAATAAATTAAAAGATACAGACTATAAAATACCTTGCTTTAGCTAAATAATTTAATAAGTCTTAATAATTATTAAATTATATTACAAAATATAATTTGATGGATAAAAACCTTGAATTAGCAAGGTGTAATTATCTCAATATATAATTATGATTAATCCAGATGGGGATTTAATCTAGTGCCCACGGATAAAAATGTTACTGTTGGATCATATTTTGACTTAGGAGTATCTCATTAAAACATTTCTCATAATGAATGTAATGATTCAGACAATGTATGGGAAAGATTTAACACTACCCAAAAATAGTTAACCCATTCCCCAGCTATTTTAGATTACACACATGTAGTTATGGTAGCAGTTACCAGTACAAATTGTCCTACTACAAATTGTCTAATGTAGCTCATTGTCAAACTGTTGATAACTTCTACTGTAATAACATTTCATCCTCTGCCCTACTAAATGGGACATGATACATGAGCTTTCCTGGTTATGAGAGAGCAAGAATTCCCGATAATTCTATGCCAGAATGGTTGATCATCCATGCTTTCCATGGAAAGTTCTCTCAGAATGGGAGAATGTGACCTAAAATAGCTAAAACACAGTCAGTCACTAATATCAAGGTGCCCTAAAATGGAGCCAGGAAGCTCTTAAGGAAGAGGGGCTGGCTATGCAGGCTATCCACACCTTGTGCCTCAGTTTTCAGAGCTGCTATTAAGTTGCTAAACCAGTTGGTAAATACAACTGATGTTTATGGTTCAGTCTTGAAATGAAAAAATGACATCTTGTGAATTTTGCCTTTATAAAACCTGCTCTCTTTTGTTCTCCCTCCATCACAATTTAGGTTGCCACCTGAAACTGTGTCTCCTGGCATGCAGCTACCTTTATTCAAATATTGTAAATGTTTTTTATTCCTTATTAGAGCCTAAATAATTTAGGACTTCGCTAGATAGTCTGGGTTCAGTTCCTAGCTTTGTCATTTGCTGGTTGTGTGAGCTCAGGCAAATTTCTTTCCTCTTTTGCCTAAGTGTTCTCACTTATACAATGGAGATAAGAAAAACATAAAAGATAAAAGATCTACCTCATAAAAATGTTGTGAGGGTTAAATATATGTAAAGTACTTACAACAGTGCCTGGCACAGAGAAGTATAAGTATTTTCTATTATTATTTTTCAACACTTTCTTCTTGTCTCCTGTAACTTGCATTGCAAGGTTCACATTGCCTGTGTGTATTCCTTTCCACATTAGAAACTAATTACAATTTCTTGACTTCGTGAGTTTTTCTACTTGATTTTGCTTTGTTTTTTGGCACTTATCATTTCAAACTTTGCTTCCTTTCTTTAACACTGTCTATCCGCCTCAACTTAGAGCCATCTCCAAAGTAATATGGACAATACCAACTAAGTGGTGTATTTCAAAAAAATATTAGGACTCTTTATTTTTACCTAAAAGTAAATAAATTGTTACTCTTTTTTTTTTTTTTACAGGGACAGAGGGAGAGTCAGAGTCAGAGAGGGACAGATAGGGAGGGACAAACAGACAGGAACGAAGACAGATGAGAAGGATCAATCATTAGTTTTTCATTGCTGTTGCAACACCATAGTTGTTCATTGATTGCTTTCTCACATGTGCCTTGACTGCGGGCCTTCAGTAGACCGAGTAACCCCTTGCTGGAGCCAGTGACCTTGGGTCCAAGCTGACAAGCCTTTGCTCAAACCAGATGGGTCCGTGCTCAAGCTGGTGAGCTCGGGGTCTCGAACCTGGGTCTTCCGCATCCCAGTCTGATGCTCTATCCACTGCACCACCGCGCAGTCAGGCTGGATGCATAATCAAAAAAACCTAGAGACTTTTACTTAGGAATGGAAATAATTTGACTTTATACTATCATATCTTTAGTATTTCTTTAACATTTTTCAGTTTATATATTATTTAACAGTATGTACGTTTTGTAAAATTTTTAATCATTTGATTAATAAATGCTGAAATGGATAAATAAAAAGTTCTATACTTAAGAAACAAAGTCACAGAAACACATACTAGAAAACAAGAACAGGAAAAAAATATAGGCTAAGTTATAATGATTATAAAAGAGCACAATGAATAAAATTTCTATAATTATGAGCAATATAATACAAACACAAATAAAAATATATCAAATGTGTTGTATTGTGAAGGTTTCCCTACATATATGCTACAGTTGAGATACTGTGTTTCCCCATGTATAAAAAGCACCATTTCCCGAAAAATTTGGAGTCTAAAAACTGGGTGCGTCTTATACAGTGGTTGTAGCTTGTTTTCTTTTTTACTTGCATTTCCAGCTTTTTCGTGCTTGTTTTTGTGCTTACTGTTGAAGACAGTGATTCGTCATCAGACACAGATGAGGAAAAGGGAGTTTTGATGGTGACGAGGAGTTGTATGAATTTTATGATGAATAAAACTTGAGTTCAATAACTTTATGTAATACATCTTTTATCAAATTTCAGGTCCCCAAATTAAGGTGCATTTTATACATGGAAGCATCATATATATGAGAAAATATGGTATATGAAATTATAAAAAATGACCTTTGGGAGGCATAGCTAAAAAATAATATATGGAAATATGATTCTAATAAATTTGGGCAAAAAATACTGTACTGTAACATTTTACTGTACTTCCTAGAAATTGGGTTTCAACAGGAACCAAATATATTAACTCTGAGGATATATACACTGCTCAGGGAATTAACATTTCTACATTAGGGTGATGTTATAATTACAAAGTAATTTTGGGTATGTGCAAGTTTATAGGGCTTTAAAAAAGTTACCTAATAAACAAACTTTATAATCAGTATGTAATTAAAAAAATAGAAGGTACACTACGATTTTCTAGGAAACAACATACTCTTTTTTTGTGTGTGGCAGAGACAGAGAGAGTCAGAGAGAAGGACAGATAGGGACAGACAGACAGGAAGGGAAAGAGATGAGAAACATCAATTTTTTGTTGCGGCTCCTTAGTTGTTCATTGATTGATTTCTCATTTGTGCCTTGATCGGGGGGCTACAGCAGACTGAGTGACCCCTTGCTTGAGCCAACAACCTTGGGCTCAAGCTGGCAACCTACAGGTCTCAAACCTGGGTCCTCCACATCCCAGTCCTACGCTCTATCCACTGCGCCACCACCTGGTCAGGCAACAACATACTCTTGAACCATCTTATACAAATTTAAATACCTTGTATCTAAGCTACTCCCAACTATCTCAACATTACTTTACACTTTGCTGTAATACATTATATTCAATCAGCTGACAAAATTTGAATGGCTATTCCCTGTGAACCATTTATTGCTCTAGGCTCTTGGGATCCAATGATTCTTGTCATCAGTTCTGTCAGAATTTTGCCACAAAATATAATTTACCAAAACTAACCTCCCTCTACTCCCAGGAGACTAATAACCTATATATAATTTTGAAGAAAAAAAATGTATATTTTAACAATGTACAGGCATTTAAATGCAGTTCTGGTGGTGTGCAGCTTTGAGTATATATTAAGTATCAAAAAGAGGCTATACTTGCTAAAGTGATTGAAGATGAATACCTTTGGAAGATAAATCTAATACATAATTAATTGCGCCTTTAACATATATATTCTAATAAAAACCAAAACTTAATTCTTATTGTCAAACAGGAAAAAATTAGAATGGTAATTGTTAGTCTTATTTAATTGGGTCAATAATCTCAAATGTTGGGAGAAAAAAAATTAGAAATATGAAATAAGTGCCTTTTCAAATTTTTACTACATTTAACTCATTTTCAGTTTTGGTAACAAGTAATGCCGGTTCCATTCCAGTCTGAACTGAAGCCTGCCCACTATGTTAGATGTAATGCCAGTGGTTGAGGCCACAGAGGTTCACACTGGATTCAGGCAGACCACAGAATAACCGCAGAGCCAAAAGGCGTTGGGACATTCCATTTACTGGATACTCAGAACGGCAGGTGAGCAAACAGGCAAACTGCTCCTCATGGTGGCAAGTAACCCGCACCAAGGGAAAGTACCTATAACTTTCTATAGGCCATACACACAGAAAGCACGTGTTCATGCACTAATCATGCAAAATGCTTGCAGCTTGAAAATAAACAAGCAAGCCTAACCACAGCTGTTTTCCCTACACTCCACCCCTTTAGGTTTGCTTGCTTCAAAATCTACATGACAGGTATCTTCTGCGATGGTCCCTGAAGTGAGGTACATTACCACAGAAACGGCAACAGACTAATAAGACACAAGCTCCACCAAAAATGACATTAAGTACAAAGGTATCCTTCACAATGAAGTCTCTCTGAGCACTCAAGGAATAATACACTTCTACTTTAGGTGGCCACATGCTGGTTGTAACATCAACTGGAGGTCCACCTCTAGCATCCTACACCATAGTACCAATAAGGCCAGCCATCATAGGTGGGGTCCTGTATAATCCAGGATCGTGTTCACTGAATCCGTTGGTCTTTAAGGAGGGCTTCTGAGGCAGGCAGGAGCCCATTGCCCTGCCACCCAAAGTCCAACTTGAGTAAAGTGTCCTAGGTGCATATCTGGAACTGAATGGAAGTAGCTGCCCAGTGCAGGGGGGCCTCCACAGGGGTTGCCCTCCCCACAATCAGGGTTTCTCATTCAAAATCTGGACTGTCCACAAGTGGCATGTGCATCCAGCAAGGGAGCTAGTGCCCCCATCTTGTCAGAGTCTCTGCTTCAGGAGTCCATCATACTGCTCAATGATCAGTCCATGGTAGACAGCCTAGTTGTCTGTGCAAATCACCAAGTGAAGGTTCATTACAGGCAACTAGCCATACAACTCTTTGATAATGGACCTCAGAGCCTTTCCATAAGCACTTTGTCCATTGCTACATGCCCCGTCCAAATACCTCAGAGGTTACATAAATGTCAAGCTTACAGGGCCTGGCAGGGTCCAACATATCTGAGGCCTGTGCTGCCTTGACAGTTCTCTTAGCTACTGCACACTAGAAGGAGAACAATTGATTGCCAATTCCACATGGGCCTTCTCGTCCCTGCCTGTCCCTTTTAGATGGGTTCCTCAGCCTTATCCCTGTTCAAACTAGAACAATAAGGCTTGGAAATCCTCTTCTCCCTCAGCTGCCTCCAATATATAATCTTGCAGCTGTGTGACAGGAGCACTGATCTTTTTATTGGCAGCTGCCTCCAAAGTCTACTCTTGCCACCATGCTGTGCAAATGCCAGACATTTTCTTCGCAGATGCTGGCGCTGCCAAATACCCCAGCTTTTTCAGCGTCTGGAACCTCTGTTATGGCTTAAGCTGCTGGCAAAGCTCTCACAGGGCTCCTTTAGACCTGCCATCTAATTTCTTTTTATCTGTCTTGGGTGTAATCAAATCTACCCACATCCATGTTTGAGTAACCTTTACAGGCCCATTTCTCTTGTTAGTCGGGGTGGGGGGATGGGGGAAGCAGCACGGGCAGTAGCCTGCATATCCTTAATAGTGCCATACTGCTTCCACCTCCCCCAAATCTGCCACCGTCCATGTAACAGCATTGATGGGCTGCTCTACATAGGAGTCCAAGATAGCCACTAGTGACCTAAAGAAGGTGGATGGGGTGCTCTGAAGAATAATGTTCCTCATCCCTGTCGTAAATACTTCTTAATCTGTCCCATGGAACTGCAGGTAGAAAGCAGCATTCCTCATACTCAGTTCCCAGAGGACCTGTTACAACTCAGTATACAACTGCCATCAACTTACTGCCCGACAGGTCTCCGGCATTCTGCCAGACAGTACAAATGGCAGCCATCATCCATACTAATAGGTTATGATTTCCTGGGTTGGCATCGCAGTTCTCAAGATGCTGACTCAAGTAGTGAGTGGTAATGGCAGCTAATTTCTCCATCTCTGCTCCAGAGAGATCAACACCATCCACTCCCTATGTCCCACAACTACAGCAACCAAGCTGCCAGAGACTCGGTGGGTTTCTACCTGAATTTAGCCTCTAACTCCATCAACTCTGTCTGGGTGTAGGGCCAGATCAAAGAGTGCTCAATTACCTGTGGAGGAGGCTGTGCCTGACCCTGAGGCACTTTCTGATGCTGGGTTTTTACCTTCTGGGTGACTACCAGCCAGGCTCTGAGTCTGCCAAAGGCAGTTTCAGCCCTAACATATTCAGAGGATGAAGAATAAGAAATGATACTATTGTTGACTCAGAGCCACTCCTCTGGCACAAATGCAGCTCTTTCTCCAGCTCCTGCTGCTGCTGGCACTCAGTCTCCAATTTGCACTAGAGCTCTTGGACTCAGGTAGCCTCCTTCTCCAGCAATTGCTTGTCCTTCAGTGCTCATCGCTGCTGGAGCTCAGCCTCCAGCTCACATTGGAGCTAACGAACTAGCTGCTCCTTCTCCATCAACTGTTCCAGCTCCTGCCACTTACCAGTGCTCATCCTTCAGCTCACATAGGAATTATTGAACTTGGGTAGACTCTTGCACAGAGCTTTCAGTTTGTGCTCACAGGGCTATCAAAAACACCCAGCCCATGGTCCTCAACAGAGTAATCACAGGGAACCACACACTCAGAAACAGGCAATCCTCTATCCCACTCTTCAAGAGTGTTGGTGGCTTTACATTAGTCTGAACCGAATTCTACTCACAGCACCAGGTACAATGTCGGTGATTGAGGCCAGGCAGGTTCACATTGGATTTGAGCAGATCACAGAAGAACTGCAGTCCCAAAAGGCACTGGGCAATCCTGTTTAATGGATTTTCACAACACCAGGTGAGCAATCAGGCAAACTGCTTCTCACGGTGGCAGTCAAGCAACCCACACTGAGGGAAACTACCCGCAGCCTTATTTACAGGCTATACACAGAGAAAGCCAAGTGCTCACACACTAATTATGCAAAGTGCTCGCAGCTGGAAAACAAGAGAGCAAGCCTAATACAGCTGTTTTCCCTACATAACAGTTTAATATTTCTCCAGGATACCTTGAATAACTGATAATATTTATATTTTCTTAGGTATACAATGAACTTCATTTTGCTGAATTCCTTGTCTTCCTCTAGTTATCTTAAAATCTTACAATAGCAATTACTTACTGTTATTCTGCATTTTCACAGTACATTCATTTCTGTTTTCCCCTTATTCTAGTCTCTCTATGAATTGTTTTGATTGGCCTTTCTCTTTTTAAGTCCCTTACAACAGCAGTTTCCAAAATTTGTTGTATATTAAAATCACCTGGCAAGCTTTTAACCACACCCCCCACCCCCATGTACAGGTACATGCCTTACAAATTCAATTAGAATGTCTGAAGAATGTGGGATAGAGGCAGACATCAGTTGTTTTTAAATTTCCCTAGTTGAAGAAATTCACAGCATTACAGGCCTACCTCAAAAAAGTAAACAAAAAAACAAAACAAAACTTAAACAATCTAACCTTACACTTGAAGGAACTAGATAAAGAACAATAAAGCCCAATGTTAGAAAAAAGAAAATAATAAATATCAGAAAGAAATCAAAGTCTTAAAAAAGTAAACAAGATGAATTAAACCAAGAACTGCTTCTCTGAAAAGATAAACAAGATAACCCTAACCAGACTCATCAAGAAAAAAGAAATGAAATAAGAGAAGAAAGAACTGACACCACAGAAATACAAGGAATTATAAAAAAATGTTATGAACAACTATATACCAAAACATTGGACAATCTGGATGAAATGAATAAATTCCTAGAAATATATAATTTCCCAAAACTGTATAAGAAAAAACAGGAAATCTGAACAGATCCATTATAACTAATAAAACTGAAGCAGTAATCAAAAATACTTCCAATAAAAAATGGCCCTGGACCACATGGCCCCACA
The DNA here is from genome assembly GCA_037038555.1 of Rhynchonycteris naso. Lineage (NCBI taxonomy): Eukaryota > Metazoa > Chordata > Mammalia > Chiroptera > Emballonuridae > Rhynchonycteris > Rhynchonycteris naso. The sequence continues at coordinate 39,452,898 of CM073004.1, read as the reverse complement.
GGTAAATTTACAAAACATGCAAAGAAAAACTAACACTTACCCTTCTCAAACTATTCCAAAAACAAATCAAGAGGAGGGAAAATACCCAAGCAAATATTACCATGCCAGCATTATCCTATCCAAAACCAGATAAAGATACTAAAAAGAACAAACATTATAGGCTAATATCTCTGATGAACATAGATTTAAAATCCTCAACAAATATTAGCAAACCAAATCCAGCAATATAAAATTAACATGATACACCACATAAATAAAATGAAGGATAAAAATCATATGATAATATCAACAGATGCAGAAAACGCTCTTGAAAAAATCCAACACCCACTTATGATAAAAACTCTAGCGAAATGAAAATATTGAGAACATATCTCAACATAATAAAGGCCACATATAACAAACCTACTGCTGACATACTCAATGATGCAAACTAAAAGCATTTCCCTTCAGATCACAAATAAGACATAAATGGTCCACTTTCACCGTCCTTATTCAACATAGTACCGGAAGTACTAGCCTCAGCAACAGAAAAAGAAATAAATGACATCCAAATTGGAAAGAAAAAATACTGTCACTGTTGGCAGATGATATAATACAGCTAGAGAACTCTAAAGATTCCACCAAGAAAGTACTGGAACTGATGAATGAATTTAGTAAAGGTGCAAGAGACAAAATAAATATCCAGACATCAGTCACATTTTTATACAACAATAATGAGCTATCCTGAAAGGGAAACTAAAAATACAATCCCATTTTCGATTGCATCAAATAATAATAATAATAATAATATACATAGGAATAAATTAACCCAAGAAGATAAAAAAAAATTGTTCTTGAAAAGCTGTAAGACACTGAAGAAAAGAAATGAAGAAGGTACAAATAAATGGAGTACATATGTGCTCAAGGATAGAAACAGTTAACATTGTTAAAATGTCTCTACTACCCAAAGTTTTGGGTAGCAGATAGATACAGCACACGTCCTCTTCAAATACCCATGGCGTATTTCAAAGAACTACAACAAATAATCCAAAAATTACAAAACCCCCAAAAGCCATAGCAATCTTAAGAAAAAAATGTTAGGAAATCATGCTACTTCCTATTAAGCCACTGTAATCAAAACAGCATGATATTGGCATAAAAAGACATATAAATCAATAGAACAGAAAAAAGGGCCCAGAAATAAACACACACTTAATAATCATTTAATATTTGACAAAGAAAACAGGAACACACATGGGGTAAAGGCAGTCTATTCAATAAATGGTGTTGAAATAAATTGGTCAATACATGCAAAAACAAAAATGAAAAAGAAAAGGAAACTAGACCACCTTCTTACACCATATAAAAGAATAAACTCAAAATAGATTAAAGACTTATATGTAAAAGTAAATACCATAAAAGTCCTAGAAGAAAACATAGGCAGTAAAATCTCAGACATTTCTCTTAGTAATATTTTTCTCTGATAAATTTCCTTGGGTAAAGGAAACAAAAGAAAAAAAAAATAGGTTTACATCAAATTATTTTTTGCATAGCCAAGGAAACCATCAACAAAATGAAAAGCCAACCCACCGAAAGGGAATTCAAATTGCCAATAGTACATCTGTAAGGGGTTAATGTCCGAAATTTATAAAAAACTTATAATAAAACTCAATATGAAAAACATAAACAATCCAATTAAAAAATGGGCAAAGAACCATATTAGACACTTCTCCTAGGAGGACATATGAAAAGCCAATAAAACTATAAAAAGATGCTCAATGTCACTAATCATAACAGAAATGCAAACTAAAACCACAATGAGGTATTTATCACCTTGCCCCTTTGGAACAGTCAGTCCATGGGCCCTCTGCACCGTCAGAGGCTTTAGGACCTTTTAGATCCAAAGCCTCCTGACCCCAACCTGCTGGCTTTTCGCATTAGGACTGAGGGACAGGGAATGGAGGCCTGCTATCCTGCACAGCACTGCCAACTAGCATGCACCCCATGTCTGGAGACGGGATATAAAGCTTAACATTAGCAGTTAGGCCTGAATTATTAATTCCTGATTGGATGCAATGCCAATAATTATTCCTCACAAATCCTTGAGACTAGGTAATAAATTCCCACACTTGAAACCACTGTGAAATGCACAGATAGAGTGACTAAAATATTCTTGTGACACCTTAAAGAAAAACACCTGTGAGAATGGCTATCATCAATAAATCTACAAACAGGAAGTATTAGAGAGGTTGTGGAGAAACGGGAACCCTCGTGCACTGTTGGTGGGAATGCAGATTGGTGAAGCCACTTTGGAAAACAGTATAAAGAGTCCTCAAATAATTAAAACTGGAACTGTCTTATGACTCAGTGATCCCACTTTTCAGTATATATCCAAAGAAACCCAAAACACTAACTGGAAAGAATACATGCACCCCTATGTTCACTGCAGCATTACTTACAATAGCCAAGCTGTGGAAACAACCCAACTGCTCTTCAACAGATAAGTGAATAAAAAAGCTGTGGTACATATATACAATGGAGTATTTCTTGGCCATAAGAAAGAATGAAATCTTACCATTTGTGAAAGATTGAGTGATCCTAGAAAGTATTATGCTACATAAAGTAAGTCAGGCAGAGAAAGACAAAAACCATATGATTTCACTTATATGTGGAATCTAAAGAACAATACAGGACAGGGAAAAAGGAGATTTACAGTACTTTGTATAAAAATACAATAATAAACAAATAATAAGACAAGAATAAACGCTGTGTTTTACATACAACTGTAAACTTACTTTTGCCCCATCCTATATAAATGAACAAATAAAACTGAAACAGATTCAGAGATACAGGTAACAGGATGACAGTTGTTAGAGGAGACAGAGTTTGGAGGACTGGGTAAAAAGGTGAAGAGATTGAGAATTACAGATTGGTAGTTACAAAAGTCTTGAGGACATAAAGTACATCACAGGAAATAACAGTTAACAATATTGTAATAATTATAAATGGTATCAATTGGGTACTAGAAATATAAAGTGGAACATTTTGTAAAATACGATTGTCTAACCCAGTGGTAGTCAACTGGTCCCTACTGCCCACTAGTGGGCGTTCCAGCTTTCATGGTGAGTGGTAGCAGAGCAACCAAAGTATAAATAAAAAGATAGATTTAACTATAGTAAGTTGTTTAATAAAGATTTATTCTGCCAAACTTAGCAAAAATCCGACATAAAGTACTTGGTAAGTAATTATTATTATATGCTTTAATCTGCTATAACACCGCTTTATAAATCTTATAAATAAAAGTTACTTCCCCACTTTTACTGATTGGATGCAATGCCAATAATTATTCCTCACAAATCCTTGAGACTAGGTAATAAAATCACCATTACTGTGGAACCAGTGGGCGGTTAGAAAATTTTACTACTAACAGAGATACAAAAGTGAGCGGTAGGTATAAGAAGGTTGACTACCCCTAGTCTAACCAATATACTGCATACTTGAAACTATAAAATAGTATTGAATATAAGTTATAATTTAAAAATTTAAATTTAAATAATTGCCTGTCTGGTGGAAACAAGAGTGGATAGAGCACTGACTTGGGACACTGAGGTCCCTGTTTCAAAACCCTGAGGTCGTGGGCTTGAGCATGGAATCACAGATATTATCCCATGGTTGCTGCCTTGAACTCAAAGGTCATTGGCTTGAACAAGGGATCACTGGCTCAGCCTGAGACTCTGGTCAAGGCACATATGAGAAGCAATCAATGAACAACTAAAGTGCTCAACTACAAGTTGATGCTTCTCATCTTAATCCTTTCCTGTCTCTCTCCTTCTCCCCCCCACAACTTCTCTCTCTCTCTCACACACACACACACACAAACAAAATTTAAGTAATTAAATTAAATATTTCTAGGTAATATTAATGTACAACACAATTTGGGAACTATCATCTTAAAATCTTAAAATAATCATTCCATCATGTATTAGTGTCCTAAAGGTTCTAGATGCATACCAGTTTTAAATCTCTAACCTGCATCACCTATGTTTCAAGGCTAGCATGGTAGTTAGTTCAGTAGCTAGATAGTAAAACTATCTCTTGCACCTTAATCTGGCTTTCTTATCTTCTTCTGATTTTTTTTTTTGGCTTTCTTATCTTCTGTTTGCCACATAAAAATTCATAAACTAACAACAACAACCAACTTTTTTAGGAAAAGTGATCCCATAGAAATGTTTTAGAATCTAGTTTCTATTACAGCAATCAATAAAGTCCATATGTCTTATATTCCAACATAAAACCCAAAATAATTTGTGCCAGCCCCCTAAAATCAAGAACATTAATATTTCACTAGAAATACATACAGATATTTACAATGACTAGGCTAAATAAAAATTTTAAGTAGGCTCATGTTAGTTGAGGGCAGGTTTTGCCACTGATTAAACTGCAAAAAAGTCCTTTGGGATTTTCATTACAGAAATAAAGTCAATCAATTATAAATATATATATGTGTACATGGATCACATTATAAAGTCTTATAGAGAGGAGAGAGAGAAGGGGGGAGGAGCAGGAAGCATCAACTCCCATATGTGCCATGACCAGGCAAGCCCAGTGTTTTGAACTGGCGACCTCAGCATTTCCAGGTCAATGCTTTATCCAATGAGCCACGACAGGTCAGGCGATTTAGGTGATCTTTAAGAACGATTGTCAAGAATCAACTTCTACCTCATTCCACTAATTTTCTTATCCTTAATAACTGTCATTTAGTGCACTATTTTCATACAATGGAATCAAATCCCAGAGATAATTTTGGAATATGGACTATCACATACATAAAAAAATAGGATATCTTCAATTATACTAAACACTTAATCAAAACAAAACTTAAAATAATCACCATATTCACCATTTAGAAGTATTAAGTAGTCCATTTATAAAAATATTAAAATGCTATACCTCATCAAATTCTTCAGTCATCTTTCTGATGATTTCTGCATTCTGCATATTTCGAAACATCTCTATTCTCACAGTACCTGTGGAACAACAGATTTTACAGTTAATCTTTTTCTATTCCATACTAAACATTAATTTTAATCTAATCCTTTTTTGGAAAGTTTTATATGCTTGGGTTTTATTTCCTCTACCAAACTCCTAACTGTTAAAAACCTTTCTTGTTTAAGAACTTCCAAGTTCTTTAAATATTTTAAAAATTCTACCCTCTTTTAATCTAAACAATTTTGACATTTAATTACTTGACATGCAGGGTGGGACGAAAGTAAGTTTATAGTTGTTCATAATAAAATTATAACTAATAAATAATAATACAAAAATAAGTTCTGTGTTTCACATACTCATAACTGTAAACCTACTTTTGCCCCCCCTCTATAGTTCTCATTCATTTTCAGGATGCTGAATTCAGTACCAACAACAGGTATCCCGATATCTAGCTGTAGGGATGAGAGTCGAGGTTAAGAGTTTCAGGTATATTTAAAGAGTTCCTCCACAACATGCAATTTTCTAAACAAAGTGAAAAACTTTTACACTGTGATTTTTTTAATGTCAAAAACAGTATTATAGACAGTATTCAACAATATTGCAGACACCTACAGTACAGCCTTTATTTTCAGACAATTTTAAAAAATTAAATAAAAAGAGAGTATATTAAATTGCTAATTATAAATTATCTCAAATAGAGTCATTCTTAAAATCATTTAAATTAAACAAAATTGTTTACCCAGTTGACCCTTAAACAATGCCAGTTTGAGACACTGGGCCCTACACAGTCAAAAATCCATGTATAACGTTTGACTCCTCAAAATGTAACTTAGCCCTGGCCAGCTGGCTCAGCAGTAGAGCATTGGCCGGGCGTATGAAAGTCCCGGGTTCAACTCCCGGCCAGGGCACACAGGAGTAGCGCCCATCTGCTTCTCCACCCTTCCCCCTCTCCTTCCTCTCTCTCTCTTCCCCTCCCACAGCCAAGGCTCCACTGGAGCAAAGTTGACCTGAGTGCTGAGGAGGGCTCTATGGCCTCCGCCTCAGGTGCAACGAAGCAACACTCTAGATGGGCAGAGCATCACCCCCGGGTGGGCATGTCAGGTGGATCCCAGTTGGGCGCATGCGAGAGTCTGTCTGACTGACTACCCACTTCTCACTTTGGAAAAAATACAAAAAAAAAGACAAAAATATCTTTACAGGCATCCCTCAGTATCCATGCAGTATTGGTTCTGGGACCATCTGCCAATTCCCAAAAGCAAATCAAATATACTGTTTTCAATTTGTAGTTAGTTAAATTTGTGGTTATGAAACCCTGGGATAGAGAGAGCTGACTATGCATTTATTGGGGGAGAGAGGGGAAACCATGTATAAGCTGACCTACACATTTCAAACCTGTATTCAAGGGTCAAGTGTACTTAACCTTGTTTGAGTAATGAACTGTTTTATTTTGTTAATCTGAAATGGACTCCCACAGGTAAAAACATGCAATGTCAGGAGTTGTTTCAAGGTACTCTTGGTAAGTAAAATTATATTCATAAGTACTAAACAAGCAGAAGTAAAATTAGATTTTTAAGTTATTAAACATGGAAAGAATTAGTTGTTGTTCTTTGTGAGATGCAAATATATTTCAACTGGAGTATCATTACATGTTGTATACACTTGTCAAGTCATCAACCTATATACTTTAAATAGATAAATTTTAATGTAATTAAATTTTAATGGTAATTTTAAAAAGCAAGAAAATAACAATACTAATTACTATTTTAATAGTAAATTACATATATCACTATTAAAATATTTCTACTTCAGCCTGACCAGGTAGTGGCACAGTGAATAGAGTGTCGACCTGGGGTGTAGAGAACCCAAGTTCGAAACCCCAAGGTCACTGGCTTGAGCATGGGCTCAAGAGCCTGAACATGGGGGGTCGCTGGCTTGAGTGTGGGATCATAGACATGACCCCATGGTTGCTAGTTTGAGTCCAAAAGTCGCTGGCTTGAAGCCCAAGACTGCTGGCTTAAATAAAGGGTCACTGGCTCAGCTGGAGCCTCACAGTCAGGGGACATATGAGAAAGTTAATAAATGAACAACTAAGGTGCAACAACCAAGAATTGATGCTTCTCATTTCCCTTCTTGCCTGTCTGTCACTACCTGTCCTTCTCTCTCTCTCTCTCCCTAGAAAAACAAAATTTCCACTGCAAATAATGCTATACTCTATCTCTGTGATACGGCAGTTTTATATAAAGTGAAATCGTTCTTTTTAAAATTGATTTTAGCAAGAGAAAAAGGGAGAAAGACAGGAACATTGATCTTCTACTGCATGTGCCCTGACCAGGGACTGAACCTCTACACCTCAGTTTGACGCTATAACCAACCGAGCAATCCAGCCAGAGCAACAGTGAAGTCTTAATTATAATTTCAGCAGAGTAGCTATATTAGTTCATAAAGGGAGGACAATTTTGCTGCATTAATTTAGTGTCATAAAATGAAAGGCAACAAAACAGAACTACCATTAAAATAAATATTTTTTTAAAATCACATGCTCAACCTGACCAGGCAGTGGCACAGTAGATATAGCGTCGGACTGGGATGGGGAGGACTCAGGTTCGAAACCCTGAGGTCGCCAGCTTGAGCGTGGGCCCATCTGTCTTGAGCAAAAGCTCACCAGCTTGGACCCAAGGTCGCTGGCTCGAGCAAGGGGTTACTCGGTCTGCTGAAGGCCCGCGGTCAAGGCACATGTGGAAGAGCAATCAATGAACAACTAAGGTGTCGCAACAAAAAACTGATGATTGATGCTTCTCATCTCTCTCCGTTCCTCTCTATCTGTCCCTATCTATCCCTCTCTGACTCTCTATACCTGTAAAAAATAAAAAAATAAAAAAAAGTCACATGCTCAGAATCTTTAAAAGTGACTACCATAAATAAATAAAAATCACAAGCCTGACCAGGCGGTGGAGCAGTGGATAGAGCATCAGACTGAAATGCGGAAGACCTAGGTTGGAGACACCGAGCTCGACAGCTTGAGCGCGGGCCCATCTGGCTTGAGCAAAAATCTTGCCAGCTTGGAACCAAGGTCACTGGCTCCAGCAAGGGGTTGCTCGATCTGCTGAAGGCACATGTGAAAAAGCAATCAATGAACAACTATGGTGTCACAATGGCAACGAGAAACTAATGATTGATGCTTCTCATCTCTCTCTGTTCCTGTCTGTCTGTCCCTATCTATGCCTCTCACTGACACTCTCTCTCTGTCCCTGTAAAAAAAATAAAATAAAAAATAAAATAGGAAAATAAAAATCACAAATAAAATATTAGAAGTCATAATTTTGAAATGAACAAAAGCTTGTTACTAAGATTTTTTTTTTAAGCAAGAGAAAAATATTTCTCTTGCCTTAATAACTATTCCAAAGATCAGCCTATTTACTTGCCAACTGGTCATTCTTCTCCATTTGGGGTTCCACAACTCTGAGACTGCTTCCTTTCTCCCATTACCTAACTGCTACATCACACAGCCTTTCCATAGTAATATCCTATTTATTCTTTTTAAAGCATTTGATCATTACAGTGTGTCCGTAAAGTCATGGTGCACTTTTGACCTGTGACCGGTCAAAAGTGCACCATGACTTTACGGACACACTGTATTGGTTTCTACAGCACTATGTCCTTCTATTATTGTATTCTAGGATGACTTATTTTGAGTTCTTTCACATACTTTTTTTTAGTCATTCACCTGATAGTTTGAATAATGTCCAAAGTTTTTTAAAAATTATTTAATTATTTTAGGAAGAGAAAGGGAAACAGACAGAAACATCTATCATTTCCTGTTTGTACCCTTACTGAGGATCGAAACCACCACTTTGGTGTATTGGACCGATGGTCTAACCAACTGCTATCTGGCCAGGACCACTGAAAGTTTTGTCTAACACATTCTTTGTCCCTTTGCACATTTTTAAACCTAGAAATGGCTTTCATCTAGCTCACCCACTAGAGCTAAATATGGTAGAGGTCAGAACCTACTTATTTATTTATTATTTTTTTATAGAGACAGAGCAAGAGTCAGAGAGAGGGATAGATAGGGACAAACAGGAATGGAGAGAGATGAGAAGCATCAATCATCAGTTTTTCATTGTGGCACCTCAGTTGTTCATTGATTGCTTTCTCACATGTGCCTTGACCGTGGGGCTACAGCAGACCTTGGGTCCAAGCTGGTGAGCTTTTTCTCAAGCCAGATGAGCTCGCGCTCAAGCTGGCGACCTCGGGATCTCGAACCTGGGTCCTCCACATCCCAGTCCGATGCTCTAACCCAGGGGTCCACAAACTTTTTAAACAGGGGGCCAGTTCACTGTCCCTCAGACCGTTGGAAGGCCACCACATACAGTACTCCATACACTGACCACCAATGAAAGAGGTGCCCCTTCCAAAAGTGCGGCGGGGGCCAGATAAATGGCCTCAGGGGGCCGCAATTTGGCCCGCGGGCTATAGTTTGGGGACCTCTGCTCTATCCACTGCGCCACAGCCCGGTCAGGCAGAACCTACTTATTTTTATAGTCCCCCCAATTCATTGCAAAAGCCTGACACCTTAAACTTTCTCTCTTCCTCTAAAGTTTCTTGGATAAAAACAAAAATCTTGCTGTAACTCAAGATTAGTACTCAAAATAAATTAAAAAGCTAATTTCAGTACATCATCACATTAGTTTTTAAAAAGGCATATAAACGATTATCTTAATATTAGGAATAAAAAATACATTAAAAACCTGAAATATTTTTTAAATACACAGAAACATAATATCTGAAAATAAAAATGAGATAAAGACTTTCTTTCTCTCTCTCATCACTAACAAGTTATCTGTGAGAATCCTGCAAGAATAACCTACCAACATACATATTTTATATTATAAAATAAAAGATTGTTTAAACAGGCTCTCTAGACAGGACTCTACTGCTAATCAAGGTACAACAAACAAACAAAAAACTTTCATCCCTGGCTGGATAGCTCCATTGGTTAGAGCATCAGCCCTAAGTGCAGAGGTTGCTGGTTCAATCCCCAGTCAGGGCAAGTACAGGAACAGCTTCATGTTCCTGTTTCTCTCTGGCTAAAATCAATTTTAAAAGAAATCAATAAATTGTAATTTTTAACTATGAATAATTCCAGAAATAGAAGTACCTAGATATTTAGTAACTTGCAAAAGGGGTTATCCAGTAGCAGATCCATGGTCTTCATGCAGTCATAGTTTGAGTAGAGTGTCCAAGACTAACTACTACTCTTTTTTTTTTCTTTTTGTGACACAGAGAGAGAGACAGATAGGGACAGACAGGAAGGGAGAGAGATGAGAAGCATCAATTTTTGGTTGCAGCTCCTTAGTCTCCCTAGTTGTTCATTGATTGCTTTCTCAAATGTGTCTTGACCAGGGGACTACAGCAGAGCAAGTGACCCCTTGCTCAAGCCAGTGACTTTGGTCTTCAATCCAGAGACAATGGGGTCATGTCTATGATCCCACGCTCAAGCCAGCGACCTCATGCTCAAGCTGGTGAGCCCACACTCAAGCCAGCGAACTCAGCATTTCGAATCTGGGTCCTCTGTCCCAGTCCAACGCTCAATCCACTGCGCCACTGCCTGGTCAGGCACCACTACTCTACTGACTCTCAAAATCAATAGAATTCATGGAGCTGTCAGAATAACCAAGCTCTGTTACGATGTGTGGATGCATTAAAATATTTCTGGCCTGACCAGGTGGTGGCGCAGTGGATAGAGCATCGGACTAGGATGCAGAAGACCCAGGTTCGAGACCCCAAGCTCGCCAGCTTGGACCCAAGATTGCTGGCTCCAGCAAGGGGTTGCTTTGTCTGCTGAAGACCCGCGGTCAAGGCACCTGTGAGAAAGCAATCAATGAACAACTAAGGTGCTGCAACGAAAAACTGATGATTGATGCTTCTCACCTCTCTCCGTTCCTGTCTGTCTGTCCCTATCTATCCCTCTCTCTGACTCTCTCTCTGTCCCTGTAAAAAAAATTCTGGAAAGGTATACAAATTATTTTAGGAAGAGAAAGGGAGACAGAGACAGAAGCATCTCTGTTCCTATATGTACCACATCTATCTGTTCCTGTTTGTACCCTTACTGAGGATCGAACCCACCACTTTGGTGTATTGGGACGATGGTCTAACCAACTGCTATCTGGCCAGGGCCACTGAAAGTTTTGTCTAACACATTCTTTGTTCCTTTCCACATTTTTAAACCTAGAAATGGCTTTCATCTAGCTCACCCACTAGAGCTAAATATAGTAGAGGTCAGAACCTGGAAAAAATACCTGGCAAAAATTGATTGGCTCTCGGAAAAAGAATTATGTCGTTGAGGTTTAAGTACATATGGAGACATTATATTGCATCCCCTTTGTATTTCCTGACAGAACTATATGATATAGCAATACATTATTCAAACAAAATAATGAATAAATACACTTCAAATAAAAAATAAAATATTAAAAATTAAACTGAAAGATTGCTGTTAAACTTGCCTAAAGAGCGTTTGGGTAGTCACTATTCATAAGCACTCATTAGAAGGAAGGTGTAAAAATGATCAGCCCAAGTGTGCCAGAACTGCAAAATTTTAGTATTTCTAAACAGGACATAAGAGAAGAAACTGAAAAGCAGTATGAAAATAAAGCTGGAAAATATACACTTGTGAAATTAGTGTTTACAGCACTAACATAGAGCAGATAAAAAGGCTGTAATTGTGTTTACAGCAATCACAGCATATAGCAGAACTTCAATGAAGTCATCCTAGAGCAGTGTTTCTTAACCTGGGTTCTATCGAACCTTAGGGGTTCGATGAGTCGGTCTCAGGGGTTCAGAGAAGCCTCTGCCACGGAGGCCAGAATAAAGTTAATACTGTAATTTGTTGTGAGTTCATGCACTTTGTTGGTTTTGTTCTTTGAGCAAGATGATGTTCATGCACGGCTCATTTTGTGCACCAGTACAAAAACATATATCTAAGTCTTGAATTTGGAAAAAAAAATCATATTTTATTTATCACTAAAGAAGGGTTCGGTGAATGCACATATGAAACTGGTGCGTTCGGTGCCTCAAAAAAGGTTAAGAACCACTGTCCTAGAGTAATTAAAAGTCTTTGGAGTCAGACCTAGTAGGGTTTAAATTTCAACTACACCAGCTACTAGGCGATGGGGGACTAGAAGAATCAATTGTTCTAAATGTATATGAAACTCAGATTTTGAATCTTTAAAATGGTGATAAAACCACTTCAGAGCAGGGATGTTATTTTCCTCAATGCTGTGACTAGAATATTGCTTAATTAGGAGACATTCAAAAAAATGAATAAGGATGATGTGAGAACTAAATGAGATAGCAAATATAAAGTATTTAGTACCATACCTATACAATATAAGATGCTCAGTTAGTATTAGGTTCTCCTACTTTGACTAACTATTTCTTTATAATTATCCTGCCCATTTTGCATGCAAGCTGTAGTTGCTTAGGTGAGCTCTACTGGAAGTCAGATTTCTAACAATGTGTGTTGTAAGGTTAATACTGTTTGGAGAGTAAGACCAGTTCACCTGTTATATTCTAGCCTTGTTTGTATCCTTCCAACTGGATAGAGGAGCAGATAGAAGGGAAGGCTGAAGGCAGAGAGAGAACTTTATTTAGCAGCAAAACAATTTATCCAAATACAACAAAGGCCCTTTTAATTTTATATCTTTTATGACATATTATATAACATTCTGGCTCACTCATAATTACTGAACGTTGTGTGGATCAAATATACTAAGAGGACTTAGCAAAGAACCTTCCAAATAGTAGATGCTTTCTAAATAATTGCTCTATGAGTAAAACAACTTTATTTCAACTGGATTTTCTTTTATTTTTCTTTTATAAGTGTTTATTTTATTGATTTTAGAGAGAGAGGGAGAGGAAGAAAGAGGGAAGGACGGAGGGAGGGAAACATCCATACTGTTCCTATATGTGCCCTGACTGGAATAGAACTGGCAACATCTGTGCTTTGAGATGATGTTCTAACGAACTGAGCTATCCAGCTGGGTACAAAGAATTTTCTTTTAAAAAGTGGATTGTAAAGTCTTAATAAAATCTAACCTGGTGACAGGCCCGAGCATACAACAGGACAAATTTTTGTTAGTTTCCTTTTTACTTTATGTAAAAAGACATCAGGTTGTAAGCCAAAATAAAACGGACAAAGAATAAAATAAATATGGGTAAATTAGTAGAGAAAATTAGTTAGAAAAGAAGAAAAGCCTGAACAAGCAGTGGTGCAGTGGTTAGAGCGTCAGACTGGGATGCGGAAGACCCAGGTTCGAGACCCCGAGCTCGCCAGCTTGGACTCCAAGGTCTCTGGCTCCAGCAAGGGGTTGCTCGGTCTGCTGAAGGCCCGCGGTCAAGGCACGTGTGAGAAAGCAATCAATTAATAACTATGGTGTTGCAACAGCAACGAAAAACTAAGGATTAATGCTTCTCATCTCTCTCCGCTCCTGTCTGTCTGTCCTTATCTATCCCTCTCTCTGTCCCTGTAAAAAAAAAAAAAAAGAAAGAAGAAAATATACAAAAGCTACTAAAACTGAGGATTCACTAAAGAAACACCTACATACCAGAAAGGGAGGACTTAACAGTTACCTAGGGCTGCAATTACTACATGAAAGAATCTTCCTTAAGATTTGAAAAGGAAGAGTGGAGGAATATAAAGAGACAGAAACTTTGGTTGCCTTTGATTTGAGCATTTAAAGCTTAATAATAAATATCTTGGGATATATTTGGTCTATAAAGGTCATAGATGCAAAAATGAGAAAAAATTGTCTCACAGATTATAAAATAAAATATATACATGTTAAAAAACTTTTAGTGCCTGACCAGGCGGTGGCGCAATGGATAGAGCATCGGACTGGGATACAGAAGACCCAGGTTCGAGACCCCGAGCTCGATAGTTTGAGTGTGGGCCCATCTGGCTTGAGCAAAAGCTCGTTAGCTTCGACCCAAGGTCGCTGGCTCCAGCAAGGGGTGGCTCGGTCTGCTGAAGGCCCGCGGTCAAGGCACATGTGAGAAAGCAATCAATGAACAACTAAGGTGTCACAACAGCAACGAAAAACTAATGATTGATGCTTCTCACCTCTCTCCGTTCCTGTCTGTCTGTCCCTATCTATCCCTGTCTCTGACTCTCTCTCTGTACCTGTTAAAAAAAAACAAAAAACAAATTTAAAATAAAGAAAACAAAAACAAAAAAAACTTGTGAATCTTTCACAAGGTCTTAAAAATGGAAATTATTGTGACTGTATATCCAGTGATGAGTCTGTCTCTAGATGGCAGTCTGCACTTTGTAACATTCCTTGTAAAAGCTGATACAGTAAATGCCCTTAGCCATAGGGATATCTTCCAGGAGCCCCCAGTGGATACCAGAAACTTCAGATAGTACTGAACCATATATATACAATACTTTCTACTATATATATATTACTATTATAAAGTTTAACTTATAAATTAGGCACAATAAGAGATTAACAACAATAACATAATAAAATAGAACAATTATAAAAATATACTATAAACAAATCAAAGTTATGGGAATATGGTCTCTCACTCTCAAAATGTTTTTTTTTAATTTATTTTTTTTAAATTTATTCATTTTAGAGAGGAGACACAGAGTGAGAGAGAGAGAAAGCGGGGAGGAGCTGGAAGCATCAACTCCCATATGTGCCTTGACCAGGCCAGTGCAGGGTTTTGAACTGGCGATCTCAGTGTTCCCAGGTCAACGCTTTATCCACTGCGCCACCACAGGTCAGGCACTCAAAATGTTTTATTGTACTAAACTCACCTTTTCACTTAAAGGAACCACTTTAAGACTTTATTTTGGTATATACAAATTGCCAGCATCACTACTCTTGTGCTTTGGGGCCATTATCAAGTAATGACATTTCACCACACTGCTAAGAATGTTGCACAATTTAAAACTTATCCACTCTTTATTTCTGAGACAATCCACTTAATATTTTTGGACCACGGGTAACTGAAGCTGTAGAAAGTAGAATTGCAGAAAAGAGGGGACTATTGTATAATTCTGCCTCAATACAAAAGACAAGTGAAATATCAAACTAAATGCTAAAAAAAATCACACACGCTGTCCAGTTGGCTCAGTGGTAGAGCGTCGTCTCGGCGTGTGGAAGTCCAGGGTTCGATTCCCAGCCTGGCAGACAGAAGAAGCACCCATCTGCTTCTCCAATCCTTCCTCTCTCCTTTCTCTCTATCTCTTTCTTCCCCTCCTGCAACCAAGGCTTCAATGGAGCAAAGTTGGCACGGGTGCTGAGGATGGCCCTATGGCCTCTGCCGCAGGTGCTACAATGGCTCCGGTAGCAATGGAGCAATGCCCCAGATGGGCAGAGTATAGACCCTTAGTGAGCATGCCACATGGATCCAAGGTCGGGTGCATGCAGGAGTCTGTCTCTCTGCCTCCCTGTTTCTCACTTCATAAAAATTAAAAGTAAATAAATAAAAATCACATATTGGCACATTGTGTGTGAGCATCAATTAACTAGACTTTCAAGACTGCATAGGGTACATACACAACAACCACATCAAAAACAAATAAATTTACTAAATATTAGAATTTTTTTTAAGGTGAGAGGAGGAGAGATAGTGAGATAGACTCCTACATATGACCTAACCGGGATCCAACTGGTAACCCGTCTTGTGCCAATGCTTGAATCAACTGAGCTATTTTTAGTGCATGAGGTTGATGTGCTAGAACCAACCAAGCTATCCTCAGAGCCCAAGTCCAATGTTCGAACTAATTGAGCCACGGGATGTGGGAAGGGAAGATAGAAAAAAGGGAGAATGGAAGGAGGAGCGAAACAGATGGTCGCTTCTCTTGTGTGCCCTGATTGGGAATTGAACTGGAACATCCATATGCCAGGCCGATGCTCTATCCACTGAGCAGAATAGCCAGGGCCGAATTTCAAATTTTTAGGTTAGTTGAGCCATGCTAGTATAATAGCCAAAGGCCAAAAGCAAGAATGGTTATTATCCTAGAGCCATAAACTTTCGAATTATTTTTATCAGATCTTCAATAACTATTAAGATAATCTCATTGTATATACGACAAGAATCAGAGAAAAGAACAGTAAGGAAAATAAATCTATCTGGGCTCTATTATTAAAATTATTATGATTCAGAAGAGGTTGGGCTTCTTAACCTGTGGCACATGGATTCCTAAGTATCTATGAACCTTTTAAAATTCTATGAAAATTCAGGTCTGTGTATCTTTGTGAAAAACAGCCAAAGTATTTCAGATTATGAAAAGAATTTGAGAACTGAAAAAAGTAAAAGTTACATATTAGAGGAAATATAATGGCCACAGATTTTGGTCATAGGGAATTAAAAAAATAAAATGGTGGCAGTATGAAACAGTTTTAGAAAAGACTTAACCTTCATAACATGGAAAAGTGAAGACTCAGGACTGGGGAATGGAGAGTAAAAAGACTTAATTCTTTTTCTTTCTAATAAATCGAATCACGAATGAAAGGCCATCATTTAAAAAGAACCAGGTTTCATCTCTAAATGGCAAAGAATAGAGCAGAAGGAAACTTGCCCATAATGTTACAAGGATGTATAAATTACAGCGTGAAAATATTTATTAAGCATCTTGTTTACAGCGAACACTACATATTTTACTCAAGGTTACATAATATACGTGAAATAATAACTTAAAAATTATTTAAGGTTATTTGGCAGTTTCTTATCAAACTGTATACAAATGACTAAGTCTTATTTCTTTAATCAGTGCTTCAAAGCTATTTCAGTCACTACAAGGGACTAAATAATCTCTCAAGTATACTTTTATGAAGTCCTCTTACAATTTTTTTAATGTGACACTAAGACTTTCTCAACTCATCTGTTTAAAACACCTCTTTTATCAAAATTTTTATGTAGGTGATTAAAGAACGGGAATAAACAATCTGGTTGGCTTGATGAAAAAGTCTCAAAGAATTTTCCTTAAACTGAATGCTCCAGTATTTTTTTTAAATATACCTTTTTTTGTTTTTTAGTGACAGAGAGAGACAGATAGGAACAGAGATGGGAAGGGAGACAGGAGAAGCATCAATTCTTTATTGCAGCACCTCAGTTGTTCAATTGCTTTCTCATATGTGCCTTGACCAGGGGGGCTACGCCAGAACGAGTGACCCCTTGCTCAAGCAAGCGACCTTGGTCTTCAAGACAGCAACCTTTGGGTTCAAGCCAGGGACAATGAGGTCATGTCTATGATCCTACGCTTAAGCCAGCAACCCTGTGCTCAAGCTGGTGAGCCCATGTTCAAGCCGGATGAGCCCGTGCTCAAGTCGGCGACCTCAGGGTTTTGAACCTAGGTCCTCCGCATCCCAGTCTGATGCTCTATTCACTGCGCCCATAGCCTGGTCAATTTTTAAATATACTTTTTAAAAGAAGTTTGAAACTGACACAGAAGTTACAAACACAGTACAGAAGTTCCCATATACACAACTACAGAGCCAATGTTGACAACATTTTTTACCCTCAACAGTATTGAGAAATAATAGACATATATCACTGTAAGTTTAAGGTGTACAGATGATGGTTTGATTTACATATATTGTGAATTATTACCACACTAGGTTTATTTAACATCCATCATCTCATGTAGCTACAATAAAAACAAGTCTCTCGTGATGAGAACTCTTTTAGGATCTATCTTAATAACTTTACTATATATCATACAACAGTGTTAACTACAGTTAGAAGTTTGTACCTTTTGACCACCCTCCTCCAGTTCCCCTTCCCTCTATCCCAATAACACTTTTATTAAGTAAGTCATACTTTATTCAGATTTTCTTGGTTTTTACCAAATGTCCTTTTTCTGTTCCAGGCTTTTATCCAGAATACCACAAAAGGTTGTAAGTTGTCAGTCATGTCTCCTTAGGCTCCTATACACTGTGACACTTTCTGACTTCATGTTTTTTGATGAACATGACAGTTTTATTAGCAGTGGTCAGGTATTATATAGAATGTGATTCATTTTGGATCTGATATTTTCTCATGGTTAGAAACAGTTTGTGGGTTTTTGAAAGGAAAAGATGAAAGATAAAATGCTAGGCTCATCATATCAAAACAAGGGTACATGTTAACAACAGGACTGAACACTACTGACTTAATCATGATCATCTAGCTGAGGTAGCATCGTTCAGTTTTATCCACTGTTACAAATTACACTTTTCCCCTTTTTTAATACCATACTCTTCAGAAGGAAGTAACTATGTACAGCCCACACTTAAGGGCTAGGGAGTTTTACTTCATTTTCTTGAGGTTTATGTTGGTATTTACCACTTATTTTGAATTCTATATGAAAGATTTATCTATTCTTACCCATTTGTTTCATTATTCAATCATTTATTTATATCAATATGGACTCATGAATATTTTGTGGTTTGGGTTATAATCCAATTCTATGATATTTATTTTATTGCTGAAATTTTTCTAGCTTCGGCCACTTAGGAACGGTTCCTTCAGTTGTTTCTTTGTTCTTTTGAGATACTTTCATATTGTTTTGTTTTCCTTAAGCATCTGTTACTTTCTGACACTATGAAATGCTCCATTCTCACTTTGTGAATTCTCTGTCCTAGAATTTAACATTTGTTCAAGGATCCCTGTCTTCTTTTATGGGAGAATGGAATTGGAAACCAAGCTCTATATACTAGCTGTGCTTATTGCTACTGGTTCGTTATTAGGGAAATCTCAATTCTTTCAAAACCCCTCAGCTGAAAGATGAAGGGTGTGTGTGTGTGTGTGTATAAACATACTTACAAATATTTCTATATGTAGGCGTATATGTCTATGTTAACCCTGAGTAGTACAAACGTTCATGTACGTCCTCGTGCCTCCTGACTATTCAGAGCACAACTGTACAAAAATTTTTATTTTAAAAATGTGTAAGGCAACATTAAAAAAAGGTAAATGTATGGTCTTGTTTCCATAAATTGGTTATCAAACAAACATGATTTTAAGTTAATAAAATTGGAACTGGAACTAATTTCATTTTTTGGGAAAAAAAACCACCTCACTCCCGGAGGTCAGAGAGTATGAAAAGAACTCACTACTTAAAGGGTTAAACTATAAGTTACACTAATGTGTTTACTCCATTACCACCACATGGATTACTCTAGAATCCTCCCTTGCTTACCCATAATCTCCTACTCAAACGTAAGTGAAAAATTTGGTTCCCACCATCAACCACCTATTTACTTACTTTTTCTACTCCAGTATATACATGTATAGGGAATTTCAGAATTGGTAATCCATACTCTTTGTCAACTAGAGTACAGTGCTTATAAAATTTTTCTGGCCTTTACTCTCCATCTCCACTCACTTCTTCTGGCACTCAGAACCACACCTATTCCTCAAACCTCCTCAGTGTGAAGTTATTTGACACACACACACACATTTTTTTTTCTTTTTCTTTTTTTTTTTTTTGAAGAGGAGAGGAGATAGTGAGACAGCCTCTCACATTCACCTCGACTGGGATCCACCCAGCAAACCCCATCTGGGGCCAATGCTCAAATCAATAGAGCTATTTTTAGTGCCTGAGGCTGACCAACTGGGACCATCTGAGCTATCCTCAGCATCCAGGGCCAATGCTCCAACCAATCAAGTCACTAACTGCAGAGGGAAAGAGGAAAGAGAAAAAGAAGGAGAGGGAGGAGGAGAGAAACAGACGATCACTTCTCTTGTGTGCCCTGATCAGAAATTGAACCTAGAATGTCCAAACGCTGAGCCAATGCTATATCTACTCAGCAAACCTGCCAGGGCTTATTTCATGTATTTTTAGTACATATAGATTCTTTTGTAATCGTCTGCATTCATCCTTAAACGATCTCATAAGTGAGTTTTAAAATAAAAATTTGCATGGATCAATGTGTTCTTTGTGTATAAAGTTATATGAGGTTTGAGAAATGTATAGTACATGTATCCAACGTTATAGTATCACACAGAATAGTCTCACCACTTAATGCTCTGTGATTCACTTAGTCAATCTTCCCTATTCCCCAAAACCCTGGCAAACAATTATCTACTTACCATCTCTACAGTTTTGCCTTTTCCAAAGTGTCATATAAACTGAAATCATAGTCTGTAGCCTTTTCAGACTAGCTTCTATCTTTCCATCCAGCAATGCCCATTTAAGATTTATCTATACTTTTGTGTGGCTTGACAGTTCATTCCTTCGAATCAACAAATGGTATTCCACTATATAGATATACCACAGTTGATCCATTTCATCTTCTGAAAAACATCTTTGCTACTTCCAGTTTAGAACAATTCTAATACAGGTAATATAAACATTCACATGCAGGTTTTTGTGTGGACATGTTTCAAATCAGTTGAGTATACATCTAAGAGAATGTGATTGCTGGATTTTACAGTAAAGCTATACTTAGTACTGTGATAAACTGTCAGACTGTCTTCCAAAGTGGCTATACCACTTTGCATTCCCACCAACAATGAAATTTCTGTGGCTTCATGTCCTTGGCAGTAATTGATATTGCCAACCTTTTGAATAGTGGTATAGTGATATTTTATTGATGTTTTAATTTGCATTGACCTAACGACAAAATGTGGTGGCATCTTCTCATGCTATTTGCCATCTCTATCTCTTTTCTGGTTAGCTGCCAGATTTTTTCGCCAGTTTTTTATTGGGTTATTTTTTGAGATTTTAAGAGTCTTTAGTATATTTAGAATACAAGTCATTTATCATATATGTGTAATATTTTGCAAATATTTTCTCCTGGGCTGCAACTTGCCTTTTGTGTTTTTGTAGGGTTTTTTGTTTGTTTTTTGCTTTGGTGACAGAGACAGAGAGAGGGACAGATAAGGACAGACAGACAGGGAGGAAGAGAGATGAGAAGCATCAATTCTTTGCTGTGGCACCTTAGTAGTTCATTGATTGCTTTCTCATATGTGCCTTGACTGGGGGGCTACAGCAGATAGAATGACCCCATGCTGAAGCCGGCGACCTTGGGGTTTTGAACCTGGGTCCTCTGCATCCCGGTCCGATGCTCTATCCACTCTGTCACCGCCTGGTCAGGATATTTCATTTTCTTAAGTGTCTTTTACAGAGCAGAAAACTTTTAATGAAGTCCAACTTGTCAATTTTTTCTTTCATGAACTGTGCTCTCACTGGTTATATCTAAAAACCTCATCACTAAACACAAAGTTACGTGGACTGTCTCCTACATTTTCTCTTCTAAGTTAATTGTTTTGTAAAGGGGAAAGACCTGTGTTTAAGTTCCTTTCTAACATATAGACATTCAATTGCGCTAGCACCATTTGTTAAAAAGATGATTATTTCTCCATTTAACTGCCTTTGAATAATTATGCTTAAAAATCATTGACTATATTTGTAATACTATTTAAAAATTTAGAGTATGAAAACTGGAAATATATACAAATCATCAGAAAAATCCATTAACAAAAAAGGAATAAAATATACCAAAATATTTCATGTTCCATGCTCTTATTTTAATAATTTTATCCAATTCTCTGCATATCCAACATTTTTTCCTCAATGACAAACCCATCAAGATTATCTGCGGTTTTTTACTCTACCTAAAATAGTACCTATATATCTACATTCAAGAGCTCTTTTGGAAACATGAGAATAATATATTAAGATTTTTTTAATTAGTCCCCCAAAATTTATAGTCCATTAGACAGTCTTAAAAAATAAATATAAAAGATAAAATGCAAAATATGCCCCAAAGCATAAAAGCTTTAAAATTATGAGTTATAATTACACACACACATACACACACACACACACACACACACACACACACACAAAGGGGAAAAATCACTTTAAATTGATATATAGAAGTTCTGATTATGATATTGTAAACAATGTTGATATAAATGTTCTTCCTAAAATTCTAAATAAAATTCAAAAATACATTTTGAAAAGCAACTGAAACCCTATAAAGTAGTAAGGAATTACTAGAATAATAACTAAAAGCAGAAACCTAAAATACAGAAGGAGCACTGAAATAACTTTTTCTCTGATAACACTTGATAAGCTTATATTATAATATATAAATAAGAGTTCTGAGGTGAAGGAACTAAGGGAGAAAACTATTTCTTGAAGTATAGACTCAGAGGTTTACATCTCTAGGTTAAGGTTAAACCAATTAGTAAATCTAACATCTCACACACTGTGGACTACAAATAAAGGGTTTTTTTTTTTTTTTGGTCTTATGGAGTAGATAAATTTACTTGAGAGATAGTAATAAAAAATGGTGTGCCATCAAATACCTTAAATTCACATAACCTGATCCAGGAAACATCAAACTGTATTTAGTTGCAAATGGTTCTAGATTGGTAGTACCACTGGGCACTTGTCTAGTAATGCTGAATTCTCTCTAGAGAAATTTACCTTTATTCTAGGCTTCATGTAAATTTGAAAGAAAATATGAAACTTGAAATAAAAATTAACTAACTATACAAGAAAGGTACTATACTAAAGAACAAGCAAAAACCAAAATAAAATACAGAAAACCCCCTCCACAAAAAAGACAAAGACTTATCAGAATTATCAGAGATAGATTGTAAGAGAAATAAATCTATCATGTTAAAAAATAAAATAGAAGACTAAATATCCACGGGGAACAATTCCGTACCTTCCTTTTACTTTAAAAAAGAACCAAGAGGAGCCTGACCTGTGGTGGCGCAGTGGATAAAGTGCTGACCTGGAACACTGAGGTCACTGGTTTGAAACCCTGCACTTGTCTGGTCAAGGCACATATGGGAGTTGATGCTTCTAGCTCCTCCCCCTCTTTTACTCTCCCCCCCCTCCTCTCTAAAAAAAAGAATAAATTAATTAAAATTAAAAAAAAAAAAAAAGAACCAAGAGGCTACAAATTATAGTCATGAAGAAGATAGGAAAAAATTATAAAGCAGCACGGAAACTCAAAAATATAGAAAGGCACAAAAAAGACAGTATGCAAAACCAAGTAAGGGAGGAGAGAAATAAAATAATAAAGAAATAACTGATGAAAGAGACCAACCCCAAGAAATTAAGTAGACACAACTTTTAAAAAGCCTGCACAAATTACAAAATATTAGAATCATACAGACCATTTTCTCTGGCCTTAAATTCAATTAAGCTTAGAAGAAATCAGTGAAAGTTAACCAAAAATTTTTCATGATTGGCAGTTATATAAATATATAAATTTTTTAGGGGGGGTATTTTTCCGAAGTTAGAACTGGGGAGGCAGTCAAACAGACTCCCACGTGCACCTGACCAGGATACACCCAACATGCCCACTAGGGGGGCGATGCTAGGCCCATATGGGGCATTCTTCTGCTGCAACCAGATCTATTCTAGCACCTGAGGTGGAGGCCATAGAGCCATCCACAGTGCCCAGGCCAACTTTGCTCCAGTGGAGCTTTGACTGCAGGAGGAGAAGAGAGAGACAGAGAGAAAGGAGAGGGGGAAAGGTAGAGAAGCAGATGGGTGCTCCTGTGTTCCCTGGCCGGAAATTGAACCCAGGACTTCCATACACTGGGCCAATAGGCCAGGGCCGGCAATTAAGATATATACTTTTAAATAATTTGAGTAAAAGAAAATAAATAAATAAAGCAATTATGTGGTGGCGCAGTGGATAAAGCATCGACCTGGGAACACTGAGGTCGCCAGTTCAAAACCCTGCACTGGTCTGGTCAAGGCACATATGGGAGTTGAGCTTCCAGCTCCTCCCCCCTTTCTCTCTCTTTCTCTCTCTCTCACTCTGTGTCTCCTCTCTAAAATAAAAACAAACAAACAAAAAAAATAATAAAGCAATTAAAAACATTTGGAATTAAACTAATGAAAGGAAATGTAACAAGAAATTATATAGATTAAAAAAATAAAAATATTACAAATACATTTATTATATAAATCTAAAAATTTAAGTGAACTTGAAAGTATTCTAGAAAAGTATAGCTTGTAAAAATAATAACAGTGAAATAAGAACAGCACACAAATGGTGCTAAATCGGTTTAAAAAATTGATTCAGTAGTTAAAATCTTCCAACAACAAATTTTATCAGGTCCACATGATTTCAATTGTAATTCTACCAACTGCTCCGGAAACAAAATATTCTAGCCTCATATACTCTTCCAGAAAACTGAAAAAGAAGATATTCCTGACAATTCATTTTATGAGGTTAGCAAATTCTTGATAATAAAACCGGAAATGGAAAGATTAAAAAGGGAAAATTATAGGTCAATCTCATTACTGCATACATATTGTAAAAAAAAAAAAATTCTAAACAAATACAATACTAGCAAACCAAACCTAGAAATACTTTAAAAACTATAATACATCACAATCATGTGGAATTCACTTAAGAAATGCCTATTAGATTTAAAAATCAGTGGCAGCTAAGGATGAGGGGTCGAGAACTGGGGGAAGGGAGAGAAGAATGAAGAAGAGAAGTACTGGGGGAATTTTTAGGGCTGTGAAACTATTGTTTCATACTATAATGGTGGATACACCATTATACACTTATCAAAATCCACAGAACTTTACAGCACAAAAGGAAAACTACTAAACTTTAGTTAATAATAATATATCAATATTGTTAATAATACTATATCAAAATTCATCAACTTTTACAAATGTATCACACTAAAGCAAGGTATTAATAGAGGTAACTGTGGGAGAAGAGGTTAAATGGGAAGTCTTTGTAATTTTACTTTAATTACTTGCAAAGCTAAAACTCCTCTAACAAATAGCCTAAATTAAAAAAAAAGATATAATAGATTTTTAAAATGCCTACAGTCTAGTAATAAAAATTGTTAATAACAGATGCAAAAGACCTCACTCACACAAAAAAACCCTCTCAAATACTGAAAGAGCCTGACCTGTGGTGGCACAGTGGATAAAGTGTGAACTTGGAATGCTGAGGTCGCCAGTTCAAAACCCTCTGCTTGCCTGGTCAAGGCACATATGGGAGTTGATGCTTCCTGCTCCTCCCCCTTCTCTCTCTCACTCTCTCCCTACCTCCCTCCCTCCTTCTCTAAAATGAATAAAGTCTTTTAAAAAAGTCTCCATTAAAAGAAACAATACTGAAAGAAAACAATGGTCCTAATAAATGAAGAAATATATGTATACATTGATCATGAATTGGAAGACTCAATTTTATAAAGATGTAAACTCACTTGTGCCCCCACTGATATATTGCAGTAGTTCCCAAACTCTGCCTCCCCCATACAAACAATGAAGGTTGGGATGGGGTACTACTTACAAAGGCAAGGTATGCTACTCAATATTCTACAATGCAGGAAGCTCCCTTACAAAGAATTATCCAGTTTACCAAAGGTTGATAAATCTGATACATGAATTCAATATAATATCACTCAAAACTCCAAGGTTTTGATACAATTTGACAAATTGATTCTAAAATATATATGAAAATATAAAAGGCCAAGAAATTTGTGCTCAATAAACCTCTTTAAACCAAATGTCGGAATACAAAGTCCAGAAAAATTCTCTCATAGATCACTAATATGTGCCAGTGGTGTCATTGTAAGTGAAGACTGGAAGGACTTTTCAGTCCAAAACTTCCAGATGCAGTAAAGACCTAAATGTGAATGGCTAAACTATATACAACTAAACTGTACACAAACTAGAAAGCTTTTATTAGAACACATAGGCCCTGGCTGTTTGGCTCAGTGGTACACCTTTAGCCTGGCGTGTGAAAGTCCCAGGTTCAATTACCAGTCAGGGCACACAGGACAAGTGCCCATCTGCTTCTCCACCCCTTCCCCTCTTGCTTCTCTCCCTCTCTTCCTCTCCTGCAGCCATTGCTGGAGTGAAGCGGGTTGGCCCTGGGTGCTGAGGATGTCTCCATGGTCTCTGCCTTAGGCACTAGGAAGGGCTCTGTCGCTGAGCAACAGAACGACACCTCAGGTGATCAGAGTGTCACCCCTACTGGGCTTGCCAGGTAGATCTCCGTCCCAGTGCATGCGAAAATCTGTCTCTGCACCTTCCTCTCACTAAATTTAAAAAAAAAAAAAGGAAAGAAAAGTTAAAGTATATCTTTATAAACCATGATGCAAAGAAGAATTTCTTATGACATAAAAAGTCAATTAAAAAATTTTAAAATAACTAATCTTAAACTAAGAACTTATGTTCATTCATTCATTACACAAATATTTATAGGTACAATGGATATAGAAGAGAATAAAAAGACAAAAATCACTGCCCTCAAGGGATAATTTACAAAATATAATGTAAGGTAAGGGGAAAAAATAAGTTGCAAGCCGAAAGAAGATATTTGCCATAAATTTCACCAACAAAGACATATAATATTAACACTAATAAAAACCAAAAAATCAATTAAAAAATTGGTATCTCAACAGAATAATTATTAGACTTTAAGCAGTTCATGCAACAAAAAGTCCAAATGATATGTGAAATATACTTAATAGTAACCGAAGGAAGCCTGACCTATGGTGACATAGTGGACAGAGCTGGAATTCTGAGGTCACTGGTTCATACCAGGGCTTACCCAGTAAAGGCACATACAAAAATCAAACATGAGTTAGGTATTTCCCACTCCTTCCCAACCCTTATCCCGCCTTTCTCTCTCTCCTCTCTCTAAAATCAATAAATAAAATCTTAAAAAAAAAAAAAACCTGAAAAGGCTGACAACATTATTATATGTGACACTGACTGGAATATAAAAAGTTCCTTTAACTATTTCAGAAAACAGTCCGGCATTACATTGAAAAGTTACATCTCTTATAACCCAGCAATTTCACTCCACAAACTAGGCATATTGAGCACACGGACACCAAGTTAACATTAAAATACACCTATCCAAAAGCTAGAAACACCCCAATTTTCTTCAAGAGTAGAAAGTTTAAATACACATGTATATTTATATGATGAAGTTCTCAACTTATGACAATTTTGCCCCCCACAGGACATTTGACAATATCTGCAGACATTTTTGGTGGTCTCACTAGGGCCGTGATGGCGAACCTATGACACATGTGTCAGCACTGACACACATAGCCATTTTTTGATGACACGCGGCTGCATATCAGAGAAGTATGGGGCCACATAGCGAGAAGGACGTTTCATCCTCAGCTCCTGAACGACCAGGTGCAGTAGCCGAGGATAAAACATTTGCTGTAGTGTAGACACTCTGTGCTGGAGGTCTGTAGGCCAAAACATTTTTGTTATTTAAACTATAAATATCACAAAATTATGGCTTTTTTTCTTGAAATGACACACCACCCGTGTTATGCTCTTTTTTGGGGGCGAATTTTGACACACCAAGCTCAAAAGATTGCCCATCACCACACTGGGGAGAGGAAACTGGGAGGAGAGAGGAGTGTGCTACTGAAATCTAATGGATAGAGGCTCAAGATGCTGTTAAAAATTCAATGATGCACAGGAAAGCCCACAAGAAAGAATTGTCTGCTTTACATCAGTGAAAATAAACTATAGTACAGGCACTATAAACCAAGTTCATAAACAATAAGCAGAAAAAAACAAGACAAAAAAATATAGAGTTAAATGATCCAATCAAAAGACATAGGGTAGCTGCATGGATAAAGAAACAGGACCCATACATATGCTGTCTACAAGAGACACACCTTAAAACAAAAGATGCTCATAGACTGAAGGTAAAAGGATGGAAAAAAATATTTCATGAAAATGGAAATGAAAAAAAAGCAGGGGTAGCAATACTTATATCAGACAAAATGGACTTTAAAACAAAGGCTGTAGTAAGAGATAAAGGAGGACACTACATAATGATAAAGGGAACAATTCAACAGGAAGATATAACTATTGTAAATATCTATGCACCAAATATAGGAGCCCCGACATACATAAAGCAGACTTTAATGGATATAAAAAGCGAGATTAACAGCAATACTATCATAGTAGGGGATTTCAATACCCCTCTAACAACACTGGATAGATCCTCAAGAAAGAAAATTAATAAAGAAACAGCAGACTTAAAGGAGACACTAGATCAACTTGATTTAATAGATATCTTCAGAACTTTTTCACCCTAAAGCAGTAGAATATACATTCTTCTCAAGCGCTCATGGTACGTTTTCTAGGATAGACCACATGTTACGACACAAAAATGGTCTCAATAAATTTAAGAAGATTGAAATCATATCAAGCATTTTCTCTGATCACAATGCCATGAAACTAGAAATTAACCACAAAAGAAAAACTGAAAAATACTCAAACACTTGGAAACTAAATAGCATGATATTAAATAATGAATGGATTAACAATGAGATCAAAGAAGAAATAAAAAAGTTTCTAGAAACAAATGATAATTAGCATACATCAACTCAAAATTTATGGGACACAGCAAAAGCAGTTCTGAGAGGGAAGTTTATTGCACTACAGGCATATCATAAGAAGCTAGAAAAAGCTCAAATAAGCAACCTGACCCTGCATCTAAAAGAACTAGAAAAACAACAGCAAATAAAACCCAGAACAAATAGAAGGAAGAAAATAATAAAGATCAGAGCAGAAATAAATGACATAGAGGCTAAGGAAACAATACAGAGGATCAATGAAACCAGAAGCTGGTTCTTTGAAAAGGTAAACAAGATTGATGAACCTTTAACTAGACTCACAAAGAAAAAAAGAGAGAGAACTCAAATAAATAAAATTAGAAAGGACAGTGGAGAAATAACAACTGACACCACAGAAATACAAAGCATTGTAAGAAAATACTATGAAGAACTATATGCCAAAAAATTAGACAATCTAGATGAAATGGACAAATTTCTTGAATCATATAAACTTCCAAAAATCAATCTGGAAGAATCAGAACACCTAAACAGACCAATTACAACAAATGAGATAAAAACAGTTATCAAAAAACTCCCAAAAAAGAAAAGTCCTGGGCCTGATGGCTTCACAAGTGAATTCTATCAAAAATTCAAAGAAGAACTAACTCCTATCCTTCTCAAGCTACTTCAAAAAATTCAAGAGGAAGGAAGACTTCCAAACTTCTTTTATGAGGCGAGCATAATTCTGATCCCAAAACCGGCAAAGAAAACACAAAGAAAAAAAATTATAGGCCTATATCCCTGATGAATTTAGACGCTAAAATTCTCAACAAAATATTAGCCAACCGGATCCAGCAATATATGAAAAAAATCATACACCACTATCAAGTGGGATTTATTCTGGAGAGGCAAGGCTGGTTCAATATTCGCAAATCAATCAATGTGATTCATCACATAAACAAAAGGAAGGACAAAAATCACATGATAATTTCAATAGATGCAGAAAGGGCATTTGATAAAATCCAGCACCCATTCATGCTCAAAACTCTCAGTAAAGTGGGAATACAGGGATCATTCCTTAACATGATAAAGGCCATCTGCTATAAATCGACAGCAAACATCATACTAAATGGACAAAGATTAAAAGCTATCCCCTTAAGATCAGGAACCAGGCAGGGTTGCCCACTTTCACCACTCTTATTCAACATAGTTCTGGAAGTCCTAGCTACAGCAATCAGACAAGAAGAAGAAATAAAAGGCATCCAAATTGGAAAAGAAGAAGTAAAACTGTCACTATTTGCAGATGATATGATATTGTATATTGAAAACCCTAAAGTCTCAGTCAAAAAACTACTGGACCTGATAAATGAATTCAGCAAGGTGGCAGGATATAAAATTAATACTCAGAAATCAGAGGCATTTCTATATACCAACAATGAAATATCAGCAAAAGAAATTAAGGAAACAATCCCCTTCACTATTGCAGCCAAAAAAATAAAGGACCTAGGAGTAAATTTAACCAAGGAGGTTAAGGACTTGTACTCGGAAAATTATAGAACATTGATAAAAGAAATCAAGGAAGATACAAACAAGTGGAAGCATATACCGTGCTCATGGCTAGGAAGAATAAACATCATTAAAATGTCTATATTACCCAAAGCAATTTATAAATTCAATGCAATACCAATTAAAATACCAATGACATACTTCAAAGATATAGAACACATATTCCAAAAATTTATATGGAACCAAAAAAGAACACGAATAGCCTCAGCAATCTTAAAAAGAAAAAATAAAGCAGGAGGTATCACTCTTCCAGATATCAAGGTTTACTATAAGGCCATTATACTCAAGACAGCCTGGTACTGGCATAAGAACAGGCACATAGATCAATGGAACAGAACAGAGGACCCAGAAATAAACCCACAGCTTTATGGACAACTGATATTTGACAAAGGAGGAAAGAACATACAATGGAGTAAAGACAGCCTCTTTAACAAATGGTGTTGGGAAAATTGGACATCTACCTGCAAAAAAATGAAACTATACCGTCAACTTACACCATTCACAAAAACAAACTCAAAATGGATAAAAGAGTTAAATGTAAGCCGTGAAACCATAAGCATCTTAGAAGAAAACATAGGCAGCAAGCTCTCCGACATCTGTAGCAGCAGTATATTCGCCGATTTATCTCCACGGGCAACTGAAATAAAAGGCAAGATAAACAAATGGGACTATATCAAACTAAAAAGTTTTTGCACAGCTAAAGCCAATAGGAAGAGAATAAAAAGACAAACCACACAATGGGAGAACATATTCGACAGCACATCTGATAAGGGGTTAATAACTAAAATTTATAAAGAACTTATAAAACGCAACACCAGGAAGACAAACAACCCAATCAAAAAATGGGCAAAAGAAATGAATAGAAATTTCTCCAAAGAGGACATACAGATGGCCAATAGGCATATGAAAAAATGCTCAACATCACTAATCATTAGAGAAATGCAAATTAAAACCACAATGAGATATCACCTCACACCAGTCAGAATGGCACTTATCAGCAAAACAACACAGAATAAGTGCTGGTGAGGATGTGGAGAAAAGGGAACCCTTCTGCACTGCTGGTGGGAACGCAGACTGGTGCAGCCACTGTGGAAAACAGTTTGGAGATTCCTCAGAAAATTAAAAATCGAACTGCCTTTTGACCCAGCTATCCCACTTTTAGGAATATACCCTAAGAACACCATAGCACTGTTCGAAAAGAAGAAATGTGCCCCCATGTTCGTGGCAGCATTGTTCACAATAGCGAAGATCTGGAACCAGCCCAAGTGTCCGTCAGAAGACGAGTGGATTAAAAAGCTATGGTACATATATACTATGGAAAACTACTCAGCCATAAGAAACGATGACATCGGATCATTTATAACAAAATGGATGTACCTTGATAACATTATACGGAGTGAAATAAGTAAATGAGAAAAAAAGAAAAACTGAGAACAGCATGATTTCATACATAGGTGGGACATAAAAGTGAGAATATGAGACATGGACAAGAGAGCGGTGGTTATGGGATGGGGGAGGGAGGGAAGAGTGGGATAGGGAGGAGGGGAGGGACACAGGGAAAACCAGATTGAAGGTGACAGAGGACAATTTGACTTTGGGTGATGGGTATGCAACACAATTGAATGATAAGATAACCTGGAGATGTTTTCATTGTACATATGTACCCTGATTTATTGGTGTCACCCCATTAGAATTAATAATAATAAAATATATATATTAAAAGATATATATAGAGAGAGAGTTAACTTTGAGTAGTACAAACATGTATGTACATCATCGTCCATCCTGACCATCCAGAGTACAATCAATTCATTTTTAAAATGTTTAAGGCAACATTAAAAAAGGGCGATGTTCTTCTTGTTTTCATAAATTGGTTATCAAACAAATGTGATTTTAAGATAACAAAACTGGAACTAGAACTTATTTCATTTTTGGAAAAAAAACAACTCACTCCCGGGGGTCAGCAAGCACGAAAAAATCTCATACTCAAAGGGTTAATTATGCACAGAAGAGTACATAGAGTTAATTATCTAAAGAAGAATCACAGGTAAAACTTAACTGCTTTAAGGAAGATGCACTAACAGCAAAACTATAACTATAAAGAAAATCAAAGAAATAATTATGACAAAATCAGTAGTATTTATCTCTGTAGAAAATGCAGGCAATAGAAACAGGGGAGGGTCACACAGGAAATAGGGTAAGAGATCTTCTGAAGTCCTGGAAATATTCTTATTCTTGGTATTAGTACTGATAACATTGAGATTCACTATATAAATACGATTTAACCTGTACATGCATAGTTTAAACACTGTTCTGTACATATGTCACAATAATAAAAATTGAAGGAAAATAATGTTGACCTATCTATACACACTGAACATGTAAGAATGTAAAAAAAATTAAAACGGTGGAATACAAGATAATGACAGAGTGGGCAGATGTTCCAATGGCCTCCTCCCAGGACCAAACTGGAATTATAATAATTAAGTTTAAGAAAAATCCTGAAAAACCAACTCAAGACTATAGACTATATAAAGAGAAGTCTTAAAAGGATTCACAGAAGAAGCAACATTGAGACTGGAAGTAAGGGCAGAGATACTCCCACAAGCAGCAGATACGGTTCTAGAGAAGTATCTCAGCTGTGGGAAGGTTCTCCCTGAGATAGTGGGCCCTAAACCTCAAGCTGGGTACCCAGCCTAGAGCACCAGAGCTGAGAGGAGATGCCCACAAACCTTTTGGGGGTTTATGTCTGCCAGAAACAGAAAGGAACTCCCAGAGATGCAGGCAATCACTTAAAGGGCCAACACAGAAAATCTCATTCACAGCCACTTACCCTGGGTTCTGGTGGAGGGAGGGCTGAGCAGATAAGTTTCCTGATGAGAGTATGAGATTGACAGCCCTGTGGAGTAACACAATGGGGGAAGTACCACGAGGACCCCTGTGCAGTCACATTTGCCAGCAAAACAGTTGCCATTTTTCTTTGATGGAGCTCTCCCCACAGTGTGGCATCAGTCTGGGGGAAAGCAAATGACCTACCTTCAGAAATTTCTTTGCACCACCCTAAAGAGATTGAGTCTTGCTTAGAAATAAGCAGCCTTGGTTAGGGAGCAGAGAGCCGCTGAATAGAATAGAACATATCCAATGTCCAGTGACAACATCAGAGCAGGATCCAACTACCATTACAAGCATTTAAAAAATTTTTTTTTATTTAGACAATTAAATTTAACAAGGTGATACTGGTCAAACCATAGCACATAGATTTAGAGAAAACATCTCCTAATCATTTGCACAATCGATTATGCTGTATACCCATCACCCAAAATCAAATCATATTCTGTTAGCCTATATTTTATTTCTCTTTAAGCCCCTCCACTTCCTTGGCCTTCCTCCTTCTCTATCCCTCCCTACTCCATGGTAACCACTGCACTTTTGTCTATGTCCATGGGACTCAATTTTATGTCCCACCTATAAATGGAATCATACAGTTCTTAGTTTATTCTAATTTACTTATTTCACTCAGTATAATGTTATCAAGGTCCATCCATGATTTTGTAAATGATATTATGTCATCATTTCTTATGGTTGGGTACTAATCCATTGTATATATGTACAACATCTTCTTTATCCAATCCTCTATTGAAGGGCATTTCAGCTGTTTCCATGTCTTGGCCACTATAAACAATGATGCGATGAACATGGGGTACATGTGTCTTTTTGTACCCATATTCTTGAGGTTTGGGGGTATACACCCAGTACAGAAATTGCTGGGTCATATGATAGTTCTGTTCTTCATATTTTGAGAAACCACTATATTCTTCTTCCATAACTGTTGTACTAATTTACATTCCCACCAACAGTGAATGAGGGTTCTTTTTTCTCCACAGCCTCTCCAACACTTGTTATTACCTGTCTTCTTAATAATAGCTAATCTAACAGGTGTGAGGTGGTACCTCATTATAGTTTTGATTTGCATTTCTCCAATAGCTAGTGATGATGAGCATTTTTTCATATATCTGTTGACCATTTGTATTTCTTCTTGGAAGAAGTGTCTGTTAATGTCCTCTTCTCATTTTTTATTGAATTGTTTGTTGCTGAGATTTGTGAGCTCTTTATATAGTATTTTGGAGAGTAAACTCTTATCTGAGCTGTTGTTTGAAAAAATTATCTCTCATTTGGTTGGCTGGCTATTTGTTTTGTTGACAGTTTCTTTTGGGTGCAGATGCGTCTCAGTCTGATGTAGTCTGATTCATTAATCTTTGCCTTTATTTTCTTTGCCTTTGAAGTCAAATTCTAAAATGTTCTTTAAACTCAATGTCCATGACTTTAGTACCTATGTTTTCTTCTATGTAATAAATTGTATCAGATCTTATGTTTAGGTCTTTGATCCATTTTAAATTAATTTTTGTGCAAGGAGATAAACTGTAATCAAGATTCATTCTTCTACATGTGGCTTTGCAATTTTCCCAGAAGAGGAAAATTATTGAAGAGGCTTTCTTTATTGAAGAGGCTTTCTTTTCTCCATTGTGTGTTTTTGGCTCCTTCATCAAAGATGATTTGACCATATATATGTGGTTATATTTCTGGGCTCTCTATTCTGTTCCATTGATTTGTGTGTCTACTTTTCTGCAAGTACTATGCTGGTTTGATTATCATGGCTCTGTAGTATAGTTGGAAGTCAGGTATTGTAATGCCTCCAGTTTCATTATTTTTCCTTAGGATTACTGTGAATATTTGAGGTTTATTTATGGTTCCATATAAACCTGATACTTTTTTATCCATTTACTAAAAAAATGACATTGGAATTTTGGTGAAAATTGGGATAAATCTGTATATTGCTTTGGGTAATATAGCCACATTAACTATATTTATTATTCCTATCCACGAACAAGAAATATTTTTCCACTTCATTGTGTCTTTTTCAATTTCCTTTAATAATGCTTTGTAATTTTCAATATATGGGTCCTTTACATTCTTTGTTATATTTATTTCTAGGTATTTTACTTTTTTTGTTGCAACTGTAAAAGGGATTATGTTTTTTAGTTCTTTTTCTGAGGTTCCATTCTTAGTATATAAGAAATCAATAGACTTCTGTATATTAATTTTGTATCCTGTGAACTTACTATATTGGTTTATTGTTTCTAATAACTTTTCTGTACAATCTTTGGGGTTTTCTATATACCAGATCATGTCATTTGAAAACAGTTAAACCTTTACTTCTTCTTTCCCAATATGAATGCCTTTTATTTCTTTCTCTCCTCTGATTGCTATGGCTAAAACTTCCATCACTATGTTGAGCAGGAGTAGAGAGATTGGGCAACCTTGTCTTGCTCCTTAATTTAGAGAAAAGATTGGGCAACCTTGTCTTGCTCCTTAATTTAGAGAAAAAATTTTCAGTTTTTTTACCATTTAGTATGATGTTAACTGATGCTTTGTAATAAATTAACTTTATTATGTTTAGGTATTTTCTTTCTATGCTCATTTTGATGAGGGTTTTAAACATATAAGAATGTATTATATCAAATGCCTTTTCCGCATAAATTGGTAGAATCATATACTTTTTGTTCTGTTTGGTTGATACGGTTTATTACATTAATTGTTTTAAGCATGTTGAACTATCCTTGGTTTTCTGGGATGAATCCCACTTGATCATGATAAATTACACTGGGAACAACTTTTTTTCATTTTCTGTTGCATGTAGTTTTAGAACTGTTTCTATATACTCCTGCACTGCTGAATCCAAATCTGTCATCAGTTTTACGGTGCATGCTCCAGTTTTTATGCAATTTTAATTTATTTTTTTACAGTTAATGGCATGCATTGGTTCTTTAATTGGAATTAAAGGGCAACAACTCTAGAACATACCCACAAGGCAATTAATATTTTATAAATATCACTTTTACATAATTGTAGTTGTTTTTAAATGTAAAAAATTATTATCTGATAAAAACACCCTCTTATTTTAAGATTGAATCATGGCTTCTTCGAGTAGGCGTAAATGTAAGAATAGTCCTGACACATTCTGTTATATATGTGGCTGTTACACACTTCAATGTCAAAGGCGCAATATTTTGTCATTTGTGACACATGCATATATTGCCTATTTTCAAGTTCCCCTTGGCAATCAAGACAAAAATTGGGCTCCTCATATTGTGTGTCATAATTGTGAAAAAATGCTTCGTGACTGGACAAAAGAAAAATGCAAAGGAATGCCTTTTGGTGTTCCCACGGTTTGGCGTGAACCTAAGAACCACAGCAGTGACTGTTATTTCTGCCTGATCCATACAAAGGGCATCGGCAAAAAAAAAAGGCATATGATCGCATATTCTAATATTCCTCCAGCAATATGACCTATCCCACACTCTGAGACACTCCCGGTTCCAGTTTTCAATGGTTTGATTTCTTCTTAGGACGAAGAAAGTGAATATGATGATCAAGTGTATTTTGATAAGATGCATGAGGAAAACGGTTGTAGAATTTGAAGGGTCTTCTTCTGATGCCAAGCAGTCATTAATCCCTCCACAGTTTAGCCAACCACATTTATGACTTAGTAAGAGATTTGGGCCTATCAAAGAAAGAAGCTGAGTTATTAGCCTCCAGTCTTCAAGAATAGAATGTACTTCACCGGTCAGCTAAAGTAGCCCATTTCAGGAAGTGTAAACAAATTTTTGTGGACTTTTTTTCCGAAGACAAATACTTGGTTTACTGTAATGATATCAGTAGTCTTCTCAGCCAGCTAGGTATTACTACTTACAGTCCAACAGAATGAAGGCTATTTCTTGACAGCTGTAAAAAGAGTTTAAAATGTGTTCTCCTACACAACAGAAATGTATATGCAGTAGTTCCAATTGGTTATTCAATTCATCTGCGAGAAGATTATAATGACATTAAAATTGTACTCGACTTTCTGAAGTATGAGGAGCATAACTGGATCATTTGTGTGGATCTTAAAATGGTAAATTTCCTGTTAGGACAACAGAGAGGTTTCACTCAGTATCCTTGCCTTCTGTGTTTGTGGGACAGCTGAGCTCGGGAGAAACACTGGACACAGAAGGCCAACGTGAAGCTCTGGAAGTAGGGATGCAAAATATTGTAAATGAACCTGTAGTTAATTGAGACAGGATCATTTTTCCCCACTTCACATCAAACTTGGCTTAATGAAGCAGTTTGTTAAGGCTTTGAATAGAGAAAGTGAATGCTTTTAATATATTATTTCTGCTTTTCCTGCCTTGTCTTTTGAGAAGATAAAAAGCAGATGTATTCGATGGACCTCAAATTGGAACCCTCATACGTGAAGAAGAATTTGTCAGGAAGACAAATAAGGAGGAGAAAGCAGCATGGCAGTCTTTGGTGGCAGTTACAAAGAACTTCCTTGGCAACAAAAAAGCAGAAAACTATGAACTTCTGGTTCAAAGGGTGCTATTGGCTTTCCGCGAAATTGGATGTAACATGAGCATTAAGATTCACTTCCTGAACAGTCAGCTTAGTAAGTTTCCAAAAATCTAGGAGCTGTTAGTGATGAGGAGACTACTGCTGGAGCATCAAACGAGATTGTCCTCAACAAATACACAAACACAAGAGCTACAAATGCAAATTTTTGCCTGAATAGAATTTAAATAAATTTTGTGAAAATTTTATGATTGTTTTAATATGTTCTATTTCGAAATTGTAGATGAATTCTGATGCAATCGTATCTTTTAGTGTATCAGCGTATTTACTGCATTAAATAAATTATTATATTTTCACAAAGATGATGCCCAAGAAGACATTCTACTTCATTATGTTAAACTAAATGTTGAAAACTTTACAATAAGATGAAAACCTAAAATCTTGAATTGCAAAAAAAATTGTAGTTTACAGAGAAAAACTAATGTCAGATTTGAGATCAGAATACTCGAATTAGGTAAGAACAAGTGTTTTTGTGGATGTAACAAAAATTTTGTTCCCCAATGTTATTTTTTGATGTGTTGTTGTATTTGATTTGCTAGTATTTTTTTTTAGGGATATTTGCATCTGTATTCATAAGAGATATTGGTCTCTAGTTTTCTATTTTTGTGTTGTCCTAACCAGGTTTTGGTATGAAGGATATGTTGGCCTCATAAAATGTGTTTGGAAGTATTGATCCTTTTTCAATTTTTTTTACAAGACTTTGAAAAGGATACAAATCAATTCTTCTTTGAATGTTTGGTAGAATTCACTAGTATATCCATCTGGCCCTGGACTTTTATTTTGGGGGAGGTTTTTGATAGTTTCTATTTCCTCCCTGCTTATCAGTCTACTTAGGCTTTCTACTTCTTTGTGATTCAGTCTAGGAAAATTGTATTGTTCTTGGAGTTTATCCATTTTTTCTTAATTGTTCAATTTGGTGGAATATAATTTTTCATAGTATTCTCCTATAATCCTTTGTATATCAATGATATCTGTGGTAATTTCATCTCTTTCATTTTGGATTTTGTTTATATGAGTCTTTTCTCTTTTCTCCTTAGTGAGTCTTGCCAGGGGTTTGTCAATTTTGTTGATGTTTTCAAAGAACCAGCTGTTTGTTGCATTAAGTTTTTCTATAACTTTTCTGTTCTCTGTTTCATTTATTTCTGGCTCTAGTTTTTATTATTTCCTTTCTTCGGCTGGTTTTGGTATGCCTTTGTTCTTCTTTTTGTACTTCCTTAGGATGTGATGGTAGGTTGTTTACTGGGGCTCTCAGCTGCTTTTTCATATAAGCATGAAAAAATATGAGTTTCCCTCTTATTACTCCTTTTGTTGCATCCCAGAAATTCTGATATGTCATGTTATCATTTTCATTTATCTGTATATATATTTTGATCTCTTATTTCTTCTTTGACCCATTCATTTTTTAGAAGTATGTTGTTTAATTTCCACATTTTTGTGAGTGTGTTTACTTCTTTTTTACAGTTGAATTCTAGTTTCACAGCCTTATGGTCAGAGAATATACTTGCTATAATTTCAATCTTTCTGAATTTGTTGGTGTTAAGTTTTGTGGCCTAGTGTACAATCTATTTTTGAGAATGCCCATGTCCACTGGAGAAAAATGTATACCCTGACGTTTTGGGATAAACTGTCTTGTAGGTATCATTTGTTCTAGTGTTTGATTTAAGGCCGATATTATTTTATTGATTTTCTCCTTGGGTAAATGATCAATGGTGCATTGAGGTCTCCAAGTATGATTATATTATTTTTGATTTGCACTTTTAGATCAGTTAGTAGTTGTCTTATATATTTTGTGCTCTTTGGTTTGGTGCATATATATAAAGGAGTGTTATGTCTTCTGATTACAATGTCCACTTTATCATTATAAAATTTCTATCTTTGTCCTGGTTACCTTTGTTGTCTTGTAGTCAGCATTGTCAGATATGAGTATAGCTACTCCTGCACTTCTCTATCTTCTTCTCCCTGTAGTATCTCTAGTTGCCTGTCTTCAATGTCACTGATTCTCTCTTTTATTTGGCTTGTTCAATTGGTTAAGTTTGTTACTTCATTTTTCAGTTCGTGTATTGAGTCTTTCATCTCTGTTTGGTTCCTTTTTATAGTCTCTATTTCCTTGGTGAAGTACTCTTTTTGTTCATTAAGTTGTTTTTTCAGCTCACTAAATTGCCTTTCAGTGTTTTCTTGTATATTATTGAGTATTTTTACAGCTTCAAGTTTGAATTCTGTGTCATTAAGCTTCAAGGTTTCCATGTAATTGAGATTTTTCGTGGAGGTATTTCATCATCTATCTGAGCTATGTCTCTGTCTTGTATATCCATATTTTATTTTCCTTGATGGCATTTGCGGGTGGTATTGTTAATAACCACAATAAAAGATAATTATTCCTATTTCTTGCAGAGGGCAAAGCACTATGAGATTTGCCTCTGAGATTCTAGGGTGATCTGTTGAGGCCTAGCTGTCACCTTTGTAATGATCGAGGCAAAGTCATAGCATTGGTAAGTAGGGACTTATTGGCAGGGCTTTGCAACTTGAAGATACCAGCACTGGCTGACCAGGAGTCTTCCAGAACCCTCCCTCACATCCCCATAGAGCAGCAGATCTTGTCTCCAGGTGCCCCCGCCTCTCACAGGAGAGAGCCGCCTGGAGACCTTGTGGAGGGGGTTCTGCCACCACTCCTGTTTTCACAGAAAGGGAGCAGTGAGGAACTATGAGGCTGTGGTGACAGAGTCCAGTCCTTCCTTCAATATCAGTATAAACTCTCCAGGCACAGCACTAGGCTGGGCTGGGGGCGCACACTACAAGCTGGTGTTCCTGAGTTTCGCAAGCAGCTGCAACATAGATCACAGATAAGGGGCTTCACGTCCACACATGCCAAACTCCCTCCAGAAGCTGGAGCCCAAGCTTCAGAGATGATGGGGTGCAGATCCCAGATCAAGCGCATCTGGTACCACAAGGCTAAATTGTGCCAGACGGATGGGCAGATCAAGCGCACTCCACTGTCCTGTGGGCCAATCTCCACAAGCTATTTGCTTGCAGTTATTGGGAGCTTGCCACTGTCTTTGTGTGTACTCCACATCTGCAATAGCCCAGCCCTGCAATAAAGGGTGCAGGAGACTCCGGGAAGAGGCCCTGCTCCCTGTCATCGCCCCTTGCTCTGCTCCTTTCCCCCAAGCTCTCCACCTGGCTTCCCCGGGTCTAAGACAAAGACTGCGGAAACAGTGCCTCTCTCTCTCAGGCCATGGAAAAAGAAGAAAGACTCAGTCCTCTGGTACTATTTTTCCTTCTGAGCTTTGGCCCGCTTTCTTGTGTAATCATAATTTTGTCTATCCAGTATGTGTATATTTCAGGTTCATCTGGGTTTTTTCTCTACATATACTTATAGAATTTGTTAAAATTTCAAGGAGAGAGATGATGAGTGTCTCTCACTCTGCCATTTCTCTGACATTCTAGAAAGTTAATAGTTTTAAAGAATTTTTTTTAATTTCTTTTTATTTTATTCATTTTAGAGAGGAGACAGAGAGAGAGAGAGAGAGAGAGAGAAAGGGGGGAGGAGCTGGAAGCATCAACTCCCATATGTGCCTTGACCAGACCAGTGCAGGGTTTTGAACTGGCGACCTCAGTGTTCCCAGGTCGACGCTTTATCCACTGCGCCACCACAGGTCAGGCTAGAAAGTTAATAGTTTTAAATCTACATTTCCTTTTCCATATTCCCTACTTCATTGATAGTAAATATGTTCTACTATCACATGTTGAATTAGTATATTCTGAGGGTTCAGCAACAAATGGAATAAATTAAGATGGTTCAATGAAAGAGATTTTAATGAGGGGACTACAAATGGGAAATTTGGTAAGTTAAAGAAACAGCTAAGGGCCCTAACCAGATGGCTCTGTTGGTTACAGCACTGTCCCAAAGTGGAGGTCGTCTGTATGATCCCTGCTCAGGGCACATACAGGAACAGATGGATGTTCCTGTGTTCTCCTCTCTCTCTTCCTCTCCCAGTAAAATCATTGAATAAAAACTTTAAGAAAATAGTTATAAAAAACATCTATGGGTGCTGATATATCTAAAGAGAGGTAAAGTAGAAAATCAATACCATCCCTGTAAAGCCAGTAGTCACGGCCACCATCACAGCCCATGCAGGTTTGCATTTGACTCAGACAGATGGTAATGAAAGAACGGAGCCAAGAACTGGTGGGCCATTAGTTTTAAACCTAGCTTGCACCCAGTGGGTAAGAAATACAAACAGTGGGAAAAGACTTCCCTTTCCATTCAGGGTTCCCAAAACCACTGACTTATCCGAGTTTCCTAGAATCAAAGTTTCTACCTCACCAGCCTTATTCACCTCTGTTCCCCATCTCCTCTCTACACAAACTCTGCACAACTCTGGCTTTTTCTTCAGTACTCCGCCATCTTGGCTGCTTCTCCTAGCCTCTACGTGGCCTTACTCTGCTCTTTTACAGCATGAACTCCTCCTAGAAGGCAATCACTGTTCTCTCGAACAACGTGATCTCTCTTCCTTTTAAAACCTTTTGGCGCGAGAGCCCTCCTCCAACACACATTAATGCAATCACGCCCATCCCAAGTAGGAAGGGCAACTAATGTTATCACCCGGGCAACGGGCTTCCCCGTGGACAGCGCCATCTTTTTTTTTTTTTGACAGTGCCATCTTTAATAAAGTGAGCATAATATATTTTATCTGCCCAACAGTACCTTTGCCTTGTTTAACTTTAATGAAAATAACCTTACTTGGTTTCCCTTAAGCACAATGCAACATTGGAGTTAAAAGGCTTTTTTAAATTATTTCATTTTTCATTTATTTTAGCAACAGAGAGACAGAGAGAGGAACAGAAAGGGACAGACAGGGAGAGAGAATGATGAGAAGCATCAATTCTTTGTTGCGGCACCTTAGTTGTTCATTGAATGCTTTCTCATATATGCCTTGACCAGGAGGGCTTCAGCTGAGCCAGTGAGCCCTTGTTTAAGCCAGCAACCTTGGGCTTCAAGCCAGTGACCTTTGGGCTCAAACCAGCAACAATGGGGTCATATTTATGATCCCACACTCAAGCTGGTGAACCTATGCTCAGTCCAGCAACCTTGGGGTTTTGAACCTGGGTCCTCAGTATCCCAGGCAGATGCTCTATCCACTGTGCCATCTCCTTGTCATGCATCATTTTTGTACATTATTTTAGACTTTATAAAAAAGTGGTAAGTATAAAACAAAAAATTCTAAACACCAATCGCTGAATTCTAGAAGTAAAATAGCTGCATGAAAAGATAAAAACATGTAATTTTGGTATATACTAACAAATCTCCTTCCCTGAAAAATTTACTAATTTGTATTCCAACAAGGTAACAGTGTGTTTCTCTCACAACCCAACCTACAGAGTTCTTTTATAATTTAAAATTTTTATCAACCTGATATGTAAAAAATATCATCTCAGGGTAGCTATTAGTTGTAATTCTCTTCTTCCATATGTTTAAAAGTTTCACATATGCTTGGGTCTCTTTCTGCATTTTTATTATATTCCACTGATGTAAGACACTGTGTGCTGTATTTGTTAATCAAATTAAGAAAATATGCATCTATGTATCTTTTATCAAAGGATTGTAAAATCAAATTTGTCAAATGCCTTTTCAGGAAACATAATCAAAAGAAAAATTGACAAGAGATAGGAACAGAAAACTCACACACACAGACACACACATGTACAAAATAAAAAACAGAAACAGTTTCTGATTGACCAGGCCATGGCGCAGTGGATGAAGTGTAGGACTAGGACAAAGAGAACCCAGGTTCAAAACTCCGAGGTAACCGGTTTGAGTGCAGTATCATAGACATGACCCCATGGTCACTGGCTTGAAGACCAAGGTTGCTGCCTTGAGAAAGGGGTCACTCGCTCTGCAGTTGCCCCCTGGCCCAGGCACATACGAGAAAGCAATAAATGAACAACTAAAGAGCTAAACAAAGAATTGATGTTTCTCATCTCTCTTTTCCTGCCTGTCTGTCCCTATCTGTACTTTTCTCTGTAACAACAACAACAAAAACAGCTATCAAGCCCCGTTCATAAGAGAACACAAATTAAAGTCATTCTTATACTTATAAAATTAACCACGGATTAACAATCTAAATATAAGCACTAAAATTATAAAACTATTGCCCTGGCCAAATAGGTCTGTTGGTTAGAGTATCGTTCAGTAGTGCAGAGGTTCCTGGTTCGATCCCCAGTTAAGGACATTTACAGAATAGATTGATGTTCCTGTCTCTGTCTCATTAATCAATAAATAAACATTAAAAAGAATAAAACGATTAGCAAAAAACATAGTGATAAATCTTCATGTCCTTGGATTGAGCAATAGAGTCTTAGACTTAAAACATATGAAATGGAGGGGGGAAGATAAATTGAACTTCATAAAATCTTGAACATTTAATGCATCCAAGTGCATTTTTAGAATGTAAAAACATAACCTTAATAAAGGAAAGAACTGTGTAGCAGGGTAGCTCAATTGGTCAGAGTGTCATACCAATACTCCAAGGTTATAGGTTCAATCCCACGTTACACACATACAAGAATCAACCAATGAATTTATAAATAAATGGAACAACAAATTGTGTGTGTGTGTGTGTGAAATCAATACATAAATTTTAAAAAAAGGAAAAAAATTGCTATAGGTTACATATTTGAGAAGGGTTTAGTATACAGAATATATGAACTACTACAACTACCCATAAAGAATTCCACGAACACCTAATTTTAAAATAAGCACAGGACCTGAAAGCATATTTCTTCCAAGAAGATAATACAAATGCCCAAAAAGCACATAAGATGTTCAATATCATTGGTCACTGAGGAAACATTAGTCAAACCCATGAGTTACCACTTCATACACACTAAGACAGTGGTTGGCAAACTCAACAGAGCCAAATATCAACAGTAAAATGATTAAAATTTCTTTTGAGAGCCAAATTTTTTAGTTTAAACTTAAACTATATAGGTAGGTACATTGTTATTAACTTAATTAGGGTACTCCTAAACTGGCATTTACTAAACATTCAAGGGGCCAAAGAGCTGCGGTTTGCTGACCAAG
Source organism: Rhynchonycteris naso (assembly GCA_037038555.1). Taxonomy (NCBI): domain Eukaryota; kingdom Metazoa; phylum Chordata; class Mammalia; order Chiroptera; family Emballonuridae; genus Rhynchonycteris; species Rhynchonycteris naso. The sequence goes on along the minus strand of CM073004.1, from coordinate 39,408,521 downwards.
GCACTAAGACATTCAAAATAATTTAAATTAGAAAATAAAAGTGTTGGGGAAGAAGTGGAAAAATAAGAATCCTTATATATCTCTGAAAGAAATGTAACATTTTGTGTCAGCTGTGGAATGTTTGGCAGTTCCTCAAAAGATTAAATTACCATATGATCCAGCAATTCCACTTCTAGGTATTTAATCCCTAAAATTAAAAAACAACTACCTAAACAGATATCCATTCATGAATGTCCAAAGCAGCAACATTCACAGTAACCAAAAGGTGGTAAAAACCCAAATGTCCACCAACAGATCAATGAATAAACACATTCTGATACATACATACAAAGAAATGTTCTTCAGCTATGAAAAGAAATAAATTATTGATATATGCTTCTACTTCAATAAACCTCAAATACTTATGCTAGGCGAAAGAAATCATACGCAAAAGGTCACCTTTTACATAAAATGACCAGAATAGGCAAATACATAGAAGCAGAAAGCAGGCAAGTGGACACCAAGAGTTGAGGGAGAGACAAAAATAAAGAATATTATTCAATGAATATTAAGTATTCTTTTGAAATGATAAAAAAGTTTTGATACTAGAAACAGCTGACTGCAAAACGTTCTGAATGTTTCTGAATTACATACTTTAAAATAGTTAACTACATATTAAATGACTTTCACCTCAATTAAAAAATATTTGCACTGGCATATTTTTAAATTACTCAAAAAACTAACCCAAAATTTGATAGAAATACTTTGTTGAAAAGAGTAAGAAGAAGAAAGCATTCTCGTGTATTACTGATGAGTAAAATTTGGTATAATTCATATAGGAGGAAATCTGGCAATATGTATCTAATATCATTACAAATACATTTATCTACATTCTTCATGGAGAGCAAATAAAGTAAAAACAAAATGACTTATTACAGTACCTGTAACAGCAAAAGACTACAAACAACACAATGGTCTGCTAAAAGAAGACAAGTTATTGTACATATGCTCAGAGGAATGCTATGATACTGTATTAAAACAAAACAAAATAAAAAAGACAGCACTTCTCCACAGGCAAGTGAAAAAAAGGACAGGATAAACAAATGGGACTGTATCAAACTAAAAAGCTTTGCACAGCAAAAGACAACCATGAACAAAATAAAAAGACAACTCACACAATAGGAGAACATATTTCACAATACGTCTGATAAGGGGTAATAACCAAAATTTATAAAGAACTTCTAAAACTCAACACCAGGAAGGTAAACAATCCAATAAAAAAATGGGAAGAAGAACTGAATAGACACTTCTCCAAAAAGGACATACAAATGGCCAATAGGCAGATGAAAAAATGATCTAAGTCACTAATCATCAGAGAAATGCAAAGTAAAACCACAATGGGATACCACCTCACACCTGTCAGAATGGCATTCATTAACAAAACAACACACAATAAGTGCTGGCAAGGGTGTGGAGAATAGGGAACCCTCCTACACGGCTGGTGGGAATGCAGACTTGTACAACCACTGTGGAGAACTGTATGGGGTTTCCTCAAAAAATTAAAAATGGAACTGCCTTTTGACCCGAAATATATCCTGAGAATACCAAATCACTGATTCAAAAGAAGATATGCGCCCCCATGTTTATTGTAGCATTGTTTACAATAGCCAAGGTCTGGAAACAGCTCAAGTGTCCATCAGTGGATGAGTGCATTAAAAAGCTGTCATACATATAAACAATGAAATACTACGCGGCTATGAAAAAGAAGAAAATCTTACCTTTTGTGACAGGATAGATGGACCTGAAGATTATTATGCTAAGTCAGTGGTTCTTAACCTGGGTTCTATCGAACCCTAGAGTTCGATGAGTCGGTCTCAGGGGTTCGGAGAAGCCTCTGCTGCGGAGGCCAGAATAAACTAATACCATAATTTGTTGTGAGTTCATGAACTTTGTTGGTTTTGTTCTTTGAGCAAGGTGATGTTCATGCATGGCTCATTTTGTGCACCAGTAAAAAAACATATACCTATGTCTTGAATTTGGGGGAAAAACTCATATTTTATCACTAAAGAAGGGTTCGGTGAATGAGCATATGAAACTGATAGGTTTGGTACCTCAAAAAAGGTTAAGAACCGCCTGACCTGTGGTGGCGCAGTGGATAAAGCATCGACCTGGGAACACTGAGGTCGCCAGTTCAAAACCCTGCACTGGTCTGGTCAAGGCACATATGGGAGTTGATGCTTCTAGCTCCTTCCCCCTTTCTCTCTCTCTCTCTCTCTCTCTCTCTCTCTCTCACTCTGTGTCTCCTCTCTAAAATAAATAAATTAAAAAAAAAAAAAAAGGTTAAGAACCACTGTGCTAAGTGAAATAAGCCAGGCAGAGAAAGAAAAATATCATATGATCTCACATATATGTGGAATCTAATGAACAAAGTGAAATGAGGAAAAATAGGGGCAGAGATGGAATCACAGGGACCAGAGGAACAGCTGTCAGAGGGAAGGGGAATGAGAGGATGGGACCAGAGAAGGTAAAGGGATTAGTTAAACTACATATACAAAACACAGAGATATAGATAACAGGACAGAAGATCCTAGAGGGAAAGGGAAAGGGAGTTAGGGAGAGGGGGCAAAAGAGTACAAAAAGGGACATAGGGGTGGGGGGGTGAGGAAGTTATATTCAGTGGGACACTTGAATCCATGTAAACACAATAAATTATAAATTAAAAAAAGAAAAAAAAATGACATATAAACCCCATGATCATCGCAGTATTATTCACAGTGGCCAAGATATAAAAACAACCAAAGTGTTCCTCAATAGAGGACTGGATAAAGAAGATGTGGTACATATATATAATGGAATACTACTCAGCTATAAGAAATGATGACATGGTGACATTTACAACAACATGGATGGACCTTGAGAACATTATAATGAGTAAAATAATCAGAAAAAGTGAAGAACTGTATGATTTCACACATAGTGGATATAAAACTGGGACTCATGGTCAAAGATAAAAGTGAATTGGCTACAGGGGCGGGGGAGTTGTGGGGGTGGGGTTGGCGCAGAGGTAGTAGGAAGGGTATAAAAAGAGACAAATATATGGTGAATGAAAATGATTTGACTTTGGTTGATGGATATATAACATAATCAACAGTTCAAATGCTACTGAAATGTTTACCTGAATTCTATGTACTCATATTGATCAATGTCACCGTGTTAAAGTTAATTTTCTAAATAAAATTTAAAAAGATTTTTTTATCAAAAAGGAAAAAAGAAAAAAAAGCACTGAGATAACTATATACTAGCATCTTTTGTATTAAGAATAAGTATACAGTTGTGAGTATAATTATTCTTATATTATTATACTTATATTAGTATGCATTAATTATTATTATGCATTAATTATTGAATTATTTTCCAAATGAACAACTGTAAACCTACTTTGCCCTACCCTGTATATTCCTACTTTCACATATGGGAATTAGATAGTTCAGACAGAAAGACCGGTGGGTATACAACAAAGTAGTTAAGAGCTGTTAGCTGTGGATATACATTGATGGAAAGGCAGTAAGTGGTAAAGACGTTTTGCTTTATATCTTAAAAATCTATTTTTTAAGTTTTTTGAATTATGTGATGAGTTACAAAAGGAAAATAAATAAAAGACTGCCAGTTTTCTAAAAATCAAAACCCAATCCAAAAGGACACTTATATAGTAGATTAAATAAAAATATGTAAAGCACATCACTCAATGCTTGCCTTACTCATATTTTAAACTGTAAAATTAACAAACTTGTTTCTCCATCAAATAGCATAATCTCTTGCATCTCCTTACCCATCAAAGTGGTATAGGATTCAATCACAAACTCAATTTATATCATGTGCAGTACTTTCTTGTCTTTACGCATTTTTACACAATCTGTTAACTTTGGTCTTTCTCTTTCCATTAACTTTATTTTACTCAAAGTCAGCCTTTCAGCCAGTTCTTCCTCTGGGATGCATTTTCTTACAAATGTCTCTACAGTGACAGAGCCTGGGCTGGATGAGAGACCCTCCTTGTTATCCCCATAGTGTCCTGTGGTTAGGCATATAGACCCCAGAATGAAACAAACTTTACTCTGAATCACGACTTTAAAATTTACAAACTGCATCATGTCCAAAAACTTACCTAAGCCCTTTATTTTCAGTTTCCTAATGTACAAAATAAAGTTTACATTTTCCTAATAAAACCACTAACTAATATTAAATGAGCTAATGTATGTAATTCATATAGCTTGGCACATATGAAACTGTCATTAAATAGTAACCAGTTACTACTCTTATCATGTACTGAGCACTTTACTGAACTATTAGTACATTCATCTCTGTTTCTTGTAATCATAAACCGCCAAAAATTACAAATCACCTAATACTGACTGGGGGCAGAGACTCTTGGTTACATTTACATACTACTCAAAAACTATACTTAGTACAAGGTAGGTGCCCTATAAATATTTATTAAACCACTTATGTCAATATGGTATGTTATGACTTTAACAGAAATAAGAGAGCCTTTAAGATATCAATTTGATTTTGATTAGTGATCTCAATAAACAATAACTGTCCTTTCTCTACTGGAAAGAAAATAATAAAGATTTACCAATTGATTTCTTTCATGTAGAATTTGCTCTGTTAAGATTTAAAGATTTATTTATTCTAAAGAAAATAATCTATTAGTTATCTATATATTAAAATAGTAAAATTAAAACTTCAGTTTAACAAACTGACTATAAATTTCCGACCTACAATAAACTTAAGAAACCTGATTCTGGAACAAATGTAACCATAAGCAAAATATTTGAGCTTCAAGTAACTAATCTATAAAATGAAGACCAAAATACTGACATAGATACATAATAATCAATGTTAGCAATAAGCACAGTTCCCAATATGGAGCACAGGTACAAATAATATCAGTAAATATTAATTATAAAACCTTATCTAAAAAGTCAATTCATAAATTCATTAAATGAATTTCAAATATCCTTCAAAATTTCAAAATATATAGAAATAAATTTTTTTTATAGGAGCAAAGCTAAACCAGAACAAAATGAAATGTCCTTAAATAACTTAACAACAGAATACGAAGTAAAATGACATTGCTGGACTGACAGGCTGGATGTACACATTTATTTGACCATTCTGTACCTCGACATCCTGAACACTGGATAAAAAAGTTGATTAAATCCAGAAGTGCTATGTCTCTGTCTTGTTTATATGATTCAATCCAGTCATCCACCACGGACTGTGGAAAAGAAAATATAAAAATGAAAATTTCAGAAAAAGTTTAGTATTAGAGCAAATAAAATTTCAAAAAAGTCTGTGGTTCTTTCTGTGTATTCATTTAAACAATAACAAAAATACCAAAACTATTTCTCTGTAGTCAAATTTAAATAGAGATTCCCTTATTTTCAATAAAACAATTTAAAGTAACTGATTTTCAAAAATTTGTTCAAAATAGAGCAAAAGAAAACTAACTTTACCAACCCCATGAATTCAACAGTCAATAAGCAACTATAGATACTAATATTCAAAACCTATTGTAAAAATAACACAAAAACTAATTGCAACTATACAAAGACATAAAACTTCAGCAAACCTAACCCACCAGTAGTACATACCAAGAGTATGCACTATTTATAACAAAATACTTTTCTCAAAAATGCAAGGATGGCACAATATTAGAAAATCAAATAATTTATTAACAAAGGGGGAAAATAAATTAATGATTATATTATTAAATTTTAAAAAGGTAACATAAAATTCCGTAGCCAAGCTTAATAAACATATCTGGAAAAACTAGGTTTAGATGAAATGTATGGAAATAAGATAAAGACCAAGACTAAAATACATTTATTGTTAAAATGCTTAAAATACTTCAATTATAAAAAGAATGATGAAAAGTGCATCCCTAACTATTCAACACAAGTTTTAAGTTTTTAGTTAATAGAAAAATTGTTAAAATACTGATAAAGACAATTTTTCTTGTTCTATAGTTGACTAAAAAAGAAAAAACTAAGAGTCCCTACTAAACAGACTTGAAAGATTAAAATAGAAAAATCTGACAAGTCAGCAAGATAAAAGTATAACTTTTTAATATTTACAATATATAAATAATAGTGAATGATAGCCTGTTCACAATTAGAAATATCAAAGAATAAATTCAAAACAGGTATATATATTAATAAAGAAAATTATAAAAACTTACAGGATGTATAGAAACAACCTAAATAAGCATCATCACTAAATCTAAATGGAAAGAAGGCTTAGTAATAAACCAACAGTTTCCCAAATTGTTAGGCAAATTTAATGTGATTCCATTTAGCAAACTAGTGAGTAAATTTGTTTGGGGGTTCTAAGGTAAAACAAGATCAAAAGAAAGATAAAAAAACATTTAAAAAATAAACTTTTATCTTTGTATTGAGATATAATTATAGCCACAAGATGCATCAATTTTAAGTTACTTCTTGTTGAAACTGTGCAAATACTACATACACCTGTGAAACCATAACCAAGATGAAAATATAAAACATTTCCAGAACTGAAATAGGTTCTCTCATGTTCCTTTCCAGTCATTAACTATCAGCAGCTCATACAGTTTATTTTTCCTCAACAGCCAACATATTTTGAAATTCATATAAATAAGGTGACCAACTGTTCTCCTTTAGGGAGGACAGTTCTTCTTTTGCACTTTCTGTCCTCCCTTGAAGTGTCTTCCTACATGTCCTCTTTTTTGATATTGGAAGATTAATATGCAAATGCCCATATTCGATCGATGCAGAGTCAATCCATTGCATGTGTTGTGGCTTATTTGTATCTGACATGATGATTCATCAAGGATCAGTACAGTGCGGCAAGACACGATTATGAGGCACATGCACTCCGCATGAGAGACATTCAGAGAGCACACGGAATACCGAGCGAGCAAATGATTTTGCGTACTTCTTACTGAAACACAACACAGCAGATACAACACTGTTGACTCATGATTATTTCTTTCTCAGTGAATATTCAATCATAGGTAAGTAAAATTCACGTCTTATTAATTCATTATCTATTTAATAATTTCCAAATACATATAATTTTATTTAGAAGTATTTTCCCAAAATTCAAGTTTTAAAGTGAAAATCTAACCTCAAACCATATCTACTAGTAACGCATTTTGATTAAATAGTTGCATAAAACAGACGCTTTTTAATTAGAAATTGATAAATACACCTGAATATCAATCCAAATTTGTGGTTTTGTTTGATATTTTGTTTTACTAAATGAGTACTTTTTCTTACAACCATTATTAAAAATTAATAGGCATGTAAGCATCATTAAAATATAAAATATTACAAATATTTTTATTATGCATTTATCATATTATAGTGTATTATTGTTGCAATCTTTATTTTATTTACGATATTGTTTTCTTCAATTTATTTTTGTCCACCTTTTCATTGTAAAAATGTTAATCACCTTAATATAAACAGCATACTCTTGTTTTCATTCAGTCAAAAACAGATTCAGCCATATGTTTATCAGAAACTCCTTTTTGCATTGCTGAATGTTATTTTATAAGATAGCACAGTTTATGACAGTTTTACTAATGGTGGACATAAGTGGCTTTTTTTCATTTTAGGGCTATCACAAAATTGTTATGAACATTAACGTACACTTCTTTTGATAGACGTACCCATTTTATTTTCTGTTGCATATACATATAACCAATAGCAGTCTTGTTAACACAGAGAACACATGTACTTTGAGGGTTAGGAGATAATGCCAAACAATTTTCCAACAGGTATATTAAATTATACTTCCGTCAGCAATGTATGAGACTAGAGGCTCCAAATCCTCGCCGATACTAGGTATTGTCAGTCCTTTTAATATAACCCATTCTGGTCGAAAATACCGTTTCATTAATTACCTCTTCTATTGAGAAGTAACCATGTTACCTTCTACATGACAAAAAGAACTTTTGTTAATTGCTGATATACATAACATTGTTTCTCTGTCTCATCACATTAGTGTCCACATTAGAGGTATTGTTTTAAAAGTAAGTAGAATATAATAAAGAATATTATGGTTGTAGGAAAGGGTAAAAAGAAAAAGAATGGCATAAAACCTGTTCAAGGATCAGCTCTGCTGAACAATGTGTCGAGCTCCATGGGCTAAAAATGGTGGTGAGTACTAAGAATGGATACGACCAGATCAAGAGTAACTGAGATTCAGAGCAAAATAAGAAATGCTTTGTGACACAAGTAACAAAGCGTGGCACAAAAATAAGGAGCAAGCCATTTGTTCAATTGTACCTGAGGCCTAGCATTGTGAAGGCACACCGAAGATAGCAAAATTTTCTTTATTCCCAAATGACAGCATCAATTTCTAATCTTACTAGTTATATATGAAGAGCACCAAACTTTCTGAAAAAGACCAGTAGTGAGCAAAGACTTGCATCAGAAATACTAAAATTACATAAAAACATAATAAAAAGAATAGATTGCAAATAATGTAAGACTAGAAAAACAATGTAAGAGAATAAAGGGCATAAATCAACCATGTATGTCTAGAATTTATTAAGTTATGAGAAAGAAAATATTTCAATTTTAGAGGAAAATGGCTGATTTATTTAATAAATTATAGTGGCATAGTTGGTTATTCATTTGAAAGAAAACCCAGCTACATTTTAAAAAGCTATCTGAGAAGTGAAGAGACAAAAGAAGCTCCAGAGAACTATACTCCAGAGAGATAAATAAGCTCTTCTTGGACTGGTAGAAACTGATGACTATTACAAGCACTGCCAGGTATGGGCCCAGGTGTGATATTTTACACACACACACACACACACACACACACACACACACGTATGCCAGGAGGCAGGATAAAACAGAATACTACATAAAGCACACCAAAATCAACTTGTTGGAAATCTTCAATAAAGAGAAAGAAATCTAAAGCAGCCAATGGGTACCTACAAAACAAAAGGATAAAAATATGGCACATTCCTCATCAAAAACAATGAAAGTCATTGGATAATGGAATGAAATATTTAAAGTACTGAAAGAGAAACAACTGCTCATAAGTTAATAAAAAATGCCAGCTTCCATGTTGCCCCACAAAGATCAAAGATTGGACAGCTATCTACAAGCAAAAACAGTTCCAGATGACCTCTAGAGTCCACTTAGAAGTTTTTGTTTGTTTGTTTTATGTGAGAGAGACAGAGACAGAAAGAGGGACAGATAAGGACAAACAGAAAGGGAGAGATGAGAAGCATCAATTCTTTGTTGCGGCACCTTAGCTGTTCATTGATTGCTTTCTCTTATGTGTCTTGAATATGGAGTTCCAGCCGATCCAGTGATTCCACGTTCAAGACAGTGACCTTGAGCTTTAAGCCAGTAACCTTTGGGCTCAAGCCAGTGACCACGGAGTCATGTCTATGATCCTGCGCTCAACCCAGTGACCTTGGGGTTTCGAACCTGGGTCCTCAGCATCCCAGGTCTACGCTGAGACAAGAAAAACCACCACCAAACCAGTATTATATAAAATGTTAAAGGGTTGTCTTTAAGAGGAAGAAGAAAAATTCAATTAACAAAACTGTTGCTTAGTGTGAAACTCACAGGAATAAAGACCATGGCAATACCCATTATACATGACTTTATGCCAATAAAGGGATCCTAATAATTTGACCTGATCACTCAAATTTCTGAAAAATCCAGCCCTGACTGGTTAGGTTAGTGGTTAGAGCTTTCGCCTGGCTGTCCCAGGTTTGATTCCTGATCAGGGCATACAAGAGAAGAGATCATCTGCTTCTCTCCTTCTATCCCTCCTGCACCTAGCGGCTTGACTTGTTCGAGCGCTGGCCCTGGGCGCTGAGGATAGCTTTGCTGGTCCGTACACAACAGCATAGGTGCTAAAAATAATTCGGTTGATTCGATCATCGCCTCAGACAGGGGTTGCCAGGTGGATCCTGATTGGGGCACATGCGCGAGTTTGTCTAACTCCCCTCCTCTCCCTTAAAAAATAATAATAACAAAAGAAAAGAAAAAGAAAGAAGAAAAAAGACTTAAAAAATCAAAGTAAAATAATCTGCTGAAAAGACCCAGCCAGCAATCATGGGGTCTTTTACAAAAAAGTAAATCGAGTGTATAAGAAATATGGGAGCCTGACCTGTGGTGGTGCAGTCGATAAAGCGTCAACCTGGAACGCTGAGGTCAGTTGTTCAAATCCCTGGCTTCCCTGGACAAGGCACATATGGGAGTTGATGCTTCCTGCTCTCCCACCCCTCTATCTCTTTTTGTCTCTTTCTCTCGCTCTCCTTTCTAAAATAAATAAATAAAATCTTAAAAAAAATAAACATGGGAAATGTAAAGCATGGCAAGGAATTAATGAAAATTAAAAAAAAGAAAAAACCCTCAAATCTAAATAGTCACTGGATGAAGGAAAAACTAACCGCTATGAATAATTAATTTGATATCCTGAAAGTGTGTGTGTGTGTGTGTGTGTGTGTGTGTGTGTGTGTGTGTGTTGGGGCACGGATAACTCTCAACAAAAGTGGAATTCATGAGGAAATGACTTGATGTATGTGTTTGAGAAGAAAGACAAACTGATCATTTAAAAAGGAAAATCCACCTGCCCTGATCAATAATTATTTAAAGCTGAATATTAACATAGCTTATCTTGCTGCTCCAGGATAAATGAAGAAATGACACATATAAGCATATCTAGGTAAAATTCATAAATTCTGAGCAAAAAGAAAAAAATCTCATAAATATCAGAACCAATAATTAAAGTCAGATGTCATATACAAACTCTACCTCCACAGAGCATCCAACCTGCATTCAATGCTTTTCCTTAAGATTAAGCAAACAGCTGACAACAAACCTTTGAGGAAAGTCTCTGCATCAATTATCAATTTATTGTGTCTCAGCTCCAAAGTTACCCTTTAGTATCTGCTCTGTAATAACGAACTGAATTTCATAAGCACTTCCCCTTCCTAGTAAGCACAATATTAGGCTTTATTAGCATGGAGCTCTGGAAGGACACTGCAGGAAGGAAGGGCACTGCAGGATGAAGGTATTTTTCTTTTCCTGGTTTTGGCATGTTAAAGTTTAGCTTTTCCTATTCTTCCTGTATAGCCCATCAGAAGTGAGTATATGTAGCTGATTGGATCACTGAAAGTGCATTATATAAATAAATAAACTTTAAAGATTTTTAAAAATACAAATGAAGTAATTATTTCAGAAAAGAAATGTAACCTTACTTCTAATCAAACCACCACAAATTCATGGTAATTTAAAATGCCACAATTAATTTACTTCAAAAATGACAAATACTATTTTTAAATGATAAGTTTCAGTGTTGCCAGATGTTTATAAAACAGATATTTTCAATGATGTTAGGAACAGAGAGCTATTTGGTAATACTTATATATGTTTTAATTAAATTTATTGAGGTGACACTGGTTAACAAAATTATACTGGTTTCAGGTGCCCAATTTTATGACACATCTCTGTACCTAGTAGCCCTAGTTATATAAATCAATCCTAAGAAAATGATACGGCATGAAGACTGTTTTTATGGTTTATTTATGATAATGAGAAATTATAAAACAATCAAATAGAAACAATCAAAAAGGAAAAACTGTAAATACTCCAAAGTATGAAACACAATACATTAAAAAATCTGTATTTAAGGAATACCAACAACGGAAAAATTAATCATTCCACTTTTATAAAACAGTTATGATTTTAATATAAGCCTAGAATAAAACACGAAATAGATAACACCGAAATATTAAGATTATGGGTGATCATTTTCTTTCTTCCTTTAAACACTGTTTTCTATATTGCTGACAAAAGTTTATATGAACTAAATAAAAAATACATTTAAAAAATTTAACCAAAAGGAAATAATTTGTCAGCTATCTACTAAGTTCTGACTATAGTAGTGCCCCATTTATCTCTGGTTTCACTCTTCAAGGTTTCAATTTCCCACAGTCCAAAAATATCACATGAAAATTTTGAGAAATAAACAATTTGTAAGTTTTAAGTTGCATGCTCTGAGTAGCATGATAAATTCCCTCACTACCCCATTCTGCCCTTCCCATCCCATTCCATCCTGCCCGAAATACGCTTGTCCAGCATATCCACTCTGTAAACACCACCCACCCATTAGTTACTTAGTACCAGTCTAAGTTATAAAAGAAAGAGAGTGCACGTGTGAAAGCGAATGGAATCACATTAACATAACTTTTATTACAATGTATTAATATAATTGTTCCATTATTAGTTATTGCTGTTAATCTCTTACTGTACCTAATTTATAAATTAAAATTTATCACATGCCATATATGTATAGGGAAAACAGTATATATAGGGTTTAGTACTATCTGCCATTTCATGCACCCACTGGGGGACTTAGGATGTATCTCCCTCAGATAAGGGGGGGACTACTGTGTATGCATTTTACTATGGAAGATGAATATAGTGAATACAAAAATACTTGCCGTAACTCCTGATACCCAAAACACTACATCGTGGGTTTGTTTTGGTTTTTTTTTGCAAGGGTAGGAAGCAGGGAGGGACACAAACCTATTTTAAGACCACATCTGATATCTGATATAAGTTTGTGCATTAAACTTGATTGGAAGAGACTCCCCCTACTATAAAGAAAAATGAGAGAGTTTGCCACACATTGAACATATGGTTTTCTAATAGCAGTTAACTTTCACTACCACTTTTTCAGTAAGCCATCTACAGGAGCTGACAAAAAAAACATTGGGGGAAAAATGTCCTCTGCTACTTGCTAATGTTATGATGTCAGACAATAAAGTCTGAATCCTATAAATAAGTGATTCAAGATGTTTGTATTTCATGAACCAGCAAATCACAAAATATAACTTGAGAAATAAGTAAAGGGTTGCCAATAATTTTATAGTGGAAAAAAAGGAGGATGAGACCCTCATTACATAACTTTATTTTCCTCTTTTGCATGAATTAGTGTCAAAGAATCAGACTCTATGATCCTTGCCAGGTGGCTTACATTCCTACAATAGTTAACTCCTTATGTGATATTTTAGCCTCAAGTCACCCCTCTCTCCACCTCCGTCACAGAACTTGGATTTCCTGGTTGGTAAGTCTTCCTCTCTAATTGAGCCATCAATTCAACATCTTTACTGAAGATATAAGCAAATATCTTAAAATCCAGTTTTTACTTCTGTAGTTCTAAAAATCAATACTGTACTTTACTTCAAACTCTCCATTTACATCCAAAACATCTAGGAAATATTCCACCTTTGAAATAATTAATTTTCCATACTACCTGGTATAATCACAAGCCCATTCATTTTAGTACATGACCCCTTATACTCATATTATGCCTTTTGAGCCTCACCAAGAACTTTATTCCTCTAATCTCTTCCTTTCTCTTGAGCTCATTTCCTTCCCTATTCTTGGGATGTCATTAAAATTTATCACATAAACTAGGCTACTTATACAGTAAAGAAGGATGCTATTAATAATTATGCTAGAGAAAGTCTGTCCTAAATCCTATAATACATCATTTCAATCTCTTGCTAGTACTGTCAACTGCCTTGAATAAAAGATTATTCTGGAATTTCTGCTCAAGTGTCAGAAAATTGAAGCTAAAGTTCTCCTAGTTACTTTTTTCTCCAATTTACTCTGGGATAATCAATTTCTTTTAGAATGTATGAGGAGATGAAATCAGAAACATTTTATAAACCAAACAGTTTTACCAGAATTTTAAAATAACATTTTAATTATCCTGTTAGTGTTTAGTGACTGAAGAAAAATCTACTACTGTATGTAGTGTGGGGCAAAGGTGTGAAATAGCTAGCTTCAAATGACCAAAAGTTAAAGCACAGCAGACAAATCTAAGATGTATGAGTGGAGACGATGGCATTAATTACTAAGACAGACTAGTGCAGTGAAAATGCACCTGTCTTGCTGTTAGTATATGAGTTGTCATGAAGTTCGCAACAATTCTTTCAAAGCAGTTTTATTATTTGGTTACATAGCTGAGAGGAGGAAAACGGAACAATTTTGGTTCAAATTTATTCTTCAATAACATTAACAACCATTTGAAATATCTTCGATCAGCTTTCTCTCTTACTTCTTTAAAATTAATTCCATTTTTTTTTTTTTTTTACTGTTCTCATCATCATGATGAGAACAGTAAAAATTTGACTTCAGGTTAAGAAATCCTGCACTAGACCAAAGATTCTCACCAGAAGGAAACAAATCTCTTTTATTTTAAACTAAAGGTTTAAGACCAAAGCCTAGCAAACAATAAGGAATTATATATAAACTATATACATAATTTTCTTCTGCATTTTGAAATCAAATTTTAAATTTTGGTAAGTAAAAGGTCTGCTTTATACATGAATATAGTGTATAGAAAAAAACTACACAAGCACATTCAATCCAAATTTAAAGAAGTGAACAAAAAAATCTTAAGAAATCTCATTTATACTTCAATACGCTTCATTCATGTGATGTTTTCTGTATTTTAATTTTTACTGAAAGTATAAACAAAGTATTTAGACCAGAAGCATTAAAATAAGTTAGGTTCCCTTTTTAAAAATAAAATTAATAAAAACAATATTTCATCTATTTACATAAACATCTATAAACAATATAAACACATATGCATATAAAGGTCATTTTTCATTAAAATGACAAAATAAAGCCATTATACATATTTTTATATACATATTTGACTATCATAACTGCAAACATAGAAACAATCATATTTTCGCTTGATCTGCTCTAAGACCATCTATATAAAGTGTGATATACCTGCAGATGATGTCTTTATCTAAAACACCCAAGTTATTTTAAATCCACAAGTTTAATATCAGCAAGTACATTAAATAAATAAATACAAGCTAAACATGTGAAAAAGCAGTATATGCCTTTATTTTTTTGTTATTTTTTATTTTTTTACAGGGACAGAGAGAAAGTCAGAGAGAGAGAGAGATAGGGACAGACAGGAAGGGAGAGAGGTGAGAAGCATCAATCATTAGTTTTTCATTGCAGTTGCGACACCATAGTTGTTCATTGATTGCTTTCTCACAAGTGCCTTGACCGCGGGCCGTCAGCAGACCGAGCAACCCCTTGCTGGAGCCAGCGACCTTGGGTCCAAGCTGGCGAGCTTTTGCTTAAGCCAGATGGCCCCTCACTCAAGCTGGCAAGCTCGGGGTCTCAAACCTGGGTCTTCCGCATCCCAGTCCGATGCTCTATCCACTGCGCCACTGCCTGGTCAGGCAGTAGATGCCTTTAGATAAAACTAAATAGGGGTTGTGAAATTTCTATTAGAGTATCTATCTAACTTCCTTCAGACTTTAGTTATAAATAACTTATAGGCAGTAAATTCTTTTATCCTAGCACTAAACAGCAACTTTTATAATCTATTGTTTTGTGAAAATTAAATAAAATCAAATTAATTACTGAATAACTTCCTTCTAATTACCTAAAAGTAACTGCAGTGTGGCAAATTTGTCTTCTTCCTTCCACAGAGTTACTAACATGGGAAAGAAGGTACTAAGCTGTGGACTACATTAACCAGCGCACCTTTGTATGTGTTAAGTCCCCATAAATGTAATGTAAACAGAGAGGTCAAAAGCTTCTGTAACAGTGGTTCTTAACCTTTTTTGAGGTATCAAACCCACCAGTTTCATATGCACATTAACCGAACCCTTCTTTAGTGATAAATAAAATATGATTTTTTTTTCCAAATTCAAGACAAAGGTATATGTTTTTTTTTACTGGTGCACAAAACCAAAAAAGTTCATGAACTCACAACAAATTACGGTATTACTTTATTCTGGCCTCCGCGGCAGAGGCTTCTCCGAACCCCTGAGACCGACTCATCAAACCCCTAGGGTTCGACAGAACCCAGGTTAAGAACCACTGTTCTATAAGGTAGGTACTGCTTCATTCCCTCTCCCCTTCCATCCACTGAATGCTAACAACACTGAAGCTCTAGGGGAGACAAGGAGCCAGAAAACGGACAGGCATAGATACCTGAGTAACATATGAAGGGAAAATGCCCACCACTAATTTTGGTATTGAACATTTACATAAATGTGAAATTAATATCCATCATAACAAGTCACTAGTATCTGATTATTGTTTACAGCATACTCTGATTATTTTTTACAGCATACAGTATTACTCTAAATATCTAGCTGCCAGAATTGTTGGGGGACAGGTTAAAATATCACAAAGTTAATTTCATAGACATTCTAAATATGTAATAAACCAGGAACTCAGATATAAGTAAATATAAACCTATTATCTGAAGATTTTCAAGTAACTATTAAATAAAATATGCAGTTTATATCTTCATCCCTAAACACCCTATATATTTAACATATTACTTTTCATTCTAGGAAAGGAGGTCGGGGGAAACAGAACTAAAGTGCTTTAAAAAATAGCTTACAGTTCAAGCACATATATTATTAGGTTAAAGAAAATTAAAAATAATCAAACTCAGTGAAGAATTAGAAATTTATCAAATCATATTTACACTAACATCTTTTTCACAAAAACATTAACACATTGCTGAATAAGTAGCAAAACAATTTTTTCTTTTCTTTTGTGTGACAGAGACAGAGAAAGGGACAGATAGGCACAGACAGACAGGAAGGGAGAGAGATAAGAAGCATCAATTCTTTGTTGTGGCACCTTGGTTGTTCATTGATTGCTTTCTAATATGTGCCTTGACTGAGGGGCTACAGCAGACCGAGTGATGCCTTGTGCTCAAGCTGGTGAGCCCTGCTCAAATCAGATGATACTGCACTCAATCTGGCAACATCTGGGTTTCAAACCTGGGTCCTCCATGTCCCAGTCTGACGCTCTATCCACGGCGCCACCACCTGGTCAGGCTAAATAATTTTTTCTTCACTTGATTATTTTTCTACTGGGGCTCTAAATTATTAGATATATGTAAGTATACATATACCTTTGTGAAGTAAAACAATTTAATAATTTATGTACTGCATAACCAAACACACACACACAAATCTTTGAGAAATGCAGTTTATGTTTAGAACTTTCTTATTTTACTCTTATTCTCAAATAACCTACAAGTATTGAGGCACTAAACTAATTATGAAATATCCTAGACCAGGTCCAAATGTCATTTTTAGATATGCACCAGATGATGAGATGTGACTATGGAGCTTAAATAATGAAGAAATTTAATGGTAATCTAGCTGACTCTCTCAAAGGAATCAATGACAATTTTTATAAAAACAATCGAAAATCATGGGGTATAACATCTAAACACTTTTGAAGATCAAGTTAAAATACTGTGATTCTCAGGTAGTGCTTTGGTTTGAATACACTGATTGACATAACTATTTCATTAACCCAATTAGTATTTATGAAGTTCCATATATTTCATTTGCCTCTTATGGAGTATAAGCTCCATAGGTTCAAAACAGAAAGTTGGTTTGGCTTTTTGTTTCCTTTTTTTTGCGGGGCTGAGAAAATGACACAGTTCAAGCTCTATATTTTGCTTTATGTCTTCTCCATACTTTATGAATTTCCAATAAATTTATTATAGTAAGAAAGTAACAGAAATGAACAAAGACCAAGTATGTAAATACAGCCTGAACAGGTGATGGCGCAGTGGATAGAGTGTCGGACTGGGATGCCGAGGACTCAGGTTTAAAACCCGAGGCAGCAGGCTTGAGCACAGGATCATCTAGCTTGAGCACAAGCTCACCAGCTTGAGCACGGTGTGGCTGGCTTGAGCCCAAAGGTTGCTGGCTTGAGTCCAACAAGGTAGCTGTCTTGAAAAAGGGGTCACGGGCTCTGCTGGAGCCCCCAGGCCAAGGCATATATGCGAAATCAATGAATGAATAAGCAAGGTGCTGCAATGAAGACTTGATGCTTCCCATCTCTCTCCCTTTCTGTCTGTTCATATCTGTCATTCTCTCTGTTACAAAATTAAATATATATTTATGTAAAACCATTTTTACACAATAAAACATTATTAATATCAGCTGTAAAAAATGGTGACTTGAAGAATAAACAAAATTTCAGCATAGAGTCCCCTCTCGATAAGAATGTGCTTATTAGGAAACTAAATATGCTTTTTTAAAATGAGAAGCATTGTTTGTTGATAGCATAACAAGAGTAATATGGCTCTTATGGAAGTCCAAATAAAGCCAAATTTTCTTTTCATCAAGACCACAATAAACTAGAAAACACAGATGAAGAAGCAAATCTTTCCTTTGTAATGATATAGAACCAGTCAAGTAACTTAAATTTAAGAAAGAAAAGCATTGTTTCTCACTTAAATTCATTTACTGTATTTTTTCCTCCAGAAGATGCACATTTTTGCCTCAAAAGTGGAGGAGAAAATGCCCATGTGTCTTATGGAGCAAAAAATATGGTATTTTATTAAATATTTTAAAACACCATTTGGGCCTGACCTGTGGTGGCGCAGTGGATAAAACGTCGACCTGGGAACTCTGAGGTCGCCAGTTCAAAACCCTGCACTGGTCTGGTCAAGGCACATATGGGAGTTGATGCTTCTAGCTCCTCCCCCCTTTCTCTCTCTCTCTCTCTCTGTCTCCTCTCTAAAATGAATAAATAAAAATAAAATAAAAAAAAAACACCATTTGGTTAATAATCTATATATTTTTAATTTTCCTCCTTAAAATCCTAGGGGTGTCTTATGGTTGTCAAGTGCGTCTAATGGAGCAAAAAATACAGTAAGTCTTCAAAAGGTAATCCACCACTTCTAAATGACCCCGTTTTAAATGAGCCTAAAATGTCACATTGTTTTATTTTGAACATAATAAAAAAAAAATCATGCTGTGGAGACCCCTTATGTCTGCCTTTACTTTTAACAAGTCAGATTTCATCCCTGAACCAAGAGAAAGAGGAATATTTAGAACAATTCTTCAAAAGAGGCTGGGATATAAAACTCAGAATGAGAAGAAGCCCTGGGATCACAACAGTTAGGATGAAGGGGGAGGAAAAACAAACACAAAAATTCAAAAGGACATACGCACCTCTGTGTTCACTGCAGCATTATTTACAATTGCCAAGATAAAAAAGTAACCTAAGTGTCCACCAATGGATGGATGGATAAAGAAGGAGTGTGTGGCCTGACCAGGTGGTGGAACAGTGGATAGAGCGTCACACTGGGATGCAGAAGACCCAGGTTCGAGACCCCGAGGTCGCCAGTTTGAGCGCACGCCCATCTGGCTTGAGCAAAAGCTCACCAGCTTGGACTCAAGGTCACTGGCTCCAGCAAGGGTTGTTCAGTCTGCTGAAGGGCCACGGTCAAGGCACATGTGAGAAAGCAACAATGAACAACTATGGTGTCGAAACGGCAAGGAAAAACTAATGATTGATGCTTCTCACCTCTCTTCGTTCCTGTCTGTCTGTCCCTATCTATCCCTCTCTCTGACTCTCTCTCTGTCCCTGTAAAAAAAATAAATAAAAAAAAAGGAGTGTGTGTGTGCGCGCACATGCACCCATGGGCGTGAGAAATGGAATATTAGCCATAAAAAATAAAATATTGCCATTTGGATAAACCTAGAGAGTATTATGCTAAGTGAAATTAAGTCAGACACAGAAGACAAATACCACACAATCTCATTTTATGTGGAATCTAAAATCCAAACAAATTAGAAAGAAATTCATGCAGAAAATAAAGTGATGGTTGTCAAAGGGGAAGGGCAAAAAAAAAGTGAAGGGAAATAGAGGTACAAAATCCCAGTTATATAATCAGTAAGTCATGGGGATGTAATATACAGCATAGGAAATATAGAAATATCATAAGAAGTTTGTAATGTCAGATTTGTGGTGATTATTTCATCAAATATATAAATGTTGTATACCTAAAACTACTATATTGTATATTAACTATACTGTTCACAAAATTTAGAGGATATCTTATAGCTTCATATTCATTGAGATATTCCCTAATTTTTGTGAACAGTATATATTTTAATCTTTTAAAAATTAAAAACTTGCTATGTTGCTAAAATTCAAAATAAATGCTTTAGTATTTTATTATATGATTTTAAATCCTGAATCCAATATCTTGCACTGCAATGGTTGCAGCTATAAAAACAGTTCTTGTATTTCAATCATATATTAATTCTATTCAATATACAAGCCGAATTTGCTTATTTCTATAATGTTTTAATTCTCATTTTCATTACAGTATTTCCTTCCTTCAATATTTTCTGGCGAATTGGTTATAAGTTTCATTTCAGTCAAGAGTACAGTTATGTGTCACTTAACACCAAGATTATGTTCTAGACATGCCTCATTAGGTAGTTTTGTCTATGTAAACATCATACAGTGCACTTAAACAAACCTGGATGATATAGCATACTATTATAATTTAATGTGCTATACTTTTATCCAACTGGCAGTGCAGAAGTTTGTTCACACTAGCATCATCACAAATTCATGAGTAATGCATTATGTTATTGATGTTATGACAGCTACGATCTGACCCAAAACAACATTATATGGTGTATGGCTGAATATTTCTTTTCCCTCTAATGACTTATTAGTATTTATTTTAAATTGTTCACTTCTTAGACATTCCTCAGCCATTTCAGTACTTATTGAAACTTTTAAACTTTTCAATAAAAATTCAGAAATTAATACAAACACTTTAGTCCACTCAGCTAATGGCTCAGAAATACATACAATTCCTGTATAGTAACTATATAACTGTTGGTTCAAACACAAGTTAACAGATGAAATTTTAACAAGCTCACAGATGTTCTTTTCTCTTTCCAGAAGTCTCAGTGTAAAACTTGCACAGCTAAATGTTGGAGAAGAACTGCTACGCATTTGATATGTTGAGATTTGACATCTAACCCACTTGTTAGATGGGGACTAAATCAATGTCTTTTAAGTTCATAGTTTTACATCAGAACAAAACTTCATAGGGAGAGAGAATGACTGATCACAAACTATCCTCTAAGACAGTGATGGGCAATCTTTTGAGCTTGGTGTGTCAAAATTCTCCTAGGATAACTCGGGTGGTGTGTCACTTCGAGAAAACCGGCCTAATCGGAAGTCCCAGAACTAGACACTCTGTGCCGGAGTTCTGTTGTTTTGGCCTACATACCTCCGGCACAGATTGTCTACACTACAGCAAATGTTTTATCCTTGGCTACTGCTCCTGGCCATGCAGGAGCTGAGGATGAAACGTCCTTCTCAGCATGTGGGCCAATAACTTCTCTGGTATGTGGCCGCATGCGGCCGCATGTCATCAAAAATGGCTACGCGTGTCAGTGCTGATACGCGTGTCATTAAGTTCACCATCACGGCCCTAAGACAACTATGTATTTACCTATCATACTTAAATAAAATCAGTTTTACCTTCAGTCACCTGTCAAAAAGAAGACCAAATTTTGTCATTAAGTATATACTTCATTTACAGGCTGACTCTAACTCCTTATCTACATTGTTAATATTATCACTGCATTAAGACCAAAGAAATTTTCTTATTATTAATCAACACTTTGTAACAGTATATGAACAGATTATAGGATTAGTATGGAAGATTTCCTTTCCCTTTTATGATTTGAAAATCTATGAGGCAAGCGTCAGGCAAGTTTTGTTTATATTCTATCTCTTGCACCTAACCTCTAACAATCAGCTCTCAATGAATTTCTGTTGAATAAATATAGTCCAATTTCTTAAGTTGACATCTGGGATATAAAATGCAAATATGAATCACAGAAATTCAGTGAAATGTTTACTAAGTCATAACTCCTAAAGCAACAAATATCATATAGATTAATAGCTTGAATATTTCAAAATTCAATATGTATTCAGTCCCATATCATTAAAAGTTAAAATGTCCACACCAAACTATTCCCATACCCATCCTCCAGTAAATACATAATCTTGCAAATTGTACCACCAACCCAAACAACTATAAATCACCTTAGAGTCCTTTGTCTTTCTCATCTTTCAGATTCATTCCACAGCCTTAATGTTTATAGAATTTGTCACTTCCTCTTCATTCTCATTGATATATTATGATTGGTTTTAGCCACAGGGGAAGAAATAAAGGAAGAGAGGAAGGTGGGGAGGGGGAGAGGGGGAGACGGAGAGAGAGACAGGAACACCATTCCACTCCTGCATGTGTCCTGACCAGGGAGGGATTAAACCAGCAACCTCTGTGATTCGGGCCAATGCTCTACCTGATACTCTTACAAATTCATTGCTTCCCAACTGGATCAGCAAAAAGGAGCCTCCCAATTGGTCTTTCTGATTCTAGCCATATATCCCCCAACTGTCATCTAAATTGTTTTCAGAACAGTATTTCTAAAAAGGCTAATATGCTACTCAAGTCATTTTCTTTCTAAAATACCATCAATTTCACAAAAATAGCCTCTCAGTTCTCTCTTTATTTAGCACCTATGGTCAGGGTACAGATTTCATTCATGTCCCATTTCTATGATAAAAAATATCTTCTGCTTCTGCCTAGCTAACTCCTACTCATCTTTCAAGTCTCAGTTCAAGTTTTATCTATTCACGCAAGTCCTCTAGACAGGACTAAGTGATTCAGTGTTTTCAACCTATCCTCTATAAATTTTTGTTCTAAAGCATTCTACAACATACAACTCCCATGAGATTATAGTTCATGAAGAAAGAACTGTGGTTTTATTTCTGCACATTCAGAAACTATCTAGCACATCTCTGATTATAGAAGTAGATGATAAATATCTATTAGCTAGTGAAACTGATTCTGTATAATCCTGACATGGATAAAGAGGCATTTGAGAAACACCTATTCATTTTTATTTCAAATAAACAAGATAAACAAGGTATCAATCACACAGCTTCAACAATACTTAATATGTTACAGCCATATTTGGTTTTTTGCCTCTTTTTCAGTTACTGCTATAGCACACCTGTCTGGTCCTATCCTCTTTTTCCCTATCTTCTCAGTAAGTTAACCAATATAAAAACATTAGATGTTCAACAATCTTATGTGTTTATACTTTATATAAATAGTACATTTATATATCATTCTGGAGCTTGCTTTATGGCCTAAAATGTATTTCTGAAAACATACCCTAATGGTACCCAAAGTTCTAGTTTATTCATTTTGAATGCTATATAGAATGTAAGTGTTTGAATATGCTACATTTTATATATAAATTGTTCTGTTCATATTCATAGGTGTTTACAATATTTTTTAATGTTTTTTTGCTATTACAAGAAAGAAACAATATAAATTCCTGTATTAGCCTCTTTTATAAACATACAAAAAATTCCTCTAGTGGTTACACCTAGGAATAAAATTGTGTTTCTTCAAAGTATTCTCAGGTAAAAGAAAAAGTGGCTCCCACAGTGTAGGCACTCATTAAATATTTAGTGAATGAATAAAAAATGAGTAGGTTTTTGAACCTTCTATTTTTTTTTTTTTTTAAGGAGAGGGACAGAAAGAAAGAGATAAGAAGCTTCAACTCGTACTTGTAGCACTTTAGTTGTTCAGTGATGCTTTTCATATGTGCCTTGACTGGGGAGCTCAAGCCAAATCAGTGACCCCTTGGGCTCAATCCAGCGACCTTTGGACTCAGGCCAGCAACCACAGGATCATGTCAATAATTCCACAATCAAATTAGCAACCCCACACTCAAGTGGGTGAGCCTATGCTCAAGCCAGTGACCTCAGGTTTCAGACATAGGACCTCAAGGTCCCAGGTTGATTCTATATCCATTGCAACACCACAGTCTAGGAAACTATTCTTGATATTACCAAATTTTCTTCAAAGAAGATATACAGATTTGTACTTCCACTAGTTGCTACTCCACAGTCTTTTGTTGATTTTTAATATCTTCCAGCCATTATGTTATTCAATATGAGTAAGAAATAGTACTTTATTCTGTTCCACTAAAAATTTTATTCATTTTTCATCAATACTTTCTTAAATAGGCTCTTGTTTCTTATTACATATTGTAATTGGTTATCTGCTATTAAGAAAGCTTTTTCTAATGTTAATTTTCTCTCTAGGAATTTTGGTAAACACTCTCATTACGTCTAATAGCCTACAGTCTATCTGGAAATTTCTTATATAATTTTGTATCTTCCTTTTCAATTGTCAGAATTTTTATTTCTTATTTTATTTTAAAACAAGTACTAAATAGTAGTCAGTATTTTACTGCTTGGTCCTAGGAATACATCTAAATTTCTCTGTTAAAATGGTATGATGTGAACCATAAGTTTTTGGGAGGTAACCATTACCAAGGTAAGGAACTTCCTTCCTGTTCCATATTCAAGAATCACTGCTCATCATGGTTATAAACTAAATTTAACTAATGATTTTTCTAAACATTTCTATTTCAATCCAGATAAAAATAGGTGCTTCCCCCTTCTATAACACGATTATTTGGTTCAGTATGGTTAAAGACTTTATGTTAAACCATACTTGAATTCTTAAAATAAATCCTCCGGGTCTTAAAATGGGTTACATTCTAATGTATACCAAATCCTGAATTCTCAATTTGATGACCTCTATCTAATGCTCTTTTCCCTCAGTAAAACTAATTTACTAAGTTTATCCCCCTTTTAGGTATTATATAAAATTTTTTTCTTTAATCTCTAGCATCATAAGTGTACTTATTTATTTTACTATTCTTCCCTCCCCAACTGTTTTTGTCATTACATATGCTCACCCTAGTCACTCCAGTGCAGAACTAGATCATGCAATGTGGGTTTGAAATTTCCTACTCTAAGAGAACAGTGGGGATTTTTACATACTCAGTGACCAACCAAGTAAACAGACATTTGAATTCAGATCCTTCCCTCAGCCCTTGACTTTCCATAAGTATTTTTTGTGTGTGTGACAAAGACAGAGAGAGAAAGAGAGAAGGACAAATAGGGACAGGCAGACTGGAAGAAGAGAGTTGAGAAGCATCAATTCTTTGTTGAAGAAACTTACTTGTTCATTGACTGCTCTCTCATAAGTGCCCTGACCGGGAGAATAGAGCAGACAGGGTGACCCCTTGCTAGCGACCTTGGGCAAAAGCTGGTGAACCTTGATGAATCAGATGAGCCTGCTCTCAAGCCAATGACATCAGGACTTCAAATTTGGGTCCTCTGTGTCCCTGTTCAACACTCCATCCACTGGAACACTGCCTGGTCAGGTGGCATAAGTATTTTTAAATATTTTCTCTTTATTCATTTTAAAGAGGAGAAAGAGAGAGAGAAAGAAGGCGAGGAGCAGGAAGCATTAACTCTCATATGTACCTTGACGAAGCAAATCTAGGGTTTTGAACAGCAACCTCAGAATTTCAGTTAGATGCTTTATCCACTACGCCACCACAGACCAAGCCCCTATAAGTTTTGATATGAGTAACTCACTGCAGAACAATTTTTTTTTTCATTTTCTGTAGCATGAGGTTTTAAAACAGTTTCTATATATTTTTGCATCACTAATTCAAAACCTACAATCCGTTTTTTGGTGCATGCTCTAATTTTTATGCAACATTATTTTTGTTATAGTCAATGGCATGCATTGGTTCTAAAATTGGAGTCAAAGAGCAACAACACTTGGATGGAACATAACCACAAGGCAATTAATGTTTTACAAACACCATTTTTACATAATTGTAGTTGTTTTTAAATGTAAAAAATTATTATCTGATAAAAACACCCTCTTATTTTGTTTCAATATTGAATCATGGCTTTTTCAAGTAGGCACAAATATAAGAATAGTCCTGACACCTCTGGTATGTATGTGGCTTTTTTTTTTTAATTCTTTTTATTTTATTCATTTTAGAGAGGAGACACACACAAAGAGAGAGAGAGAGAGAGAGAGAGAGAGAGAGAGAAAGAGGGGAGGAGCTGGAAGCATCAACTCCCATATGTGCCTTGACCAGACCAGTGGAGGGTTTTGAACTGGCAAGCACAGTGTTCCCAGGTCAATGCTTTATCCACTGCACCACCACAGGTCAGGCTGTATGTAACTTTTACACACTTCAACGTCAAAGGTGCAATATTGCATTTTTTGTGACATGTGCATATATTGCCTATTTTCAAGTTCCCCTTGCGATCAAGACAAAAATTGGGCTCCTCATATTGTGTGTAATAATTGTGAGAAAATACTTCATGACTGGACAAAAGGAAAATGCAAAGGAATGCCTTTCGGTATTCCCATGGTTTGGCGTGAACCTAAGAAGCACAGCAGTGACTGTTATTGCTACCTGATCCATACAAAGAATATCGGAAAGAAAAAACAGCGTATGATCGCATATCCTAATATTCTTTCAGCAATACGACCTATACCAAACTCTGAGACACTCACAATTGAGTTTTCAATGGTTTTATTTCTTCTAAGGACGAAGAAAGTGAACATGGTGGTGATCAAGTGATCAAGTGTATTTTGATAAGATGCATGAGAAAATGGTTGTAGAATCTGAAGGGTTTTCTTCTGATGCCAAGCAGTCATAAACCCCTCATCAGTTTAGCCAACCCAAATTGAATGACTTAGTAAAAGATTTGGGCCTATCAAAGAAAGCAGCTGAGTTATTAGCCTCCAGATTTAAAGAAAAGAATGTACTTCACTGGTCAGATAAAGTAGCCCATTTCAGGAAGCGTCAACAAATTTTTGCGGACTTTTTTTCCAAAGACAAACACTTTGTTTACTGTCATGTTATCAGTAGTCTTCTCAGCGAGCCAGGTGTTACCACTTATAGTCGGATAGAATGACAGCTATTTCTTGACAGCTCTAAACAAAGTCTGAAATGTGTTCTCCTACACAACGGTAATATTTATGCAGCGGTTCCAATTGGTTATTCAACTCATCTGCGAGAAGATTATAATGACATAAAAACTGTCCTCGACTTTCTAAAGTATGAGGAGCACAACTGGATCATTTGTGTGGATCTTTAAAATAGTAAATTTCCTGCTAAAACAACAGAGAGGTTTCACGAAGTATCCTTGCTTTCTGTGTTTGTGGGACAGCCGAGCTTAGAAGAAACACTGGACACAGAAGGAGTGGCCGAAACGCGAAGCTCTGGAAGTAGGGTTGCAAAATATTGTGAATGAACCTGTAGTTAATTGAGACAGGATCATTTTTCCCCCACTTCACATCAAACTTGGCTTTGAATAAAAAAAGTGAATGCTTTCAACATGTTATTTCTGCTTTTCCTGCCTTGTCTTTCGAGAAGATAAAAGCAGGTGTTTCTGATGGGACCGCAAATTAGAACTCTCATATGTAATGAAGAATTTGCCAGGAAGATGAATAAGAAGGAGAAAGCAGCACGGCAGTCTTTTGTGGCAGTTACAAAGAACTTCCTTGACAACAAAAAAGCAGAAAACTATGAACTTCTGGTTCAAAGGATGCTGTTGGCTTTCCGTGACATTGGATGTAACAAGAGTGTTAAGATTCACTTCCTGAACAGTCACCTTGATAAGTTTCCCGGAAATATTGGAGCTGTTAGTGATGAGCAGACTACTGGTGGAGCATCAAACAAGATTGTCCTCAACAAGTACAAAAACACAAGAGCTACAAATGCAAAATTTTGTCTGAATAGAATTTAAATGTTTTGCACAAATTTTATGATTAAAATAAGTGTTTTACTATGTTCTATTTCAAAATTATAGACAAATTCTGATAAAATCATATCCTTTAGCGTATCAGTGTATTTCCTGCATTATATAAATTATTATATTTTCACAAAGATGATGCCCAAGAAGACATTCTACTTCATTATGTTAAACAAAATGTTGAAAATTTTACAATAAGATGAAAAACTAAAATCCTAAATTGCAAAAAAAACTGTAACTTAGAAAAACTAATGTCAGATCTGAGTTCAGAACACTCAAATTAGGTAAGAACAAAAGTTTTTGTGGATTCAAAAAAATATTTTGTTCCCAAGAGTTTATCTAAAGTAGGACATTCTTGAATATTAAAGGAATGCCTATTAATTGCTCCATGAACAATAAGCATAAACTAGGAGTATCACGAGTAATCTGAGATATAAAATCACCCTAAACATAAGTCTTAGCCTCTGCAGCAGGTATCATCAGCTTTCTTCAGGTTCCTTTGCAAATTCCTGGCTACAAGTAACTGGCTTCTCTATACAAATCCTCTTCATCACTTTCTACTTTTTCTTCTATGTAAATCACATAGAGACTTCAAAGCAGCTCTACTAGGTAAAGAAATCACAACTGGAAGAACCCTATAAGTCATACAGAGAATAATGAGTAGGCAGTGAAGTATAAGTCATATGCTTCAACAAGGTAAGTGCTCAGAAAATGTCGTGGACAAATCAGAAGTAATCAAATTAACAGATGCAGAGTATAAAATAATGATGGTTAGGTTGCTTAAGGATCTCAAAGCTACAATGGATAAACTTAATGAACACCTCAATGAAGAAACTGTAAGCATCAAAATGGAAACGAAAATCATAAAGAAGAACCAGACAAAAATTACAAACTCAATATCAGAAATGAAGACTACACTAGAAGGAATTAAAATCAGGCTGGATGAAGCAGAGGATTGAATCAGCGACATAGAGGACAAGATAAGTGAAAACATAGAAGCTGAAATGCAAAAAGAAAAGACAATCAAAAAGCCTGAGGAAACCCTAAGAGAGTTCTGTGACAACCTGAAGAGAAACAATATCCGCATAATAGGGGTTCCTGAAGGAGAAGAGAAAAAACAAGGACTGGAGAAACTCTTTGAAGAAATTATAGATGATAATTACCCTAAACTGATTTAGGAAAAAGTGACACAAGTTCAAGGAGCAGAGAAAACACCATTAAAAAAGAACACAGAGACCCACACCAGGACATATCATAATCAAAATACCAAAGCTAAGAAATAAAGAAAGAATACTAAAAGGTGTAAGAAAAAAACAGTCAATCACCTACAAAGGAACACCCATAAGGATGACATTCGACTTCTCAACAGAAACACCTGAGGCCAGAAGGGATTGGCAAGAAAGGTTCAAAATAATGCAAAACAAGAATCTGCAACCAAGACTGTCGTTTAAAATTTAAGGAGAAATAAAAAGCTTCCCAGACAAAAAAAAAAAACAACTCAAGTAATTCATAACAACCAGACCAATGCTGTAAGAAATGTTAAGGGGCCTGCTGGAGATAGAACAAAGCAGGGGGAAATATATATATAGTAAAACAGGATTATAGATCTAAATGAAAAAATGGCAATATACAACTACATATCAATAATAACCTTAAATGTAAATGGATTAAATGCTCCAATCAAAAAACATAGAGTAGCTGAATGGATAAGAAAAGCGGGGAAAAAAAAAAAGACCCGTACACATGCTGTTTACAGGAGACCCACCTCAAAACACGATACACATAAACTGAAAGTAAAAGGATGGAAATAATTATTTCATGCAAATGGAAGTAAAAAAAAAGCTGGGGTAGCAATATTTATATCTGATAATATAGACTTTAATACAAAGACTATACTAAGAAATAAAGAAGGTCACTATATACAGGTATTGATTGACTTAGGACCTATGCAACTTACAACCATTCGACTTTACAACCACAATCGCTAGCCACGACTGCTCCGTGTCTGGCAACACAAGCATTGTCCAGCTGGGTGTATGACACTGTGACCAGCTTCCAGCAGCACTACTATCTCCGCGTGCACCATTTAAACTGTTATCCCAGACTAGGTACAGCCATTTGTGTATTGTGTCTTGGATATTTTTCATCAAACCCCTCCCAAGATGTCTAACATGAGGAAATTGTCGTTGACTTTGACTTAAAAATTTTTATAGCATCATTTCACAGTATTGTACATATAGCCTACTCAATTTATAACCAAATCGTGTTACGACCTTTCTGTCGGAACCAATCATGGTCGTAAGTCAAGCACTAGCTGTAATGATAAAGGGAGCAATCCAACAGGAAGAGATAACCATTATAAATATCTATGCATCTAATATAAGAGCACCTAAATATATAAAGCAGATTTTGATGGACATAAAGGGTCAACAGCAATACTATAATAGTAGGAGATTACAATACCCCACTAACATCAATGGATAAATCCTCAAGAAAGAAAATTAACAAAGAAACAGCAGAATTAAGGGACACGCTAGATCTACTGGATTTAATAGATATCTTCAGAACCTTTAACCCTAAAGCAGAATATACACTCTTCTCAAGTGTGCATGGTATATTCTCTAGGATACACCACATTATTAGAGCATAAAACAAATCTCAACAAATTTAAGAGAACTGAAACCATATCAAGTATTTTCTCTGACCACAATGGCATGAAACTAAAAATCAAAGAAAAACTGAAAAACACTTAAACACTTGGAAACTAAACAGCATGTTATTAAACAACAAATGGGTCAATAATGAGATCAAGAAATAAAAAATTTCTTTGAAATAAATGAAAATGAGCATACAACAACTCAAAATGTGTGGAAAACAGAAAGAGCAGTCCTGAGAGGGAAGTTCATAGCGTTACAGGCATACATTAAGAAGGTAGAAAAAGCTCAAATAAACAACTAAACCCTGCATCTAAAAGAACTAGAAAAAGAACAGCAAGTAAAGCCCAGAGGTAATAGAAGAAAAGAAATAATAAAGATCAGAATAGAAATAAATGACAGAAAGGCTAAAGAAAAAAAATACAGAGGATCAATGAAACCAAGAGTTGGTCCTTTGAAAGGGTAAACAAGATCAATGAATCTTTAATTAGACTCACCAAAAAAAAGAGAGAGAGGACTCAAATAAATAAAATTAGAAATGAGAGTGGAGAAATCACAACTGACACAACAGAAATACAAAGTATTCTAAGAAAATACTATGAAGAACTCTATGCCAAAAAATTAGACAACCTACCAAAGAGGACATACAGATGGCCAATAGGCATATGAAAAAATGCTCAACATCACTAATCATTAGAGAAATGCAAATTAAAACCACAATGAGATATCACCTCACACCAGTCAGAATGGCACTTATCAGCAAAACAACACAAAACAAGTGCTGGTGAGGATGTGGAGAAAAGGGAACCCTTCTACACTGCTGGTGGGATTGCAGACTGGTGCAGCCACTGTGGAAAACAGTTTGGAGATTCCTCAGAAAATTAAAAATCGAACTGCCTCTTGACCCAGCTATCCCACTTTTAGGAATATACCCTAAGAACACCATAGTACTGTTCGAAAAGAAGAAATGCGCCCCCATGTTCGTGGCAGCATTGTTCACAATAGCCAAGATCTGGAAACAGCCCAAGTGTCCGTCAGAAGACGAGTGGATTAAAAAGCTATGGTACATATATACTATGGAATACTACTCAGCCATAAGAAATGATGACATCAGATCATTTATAACAAAATGGATGTACCTTGATAACATTATACGGAGTGAAATAAGTAAATCAGAAAAAAAGAAAAACTGAAAACAGCATGATTTCATACATAGGTGTGACATAAAAGTGAGAATATGAGACAGGGACAAGAGAGTGGTGGTTACGGGATCGGGGGAGAGAGGGAATGGTGGGATAGGAAGGATGGGAGGGACACAGGGAAAACCAGATAGAAGGTAACAGAGGACAATTTGACTTTGGGTGACGGGTATGCAACACAACTGAATGATAAGATAACCTGGAGATGTTTTCATTGTACATATGTACCCTGATTTATTGGTGTCACCCCACTAGAATTAATACTAATAAAATATATATATAAAAAAGTTAGACAACCTAGGTGAAATGGACAAATTTCTTGAATCATACAATCTTCCAAAAATCAATCTGGAAGAATCAGAACACCTAAACAGACCAATTATAACAAATGAGATTGAAACAGTTATCAAAATACTCCCGAACAAAAAAAAGCCCTGGGCCTGATGGCTTCACGGGCAAATTCTAGCAAACATTCAAAGAAGAAGAAACTCCTATCCTTCTGAAGCTATTTCAAAAAATTCAAGATGAGGGAAAACTCCCAAGCTCCTTTTATGAGGTGAGCATAATTCTATTCCAAAGCCAGGCAAAGACAACACAAAGAAAGAAAACTATATACCAATATCCCTGATGAATTTAGATGCTAAAATTCTCAACAAAATATTAGCAAACCGGATCCAGCAATAAACAACAAAATATATACATCACGATCAAAGTGGGATTTATTTTGGGGAGGCAAGGGTGGTACAATACTCGCAAATCAATCAACGTGATTGATTCATCACATAAACTAAAGAACAAAAACCACATAATATCATTAAAGGTACTGACCATTTTTCGACCTATGCAACTTACGCCCATTCGACCTTACAACCACAATCGCTAGCAACGACTACTCCGCATCTGGAGCAGTCTTTGTATGCACCTGTATTTTGTAATTTTCTATGTTTTGCAAATATTAAACCATTTGTACTGATAATGTAGTATTTTACTTAAACCTGACGAATGTAAAAATAAGAAACAAAGTGGTGTAGAGAGGATACAAATGGCATAAAATGAACAAAGAAAATTATGATATATAACAATAATGAAAGATTATGAAAAAATATGACTTAAAGATGTTTATAACATCATTTCACAGTACTGTACATATAGCATACTCAACTTACGAAAAAATCGTGTTATGAACGGTATGTCGAAACCAATCATGGTCGGAAGTCGAGTACGAGATGTAGATGAAGAAAAAGCATTTGATAAAATCCAGAACCCATTTATGATCAAAATTCTCAGCAAACTGGGAATACAGGAAACATATCTCAACATGATAAAGGCCAACTATGACAGGCCCACAGCCAACATCATACTCAAAAGGCAAAAGCTAAAAGCAATCCCCTTAAGATCAGGAACAAGGCAGTGGGTCCCCTTTCACCACTCTTATTCAATATAGTTCTGGAAGTCTTAGCTACAGCAATCAGACAAGAAGAAGAGATAAAAGGCATCCAAATTGGAAAAGAAGTAAAACTGTCATTATTTGTTGATGATATGATACTGTACATAGAAAATCGTAAAGTCGCAGTAAAAAAACTACTAGACCTAATAAAGAAATTCAGCAAGCTATCAGGATATAAAATTAATACTCAGAAATCAGAGACATTTTTATACACCAACAATGATCTGTCTGAAAGAGAAATTAAGAAAACAATCCTCTTTACTATTACAACAAAAAAAAATAAAATACCTAGGAGTAAATTTAACCAAGGAGGTTAAAGACTTGTACTCGGACAATTATAAAACATTGATAAAAGAAATCAAGGAAGACACAAACAAGTGGAAGGATATACCATGTTCATGGCTAAGAAGAATAAACATCATTAAAATGTCCATATTACCCAAAGCAATCTATAAATTCAACACAATTCCTATTAAAATACCAAAGACATACTTCAAAGGTATAGAATAAATATTCCAAAAATTCATATGGAACAAAAAAAGAACACAAAATTGCCTCAGCAATCATGATAAAGAAGAATAAAGTGGGGGGTGTCAAACTTCCGGATGTCAAGTTATACTACAAGGCCATTGTACTCAAAACAGGTTGGTACTGGCATAAGAACAGGCATATGGATCAATGGAACAGAAATAAACTCATACCTTTATGAACAAATGATATTTGACAAGGGTGGTAATAGCATACAATGAAGTAAAGACAGTCTCTTTAACAAATGGTGTTGGAAAAACTGGACAGCTACCTGTAAAAAAAAATGAAACTTGACCACCAACTTACAACATTCACAAAAATGAACTCAAAATAGATAAAAGACTTAAATGTAAGTCATGAAACCATAAGCATTCTATAGGAAAACATAGGCAATAAGCTCTCTGACATCACTCGCAGTAATGTATTTTTTGATGTATCTCCACGATCAAGGGAAATAAAGGAGAGGATAAACACATGGGACTACATCAAACTAAAAAGCTTTTGCACAGCTAATGGCAATATGAACAAAATAAAAAGACAAACCACACAATGGGAGAACATATTTGACAATACGTCTGACAAGGGGTTAATAACCAAAATTTATAAAGAACTTGTAAAATTCAAGAACAGAAAGATAAACAGTCCAATTAAAAAATGGGCAAAAAGGAAGAGACACTTATCCAAAGATGAAATACAGATGACCAATAGGCATATGAAAAAATGTTCAACATGACTAATCATTAGAGAAATGCAAATTAAAACCACAATGAGATATCACCTCACACCAGTCAGAATGCCGCTCATCAACAAAACCACAGAGAGCAAGTGCTGGCGAGGATGTGGAGAAAAGGAAACCCTCCTGCACTGCTGGTGGGAATGCAGATGGGTGTAGCCACTGTGGAAAATAGTATGGAGGTTCCTCAAAAAATTAAAAATCGAATTGTCTTTTGACCCAGCCATCCTACTTTTGGGAATATATCCCAAGAACACCACATCAATGAGTCAAAAGGAAAAATGCACCCCCAGGTATATAGCAGCATTGTTTACAATAGCAAGATCTGGAAACAGCCCAAGTGCCCATCAGTGGACAAGTGGATTACAAAGCAGTGGTACATATACACAATGGAATACTATGGGGCCATGAAAAAGAAGAAAATATATTTTGCCACAACATGGATGGACCTGGAAATTATTATGTTAAGTGAAATAAGTGAGGCAGAGAAAGAAAAATATCATATGACCTCAATTCATCTGAGGAATCCTATGAACAATATGAACTAAGGAGCGGAACAGAGACAAAGGCAGGATCAAAGGATCCAGAAGAAAAGCTGACCGAGGAAAAATGTACTGGGGAACATGGGCGAGGGGAGGATGTATTTGGGGGGACACTAGAATCCATGTAAACACAATTAATAAAAATATTAATTGACAAAAAGAGAAAAAAAGAACTAGATGTCAGGAAACTGAATTAACCCAAGCCAAATGATGAACCCTGGCTGATGAGCTACAGGGCAGCACTTTCTTCTGCCCTATTCTACAATAGGTTTGCAACAAATCATTTGTCAATCATGATGCTCTTTGCTATAATTATTTCTAGTCACTATCCCTGTCACTCCTATCCACAATCATTATTGGGCAGAATTTATAACCCATTAAATCTGGGAGGTATTTATGGTAAATCTAAGAATCCTCAGGGCTTCATTGTGACTCTCACGACTATGGATTTTAGAGTAAGGGAAAAGTTGCATAATTGTATTTTTTTGGAAGTTTCTTATTGTCTTTGTCAAATGCAAGTTTACAAACATAAATGGTGTATTTTGCACAAGGCAATGCATTAACTGCATTATACAAACATCCCAAGAAGTCAGTGCTTTAAAACACACTCTAACAAGACTATCATCATGTATTGCTTTGTTTAAAGAAAACCCTGAACAACATTTCAGTGTTATGAGTTTTTTATATAAATATGGGCTTGCAAATTCTCTTGGTTCAGAATATAAAGGATGTATAAACTCTTCATTCAGAAGGTCTTACAGTCTTTACAGTAAAGGCTACTGACTTCATTGCGTTTCTATGAGTAAAAAGGCTTTGATAATCACTTAAAAGATGTAAATGAGTCTTCGAACTTCAAGATTATGGGACAAAAGCATATCGGGCTTGTTACTGATATTTTGATTTATTCAATTTGTTTTCATAGTGTTAGACACAGAGTTAGACACAAAGAATAAATGTAAAAATTATAAGAATCCAAAGTATAATCTTGGAATTGTTCAGAGGATAAAATTGTATGTTTTATATGCCAATTAAATACATATGTTTGTCTGTGTGTGTGCGCGCGCGCGTGTGTATACATGCGGGGAGTGGCAAAGTGAGATTTACAGTTGTTAATACATGAAGCACAGTACAGAGGATCCTCGGGTTATGACACAGTTCTGTTACTCTGACAGTGATATAACCTGAATTTTGATGTAAGTTGAAACTTACCCTAGCCTAAGTCACTTACCTATTCTAACACAGGTGTAAAATCATAATCTAGATTCTAGAACCTAAAAACACAACTAAGCCACAGAAAAAGGAAATAAATATGCTGTACTGTACACTGTAATATAGTGACAAAAAATATCACTGTAAAAACAATTTCCTTACCTTTACTCTTGTGGTTGGCTTCCACCCTGAAAGGGGCATTGAAGGGTGGAGAAAGAGTGACTTATTGCGAGGAGGAAGCTGGAGATGCAGGAGAACCTGCAGAAAATGCTGGATTCTGGGTCAGGTGAAACAGGATTGTCTAAGCAACATGCAGGAGATAGTGGAGATGATTCTATCCGTACTACAGGTATTTCATCTCGAGAAGTAGCTCGAGATGTAGAGGGTACAAGATATGTTGCAGGCCTACCTTCTTAAAAAATTGTTTCAGGCTAGTCTGAAACTAGTTTGCCAACGTAGTCCATAAGTACGACACTAACAGCATAGCCAAAACACTAGTGTCTCAATTTTTTAAAATTTTTATGGGAGTGAGTATTGTAAACTGGAAACATTGTATGTCAGGAGTGTTGTAACCCAAGGACCCCCTGTATATTGTTATGCTATTATTATCATATATTATTGTATTATTTTTCATGTAAACTGTGGATCTACTTTTGCCGTGTGTGTGTGTGTGTGTGTGTGTGTGTGTACACACATACTATATTTAGTTATTTTTTTACAGGGACAGAGAGAGAGTCAGAGAGAGGGACAGACAGACAGGAATGGAGAGAGATGAGAAGCATCAATCATTAGTTTTTCGTTGTGACACCTTAGTTGTTCATTGATTGATTTCTCATATGTGCCTGGACCACTGGAGCCAGCGACCTTAGATCCAAGCTGGCTAGTTTTCACTCAAGCCAAATGAACCCGCGCTCAAGCTGGCGACCTCGGGGTCTCGAACCTGGGTCCTCCACATCCCAGTCCTAAGCTCCATCCTCTGTGCCACCACCTGGTCAGGCCACATATTATAATTAATTATGTACGAGAAATTATAAAAGTATTAGTTTTAAAACACTTGGACAATCACTGATAAATAATGCAGAAAAAATGCCTAAGATTAAAACAACATATTTTGTGCAGATGACACTATTGTTCAACTTACCAAGTAAGAATATGCATCAGTGCATAGCTGTGACCTTATGTTTAGGTTGATAAAATGGCAACGGTAATTGAAGGTATTAAAGTATCATAACTCTTTTCTCCTCAAGAACCAGCCCTAACATTCCCAATCACAAAGAAAGCCATGCTACTTAACTACCTATTTCAAGTATTTTGACTAATTTTGACAAGCACCTATGTCTTAAAATGTCAATTTATTCATGACGTCTGAACAAAAGTCTTTTTTTTCTTTGGAGTCATTGATACTTAACCTCTTACAGGACACTTCAATAAGCATTTATAAAAAGATAAATAACTTTTTAAATTAATTTCATTAAAGCAATTAAAAGACCAGTAAAATAAAAATAAATCACAGAAACATTTCATTCCTAAACTCATCAGTGTCTGTTTATAGTTTCTTTTGAATATTTTATCTATTATTACTTTATATTTGAATTGAGGAGGTAATTAAAACTGAAATTAATGTACTAAACCTTCAATAGAAGACCCTTATCAAAATTTAAAACATGCATTCCTGTTGCTCAGCAACCCATTTCAGGAATTCACATTATAAAAACACTTCCATATGTACATTTCAGATGAACATATAAGTATATTCAAAGAAATACCTTTTTTAAATTTTTCCGAAGCTAGACGGGGGAAGGCAGTCAGACAGACTACTGCATGCACCCGATTGAGATCCACCCTGCATGCCCACCAGGGGGCGATTCTCTGCCCATCTGGGGTGTTGCTCCATTGCAGCTGGAGCCATTCTAGCGTCTGAGGCAAAGGCCATGGTGAGCCATACTCAGCGCCCCAGGCAACTTTGCTTCAATAGAGCATTGGCTGCAGGGTTGGAGAGGGGACAAATAGGAAGAAGAGAAGGAACTGTGGAGAAGTAGATGGGCACTTCTCCTCTGTGCCCTGACTGCGAATCAAACCCCAGACTTCAGGCTAACATTCTATCGCCAATGACCAGGACCAGGGCCAGGGCCAGGGCCAAAGAAGTACTATTTTTAATAGTAGAATGAAATTATTCTAAAATAGTTATCTTAAATAAACTTTTTGAAGAATAAAGCAGCACAAATAAAAAGTTGTAAATAAAGAATGACCCAGCCCGACCGGGCGGTGGTACAGTG
The DNA here is from genome assembly GCA_037038555.1 of Rhynchonycteris naso. Taxonomy (NCBI): domain Eukaryota; kingdom Metazoa; phylum Chordata; class Mammalia; order Chiroptera; family Emballonuridae; genus Rhynchonycteris; species Rhynchonycteris naso. The sequence continues at coordinate 39,370,358 of CM073004.1, read as the reverse complement.
GATAGAGCGTCGGACTGGGACACTGTGGAACCAGGTTCAAGACCCTGAGGTTGCCAGCTTGAGTGCAGGCTCATCTGGTTTGAGCAAGGCTCACCAGCTTGAGCCCAAGGGGTCACTCGGTCTCCTGTAGCCCCCCGGTCAAGGCACATATGAAAAATCAATCAATGAACAACTAAGGAGCCACGACGAAGAATTGATGTTTCTCATCTCTCTCCTTTCTTGTCTGTCCCTATCTGTCCCTCTCTCTGTCTCTACCACAAAAGAAAAAAAAGAATGGCCCAGTCATGTTGAGAAGTAGTATATAAATATTAAAAAATATAAGATAAACTAATAGGGGATAAGAGCCCACAATAGAATGTTAAGTGAAAAAAAAATAGAGAAATTTATATATTAATTTGAATATAACTAGGAAGGTGAATTATCACATGAGTAAAAAATTACAGCAAAAATATTTTAGGGCAAATTTCAACAAAGAAATAGTAAGAAAAAGTTAAGATGGGTTTAAAACCAAAATAAGAAAGGTGCCAGAGGACTGACATTAATGATCTTTACCACTTATTTTAATGCTTATGTTTCCACCTAAAGGTCAATTCAAAAATAAATTTTTTGTAGTTTGCTAACATTTTTCTATTAAAATATAATAAAAAATTGTCACACTTAATAGCTAACATTATTTTTAAATTATATTTACATAATGTACAGTTTATCCACTGCTTTGAATAACTGGGAATTCAATATTTCTTTTGCCATCTAGTGTCATCTCACTATTCTACATTCCTCCTTTCCAATGCCAAGTCCATCAATGTGACAATACATAAAAAGCAGTAACCACTAAATTCGTAAGGAAGTCAAAGGAAATACAGGCAGTAAATAGAAAAGATTGCTCAATAAAAGGTACTTGCTTTTAGTTCTAAAAGTAAATGTGTTTCATAAAGTACCAACATTTCAAACTCACACCGAAAAGGAATTATTAAAAATGAGCAGTACTGAATAAAAATATTTAACATCAATAATCAGTGATCAAAATCTTCAAAATTAAAAGATACCATTTTCACCTGGAAATCTTAAATATAAATTATTTAATTCCCAGCCACACTTCTGATGAAAGATAAACTAATACAATTTTGGATAATAATACCTTTATCACAAAGTGAAATAACTTTTAACCAAATTATTTCACCTATAGTATTTGAAAATGAAAAAACAATGTAGATCATGTAAACACAAATAATGAACACATTTCATAAAAGTGAAAAAATGTAAAGGCATACTAAAAAAATAAAATAATTATCATTTATTCTTATAGTATGAAGCCAATAGAAATGTACTCTTACAGATTAGTGATATTTGTGGAGTGAATTTAAGACAGTGGTTCTTTACCTGGGTTCTATCGAACCCTAGGGGTTCAATGAATCAGTCTCAGGGGTTCGGAGAAGCCTCTGCCGCAGAGGCCAGAATAAAGTAATACCATAATTTGTTGTGAGTTCATGCACTTTGTTGGTTTTGTTCTTTGAGCAAGGTGATGTTCATGCACAGCTCATTTTGTGCACCAGTACAAAAACATATACCTATGTCTTGAATTTGTAAAAAAAATCATATTTTATTTATCACTAAAGAAGGGTTCGGTGAATGCACATATGAAACTGGTGGGTTCGGTACTTCAAAAAAGGTTAAGAACCACTGATATAAGAGAAAGATAAAGTAAAAATGGTTAAAAAAGATCACATACACACACAATATAACCATAAAATGGTAATTGTGGTTATTCCTAACTAACTAGGAATGCTTTTTAATACCCTTTCTTCTTCCAAATATTCTTCAATACACATTATTTACATTAAGTCAGATTCTTAAAAATGTTATATCATTACAGCAATAAATATTCTCTTGGCAGCTCCTATTACTATATGCAAGTCTTTTTACTCAACATGATGCAAGCTAAAAGTGTTATCTTACTATTAAACAAAATGCCCTTCCTGACAGTCTTTATAAAACAAGAAAAAATGGATATAACAGTAGTTCCTTGCCATATCACAGTTCACTTTTCGCTGTTTCACAGTGTCATGGATTTTTAAAATTGTATACATCTAATTCTGTATCACAGATATTTTGCTATATCAAAGGATTTTGTGGTATATAAGTATACTTATTATTTTAATTATTCTTGTGGTAAAATAAGCAAAGTAATGTGGGAAGTGTGGGACAGCTTTATAAGAGTGTGGGTAGGGTTTATAAAGCCTTAAAATATATATAAATAATATAATAAATATAAGCTTGCTACTTCGCAGATTTTCTCCTATTGCGGGGTGTGTGTGTGTGTGTGTGTGTGTGTGTGTGTGTGTCAGGTCCTGAACCTAACCCCCGTGATAGACAAGGAACTTGTACTTATTGATTACACAATCAAAGAAAATATATATTAAAAAAGCCCTGGCCAGTTAGCACAATCAGTTAGAGCAGGGGTAGTCAACCCTTTTATACCTACCGCCCACTTTTGTATCTCTCTTACTAGTTAAAATTTTCTAACCGCCCACTGGTTCCACAGTAATTGTGATTTATAAAGTAGAGAAGTAACTTTACTTTATAAAATTTATAAAGCAGAGTTACAGCAAGTTAAAGCATATTATAATAATTACTTACCAAGTACTTAATGTCAGATTTTCACTAAGTTTGGCAGAATAAATCTTTATAAAACAACTTACTATAGTTAAATCTATATTTTTATTTACACTTTGGTTGTTCTGCTACCGCCCACCATGAAAGCTGGAATGCCCACTAGTGGGCGGTAGGGACCAGGTGGACAACCACTGGGTTAGAGCATCTTCCCAAAACAGTGAGATTGCAGATTCAATCCCCAGTCAGGAAGGGCACATTTGGGAAGCGACCAATGAATGAACAACTAAATGAACAACAACTGTATGTTCTTTCTCTTTCACCCTCCCCCATGTCTCTCTAATATCAATCAATCAATTTTTAAAAATTTTTAAAAGAATACATAAAATGTCAATATACAATCATCCCTCACCATATTGTGGTTCACTTTTGGTGGTCTCCCTGTATTGCAGATTTTTAAATTGTTTGCATCTAATTTTGTATCTCGGATTTTTCTTTGTATCACAAGATTTTGGTGGTATATAGGTATTTTTATACATTGATTATTTTAACTATTTTTATGGTAAAATAAGCATTTTCTAGCCTAAAAAATAAAAAAATATAAAAATATAAATTAAAACATATCAAAAGAATATTAAATTGAAATAAAGCCTTAAACTTTAATGTATAAATAATAAATATACAGGGTCATATCAAAAGAATATTAAATTGAAATAAAGCCTTAAAATATGTATAAATAATAAAATAAATATATAGGGTCACTACTTCATGAATTTTCGCTTATTGTGAGGGGTTCTGGAACCTAACCCCCGCAACAAACGAGGGACCACTGTATAAACTAACAGGTTCCACATAGATTATTGACTGTATTGCTTTATAAATAAAATAAAAACACCTAAAGTTTACCTGCATTGCACTTTTCCCCAGTTTCACCACTTCAAATAATGTGACAGGCTCCCCTTCGCCATTCTGTTGAGGGTGCCCATTAGCTCTTCCCCGGCCTGTTCCTCTAACTCCAGCTTCAATTCTACTCTTCTCTCCTGGAGATTTTCGAGGTTTCTTATTTGTAGACTGAATAAAAAGATGAAGAAAAAAATAAATGCAGGCATACATTGCTTTAGGCAAAAGGATCTCAAATTATGTTTGATCATGTGAAAGGTAGTTAGCACTACTAAAGGCAAGAGACATAATCCCGGACCAAAGGAAGATCTACAATTTGTTTTCAGTGATAAAAAAGTGCAAACAGCAAAGCATAAGTTAATTTAGATAAGGCATAAAAATAAAGTTTTAAAAAAAAGATTTAGTATTTCATACCACAATAATGCCAAGGCTGAACACTGAAAATATGGCCCCCCTTGACATATCCTTCTTCGTACCCTCCTCAATATTCTCCTTCCTCAGAAACTTTGTTCAACAAAACTACCTGAAAATGCTGCATATTTGACTTCTCCCCCTACTGAAATGCTCGAGTATATTTTAGCTACTCATGTAACAGACATTGAACATATTTGAAACCATTCTAGGTAGGACTGGAATATGGGAATAAACAAAGCAAACATTCCTGCCTTGATGATATTTACATTCTTCCATGAACATCCTATCTCGTGCCCCGAGTTTAAAAAAAAAGAAATCCACCACTACTACTACCTTTGAAGTGAAGGGTAATTCAAACAAATCGCAGTCACTGTTACTATCCCCAAATTTCATTCACATATAAATTCATCACGGTTGTTTCGCCAAACTCACCAATAAAATTAATGTTGCTGAATGTAATAAGAATTTTCTTGAAACTCTCAACTGGCCACATGACTTCTTCCTTTCATTTCACATTCCATTTCTCTCCTTACATTCCTTAACTATCTGTCCTCAATATTTATATTACCTTCTGAGTGGTTTAATTCACTTTCTTAATAGATTTTTCAGGTATTGATTTATTGCCCTTCACTTCCAAATCCACCCTGATTTGTCCCACTTTGTGATGCTGGAGCTGGATGGACCCTGTAAACATTTCTTTTGTCATCTGCTGCAGTGTTAGGCTTTTTAACTAGAGAGCTCTGTAGGAACACTCCAAAGCATAGCATAGAGGGGCTCTCTCTGTGTTTACAGTACCTGTTCCCTTCATTTTTTATTCCTGTGTTCTTAAGTTCTCTCTCCCTCCTCTTAGTAAAGACTTACAACCACTTTTATATGTAAATTTATACATAAGTTTACTATTAATTTATTTTCAGAAGCTTTAGATTTACAAAAAAATATTGTGAAGATAGTACAGAGAATTCCCATATATGTCGTATCTAATAACCCCTATCTATTATTAACACCTTTCCATCTATATGATACATTTGTTACAATTAATAAACCAATACTGATATATTAACAAAAGCCCATACTTCAGATATTTCCTCCATTTTCCACACTGCACCCTTTGGTACAAAATCATCACATGCACCCTCATTAAAGGGATGGGGAATTATAATCCACTTCCTTGAGGGAGAAATATGTACACATATTATTTGGAATCTTTCAGTATGAAAAATTTGTCTATTTCCACTCATTCATTCAATCATTTATATGAATGTGGGCTAATCAATATTTATTTTATACTTTGGATTATAATTCCTACTCTATTTTATGCTGTTGTTCAACTTATTTCATCTTTGGCCATTGGAAAAACTTCAATTGACTCCTATATCCACTTGACATATTCCCATCATTTTGTGTGTGGATGTATGTGTGTGCACACGTGTGTGCTGTGATTTTTAAACATCTGTATTCATAAAATCACTTTTTCTGTAAAGTTTACGGGTTTTGACAAATGTATACTGTCATGTATGCATGATTCTGGTATCACAGAAAAATTTCATTAACTTAAAATAAAATAGCAGTGCTTCTTCCATTCAAACCCTCCTATTTCTTTTTGATAAATACTGTATTGTGTTTTTTTTTAAAGGAACAGAGAGAGAGTCAGAAAGAGAAATAGATAGGGACAGACAGATAGGAACGGAGAGAGGTGAGAAGCATCAATCATTAGTTTTTCGTTGCCATTGCAATGCCTTAGTTGTTCACTGATTGCTTTCTCACATGTGCCTTGACCACAGACGGTCCTTCAGCAGACTGAGTAACCCCTTCCTGGAGCCAGCAAACTTGGGTCCAAGCTGGCGAGCTTTTGCTCAAGCCAGATGGGCCCGCGCTCAAGCTGGCGACCTCGGGGTCTCGAACCTGGGTCTTCCACATCCCAGTCCGACGCTCTATCCATTGCGCCACCACTTGGTCAGGCCTGAATTGTTTTTTATCATCACTATAGTTTTGTCTTTTCACAGATATTCAGATAAAACTGGTTGCATAGCATTTAGCCTTTTCAGACTGGGATCTTTCACTTTTTATAATTTGCATTTGAGTCATCAATATCTTTCTGCAGCTAAATAGCAAAATTCTTTGCATTTCTAAATAATATTCCATTGTATGAATGTGCCACATTTTGTCATCTATTAATCTAATCATCAATAAATATGTCAGTCATCATTTTTAGCAATGAGACATAAAACTGCTATACATAGTCACATGCAGGATTTTATGTGAACAACATTTTCAAAGCAAGCTCTGGCCAGTTGGCTCAGTGGTAGTGTTAGCACAGTGCATGTAAGGCTCACACTCAATTCCTGGTCAAGGCACAAAGGAGAAGTGACCATCTACTTCTTCACTCCTGCCCAACTTATTCTCCCACAGCCATGGCTCCAGTGGTTCGAGCAACTTGGTCCCGGGTGATGAGGATGGCTCCGTGGCCTCGCTTCAGGTGCTGAAAGTGCTCAGTTGCCAAGCAACAGAGCAGCGTCCCCAGATGGGCAGCGCACCATCCAGTAGAGGGCATGCAGGGTAAATCCTGGTTGGGCTGCATGCGGGAGTCTGTCTCTGCCTCCACGCCTCCCACTTAAAAAATAAAATTTTCTTTCTCAAAGCAGTGTAAACATCTAGGAGTATGATGACTGAATCATATGGTAAAACTATGTTTGGCCTTGTATGAAACTGCCAAACTATCTTCTAAAGTAGCTGTACCATTTTGCCTTCTGATTGGCAACAAACAGGAGTTCCTGTGGCTTCATATCCTTGCCATAAAATTGGTATTGTCAGGTTTTTGGATTTCAGCCATTCTCACAGGTGTATAATGAATGGTATCTTGTCTTAATTTGCAATTCTGGAATGACAATTTATAAAGGACTTTTTAAAAATTAATTCACATTAATTTTTCTGTTCAAATTACTGGTAAGGATTTTGTTTTCTGACTGGACTCTGATTCTGTGTTTGCACTGTTCAACATAATAGCCACTAAGCTCATGTAGCTATATAATATGGCTAGTCAAAAATGAGGTGTGCAGTTAAGTATAAAATATTCACAAAATTGTGAAAATTTAATATAAAAAAACCATAAAATATCTCATTAATAATTTTATACCAATTACATGAAATATTTCATATATTAAGTTAAAGAAATATTACTAAAGTTAATTTTACCCATTTTGTTTTATCTTACTAGAAAATATTAAATTGCAGGTGTGGCTCATATCAAATTACTGTTGAATAATGCTACTCTATTCTATTATAACCATAGTAATATTTATGATAGAAACCTAATCCCATTATATCCTTATTTATTTAAACCTAGATATCCAATGACCCTCATAATCATCAAGTTAAAGTCCAAACTCCTTGGTAAGTAAGGCTAGCAGTTACTAACTGTTCAGTCATCTACTACAGATCCAATTACACAGGCAACAAATCCTGCTATACTGATCAATTTAAAGTTGCCTGAAAAAATAAGCTCAAAACAAGTCTTGTTTTTGTGCTCATCCTTTAAAAGTAATAGTCATTTTCCTAGTAGTATGCACATTAGCACATGTATGTTTGCACGCATGCATATGTGTATAAAGAAGAAAAAGGGATAATGTTACTTTTCTTTATTGAATAGGTAATACATTCACAAAGCTGAAAACTCAAAAGGTGATTAAAGTTATACAGTGAAACTTGCCCTCAAGCCACAATCTTCTTCCCTAAGATACAACCAGTATTATTCATTCCTATACATCTTTTTAGAAACATTGAAACATAATAAAAACAAATGAAAATAAAAAAATTTTAAAAGACATCAATAAAGGGAAACTCATCCCATGTACATGAATTGGAAGAATTAGTATTGTTATGATGTCAATACCACCCAAAGTCATCAAGAGATTGAATGCAATATGCATCAAAATCCCAATGACCTTTTATGTAGAAATAGAAAAACCCATTGGAAAATTCACAGAAATTCTCAATGGACTCTGAATAGCCAAAACAATCTTGAATAAAGAACAATGCTATAGAACACACTACAAAACTAACTACAAAGCTACAGTAATGAAAGTGTGGCGCTAACATAAAGGCAAACATAAACCAATGGAAGAGAATAGAAAGCCCAGAAATAAACCTTCACATATAGGGATAAATAATTTTTGACAACAGTGCCAAGACCATTCAATAGAAAAAGAGTAAAATGGCAACCCATAGAATAAGATATTTGCAAATCATATAATTGATAAAAAATCAGTATCTAGAATATATTGTATAAAAGCACTCCTAAAACAAACAACAGATTTGAAAATGGGTAAAGGACTCACTTGAACAGACATTTCTCCAATGACAGACAAACGGTCAATAGGTACATGCAAAGATGCTCATTATCACTAAGCAGTAGGCAAATGTAAACCAATACCTACAATGAGGTTCCACCTCACAGAGAGAAAAATAAAGAGAGAAAGAGAGAAAGAGAGAGAGAGAGAGAGAGAGAGAGAGTGTGTGTGTGTCTTGGGGATGATTCGTAAAAATTGGAACTCCTGCCTGACCAGGCAGGCGGTGGTGCAGTGGATAGAGCGTCGGACTGGGATGCAGAAGACCCAGGTTCGAGACCCCGAGCTTGCGGCTTGAGCACAGGCCCATCTGGCTTGAGCTAAAAGCTCGCCAGCTTGGAACCAAGGTCACTGGCTCCAGCAAGGGGTTGCTCAGTCTGCTGAAGGCCCGCGGTCAAGGCACATGTGAGAAAGCAATCAATGAACAACTAAGGTGTAGTAATGGCAATGAAAAACTAATGATTGATGCTTCTCACCTCTCTCCGTTCCTGTCTGTCTGTCCCTATCTATCCCTCTGTCTGACTCTCCTCTGTGTAAAAATAAATAAATAAATAAATAAATAAAAATTGGAACTCCTGTGCACTGTTGCTGGAAATATAAAATGGTATAGCCAATGTAGATAACAGTATGGCAGTTCTTCAATATATTAAGAGTAGAATTACCTAATGATCCAGCAATTTACACATATGGGTATATATAGCAAAAAACAACAACAACAAAAAACAACCTGAAAGCAGGGTCTCAAAAAAGACATCTATATACCCTTGTTCATACCAACATTGTTCACAATAGCTCAAATTTGGAAGCAATCCAAGTGTCCATCAGTGGTTGGATAAACAAATGTGCTATACATGTATACCAGAATGTTATTCAGCCTTAAAATGTAAAGAAATTCTGATATATGCTACAACATGGATGAACCTTAAGGACATTATGGTAACAGACATAAGCTATTCACAAAAAAACAAATACCATATGATGCCTGTTATACCAGGTACTTAGTCAAAATCATAGAAACAGCAGAATGGTGGATGCCAGAGACTGGATGGGAGTGGGGGAAAGAGAATGAGGAATCATTGCTTAATGCATAAAGAGCTTCAGTATTAAAAGATGAAGATGAAGAAGGATGGTGATGATGACAGCATATTATGAATGTATTTAACATCAGTGAAATGTATACTTAAAATGATTAACTTGATTAAATCTGTTGTGTATTTCAACGGAATAAAACACATACATATTTCCATGTATCTATTATATTTTGTTACAGATGTGCATCATCCTAATTTCACTATCAACATATTTGTAATTAATTTATAGCAAAACCTACAGAATGTTTTATTCTTTTTTGAAAGCTGCAGTGTTCCACAGTATAGATGTACATTAAATTACTTAGCCATTAATCTCTTGATGGACATGTATTTTGCTTTAGGTCTTTTATTATTACACATAATATGACAACAAATCAGCCAGTGCATATATAAGAGTGTTTATGTATGTAAAAGGAAAATAAACCATAATTCTCATTTTTGGTTTAAAACACAAACAAAAATAAAGATAAATAAAAATCCATTTGATTTTATCCAGGGTCTATCTATATTCTCTCCCCCTTATCAGAAGAGTGATTTCCTAGTAGAGATCCAGACAGTAATATATGGTAATGAAGCAGAAAGACAAACGGAACACTGATGTTCCAAAAAACTGTCACTAATAAAAAAAGAAAAAGAGGGAAGATCACAATAACAGGATAAACTCAAATCTTTAACTTACTGTAACCCCAAGGGGTACAATTCTTACAGTCCTGAGAATAATAATTCACCCCTCAAATATTAGCTATAGAGTACTTAGCCCACTCAAATCACATTGTTTGTTTTGGGATTGGAAATGTAGGTAAGAATGTATGGGGAACTTAAAAATTACAAACTGTGAATTATTTCAAAGGGTAAATAATACATACATAAACAGTGAATTACTTGTCATTTGCCAGGTTCCCTTGCCTACACTTTTCTGGTCACATACATTATGCCACCTGTAGTCCCATTCCTAGACAAGGACCCAAAGAGCTCTCAAATACAAGAAATGGATGATGTTCTATATCGAACTATGTTTTTTTAAGCAAGACAGAGAGAGACAGGGATAGACAGAAGGGAGAGAGATGAGAAACATAAAATTGTTGTGACATTTTAGTTGTTCATTGATTGCTTTCTCATAAGTACTTTGACCAGAGGCCTCCAGCTGAGCCAGTGACTCCTTGCTCAAGCCAGTGACCTTGGGCTTAAAGTCAGTGACCTTTGGACTCAAGCTTGGGATCATAGGTTCATGCCTGTGATCAAATGCTCAAGTTGGTGAGCCCCACTGGAGCCACTGACCTTGGTGTTTCAACCTGGGTCTTCAGAGCCCTAGGTCAATGCTCTATCCACGGTGCTGCCACCTGGCAGACTATATCAAACTCCTTTAGCTGTTCCAGATTTCAGGTAGTACCATCTTAAAAATAGAGTCTTTGCCTTAATCTGCAGGTTAATAATGCCTTAGAAATCTAGCCAGTAACTCAGTTTTTCAACTAGTCCTGTCCCAGTGTTATCAGTTTATCCCAGGGACTGAAATCCTATCCTGGAATAGCAGGGCAGGCCACTGAATAGGGCCACCAAAACAGGTTACCAAACCACATACACACTAACTCTAGCATAGATCTAGTTCAGCAGAGATGTTTAAAGGCTTACTGATACTACACACATAGTCCCCCTGGTGAAACTAGATCAGCTTATTTCATCTACCCCAATTACTCCCCACCTAGGAAGTTTTTCTTCCATAAATAGTAAATGGAACTCTTCCCAGATATCTGCCTGAAACTAGAGGTCATGTCTAATTTCTAAGTGTTTGATTCATGGGGTCTCACTTATTTCACCTTTTGAGAATTCGTGCCTAAGTGACACATATGGTATTACTGCCAAATATGCATAACCTGAATCTAATTATGAGCTAACTTAAATTGACTCAATCTACAGAATTCAAGGCATTAAAAAGATTCTTTTTTGCTCACGCAGCACTTTTATTTCTTCATTCATCATGCAGTTATTATATACTAGACACATCATCCTTGTATGTAGCACAACACATAGTTTTCAAAGAGCTTATAGTATTTAAAATGTATTTTTTATTTTTTTTGAGGAGGGGAGATAATGAGACAGACTTCTGCATGGGCCCCTACCTGGATCCACCCAGCTACCCCTGTCTGGGGCCAACTCTTAGACCAACTGAGCTATCCTCAGTGTCCGAGGCTGACGTTTGAACCCATCCAGCCACTAGCTGAAGGAGGGGAAGGAGAGAGGAGAGGGTCACTTTTCTGTGTGCCCTGACCAGGAATTGAACCCAGGCCGTCCATAGGCTGGGTCCACATTCTATCTATTGAGCCAACTGGCCAGGGCCTAAAATGTATTTTTCAACATCCTAATACAATATTGTCAATTGGTGGTGGAGAAGAAACACTCGTGCTTCCTCTCTCATAAACATTAGTGTAAGAAAGATTTCTATGGTCCACAGGATTAGTAATACAAACATTAGGGCAATGCATTCATTACTGCAGCTAGTTCAAGGAAAACAGGAGGGAGAAAAGATGTTAATGAATATGACTTCCTAAAACATAGCCTGCCCCAACATATTACATAATAATTTTTATAAATAATATGCTTGGGAAGTTATGAAGATAAGACACCCTTCACTACTTCTTTGTGAAAATGTTACAATCTAATGCCAGAGTTTTAATCAACCTTGAGCACAAAAGCTTTACTACAACTACATACTACTTAATTTAAATGCGTACCCGTACTTCTGGTAAATAGAAGTACAGAACTGCAATACAGGAAAATTAACTATTCAGAATTACTCTATCCCAAAGCTCTGTATAGGCTACACTTCAGTCTGAATGCACAATGACTTTTTAGAAATTTTAAGAGACACAGATACACCAACTTTCTTTACCTCTGTGCCTAGCCTAAATTTATTCATTAAGCTGTAAATATGAAAGAAAACCACTTACCTTTCACAAATAATGTACATAAACATTTCTAGGATAGCTTAAGGCAAAATCTTTACATTCATTCATATAACTAAAATAAAAACAGAAAAAAACAGAAACACAAATAACTGTAATATATATACTATAGTAAACTATACTATAGTATATTAAAAATAACTTTTCATAGAAATTTGGTTTAAGACAAGTGCTGAAAAGGGCTCTATGAAGGAAAAGATTATTTCCAGTGACTGGTAAGCAGAGAAAGTTTCACAGAACAAATGAGCTGTAAATTGGAACTTAATAGATTAATATAATTAGTAAGCTTAGCATAAAAAGAAATTAGGAACCAAGGATTCCAAAAAGAAAAAAAAAAACACCATAAACTAAGGCGGGGAAGGAGGAAAGCAAAACCCACCTAGAGAAGGACAAAGACATATATCTAACTGAATAAAATATTATGAGCAGGGAAACATAAAACATTAAAGGTAAAAAGTATCAACGGCTCTAAGAAAAAAATTTATTTGGAAGATCGTTTATATCAGCATGGTTTAGATCAGTCAAGAATTTTTCATATAAATGTTCAATAACGGTATTAATATTTGATACAGAATACTATGTACTCACTAAAAATTAGGTAAAATGTCTAAATAAAAATCATAAAATTCACAATCTTCTAAATACAAGGACCAAGTAATTTAGAACATCTAGATTTTATAAATAAATTCACCTGCTAACCCATCTTCCTGGTGATACTGATTGTTAACATTTTATTGTGTATTATCTATCTTCTATGTGTATGAATATATAGGCATGAAAGTAAAAATTGTTCTGTCTTTTTATATACTGTACTTATCCTGTTCAGCCTAGACAAATAAAACACAATAATGTTGAGAATACAAGGGGTGGATCTCAGTTAACAGAACAAAAAGAAAAACCCATAATAAACTATTAAACCAGAACTAAAAGGATAGGTTGGTTGCAGATGAACTAATTTACATTACATTTTGTAATGAAATCCTGGATTTAATCCTGAACCAATAAATATTCTTTTTCTTTTCTTTTTTTTTGTACACAGGGACAGAGAGAGAGTCAGAGAGAGGGATAGATAGGGACAGACAGACAGGAACGGAGAGAGGTGAGAAGCATCAATCATTAGTTTTTCATTGCCATTAAGACACCTCAGTTGTTCATTGATTGCTTTCTCATATGTGCCTTGAGAGCGGGCCTTCAGCAGACCGAGCAACCCCTTGCTGGAGCCAGCGACCTTGGGTCTAAGCAGGTGAGCTTTTGCTCAAGCCAGATGGGCCCACGCTCAAGCTGGCGAGTTCGGGGTCTCAAACCTGGGTCTTCTGCATCCCAGTCCGATGCTCTATCCACTGTGCTACCGCCTGGTCAGGCAATACATATTCTTTTCCTAAAGGCATTACACAGACAACTGGCAAAATCTGAATGAAGTGTTTAGATAAGGTCAGTATTATATCAGCATTACTTCTCTGCTTTTTCATAATCATACTGCATAAGAATGTCTTTGATTTAAAGGACATTCATACCAAAGCTTTAGAAGTAAACTAGTATCATGTCTGTAGCTTATTCTCAAATAGTTCAAAAATAAGAATAGGTATATAATATACACATAAGTGACTGTGTATGTGTGTGTGTATACACAAACACACACAGAGAAATATGATAAAGCAAATGCAGTAAAATGCTAACATTAGGACAGTCTACATTCTTGGAATTCTACTGTGTCTGAAATTATTTCAAAATAAAAAAATATTTAAACACCAGGAGAAAAAAAGTACTCTCATTCATTCATTCATTCATTAAATAAATACATACTAAGAAGTCAGACACTAGTACACAGCAATAAAAAAATAAAACAAAAATCCCTGCCTTCATGCAGCTTACTTTCTAGCAGGGGGGATAGACAGTAAGTAAATAAAATGTATATTATGTTATATGGCAATAGTGCTATGGAGAAAAAAGAAATCCCTCTCTGAGACAGAAAGAGAAAGAGAGAAAGGAATTTAAGTATATAGGAGTGAGGATTTGCAATTTAAAATATTAAAATACCATCTTCAGGGGAGGCTTCAATGAGAAGATGAAAGAGGGCCCTGAGACAGGAGTAAGTCTGATAGGTTTGAGCAAAAGCATATGATGGTGGCTTAATCCAGTTTTGTAGTAAAAAAATAACTAATAATATTTGCAAGTCAATCAGACAGGATTTCCTGATAGATTGAATCAGGCTAAGAAATACAGAGTCAAAGATGACTATATAAGATTTATAGCTGGGCCTGCTGGCTGACTCCGTGGCTAGAGGGTCGATCTGGCGTATGGATGTCCCAGGTTAGATTCCCGGTTAGGGCACGTAAGAGAAGTGACCATCTGCTCCTCTTTCCTTCCCTCTCCCCTTTCTCTCTCCTCCTTCTCTCCCCCATCCCCTCCTGCAGCCAGTGGTTCAACTGGTTCTAGTATTGACCGGGCACTGAGGAGAGCTCGGTGGGTCAGAGCGCATCAGTCTCAGGCACTAAAAATAGCTCAGTTAATTCCAGCATTGGCCCCAATAGGGTTACCGGGTGGATCCTGGTCAAGGCATATGCAGTAATGTCTCACTATCTCCCCTCCACTAACTTAAAAAAAAAATCAAGATTTATAGCTGAGCAGTCAGAGAGATGAAGTCACCATATGTAAGAGAGGTGTCAGAGGAACAGAAAGCTTGGGAGTTTGGTTTTTAAAACAGCTTTGGCCCTTAAATATCTAAATCAAAATGCTCAACAACATTTGGATATAAGCCTGGAGTCTAGGCTGGAGATATAAATCTAAGTGACATAAGCTTAGATATGGTATTTAAAGTCATGAAATTAAGTGTGATCCCCAAGACAGTAAGTATGTATAGACAAGAGAAAATGATGTCCATTATTTGTTAATGCAATCATAGAGTTAGCATGAACATGATACTATATATAATGTTTGTTTAAAAATCTTTAATTATTTGGGTAGAGACCTTTAACAAATATGAGTTAGGATAATAGCAAAAGAATTGTTTAATAAAAAACAAAAGCCTCTGAAATAACAGTATACCAGAAAGAAATACCAAAACTGAGATTCTTCCTAAGAGCTTAAAGTGGAAAACAATACCGCCCATAACAAAAGTCCTTATACTACATATATTTGTTTTCATTTGACTGAGTAAATGAATGAACCATAGATCCATGCAGAATTCTTCAAAACTATGAACAATATTAAAATAGCTATATAAAATGTGTATCTGTCAAAACTTGGAATTGTTCAAAATGGAACCAGTTGTTAGTAAATGTCCAAGCAACTTCCAAAACAGGTACTGAGGCATAACTCATATCTCATCACTTACAATTATACCCCTCAATATTAAATACTAGCTTGGCACTTTGGCATTCTTAAAAGAAAGAGTTTGTGGCAAATAACCGCAGTGAAGTTACAACTCTGTGTTTTTGCTCTATACTCTGTTAAATGCATATAAGATCTATTTCATTAAGTTGTTGTGAGGATTAAGTGGCATAAAAAACATCACCTCGCCTGACAGTGGTGGCGCAGTATATAAAGCATCAACCTGGAAACGCTGAAGTTGCCGATTCAAAACCCTGGGCTTGCCTGGTCAAGGCACATATGGAAGTTGATACTTCCGGCTCCTCCCCTCTTGTCTCTGTCTCTCTCTGTCTCTCTCTCTCACCTCTCTAAAATGAATAAATAAAATCTTTAAAAAAAAATCACCTCAATGCAAAGCTCAGAATAAAAACTCAGGAAATAGTGGTGTTGCCAAGATCAAGACAGAGGTCTGAGTCAGGTGGAACTGTAGACAAACAATGTGAATTAACAAGTATGAAAATATAAACTAAAGTCAAATTAACCCAAGTCTCCAGAATGTTACTATCATCACCTGGTCAACATTATTTTCAATTTTATACACCTAGAATGAACATGTACTATTTACCTACTACATTCTGTAGCACTGATTACAGTAAAAATTAAATCATACTTCCAACTACAAAAGAAGCTAAGTATTTGGATGAACACATTCATTTTCTTCAAGAAAAGCAAAATATTACACAGTATTAAATCTGAATTTTTTTATAAGTGAAGAATTGAAGAACAAATTCAGTTAAACAATCATGTAGGCAGTTCATCCTCCTACCATCAAGCAAATTTAGTCTTATTTCTAATTTTGTACCTATAACCTATGAATCCTAGGAAAAGCAATGTAATTTGCCTAGTCTCAGAAAAATCATATAGCAATAAGGGGAGCTAGAACCATCTCCAGCTTCTAAGCACAAGACTCTTTCACTTTTCTCAAATATTTTTGTAAGAAATGTTGTACCACCAAATACTTGTACAAAATTAAGAAGTTATATAAAGAATGATTACAATGCATGTCTTTTCTTCCACAATATTTTTCCTTTAAATAAGAGTGGATGATAGATGAAAGTGTAGAGAAAATACTAGAAATCATCCTTCTATCCATTTTTTTTAAATTGTCCTGGAAAAGTAAAGGGCATGAATTTCACTAAAGCTAATTAAAAATAGTGGCTAACAGAAAGTCTTATGTCAATGTAGATCCTATGTGTGTCATAATTCAAACCAACAAACTGTATTTAAAAAGTGGTAATATTTATGAAATAATTATAAACTTTGAATTGGTTGTTTGGTAATGTTAATAAAATATTGTTACCTTGGAACACAATAATGATAACAGGGGTGATGTTTATAAAAAGAGAGAAAGTAAGGCCTTATCTTTTAGTAATACATTCTAAAACATTTACAGATGTAATGATGTCCAGGAGGACCTTCAAAAATAACATAGGAAGAAAAAAAGGGGTAGAGAGATAAAACAATATTTGCCATGACTTGGTAACTGTTATAGCTGGGTAAGGTTATATGAAGGGTTCATTATACTATTATACCTCCTATAAAAAGAGGCTGAAATAGTCTATAATAAGAACTTTTATAGGCACTGGCCAGTTGGTCGATGGACAATCGGCCCAGTGTGCAGATGTCTCGGGTTCAATCCCCAGTCAGGGCACACATAAGAAGCAACCATCTGATTCTCTTCCCTTCTTTCTCCCCCATCTACCCTTCTTCCCCTCTCGCAGCTAGTGGACTGATTGGTTCAAGTGTTGGCCCGGGTGCTGAGGATAGCTCAGATGGTCTGAACGTCAGTGCTAGACTGGGAGTTGCTGGGTAGATCTGGGCTGGGGAACATGTAGGATACCCTCTCCTCTCACATTAGGAAAAATAAAAAAAAAACTTTTATAAATTATTATAATTATTTTTAAAATTATGTTAGAATAAAAATTATTAACAGAAAATGACAAAATAAAAGTATAGAACAGTATAAGCCTTAACTTCTTAACACAAACTATTGTCTCTACAAGTTTATGCTACCTTAAATTAAAACGATGACTTGTGTACTCAGAATACATAAAGATGTCCCTCATGGTAAGAATATTTAGAGATCTGCTAAACTTCTCAATCAGGTATGAATGAGAATATATTCAGAGACTGGCCTCAAATCCCAAATTAATAATAACAAAGTACACACAGAGGAGCTCACAAGAAATCAGAGTTGCTTCCAAAAAGCAAGAACTTCATTACTAACCAGACCTCATTCCATGTTAATCATCTCTGTGCCTTCACATGGACTACCGTTTATTTACAAGAAAAACATGGAGAACAAAAAAGATACTATAACCAGGCCTTGGCCAGTTACCTTAGCGGTAGAGCGTCGGCTCAGGCGAACGGAAGTCCAGGGTTCAATTCCCGATCAGGGCACACAGGAGAAGCACCCATCTGCTTTCCCACCCTTACCCCTCTATTTCTTTTTTTATTTCGTGTGTGTGTGAGTGTGTGTGTGTGTGTTTTGTTGTTTTTTTTTTACAGAGACACAGAGAGAGAGTCTGACAAAGGGATAGATAGGGACAGACAGAAATGAATAAAGATGAGAAGCATCAATCATTAGTTTTTTGTTGTGACACCTTAGTTGTTAATTGATTGCTTTCTTATATATGCCTTGACTGTGGGGCTACAGCAGACAGAATAACCCGTTGCTCAAACCAGATGAGGCCGTGCTCAAGCTGACAACCTCGGGGTATCGAACGTGGTCCTCTGCATCCCAATCTAATGCCCCATCACTGCGTCACCGCCTGGTCAGGCTTCCCCTCTCTTTCTCTCTGTTTGTCTCCTCCCCTCTCGCAGCCAAGGTTCCACTGGAACAAAGTTGGCCTGGGCACTGAGGATGGCTCCATGGCCTTCACCTCAGGCACTAGAATGGCTCCAGCAGCAACGGAGCAATGACCCAGATGGGCAGATCATTGCCCCCTGGTGGGCACACCATGTGGATCCTGATTGGGCGAATGAGGGAGTCAGTCTGAATGCTTCCCTGCTTCTAACTTCAGAAAAAAGGAAGAGAAGAAAAAAAAAAAAAAAGATGCTAAAACCATTATCCATTTTTTAAATACTGACAAGGCAATTTATGAAGCAAAGTTTCCAAGAATCATTAGAATGTAAAAAAAAAAGAACCTTTAGAATGTCACTAAAAGCATTAACAGTACTAGAATTAACAAACAGCTCATATTAAGCCCCTGTATTTGGTAACTATTAAAGAAAGAAAAAAGACAAGCATAATACTTACTGGAGGCCGGCCAGGACGTCCCCGTTTTCTTTTTCCTTTGACCTCTGTTTCTTCAAGTTCACTGCCAGCATCAGAATGAGCAGTAGTTTCATTAGTTGAATCCCTAGAAAATGTGATATGTTATTTTAGTGACACATTAACTCATAAATACAATGCAGTTTTGCTACACTGCTTTCCATACCTCCTGTTAAATGCATGGTAAGAAGTGGTTTATATTTCTACTTTAGCAAATCGTCCCTATCTAATATCATATAACACTGAGTGAAGTGAAGCAGACAACCAGAAAAATAAAGAGTAGAAAATGACTGCAACTATGCAAAATATAAATATAAAATACAACTGAAAGAGAAAAATTCTATAATATGAAAATACAAAGGATAGGCAAGAATTTTGCTAATTTTCTAAAATCATGAAAGTCAGTGGTGTTCTGGTAAATGTTAAACAACTGGCTCTTCAAAAATTAAACTATTGATACTAGAAATGTTACTAATATAAAGGATACACAGCACACAATTTACAAACAATAATACATAATATCCTTCATGTTAAATTCCATATAGCTTATTGAGTCGCATAAAATGATTTTGATGATTTTGCCAAACTCTTGTACTCGTAGCTAACTTAAGGTTGCAGGTGGTGAACAAATAGGGTTTTGACATGACAGTGGGATGACACCTTTGTTCACTTGAATGAACAGAATGCAAGTGAAATGACAAAGACATTTGTTGGAACTTAAATCATTGTTCAATGGTATAAACAACTCCTTTGCTGAATTGGAGAATAATTCTAAGATACTGGAAGACTATTTCAATTATTTGTGTTCTCATGTATCAGGTAATAGTATAGACCAGTACAAATTTAATCGGCATTATTAACAATTTCTCCATCATCTTATTAAGTCTATAGACAGTTGACAAAACAATAAACTGAGCCCTGATTTACAATATTTGCTGATTTTTATAAGTATTCCCACCAAAGCCAATTTCAAACTATCAAAGCGATATCAACAGAATTGTGAAGTAATGAACAGTAGTGGCACACCACTAAAAACAAAAAAGTAGTATTTCCACTTATACAGATAGAACAGGTGTAAATAAAAACCTAGAGAGCAGAAAATAATATTTAAAATAATTATAAAGTGATGAGTTTTGAATATTGCTTCTATTTTTAATACTATTTACTTAATTTTAAGTTTGTATAATTTAACTTTTTATAACAGCTATGTTATATTTAATTGGGGTCACACAATTTCTAGAAATTTAATATTCAGCTCTCTAGGTATCAGTACAAGCTGGCTCCAGCATGGTACTGAAAAGGTACAGATAACAGGAACAAAAACTTCTTCACTAAATTCTACATAACTAACTAACACTATATAACTATCAATAGACCTGACCATTTGTAACTCAAGATTTTCAACTGGCTGTGTAACATGCTTCTTTGAATGCTATTCAAGTTCCAAATACCACATGTAGAATTAAGTCCAATACTGACTTATTTCTAGCTCTCTGCACATAGCATTATCACTAATTAACCAATTTTTTAAGTTAATGTATACATGTTCTTTAAATTGAAATAAAATTTATTACTGTCACACCATTACCCTGTCTTACCCAATTAGAATCAAATTAATCTTTCTCCTGTGCTATTAGCTAACAAATCTTCCTGAGTTGTCCTCAGTACAGTAATTCTCTCATTCTTCCCATGATTATTACCCATAATTACCACCTCTGAATTAATTTCATCTCCCTCCTTCTCCTAATTCCCTTGTTCAAGACATTCTATACACTACTGCCAATAATTTTATATCGTTACCTTCCTTCTAGCAATTCTCCAAAGGTAATCTAGTACCTAAAACAAGAAATAATACTGATTTAATTCAGAAATAAGCAAACACTTCCTTAAAGAATTAAACTGTAAATATTTTAGGTCTCGGGGTCTTAAGATCTCTACCTCTACTACTCATCTCTAGCACCATAATAAAGAACAAATATATGGTGGTGGAGGATGATCTGACTTTGGGTGATGGTCACACAATGCAATCAACAGTTCAAATGCTATAGAGATGTACACCTGAAACCTATATGCTCTTGTTGATCAATGTCACACCATTAAACTTAATTTCTAGTTGAAAAAAAAAAAAGATCTCCATCTCTACTATTCAGCTCTGGCACTACAGCACAAATGCAGCCAGAAATAATACAGTGTGTCCGTAAAGTCATGGGGCACTTTTGACTGGTCACAGGTCAAAAGTGCCCCATGACTTTACGGACACACTGTACATAAATATGAATGGATGTGGCTGTTGTCCAACAGCACTTAAAAACAGGCATCTGAGTCAGTAGCAGTAGTTTATCAATCCCTAATCTAGATCTTACTAGTCTGTACTTTCAGAACAATAAATCATACTGCTTTTTTCTCCTCAGTATAGTTCAAATAGACTGTGTTTCTCATATATGTACTGCATGACAGTTTATATAAAACATGCACAAAACACTGTAAAAAATTATTTTCCCAATATTACAGAAGAAGAAATGAAAGCTATGAAAACTTGTTTATCTTCTCCATAGTGACACCTATTAAGTGACAGAATCCACTTCGATATCAGGATAAACTTGAATTCTCTATCTCCATGTCAGGATACTAGAATGCAAATACTATGTTTTGTATTTCTCATTCTGTAAAAAAAAATCCACTGGTGCTTTTGCAGCTTATAATACCATCTGTTTCTCCTCCCCATGCTCCCCTCTCTTTCTTCTTCTCCCACAACCATGGCTCGATTAGAGTACGTTGGCCCTGGTTGCTGAAGATGGCTCCATGGAGCCTCTGCCTCTGGAGCTAAAAATAGCTTGATTGCAAGCATGGGCCCCAGATGGAGGTTGCTGGGGGGATCCCGGTCAGGGCGCATACATGAGTCTGTCTATCTCTCCTCCTCTTACTTAAATTTAAAAACCAACAAACAAACAAAAAAAACCTGAATAATTAGGAATATTCCATAGAGTACATAGGATTGCTGAAATGTACTCCATAATATGAATGAAATTTATTTTACTATTTCCCTATCTATGAGCACTTAAATTGTGTCTAGTTTAGTACTATTACAAACAGAGCTGAAACTGTCCTTGTACATTACCTCTTATTACATATCAACAAATACCTCTTTAGAACAAACATAGTAGACTGCTAAGTTTCAAAGGGTATGCAAATTCAAACTTTGATCAACTGTTCTAAATACACCTGTAATAGCCAGTGCTCACATTTATAAGACTACTGGACCATTAAGAAAATGGAAGAATTGGATCAAATCTTATAAAATTGAACATTTTACTCCCTAAAACTCCCAATTCTGTCTACCTCTCTCCATTTCCACTTTAATCACTTTAGTTCAGGTTGTCACATTGCTGGCCTGGATACTGCCACATCCTCCTCCTAATAATTCTTCTTGCTTCTATTGTTGCCCCTTCCAATTTAAATACTATACTGCACCAAGAGTGATTTTCTAAATATATGTCTTATTAGGTTTCTCCTACTCTTAAACCATATATATAGTTGCTTCCTACTACTCCTAGAAATAAAAACTCAAATTCTTAATATGATTTAGCAGGTTCCTGTATGGTACAGCCACTCTCTATTCCCAACCCTGATAAAAGAAAAAAAAGAAAACATCTTTATTTCAATCCCACAAACATACCATAATTCCTCCTTCCTCAAGGTCTTTACACATGCCATTGCTTTCAGTCTGGTATTAATATATTGATCCCTTCTTCCGCCAAACACACTTTCCACTTTAGACAAAGGTGAACTAACTATTTTAGAGTAAACTAAATCAAGGCATGTGTGAAAATTCTCATAAAATCCTCTAATTTACCTTCTTAGCATGAAAGGCAGTTTAAATCTATATATCTGTAATTGTAACAAAGACTAAGTCTATTTTATATGCTCTTTCTCCCTAAAACCTAGCATATTTCCTGGCATAACAGTATGTGGTGAAATATATATAGTGATTGATAATACTTGATAATGCTTACCAATAAACAACACTGTGATGACAAATTCATTCATAATTACAATATCTAAGTAAGCCAAGAAATGAGGTCACTCACTAGTGATCTTTCTAGTGTCTACAATACAAAAATCATTATTAAATTGAACATTTGTTTGCTTTTCAGTTCTTAGTGACTTATTTCTAATAATTATCAATTATCATAACAAATGATGAAACTGAAATTTAAAAATACTAAAAGACATGTTTCCTTTCCTTATAATGCAGACACAGTATTGATGGATATATGGATTAAGCAAGATAATATATCCTGTTAATTCAACTGGTAAAATTTTCAGAAAATTGTATGTCCTCAATAAATGCTTCTTAGGTTTCAACTTGACTAAGAGTGCCATCTCCAGCTGACAAATTGAAAACAAACTTTACCTACCTCACAGATCACCAGTATCTAATCCCATAGGCCTACTACAGGTTTATATTTTTAAGGAAAAAAAATTCAGTTACTCACAAAAAAAGTGATGTTAAACAGTATCATGTCAATATAACCTCTCTTTAAATACAATACCTACTTAAATACAACCTCTGTTTCATATTTAATCAAAGAAATATTTATTAAAGGTCTGCCTAATACTGAGATATCTGCTAGGAGATGACCATACACAAAACAAGGTGCACAGTTTAGGCAAAAACAGTAAGAAAGGGTTATAAAAACACTATATTAAAAACAGCAAAAGGCAGCCTGACTAGGTGGTGGCGCAGTAGATAGAGCGTCGGACTGGGATGCGGAAGACCCAGGTTCGAGACCCCGAGCTCGCCAGCTTGAGTGCGAGACCATCTGGCTTGAGCAAAGAGCTTGCCAGCTTGGAAACAAGGTTGCTGGCTCCAGCAAGGGGTGGCTCGGTCTGCTAAAGGCCCGTGGTCAAGGCACATGTGAGAAAGCAATCAATGAACAACTTAATGTGTCGCAACGGCAATGAAAAACTAATGACTGATGCTTCTCACCTCTCTCCGTTCCTCTCTGTCCCTATCTATCCCTCTCTCTGTCCCTGTAAAAAAGAAAAAAAAAGGCATAAAACCTCACTTTCAACAATCTTTAAAACAAACAAACAAAAAAAAAAAAAAACCCAGCAAAAGGCATTAAAGAACCACAGAAGGAAACCTACCCAAACTTTGAGGGGTTAAAAGGGCTTTGCTGGAGACATGATACAGCAGCAAAGACCTAAAGGATGAGTGAGTTCACCAGGTAAAGGCACACAGGCACACAGGCACTGCAGGCAGGGTTAAGATAAATATTAAGTACAAGGAAAAGAAAAAAAAATAATATGTGGAGACCTCCAAACTCAGCATTATGTTCAAGTTAAGGACTAATAAAGAGGCTTGAAGTAAATAACGAAAAAAACTTAATTGTACCTCCTATAATATGGGGGAATGGAGGGCAAATATTGATGGTTTCTCAAGTAGGTAATGTAGTTTCGACAGCTTTTTTTGTCTTAGAGCTTTGGAGGAAAAATAGAAGGCCAAGAGACCAATGGGAAGCCATTAGTCTCTTGGAAAAGAGGTATATAAATAACTGGAATTGGGATGGTGAACACATAATATAATTTACAGATGATATATGATAAAACTGTACACCTTAAATCTATAATTTTATGAACAAATGTCAGCCCAATAAATTCAGGTAATAATAAAAACTAAATAAAAATTTAAAAATTATCTTCTAAACTCAAAATGGAAAATAAATAAATAAGCTGCGATTAAAAAATGTATTAATAATTGTGCAAACTGCTGATCCTTTTCATTATATTTAAACTGTTACCATGCCTGGCATGTGATGATGCAGTGGATAGTGTCGATCGGAAACACTAAGGTCACTAGTTCAAAACCCTGGGCTTGCCCAGTCAAGACATATATGACAAACAAAAAGGAAGCAATGAACAACTACAGTGAAACAAGTATGAGTTGAAACTTCTTGCCCCACCTCCCCCTGTAAAGTCAATAAAATCTTTAAACTGTTATCATATAGACATAGTATCACAGAATACAAATTCCTAATCTGCATCTGATGAAACCTATAAAAGAAAAATTATCTGTCATTACCCTGATCACATTGCCCAGAAAATTAAAATATTTGACCCAATTCTAGATTTGTCCTGCAACTCCAACAAATTTAATGAGATATCACCAGAAATGCCAAATATTATGTCCTTCATATTACTTCTGGCAACCAGAATGGCTCAACAATCTCAATCTCAGGGAACACAAGGGGGAGGTAGTAGGTATGTTAGAGAAACAGTGTGACACAGAATATAGGTCTACAAACATGTTCTGTAAATGGCCAAAATATAGTTTACATCCAAACTATTCTCTATCACGACTTGTACCACAAGAGCAATCATAATCTATTTAAAAAAATGAAGTTTGCTCTGATCCATTTAACATTTTATTAGCAAAAACAGACAGCATGCCAGAATTGGCCCATGAATCCTAGTTTGCTGACCCCTGATATAACATTGCAACACCTTTTTGTTCAATACCATAGAACATACTGACATTACATTACCAATGGCCATGGATGGATATGGTAATTTTATGTTGAGTTCTTTGAATTCAAACATATTGCCTGACAATCAGAGAACATATTGGCTATGTCTCATTAAAGAGATCAATTTGATATAGAAAAACATGCACATTTTTTAAAAATAAGAAAGCTACAATACTTACTGTAACACTGGTAACTCTGAAGTAATCATTGCTGAAGAGGTCTTTTCACAATGGAGCAAAAGAATCAAGTGCTGTACAACTCAAAACTTTAAAAATAACCTCCAAGGCAAATCCTGTTAATAAAAACAAAAGGTATTTTTTCCAGTTTTATTGAGGTATAACTGTAAAATAAAATTGTAAGACATTTAAAAAATACAAAGTGACTACTTGATACATGTATACATTGTGAAGGGTTTCTGTGAGTTAATTAACACAACCATCACCTCATATATTATTACCATTTGTCTTTCTGTGTGTGAGAACACTTAAAGTTCTACTCTCTTAGCAAATTTCAATTATACAATAAAGTGTTATCAACTATAGATCCTGACTTTATTCATCTATAACTAAAAGTTCATATATTTGCACCAACCTTTCCCTTCTTCCCCCACCCCAAAGTTTCTACTAGGTTTCTAAGAGTTCAACACTCTCCCAGCCTCAAGATTCCACATACCATGTTATATTTGACTTTCTCTGTGGCTTATTTTATTTAGCATAATGTCCTCTATGTTCATCCATGTTATCAAATGACAGAATTAAATGAAAGCTCTCAGTGGTTAGCTCAGTTGGTTAGAACACTGTCCTGATACACCAGGATGCATATTCCAGCCAGGTCAGGATACATATCAGTGTTTTTCCCCTGTCTCTCTCCCTTCCCTCTTTCTCAAAATTAATTAAAAAAACAAAACACACACACACAAAAAAAACACAGAATGTTCTCCGTTGTATATTTGTACACATACATGCTAGCGCATGTGTATGAATACATTTGCTCACTCACACACACATTTTCTTTACTCATTAATCTGTTGACCGTCACCTAGTTTATTTCCACACTTTGGCAGTTTCTAAATAATGCTGGTATGAACAAGGGAGTCCAGATATCTCTTCAGGATAATGATTTTGTTTCCTCTGAAAATATACCCAGATATGAGATTGTTAAATAATATATATATTTTTTTACTTATTTGAGAAACCTCCATAATGTTTTCCATAGAAACTACCTGTTTACGTCCCTAGCAACAGTGTAGAGGGGTTCCTTTCCTCCACATCCTCAGAGCATGTATCCCTTGTGGTTTTTTGTTTGTTTGTTTGTTTGTTTGTTTGTTTACAGAGACAGAGAGAGAGTCAGAGAGAGGGACAGATACGAACAGACAGACAGGAACGGAGAGAGGTGAGAAGTATCAATCATCAGTTTTTCGTTGCGGCACCTTAGTTGTTCATTAATTGCTTTCTCATATATGCCCCGACCTCAGGCCTTCAGCAGACCGAGTAACCCCTTGCTCGAGCCAGTGACCTTGGGTCCAAGCTGGTGAGCTTTGCTTAAACCAGATGAGCCGGCGCTCAAGCTGGCGAACTTGGGGTCTCAAACCTGGGTCCTCCGCATCCCAGTCCAATGCTCTATCCACTGCGCCACCACCTGGTCAGGTTCTCTTGTGTTTTTGTATAATGGATATCGAAACAGGATGTGAGGTGTTATTGTAGTTCTGATTTGCATTTTCCTGATGATTAGTGATATTAAGTACTTTTTCATGTACCCATTGGTCATTCATATGTCTTCTTTGGAAAAATCTCTATTTAGGTCATTTGAAGAGAAAAATTACACTGCTCACAAAAATTAGGGGATCAGGGAACGTGCAAATACTCCAGTACTTTCAGTCTTTTGTATAGTGCATTTTCACCAATGAAATAAAAGTTGGTTTTATGTCTCATCTGCATAATGAAACAACTTCTCTCTGGCTTGTTTTCTTTTCTGATGTTCCTGTTTAATATAAAAAAAAATCAAATGCTTCTTTTTTTATCACTTCATATTCATTTTGAAATAAGCCCTAATTTTTATGAGCAGTATATTATAAAATTAATATCCTAACTATACAGAATACATTAAATGAATACTACCAGCAATCATACTCTTTTGATATTAACCTAAATGAACTGAAAACTTATGTTCACCTCAAGATCTGTATAAAAATGTTTACAACAGCTGTATCCAAAATTGCCAAGTCACAAAAGCAACCAAGTTGTCCTTCAGGAGGTAAATGAATAAATAAACTTAGGTGAATGCAGACAATGGAATATTATTTGGCACTAAAAAGAAATGAGATATCAAGCCATAAGATATGGAGGAAGCTCAAATGCTTATTCCTAAGTAAAAAAAAGCCAATCTGAAACCGCATAATTCCAACTGCATGGCATTCTGGAAAAGGCCCAACTATGAAGACAGCAAAAGGATAAGTGGTTGCCAAGGTCTCAGGAGACAGAGAGATAAATAGGTAAGCAAAAAGGATTTTTAGGGCAATTAAACTATTCTGTATGATATGACAATGGTGATAAAACCCATATAACATAAAATATCAAGAGTAAACTATGGCCTTTGTATGATAATACATTTCAGTGTAAGTTCATTAATTGTAACAGCTATCCCAAATTGGTGTGGGATGTTGATAGTGGAGAAGGCTGTATGTATGTGGGAACAGGGGTTATTGGGGTAAGAGGGTCCATTCTACATTTGGCCAATTCTGCTGTGAAACTAAGACTGCTCTAAAAAATACAGTTTATTAAAAAAAGTAGCAGGGCAAGCAGGACAAAACAGAGAATCTAAGATAAGCCATGGTACAATATCAAATGGAATAACATATGACTGGAATTCCAGAAAAAGAGAGAAAGTACAGGACAGTATAAATATGTGATGACATACAGAGAAGACCTTTTCAAAAATAATTTTCCATGGTTGTTTGGCTCAGTGGACAGAGTGTCTACCCAGTGTATGGACATCCCGGGTCCCATTCCCGGCCAGAGTACACAAGAGAATCAATCATCTGCTTCTCTCTTCCTCCTCTCCCACAGCAGTGGCTCAAGTGGTTTGAGAATCAGGCTGGGGTGCTAAGGATAGCTCAATTGATCCAAGCATGTCAGCCTCAGGTGCTAAAAATACCTTGGTTGATATGAACATTGGCCCCAGCAAGGGGTTGCCAGGTGGATCCTGGCTGGGGCACATGCTGTCTCACTATTGCCCCCTCCTCTCACTTAAAATAATAATAATTTAAGATATTAAAAAACAGATGAGCCCTGGCTGATAGCACAGTGGAAAGAGCGTCATCCTGGAACTCCAGGGTTACTGGCTCCATCCTGAGGGAACCAGTTTAAGCCCTGGTCAGGGCAAATATGGGAAGCAATAAATGGCACAACTAAAGTGGAAAAATGAATGGATTCTTCTATCTCTCTCGACCCCCCTCCTTCCTTTCTCTCAAACAAAACAAAACCATGAATGAAAAGATAGAATATTCCCAAGTAGAATAAATACTCTAAAATATAAATATTGCTAAAAGCCAAAGTTAAAGAGAAAATTCAAAAGGAAGCTAAAGAAATATAGTTTCTCACATAACAAATTACAGGTTTTTCATTGGAATCTATGTAAGCTACAAGACATGGAATAACAGCCTTAAAATACCAAGAGGAAACAAACTGACCCGAGCCATATATCTAATGATAACAATTTTTCCAAACTGAAAGGAGTGAAGTCACAGAAAATGGAGAAGTAGTCCCTCAAAAATAAGTCCCTCAGTGAAGCAACTCTTAGGTTGGCCAAACAAAGAAGACAAAATCACCTTTTATGGATATCTGTAATCTAATAAAAACATAAGAAAGGAGTCCTTAACAACAAAATCATTAAAAAAAAAGAGTTCACTAATTTTTAAAGAAAGTACTATACACATTTTACTTAGTTGTCTAACACCTTCTCTACCCTAGCTCAATGGTGTCCATAGGGATAGCAATCCAAGTTCCTGACACAGCTTTCTGGTACCAAAATGAAAGACACGGACCATATTCTTAAAAATTGCAGCTGTGTGCAATCGAAGAGCTTCCTAGATGTCATCTTTCAAAAGACTTTAAATACATACACTAGAAGTAGCTGCCTGCAGCAAGAGATAGAGGATGTGACAAATAGTAGACCACATGAAAAGCCTTGAAATAAGGAGGCTGAGGAGAAAGATATTCTGGGGAATAAGAGTTTTAAAGTGATATCAGGTACACCAGGAAATCCAGAGGGCTACAGGCAAGCCCACGGCTGGATACATACTTAGAGAAGAACTGAAGAGCATAAGCTTGCAACTCTAGCTGATCATTAGGCTCTGTGCAATCCACAAGGTAAAGACTAAGACTGTAACTAACCTCTGAAGAAATACCTCAGCTACATGATAATATGCATACAACGAGATTATATATTTTTTGTTTTGACTACTGTTGGCTTGGAAACTGTAAGATCACTGCTGATTATATTACCATACATGACAAGGATTACAGTGTTTACAAAAATAGTTTGGAAAAGTCACTAAACAGATGACTGCAGTCCTCAAGAGGTAACAAAAATAAACCCTGGGAAGGAGGAAAGAATCAGTGTCCAGAGTAATCACATTATAATATTCAAAGTGTCCAGTTTTTAACAACAATAAAAATATCACAAGACATACAAAGCGACAATAAAGTATGGCTGATTAACAGGAAAAAAGACATTAATAGAAATCATCTCTGAGTAAGACCAGACATAAAATTTAGGCCTGGAGAAGAGGATGGAGAGATTTCCAGAATAGAGCGAGAGGGATAGACAGAATACATGTCTTTAATAACGGCAGAAAATTGCCCAACTTTCATAAAATATAGGTATAAACACAGTCAAGGTAAAAAAACTCCAAGTAGAATAAACTCAAAAGAGTCACATAGACACAGACTATAATCAAACCATAAAAACAAAAAATAATGAATCTTTAAAGAAAAGAAATGACTTGTCACGTATAAGTAATCCCCAGTAAAATAGCTAATATCTCATTAAAACCAGGAAAGCCAAAAGTGAAGTCAATAGCATGACATATCTAAAGTGATGAAAGAAAACTGTCAAGTGAGAATTCTATATCTAGCAAGCTATCACTCAAAAATGGTGGAGAAACTAAGACATTCCTAGAAAAACAAAAACTGAGGAAGACTGTGGTTAGATCTGCCCTGCCCTACAATAATATTGTAAAGACAGTCCTTCACCCAGAGGTGAAAGACAATAGACAGTAACTTGAAAGCTATATGAAGAAAAAAGAAAACTGTAAAAGTGACTACAGAGGTAAATATATAAGCCGGTATTATCCCATTGTTGGTTTCCTATTGTTTGTTGTACTGTATTGTTTCCTATAGGATTTAAAAGACAAATACATAAAACAACAATTATATACCTACATTAATGAACACAAATATATAAAGATGTAATTTAAAACCAAAACATGAGAGGGGTAGAGATAGAAGCAGAATTTTATAACTTATTAAAACTAAGTCATTATCAATTTAAATAAGATTGGTATGAATCTAGGGTGTTAACTGTCAGCACCAAGGTAATTACTAAGAAAATAATTTTAAAATATAGTCAGTTCTTTGTACCTGCAGATTTTGCAATTTTGAATTCACACAACTGTGGATAGAAAACAGTATTTTCGATCTGCAGTTAGGACTCCACAGCAAATTCTAAAACCAATCCCCTGTGATACTGAGACACTACTCTGTACAGAACAACAACAACAACAACAACAAAAATGGTATGCTACAAAAAGACCAATCACAAAGACAGTATTGGAGAAATTGAACGACAAAGATGATACAGAACACACAGAAGACAAATAGTTCAATGGCAAAAGCCCTTCCTTATAGTAAACACCTTAAATGTAAATGTATTAAACTCACCTGTTAAGATATAGTTTTGCAAAATAAATTTTTTAAAAGATCCAATTATGACCCTGGCCAGTGTGTGGATGTCACAGCACACAGGAAAAGTGACCACCTGCTTCTCCGCCCCTCCACCTCCATTCTCCCCCTCCTTTCTCTCTCTCTCCTTCTTTCTCCCTCTTTCTCTTTCCTTCCCACAGCCATGGCTCAATTGCTTTGAACACACTGCCCTGGGCACTGAGGATGCTCAGTGAAGCCTCTGCCTCAGGTGCTAAAAATAGCTTGGTTGTAAGCATGGCCCCAGATGGGGAGAGCATCGGCCCCAGATGGAGGTTGTTGGGTGGATCCCAGTTGGGGCATATGTGGGAATGTCTCTCTATCGCCTCTCACTTATAAAAGACAAAAAATAAAAAGATCCAATTATATGCTATTAACAAGAGATTCTTCATTTTAGAATTAAATACACAAATAGGCTAAAAGAATATGTAAAAAGATATTTTATGCAAATAATGAAAAGAGAGCTGTAAGGTCTATGTTATTATCAGGCAAAATATATTTTAAGTCAAAACTTATGAAAGATGAAGAGGAATATATTGGATAAAAACAGTCATTTCATCAGAAATTTATAACAATCATAAAGAAAAATAAACCAAACAACAGAGAGTCCAAAAATATATAAAACGAATACTGACAGAACTAAAACGAGAAATAGTGCTATAATAATAGTTGGTGATTTTAACATACAACTCTCAGTAAAACACAGAAGATATAGACAGAAAATCAATAAGGAAAAAGAGGACTTGAAAAACAATATAAACCACCTATACAAAACAGAAATTTCTAGAACATTTCACCCAACAATAGAATACACATTCTTCTTAAGTACACATACAACATTATCCAGGATGTTATGCTACATTAGTCTCAATAAATTTTAAAAGTCTGAAATCACAGAAACTGTCTTCTTTGAACACAGAAATCAGTGAGAAGTAATTGCAAAAGAAGTTAAAAAACTTTGAGATTAATGAAAACAAGAACACTACACGTATACCAAAAATTTTAAGATGTAGCAAAAGCAGTATTCACAGGGAAATAAAGCTGTAAACACCTACATTTTTTTTAACACCTACATTTTTTAAAACAACAGGTTTTATTTTTCTGTAACAGAGACAGAGACAGAGAGAGGGACACACAGACAGGATGGGAAAGAAATGAGAAGCATCAATTCTTTGTTGCACTACCTTAGTTGTTCATTGATTGCTTTCTCATATGTGCCTTGACTGGAGGGGGACGGGGGCTACAGCAGAGAGAATGACCCCTTGCTCAAGCCAGAGACCTTGGGCTTCACACCAGCAACCTTTGGGCTCAAGCCAGCGACCATGGGGTCATGTCCATGATCCCCCATTCAAACCAGCGAACCCATGCTCAAGCTGATGAGCCCGCGCTCAAGCCAGATGAACCTGCACTAAAGCCAGATGAGCCCACTTTCAAGCCAGCAACCTCAGGGTTTCAAACTTGGGTCCTCTGCATCCCAGTCTGATGCTCGATCCACTGCAATACTGTCTGGTCAGGCCAAAAAATGACACATTTTAATTTAGTAACCTAACTCTACACCTTAAAAAATAAGAAAGAGAAGAGTAAACTAAATCTAAAGGTGGCAAAAAGAAGGAAACAAATTAGAAGAGAAATATTCAAAATAGAGACTTAGATAAACAAGAGGGAATTCTGATGAGAAATTGTTTCTTAGGGGAAAAAAAGCTGTAAGATTGACAAGCTTTTAGAAAGACTAAGTAAAAAAATGACAGAACATGCAAGTAACTACAATCCTAAATGAAAGAAGGAATATTACTTTTGACCTTACAGAAATAAAAAGACTATAAGAGACTAGGTTGGACAATTGTGCAGCAATAAATTATATAACCTATATTAAACAAACAAATTTATAGAAATGCACAAATTGCTAAAAGTGGCTCAAGAAAAAAATAGAAACTCTGAATAGACATACAACACATACAGAAATTAAATCAATTAGCAAAAATTTCCCAAAATGGAAGTCTAAAAACACATGACTTTATGGGTAAATCCAACAGATATTTAAAGAAGAAATAACACCAATCTGTCTCAAACATTTCCAAAAAACTATACAAGGAAGAAAATATTACCTATCTCAAAATCTATCAGGCTAGCATTTCTTTTGTAAAAAAGTCAAAGACATCATAAGAAAACTACAGACTAATTTCAAAAATCCTCAAAAGCACACAAAAAATAAAACAATTAGCAAACAGAATCCAACTATATATTAAAGGCAATACATACCATGGGCAAGCGGGATCTATCCCAGGAATGCAAGGAGTGGTTCAACATTAGAAAATCAACTAGCGTTAACAGAATACATTAATAGAAAGGAAAAAAAAACACATGATCATCTCACATTATGTCAAAAAGCTTATGCCAAAAGCTCAAGGGATACCAAACGAAAACACTCTTTCATGATAAAAAAAAAAAAAAAAAAAAAAAAGAATCCAAAAAGTAGAAATCAAACTTTCTTAATATAAAGAAGGGCATTTCTAAAAAACACATAGGTAACTTCTCCCATCCTGAAATCAGAAACAAAAAACACAATAACGTTCATTTCACCACAACTTTCAATGAAGTATTACATGGTCTACCCAGAGAAATTAGGCAAGAAAAAATATATAAATTGCATCCAAACAGCAAGAAAAGTAAAATTATCTCTATTCACAGATTATATAATACTTTATATATAGAAAATTTCAAGAATCAACAAGATGACATACAAAAATGTATACTCTATATTACAACAAATTTATGACTGTTACAGGAAACCAATTATTTTTTTGTATACTAACAATCAGCAAACCAGAAAGGAAAAAGGTAAATCTCATTTACAATAGAATCAGAAAGAAGCTTAAAAATAAACTTAAAATGAAGACTTTTATACTAAAAACTACAAAACACTGCTAAAAGAAATAAAAGGTGGCATAGTGGAAACAGCATTGACTTAGGACGCTGAGTTACCAGGTCTGAAAACCTGAGGTCGTGGCTTGAGTGCAGGCTCACTAGCTTTGAAGCCCAAGGTCTCTGGCTCAGGTGGAGACCCCACCCCCCTCCCCACCCGGCCCCCATCAAGGCACATATGAGAAGCAATCAGTGAACAACTAAAGTGCTGCAAGTACCAGTTGATGTTTCTCCCCCCCACTCACTACAATAAAAAAAAAGGAAAAAAATGAAAGTAGACACAAATAAATGGAAAGTCATCCTGTGTTCCTGGATTGAAAGACTTAACATTGTTGTCAATACTATCCAAAACCATCTACATATTCAATACAGCCATTATCAAAATCCTAATTATTTCTTTGCAGAAAAAGGAAATTCCATACAAAATGCTTACAGAATCAAGGAAGGGGCCCTTAAAAGTCAAAACGATCTTGAAAAAGACGACAAAAGTTGGAAGTCTCACACTTCCTGATTGAAAAATGGAATGGTACTGGCATAAAGACAAACATATTGATCAATGAAATAGACTAGAAATACTCACATATATGGACAAATGAATTCTGACAAGGGTGCCAAGACCGAACACCAGGGAAAGGGCAGTATTACCAACAAAAGGTGCTGAGAAAAGTGGACATTCACATGCAGAACAACAAAGTTGGACCCTGACCTTACATCATTTACAAAACTTAACTCAAAATCAATAATATAATAAAATGTAAGAGCTAAAACTCCTCAGAACAGCCTGACCATGCGGTGGCGCAGTGGATGGAGCGTCGGACTGGGATGCGGAGGACCCAGGTTCAAGACGCCGAGCTCACCAGCTTGAGCGCGGGCCCATCTAGCTTGAGTAAAAGCTCGCCAGCTTGGATCCAATGTTCTTGGCGGTCAAGGCACATGTGAGAAAGCAATCAATGAACAACTAAGGTGTTGCGACAGCAACAAAAAACTCATGACTGATGCTTCTCACCTCTCTTTGTTCCTGTCTATCTACCCCTCTCTCTGACTCTCTTTGTCCATGTAATAAATAAATAATAAATAAATAAATAAATAAAACATTTTAAAACTCCTCAGAATATAGTATATGATAAAAGCTGTATGACATTTGATTTGGCAATGATTTCATAGATATAACAGCAAAAGCATAGTTACAGTGGACTTTATCAAAATCCTCAACAAAGTACTGAGGTCCCTTGTCTATCACAGGGGTTAGGTTCCAAACACCCTGCGATAGGCGAAAATTCATGAATTAGCAACCTTATATTTATTTTATTATTTATATATTTTTAAGGCTTCATTTCTACTTAATATTTTTAATGTTTTAATTATAGTTGTCCCTAACCATATAGCAGTTCAACTTTTCGCAATCTTACTGTATCACGGACTTTTAAATTATATATCTAATTCTGTATTATAGATTTTCCTCTATATCACGGGATTTTGCAGTATATAGGCATTTTTATATATTTATTATTTTAATTATTTTTGAGGTAAAATAAGCATTTTCTAGCCTAAAAAATGAAAAGCTATAAAAAATAATAATTAAAACATATTAAAAGAATATGTTTTGGTCCTGGCCAGTTGGTTCAGCGGTAGATCATCGGCCTGGTGTGTGGAAGTCTCACAATCCCACCCTGTGCATACAGGAAAAGCTCCCATCTGCTTCTCCACCCTATCCCCTCTCCTTTGTCTCTATCTCTCTCTTTACCTCCTGCAGCCAAGGTTCCATTGGAGCAAAGTTGGCCCGGGTTCTGAGGATGGCTCTATGGCTTTTGCCTCAGGTGCTAAAGTGGCTCAGGTTGCAATGGAGCAACACCCCAGATAAGCAGAGCATCATCCGAGCATCATCCCTTAGAGGGCATGCAGCCTGGATCCCGGTCGGGCGCATGCGAGACTTTGCCTCTCTACCTCCCTGCTTCTATCTTCAGAAAAATAAAAAATAAAAATACCAATAAAAGAACATGTTTTAATGCTCTTGTTGGCTGTGCAGTACATTCATCTCATCATCACCTTCATTATCATCAGTACTGCACAGCTTATTTATCATCATATTCATCATTCAAGTTGTAGTATAGTCACTGCTGAGTATTCATATAGAATTTTATATGTCGTTAAAATTACATAGGTTTAAGAGTATAGAAAGTGTTTAAGAGCATAGGAAGTGTTTATAAGGCTGT
Organism: Rhynchonycteris naso; assembly: GCA_037038555.1. Lineage (NCBI taxonomy): Eukaryota > Metazoa > Chordata > Mammalia > Chiroptera > Emballonuridae > Rhynchonycteris > Rhynchonycteris naso. The sequence goes on along the minus strand of CM073004.1, from coordinate 39,333,754 downwards.
GGGAAAGGTTAGTAACAATGTGGAAAAAGTTTTTAAGAGTGTGGGAAGGGTTTATAAAACCTTAAAATATATATAAATAATAAAATAAGTATAAGGTTGCTACTTTGTGGATTTTCACCTATCTATCGTGATGTCCTAAGAATTTATTAAGAACTCATGCCCTGATAATGGTCCCATAGAATTTGTTTATTCACTGCTTCATCAAACTTAATAGGTACATATTTTTCATTCAAGAAACTTAAAGTTTACCTGTCATGGATTCTATATTTTTTTTGTATCACTGAATTTTAAGTTCCTTAAGAGTAGGCACCATAAACTTAAACATTTTTGGATATCAACATTGTCTAACATTGCCTTGCATTTATTACTAGATTTTAAATGCCAGTGGGGGTATGGAATGATGGGCACCAAAAGAAGATGGTCTTGGCTTTTTAAGTTTGTGCATTTTTTTATCCCTTGTGAAATTAAGCATATAGAAAACAATTTCACAATATTTCTTGGGAGGCTACAAATTTATTCCTAGTCCAGAGAACAGAAAAGTACACAAGGCAATGAGAAACATTTTTAATATTGTTTTTGTTTCAAAATTAACATTAGTGTGTAGAGCCAGTTTTGCAGATTAATATTTTACAATCAGAATATAAAAGATGGAGATTGTGATTATATGGAAAGATACTTAAGCTTTAGTTATATATTATGAGTGCAATATTATTTTTGTTTCTAGGAAGCTTTATTTAATGAATTAATATACTCACATATTTTAAGGGAAATTAAAAAATAGAAGATTGGCCTTCAGTGATGTTTTCATTAGATTAAAAAATTCACTGTATATGTTTTTGTTAAATTTGTGGGGTTTTTTTCTTTTTATTAAGAACTGTGGTAAGGTAATGGTTGTTTCCAGACTTCTGAAATAATTCTTATGTAAAAATTGTAGGGCTATACAAACCTAATTACTGATAAAGTTTTCAAATTCTTTGTCATAAGGTTTTTTTAAAACAATTTCCTGTATTTCTATTATTATCAATTTTTCTTTTTCTTCTCTTTTCTTTCGTTTTTGAGAGAGAGAGAGAGACAGTAAGGTAAAGAGAGATGAGAAACATCAATTTATAGTTGTGGCACTTCTCCTATGTGCCTTGACGGCAGATTCCAGTCGAGCTAATGACCCCCTTGCTCAAGCCAGCAACCATGGGATCATTTTGAAGATCCCATGCTCAAGCCAGCAACCTTGCACTCAAGCTGGTGAGTGTGTGCTTCAGCTGGAGACCTCTGGATTTCGAACCTTGGACCTCAGTGTCCCAGATCGATGCTCTATCCACTGCACCAACACTGGTCAGGCCAGAAACTCTTTTAACAGTAGATGTTCATTTGCTTTAGGCAAAGGACATATCTGAAATATTTTTATTTTTCTCATGTGCAATCATTAAATTTAGTGGTTCAGCCCTGGCCAGTTAGCTCATTTGGTCAGAGAGCCCTCCCAAAATATCAAGGTTCTGGGTTCCATCCCTGGTGAGGCACATATAGGAGGCAACCAATGAGTACACAGCTAAGTGGAACAACAAATGAATGCTTTTCTCTCCCAGTCCCTCCCCCTCTCATTCCCCCTTTCCGTCTCTCTAAAATCAACCAACAACAAAACACACATTTTAGCCTGACCAGGTGGTAGCACAGTACATAAAGCATTGGGCAGCGATGCAGAAGATTCACATTTGAAACCCCAAGGTTGCTGGCTTGAGCACGGGCTCATCCAGCTTGAGCACAGGGTCACAGGAGTTACTGGCTCTGTTGTAGCCCCCCAGTCAAGGCACATAGGAGAAAGCAATCAATGAACAACTAAGGTGCCGCAATGAAGAATTGATGCTTTTCATCTCTCACTTCCTGTCTGTCTGTCCCTATCTGTCCCTCTCTGTCTCTGTCCACAAAAAAAAGACACATTTTAAACCAATGATATATATTCCTTTATGAAGCTGTTGGACTATTCTTACTTGTATGAGTAGGTATGTCCATTAGGAAAATATCCAAAAGGATGTAATTTTTAGCTGGGAGAAGTAATTGGTAGAGCTATTTGAATTTTAGGAATAACTATAATTTTTAAAAATCAATGTGGTTTTCATATAAAGCATATGGAAACAAATTCCTGTAATTTTGATTGACAGTTCTGTCAGTTTCTATTTGCAAGCATTCATTCAAATATTTAGTGTATGGTGACTTAATATAGGCAACCTAACTTCCTTGGGGTTCATTTTTACTTGTAGCTATTTTAAAGGCTGATGGCATTTTTAATACTCTTTAAATTTAGAGCAGGCCAATCAGTAACATACTTATTTGTGATCAATGACTTATATGATTTAATGTGGTATAAGAATAGTTTGGAGGGCTTTTTATTTAAATAAACTTAAATTAAAATTTTTCTCATAAAATGGTAAAGAATACATCTGTAATGCTTTTCAAGATTTTAATTTAGTTGGATTAATAATGGAGCTATGAATGGAATGTCTTGACTCAGTCACAGGTCCACATATTAAATCGCTGTAGTCTTTGAACTTTCATTGTTTCCAACATGTTCTAGTCTTGCTATAGTATTTTATATTCAGCTCTTTTCTCTCTTGGTGCCACTTTTTGTTTAAATTTTACTCTTGTTTATTAGATTTTCTATTTTGAATCTGACTTACGATTCTGATTCACTCATCAAAGCTCAAGTTGTATATGTCCAACTGATGCTCTTAAATTTTTCTTTTTCAAATAGTTCACCTGCCCTAGGTGGACAATGACACTCAGTGCATACATATTACCTTGGCCAGGAGACAGTATTCTTCTCCAGAGAGGAACCAGGGTTGGAGCTTCCCATATCTGCCTTCCTTTTGTACCTTAAGCATTTCACAGATTTCCAGAAATGAGAAATTTCAGTTAAAAGGTAAATTATATAATAGTTATGTAACTACGTAGCTACAAATTATAATAAACAGACTTACTGAACAGTAGCATTAAAAACAAACTGACTGTTGAATTAGCTATTTACCACTTAATTAATGTTAATTAGCGGCTAAGTATATATTTTTCACACTGCTTGTTATTATGCCACTTTCTGGGTACCAGGTACTAAACAGTTTCTTAGGAACAGAAAGGGAGGATAGTTCTTTCTGAAAGTTCATACAAAGAAAGCTAGAAATGTGAATGAATTACTAAATATATTTGGCAATTGATGTAATCTTAAAACTGCTCTAAAAAATAATCTCTATCAAAATAAGTCAACATAGCCTGACCTGTGGTGGCACAGTGGATAAAGCGTCAACCTGGGAATACTGAGGTCACCAGTTCAAAACCCTGAACTGGTCTGGTCAAGGCACATATGGGAGTTGATGCTTCCAGCTCCTCCCCCCTTTCTCTCTTTCTCTATCTCTCTCTCTCACTCTGTGTCTCCTCTCTAAAATGAATAAATAAATTAATTAAAAATAAAATTAAAAACCTCTTTAAAAATTTTTTTTCTAAAAAATAAAAAAGTCAACATAGAGTCAAAAAAGGGAACAGAATGAATTTTGTGATGCTACTATATACACAATAATTTGTGTACACACAGAATATATTACAAAAATCCTCTGAGTGATATGGACAAGGCAGAATGAAAGCTTGTAAATGCAAGACCAAATTGCCTAGATTTCAGAGAGGTTGGAGCTTTTCAGTTTTTTTAAGGAAGTGTGGGGTATGGAGAATGAGGTAGTATGTATACATCACAGAAGCAGAAAATAGTTGGTTCTGTATGGGAAATAAGTGCTTTGGAATTGAGTAATGGGAGAGAAATAGTGAAAGATGAAGAGCATTAAGGTTCTAGGAGCATTTCATGATGTTGGAGATTATAAGAAGATAAAGTTATGAGAGTACAACACACATTAATATATATACTTCATATTTAAGATAATTTAAGTAGCATTCTATCAGGAAAGCAAAGTTCCAAACCTCTCTTCCCAATAAAATCAGCCTGTAGATGAAAAAGACTGCAGCTCTTTTAGGGAAAAGAATACCTATTTCTTATGTCTTAATGTTTCCCATTCCTATTTGGGCCATCTTGTAATATGAATTACTATATAACCTCAAAGATCTAATTCAACTTTGACATCTCTTTTAATTTATTGGAGTGACACTGGTTAACTGGCATTCTTTTTCTTTAAATTGAATTCATAGGGAGACATTATTTAACAATGGGCATTCTTTTTCTCTGATTAAAGAACAGGATCTTGTACTTCATAGATAAAACCGCATGTAATTGGAAATAAAACTATGCTTTAGATATTGCTATTTAACCCTTGTTCTTGATTAACTTAATAAGAATTTATAAAACAAGCTTTTATAATAGGAAATGAACAGACTACCAGTTATATTCTGCATTTTATTTTTCTCCCTCTTATTATTTGTAGCAGAGTGCATGGTAAACAGATGGAGATACTGCATGTTTAAGCAGATGGGGCACTGTGCTTCTGTATCTTTATGTAGACATACACTTTTGCGCACTCATGCTTAAATCTACATGAGATCATAAAATTATCCAGGGAAAAGAACATACATTATGATCTGCTGATAAAAAATTTTTTCTTTAAGACTATTTTTAAGATCAGTTTTAGGATCATAGCAAAATGGAACAGACAATGTAGAGACTTCCCATATTTCCTTACTCCCACACACATGCATGCAGTCTTCCCCATTATGAACATCTTACACCAGAATGGTACATCGTTCCAGTTGATAAACCTTACATTGATCCATCATTATCACCCACAGTGCAGAGTTTACATTAGCATTTACTGTTGTGTTATATATTCTGTAGGCTTTGGTAATGTATATATGACATGTGTTCATCATTACAGCATCATACAGAAAAGGTTCATTGTCTTAAAATTCCTCTGTTCTCTATGTATTCATCTCATCCTATCCCATAACGCCTGGCAACTGCTGATCTTTTTACTGTTATGATCTTCATAGTTTGGTCTTTTCCAGAATGCCATGTAGTCAAAATCATATAGAATGTAGCGGTTTCAGATGGGCTTTTTTCAGTTAGTAATATGCATTTGAGCTTCTTCCATGTCTTTTGTTTTTAATTGAGTTTATTGGGGTGACACTGGTTAACATAGTCACACAAGTTTCAGCTACCCAATTCTACAACATATCTCTGTACACTGTGTTATGTGTGCACACACCTCCCCTGCCGAGTCAAGTCTTTGTTCATCATCAGTTATTTCTTTATAACTCTCCCCTAGCCTGAGAGCTCATTTGTTTTTAGTGCTGAGTAATATTCTCTTGTCCAGTTATACCACAGTTTATTTATTCATTTATCTACTGAGGGACATCTTAGCTGCTTTCAAGTTTTGGCAATTAAGAATAAAGCTGCTTTAAACATTCCGATAAAGGTATCTTTGTGGACATAACTTTTCAGTTCCTTTGGGTAAATATCAAGGAGCACGATTGCAACATCGTATGGTAAGAGTTTGTTTAGTTTTGTAAAAAAGTGCAAAACTGTCTTCCAAAGTTGCTGTACTATTTTGCATTCCTACAAGAAATGTACAAGTGTTCCTGGTGATCTTCATCCTCACCAGCATTTAATTTTATTATGTGTTGGATTTTTATCATTCTAATAGGTTCACAGAGGTATGATTATTGCTGCTGTTGTTTTTAATTTGCAATTCCCTAATGACATATAATGTTGAGTATCTTTTTGTGTGTGTGAGAGACACAGAGAGAGGGACAGATAGGGACAGACATACAGGAAAGGAAAGAGATGAGAAGCATCAATTCTTTGTTGCGACTCCTTAGTCTCCTTGATTCATTGGTTGCTTTCTCATATGTGCCTTGATGGGGATGGTGGGGGGCTGCACCAGAGTGAGTTACCCTTGCTCAAGTCAGCAACCTTCGGGCTCATGCCAGCAACCATGGGGTCATGTCTATAATCCCACGCTCAAGCTATCGACCCCACGCTCACGCTGGTGAACCTATGCTCCAGCCGGATGAGCCCATGCTCAAACCGATGACCTCGAAGTTTCGATCCTGGGTCCTCTGCCTCCCAGTCTGATGCTCTATCCACTGCACCGCCAGCTGGTCAGGGCCATTGAATATCTTTTTAAATGTCTGTCTGCCATCTGCGTATCTACTTTGGTAAGGTGTTGATTCAGATCTTTTGCCAATATTTTAAGCAGGTTGTTTGTTTTCTTTTTGTGTTTGTGTGTGTTCCAGAGACGGAGAGAGAGAGACACACACACAGAAAGGGAGAAAGATGAGAATAATCACTTCTTCGTTGTGGCACCTTATTCAGTGACTGCTTTCTCATGTGTCTTGACCAGGGTGGGGGGGCTACAGCAGAGCCAGTAACCCAGTGGTTCTTAACCTTTTTTGAGGTACCGAACCCACCAGTTTCATATGCGCATTCACCGAACCCTTCTTTAGTGATAAATAAAGTATGATTTTTTTTTTCCAAATTCAAGACATAGGTATATGTTTTTTTACTGATGCACAAAATAAGCCGTGCATGAACATCATCTTGCTCAAAGAACAAAACCAACAAAGTGCATGAACTCACAACAAATTACGGTATTACTTTATTCTGGCCTCCGCGGCAGAGGCTTCTCCGAACCCCGGAGAACGACTCATCGAACTCCTAGGGTTCGATAGAACCCAGGTTAAGAACCACTGCAGTAACCCCTTGCTCAAGCCAGCAATCTTGGGCTTCAAGCCAGAGACCTCCGGGCTCAAGCCAGTGAACTTGGAGTCATGTCTATGATCTCACACTCAAGCCGAATGAGCCCAATCTCAAGCCGGCATCCTCGTGGTTTCAAACTGGGTCCTCTGCATCCCAGTTTGATGCTCTATGCACTGCGACACCGCCTGGTCGGGCAGGTTGTTTTTTTATAGATGAATTTTAAAAATTCTTTATATAATTTTAATAATACTTCACATATAAAAATATAAAAAATGTTTTTATAAATACTATTTCCCAATCTGTGACTTGTAATCTAATTATCTTGGCAATGACTTTTGCCAAGCATAATTGTTTAATTCTGATGAAGTCCAGTTTATCAGTTTTTTTTTAAATAGCTTGTGCCTTTGCTTTTTTATCTAAAACGTCATCACCATATCAAAGGTCAACTCGGTTTTAGGTTATCTTTTAAGAGTTTTATTCTTTTGATTACATATATATACATATATACAGTGTGTGTGTGTGTGTGTGTGTGTGTGTGTGTATTTTTTTTAAGTGAGAGGAAGGAACAATGAGACAGTCTCCTACATGCACCCCAAAGGGGATTTACCTGGCATCCTCTGTCTTGGGCCAATGCTTGAATCAACTGAGCTATCCTCAGCATCTAGAACCAACACTCAAACCAGTCAAGCCACTGGCTGCAGAAAGGAAAGACGGAGAGAATGGGGAGACAGAGGGGGACAGAATTTTTAAGTCTCTGATTCATTCTGAGTTCATTTTATGAATCTCTGTGTCTAGATTTATTTTTTTGCATGTGGATGTTTGTTCAGTCTCAACACTATATGTCTGAAAAAAAATGCACCTCAGTGGGACAACTGATAAAATTTGAGTAAACACTGCATATTAGTTAATAATAAGGTATCACTTAATTTCTGCATTTGTTAACTGTGCTGTGGTATGTAAGATATTAGCACCTGGGTAAGCTAGATGAAGAGTACAGAGGAGAAACCTCTATATTACTTTTGCTATTTTACTGAAGACTGAAATGACTTCAGAAGAATCCAAACTAATCCCCAAACTGTACACTAAATACAACTTACAAAAGATTCAAGAACATAAAGGAAAAAAAACAGGTGAAGCATTTTATCAAATAATCTTCCCAGTTTCTCCCCACGGTTCAAAACATTTCTTCATTCTTTTTTTTTGGGGGGGGGTGCTTTTTGTTTTTATTAAATGAGAGGCAGAAAGGCAAAGACAGACTCCCACATGAACCCTGACTAGGATGCACCCAGCAAGCCCCTACCAGGTGATGCTCTGCCTTGCTGGGGTGCAGCTCCAATGCTCGGCAACCAAGCTATTTTAGCACCTCAGGCAGAGGGCATGGAGCGATCCTTAGCTCCCTCCGCCAACTTGCTCAAACCAATCAAGCCATGGCTGCAGGAGACAGATGGGGGGGGGGGGTGAAGCAGATGGTCATTTCTCCTGTGTGCCCTGACTGGGAATTGAACCCGGGATTTCCACATATTGGGCGTACACACTACCGCTGAGCCAACCAGGGTCACATTTCTTCATTGTTAATAATTCACTTACAAAAGCTGCGCATCAGTTCAATGTAGAGTGCTCACCTACTCCCTCTACCCAAATAACTATTCTAACTCAATTAGAATCATATTGCACTTACAACAAAAGCTATTTACCTATCCCATAGTTTTACAAGACTGTATATACTGTGTAATAAAGAAAATTTCAATAAATCACTGCAGGGGAAATAATATTATCTGACAAAATTAATGATATTTTAACATGCCTCAAAATGCCCATAAAATATTCAATCCCATGAAGAAAATTACTAACCGAAGAATGTTAAAAGGCAGAAGCTACCACACTTGGGAATAAATTGTTCTTTCATCTTATATTCTTTCTTTTTTAAGTGAGGAGAGACAGAGACAGACAGGGATAGAGAGACAGAGACAGGAAGGGAGAGAGAAGCATCAACTCATAGTTGTATCACTTTAGTTGTTCACCAATTGTTTCTAATATGTGCCTGGACCAGTGGGGCTCAAGCTGAGTCAGTGACTCCTTGATCAAGCCAACGACCTTGGGCTCAAGCCAGCAACCCTGGAATTCAAGCCATTGATCATGGGATCATGTTGATGATCCCATGCTCAAGCCAGCAAGCCCACACTCAAGCTGGCAACTTCAGGATTTGGAACTTGGAACCTCAGCGTACCAGGTCAACACTCTATGCACTGCACTACCACCAGTCAGCCTCATCTTTTATGCTTGTATTTTGCATTTCCAAAGCTCCTTCTTTCTAATAGTTTCCTAGGGTGCCCATAACAAAGTACCACAAATGGGTGGCTTTTAAACAGAAATTTTTCTTCTCCAAGTTCTAGAAGCTAGGAGTCAAACCCAACATGGTGGTAGGGCCATGCTCTCTTCCAAAGCCTCTATGGAAAGATACTTCTGACTTCTGAGCCATAGGAGTTCCTTGGCTTGTTTAAGATGGACTGCTGCTTCCATCTTCACACAGCAGTCTTCCTTATGTCTCTATGTCTTTGCATGCTATTTTCTTGCCTTGATCTCTGTTTTATTTTAAAAATGTCATTCATATTGGATTAGGTCCACTCTAATTGAGTTTGACCTCATGTTAACATAATTACATCTGGAAAGACTTATTTCAAAATAAGGTAATATTCACAGATATAGTGGTTAGGACACATTTTTTGAAGGGGACACAAACCAACCCACATTACCCCTTCATTCCCTAACAGTAGTGTTTAGAAGTTAGTTATTCAACATTTTAAAAAATGCTTACTAAAGAAAACCAATATGCTCTGCAACGTTGTAAATAAGTGATAAAACATAGAGTGATAAATAAAATTAAATTAAATCCCTGTCTTGCCCTGGCCAGATAGCTCAGTTGGTTAGAGCATCATCCAGAAGCACAGACGTTGCTGGTTCAATCTCCAGACAGGGCACATACAGGAACAGATGTTACTACTCCCTCTTCCTCTCTCCCCACCCACCTTGTTAAAATCAATTAATAAAAAAATATTTAAAAATCCATCTTTAAAAAGTTGACATTTCTAATTCATAGAATCAGACAATAAAGAGATAATCATGACAATTTCAGATTGTGAGAAGTGGTATGAGGTAATCAAGTATTTCAAAATGATGGTTCTTAGAAAGGCTTGAAGGATATGCAAGTGTTACGGCCAAGGTAGAAGAGTGAAGATGAGTGACTATTCTTGACAATGAGGGGAGGTACTTGCTTAAGTGATATGGCCATGTGGCATGGTGCAGTTGACAATTACAAGGTGTATGAACTTTAAAAACTTTGAGATAGACTTCTATCAAACTTTATACATCAAAATGTTAGACATTTTTTATATTATGCTATTTCAATTAATTTTGAATCACTTAAATTTTTATAGCCTGCAATCACACCATGAGTGTGCTGATTAGTAAACCGTGGGTTTCAAAAAACATTAACTTACTGAAAGCTAAGTTAACATAACACAAAACTGTTAACTTAAAACAGTTGTAAATTTATTGTTAAATATTATGGTCCATAATTAGGACAAAATTAACTTAAATAAAATTTTTGAAGAGATTTAAGAGCAGTCTATAGAGTATTCCCCCAAAAGAAGGCTTTTCAGAATCTACTTACTGTGAGACTGGAGGTGGTGCTGAAAGTTAGGTGAAGTGCATGTGCCTCAGAAAAGTCATAACCGTACCGTTTCATCACTGCTCACTGCAACACCATGCTTGCCAGCAGCCCCAGGCAATCAGCTTGATTAAATATACTCCAGAGATTCCTCTGATCAGATTTCTCCATGTTCTGTCTCTAGTGTTCCCCAATGCCATGCTCACTAACTTCAATGGTAGTGATTTAGGAATTAGTGAAAGTGCAAAAACTACTGTATTAAGTACAAAATCCTAGGATATTATCATTGTTGTAGCCTAATATAGTTTAACATAACAATCTGGTTTAATGCAAACTATTATATTTAATTACCAGTTTGCCAGACTCATTTCTTATGTCTCAGTTCTTACAAATAACTTCTGTCATGTGCTCTTTTTATTTTTTTAATTCATTTTAGAGAGGAGAGAGAGCGAGAGAGAGAGAGAGAGAGAGAGAGAGACAGTGTGTGTGTGTGTGTGTGTGTGTGAGAGAGAGAGAGAGAGAGAGAGAGAGAGAGAGAGAGAGAAAGGGGAAAGGAGCAGGAAGCATCAACTCCAATACGTGCCGTAACCAGACAAGTACAGGGTTTTGAACCGTCTACGTCAGCACTCCAGGTTAATGCTTTATCCACTGCGCACCACAGGTCAGGCTGTTACATGCTTTTTTTAAACATTAGGTACCCTAGAGACTACAACCGAACCTCTATTAACTAAAATCTGCAGGGTATGAGTAATTCCATATATTAGGTGTCTGGGATAACTAATGTTTTCATTAATTCCCAAAACACTTTAGCATAGGAACAGCAAACCTAAATTATACTAAAGTCTTCCTTGATTTCACTGCTCAGAGCTACAACTTTTATCTCCCCAACCTCAAAAGGATTACAAGGGATATTCTTTGATCGGAGAGCTAGGTTTTCGTTGAGAAAATCCAGTGAAAAGGCTACACATATAAAGGTGGTTTTTTTGGTGCATAACCTACTTTTTTCTACTATCCCTACTGCCATGCTCTATCATAAGTAAAATGGTAAGTTTCATTGTCTTCAGCCCATTACGAGTACTCACACCACTCCAGCTATAGTCACCATCCCTCTTTATCCATTTATGTAATTTCTTAACATTTGAAATATCACAGTCACAGGATGAAGTGATAGAATCTTTTCTTCCAAAGTTTCATAGAATATTAGTGCCCAAGCCATATGTACAAATGGCACCTATGTACAAAATTGCCTTGTTTATACTATTTTGAGCTTCATGTTAAGGCCAAAGTCTGGGACATCTTCATATAGAAACATCTTAGCTATCTAGAGCATAGCTGAAAACTAGGACAAATATTCTCCCACACTCTGAATTCTCTTAAGTTATCTTCTGTGTCTCCTAATACATTATTCACTTACACCCCCTCCAACCTGTATACCACCCTCTAATATTACTCATCAGTGTTATCTATTCACTTCCTGTCCACCTACCTGTGCTCTCCAAATTTGCTAAAGATGTTTGCATCTTGGACGGATTTCTGCCCTACCATAAGTCCTACCATCATGGGCAATGTCTATCTAAAACCCAAGCCTCAACATTCCTAAACCTGGCCTTGGCCCATTAGCTCAGTCAGTTAAGAGTGTCGTCCCAAAACAACAAGGTTGCAGGTTCCATCCCTGGTCAGGGGACACACAAGCAATAAGAATACAACTGAGTAAAACAACAAATGAATGCTTCCCTTCCTCCACCCTCTCTCCTCCTTCCTCTGTCTTTAAGAATAAATCAATCACTAAATAAATTAAGCCCTAGTTGGATAGTTCAGTTGGTTGGAGCATCATCCTGGAGCATGACAGTTTGATTTCCCAGTCAGGGCACATACAGGAACAGTTTAATGTTCCTGTGTGTGTGTGTGTGTGTGTGTGTCTCTCTCTCTATCTCTCTCTCTCTCTATATATATATATATATATGATTCCTGAACCTTTTCAATTCCACAGAACTTCACAACATCTTTTAGAATTTATATATCAATTTTCACATTTAATCTAACCTACCTTCGATATTCCGGCTCTCTCGTACCCACACTATCCTTACATTTGTTCATTCACAGACTGGCATGAAGTTTCTGGTAGAGTGGTCCATGGACCGGAGGTCAAAAAACACTGCCCTAAACTACTTCCTCACCAACACTTCTTATCCCTGGTCATTCCGGAGAACTTGTTATACAAAAGTCCAAGCCTAAAATAATCCTGCAAACTCTTCTCTTAAACTACCAAGTTATTAAAGTGTTGAAAAAGGAATCAATCACAGTGACATGAAAATTCATGCCACTATAAATTTTGGTTCCAATTGCAGGTGGAATCTTTTTTTCTTTTCTTTTCTTTTTAAGAACTTTATTCATTTTTAGAGAGGAGAGAAGGAGTAGAGAGAGAGAGAAGGGGGGAAGAGCAGGAAGCATCAACTCCCATATGTGCCTTGACCAGGTAATCCCAGGGTTTTGAACCAGCAACCTCTGCGTTTCAGGTCGAGGCTTTATCCACTGCGCCACCACAGGCCAGGCCTTTTTTTCTTTTTAAGTGAAAGGCAGGGAGGCAGAGTGACAGACTCCCACATGTGCCCCGACGAACCGGGATCCACCCAGCCAGCCCCCTACCAGGGTGACGCTCTGCCCATCTGGGGCAACTGCTCCATGCCACAGCATCCGAGCTATTTTAGAACCTGAGGTGAGGATGTGGAGCCATCCTCAGTGCCCAGGGCCAACTTTGCTCAAACCATTTGAGCCACAGCTGCAGAAGAGGGGCGGGGGAGAGGGTGGAGAAGTAGGTGGTTGCTTCTACTGTGCACCCTGACCGGAAATCGAACCCAGGACTTCTACATTCAGGGCCGACACTCTACTGCTAAGCCAACCAGCCAGGGCTTCAGGTAGAATTTTAATCCCACTAAAATAATCTTTTTATTTGTCTGTGTTGGTTTCCCTTTCCCATTATCTTCAAGAAGTACCATATTCTAAACTTTCACTAATCTAAGACCCTTCTGTATGGCCAACTTCCACCCTCCTTGAAATTTACTAAAAAAAAAAAAAAAAAAAAAGGTCACTAGTTATTAACTATCTGTTAAACGTACTGCCTCTCCCTCACTTATTCTTTGTCCTTTATTACCACAGAAAAAAAGGTGTCCTTCATCTTGTTCTTGGTCCATCTTCCTCATGTCAATATTTCGTTCTCTAATAGCTCTTCCCCTAAGTCTACAAACCACCCAATGTCCCCTCTATCACTTAAACATAAAGAAAATAGTTCCTATCCTCACTAGGGACCACAGTCCCCGTTTTCCTCCCTAAAAAAAATAGCTTATATTCACTGTTTCTACCTCACTTCTCATTCCCTCCTCTAGTTTAAAAAATTAACTTTATTTTATCCCTAATTCTCAGCTGAAACTACTCTTTCAAAAACAGACACATAGACACACGAAAACTTTACATTATGAAATTATTGAGGATAATGTTTCTTAAAATTATTACCTTTTATAAATATACACCAAAATATTTACAGATGAAATATTATCATGAAATTGCTTCAAATGAATAAAAGATTAGTTATATAGATGAAACAAGATTAGCCATGTGTTTATAACTATTGAAGATAGGTAATAGTTACATAGGTGTTCTCTGTACAAATTGCAGCTACTTTTGTTTATGCTTAAAATGTTTTTCTTTAATTTTTTTTTTTTTCGGGGACAGAGAGAGAGTCATAGAGAGGGATAGACAGGAACAGACAAACAGGAACAGAGAGAGGTGAGAAGCATCAATCATTAGTTTTTCGTTGCCATAACAACACCTTAGTTGTTCATTGGTTGCTTTCTCATATGTGCCTTGACCGCGGGCCTTCAGCAGACCAAGCAACCCTTTGCTGGAGCCAGCGACCTTGGGTCCAAGCTGATGAGCTTTTTGTTCAAGCCAGATGGGCCCGCGCTCAAGATGGCATGCTCAGGATCTCGAACCTGGGTCCTCTGCATCCCAGTCTGACGCTCTATCCACTGCACCACCGCCTGGTCAGGCAAAATGTTTCTTAATAAAAAGCTGATAATAAAAAACACAGATCTCTATATTATCATATCCCTTCCAACTATATCATCATTTTTGTGTGTGTGACAGAGACAGAGAGATAGATAGGGACAGACAGACTGGAAGGGCTTCTATTTGTTGCTGCACCTTAGTTTCTCATTGATTGTTTTCTCTTATGTGCTTTGACCGGAGGCTACAGCAGACCGAGTGATCCCTTGCTCAAGCCAGCAACTGTGGGCTCAAGTTCATGACCCTTGCTCAAACCAGATGAGCCCACACTCAAGCTGGCGACCTCGGGGTTTCAAACCTGGGTTCTTCGCTCCATCCACTGCGCCACTGCCTGGCTATACCATCATTTTTAACAACCACAGAAGTCAGAGTCTCTTGGGTTGGGGGAAAATTCCCTTCTCTGAAGCTCCCAAAATGTCCCCCAACCCTTGTCCTCGTGGAACAGTAAACTGCTCTAACCAACAGGTAGTGATGCATCCTTCAGTTACATTAGGCAGTTTAAAAGGCTGTTGTTGATCATTTTTAAAGTACCTGATGATTCTAAAATCTTTATTTCAGACCTGAATATATTACCACTTCCCATATACATTTTCTTAGCTGCAAAATAGTGACTCTGGTCATGATATTCCTATTTTAAACTGAGCTTCTCTTCTCAATAGTGCCTCACTTCCCTGTCTTTCATAAAAGAGAGTTAATAAAATTAAATCTTAAAATTGTTTTTCCTCCAAATTATTAACTTCATCTAACAAAATCATCTTGTTCCTTATTAGAAAATTAGAAATCCTACGACCATTCTTGTGTCCCTCTTAAATTCTTGTCCATATAATTGTAAAATGCTCCTAATTCTACTCAAACTGACCCTAATAAAGGCACCCACTGTTCCCATGAGTATCTCAATTGTCCCCTAGCCGTCTTGCTTCCCTCAGTTCAATCCTACCCCATCCTATAATTTATTTGAAATGTTAATGTAATTATATTAGATCCCTGTTACAGTCTTTCAAATCATTTCATATCAATCACCTCTAGGATAAAATTCAAGTACCTAAACACCCAAGAAAATATCTTAATAATCTGGCTCCTTCACAGCCTCACCTCCAATCTCTCCGTGACATTTTAATGTATATCTCTGGTAATACCAAGCTACCTATACTTCACTGCAAACCTCTTTCTATTTCACATCTTCATGCCTTTACTCATACTATTTCTTCCCTGAAACATTCTATTCACCATATTGTTAAATGGAAAGAGTCCGGTTATAGTTAATAAAGTTATTAACTATAACTGTTTATAAAATAAATATAAATATAGAAAAATGTTTTATTAAAATAACTGAATAAAAATTGTTAAGTTCATAATAATACAAAATTTTTATGTATATAAATGTATCAAAACATATACAAGATAAATATTCTGAAGTTCATTTTAAAAGACTGAACTAATGATTATCTTTGAAGAGTGCATTTATAGACTTTATTTCCTTACTTTTGCTTCACTGTACTTATTATAAATAAGAGTAAGAGACAATAAGAGAATTAGAAGGTTTTTTAAAAAATAAAAATGATCTATATAAACACACACACACACACACACACACACACACACACACACACAGACACCTAGAACCTAGCCAAATTGTAGGCCTTCAATGTCAGTTCAGGTAACTTATGGCTTTATCCAATGAAGCTGTATTTTATAAGTATTAATTTGAGGCAGGGTGTAAGAAAGACTAGAGGGATTAACAACATAATATAAGGAAACCAATTATGAAGCTATTATAATAGTACTGGCAGGAGATGTTAAGAAATGAAGTGGTGCTAGCAGCAGGCAAACAACATAAGATATAAATTCAAGAAAAATTGCAAAGACCAAACAAACTGGTAGCTCTTAGCAGTAAACTGGATGTGGCCTATTAAAAAGACAAAGCCAGTAAAAGTGATATATTTAAAATTCCACGCATTCAAAAAAAAAAAAGTAAGGATAAAGAATTGGGGAAGGAAGCAGCCCCAGGGAAAAGCATAAATATAATGGGCTCAGTTTTAGAACTGAGAGGTGACCATCCAGGCAGAAATGTCCAACTCAAAGAAATACCATGTATACACAGCTCTAACTTTGGCTTTGATGTTAACTAACTTGTGACCAATCCCTGCCCCCCACACACACACACACAAACACCTGGAAACAATGTAATGTCCTACAAATGGAGATTAGTTACCTGTGAAATATTTTAGGTACCACTGAAATCCATTTTTATAAAAAATTAAACACCAAATGTATGTTTATAATATAGAAGGAAAACATATAAAGGATGATCTCTACTATAGATGTTTTATATACATTCATGTGCACAGAAATATACTAAACCAGAAATCACTTAAAAGTAAATTTTTAATAGTGGTTATTGATGAATTACATATTTATGTGACCTCCTGTAATTTTCTTTGTATTTCCTGATTTTAAATGCAAAATGGGAATATTATTAATAACTATATTAGGTAACAGAATAATCCAGTACTACTAGAACTGCCCCAGGTAGAAAAAAGGATATATGGTCACCAGTCACACGGACACTATCATTTAAAAATATTTTTTTTTCAAAAAATATTTCCATAGGTCATAATGATAATGAACTTACAGATTTTAGTATTTAGAAGGTATTTCTTGGCGCTAGCCAGTTGGCTCAGTGGTAGACCATCGGCTCAGCATGTGGAAATCCCAGGTTCGATTTCTGGTCAGGGCACACAGGAGAGGCAATCATCTGCTTCTCTACCCCTCCCCCTTCTCTCCTCCCCTCCCGCAACCATGGCTCAAATGGTTCAAGCAATTTGGCCCCTGGTGCTGAGGATGGCTCCGTGGCCTCACCTCAGGCACTAAAATAGCTCCGTTGCTGAGCAATAGAGTGGTGGCTCCAGATGGGCAGAGCATTGCCCTATAGGGGGCTTGCCTGGTGGATCCTGAGTCGGACACATGCAGGAGTCTGTCTCTGCCTCCCTGCCTCTCAATAATAATTTAAAAATTATATTTACTGAATTTCTAAAGTGTTTTGTAAAAAAGGAATGGGTATACCCTCCATTTCTATGTAATCTATTATAAAACATTTTAATATCTCAACATATTTCCTTAATAAAGGAAATAATAAAGCAAAGATAATTCTGAATGTCATTAAGTACTGATTAACTTTAATTATGTTACATTTGTTAGCAAAATAAAAAAATCTAATATAACTATACATACCAACATAGCTAATAACTCAGTGTGTATCAATTTAACACTACCATCACAATCAATAATATTTTGTTTTAGGATTTTTGAGAAAGAAGAGAGTGAGAAAGGCGGCAGGAGGTAAAAGGAATGCTAAGCATCAATTACCAATTGTTTCTCCTGTGTGCCTTGATTGGGAAAGCACAGGGCTTTGAACCAGCAACCTCAGCATTCTGGGTCAACACTCCAGCCACTGCAACACCACAGGTCGGGCTCAATAATACTTTTAAAACTTTTTAACATTAAGTAGAAACAGCAGATACTTAAAATAATCTACATGCCTTAGTTATATTTCCTACACTAGCTAAACTAACCAGCTGAGTTAGTTTTACAAAATGAAGTCACTTCCAGCCCTGGCCATCTAGGTCAGTGCTACACCAGAGGTTGTGGGTTCAAACCCCCAGTCAGGGTCAAGGCACGTATGAGAAGCAATCAAAGGTACACAACTAAATGGAACAACTAAGTGAAACAAGTCAATGCTTCTCTCTCTTTCTCTCTCCCTAACCCTTTCTCCCTGCCCTGTCTTCCAAATGAATGGAAAGACTTCTTTTTAAATGAATCCAAGGTGACTGTAACTTATTGTTTTAATACATTGTATCTGAATTTTAAATTCCACAATTATACTCTAGCCACTTTTGGTATGGTTTAACTCCCAAAATTAGTAAAATTGCCATCATCTAGCATCATAGTTACAAAAGAGGTGGTAGGTAAGCAATGATGGAAACTCCCATCATTTCAAAACAGGTATTTACTGTGCCATTTTGCATGGCTATATTAACTTTTATTATGGCAGTTCTTAATTAAACTTGATTTTACTTACTTTAGTCATTAAAATACAAAGTACGCACCATCACCTCCCTTTTCACACCACTCATATGCCCCTAAGACAGAGGTACCTGCGTGGAACTATCTTAAGAATTCAAGTGAAAGCAGACTCCAATTCATGTAACCAAAGTTAACAGATATTATCCCTTATTTTACCACTCTTTCTGACACAATTAACAACCTTCCAATGTCTCAATCTAATTAACTCCTCTGAGGTAGCGCTACAGAGGGTAGAATATAGAATGTAAATGATAGCTGTGAAAGTGTTTCTTTAAATAGTAAAATAAGAAAGAGTGACAACACAAACTTCCAACATTCTTCAAAGGGTTCAGAAAAAAGATATTTTTCCAAAAATTTGTCCAGTCTTTTATTATTCATAAAACTACTTCCAGTAAAATAGTGTAACAGCAATAAAAGTGTTAAATTTTTGTGTGCTGTTCTGTCAAACTTCAAGGTTTAAGAGGATTCCTTCAAAACCCGCTTTCATTTGCTCAATTCTCTTCTCAAGCATATTAGACTCCATTAACAGCCAATCATGTAAGCTGAGCTGCAAGTGACCCGAGAGTTGCCATAGCAACAGCAGCTTTCTGAAATACATGTTATGCATTTTAAAAGCTCTCAGAGAGAAGATACTACACATCTATCAATTAACAACCAAAGCTGAACCCAGCACACTGCCCACATGAAACAAAAACTCAACTACCTTAACAGGGCAACTACTTCGTAACAAAAGAGGTATTGATATTCTTGAACCAAAATGCTCTTTTGTTTTTTAAATTCCAAAATCAAGCCTATAATTAATAACACATAATAGTTGCACACATATCATTTAGTAATGCACAAAATTGCTACAGCTAAGAAAATAATCTGGATTATATTTAGCAATGGAACATCAGAATAATGAATGAACCTATGCTGTAATGAACTAGTTTTACTACAGGAAAAGTTGTCCCTAAATACGGCAGACTAAAATATGTGTATATGTGTGGCACACAGTTCACAGATAATGAAAAGATTCAGGCAAAGAATAAATAAAGGACATTTTCCTGTTTTCAAGAAAGTCATTCTTTTTGCAATTCTGAGATAGACGTCTCTTCTTTGAAGGCTATCCTGAGGAAATTCCTTCTCATAAAGAGATGCACAGGTAGCCAGCATTAAGCAGTAACATCATTTGAACAGCAATTCTGCAATAAGAAACTTTCAAAAACAATCTGTCTCTGAAAAATAATTTCAAAATGAATGTCCATGATTAAAGAAAAAGAGTAAACAAAACTCAGTGAAATTAATTTCTTATACTCAAATATGTAATTCATATAAATAAACAACACATAAAAAGTATTAGTGTTTTTTAATCAGAAAAAAAATATTAAAAATAGGATAACTAGAAGGAACATACTGGAATTACTAATAACCACATTCTAGTAAGAAATTATAGACTGTGACATAAGATTGTTTTGTATGCATTCTACCTTTAAATTTTGTACAATTTCTTTCTTTTTTTAAGTAAGAGGAGAGACAGACTCCCTCATTAGCCTCAATCGGGACCCACCCTGCAACCTCCCTCTGGGGCCAGATGCAAATCAACCGAGCTATCCTCAGTGCCTGCCTGAGGTTGATGCTCTGAAAAAAAACAACTATCCTCAGTGCCAGGGGCCAATGCTGGAACCAGAAAAGCCACTGGCTGTGAGAGCGAAAGAGAGAAAAGGGGGAGAAGGAGGAGAAAAGAAGAGTATGGTCACTTCTCATGTGTGCCCTGACTGGGGATGAAACCCAGGACGTTCGCACACCAGGCCGACGCTCTATCCACTGAGCCAGGGCCAAATTTTATATAATTTCAAAGGAAGGATTTTTAAAAACTCGGGACTAAATACTGCTAATTACTATAGCAGATATCCAGAAAATAAGAATGAAAGAGTGAAAAATTTTAATGGCTGTTAAGTGAGAGAATTAACAAGTCACCATAGCAATTAATAGGAGTGCCTAAAAAACCCTAGAAGGCCCAATGATTGAAGTATAATTATATTAATAAAGTATTCATTGATCTAGATAATTCCTTTATCCCAAATGCTATTCCATCTCTAAATAGTGGAAAATGTAGTATATTTCTCTTTTCAATATAAAAATCACACTCTTTATTTCAACCCTGTATTCTTTATACTTACAAACTCTCAACATGATCAAACACTAAATTAAAAATTCTAACAATATTACTGCTACTAACAGCTAAGCACTTCTAAGCAATTTATATGTTAATTTATGAGATCTTCACACAATATCTCATACAATCTCAATTTTACAGATGGTAAAACTGAGGAACACAAAAGTTGAGTAATTTACCCAAAGTCACACAGCCAATAAGGTGTGGAATCAATTTTCTACACCAGACAGTCTGACCCTATATCCTTTACCATTAACATTCTCCCCCAAAGTCCCTGTAAGTGACTACAACCCTTCATACCTACACAAACTGAAGTTTCTCCAGTTGCCTCTTACCCTTTTCTCTCCTTAGTTTAGCTAACTGATTCTTAGTGGAGCTAATTTCCCAGCTTAATAATTCCAAGAAAGTAAACAAATTTAGGTATTTTAAAATGAAAATCAAGTAGGTTAGAAACAAACAATAAAGAGCAACTGGTTCAACTATGAAACCTAGAAAAAACTACTCGAGACAAAATACATAGGGGATAAAATATAAACATAGGTTTAAACCTATGTTTGCCCAGCCCCATATGTGATTTCTTTCTTTTTATGTGAAAGAACATAAATGTATTGGATGAGTATAGTTATAATGAAATAGAGAAACAAGTTATTAAATGCTTACTACACGCCAACTGCCCTGAAATCTTTCTTTACTTGCTCTAACATTTAATTCTCGTAACAACTCTATGAAGTACATAAAGCAGGTTCTCCCCTTGAATAATGTTTCATTTAATGTTGTTTCGTTATAATGTTGATGAGAAGAAAAAAATCTATTTCTGGCCAGAGCCTACTGTTCGTGCAAAGTTTGCACATTCTCCCCATGTCTGCATCAGCTTTCTCCAGGTACTCAGTTTCCTTCCACATCCCAAAAATGTGCACATTAGGCTAATTGGTGTGTCTAAATGGTCACAGTATGAGTGAGTGTGAGTGCTAGTGCAGCCTGAGATGAAAAGCTAACCATCTCGTCCATTGGTTCTGGCCTAGCTCCCTGAGTTGCCAGTATAGGCTCCAACCACCCAAGATCCTGGAATAGTAGGTTAGAAAATAATTATCTTCCTTGTTTATATTAATCTTTCTTAAAGTCTGTATAACTCACATTTGTTTCAATGTTTAATATTATAAATGTTTTGGAGTCTTGATTGAGAAGTTTGAAAATGTTTCTGCAACCAGAAATATGCTGTAGAAACTTAACTCGTGTTTATATCAATTAACCTAGGTAAAATAGGTTTAATTATGTCATTTTGCTTAAAATTGCTTTTTCCAAGAACTTACTGACGTTATTAACTTAGGATTTACTGTATTATCATCTCTGCTTTAGAATAAGCAAATAAAAACAGAGAAATAAGGTAATTTGCCCAAAGATACACAGCTCTGGCAGCAATGGAATCCAAAAAGTTTTGACAACTTCAGAGACAGCCTCGCTCTTAACCATAACCCAACTAAGTATAATTAGAACTGGTCAAAAGGGAAATTAGCCTGACCTGTGGTGGTGCAGTGGATAAAGCGTCGACCTAGGAACACTGAGGTCGCCACTTCAAAACCCTGCACTGGTCTGGTCAAGGCACATATGGGAGTTGATGCTTCTAGCTCCTCCCCCCTTTCTCTCTCTCTCTCTCTCTCTCTCTCTCTCTCACTCTGTGTCTCCTCTCTAAAATGAATAAAGAAAAAATAAAAAGATCCTAAAAAAAAAGAAAAGGGAAATTAAAGATTTTACAGGTAAGTAAATATGTCACACAGGCAGTTAACATGTTATATAATCATTCCTAAAAATAATCATGGCTGTGTATGAAGGTTTAGCAATAATAAACTTTTAGAAAAATTGGAAAACACCAAAGTACAAAATTTTAGGACCGTTAAATAAACTATAAAATTTCCAATACAAGATGGCAGACTGAGCAAACAAATGTGCCTTTTCTCCCATTCCTAATGTTCAGGTAATGAAAGAATCTTATTTTGTTTTTAAACAAACTCAGAAAATAAACCAAATCATAAACATATCACAAAAAAGGCATTCCACCATCAAAAAATTTTGGGTGACACCTGGAAAATACAAAACAAATGAGATCAGATTATAAAAAAGTAAGCAAAGGAAATTGCAACCAAGATGGCAGTTTGGGTCTTTCCAACAGAGCCACAGAGAGGATCCAAACTTAAATAAAGAACAGAAAGGGGAGGTGGGATATCATCAAGAATATAAGTCAGTAAACCAGTAAAGAACTGTATTCCAAATGACTTAGTCAAGTAGGCCTCTCCCTCTTTCCCTGATTAAAGAGAAAGAGCTGAGAGCAATGACTGTCAACCTGAGGATTAAACTCAGATGAGCTAAAAGTTTGAAATGATTTTGGTGGGTTATAACTAGCAATTATCAATGATCTAGTAGAGAATATAAAATGAGGTATGTACTGTTTCAAACTTTTGCTTATTTATAAATTCATGTGAGTGCATATATACTAGGCTGAATATAGAACATGTAATTTTTTTGCTTTCTTTTAAATTTAGAAATTTAATTTAATGGGTTACACTGATCAGTAAAAGTAACAGGTTTCAGGTGAACATCTCTATAGCATCTTTACTGTTGACTGTATTGTGTGCCCACTACTCAAAGTTAAGTTGGATCATATTTTTTAAAGTTAGAAAGCTAGTGCTCTAAATAAAATGTGCAGATTTGTGGAGAGCTCCTAGGGTGGCTATTGAGGCCTGAAAGAAAAGCAGAGCAGCACTTGAGATACTCAACATTCCACTCCCCAGATAAGCTATAATTAGCTGAGCAATTGTGGGTACTTAACAGCCTGCCTCTTCCTCCACCACACACCTTAGAGCACCATTTCCCAACCTTTCCTTCTATTACAAACCCCTCCTAAGGAACTTTGATATTTTCCCCTTAATCACTCCCCGCATGAAATTTTAATACTACAGATATACCGTATGTCTCTTTGTATAGTGTATGTATATCCGTGGCTTATACATAAAAAAGGGAAACTTTTTTTAACCCCTTAACCAATTTTTACTTCGTTGAGAATGTAGCCTTAGAGTAAATAAAGAAGCCTACCACATGCCAGTCAGCAGAGGGAGAACGTTTGAATGAAAGAAACCTGTAGCAGAGAACCTCACTGCAGTTACCTAAACTGACCAACTTAATCTTTTTTCATGAATACAGATAAACAACCAAGAAATACTAAATCTGCATTAAAACAAACAACAAAAATAATCAAAAAGAATAAAGCTGTCAACCACAGAGAATTATTACCAGGCCCTGACACTTGGTCATGTTCCCTTATGGGGGTGATCACTTAGTTATATAATTGTCTAATTCTATGCAGTACACCTGAAACAAATACAATAATGCATGTCATGTGTAACTGAAAAATAAAATTAACTAATATTTTAAAAGAAAAATCTAGTCGTGTTTCCCCCAGCTGGTTTTTGAAATTTTGCATGACTTATGACTCCTTTTTTCTATTTTATCCCTTCCTGAACCTAAATTTTTACAACTGGCATGCTAAGCCTGTCCTGCCATTGTACTTTTGGAGGAGATAACTTCTTTACTTTCACAGGTTCACAGATAGAAAGTTGTACCCATACTTGACTGAGACAATTTTGATATGAGATTTGGAACTTCACCTGATAACATTTAGATAAGAATTTAAACTCTGAATTGACACTGTAGTAGGATAAGGCTTCATGCGACCTTGGAACGGGATGAAAGTATTTAATACGATGAATATGAATCACAGAGTACAGAGAAAAGATTGGAGTAGTAGGCATGATTCTGGCAAACCTTGACCTTCACGCCTTGTTACTCCTGTGTATCTCACTGTATAGCAAATATTTAGGAATTTTAAAATAGGAAGATTATCAAAGATTACACAGGTGGACCCAAATATAATCACATAGGCCCTTAAAAGTGAAAGAGGAAGGCAAAGGGATCAGCAGAAGAGACAGGAAAGATTTGAAGCATGAGAGAAACTTAATCCTCCATCAACTGTTCTGAGATGAAGGATTACCCAAAGAATATCAATGGCCTCTAGAAGCTGAGAAGGACTCATGTTCCCCAAGTCAAAAGCCAGCAAGGAAATGGGACCTCAGTCCTACAACAATGTGGAAATCATTTCTGCCAACAATCTGAATGATCAAGGAAATGGTTTCTCTCTTAGAGCCTCCAGAAAGGAGCTAACCCAGCCAACAGATTTTATTTAACCTTGTGAAACTACAAAGATTCAGCCTGGTCCACTGAATTTCTGACCAGTGAAACCTATAAAAAGGCTGAATCTGTGGTAATTCATTACTATGATAATAGAAAACTAAAATATGAACCATTACACCAATTCTGTAGATCAGAAATCTTAAGCGCAGAGATCTTAAGTAACTTGCTCAAGATCACATTACCAACAAAATTACTGATGCTGAAATTGAACCCTATGTACAGGCATACCTTGGAGATACTGCTCAGTACTAGACCAATGCAATAAAGCAAGTATCACATAAAAGGAGTAATAATCTTTTTGCTGATTTAGAGTTATCTCTTCAATTTGTTTAAAAAGAAAGAAAAAAGAAAAACAAATAAAGTAAAATATGCAACATCTGTGAAACTCAATAAAGAGCAGTAAAATAAAGTATGTATATATAGCTTTGTGTTTGTTTTTTACAGAGACAGTCAGAGAGAGGAACAGACATACAGGGAGAGAGATGAGAAACATTAATTCTTCATTGTGGCACCTTAGTTGTTCACTGATTGCTTTCTCATATGTGCCTTGACCAGGGGACCACAGCAGAGCAAGCAATACCTTGCTCAAGCCAGTAACCTTAGGCTCAAGCCAGTGACCTTGGGCTTCAAGATAGCGCCCATGGGGTCACGTCCATGATCCCACGCTCAAGCCAGCGACCCAACGCTCAAGCCGGTGACCTTGGGTTTCGAACCTGGGTCTTCCACATCCCAGTCCAACACTCCATTTACTGAGCCACCGCCTGGTCAGGCTAGAATTGTTTCTTTTAAAGATTTTATTTATTTTAGAGAAAGAGGAGACGGAGTGGGGAGTGAGAAGTACCGACCCATAGTTGCTTCACTTTAGTTCACTGCTGGCTATTTTATGTACCTTGACCAGGCAAGCCCAGGGCTTCGAACCTGTGACCTCAGCATTCCAGGTCAATGCTTAATCCACTGGGCCACCACAGGCCAGGCTATAGCTTTGTGCTCTTAACCACTGAAGAAGACAACATGAGCAACAAGGAACAGAAAGTTGAGCATCTGTAATGAAACCTGAAGACTTTCCTTGGCAGAACTAAGATATATGAAATTACATTCTTCCTTTATAATTTCAACCAAATAATTTGGTTTAGGACTAAATTAAATTTATGTAAATTATACCAAATGCTAATGTTGATTTTCAGTTTTTAAAAACAATTTATAGTCAAAGAACTATCTGAGGTATAGATATATAGTTAAGTATAAACAAAGCCTTGACAAGGTCAAAAAAAGTTAGATAACTAATTATTCTATTTTGCAGAACAGTAAGATAATACATACTACCTAAAATTGATAGAGAAATAAGGATTTAAGTGAGTCTATGACATAGATAGAAACAAACATATAGCCTGACTTGTGGTGGCTGGCACAGCACATAAAACATTGACTTGGAATGCTGAGGTCAACAATTCAAAACCCCAGGCTTGCCCAGTCAAGGCACATATGAGAAGTAGCTACTATGAGGTGAGGCTTTCTACACTCCCCCCACTCTAATGTCAATAAATTATTTTCTTTTTTTTTTTTTTTTTTAAGACAGAGACAGACAGACAAAAAAGGAAAAGATGAGAAGCATCAATTAATAGTTACAGCACCTTAGTTGTTCATTGATTGCTTTCTCATATGTACCTTGATTTTGACCGGGGGCTCTAGCTGAGCCTGTGACCCCTTGCTCAAGGCATCGACCCCACACTCAAGTTGACGACCCCACGCTCAAGCTGGTGACCCTGCGCTCAAGCTAGAGACCTCAGTATTTCTAACCTGGCTCCTGAGCATCCCAGGCCGATTGTCCATCCACTGCACCACCGCCTGGTCAGGCTAAAATCAATATATTCTTTAAAAAAGAGAACATGTAAAGTTGGTTTCCTGAGGGCTTGGAGAAAGAGTAAATATTTTACTTTTCATTTTGTGCATTTCTGTTTATCTTAAACCATGAACATTGTGTAACTCTCTAAAATACTTAAGGAGCACACCTGGATGCGTGTCAGGTCAGGTTTTCTAAGACTCAGACCCAAGATGAAGTTAGAAATATAAGAAATTCATTGTGAAAAATGCTTATGAAGAATGAAAAGAAGGAAGTTGAGTAAGCAGAGAAGGCTTCAGGCTTCAATGCAGGTCTAACAACTGTCTGATCCTCACACCAGTGCAACTCTGGTCTGCCCACTCAACAGAGCTCAGGAGCAAAGACAGACCTTATAGAAGTCCCATGTTGAGAATGGCTAGACCCTACAATCTTGCTATGCTCAGTTACTGGCAGGGAGCTGCCCAGGGACAATGTGTCTATGGCTCAGTGCTGCAGCAAATTCCAAAAGCTCTGTAGCTAAAGGCTGTCAGCAAACATTTTTCAAGGCAGGTTTCTATTAATGAATATCTAAGCAAAACACCTACAGGGCTGTCACAAATGCCACAGAAGTGAATACTCTACAGCCACTAAAAATGTTAGAAGTAACAACTACACTTCCTATATAGTAAGCCCTAAAAATTTTCAGAGGTACCTCTCTGAGGCAGATTCAGGGCAGTGAGGAACGCCAAATACTGAGGCTTTGCTTTTCCATGCCATATATAACCAAAGCAGCTCTACTTTTATCTGTGTCATATACTGCATTTCCCCTTAAGACCTGTTTGCTAAAAGGAATTTTAAAAATCTGTCATAAAGAATAACTTATACTTGAAAGAAATAACAAATATGTGTTTAGAATTAACTTTTGTGTTTGTGTGTAAGTCTGAGCCTGCAACACACAAAAAAATTGGACGGATAAATATCAAGATGTTGTTAACAGTGGTTACCTACTGGGTGGTTAAGATAAAAACATTTTCTCTTTCTGCTCACTTGTATTTTCTGTACTTTTTACAATTTACATCATCAGATTTTGGTAAAGGGAAAAGTAAACTATCTTAAAATTTTATGTAA
The DNA here is from genome assembly GCA_037038555.1 of Rhynchonycteris naso. Classification (NCBI taxonomy): domain Eukaryota; kingdom Metazoa; phylum Chordata; class Mammalia; order Chiroptera; family Emballonuridae; genus Rhynchonycteris; species Rhynchonycteris naso. The sequence goes on along the minus strand of CM073004.1, from coordinate 39,305,916 downwards.
AAAAAACCCCTCTGAACTGACAAACTGACACTTCTCGCAACTTCAAAGCTATACTACTACAGGAAATTATTTAACCTCTTATTAACTCATAATGAAAAAAAAATCACATTTTCAAATTATAACAATCACTTTAAAAAACACTCTGTTAAGGCACAATATACCCATTAAATTTATCCATAAAACATCTCCCTGGCAGGTTGGCTCAGCTGTAGAGTGTCAGCCCGGTGTGTGGAAGTCCTGGGTTTGATTCCTAGTGAAGGCACACATGGGAAGCAACCATCTGCTCCTCTACCCCTCCCCTTCCCCATTTTCTCTCTCTCTCTTTCCCCCTCCCACAGCCATGGCTCAAATGGTTCAAGTGAGTTAGCCCTGGGCACTGAGAATGGCTGCATGGCCTGACCTCAGGTGCTAAAAATAGCTTGGTTGCTGAGCAATGGAGCAGCAGCCCCAGATGGGCAGAGCATCACCTGGTAGGGGCTTGCCAGCTGGATCCCGGTTGGGGTGCATGCAGGAGTCTGTCTCAATGCCTCCCTGCCTCTCACTTAATAAATAATAAAAGAAGCCTAACCAGGCAGTGGCACAGTGGATAGAATGTTGGCCTAGGACACAGAGAACCCAGACTCAAAGCCCTGAGGTTGCCGACCTGAGCATGGGCTCATCCAGCTTGACCGCGGGATCATAATACAATCCCATGGTCACTGGCTTGAGCCCAAAGGTCATTAACTTGAAGCCCAAGGTCACTGGCTTGAGTAAGGGGTCACTAGCTCTGCTGCAGCCCCCGAGTCAAGGTGCATAAGAGAAAGCAATCAATGAACAAGTAAGGTGTCACAATGAAGAATTGTTGCTTCTTATCTCTCTCCCTGTCTGTCCCTATCCCTCTATCTCTCTCTGTCCTGTTTCTCTCACTAAATAAATAGAAATCATCCTTTCATTCAATTAATGAAATCATGGCATTTAGTAGTGCACAAATAACTACGACATAATTTTTAGGAAAATTTTAGTGATTTTAATATATGACTTACTGTCAGAAACGATATACAGGCAAATAATTCACTAATCATTTCAATTTTACACAATCATTCAGCAACAGCAGCAATGTCTGTGGTAAAAAGCACATAATTGCATATTACCCCCTTAGTTTACCCAATCCTATAACCAAGAAAGCTTCTAATATTCCCACTTAATAAATGCAGAGTTTGATGTATAAGGCCAAAGTCAATGCCAGGCAAAAACACTGATTCATAATTTGTAGACTATACTGCAGAACTCACACATTCAACCAGGACCCGGATTTAACAGAATCACAGAATATTCACAACCAAGAACAACACAAAAACAAAAATCACCTCTAAGTTTGTTTTTCGTTTTAGCAACTTGTATTTTTTTTTTTAAAAAAGTCTATCCCGCCTGACCTGTGGTAGCGCAGTGGATAAAGCGTCGACCTGGGAACACTGAGGTCGCCAGTTCAAAACCCTACACTGGTCTGGTCAAGGCACATATGGGAGTTGATGCTTCCAGCTCCTCCCCCCTTTCTCTCTTTCTCTTTCTCTTTCTCTCTCTCTCTCTCTCTTTCTCTCTCTCTCTCTCTCTCACTCTGTGTCTCCTCTCTAAAATGAATAAAATAAAATAAAATAAAATAAAGTCTATCCCAATACATGCTGAGATTAACTGACACCAAGAGGGGTTTCAATAATACATAATTTTTTCAGCTTTTGGTAGATTTTGTTTGTTTTTGTTACATCTACAAAGAGGCAAGAAACACCAAGAAATGAAGTAGCTCTTATTTTAAAAACAGTGTATATACCATATAGCTCATGTTTTTTCTCTTGCAGATGCTTCATATACCTATGACAGGCATTTACACTTTCTTTCTATATTTGGTTCTTAATATAATCTAACTTCAAAATGTGGATGGATAGGAAATAAAGGTGAAAAGCCAATGTCTCAACCCAACATATCTGTGGTTAACTCCTCTGACAGCATTAATGAAAATGTAAAGATTGAGACTCAAAAAACAGATATAAATGAACTCAGTGATATAAGTACAGAACCATAGATACAAAGGAATAAATTACTATTTTCATCTTCAGTGACTTATAAGATGGTAACTGCAGAAGCAACAAGAACTTACTTACATAACACATTAACATTAAGCACATTTTTATAGTTTTACTCATACACTTCTGTTTTTTAATTATTATTTACCAAAGCCAGAACTCCCTTGATCTGTAGCTGACAATGCTAGCCAGTACACAAGCTTAACTACAATATTAGAAATATCATTAGAATTCAGATTAGCTCACAGAATAAAACTTATAAACCTAAAACTGCTCCTGCTAAATGCACTGATTAAGATGGAAAAAGTATTTTTGATAAATGTGTGTAAACACACAGATATGTCATTTCCCACAGAAGAAAATCTTAAATTTGGGAAGTGGGGGTTAAAAAGTAAATAAGGATATATTCAAAGTAAAAGTAAGATTTCTACAACTGCTAACCCACTATGACAGATTTTCTCTGTATCTTTCCAGATGTATTATACACTTAAACAAACATACACATATAAAAAACATGTTCATTTTTTAAACAATGCAATTTAGAGAAAGAAAAACGACAATGCCAACATTTTAATATTTGGTATTTTTGACATCCACACATTTCCATTAAAACTTTCCCATAAAGCACAGAAATTAACAAAGCATTGTCATCAAGATGTAAAAATCAACAACTGGAGAACCTGAAACAAGGTAAGCATTTAACAAATGTACTGCCCTGACCTGGTATCTGTTGGTTAGTGTCATCACAATACACTAATATTGCAGGTTCAATCACTGGTCAGGGCACATATCGTATTTTTCTCTCCATAAAATGCACTTTTCCCCCCCCCAAAAAGTGGAGGGCAAAATGCCTGTGCATCTTATGGAGCAAATGTTCATTTTTTTTAGTTGCTGCAGGGTACTGCACCGGTAAACATGTAGAATAAGCACCTGCGGAAGCGTGATTATACCCACCACGGAGGTGTGCAGAACCCTGACATCTGCTGAATGATCTTCTGGTTCCAGTTTCCACAGTTGCATGCAGCGCAGGAGGGAAGGCAAGCGATGTTGTGTGGGCACATTCATTTGGAATCATCGAGGGCAGACAAGAAAGGCATGTTGCAGCGGTGGATGGCTGCACTGCAGCTGCTGGAGCTCTGTGTGAAGTGCTGATGTCACTTGCTGCCCTATTAGTGCTTGACCAGTTTAGAGCACATATTAGCGAAACCCAAAAAAAATCTTTAAGGAAGTGAAGACTCACCTAGATGTAATCCCGGGGGGTCTTACCAGCCAGTTGCAACCTCTCGACATTTCCATCAACAAACTGTTTAAAGTCTTTATGCGAGAAGAGTGGAACAAATGGACGGCCTCTGGTAATCATGATCTGCCACCAACTGGACGAATGAAAAGACCCACTATCACTCAAGTTTGTGAGGTGAAAACATGGCAGTCAGTGAAGAATGAAACTGTGGTATGGTCATTCAAAAACTGTGGCATTAGCAATGCCTTAGATGGCACTGAAGATGGTATCATATATGAAAATATAGAAGAAAGTGATACCAGTGATTGTGAGCAACTGAGCTTCTTAAATTCTGACACTAGCGATTATGAGTTCCTGGGGTTCCCAGACAACTAGAAGAGTATCTGAACATTAAAGTCTCTTCTCATTTATTAATAACAGTGCTAATGGTTGTTAATACTGCTAATGAATTTACATTGTTGAAATACTGTTGTATATTTTATTAAATATTTTAACACACCATTTGGTTCAGAATATTTTTTTTCTTATTTTCCTCCTTAAAACCCTAGGTGTGTCTTATGGTCAGGTGTGTCTTATGGAGCAAAAAATACGGTACATGAAATCAACAACTGAATGCATAAATAAGCAGAACACCAAACTGATGTTTCTCTTAAATTCAATAAATAAAACATTTTAAATGTGCTAACCACTCTCCATTCCACCTCCAAGAACACACATATTCATGTGAACATGCACTAGAGAGCTAGTCAAAGAAGGTACAAATAGAATTAGCATGGCAGGTGAACTTCAGATTTTGAAATACAAGACTTTGGTTACAGAGGAGCCACAGTGAAGAAGCTACCTAAGTAGAATTCAGACAGAAGGCAAAAAAGAAAAAAAAAAAGAGAAAGCATTCCAACATGGAATATTCAGTTCTTACAAACTGTAAATTAAGTCTAAATGCTTAATTTATAGTTTTTTTTTTTTGCACAAATATTTTACAGTTGATTTCATATACTTTACATTGCATCACTTCAGAGAGAACAAAAAAGCTCGGATTTTTTTTACCATTAATGATATATCTGATCATTTAGTTAATGTCATCTAACATGCAAGCTTTGAAATGAAAAATTTCCCCTCTCTCTTTAGATATTGGTTCTGATAACATTAAAACACTGAGGTAGCGATACTCCAGCTTATACATACAACTTATAACAGCACTGTTGATCTTATTTATGTCAATTTTCTAAATGCTACATGAAGCCGTCATTTCTAATGATCTAAACTCATCTTCTTCAAACTTGAACTCTTTAGATTTTGGCACTCATTGTGTTCTACTTCTATTATAATTAGTACTCTTTTTTCTCTCCAAAATAAGAAATACAACATATAATCATCCTTGGCTCAGTACATACTATAAGGAACAAACTAGTTATATTAACTACAGATTGTAAGCAAACACATTATTCAATGTTTTTAGTTCATAAGAAATACAGAAGATATAAGAATTAGTTAAAGAACACCTCTCAAACAACTGGGATAAAAACAGGTTGGGGCACTTAAAAATAAGATGACTTGTCTATTTTTCAAAAATTAAGTATCTTGGAGAAAAGGAGAGTTATTCTAGATTTTCGTTTTAAAGAGACAAAGACAACAATCATAAGCCATAATGTGGTCAATTACTCACACATACATGCATGGCGACAGCTACTCTACAAGATTTTTGTAATCATTTGCATAAATTTAAAAATGAAGTAAATATTCATCTACAGAAAAAAATTACTGTTATTTTTCTTAGGCATAATATTGTTGATGCAGTCATATAGAGAAATGACATTTGTCAGCAATGTAGACTGATGTTATTTTTAAAAACAAAAACTCACATGTACACAAAAACTTCAACACAAAGGTTCATAAAGGGATTTATTCATAATAGCCCCAAATTGATAACAGCCTATATGTCCAACAACAAACAAAGGCTAAACAGACTGAATATATTCATACAACAGAATGCTATACCAATAAAAAAATACTGATATGTGCAATAACACGAATGACTCTTAAAAGACACTGCCTCACTATAAAAACAAAACTACACAGTGTGTAAGTTTGTCTATATGAAATCCTACTGAAAAATTCTGTCACACGTAGTGACAGAAAGCAGAACAAAAGTTGTATGAGATAAGGATGGCAGGAGGGTAACTGAGAAGGGATACAAGTAAACTTTCGAGAATGCTAGAACTGTTTTTCATCTTAACTGTGATGGTGATAGTGACTAGTGAGAGTAATCACGAAAATGTATAATTTGTCAAAACTAAAACCACACACTTGAAACTCATATATTATATGAACACTATCCCTCAATAAACTTGATTTTGAGACACAAACATCAAGAAAAAGATCCCATTCACAACTGCATAAAAATATACCTAGAAATAAATTTAAAGAGGTGAAAGACCTATATATACAGTAAACTCGAAGATACTAATGAAACTGAAGACACAAATGCATAGAAGATATTCCACACTCAAAATTGAAAGAATATTGTTAAAATGTCCATACTACCCAAAGCAATCCACAGAGTAAATGCAATCTCTACCAAATTGCAAATGTCATTTTTCACAAATAGAACAAACAGTCCTAAAAATTGTACTGGAACCACAAGAGATGCCAAATATCCAAAAGCAACCTTGAGAAAAAACCATGCTTCCTTATTTCAAACTGTATTAACAAGCTATGGTAATTGAAACAAAATAAAAATATCCTAAAAAGAGACACATAGATCAATGAAACAGAACAAAGAACTCAGAAATAAACCCACACATATATCGTCAATTAATTTATGCCGAAGACACCAAGAACATACAATGGCAAAAGGATAGTCTCTTCAAGAAACAGTGGTGGAAAAACTGGACAGTCACATGCAAGAAAATGAAACTAGACCACTATCTCACAACATACACAAAAATTAACTAAAAATAAATAAAAGATTTGAATAAGGCCTAAAACCATAAAACTCTTAGAAGAAAGCAGGTGGTAAAGTTCTGGACTTCAATCTTGGTGATGATCTTTTGAAACCAAAAGCAAATACAAAGAAGTGGAACTATATCAAACTAAAAAGCATCTGTACAACAAAGGAAACCATAAGGCAACCTACCAAATAGGGGGAAATATTTGCAAAGTATCTACCTAATAAGAGGTTAATATCCAAACTATCTAAAAAACACAACTCAATAACAAAAAAGTCTGAGTAAAAAGGAGGCAAAGCCTGACCAGGCAGTGGCGCAGTGGATAGAGCGTTGGACTGGGATGCGGAAGACCCAGGTTCGAGACCCTGAGGTTCTCAGCATGAGTGCGAGCCCATCTGGCTTGAGCAAAGAGCTCACCAGCAGCTTGGACCCAAGGTCGCTGGCTCCAGCAAGGGGTGGCTCGGTCTGCTGAAGGCCCACAGTCAAGGCACATGTGAGATAAGCAACCAATAAACAACTAAGGTGTTGTTATGGCAACGAAAAACTAATGATTGATGCTTCTCACCTCTCTCCGTTCCTGTCTGTCTGTCCCTATCTATCCCTCTCTCTGACTCTCTCTCTCTCTGTCCCTGTAAAAAAAAAAAAGGGGGGGGGCAGAGGCCTGACCAGGCGGTGGCGCAGTGGATAGAGTGTCGAACTGGGATGCGGAAGACCCAAGTTCGAGGCCCGAGGTCGCCAGCTTGAGTGCAGGTTCATCTGGTTTGAGCAAGGCTCACCATCTTGAGTCCAAAGTCATTGGCTCGAGCAAGGGGTTATTCGGTCTGCTGAAGGCCTGCGATCAAGGCACATATGAGAAAGCAATCAATGAACAACTAAGGTGTCAAAAATGAAAAACTGATGATTGATGCTTCTCATCTCTCTCCATTCCTGTCTGTCCCTATCTATCCCTTTCTCTGACTCTCTCTCTGTCTCTGTTTAAAAAAAAAACAACAACCTGGCTGAGGATCTAAATAGACATTTTTTCAAGACGACATACAGACAGCCAAGTTACATGAAATGATGCTCCACATCACTAATCACAAAAATATCAAACAAACCACAATGAAAAGTCACCTCACACTTGTTAGAATGGCTACAAGAGATAATGAGTATTGGCGAAAATGAAAAAAAAAAATCTTTATGTCCCTTTGTTAGAAATGTTAACTGGTTAAAATACTGTAGACAACTATATGGAGGTTCCTGAAAATTTTGAAAAACAGAACTACCATATGACCTAGCAATTAAACCTCTGGGTATTTATCCAAAAGAAAATAAAACACTATTTCCTAGAGATATCTACACTCTCCTCCTATTCACTGCAACATTATTTACAGTAGCCAAGACATGGAAGCAACCCAAACTTCCATCAATAAAGAAATTGATAGCCTAAACTGTGGTGGCACAGTGGATAAAGCACTGACCTGGAATGCCGAGGTCTCCAGATCAAAACTCTGGGCTTACCCCATCAAGGCACATATGAGAAGTAACTACTACTACGAGTTGATGCTTCCTGCTCTTTTCCCTTCTCTCTCTAAAACAGTGCTTTTTAACCTTTTTTGAGGCACCGAACCCACCAGTTTCATATGCGCATTCACCGAACCCTTCTTTAGTGATAAATAAAATATGATTCTTTTTCCAAATTCAAGACATAGGTATATGGTTGTTTTACTGGTGCACAAAATGAGCCATGCATGAACATTGCCTTGCTCAAAGAACAAAACCAACAAAGTGCATGAACTCACAACAAATTACGGTATTACTTTATTCTGGCCTTCGCGGCAGAGGCTTCTCCGAACCCCGGAGACCGACTCACCGAACCCCTAGGGTTCGATAGAACCCAGGTTAAGAACCACTGCTCTAAAATCAATGAATAAAATTTTAAAAAATAAATGGATAAAGAAAACCTCTCTCTCTCTCTCTCTCACACACACACACACACACTCTATACATACCAAAGTAAAAAGGAAGAAAATCTTGTCATTTGTGACAACATGGATGTACCTTGAAAGCATTATGCTAAGTGAAATAAAACAGACAAGGAAAGACAAATACTGTATGAGCTCACTTATAAGCAGAATCTAATAATACAAAACAACCTCCCTCCGCACCCACCTAAAAAAATAACCCCACTAAATTCACAAATACAGAGTAGATTCACTGGCGGTTGCCAGAGGTGAGAGTGGGTATAGGAGGTCAGGGTGGGCAAAATAAGTGAAGGCAGACAAGTACAAACTTCCAGTTATAAAATAAGTCCTGGGTATATAATATATAGCATAGTGACTATAGTTAATAATACTTACTGTATTGTATATCTAAAACTCACTGAGAGTATGTATTAAAAGTTCCCATCACAAGAAAAAAATTGTAACTGTGTGGTGATGGACATTAACTAGTTTTATTGTGGTTATCACTATACAATCCATATATATATATATAATGTTGCATACCTGAAATAGTATACAGTCATGTGTCACTTAACGACATGAATACATCTAAGAGATGTACTAATAGGTAATTTTGTCAATGTTCAAACATCATAATATACCTACATAAACCTAGCTGGTATAACCTATTGCTCCTAGGCTACAAGCCTATACAGCATGTTACTGTACCAAACAACTCAAGATTAGATCAAGGACAAGAGAAAACGATGCAATCAAGACATGTGCTAAACACGAGATACATGAGGCTACTTACTGCCTGCATAACAAGGCACAGTGTTTACTGCATTCTTTTTGTAAGTACAAACAGTATACTCCAAAGTAACAATAAAAGTATATAAATAACTATAGTATGTCAATAAGTAAAACCTCTATGTAAAGATAATGATAAAAGTATAGTATAGCAAATACACTGCTCACAAAAATTAGGGGATTTTGAAATATCCCTTAATTTTTGTGAGCAGTATACATAAACTAGTAATATAGTCCTTTATTATGTACTACGCATAATTTGTTTGCTATACTATTTTATGGTTGACAGTACAATAAGTTTGTTAATACCAGTATAGCCACAAATATGTGAGCTACCACTTTTACTATAGCTGTGACATCACTATGCAATAGGAATTTTTCACCTCCATTATAATCTTATGGGACAGGCATTATACAGTGTGTCCATAAAGTCATGGTGCACTTTTGACCATGCGGACACACTGTATATACAATCTGTTGTTTGATGAAACATCATTACATGTCACATAACTGCATTGTTATATGTCAATATAACAAAGGCAAATTAAGGTTGGCTGAGGCCCCGGTTGCAGAAGAAAATATTGGGCCCTTAAAATAAACAAGGAAAATAAAAATGTTAATCATATTTTTAAATAAATAAAAAATATTATTTACTGTTAATGTTAAAATTGCACATATGAAAACAAACTTGGTGTCATTAGAGAAAAGTGTCAAGTTGGGGTTTTGAAGGACCTTTCAGAAGTCAGGGCCCAGGGAACGCATCTGTGCGCCCGCCGTTTAATTTGCCTCTGATTAAACCCCAATAACAAAAAACGAACACTAGAAAAAAAAGGTATCTTGACACAGTATTTGAAATTTCCACAGATGCACACTTGCCTCAAAGTTTAATAAATTGTACGTTTTCAATATATACATTTTTGGGCCCTGGACAGTTGGCTCAGTGTTAGAGCGTCGGCCCGGGCAGGTGGAAGTCCCTGGTTCGATTTCCAGTCAGGGCACACAGGAGAAGTGCCCATCTGCTTCTCCACCCTTCCCCCTCTCCTTCCTCTCTATTTCTTTCTTCCACTCCCGCAGCCAAAACTCCTTTGGAGCAAAGTTGGCCTGGGCGCTGAGGACAGCTCCATGGCGTCCATCTCAGGTGCTAGAATGGCTCTGGCTGCAACAAGGCAAGGCCCCAAATGGGCAGAGCATCGCTCCCTGGTGGGTATGCCAGGTAGATCCTGGTCGGCGCATGCTAGAGTATAACTGCCTCCCAACTTCTAACTTTGGAAAAATACAATAATAAATAAATAAATACACTTTTATATGTCAGTTCTAATTCAATTAAGCTGTTATAAACAAAGTTAAATATAGTCTTAAATAATTTATTTCCTCATCCATAAATAAAAACCAACAAATCTCCTCAGAAACTATGGAACATTAAATGATGTTAGTTAAAATAAGGATATAGGTGTGGCAAAAACTTTGTGGCTCAAATTTCATTCCTCACCACCATCTTTTCCCCAACCGACTTCCAGCCAAGAGTAACCAGTTAATATGGTCCAGTCACAGAGATGTGAAGACTGCTTTGGAGTTCCTAGTACAGTCATGGTTGCTTCTTATTCCTCTATCTTTCAGTGCTTGGTCATAACAAACATATGCAAACATGAAAGAGAGGCCAAGAATTAATCATGGAGACATCGGTTCTGATATCACTGTACCAATGAATCGATACTAGCAATTATAGAAAAATAAAGTCCCATTTTATCAATCTTGTGAAGTGAGATTTTCTGTTATCTAATGCTAAATTCAAATCAGTCACCATTTGTTTTAAATTGAGGTATAATTAACGTATCATAAAATACACCCTTTTAAAGCATAAAACTCAGTAATTGTAGTGTATTAACAAGGTTATATAAACATCACCACTATTTAATTCCAGAACATTTTTATCATTCAAAAAAACTATCCCCTGACCAGGCAGTGGCGCAGTGGATGGAGCGTCGGACTGGGATGCGGAAGACCCAGGTTCGAGACCCCGAGCTCGCTAGCTTGAGCGCGGGCCCATCTGGCTTGAGCAAAAGCTCGCCAGCTTGGACCCAAGGTCGCTGGCTCTAGCAAGGGTGGCTCGGTCTGCTGAAGGCCCGCGGTCAAGGCACATGTGAGAAAGCAATCAATGAACAACTATGGTGTCGCAATGGCAACGAAAAACTGATGATTGATGCTTCTCACCTCTCTCTGTTCCTGTCTGTCTGTCCCTATCTATACCTCTCTCTGACTCTCTCTCTATCCCTGTAAAAAAAAAACCAAAAAACTATCCTATGACTATTAGCATTAACTCCCCATTTCCCCTAAGCGTGAGCCCTGGAAATCACTAAATCTATTTTCTATCTCTCTTAATTATCCTATTCCAAACATTTCATATAGATTCACACACTACATGAACTTTTGGGTTTGGCTTTTTCACTTTGTTTAATATTTTTAAGGTTCATGTTATAGCATGAATCAGCACTTCATTCATTTTTAAGGCTAATAATTCATTGTATAAAATATATTTTGTTTATCCATTCACCAATTGGAGAAAAGAGCAATATACAAAAAAGCAAGAGTCTGTGCTAGAGAAACAATAATCTTAAAAATGTGAGATTAAATGTTTTCATCACAACAGCAACAAGACTATATAATACTTTTGAATGAATCAGATTAGGACTAACTTGAAGAAACCAATTAAAAGGTATAAAAGCTATAATGTATCTGAAAAGCACTATCAGAGAGAATCAATTGTCACTTATATTAATAAATTTCTTGTAATTCAAAAATCTAAAGGGCTTTTTGCTATATTTAAGGAAATTATCACATGTTATAAAACTAATGCTGCAAATCAGCCAAAGATAAAAAAGGGTAAGTTGGAACCTGCTTCAACCATTAGACTGTGCAAGAAAACAACTCAAAATAGTATTAAAATAGAAACAATAATATCAATAATACTAGTAGGCAATTGAGAAAAGACTGCCATAAAAACAAAATTTTGAATAAACTAAGAAATCACTCAAGTCAGTGGAAATAGGTACCTTATATTTTTTTAAGTGCTAGGAATCTTCTAGACATAAACTAGGGGCCCTAATGTTATAAGACATACCATAACCTCAAGATGAATGTGAATTATAAAGCATAAAAACAATAAAAATCTTGTGGGAAAGTGTCCGGGCAACATCTTATTCACAACTCAAAACTAAAATGTTTAAGAGATTTATATAAAAATTAAAAGGTTTTATACATGGGGAAAAATAAAAACACATATCACAAAGTATTATAGTTTTAAAAAGACAAACACAATTTGAAAAAGACAACTCAAATAGAATTTGGGCAACAAATATCAAAAAAAATTTCACAAAAGAGCAAAATCAAATGTTCATGAACCGTAAGAAAAGATGCTCAAACTCATAAGTACTCAAAGAAACTCAAATTAAAAGTAACAATAAACATTGTATCTATTAGGTTGACAAATGTTTAAAAAACTATAGTGCAATTTCTGGCAGCAATGCAGGAGAAAGTATTCTCACAAATTGCTAGTGGAAATTCTTTTGTGGAAAGCAATTTGGCAACATTTACTGAAATAAAAATATATAAGCCCTTTAACACAGCAAATTCAACTTCTAGAAATCCATCCTATAGAAATGAAAGCATCTGAAAGAACATATATGCAAAGATACATTATTTAAAATGGCAAAGAACTGAAACAATATTACCATAAATGTGGAATGGTTAAATAAACTTTATATTACACACCATGAAGCATCAGTTATGGAGTCATGAAAATAATGAATTAGTTATGCCTTAGATGGACAGCAGAGTTACACTTTAGACAGGTAATTTTTCTAAAGTACTATTAGTGAAAACAGAAAGCTGTATAAAAGTTTATATAATAATTCCATTTTTTAAAACTCACCATCATAACAAGCCTATATACATAACTGGGAATACAAATATCTGTATAAGATTATATAGAAAGAGAGATAAGAATGGCAGAGGAGGCTAAATTCTCATTTCTGACTTTATATAAAATTATAAACTAAATGGTTTTAAGTTTTAAACATATGTCAAGGTATAAATGGTGTACAATGTAAGGATAAAAGTATTACTTATATAATAAACAAAAATAAGCACTGATTATTGCAATACTAAAAAAATGGTAAAAATATATAAATATGAAGTATAAATGTAAGATATCGAATTATACTTAAGAAAAGAAAATCATTTAAAGTTGTGATATCACTGACTAAAGTCATATTATCTGAAAATTATAGTTCAGAATCAACTTACCTATGTCCTAGTGGCAGAATATATATCTTTTATGCTGGAACTGAAAACTACATATTTAATTGTAAGACTTAAATAAGCAGCTTTCATATGTGAAATTAAGCTTTTAGTTATATTACAAATCTGCCTGTAGCCTTAGAGGAACAGTACATACTGCTCACAAAAATTAGGGGATATTTCAAAATGAATATGAAGTGATAAAATATCCCGTAATTTTTATGATCAGTATGCTTCCTTAACACAGGCTTAATCTAAAGAAAGAAGCATATAAACCTAAGTTCATAGACAACTGAAATACCAGGCTATACAAACTATTTATAAATAAACATACCACCTGCAATTTATAACTCTGGTACTGTATAAATAAAAATGCCTTTATTTTTTAAAAATAAACTAAACACCAACAAACTGAATTCAATAAATCACTAAAAGAATTATACACCATGACCAAATGAAATTTATTCCTAAAAAGCAAACCTAATTAAACATAAAAAAAAAAAATCAATCAAGGCAATACACTACCACATTAATGAAATTGGGGTGGGGGGGATTATAAGATCTTCACAATTGATACAGAAAAATCATTTCCCAAAATTCAACATGATTTTATGATTTAAAACTCTCAAGTAATAATAAAACTATCTCAACATGATAAAAGCTATATTAAAAAATCATACCATATTCAGTAGTAAAAAGCTGAAAGCTTTCCTCTAATCTCAAAAAATTAAGGATGTCTACTTTTACTACTTCTATTTAACACTGTACTGTAAGTCCTAAGCAATTTGGCAAGAAAAAAAAGATACAAATTAGAAAAGTAAAATTCTCTCAGTTTGTATATGACATATATAAAAAGTAAAGATTCTACAAAAAAGAACTTTTAGAACAAAAATGTTAACAAAGTTGCATTATACAATATCAACACTCAAAATCAGTTGTGTCTGGGAAAGATCCAAGATGGCAACAGAGTAGATGAATGTTACCATCTCCTCCTCCCAGGAACAAAAGGGAATCACTACCAAAATATAGACCAATCAGCCTGAATAACCAACTGAAGACTAAGAAAATTCTCATAACCAAGGATTTACAAAAGCCACATACAAATGGTAGGAAAAGTGAAGATGAGAAAAAGATCGGCCATGCTCCCACAGGTAGCAGCTGAGATTCTGGAGAAATTGCCCCATATAGAGTGTGGAGTCTCAACCCTAAGCTGGGACTTAGGCCCAGAGCACCAGAGCTGGGAAGAGGTGCCCACCTAACATCTGACTGTAAAAAAATCAGTGGGGATTCTGTCCACCAGGGAGAGACAGGGTGTAAAAATCAGTGGAGATTCTGTCCACCACTAGAGACACAGAAACCCTCTTAAAGGGTCAAATGTGAAAAATCTTGTTCACAGACACTCACTCTGAATTCTGGCATAGTGAGGGTGGAGCTGACTAGTGTTGTGAGGAGAAACTGGGGTTTGTGGTTCTGGGAAGAAAGTTGACGGGATCACTGACCCGAATTCCTCTCCACCACATAGCCATCCTTCATAAAGGAGCGCTCCTCTCCATATGGAATCAATCTGGGGGAAGCAACAGCCCCATCTTCTGGTCTCCCTATGGCCCTACCCTGCAGAGCTTGGGGCTCTGCTGAGAATCAGCTGCCTGGGCCAGCGCGTGGAGGTCTTGGCAGTGACTGAGTTATGTGGCTTTGGTGTGGGGACCAATCCCTCAACTCTCCCATAAATCTGACTTCTCCTCATAAGAAATCCATTACCCCATCTTCCAGGCTTCTGGTGGCCTCACCCTGCTGAAATCAGGCTACTGGCATAATCTGGGACAGACCAAATTGTGTGGCTCTAAAACAGGGGCCATTTTTTCCTCACACAAAAACCAGTACAGAGCCCTCCCTTCACAACCAATCTAGGCCTTAAGACCCTGCCCTACCCCAAAGGTATGCAAGCGCACCCAGTGGGTGACAACTAGACTTGGTATATACCCTGGGACATTTGCCAAATGGACTCATACCCAGCACTGGTAGTTTGAAAATGTATCATTCTGGTGAATACCACCTAGCCCCTACCTGGTGACTCACTGAGACCCTACCTCATACAATTTGAGTACCTCCAGAAACACTTTCAGTAACTAAGCCTAACAGGCACCTGGCAGGTGGAGGCAGATCCTGGGGTGCCTTGGAACTTGTTGACCTGTCCCCAGGCCCAATACTGCTAAACCAGTCACAGTGTACAACTTGGTCCCTCCTGCACACATGTAGACCCAGCAGTTAATCACAAACTGTGGATAGATTTGTAGTTCTGAATAGACAACCTAAGGCCAGTCACAGGCAGCAATTGACATTGGACTGCACTAGAGTCCCTCCCAAGAGGCTCCAGAATAAACACACAGAGTGGCCAGCTTCAGACAACATCAAAGCAGGATCCACTCAGCTTCACAAGCAACATATCCAAAAGGAGATCTTGTTAGACACAAGACCCTGCAGAGGTGAATTCTGCTTTGTGTGCTTAGCAGCAGCTAGCAGCACATGGACTGTGGTAGAGCTGATCTTCAGTCAGCCAGTCTGAAGGTCAACTCCACAAACAAAGAGGCCAATTGCAATCAAGAGTCAAAAGGAGAAGGTCCCACAAAAAGGGACATTCTGGAGCACCCAGCTCAGGTGATCGAGGAGATTGTGCCATTGTATCCCACAGGACACCTACTACATTAGGCCACTCTACCAAGATGGAAAGACATAGAAGATGGACCTAATATATAGAAACAAAGAAAACAGCCAAAATGGGGAGACAAAAAAAATATGCCTCAAATGAAAGAACAGGAATAATCCCCAGAAAAAGAGCTAAATGAAATGGAGGCAATCAATATACCAGACAGAGTTCAAAAAAGTGTTATAAGGATGCTCAAGGAAGTTAGTAATAACTTCAATAAAAAGATAGTAAGAATATGCCTGACCTATGGTGGCACAGTGGATAAAGTGTCGACCTGGGAACACTGAGGTCGCCAGTTCAAAACCCTGCACTGGTCTGGTCAAGGCACATATGGGAGTTGATGCTTCTTCCAGCTCCTCCCCCCTTTCTCTCTTTCTCTCTCTCTCTCTGTCTCCTCTCTAAAATGAATAAAAGAAAAAAGAAAAAAAAAGATAGTAAGAATAAAAAAAGGACACAGAAACATGAAAAAGAACCAATCAAAAAAGAAGAATACAATATCTGAAATGAAAAATACACTAGAAGGAATGAACAAACCACAGGCTGAATGAAACAGAGGGCTGAATCAGAGATTTGGAAGACAAGGTAGTAGAAGACACCCAATCAACAAAAAAAGGAAAAATTTTTTTAATGAGTATAGTTTAAGGGACCTTTGGAACACCATGAAGCATAACATCTGCAGCATAGGAGTACCAGAAAGGAAAAGAAAAAGAGCAAGGGTTTGAGAATCTATTTAAACACATAGGGCCCTGGCTAGTTGGCTCAGTAGTAGAGCATTGGCCCAGTGTATGGATGTCCTGGGTTTGATTCCTGGTCAGGACACACAGGAGAGATGCCAATCTGCTTCTCCACCCCTCCCCCTCACTTCTCTCTCTCTCTCTCTCTTCTCCTCTCCTCCTGCAGCCATGGTCTGATTCCAGTGAGTTGGCCCCGGGCACTGAGGATGGCTCCATGGCCTCTGCCTTAGGAGTTAAAAAATGGCTCCAGTTGCAACAAAACAAGGGCCCAAGATAGGCAGAGCATCATACCCTAGGTAAGCTTGCTGGGTGGACTCTGGTCAGGGCACTTGCAGGACTCTGTCTCTGCCTCTCACTAAATTAAAAAAAAAATAAACAAATAATGATAAAACTTTCCTGCCCTAGTAAAGGAAACTCAGAGTCCCAAACAAGATGAACCCAAAAAGGCCTACACCAAGAAAAATATCCCATACGACAGACAGCTGATTTCTCAACAGGAACATTTCAGGCCAGAAAAGATTGGCATGAAATATTCAGTGATGAAAAGCAAGGAATTACAACCAAGACTACACTATCCATCAATGCTATCATTTAAACTGAAGGAGAAATAGTTTCCCAGACAAGAAAAAGTCCATTATCACCAAACCAGTAACAAGAAATGTTAACGGACTTGTTTAAAAGAAGGAGGGGAAAGCCCTGGCCAGTTGGCTCAATGGTACAGCATCAGCCCAGCGTGTAGATATCCTGGGTTTGATTCCTGGCCAGGGCACACAGGAGAAGTGCCTATCTGCTTCTTCCCCCTCCCCCCTCTTCATTTCTCTCTATCTCTCTCTTCCCCTTCCACAGCCAAGGCTCCAGTGGAGCAAAGTTGGCTCCAGGCGCTAGAATGGCTCCAACTGCAACAGAGCAATGCCCCAGATAGGCAGAGCATTGCTCTCTAGCGGGCATGTAGAGTGGATCTCGGTGGGGTGCATGCAGGAGTCTGTCTCTCTGTCTCTCTGCCTCCCTACTTCTCACTACAGGAAAAAACAAAAAAAATAGGAAGGGAAACAGAGAGAAACATAGCTAAAAGAATAAAATGGCTATTATAAATAATGCTTCAGTGAACACAGGGGCACACATATTCTTTTGAATTAGCATTTTGGATTTCTTCAAGGTTACTCCACATTGTTTTCCAGTGGCAGTGCAATCTGTATTCCCACCAAATATGCACGAGGGTTCCTTTTTCTCCACATCCTTGCCAACACTTGTAGTCTGTTGATTTAATGATGACAGCCATTCTGATATGTGATACCTCATTGTAATTTTAATCTGCATTTCTCTGATGATTAGTGATGTTGAGCATCTTTCAATATGACTATTGGCCATGAACGTCTTCTTCAAAGAAGTGTCTATTTAGGAGGTCCTTTACCCATTTGTTAATTGGATTGGGTTTTCTTTATAGTGTTGAGTTTTATAAGTTCTTTATAAATTTTGGATAACCCCTTATCAGATGTGACATTGACAAATTCATTCTCCCATTCAGTGCAGTGGCTGTCTTTTCACTTTGTTGAGCATTTCCTTTGCTGTACAAAATATTTTTAGTTTGATGTAAACCTATTTGTTTATTTTTGCCTTTGTTTCTGTTGCTTGAGGAGGTATCAGAAAAATGCAACAAGAAATGTCCAAGATTTTACTGCCTATGCCAAGATTTAGAAACAGCCCAAGTGCTCATCAGTAGATGAATGAATAAAAAAGCTGTGGTACATTTACACAACAGAATACTACTACTACTAAAAAAAAAAGAAAAACATTTTGCCTGACCAGGTGGTGGCGCAGTGAATAGAGAGTCAGACTGGGATGCAGAGGACCCAGGTTTGAGACCCCCGAGGTATCCAGCTTGAGCGCGGGCCCATCTGGCTTGAGCAAAAAGCTCACCAGCTTGGACCCAAAGTCGCTGGCTCAAGCAAGGGGTTACTCGGTCTGCTGAAGGCCCACAGTCAAGGCACATATGAGAAAGCAATCAATGAACAACTAAGGTGTTGCAACAAAAAACTGATGATTGATGCTTAAGGAGGGAAGGAGGGAGGGAAGAAAGGAGGGAGGGAAGGAAGGAAGGGAGGAAGGGAAGGAAGGAAAAGAAGGGAAGGAAGGGAAGGAAAGGAAGGAAAGGAAGGAAAGGAAGAAAGGAAGGAAGGAAGGAAGGAAGGAAGGAAGGAAGGAAGGAAGGAAGGAAGGAAGGGAGGAAATCTTACCTGCCCAACATGGATGGACCTGAAATGTATTATGCTAAGTAAAATAAGTTAGAGAAAGACAAGTACCATATGATTTCACCCTTATTTGGAATCTAATAAACAAAATAAACAAATAAAATGCAAACAGATTCATAGGAACAAAGAACAGACTGAAAGCTGTCAGAGGGGAGGGGTTGGGGGGGGGTAAAAATGGTGAAGGGATTAATCAAAGAAAAAAAAGTCTCATAAACAAAGACAACAGTATGGTGATTACCAAAGGAAAAGGATGAGTAGGGGGAGGTAGAAGAGAATAAGGGGGGATGATAAAGGTGAAAGAAGGAGATTTGACTTGGGGTGGTAAACTCACAATGCAACACACAGATGATATATTATAGAATTGTACACCTAAAACCTATATAATTTTCTTAACCAATGACATTGCCATAAATTCAATTTTTAAAAAATCAGTTGTTTCTCCATAAACCACATATAAACAAATTAAAATAAATTCCTTTTATGGTATCAAAAAGAAAATTTTAAAAGTTTTACAAAGCCTGTACACTAAAAAAAATACAAAGAACTGTTAAAACTCAACAGTAAATAACGAGAATAAGCCGATATTTAAAAGGGCTAAGAATCTGAATATCTGAACAGATAGCTCACCAAAGAATATATACATTATAGTATGTACACATATATGAAAAAATACTTAACATCATACAAAACAACAAAATGCCATTTACACGTCTATCAGAATGGTCAAAATCTGGAACACTTACAATATGAAATGTTGGACAGGATGTAGAGTAACAGGAACTCTCTTACACTGCTGGCGAGAATGCAAAACAACAGAGCCACTTGAAAGATAGTTTGGCAGTTTCTTACAAAATTAAACATATGCTGACCATATACTATAATCCAGCAGCTACAAACCTTGGAAGTTATCCCAATTAACTGAAAACTTCTGTTCTCATAAAAACCTACATATAGATGTTTACAACGGTTTAATAAAATAACTGCTAAACTTGGAAGCAACAAAGATATCCTTCAGCAGGTGAATGGATAAAGTATGGTATTATTCAGCAATAAAAAGAAATGTGCTACAGAGACATGAAAAACATGCAGGAGGTTTAAATGCATCTTACTAAGTTTCGTTGAGGTCACCAATTCGAAACCCTGGGCTTGCCTGGTTAAGGCATATATTAGTAAGTGCAAGAAGCCAATCTGAAAACACCATTACATATAGAGTAATTCCAATTATGTGGCATTCTGGAAAAGGCAAAACTATGGAAGACAGTAAAAAGATAGCAGTTGCCAGCGTTTAAGGGAGTGGGAAGGATGACTAGGTGAAGCACAGATTTTTAGGGCAATGAATCTATTCTGTATGACAGTATAATGATAGATGTAATTAGACTTTAGTCAAAACTCAGAGAATATACAAAAAGAATGAACACTAACGTAAACTATGGATTTTGGATGATAATGAAATTACAATGTAGGTCCACTGATTATACCAAATGCATCATTCTGTGCTAGCGAGGGAGGATGTACATCTGTAGTAGGGGCTATATGTGGACTCTGCACTTTCAGCTCCATTTTTCTGTAAACCTAAATTGATCTTACCAGTTAAAATAAAATGAAGTATTGATAAACACAACAACATGAATAGAACTGAATTTCATTATGCTTAGTGAAAGAAGCCAGAATTAATAGCTCCCATACTAGATGATGACATTCTGAAAAAAGCAGAACTATAAGATGAGAAAGAAGATCAGTGCTTGCCAGGCACTGGGCTTGGAGGAAGAGTTACCACACAGGGGCATGAGAGAATTACTATATTATAACTCTATATTTTAAGTGTGTTGATCGGTACAAAACTGGTGCATATGTCAAAACTTACAAAAGAATATATTTTACTGCATGCAAATTATACAACAAACTTGACAAAGACTTGCTTTCCTTGACATCTCCCAGGATATTCTTTTGATAAGTTATTTATTAATGTTCAGGGTTTTTCATTGTAAATGAAATTTAAAGATTTTAGACTTACGGATATAATGAATATAGTAATATCTTTTCTGCTTTGTAAGTTAAAACTTACAAAGATTACCACACTTTGGACTTCGAAATCCATTACATTTCCTATGTTCCTTAGGAACTTAGTTTCCTCATTTAATATTAATATTTTCCAAATTAAACAGTCAAATACAATTCTGAAGTGTGGTCCCTAGACTAGCATTTGTATCTACTGTGTATTGCAAAATCCAGGCCCCAACCCTGACCAAATGAATTACAAACTCTCAATTTGGGGCCCAACAATTCCAATTTTAATAAATCCTACATCCAAGTAATTCTAATACAATTTAAGAACCACCAGCCACCATGGCAGGTTTGCTCAGTGAATAGAGCGTCAGCCCAGCATGCAGACGTCCCAGGTTCAATCCATGATCAGGGCATGTGTGAGAAACGTCATCCTTTTCTCTTCTCCTCCCTCTCTCCCTTGTCTCTCTCTTCCCCAATTGCAGCCAGTGGCTTGACTGGTTTGAGCATTGTCCTGGGCTCTGAGAATAGCTCGGTTGATTTAATCATCAGCCCCAGACAGGAGTTGCCAGGTAGATTCCAGCAGAAGTGCATACAAGAGTCTGTCTCTCTAGCTCCCCTCCTTTCACTGAAAAAAGAACCACTAGTCACAACTCCAGACCAATTAAATCTTATTTCTGGGGTTAGAGTCCAGCCACCAATATTTTTTAAACTCCCCAGATAATTCCAATGTGTAACCAATGTTGATTTTTCAGTAAGTCTTGGGCGAACATCAGAGGTCAAATTTTTAACAAACATTCCAGCTGTTTCTAATGTCAGCAGTCTAAGAATTTCTGATTAAAAATAAAATTCAGTCATAAATACTGACAACCACCTACTCCACAATGCACAGTACTTTTTTTCATTACTGGTAAATGTCATATACTTGAACTCTTTGAAATTAAACACAAAACCCAGACATTTTAGTATCTGGAATTATACAACTAAGAGAAATAGAAAATAAAAAGAACAAAAATTGTATTTCCTGGATATCTTGTTTAAGATACATATCATCTGACAGAGTAGTTGGACTATATATTTCTAAAAGTTGAACTACACAGCAAATGTTTCAATAAACAAACATTAGATACATTTAGCACTAGTCAGATATTTAGTCTTTTTCTTTTTCTTTTTTTTTTTAAGAACAGTTCTTTTTTTTATTTTATTCATTTTTAGAGAGAAGACACAGAGTGAGAGAGAGAGAGAGAGAGAGAGAGAGAGAGAGAAAGAGAGAAAGGGGGGAGGAGCTGGAAGCATCAACTCCCATATGTGCCTTGACCGAACCAGTGCAGGGTTTTGAACTGGCGACCTCAGTGTTCCCAGGTTGATGCTTTATCCACTGCGCCACCACAAGTCAGGCTAGTCTTTTTCTTAATGAAATATACATTATAACTACAGATAACCACATGACTATTAAGCATTTAACCTAAACACAATCCTATTTGCTTCAGACTTTTAAAAACATTTTTAATCTATGTACCCTAATGTATCAATGTCACCCCATTAAAATTGTCTAAATATAAACAAAAACAATAAAAACACATTTTGTGAAGAAAATAAACAATAGTTGAGCAAACTGTCAACTTTTGCAATAAATAACTCATGGCATTAAGTCATTTTTGAAAACTTAAAAACTAAAATAAAATTTAATTTGGAGTTTTAATAATACTCCACTGTTAAACATTTATTTCCCCTTTTTGTTTTCCCCTAGCTTTCCCTGTACAGTATTTAAAAAAAGAAAAAATATATATATGGCAAACATCCTTAAATATATATCATCTGACAGTTTACAAATCACTTCCAGATATATTCTTTCAGCCTCATTCAGGCATCGTTATCAATTTACAGAACAGGAAACTATGACTAAAGGAGCTATATAACTTGCCCAAAAAATCAAATAAGAAGTGACAAACCTAAGACTTAAACATAAATATTCTCCAGACTCCCAATGCTCATTTATTACATAGATTAATTCCTAAAGATCAGTCATTGACCACCATTTTAGACCTATTGGTTCCAGAAATAACAGTTGCAAAGTAATTCTTCTTAGGATGATCCCTTACTTCCTGAAGGTGTAATTTCTCTTCTTAAAATCCAGTTTCGTATCATAAAATAGTAAACAAGTTTGTGGAGAAAACACTTTCTTGTATTCTTATTTTAACCTATATAAAACATGAGAAGTCATTGCTTCAGGGAATATACTTTCCTGTAAAATAGAGGTTCCCTTTGCAAAAGTCTTCCACTCTAAGAGATCATTTAAGAAGTTTTGAGCCAAATAAATGCTAGTGGGGATGCAATTCCCAGAGACTCTTTGGTAAAAACACCTGTATTCCTGAGCTTCTGGACCTAACAATTCAGCCACACCTGCTTTATCATCAAGAATTAAGAAATTGTTTCCCAGTATTTTGTTCACATTAACCCTCTGAGTAGTAGGAATGATCATGTACATCCTCATGCCTCCTGAACATTCAGAGTATGATCAATTTATTTTTAAAATGTGTAAGGCAACATTAAAGAAAGGCAAATATATGTTCTTCTTGTTTCCATAAATTGGTTATCAAACAAATATTTTTTTAAGTTAATAAAACTGAAACTGGAACTAATTTCATTTTTTGGAAAAAAAAAAAACTCACTCCCAGCGGTCAGCGAGCATGAAAAAAAAAACTCACTCTAAGGGTTAAACATCTGAGGGGAACTGAGCACCTTATTTTAGAAAATATTTTATATGCAGGTACTTAATAGTTTTCACAGCCTTTTGATTGCTTGCTAACCAGTTGTTTTACAGGAAAGATCAAACCACCTTTGGCTTCTATTAAAACTGTATTCCTTTAAGGCTCTGACCAGTTGGCTCAGTGAAAGAGCGTCAGCCCAGTATATGGATGTCCCAGGTTCAATATCCAGTCAGTGCACACAGGAGAAGCACCCTTCTGCTCCTCTATCCTTCCCTCTCCCTTTCTCTTTCTCTCTCTCCTCCTCCTGCAGCCAGTGGCTCCATTTTGAGTGACAACCCGGATGCTGAGGATAGCTCAGTTGGTCCAAGCACATTCACCTCAGGTACTAAAAATAGCTCGGTTGATGCGAGCATGGGCCCCAGATGGGAGTTGCTGGGTGGATGTTGGTCGGGATGCAAGCAGGAGTCTGTCTCACTATCTCCCCTTCTCCTTTTTCTTAAAACTAGAAAGGTTTAGGTCATTCATGATTTACATCCCTATTTTCTTTTTTTTTCTTTTTTTGGTTTTTTTACAGGGACAGAGAGAGAGTCAGAGAGAGAGTCAGAGAGAGGGATAGATAGGGACAAACAGACAGACAGGAACAGAGAGAAATGAGAAGGATCAATCATTAGTTTTTCGTTGCCGTTGTGACACCATAGTTGTTCATTGATTGCTTTCTCATATGTGCCTTGACCGCGGGCCTTCAGCAGACTGAGCCACCCCTTGCTGGAGCCAGCAACCTTGGGTCCAAGCTGGTGAGCTTTTGCTCAAGCCAGATGGGCCCGCGCTCACGCTGGCGACCTCGGGGTTCCGAACCTGGGTCTTGCACATCTCAGTCCAATGCTCTATCCACTGCGCCACCGCCTGGTCAGGCTACATCCCTATTTTCAATGATAAACTAAGCTATAATTTTACTGAAAAAATATAAATAAAGGGCAATGTCCCATAGTTGTGAGGAAAAGATAAAGGTCTATTTGGGGCATTAAATCCACACACACACACAAAAAAAATAAAAAATAAAAAAAATTTAGAAAATAACCATAGGGTTCAAAGAAGAGCACTATATAATAAGTGCTATCTAGAAGTATGATTTTAAGTGGTTAAGAGGCACAGTCCATGACATAAGTGATTTGCTAAAGGCTACAGGGTGCCTTAGTATAAATGTAATCCTTTTTTTTTTTTTTTTTTTTACAAAAGGCTTAGTTTTCAGAGATTCACCAGTCTCCGCTATTTCTGTAAAACAACCAGTTAAAATAATCAAAGTGCCAAAGAGGATTATTTAAAGGAAGTATATTACGTTCCACTCCTCTTCAATATCTACGCTCAGTTGCTGCAGGTGACTGCATTTATTCTTATTTGTTTGTTTATTTAAGTTGACAACTGGCATTCAGATTTGTTTATTTGTTTGTTTAAGGAAGTGACGGGGAAGGAGAGATGCATGGATTCTGAGGACGTCAGGGCTGGCAGAGAGAGTACCACACGAAGTTGCACCACTTCCCAGTCCAGCCATGAAATTTTGGGTGCAGAAAGCAGTGCCCCTTCATTAGAGAGGGGGAACTAACAGAGGGGGACAAAGAGGAAGGGCATGCTGCCGAGAGGAAGAGGAGGGAAGTGGAATCTCATAGTTTTAGATATCATCTAAAATAATTACAATTTTGGATCTTTAGCCTAGAAATATTTTCCAAATTCCTGGTTTGTGTTATGCAACTCTCTACACTGACATCACCACCAGGTATCTGCAAAGTTCACTTACTGCACCACCACATATTTACATCAGATAATTACTGTTCTAGGTATTTGGTGCTCAACAAGATTTTTTTCACCACTCTAATAAAAATGACAACCTTCTGCCTCCAAAAACTCCCCATCACCTTGCCTTGGTCTACTTTTTTCTTTTGTAACAGTACTTATCACCTGTCATTTAATTTACTTGCTTATGTTTATACTGTGCCCTCCTCCTCAAACTGAAATATAACTTCCATTAACATAGGGATTTTTGTCTTCTTTGTTCACTACTTTATCTTGAATGAAACCTGCAATATTTGCTAATTAATTTTTTAATTAAAAATGTTAAATAGAGCCTGACCAGGCAGTGGCACAGTGGGTAGAGCGTCAGATTGGGACACGGAGGACCGAGGTTCTAAACCCCAACGTCGCAGGCTTGAGCGCAGGCTCACCAGCTTGAGCGCGCGGTTGCTGGCTTGAGCATAGAATCATAGACATGACCCCAAGGTCGCTGGCTTGAGCAAGGGGTCAACTCTGTTGCAGTCCCGTCCCCCACCCCCTGCCAAGGCACATGAGAAAGCAATCAAGGAACAACTAAGGAGACTAAGGGGCCACAACGAAGAATTGATGCTTCTCATTTCTCTCCCTTCCTGTCTGTCTGTCCCTATCTGTCCTTCTCTGTCTCCATCACACACACACACAAAAAGTTAAACAGAAAGGCCATTTTTCCCTTGGCCAGTTAACTCAGTTGTTAAGAGCATAATCAGGAAATGACATGGTTGCAGGTTTGATTCCTGGTCAGGGCACACTAGGGAAGCAACCGATGAATGCACAACTGAGTGGAATAACAAATGAATGTTTCCCTTCCCGCTCCCATCTCTCTCCCTTCTACTCCCTCAATCTTAAACAGAAATAAAACATAAGCCCTGGCCGAATAGCTCAGTTGAAGAATCATCCCAGAGCGTGGAGGTTGCCAGCTCAATTCTCCAGCAGCTCAGTGTTCCTGTCTCTCCTCTTTCCCTTTCTCTCCCTCTCAAAAAAAAAAAAAGCCATTCTTGATTCTGCTAACATTTGCTACCCCAATTTCACCTGTCTGTCTACCTAACCCCTTCTATTTTTTTCTAAAGGTAATTCAACAAGTTCTCTGCAATACATCAGGCTATGTCACTATCTACCATCCAAAGCATCAATCCAGTTTGTTTTAAGTAAACATATTTTAAAAATCATCCTGATTTCAAAGCTCCCATGACCAATCAGACTTCTTCCAAATTACTTTTCTGTACTTCACAAAAGATTTTGGTTTTAATTTTTTTCTTTTTAACCTCTTTTTTGTAAAGTAAATAAGGAAGTGAAGCAGAATAATCACCTGGGTAGTCATTTCTAAAATATAAATAGTATCCTCCTCTTTACCCTAACCTTACATTTACACATTCTGATGTACCAGAGGGAAACATAAATGGATATATGCCTTCTGAAAAACCTCACTAGACAACTTGGATGTAATACAACCCAGCCACTAGATTGACAGCCACTGAATTAAAATGTAGAAAATGAGCCTGACCAGGAGGTGGCGCAGTGGATTGAGCGTCGGACTGGGTTCCAGAGGACCCAGGTTCGAGACCCCAAGGTCGCCAGCTTGAGCGCGGGGCCCATCTGGCTTGAGCAAAAGCTTGCCAGCTTGGACCCAAGGTCGCTGGCTCTAGCAAGGGGTTGCTCGGTCTGCCGAAGGCCCCCTGTCAAGGCACATATGAGAAAGCAATCAATGAACTACTAAGGTGTCACAACGAAAAACTGATGATTGATGCTTCTTATCTCTCTCCGTTCTTGTCTGTCTGTCCCTGTCTATCCATCTCTCTGACTCTCTCCCTGTCCCTGTAAAAAAAAAAAAAAAAAAAAAAGGTAGAAAATGACTACTAAAGTTTCTGATTTACAATCTTTAAGTCCCTACATTCAGGTTTTTTGAAAAGAAAATATTTTCCGAGTAACCAGTAACAAGTTACAGGCAAGTAGGTTTGAATATTCCTAACAAAAATGATCCTACCAGGCAGTCACGTCGTTTCTACACTAGACTATTTAAAATTTTTTATGCATGTTACCATTTACCATCCTCTGAAGAGAAGGAGGAAATGTTACTCTACTCTTCTAGGTTCCTCTGGCTAGCCTAACAATTAAATAGACATGAGAGAGATTAACAGGAGAAAATAACCAAGTTTAATTATGGAGTATGTATGAGGGTTCCATAAGAATATGTGGTCCTAGGACAAATCCAGAAGTTGAGTCTTAATTGCCATCTTGCACTAAAGAGAAGAAGATATAGTGGTTTGGGACTTCAAAGGGGAATTCACATGAAGATGGAAAAGTAAATGTTTGATAAAACATGTTTGCTGGGCCATGCAGAGACAGTAAAACACAGAGAGGATTTCAATCAAATGGACCTTGCTAGGTTCCTCTCTGTCTACCATACCTAGAGTTTATATGTATTATACTATAATTCTCTTCAGTGATAGCTTCTTCCTTAAAAAGGCCCTTTTATGTACTGTAAATTCTTTTATTTTACTTATTATTTTTTTTCTTTTTTTATATTTTATTATTATTGATTTTAATGGGGTGACACCAATAAATCAGGGTACATATGTACAATGAAAACATCTCCAGGTTATCTTATCATTCAATTGTGTTGCATACCCATCACCCAAAGTCTAATTGTCCTATGTCACCTTCTATCTGGTTTTCCGTGTGTCCCTCCCCTCCTCCTTATCCCACCCTACCCTCCCTCCCCCCACCCCGTAACCACCACTCTCTTGTCCATGTCTCATAGTCTCACTTTTATGTCCCACCTATGTATGAAATCATGCTGTCCTCAGTTTTTCTTTTTTTCTGATTTACTTATTAATTTTTGACAAGGACAGAGAGAGAGAGAGTCAGAGAGAGGGACAGACAGGGACAAACAGGAAGGGAGAAATATGAGAAGCATCAAGTCTTCATTGCAGCACCTTAGTAATTCATTGACCGCTTTCTCATATGTGCTTTGACTGGGGGACTACAGAAGAGAGAGTGACCCCTTGCTCAAGCCAGAGAGCCTGGGCCTCAAAGCCAGTGACCCTGGGCCTCAAGTCAGTGACATTTGGGCTCAAACCAGAGACTATGGGGTCATGTCCATGATCCCACGCTCAAGCCATTGACCCTGTGATCAAGCTGGTGAGCCCGTGCTCAAGCAGGATGAGCCCACACTCAAGCTAGCTACCTTGGGTTTCGAACCTGAGTCCTCCGCGTCCCAGTCAATGCTTTATCCACTGCGCCACTGCCTGGTCAGGCTACTTAATTCTTTTAGACAGGAAAAGGTCAAAGGTTCATCCAGAGCCTTCTGGACTTTAAAAATAACAAGCTTGCCTGACCCGGCGGTGGCGCAGGGGATAGAGTGTCGGACTGGGATGTGGAGGGCCCAGGTTTGAGACTCCGAGGTAGCCAGCTTGAGCGCGGTTTCATCTGGCTTGAGAAAAAAAAAAAAAAAGAAAAGCTCGCCAAGATTGGACCCAAGGTCGCTGGCTCCAGCAAGGGGTTACTCAGTCTGCTGAAGGCCCGCTGTCAAGGCACATGTGAGAAAGAAATCAATGAACAACTAAGGTGTCGCAACGAAAAACTGATAATTGAAGCCTCTCATCTCTCTCTGTTCCTGTCTGTCTGTCCCTATCTATCCCTCTCTCTGACTCTCTCTCTCTGTCCCTGTAAAAAAAAAATTAATTAACCAGCTTAAAAATATTAATATTCCAAAGAGGTATATTTCAGGGTGACAAACTCTGCTCCCCGACTTCATTCTTCCTCTTATCTGCTAATACCTATAAATTTACTTTAGAATATTCAAAGTAACCCTAATGCTGAAGAACAGCTTATTCTTCCTTTTCTCTGATGTGCTGTTTTATTATATGCCTATAATGTGACAGTGACCTTCCAGCTCCTCTCCTTTTTGGCATACCTTCCAAATTATCTCTTCTTCTCTCTCCAGAAAACTTTGCCTTGAAATGGCATTTACAGAAAATGATTTCTGGATGCTCATGCTATCCTTCAAGCTTAATCTTGAACAATTAAGCACTTGAGACTTTAAGACTTAAATCATTAAAATGGTTTTCTAACCTCAGTAATTTTCAAACTGAATAGTCTCATATGTTAAATGAACATGCAAGACTTAATTATTTCAGAAATCTCTTCCATTTACAGAATATATGAATAATTGTTATTTATAATGGAATTATTAGCAAGAAATTAACACAAGGACTCTCAAGAACAATTTAAAAGGACATAAATGTGCTATCTCAAATATTTTAAATAACTGTAACAATCCCTACCTTGAGTTACTGCATCTTCACAAACCTTTAAATATATTATTTTTAGCCTGACCAGGCGGTGGCGCAGTGGATAGAGCATCAGACTGGAATGCAGAAGACCCAGGTTCAAAACCCCGAGCTCGCCAGCTTTAGGACGGGCCCATCTGGCTTGACCAAAAGCTCACCAGCTTGGACCCAAGGTCGCTGGCTCCAGCAAGGGGTGGCTCGGTCTGCTGAAGGCCCGCGGTCAAGGCACATGTGAGAAAGCAATCAATGAACAACTATGGTGTCGCAACGAAAAATTGATGATTTATGCTTCTCATCTCTCTCCACTCCTGTCTGTCTGTCTCTATCTATCCCTCTCTCTGACTCTCTTTCTGTCCCTGTAAAAAAAAAAAAAAAAAAAAATTATATATATATAATTTTTTAAAAAATACCTAATTCTTCTGGAAAATATATTGTTGGGTGAATAAGTGTGTTAATCTTGCTAGCTTGTACTTTGCCTGATTGGTGCATGAGCACAGGGCAGCATCACGGGTGTACAGTGTATGATGGCAGCACCATGTTTGTATAGTCTATGTAAGGCTGTAGGTGCTTGCCTCAGGACGGCAGACTATAAATTGTGGATTGCCTGTAGTCATTGGGAGGGGCAATTTCTTGCTATTGTTAGCCGGAGAAGGGGTTTTTCTGCCTGCTTGCTTGTCCACCATTATGAGACTAATAAATGAAATGGCCCACCATTTTCCAGCTCCACAGTTCCTATACTGTCTGCCCGAATCCAACGTGAACCTGCATGGCCATACCCACTGGCCTTACATCTGGTATAGTTGGCAGGATTCAGATCAGCTTAGTATGAAAGCACCAACACCCTCAAAGGATGGAAGAGAAAGGAGTGGCTCTTCCCAGTGGCTCTACTGTTAGGGACCACAAGCTGGGTGTTTTTTACAACACTGCAAGTAAAAACCAAGAGCTCTGTGCAAAAGGCTGCCCAAGGTCAAAAGTGCCAGAATGAGCTACAAACCAAGTGGCAACAATGGCTTGAACTGAAAGCAAACACTGGAAAAGGAGGCTGGCCATTCTCGAAAGTTGCAGTATGAGATACTGGCTGAACACCCAACGGTGCCTGGAACTAGAGCGATCTCTGGAAAAGAAGTTACAGGTTTGTGAACTCCAGTTTGCTCTGGAAATGTAACGCTGGCACTGACAGCTGGTAGAGAAACAACTGCAGGTTCAAGAGCTAGAATCTCAGCTTGGTGCCGATAGCCAACAGCCACAGGATCTGAAGCAGGCGCTGAAGATGGAGCTGCATTCTAGCCAGCAGAGTGCCTCTCAGCCAGCAGGAAGAGATGTTTCCAACTCTTTGGAGGAAGAGGAAGTTCGGGCTGAAGCTGCAGTCCACAAGCTCAAAGCCCAGCCAGTGGTCGCCCAAAAGATAAAAACCCAGCAGCCAAAAGTCCCTCAGGGGCTAGCACAACCCCCTTTGCAGGTAGTGGAGCACTCTGGGGTCCATCCTTTCACTCAGGCAGAGTTGATGAAGTTGGGGGCACAGTTTAGGCAGAAACCTACTGAGCCTCTGGTAGCCTGGTTGCTGCGGTTGTGGGACATAGAAGTGGATGGCATCATGCCCTCAGGAACAAAGATGGAGAAATTGGATGCCATTACTGAGCACTCCTCCTTAAGGCAGCGTCTTCAGAACTGCAATGACAACCCAGGAAACCACACCCTATTAGAATGGGTAATGGCTGCCATTTGTACAGTCTGGCAGAATGCTGGAGACTTGACAGGAACAATGAGTAGGTGGCATTTCTATAGTGAGCTAGTAAAGGTCTTTTGGAAACTAGGTAAGAAACACGCTGCTTTCAACCCGAGGTCCCATGGGCCAGATGAAGAAGTGTTTACAGCAGGGACAAGGAACCTTATTCTCTGTAGTGCCCCATCAGCCCTTTTGGGGTCACTAGTGGCTATCTTGGGCCCCTATGTGGGGCAACCCATCAATGCAGTTAAACAGACGGTAACAGATTTGGGGAAACTAGAGGCAGCACAGGATCATAAAGCAGTGAGGGCTGCTGCTCCCACATCCCCAACTAACAAGAAAAATGGGCCTGTAATGGTTATCCAAACACAGGTGTGGTTAATTTTATTACGGCTGGAGTAGATAGGGAAAAATTAGATGACAAGTCTAAAAAAGTTCTTTTAAAAGCTTTGGCGGCAGCTTGAGCTGGAACAGAAGTTCCAGCCACTGAAAAAGCAGGCGGCCCCAACAGCTGCCAAGAAAATGGCATTCAGGTTGCATGGCTACAGTATTACTTGATGGAAACAGCTGTAGGAAAGAAGGATCCTCCCCAAGACCACACTGTTCAGTTTAAACGGGGGGGAAGGCTGAGAGACCCACCTAACAGGGATGGGTGGGGAGGCCAGAGGCCCAATGTAAAATTGACAATCCACAATCCATTGATCACCTTCTAATGTGCAGCCACATGATGATATTGAAAGATAACAGGTCCTTTTTTTGCAGGGACATCAACAACAAATAAAAAAACTATCAAGGTGGGCCTGACCTGTGGTGGCGCAGTGGATAAAGCATCGACCTGGGAACACTGAGGTCGCCAGTTCAAAACCCTGCACCGGTCTGGTCAAGGCACATATGGGAGTTGATGCTTCTAGCTCCTCCCCCCTTTCTCTCTCTCTCTCTCTCTCTCTCTCTCTGTCTCTCCTCTCTAAAATGAATAAAATAAAAATAAAATAAAAAGCTTTTAAAAAAAAAAACTATCAAGGTGGCACAAGTCTTAAATGTATTTAACCCTGCCAGGTCCTGTAAGCTTGTTGAGGGGTTTGGATAGGGCTTATGGCAACAGACAGAGAGCTTATGAAAAGGCACTGAGGTCCGTTAATAAAGAGCTGTATGTCTAGTTGGTAATTTGCAGACAACTGGACTCCCTATTGTAAACTGATCATTAAGCAGTGTAATGGACTCTTGGACTGCAACCAGAGGGGGCACCACTCCCTTGTTGGATGGACATTCCACTTTTAGACAGCATGAGAGACCCTGATGGGGGGGCCCAGCTCTGGTGGAGGCCCTCCTTCACCAGGAAGCTGCTCTCATCCAGCTGCAGAGATGTATCAAGGACACTTTACAGTTTCCATGGACACAGCCCTGGACTGTGTCCAGGGGTATGGGGGGTAGGGGGTAGAGGGCTTGAGATGGGCCTCCAGGTAGTATCTTGGGCAGAGTGCTCAGGGAGACATTATAATGGGTACACCTTTATAATTATTGTAATTGTATAACTTGTGTTGTTACTGTAGTCCATTTATGTAATGTACCTCACTCCTCACACAGGGACAATCACAAAAAAATACCTGTCACGTAAATTGTGAAGCAAGCAACCCTAAAGAGGTGAAATGTTGGGCAAACAAGGCTTGCTCGCTTGTACTTTGCCTGATTGGTGCATGAGCAAGGAGCAGCACCACAGGTGTAGTCTATGTAAGGCTGCAGGTGGCTTGCCTTCAGGGTGGCAGATTGTAGATTGTCTGCTGCCATTGAGAGGGGCCATTTTCTGCTATTGTTTGCTGAAGAAGGGGTCACCCCACCACCACCACCACCCTGGCCCTGGTCTGTTTGCTCATCAGCACTGAAAAAGAGAGGGAAACAGCTTTCCCTGCCAGCTTGCTCGTCTGTTGTTGCGAGACTCTAATAAACGGAATGGCCCACCATTCTCCGGCTCCACAGTTCCTTTACCATCAGCCCAAATCCAATGGTAACCTGCATGGCCACAGCCACAGGCCTTACATATATTAAAATAAACTTTTTGTAAAAATTGATTTTTATTCCTGAACTTTTTAGTTCTTAATTAAAACTTAACCACTAGTTGACACCCACCACCTCTATTCTATCCTCAAATGTCCATGTATGTATACATGTATTTTTAAATGTTATCAAAGAACCATGTCAGTACCCAATATCTCATTATAGGAAAGTTATCTCTATGGAGAAAACAGTGCTCATTCTACCTTTTCAGATAAGTCCTACAAGTCACTGTGTAGCCCATAATTAAAAGCAGCTCCCATTATTAAAAGCAGCTCAGAAGTACAAAGAGCCAGAAAGACCTGAACTTGCTTCCTAATTCTGCTACTTATAGCTGATATATCTCCCACCATATAAATATATATACTTGATCTCCAGAACATCGATTTTCTCAACTGAAAAAAAATAAGAAAATACCTATCCTTTAGGGATGTTTTGAGAATTAAAATAGATCATCCAATATATGTTCCAATGTTCCAGAAATACAGCAATCACTCAGAAAAGGTAACTATTACTTTTGGGAAAATCATTTTACAAATCCATTCTTTCTACCCTTTAAACTTCAAATGAAGTCTACTAATTAAACATCATAAAATAGAAAGAGCTATTTCACTGCAAAAAGCTATTTGTACAGTTTTACTATACAAATTAAATTAGGTTTTAATGATTATTTCAAACCCCATTTGGTTATTCTTTTACACTTATTTTTTTAATTAAAATCACTATTTGTTACAATTATCTCCATCTGTTATTTCTTAATGAAAAGGCTGCTAAAGTTTTACGAATTTCTGCATTTTTCATAACAGCTACCATCCCCTACCATTAGTCTGGAGGCAATCACCTCTGGATATGGCAGCCTGCATTCCTGTTGCAGCTTACTGGTATCATGGTGGTTGATAGGAACAAACTCAGTTGTTTCCATTTGAAATGAACAATCCAAAACGGAAATTAAGAAAACAATTCCATTTAAAAATAACATCCAGAAAATAAAATACCTAAGAATTTTAACCAAGGGGGTTAAAGACTTGTAACTGAAAACTACAAAACACTGCTGAAAGAAATTAAGGAGAAAATTAAATGGAAAGGCATCCTGTTGATTGGATGACTATTTAATACAGGTATTGATCGACTTACAACCTATGCAACTTACGACCATTCGACTTTACAACCACAATCGCTAGCAACGACTGCTCCGCATCTGGAGCAGTTTTTGTATGCACCTGTATTTTGTAATTTTGTATGTTTTGCAAATATTAAACCAGTTGTACTGGTAATGCAGTGTTTTACTTAAACCTGACGAATGTAAAAATAAGAAACAAAATGGTGTAGTGATGATACAAATGGCATAAAATGAACAAAAAAATTATGATATATAACAATAATGAAAGATTATGATAAAATATGACTTAAAGATTTTTATAACATCATTTCACAGTACTGTACATATAGCCTACTCAACTTGCGACAAAATCGTGTTACAACCTGTCAGAACCAATCGTGGTCGTAAGTCGAGCACTAGCTGTACTGTTAAAGTAGCAATATTTCTGAAAGCTATCTACAGATTCAATGCAATCCCTATCAAAATTTCAATGGCCTTTTTTGAAGAAGTGGAAAAACCAACCCCTAAATTTATATGAAAATGTAAGGAGCACCAGAAGGTCAAAACAAGATTGAAAAAGTAGGAGGCTCACACTTCCCAATTACAGAAGTTAGCACAAAGCTACTGCAATCAAAACTGTGTACCAGAATAGGGACAGAAATATGAACCAATGGGATAAAACTGAGAGTACAAAATGAACCCATACATATATGGTCAACTGATTATTGAGAAAGATGCAAGAATTCAATGGAGAAGAAACAGTCTCTTCAAAAACAACAAAAGAAAATGGACTAATTTGATAACCACTATTAAATAAAATGAAGATGAACTCTTATCTCACAGCATATTTAAAACTTACCTCAAAATATAGCAAAAGAACTAAATTTAAGAGCTAAACCTATAAAACTCAGAAAAAAAACATAGGAAGCTAACCTATGTCATTGGAATTGGCAGTGATTTCTTAGATATAACACCAGAAATACAAGTACTTAAAGGGAAAAAAAGATAAATTGTACCTCATCAAATTTAACTTTAAACACTATCAAGTAAGTTAAAAGACTCACAAAATGGGAGAAAATATCTGAAAATTTTATATCTGATACAGATCTAGGATGCAGAATATATAAAGAATTCTTTTAACAACAGACAAAAACTTTTTAAAATAAGCAATGGACTTGAAAAGACATTTTCCAAAGTTGATACAGTACATAGAATGGGCAAAAGTAGGTTTACAGTTGTGAGTACATGAAATAGTTTATTCTTGCATTATTATTTATTAATTATTGTTATTTATTTGTGTTATAACTGTAAACCTACTTTTGGCCCTGGCGGGTTGGCTCAGTGATAGAGCGTTGACCTGGCATGCGGACATCCTGGGTTCAATTCCCAGTCAGTGCACACAGAAGCACCCATCTACTTCTCTATGGCTTCCCCCTCTCACTTCCATCTCTCTCTCTCTTTCCCTCCTGCAGCCATGGCTCAACTGGAGCAAGCTGGACCCAGCCACTCAGGATGGCTCCATGGTCTCTGCCTCAGGTGCTAAGAGAAGCTCAATTGCTGATCAACAGAAAGCCCCAGATGAGCAAAGCATCACACCCTAGCAGGCTTCCCAGATGGATCCCAGTAGGGGCACATGTGAGCGTCTGTCTCTGCCTCCCCTCCTCTCACTGAATAAAAATTTTTTTTAAATAAATAAAAACCTACTTTTTCCCACCCCTGTATAACTAGCTGGTCAACAGTACATGAAAAAATACTCAATTATACTGGTCATTAACAAAATTCAAGCCAAAACCACCATGAAATATGACCCCACATCCAGTAGGATGTGGAAATGGAAAACCAGTGCTGAAATTCATATGGAATTGCAAGGGGCCTCATATAGTCAAAACAATATTGAATTGGCTCAAACATGTCTCAATTTCACAGCTTACTACAAAAGCTATAATATTCAAAACAATGATATTTTTTCCTGATGAAAACAAAAATAAAAATAGGTATTGGAAAGAATGTGGAATAATAAGAATCCTATATTGCTAGTGAAAATGTAAAATGGTGCAGCTGCTGTAAAGAACAGTTTGTCAGTTCATCAAAAAGCTAAACAAAGAATTAACTGTAGCCTGACCTGTAGTGGCACAGTGTAAAGACAGTTGACTTTGAATGCTGAGGTTGCCAGTTCAAAAACCTAGGCTGCTTGGTCAAGGTACATACAAGAAACAACAATGAACTAAAGTGAAGCAATTAAGAGTTGATGCTTCTTGCCCTTTCTTTTTTGACAGAGACAAAGAGTCAGAGAGAGGAACAGATAGGGACAGACAGGAAGGGAGAGAGATGAGAAGCATCAATTCTTTGTTGTGGCATCTCAGTTGTTCATTGATTGCTTTTTCATATGTGCCTTGACCCGGGGGCTACAGCAGACCGAGTGACCCCATGCTCAAGCCAGTGACCTTTGGGCTAAAGCCAGTGACACCAAGCTCAAGCTGGTGAGCCTGCACTCAAGCCGGCAACCTCGGGGTTTCGAACCTGGGTCCTCTGTGTCCCAGTCCTCTGCTCTATCCACTGCGCAACAGCCTGGTCAGGCAATAATAAATAAAATCTTAAAAAATATATAAACAACTGTATGATCTAGCAATTCCACTCCTAGAAATAAACCCCACAGAAATAAAAACAATGTTCACACAGAAATGCCTACACAAATATATATCTAGCAGCATTACCAAAATATGCATCAGAAAAACTGGTATATAATGAATATCATTCAGCCATAAAAAGGAGTAAGTACTGGTACAGACTATACCACTTGGATGAACTTCAATAACATTATGCTAAGTAAAAGAAGCCAGACACATATTAAACTATTTCATTTATATGAAATAGCATAAATAAGCAAATTCATAGAGAGAGAAGGCAGGTGAGTAGCTGCCAATAGCATTGATTTTTGATGGGGATCTTGGAAACAGGAAGTGATTATTTAATGGGTATAGGGCAGTGGTTCTTAACCTGGGTTCTATCGAACCCTAGGGGTTAGATGAGTCAGTCTCAGGGGTTCGGAGAAGCCTCTGCTGAGGAGGCCAGAATAAAGTAATACCGTAATTTGTTGTGAGCTCATGCACTTTGTTGGTTTTGTTCTTTTTTTTTTTTTTTTAATTTCTTTTTATTTTATTCATTTTAGAGAGGAGACACAGAGTGAGAGAGAGAAGGAGAGAGAGAGAGAAAGGGGGGAGGAGCTGGAAGCATCAACTCCCATATGTGCCTTGACCGAACCAGTGCAGGGTTTTGAACTGGCGACCTCAGTGTTCCCAGGTCGACGCTTTATCCACTGTGCTACCACAGGTCAGGCTGGTTTTGTTCTTTGAGCAAGGTGATGTTCATGCACAGCTCATTTTGTGCACCAGTAAAAAAACATATACCTGTCTTGAATTTGAAAAAAAAATCATATTTTATTTAACACTAAAGAAGGGTTCGGTGAATGCGCATATGAAACTGGTGGGTTCGGAACCTCAAAAAAGGTTTGGAACCACTGGTATAGGGTGTTCTTCTGGTATGATGACAGCATTTTGAAACTAGAGTAAATTGGTGGTTGCACAACAGTAACACTGCACTAAATGCCACTGAATTATACACTTTAAAATACTGTAGTTAACTGTACGTTATATAAATATGACCTCAATTTTTTTTCCATGTTGGGGAGCCAATATGAACTCTCTTATACACTAATACAAAAGTTTCGGTCTGGCCACAGCCATCAGGTAAGCCAAGTTGGACACTTACAAATACATGGAGGAGCTACAGAGAAATAAGTCTGATGAAATGCGCGTCCTCCTCAGGGTGTGCTGCTGGCAATATACCCAGCTCTGTGTGCTCCAGAGGGCCCCTGCCCCACCCAGCCAGATAAAGCACGCAAGCTAGGATACATGACCAAGCAAGGTTATGTCATACATCGAATTGAAGTGCACCATGGTGGCCCCAAACACCCTGTTTCAAAGGGTGTGACTTAGAGTAAGCCTGTTAATCATCGTGTTAACCAGCTAAAATTTGCTAGAAGACTTCACTCCATTGCCAAAGAGTGAGCTAGATGCCTCTATGAGGCTCTGTGAGTCCTGAATTCTTATTGGGTTGCTGAAGACTCGACGTACAAATTCTTTGAAGTTATCCTCATTGATCCATTCCATAAAGCTGTATCAGAAGGAATCCTGATAACCAATGGATCACCAAGCCAGTCCACAAGCACAGGGAGATAAGATGGCTGGCGTGCAGGTCTAAAGAATGTGGCCTTGGAAAGAGCCACAAATTCTATCACACTATTGGTGGTTCTCACTGTGCAGTTTGGAGAAGGCACAATGCTCTCCATCTCTACCATTACTGCTAACACAATTAGTGTTTGTAAAATTCTTTTTCCTTTATTTATTTATTTTTTTTAGAAAGGAGAGGGAGGGCACGGGTCAGGGAGTAGAAAGCATCAACTCATACTTGCCTTGACCAGGCAAGTGCACGATTTCAAACTAGTGACCTCAGTGTTCCAGATCGACACTTTATCCACTGTGCCACCACAGGTCAGGCTTTTTGTCTTTTTTTTTTTTTTTTTGTAAAATTCTTACCTAATAAACAATTTAGGTCAAAAAAAGAAAGTTTCACTGCTTACTATATTGGTATTTATGCTATTGTAGGTATTTAGTTCATTCCTCCAACCACCCAAAAAATAGTGTGAAGTAAAGGATCATGGAATCTTTCAAAAGTATGGTGTATTCTTACAATTATTTTTAGCATGTGTACATTTACTATGCCTACTTTATAACCAATTCTAATGAAGCATTAGGAATGTCAGATTACAATAAGACTTACATAGATGAACTATGGTTATTTCTGTCAGTTTAAATGAACTTTTCCCTAATTAAAAATGGGTTTGAGAACTCCAGATAATTACCACAGAACTTATTCATAAAATATCGTGCAACTTCTTTTTGGCTTACATACCCCAAGAAATGTACTTGTTTTTTTTTATCTTTTTCCTTCTTTTCTGGATATTCTGTTTTTAAAGCCTAGAAAAGTTCATCTTCACAAAATTCCAATGTAAGATTTTACTAAAATGCTTCTTTCTGAAGATTAATTTTATTACAGTATTGAAAGCTGAATTTCTGAGCTTTCCAAAAACAACTAAGTTATAAAAATATTTTTTCAGTCCCTTTTCTCCAAGGTATTTCCTTTTCCCTTTAATCTCGAATGCTTTTCTCACTCAATTCCAGTGCTCCAATTCCAGGGCTCCTGTCTCTTTCTCTCTCTCACACACACCACTATACAGAATTATACTCTATTCTGTTCCCTTCCCACAGTCCTAGAATTTCAAAGTCTTACTACTTCATATCCATTGCAACAAGGTTGTAATTTGCATAATATACTTCACTTTAATGTTTAAGTCATAGCCCCTAGAGGAAACTATTTACTGTAAATTCTACAAGAAAAATATAAAACTAAAAAAACAGTAAATTAACCATTTTATTTAAGAAACTACTTTTATGAGTAGCTTAAAACCATAAATGCAACTAGAAGCCAAATACAGAAAAATACAATCTACTTAACCAGGCAGAGATAAGTGAAATGGTCATGTAAAATATATTTATTACAATAATTACGTTGTCCAGCCTCTGAAAACAAAAGGAAAACGATATTATCAGAAGCAATTATTTTGTGTAGCATCTTCATCTTGGACTTTCCTAGTATGGAGACGCTTTGGGGGGTGTGTGGTTGCAGGTGCAGCTGGAGGTCAAAGTTCTCTCCTCTGCACATGCTTTAGCTGCATGACTTGTTGTTTTGGTCTATAATAGTCTCTGAAAAGCAGCTCAGTATCTTGTTAAATGGGATAGGACCATTCTGAGCTGTTACAGGAGATTGGAGTTTTTACCTAGGCCACTGTCCCCTCTTACCTGGGGCGCCTTCAGAAAGAACACTGTTTATGAATACTATGGACATCCCACAGATGGCCTATGGATTACACCTTTCATGTATTTTCAACAATACTGGAAAGATAAAAGGCTCACTTATTCTGGAATCCCTCTCAACTTAACTTTTGACAAAAGCATGCCTAAGCAACTACAGGTGTCTGACACATATTTCTTAAATGATAAAAATTCATTTGTGCAGAGTGACAGTAAAAAAACACACGATCTGGCTTCACCCCAATTGGACAGAGCTGCACAGGACTCAAATCACCAAGACCTCAGCCTGCATGATGGACCTGAAAGGTAACACTTGTAGGAGCAGAACTTCATTCTGGAAATTGAAAGCTATGGCTACACCACAGATGAAACTGAATTTCACTAGCACAGTGGCAGTAAGACTGACATCAAAATGGAGAGGATTGAGCTCCCTCAGTTCTCCATCATAGAGTATCGTCTCATCTTGAACAATGTCATCTTTGCCACAGGTGCCTACCTTTGGCTCTAACTGAGCTTTCAACTGAAGAGGAACACTGGATACTTCATTCTGCAGACTAACATGCCCTCGACATTCATCACCATTCTCTCATGGGTGTCCCTCTGGATCAGTGATGATGCATCTGCAGCTACAGTTGCTCTTGGGATCATGACCATCCTGACATCGACAACCATCAACACACACCTTTGGGAAATATTGCCCACAATGCCCTATGTCAAAGCCATTGACATGTACCTCATGGGCTGCTCTGTCTTTGTGTTCCTGACCTTATGAAGTATGTCTTTGTCAACCACATTTACTGTGGAAGAAAGGCTCAAAGGCAGAAGAAACTTGCAGAAAAGAAAGCCAAAGCCAAGACTGACCATTCAAAGAGCAAAAGCAAATGGGTAGGTCCTCTGCCATCCTACCATCCACCCATGCTATTCACAGACCCTGCCTGACCCCAAAGCTTATTTGTCACTATAGTTACTTGCATGACCCTTGGCTAAGTGTTGTGTGAGCATGCTGATAATAACCTGAAAGGTTGCTTCCTGCATGTCACTGACTTTTATATAGAACCAAATAATCGCAGAAGATGGAGACACCAAAATTTTCCAGTCT
Source organism: Rhynchonycteris naso (assembly GCA_037038555.1). Lineage (NCBI taxonomy): Eukaryota > Metazoa > Chordata > Mammalia > Chiroptera > Emballonuridae > Rhynchonycteris > Rhynchonycteris naso. The sequence goes on along the minus strand of CM073004.1, from coordinate 39,264,225 downwards.
CCTGTGAAAAGAATAGAACACATAGATAAACAGAATGAATGGAAACTCTGTGGTGTGGGGCCCAAACTTAAAAGGGAAAAAGCATTTTCCCAAAATGTGGCAAGATTCCTTTGGTGGTAAAATTATAAATTTGATAATCCAGCCTGACACTTTTCTTTGGACAATGTGGGCAGACCCCTCTTTAGGCCACCCCCAAGCCAGAATGGTTTCCTGGTTCAAGGTCCTTAATGCAAGGCAGGAGCAGTGCTCAGCCTAAGGCTCTTACAGATTGACCTGACCCTGGCCCTGACACCTGCTGAGTGTCTTCTGCAAAATGTCAGGGCGAGACAAATCTAAACAGCAGTGGCCAAGGAGGGCTGGGCTCTCTGCTTTAGAAAGTCCATAAGCCACACACTCCAAAGGAGAGCATAAATTAGGTCCTCATCCTCCATTAAAGTTCAGGAAGGTTCTTACATTCTTCCAATTAATTACAAAGGAACTTTGCCATTAGATGTTATTTCAGTTTATTTTTTAATAAAAGCAACATGTTGCTGCACTATATACAATATTTTAGTGAAAGCATATTATCGTTTCTATATAATTTTTGTCTTGATCCTTCTACCTCATGCATCCCAGCAAGTCCTCAAAAATATATTTCCACCTGTTTACAGGTAGTGCTTGTTCCTACATTTTAATTGTTCTTGCTACACTTACTTATTTCTCCAGCCTATCAGGTTTCCTTGCCCTTTCTCGTGCTCTCAGACCATCATTAGTCCTTGTCTCTCATGGGACTGCAGCTCCTTTGGTACTGCTGTAGCAGTGACCCACCTGTGGCCCAGAAAAGGTCCACAAACATGAATGAATTAACAGGTGTGTTAAATAGCACATTTAAAACATATACAAGAATGCTCCTAAAAGCATTATTTATAATAGTCCCAAACTAAAAATAATCTAATATACATTAACAGTAAAACGGGTAAACTATGGCCTAATCACAATTAAATACTAAAGCAATAAATATCAACTATAGATCCACAAAATATGAATATCACATATGCACTACTGAGTGAAGAAAACAGAATAGAGGGTGAATTTGTCTGTGTGAAATTCAAAAATAGACAAAGCCATAACTATAGCATTTCAGAACACAGACTTAAGAGTTAGAAATATTTTTTTAAAACAAGGCAATTATAATCATAAAAGTCAGGATAATGGTTCATTTAGGGTAAAGGAATGAGTAATGCAATTTGTAATGCAAATGACATGCAATGGAAGAATTTCTTTGGTGCTGAAAATTTCCTGGTTCTTGACCAAATCAGTTTCACAGTGTTTACTTTATAATTATTTAAGCAGTACATTTGTTTGATGCACACTTTCATTTCACAATTAAAAGTTCTCTTCAAAAAGCAAACAAGAAAAATCTACTAGACATTTAGACCATTTCTGTAGCTAAAATATGGTATATATAAATTAATATGAATTAAAGCTAATGGTTCAAGACACTTAGATAAGTAAGTCACTTTGGGTCTCCTCACAAATGGTTTCCTCTCTGTTCTTGCTTGTTCTTGCTTAGTATAAATGACTGCTGCACCTTCTTCAAACTTTCTCTATCAGCTTGTTTTATACTGGAAAAAGATAAAACTCTTGGGGTTGAACCTTTATGTTTTTAAGTGAGAAACGAGGGGGCAGACAGACAGGCTCCAGCATGCACCCCAACTGAGATCCACCTGACAAGCCCCCTATGAGACAATCCTCTGCACATCTGGCACTGCTGCTCTGTTGCTCAGCAACTAAGCTATTTTAGCGCCTGAGCTGAGGCAGGCTATGAAGCCATCCTCAGATCCCGGGGACAACTTGTTCGAACCATTCAAGCCACGGCTGTGGGGGAGGGGGAGGGGGAGGGGGAGGGGGAGGGGGGAGGGGGAGGGGGAGGGGGAGGGGGAGGGGGAGGGGGGAGGGGAGGGGGAGGGGGAGGGGGAGGGGGAGGGGGAGGGGGAGGGAGAGGGAGAGGGAGAGGGAGAGGGAGAGGGAGAGGGAGAGGGAGAGGGAGAGGGAGAGGGAGAGGGAGAGGGAGAGGGAGAGGGAGAGGGAGAGGCTCCACATGCTGAGCCAATGCTCTACTGCTGAGCCAAACAGCCAGGGATGAATTAAATCTTATAAATATGAGATTTCCAACAAGTGACATGCCAGCAACTGGTGGCTAAGGAGCAGTTTCAGAAACTATATTAACAAAAAGTTTTTACTCTAATAGCTGTTTACTGATTTTAAGAGTTACAGTATTTCCCCATATATAAGATGCACCCTTTTCCAAATACTTTGGGGTCTAAAAACTGGGTGCGGCTTATACAGTGGTTGTAGATTTTTTACTTGCATTTTCCGCTTTTTTGACAGTGATGAGGAGTTGTATGAACTTTATGATGAATAAAACTTGAGTTCATAACTTTATGTAATACTTTCTTTTTCAAATTTTTGGCCCCAAATTTAGGGTGCTTTATTTCCTAACATTTAGAGAAATATGGTACTTTCAATTAATGGCAAGTGCAATTCGTTTTCTACTCACTATGATAATCTAGTTTCCTTTCAAAATGAATTTGGGGGGGGGGATGACAATTTAAAAATACCATGTCAATAGCAGTAAAAAGTGGTAAATACTAATAGAAAAACTGTTGACATTTGTCCCTAGATAACTGAAATTCTGAAAATACTGCTATAATCCATAGCTTTGACAATGTATTTCTGGTATGCTTATCCTACAAACCCAATTTAGCCTGTACAGAACAGAATATAATTCAAACAATTTCTACTCTTCTGTAAAGCCCAAATAAATTACTGACCAAACATACAAACGTGACTATATAACAGCACTCTAACTAAAAGGCCAAAGCAGCTTTTAATGCTTAAGAAAAAAGAGTAAAAGCGTCTACCCATTCTCTCTCTAGTATACAACTGCCCACAGAAATGAGGATAAACTTTCAAATTAAGCTACCCTGAGCTCAAATTCTCACACTAATTTGTAAGACTGTCTACAAATTACCATATTTTTCCAAACCTTCCTTTGCTCATATATAAAGTGAAGATAACAAAGTATACTTTCTCCAAATCAAGCCTCACACATAAAGTGAGGATAACAATGTATACTTTCTCCAAATTACTTCCAGACCTGGTTTGGAATGGAGATAATGATAAATTCCTTCCAGCAACACTGTTATAAGAATCAAGTGGGAATTTATGTAAACGGTTTATCACAACGACTTGTATATAATATAATGGGCACTCAATAATTTCCCTCTTCCTCCATTTCTCTTGCTCTTCTTTGTAAACACAAGAGCATAAAGCCACACAGTATTGTTAACCTTGCCCAAACCAGCACCTCAAGGAAAATTCACATGCACTTAACCTTATTTTATCCTTTGGGCAATCATAAGTGAATCAAGTTCCACATGTAAACTGAGACTCAAAAAAAGAGTAACCCAGCCTGACCAGGCGGTGGCGCAGTGGATAGAGCGTCGGACTGGGATGCGGAGGACCCAGGTTCAAGACCCTGAGGTCGCCAGCTTGAGCGTGGGCCCATCTGTCTTGAGCAAAAGCTCACCAGCTTGGACCCAAGGTCGCTGGCTCAAGCAAGGGGTTACTCGGTCTGCTGAAGGCCTGCGGTCAAGGCACATGTGAGAAAGCAATCAATGAACAACTAAGGTGTCGCAATGAAAAACTGATGATTGATGCTTCTCATCTCTCTCCTTTCCTGTCTGTCTGTCCCTATTTATCCCCCTCTTTAACTCTCTTGCTGTCCCTGTAAAAAAAAAAAAAAAAAGAGTAACCCATATAGATCAGTAGTAGAATGAAAATTAAAGCCTGCATTTACCATAAATAGTTATCACTGACTTTGATGTTACAGGCATTTTAGTACTAATAGGAAATTAATTCTACTTATCAGAAAAATTATAGTTTTCAGAGAGCAAAATATAAAACAGATCACAGATCTGAGAAAATCTAGTGGATCTATAATCAACATCAGAAATCATTTTATAAAAAGTACTAATCAAGAACGTAATATTTTAAAACAATTGAATTTTCAATGTAAATGATAAAAATAATATTTCCCTAAAATAATGGCAAATTCCTCCAACCTCACTCTACTTTCCAAAAAGTTAGGTAGTCTCTCAAAAATGGATCAAATGAGCCTAACCAGATAGTGGTACAGTGGACAGAGAGCATAGGACTGGGATGCAGAAGACCCAGATTTGAAACCCTGAGGTCACCAGCTTTAGAGCAGGCTCACCAGCTTGAGTGTAAGATCATAGACATGACTCCGTGGTCACTGGCTTGAAGCCCAAGGTCGTTGGCTTGAGCAAGGGGTCACTCACTTTGTTGTAGCACTCTCACCCAGCCCCGTCAAGGCACATATGAGAAAACAATGAATTAACAACTAAGTAGCTGCAACGAAGAACTGATGCTTCTCATATTTCTCCCTTCCTTCTGTCTATCCCTATCTGTCCCTCTCTCTCTTTCACTAAGAAAAAAAAAAGGAAAAAAGAAACGGACCAAATGAAAATATAACCCCAATTTCCACACCCTCAAAACTTTGACATTTTTTTTTGGGGGGGGGGGAGGAGAGGAAGACATAGGACCTAAAAATCCCCAAAAGGGAGACATTTATTTCTAAAAACAGAAAATACACGCATATTTATATAAAAATCTAATTCCTGAAGCTGGAAACCAATTTGAGTGTTTTTTCTTTTTAAATAAAAGTAGACATATTTAGGCCCTGGCTGGTTGACTCAGTGGTAGAGCATTGGCCTGGCATGTGGAAGTCCTAGATTTGATGCCTAGTCAGGGCACAGAGGAGAAGCTCCCATCTGCTTCTCCATCCCCTCTCCTTCACATTTCTCTCTCCCCTTTCTCTCTCTTCTTCTGCCCTCCAGTAGCCAGGCTAGACTGGAGCAAGTTAGCCCCGGGCACAGAGGATGGCTCCAAGGCCTTTGCCTCAGGCACTACAATGGCTCCTGTTGCAATGGATCAACTCCCGACATGGGCAGAGGATCACCCCATAGTGGGCTTGAGCAGTGGATACCAGTAGGGACACAGGCGGTAGGGTAGTCTCTCTGCCACCCCTCCTCTAAGATTAAAAAAAGAAAAAAAGTAGACATATTTAAAATTTTCTTTCTGCATCTTACTCTTCAAAAGTAATGAATTCTTAGTCAAGATTATTAATGGCTTTACAAATGAGCTATTAAGATGTTTAGGATTTGCTTCTAAAAATATGGGGGAAGTCCCAGAGAGTGACGTCCAAGAACTGGTGGAGTGAGACACTCACAATCTTTCCCCTTGAAATTTCAACAAATTTTACAACTATAGACAGAGAAAAAGCCCAGATGAACCTGAAATATACAAACACCAGGTAGAAAAAAGTATGATTGTGCAAGAAGGCGGGTCAAAGATAGAATCTGCTTACAGAAGAAAAAATATGCCAGAGAACTGAGTCTTTCTCTTTCCTCACAGACCTGAGGGAGGGAGGCACTGTTGGCGCAGGTTTTGTCTCGGAGCTGGAGCGGGGAAAAGAGGAGAGTCTGGAGGGAAGGAGCTGAGATAGGGGCAACGAGCAAGAACCCAAGAACAGGGAGGAGGGCCCTTTCCCTGCGTCTGCTGCATCAGAAATTACAGGTGCCGGGCGCACACGAAGCCCACACGAAGCCGATGGTGTGCTCCCAAGAACGGGGTGGGAATAGCTTGTAGAGATCAGCGCGGTTGATCTGCCCGCCAGATCCGCACAGTTTAGCTTTGTGGCGCCAGGCACACTTGATCTGGGATCTGTGCCCACCTACTACAAAGTGTGGGCACTAGCATGCCCAGTGGAGTTTAGTGTGTGTGGGCAAGACGCCCCTGATCTGTGATCTCTGCCGCATCGGCTCCAGAAGCTCCACACGGGCCTGTGGCGCACAGACCCTGCCATGCCCAGGTATGTGATTTAAATGCTTAGAGTGGTATCAGAGGAGGGACTGGATTGTATCTCCGCAGTCTCCCGTTCCGCACTGCTCCCCTTGCTGTGCAAAACAGTGGTGGTGGTGGCAGATCCCCATCAGCTGGGTCTCCAGGCTGCTTCCTCCTGCAAGAAGGAGGGGTGCTCTGGAGCTTGATCCCCTGATCTGTTGGGACGAGGAGGAGGGCCCCAGAGGACTCCTGGTCAACCACTGCTAGAGCCATAAAATTGCAAAGCCCTAACAACAAGCCCCTTCTACCAACTTCACCGCCCTGCCTACATCATTACTACAGCAACACCTCAGCAGAGCTCCACCCAGGAATCTCACAGAGGCAAACCTTGTAGTACGCCACCTCCTACCAGAAAAAGGAATGTTACCTCTCAAAACTGGAAAAAAATACATTTTTTCCCTCTTTTTTCTTTTTCTGCTTTATCCCACTTTTTTTTCTTTCCTTTTACTTTTCTCTCCTTTTCCCATGTGCACTTACTTCATTATCCTTAGCTGTCATATTTTTTATACTTGATTTTTGCAAGGCTTTCATTTCTGACACTTTCTCTTTTTTATTCCTCTCCTCCCTTCTCTACTCCTTCTATCTCCATTTGTTTTTCTTTTCCTTTCTTTCTCTTTATTCCCTCTCACTTGAACATCATATTTCATCAAATTATTATATCTTAGACTCCTACTTCTTTTTATGGCGTTTTGCATATTTTACTTCATTTTTGTTTTTTATTTCTTTTCACTTTCTGCTTTGTACTATGTGTAGTTATTATTCTACTTATTATTTATAGAACTTATATTTTTCACTGTTATTTTCCATTTTTATTATTTTTTTTTATTTTTCAGTTATCTCTTGTTAGGGTTATTAACAATACTACTCACACCTGACCAGGCAGTGGCGAAGTGGATAGAGTGTCAGACTGGGATGCGGAAGACCCAGGTTCAAGACCCTGAGGTCGCCAGCTTGAGCACGGGCCCATCTGGCTTGAGCAAAAAGCTCGCCAGCTTGGACCCAAGGTCACTGGCTCCAGCAAGGGGTGGCTCGGTCTGCTGAAGGCCCGCAGTCAAGGCACATGTGAGAAAGCAATCAATGAACAACTATGGTGTCGCAACGGCAACAAAAAACTAATGATTGATGCTTCTCACCTCTCTCCATTCCTGTCTGTCTATCCCAATCTATCCCTCTCTCTGTAAAAATAAATAAATAAATAAATGCTACTCGCAAATGTCATCAAGGAAAAGGAAATCAAATATGGATATACAAAACAGAGACATAGCTCTGATAGATGATAAAAATCTCCAGAAATAAAATCTCAATTACATGGAAGCCTTGGAGCTTAATGACAAAGAATTCAAAACTGAAGTTTTAAAAATACTCTCACTAAGATACAAGAAAACACTGAAAGGCAAAATAGTGAGCCCAAAAAACTTGCCATATTTTTCACTCCATAAGATGCACCTGACCATAAGATACACCTAGGGTTTAAAGGAAGAAAGTAAGAAAAAAAAATATTCTGAACCAAACGGTGTGTTAAAATATGTAATAAAATACCGTATCTTTCACTCCATAAGACACACAGGCATTTTCCCCTCCACTTTTGGTGGGGGGGAAAGTGGGTCTTATGGAGTGAAAAATACAGTAATGAACAAAAAGAGTACTTCATCAAGGAAACTGAAAGTATAAAAGAGAACCAAACACAGATGAAAAATTCCATGCATGAGCTGAAAAATGAGCTAACAAGTTTAGCTAATAGAACAAGCAGGATAGAGAAGAGAATCAGTGACATTAAAAGACAGGCAACAGGAGATACTACAGAGAAAAGAGAGAGAGAAATTTTAAAAAAATGAGAAAGGCCTACAAAAATTGTTGGACCCCATCAGAAAAAGCAATATAAGAATAATGGGTATATTAGAAGAAGAAGAGAGGGGAAAGGGAATGGAGAACATATTGAAACAAATAATCGAGATCTTCCCAAGCCTGTGGAAAAAGTTAGAGCCTTGAATCCAAGAAGCAAACAGAACACTGAGTTACCTCAACCCAAACAGATCTACTCCAAAGTACATCGTAATGAAATTATCACAAATCAATGACAATGAAAGAATCCTCAAGGCAAATAGGGAGAAGAATACAAAGGAAAGTCCATTAGGTTATCATCAGATTTCTCAGCAGATATTCTACAAGCCAGATGAGAGTGGACCCCAACATTTAAAGTACTGAAAGAGAGGAACTACCAACCAAGAATACTACCATCCATTAAAATTGCCCTTCAAATATGAAGGAGAAATGAAAAAACATTTACAAACATACAGAAGCTGAGGGAATTTATCACCAGAAAACCCCCACTACAGAAAATACTAAAGGGGGTTTTCCAACCAGATACAAAGAACAAAACAAAACTACAAGTAAAAATTTTAACAAAACCACAATAAAAAAAATGATAATCTGTGACAACAATAACATAAAAATGGAGAGGATAAAGACCAGCAGTAGCAAAGGAGGATGGAGTGTAGAAGTACTCGTGAGATAATGGACTCTAATAAATGTAATATTTTTTCTTTTAATAACCTAATGGAAACCACCCCTGAAAATGCCACTAGTAAAACACATGGCTTAAAAAAAGAGGAACAGAAGATATAAGTACAGAACACCACCAAACAAAAACAAATGACAGGAAAATAAAAGAGAATTAAACAAGACACAAAGCTATCAGAAAGCAGTATATAAAATGGCAATAGGAAATCCTCACGTGACAATAATTACACTAAATATAAATGAATTGAACTCATCAATAAAGAGGTACAGAGCAGCAGACTGGATTAAGAAGCAAACCCCAACCATATGCTGCTGCCTTCAAGAAACACATCTAAGTTACAAGGATAAAAATAGATTCAAAGTGAAAGGTTGGAAAACCATTCTCCAAGCACATAATATCCAAAGAAAAGCAGGTGCAGCCATACTCATATCTAACAATGCTGACTACAAGAGACAACAAAGGTAACCAAAGATAAAGATGTACATTTCATAATGATAAAGGGGACATTGTACCAAGAAAAGATAACACTTCTTAATATATATGCATCAAACTAGAGAACACCAAAATATATAAGACATCTATTAACTGATCTAAAAGTACAAACCAAAAAATATATAATCATACTTGAAGACCTCAATACACCATTGATGGCTTCACATCGTTCATTCAAACATAAAATAAATAAATAAATATTGGCCTTAAAATGAACACTAAAACAAATGGACATAATAAATATCTATAGGACATTTCATCCCAAAACTTCAGAGTATACCTTTTTTTCCAGTTTACATGGCACATTCTCAAGAATAGACCATATGCTGGGTCACAAAACTAACATCAGCAAATTCAAAAAGACTGAAATTAAAACAAGCATATTCTCTGACCATAAGGTTTTGAAACTAGAATTAAACTGCAAAAATGTCAACAAACCCACAAAAATGTGGAAATTAAACAACATACTTTTAAAAAATGACAGGGTCAACGAAGAAACAAGAGATCAAAAGATATATACAAACAAAAATGACAACATGATATATCAGAATCTCTGGGATGCAGCTAAAGCAGTAATAAGAGGGAAGTCCATACCATTACAAGCTTATATGAAAAAAAGAGAGCCCACGTAACCAACCTAACATCACATCTTAAGGAACTACAAAAAGAAGAACAAAGGAAACCAAAACCAGCAGAAGCAAGAAAATACAGTAATAAAAATTAAAGCAGAAATAAATGAAATAGAGAAGAGAGAAACTATTTAAAAAATTAATACAACAAAGAGCTGGTTCTTTGAAAACATCAACAAAATTGACAAACCTTTGGCAAGACTAAGGAAAAAAGAGAAAGGACTCATAAACAAAATCCAAAATGAAAAAGGAGAAATAAGCACAGATATCATAGATATACAAAGGATTATTGTAAAATACTATGAAAAACCATATGCCACCAAATTCAACCATCTAGGAGAAATGGATCAACTCCTAGAACAATATAATCTTCCTGGACTGAATCTCATAGAAGTAGAAAGCCTAAATAGATAATCAAGGAGGAAACGAAAACAACAAAAACCTTCCCAAAAATAAAAGTCTGGGGCCAGATGGCTATACAAGTGAATTCTACCAAACATTCAAAGAAGATTTGAGTCCTATCCTTCTCAACGTCTTCCCAAAAATTGAAAAAGCAATACTTCCAAATACATTTTATGAGGCCAACATAATGCTCATACCAAAACCTGGCAAGGACAACACAACAAATGAATACTACAGACCAGTATCTCTAACAAATAGATGCAAAAATCCTAAAAAATACTTGCAAATCGAATACAACAACCCATTAAAAAAGTAATTCATCATGATCAAGTGGGATTCATCCCAGAAACACAAGGATGGTTCAAAATACGTAACATAATACACCATTACCAACAAAAAACATATGATCCTATCAATAGATGCAGAAAAGGCACTCGATAAAATACAACACAATTTTATGCTTAAAACACTCATCAAAATGGGTATAGAAGAAAAATACCTCAACATAATAAAGTCCATTTATGACAAACCATCAGCTAACATCATATTAAATGATAAGAAACTGAAAACTTTTCCTCTAAAATCAGGAACAAGACAAGGTTGCCCACGTTCTCCACTGCTTTTCAACATAGTGCTGGAAGTTCTAGCCAGAGCAATCAGACAAGAGAAAGAAATAAAAGGCATTCATATTCGGAAAGAAGTAAAGGTTTCACGTTTTGCAGATGATATGATCCTGTATATAGAAAACCCCAAAGACTCCACAGAAAGGCTATTAGAAACAATAAACCAATACAGTAAGGTTGCAGGATAGAGAATTAATATACAGAAGTCTATGCTTCCTTAAATGCCAACAATGAAATTTCAGAAAAAGAACTCAAAAAAATAATCCCTTTTACAGTTGCAACAAAAAAAGAAATAAAATACCTAGGAATAAACATAACAAAGAATGTAAAGGACCTATATACTGAAAATTACAAAGCATTATTAAAGAAAATCAAAAAAGACACAATGAAATGGGAAAATATTCCTTGTTCATGGATAGAAATATAGTTAAAATGGCCGTATTACCCAAAGCAATATACAAATTTAATGCAATTCCAATGTCATTTTTTAAAGAAATGGAACAGAAATTATGTTTATATGGAACCATAAAAAACCTTGAATAACCAAAGTAATTCTAAAGGAAAAGAAACAAAGCTGAAGGCATTACAATACCTGACTTCAAATTATACTACACAGCCACGATAATCAAAACAGCATGGTACTGGCAGAAAAATAGACACACAGACCAATGGAACAGAATGAAGAGCCCAGAAATAAAACCACATATATATACGATCAAATCAACTTCGATAAAGGAGCCAAAAACACACAATAAAGGAAAAAAAGTCTCTTCAATAAATGGTGCTGGGAAAATTGGAAAGACACATGCAAAAGAATGAAAGTTGACTACAGTTTGTCTCCTTGCACAAAAAACAATTCACAATGGATCTAAGACATAAGATCTGAAACAATAAATTACATAGAGAAAACATAGGTACTAAACTCATGGACCTTGGCAGTAGTGAACATTTTACGAAGTTGACCACCAAAGGTAAGGGAAGTGAGGGCAAAGATAAATGAATGGTACTACATCAAACTAAGAAACTTATGCACAGCAAAAGAAACTGACAACAAAACAGCCAACTATGTGTGCAATGATATTTTCAAACAGCTCAGGTAAGGGCTTAATATCCAAAATATATAAAGAACTCACAAAACTCAGCAACAAACAAGCAAATAACCCAATTAAAAAATGGAAAGGGGCCTGACCAGGCGGTGGCACAGTGGATAGAGCATCGGACTGGGATACGGAAGACCCAGGTTCGAGACCCTGGGGTCGCCAGCTTGAGCGCGGGCTCATCCGGTTTGAGCAAAAAGCTCACCAGCTTGGCCCAAGGTCGCTGGCTCCAGCAAGGGGTTGCTCAGTCTGCTGAAGGCCCACGGTCAAGGCACATGTGAAAAAGCAATCAATGAACAACTAAAGTGTCACAACAGCAACAAAAAACTAATGATTGATGCTTCTCACCTCTCTTCGTTTCTGTCTGTCCCTATCTATCCCTCTCTCTGACTCTCTCTCTGTCCCTGTAAAAAAAATAAAAAAATAAAACAAAATGGAAAGGGGACATGAACAGACACTTCTCCCAAGAATACAAATAGCCAATAGATATATAAAAAAATGCTCATCTCCACTATCTGCTACAGAAATGCAAATCAAAAATACAATGAGGCCCTGGCAGGTTGGCTCAGTGGTAGAGAGTCAGCCCGGCGTGTGGAAGTCCCAGGTTAGATTCCCCGTCAGGGCACACAGGAGAAGCACCCATCTGCTTCTCCACCATTCCCCCTCTCCTTCCTGTCTGTCTCTCTCTTCCCCTCTGGCAGCCAAGGCTCCACTGGTCAGGGTAGTGAGGACGGCTCCATGGCTTCCTCCTCAGGTGCTAGAATGGCTCCTGCTGCAATGGAGCAACGCCCCAGATTGGCTGAGCATCACCCAGGTGGATCCTGGTCGGGCGTATGTGGGAGTCTGTCTGACTGCCTCCCCACTTCTAAATTTGAAAAAACAAAACAAAACAAAAGACACTACAATGAGACACCACCTCACACTTGATGGATTACCTATTATCAACAAGAGAAGTAGTAAGTGTTGGGAGAGGTGGCAGAAAGAAAATGAACCCTCATTCATTGTTGGTGGGAATGTAAATTAGTACAACCATTATGGAAGAAAAGTATGGTGGTTTCTCAAAAAATTAAGAATAGAACTACCATATTACCTAGCAATCCCTCTACTGGGTATACACCCCCAAAACTCAAAAACATGGGTACATAAAGACACATGCACCCCCATGTTCATTGTAGCACTATTCACAGTGGCCAAGACATAGAAACAGCTGAAATGCCCTTCAATAGAGGATTGGATAAAGAAGATGTGGTATATACATATATATTGGAAGACTACTCAGCCACAAGAAATGGTGACATAGTGCCATTTACAACATGGATGGACCTTGGTAACATACTGAGTGCAATAAGTAAACTAGAAAAAGCTAAGAACTGTATGATTCCATACATAGGTGGAACACAAAATTGAGACTCATGGACATAGATAAAAGTGCAATGGTTACCGGGGGAGGAGAAGACAAGAGAGGGAGGGGGGTAGGGAAGGAGGCAGGGGTTTAAAGAGAAACAAAATATAGGGTGACAGGATGATTTGACTTTGGGTGATAGGTATAAGGCATGATCGACTGTTCAAATGATGTAAAGATGCTTTCTCTAAATCCATGTTCTCTGGTTAACCAATGTCACCCTGTTAAATTTGTCTGAATTTAAAATAAAATAAAATATATGGGGGAAAGGAGTCAGGTATGGGTATAGATGAAACAAGACAACAACTCTGAAGCTGGGTGATAATTATGTGAAAATTCACTAAACTATTCTGTCTTCATCAACATGTTTTAAGTTTTCCATAATTAAAAATTATTTTTAATAAAGTTAGTAAATTTTGGCCACTGTTCTTTGGAGTACTTTGTCTTGCTGTACTGAAATTTTCAAGTAATCATATTCACCTAATAGAAATCTAGGTCTTCAAACATTCAGCACTATATTTTTGCATTTGACATAAGTAGAATTTTAATATTGTTTTCCAGCTGGAGTAATAAAATGTAATGTTATACAATTTTTGTTTGCTAATAGCACCTAATATATGCGATACTGAAAACTAATCAAATATACATACTAAACATTCAGATATAACTGAGAGGTAAGCTGAAATCCTCATACACTGATAAACAGAAATGTAAAGTGGTATACCCATTTTGGAAAAGTTTGGCAATTTCTTAAAATCTTACACATAAATTTATTATAGGACCTAGCGACTCCATTTTTAAGTAACAACAGAAATGAAAATATGTCTACACCAAGACTTGTACACAAATGTTCATAGAAGCATTATTCACAATTAAGTGAATTACAGTATTATTCATATCATTCCACAAAACAGTGGATACCCAAAAGTACATCATCAATGGACTTACTCTTCAGCAATAAAAACAAAAAGTATTGCCTGATTTGTGGTGGCGCAGTGGATAAAGTGTTAATCTGAAATGCTAGAGTAGCCAGTGTGAAACCCTAGGCTTGCCCAGTCAAGGCACAATCAAGAAGCAACTATTACGAGTTGATGCTTCCCAATGCCCACCCCTTCTCTCTCTTCTCTAAAATCAATAAATTTAAAATATATATTTTTTAAAGTTCTAAAACCTGGTAGAACATGAATCATCCTCAAAAACATTGTCAAATTAAATACAAATACAAACAACTGTGTATCATGATTCCATTTATATAAAACGCCCAAAGGAGGCAAATTTATAAATACAGAATACAAATTAGTTATCGCGTAGTTAGGAGTGAAAATAAATGACTGCAAAAAGTCCCAAAAATTTCTTTTTGGAGTGATGAAAATATTCTAAAATTAAGACAGTGGTGATGGTTGCACAGTTCTGCAAATGAACTAAAAATCACTGAATTGACAGCATTTTGTGTTACATAAATTATAACAATATAACTGTGAATGAGAAGGGGAAGTAGAAGGGCCTCTGTAGTGAAGGATGAATGGATCTCAAAGAAGTAACCTGACCAAAGTCTCAACTAAATAGATGGCAGTGCCAATACCAAAATCCAGGCTTGACTACAAAATCCATATTTTTCCTACATTTAGAAATAAAGAAAGCATTAGAAGCAAAATATCTTACATAACTATGCAAGGATAAATGGAATCTACAAATGAAGCAGTACAAGCAACACACAGAAAAGGTTCCTTTAAAACTGAGTTAAAGTTTTGGTGAGAAAAAAAGAAGAAATCAAACATAAGGAATAAGTCATCTATAGAATGAAAAAATGCAAATACACAAAATCCAAACACATTGGCATGGGAAGCAAGACTCAGATTTTATCTGTGACTATATGAAAGCTAAAACCAAATTAGCTGAATAGTGGAGCAGGGTTCAAACAAATTAAATTTGGCAGTTTGTCTCCAACACTGTCCATGGATAGTGCCCTGATCCAGATCTGCTGTAGTGCAGACAGATTTATCAGGCTACCCACAGTTTAATAATACTGACACTAAAATGACCCAACTCACTTTGAATTCATTACAGGTTTACGAGTCAATCTTCAGATTATAATCTATGTCTGATACAGGAGAAGAATGCACTGATTGGTGGGCAAAGGCAGTCCATTTCATTTGATAATTACATCTTTCAATGTACATATATCAATAATCTGACATCCTGGTTTATACCTCAAACTTGAAATCATTTGAAACCTAAATCACTCCTGGATGTAAATTAAAAATTGAACTTCTAAACATATCAATTCAGAAAACCAGAGTCTAGTACATGGTTCATCAGCTCCTGCCACACTTGACTCATCAGGCAGTCAGCTTCCCTAGAGACATTTTTCAGCCCTGCTGCATGTCTCTGAAACTGCGACTTGTATTTTGTTTTTTTTATAAACTGGATGAATGTACTTAGAAATCTGCAAATGTACAAAATAACTCCCCAAGATTCAACTGCTTAAAATTCATATTTCAGTTCACAAAGCACTGTTACATTAGCTCATTACTAGCCAAGATCCTCTGAGATGCCCAGGACATACATGCTTATTCCCAATACAAGTGAGGCAGTGAGGTAAAAGGTAATTTACAAGAGAACATGCTGCTAATAAAAAGACTAACCTGGATTAGAATACAGGTCTTTGGTTTCCAATTACAGTAACTCCTTCTACTTCAGATCCTGCAACTGTCTAAAAGGCCAACCCAATAAAAACAGGAAAGCCTATATTTCTGCCAGGAAAACCAATGCTTATTTTTTACAGTCTTATGAGCAGTCAGAAAAGTCCTCCAATAAAAAGAAAGATAGTACTTTAGGGATCAGGACAACTATAATAGAGAAAAAATTTGAATAAAGGAGAGAGATAAAATATTTATACATAATAGTGAATAAAGTACTATAGAACCTAATAGTTCAATTCAAAACCAAATAAGAATTTTAATTTTATATATAAATGAAAACAAAAATGTGCATCTTTTATAATCTTGTTAAAGAGCCTGATGCTTTTCATATTTCTTTTTTTTTAATTGAGCGAGAGGCGGGGAGGCAAAGACAGACTCCAGCATACACCCCACCAAGATCCACCTGGCAAGCCCCTACCAGGCAATGCTCTGCCCGAATGGGTCGCAGCTCTGCTGCTTGGCAACCAAGCTATTTTAGCACCTGAAGCCAAGGCCATGAAAGCCATCCTCAGTGCCCAGGGCCAACTTTGCTGGAACCACTCGAGCTATGTCTGCGAGAGGGGAAGAGAGAGAGATGGGAGGGGAAAGGGAGGAGAAGTAGATAGTTGCTTCTTCTGTGTGACCTGACTGGGAATCAAACCTGGGACTTCCAAACGCCGGGCCGACACTCTACCACCGAGCAAACTGGTCAGCGCCTCTTTTTCATATTCTTTATCAAAAGGAATGAAATTGCTTATATTTAGGTAGAAGTGAAATTAATGTTTTGGTTCCATTACAAACTGGTATTAAAAAGTATACATGGTCTGGCCTGTGGTGCCACAGTAGATAGAGTCTCGACCTGGAACAGAGGTTGCCATTTCAAAACTCTGGGCTTGCCCAGTCAAGGCACATATCACAAGCAACAAGCAAGCAATGAACAACTAAACAGAAGCAGATATGTGTTGATACTTCTCTACCCCCACCTCTGTAAAATCAATAAATAAAATCTTAAAAAGAAGTATAGTACTATGATTCAGCAATTCCACTCTAGGTATATGTATCTAAAAGAAATGAGGGCACATATTCACCAAGAAATGTGTACAAGAATGTTTACAGATGCTTTATAATAGCCAATATTTGAAAATAACCCAAAATTCATGCACAAAATAGACTAATACATTTTGGTGAATTCATACAGAATTCCACAAACCAGTAAAAAAAAAAAAAAGAACTACTGAGATAAGCCACAATATAAATGAACCTCTTAGATGTTGTGTAAAGCCAAAAAAGTCAAACAATAAAGCACTGATGGGGAAAAAATAAAGTTGGAATAGATATGGAAAAAATAGGAAGAAATAAAAAGAACCTTCTGGGGTGCTGGAAATGTTCTATATCTTGATCTGGAAGGTGATTAAATATATAAAAATTTGTCAAACTTGGGTAGGTGTACGTTATATGTATATTAATGTTATACAATGTTTAAAAGTTGGGATAAGATTTGAAACCTTTTATACAACACAAAACTTTCTTTATTCTTAAATTTTAAAACACAAAAATGTAAGTATAAATAAAAAAAATGATTTTATATTAAAATTAGCCCACAGTATATTCAACCAAAATGATCACAAAGATATTTTTCAAATTTTGGTCTAAATTTTCTCTTAGCTTCCAGCATTCTTCCAAGAGCTGGGCATAGCAAAAAGTCAGAGTAATTTCCTCCTAGCTTCACTTCAATTATTTCACCTTCCACAAAATAAAATAATAATTAAATCCAAGTTTCTCAATGAACAGACATGGTCCTCTACTGTGAAAGAGAGGGAAAGTGATGAAGTAAGGGGGATAGGGGAGGGTAGAAGTTTTTAAATGACTGCACTGAGAAATAACTAGGAGCAAAGAAGTACTCAGCATTTCAGAGCCAGATATGTCAAAATCAGAAAGATTAACATCTGTGGTTGAATACAGGTCAAACAGACACATGGAAAGGAGATCAAAATATTTCAGAAGTTAAATAAGAGTCCAGACTAGATAAGAACATCAAGTAAAGAGGGGGACCAAAGAGGCTCCAAAGTAATAAAGGGCTCTCTAACAGTGATGGGCAATCTTCTGAGCTTGGTGTGTCAAAATTCGCCAAAATAAACGAGCATAACTTGGGTGGTGTGTCACTTCGAGAAAACAAACCATAATTTCGTGATATTTAATAGTTTAAATAACAAAAATGTTTTGGCCTACAGACCTCCGGCACAGAGTGTCTACACTACAGCAAATGTTTTATTCTCAGCTACTGCACCTGGCCGTGCAGGAGCCGAGGATGAAACGTCCTTCTCGGCATGCGGTCCCATACTTCTCTGGTATGCGGCCCCATGTCATCGAAAATGGCTACGCGTGTTAGTGCTGACCCGCGTGTATAGGTTCGCCATCATGGCTCTATAAGATTGAAAAGAAACTGTCAATGTCTATGTTCAAAAAATAAGAGATCAACGACGTACAAAAATTCACAAATACGTCTTTAACAGCAAAGTACCATATAGACAATGGAACACTCCGGCCTAATGATTCAAATTTCATTTAAGGGAACTAAAAAGCTTCCAAATGAAAAGGTCAAATATTTCAAGAATTATAATGCAAATCTATATATTCCTCAACATGTCCATGTAAATTCAATGACTTTTTTAGTAATATTTTGAAATAAACCTAGGAAGCTTCCAAATTACTTAATGAATCAGTGAACCACTACCAAATATCTCACTGTAAGCAAATCGGTCACCCCACACATCAATATATCACCCCTTAAAAGACAAGGATTTTTTAAAATGTGTGTACATTTGTTTGTACTTAAAGTGAGGTCATAAGACAAAAGAATTATTTTCTATTTCCAAGCTCTGTCTAGCTTCACCTTAGAATGAAACTCATCAGTAACAATATGCAATGAAAGAATAATAAAATAGACAGGAAAAAGGAAGCTGAAAAGATTTAGACACAAATAGCATAATAAAAGAATTAATCTCAGGAAGAAATGTTATTATCAAGCATATCTGAAGCTATACTGAAAGGATCTAATAAATAGACTTGAAATATAACAACAAAGCTTAGTCTACAGTACAAATCTAAGTTATTCAATTTGATTGAATTTAAGTAATATTAATCATTGAGTGTCTATTTTGCCCAACATTGTGCTCTGCTGTTATGGAACACACAAAAGCAACATGACCCTGCCCTGAAGACACTTAAGAGTAGAGAAAAGAAACCATACCTGAATTATCAATTTATAAATACAACTAATCTTTAATTAGGTTCCAAACAAGTAAAATCAAGTCATAGTAAGGTATTCACAATTTAAACAATGTGGCTATTTTTCTTGGTAAAGGTAATCTCAGAAAGAGATGATTACTTGTGGAAATCAATTAACAAAGTAGAATGATTATGAAAAAATATATCCAACTTGACAGGAGTACCTGATATTTCTGGCAAGCCTGGCTATGCTTGGATTCAAGAGCTACATTCACACTGAAGAGTGGTGGTAGCAAGAGATTTGGACTTAATATGTCAAAGGAATTATACTCAAATACACACAAATGCACACACCATTTATACACGCAGAAACTGTTTTGGTTAATAAATTTCAGTATCTATTTTAGTTGATGGTTCCTTTCCTTTTAATACAATGCAGCAAAAATGTTAGCAAACTATTTTTCCAAAGTATGTAAATTAAACTAGAACATCAAGTGCAATGTGGAAAAATGGAAACTAAGTTTTCCAAAATTAAGATATATTTGCCTGCAACTTACTCTGTACTCACTGTGCTGCTAGTACTGACTTATACCCAGAAAACATACACAACAAAGTGTCATCACTTTAATTTTATCACTCAGCTTATTTATATACAGTGTCTAAGAACTATTTATTACTTGTTGCCTTCTTTAGCCATCTTTCAACCAAGTCTAGCACTGTCTGAACCGTCCATTGCAAATACAAATATTGAGTCACCAGTGATTTCTTTTCAAAGGTGAGCTTCCATAACACAGAAACTGTTCATAGTATTAACTATCAGTAGTGCTAATCATCCACTTCTACCCATATCATATGTTAAATGGGCTGGTATGGGAAGCTTCCCACTATCTACCATAGTTCACACATTCTAACGTACATTTTTCCCCCTTATTTCAACATTTCTGAGATAAAGATGCACTTCAGAATCGGTAGCATTTTATAACTGCTCTGAACAGACAGTAATTCAACATAGCTGTCATGGTTCATCCACTAACTCAGTCACAGCTATTCACCATGTATTGAGTTATTTGCATTGTTAGTTTATTGCATGTTGACTTTAACTACCTTTAAAGTGTTTCCTAAAATATTCTTCCATAATTTGACATTGAAATGAAAAGTTACTGTGCAAAAAGGTACAATAATTGAGATTAGCAAATCAAATATTCATTATTGCTAGTAATCCCAATTCCGTGTTTTCTTATAAAATGACAAAGTGATTTATGGGATATGAGAACAGCCACAGTCACAAGTAAATGAAGCTGTAGTGTGTTTTGTTACTGAAATACATGCAAAAGAACAGCTTATCACATGCCACCCAATGCAAATGAAGGCAGAAGAAATTGCCAAGTCTCTATGACTAGATAAAAGATTTCAAAGCAATGAATGGCTGGTGGCTGGTGCAACCAATTATAGGCTGCACAGGTATACGGTATGTTTCCTTCTTGCTGAACATAAAATAGTGCCATCTTCTATTAATGGCAAATCAGGTTCCATTAACTAAGATTTTTAAAATAAGCACCTTTCATTCTTGGTCTTCCCTCCAGTCTTCCCCATCATATGATGCACCTCCATACACTCAATTATTAAAGTCAGAAACCTGGATAGCATTTTTGACTCATCCCTTTCCCTCATGTCTACTCTATCTCCAAAACACATACAAAATCAGAACACTTCTCATTTTTACCTCTTTTACAACCATGGCCCAACACAATTACCTGTCACCTGGACACTGCAAAAACCTAAACCTCCCTCTTCCATTCCACTCTCACCACAATCCAATATTCACACAGCACCTAGGGCAAAAGTTTTCAACCTTGACCTTACTGACATTTTTGTGTAGTATGTTTACAGTATACCTGATCTCTACCTACTAATGCCAGTAGTAGCATACACTATACCTCCCGCTGCAACAATCAAAAATGTCTGCAGATATCGCCAAATGTTCCGGGGAGAGCAAAATCACCAGCAGTTGACAACCACCAAGCTAGATTAATGTTTTTAAAATGTTCCACTGCTGCCTGACCAGGCGGTGGCGCAGTGGAAAGAGCTTCGGACTGGGATGCAAAGGACCCAGGTTCGAGACCCCAAGCTCGCCAACTTGAGCACGGGCCCATCTGGCTTGAGTGAAGGCTCGCCAGCTTGGACCCAAGGTCGCTGGCTCCAGCAAGGGGTTGCTTTGGTCCGCTGAAGGCCCACGGTCAAGGCACAGGTGAGAAAGCAATCAATGAACAACTAAGGTGTCGCAATGGCAACAAAAAACTAATGATTGATGCTTCTCACCTCTCTCCATTCCTGTCTGTCTGTCCCTATCTGTCCCTGTTTAAAAAAATAAAATAAATAAAATATTCCACTGCTTGCCTGACCAGGTGGTGGCTCAGTGGATAGAGCGTCAGACTGGGATGCAGAAGACCCAGGTTCAAGACCCCGAGGTCGCCAGCTTGAGCGCGGGTCCATCTGGCTTGAGCAAAAGCTCACCAGCTTGGAACCTAGGTCGCTGGCTCCAGCAAGGGGTGGCTCGGTCTGCTGAAGGCCCGCGGTCAAGGCACATGTGAGAAAGCAACCAATGAACAACTAAGATGTCGCAACGGCAACAAAAAACTAATGATTGATGCTTCTCACCTCTCTCCATTCCTGTCTCTCTGTCCCTATCTATCCCTCTCTCTGTCCCTGTAAAAATAAAAATTAAAAAATGTTCCACTGCTTAAAACTCTCCAGTGGGTTCTCATTTTACCATTTTACTTACAATAAAATCTACACTCCTTAAAAAGTTATTACCAACCCAAACAATCTATATAATCCAGACTCTGGCCTACCTCTTAAAATTCATGTGATGCCACTACACTCTTCCTGCATTATGCTCCCTCCAGTCACTATGACCATCCCTTAGTTCCTAAAATATCACAGCCATTTCTGCTACAGAGATTTGCCTTTGCTCTTCCTTGTGCCTGGACCATTCTAGCCCAGATACTATGCCTGTCTCGGCTTAAATTTCACATCTTCAAAGATGCCTTTCCTGATTTTCTCTATTTAATACATGTATCCCAGTATTACCTATCACAGTTCCTCACATTTATTCTTATAGTATTTATCACAGTGTAAGATTATTTTATCTAATTATTGACTGCCTCTCATATGAGCACAAATACCTTGCCTAACTTATTTCCAGCATCTAGTCAAAATAAAGTGAACAAATTTATAATTAGTGAACCCTAAGTATTACATTAGTTGGCATCAATAACCTCAGGGTCCTGGCCAGTTAGCTCAGTGGTAGAGCATTGGCCAGGCGTGTGGATGTACCAGGTCTGATTCCCAGTCAGGGCACACAGGAGAAGCAACCATCTGCTTCTCCACCCCTTCCCCTCCCCCTCTTCCCTTTCCGCAGCCTTGGCTTGGTTCAAGTGCATTGGCACCAGGCACTGAGGATGGCTCCCTGGAGCCTCCGTCTCAGGTACTAGCATGCCCCAAATAGGCAGAGCATTGGCCCCAGATGGGGTTGCAGGATCATGCTCAGGGTGCATGTAAGAGTCTATCTCCCCTCCTCTCACTTGGAAAAAGATGGAAAAAAAGAACAGTAATAACCTCAGAACAACCCCCATCCCATTTCCCACTATATTTATGAGCATTTTCCCTCGAAGTAGAGGGGAGGAGAGATGTGGAGACAGGAAGAGTCTAACAAAGCCCTGCAAAAAAATACCTTTGCCGGTCATCGTGTTCTCTGAAGGGCTGAGTACAAATTAAACGACAAACATAATGACTCTAAAGCACTGAGAGGGCGTGATAAACATCCTGACTTCAATAAACAATGGCTAAATTAAGAACCAAACACATGCCTATAACAGATAACTTAATAATGATAGCTCTCTTGCCCCTTTTAATCTGACTCTACCACTAGTTTTTGCTGAATATGGTAAAAATGGAACTCTGTGCCTAAGAGATACCTTTCCCCCCTCCTGGACCTCCAGGAATATAACATATTAAGTGCAACATGGGTTGGTTATATATATATGTTGACTAAGAAAAGCCAAATATCCACTAACCGAAGTCAATTCATCACAAAATTATCTCAGAATTACATTTCAATTAGTTTCCGTAAACTGAATAACCATATAGTCATACCTTAGAGATACTGCAGTTTCAGTTCCAGACCACCACACAATAAAGCAAGTTACATGTATTTTTTGGTTTCCTGGTGCAAAAAAGAAGGTTGTTTACACTATCCTGTAGCATTATGTCTAAAAAAAAACACCAATGTACATATCAAATTTTTTTTGAAAGTGCTAACCATCATCTGAGCCTTTAGTTAGTAGTAATCTTTTTGCTGGTGGAGAATCTTGCTTTGATGTTGATAGCTACTAAATGATCAGGATAGTAGTTGGGGTGGCTACAGCAATTATTTAAAATAAGACAACAATGAAGTTTACCCATATCAACTGACTCTTCCTTTCATGAACGATTTCTCTATAGAATGTGATGTTTGATAGCATTTTACCCACATTAAAATTTTCAAAATTGCAATCAATCCTCTTAAACCCTGTCACTGCTTTATTAACTACATTTATGTAACATTCTAAGTCCTTAGTTGACATTTCAAGTCTTCAGAGCATCTTGATCAGTAAACTCTACATCAAGAAAATACTTTCTTTGCTCATCCATAAAAAGCAACTCCTTATCCATTCAAGTTTTATACGATTGCAGCAATTCAGTCATATCTCCAGGATCCACTTCTAATTCTGGTTCTCCTGTTATTTCCACCACATCTGCAGTTACTTCCTCCACTGAAGCCCTGAATCTCCTTCAAAGTCATCCATGAGGGTTGGAATCAACTTCTTCCAAAAACTGTTAATTATGACCTCTTCCCATGAATCATCAATGCTCTTATTGTACCTAGAATAATGAATCCTTTCCAAAAGGCTTTCAATTTACTTTGCCAAGATCAATCAGAGGAATCACTCTCTATGGCAGTCACAACCTTACAAAATGTTTCTCAAATAAGACTTGAAAGTCAAAATTACTCCTTGATCCATGGGCTGCACAATGGATGCTGTACTAGCCGGCATAAAGACATTTAATCTCATTGTACAACTCCATCAAAGGTCTTCAATAACCGGGTGCATGTCAGTGAGCAATAATATTTGGAAAGAAACCTTCCTCTTCTGAGCATCACGTGTTAACTGTGCGCTTAAAATATTCAGTAAATACATTCTAAGCACACGTGCAGTCATCCAGGCTTTGTTTTTTATGTATAAAGCAGAGTAAAAATGGCATATTTCTTAAGAGACCTAGGATTTTCAGAATGGTAAATAAGCATAAGCATCAACTTCAAGTCACTAGTTGCATTAGCCTCTAACAAGAGAATCAGCCTGTCCTTTGAAGCTTTGAAGCCAGGCTTTAACTTCCCTCTAGCTATAAAAGTCCTAAATGGCATTTTCTTTCAATATAAGGCTATTTTGTCTACATTGAAAATCTAGGCCCTGGCCAGCTGGCTCAGTGGTAGAGCATCAGCCCCATTTCAATTCCAGGTCAGAGCACACAGAAGAAGTACCCATCTGCTTCTCCACCACTCCCCTTCTAACTTCTCTCTCTCTCTCTCTCTTTCTTTCTCTCCCCCTTCTGCAGCCATGGTTCACTTGGAGCAAATTGCCTTGGGTGTTGAAAATAGCTCTATGGCCTCTGCCTCAGGTACTAAGAAGAGTTTGGTTGCTGAGCAACAGAGCAATGCCCCCAGATGGGCAAAGTATAGCCCCTTAGTGGGCTTGCCGGGTAGATCCTCCTCAGGGAGCATGCAGGAGTCTGTCTCTACCTCCCCTCCTCTCACTGAATTTAAAAAAGAAAAAGAAAGAGAGAGAAAATCATTGCCTGACCTATAGTGGTACAGTAGATAAAGTGACCTGGAATGCTAAGGTTGCCTGTTTGAAACCCTGGGCTTGCCCAGTCAAGGCACATATGTACTATGACTTGATGCTTCTCACTCCTATGCATATCCACCACCCCCCTCTCTAAAAATCAATAAATAAAACCTTTATCTATTATTATTCTTTTTATTTTAGTGAGTGGAGGGGAGGCAGAGAGAGACTCCTGCATGCGCCCTGACCAGGATCCACTCAGCAAGCCCACTAGGGGGTGATGCTCTGCCCATCTGGGGCCCTTGCTCCATTACAACCAGAGTCATTTTTTAGTAACTGAGGCAGAGGCCATGGAACTACCCTCAGTGCCGAGGGCCAATTCACTACAATTGAGACTTGGCTGCAGGGGGGGTGGGGGGGAGCAGGCAAGGAAGGTAGGAGTGGAGAAGCATATGGGTGCTTCTCCTGTGTGTCCTGGCCAGGAATCGACCGCAAGACATACATAGGCCAGGCAGATGTTCCACCACTGAGCCAAATGGCCAGGGCCAATAATAAAATCTTAAAAAAAAATGAAGCCTGATCTGTGGTGGCACAATGGATAAAGCATCCACCTGGAATGCTGAGATCACTGGTTTGAAACCCTGGCTTCCCTAGTCAAGGCACATATGGGAGTTGATGCTTCCTGCTTCTCCCCTCCCCCATCTCTCTCTCTCTCTCTCTCTCTCTCTCTCTCTCTCCCTATATCTCTCCTTTCTAAAATGAATAAATGAAATGTTTATTAAAAAATGAAAATCTGTTTTTCAGTGTAGCCACCTTCGTTAATTATTTTAGCTAGATCCTCTGGACAATTTGCTGCAGCTTCTCTATCAGCACTTTTATGTTATGAAACAGCTTCTTTCCACCCTGTGTTCACTTCCAACTTTTTTTCTGCAGTTTCCTCACCTCTCAGCCTTTGTAGAATTAAAGAGAGGGCTTTAATCTACATTATGCTTAGGCTAAAAGGAATGTTTCAACTGGTTTGATCTTCTTCTACTCGGACTACTAAACCTTTTGCCATATCAGTAAAGGTTGTTTTGCTTTAGTATCATTCATGTGTTCACTAAAATAGCATTTTTAATTTCCTTCAAAAACTTTTCCTCTGCATTTACAACTTGGCTAACTGATAATCACAAAATACCTAGCTTCTTTGGGCTGTTTTCAACATGCCTTTCTCACAAAGCTCAACATTTCTAGTTTATTATTTAAAATGAGAGACACACAAATCCTCCTCCACTCCAACACTTAAGAGGCCACTGTAGGGTTATTAATTGCCCTGGCACCGCATACCACTAAACACAGAGAGAGAGAGCACTTAGACTAATCCTGAATTTGAGGAAGGCAGAGAAGAGGGAACCAGGGAAGAATATTTAGAGAAGATAGCACCTAAGTTCTGAATCATGAATTGCCTTCTCTGTAGAACAGAAAGACAAAACTGTGCTTTAATGTCTTTATAACCAATGTATATGGCTCATTATATATGTTCAATAAATGTCTGAAGAACTCACATTGAATAGAACTATATGAAAGCACCTGCTAATCTTTCTCACCTAATCAAAAAGCAAACACACACCCAAAAGTGGCACCAAAAACCATAAATACTATCTAAATCTTAACATAATTGGGCTGTATACCTATCAAGCTGGGTGAAAGCATGAATTAGTCTAATAACCAGTTAAGAGATGAGGAGGCCAAAGGAGGCAGCTTATAACACAATTAGGTTTTTCCCAACTAATTCCAAATTTTCAGATAAAAAATTCTACATTACCTGATTCAGAGTCAATTTCCTAATTATTTCAACAAGTACTAAAAGTTTTTAAAAAATCGCCTGACCTGTGGTGGCGCAGTGGATGGGGCGTCGACCTGGGAACACTGAGGTCGCCAGTTCAAAGCCTGCACTGGTCTGGTCAGGGCACATATGGGAGTTGATGCTTCCAGCTCCTCCCCCCTTTCTCTCTTTCTCTCTCTCTCTCTCTCTCTCTCTCTCTCTCTCTCACTATGTGTCTCCTCTCTAAAATGAATAAAAATAAGAAGAAATTTAAAAAAAATTTTTTTTTAAGTTTTAAAAAAATCTTAGAAATAAGGTCCAAGACACTAATTTTACAATAAAAAAACAGAAAAGTAACAACTCACAGACACACTGGTAGTTAGTGCGAGAGCTGTAATTAAAACTCAGGTCTCTGGCCCTAGTTTTCTCTCACCAACACCACTCTGCCTTTACATTTATAAAACTAAAAAAAAATTTTGAGGTTTAACCAGGGTTTTGTTCCTGTACCCCATTTTTATGAGAGAAAAAAGCAATCAGCCTGACCTGTGGTGGTGCAGTGGATAAAGTGTCGACCTGGGAACACTGAGGTCGCCAGTTCAAAACCCTGCACTGGTACGGTCAAGGCACATATGGGAGTTGATGCTTCTAGCTCCTTTCCACTTTCTCTCTCTTTCTCTCTCTCTCTCTCTCTCTCTCTCTCTCTCACTCTGTGTCTTCTCTCTAAAATGAATAAAATAAAAATAAAATAAAATTTAAAAAGCAATCATCTATCATCTTATTTTGCCTAGTAACTTACTCAAAGAGGTAAATTTCAAGACATGTTTTACTTTTAGTTCAAGATGAATTCCTAGTCTCTTTGCAAAATACATGCAAAACTAATAATCTAATAATAATCCTGTTACAAACATCAGAGTTTTTCAATTACCGAGAAAGCATTACATTGCCTTTCTAGGATGCAATGCTTTCTAAGGAAAGGAAAAGAGTCTAATGTTTGAAATGTTTACAATAAGCATAAAATTCTGGCTATAACCCTCATCCCTCAACTAACAAGAGTACCTCATCCTCTGACTATTCTCATTAATTAATAAATCTTTAATCTGCTACCTTTATGTGCTGATAAGGACCAATTAATTAAAATTACTTAGTTCTGGAAAATAACCTCAGTATTTGTTTTGATTACATTTTTACTCACCCTTTAAATTTAAATGCCCTTTGGATTTATGTCAAATGCAATATAGTTTAATACTTAAAAGCTTTTTAGCCTCTACAGTAATCCACAACAGAGGCATTCTTTTATTATTCACATATTACAGATGAGAACACTGAGGTTTAGAGAGGTTGAAGAATTTGCTCAAGTTTACATACCTAGGAAGGGGTTGTTTGAATTGGAAACAGGCAGGGTGACTCAAGTGTCAGGAACTCTCTTGCACAATGGACAATAGCCTTTTTAGCCACTTATCATGTGACATTACTTCCTTCATCCATGACAGTAAACTTTTTAATTATACCCAGCAGTACAAGGTACACAGTAAAGCATTTTCTTCTCAAAAGCTAATATTTTTTTCTTTTTTAGCAAGGGGAGGGGGGACAGACAGGCAGGAAGGGAAATGAGAAGCATCAATTCTTTGTTGGGGCGGGCACCTTCATTGTTCATTGATTGCTTTTTGTCATATGTACCTTAACCAGGTGGCTACTGCAGAGCGAGTGACCCCTGGCTCAAGCCAGCAACCTTGAACTGGAGACAGCAACCTTGGGCTTCAAGCCAGTGATCTTTGGGTTCAAGCCAGAGACCACGGAGTCATGTCTATGATCCCATGCTCAAGTTGGTAAGCCTGTGCTCAAGCCGGATGAGCCTGCACTCAAGCCAGTGACCTTTGGGTTTCGAAACTGGGTTTTCTGCATCTCAGTCCGACACTCTATCCACTGTGCCACCACCTGGTCAGGCTTAAAAGTTAATTTAGGATTTAACAATAAAGTAGCCCATAGCTTAAAATGTTCTTTAGCTTTAATGTTGTTCATTGTTATAAAAATTTCTGCACATTTGCTACTTCATACTATCTCTACTACAAAATAAAAGAAGCCTCTCAGTGATCTAAATAAGGTAGGAAAAAATAACCTAGTATGTATAATCAGGCATCTCCCTCAGAGAAAAGGGGAAGCATGCCTACTGCCCATTATAAAGATTCAAGTTTCCCCAAGCTTGGGATTCCTCTCTTATAACACAACCTACTCAATTCACATGCAGATTTCACATCTTCACACTAGCTGTGCAAACTGGGGCTCACAGATCTCATACAAATGCTGATTCTGTGGCTATGGCAATTGCTACAATATGTTGTTCTTCTTCTCTGACCAAAGAGTCTCATGGCTCCCACTAGCATTCAATTAAACTGTGGCAGATTAACCTGCATGTACCCTAAGATATCTACTAAGAAGTAAGTTAGAAAGCTTCCTGGTGGCTAAGTGGGCTCAAATATTTATAAGAAAAGCATGGCAGCCTTTTCCATAAAGGACCTCTTGCACAAACTGCACTTCAGGGAAAAGCTTGCCCTGAACTGCCAGCCATCTGAAGCAGCCCTTATAAAGGAGTTCCTGGAATCTTATTTCAACCAACCAGACTGAGGTTTTTCCCATCCAATAGAACCTGTGCAGCTCTGACCATCAGGAGTGGTTCTATTCAGACCATCAACATAGTGCCTTCTGGGGGCCCTCATCTGCATGACAACAAGCCAATCAGGGGCCAGGGTGGGGACTTCTGTCCATGCTCTGAACCCCGGGAGTGCACTTTCCCTTTCCACCAAGACTGAAGACTGCATCTCCCAGACTGAGCTGAAACACCTAAAAAGTCTCAACACAGCAGAAGAGAGCAGACCAGGGCAGGCCAAAATAAACTGGCATAGAAAGGAGCAGACCAAAGCACAGCAGAGCAGAGCTATCCAGCCAAGAGGGGCCTGACACTAGGGCCACCTCACAGCCGTATCACAATTGAGCTGTTTTTGCACTGAATAAAGTTTCCTTCACTGCACTCCAAATTGGGGATTCTTCTTAGCACTGAATTGGTGTCCACAACCAAAACCATCAGTTGACACTTGCTAGTCTGCAAACAGTATGTCAGACCCTTCACAGACCTTGCCAGGCATTAGAACATAATCAATGTTTATTATAATAGAGAGATTCCAGTTCCACATTGCCAAAAGGATAAGGAAAAAACAAAACTCAACTATATGCTACCTTCAAGAGGTGTACCTTAAATATAAAGAACAGAGTTTTAAGGAAATGAATAGAAAAAGAATAGACTATAGAAACAACAGTAAGCTCAAGAAAGTTGGACTATGTTAACGTCTGATAAAAAAAACTTCAATTCAAAGACTTCTACAAGAAATAAAGAGGGGCATTTCCTAAGTACAAGGTCAATTCATCAGGAAAACAATCAAATTGTATATGCCTAATAACAAAGCTTCAAAATACATGAGGCAAAATTTGACAGAATTAAAGGGAAAATGGCCAATTCCAGTCATGGACATTTTAACATCTCTCAAACAACTGATAGAATTAGACCAGTGGTTCTTAACCTTTTTTGAGGTACGGAACCCACCAGTTTCATATGCGCATTCACCAAACCCTTCTTTAGTGATAAATAAAATATGATATTTTTTTCAAAATTCAAGACATAGGTATGTGTTTTTTTACTGGTGCACAAAATGAGCCGTGCATGAACATCACCTTGCTCAAAGAACAAAACCAACAAAGTGCATGAACTCACAACAAATTACGGTATTACTTTATTCGGGTCTCCGTGGCAGAGGCTTCTCCAAACCGCTGAGACTGACTTATCGAATCCCTAGGGTTCGATAGAACCCAGGTTAAGAACCACTGAATTAGACCAACCCCTACTCCCCAGTAAACAAAAAACCAATCAAGCCTGACCAGGCGGTGGTGCAGTGGATAGAGCGTCAGACTGGGATGCAGAAGACCCAGGTTCGAGACCCCGAGCTCACCAGCTTGAGCACGGGTCCATCTGGCTTGAGCAAAAGCTCGCCAGCTTGGACCCAAGGTTGCTGGCTCCAGCAAGGGGTGGCTCAGTCTGCTGAGGGCCCGCAGTCAAGGCACATGTGAGAAAGCAATCAATGAACAACTGTGGTGTCGCAACCGCAATGAAAAACTAATGATTGATGCTTCTCACCTCTCTCCGGAGGTTCCTGTCTGTCCCTATCTATCCCTCTCTCTGACTCTCTCTCTGTCCCTATAAAAAATAAAAAAAAATTTTTTAAAACTTTAAAAAAAAACCAGTCAAGACATAAATTATTTTAAAAATATTATCAAAACTCCTTAATCTAATTGACATTTATAGACTATTACCCATTTGAATACATTTCAAGTGTGAAAAGTACAATTTACCAAGACAGACCATATGCTAGACTGTAAAACAAGGTTCAATTATACTTAAGAGGATTAAAACCATTCAGAGCAGGGGTGCCCAAACTAAGGCTGCATGCAGCCCCAAGGCCATTTATCCAGCCCCCGCTGCACTTCCGGAAGGGGCACCTCTGTCATTGGTGGTCAGTGAGAGGAGCACAGGATGCATCTGCACCCATAGTTCCCATTGAAATACTGGTCAGTTTGTTGATTTAAATTTACTTGTTCTTTATTTTAAACATTGTATTCCCGTTTTGTTTTTTTACTTTAAAATAAGATATGTGCAGTGTGCATAGGGATTTGTTCATAGTTTTTATTATAGTCCGGCCCTCCAACGGTCTGACCTCAAAATGAAATTAAGTTAGAAGTCAGTAGGATGCCTAAAAAAAGCCCCAAATATTTTTAAACTAAACACATCTGTAAGTAATCCATGGGTTAATGAAGAAATCACAAAGCAAGCAATCAAAAAAAAGGAATCATAAAAACAAATTAGAAACTATTTCAAACTGAATACAAACACAACATATCAAAATATATGGGATACGGCAATGCTTAGAGGAAAACCTGTAGTTTTGACTGTTAATATCAGAAAATAAGAAATATGTCTGAACTCTATGAGCTAGGTCCCTGGTCGGCAAACTGCGGCTCTCAAGCCACATGCGGCTCTTTGGCCTCTTTAGTGTGGCTCTTCCACGAAATATTACATGCGGGCACTACCTTGATAAGGAATGTGCCTACTTATACTATAGTTTAAGTTTAAAAAATTTGGTTCTCACAAGAAATTTCAATCGTTGTACTGTTGATATACGGCTCTGTTGACTAATGAGTTTGCTGACCACTGACCTAGGTTATACTTCAGGAAGCCAAAAAAAGAGCAAAATAAATGTAAGAATAAAATTATAAATAACAAATGAGATAGAAAAGATGAAGAGAAAACTGGCAGTGTTACTATTTGAAAATATTTCAAAATTAGAGTGGTAGAGAAAAAAAAAGAAAGAACACATTAAAAACTTAGACATTAAAGAGGAGGTACTGATCCTAAAAACATTAGGAGGCTAACAAGGAAATCTTATGAACTTATGTCAACAAATGAGATGAAAAAATTTCTTTAAATGTACAGCTTACCAAAACTGACTGACTTAAAGTTAAACAAAATCTGAATAGCCCTCTACTAAAAAAAACTGAATGTTACCAAAAACCTTCTCACAAGAAAATTCCAAGTCCAGACAGCATTACTTGTGAATTCTAGCAAGCATTCCAGAAAGAAGTAATATCAACAGACAATGCAATGTGACCAGAGGCAGAAACTGGGGTCAGGCACATAACAAGCCAATGAACACCAAGGGTTGCTGACAGCTACCAATGGCTGGGGAGAAAGGTAGATGGAATCCTCTTTCAGTGCCTACAGAAGAAACCAGTCTTGCTCACACCTTGATCCCAGACTTCCAACATCCAGAATTGTGAGAAAATTTCTGTTGTTTTAAGCCAACCAGTTTGTTCCTTTGTTAAAGCACCCCTAAGAAACTCATTATTATGACCAAATTCAGAAACAGTATGATGGAATTCTGTGAATGGTGATGAATACTTAACTGAATAGGGGCCAAATGAGGGGGGGAAATATATACATATATACATATACATATATATACATATACATATATATATACACACACACACACACATATATGAGTTTTGCACAAACTCAGTAAATAGAGGGAACACTCAGCTTATTTTATGAGATCATAATCCTAATATGAAACATGACAGACATTACAACCAAAGAAAATTACAACACAATATCCTCATGAAAAATAATCCCAAAATCCCTAACAAAATATTAAATATAAAAAGGATAATACTGTGACCAAGTGAGGTTATCCTAGGAATCAAAATTATTTCAACTTTTTAAAAAAGGTTATTTTAACTTTTGAAAACTACCATTTATTTATCCATTCTACCACTGATGGACACTTTGTTTCTAAATATATTCTACTACAAACAACACTATTATAAACACTTGTTCACATCCTGGTATATAAGTACAAGAATTTTTTTCACAGGAATGTAGGGAGAAATATAACTGCTAGATTGAAGGTACGTACCTATACTTCAATTTACTAGATAAAACAAATTCTTTTGCAAAATGACTATCTTAATTTACACTTTCCACTTCCTCACCAACACTTGATAATAGGATTTTTAATATTTGCAATTCTGATTGAAGAGAAATGGTTTATTCTTATGATTTACTTTGCACTCTCCTGATTACTAATTAGATTATAATTGGGCACTTTTCCAACTTTGGGTAAATAAGTCATGATATCACTTCAGCAAGTTGCAACCAGCATTCTTTATCTAAAAAAAAAAAATTTTTTTTTAAATCAGCACTGACCAAATAGCTCAGTTGGTTAAGTATGTCGGCCTGATATGACAAGGTTGCAGGTTCAATTCTTGGTCAAGGCACATACAAGAAGCAACCAATGAATGTACAACTAAGTGGAACAAAGGGTTGATCTTCTCTCTCTCTAAAACCACTAAATAAATAATAAATTTTTAAATCAGAATATCAGAGTATACTAAATAAAATGTTTCGTGAAACTTTTATTCCCACTGTATGTACGTACTGAGCTACAGTGTAAAATGTTTTGCAACTGTGAGCTTCTAGCATTAGTTAAAAGCCATTAGTATAGCATTAGTATAGCATTTTAATTACAACAGAACTCCTTAGAGACATCTGAGCAACTCACTGGTATATCATTAGGCCCATAGCACAAAGGAATGTCTTTTATAAAGAAGGCAGGATTTAAGATGTCCTTTGAGCACTAAATGGCAAGAACAGAGACTTAGAAGAGGAAGAAAGAAACCTCAAGGAAGCAACAAGGAAAGGATGTATTACACGGAGAAAAGATTCTATAAAACCGTTTGGTCTAACTATGACCTACTTAAAGCTCACTTAAAAATGTCTCAGTAAGACAAGGCTTCCTCAGTACTTACTATAAGATATGAAACTGAGATCCTAGCTTCATAACTATCAAAATGACAGAAAACTGATCCCTCCATCTCTGTAGACAACCCTAATTCATACCTCAAAAATTATCTCATTCTGGGCCTTACGCAAGAGCAATCTTTTCAGCCTTTGCTTCCCAATTTCCCCTAAGAGTATCAGAATAGCAAGAATCACCTAAATTCTATAGATTTATATTTTTATTCCACTAACAAAGATTTACCAAGCCCCTACTGTATCATATTTCTATTAAGAAATTAAACTGTATCTCCCTAACAATCTTAACCCTGGCTATATTCTTTAAAGTTGGATACCCTTTGCTTAAAACTGTCCTAATTGTCTCCTCTTGAAAATAATCTGCTTCTTGGATCTGTGAACAAAAAAGGGGCTCTATAATACATCTGACTGAAAGTAATCTCACAGAGTGGTGTAATCATAATTTCCTGAGTACGTTATGATGGTAGTCATACCTCAGGCCTATAACATCCCTAGTAAAAGGTTTTCTTCGCCTTAAGTAAACCCTATCCATTTTTTCTGTGTATCTAAGGTTAACACATCATTGAAAAGCCTCTTTTTCAG
The DNA here is from genome assembly GCA_037038555.1 of Rhynchonycteris naso. Taxonomy (NCBI): domain Eukaryota; kingdom Metazoa; phylum Chordata; class Mammalia; order Chiroptera; family Emballonuridae; genus Rhynchonycteris; species Rhynchonycteris naso. The sequence goes on along the minus strand of CM073004.1, from coordinate 39,229,498 downwards.
ATCCCTGGGAAGTATAACCACCCTCACAAGAGCACTTAGTCTTGGAAATATCCTGTAATCCAATCCCCACCTTGGCCTTGCATTCTCCCACTTTCGTGTAATCTTCCTCATTCATGTTCCTTCGTAAATTACAAATGTATTAAAAAATAAAAATAAAAAACATTGCAAAATGATCGTTCTCTGGAGCATCTGAGATCTTACTTTCCAGCACTGTCATCAGTTTGGCTCAAATAAACTCATAAAAATTCTCTACAGGTTTGGATGTTTCCTGTGTCAACAGACAACCACCCCATATACCATGACCAAACTTCTGCTACCTTCTTTGTTCTACCAATATCCCTACTTAATAACTATTCTTTCCCATAAGAATTTCCTCGCCTGACCAGGCAGTGCCGCAGTGGATAGAGCGTCGGCCTGGGACGCGGAGAACCCAGGTTCAAGACCTCGAGGGTCACCAGCTTGAGGGCGGGCCCGTCTGGCTTGAGCACATGGGCCCATCTTCTTTATGCTGAAGGCCCGCGGTCAAGGCACATGTGAGAAAGCAATCAATGAACAACTAAGGTATCGCAACGAAAAACTGATGATTGATGCTTCTCATCTCTCTCCATTTCTGTCTGTCTGTCCCTGTCTATCCCTCTCTCTGATTCTCTCTCTGTCCCTGTTAAAATAAAAGTTTTTCCTCCTCACAAGCTGCTGGACCAATCACACCACAGCAACTGTCTGGTGCAATGACTGTGAATCTACCTGTCTCTTAGTAAGAGTGATCTTAAGCACTTAAATTCCTTAACTTCTCTTAGATTTAATCTCATCTCTAAAATGGGTAAAACAATAGGTACCAAGGAATAAGAACTGCATAATCTTTTCCATTGCCTTTCTTATTTTTAAATTTTGTTTCCTCTAAATGCAATAAAACACTTTATAGAGGGAGGCACTTAAACTGAGGTAGCAGGAAATATGGGAAAGGAAAAAGTGTTAAGAAAGGCAAAATAAGTATAATTAAATTTATCAAGTGGGATTACTACCCAGGTCTATATGCTCTCCTTGTATGTCCAGATTCTAAAAGAGCCCTCAATTACCCCACACCCTTGTCTAACCTTCCCTTTGAGTGTGGGAGAGATCTTTAGATATGAGATATATCCCTTGTGGCTGTTAGATGGAAAGTAGGTCTTTGCATTTGTATTTAAAGTCCCTAATCAGTTGAGTTCACCAAAAAGGAGATTATCCTGAGTGGATCTGATCTCATCAGATGAGCTTCTAAAAGAGGTTTTAAAGGAGAGTTTAGAGATCAGAGAGATAGAGGAAATCAGAGATTGGTCCACGTAGCCTGGATGAAAGCAGCCATGTTGTGACTGCCTATATGGACACATGACAAGGAACTGAGAATGGTCCCTGGCCAATTGCTAGCAAAAAAACTTCACTCTTACAGCCAGCCACAAGGAATTTAATTCTGCCAACAAGTAGTAAGCTTGGAAGAAGACCTTAAGCCTCAGATGAGAATTGCAGCCACAGCTGACATCTTGATTTCAGCCTGGTGAGATACTGAACTAAGAACCTGGTTAAAAAGAGTATTCAGATTTCTGATCATAGAAATTGTGACATAATAAAGAGGTGTTGCTTAAGCTGCTAAATTTGTGGTATTCTGCTATACATAAAAAAAAAAATGAATATACTCCCTCAACATAGGGCAAAGCAGCAAAGAAAATAAGGCGTGGGGGGGGAGGCCTGCATCTTTCTCCCCAGAGCGCACTGTATCTCCTCAAAGCACTGATTATACGGATCCAAAATCAAGAAAATTAGATTAAAACTGTATGAAATTATCTTTTATCAATCAAAAGGGGCTTTTTCACACACATCTTCTAAACAACTACCAAGTAATTTATTACCTTCATTTTAGGGATGAGGAAAGTAAGGCTCAAGTGACATCCCAAAGATCACAAACCTAAGGAATGTTTAAAGTAAAACTGCAGTCCAGTACTAACCAGTACAGCACAGCACAGTTAAACTATTAAAAAAAACCCATTCAAATAAAAAGCAATTGTATTACTCTCTTCCAAAAAAGCAATCTTAGTAACATAACTTTTCCATATTTTACATCTAAATATCCCCTAGCTTTGTCAGAACATCAAAACTAAAGACGATACAGAGAAATTTTCATTCAAAAGTAGTTTAATTGTAAACATGACCATTGGTAGACCACTTGAATAAACAACTACATTTTGAAAATGCAGCAAAACACCTGTAGGTTTTCTAGAACTTTAGATAGCAAACAATTTATGTCATAAGAATTCTAAATCACAAGCAAGTAAACAATTTTTCTGGATCTTCCAACATTCTACCCTTTAGACAAATTTTTGAATCTGAATTCTTCATATATTATGAAAATAAGAATGTGGCACAATATATCACACAATAAACAAGTTCTTTTTCCCCTTGTGTATATTTCCCTAAGTGCTTCAGCAACAGAATTTGCAATTTTCTTAAAAACACACACACAGAAAACTAAAAAGTGGAGTTATACTCAAATTCCACAGAAGTTACAAATCACACAACTTTCTTTGTGCCAATTCAATACTGTAACAAACATCAACTTTATCTGCTAAGATGCAAAATACAGTCCTTCGTAGTCACAAGGAATAAACTATATCATCTTTAACATCAACGTTAACAGCATATAATTCACTATCATCATCTACAAACAGAAACACAAACAGCATTGTTTTGAGTCCATAAGCATCCAAGACTTATACACCCAGGACACGATCCTTGGGCAATGTGAAGAGAAGCGATAACACTTCAAATGTGGATAGAAGGGGAGAGGTGATCATCTTAAAACATGAAAATTTCTCAGTCTCTACAGCACACAAGCAGCACCAAGTTCAGACCCTGCAATTGAGGCCCAGGTCCAAACCTAAGCACTCCAGTTTCCCAGCTCTTCACCCCGCCCCCCACCCCAAGAAAAGAGGAAAAACAACTTTTATTGGTTTCATCTCCCAGGGGTCTGGCAAACTAGTGGGGCAGTGCTCGGGCCTGGACACGTTTCACAAGACCTCCGTCGAGGACAGGGAGGGCAAATAGCGGGAAGCCTGGTTTCGACGTCCCCTTTCCCCCCTGTCGCCAGCTCCCAGCCCCACCCCACTAAGAAAAAGCCTGGGCCGGCCGCCACGCCGAGCGACCCCCTAGGCCCCTCCACCGAGGCTAGCTCGTAGTCATGTGACGACGCTGCCGCTAAAACACCGCAGAAACGCAGGGCGGCGGAAGGCGTTCGCACTAGCCCGCCCGGCCCTGCTCTGCCGGGCGCGGGCGAGTCCCGAAGTCCGGGCAGGGAGGGGGGTGGGGACGGCGGGCTTGGCGGCGGGCCCGAGCGCGCCACAAAGGCTTCCGCGCCCGTCGCCGTAGTGCCCGAGCGGGCGGGGGCACAATTTTCGGGGCCCGCGGGATGGGTGAGGAGCGACGAGGGCTCCCCGGGTGCCGCCGCGCCCACAGCCGCCGCCCCCGCGTGCCCCGGCGGTCAGCGACCGCCGCACGGCGCACAGGCCCGCGCGGCCTCCCTCCCCCGCGCGGAGCCCGCGCCGGGCCCGCCCGCTCCCCTCTCGCTCTCGCCCGGCCTCCATTTTGGATCCGCGTTTCCAGCCCCCGCGCTACTGCCGCCGCATTCCCCCTGTTTCCCGCCCCCCGCCGCTGTCGCCGCCGCCCGTACTCACCTCAGCTGCCCATCCGGGCGCCGCCGGCCGTCGACCTAGTTTCCCCCCAAAAGTCTCCGGTGTGTTATTCCCGATGTGGGGGGGTTGTTACGGGGTGGTCGCCGGGGGTTCGGGAGCGGGGGCCGCGCCTTCAACGGAGCTGCAATCCTAACCCGCCATCTGGTGGCATTTTCCACACGCCAATGGCGCCGCTGCAGACTTGGGTCCGGACCGCCCTCTGCTGGCCGCGGTGCATACTGCCTCACTGACGGGACGGGCCTGCCCGGAAAGGGGAGGGAGCTGAGGCGCGAGCTAGTGGGGCCGGCGGGGACGCGCGCAAACGTTTCCAGTGGGGATTGCGCGCACGCGCACCAGCGGGGCGGGAAACGTGGCCTCTGCGTGGCGGCTCCGCCCCCGCACGGAGCAGCTAGCCCAGCTCAGCCAATTGTGAGCGGCGGATACCTCTGGAGGGCGTTGTGGACAGTTCGTGGGCCGCCTGAGGCGGACGGAAAGTGGGCCACGGTGGCGCCTGCGCGCCTCGCTAGCTGTGTTGCCGCCCGCCATTTTTGGAGCTTTACCGGGACCGGGAAGGGAAACCCTCCCCTGCACTTTCACCAAGGCCCCTCCCCTAGCCGAGAGACTGGCGCTTTCTTGCAGACCCGCCTGGCCCCTGTTGCCCTCACCCCCGCCCTGGGCGCGCTCTGCGGAAATGCGGAGGAGTGGTGCGCAAAACTGCTCCCCGGTCTCCTGTTTCACCAGGGCCTCGGAACGCGGCATTGTATTAGCGATTTATTGTTGACTCCTGACGAGCCGCTTTACGCGGCGAGGGTGTAAAGATTTCGAGAACTGTTTGGGACCTCCCTTGCCGCTGACCTAGACACAACGGGGCCGGCTCCAGGCCGACTGGCGTTACCCCTGCCTCTAAGGCAGATTCTTTCCGTGGTGCCGGCTTTGCATAAGGCGGCAGCATTGGCCAGTTAGTGAAAAAGAGGTGTATCTAGAGTAGGAAAATACAGCCTCCGCTTTTGAATTAGATTTCTCCTTTCACCGTTTAGGACTATTCTCGGTAGCTCTGAAATGGACATTCCTAGCCTTTTAAACCACCAAAACGGAAGAAGTTGAAGACGAAAACATGCCGTTTAACGTGGCCTCCTCTATTCTCCACCAGCCTGCCTCGCCCTGGTCTTGGCCCTGACTCCTACCTTTTACTGGCTCACAACTTTTCAGTACAAACTAAATCCTTAATCTCCCAGGTCACCAGCCCTATTTACACCTAGTAAATTCTTTGTTGCTGTAGCCAGCTCTATTTTAGTAATGCTTTAGAATTAATTGCTCAGTGCCTTGGGATGGCTCTTTATAGTCTTCAGGGCCAATCTCTAATAGGTTACCCCAATTTCTGGTTTCTCTCCCAAGGGTCACAAAGTGTGTGGCTTTTCACTGGAGGAAGTCACAACCTACTAGGTAGGTATGATTTCGAGAGGGGATTCCCACTTAAAATTATTTTTTACTAATCTCTGATTGCCTCATTCTCGTGAAGACTATTTCTAACTTTCCTTGTTATTCAAGATGTCAATCTATATTAAGAATAACTTCATCTGGTTTCCTGGGATTGAAACTGGGTAACTCCCATTCTGGTTTGATAGCCTCTCCATATTAAGATATCTGTATACACATCCTGTTCTTGATCTGAAAAATTCTCATCAAATTAATCCATTCTGGGCCTGGCTGGTTGGCTCAGTGATAGTGTTGGGCCCTGCATGTGGAAGTCCCAGGTTCCATTACCTGCCAGGGCACACAGGAGAAGTGACCATCTGCTTCTCCACCCTTTCCCTTCCCTCTTCTCTCTCTCTCTCTCTCTCTTTCTCTCCCCACCTCCCACAGCCATGGCTTGAAAGATGAGAGCAAGTTGGCCTCAGGCGCTGAGGTTGGCTCTATGTCCTAACCTCAGACCGCTAAAATGGCTCAGTTGCCGAGCAACAGAGCAAGCTCCAAATGGGCAGAGCATCACCCCCTAGTCTGTTTGCCAGGTGGATCCCGGTGGGGGACACATGTGGGAGTCTATCTTTGCCTCCCCGCTTCTCACAGAATAAAACAAAAAATTAATTCCTTCTTCCAAAACCAATCTTTCTCCTTGAACTACATATGCCATGCATCCCACTTCCTCCTTTTGCCATTACTTTAATAGCGTCATATATCTTAAGTATATTCTTACCCACTGGCTTCTTTCTGTTTTTTAACAGTTCCAGTCTTTTAAAAATATTCAATGCTACTTCTCCAGTTACTGTACTGTCTACTGTAAACCAAAGTTAATTTTATAATGTAAAAAGGAAAACATTTATTTGACCAAAAAGAAGCTGCAGTCCAGGACACACAGATTTAGGTAGAAACCTAAATTGCATTCCTCCAAAAGGAAGGCCTTTTATAGCAAAAGTTACCACCCAGGTTCTCAGTTAGATCTGTTTTATGTAAATGAGGTATTCAAATTGTTTACTTCTGTTGGACAGGGCAGGTCTCTGTCCATTAAGAGGAAATCAGGACCTGACCTGTGGTGGCACAGCTGATAAAGCTCCACCTAGAATGCTGAGATAGCTGGTTTGAAACTGCAGGCTTCTTCTGGTCAAGGCCCATACAGGAAGCAACTACTGGGAGCTGACGCTTCCCACTCGCCTCTCCTTTCTCTCTCTCTCTCTCTCTCTCTCTCTCCTCTCTCTAAAATCAATAAATCTTTAAAAAGTAAAAAGAAACCAGGGTTTCCCTGAAGTTGTTGACATCAGCTAGCATAAGAAGGCAGGCAGGGCAAAGTGTAGGAAGCTGCCTGATACTCAGAGCATGTGAGAAGCATCTGTCAGCAAATGGCTAGTAGGCTCTTATTATTTATAAAATTCAGGCCCTCAGTTGACAATGGGGAGTTCATATCAGCAAATAAGTTCTTTTTTGGGGTTCAAATCAAATGAATCTTTTAGGGCCCACACAACCTTCCTTTTACTGTCATTTGTCAAAGAAGTCACCCCTTCATTTCCACCTTATTCTTTAGCTTTTATCAATGACTCCATGACAGCAAATTGACGTTGCACTTTCAACTTATCAGATTTCTAATTTCCAACTATTTTCTTATTCCTTATTTTCTTGGCACACCCAATCTCTAATTCCTCCTTGAAACCCTATTTCTCTTGTTTTTAAGACAATTTTTGGGTTCTACAACCTACCTGGTTTACTGGTTTTCTGATTTCTTTGCTAGCTCCTCCTCTTTATTCCATCCCATAATTCAACTCCTAGTTCTCTGTTCTTCTCCACCACATTCTTTTTCTTCAAAAGTCTCCCAGATGCCTGACCAAGCGGTGGCACAGTGGATAGAGCGCCGGACTGGGATGCGGAAGACCCAGGTTCTAGACCCCGGGCTCGCCAGCTTGGGCACGGGCCCATCTGGCTTGAGCAAAAGCTCGCCAGCTTGGACCCAAGGTCGCTGGCTCCAGCAAGGGGTTGCTCGGTCTGCTGAAGGCCCACGGTCAAGGCACATGTGAGAAAGCAATCAATGAACAACTATGGTGTCCCAACGGCAACGAAAAACTAATGATTGATGCTTCTCATTTCTCTCTGCTCTCATTTCTCTCTGCTCCTGTCTGTCTGTCCCTATCTATACCTCTCTCTGACTCTCTCTCTGTCCCAGTAAAAAATAAATAAATAAATAAAGATCATTTAAAAAAATAAAAGTCTCCCAGAAATTACTGTCTATACCTAATTTTACCATAACTAAGATTCATCATGTTCAGCTTATTGGCCAGTAAGCCCCAGCTCAAAATTTAACATATTAATGAATGCATTTTTTTATTTAAATTTCCTAATTTCTCTTAATAGCATTACAATTTCAGCAAGTGACATCAATAATATTGAGTCTTGCCTGACCAGGCGGTGGCGCAGTCGATAGAGCGTCGGACTGGAATGAGGAAGACCCAGGTTTGAGACCCTGGGGTCACCAGCTTGAGCACGGGCCCATCTGGCTTGAGCAAAAGCTCGCCAGCTTGGACCCAAGGTCGCAGGCTCCAGCAAGGGGTTGCTCGGTCTTCTGAAGGCCCGCAGTCAAGGCACATGTGAGAAAGCAATCAATGAACAACTAAGGTGTGGCAACAGCAATGAAAAACTAATGATGCTTCTCATCTCTCTCCGTTCCTGTCTGTCTGTCCCTATCTGTCCCTCTCTCTGACTCTCTCTCTCTGTCCCTGTAAAATAATAATAATAATATTGAGTCTTTCTCATCAACATAGAGTATCCCTCCATTTATTTAGTTCTTTTCTGATTGCATTCATCAGAGTTTTGTCGTTTTTCTCATGCAGATCTTGTAAAAAAGACATTTCTAAGTAGCATTTCATTAATGATTCTTCTCTTCCCACCACTTTTACAAAGTTCCAGGTATAGCTACTATATATTTAGACCAAAGAGAGGTCTTCTGATTATGCTTCTTAACTCTTCTCTTTCACTCTCTCCACAAACCTATAAAACAGTATTTTAGGTAATATGACCACTATCTCATTTTACTCTCCTTACATTTACTATTCTTCCTTTGCATTTTTCACTTGGTCACAGAATATTTGTTACTAGGCCTTTGAAAAAAAATCAGAAATGGTTTTTTTCCTTCTTTTCTATTCTTGCAATTTAGGTGTGCTGCCAACTGGTGGCAATGATATGCCATGTGTCCTACCTATCAGACAAACCATGGTTTTTTTCTATTCCTTTTTAATACTACACACTTTCTTCTAAACATCAGCAATCAATTCTACCCCTAAATTGGTAATAAGAGAGAGCCAGAATACCTATGTCCTCTCAAAATTAGTAACCTGGTTGCAGATAAAACTCCATTCCCAGAAAAACAGAGGACCAGAACTACTCAGATACTTAAAAGAAATCTCATAAGCAGAGGATTTTTATTCTTTTAAGTGAGAGGAGGGGAGACAGTGCATGCAGACTCCTGCATGCGCCCTGACAGGGATCCACCCAACAACCGCCATCTGGGGCCAACGTTCAGACCAACCAAGCTATCCTCAGAGCCTGGGGTAATGCTCAAACCACTTGAGCCAGTGCAAGAGGGGAAGAAAGAAAGAGAAGAGAGAGAGGGAGAGAAAGAGAAGCAGATATTTGCTTCTCATGTGTGCCCTGACTAGTGATCAAACTACACTCTATCCACTGAGCCAATCAGCCACAGCCAGGGTTTTTTGTTTGTTTGTTTTTTAATTAGCAATAATTTGCACCTCGAATAAACCTCATTGGCTACAATACTGCCACTGCAAAAGCTTCAGAATCAAAGGTTCTTAACTATTATTTGGGGTAGAGAATAAAGTATCAGTAGAACAACCATTTGCTTCATCCAAATTTCTTGGTGTTCTTGGTTTTTTATCTCACTGCTTATTTTAAAAGATCTGGAATAAGACCTGAAAATGGTTTAGCGAATCAGCCTTCATAGGGCAGATATCTAAAATATTGTTTCCATATAAACAGAAAAATTAACCTCTAATTTTTTTCAGTCAAAGAAATACATGGCAATGAATAAAAGAAACATTAAATTGCAACAAAATCAAATCGCGCTAAAGAATTTATGATGAAAAGCAACAAATTTCATCCTAACCCTTTTTATCTCTAGGACAGTGATTTTCAACCTTATCTCATGGCACACATAAACTAATTACTAAACTTCTGCAGCACACCAAAAAATATATTTTTTGCCAATCTGACAAAAAAATATGTATTATTTTGATTTATTCACACTGGATGGCTATTGTCTTGGCTGTTTTCATTTTTTAATTTGCCAATCTAAGGAAAAAGAGGTCAGTGCCCTAACTAAATAGTCTGGTATTGCATGTTTAAAAAATGATTGCAGCACACTGATTGAAAATCACTGCTCTAGGGCAATCCCCAAAGACACCTTTTTTTACATGTTTTTGTTTGTGATTACTTTGGTATTTCTAATATCTTTTAAGTATCTACTATGCTCATATTAGTTTTAGAAAATATGTAATGACTCCCTGCTGTAAAAAATAACGATTATGCTAAGATCCACTCCTCCAGTATTCAACAGTTGCATTGCATTAATTTTAGCTCTTTTGTTAGTTATCTTTGTAACTTTTAAGAATAAACTAAAATTCTAGATACTGTTTCCACCTTAATGTTTTAACTCTCCAATATTAATCCCACCATTATTCTCACCTTCTATTCACCTCCCTAAAATACAGTCAATAAGTCTTTTGTGTTATGTTCACAGGTTGACTCAAAGTTAACAGCCAACTTCCAGGCTAAGGAGAGTGCCAGAATTACATTTCTTCTGTAAAGACCTCTGTTAAAACCAGTAAGAAACCACTCAAAGAAAAATGTGAAGAGCATCTGGAGCAAATGGATTATTTTCCCATTATGTTGACTCTTATTTCATAGGCCAAAGACCCAATGTGGTAATTGTGCCAACTATGAAGTGTAATGGGAAGGCCAACTGGAAGCCCCTGAAACTGCCCCCTCCCCTAGCAAAGACATAAATTAAAAAATAATAAATAAATAAACAAACAGGATTGCTGAGGGAAATGGTGGGAATTAGTGCCACACCTAAAGATCTAAAGGATGAAGGGGGGGGGTGATCCCCATCATACCTTCATTTTATTCTACACTGTGGTCCCTGAAAAAAAACAGATTGATTCTGGAGAAAGATACAAGATGTGGTGTTTTAGCTAGATCAGCATACCATAAGTACATGGTATGCAATAATTAATCTGACAAATATATTCTTTTCCATCTCAGAAAAGAGAATGAAAAACAGTTCTCTTTTACATGTAATGGATAACAGTATATATTTACATTTCTGTCCCAGGTTTGTTCATTCTCTCACCCTTAGTTATAGTTGTCAAGAACTCTGAAGGATCTGAGATTTCATCCTATACATAGGCTGCCACCTTTATAGATGCTGGCAGAAGACATGAGACTCCTGGATGAAAGCCAGAAGACTTTGTTGCTCATAGCACCGCAAGCAGCATGAGGCTTATGTTTACATTGGTTTCCCTTGTTTTCCACGTACCATGAGGAAGACGTGGAGTGGTCTAGGTAAATGCTGTACATGCAGTGGGACTGTATCATGGCTGAGGTACTCTGAGTTTAGAGAAAAAACTTTTATTAAATAATTTACCCGGACTTTTCCCCAGAGAGAGAAATTACTTTTTTTATACTGGACATCGTCAAAGCTGTCTTTTGTTCTGAAGAGAGACACCATATTTATCTTCCGAGGCTGTTTACTATATAAACATTCTTGGAATGACAGTTCAGAACAAAAGCTGTTGGTGTCAGCTCACAAGATGTATATAAAATAAGAGTTGGATAAATTGTTTCCCAACTTGGAGCTCTGCAGAGTTGAAGGTACTGGTCTCCCAAGGAAACACAAGTTTACCAGGGGAACATAGCAAAAGTCCTGCTGAGCTATAAGCTATGGCTGCCAGTGTTGCCTATTTGTGTTCTTTGAACCCGGAGACCATTAGACAAAAAGAGGAGTCACCATTCTGGCACAGGTTACACAATGACGGCATGGGAGACTATGTTTGGCAACTTGGAAATTCAACTGGACACCTCTTGGTGCACCCTTGTCCAATTTGACCATACATGGACAAGTGTAGCAATCTCAGTCCAGAACAGGGGTAGCCAGGATGAGGGCCTCGGTCATGCCACCAGGTAAGCCACTGAGACCAGCAGAGATTATAGCTGAGAGTAAGGGGAATCTAGAATGAATAGAGAGTGCTTGCTTTGGGAGCACATATACTAAAATTAGAATGGATAGAGAAGAGGGAGACAATGAGCATCAGGTTTAACCCCTGAAACTAGCTACAATGCCAGGGGTTGTAGTTTATGCCATTAACCTTCCTTTTTAATGTTTCCCACAGAAAAAGAGGCCTACTCTAATCATGATGTTGCTGCTCCCAGAACAAATATGAAAAAGTGTATCTGAACAGATCAAGGGATAGACTGTAGGAGATGCTGTGATATGCTGCTCAGGTACCTCTTCAGTGAAGGATTTGTTACCCCAACTTCTAGGAATGCTATTAGCTCCTTCAAGGATTGACTCAGCTGCAGAGAGGCTTGTCCCTTTCTCAGGATGGCCTATATCCAGTAACTGACCAGTGCCAGGGTATATAAACCCCTGGCCATTTCAGTCTAATTTGATATAATGCTGAGGGGCCATTCCAGCAACAAAACTCCTTATGAGGTCAGCTGAGTCTCTCACTGGGTTTGCATACCAGTTTAACTGCTGCCTTTGTTTAGTTCTGCCTCTTTCCCTTCCCTTCCATAGATATTGATACCCAGGCCACTCTTTAATAAATATCCTGCTTGATAAGATTTATTTCAGAGTCTGCTTCCCAAGGAACCCAATCTGAGATAGCCATTTATATAGTATATCCTTCTAATAGATTACTATGTGCCCATTAAAAAGATAATAATATACCTCCATTTTATCTATTGGTTTGGAAAGAAATGTTAAGTTAAAGTAATATGCATATACTAGGAAAAAATCTGGATATATATCTTAGTAATAATGGTGAGTATCTCTGGATAATGATTTATATTTTTATTTTTACACTTTCCAGAATTTGTGTTTTTAGGATATGTTAGTATATTTGTATTTTTTGTTTGCATATTTAGTGTATGTTAATTTTATAATAAAAAAGTTCAACAAAGCTTTCTCTTTTTTTTTGCAACAGAGACTGAGAAAGGGACAGATAGACAGGAAGGGAGAGCGATGAGAAGGATCAAGTCTTTGTTTTGGCACCTTAGTAGTTCATTGATTGCTTTCTCATGTGTGCCTTGATCAAGGGGCTACAGTAGAGCAAGTGATTCCTTGCTCAAGTCAGAGACCTTAGGGCTCATGCCAGTGACCTTGGGCTTCAAGCCAGTGATCTTTGGGCTCAAGCCGGTGACCATGGGGTCATGTCTATGATCTCACGCTCAAGCCAGAGACCCCGCACTCAAGCCGGCTGAGCACATGCTCAAGCCAGTGACCTCAGGGTTTCAAATCTGGATCCTCTGCATCCCAGTTCAATGCTCTATCCACTGAGCCACTGCCTAGTCAGGCAACTAAGCTATTTTCATTTTGTAAAATCAACTTTATAGAAAATAGAGAATCTCTTCCATACCTGGGGCAGTAAATTGGTATAGACATTCTGGAAAATAATTTTTTAAAAAACATTATATATATATATATATATATATATATATATATAGAGAGAGAGAGAGAGAGAGAGAGAGAGAGACCATTAATTCCCAGTAATTCTACTTTAAGGAATTTATTCTAAAAAGAAAAAATAAATGATTCACACACATGCACAAATATGTGTTTATAGCCATTCAAAATTCTTTGTTTTCAGAAAATATTTATTGACATGAAAAATATCACAATAATAATAGTAAGTGGTAGGCTGACTGATGGTGGCACAGTGGATAGAGTGTCAACCTGGGATACTGCAGTCCCAGGTTTGAAACCCGAGGTCACCAGCTTGATTGAGCGCGGGGTCGCTGGTTTGAGCATGGGATTATAAACATGACCCTATGGTCGCTGGCTTGAGCCCAAGGTTGCTGGTTTGAGCAAGGGGTCACTGGTTCAGCTTGAGCCCCCTCCCCCAACAAGGCACATGTGAGAAACAATCAGTGAACAACTAAAATTTCATAACTATGAGTTGATGCTTCTCATCTCTCTCCCTTCCTGTCTCTCTCTTTCACTAAAATAATAAAAATAACAGTAAATGGTAGAAATAAATACAAGATTATAAATACAATTCAATACCAAATTTGACATTATCTTGGATATTTTTCTTATCAGCGTAAGTGCATGGCTATGTATGTGTATCCACACACACATACATATACTTACACTAAAGGAAAAGATTGGGAGAAAATATATCAAAATGTTAACAGTGGATATTTCTAAATATTTAAGTTGCAGGTTCTTTTAAAAATCCTTTACCTTTTCTAACTAAAAAAAATAAACACACAAAAAATATAAAAATAAAAATAAACACACATAGTTATAAAAAATGAAAATTACCATACTATATTTCCCCATGTATAAGATGCATCTTTTTCAAAAACTTTGGGGTCTAAAAATTGGGTGCATCTTATACAGTGATTGTAGAAGTGTGGCATTTCAAATGCCATAGCTGGAACTAAGGACAAGGCAATATATGAAGACCGTGATTCATCATCAGACACAGATGAGGACTAGCTAATGGATGGGAGTTTTGACAGTGATGAGGAGTTGTATGAATTTTATGATGAATAAAACTTGAATTCAATAACTTTATGTAATACATTTTTTTTTCAAATTTTGGGCCCCAAAATTAAGATGTGTCTTATACATGGGAGAGTCTTATACATGGGGTAACTATGGGATATTGCAAAGGGTACATGCGAAGGGTCCTAAAACTTCCTCACATTCCAGATCCCCAGATCCTTTCCCAGTGGAACCTTTTTTATTTTTTCACTGAGACAAAGAGAGAGACAGATAGAGGAACAAACAGTGAGGGAGAGAGATGAGAGGCATCAATTATTCATTGCAGCACCTTAGTTGTTCATTGATTGCTTTCTCATATGTGCCTTGACTAGGGGTCTGGTGGCTACAACAGAACGAGTGACCCCTTGCTCAAACCAGCAACCCTGGGCTCAAGCCAGCGACCTTGGGCTTCAAGCCTGCAATCTTTGGGCTCAAACCAGCAACCTCAGGGTTCAAACCTGGATCCTCCATGACCCAGTCCAAAGTTCTAACCACTGGGCCACCACTTGGTCAGGCACAGCGGAACCATTTTTACAGATTTCTTTTAGCCAAAAGATTTATTGCATGACTAATCATTGAAATCCTTAAGATGAACTGATGCTGCAACAACTGCTCTCTTGTGTTTAGGTGTTGTTCCTTCACCCTGTGAAGGAATCTGCCTGAACCTGCGGTACATAAAGTTTAGGTATTTCATTGATTATACTTCCCTTCGTCTTCCTCTTGTCAGTGTAGCCACACTGGCCACAGGTGGACTTCTGAAGGCTGCAGATCTTGGAGCCGCAGCAGCAGCACAATATGTGCGTTTTGTCACAGTGCTTTCAGAAAGATGATTTTCCCTTTGTCATCTCCCTCCTGAACCTGAGACCAAAGAGAGCCATTTAAAAAGACTTTTTAATGTCTGATTTCAAAATATTCTGTGCCCATATTGGCATAAAGGTATATAATGTCCCTTTTACATTTATAAAAATTTTTACACAGCTGTGAGAGCATACTATTAACACTGTCCTATATCTTTCTCATCTCTACCAACTGAGCTTGAGGTTATTTATCTGTATGTCTACTTTCTTTCTAATAGCTGAACAAGTATTTCATTGTATGGATGTAACATCTGGGTTGTTTTTGTCCTTTTACTGTTGAAACATTCCTATACATCCACCTTTTCTTGCACATGAAGCACATCTGGAGGATAAATAGAATTGCTGGGTCAAAGGGTATATATGGATTTAAAATTTGTATCATTATTTTTAGTTGCCCATCAAAGAGAGAGTATTAATTTATATCCACAATCTAAAAAGAAAACAAAAAGCAGGATACAAAACTAAAAATGCATATGATTTCATTTTTCCTAAAATATTGAACTGTACAATATGGATAAGAAAAAGCAATAGAAGAAGCCACAAAAATGTTAATAGTAGATTTCTCACGGTATTACAATTATAGGTGACATTTATTTTTTTCTCTATATTTTTATGCATGTTCCAAATTTTCTATAGTAAACATACTATTATAATCAGAGAAAAAATAAAAATGTTTTTTAAAACTAAGCAATATTGAGTGTTATACATTTTAATGTATTTATTTCTAGAAACTGAATAGTATTGCAAACATCATTTTATACTTTACCTCCAAGGCTATAATATAATTGCATTTAATTACAACATATCATGAAAAGAAATGACTTATTAATATATTAGTGTTGCCTGACCTGTGGTGGTGCAGTGGATAAGCATCAACCTGGAATGCCAAGGTTACCAGTTTGAGACCCCAGACTTGCCTGGTCAAGGCACATACAAGAAGCTACTATGATTTGATGCTTCCTGCTCCTACCTCCCACGTTGTTGGGCTTACTCACTTGTACTTTGCCTGATTGGTGCATGAGCACAGGGCAGAACCATGTGTATAGTCTATGTAAGGCTGCCAGTGCTTGCCCTCAGGGAGGCAGATTGTGGACTGTGGATTGCCTGCTGCCATTTTTTTGCAGTTGTTTGCTGGAGAAGGGGGTTTTCCCCCCAGCTGGTCTGCTTGTTTGCTCCTCAGTGCAGAGAGAGAGAAGTGTTTTTTTTTGCCTGCTTGTTTGTCTGCTGTTGCGAGATTCTAATAAACATAATGGCTCACCATTTTATGGCTCCACTGTTCCTTTATTTCTGCCCGAATCCAATGTGAACCTGCATGGCCATGGCCTTAAACTGGCCTTACATCCCTGCCTTCTGTCTCTCTCTCTCTCAACTCTTTTAACATCAATCAATTTTAAAAATCTAAAAGAAGCCAAAACCCACTAATATTAATATTTAAATAATAAAAGGGCTATTAAGATAATTACAGCTAATTTTCTCTGCTAAAAACATTCTTTAACTTTAGGACTAAAGCATTGAATGATTCTTTTAAATAAATAGTCTTTGAGCACATATGCCATAAGCAGACATTTAGAACTAGAAAGAGAATATAAGACCAAAGTACACAAGGCCTCCCACTAGAAAGAGTGAGGTTCACCTTAACTGCATGTGCCTTCCAGGGCTTAGACCAAGATGGATTGTGAATCCTTCCAAAAGGGATTTCCCTTTTGACAGAGGCTAGGACAACCTGAATGGAGCAGTTCGGATAAGTCATGCTTTCATTCACTTAAATATATTTGCACGCCTATTATATGAAAAGCACCATGTTGGGTGTTGGGGAGGCAATGATGAACAAGACAGACACATTCCTTGCCCTTGTAGCAATTTACATTCCAGCAGAGGATAAAAACATTAAACAGCTAATTATATAATAACTACTTATATAATAAATAACTAAGTAACAGCTAGTTATATAACTATTCTAATTGTTATAAGTGCTGTGAGAAGGTACAGAATTCTATAAAGCAGCGTAATGGAGACACCTGTAGTACTGTGGTTGGTTCTATATTTGGTTTGATCATGTAAAGTTCCTACCATGAGCCCAAGTCTATAGGTAACTAATAGTCTTTGTTTTATTCTTGCCTCCTCCCAGTTATTCAAATCAACCATTCAGCTATCTGCAGATTGCCCACCCATCCTTTGGGATTATAAAAGGCTGACAAGGAAGGTCACTGGGGTGACCCTTATCCCAGGAGTCAGTGGGATTGGTAGCAGTCTTGGGCTGCTCCTTTTTAGCTTCTGTAAGGCGGTATCTTGTCACTTCCACCCAGAAGAAAGGCCTGCTTCCTACCAGACCTCCTTCTGTAGATGCACTTGGCCACTCTGTCTCCACCCTTTCTTTCCTCAATCAGTGAGGCCAAGGTAGAAAACAGTCTCTCACCTCAGCAAGCTACTGGTACCTATTTTGATAGTTTCCTTAGCCAGGTCTATTTTCTGGGGCATGCCTCTTGCACTTTTCTTGCCTAGCTGATTTGTAGATGGTTTCCTACATTGACCCTGCTCTGGATGATACTGCTACTGTCTCTATCCTAAACATCTTACCAGAGAGTGGGACTATCCTTTAAACTTAAGAGTTCAGCCTGACCTGTGGTGGCCCAGTAGATAAAGGCGTCAACCTGGAATGTTGAGGTCTCTAGTTCAGGACCCTGGGCTTGCCTGGTCAAGGCACATATGGGAGTTGATGCTTCTTGCTCCTCCTAGTCCTCCTCGCTCTCTCTCTCTTCTTTCTCCCTAAAAATTAATAAATAAAATATTTAAAAAATTAAACTTAAGAGTTCAGGCTGGCGCAGGGCTTTCAGTGGACAAGGTCATCAGCTCCCCTAAAAGCTCTAGCTACTGCCCCTTTACTTAGGAAACTTCCCAGGCTTCTTCTTGGATACTTTGCTTTAAATTGTCCTGCTTTTATTTGATTTTACTTCTTTTGCCTGTTACCTTTGTGTGTGTGTGTGTGTGTGTGTGTGTGTGTGTGTGTGTGTGTGTGTGTATATTTAGATTTTATTAATTTTTAGAGAGAGAGGTGGGGTGGGGTGAGGTGAAGAAACAACGCATCAACTCGTAGTAGTTGCTTTCTATATGTGCCTTGACCAGGCAAGCCCAGGGTTTTAACCAACGACTTCAGCATTCCAGGTTGACATTTAATCCACTGTGCCACCACAGGTCAGACCTGCTTGTTACCTTTAAAATACATTCTTTTTCTCTCTCTCTTGAATTTTTGTGAGTTTATTTCAGTTAAAACTGATGACATGCTGGGAAGCAAGACCTCAAATACTCCTAACCTTTTCCACTCAAAATTTTTATTGTGGAAAATTTCAAACATGTACAAATTTTGAGAGAATTGTACAATGCAGAGTGTATCTTCATGCACTCATGACCCAGTTTCAAAATTATCTTATATATACCCTGTAAGGCTGGTGGCTATGGCCATGCAGGTTCACATTAAATTCAGGCAGATCGTAAAGGAACTGTGGAGCCAGAAAATGGTGGGCCATTCCATTTATTAGTCTCGCAATGGTGGATGAGCAAGCAGGCAGGGAAAACCACTTCTCTCTCTCTGGACTCATGAGCAAACAGGTCGGGGTGGGGAAACCTCTTCTTCAGCAAACAATAGCAAAAAATGGCCCCTACCAATGTTGGCAGGCCATCTGCAATCTGCCACCTGTAGGGCAAGCACCTGCAGACTTACATAGACTATACACACGTGATGCTGCTCATGCACCAATCAGGCAAAGTACAAGCGAACAAGCCTAACATACTTGTTTCCCCAACATACCCCTACCTACAAACTTTCCCAACAGATAGGCTTTTGAACAGATCAAAAAAGTCTAAAACTAAACCTTTTTTTCTAGCTTGAATACAGGTAATAATATGCAAAGCCATCTCACCATCATCTCACCTTTGTGTACCACTCTTTAGTGAACAGCCCCAGTTTCCACCTAGGAATCCATGTCGACTCCTCTCCTTAATCCTCCACCATCCATTTGATCAAGTCCAGAAGATCCTGCCTCCTATACACTACTCCTCTCTATTCTTCCTGTCACTGTTCTTGTTCATGCCTCAGCATCACTCTCCTTAACTTGCCTTCCTCCACTCTAGGGTACTGGCACTTGAGATTTGGGACACTTCTGAGACAATTGGTATGAAGAATTTGGTGTTTTATAAATTATGTGCTCCTGTATAAAAATTACTTCAAAATTTAGTGGCTTGAAACAACATACACATGTATCTTATAGTGTCTATGGGTCAAAAATCTGGGGACAGCTGAGCTGGGCCCTCTGCTTCACAGCATCTCATAGGGCTGCAATCATGTTGGTTCAGGGTTTGTGGTCTCATCTGAAGGTTCAATTGGAGAAGGATCAGCTTCCAAACTCACACTTGGGTTGTTAGCAATACTTAGTTACTCATGAACTGTTGGAACTGAGGGCTTAAGTTCCTTGATGGCTATTAACTAGAAGTGGCCTTCATTTCCTTGCCACATGGCTGCTTACTTCATCAAAATCTTCAAGCCTGGAGGCAATAGAGATTCTGCGAGCAAGACAGAAGTTACAATCTTTTATAACTTAATCATGGAAGTGACATCCTATCATCTAAGCCATAGAATCAACTCGTTAGGTCCAGCCTAAATGTCTGGAAAGGAAATTGTGCAAGGTTATAAACACGAGTAGTTGGGGATCATTGAGGCCATCTTAAAAGTCAACCTACCACAGAAGGACAGGAGGGAGGTTCTTTCAATGGCCAGAGAGAAGAACCGAGAAGAAAGCTGAAGCATGGGGAGAGCTAGCAGTTTCCACATGTCTAGACATGAGTCCCAAAGTCAAACATATAGAAAATCAGAGTAGAAGACTGATGAACAAGAGCTAGCAGCAGAAAGTTCTGCAGTAAAATACAGCACACAATGTAATTATGTTTGTTTTAAGTTTTCTTGCCAGAAGAGATATTGGCTGCCAACTATATTTATATATAATTTTCACAGGGAAGTGGAGTTTACATGTCACTAAAACACAAAAGCATTTCTCAACCTTCTTTACTTTATTATTATTATTATTGTTATTTTAACCTCACTGATTATTGCTTTTGTCTCCTTCAAGGGCCTCACTTTCTTTGGCCACCTCTGAAATATGGGTGTTGCCTAGAGTTGAGAATTGTGCTCTGTGGTTTTTTTCCTCGAATTTCTCTCTCTCATAGTTTCTTTACTCATACACCACTAACATTGCAGAAAAAAAATAAAGATCTACCTCATTAGTTCTCGCTTCTCCAATTGCCTATTTAAAATATCCAGCAGTTTCTTGGAACATTGCCACCAAGATATAACATCATAATCCTCAACTTAATGTGTCTCAAGTCAGAGTCATTATCTCTCCCTTAAAACCAATCCTTCAAATACAAACACAGAGGAAAATCATTAACTACAGTTAGTGATTAACTATGGGGTGAGAGGTTAGGGTTTCAGAGTGGGGGATATTCTTACTTTTTATGTTAAACTTATCTATACAATATTTACTTTTCACAAGGAGCATTTTAATATAAAAATGAAATAAAAAAGAATTTATATTATAAACACAACCAGCTCTTTCTCATGACTTAAGCTATTATGTTTCTGGTCATGATACCCCATCCCTGGTCATCCAGACTCTGCCTCCTCTGTGATTCTACCTCTTTCAGGGTCTATTCAAGTAGCTTAGTGAAGAACAGAGGTGTCACTTTCTGTTGTGACAATAGTGAGGGATGATCACAGTGTAAACTAATGAAACTCAAGAAGACCATGAAAAACTTAATTAGAATGGGGCTATATGATCAGGGTCATAGGGCAGAACTTCTTGAAGTAACTATTGATAATGGTGGATACATGTCATTCTATGTTTGTCAAATCCTATAGAACGCTAATATAAACTATGGACTTTGAGTAATAAACATGTGTCAATGTAGGTTCATCAATTATAACAAATGAACCACTTTGGGGTGGGATTCTGATATGGGACAGGCTGTGTGTGTGATGGGCAAGGATTATAAGGGAAATCTCTATACTTTCTGCTCAATTTTGCTGTGAATCTAAACCTTCTTAAAAAATACGTTTATTTAAAAGTTGAAAAAACATTGGAATAGTTTTTATCTCAAATTACATTCTCTGGGAAGCAGATCTGAGATAGAGTTTACTGTGCAGGATGTTTATTGGGCAGTGCCCTCAGGATCAACTACTGAAGTAAGCAGGAGTTAACAGAGAGAGGAATCAAACTATGATGCAAGTCTAACAGTAGTAGCCTTGGCCCCTCAAAGGGAGTTTCAGAGTGAATTTTCCACCTTGGGTTGACATGGCCAGGCCTTTATTTTCTGCATCTTTATTCATTGGATATGGCCAGCCCTGAAAGATTAATTTTGGGAGAAGCTAATCTCTGTAGATGAAATGATCCCTGAAGGCGCTGATGGCTGGAGGCTGTCTGTCACAACACTGCTAACTGCTGGTGCAGTAATCCTTCATTGAAGGAGATCTGAATGTCCATGACATTCACAAAAGAGAAACTCACAAAGCTGGATGCCCTAGCTGTCCATATAGAAGGAGATAGCTTTTGATATTGTATTTTAAAAAGTAAAAATACAGTTGGAGAATCCTAACTTCAAATTTTAAAAGTTCTATTATAATTTCTGATGCATCACTAGCTAATCCTTCCAAAATATTGCTAATACATGAAGGAGGATATGTCACAAATATAACATTTTCAAACTTCGAGGTATGGAGAAGAGAAAGGTGAGACACTCCTCGGTAGCCAGCTGACCAACAGCTTGAAACTTATAGTCTGTTCAAATTTATAGTATTATTATTATTATTTATAGGGACAGAGAGAGAGTCAGAGAGAGGGACAGATAGGGACAGACAGATAGGAATGGAGAGAGGTGAGAAGCATCAATCATTAGTTTCTCGTTGCTGTCGCAACACCATAGTTGTTCATTGATTGCTTTCTCACATGTGCCTTGACCGCGGGCCCTCAGCAGACCGAGCCACCCCTTGCTGGAGCCAGCAACCTTGAGTCCAAGCTGATGAGCTTTTGCTCAAGCCAGATGGGCCCGCTCTCAAGCTGGCGAGCTCGGGGTCTCGAACCTGGGTCCTCCCACATCCCAGTCCAATGCTCTATCCACTGCGCCACCGCCTGGTCAGGCTATAGTATTATTTTTAATTGGTGTTTTCTTTTGTGCTCTTGATTCTGGCACTATTCTTGTTTACCTCTAGAAACTTATTGGTGGTTAATTCTTTCAGTCTTCTTGGCAGCAAAAAAAGGAGCAGTGAAGCATATGTTTAATATTCCTTAATGGGATTTTCTTCTGGCCCTCAGCCTTCTGGCTCTTTGAAATACAAGAAATACAGAGCCAACACAGGCTCTGTGAGTGCAGATACAGCCTCGGGGAAAGGCTTCCATGTAGCTAGGAGGCAGAACTGATAGGTCAGCATTGAAGTTGGCCCTCATTCTGTCCCCATTCTGATCTGAGTGGAACACTCAATCACTCTGAAACTCCAAGGAGAAGTGGCAGA
The DNA here is from genome assembly GCA_037038555.1 of Rhynchonycteris naso. NCBI lineage: Eukaryota > Metazoa > Chordata > Mammalia > Chiroptera > Emballonuridae > Rhynchonycteris > Rhynchonycteris naso. The sequence goes on along the minus strand of CM073004.1, from coordinate 39,207,124 downwards.
GGGCACAGGACTTGTTGACCTCCAGAACTGGTGGGAGTCTAGAGCGATATCTTAGACTCCATAAAATAGGATACACTGGATAATCACCAGGCAGGGTTTCTGTCTATATTTCTCTTACAGTGTGGCTGACCTTGTGAAAGAAATACCCTTTCCTTGGCAAAAGAATATTAGTCCCTTCCAAGAGCTGGGACAGCCTGGTGCCCTGAACATGACCTTAATTTCAGTCATGAGGCTTGGATGCTAATCCTTCACCTTCTGCCACTATGATCTCACTTAATCTCTCCTCTGAAGCAAGAGAATTGGACTCCATGACTACCAAGTTCCTTTCCAGCTGGGTTAGCTGATATGTGCTAAAAGAAACTGGACACATTGCCATGGAGGACACACTGATATACAGAGGAAAGAACACCAACTAGAATTTAGGAGACCTGAATCCTAATTCATTCTTTCATTAACCAGCTGGGTGACCTTGAGCATGTCATTCAAACTCTCCCAATCTCCAATAAAATATGGAGATAATATAATATTTTATAATACATACTACAAGACACTATAAGGTTCAAATGAGATAATTTATGTAAATTACTTATCAGTGTGTTGTGGACTTCTTAACTATCTCTTGGTCTGGCTATCATAGAAGTTGGTTGACAATACTTTTCTGTTAAGACTCCAAAATTCAGAACCTACTGTAGGTAAGCTTCACCAGCCTTGCTAGGGCAGAGCTATGAATTTGAATAATGATTTTTTTTTTAAAGTGGGCCCTGAAGAGAACCAAAGTTTATGTGTCCAGTGGAACCTCAAGATAGCTTGGATATTATGAGGCCTGATGTACAAAACTGGGCCCACCACACGGGTCTCCTTATGAACTGAGGGGAAGGCCAAGAAAATTTCAGTAAGTGTAGGAAGGGTGCAATAGCATTGCTAGGCTGGAATATTCCAGGAATTATCAGTGTACATACCAGTGAGCTATAGTCATAATAATTTTATATAGCAAATCATCCCATGCTCATTTATTCTTGCTGTGTGTTGGAAGTTAGCTGGTCTAGGTGGGATTTGGTTGGCTGCTTTTACTTCAAGCTGTGAGTTCACCTGTGCTTGGCTTCTCATTAAGAGCAGGGCTCAGATATGTTCCATATGTGTTTATTCTGGGGCTCAGGCTGATGGGGCAAACTCAACTGCACAAGCAGACTTCAAGCTTTCAATTGTATAATTTCTTCCAACACCAAAGCAAGTCCCAAGGTTTTGTACACATTAAGGAGAAATATAGTACATTCTGTCTCTATCAAGAGGAACTACAAAGGCACATGGCACAGGGTATGAATGCAGGCAAAGGGGAAGAATTGGTGCCAATAAATCCGTCTATCATATTGTCTAAATGTAATACACATCTGCTTAGTGGACGGCATAGATGTGATATTCAATCTGTCCTTACTTCAGACAAGACTAATAATAAAACAGAAGGCCACTTGCATTAGCTTATGTGAAGGTCACATTATTGTAAGAGGCCAATGGACAATGTCTTAATCATCTGAGGACAGGAAATGTTCTGGTGACACAGGACTGAAACTAGAAAGTCAGGATGTGAAATTACCCATCCAGTGCTCACAAAGTTGGTTTCTGATGCTTTTGTATTTGCTTTATTAACTTGTTTCTTTGTGAAGACCAGTTTCTTCTGTCTTCCTAAGGTACCTCTTCTCCCATATTTTAGATTCCTACTGGCTGTAGTGTTCCCTTGTCCCTGTGGTGATCTAAGCCCACGCTCTATGGCTTTTTCATTAAAACATCCATCAGAGATAATCACTAGGCTTCTCATCTTAGACTATCCAGAGAAGTTGGTTGCCTTTGGGTTGGTTTCCATTGGTTCTAATGAAACGTGGCCAGAGGAAGTGGGATCACGGGGTGAGCAGGAGCTATGCAACAGGTCAGAATCTCTAAAAAGGGAGTGTTGGATTAAAGGCAAAACGAACATATCCATTTCATAGTCCCAAGAGATTTAGAAAAAGGAGAAATGTGTCACCAAGAAATATTTCACAAAACTAATTTCCTTAAGGAGTTTATGTAAAACCTTACTGACCAGGCTCAAAACCTCTTCTTTAGTTTTGGCTCCTACTTCTCTGACCTCTCAGCATCCTCCATGCATGCTTCTTCTTTGGCTTTCTCTTTAATATTTGTACCCCTGAGACTCATCAACTTTTATACTCTGCCTAACTGTACATAAACTGTACATAAGCTGTAGCCAAGACCGAGTGCCTGTTTGTACAGCTGATTGTGAGGTCCAAACAATGTCATCAGGTTTCTGTATCTTTACATTTTTCTACACTTATCTCCTCTCAGTTGACTCTTTATGGGTTTAAGCTGCTTTAGGCATGCATTCTACTAATTTCACAATGAGCAAAAAGGAGAGATTACTTTCCCAATGGTTCCAACAGAAGTTCTAGAATGGAATCTTCCTGTCTAAGATTAGCCTTGTTGTGACTCATACAGTAGTAGATGGTTTTGGTGCTCCACCCAGATTCCTTCCATCAGCTGATGCACCCTTTCTCTTCCTTATCCCTCTTCCCATCACCCACCTCTGTTTTGAGGCTGAGGACAAGCAGTCTAAACCTGTGAGACCTTGCCTTCTGAAAGTTTCCCTTGGCCTAGCTCAGGGATGCCTGGGAGGTTACACCACCTCTATCTCTAGACCAGTGATTTCGAACTGATGTGCCACAAGAATTTTAAAACATGCACTACCTCACTGTTTAGTCAGGGCACTGACCTCTTTTCCCTTAAATTATCAAATAAAAAAATGACCACAGCCAACATAACAATAGCCATCCAGTGTGAATGAATTAAAATTATACCTATTTTTCTTTGTCAGATCAACAAAAAGAATATTCTTTGGTGTGCCACAGAATTTTAGTAACTAGTTTGTGTACCATGAGATGAAAAAAGTTGAAAACTGCTGCTCTAGACCAAAGACTGACAAGGAATTCTAAAAGGGCAGCCCCCTTGCCTCAAGACAGAAACAACTCTGAAGTGCAATTTGTGTTCCAGAGACAATCTTCTGCCATATCCAAATTCAGGGCAAATCTGGACTTCACCTGCCATTAGCTTTCTGCTTGGTCCCTTCTTCTTTAGCTTGCTTCCATCATTTCCTTACATGTTTCTCCTAAGGGTACTTACTACTCCCTGTCTTTCTTACATCTGAATTCTTGTCTCAGGCACTGCTTGTAGGGGTCTTATCTAAGACATATGTACATTTCTGAATGAGTTACTGAATGAGTAGTTAAAAGAGAAATTATGCTAAAGAATAATCAAGGTCATATGCCTGAATTCCTGCAGACGTTTTATGAAGAACTTTTGTTTGTTTACTGCTATAGTTCCTGTGTCCAGAATAGCACTTGGGGAGGAAAGCGGAGATGGGTGACTGTTACCAGAAAAAAGAACACTGAGTTTAAGAATGTGAAATGATAACTGCACTACGGAGACAAACGAGCAGAGCTGGATTTAAAAACTAAAACTTCTTTCATTCTGCCAAGGCCAAGTTCATCTTAATGACCAGATGTGTCAAACATTTGTGATTTTAAGCAGTGCTTTCACTATAGAATTTAAAAAAATATTTTAGGAAATGTGTTTGTTGTTTATTTGTCATCTGTGAATAATGGAATTACTTCAAGTAGATAATGATACTCTACTTTTTTATGTAACAATAGAAATTTTGAATAGAGCAGTAACTATAATCCTGCAAATACATTTTTTGCTGAGTCATTCACCCTTGCTCAAGACAAGCTTTCACTTTGCATTGAATTTTAATGTGCTGTTTCTTCATTGTCCCCCATTCCTATTCCCAGAGTCAGCTAGTCAGTAATTTCTCTGTGGCTGGAGTGACATTGTCTTCCCAGAAGGGTCAGGTAAAGTCTGCGCAGACGTTTTCTGGGATTCCCATGCCTTTTCACTTCCAAAAATCTATTCATGATCTTTTCCCCAAAGGCTCATGAGTGAAAGACCTCATTGTAATTCAAACTATGCATTGAGAAGAAAAATCCATTAGTTTTCTCAAAATGTATTAATTATACCAAGCAAACTGGTACAATTCCAGCCTAAGCTAAAGCAACTTTTAGTTAGTTAATTTCAGCTGCCATGAGAAGTAGGATTTCCATTAAGCTTTGGAAATAATAAAAATGTTGGGAGTCACTGAATAATCTTACTCCATGGAAATATATATTTAAAAGATTAGCCTGACCTGTGGTGGTACAGTGGATAAAGCATTGACCTGGGAACACCGAGGTTGCCAGTTCAAAACCCTGTACTGGTCTGGTCAAGGCACATATGGGAGTTGATGCTTCCAGCTCCTCCCCCCTTTCTCTCTTTCTCTCTCTCTCTCACTCTGTCTCCTCTCTAAAATGAATAAAATAAAAATAAATTTAAAAAAAAAAAAAAACAAAACAAAAAAAAACACATCGACCTGGAATTCTGAGGTTGCTGGTTCAAAACCCTGGGCTTGCCTGGTCAAAGCACATATGGGAGTTGATGCTTCCTGCTCTTCCCCTCCTTCTCTCTCTCTCTCTCTCTCTTCTCTAAAATGAATTAATAAAAAATAAATAAATAAATAAATAAATAAATAAAGATTATACTGGGTTGTTTGGGAGCAAAAGTCAAGTCAGGGAATGTCCCGGAAAGCTGTTTTGGTAATCAAAGAGAGAGATCTGTTCATTTAAAAAGGCGTAAAACAATGCCCTTTGGAGAAAAATAGATGAGCTCCAAATGTCTAGCTTCACTGGGATGGGGGGCACTGTATTGTGGAGAGTAAAACTAACAAGGTTTTAAGGGCTTCTGTTCTGAGCATCTCACCTGAGCAGTCTATCATCAGGTAGAAGGTGTTGGGAACCTGGATCATGGTATTGTAAAAAAAAACAAAAAACAAGAGGCCCAAAATGGAATCACTTGTGCTATTCCCATGTCACCAAACTGAGACTTCATACCTAACTGAATTGCGGTTTCAACCTCTCCTAGAAATAAAATTTTTAGCCAGTCAACCTGGAATTACTTGGTCAGCACTAGTGAGGTAATTCCCAACAAATACTTCTTCCATCCTCTATAGGTATATTACATAAGCCTGAAACAATCTACTCCTTCCCCCCTTCAGCCTATGAAAGTCTTTCATTTCATATAGTTCCTCAGAGCTCCTTTTTATTTACTATATGGAATGTTACCTGATTCATTAATCATTCAATAAAGCCAGTAAGTTCTTTAAATTTTACTCAGGCTGCCTTGGCCGGCTGGCTTAGTGGTAGAGCGTCGGCCCAGTGTGTGGAAGTCCCACATTTGATTCCCAGCCAGGGCACACAGGAGAAGCGCCCCTCTGCTTCTCTACCCATCCCCCTTTCCTTTCTCTCTATCTCTCTCTTCCCCTCCTGCAGCCAAGGCTTCATTGGAGCAAAGTTGGCCCGGGCGCTGAGGATGGCTCCATGACCTCTGCCTCAGGCTCTAGAATGGCTTGGGTTGCAAGGGAGCAAAGCCCCAGATGGGCAGAACATTTCCCCTAGTGGGCATGCCGGGTGGACCCAGTTGGGGTCTCTCTGTCTCTCTGCCTCCCTGCTTCTAACTTTGGAAAGTACAAAAAAAATTTTTACTCAGGCCTGACCAGGTGATGGTGCATTGGATTAATCATCAGCCTGGGATGTTGAGGACCCAGGTTCGAACTCCGAGATCACCAGCTTGAGTGCAAGCTCATCCAGCTTGGGCATGGGCTCACCAGCTTGAATGTGGGATCATAGACATGACCCCATGGTTGCTGGCTTGAGCCCAAGGTTGCTGGCTTGAGCAAGGGGTCACAGACTCGGCTGGAGCCCCAAGGAACATATGAGAAAGCAATCAATGAACAACTAAGGTGCTACAGGTATGAGTTGATGCTTCTCATCTCTCTCTCTTCTTGTTTGTCTATCTCCCTTCAAAAATAATTTTTTTTACTCAGTAGAATTTTGTTTTTTAATAGCATGTAACCTTTATGGTTAGGCCCTTGAAGCTATGGACTAGAAAGTGAGATACAGTTCACATGATCTGATTTATAAATACAAAACTTATCATCAATATGAATTAGCCAATTGCTCACTACTATCAGGGTTGAATTATGACATTCATGGGCCCTGGACACCTTTGAATCTGTGGGCCCCTTTCTCCATAAAAAATATATTAAAAAATATATTTTACAATTATGTTAGTATAAAGTGAATAATATCCAAGTTGGAATCACTTTTTGAAATGTGTTAAAGTACATATGACAAAATTTACTATTTTAGCCATTGTATTATTTATGATTTTAATTTGTGTTTACATAGATTCAAGTGTCCCACTGAATATCTTCCTTCACCCCTTTATTCCCCCTCGGCCTCCCCCTTATTTTAGCCATTTTTAAGTATACAGTTTAGTGGCATTAAGTACATTGGATTCACTTTATTGCGTTTATTATTACATCCATTTATTTTTATTCTGATTTTAAAAGAAATTAAAATATTTTCTTGAACCCTTAAAATTATTGTGGACCCTAGACACTGCTTACTGTGTCTAATGAATAAATTGTTCCTGACTATTAGATGGCAAAAAGGGAAATAAAGAGGAAAATTATAATGCACTCAAATTCACTTTATAGTTCACATACACAAAATGACTTTCAAATTTGCTTTTCCTTTTTGTAGGGAGATCTTAATCCTGGGAAACTGTGTATGTGAGTGAATGAAACAGAGGACTCGGGCAGACTGAGATCCAGCCCTATTTTGCCTTTTACTAGCTGTATCACAGTCAGCACAGGTAGGGGCTCAGATAGGCCCAGCAAGGAGCCTGAGGAGACTACAGACTCAGAAATAGCATCATGCCTGACCGGACGGTGGCGCAGTGGATAGAGCGTCGGACTGGGATGCGGAAGACCCAGGTTCGAGACCCCGAGGTCGCCAGCTTGAGCGCGGGCCCATCTGGCTTGAGCAAAAGCTCGCCAGCTTGGACCCAAGGTCGCTGGCTCTAGCAAGGGGTGGCTCGGTCTGCTGAAGGCCCGCGGTCAAGGCACATGTGAGAAAGCAATCAATGAACAACTAAGGTGTTGCAACAAAAAACTGATGATTGATGCTTCTCATCTCTCTTCATTCCTGTCTGTTTGTCCCTATCTATATCTCTTTCTGTCCCTGTAAAAAAAAAGAAGAAGAAGAAATAGCATCAGCTCCAGACCAGGAGCCAGGGCAGAGACTCCATATCAAGCCCAGGACAGCTCCCAGGGGTTCAATGGGGGAGAATCCCGAGTTCAGTAGAAGATATACGCAAACTAGAGAACGGACACATACAAACAAACGGGAAACTGAGTGGTCAAATGCCAGCCAGGCCCGCTCAGTGCTGCTTTTCAAGCGCCTGACTTAAGCCTCCTTGTTCTTGCTACAAGTGCCACCTTTTGTCTGAGACTGTGTGCTTTTGGGCACTTCTCTTCTCAAGCCTCAATTTCCCCATCTATGCAATTAGGAATTGGATTAACGACCCCTAAGCTCCAATGAACCATTTGTGTGTCCAGCTTCCTAATAGTTTCACTGTTTTTTTCTGCTCTACTGTTACAATTCAGAGCTTAATGTCCAAGTTTCAGAGCAGAGGTTGCAAATTGGTAGCTGCTGGACCAAATCTGACCCACAAGTAAGCTTTGGTTGGCCTCTTCACTGTTTTTACACTTTGAATTAATTGCCAACACCTCAAAATCAGGAGATGGCTCATAAAACTCTGAGCTTTTGCATTTTCTTAAAAAGCTGCAGCTCTCCCTTTCTTGGCCCCATGTTTCCGCATGGCCTTGGCTGGAACTGAGTAGGCGACGCCCCTTTGAGATGAGGCATGCATGCAGGCCCCAGTCCTCCCCTAACCATTTTACTCTTGTGTTGTTCCTATAGGTAGCTGGATTTGTTACCTTTGCAATTAATGATCACAGCTTTTTCTTTCTGAATTTATCTCTCTAGTGTCCAGGTGCTGACCATTGTGAAGTAGTGTGAAGCTGACTCTTAGACCTTCTAATCTTGTGGTTCAGACTGAACAAACCTCTGAGCACCGATCACCATGTCACATTTCCCCAGGGTGATCTTGATTCAAGTGAAGTTGACTCGAAGGAACTGCTAAGCTAAAGCCAGCCCTTGTGATCTTGATTCGAAGTGCAGTTTTCGCTGTCACCCACCTGCTCCCCCTATTCTTTTAATAATTGTCCTGTATCAGAAGATATAGAAGCTGCCTGACAAAATGGTGCTCTGCTCTTCAGGGCATTGACTAGATAGTCCAGAGGCACCTGCCTCCAAGGATCCAGTCAATGAAAGGCTGGAGGACTGAAGAGAGGAAGTGCTGGGTAGAAGCTCTCACAGAGAGAGAGAGAGACAGACAGAAACAGAAAGAGAGACAGAGATGCTAGGGAACAGAGACAAAGATCATGGGAACCAGGAACCATGAGTGGCAATACAAGCTACATGCCCACCTGCCACTATGTAACCTCTGCATTTCCTCATAAATGGGGTCTGTGTTTTCTCTACTAGACATCTCAATCACAACTGGACTAGAACAGGATGAACTTTTTAAACAGTTATACAGGGGTTTGCTCATAGTAGATTGAAACAATTCAAGAATAATTATAAGTCAAAATGATACAGAACTGGAATAAAGATATTCAAGAGGCCCTGGCTGGTGGCTCAGTAGTAGAGTGTCTGCCTGGCATGTGGATGTCCTGGATTTGATTCCCAGTCAGGGCACACAGGAGAAGCGCCCATCTGCTTCTCCACCCTTCATCCTTCCCTCTCTCTTTTCTACTCCCACAGCCATGGCTCAATTGGTCCGAGTACATTGGCCCTGGGCACTGATGATGGCTCTTTGGAGCCTTTGCCTCAGGAGCTAAAAATAACTCAATTGCGAGCATGGCCCCAGAGAAGCAGAGCATCAGCCCCAAACAGGGGTTGTCGGGTGGATCCCAGTTGGGGCGCATGCAGGAGTCTATCTCCCTTCCTCTCACTTGGAAAAAGAAGAAAAAAGAAATAAAAAAGAAAGAAATTCAAGAGCAGGATCATGTTCAGAATTGTTTTCCTGAACAAGTTTTAACGTTATCCACTCCGCAATATTTTCTCTACTTCCCCTCTCCATTGCTGAACTGAATATCCCTAGGACCTCTGCTTCTCTCTCCAGAAGCTCTGCTTTGGTCCAAGCAGCTGGGCCTGCTCACAGCTTCCCACAGACTCTCACCATCTCCTTGCAGCTGTCAGCTGTAAAGCTCCTAAACACAAATCCCAGCATCTTACTTTCCAACTTAAAATCTCTGAGGGCTTCTCACTGATTCCAGGGTAAAAGCTAAATTTCCTCATTTGGTGATGGAATCCTGCTGATACTTGGCCCTGCCTCCCTCTTCAGCCACATCTGGTACCCATACTCTCCAGTCACCTAGAATTACCCACAGATCCTCAAGAGATCTAATGTGTTTTCTGCCTCTCAGTTTTTGCTCTTGCCATTTCTTTCTTCCTGGAATCCACTTTTCCTCTTTGTCAAACTCCTCCGTGGCATACTCCTACTCACCCTGTAAGACCCATATCAAAGAAGCCTCCTCTGGTCTACCCTGCAAAAGATTAGAATGGGGCAGGATGACTTGGTGCCAGTTCCCTGGAGGCTGAGCACCAAAAAGAGATGAGACCCTAACCATGAGCAGGGACCAAAGGAACAGACCAAGTTGTAGACTGGCAACATTCCCAGTTACATTCTCTCTTTGGAAGTGTTTTCTCTGTCAGGCACAGGTTTTAATGTTTTTGAATTTGTTCATCTGTTCTTCAGGTCTCTATTTATATTCCTGGCCCCTGAAGGCCTCTGGGTGAATGGGAAAGGGAAGAGGCTGTAGATGGAAAACTGGAGAGGATGCAAAGGGGAGAGGTTTCTTTTCCTGTCTACAAAGAATTGGCCAGATGGGGTAGCCTGAGAGCCCTTGTGCTCTTGATCCAAAGTGCAGTTTTCCCTGTCACCCACCTGCTCCCTCTATTCTTTTAATAATTGCCCTGTATCAGAGGAGAGTCAGGAACCCTGGTGCCATTTGATTCTATACCTGTGGGAGTGGTGAGACAAAGTTTAACAGAATCCTTCCCTACCCTTTACCTCCTGTCCATGCTACCCACTCTCTGAGGATAGGAATATACCATTATAGTCAAAGTAAAGAGCTGTCAGCGGGTGTTCCTGGACTCCCCATGTGTATTCGCCTAACTAACAGTAAGGCTGAGAGACCACAGAAGGTAGAGAACATGGACTCTGGAGTCAAACCAGATTTAAATCTCAGCTGCTTACTGATCTATTTGGATCAGATTATTTTACCTTTCTATGCCTTAATTTTTGCATCAGTAAAATGGGGATACTAATAGTATTTACTTATATATTTGACAAATGGATTAGATAAGTGGTTCTTAACCTTTTTTGAGGTACCTAACCCAACAGTTTCATATGCGCATTCACCAAATCCTTCTTTAGTGATAAATAAAATATGATTTTTTTTCCAAATTCAAGACATAGGTATATGTTTTTTTTACTGGTGCACAAAATGAGCCATGCATGAACATCACCTTGCTCAAAGAACAAAACCAACAAAGTGCATGAACTCACAACAAATTACGGTATTACTTTATTCTGGCCTCCGCGGCAGAGGCTTCTCCGAACCTCTGAGACCGACTTATCGAACCCCTAGGGTTCGATAGAACCCAGATTAAGAACCACTGGATTAGATAAATTAACCATGTAAGATTCTTAGAACAGTGTAAGAGTTCTTGCATAGGAAGGGCTATGTAAGTTTTTGCTGTTCTTTGATTTTGGACAGTAGAATCCCTCCAGACTACAAGGAGACCAGTGCTGGTGTTATACTACATGTGTAAGGCCCCAGTTGTAGAGTTCCTTATTAGCTGAGCTGGAGCTGCCTCTGAAAGTAGCTATGCTAGAAGCTGGTGCTATAAACACAGCCTCCTCAACCAGATCTGCTCCTTGATGTCTGAGCATGTTGCTGGAAGAGCCAAGCTGAGTGCTCACATGCTGGCCATTGGTGGTCACAAGCCTTGCCACCATCAAGTCCTGTTCCTCTCATCTTTTTGTCATCTGCTGGTCATAAGGTGGGGCTGGTGTGTCATGTTTACTTAAGAGAGAGAGAGAGAAGGCAATTTGATGTGCTGCTGCTAGAGTCCTGTATCTTCTTTATCCAAATAATTCAGAATCAAAGCAGAAGTTTGCAAAATGCTTCCTAGGGAGCTTGACTACATTCATGCTGCTCCTCCCCTCTCCCCAGTGCTGGTCCCCTTCTGTCATTTGTACATGCTTTTGTCATAGCATGTAGCACAGTAGGATACAAAATTTCTTCACTTCCAAAAAATATAGACGGTTAGACATATTTTAATCAATTAAATTAGTAATAGGTATCTGGGTCAGGGGAACCCATAACATTTAAAGAACTTACTGCCTGACCAGGCAGTGGCGCAGTGGATAGAGCATCAGACTGGGATGCGGAAGACCCAGGTTCGAGGCCCCGAGGTCGCCAGCTTGAGCGCGGGCCCATCTGGCTTGAGCAAAAGCTCGCCAGCTTAGACCCAAGGTCGCTGGCTCCAGCAAGGGGTGGCTCGGTCTGCTGAAGGCCCACGGTCAAGGCACATGTGAGAAAGCAATCAATGAACAACTAAGGTGTTGCAATGGCAACGAAAAACTAATGATTGATGCTTCTCACCTCTCTCCGTTCCTGTCTGTCTGTCCCTATCTATCCCTCTCTCTGACTCTCTCTCTGTCCCTGTAAAAAAAATTTTTTAAAGAACTTACTCATCAACGTGTCTGATTTCAGAAGCTTTAAAATTTAAAAAAATAATAAGGTAATGATTTTTCTACACTCTTTCCAACAGACCTGGCAACTTGGTGGGGTAAGGGACATTATATTTTTGCCTCTTTCTCCACTTACCGTTTATCCTAGGCCATGCCTATTGATGCCCTGAAGAAATGTTTCATTTGGATAATTTGCTAGAAGATCCCTTGGTTGCCACGGCAACCCAAAATTGGTTTCACAGTCTTGTGTACCGTGAAAGCCCTGTTGAGGAAGGCTGCCTGTTGACCTGTACTCTGAACCATGCTGCATATGTTGACCTCCCTCCCTGGGCATCTAGAACAATGATGGAAATAAAAGACTTGCAATGAAAACCTCAGAAATACCCTTGCTGATATAAAATAATTTATTTTAAATATTATGTTGTGAACTGTCAGATTTTTTTATCAATGCAAAATCAAACAAAAAACCCAACGCTATTCTCAAAGTCTTTTCTCAGTAAGCCCTAAATAATTTGAGCAAAAGACTCTCAATGGACTCTTATGGTTCAGTAATTTGTTGAACTTCAGTTGAAACCAGTTGGTCTCTGCAAATTTAGAGATTCCAGCGAAGAAAGTGCCTCTATAAATACAAAGATGGCTTCCGTTTCCTGACTACCTGTTAATTCTCCAGGCACTTCACATGCACTTATTTGACAAATATTTAACTACGAGCAAGGCACTGTTCTAAGCATTTTGCACATATTAACTTATTTAATCTTTATAACAAGGCCTGTGAGGCAGCTTCTATTGTCATCTCCATTTTACAGATGAGAAAATTGAAGTACGGAGATGTTACAAGGTCACACAGCTAGTAAGCTAGATCTAGGCTGCCTAACTCCAGCATCTGGGCTTCTAACCAAGTTGCTATACTGCCTCTTTTAATACTTTTAATATTTCAATAAAGTTGGTGTTACTATGCTTACTGTAGAGATTGAATACTGAGACTCAGTCAGATCACATGTTTCTATGGCTCCTCTGTTCCTGACCACATTCTTACCTAAAGAAATTCTGGAAATTCCCCTAAGGGTTAGAATCAACTTTCCATCTTTTACCTTCCAAACACATATTCATCCATTCACAGGATTTTTGTAATGCTTCTTTCAAATTTATTTTTAGGAAACTAGGAGGCCCAATCTTTACAGATAAATTAAAATTTAAAATAATAATTGAAAGCATGCACTGGCAGGAGTTGAATATGCAAACTTAATGAGTTTAATTAATTAGATGAGAGTGTTTCTTTTAAGATCACAAAGTAACCGTTACTTGAAGGGTGAGCTGGTAATTGGAAATACAGTAACTTAAATGTTTAAAGCATTGAATTGTATTATCCTAAGAAAGTGTCTTGGAATCTAGAAGAGTGATTTTCTTTCATAGGTGAGAAATCTTCAGTAGGGAGGAGACATAAGTTAACCCCCAAATGTTAGGATTACTTTTCATAGGTCAAAATGTGAGTCCCTTGAACATATAATGGTAAAGTGACCAACCATCATGTTTGGCCTGGGACTGTCATGGTTTCAGCACTGAAAAACCCTCACCCCAAAGAATGCCCTTAGTCCTGAGCAAACTGTGATAGTTGGTCACCCTAAATTGAGGGCCAGTAATGAATGACAATTTGTGGGAGAAAATCCCTGTTGTATAAAGAAGGGGAACTGAGGGAAGAGGTGAAGGGCATCCCAGACAAAAAGAGCATCTTGAGCAAAGGCCCAGGGTATGAAACATTATGGTGGTTTGGGGGAGTTGCAAGGATCTCATATAGCTCTAGTTTGAAGTAGAGGGAGGAGGCACAGTAGAATGTGAAGGGAAGGGATGTGCCTGCTAAACATAAAGCTGATGGAATCTGAGATGGACACATAGAGCTTTATAAACCTCTATCAATGCCAAGAAATTTATTCTCTGTGCTGAAGAGCATTTATCAGGACTAGGAACCCTTTTATGGTGATGGTAGTCCTCCTGGGTCTTGGTTAATTTAAAATAAAACAAAAATTGGCTTGGCTTACAAAATCTTTACTCAGTGGTCTTCAAAGATTTTTGTTCATATGCTCCCTAAAATAATTTGAAAACTATGTGTGCCCTTGGTTGTTGTTAAATTTACCTTAAAAATGTTTATCGCCTGACCTGTGGTGGCGCAGTGGATAAAGCGTCGACCTGGGAACACTGAGGTCGCCAGTTCAAAACCCTGCACTGGTCTGGTCAAGGCACATATGGGAGTTGATGCTTCCAGCTCCTCCCCCCTTTCTCTCTCTCTCTCTCTCTCTCTCTCTCTCTCTCATTCTCTCTCTGTGTCTCCTCTCTAAAATGAATAAATAAAAAGAAATTTAAAAAAAAAACTTCTTAAAAAAAAATGTTTATCATAAGTATACTGCTCACAAAAATTAGGGGATATTTTCTAGCTTCATATTCATTTGAAATATACCTTAATTTTTGCGAGCAGTATATATAGGGATGCACGTGCCTCAGGTTGAAGTCCACTGTCTTAGGAGATGTTATTGTTAATCTGTGTGGGATCTAGGATAGAAATGTCTCCCTCTCATGTCTAGAACAAACTTTCTAAACAAGAATTTTGTAAGAAAAAAGTCTCCTTCCATGCCTTGCCATTTTGTCCTTTGCCTTAACTTTAAATTTTGCTTGTCTTAGGAAGGATGTTACATCTGGAGCTTTCTGTCTCTGTATCATAACCCTTATTCAGCTCTACTTCTTAACCTTGGTGGCTTCTTAACCCACTGGTAACTATCCTCAATAGATGAAAAATATCAGGGATGTCTTTTCCTACATGTACCATGATACATAGGGGAGGACCCTAGGAAAATATTCCAATGGAGTTATTATCTTTGATGGTGGTAGGCAGATTCTTATTCCAAATACATAGAAAGAAAAATGGGAATGGACCCAGAAATCCAATATTCTTCAAGCTGAATCCTTGGCACAATTTCCCCTAATTCTGACCATGAATGTCTTTTTAAAGTTTCTCTTTCTTTCTCTCTCTCTCTCTCTCTTACACACACACACACACACACACACACACACACACACACACACACACACACACACACGACCTGGAAATGTTTTAAGTAACAGCAAATCTATTTGGCAGAAATGTGAAGAATGCATTGAAAGGGTCAGGACCAAAAGCTGTGAGACCACATAAGAGACCTTTACGGTTTATGAAAGAGATAAATAGAAAAGGAAAGGACTTATTCAACTTAATGATTGTTTGGAAGAAGGTGATGAGAAAGAAGATAGGGTTCAGGAAGAGTCCTACTTTTCTCATAGGGCAACTAAATGAATGGTTGTACCATTCACCAATGAAATGTAAAGAATAAACAAATTTGAGAAGATGGCAAGTTTAATTTTTACATTAATTTGAAGTGCCTGTGGGAAGACAGGAATAATTATAAAGTAGGCAGTTGAGTATACATGAATCTGGAGTTCAAGAAAGGGAGTTAAAGATACACATTTAGTGTATAAAGATACAAATCAACAGTGTATAAGTGGAAGTACTGTATTTCCAAGGGAGCTTGTTAAATTACCCAGAGAGAGGGTAAAGAAGGAGATAAGAGGGCCAGGTGCAGAATTTAAAAAAATAAAATAAAATAAAAACCATAAATCTAGGCAAAGAAGAGAATCTAACCAAAGATACAATAAAAACAGGAAAGGAAGGTAAACCTGGGCTGGGGGAGAGCTTCCAGGAAGGCATAAATAGCTCTAGAATCAAAGGTCTAAAAATACGCATTGGATCTCTCCTACATAGATGCAAACAAAACATTTGTGTCCAGTCCCATCACTCCATTAATAATTGGCCATTTCTCTCCTCCCTCTAAATGCTAAATTTTTTTTAGTGAGAGTAGAGGAGATACACAGACAGACTCCCACATGCACCCCAGTGGTCCAGGATCCATCCTGCAACCCCTGCCTGGAGCCAATGCTCTGCCCATCTGGGGCCATGCTTGCAACCAGGGCCAACATGCTCAAATTAATTGAGCCATGGCTGTGGGAGGAGAAGAGAGAGAGAGGGGAGAGGGAGAAGAAGCAGATGGTTGCTTCTCCTGTGTGCCCTGATTGGGATCAAACCTGGGACTTCCACACACTGGGTCAAGTCAACACTCTACAGCTAAGCCAACTGGCCCTGACCTAAATGCTTAACTTCTGGAAAGAATTGTTTTCCATCTCTGTCTCATTTCTATTTCTCATCTCTATTTCTCCCCTTAGAATCCAGCAGTATGGCTTCTGCCTTTTCCATTCTACTGACCTTGATCTCTGAAGGATCTTCAAGCTATCTTATTGATGGTCTTTTTTCTTCCCAGTCATTTGGAGATGCCAGAAAGCACCAGTAGGGATGTAGGAAAGTAAGAAAGAAAAGGGAAGGTAGCCAATAAATGGTGCCCTGTCAAGTCAATTGCCACTGTGACTAACTACAGCTTAATCCTTCTGGGGAACTATGGGTGCCAGTGTAGAGCATGGGCTCAGAGTTATCCTAAGGGGTATAGAATCTGAGGTATTTTTACACAAACTCTAGTTAGTCATAGGTTGAGGGCTGCTGCACTGGAGTGAGGCTAAGGAAACCAGCATTTCTGGCTTAGCTGGGTTAGAGTAGGCTACATGAGTCAGAGTTTGCTAGACGGTTTGAGTCAAAAGTCCTTCCTTATCAGATCCAAGAGTATATGAATGGGGCACTTAATGGGTCTGCCCACATCCCTTCTTCTTTGTCTCCCTAACATATTTTACTTTGCCCACTGCCCTTTCTTGAAGTATTTTTTTTCTTTGATTTCTGTCCTGGCACCATAACTGAATTCCTTTTATTTTATTTTTTATAATTTTAAATTTTTATTTAGAAAATTAACTTTAATACTGTGACATTGATCTATAAGAATACATAATTTTCAGATGAACATTTCTATAGCATTTGAGCTGTTGATTATGTTGTATACCCATTACCCAAAGTCAAATCATTTTCTGTCACCTTATATTTTTCCTGAGTCCTTATTCCCATCTTTGCCCTCTCAATCACCTTGAATTGTTATTTTTCTCTCTTCTGCCTTTTAAACAAGAGGAAACTAGAAGTGGAACTTCAGTCCTCAGTTCTCTGTTCCTTGTTTCTTTACACACTTACTTGATTTATTTTTTCTAGTCTCATTACCTCAACTCTTGCTTCTATGCCGCTTACTCCCTGTGTGTTGCATATAATTATGTTCAATTACTTAGCTGTTGAGATCAAAATTTATTTAAAGGTCTTCAGGAATAAAAAACTTTGGGTATCTTTTATAACTCAACAGACTGAAAAAAAATCTATAAATGTCTGCTGAGAGTCATTCAGAAATTATACTTCCTGCTGACAGTGTGAGAAGCAGGCTCAATATATGGCTCAGCTTGCAATCAATGGAGCATTATGCTTCAAGGAAATGGGAAAGTCTCACACCAGTTTAGAATTTGTCACTAAATTCAGTCTGATACTTTGTCCAAAAAGAAGTGCAGCTCCCTACCATCAAGGCCTGAGCTCTTGGGATCTTTGCCTATTTCCAGGGTAGAGCCATAATTATCAATCTTTGCTATTAAGAAATCCAGCATGATTCATGCCCACAAATCAAGCCAGTGAGAGAAAGAAAGAGAGACAGAGAATGATAGTGAAGAATAAAGAAGGGTGGGGTGGTTGGGTGGTGGAGATGGAGCCTAAAGGAAAATTAAAGGGATGGCTGAGTAGGTAGGTCTTTGGTTGGCTCTTACTGCATCCATCTCACTGGCTGCTTAGGCAGCTTTGGAGGGTGGGGGTTGAGTTTGGGACTTTTTGAATGGGCCTAGTTTTTTACAGTCATCATTTACAAATTTCCTTTGGCCTCTATCTGTGACTTATATTTAAGCATGGGGCACTGAAAATTTGGCTGAAAGCTCTGAGCACATGGAAAGGGCTTCTCCAAGAAACCCCAAGAATTCTGATTTTTTATATGACCTATTTAAATTTTTGTTTTGTTTTTGCTTATTTTCTTTCTAGAAGCATGAAGATGTTCTGTTTGCCCCAGGGTTCTGAAATTTCACTACGATATGCCTTGATGTGGACCTATTTTAGACGACCATGCTGGGTATACCATAGTTCCCTTTGGATTTGCAAACTCTATAGTATACTGTCCTGAATCATTTCAATAATAACTCTCCTCTGTTTCTCTGTTCTCTCTTTTTGGACTGTATTTGAATATTGGACTTACTTGGAAAGTCTCCTAATTTGTATACCTTTTCTGTCCAATATTCTATCTTGTCCTTTTGTTCCACATTATGCGAAACTATCTTAATCTTATTTTTAAGATTTTATTTATTAATTTTAGAGAAGAAAGAAAGAGAGAGAGAACGGGGTAGGAGCAGGAAGCATCAACTCCCATATGTGCCTTGACCTAGCAAGCCTCAGGTTTCAAACTGGCTACCTCAGCATTCCAGGTTGATGCTTTATCCACTGTGCCACCACAGGTCAGGCAATATTTTTATTTAAAAAGAATTTCAGCTATCATGTTGTAAATTTTAAAGGCCCCCTTGGTGTTCTCTGAATATTCCTTCTTATAAATATACCCTTTTCCTCTTTCACTGATACAATATCCATCTCTCTGAGAATGTTGGTAATAAAAAATAAAAATATTTTCCCCCCATGGATAAGCTCTGTTTCCTCAAAGTTATCTTTATCTGTTTGTTTTGGTCTTTCTGAATTATTCCTCAGATGTATGCTGATCTTTGGCCTCTGCTTATATTTAAGGATGGGGCATAGACAGCTGACTGGAAGCTCTGATAGCATGAATTAGGACTTGCCAATTTTTATTCCATTGTACAGTGATCTAGCAGGGCCAATTGGGTGCAAATCCCTCTGCCAGAATTTTGAAGTCTTTCTCTTGTGTTGATCAGGATGCTCAGAGAAGGATTGTCTAGTCTCCTGGACAGTGCAAGCCCATCAGCCAGTATTCTGGAAGCTCAGTGGGAGAAGAAGGTTGATGGTTTCAACATTTGTATGTAAATATTCACATCCTCCTGTTTTCCATATAGTTCTCCTTATCCTTAGCTGATGATTTTCCTTCTCCAGAGAGCATTCCTCTCCATTCTCAAAGGAAAAGCTTCTAGTCTCTCACTAGGGTGGGAAAGAGGTAGTCACTCTACTGTGTAAATAGGAAAGAGCATCTGGGGACCTGACACTTTCTTAAGAGAACTTTCAATCAATCCTTTTTATATCAACCCCTTACTTCAGCCCCACTTCCAGGGGTACCCGGTGCTACCAATTCCTGAGACCATTAGGTTTTGCTAATGTCTTGATTTTGTGAAAATCAAGTTGTTTGACATCTTTCACCATTACTGACTTGGAATTCAGTTTACTAGAATCTGCTAAGCCAGTTACACTTCTCCAGGCATTTTCTGATTTTCAAACTTTAGCTGTTGTCTCATCTTTTCTTTTTGCCCTTAAATTTTTTTTTCTTCCTTGTGGTTTTAGTGAGCTTATGAGAGAGTGGAGATTACTTTGTGCTTTTTTATTTTATTATTTTATTTATTTGTTTGTTTGTTTTTATTTTAGTGAAAGGAGGGGAGGCAGAGAGACTGACTCCAGCATGCACCCCGACCAAGATCCACCCGGCAAGCCCACTAGGAGGAGATACTCTGCACATCTGGGGCAGTTGCTCTGTTACTCAGCCATGGAGCCTTTTTTTTTTTTTTTTTTTTTTTAGCAGCTGAGGCAGAGGCCACAGAGCTTTACTCAGCTCCTGAGGCCAACTCTCCCAAACCAATCGAGCCTTGGCTCCGGGAAAGGGAGGGGAAGGAAGAGAGAGAAGGCGGAGGGGTAGAGAGGCAGATGGTCATATCTCCTGTGTGCCCTGACCGGGAATCAAACCAGAGACATCCACATGCCAGTCCAATACTCTACCACTGAGCCAACTGGGCTGCATTGTGCTTTCTATTTGTTATCTTAATCATAGGAAAACCTTGCATGCTCTATCTTAGTCCCTCCTGTAGAAAACAGAGGTGGGTGGGGAGAGTCCTATGTCCTTGGAGGAGCATCAGAAAAAGAAAACCCTGTGAACCTAGAAAATTGAACCTCTTTCTAGATCAAAGAGCATGGGGATTTCCCCAATTCATTCCACATAGCCTCCTGAGGCTGTACCTGTGCTATCTAAGGCTCACTGGAGAGGAGAGGAGAGGAGGGCCAGGACCCACAGCCTCCTGAGGCTGTACCTGTGCTACCTAAGGCTCACTGGAGAGGAGAGGAGAGGAGGGGATGTTCAGGACCCACAGCCTCCTGAGGCTGAACCTGTGCTATCTAAGGCTCACTGGAGAGGAGAGGAGAGGAGGGCCAGGACCCACAGCCTCCTGAGGCTGTACCTGTGCTATCTAAGGCTCACTGGAGAGGAGGGGAGGGGAGGGCCAGGACCCACAGCAGTGTCTCATCCTCTAGGATCCTGATCACTTCGCAGGCTTTTGTCCACACGACCCCTCTTCCTTCAACTTAATCAACTTGAATAAGTATCTCCTGGCAATCTTTTCTGCTCTAGAAAAGGTGACTCTTCACTGATAACTTGATTCATCAACTATTAGAAACAAAACTGATTTCTTAGAAATCTGAGAATGCTGGAGATGAAAATAGCTTAGAGAACACCAAATTTAACCCTGCTATTTTAGAGTTGAGGAACTAGTGGGTCCAGAGAGTTTAGCTGATGTGCTCAAGGTCACATACTTGCACAACAGCAGAGCTAATAACAGAACTTCATCTTTAGTCAGGAGCCTGTGCCCAACACCACCTGCTGTGTGGGCAGGCTGCCAGTTTGCATGTTCACATCTCTACAGATTGTTCAAGTGTCACATAAACCACCTTATAGCTGAAGAAGAGTTTGCTGTAATTTTTACTACATTGATGGTTATTACATGTAATATTAAATACCCACCATGAGCAACCATATTTCAAGTTTTAAAACAAAAAAGGCTTTGAGGATTAATGGAAAGAGAAGAAAGTTTATTTTGCATATAGGACATATGGTAGCAAGCTGACTGTTGTCCTTTGCCTGTGTCTAGAGAGGGTGCAGAGGGGTAACAAATAAAACAGCAGATGGGCAAAGGTAGGAAACTGGAATGAGTCACCTCTACCCCGAGTTTTTCTGCTGGGCCTGGCCATGGTGATCCCTTCCTCCCCACAACCTCCCTCTTTTGTTTGTAAGTATTTTGATAGTCAAATCTATGAAGAGACACTTGGACATTACATCTATTATTGTGTGGTAATAATCAATGTGATAAAAATTAGAGTGAACTTTGATTCAGGTATAAGGTGGTTTATGAGCCAATTTAATGATCTTTAAGGAGCAGTGGAGCCTGACCACGCAGTGGTGCAGTGGATAGAGCATTGAACTGGGATGTGGAGGACCCAGGTTCGAGACCCCGAGGTCGCCAGCTTGAGCACAGGCTCATCAGCCTGCCTACATGGCAAATAGTCCAGAACACAGCTCCTGACAAGGAACCAGGGTTCAGACCAAGTTTTAGGTCAAGGACAGAGACTGGTGGCAGAAGTGGCCTAGGACCCTTAGGATATAGGAGAATTTTGGTGTATCAAGTGCAAACTTAGGATATTTAAAAATAAATTTCCCAGAGCAAGAATCAAGTGTAAGAAAGGATCTGCACTGTGGGGAAGAGTTGCTAAGATTAAGTTGTTTCTGTTTTGCTTCTTTTAGTATTTTGTTCATCAAGTGCTTGAGTAGTAAGTCAAATCAGATCTGGAAGACATCAGAGGTAGTGGACATTGCTATCTTCGGCCACTGAACACACATTTCTCCTTTTCTTGGTAATGGTATCTAATGTTTATACTCATGGTCAATGGGCTTCAAGGGAACCCGATGCTATCCCTCTTTTGCTTTAGAAATGGGCTATAAGATATGGTGTTTCTTAAGCTAATAAACACCATCCTAATCACCACAATGATTGGATTAAAAAGGACAAGTCCAACCAGACTAAGCTCAGGACTTTGGTTCAACAAGTAGGAGAGGGAAAGTGCTCCTCTTCCTTTGAGGTGAACAAGAAAGCATGTGGGTCCCGGAGCCTCTGGTAGTCATCTTGAAACCGCAAGGGGAGAAGACTGACATGAATAAAGCCAACAATAAAGAAGCAAATTTGAGAAACAGAGAAACAGTGCCCTGATCCCATTATTTTAGCATTTGGATAAAACCTGGCTTAAAACTCCAGATTGTTCAGTTATATGAGCAATTATATTCCCTTATTGCCCAAATCCCATTTTACTTAATTTAAACAACAGATCAACATATTCTTCTCTTTTGCATTTCTGTGTATATCAATCACCTCTCTGGTCAGTGAAAGGTATCTACTAGCCACAATGGTGGAAAGACTTAAGACTCCTAAGAAAGGAATTTTAAAATTTTATTTAGTTTTTTATTAATTTTAATTTATTGTGAAGAAAGGAATTGAGCCTGACCTGTGGTGGCGCAGTGGATAAAGCGTCGACCTGGGAACACTGAGGTCGCCAGTTCAAAACCCTGCACTGGTCTGGTCAAGGCACATATGGGAGTTGATGCTTCCAGCTCCTCCCTACTTTCTCTCTCTCTCTCTCTCTCTCTCTCTCTCTCACTCACTCTGTGTCTCCTCTCTAAAATGAATAAAATAAAAATAAAATAAATTTTTAAAAAAAGAAAGGAATTGAATGAGAAAAATAGAGACAAACTTCAATTTTCTACTTGAGTGAAGAGAAAAGGAGCGGTGGGAGTAAGGAAGCAGATTCTTGTATTGTGACTTTAACCTTCCAGGCAAAATTTCAGTAAGACTGTGAAATAGACGGTGGAGAAAGCAGAAAGTAGAAGGGCCTGTGTTCCACTCTGTTTGGAAATGTGTAAGGAAAAGCCTCACAGGGTTAAAGTGCAGTGTGGCATAGAGATAAGGCAGAGTGAGGACTGAGAGGACACTCTGACTCTACTCATATACCTGGATAGTAGGAAGGGATCCAGAACATCTTGCATGCACCGTGAGGAATACAGAAATTAGCTGATAGTGCAGTTAATCTGGCCAAAAGGTTGACATGGTAGCAACAAAGTGACTGGTAATCAAAAGCTGTGGGAAAATTATCTAATGTGGGAGTCCTCTGAAAATTACAGCCAGACATCAGGGGGATTCATAGAGCCAGTGAGAATCAAATAGGGCCAAAGATAATTTTGCCTGTTGCATCTTCTTGACTCTCTCTATTGGTCTCTCTCTTTTCTCCCATTCCACAGGTTGCCTTTCTTTCTTTCTTTTTTTTTTTTACAGGGACAGAGTGAGAGTCAGAGAGAGGGACAGACAGACAGGAACGGAGAGAGGTAAGAAGCATCAATCATTGTTTTTTTCATTGCCGTTACGACACCTTAGTTGTTCATTGATTGCTTTCTCACACATGCCTTGACCGTGGGCCTTCAGCAGACTGAGCCACCCCTTGCTGGAGCCAGCGACCTTGGGTCCAAGCTGACGAGCTTTTTTCTCAAGCCAGATGTGCCCGTGCTCAAGCTGAGCGAGCTCGAGGTCTCGAACCTGGGTCTTCCCCATCCCAGTTCGATGCTCCATCCACTGCACCACCACCTGGTCAGGCCATAGGTTGCCTTTTCACTCCATTGATAGTGTCTTTTGACACACAGAGACATTTAATTTTCATTAAGTTCAACTTATTTATATATTTTTTGAGAGAGAGAGAGAGAGGGTGAGAGAGAAAGAGACAGGAAGGGAGAGGTTGAGAAGCATCGATTGTAGTTGCTTTCATTTTAGAATTTTTTTAAAAAATTTCTTTTTATTTATTCATTTTAGAGAGGAGACACAGAGCGAGACAGAGAGAGAGAGAGAGAGAGAGAGAGAAAGGGGGGAGGAGCTGGAAGCATCAACTCCCATTACGTGCCTTGACCAGACCAGTGCAGGGTTTTGAACTGGCGACCTCAGTGTTCCCAGGTTGACGCTCTACCCATTGCGCCACCACAGGTCAGGCTGTAGTTGCTTTCATTTTAGTTGTGCATTGATTACTTGTGAGAGAGGGAGGAGAGAGTGAGAAGCATCCATTTGTAGTTGCTTTCACTTTTAATTGTACATTGAACTTCTCATACATTCCTTGACCAGGGCCATGGCAGTATCTCCTTGGTAAAGCCACCGACTTTGGGTTTTTCATGCCAGTGGCATTTGGGGCCAAGCTAGTAAGGTTTGGGATCGTGTGGATGATTCTCCTGCTCAAGCCAGTGACCCCACACTGACAATACCATGCTCAGAGCCAGCAACCTCAGGGTTTTGAACCTATGACCTCAGGATTCCAGGTCCATGTTTTATCCACTGTGCCATCACTGGTCAGGTTCAACTTATTATCTTTTCTTTTGATGCCTGTTCCTTTGCTGTCACATCCAAAATATTGTTCCCAAATCCATTGTCATGAAACTTTTGGCCTACATTTTCTTCTAAGAGTTTTACCTTCGACATTTGTCTTTGATCAATTTTTTTAAAATTTATTTTTCTTTTTATTTATTAATTTTAGAGAGGAGACACAGAGTGAGAGAGAGAGAGAGAAAGAGAGAAAGGGGGGAGGAGCTAGAAGCATCAACTCCCATATGTGCCTTGACCAGACCAGTGCAGGATTTTGAACTGGCGACCTCAGTGTTCCCAGGTTGACGCTTTATCCACTGCACCACCACAGGTCAGGCATCTTTGATCAATTTTGAATTAATTTTGGTATATGGTGTAAGGTCAGGGTCCAACTTTATTCTTTTGGTTGTGAATATACAGTTTTCCCCAAAATCATTTTTTGAAAAGACCATCTTTTCCCCATTACATGGTCTTGGCACCCTGGTAGAAAGTTATTAGACTATATGTGTAAGCGTTTATTTATAGGCTCTTCTATTCTATTCTATTGGACTATATGTCTGTCTTTATGCTACTACCAGAGTATATTCATTAATCTTGCTTTGCAATAAGTTTTGAAATCAGGAGGTGTGAAATCTACATCTTTGTTCTTCATTTTCAAGATTGTTTTGGCTATTCAGGGGGTCCTTTAAAGATCCATATGAATTTTCAAATGAGTTCTTCTATTTCTGTGAAAAACATTAGGATTTTGATAGGAATTGCATAAATCTGTAGATCACTTTGGGTTGTATTGGCACTTAATAATTTTAAGTGTTACAATCCATGAACAGGGCATGTCTTTCCATTAATTTATGTCTTTAATTTCTTTCAGCCATATTTTGTAGTTTTCAGTGTACATCTTTCACCTCTTTGGTTAAATTTATTTCCAAATATTTTTTTAATGTTTATTTTATTGATTTTACAAAGAGAGGAAGGGCAAGAGGGAGAAAAACAGGAACATCATCTGTTCCTGTATATGCCCAGATTAGGGATCAAACTGGCAACATTTGCTCTTTGGGATGATGCTCCAACCAACTAAGCTATCTGGCCAGGACAGAAGTATTTTATTATTTTTGGTGCTATTGTAAACATAATTGATTCTTAATTTCCTTTATAAATTGTTCACTGTTAGTGCATAGAAATGCAGCTGATTTTTGAGCATTGGTTATATATCCTTCAATTTTGCTTAATTTATTTATTATTACTAGTAGTGTGTGTGTGTGTGTGTGTGTGTAGTGTTGAGGGTTTTCTACATATAACCTCATATCATCTATAAACAGAAATCATTTTCCTTCTTCCATTCCAATTTGAATGCCACTTATTTCTTTTTCATGCCTACTTGCTCTGGTTAAAACTTATAGTACTCTTGGATAAAAGCAGTGAGAACAGGCATTCTTGTCTTCTGAGGAAAAATTTTCAGTTTCTCATCATTAAATATAATGTTTTGTTAAACCTGTTTTTTAGATTTTATTTATTTATTTTTAGAGAAAAAGAGTAGAGAGAAAGAGGAGAGGGGGAGGAGTAGGAAGTATCAACTCCCATATGTGTCTTGACCAGGCAAGCCCAGTCAGGGTTTTGAACCAGCAACCTTAGCATTCCAGGTCGATGCTTTATCCACTGAGCCACCACCAGGTCAGGCCTAACTAAGTATAATATTAACTGTAAGTTTTTCATATGGCCTTTACTATGTTGAGATAGTTTCCTTCTGTTCTTATTTTTATGCGTTTTACTTTTAAATCACAAATGCATTTGTATTTCTTCTTTTTCTTTTTTACAGAGACAGAGAGAGAGTCAGAGAGAGGGATAGATAGGGACAGACAGACAGGAACGGAGAGAGGTGAGAAGCATCAATCATCAGTTTTTCATTGTGACACCTTGGTTGTTCATTGATTGCTTTCTCATATGTGCCTTGACCATGGACCTTCAGCAGACCGAGTAAACCCTTGCTCCAGCCAGCGACTTTGGATCCAAGCTGGTGAGCTTTTGCTCAAACCAGATGAGCCCGCACTCAAGTTGGCAACCTTGGAATCTCGAACCTGGGTCCTTCCACATCCCAGTCTGACGTTCTACCTACTGCATCACTGCCTGGTCAGGCTATTTGTATTTCTAACAACCAGAAAATTTCACACACAAATCAAGATTTCTACACTTTGTTTGAAAAATAGTTCTTTCAACACTGGATTCACATTTCTTTGTAGTCTCTGAAGTTGAATTAGCAGTTACTCTCTTTATACAGTATGCTCTTTAGACATAATCTCCATCCAGACTTTATCACTCATTTTACATATCTGAGGGGGTTTACCTTTTGGCTCCTGTAACCATAATAACAAACATTAATTTAGTGGCTTACTTGGTGTTTGACACTGTCCTAAGCACTTTACATATATTAATTTAATCTTTACCCATAAAATTCTGTGTAGTAGGTTATTATTATCTGCTTTCCTGATAAGGAATCTGAAGCATGAAGCTAATAAGTGATGAAGTGAGCAAATGTGGTAATAGAGTAGTAAACTGTAATGAAGAAAGGATTGGAGGAAAAGAGCTGTGCTTATCGTTGGTGCTCTTTGTTTCATACACAATATGAAGATGAAGGCAAGTGCTTGACCTTTGAGATAGTAAATTGCCTCACTTATTTCAGGATTTGTGGTTATATGCCAGGCATTTGAGGTTGATAATAGTCTGAATGCTCCTGAAATGGGGTGTTACTCTGTGCTTTCCTGTGTGAGTATACAAACCAATTCGTAGTTGTTCAGCCCAGAGTGCTACAAGTACTGAGCTTGTGTCTGATAGAGAGAGTAAAATTGTGGTGGTACAGATGGGGGAAACAAGTATTTCCACAATGGTAATCAGGAACTTTAGTAACTTTTTTGGACTTATGGAGTCTTTTCTATAGAAACAGATATTTCATTTTATTTTTTAAGTTGAAAAAGAATTGGCATGACCTGTGGTGGTGTAGTGGACAAAGCGTTGATCTGGAATGCTGAGGTCGCAGGTTTGAAACCCTGGGCTTGCTTGGTCAAGGTACATACAGTGTGTCCGTAAAGTCATGGTGCACTTTTGACCAGTCACAGGAAAGCAACAAAAGATGATAGAAGTGTGAAATCTGCACCAAATAAAAGGAAAACTCTCCCAGTTTCATACCTATTCAGTATAGTTCGATGTGGGTTCCTTTTGTTGCCCTATATATCCAAACAATTGTGAAGTTCTTGCCACACACGGGTAAGGACGTCTGGTGTAACAGAGTGAATAACATCTGTGATTCTCTGTTTTAAGTGATTAATGTCATTGATACGTTCAATGTACACATGGTGTTTCACATAACCCCAAAAGTAAAAGTCTAAGGGCATCAGATCCGGGGATCGTGGTGGCTGTGGCTTGACAGAACCCCTGCCTATCCACCGCCGGGGGAATGTTCTATCCAGAAACTCACAAACAACGGTGGCATAGTGTGGAAGAGCGCCGTCCTGTTGAAAGATGACACCTTCTGGAAATTGTGGCATTGCATACAATTCCAACATGTCAAGATAGGTGTTTGCCGTCACAGACTGCTCCGCAAAAAAAAAATGGGCCTATCACCTTATCATGCATCAGGCCACACCACACGTCCACTTTAGGGGTGTTACGTTTGTACTCAATGTAGGCATGAGGATGTTCAGCAGCCCATATTCGGACATTATGGCAATGAACATGTCCACAGATATGGAAGGTCGCCTCATTGCTAAACACAATCCTCTGCAAAAATCTTGCATCATTGTCGATCTCATGAAGCATATCTGTAGCAAACGCGCATAGTGTGGGTCTATCCGCAGGTTTGATAGCGTGCAACAGCCACAATTTGTACCCCGTAAAATAGAGACGTTTCTTTAACACCTTATGAACTGTAGTCTTGCTTAGGTGTAATTGTTGAGCACATGCATGCACAGATTTTTTAGGACTTCTTAAGTAGCTATCCCATATAGCCTCTACAGACTTGTCACTGACTGATGGCCTACCGGAACGGGGTTTCTCCACCAAACTGCCGGTTTTCTTCAACTGCTTATCCCACCGAGTAATGTTATTCCTATGTGGTGGCGCTTTGGTATAAACGCGCCGATATTCACGTTGCACTTTGGTCATGGATTCAAATTTAGTGAGCCACAGAACACACTGAACTTTCCTCTGTACCGTCCACATCTCGACTGGTATGGCCATGGGCTGCTCCTCTGTATCCACGGTGTTACGCCCTCATCTGCGCATGCGCACATGCTGCCACATCATCCTACAGAAACTGGGAGGGTTTTCCTTTTATTTGGTGCAGATTTCACATTTCTATCGTCTTTTGTTGCTTTCCTGTGACCGGTCAAAAGTGCACCATGACTTTACGGACACACTGTGTATGAGTTGATGCTTCCGGTTCCTTCCCACTTCTCTCTTTCTCTTCTCTCTCTCTCTCTGTCCTATCTCTCTAACAAAATAAATAAAATCTTAAAAATAAAGAATTCATCTAACTTGCTGCTCATGTCAGTGTGATTTCCTCTTCAAAAGAAACACTAGTCTAGTATTTTAAAAAATGAAATGCAATATAAATCTTAATTGAAATTTCTTTGCGAGGTATCCGTAGTGAACATGTCCTTTTCCTGACCTGCCTGATAAAAGAACCTTGATTTTCATTTGGAGAATGACCCCTCCCCTATTGTCTGTCCCCAGACTAAGGTATATGATTGAGTATAAGATCCAGAATTTGCTAATGAGACATAATCCCAAGACTTTATTGAAACTATTTGGAACCAAGTGCTCTGTTTCTACCAGAATGGTTACGTATAAGGATAATATAATCAAACACTGGGAAAGATGGGGAGATGGAAAAAAATCATTTCATGAGAATAAACTCTATGAAGTCAACAGAGAGGAAAGGAGACACCATGTTCTAATGACATTGTGCCCTGGATCCAGCTATAACTGAAGATATCCATCTATCCTTGGATTTTTTAGTTACATCAATTTGAGTTTGGGACAGTTGGCAAGAAAAAGTTCTCAGTATTAGAGTACTAAAGAAGAATTCAATTTATTACATGTAACAATGTCTAAAAATCCTTTTCTTGTTCCTCAGTATCTCTCAGTGTCATTCAGAATGGTAGCTGTGCTAAATCTCTAGTCTTACTCTAACATATCTCCCAGAAACCTTCTCTTCTAAACTCAGATCACTCTACATCTTTGTTTTTCTCACTCCCATTCTCAGGGCTCTTCTGGCCCTCTTCCTCACTTCCTCCAAGAGAAACATAAAATCTAGTCCAGCTTTTAGATCAGTTTAACGTTCCGGGGATCCTTTAGCTTCTGTACCTCTACTCTTTATCTCAGTAGTTCTTAACCTTTTTTGAGGTACCGAACCCACCAGTTTCATATGTGCATTTACCGAACCCTTCTTTAGTGATAAATAAAATATGATTTTTTTTTTCCAAATTCAAGACATAGGTATATGTTTTTTTACTGGTGCACAAAATGAGCCGTGCATGAACATCACCTTGCTCAAAGAACAAAACCAACAAAGTGCATGAACTCACAACAAATTACGGTATTACTTTATTCTGGCCTCCGCGGCAGAGGCTTCTCCGAACCCCTGAGCCCGACTCATCGAACCCCTAGGGTTCGATAGAACCCAGGTTAAGAACCACTGTTTTACCAAGATCAGCACAATTAAGGCCCAGGCTGCTTTCTGAACAACAAAGGATCTTTCTTCTTCCAAAGGGTGAAAGGCTGAAAATACACATAAATTTTCTGTTCTGGTCTCATTTATATTCAGTACAAATAGTGTGTTTGCTTGAACATTAATTCTGTTTGCATACAGCTACACCTGTGGTTCTCTTTGGGTAGGTTTGGCCAAGATAGTGCCTCAGGGTTTTGTTTTGTGATATTTTTGAAAGGGGAAAAAATTAAACTTGTTAAATCAGTTTGGTTGTTTATACAAGTCAGAGAAATGGTCAGGTCCTGCAATTTAATGGCATCACTCATTCGATTGCTTTTATTTCCCTCTTTGGAAACAATTTTTTGTTTTCTACTGAAACAGCCAGAGGCTTTCATTGACAATTGCCTCATGCAGCAGCTCTCTCATAAATACATTTAGATACTGTGCCCAGGACTCTGTTAAGTGTTCTAAGAATATTGACTCATTCAAAAGCAGCCCAGCTGCAATTGAGAGAGAACAGCACTTGTTTCATAAAGATCTAGATTGTCTTCTCATTCCATGAGGTAGCCAAAAGTTCTGTTATGCTGGACATTTAGTTGACTCTCAGCCCTTTTGTGAACACATTGTTTATGAGCGGTCTAAATCACATTGAGTCTACTCAAACTGTCTGTTGTGCTCCCAGTGGAGACTACCTCGCATGATGGCTACCCAGGGAACTGTTAAGATGACTTTGGGAGACATACCACCTTTTAAAAGCTTCATCTTTCTTTAACACTTTTTTTCTTATGAATCTTTCTAACCACAAAGAAGTAAAATCCATTATTAGTGTCTTGGAATGGTAGGGAAAAGAAGGCATGGCACATCCAGGGGATAGTTGAGGATAATTTAAAGAAAGGATTATTAAAAAAGTTGTGGGTAGGGTTAAAGGACACCTCTGGGAATCATTACCAGCTCCAGGCCTGAAGGGGCAAAGACAGTGAGTGATAAACAGAGCCAAGAGAGACTGTAAGAGAGAATTGAAGTAATGGCTTTCAGATAAAATATATGGCCACTGCAACAAAGTGGCCCTCTGGGGGTATAAGGGTATGTCCGAATACATAATACCCTCCCTGTGATCTCCTGCAGGTGTCTCCCATGGGTCAAACCAAGTGAAAGCCAGTGGACAGTTATGCAGTTCATAAAGGTCAGCTCTGAGTCAGTCACAAAGCAGGGTGAAGAATGGATCTAGAGGGACAGAGGAAAAACCAGCAGTCACACCCTATCTTTTTCACAGCTAGCACCTTAGTTCGGGCCTCATCTTTTCTTGCCTGGCTTAGGACAACAACCTTCCTGCCTGTCTTCTTGACCCAACTAGTCAATTGCTTTGATGACCAGATGTTTCCAAGAGACTATATTCATTCAGCACAGGATAGGGGTATATAGACTTGAGCCCAGGACCCAGCTCTGCAGTGTCAAAACCCATCCTTCCCTCAGAGACCTCGTTGGTAAAATGCCAGATGGACTGGGCATGCCTGAAGGCCTTTCTAGACCACAATATACTGATGCTAGACATATTTTTAAATATCTAGAAATTGACTTGCTACTTTTAAACGCAGACAGGTGTAAATGGACTGAGGTGGCATCCTTCTTGAAGACCAGGTCACCCCGGCCAATCCGCAATTGCTTCAAACCTGTTCTCTCCAAGGAGGTAGGCTTAAGTGCTCAGGGCAGGCAGTCTCCGGGACAGTTGGACCATCCCACAACGCCGGTAGGGGAAGTCCCTCAGCCCAGCACAAATCCTGGGCACCCCCAGACGTCTTCCACATGGGCATTGACCTGGGGGGTTGGGAGGTGGGCAGCGGAGAGCGCAGGCGCAGTGCCCGCACCGGCAGCGCCGTCTCCCCGCCCCGCCTGGCAGATTCAGCTGCCCCAGCCACGGTTTTCCTGGTGTAGTGGATGGCGGACTCAGCGGGCTCGGAGGCTGGACTTAGACGCGGAACAACGAGCAGTCCAGGCCGAAGCACCAGGCACGCCTTCCTCGCTGCAACACACAGGTAACCGGGCCCCGAGGGCTGATGGTCAGCGGCAGACTGGTACCTTGACCCTGACTGCCCCCCCACCCGGAAGGAGTGGGAACGTGCCGCTAACCCCACACAAAGCTTTTAGCCGTGGGACCTATAAGAGAAGAGTCCCTTCCCTCTTTTTGGGTTGGGCCGGCCGAGGGTGAAGCGCCCCGCCCTCTTCGCAACCCTTCGCTCGGGGCTCTGCTCGACGCCTGAAAGGCTGCGAGGACCCCACTTCCGTGCTCTGCTCTTTTGGGGAACCCGGGCACGAGGTAGGTAGGTCGAGTCAGCATCAGCTACAGCCCCTGCGTTTCCTGCTGCCGTTGCCTGTCTGGGTCCTTCCCTATCCTTTATGATAAGAATAGGGGCTATGAGTGTTTTCATCTCTCCCGGAAGCCTACCCACACAAGGGGAATCCCTAGGGAATCATGGAGTCGATTTGAAATACAAACTTTTAAGAATCCTGAATGGTTTTAGAAATATGGCCAAGAATTAGTATTGTCCTTGCATCTCTGGTCTCGTGTCCATGATTCTTGAACACCAGTCCATCTGAGTTGAGATTTTCGTGGAGAAAAAACGGTTTGTAAAAATCTTTCTCCAAAGAAAGGCGACAGTAAGTAGTAGTGGAGGAAAGGACAGATTGTGGCCGAGTGTGGCGGCAGGAGGCGCAGGGCAAGTCCACTCAGCCTCTTTTAGCCCCCGGGCGGAAAACAAGAACCCTTCCTTAACCGCCTCTGGGCGCTGTAGAATTTCTACACCAGGTGCCCCGGTTTGGCCTCTTTTGAAAGGAAGTGTGGATGGAATGATTGCGCTAGCCAGCACAAAGGAGACTCGGTGCTGGGGCGAGTGAGGGCACTGAGCAGAGCTGCATCTCCGTCCAAGCTTTTGCCGCGATCGCCGAGGATCGGGACGGAAAACCTGCTTCTCAGTGACGATCGAGAGCCCCGAGATAGTGAAGCACTGGGAGGAGAGGGCTGGGTGGGGGGTGGGGGGCGCCTGGGTAGAAGAAGGCAGTCTCTGCTGGCTATTCCGCCAGAAAGGACTTTGATTGGGGTTGCCCGTGTCCTTGGTGCTGAAGTGCCTCAAGCGCCTTCGTTTAGCTTACTTCCGGGGCCGCGGCCCGCCTCGCGATTCTACTCTGCCGCTATGCCAGAAATAGCCCATCTCCAAGGCAGGTGGGCAGAGTGGAGCCGTTCTGACACCGCATCCCTTTGCAAAAGGATTGATGCTGGTTTCCTGAAGGTAACATAAAGGCAAATGTGAGTCTAAGGGCGCAGATAAATAAAGCATATGCCCAGGAAGTTTGATTACCTATAGTCTATGCAAGTACACACAGTGAGTATGAACATGAATCTCACATATTCATATGTAGGATCATGTATGTACATACGCACACAAACAACGCACATGTAAATACACTGATCCATTTTCAACACCATAAGATGCCATAAGTCACACATTTTCATGGAGCATTTTAGTAACCCATTGGTGTTTTTGACACCTAGTATTTCTGAACTCTGCCTAACCATTAATTTTCACAATCATCTGTTCCAAAACCACAGAGCCTGTGGATTAAAGAATTTGATATTTTGCTGAGCAATTAAGTATTTATATATACAGCATTTCATTGCAAAACTAAGATAGTCTAGAAAGATGTAAAATGGCTATGTATTCAAAAAAGATAATCCTAATGGAAATTTAAACAAAAAGAATGAATGAATATGTTAATACAGAACACTATCTAGATAATGATCTTATGGAAGTCGTAATCTGAAGAAAATATGACTGCAGTGTGTCATAATGCTGGCAATTTCAAGTACGTATATTTATGTTATGTGAACTCCTTAAAGGTTACATAGGTGTTTTGTTTTTTTTTAAGTGAGAAGAGGAGAGACAGAGACAGACTCCTACATGCGCTTCCATGGGGAACCACTTGGCAAGCCCACTACTGGGGGTGCTCTGCTTATCTAGGATCCCTGCTCAGCAACTGAGCTATATTTAGTGCCTGAGGTGGAGGTTCCACAAGCCATCTCAGTTCCTGGGGCCAACTCGCTGGAATCAATTGAACCATGGTTGTGGGAGAGGAAGAGAGAGAGAGAGAAGGGGGAGGGGAGGGGTGGAGAAATAGATGGTCACTTTTCCTTTGTGCCCTGACGGAGTCAAACCTGGGACATCCACACACTGGGCAGACACTCTACCACTGAGCCAACCAGCCAGGGTCACATAGGTGTCTTTCAAAAGATTGATATCTACGATTTTTCTCTCACAAAATGTATGCTCACTGTAAGAAATTTAGGTACTAGAGAAATGCATAAACCCAAAGAAAACTTGTAAACAGATTTTCTTTTAGATAAACATACATGCATTTTAAATGGACTGATTCTTTTGTTGTTTGCATTTTCACTATATAATTTATCATTAATATCTTTCAAACCAATACATATAAAGCTAGGTCATCAATATTAAGGGTTGAATAATATTGCACTATATGGATAGAACATAATTTATTTAAACAATCTCATAATAATGAGCATCTATGTCAGTGGTTCTTAACCTTTTTTAAGGTACCGAACCCACCAGTTTCATATGTGCATTCACCGAACCCTTCTTTAGTGATAAATAAAATATTATTTTTTCCCCCAAATTTAGTTTTGCCTGTGCGAGACTAGAGTTGCTCAATGTGGCATTGCATATCATGCAGATAGGACGCTGACTCCCATCCCGTTCTGTGATACATGTGAATCCATGTTGTACATATTCGTCCGACCACTTTCTTTTTTTGCTTGACATATTTAGTATGGATTAAAATATTAAGAAAGAAACCACACGACGTACAACTACGACAGCCGTTGACTACTGCGCGCACTAAATTCCCCGCAGCACATGTTGGCCAAGCAATGTAATGTGATCCTCTGCAGCAAGTGATGGCCAAGCGGGGTGTGTCATCACGACTTTACACAAGTGTGTCTTTACCTCCGCGGCAGAGGCTTCTCCGAAGCCCTGAGACCGACTCATCGAACCCCTAGGGTTCGATAGAACCCAGGTTAAGAACCACTGATCTATGTATTTACAATTTTTGTTATTATAGATGACTCTGCAAATAACATCTTTGAGCAAATATTTCAGCACTTGTTTGATTATATTCTTAGAACAAATTGGTAGAAATGAAATAGATGGTTTAGCAAGTAGGTGCAATCAATTTTTTGAAACGTTTGTTCACTTATCCGTTCAATTATTTCCTGTCTCCTGTCTTGTCTGTTTTATTCTTTATTGTGTTCTCAGCATCTACAACAGTGCCAGATATATGCATATTTAGGAAATATTTTTGGAAGAATACTATTTCCAGATTTGTTACAGAAAAGGTGTACCAATATATACCACTCTAAACACGGAATTAGGATGTCAGTAGCCCCTATGCTGTCACCAAAATTAGGTTGTTAGGTTTTATCCATCTTTTAAAAGTATTTTCCAGTTGGATAGCAGAAAAGAACATCTTTTCATATATTTTTTGGTCATATGTTTTTGTTTTGTGAACTCATATCCTTATTCTTTTATTGACATACTTATATTTTTTTCTTATTTGTAAGAGATATTTGTATGGTAAGGACTCTGTTACCTATGTTGCAGTTTCTCTTGATATTCTGTTTTAAGTTATGTATATGATATTTTATACTATATATAAAATTTCTATTTTTATGTTATCAAATATATATTTTCTCCTTTTAAATCACCTTATGTAATAAAAGGTAATCTACCACATATTTTATTTTATAAAAAGGGTTACTTTTTAAACTCTAGGTTTATATTTCAACTTTATTTCTTAGTTAAATTCATTTTATTACTAAATGTAAAATACAATTGAAGCTTGCATGTAAGAAGTAGTTATTTATTTTCAACTCACACATATACAGACTTGTC
Organism: Rhynchonycteris naso; assembly: GCA_037038555.1. Classification (NCBI taxonomy): domain Eukaryota; kingdom Metazoa; phylum Chordata; class Mammalia; order Chiroptera; family Emballonuridae; genus Rhynchonycteris; species Rhynchonycteris naso. The sequence continues at coordinate 39,171,304 of CM073004.1, read as the reverse complement.
CTCTATGAAAAATAATATGTTTGAACTCTTTAATGTGATGTATTTAACTTTTAAATACTTAATGAAAGTGTGTTTACTTAATGCTGTTTAGTCTGTAGTATTTTTCACTGTTAGTATGCACTCTTTATTTAAGGGAAGTATTCTTTTGAGTATTTTTTGTAGATAAAAAAAAATGTAACAAAGTTACTTTTTATTTATTTTTATTTATTTATTTATTTTTAAATTTTATTTTATTCATTTTAGAGAGGAGACACAGAGTGAGAGAGAGAGAGAGAGAGAGAGAGAGAAAGGGGGGAGGAGCTGGAAGCATCAACTCCCCATATGTGCCTTGACCGAACCAGTGCAGGGTTTTGAACTGGCGACCTCAGTGTTCCCAGGTCGACGGCTTTATCCACTGCGCCACCACAGGTCAGGCTAAGTTACTTTTTAGCTAAATTAAGGAATTCAAAGCACTAGAGTTCATAAGAATGTTCATACATAACTTTGGTCAAATGCCTTAAAAATAAAACAAAACACTGTTTTCTGACATACATTATAGATCAAAATAACATTTTCCAAAAAACAAAAGAGTAGTTATTAGGACATTGATGTATTTTCTTCCTGGGGTTAAAAATATTTTAGAACAGCGAAATGGAATAATTTTATTGTTTTTATAGATTAAAAATTTAAATATAGCTCATTATAAAAAACAGAAAAAACACCAGAGTAGAAAATAAAAGCTCTCCAGTAAGCAATTTTCCACAAGTCACTACCAATATTAATTTGGAATAAGTACTTTAAAATTATTAAATTCATAAATATATAGTTCATTGAATGTAAGATGTCATCAATTGTAAGATGCATTTTGACTAAGAAATGTGAACCTTAAATTTGGTGTATCTTAAATAGAATTATATCTATTTTTCTATTTCTTTTACATAAGATGGATATCTTCTCATCTTATACATGTAAGTATTGAATTATCAATATCCAATTTAAATATATTTATATTATTTACATCTTTTGGTTAATAAAAACAGTGCTGCAATGAACATTTAGAAAATATACCTCTATGTAATGATGTTATTTCTTTGGAATAAATTCCTAAATAAAATTGATAAGGTGAAGGGTTCGGGAGAATGCATATTTTACATTTTGGTACATATCGTCTGCTCTCCAGAAATCTTGTAACAAGGTTTCTGTAACCAATAGTGCATGCTGTTCTAGATTCTTCACTAACTTAATGCTAGAGATAATCAGCCTTTTCTATTTTCCTCACCTAAGAGGCAAAACAGATATCTCACTCTTCTTTTAATTTTTGTTTCTATGACTCTTACAGAAATTGTTCATCTTTCCATATGTCTACTGGTTACTTGTATTTCTTCTTTTGTGAGTTACCTATTCATGGCCTTTGCCGAATTTCTTTTGAGTTTTTAAGAGCACATTTTGGATGAAAGTTGTCAAGCCTTTGTTGTTGTTGCTATTGTTTTTAGTTTGTATTCGAAATTATTTTTTATTGTTTCTTATTTTGCACAAAATATTTAAATTTTCCTGAAGTCAAACCTGTCAATCTTTCCATTGTGATGTTTGACCTTGGTGTTACACTCGAACACCACCACTATTTCACCCCAAGATTATAAAAATATTCTCTCAAGAGATAAAGAATACAACTAAATTTACTAAGGACTAGAACCTATAATCCTATTGTATTTAGATAGTTAGCAATTCTGTCTCTAAACGGGGTCCAATAAGCTGTGGCTGTTTGTGTTGGTAGACCTGCTACTCAGCTCCAGGTGAGAGGTAGGTAGTTGTAAGCAGGAAAGCTCAAAGGAGAAGCAGTGATTACACTAGCTGACTTATTTAATCAGGATGAGTAGCAATTCTGTCTTAACTACTGGAAATGGGAGCTGGTACGTTTAGTTACATGAGAAAATAGTATTTGGGAAGATTGGCAAGGAGATTGACAGATTAATCATATTTTTTCATACTTTCATATAATTTAGAGTCTTTTCGAATACACAGGCTTAATGAACTTAAGAGACTATGTATAGATGTAAATAATCCAATAATCAAATAACCTTAATTAGAGTTTATAAGGTTAATTTTCACAATTTTAATTAATTAATTAATTAGTTTTCACAATATCTTAAATTGATAGTTGAATTTCCCTGGTACTTTTACCTTGGATGACACTGCCATCCACAGTCCAGATCTCTGATGTCAGCAGTTGTTGGTCTATCTAACAACCTGACACTTTGTGGTTATTATAATAAGGTTTAAATTCTCCCCAATTATTATGTGTTTGATAAGTTTTTGCTTCCTGGTGACCCTAGTAGAGATATACTCTTCCAAACTGGGATTGGAATTTGTTGGTGAGGAAAATGGTAACGGCATTAATCATATTCTAACCAGGCCCACTTTTTGTTTTTCTGAGCACCTTTTAATATTTCCCTGGTGATGAGGTCATGTTTCATCTTCCTTACTGAAGCCACATTGAACCATGGATGGTATCCTTTTTTTTTTTAATTTTAATTTTTTTTATTTTATTCATTTTAGTGAGGAGACACAGAGTGAGAGAGAGAGAGAAAGAGAGAAAGGGGGGAGGAGCTGGAAGCATCAACTCCCATATGTGCCTTGACTAGACCAGTGCAGGGTTTTGAACTGGCGACCTCAGTGTTCCCAGGTCGATGCTTTATCCACTGCGCCACCACAGGTCAGGCCACGGATGGTATTCTTAAACACTCTGATAAGTCACAGTTCCAGGGTGGTACTGGTTACAGCTATATTCCCATTTTTATTTCATGCTTCTCCTGCATTATTTTGACTATAAAATCAGACAAAGTACCCTCTCCATCACCACACATATTTTTTCCCTTGCCATTCTGCTCTTAGCAATTGATTTTCCAAGTAACCAGATTGTTACATTAACAGTCACTGTCTGCTGGTCACGAGTTTGGATATGGGAAGGAGAATGATAATCACGCTAGTGCCTCCCTCTAATTTCTCTTTTCATCTATTTACCTTCTAGTTAGGACACAAGAAATACTCATCAACTTAGTAAGGAAATGTTAGAGATGAGCTAAGAGCACAGAGCTTTTAATCCTTTGTGGACAAAAACTTTGTTTTGCCTTATAAATGTTAATATACATATACAGTTTTCAAGATTTGGCACTTACATAGTATTATATACATTAAATTATTTATTTTCTCTAGTTTCTCTTATAGTCATTGGTGTAGTAGAATTATATGTGACTGATGGAGCTATATAATACTTTATGTGCACTTAACACTATTTCACAGATGTAATCATATATGAACTTAATTCACATGCATGTCATCTTTACATCTTAGCATTTACTGTGTACCTAGCTCTGTTATATGCACCTCACATGTATTAACTCATGTACTTTTCCCAGCAACTCGAAGTGATAATTACTGTATCCTTAATTTATTTATTTTTATTTATTTTACAGGGACAGAGAGAGTCAGAGAGAGGGATAGATAGGGACAGACAGACAGGAAAGGAGAGATGAGAAGCATCAATCATCAGTTTTTCGTTTTGACACCTTAGTTGTTCATTGGTTGTTTTCTCATATGTGCGTTGACCGCGGGCTATCAGTGGACTGAGTAACCCCTTGCTCAAGCCAGCGACCTTGGATCCAAGCTGGTGAACTTTTGCTAAAGCCAGATGAGCCCTTGCTCAAGCTGGCAACCTCGGGGTCTCAAACCTGGGTCTTCCGCATTCCAGTCCGACGCTCTATTCACTGCATCACCGCCTGGTCAGGTCCTAATTTATTTTTTACATTTCACTTAAAAATCATTTCAAACTTACAGGAAAGTTCAACATATAGTCCAATTAATCTCCTGGGTGAAGAATAATTCCCATATGTTTTTCATCCCAAGTTCTTCACTTGTAAACATTTTATAATATTTGCTTTGTCATTTATTCATATTCACTTTCTCTTTTTTTTCTGAAGCAACTGAAAGTTTCAGATGTGGTGCTTTAATACTAAATACTTGAGTGTTTTCCTTAGAGTTAAGACACTCTTCTTGCATACTCAGTCTTAGCACCAAAACGAGTAACATAACACTGATATAATTCTACCGTCTAATCCACAGAGCTCATTCAAAATTTGCCATTTGTCTCAGTAATTACTGTTTGGAAATTAAAAAAAAAAATTCTAGTCTAGAATTAAATCTAGGATTATGAATTGCATTTAGTTTTTATGTCTCTTTAATCTTTAATTTGTGACGGTTCTTCATTTCTTCTTTGTCTTTAGTAACCTTGACATTTTTGAAAGTTCAGGACATTAATTTTGTAGAATGTCCCTCATTTTGTTTGTCTGATGTTTCTTCATGATTAGATGCAAGTTACACATTTTTCACAGAAATACGATAGAAGTGCTATTGTGTTCTCAGTTGATCTTATTAAGAGATACAACATTGATTTGTCTTTTTGCTGCTGTGCTAACTTCGATGACTTGGTAAAGGTGATAACTTCTCTATTGCAAAGATATTTTATTTCCCTTTGTAATTAATAAGCATTTTGTGGAGAGATACTTTTAGACTATGTAAACATCCTGTTCTTCAACAAACTTTCAGTCACTTATTTTATGATGATTCTTGCTTGAATATATTATTACATTTACTTGTTGGTAGTCTATTATAAGAGAGAGTTTTCTCTGTTTTTCTTTCTTTGTTCATTTGTTAATTTACATCAGTATGGACTTGTGGATTTCTGTTTTATTCAATGGATTGTAACCCGTTACTATTATTATTGATTTTGATGTTGAAATTTGGCTACTGGAATCCCATTCAAGCTGGTCCTCATATTCTTTTGGCATCTATCTATCTATCATCTATCTATCTATCTATCTATCTACCTACCTATCTATATAAATATATAAATAAAATTCTTGAATGCTTCTGGTGTAAGATGTTTTAAGCTCTTCTTGTACTTTTTCTGCCCCAGTCATTTCAGTAATCTCAAGAGCTATTTTTCCAACAAGTCCTGATTTGTTTAATAGAAAATGTAAAATCTGGGTGCTAGGTATGGTCATTGCTACTGGAGTGTCATTGCTTTTAGCCATTGTAGCAAACAGAACCAGGAAACTAACACATATACACATACAACTCTATTTCTATATGTGTGCATCTATTTATATTAAAATCCATTAATTTAATATTTCCAAATCTAATACTATAGGGTTCATTCCAGTCTTCACCCTTTTTCTATTTGTAAGTTCCTTTCTAATGGTGAGAAATCTGGCTCTTATTATCCTCAATATATTTCACTATTTGCTCATTTTCCCTTTATATAACCGATATCCTGAATTCATAGGCTACCTCCTTGACCCCTCCTCCTCAAAACCAGGCCTCTGGTCTCACCAGCCTCCTCATAGTTTCAAGCTACACAGCTCGAAAGTGATGGAGCAGGGGGAAAAGAATTCAAAGCTGCAAATGACTTGACAGAGTCCTTTATTGGGTCTTCAAACCCAGGGTCATCTATTTGTGAAACTGCTCCTGTAAGCCCTTGGACTAATGAGAGGAATGTATAACCAGGAAGAGTAGTAGCTCTTAGAGATGTGCCTTTCATGGAAAACTTGGAGAATTAATGATACAGGCAGCCAAATAATGCTACCTGCCAAGAACATTTCTCCAAAATCGGTGTGCTTCGGGGATCAGTCAACCAGCATCTCAGTGCTACAAATATCCCACTATGTTTTGTTACCGTATGAAAAGCACACTTCATTAAGACAGAAATGTATCACTGTGCTGTATTTCTGAAGAAGAAAATATTGCTTTTATTAGCAGCTTTTCAGATTGCAATTCTAGGAGATGGACGATAGTGTCTGTTGGTTTAGTGCTGACTACATTTTCTGATCCAGAAGATCAGAAATCTGTTTATGTTTTAGAAAACAGTGTGAGATCCATCTGTTCAGGTTAGATTTTTCCACATTAACACGAAGATTTATAGAGTGGTAACTTATATAAGAAAAAACAATGGTAATTACATTATATTCTTTGCTGCCACTGGAATCCACATAATTTTTCTGTTAGTCATGAAAATATAGTAATACCAGCACACATGTACACTATGTATGATAAAGACATCCTCCTTAGTTTATATAGTACTTCACTCCTGTTTTGGTTTGGGTTCTAAACATCACTGATTCAAATGCTCTCTGTAACATGATCTGTTTATCTATAGTTTTCCTTCCTACAGAAGGCCCAGAAATACAACAGCTACATTTGGCTTCATGGATGACCATTCTGGTCTGACTGAAATACGGAGTAATGTTTCTGTTTTTTTCTATGATGAAAATAGATTGATATTTTTCCCTCTTGATTTTTAAATTAAATACATGTTTACATAGAAAATAATCTTTTAAAGGTAAGGAAGAAAGTATGGAATAATTGAAATCTCCCCATCTACAAGTATAGATCTAAATTGTTTTATATAAATAGAATCACATGAGTACTCTTTTATACATTTGTTTTTGCTTAGCAATATGACATAAACATTTTTCATGTCAATAGATATATAGTATATTATATTTTTGGATGACTGCATAATATTGCATCGATGTTTTTATTTAATCAGTCCCCCATTGAAGGACTTCTAATTTTTCATTGTGTGAAGAAAGCCATGATGTATATCCTCGCATGCCATCGTTATGTACTTTACTAGTGATCTCCTTGGCTTAGGATATATTCCTGGAAATGGCACTCCTGGGTCAAAAAGTTTGCACCTTTTAAGTTTTGACACATTTCTGGTAAAATTAACTCTTGATGAGATGGATTAAACTGTGCTTGTCCTTCATATGCAATGTTCCTACCAATGATGTTCATTAAAGCAGTAGATTTATTTTAATAAATCTAGGTATGCCACTCAACTAACCAGATTTTGTCAGTTACATTCAAAATTTGACTAACGATTTGGTCTGAAACAAGATGGCATCTGGTCACCATTTTTAAATTTCTTTATCTTATTTGAGTTTAGTGAAATTTGGTATAAGGAGAGATGTGACTGAGTTGTAATTTCATTGAGTGGTATGTATAGTGTGAAGCATCAGTTATGATTAAATGAAGCCAAATTTTTAAAATTTTGAACTGATTCATTTGGCATTTCTATAAGTTTTGTTCTCAATAGGGATTTCAGGCTTGACTTTCTCATGGATAAACAACAGTAGAAACAGGATAAATATGAACAGGTGGTATATGTGATATTTGAGGGATTTGAGAGTAGACTATTGATCCTGGATTACATTCCTTTGTTCAGGAATTCACGCAAGTCCTGGGGGGCTGGCAGGTTTCTTTGAACTCAGTTGAGCTGTTTCATCTTCTCTGATGAGAGTTAAGGACAAGCAACCCATAAGTACAACTTTTAACAAGCATATCAGAACAGCCTTGTAATCTATTTTACATTTAATTAGCATTTAACCTAATTGGTGATTTAACTGGTTAGATAAATACAAAAGAGATCATGGAAATAGAAAAGGATCATTTTATTCTTGTCCCCCCACTTCTAGCAATGACTCCCTGCCACTCATATACAGATTCACCTAGCACAGCTGAACTTAAAGGTGCTGATTTACTGTGTTTAACTGATTCTGCTTTTTAAAGAGACAGTAGGAAAGAGTAAGCGGTAGATGATAAATGTGTTCATTGAGAATGGCATATTTTATGCAAATTAAGTCCATTGCTTCAGAGATTAGAAAGGCTCTTTCCTGGAAGGGGAAGTGATGATTATAAATGGTGAAAGACTCGCATTCCAGCAAGTTCTTAGCTGCCAGCCGACACATTCATTACAGTGTGCCAAAATGGATTTTAAAACAGTACAACATAAATTGCTTAGCTCCAAATCAGGCATCATTGCCTAAACATAAGCCGAATCAACCTTCTTGTTTGAAACTGCCATATAGGATTCTTTTTCAACCTCAGTTAACCTTTTCCTTTCCTGGTATGCACGGTTCATTACATTCTACTAAAGTCATTAAATCACCATTAAGTATAAAGGAGCCAGGCTTCTAATTTTGATTTTGCCTACACCGTAACTAACAGCCCCAGTTCTTCCAAGTTGATGGCAAGAGAGAATGTTTAGCCCAGGTCTAAACAAACTGATTTTTCATCTTCTGCTCTTTTTCATTTATTTCCTTTTTTATCAGTATGTATACCTCCCAGAGCAAGCTGTTGGTTCCTAGCAGCTCCTGCACAGCTGACAACCCCTTGTTATCTCTTCCCTAACTTTCTGCCCTAGATGTGTCAGCTGGGTCTCAGGCTCAGACTTGGACTAGTCTACCTGTTTGGTACATCTCTCCTATTTCACTTTCCCAGAAATCCTTCAACCCCACCCCCACCCCCCTCCCCACATCCCATCATTTCTCTCTCATTACTTCACCTCATCTCCAAGTCTCTTAGCTATAATTTTCTCCTCTCCTATAATCCAGATTTACACAGGCCAGCAAAAATTTCCCACAGCCCAGTTTAGCACAACTCTTAGTCCTTTTAGATCTCATTCCAGTTTGCTCCTCCCAGCCTGGCCCACTCTGGAATCCAATATCCATTGTTTTCCTGGTTCAACTGAGCAGCTTTCATCCCAACCCAACCAGCCATATTTCCAGCTTCAGCCTCACCCAGCCCCACCAAAGCAGCCTTGACAGCTTCTTTTCCAAAATAAGGATTCTTTTTCACATAAGTATCCTTTTAAGCTGATGTGAGCTAACATGCTGAGGAGCTTATCCTTCAGCCTATGTGCCCCAAATCTCTTCTATCCTAGAATAGGTAAGTTGTCACCCAGTCTTGGTACTGTTGTGCATCTATTAGCACTGCAGGGAGTGATCATCACAGAAGATGTCACACTGACCTTGGTACTGGCAAAGTACTGTGATGATTATAGATAATGATTGATATATCCATATTTCTCCCGATTCTTCTTTTTTTTAAATAAAAAAAAAAAGCTTTTTTTTTTTTATCAGTATGTATACCTCCCAGAGCCTGCTCCTAGATTTTTAGTGAGAGGAGGAGGGGCAGAGAGACAGACTCCTGTATGCACCCTGAATGAGACCAGCCCAGTAGGGGGCATTGCCATCCTTAGCCCCAAGGCCAACTCGCTAGAGCCAATCAAGTCATGGCTGTGGGAGAGGAAGAGAGAGAGGGGAAGAGAGAGAGAGAGAAGGGGGAGGGGTGGAGAAGCAGATGGGTGCTTCTCCAGTGTGCCCTGAGCAGGAATCGAACTGAACTTGGGACATCCACACACCAGGCTGATTCTCTACTACTGAGCCAACTAGCCAGGGACCCCTGATTCTTTTGGGAAAGGTCATTTGTGAGATGGTTGGCAGGATCAGAGGCTCAGTCAATGGCTGTGGAAACAAAAGGTAGCTACTGTTACAGCAACACAGAACTGAGCCCTGTCTAAAGGTTGGACTGTCAAGTTCAGAGCACCAAGTCCAGATTCTAAAATGCAACAAGCTTGCCATTCTCCACCTCAGAGCAAATTATCTTTTTCTCAAAAACGAGAGTGAAGAATTTAATATCCTGCTATTTTCTGAACCCAATAACAATTTCTAGTAAGATCACTAACTGATTAATAATATGGATATAGATCAGAAATCATACCTAAGTACTTCCTTTAAATTGGTTATAAGCTGGGTTTTTTCCCATATGATTTGTGGACATGACTAATGGTGGTAACTTAGGTTTTTATCATTATTTCTTCCTGGATATGTGATACAAGATCTTCAAATGATGAGGAGGTATGATAAATTGGGTACCTGGACTTTCCTATTTTTAGATTGGAAGTTCTTCAGTGATGTAGTTCAAATGAAAGTTTTCTCAATCCAAGAACTTTGCAAAAATGCTGCACTCCCAGGTGAATCCCAGCTGGGTTGTTCTGATAATCCTGTGCTAGCATAGAGTCCAGGAGTGGACCAGACCAGGAGAAGGGGTTTCTTAGGGATCTGGAACCAGTGTTCCCTGCACAGAGTCAGAATTGCAGCTGAATGGCAAAGATAACAATGTGAAGACAATTTCAAAGGTAAAACCAAGATAAAAATGGGAGCATAAATAGCAGAGCCTGTGAAAGCTGATAGCAGTATGGGATGACATTCAAGGAACAGTGGAAGAATGCAGTTCAGGACTAAGTATTTTTGTTCAATCAACATGGATTAAATGTGTTTGTGTGCTAGGATCACAAATACCAGTGAAAACTCTCTTCCTTTCGTGGAACTCACCAGGCCACAAAGGAGATTGAGACTTGGCAGGCTCCCTTTAGATGGTGGCTAGATCTCTTGAAGGAGAAGACATAGCAGACTAAAAGAGCCACCTTGCGCTGTGCACAATCTGGAAAACTTGAGATGTTCTGACAAGTCCTGCACAGCATGGATGTAGGAGGAGGTACAGTCATACTGTGAGGGCTCTTGACTTAACTGTAGCTCTAAGTCTTGTTAGAAATAATAATAATCAGAGGTCTGAGTTAATATTAGGGCTTGTCCCTTGGCCTGGAATTTGCTACTTGCTCCTAGATGAAGATTTGAGTAGAAGTGGTTAGGAGAGTGTACAGAGTATGTAAGGGAGTTATACAAAACTTAATTTGCCTTGCCTGACCTGTGGTGGCTCAGTGGATAAAGCGTCGACCTGGGAACACTGAGGTCGCCAGTTCAAAACCCTGCACTGGTCTGGTCAAGGCATATATAGGAGTTGATGCTTCCAGCTCCTCCCCCCTTTCTCTCTCTCTCTTTCTCTGTCTCCTCTCTAAAATGAATAAAATAAAAAGAAGTTTTTTTTTTTTAAAAAAAACAACTTAATTTGCCTTGAAAATTGCATTTCCAGAGCAATCATATAAAATTTAAAATGTTCCTAGTAAAAGATAGCTTGAAAGAATTATTTAAATTCTATTCCAATTAGCAATTCTTAATCCATATTTGCCATGATTAGCAAGCGTTTCTTCAGTATGAGCTCAAGGTGCTGCCTACCCAGTGTTAAAGAAATATTAAGTTATTATTATCCCATTCTACCAACCAGAGCTGGGAGATTCTTTTAAAAATCTATTTTATGACCTGTGGTGGCGCAGTGGATAAAGCGTCGGCCTGGGAACACTGAGGTCGCCAGTTCAAAACCCTGTACTGGTCTGGTCAAGGCACATATGGGAGTTGATGCTTCCAGCTCCTCCCCCCTTTCTCTCTTTCTCTCTCTCTCTCACTCTGTGTTTCCTCTCTAAAATGAATAAAATTAAATTTAAAAAAAATCTATTTTATGCTGAACTGGTTGTGGCGTGGTGGATAGAGTGTCGACCTGGGATGCTGAGGTCCCAGGTTTGAAACCCGGAGGTTGCTGGCTTAAGCTTGGGCTCTTCTGGCTTGAGTGCAGGCTCACCAGCATGAGTGTGGAATCATGACTTGATCTCAGGGTTGCTGACTTGAGCCCAAAGGTTGCTGGCTTTAGCAAGGGGTCACTGGCTTGGCCTGAGTCACCTCATCAAGGCACATATGAGAAGCAATCCAAGAACAACTACAGTGACACAACTATGAGTTGATGCTTCTCTTCTCTCTCCTTTCCTCAATCTTTCTCTCTCTCATAAAAAGAGAAAATATTCTAGATTTCTTGATACATTATTGTATGCTATTTTTTCCAAACTATAATTACATGAGGAACAAAATGTAGGAAAATTGTCTATTATAAATTACTATACACTATCCTATCTCAAGAAGCAAAGAGTTAATAGCAATTTAAGGCTATTGAAGGGATCACCAGCATTATCTTTGGTCCTTGATTCATTAGACCGTCATTATGTCTGAATGACTATCCTTCCATAAATTTAAAAATATTAATGCTTTGCTGGCATCTGTGTTAAAATAATACTGTTAAAAGCAGAGTAGGCAGGAGAGGTTCTTTGACTGAGAGAATTCAATTTTAAATATTGAAGATATGCCAGTGTGTCTGTGTATCTGACAGGATTTAGTTGCAGATAACAAAACTTACTTTATCTCTTTCAATCAGAATGAGGTATAATATAAGGAATCAGAAGTTTCTAAATTCATTGGAAGGGCTGGAGGAGCAGATTTCAAACTGGGTCTCTGGACATATTTCCTAGAATGCATGGTTTTATCCTTTAAAAAAATCTCTAATTTAGCAATTCTTAAATTGTACATAGGCCTTCTTCCTATAGAAACAGAGCAGAGAGGAAAAATAAGCATTTCTTCTATGCTTACTGGCAAAATCTCCACAGTATTTGATTAACAGGAAGGAAGCAAACTAGTATTGAACACCTGCTATGTGCCAACTATTTTAAGTTCCTTTGATTTCTCTTTTTATTAAATCTTTATTAATAACCTTTTCTAGTTGGTAAAATAAACCACCTTACAGATGAAAAAGCTGAGGTTTTAAAAGGTTAAGTGATGTGTGCACAGGTAGAAAGTGAAAGAGGCAAAATTCAAATTCAGATCTCCTGCCTCCAGAATTGGTTAGACCTTTTGTCCAGCATTGTTTTTTTGTTTTGTTTTGTTTTATTCATTGAGAGGAGAGAAGACAGAGAGACAGAATCTCGCATGCACCCAGATCAGGATTCATCCAGCAAGCCCACTATGGGGCAATGTTCTGCTCACCTGGGGCATTGCTCCGTTGCTCAGCAACCAAGCTCTTCTTAGCACCTAGGCCAGGCCAAGGAGCCATCCTCAGCACCTGGGGCAAACTCTTTTCAATTGAGCCATGGCTGTGGGGAGGCGAAGAGAGAGAAGAGAGGGAGGGGTGAAGAAGCCAATGGGCACTTCTCCTATGTGCCCTGACTGGGAAGCAAACCTGGGACATCCACATGGCGGGCCAATGCTCTACCACTGAGCCAACCAGTAGTCAATTCAAAATTCTATTTGGTAGCATCCAACTAAAGTTCTGATTCAATATTTAATATCTACATCCAACAAGTCAGTTGTTTACCCAGCCACTGAGAGCTGTTTTATAACTAAATTATTTTTTCCTAGATGATCCACAAGGATATGGTTCTTTTTTTTTTTTTTTTAGGCCATTGTAAGGACTTTGATTTTATTTGCAATGATATGAAAAGCCACATGAAAATAATTTATGACATTGACTTCTTCATGTAATTTAAAGACTTGAAATTTAAGCACTCCGATTTCTGGTAAGAGAACACATATTTTTGTGATAATTGTCACACTGCCAACATCCCATGAAAGGAAAAGTTGTGTAAATGGGAGTCCAACTAGTAAATGACATTTGATTTGTCTGATTATGCAGTGAAAATGTGACTTAAAAGTTATGAATCATGTTAACTGATTGTTTCAAGCTGTTATTTTTAAATATATGAAGGAGAGGAGAGAACGGAGGTTAGAAATAGCTTTGGCCCTGGCCAGGTAGCTCAGTTGGTTAGAGTGTCATCCTGATATACCAAGGTTGCGGGTTCAATCCCTGGTCAGAGCACATACAAGAAGCAACCAATGACGGCATGAATAAGTATAACAACAAATCAATGTTTCTCTCTCTCTTAAAGTCAATCAATAAAATATTTCAAAAAAATTTAAAAAATGGCCTTAATGGTGTCTTCACATTTGGGTGCCTCAGAAACTTGGGTTTCGTTTTTTGTTTTATATTCTATTTAGACAATTAATTTTAACAGGTGACATTGACCAATTAGAGTACATAGGTTCAGAGAAAACATCTCCAGATCATTTTGACATTTGATTATGTTGTATACCCATCAGCCAAAGTCAAATTGTCCTCCGTCACCTTTTATTTGGTTTTCTTTATGCCCCTCCCCTCAATCACTCCTTCCCTCTCTTCCCTTCCCCTCCTCCTGGTAACCACCGCACTCTTACCCATGTCCATGAGTCTCAATTTTGTGTCCCACCTATGTATGAAATCATACAGTTATTAGTTTTTTCTGATTTACTTATTTCACTCAGTATGTTATCAAGGTCCATCCATGTTGTTGTAAATGATCTTATGTCAACATTTCTTATGGCTGAGTAATATTCCATAGTATATATATACCACATTTTCTTTATCCAATCTTCTATTAAAGGGCTTTTTGGTTGTTTCCATGTCTTGGCCACTGTGAACAATGTTGCTATGAACATGGGACTGCATGTGTCTTTATGTACCAATGTTTTTCAGTTTTGGGGGTATATACCCAGTAGAGGGATTGCTGAGTCATATGGTAGTTCTGTTCTTAATTTTTTGAGAAACCACCATACTTTCTTCCATAATGGTTGTACTACTTTACATTCCTACCAACAGTGAATGAGGGTTCCTTTTCTCCACAGCCTCTCCAACACATGTTGTGACTTGTCTTGTTAATAACAGTTAATCTAACAGATGGTATCTCATTGTAGTTTTTATTTGCTTTTCTCTAATAGCTAGAGAAAATGAGCATCTTTTCATATATGTATTGGCCATTTATATTTCTTCCTAGGAGAAGTGTCTGTTCATGTTCTCTTACCATTTTTTTATTGGATTGTTTGCTTGTTTGTTGTTGAGTTTTGTGAGTTCTTTGTATATTTTGGATATTAGGCCCTTATCTGAGCTGTTGTTTGAAAATAATCATCTCCTATTTAGTTGGCTGTCTGTTTTTTTGGTTGTCAGTTTCTTTTGCTGTGCAAAAGCTTCTTAGTCTGAGGTAGTCCCATTCATTTATCTTTGCCTTCATTTCCCTTGCCTTTGGAGTCAAATTCATAAAATATTCTCTATGGGCAAGGTCCATGAGTTTAGTAACTATGTTTTCTTCTATGTAATTTATTGTTTCATATCTTATATTTAGGTCTTTGATCCATTTTGAATTAATTTTGGTACAAGGAGACAAACTGTAGTCGAGTTTCATTCTTTTGCATGTGGCTCTCCAGTTTTCCCAGCACCATTTATTGAAAAGGCTTTCTTTTTTCCATTGTGTGTTTTTGGCTCCTTTATCAAAGATGATTTGACCATATATATGTGATTTTATTTCTGGGCTCTCTATTCTGTTCCATTGGTCTGAGTGTCTATTTTTCTGCCAATACCACACTGCTTTAATTATCGTAGCTCTATAATATAATTTGAAGTCAGGTATTGTGATGCCCCAGCTTCGTTCTTTTTCCTTAGGATTACTTTGGCTATTTGGAGTTATTTATAGTTCCATATAAACCTGATGATTTTTCGTTTCATTTCTTTAAAAAATGACAGTGGAGCCTGACCAGGCAGTAGCTCAGTGGATAGAGCATCGGACTGGGATGCGAAAGACCCAGGTTTGAGACCCTGAGCTCACCAGCTTGAGTGCGGGCCCATCTGGCTTGAGCAAAAAAGCTCGTCAACTTGAACCCAAGGTTGCTGGCTCCAGCAAGGGGTGGCTCAGTTTGCTGAAGGCCCGCGGTCAAGGCACATGTGAGAAAGCAATCAATGAACAACTAAGGTGTTGCGACGGCAATGAAAAACTAATGATTGATGCTTCTCACCTCTCTCCGTTCTTGTCTGTCTGTCCCTATCTATCCCTCTCTCTGACTCTCTCTCTGTCCCTGTAAAAAATAATAAAATAAATAAATAAAAAATGACAATGGAATTTTGATGGGAATTGCATTAAATTTGTATATTGCTTTGGGTAATATAGTCATTTTAACTATATTTATTCTTCCTATCGAAGAACAAGGAATATTTTTCCATTTCATTGTATCTTTTTTGATTTCCCTTAAGAGTGCTTTGTAGTTTTTATTATATAGGTCCTTTATACTCTTTGTTATGTTTATTTCTAGGTATTTTATTATTTTTTTTGTTGCAACCATAAACGAGATTATTTTTTGAGTTTATTTTCTGAAGTTTCATTGTAGGCATATAAGAAGGCAATAGACATCTGTATATTAATTTTGAATACTGCGACCTTACTGTACTTGTATTGGCTTATTGTTTCTAATAGTCTTTTTGTGGAGTCTTTGGGGTTTTTGATGTATAGGATCATATTATCTGAAAAAATTGAAACCATTACTTCTTCTTTCCCAATATGAATGCCTTTTATTTCTTTCTCTTGTCTGATTGCTCTGGCTAGAACTTCCAGCACTATGTTGAATAGGGGTGGAGATAGTGGGCAACCTTGTCTTCTTCCTCATTTTAGAGGAAAAGTTTTCAGTCTTTTGCCATTTAATATGATGTTAGCTGATGGTTTGTCATAAGTGGCCTTTATTATGTTGAGATATTTTCCTTCTATACCCATTTTGTTGAGTGTTTTAAATATAAAGTGATGTTGTATTTTATCGAATGCCTTTTGTGCATCTATTAATTAGGATCATATGGTTTTTGTTCTTTGTTTTGCTGATATGGCATATTACATAACTATTTTACGTGTCTTGAACCATCCTTGTGATTCTGAGATGAATCTCACTTGATCATAATGAATTATTTTTTTAATTTGTTCTTGTATTTGATTTGCTAGTATTTTGTTTAGGATTTTAGCATATGTATCATTACAGATATTGGTCTGTAGTTTTCTTTTTTTGTGTTGTCCTTGCCAGGATTTGATATGAGGGTTATGTTGGCCTCATAAAAATGTGTTTGTGGAAGTATTGCTTCTTCTTTAATTTATTCGAAGACTTTGAGTAGAATAGGAACCAAATCTTCTTTGAGTGTTTGATAGAATTCACTAGAATAGCCATCTAGCTCTGGACTTTTATTTTTTGAAAGGTTTTTGATAGTTGTTTCTGTTTCCTCCCTGCTTATGTGTCTGCTTAGGCTATCTACTTCTTTGTGACTCAGTCTAGGAAGACTGTATTGTTCTAGAAATTTATCCATTTCTTCTAGATTGTTGAATTTGGTGGCATATAGTTTTTCATAGTATTCTACGATAATTCTTTTTATATCTATGATATCTGTGGTGATTTCTCCTCTTTCATTTTAGATTTTGTTTATATGAGTCCTTTCTCTTTTTTCCTTAGTGAGTCTTGCCACAGGTTTATCCACTATGTTGATCTTTTCAAAGAACTAGCTCCTTGTTTTATTGATTTTTTTAATAGTTTTTCTGTTCTCTATTTCATTTATTTAGGCTCTGATTTTTATTATTTCCTTTCTTCTGCTTGTTTTGGGTTGCCTTTGTTCTTCTTTTTCTACTTCCTTAAGATGTGATATTAAGTTGTTTACTTGGGATCTCTCTTGTTTGTTCATATATGCCTGTAGTGATATGAACTTCCCTCTTATTACTGCTTTTGCTGCATCCCAGAAATTCTGTTATGTTGTGTTGTCATTTTCATTTGTTTGTATATATCTTTTGATCTCTGCTTTTATTTCATCTTTGACCCACTCATTTTTTAGAAGTATGTTGTTTAATTTACACATTTTTGTGGGTTGTTTACTTCTTTTTCACAGTTGAATTCTAGTTTCAAAGCCTTATGGTCAGAAAATATGCTTGGTATAATTTCAATCTTTCTGAATTTGTTGATGTTAGTTTTGTGTCCCAAAATATGATCAGTTCTTGAGAATGTTCCATGTACACTGGAGAAAAATTTATACTCTGGTGTTTTGGAATGAAATATCCTGTAGATGTCTGTCATATCCAATTTTTCTAGTGTTTCCTTTAAGGCCAATATTTCTTTATTGACTTTCTGTTTAAATGAACAATCTAGAGCTGTCAGCAGTATATTGAGCTCTCCAAGTATGATTGTATTTCTGTCGGTTTTTATTTTTAGATCTATTAGTAAATGTCTTTTATGCTTTGGTGCTCCTTGGTTTGGTGCATGTATATTAAGAAGTGTTATGTCTTCTTGATTCAATGTCCCCTTTATCATTATGAGGTGATCATGTTTGTCTCTGATTACCTTTGCTATCTTGTAGTCAGCATTGTTAGATATGAGTATGGCTATACCTGCTTTTCTTTGGATATTATTTGCTTGAAGAATTGTTTTCCAACCTTTTACTTTGAATCTGTTTTTATCCTTGTAGCTTAGAAGTGTTTCTTAAAGGCAGCATACAGTTGGATTTTCTTTTTTGATCCACTCTGCTACTCTGTGTCTTTTTATTGGTGAGTTCAACCCATTTACATTTAATGTAATTACTGACACTTGATGGTTTCCTATTGCCATTTTATAGTGCTTTCTGATAGCTTTGTATCTTGTTTGGTTCTTCTCTTTTGTTTTTCTGTCATTTGTTTTTATTTGGTTGTATTCCATACTTCTTTCCTGTTTTTTTGTTTTTTTTTTAAGCCATGTGTTTCTGTAGTGGTTTTTTCAGGGATGGTTACCATTAGGTAATAAAAAGGGTATATATCATATTCATTGTAGTACATTATCTCATGAGTGCTTCTGCTCTCCATCTTCCTTTGCTACTGTTAATCTTTGTCCTCTTCCCTTTTTTGTTTTTGTTGTCACAGATTAATCTTGTTTTTATTGTGATCTTGTTGGAGCTTTTACTTGTGATTTTGTTTTGTTTTGTTCTTTGTATCTGGTCGGACAACCCCCTTTAGTATTTCCTGAACTGGGTGTTTTCTGGTGATAAATTCCCTCATTTTTTCCATATTTGTGAATGTTTTTATTTCCCTTTTGTATTTGAAGGATAGCTTTGATGGATATAGTATTCTTGGCTGGAAGTTCCTCTCTTTCAGAACTTTAAATATTGGGGTCTACTCTTTTCTGGTTTTTAGAGTTTCTGCTGAGAAATCTGATGATAACCTAATGGGCCTTCCTTTATATATTGTATTTTTCTTTTCCCTGGCTGCCTTGAGGATTTTTTCTTTGTCATTGATTTGTGATAATTTCATTACAATGTGCTTTGGAGTAGATTTGTTTGGGTTAAGGTAACTCAGTGTTCTGTTTGCTTCTTGGATTCAAGGCTCTAATTCTTTCCACAGGCTTGGGAAGTTCTCGATTATTTGTTTCAATATGTTCTCCATTCTATTTTCTCTCTCTTCTCCTTCTGATATACCCATTATGCTTATGTTGCTCTTTCTGATGGAGTCAGACAATTCCTGTAGGGCTTTCTCATATTTTTAATTTGTGAGTCTCTCTCCTCTTCCGTCTGTAATATCTCTAGTTGCCTGTCTTCTATGTCACTAATTCTCTCCTCTGTCTGGCCTGTTCTATTAGCTAAGCTTGTTACCTGTTTTTCAGTTCATGTATTGAGTTTTTCATCTGTGTTTGGTTCCTTTTTATAGTTTCAATTTCCTTGGTGAAGTATTCTTTTTGTTCATTAAATTGTTTTACGAGCTCTCTAAATTGCCTTTCTGTGCTTTCTTGTATTTCTCTGAGTATTTTTAAACTTCTTTTTTTATTTTATTTTATTTTATTCATTTTAGAGAGGAGACACAGAGTGAGAGAGAGAAAGAGATAAAGGGGGGAGGAGCTTGAAGCACCAACTCCCGTATGTGCCTTGACCGGACCAGTGCAGGGTTTTGAACTGTCGACCTCAGTGTTCCCAGGTCGACGCTTTATCCACTGCACCACTGCAGGTCAGGCTCTCTGAGTATTTTTAGTACTTAAATTTTTAATTCTCTGTCATTTAACTCCAAGATTTCCAAGCAATTGAAATTGTTTTCTAGATATTTTTATCATCTATCTGAGCTAAATCTGTCATTTGTATCCATGATATTTTATTTCTTTTTCCTTAACGGCATTTGAGAGTGGTATTGGTAACAATACTAATAAGAAATAAAGTAATAAAATAAAAATAGAAAATATACAGTGAAAAAATGAAAATACTTATAATAAGTGGAACAAAAACTACAGAGAACAAGTAGTAGCAACTGAGGAAAAATGACAAAGGAGATGAAAAATGAAGTGAAAAACACGCAAAATGCCACAAAAATATATGAATCAAAATATAATAATTTGTTGATAAATGACGATTGAATGAGAGAAAAAGTAAAAGAAAAAAAAATAAAGTTTTTAAATATGAAACCCTCATAAAAAAACATAGCTATTATAATTATATAATTAGAGAATCTAGAACCATATTCAGGAATAAATAATCCAAAAGAGCATTTGTGCTTGATATTTCCTGTGGTTTCATTTTTCCTTTAACTCTAATTAAATGTTTGCTCAAATCCTTTCAAAACCAAACAGTTTATACAAAACATAAATAAAGACACCTTTTATTTCACTTTTAATCTCAGCTAGGTTCTTTCCACAGATATCTGAATGAAAAATAAGAAGACATACATGAATACTCTTGGTTTATCTACAGTGTGTCCGTAAAGTCATGGTGCACTTTTGACCGTGTGACAAGTCAAAAGTGCACCATGACTTTACGGACACACTGTATTTGTTTTTTTCACCCTTTTCCTCTGGCCATGAAAAAATTTTTTTCCTTTTCATTCAGCGAGAAGACTTCAAAGTTGTTATCTGTTCATTTTCACATATGTGGCTTTGCATGTAATGGTTATAGATCTATTCTTGCATAAAGAATTGGTGGCAGTTGGACATCCTATTTGCCTTTCAGCTCTCAGAAAGCTGAAGTTAATGATTGACCTATTGTGTTCAAAGCCCATTGTTAGACCCATATTAACTAGACATTAAAGGTGATGTTGTAAAATATTAATGACATGGAAAATATTCACAATGTATTGATGAGTAAAATGGGAAAGATATAACATAAGATATAGTGTTTGATACCATTTTGGGGAAAAATGTTCACAAACAGCAAAAGTCCTAGAATGGGTCAGTAGTTATCTCTGGGTGGTAGAATTCTGAGTGATTTTTATTTTCTTTACTTTCCCACATTTCTGAATTACCTACAATAAACATATGTTGCTTTTGTAATAGGAATAAACAAAAAGTTGTTTTTTATTTAGAGATATGATTATGGTAAATAGCTCCTGAGTCAGAAGCTTGTCCTGAGCAAGTCTGGGCAGCGTGATGAGGGTCTATTGTATACTTGTTGAAGGTGGACTCACTTTACTAGGCCTAACTTTGAGGTGTGCACTGGGAAGCAGGGAAATTGCAACTGAAGTTCATTCTGGTGATGCTGAAAGATACGTATCTCCAGTACTCTTCTTAATTGATTGAGAATGGTTTAAGAAAAGCAGATACACATTGTTTAAGGAACAGCTCCAATTATGCCTGAAGAATTTAATGTTAAAGGAAATATGGGAGACCTAGCAGCAGAAATAGAGCTAGCAGTACAGTACAGAAGCCAAATACACAAATTCTCTTTTAGTCAAACTGCATACCTGAATGTTTAATTATTTTTGCAATATTATTAAGAGCTTCACAGTGTTTTGAACAATAAAGTTTCCTATTTGAGACATTAGCCATGTAAATCGATTTATATTTATATTTTTGTTAACTAAATTGCATCATTTAAAAAAGTCTATTAATTTACTTAAACACTTATTAAACACTTACCTCATGCCAAGCATTGTGCTAGCTGCTGCAAATATAATTAGTAATACCTAATTCTAATGCTTGTGGTATTAAAACCCTCACATTCTAGTGAAAGAGAAAGACAAAAACATGGCTGTAATTCAATGCAATAAATTCTATGATTGAAGCTATAATGAAAGCACTGGGTGGGCATCTTATACAGACTGGAGTAGAAAGTAGCCTTGCAAAGTTTTCCAGAGAAGATGACATTTAATGTAGGCCTTGGAGAATGAGTAGAAATTTACCAAGTGAAAAAGCAGGAAGACAGTATTCCATAAAGTAGGAATAGCATATGTAAAAACCCAGAAACAAAAAAGCAGGACATATTTAAAGAATTTCCTATAATTTGAAATAGCCAGAATAGTGTACATGTGGAGGACAAAGCAGAACATGAGGCTGTGACAATTAGTTTTAGATGTCAACTAGGTTGGTCAAAGATTACTTTGGATGTTTTTGTGAAAGTGTTCTTTGGGTGAGGTTTACATTTACAGTGGTGGGTTTGAGTAAGACAGATTGCCTTACATAATGTGGGTGGGCCTCTTCCAATCAGTTGAAGGCCTAAATACAGCAAAAGGTACCCCTGAGTAAGAGGAAATTCTGCCCTAGATAACCTTTGGACTTGAACTACAGCATTTTCTCTTCTCTGGATCTCCCCACTGCAGATTTTGGACTTGCTAGCCTCCATAATATGTGAGTAAATTCCTTTAAAAATTATATATATATCCTATTGATTATTTCTCTGGATAATCTTGACTAATACAGAGGTTAAAGGCAGAGGATAGGGAGAGTTCTTCTGAACATTTCTATAGTTTGGATTATCAAAGGAAAGTAGGTTTTCAGTTACCTAAGATTACCATTGATTGAGCAGAAATACCAAGAGAGCGGATTTGGATATCTGGGCCTATAAGATCCTTTAGAAATATCAGTAGTCTTTAAAAAATATATTTTAAAAATTTTCAATTATAGTTTACATTTAATATTATTTGGTACTATACTAGTTTCCGGTGAACAGCATAGTGATTAGACAAATATATACTTTACAAAGGTTCCCACTGATATTTCCAGTACCCAATTGACACCATACATAGTTATTATAATATTACTGACTATATTTCCTATGCTGTACTTTACATCTCCATGACTATTTTGTAACTACCATTCTGTACTGTCAATCTCTTCACCCAATCTCCCAAACCCCCTCTCCTCTGGCAACCATTAGCCTGTTCTCTGTATCTGTGAATGTTTCTGTTTTGTTTGTTCATTCATATTGTTCTTTATATTGCAGATATAAGTGAAGTAAATTGGTATTGTCTTTCTCTGACTGACTTATTTCACTTAGCATAATACCCTTTAGATCCATCCATACTGTCACATATATTAAGATTTCATTCTTTTTGTAGCCAAGTAATATTCCATTGTATATGTATATATAGCACAGCTTTTTTATCCACTCATATATATTTTTTAATTCATTGGTTTTAGAGAGAGAAGAAGGAAAAGAGAGAGGAAGAGATAGAGACAGGGAAACAGCGACTGTTGTTCCACTTAGTTGTGCATTCATTGGTTGCTTCTTATACCTGTCCTGACCGGGGATCAAGCCCACAACCTTGGTGGATCATGATGATGATGCTCTAACCAACTGAGCTACCAGCCAGTGCCGACTTATCTATTGATGGGCGCTTGGGTTGCTTCCATAGCTTTGATATTGTAAATAATGCTACAATGGGTTTGATTCCAGTCAGGGCACACAAAAGAAGCGACCATCTGCTTCTCCCTCCTTTCTCTCCCCCTTCTCTCCCTTTTCCCCTCTTGCAGCCAGTGGCTTGATTGGTTTGAAAGTGGCCCTAGGCACTGAAGATAGCTCCTGTGGAGCGCATCAGCCTCAGGTGCTAAAAATAGCTCAGTACTGGAGCATCGGCTCCAGATGGGGTTACTGGGTGGATTCAGGTTGGGACATATGTGGGAGACTGTCTCACTATCTCCCCTCCTCTCACATAAAAATAGGAAAAATAACACTGCAATGAACATAGGAGTGCATATATTCTTTCTTTTTTTCTTTTTTAAAAAGACTATTCATTTTAGAGAGGAGGGAGGGAGAGAGAGGGAGAGAGAGAGAGAGAAAGGGCAGAGGAGCAGGAAGCATCAACTCCCACATGTGCCTTGATCAGGCAAGCCCAAGACCTTGAGCCAGTGACTTTAGCATTCCAGGTTGATGCTGTATCCACTGCAACATCACAGGTCAGGCCGCATACAGAGGGTTCTCAGATTATGACACAGTTCCATTCCTACAACAGTTATGTAACCCAAATTTTGGTGTAAGTCGAAACACACCCTAGCCTAACTTACTTACCTATTCTAACACAGTTGCAAAATCATAATCTAGAACACAAAAACACAGCTAAGCCACAGAAAAAGGACAGAAATATACTGTACTATATATACATTATACGGTAGTAACAGAAAAAATGACAAAAAATGAGTGTAAAAAAAGTACAATGCTAATGCCTTAAGCCAAAACACTCATGTCTCAATATTTTTAAGTTTTTATGGGCGTGAGCATCGAAAACTCGAAATGTCATATGATGAGATTGTCATAACCCAAGAACACCCTGTACTGTATATTCTTTCAAATTAGTGTTTTGAGTTTCTTCAGATACATACCCAGAAGTAGAATTGCTGGGTCATAAGGCAATTCCATCTTTAAATTTTTTTATGGATTGGTTTGAGAGAGAGAGAGAGAGAGAGAGAGAGAGAAACATCAATTTGTTGTTCCACTTGTTTATGCTTATTGGTTGATTCTTGTATGTGCCCTGACCGGGGATCAAACACACAATCTTGGCATAGCAGGAAGACACTCTAACCAAATGAGCTACCTGGCCAGGGCCTTTAATATTTTGACGTAACTTAATACTATTTTCTACAGTGGCTGCAGCAATCTGCATTCCCATCAACAGCGCACCAAGTGTTCCCTTTTCTCCACATCCTCGCCAACACTTGTTTGTTGATTTATTGATGATAACCATTCTGATAGGTGTGAGGTGAGATTTCATTGTGGTTTTAATTTGCATTTCTCTGATTAGTGACACTGAGCATCTTTTCATTTGTCTATTGACCATCTGTATGTCCTCTTTGGAGAAGGATCTATTTAGGTTCTTTGCCCATTTTTTTAATTGGATTTTTTTATGTTGAGTAGAATAAGTTCTTTATAAATTTTGGTAATTAATCCCTAATCAGATTTATCATTGGTGAATATGTTTCCCCATTCAGTGGGTTGTCTTTTCATTTTGTTGGTAGTTTCCTTTGCTGTGGAGAAACTTTCTAGTTTGATGTAGTCTTATTTATTTTTTCTTTTGTTTCCTTTGCCAAAGGACACATATCAGGAAAATAAATTACTAAAAGAAATGTCTGGTTTTTTTTTTCTCTGCCATTGTGGTGCGTGCAGTTGTTTCTTCCTTGCCATGTCTTCTCACAAGACTTTTATGATCAAGAGGTTCCTGGCCAAAAAACAAAAGCTGACTCAGCCCATTCCCCAAGAATTCGGATGAAAACTGGTAATAAAAATCAGGTTACAAGTCTAAGAGGAGACATTGGAGGAGAACCAAACTGGGTCTGTAAGGAACTACACATGAGATGGCTCACATTTATGCTGTATCCACATTGCCTGCATCTTACCAAATCACTGAAAAGAGTACTGCTGTTGGGACAGTTGGGCATTTTAATTGCAAAAGTATTGGAAAAATGGTTCTTGTCTATGATTTATTTTCTGCAATAGGTGTTTCAGTAAAAAATGTGAGACCTTTTAAATTAGAAAGAAAAAAGAAAGAAATGTCTGAGATTTATTGCCTAAGTCTTCTAGGATTTTTATTTTATTTTTTTTATACAGAGACAGAGAGAGAGAGAGAGAGGGGGATAGATAGGGACAGAAAGACAGGAATGAGAGAGATGAGAAGCATCAATCATCAGTTTTTCGTTGCTGTTGTGACACCTTAGTGGTTCATTGATTGCTTTCTCATATGTGCCTTGACTGTGGGTCTTCAGCAGACTGAGCAACCCCTTGCTCGAGCCAGCGACCTTGGGTCCAAGCTAGTGAGCTTTTGCTTAAACCAGATGAGCCTGCACTCAAGCTGGTGACCTCGGGGTCTCGAACCTGGGTCCTTCTGCATCCCAGTCCAACGCTCTATCCACTGTGCCACCACCTGGTCAGGCTTTTCTAGGATTTTTACAGTATTGAGACTTACATTTAAATCCTTAATCCATTTTGAGTTTATTCTTGTATATGGTGTGAGCAGGTGGTCTAGTTTTATATTTTTTACAGTATCTGTACAACTTCCACAACACCATTTATTGAATAGACTGTCTTTACCCCATTCTATGTTGTTTCCTTTGTCAAATATTAACTGTCCATATAGGCGTGGGTTTATATCTGGGCTCTCTATTCTGCCCCATTGATCCATGTGTCTGTTTTTATGCCCATATCATGCTGTTTTGATTACTGTAGCTTTGTACTATAGTTTGATTACAGGTAGTGTGATTCCTCCAACTTTGTTCTTCTTTCTCAAGATTGCTATGGTGGCCCTGGCCAGTTGGCTCAATGGTAGAGCATTAACTTGGCATGTGGAAGTCCTGGATTTGATTCCCAGTCAAGGCACACAGGAGAAGTGACTATCTGCTTCTCTCCCCCCAATTCCCCTCCTGCAGCCATGGCTCAATTGATTCAAGTGGGTTGGGCCCAGGCACTGAGGATGGCTCCATGGAGGCTCCACCTCAGGTGTTAAAAATAGCTTGGTTGTGAGCATGGCCCCAAATAGGCAGAACATCAGCCCCAGATGGGGGTTGCTGGGTGGGTCCCAGTTGAGGTATATGTGGGAGTCTATCTCCCCTCCTCTCACTGAAATTTAAAAAAAAAAAGATTGCTGTGGCTATTCATGGTCTTTATGGTTCCATATAAATTTTTGGATTATTTTTTCTAGTTCTCTGAAGTACACCATTGGTATGTTGATAGGAATTGTGTTGAATCAATAGATTGCTTTGAGTAGTATGGACATTTTAACAATGTTAATTCTTTTATTTATTTATTTATTTATTTATTTATTTGAGGAGAAAGATAGAGCCGGGGGTAAGGAGCAGGAAGCATCAACTTCCGTATGTGCCTTATTGGACAAACCTGGGATTTCAAATTGGCGACTTCATCATTCCAGGTTGATGCTTTACCCACTGCGCCACCACAGGTCAGGCCAACAATGTTAATTCTTTATTCATGAGCATGGAATATGCTCCCATTTATTTGTGTCTTCTTAAATTTCTTTCTTCAGTGTCTTATAATTTTCTGAGTACAGGTCTTTTACACTTCTTGGTTAAAATTATTTCTAAGTTGTTTTTTTTTTTATGCAATTGTAAATGAAATTTTGTTTTCTTAGTTTCCCTTTCTGGTAGTTCATTATTGATGTATAAAAATGTAACTGATTTCTGAATATTTTTGTACTGCTACTTTACTGAACTTATCAGTTTCAGTAGTTTTTTGCTGCAAGGTTCTCAATATCTAGTATCATGTCATCTGCAATGAAATATTAGTAGTTTTATTATCATTCTCTATTCTTTTCCATGTCTCCCTCTTCTTGTTTTTCATTTATTTTATTTTTTATTCAGTGAGAGGAGGGAAGGCAGAAACAGAGTCATGCATGTGCCCTGCATGGGATCCCCCTGGCAAGCCTACTAGGGGGTGATGCTCTGCTCATCTGGGGCATTGCTCCACAACCAAGCTATTTTTAGCACCTGAGGTGGAGGCTATGGAGCTATCCTCAGTGCCTGGGGCCATCTTGCTCCAATGGAGCTATGGCTGCAGGAGGAGGGGGAGAGAGAGAGGAGGGGGGAGGTGTGGAGAAGCAGATGGGTACTTCTCTGGTGTACCCTGACTGGGAATCAAACCCAGGGCATCCACATGTTGGGCTGGTGTTCTATCACTAAGTCAACTGGCCAGGGCTTGTTCTTGGTTTTCAAAGTCATTTTATTCCATCCAACAAACATTTATTGAGTGCCAGTAAGTGCCAGGCACTATGTTAAGGGCAGAAGATATAGTGGTGGGAAGGTCTGCTATCAAGAAGTGTACAGTCTTGTGGGAAAGACAGGATATAAACACATGAATACTGGGACAGTGAGGCACAAAGATGAGCAAGTCCAGGGGATACTTTGCAAAGGATGAAATAACATTTGAGCAAACCACTCAAGCACAAATGTAAGTTCAATAGGTATACAAGGGCAGAAAGGGAAGGACCAGGTTATTCCAGGAAGAAAGAAAAATGTGAAAGAAAAGAACTAGCCTGACCTGTAGTGGTGCAGTGGATAAAGCTTTGATCTGGAACACTGAGGTTACTGGTTCAAATCCCTGGGCTTGTCCAATTAAGGCACATACAGGAAGCAACTACTACGAGTAGATATTTCCCGCTTCTTCCCACTCTTTCTCACTCTCTTGCTCTCTTTCCCTCTCTCCAAAAAATCAATAAATATTTCTTTAAAAAAAAAAAAACACTAAAATTTATTGGGCAGTTGCTAGGTGTCAGATAGATACTGTTTTGTGTGTATTAACTGATTTAACATTCCTATACTACACTATGAGGTAATGCTACCATTACCCTAATTTTACACAAAAGGAAATTGGCAAAGTTAAGTTGCCCAAGGTCCGGTATTTAATAAGTTCTGTAGAAAGGGTTCACCCAATTCTACTGCAGGGGTGGGGAGGAGGGTTACCTACACCAACATTGTTCTGACAGTAGTTGGGTGTCCTACAATTCAATTCAATTCTGACACCTTCTACCTAGAAATAGCGTCAGATAACACAGGTTGGGCGTTCAGTCATACAATGCTGCGACCCGCACCACATCCTCACCTTTCAGATGCCAGTTTCAAGTCCAGATTTTCACTGAGCCTCTGACCAATCAGCTATAGATTAGAGGTTCCCACCACTCCTCACTTAGGCTTGATTGGTTTGCTAGGGCAGCTCACAGAATTTAGAGAAACATTTTACTTACTAGATTACCAATTTATTATGAAAGATGTAATTCAGGAACAGCCAGATGGAATAGATGCACAGGGTAAGGCATGGCGAAAGGTCATTGAGCTTCAATGCCCTTTCTGAGCATACCACTTTCCCCAATGTCCATGTGTTTACTAACCCAGGAACTCTCCAAACCTATCATTGGAGGCTTCATTACCTAGTCATGATTGATTAGATCATTGGCCATTGTGATTGATTCAACCTCCAGGCACCCTCCCATCCCCAGAGGTCATGGGTGGGACTAAAATTTTGAATCCTCTAATCACTCCCTTGGCTTCCCTTGCAACCTGCCCCCATCCTTAGGTGCTTTCCAAAAGTTAGTTTGTTAACACAACCGAAGACACATTTATGCTCTCCTCACTTAGGAAATTCCAAGGGTTTGGGAGGTCTGAGCCAGAAACTATAGATGAAAACCAAATATGTCTGACAAATAAATTTTGGTCATCTGAATGGCCAAATATATATTTCTTATAAATCACAACATCACATGTAGCTGGGATTCAAACCCAGGCAGTCTGGCTTCAGTATCTATTTTAAAAAATTTCCAGGCCTGTGCCACTCCCTGTCGTAGTCATGCAATAGCCCATAAATTGATTAAATCTTAAAGCCAGAAGGGACTTTAGGTAATCTAGTCCAGTGTTTTTCAACTGCTGGTCTATGGACCGTGTGGGTCCACTAGAAATTTCATGCTAGTCTGCCACTTATCAGCCTGTATCACTGATGAAAATACTATTGAGGTTGTCTTAGATATCTTTAGAACTTGTAGGCTCAAACAACCTTTTTGTTTTTCTTTTTTAAAGATTTTTTTATAGAGAGAGGATAGGGGTGGATGAGAAGTATCAACTCATAGTTGCTTCATTTTAGTTTTTCATTGACTGGTTGTTTCATGTGCCTTGACCGGGCAAGCACAGGGTTTCAAACCAGTGACCTCAGCATTCCAGGTTGATGCTCTATCCACTGTGCCACCAAGGCCAGGCTCCTTTAAGTAGAGCATTTACAAATCATGTGCAATAGACAAAAAGCATTTCGACAAACTTATGTAGTATTCAATGCATTGTGCATGTGAAGTTTGGAAACCAAGCACCAGCTTGTACCATTTCACACTGTTATGCGTGGTAAGATAAAACTTTATTCATTGCATGTTTCCGTTTCCAACTGGTTTCTACCTGAAGAAAGGTTGAAAACTACTGATCTAGTCAAGTGGTTCTCACATAAGAAAATTATGTATTAGGACTACTGGAGAGGTTTTAAAAGATACCAATGCCTAGCATTGCTGAACCCTCTCCTCAAACCACACTGAAGGAATCACTATTTTCTCCTTTTATTTAAAAAAATTTTGTTAAAATATACATAACATAATCTAACCCTTTTAATTATACACTTTAAAGGCATTATTACCTTCACAATATTGTGCAACCATTACCACTATTTCCAAAACTTTTTCATTACCCCAAACAGAAACTCTATCATCATTAAGACAAATGCCCATTCCCCTCCCTGTAACCTTTAATCTGTTTGTTTGATTGTTTGTTTTTTAAAATTCTTTTTATTTATTCATTTTAGAGAGGAGACACAGAGTGAGAGAAAGAGAGAAAGGGGGGAGGAGCTGGAAGCGTCAACTCCCATATGTGCCTTGACCAGACCAGTGCAGGGTTTTGAACTGGGGACCTCAGTGTTCCCAGGTCGACACTTTATCCACTGCGCCACCACAAGTCAGGCTGTTTTTTTTTTTTTTTTTTAATGAAATTTGCCTATTCTAAGTACCTAAGTGGAACCATACAATATTTGTCTTTTTGTGTCTGGCTTATTTCAGTTAGCACAATGTCTTCAAGGTTCATCCATTTTGTGGGTATATATTGGGACTTTATTCCTTTTTATGGCTGAGTAATATTTGATTGTATGGATATGTCAAAAAACTTCATTCATGATTTGAGAGAGAAAAACATCAATTTGTTGTTCCACCTATTTATGTATTTATTGGCTGATTCTTGTATGTTCCCTGACTGGGGACTGAACCTACAATGTTGGCGTATCAGGATGATGCTCTTAACTAAATGAGCTACCAAGCCTGGGCTTATATCATATTTTCTTGAAGGAACCACTATTTTATGAGTATTTATAAAAACTTAATTATGCCGCCTGACCTGTGGTGGCGCAGTGGATAAAGCATCGATCTGGAATGCTGAGGTCGCCGGTTCGAAACCCTGCACTTATCTGGTCAAGGCACATGAGGGAGTTGATGCTTCCTGCTCCCCCCCGCCCCATTCTCTCTCTCTGTCTCTCTCTAAAACAAACAAAAAAACCCAATAAAACCGTTAAAAAAAACTTAATTATGCCATACACAAAATGACAAAAGGAGGCAGAGGAACAATGCCAAGTTGATTGGCTTTTGAAAGTGATATATACTTAAAAACAGGGGAAAAGGCCTAGAGGAGTGAAAATGTGTACAATTTAGTTTGAATGGCAGAATGCCGGATGTTAGAGTAAGAATCCTAGTGACAGAGGTAGTCATGTGATTGAGGCTTTTCTCCTACATTCTACACAGATATTTTGCATTCATCACCACTGTTTCCTATCAGAGAACTTAATGATTCCAGGAAAATGAAAATAGTTTATTTATTTATTTAAGCGAAGCGAGGCGGGGAGGTCGAAAGATAGACTCCTCCTGTATGTGCCCCGACTGGGATCTACCCAGCAAACCTCCTGCAAGGTGATGCTCTGACCATTTGGGGTTGTTGCTCTGTCGCTTGGCAACTGAGCCATCTTAGTGCCTGAGGCAAAGCCATGGAGCCATCCTCAGTGGTCTGGGCCAACTTGCTCGAACCATTCGAGCCATGGCTGCAGGCGGTGGCAGGAGGAGAGAAGAGGAGGAGAGGGAAGGGTGGAGAAGTAGATGGTCACTTCTCCTGTATGCCCTGACCGGGATTCAAACCCGGGACTTCCACACAACAGCTGATGC
Organism: Rhynchonycteris naso; assembly: GCA_037038555.1. Classification (NCBI taxonomy): domain Eukaryota; kingdom Metazoa; phylum Chordata; class Mammalia; order Chiroptera; family Emballonuridae; genus Rhynchonycteris; species Rhynchonycteris naso. The sequence continues at coordinate 39,140,001 of CM073004.1, read as the reverse complement.
TCTACTGCTGAGCCAAGTGACCAGGGCCAAAAATAGTTTCATTTTTGAAAGAGAGCTAAGAAGTATATTATTTTCCCTTTAAAGCAGTGGACTTTTATACAAAGATACAGACTTGAAGAATTTTTAATAAAGCACTAGCAAACTAAATGCTGCCTTTAGTCCTCCTGATCCTCATGAGTTGTAGTGGGGGAGAGAAAAATCCCTATTCAAAGAAGGTACTTTTTTTTTTATATCCTATATGACCTCTAGTTTTTTCTTTTTTTTAGTTTTCTTAAATTTTATTTTATTCATTTTAGAGAGGAGACACAGAGTGAGAGAGAGAGAGAGAGAGAGAGAGAGAGAAAGAAAGAAAGAGAGAAAGGGGGGAGGAGCTGGAAGCGTCAACTCCCATATGTGCCTTGACCAGACCAGTGTAGGGTTTTGAACTGGCGACCTCAGTGTTCCCAGGTCGACGCTTTATCTACTGCGCCACCACAGGTCAGGCTCAAAGAAGGTACTTTTATGAGTTACCGGTATGCCTTATCATCATTCCAGACAGGGTTTAGCATAAGGAGGGTAAAATCATGCTGACAGCCTTTGAGGTCTCAGAACATGGACCCCTTTTCATCAGTTTGGAGGAAGGAATGGCATCTGTCAGCAGTCTCAGGAGATACATTTAACAGCACAGATACTATCTACACTCTTATATATCATATCTTGAAAAGATGGTTTTTGGGTCCTCCTTTTCAGGTGACCAGTTAGGTGTAGTCTTTTCATTTTCATTCAGGGCAAGGATGTTTAAGCACATTGGGGTTACAAAGGTATTCCAGGGGTAGCCTGTTCAGCTCTAAGGTTAGTAACCTATCAGCTCTCTAGTGTCAAATATCATATTAGTGCCTACATTTAAACTACTATATTATAATCAAGTTACACTAGCCAGCTTAAATCTAAGACTTTTTTATTATTATTTTAGGGATCAGTCTAGTAACTAGAAGAAACTCTTATTACCAAGTGATATTTGCCTTGGGTACCATAAATGGATTGTCCTTAGGATTTCTACCAAGACAATAGGGATGTCAGTGTTAATTTTCTCAATCTTAGGAGTGAAGTGATCTTGAATCTTATATTGTGGGAGGCAGCCTAGGAAACAAACAGTGCCTCCTTTGTACAAAAATATTGATTTCAGGCTTCCCACACTGAATTGTACCCAAGCAGACACCAAACTAAGCATCCGTTTAATCCATTTGTGTCCAGCATTTCAGGCTGATACCTTTGTAGCCTGCCAGGCTGGTTCACTAGTCTTTTGTTTCACATTCCCTCACTTAGCTGAGTTGATCTATACAGCTGAAATGGACATCTCTGCCTTAGAGGACCCCTCCCCGTATATACCCTTATCAGAAGAACTAAAATGGTGGGATCAGTTCAGACCCCTAGTCTTTGTGAGGGAGAGGATGTTGAGATAGTACATTAGTCGAACATCTCTGAGCAGATGGTACTGAACTGTACAGTGGTTTTGCATAGGAGAGATATCAAAACACTCTAAGTGTATAATCCATAAAAAGACTGATTTAGAAGAGTCAAAAGATCCCAACAATTATCTAAAACTCTCTTAAAAGACATAATTATCATTTCAGTTGATGACAGCCAGAACTCAAAACCAACATTTCTGATTCTTAAATTTCTTATCTCTAACCCCCCCCCCTTTACTTAATCATTCCATATGCTTACATTCCCAATTTGGGGATCCTCTCCACATGGAAACCTACTAAGGTCCCTAATATTTGGGTTAGAGGCTCTTTGTGCTCCAACAACTCCCTGTGCGCCATGTAGTTGCTTGCATTAACTTATTAAAATATTAAATTTGAATTTGTTGTCTCTTCCACTAATCTGTAAGCTCCCTGAGTACAGGGACCATGCCTGTTTTATTTTTTATTCTTTTTATTTTAATTGAATCTCTATATATTTTTATTAATTTTAATTTATTGTGTTAACATGGATTCAAGTGTCCCACTAAATATAACTCCCTCACCCCCATCCCCTTGTCCCCCATTATCTCCCCACCCCCTTACTTCCTCCCCTCTTCCCTTTGGGATTTGCTGTCCTGTTATCTGAATGTGTTATGACTATTTAATTTCACTAATCCCTTCACCTTCCCATCGCCTCATCCCCCTTCCCTCTGAGAGCTGTCCCTCTGTTCCCTGTGTCCCCATCTCTATTCCATTACTCAGTTCACTTTGTTCATAAGATTCCACATATAAGTGAGGTCATATATTTCTCTTTCTCTGCCTGGCTTATTTCACTTAGAATAATAATCTCCAGGTCCATCCATGCCACTGCAAAAGGTAAGACGGCCTTCTTTTTCACGGCCGTGTAGGATTCCATTGTGTATACGTACCACAGCTTTTTAACCCACTCTTCATATTTATTCAATCTAGCAAGGTGCTTGGCTAAGGTACCTCAGTATTTATTGAAAGTCTCACATGTTGAAAGCTCATATGTGAAAAAATAAAAGAACTAGTCAGGATTCCAGGTTCAAGAATTGTATTCACAAAGCCTGAAATTAAATGAAAACTAGAAAGACTGAAGAAGATCCCTGTAGTATAAGACAGCTTTTGTGTCAATGGAACACAATATAACATTAATGGTGTTGAGAAATGCTGGAATATATCTGTTGTAGATTAATCCATGGACAAATGAACAAAAATTGTACAGTGAAAACAGTAATTTAAGGCATCCAGTTGGACTAGGACTAAGTACACTAATATATGCCTAACAGGATACTGAATAAAACTTTCCTCTTACATTAGAATTAGCATCCAGGATCCCACAATGGAGGACAAAGTGTCCCACTTTCAAAAGCCAATCAATTAGGGCCAGATATAAGAGGTCTTCTATTTTAACTATCAATGAGACCACTCCATATTCCCATTTCTTAAAATAATGGGGAGAATAATAGGGTGCTCCATTGTAGGTAACAAATCACCCCAAAGCTTGGGTAGCTGAAAACAGTGATAATCATCTTATTATCTGTCATGGTTTCTGTAGATCAGAAATTTGGAGTGGACTTGCTGGATGATTCTGACACAGGGTGTCATACACTTGAAGTCAGATGGGAGGCTGGAGTTGGAACAGCAGAAGGCTGGAGCAGCTAGGGGCTGACAAGGCATTTCTCTCTATGTGTAGTCTCAGGACCTCTATATTGGTTTCTCTACATGCACTAGTTTGAGCTTCCTCACAGCCTGATGGCCTCAGAGCAGTCAGACTGCTCACTTGGTGGCTCAGAGCTCCAAGGACAAATGTTGTAGCTATGAAGGCACAGCCATATCACCTTTAATGAGGTCACAGAAGTCACAGTATGTCACTTTTGTGAAACAGTCACAAAAGTCTGCCTACTTTAAATAGGAACTGATATAGACCCTACCTCTCTGCTTAATAATGTCAAATTCACATTTAAAAAAACAAACATGTAGTATGGGAGATAATTAGAGTTGTGGCTCTCTGAAAAACATAGTCTGTCACAGGGATATTATTTATTCAGGTCTTTGGTAAAAGAAAAATGTTGTGCTTTTTCCTTATGGTTGGGGAGAGGGATGTTCCCTCTTAAAGCTAACCGAGGGTGAAGGTTTTGTTGTTGTTACATGCCACTGAGTCATCTCTGACTCCTGGTGATGCAATGAATGAGTGATGTCCACCATATCTTGTCCTCAGCAGTCTTGCTCAGCTCCTGTATGCTCATGCTCATGCTTATGGCTTCATTTATGGAGTCAATCTGTCTTATATTTGGTCTTCCTCTTTTCCTCCTGCCTTCTATTTTACCCAGAATTATCCTTTCCAGAGAACTTTGCCATCTCTTGATGTGTCTGAAGTAGGATAGCATCAGTTTTGTCATTTTAACCTTTTATAGTGTTAGACTTAATTTGCTCTATGACTCATTTGTTCATCTTTCTGGCAGTCCAGGGTATCCACCAACTCTCCTCCGACACCATAGTTGAAACGAATCCATTTTTTCCCTATCAACTTTTGTCACTGTCCAACTTTCACATCTGTGCATAGCAACTGGAAATAAGAGGATGTGGACGATTTTATTCTTGGTCTCTAATGACACATCTTTGCTCTTGAAGATCTTTCATAATTCTTTCATTGCTGCTTGAGTCTCAGCCTTCTCTTGATTTCTTGACTGCAGTCACCATTTGAATTACTGACTGAACCAAAGTTAGCAAAATCTCTAATAATTCTGATGTCTTCATTGTCTGTGTTAAAGTTGTATGTTTCTTCTGTTGTCATGATTTTTGTCTTCTTTTTATTAATTTTAATGAGGTGACATTAATAAATCAGGGTACATATGTTCAAAGGAAACATCTCCAGGTTATCTTATTCAATTATGTTGCATATCCATCACCCAAATTGTCCTCTGTCACATTCTATCTGGTTTTCTTTGTGCCCCTCCCCGCCCCCTCTCCCACCCTCTCCTCCCTCCTCCCACCCTGTAACCACCACATTCTTGTCCATGTCTCATAGTCCCGTTTTTCTGTCCCACGTATGTATGAAATCATGCAGTTCTCCGTTTTTTTCCGCTTTACTTATTTCACTCCATATAATGTTATCAAGGTCCATCCATTTTGTTGTAAATATTTTTGTCTTCTTGATGTTCAAATGCTGTCAGGGTAAAGGTTACCAGGTCATTATTCACAATGATTGCATTTACCTTTTCATTCCCCAATTGGAAGTCTGCTTAGACAGCACATTTTAACTTGCTCTTTGCTTGCTTGAGCAGAGAGAGAAAACTGGAGAGAACAGGGTTGTGGTGATTGGCCTGTATATTCAATGGAGTGGTAAGGATATAAGTTTTCTGGGGCCAAATGAATACTGTTGGTGCATGTCCAAAAAAGCTGCCCACCAGGTAAGAGGACCAAGCAGCAAAAATCTGTGGACCATAAGCCCTTGGAAAGTAGGCTCTCCCACATCAGGGGTTTGAGCACTGGGGAGGCCCTACAGAGTTTACCCAAGAGAGCTTGCATTTGGAGCCTGCAACCTATAAGGTATAAATGGCCTATGAGAGTTAACAGAGAAACAATGACAACAATCAGATAATTCCAACATGTATCAGAGTCAGGATTGAACTTGAGACACAGAACCAGTAGGAGATTAATTAATTATAAGGAATTGGCTTATGTAATTGTGGGGGCTGGATAAACAAGTCTGACATCTGTAGGGCAGGCAGCTGGAAAAAGAAGATCAAGAGCATGTTGGAATGCCATGAGAATAGACTGAAATTTGTTGTCCACAAGCAGTAACGAAAGAAAAGTCATGAGCAGGCTGGAACTTCAAGGGTTTGAACTGTCTGCAATCTTTGAGCTCAGGAAAAGCCTAAGCCCTCTTGCCTGACCTGTGGTGGCGCAGTGGATAAAGCGTCGACCTGGGAACACTGAGGTCGCCAGTTCAAAACCCTGCACTGGTCTGGTCAAGGCACATATGGGAGTTGATGCTCCTCCCCCCTTTCTCTCTTTCTCTCTCACTCTGTGTCTCTTCTCTAAAATTAATAAAATATAAAGAAATTTAAAAAGAAAAGGAAAAGCCTAAGCCCTCTTTTAAAGGGTTCAACAATTAGGTCATGCCCACCCAGGATAACTTTATTTTGTTTTTTATTTTTTATTCAGTGAAAGGAGGGAAGGTAGAGAGACAGACTCCCATATGAGCCCCAACTGGGATCCACCTGGCAAGCCCACTAAGGGGTGATGCTCTGCCCATCTGGGCCATTACTCTGTTGCTCAGCAACCAAGCTCTTCTTAGTGCCTGAGGTGGAGGACATGGAGCCATCCTCAGTGCCTGGGGCCAACTTGCTCAAACAGAGCCATGGCTGCAGAAGGGGGGGGGGGAGAGAGAGAGAAAGAGAGAGGAGAGGAGGAGGAGGGGTGGAGAAACAGATGGGTGCTTCTCCTGTGTGTCCTGACTGGGAATTGAACCTGGGACATCCACATGCTGGGCCGATGCTCTACCACTAAACCAACTGGCCAGGGCCCCGCCCAGGATAACTTAAAGTAAACTGATTAGGAATTTTATCACATCTGCAAAATTCTTTTTTTAAAATTATTAAGTGAGAGGCAGGGAGGCAGACACAAACTCCCACATGCACTCTGACCAGGATACAACTGGCAAGCCCCTTATTGGGTGATGCTCTGCCCATCTGGGGCTATTGCTCTGTTGCTCAGCAACTTAGTACCTGAAGTTAGGCCATGGTACCATCCTCTATGCCCAGGGCCAACTTGCTTGAATGAGCTGTGGCTGGGGGGAGTGGGAGGGGACTAGAAAAGCAGATGGTCACTTCTGTGTGCCCTGACCAGAAATCGAACCTGGGGAATCCACACCCCAAGCCAATGCTCTACTGCAAAGCCAACTGGCCAGGGCCTGCAAAATACCTTGACAGCAGCAGCTAGATATGCGTTTAAATAACTGGGGAATGTAGTTCAGCCTAGCCAAGTTTATAAGTCAAAAAGCCATCACACAACAGCAGCTAATATATGAGATGTGTCCCTGTCCTTTTTCTTCTCCCCTGTGCCAATACATCAGAGGAACTAGAGCTTAGAAGAGGGATATGGAGGAAGTGTTCCAGAGGCAAACCATATTGCCTTTTCCACAGATTCCAAAGGGAGGAAATGGGAGGAGTTAAATAACAGACTACATCTCCTGATTCATGGCCTTGGAGCTATAAATCTGGCATGCTGTAGGGAAGGTGTAAGCTTTGAATGGATACGTCACAATTTTAACAATGGACAGCAAGTGGGAAGTTATGTTATCTGAGATTTCATTAAGATACTTGTTGACTAGCAAGGAAAGGAGATTTAATATAGCAAGCTTGGGTACAATAGCGAGAAAAAACTCCACTGAGTTGAGACAACTAAATAATAAAATGATTAAGATTACAAAATTAGATGAACAGAATTAGATTACAATATTAAACAAAGAAGAAAAAATAAGTGGCTAGAATGGTTAAGGAAGGCTTATTTCTAAAAGGCATAATTTGTACTGGGCCTTCTTAAAAGATGAGCATTTAGAAAGTTGGAGCAGCGGGGAAATATTGAGAATAAAGGCTTAGAGAAATAATATGTACACATGGGGAGTAAGGTAAAGAACACTGGGCTGATCAAAATATGTGTTAAGAAGCCGAGTATTGATAGGGGCTACACTAGACAAGGTCATGAGAGCCAACCAGAGGAAATGAGATTTAATGAGGTAGTCAATAGGAAATCACTGTAGGTTCTTGAATGGGGAAAGCTTGAGGAAAGTTTTGTTTTCAGTCTTTTAGAGACAGATTAATGGAGTAGTAGTATAATATAGATGGATTTTAGGTGAGAAAGATTGAGATTCAAGGGGGCTATTTGAATTGAGCACAGGATGCATCTGCACCCATAGTTCCCATTGAAATACTGGTCAGTTTGTTGATTTAGATTTACTTGTTCTTTATTTTAAATATTGTATTTGTTCCCGTTTTGTTTTTTTACTTTAAAATAAGATATGTGTAGTGTGCATAAGGATTTGTTCATAGTTTTTTTATAGTCCGGCCCTCCAACGGTCTGAGAGACAGTGAACTGGCCCCCTGTATAAAAAGTTTAGGGACCCCTGTTGTACAAGATTCTCAGTGTTTCAAAAGAATTAATTATAGGTGAAAGGAAGCTGAATTATTTATTTATTTATTTTTACAGAGACAGAGAGAAAGTCAGAGAGAGGGATAGATAGGGACAGACAGACAGGAACGAAGAGAGGTGAGAAGCATCAATCATTAGTTTTCTGTTGCCATTGTGACACCATAGTTTTTCGATGATTGCTTTCTCACATGTGCCTTGAGCACTGGCCTTCAGCAGACCGAGCCACCCCTTGCTGGAGCCAGCGACCTTGGGTCCAAGGTGGGGAGCTTTTGCTCAAGCCAGATAGGCCCGCGCTCAAGCTGGCGAACTCGGGGTCTCGAACCTGGGTCTTCCGCATCCCAGTCTGACGCTCTATCCTCTGCGCCACCACCTTGTCAGGCGAAAGGAAGCTGAATTTATTGTTAACTTTATTGAGAGTATATACTGTATATCAGCACTGTGGAAAATTCTTTATATGCATTATCTCATAGAATCCTTAAAAGAAGCTTAGCTTTTCCCCCATTCAACGTGTTATGACCATCCTTCCATGTCAGTAAAAAACTGCACTGTCATTTTTAATGGATGCATAGTATAGTATTCCATTGTATGAAAGGTCACGTAGAAAGCTACAGCAAACTTCCCTATTAAACATTTTCCCACACCTTTTTGTATAAGGGTTTTTTTTTTTTTTTAGAGAGAGATGGGGACAGACACACAGGAAGAGACTTTTTTACTTATAATTTATAATATAGACAAATGAACAGATTGAGAAGGAAAGTTTTTACCTAGGTTATGTTTTTCTTATTGAATTGGTAGAGAGACAGGTAGGAATGAAAAGATTGTTTGTGACATAAAGATATGAAATAGAGCTGAATGAGTAAAAAAATAAGCAGAATGAGAAACAGGAGCAGACTTAAAATGAGAAGGTAAAAGGGTAGATCATTTCAGTGGGCCTTATATATCTAATAAGGCATATTACCAGATCATTTCTTCCTATTACATTTTTAAGAAAAACTTCTTTTGCAACCTCTGTTTCTATTATTGAATTGGTTTATATGATTATAATAGAAAACTAAATTTCAACTAAATGATTATGTCCATTTGTCTTTTTTTCTTTCTTAAATAGAATTATTTGAAGAAATGGATACTTCTCCTTCCAGAAAATATGCAGTTAAAAAACGAGTGAAAATACATCCCAACACTGTGATGGTGAAATACACTTCTCATTATCCCCAACCTGGGGATGATGGATATGAAGAAATTAATGAAGATTATGGAAATTTTATGGAAGAAAATCCAAAGAAAGGCCTCCTGAGTGAAGTGAAAAGAAAAGGAAGAACTTTTTTTGGAACCATGGATACCCAACCTCCACCAACAGAAGACCCAATGACCAAAGAGATTGGTCAGTTCCAGAGTTTTGCAGAAAAAAACATTTTTCAATCCAGAAAAATGTGGATAGTGCTGTTTGGATCTGCTTTGGCTCATGGATGTGTAGCTCTTATCACTAGGCTTATTTCTGATCGTTCTAAAGTTCCATCTCTAGAACTGATTTTTATCCGTTCTGTCTTGCAGGTCTTATCTGTGTTAGTTGTGTGTTACTACCAGGAGGCCCCCTTTGGCCCCACTGGATATAGATTACGACTTTTCTTTTATGGTGTATGTAATGTAATCTCTATCACCTGTGCTTATACATCGTTTTCTATAGTTCCTCCTAGCAATGGGACCACTATGTGGAGGGCCACAACCACAGTCTTTAGTGCTGTTTTGGCTCTTCTACTTGTAGATGAGAAAATGGCTTTTATTGACATGGCTACAGTTATTTGCAGCATCCTTGGTGTCTGTCTTGTCATGATTCCCAACTTAGTTAATGAAGAAAATTCCTTGTTAAATGCTTGGAAAGAAGCCTTTGGATATACTATGACTGTGATGGCTGGGCTGACCACTGCTCTTTCCATGATAGTATACAGATCCATTAAGGAGAAGATTAGCATGTGGACTGCACTGTTTACCTTTGGTTGGACTGGGACAATCTGGGGAATATCTACTATGTTTGTTCTTCAAGAACCCATTATCCCATTAGATGTAGAAACCTGGAGTTATCTCATTGCTATATGCGTCTGTTCTACTGCAGCATTCTTAGGAGTTTATTATGCCTTGGACAAATTCCATCCAGCTTTGGTCAGCACAGTACAACATCTGGAAATAGTGGTAGCAATGGTCTTGCAGCTTCTAGTGTTACACATATTTCCTAGTGTCTATGATGTCTTTGGAGGGGTAATCATTATGATTAGTGTTTTTGTCCTTGCTGGCTATAAACTTTACTGGAGGAATTTAAGGCGGCAGGATTATCAGGAAATAATAGACTCTCCCATTAAATGAATACCTGATTATTATCTTGTTAACCATCAGTTATTAATAGGTACACTGCCATTTTAATATTCACCTATGTCTTTTGTGTTGTATAATTGACAGAGTGCTATATAATATTTAACATATACAGATGTAGAAAAATATATTCTAGTCTATTATATTCAAAAACAAATATAAAATATGTGAAAAGCCATGAACCTCTTGTCTTTACTGTTATTAACAAAAGGTAATTGTTGTAGAAGGAGGACGTTAAACTTATATTACTAAAGAACAACACAGGGTTGACGAACCCTTTCAGATAGAACTTCAGTGGTCCTAAAATTCAAACATTAGAAAAATGTTCATGCCCAGTATTTTATATTCAACAAAATCCTTCAATATTCAAAAATCTTCATTTGTGAAAAGTACACTGTAAGTTGAAATGCTGAACGCCAAGCCCTGTTTTGTCATCTACTTGCACTAGAAACGTAGAGGTGATTTGGCTGGGTAAGGGAGCTTGAGTTAAGGCAAAAAGAGGGAACAAAAGAAAGGAGTTAGTCAATGACAGTGGTGCTTATCCTACCTTAGAACAGGAAATTGTTCTTCCTCTTGCTATGCTATATCAGGCAAGCATAGGAAATGGAGGTAGTAAGAATGGATTCTTGCCAGCTCTACTTAATCTATGCCATTTTTTGCCTCGTGGTGTGAGGCCTAGTAAAGGCAGGGTCTACTTATCCTCAGTGATAGGATTTCTTCCAAAATGGCCCTTGTTTAGATTTTGTAGCCAATACATGTATAAGCTTTAGAACAGGTACTCCTTGGCCCTGAAAGACACTAGCAATGATCAAAGTATAGCAGAAAATTGATACAACACGGTATCCTCTGATTGTTTTTAAAAGGGCCTAAAGTCTGTGAAAGCATATAAGGTGGCATTAAGTTGGGTCTGATTTGGGAAATTTTTACTAATTTAGCACAAATCAATGTTGACATCGTACTGGTTATTAAGCTATTGTTACTGAGCTCTCTATTCACTCGTCTATACTTTCCTCTGTGATGCTATGGCTCAGGCCCTGCAAACTACATTTTTCCTATGGTAGCTGATGTCTCACTAGGTTCCTCCAATAAAGGCCATTCATTAGAGGGAGACTGGAAGTCAGAAGGGGCAAAAGAACTTCTTGCTTTCCATTTGTTTGCAGTTTCTGTCACTGTTACCTCACCAATAAGCAATGGTCCCCTGTTCCAGCAGAAGCAATTGGTTTCAGCCCTGAGCTTCTTTTGGAACACCTCCATCCCCAACCAGCCTCTTCATCTCCTTCTCAGTAGTAGGAGGGCCAGCTAGAGAGCATCCTCTCAGGAACTGGAGCTATGGTTCAGGTGGGTCATTCCTCTGAGATTCTGAGACCTGACAGTCCAATCCCAATTCCTCTTTTTCGCTAGCTTTAGGGGAGGCAGCTGCTCTCACTGTCATCACCTCTGGGCTACTTCAGTGTTCTTTTCTTGCTTTTTCAGCTCATCTGTTATAGACCATGTTGGCTTTTGGTTCTTGAGTTTGACAAAGAAAGAATTCAGAGCCAAGAACTCTAGTGCAAGAGGAAGTTTATTTAGCATGCAAAGCAAAAGTTTATCTGAATAGAAGATTCAAGTAGGCTATTCAGAGAGCTGCCTTGGCCTTTTTTTTTTTTTTTTTTTTTTTTAAGGTACAGAGATAGAGTCAGAGAGAGGGATAGATAGGGACAGACAGACAGGAACGGAGAGAGATGAGAAGCATCAATCATTAGTTTTTCGTTGCCGTTGCAACACCTGTAAAGCCAGTAGTCGAGGCCACTATCACAGCAGCCTGACCCACGCAGGTTCACATTGGATTCGAACAGTCGGTAATGAAACACAGGAGCCAAAAACTGGTGAGCCATCAGCTTTAATTCTAGCTTGCACCCGGCGGGCAAGCAAAAACACACACTGGGCTCCAAAACCCACACATTCAGTGCTCACAAAGCTACTGACTTATCCGAGTTTCCTAGAATCAAAGGTTTCTAGCTCACCAAACTTATTCACCTCTGTTTCCCATCTCCTCCTGCACAAACTCTTAACAAACTGGCTTCTTCCTCAGCACTCTGCCATTTCGGCTGCTTCTCCTGGCCTTCACGTGGCCTTACTCTGCTCTCCTCTCTAATACTAATCTCAGGAACCCAGGAACAGAGAGAGAGCTCAAGCTACTGTTCTCTCCCATTTTATAGCATAGATAATCCAAACCTTTAATCCAATTATACATTCAAGAAAGTCTCTGATACAAAGCCACCCATCTGAGGCATAATGGGATTCCTCCCTACATCACCACCCTACATCATCCAATCAGTCAAGGGTGTGGAGAAGAGCTTACTCTTAAAACAAAGCCTTAAACTATAATGACCCAGCCTATTACAACTTTTCCCCCACAGCCATCACAAGCATAAGGGCAAATAATATCACCTGGGTGACGGGCTTCCATGTGGGCAGCACCATCTTTAACAAAGTGAGCATATTATATTTTATCTGCCGAACAAACACCTTAGTTGTTCATTGCTTTCTCACATGTGCCTTGACCGCAGGCCTTCAGCAGACGGACCAACCCCTTGCTGGAGCCAGCAACCTTGGGTCCAAGCTGACGAGCTTTTGCTCAAGCCAGATGGGCCCGTGCTCAAGCTGGCGAGCTTGGGGTTTCGAACCTGGGTCTTCCGTATCCCAGTCCGACACTCCATCTACTGTGCCACCGCCTGGTCAGGCTGCCTTGGCCTTTTATAAAGAGTGTCATAAAAACAGAAGTGAGCCAGTTGGGCTGTGTGACCTCAGGAAACAAGTTACAGGGCAAAAGAGGGGCCCTTGGAAACAGGTTCAGGGGGTTAGCCAAGAACAAGCTGCCCTTGCCCTCTGCTCCCCTGATTGCAAATTTCATAGGGACTCTTAGAGCTTAGGAAGAAGCTAAGATACATCCCTAAAGAAAGGAGGCATGCATGCTCTAGAGAGAGCACATGCTGGGTTCTCTGTCTGAAGGGTTTTTATCTGTTTTCTAAAGGCTGGAATTTAAGGGGAGGACCTCAATAGAATATTCATTAGCTTTCCTGGTGTGTCCTTCACTACGTCGATGCATCAAAATGAGTGCAGAGGTCATTCTTTGGTCAATTTCACCCACAAAGAATGTCACCTAAAAGGAACCAGGCCTGAGGCAGGTCTGTCCCTGCAGTCTGAAATGTGTAAGATAAGATCTTGTGATTTATTATCTGCTTGTAAATTGTTTGGTCAGTTTATTCAGCTATCTGTCTGTTTCCCCATTCCACTTGCCAAGGAATTTTCCTAGCTTCTTAATATCTTGTCTCACATCAGTGCTAAACTCTCTCTGTTGTAATATCTTGTGATTTCTATTTTCTTCACTAATGTATCTCCACACCTTTCCCAACAGAACCCATAGTCATTAGCAGGGTGCCTGTGCTTTTGGGAAAACATTAACACTCAGATTTTCAAGGAATTATAGACACTGGCTCTCAAAATAAATTATCCAAATTGAAGGATAGAAAGAAAAGGACTTGAGCCTGAGAAGGTGGTGGCACAGTGGATAGAGCATCAGACTGGGATGCAAAGAACCCAGGTTCGAAACCCTGAAGTTGCGGGCTTGAGTGCGAGCTCATCCGGCTTGAGAACGGGCTCACCAGCTTGAGCACAGGGTCACTGGGTTGAGGGTGGGATCACAGACATGACCCCATGGTTGCTGGCTTGAACCCAAAGGTTGCTGGCTTGAAGTCCAAGGTCACTGGCTTAAGAAAGGGTTTGCTTGCTCTGCTTTAGCCCCCCATTCAAGGCACATATGAGAAAGCAATAAACGAACAACTCAGATGCCACAACAAAGAATTGATGCTTCTTATCTTTCTCCCTTTCTGTCTGTCCCTATCTGTGCCTCTCTCTATCTCTGTCTGTCACAAAAAAAAGAAAGGAAAAGACTTGAAAAAAATGAACAGAGCCTAGAATGACATGCACTAAGGACTAAGTCTAGCATAAGTATAAGTACAGTCTCAGAAGAGGAGAGACAGTAGGGCAGGAAAGAAATATTTGAAGCAATAATGGGCAAAAGTTTTCCAAATTTGAGAAAAAGGAAAAAACAACAAAACCAGCAAGCCACTGAAACAGGGATATGTAAACCCAAGCAGCATTAATACAAAGAAAGCCACACCTAGTAACATAAGTGAAACTGCTGATAAACAGATTAAAAACCAAACCAAAACAAAAAACACTAAAATCTTAAAAGCAGCCAGAAAAAAAGACATGATATTCAGGAAAGCAATGATAAGAATAACAGCAGCCTTCTCATCAGGAGAAATGGAGGCCAGAAAACAAGAGAAGGACATTTATTTTTTTTATTTTTTATTCATTTTAGAGAGGAAACACAGAGTGAGAGAGAGAAAGAGGGTAGGAGCTGAAAGCTTCAACTCCCATATGTGCTTTGACCAGACCAGTGCAGGGCTTTGAACTGGCGACCTCAGTGTTCCCAGGTCGACACTTTATCCACTGCGCCACCACAGGTCAGGTAAGAGAAGGACATTTTAAAGTGCTAAAAGAAGACCCTTCGATGGCTTCTCACTGCCTTGCCTATAGGATAAAGTTTAAGGTCCTTAACTTCAATAAGCCAATATTGCTTACATTGTCAGTTATCTTCTGCTCCAGGAATATTCTATTATGTATTACCTATTTTATGCAGACCTCTCTATGTAGAAAGTCCTTCTTTTATCCTACTTACCGTATTTCCCCATGTAGAAGATATACCCTTTTAAAAAAAATTTGAGGTCTATAAACGGGGTGCACCTTATACAGTGGTTGTAGATTTTTTAACTTGCATTTCCCGCTTTTTCGCACTTGTTTTTATACTCATTGTTGAAGACAGTGATTCATCTCACTGTCATCACACAGATGAGGACAAGCTAATGGATGGGAGTTTTGACAGTGATGAGAAGTTGTAGGAATTTTATGACGAATAAAACTTGAATTCAATAACTTTATGTAATACATTAAAAAAAATATTTTGGGCCCCCAAATTAAGGTACATCTTATACATGGGAGCGTCAAATACATGGGGAAATGCGGTAATTGTTTAACTAGCCTACGTACACAACTCTCCTCTCCTGGTACATACTATCACAGTACTTACTATATTATTATTATTATTATTTTTACAGGGACAGAGAGAGAGTCAGAGAGAGGGATAGGGACAGACAGACAGGAACGGAGAGAGGTGAAAAGCATCAATCATTAGTTTTTTGTTGCCGTTGCGACACCTTAGTTGTTCATTGATTGCTTTCTCACATGTGCCTTGACCGCAGGCCTTCAGCAGACCGAGCCATCCCTTGCTGGAGCCAGCGACCCTGGGTCCAAGCTGGCGAGCTTTTGTTCAAGCCAGATGGGCCTGCGCGCAAGCTGGCGAGCTCGGAGTCTCAAACCTGGGTCTTCTGCATCCCAGTCCGACACTCTATCCACTGAGCCACTGCCTAGTCAGGCTTACTTACTATATTAATAATAAATATCTGTTCATTCTCTGACACTGGACTGAGCTCCGTTAAGTTTACAACTGATCTTTAGAGCTCCAGTAGTTACCACAGAGTAGACTCTTAATTTTTTGTGGAATTCTCATAAAAGTATAATAATATTCAATCCAGAAATTAAATTTTGTTTTCAGGGTCCACTAATTTTTACACTTCACAGTTGAACCTGTGATTAGTTATTTCTTGCTGATTATTAGGTAGTGCTACTTTTTGGTCCTAAACAGTTTTACCTGACAATTATGCTAATCAGATCATTCTAACTGATTCTAACCAAAAACGATCAAGTTTCCTGGGAAAGGCCTTGAGACATGGAGGCTCATTTTTATCCCTTGTCTTCCTAAATCCTTTTCTTGGGGATTAATGAAGTGAGCTGCCTGCAAGTTTTTATCCTAGACCAGTGGTTCTTAACCTTTTCTGAGGTACCACTAGTTTCATATGTGCATTCACCGAACCCTTCTTTAGTGATAAATGAAATATGATTTTTTTTTTCCAAATTCAAGACATAGGTATATGTTTTTTTACTGGTGCACAAAATGAGCTGGGCATGAACATCACCTTACTCAAAGAACAAAATCAACAAAGTGCATGAACTCACAACAAATTACGGTATTACTTTATTCTGGCCTCCGCGGCAGAGGCTTCTCCGAACCCCTGAGACTGACTCATTGAACCCCTAGGGTTCAATAGAACCCAGGTTAGGAACCACTGTCCTAGACAGATTAGTTACTCACATCTGAAGCCCCATTTCCAGTTCATAGGTCTTAAGCTGACCTAAATTTTTTTGTTGCTTGATTCTAGCTAGACCCCGGTCCACTCAGCACTAATTAGCAAGGGTGATTCCTGTTTTTGGTTTGAGTTCCGCTAAAAGAGAAGAAAAAGAAGCAACATGCGTGTTTGTTTGGAAGTTGGAGAGACAGTGTGCGTGAAAGAAAGTCTCTGGAATAACTCTCACCCCATAAGAACATGGACTCCATTCTTTCTAACTTCATCATACTGCAATTTCATACATGACTTTTTGCCTATCTATTCTTCCATCCAATGCCTTCTTCTTTCATTTGTTTCCTTAATTTTTAACTTCTCTTTTTCATATATTTTCTTGAGTTTTTCTTTTTTAAAATAGTTCTTCATAAGAATGGGTGATGAGGAAACTTAAGCAAAAAAACTAAAGGAAATAATAAAACATGTTTACAGGGAACTAAAACACTTTTGAATCTCTTGATTCTACTGCTTAAATAGGTGGCACATGGTAGTCACAAAATCTGCATCAAAATCTTGTGAAGGGTCTGTTCAGAACACTGGCCCATTCAAAATACATATATCCTTACAAAATAAAATCTAAACTTATGACTCAAGCATATTTTTTCTGGGTTTATTTTCCTCACTTAAGGTAGGTGGTATAAGCTATTTAATGGCAAAGACTACTTTATCTGTTGTATTTTTCACATCCCTGTCTCCATCATCATGTTTTATGTGTAACTAGGATTGAACTAAATTTTCCTAAGAGTTTGCTGTGTGATTTTGGAGAAATAGTTTTAACCTCTGGACAATGGTTTCTCCAGCTTCAAAAATAAATATAATATCTCAATCCATAAACTTTATAAGATGTATCAACAAATAAAACTATTGTATTAGCTCAGGCTGCCGTTACAAAATGCTGCAGACTGGGTGGCTCAAACAATAAAAATTTAATTTCTCACAGTTCTGCAAGCTTAGTTCCACATCAGGCTGCCAGCATGGTCAGTTTCTTGTGAGAACTCTGGCTAGTACATGACTGCCTGCTGGCTCACTGTGTCCTCTCATGGTTAAAACAGAGAGCAAGCTCTCTGGGATTTCTTGTTATAAAGACACTAATCCTATAGGATTAAAGCCCCATTCTTATCATCTCAGTCAATTTAATTACCTCCAAATATAGTCAGAATGGAGGTTAGGGCTTCAACATACAAATTTTGGGAGGGCACACACAATTCAGTCCACAGCAGCCTCAATCAAATATGCAATGGTATTCAGACCCTTAGAGTAAATTCAAAATTCACTTACATTATTCACTGTGGATGCCAATAATGTACAGCAATAATAGAGTGAGTAGCTATTGCTTAGAGTTCTATGATCTATTTCCAACAGCTAACCTGAAGCCAGGAACGGTCCACAGGTGATTTGAGCTTGACTTTGTGATACTATACATGGCAAGCAACCTACATACTTATTTGCATTCAAATGAATTTTGAAGTTAAATGCAGAAAAGTGTGAAATCTTGGGACTTTGTGTCAGGGCCAGGATTAAAAATGGGAAAGGGAGCCGTATTAACACCTCCAACAATATTTACCAAGGATATGTCTGAAACATGCTATGCACTAGGGAAAAACTGAACACTGACATGGCTCCTGACTTAAATGCAGTTTATTTCAGACTAGGTAGGAATGTGGGCAAACTATTTCAACACCTGGGTGGAGAATATATCAGTGTTCCATGAAAGGTACCTCACCCAAGCAAGCTTCCCTGAGGAGGCAAGCCTAACCTGAGCCACAGAGCTGGTTAGGAAGAAATGAGACATGTTGCGGGGGCTGTAGCCTCGCGTCAGGAGAACTAACTTACTAATGACCTGGCAGGAGGCTGGTGCTGGGCCCCTAAGAGTGGGCCGCCCGGTCACCAAGGCCACTGGGCTTTCTCCTCATAGCATGACTGCCGCAAACAAACTGGAAGTTACCTACACACCAGTCTGACGACACTTCGAAAACCCTTAGAGCCATCTTATTTCGGTTTGTGGCTTAAATTAAGCCTACATCTTACATTTTTCTCTCAAGTCCCCATTTCAAGGACTTTTGGTTTGTTTTTCTTCTGTGCTCCCCGCCCCCCAAGCACCTTCATACGCAAAGATTCTTTTCAGGTGCAGAAACCTGGAGGAAGATCTCAGAGCAGTTGGGGCTGATCTCGGGAAGCAGTCATTATTTTGCTGTGGAGCCTCTCCTGAGGCGGCGAGGAGAAGGCCCAAAGTAGTTAGCCGGGGAGGAGAAAGCAACGCGAGTCTGGATGAAGGCCAGAGCTTCTCACCCTCTCCATCTCTCCCTGCGCCGCGCAGCCTCAGCTCACAACACGCCCAGCACGCTTGATTGACAGGTAGGCCCGCCCAATCCCAGTGCGGCGCAGACGGTTCTCGCGTCAGGGATGGAAAGATAGGGAAGATCAAGCCTATCAGGTTGGGCCAGGAGAGGGTTTCCTGCCCGCGGGGATCCGCCCACGGCCTCGCGGCCAATCGGCATCGCAGCTCCGCCTACCCTCGGCGCTCGCCCTGCCCCTCTCCAGAGAGCTACGCGGCGGTGGAGGGGAGGCCTCGTGCCGTAACGGCAATCGCGGTGGCCGCGGCGGCGTCCCAGTGTCCTCCTCAGGTGAGCTGGGGCTGCAGGGACTCGGCAGAGGGAAGGAGAGACGGCCTTGCCAGCAGGCAGATGCACAGAGAGCCTTTCCTTCTCTCTGCGTCCGCACAGTCGGCTCATATTTGCGTCGCTTCCTCTTCCCTGGCGAAGTTAGCCCCGGGGGCGCCGTCTGCCGGCCTGGAGCTGAGCCGGAGGGGGCGGGGAGGCCACTCGGCTGGGTCTGGGCGTTTGCATCGCGGCTCTGCGCGACCCTCCGGCCACTTTCTCGGGGGGTTGGGGGGCGCAGCCCTGCGGCTTTGCTGCCCGCCACCGTGGTGCCAGGTCAGGGATGAGTATCCCGGGCAGCCACATCTGCGAGGCTGGGAGGTCCTGTGTGCAAGTGCGCGTTTCTCTGTTTCTTTTCCTCCCCTAAAAGTCTCGTCTGTTGTGGCCTAATGCAAGGCCGGGAAGATAGGGACGTGATAGAGACGGGAAAGGGCGCGCTTACTTCTAGCCCGAGCCCAGTGCAGAGTGTGGACATCCTCGGGATGCTCCCTCTGCCCCTCCCCCTACCCAGCCGGTTCCCCTCGTTCTTGGGAAATCTGGGTTATTTTATTCGTGTGGACCTGCTGTAGGTTCTTGGGCTGTGAGCTTTTTTGACTTGTAATATATCCGATAAAAAACAATCTTGGTAGGTTGGCTTTGTAACCTTACGTGTTTCCATAAAAGTTAAATTTGCTGTTAGGAGCTCAGGAAGCTGGATTTTGTTCAGGACTGAGAACTGTAACATAGACGTTCAGTTAATGTCGAACTAAGGAGCTGGTCACCTAAAAATAATTTTACGCTTTAGATTCTGTAAGAAACCTTACGAGGTAGGAAAGAATGAAGTTAAGGAGAATTTTTATAACCCCATTTAGGGTAATGAGCGAAGAAGCTAGCTGAATGTCCGGTCAGAATTGTTAAGGGTTGCAGGAGGTATTCATTTTTAAAAATCTTCCTTCGGTGGATTTCTAAAAACCCAACCATACAATTTATTAGGCAACCATAAAACACTGAGCCTAAAGTCTCAGTTTTCAGCGAGGTCTCAAAGTAAATGGGGAAATAATTCAAGAAGGTTTTGTTTTGGTAATTGTCAGTAATGTTCAGTTTTTAAGTAGGCACCTCATTCACAGTTTGATAGTAATTCAAGAATTATGCATTGGTTGATTAATGGTTTCATTCCATCTTGATCACAAACTCAGATTTTTTCTTTGGGAAAATTGTAACTTGTGGTAATGAGCTATAATATCTGTAAAAAAAAGCTATAATATCTTGACCACTTTGCAGAGTGGACTAGACTCCTTATTTGTGCTTGTTCACGTACTGAATTTTAAATTGTGTGCTTTATTATTTTTAAGCATTATCTTTTAGTCCATGTAAATAAAATGTGAAGCATACATAGAATGTTTTGTTAGTTATTGAGTGATACTTTTTATTAATGATACTTTTTGTTATTGAGTGGATTTATTTTTCTTTTGGACTTGCCAAAGTTCAAGGTAGATTTGATGTGATTATTATAAATCACTTGTCAGGAAACTTGATTTAATAAATAACAGATGTCCATTTTTTTTCTGGCTTAGTAAGATAGAAATAGACTAAATGTTCTCTGCCTACACCAGAAGACTAAATCATTATTAAGTTTATATGTAAAATTGGAGGAAACTTTGTAAATCACTTAGCATTTAACAAGTTCATCAAAAATACTTTGCCATGCAGTTTTAGGGAGACAACTGACAGAGCCAAAAATTAGAGATTAGGGCAACAATTCTATCTGGATGATCCTAACTTTAAACTATTTAAAAGATAGAATGTATAGTCTTTCCCTCAAAATTGATTCCATACGCTGTTATGATGATATTATACTTTCAATTGCCCAGACACAAATCTTGGATTTATCTTTGACTTCCTTGATCCATGTATCATTGGCCAGTTTTGGTCAGCCATTTTTTGAAATTTCTTTCAGATACCTGTTTATTTCCTATAGTTTTTCAGTCTTTTTTTCTTAGTATGGCCGGCTTTCTGCCTACACTTAAAATGTTTTGAATATATCCCTCACTGTTAAATTCATAGCTCCCTGTTACCTATATAGTTCAGAATTCGTAGCCTCTTAACAATCAACTCAAAACATATTTTTCCTAATGACAGCACTATTTCTCTATAGGAGCTGTCCACCTAACCACACCAACAATCTCTTGTTCTCATTTAGACTGTGTTTTTACCTTTATATCTGTTGAGGCTTTGAATTTCTATGCATACCCAGCCTATTCTTTAAAAGAAAAATTATCTCCTAAGGTACCTAAATAGCAAATGAAGTAAAATTTTGTTCAAGTTTCATTTTTGTTTCTGAAGTGCAGCCTTCCAGATCTTTCTGTTCCCTGTGTTTTCTTTTAAACCCATATCCCTTATTGTTTTACCAGTTCTTTTCCTTTTTTTGACAGAGACAGAGAGTGAATCAGAAAGAGGGACAGATAGGGACATACAGGAAGGGAAAGATGAGAAGCATCAATGCTTCATTGCGGAACCTTAGTTGTTCTCTGATTGCTTTCTTATATGTGCTTTGTTGGGGGGCTACAGAATAGCAAGTGACCCCTCGCTCAAGCCAGCAACCTTGGGCTCAAGCTAGCGACCATGGGGTCCCATCTGTGATCCCACACTCAAGCCAGCAACCCCACACTCAAGCTGGTAAGCCCGTGCTCAGGCCGGCGACCTCGGGGTTCGAACCTGGGTCTTCCACATCCCAGGCTCATGCTCTATCCACTGCACCACCATCTGTTCAGCCTGTTTTACCATTTCTTTAGTTTTCAATCTAATGTGGGCTTGTATCATAAAATGGAATAGTATTGTAGGAAAGTTGGACTCCAACTTTTTGTTTTATAGATAAGGAAAATGCAGTTCATACAGAAGATCTGCATCAAAATTCACATATCTCATGATGGTGGCAGAGCTGAGACTCAACCCTTGATTTCCTAACTTAAGTTCTCTGTACTTTTTTTTAAGTGGAATGAGGGGCGGTAGACAGATTGCCGTATGCTCCTGGACTGGGATCCACACAGCAGCGCCCCCACCCCCTCAAGGGCCAATGCTCGAATCAACCAGGCAATCTTTAGCGCCTCAGACTGATTCTAGGACCAACTGAGCCACTGGCTGCAAGAGGGGAACAGCGGGAGAAGGGGGAAAAGGAGGGGAAGAGAAGCATATGGTTGTTTCTCGCATGTGCCCTGACTGGAGATTGAATTTGAGGCATACACATGCTCGGCTGATCCTCTATCCACTGAGCAAACTACCAGGGCAGTTCAATCTATTTTTACATATTTTCTATATAGTCTTTATGAAACTAATTTATTGCGATGTTTGTTTTTGTTGTTTGCTTCACATTACTTTTCATTTTGTATTTATGCCTTCTCATAGATTCAGCACTTTTTTATGAGGGCAGGGGAACTTTCACGATTTGCATCATTTAAATTATTGAAACAATGATTTAAAAGTCCACATACAGTCTTTTTGATGCTTGTTAGATGTTTCAACTGTATTAACAAAAAAGTTATCTCTAGAGTTGAGTCCTGTGACTCACTAAATAGTGAATGAATCTCTTAGAAGTTTTACTGCTGGAGTTTGTTTGAATCTCTTGATAAAGAGACTGTATCTTTGTGGGACCTTGAGAGTAAATGGAAACTGTATAATGCAGTGGTTCTTAACCTTTTTTGAGGTACCGAACCCACCAGTTTCATATGTGCATTCACCGAACCCTTCTTTAGTGATAAATAAAATATGATTTTTTTTTCCAAATTCAAGACATAGCTGCCTGACCAGGCGGTGGCGCAGTGGATAGAGTGTTGGACTGGGATGTGGGAGACCCAGGTTCGAGACCCCGAGCTTGCCAGCTGGAGAGCGGGACCATCTATCTCGAGCAAAAGCTCACCAGCTTGGACCCAAGGTCCCTGGCTCCAGCAAGGGGTTGCTCCGTCTGCTGAAGGCCTGCGGTCAAGGCACATGTGAGAAAGCAATCAATGAACAACTATGGTGTCGCAACGGCAACAAAAAACTAATGATTGATGCTTCTCATCTCTCTCCGTTCCTGTCTGTCTGTCCCTATCTATCCCTCTCTCATACTTTCTCTGTTCCTGTAAAAAAAAAAATAATAAAATAAAAAAGAAACGAAGTAATTGAAAAAGACATAGGTATATGTTTTTTTACTGGTGCACAAAATGAGCCGTGCATGAACATCACCTTGCTTAAAGAACAAAACCAACAAAGTGCATGAACTCACAACAAATTACGGTACTACTTTATTCTGGCCTCCGTGGCAGAGGCTTCTCTGAACCCCTGAGACCGACTCATCGAACCCCTAGGGCTCAATAGAACCCAGGTTAAGAACCACTGGTATAATGGTTTGGAGGAAACCCCTGAAGGTTTATCACGAAACTAAATGTAATGATCTGTCTAAAAGTTCTCTTTTTGATTGTTAAAACAGTAACACTTTTTCTTTGCTACTGCATTTTTCTGTGAACCAGATTATTGAGCAATCTGCTTATTGAGCAGAACACTCTGAAAATCATTTGTTTATTTGGGGATTTGAGATCTTTTATACATACATTTGTTCTTCATATCCTATACCCCCTTTTAAGTTTTAAAGTCTGTGTATAGCAACAACATAGGGTTGCTGTGGTATTTTTCTTACATTTTATACAGCAAGAGGTGAATGGTGTAAGGACAGCACAGAAAACTATCAGATCTCTAGAGGGGATACTTTACTCTTTTGGTCTGAAACAGATTGGAAGTTATTTTCCTTTTTCTTTTTGGTTTATAATGGCTTGTATTTATTTGTTTAAATAAATCATCTGCTAAACTAAACAGTTAAAACACTGATTCTCTTGTTTTTTATTGGTGAAATTGTATATAAGGATTGCTGAATTGGGCATAAATATGGTATGAATAATTTCTGCTTTTGTTCAAACAGACCAAGCAGTATATATGTTTTGGAGAAACCTTTTTATTTTTATTTATTTTTTTTAGACAGTAAGGAGAGAGATTAGAAACATCAAGTCAAAGTTGCAGCACTTTTAGTTAGTTGTTCATTGATTGTTTTCCCATATGTGCCTTCACTGGTGGCTCCGGCAGAGCCAGTGACCCCTTCCTTGCTCAAGGCGGCAACTTTGGGGTTTTGAACGTGGGTCCTCAGCATCCCAGGCCGACTCTATCCACTGCACCACTGCCTGGTCAGGCTAGAAATCTTTTAAGAAAAGTAGATACTTCTAAAAAGGGTTTTTGTTGCTGTTTATTTTTAAAGAATCAACCTTCCAAAAACATAAGTACATGTTTCCAAATCATGTTGCATCTATATAAATTCAAATAATAGATATAGCAAAGAATTTTATGTGCCTTTTATTTTTTCAAGTATTTTTTCAAGTATTATAAAAGAATGTTTCATTAATTGAACAAGACATTGGAACTTTTTCCTGGGAAATGCTTGATTATCTCCATGTACTACATATTCTTTCTTGAATGATAATATTTACTTTTAGAAACACTTAGAATACTTTGTGTACAACCACTTCCTCCCAAATTCTGCTTCCCTGGGAAGATCTGCATCCCTCACCCCCACCCCCATTTCTTTTTTTTTTTTTTGTATTTTTCCCAAGTGAGAAGTGCTGGGGAGGGGGGGGCGAGGCAGGCAGACGGACAGACTCCCGCATGCCCACCAAGGGGTGATGCTCGGCCCCTCTGGGGCATTGCTCCGCTGCAATCGGAGCCATTCTAGCACCTGAGGCGAAGGCCATGGAGCCGTCCTCAGCACCCGGGCCAACTTTGCTCCAATGGAGCCTTGGCTGCGGGAGGGGAAGAGAGAGGTAGAGAGAAAGGAGAAGGGGAAGGGTGGAGAAGCAGATGGGTGCTCTTCCTGTGTGCTCTGACCGGAATCGAACCTGGGATTTCCACACGCCAGGCTGACGCTCTACCACTGAGCCAAACGGCCAGGGCCCATTTCTTTTTTATATTCTTTAAAAGGCCTATATGACTTTCCATGATTTGTCTTTTGCCTGCTTCTACCTTCATCTCTTGACATTTTCCCTTCCTTTGGGCTACTCTTTGAGCCTTGCTTAATCAAACTCTTTATGCCTTGGAATCAGTGAACATGCTCTTCCTAGACAGATAGCTCCCTTAGTATTAAGTTTGTCGGCTAGTAACAGAAAGATGCCAAATAATTTCTCTCTCCCGCTAGAGCAGTCCAGGGTTTGCATGGCACTCACTTATTGTATTATTTCCAGGTTTGGTTTTTTGTGTTTTTGTTTTTTCACCTATTATAAATAACTCTGTAGTCAAGATCTTTGTGTATAAGACCTTTTCTCCTTTTGGTTAATCCTTTAAGAAGTACGAACATTCATGTTCTCACTCAGAGTAACAAGAAAAACCTCACTATTCAAACGCTTAATTGATGTTATGGAGTTCAATTGAAAATCTCAATTTCTTTTAAAACTTATTTAGAGAATGTATTAAATTTTTTAAATTGCAAAGTGCACAAATTTTGATGTATATAGGTCAACAAGTTTTTGAATTTGTAGACATCATATATGTATCACCCAGATCAAGGTATGATATAGTAGTGCTCCAGAAGACTGTGTCATGCTTCTCAATCAAAATCTCCTACTCTCCAAAATAATCACTATTCTGACTTATAGGTTGTTTTTGCCTGTTCTTGAACTTAATATAAACAGAATCTTACAGTATATCTTCTTTTGTGCATGGCTACTTTTGCTTTACATTGTGTTTGTGTGATTTACCCAGGATGTTGGATGCAGCAATAGTCCCCTGCCCTACTGATGGTAGTATTCCATTGAATAAATGTACAGGTTTTTAAATGATTAATCATGAATGGATATTTGTTTTTTCCCCAATTTTTTAGCTGTTATGAACAAAACTGCTATACACATTTCCTTAGAAATCTTTTAGTAGACATACTTATTTATTTTGGGTATGTATACATGGAAGTAGAATTGCTCTGTCCTTGTCTGCCAGTTTTTGAGCCAGGTTTCTCCTTTACCATGAAATTAGTAACTCCCATTGCCTTTCTTCTGTGTTAAATCTTTTGCCTGTGAATCATGTAGTTTTGTTTTGTTTTTTAATTTGGAATTCCCCCTTTTTGATGGAGTATATATATCCCACAGTAGATTCCCGAGAAAGGTTGAGATGTTGTGTTAATGAATTTTTAATTTTATTTCTTTGTCTTCCTGCTTGATATGGTTGGGTAACAAATTCTGGATTGGAAATAATTTCCCTTCAGAGTTCAGAGGGCATCTCTCTATTGCGTTTTATCTTGTGATCCTTTAGTGAATTCCAAGACATTCTGATTGCTGATCTTAATGTTTTTTGCCTTTCTGGAATTTTGTATCTCTTATATTATGAAATTTATTGAGTGTGTGACCTAGCATATATCCTTCTTTGTGTGTTTTCCTGGATATATTTATGCCCTCTAAGTCTGCAAAATTATGTTTGTCAGTTCTGGGTTATTTTCTTGAATTGAGGGTTATATTAGTTTTCTGGGGCTGCCGTCACAAAATACCATACACTGGGAGGTTTCAATAACAGAAATTTATTTTCTCACAGTTCCTGAGGCTGGAAGTTCAAGATCAAGGTGCCACCAGGGTTAATTTTTGATGCAATCTCTCCCTGATTTATAGACGGCTGCCTTTTCAGTGTGTCCTTACAAAATGTTTTTGTGGAGAGAGCCACATCTTATGCTCACCTCCCTTTATGGAGATACTAGTCCTTTGGATTAGGGCTCCACCCTTATGACCTCATTTAACATTAATTACTTCCTAAAGTCCTTTTCTGCAAATACAGGTACATTAGGGGTTAGAGCTTTAACATGAATTTTGGGGTTGACACAATTCATTCCATAAGAGTGCTTTCCTATTCTATTTCTTTCTGAAACTTATTTGTTTGAATCTCTTAGACTGGACTTCTATTCTTATTCCTGCTGTTTTTCATCTCCTAATATTTTCAACTCTTTTTTTTTTTTTTTTTTTTTTTATGTGGGAGGCTTCCTTAATGTTATTTCCTAAGCCTTCTGTTGAAAATTTCATTTTTGCTGTCAGGATTTCGATTTCTCAAGAGTTCCTTTTGTTCTTTCTTTTTTGCATAGAGAACATCCTGTGCTTGTTTCATGGATGCACTATCTTTAATTTCTGATTTCTGAGGCTTGAAATATTTTGAAACTTTTTTTTTGTAGACTGTTTTATTGGTCTCTAACTTTTATTATGTTGGAGGGTTATTTCAAGTCTTAGTAATCCTTGGGTATTATCTCATGATAGTTGATGAGTTGATGGATACTTAAGGACTTAATTGTATGGTGGTCCAAGTGAGCCAGTTTTTGAGAAAATGCTGATGTGTGGGAGGTGATTTCCTCTTGGATCAGGTTCATGAGGAGAAAACTCAATCTGCTTAAGGGCTGAAGGTTTGTCCCCCAGGGTGTGTGTGTGTGTGTGTCTGGATTTCTTATTCCCCCACTTTCAGTGTGCAGATCTTTAATTATATCTGGAGACCCCTCATTCAGAATGGGGTAAGCAACCATCAGGTAGATTTGGGGAGGAAACTTCCAAGGATTTAACTGCTACTCAGACAGATTTCATCCAGTCTTCTGTATTTAACTCTTCTCTTGATTTAAACCACGGGTAGTCAACCTTTTTATACCTACCACCCACTTTTGTATCTCTGTTAGTAGTAAAATTTTCTAACCGCCTACCGGTTCCATAGTAATGGTGATTTATAAAGTAGGGAAGTAACTTTATAAAGTTTATAAAACAGAGTTATAGCAAGGTAAAGCATATAATAATAATAATTACTTACCAAGTACTTTATGTTGGATTTTTGCTAAGTTTGGCAGAATAAATCTTTATAAAACAACTTACTATAGTTAAATCTATTTATTTATACTTTGGTTGCTCCGCTACCGCCCACCATGAAAGCTGGAACACCCACTAGTGGGCGGTAGTGACAACGTTGACTACCACTGAAATGGTACCAGATCCTGCCAATTCCTGAATCTTTTGAAGATTCCAAGGTATAAATTGGATTTTTCAGCTCCTGTTAGGAGTTAGGATTAACTTCACCTTTGCAGAATTCATTGTTACCAGTTGTCCATCTGTCTTTTAGCTTCCAAAGTTGTGTTGCTATTGTTTGCTTTCCTTTATGTTTTGCTCTTTTTTTTTTATTGAAGATTTATTTTATTTTCTTAAATTTTATTCTTATTTTATTCATTTTAGAGAGGAGACACAGAGAGAGAGAGAGAGAGAGAAAGGGGAGAAGAGCTGGAAGCATCAACTCCCATATGTGCCTTGACTAGACCAGTGCAGGGTTTTGAACTGGCGACCTCAGTGTTCCCAGGTCGATGCTTTATCCACTGCGCCACCACAGGTCAGGCTATGTTTAGCTTTTTATTACCGTATTTTTCGCTCCATAAGACGCACTTTTCCCCCTCAAAAGTGGAGGGGGAAATGCTTATGCGTCTTATGGAGCGAATATTGATTTTTTTTTAAATTTCTTTTTATTTTATTCATTTTAGAGAGGAGACACAGGGTGAGAGAGAGAGAGAAAGAGAGAAAGAGGGGAGGAGCTGGAAGCATCAACTCCCATATGTGCCTTGACCAGACCAGTGCAGGGTTTTGAACTGGCGACCTCAGTGTTCCCAGGTCGACGCTTTTATCCACTGCTCCACCACAGGTCAGGCCTTGATTTTTTTTTATTTTTTATAGCTGCTGCAGGATACTGTGCGGGTAAACATATGTAGAATGAGTGCCAGCAGGAGCATAATCATACCCACCACTGCGGGTGTGGAAACCTAGCATCTGCTGAGTGATCTTCTGGTTCCAGTTTCCACAGTTGCATGAAGCGCAGGAGGGGAGGCAAGCTACGTTGTGTGGGTGCATTTATCTGGCATCATTGAGGGCAGACATGAGAGATGCGCTGCAGCTGCTGGAGCTCTATGGGAAGAGTTGACTTCACTTGTTACCAGCCTAATAGCATTTCATTGGCTGGCTGGCTGGTAGATAGGGGAGGGGCAAGGGTAGAGGCACATGCAGTGAGCTGGGAAGCCAGTGCAGAACAAAGCAGTGGCAGACGGAGCCAGCTGTGCTGCTCATCTTCATCAGTTTATTCTAGCTGTAATCCAGGTAGTTTACCTATGTAGTGACATTACAATAAAAAATAACTGAACTTTCTCTAGTACAGCAGCAGGGGGGTTCATGAGAAAGGATGGAAGGACAAAAATGGAATGAGAGTGTAGTTTGAAAAAGTTTGGTCCAAATGTCCTAGAGGGCTTCTGAAAAATCCTGCCCTGTTAGGGCTTGACCAGTTTAGAGCATGTATTAGCAAAACCACACACACAAAAAAACTTTAAAGAAATGGAGACTCATCTAGCTGGGGGGTCTTACCAGCCAGTTGCAACCTCTCAGCATTTCCATCAACAAACTGTTTAAAGTCTTTATGCGAGAAGAGTGGAACAAATGGATGGCTGCTGGTAATCATGATCTGACTCAACTGGATGGATGAAGAGACACATTATCACTTAGGTTTGTGAATGGGTGAAAACATGGCCGTCAGTGAAGAATGAAACCGTGGTATGGTCATTCAAAAAATGTGGCATTAGCACCTGACCAGGCAGTGGCGCAGTGAATAGAGCGTTGGACTGGGATGTGGAAGGACCCTGGTTGAGACCCCGAGGTTGTCAGCTTGAGTGTGGGCTCATCTGGTTTGAACAAAAGCTCACCAGCTTGGACCCAAGATCACTGGCTTGAGCAAGGGGTTACTTGGTCTGCCGAAGGCCCATAGTCAAGGCACATGTGAGAAAGCAATCAATGAACAACTGAAGTGTCGCAACAAAAAACTAATGATTGCTGCTTCTCATCTCTCTCCGTTCCTGTCTGTCCCTATCTATCCCTCTCTCTGACTCTCTCTCTCTCTCTGTTAAAAAAAAAAAAAAGAAAAAATGTGGCATTAGCAGTGCCTTATATGGCACAGAAGATGGTATCATATATGAAAATATAGAAGAAAGTGATACCAGTGATTGTGAGCAACTGAGCTTAAAATCTGACACTAGCGATGATGAGTTCCTGTGTTCCCGGACAACTAGAAGAGTATTTGAACATTATAGTCTCTTATCATTTGTTAATAACAGTGCTAATGGTTGTTAATACTACTGTTGAGTTTACATTGTTGAAATGTTGTGGTATATTTTATTAAATATTTTAACACACCATTTGGTTCAGAATGTATATTTTTTAATTTTTATTTTATTCATTTTAGAGAGGAGACACAGAGTGAGAGAGAGAGAGAAAGACAGAAAGGGGGGAGGAGCTGGAAGCATCAACTCCCATATGTGCCTTGACCAGACCAGTGCAGGGTTTTGAACTGGCGACCTCAGTGTTCCCAGGTCGACGCTTTATCCACTGCGCCACCACAGGTCAGGCCAGAATATATATATATATATATTTTTCCCCTTATTTTCCTCCTTAAAATCTTAGGTGCGACTTATGGCCAGGTGCATCTTATGGAGCAAAAAATATGCTAATTTCTTAAAAAGAACATTTACGTATTAAATCTATTTTTAAATGATTATTTATTTATTTATTTATTTTACAGGGACTGAGAGAGAGTCAGAGAGAGGGATAGATAGGGACAGACAGACAGGAATGGAGAGAGATGAGAAGCATTAATCATCAGTTTTTCATTGCAACACCTCAGTTCTTCATTGATTGCTTTTTTATATGTGCCTTGACTGCGGGTCTTCAGCAGACTGAGTAACCCCTCGCTCAAGCCAGCGACCTTGGGTCCAAGTTGGCGAGCTTTTGCTCAAGCCAGATGGGTCCGTGCTCAAGCTGGCGAGCTCGGGGTCTCTCTCGAACCTGGGTCTTCCGCATCCCGGTTCGACGCTCTATCCACTGCGCCACCGCCTGGTCAGGCTTAAATCTATTTTAATTGGAACTCCTCAAAAACCTGTTTTACTGCCCTCAGTTAACAGTGATTTACATTTTTAAAGTGTAAAAAAAAAGAATATATGACAGATATAGTTTGTGGCCCGCAAAGCCTAAAATATTTACTATCTGGCCTTTTATAGAAAAACTGCTTACCCTGTCCCTGTTATAAAAGTTTCTGATTTCCTTTAATAAAGTCGTTCCTAGCCTACCTCTATTTTTACTTAAGCTTTACAGTTGGGACTTCCTGAAGCTATTTGTTTTAATTTAGTTTAGTGCATATCATGGAAATTATGACTTAAATTGGTAGGATATACTCTATTATCAGAGATGTTTTTTTTTATGTAAAATATCAAAGAGGAGGAAGAACAAAATGTTAATGAAATATATCATAGAACATATAATAGGGGTCAATATGCATTGTGCTTTGTCTTGTCATCTATGTGTAGAGCATAGGGTGCATGTACTTTGAAGAATGTGAAAAAAAGCATTTGTAATACTGAGAACAGGCCCAAGTCATTTTAAATCAATAATTTTTATCAGTCCTCTCAGTAGTTGGTAAATAATAACTGGCAGAATAAATCAGCTCTGGGCAAGAAGCTATTCCAGGCAGTGATAATACACACACACACACAGACACACACACACACAGACACACACACACACAGACACACACACACACAGACACACACACACACACACACGTATTGTCGTATTTTTCCACCTGATATCGGTCAGAAATGAAAGGGAGTATTAATGTGAGCCACATGTCAGAGTGGGAGAAACAGGAATTACATTGTTATAGGAAATAAAATGTCTTTTTCTTTAAGTCCTGTCTGTAGGCAAACTCAGTTATGTTTAATCTTAATTGTGTGAGTAGTCTAATTACAGTTTTCTTAGTATAATTCTTTTCTTTCCTCTAAATGCTATCTTGTCTATAGTATTTATCACTTATTTTTAAGATGTATATTCCAGATTTGCTTCTATGAATATTCACATTCATGCTAACTTAAAAAAATAGGATCACAAGCTATATATAGTTTTGTTTTTATTTTTTTAGAGAGACAAACAGATGAGGGACAGATAGGGACAGACAGGAAGGGAGAGAGAGGAGAAGCATCAACTCATAGTTGCGGCACCTTAGTTGTTCATTGATTGCTTCGCCGATGTACTTTGATCAGGGGGTCTCCAACTGAGCCAGTGACTCGTTGCTCATGCCAGCGACCATGAGCTTCAAACCAGTAACCTTTGGGCTCAAGCCAGAACCATGGGGTCATGTCTATGATTCCACTCTCAAGCTGGTGAGCTCGCGTTCAAGCCAGTGACCTTGGGTTTCAAACCTGGGTCTTCTGCGTCCCAGGCCATCACTCTCTGCACTGTTCCACCGTCTGGTCAGGCTGTATATATTGTTTTCTGACTTAGCTTTTATAAACAGCCTTCTATGTCAGAATATATAAATTTAAGTATTCTTGAGTTGGACAGCTTAAATTCCAATATAGACTTCATAAACTGGGTTTAGGCTACTACTGTAAACCTCATTTTTCTCATCTGTAATATGGGAATGATATCTAATAAAACGATTATTATAAGGATTAAATGAGAATTCATGAATTCATTTAACTGCTGAGCAGTGTTTGGTGCACATTAAGAGCTTTAGAATTCATTTCCAGTGTGAAATAACTGGATTCAAAGATACGGGTGTTTTAAATGTTTTTGGTGCCAAACTATTATTCATAAAAAATCATATGAACAAAGAGATGTCATTGCCTACCAATAATGTTCCTTAACTCTGTTATTATTCAAGTTTTTGCTAACATGGTAGGCAAAAACTGACAGAACAGAGGAGAATTTGACAAATCCATAAGCATAATATGGTATGTTTTAGCATACCTTTCTGAATAATTAATAGAACAATAGGACAAGTCAAGCCTGACTGGGCGGTGGCACAGTGGGTGGAGCATCGGACTGGAATGCGGAAGACCCAGGTTCAAGACCTGAGCTCGACAGCTTGAGTGTGGGCCCATCTGGCTTGAGCAAAAGCTTACAAGCTTGGTCCCAAGGTCGCTGGCTCCAGCAAGGGGTTGCTCGGTCTGCTGAAGGCCCGCAGTCAAGGCACATGTAAGAAAGCAATCAGTGAACAACTAAGATGTTGTAATGGCAATGAAAAAGTAATGATTGATGCTTCTCACCTCTCTCTGTCCCTATCTATCCCTCTCTCTGACTCTCTCTGTCTCTGTAAAAATAAAGAAATAAGTCAAAAGAAAAGGTTTGAACAATATATTTAACAAATAAGTTTAAATGGTGTACATAGAACATTTCACCCAGCACCTACAGAATAACAGATTTAAAAAAAAATTTCCTATGGAAACTTCCCCCAAATTGACATATGCTGGATCATAAAAAAGATGAAAATACACTGCTCTCAAAAATTAGAGGATATTTTCAAATGAATATGAAGCGATAAAAAAAAGCATTTGATTCTTTTTTTATTAAACAAGAACATCAGGAAAACAAATAAGTCAAAGAAAGTTGATTATGCAAATGAGATGCAAACTCAATTATCATGATTGAGTAGAAAGTGACATATTGGTGGGGGTGAGCAAAAGCATGTCAAACTGGATGGGAGTGCCACACATTGACAGTTCAGTAGGGTGTATGATCATCCAAGACTGCCAAAACACTGACAGCAATGGGGTACGAACAGGATCAGATTGTCCAGCAGCAGTTCCTGTGGGATCCTCTGCCACTCTTGCTCCAGGGCAACTTCCAGTCAAGAAGTGTTGTGAGAGGCATTGGATGGTTTGCCAGATGTCTTCCCAGTGCATCCCAAGCATGTTCAATGGGATTCAGGTCTGGAGAAAGTGAGGGTCAGTCCATGTGTTCAAGTCCTGCCTCCTGAAGCATGTTATTGACAAGATGTGCACAGTGGAGCCTTGCGTTATTGTCCATGAAAAGAAAGCTATTTCCAACTGCTCCAGCATAGGGTACCACTGTAGGGTGCAGGACCTCATTTTGATATCTGACAGCAGTCAGCTATCTGTTTCTGATGACATGGAGGTCCATAGGACCACCAATGCTGATGCCATACCATGCCACACCATGACTCCCATCACTGCCAAAGGATTCCCTTTCTCACATGAAACATGGATTCTCCCGTGTTCCTCATTCACGCCAGATCAGGACACAATGATTGTCAGGCTGCAGACTGAACTGTGACTCATCAGAGGACAGTTAACCACTCATAATGGGTTCAGTGACGATGCTCATCAGCCCACCTACAGGTTATATGGTGTTCAGCAGATGACGGAGTGCAGCAGATAATGGAATATATACCATTGGTCACTGGCACGATGGAGCTGATTTTGTATATGGTCTGGGTGCATATCCGTCTTCTAGTAGCAGCAAGAAGCTGTCTCTGCAGCTATGTTGCATTGTGCCTGTTCCTTCTTGCCAATAAGGTCAAGTAACAGTCGTCTCTTGCTGTTGTGGCAGATGAACGACCCTGCCCTCATCTTCTTTGCACTGTGCCAGTCTCTTGAAAGCGATTCCACGGTCTGCTAATCATGCTTTGGGATGTTCCAAGTGCTATTGCCACTGTCATCTGTGTTTGACCAGCTTTGAGATGTCCTATGGCTCTCCAGACTTCACATTCGGGCAAATTGTGTTGTAGAGGCATTGCAAAGGCTGGGAAATTGCAGGATGTACACTTTCAAGATCAGGGAACATGAAAATACTCCAGTTCTTTCAGCCTTTTGTATAGTGCATTTTCACCAATAAATGAAAGTTGGTTTTGCATCTCATTTGCATAATTGAATAACTTTCTTTGACTTGTTTGATTTTCTGATGTTCTTGTTTAATAAAAAAAAAATTAGCCTGACCTATGGTGGCGCAGTGGATAAAGCATTGACCTGGAATGCTGAGATCACAGGTTCAAAACCATGCTCTTCCCTAGTCAAGGCACATATGGGAGTTGATGCTTTCTGCTCCTACCCCCTTTCTCTCTCACGCTCTATCTCCTCTCTAAAAAAATGAATGAATAAATAAATGCTGCTTTTTTTTATCACTTCATATTCATTTTGAAATATCTCCTAATTTTTGTGTGTATGCTCTGAAATAATGGAATTAAACCAGAAGTTAAATACAAAAAAATCTAGAAAATTGTCAGCTGATTTGGAAACTGAACAATATATTCCTAAGTAACTCAGGGATTAAAGAAATAATATTAAACTTTTTAAAAAGATTTTAATTTTTAGAGATAGGAGAGAGAGATAAAGGGGAGGGGGAGAAATGGGAAGCATCAACTCCTAGTTGCTTCTCATATGTGCATTGAGCAGGCAGGCCTGGAGTTTCAAACTGGCGACCTCAGTGCCAAAGCTTTATCCACTGCACCACCAGTCAGGCAGCATTAAACTACTTTTAACTGAGAGATGAAAATATGACATAATGGATACAGGTAAGCCATGCTTAAAGGAAAATTCATAGGCCTGAAATGCATACAGTAGAAAGAATAAAGGCTAAAAATAAGTAAAAGGACTTTTGGGTAAAGATGGATAATGAAAGATGCATTTTATTTTACTCCCTTACAAATCCTACTACAGTGATAGTAAAGTATAAATACATATTTTTTTATTTAGAAAATTAAATCTAATAGAGTGACATTGATCAACAAGAGTACATAAGTTTTAAGTAAACATTGCTGTAGCATTTGAACTTTTGATTATGTTGTATACCCATCACCCAAAGTCAAATCATTTTCCGTCACCTTATATTTGTCTCTCTTTACACCCTTCTGCCATACGTCCCCACTCCACCACCTCCCCCTCCCCCCAGTAACCACTGCACTCTTATCTATGTCCATGAGTCTCAGTTTTGTATCTCACCTATGTGTGAAATCATACAGCTTTCAGCTTTTTATGATTTACTTATTTCATTCAGTATAATGTTCTCAAGGTTCATTCATGTTGTCGTAAATGATCTTATGTCATCATTTCTTATGGTTGAGTAGTATTTTATTGTATATATGTACCACTTCTTTATCCAATCCTCTATCAGGGACACTTGTTTCCACTTCTTGGCCACTGTGAATGATTCTGCAATGAACATGGGGGTGCATGTGTCTTTACATACCATTGTTTTCGAGTTTTGGGGTAGATACCCAGTAGAGGGTTTGCAGGGTCATATAGTAATTCAATTCTTAGTTTTTTGAGGAACAACCATAATTTCTTCCATAATGGTTGTACTAATTTGCATTCCCACCAGTAGTGAACGAGGGTTCCTTTTTCTCCTCAGCTTCTCCAACACTTGTTATCACCTGTTTTGTTGATAATAGCTAATCTAGCAAGTATGAGGTGGTATCTCGTAGTTTTGATTTGCATTTCTCAAATAGTGAAGATGAGCATCTTTTCATATACATATCTGTTGGCCATTTGTATGTCTTCTTGGGAGAAGTGTCTGCTCAGATCATCCCCATTTTTTAATTGGATTGTTTGCTTGTTTGTGAGTTCTTTATATATTTTAGACATTAACCCCTTATCAGAGCTGTTTACAAATATCATCTCCCATTTAGCTGGCTGCCCATTTGTTTTGTTGTCAGTTTCTTTTGCTGTGCAGAAGCTTTTTAGTTTGATATTGTCCCATTTATTTATTCTTGCCCTTGGGATCAAATTCATAAATTGTTCTTTATGGCCAAATCCACGAGTTTAATATCTATGTTTTTTTCTATGTAATTTATTGTTTCAAATCTTATATTTAGGTCTTTGATTCCTTTTGAATTAATTTTTGTGTAGGGGCATAAACTCTAGTCAACTTTCATTCTTTTGCATGTGGC
Source organism: Rhynchonycteris naso (assembly GCA_037038555.1). Lineage (NCBI taxonomy): Eukaryota > Metazoa > Chordata > Mammalia > Chiroptera > Emballonuridae > Rhynchonycteris > Rhynchonycteris naso. Next base: position 39,103,311 of record CM073004.1, on the reverse strand, counting down.
TTTCCAATTTCCCAGAACCATTTATTTATTTATTACTTATTTTATTTTTTGTATTTTTCCTAAGTGAGAAGCAGATGTGGGGGGGGGGGCAGACAGACAGACTCCCGCATGCGCCCTACCGAGATCCACCCCTCATGCCTACTAGGGGGCGATGCTCCCCATCTGGGGCATTGCTCCGCTGCAATTGAAGCCATTCTAGTGTCTAAGGCAGAGGCCATGAAGCCAACCTCAGTGTCCTGGCCAACTTTGCTTCAATGGAGCCTTGGCTACAGGAGGAGAAGAGAGAGACACAGAGAAAGGAGAGGGGGAAGGGTGGAGAAGCAGATGGGTGCTTCTCCTGTGTGTCCTGGCCGGGAATCGAACCTGGGACTTCCACACGCCTGGCCAATGCTCTACCGCTGAGCCAACCAGCCAGGACCCAGCACCATTTATTGAAGAGGCTTTCTTTTCTCCATTGTGTGTTTCTGGCTCCTTTGTCAAAAATGATTTGTCCATCTGTATGTGGTTTTAATTCTGTGCTCTTGATTCTGTTCCATTGGCCTGTATGTCTGTTTTTCTGCCAATAACATACTCTTTTTATTATCATGGCTCTGTAGTATAATTTGAAGTCAGGTATTGTAATATTTCTAGCTTCGTTCTTTTTTCTCGGGATTGCTTTGGCTATTCAGGGTTTTTTATGCTTCCATACGAACCTGGTGATATTTTGTTCCATTTTTTTAAAAAATGACATTGGGATTTTGATGGGAATTGCATTGAATTTGTATATTGTTTTGGGTAAGGATATGTTTTAAAGATTTGAACTACACAGATGCAGAGAACAGAAGAAGAAATAAAATTTGGAAGTTGGAAAACAAATAGATTGATAGAAACTTAGTAGTAAATTTAAAAGTGTTCAGTCCTAATTGAAAAGAAGCTACAGACTCAGGAATTGTTAGCATCAGTCATTTTTATAAAAGAAGGGGTGAGAATGGTGCTAAAAATGATTGCTTGAAACTCTGTTTAAGAAACTACTCCATCCTGACCTGTGGTGTCACAGTGGGTAGGGCATCAACCTGGGATGCTGAGGTCCCAGGTTCAAAACCCTGAATTCACCAGCTTGAGTGTGGGGTCACTGGATTGAGCATGGGATCCTTGAAATAATCCCATTAATTGCTGCCTTGAACAGGGGGCAGTGGCTTGGCTGGAGCCCCCCCACCCTGTCAAGACATGTATGAGAAACAATCAATGAACAACTAATGTGCTGCAACTATGAGCTCATGCTTCTCATCTCTCTTCTCCTTCCTGTACTGTCTCTGTCGCTTAAAAAAAAAAAAAAAAAGCAGCAGCTCAATCAGTCGTAATAGCTAAAAGAAGGAACAGCCCAATGTCTACCAACTGAATTTGAATCGTGGGTAAATGCATATCCATGCAATGGAATATTATTTGGCAATAAAAAGAGTGAAGTACTGATACATGTTATAACATAAATGAACCTTGAAAACATTATTCAAAGTGAAATAGCCAGTCACAAAAGACCACATAGTGTTTGATTCTCTGTATGAAATGTCCAAAAAATGCATATGAATAGAGGCAAATTAGTGGTTACCTAGGGCTGGGAGCAGGGGAATATTTTAGGGAAATGGATAACTACTGATTAAGGATATGGGGTTATCTTTTTGGTATAATGAAAATGTTCTAAAATTGATTGTGGTGATGGGTACAACTCTGTGAATATACTAAAAGTAATTAAATTGTACTCTTTTAATGCATCAGTTGTATAGCCTGTAAGCTATTACCAAAAAAAAAAAAAAGAAAGAAAAGAAAAGTAAAAGGGCAGCTTAAACCCACATCTGTCAGTTTGTATCGCTAAGTGACTGCCCTCTTTACTGCCCTGGCACAGGACAGATTTATTCTTTGCAGTGGACAGGTAAAGCATCTCTTAGGAAGAAGTGGGCACTAGACATAACTGAAAGCCAAGTGTTCTATAGAAAATGTGTTCAGTATTGGAACCCTTATTGAGGCCTTTTCTCCTGTTTGGCTCCCAGAATTCTGATAATCAACTTAGAAGTTTGAGGATGCTTCTTTTACTATACTGGCCCAAAAAGAAAAACTATAAGGTAATCATTATCACTTTTAGGGCCCTGTTTTTAAATATTAGCAGACAATTAAAGATCACCAAGTGTACGAGAAAAGCTTTTAATATAAGACCAAAACAAGTAGAAAAGAAATAAGAATTTAGAACAATCAGAACAAAGATAAAGAACTCTTGAAAATTAGAGAATAATAGCAAGAAGGAAAAAATAGAGTAATGGAAATTAAAAATATAGAGACCTAAAGTACAGGAGAAGATGGGAAATAGGTGAAAAAAAGATAAAATTACAAGGTCAGTTTAGGAGATCAACTTCCAAATAACAGAAGTGCCAGTGGGACAGAAAAGAAAAATAGAGAAGAATGATCAGATACGTTTTTTTAAATCTGTAGAATTGAAGAATATCATTTTGTAGATTGAGAGCCCTTTGGGTACTCAGGAAAACGGTTGAAAATAAGGGCTTAGTCAGGAAAATGGAAATAACACCACTTACGACAGAATTTCGTATAAAGAATTGTTTAGCCAGATGTTACAGGTTGACTTGTACCCCCCTCAAAAGATATATTGAGGTCCTAATCCTCAGTACTTTGAAATGCGTGTTTATTTGGAAATAGAGCCTTTATAGAGGTATTGAAGTTAAAGTGAGATCATTAGAGTGTACCCTAATTAAATATGATTGGTAGTCTTTAAAAACAGTAGATAAATTTGGACACAGAGACAATCGCCACCTACAAGCCAAGGATTACCTGAACCTACCAGAAACTAGGAGAGGCCAATACAGATCCTTCCTTAGTACCTCCAGATAGAGCATGGCCCACCCATACCTTGATTTCAGACTACTGGTGGCCAGGAAAGTGAGATGGATTTGTGTTCTAAGCCAACCCAGTGTCTGTACTCCTTTGTTGCAGTAGCCCTCAGAAATAAATACATGCGATAACTGGGGAACTGAAAAGACATTAAGTGAATACTTAGGTATCAAAGAACAGTAATTATAGGACGTTAAACAGGTCCTCAAAGTCATGGAATAAAGAAATTTTATTCAACCATGTTTTCTTATAACTTCAATGAGATGCCATAGGAACATAACTCTTGTTAGAATAATTAGCCTATAATAAAATTGGTTTAGTTATTGTTTCCCTTACTGTCATTAAAACCAGTCAACTATGTTAAAGTGAGGATTTACTGTAATTACTAGCCCCTAGAGCTGGTAGAACAACGAGAAGAGATTGGGATTATTAGAATTTAGAATCTTGAAGAATGGCCTCGAGAGCTGAAACTTGAACTTCTGAGGAGTTGCTGCCTGCTCAAGAAGTGTAGGTATGTTAGGAGACTTGATGAAGCTGGTCTGGGAATGGTAGGTAAAACACAAAAGCAAAAAATGGTTGATTTAGAACCAACTGCTGCTACTGGAATCATTGCTCTTGTCAGAGTGAAAGTCATCATTGATTGATGCTGATTTGATGGAGTGTCTCCCTGTTCCCTCTTTCACCCTTCAAGTGTCTTTCTAGTGCCCTTATAGGCTGTCTAATGGAGCAAGCCAGCAAAGGAGAAGTGTGATTTGCAGGGTTCCAGTCCCCTGCCCCTCCCATGGAAGGAGTAGGTTTGAAGACAGTGACAGTACCTTAATAACCAGTACACACAAACATTGGAATGTGTCATTGTGAAATTTTGGAATACATGGGACAAAGCAGTACCTACATATAAACTTTCTGAGGGGGCATATGGGTCACATTACAGAGATTCAGTTTTCTCAGGTGCAGCCTTACAAGCTAGAAGACTGAGCAGTGGCCTCAAAATCTGAGGGAAAATGATTTCCAAGCTAGAACTCTTTACCCAGCCAAAATTATTGTGCATAAAAATAGTGTAGATATTTTAAGACATTCAAAGTCTCCAAAAATTTCTCTTGGTCACTTCCTTTCTCAAAAAGCTATTGTGTGATTTGCTCCACCCACCATAAAGAATGAAACCTCAGTGGAAGAGAAAGGTGAGAGATACAGAAAATCAAATTCTAGAGAGACAAATGGGATCCCTGAGGTAATAGTAAAGAGGATTATCTGAATGCTGATACTGAGAAGGTGAGAACATACTGGTAGTTTTTTTAAAATGAATACCTGATGATTATATATCTTAATTTAGGCAGTTGGCAACGTGTGTGGAATTGAATTGTGATGCCTTTATTTACTTAGTTTTTTATATTGGAGTTTTAGAACTTCATTACTCTCCCTTAGGTGATTTCATTCAGTCCTTTGCTTTTAAGTAGTATTGATATGTGGCTGGTTCACAGATTTATGTCTCTAGGGAAGATCTCTGCCCTGAACTCAGAGTCATATTGTATCCATTATCAATTGCTGTGTAAAAATCACTCCAAAACTGAGTGGTTTAAAACAGTACAGTAACCTTCTCTCTCCCCCTCTTGCATCTGTGATCTGCATTTGGACAGGACTTGGGTGGAGATGGCTTGCTTCTGTTCCATGTGGTATCATTTAGGTGGGCTGGAGTGATTAATTTTTAAAATGGCTTGCTTACATTTTTGACAAGTTGATATTAACAATTGACTGGGATCTATTGGAGGCCTTGGTTCCTTTCTACATAAGCTGCTTGGGCTTCATCATAGGATCATGGTTAGACTCCAAGAAAAAGCATCTCTAGGATGTTTGGCAGAAGTTGTAACACCTTTTACGACAGGTTTAGAAGTTGCATAGCTTAACTTCTGCATTGTAATAAGCATACCTAGATGCATTAACTATCCCCCTGTTTAGAGGTGTGGTTTAACCTGATTAGGAAGTGGCGCAGTGGATTGAGTGTTGGCCTGGGATGCTGAGGACCCAGGTTTGAAACTCCAAGGTTATTGGCTTGAGTGTAGGATCATAGACATGACCCTATGGTAGTTGGCTTGAGCCCAAAAATCACTGGCTTGAAGCCTAAGGTTGCTGGCTTGAGCAAGGGGGTCACTGGCTCAGCACCCCCACCCCACCCCATCAATGTACATATAAGAAAGAAATCAGCCTGACCAGGCGGTGGCACAGTGGGGAGAGCGTTGGACTGGGACACGGAGGAACCAGGTTTGAAACCCCGAGGTCACCAGCTTGAGCCCCAAGTTGCTGGCTCGAGCAAGGGTTACTTGGTCTGCTATATCCCGCCGGTCAAGGCACATATGAAAAAGCAATCAGTGAACAACCAAGGTGCTGCAACGAAGAATTAATGCTTCTCATCTCTCTCCTTTCCTGTCTGTCTGTCCCTATCTGTCCCTCTTTCTGATTCTGTCTCTGTCACACACACAAAAGAAATCGATGAACAGCTAAGGTGCCACAGCTAGAGTCGATGCTTCTCATCTCTCTCTCTGTTTGTCCTTCTCTTTCTCTCTCTCTTACAAAAAGAAATGTAGAGGTGTGGTTAAAATCAGTGGTTTTCAACCGCCAGTCTGCAGACTGGGGCCTGATCTGCAAATTTTGTGCTGTCTCTGAAAGAGTTAACCACCCTGACATTGTATAGAGATTATAAAGTCTATAATCATTGGGTCTGTAATCTTCATACAACATCAAGGTGGTTAACTTTTTCATGGACCTGCATGAAATTTCTGGTGGACCAGTGGTTTTCAACCACTGGTCTAAATCAGACTGTAAGAAAAGCATGTAGGATGGGGGATACTGTTGCAGCCATCTTTGGAAAATGCACTATGCCACACATCAGGCTGTTCCTTGATATTGCGTCTTGGATATCTCAGGTATTTTGAACTTAAGACAATAAAACCAGAGTCTTAATTCTCTTACTCTTAAACTGAACCCCCACCCCATTGGTCCATTTCTCAGTCTTTCCTATTTCATTAAAGGTATTGCCATCCACTCAGAAGCTAAGAGCCAGGTAGATGTCCTACCTGATTCCTTTTTTACCCGTCATACACTTGTAGTACATCATGAAGTCTTTTTTTAAAGTTTTTCCATTGGTTTGAGAGAGAGAGAAACATCAACTTATTGTTTTACTTAGTTGTGTACTCATTGACTGCTTCTCGTATGTGTCCTGACCAGGAATCAAACCGTTGGACCTTGACATGCTGTTGTGATGCTCTATTCACTGAGCCACCAGCAAGGGCCATCATCAAGTCTTGTCTCTTCTATCTCCAAGTTCAACTTGAATTCTCTTATTCTCTATCTACATTATATCACTCAAGTCTAAGCTACCATCTTATCTTCACTTGACTGTTGGCTTCTTAACTGGTTTATTTTCTTTCTTTTTTTTTTTTTATTTGGTGATTTGTAGTATCTTGTTATTTTTATTATATTGAAATATAATCGACATATAACATTATATTGGTTTCAGGTATACAATATAATGATTGTATTAACTGGTGTCAATGTAAGAAATGTCCAAACCTATAGAGAATTTTATGAGTTTATTCGAGCCAAACTGTTGACAGTTGCCAGGAAGCAAAATCTCAATGGGTTGAGAAAAAGCTCCAGAAAATGGCAGTTTTGTAGCTTATTTTATACATTACAGTTAGAGGAGGCGGCATATGGAGGGTTACATGAAATCCACACTGGTGGTAGATTAGGGAGGTGGGAGAAAGCGAAGTGGGGAAATCACTGAGATTGGATAAAGAGTAAATCAGAAAAATATATATTTTTTACATTGGTGGGAACAGGGTAGTTAGCAATTAACATTCACAGCACATAGAGATAGTATGCAGGGAACACAGTAACAATGTGGGGTTCCGTGGTCTCTGCTCTGTTGGGAGACTGTGCCCTGAAGGGTTTGTAAAAGGGGGATTACTCTGACAGTTCAAAGGTATGTTATCCTAGATGCAAAAAGACCATAGGCTCAGTTAAGGTAAATTAGCTTGACCTTTCTTTGTCAAGCAAAGTACCAGCCCAGGACACAACTACCCACCATGGCTTGCTTTTAGTTAGGAATTTTTTATTTCAAGTCATCCTATATAGTTACTTAGGTTTCAGAGTTTGTAAGGCCTGCCTTACCTGAGCTTGTTGGATTTAGTATATGACCCCTTTTTTGTCCACACTGTTGTTTTCTTTCTTTTTATTTTTCTTCATTCTTCCTTTTCTATTTTTTAATTGTGGTAAAATACAAATAACAAGATTTATCATCCTAACAATTTTAAGTATAAAGCTCAGTATTGTTAAGTACAGTGTGTCCGTAAAGTCATGGTGCGCCACGACTTTACGGACACACTGTATATCAATCTCCAGGGTTTTTTAATCTTAGAAGACTGTAACTTTGTACCCATTAAACTTCAACTTGTTCTCCCATTCCCATAGTCCCTGGACACCACCATTCTATTTTTTATTTATTTTTCTATGAATTTGATTGTCCCAGGTACCTCATATAACTGGAATCATGTGGTATTTGTCTTTTTGGTGACTGCTTTATTTTACTTTCTGTGATGTCCTCAAGGTTTATTTGTGTTGTCTCTTGCGTCAAAATTTCCTTCCCTTTCAAGGCGGGTAATATCCCATTAAATATGTATACCACATTTTGTTTATCCACTCATCTATTGATGGATACTTGGGTTGCTTTTTACCTTTTAGCTATTATGAATAATGTTGCTTTGAACATGGATGTAAAATATCTGTTCGAGTCTTTACTTTCAGGAATAGCTGGGTCATATGATAATTTTCTGTTTATGTTTTTGAGGAACTGTCATACAGTTTCCTGTAGTGACTGCACCATTTTACAATTCCACTAACAGTACACAAAGGTTCCAGTGTATCCACACCCTCACCAATGCTTATTTTCTTTCTTTCCCTGTCACTCTCTTTTTCTTCCTTTTCTTTCTTTCATAGTCACTATTGTAATGGATGTGAGATGATAGCTCCCTGTGATTTTGATTTGGTTTTTACCAATGAATTGTGATGTTGAGCATCCTTTCATATGCTTGTTGACCACTTGTATATCTTTGGAGAAATGTGTATTTAAGTTCTATGTTTTTAAATTTTGTTGTTGAATCTTAAGTGTTATATTTATTTATTTTTTTTCCTTTTAACTCATTGTTCACAGAACAATCAGAGAAATAGTTTTTGTGATTTCTGTATTAGTCGTGATATGCTAACAGCCCTGATATGCAACAAATGTTAGTGGCTTACCACAGTGGAAGTTTATATTGCTTTCTCACATCACAGCCTAGTGTATGTGTGTGATAGAGTAGGAGTGGGGACACCTGCTTCATGCAGTAACTTGGGATATAGGTTCCTATATCATTTTAAGTCATCACTGTCATCACCATGTGTCTTTTGAAGTTGTCTTAAAAAGGAAAGAGAGCATGGAGGAAGATTTCAGAACCCGTGCTGGAAGTGGCACATACCACTTTTGCCCACATTCCATTGCTCAGAACTGAGTCACATGACCCACCTAATTACAGGAGGGAATGGGAAATGTAGTAAAGCAGTGTGCTAATTAAGGAGGGGAGAACACAGATATTAATGAGCAGTCTCTGTCACCGTGTATATTGGATTAGAACTTCCCTGCTTAAAAATATACTTTAATACCTTCTTTTTATGTATAGAATAAAACTGGCTTGTGTTTGGATCTAACCTTACTTTGTACCACTTTCCCCCTTACTATTCTCAAGGCACATGAAACTGGGTCATATCCCATAAGTGGTACTCTTTTCCACTTCTAGAACCTACTATGTGTTTTGTAGTTTGCTTTGCTTGGAACACTCTTAAATATTTACATGACTGCCTCCTTTTTCTTCAGCTTAAAATCCATCGCTAACTAAAATCTCTACCAATAGTAGCTTTCCTGTTCTCTTTTATGATAGCACTGTGTTTAGAGCTATCATAGCATTTATCACAGTCTGAAATTATTTTGAGAAAAATTTTGTTTGCATTACTGTGTCCTCTGCCAAAAAGTTACCTTTCTCATTGTTCAATCCCTGCAGCACCCAGCCAGTCCTCAGCACACACCGATCTTTCAGTAAATGTGTTATGTGAATGAATGAATATTATACAGAAAAACTAAAGTGAAGAGACTGGAATGAATTATAACCAAGAGCTCTTATCATAATTTGAGTGAATTTGCTGAGAGCTTGGGTTTTAGTAGTGGCAGTGTCAATGAAATTGAAAAGGATGAATGAGATATTTCAAAAGCAAAACCTATATAAATTGCTGTGGGATGTAAGGGGGGAGTCTGGTCAAATGGGATGATAGTAGAGATTAGTAAAGAGGACATAAGAGTTGTTTTTTTGGAGATGATGACAAATTGGGATTGATATATATTGAGTTTGAGGTGATAGCTAGACTTTCAAGTGGAAACGCTGAGGAATGATAACTTCTATATATTAGAGAACACAATTGGACTTACAGATTTGATAATCAGCTTGCCAAAGGTGGTAAGATGAAGCCATAAAAATGGATAATCTATTGAGGGAGAGGCTGAAGAGGAGACTAAAGAGGAGCCAGAAATGAAGACAAGGAGTAGGTGGCAAGGAAGGGTGAGAATTTAATATAGGGTTAAGAAAACCAGTAAAGAGTTTAAGTAAAGAGGAATGGTTAGCTTGGCTGCCTTTAGTGTATCTGTCCTTGGGTAATGCATTTGAAGGTTCTGAAATGTTACCTTCCATGAAGGTTATAAAATGGTGATATTAATATCTGCTTCATAAGGTTGCTGTGGGAATTATTTGTATGAAAAGTACTTAGTATACTTGTTCTGTGCACTAAGTGTTCATTAAACATTTCTGAAGTGAAATACAATGAGATGAGATATAACTTAATGAGAGTCATTAAGTTAGGCATTAAGGAGTTTGTAGAGGCCCTGGCTGGTTGGCTCAGCGGTAGAGCATTGGCCTGATGTGTATTTGTACCAGGTTCAATTCCCAGTCAAGGCACACAGGAGAAGTGATTGTCTGCTTCTCCACCCCTCTTCTTCTCTCTTCTGTATCACTCTCTTCTCCTCCTGCTGCTATGGCTAGGTTCGAGCAAGTTGGCCCCTGGCACTGAAGATGGCACCATGGCCTTGCCTCAGGTGCTAAAATATCTCATTTGTAGAGTAACAGAGCAACAGCCCCAGATGGGCAGAGTATTGCCCCAAAGAGGCTTGCTGGGTGGATCCTAGTGAGGGCGCATGTGGGAGTCTGTCTGTCTGCCACCCCGCTTTTCACTTAAGAAAAAAAGAATGAGTTTGTAAAGGGAGAAAAAGCTTCTGAGCTTCTAATAACAAGATAAATTCTTTTCCAATGTTGCAATAAGTTAGCCTGGCCTGTGGTGGCGCTGTGGATACAGGATGAACCTGGAAAGCTGAGGTCAGCAGCTGAGTTTGCCAGTTTGAAACCTTAGGCTTGCCCAGTCAAGGCATATATGACCAGCAAACAACTAAAGTGAAGCAACTATGAGTTAATACTTCTTGGTCCCACCACCTCTCCTCTCTCTGTAAAATCAGTAAATCTTAAAAAAAAAAAAAAAAAAAAAGCTGCCTGATAGGAACTAGGGCCTTTGGTACAGTAATATGACAGGGAGGAACCTGGGAGGGAGAGATAGTCTACCTTCATCTTCTCCCTCCCTTGATTACCTGCCATTGTTTCTCGTTGGTTGGGCCCCATCAGGGAGCTTGCTGATGAATAAGTTCATACAGGTGAGCTTCCACACCACAAAGCAGAGTGGACAAGGGTTGAAAGCAGATCTGCAGAGCCCAAGGAAGATACACAGCACAAAGGGCCATCCTTGGAAACCTGAAAATGAAACCATGCAGCGCTGGGCAGAGACGATAGGTGGAAAGAAACTGGATCCTGAATACATCACCTTGGGCCACTGAATCCCCCAGTGCCTGAAGTAGTTCTGTTAAAAAAATGTTACAGTAAGTTAGAATTAAACCTACATAGAGATAACATTTATGAATTTATTATGAAATGTTTTTTGTAGGAATTTCTGATCTGAAAAGTGTACAGAATCATAGCAAGATGATGGCAGTCATCTATTTATGCTTCTTAACCACATCCTTTTGCTGAATCTTATTCCAGAAGCATTTATAATGCACGTGCACCTTTGAAAGGCATTGTCTTTTTAAAACAGTTTGAGAATAAATTTTTATTTAACATTGAAATGAAATGAGAGTATATTTAAATTGGAAGTATAGGTTCATATGTCAAGGTGTACTAATACCAAATTCTTAGGGCATCCGACTTTTTGATAGTGGAATGTAGTTAGTTATGAGTAGTATAGAGAAATTCCAGTTCCTCTCTGTAAATGCCTCAGGATTCTGTCTCCAGATAAACAAGTAAGAGAGTTATCAGTACAAGAGAAAGCAGGAGTTTTCTTGCATTCCTTCTCATTCTCATATATATATATTTTCTTTTTTAAGTGAGAGGAGGGGAGACAGACAGATTCCTGCATGCATCCCAACCAGGATCTACTGGCCAAGCCCCCTATAGGGGGACGCTCTGCCTACCTTAGGCCATTCCTTGGCAGCCAAGCTATTTTTAGCACCTGAGATGGAGGCTCCATGGAGCCATCCTCAGCACCCAGGGTTAACTTGCTCAAACCAATTGAGCCATGGGTGCAGGAGAGGAAGAGATAGAAGATGAGGGGTGGAGAAGCAGATAGTCACTTCTCCTGTGTGCCCTGACCGGGGAATGAACCCAGGATATCCATATATAGGCTGATGCTCTACCACTGAGCAGACTAGCCAGGGTCATTCTCATTCTCTTCAAGTTTGTTCCTTTTTGTTCAGGGCACTTTGGTGGTTTGTTGGGCAGGGTTTGATACTGTCCCATAACTTGTAACAATAAGTCATTTTAAAAAATCTTAACAATATAGTATATAATATGTAATAGTATTACAATGTATAGTATACAACATATATAGTATTATAATACTATATTACAATTATTATAATGGGAAAAAGTAAATTATTGTTGCCTTTCTCATGATTAATAGCAGCTTAAATAAGAAACCTTTGGAATGAAGGTAAGGTAAAAAGGCAGGTTAGTAAGGAAAGAAGTGTTTAAAAATGAAGGAATGAGGAGGAAGGGTTGTTGAGATAATTGGTGAGAAAAGCTATCTAAAGTTTATTTCCCTTTGACTTGGGTTTCAACTTGCAGTGAATTAGCACTTGAAAATTGCTTTGTCAGTAGCATAATTGGTGACTTTTAGGTTATTTGCTACCTGGAACAAATGTAACTTCCTTATCATGAAATTCAGGTTTAACCATTATTGAGTGTATACACAGCTGGTGATGGGATGTTTAGCATTAGGTAGGAGGATGGATAGGGCAGGGAAGAGCAGGTATATGGCAGGCAATGTACTAAGTGTTTTACATATTTTAATCTTCACAAACAACCAGTAGGTAGGTGTTACTGAAGTTAAGTACCTTGCTTAATGTCATACATGCAACCGCAGAGCAAGAATTCAAACTGTACTGTTTCTATTCTCTTATAGTTGCCTTTTATTCTTTTTGCTTTATTTTACAATTCCGCTCAGTCACTGAGTTAACTTAAAAAAAAAAAAGGCTTTATAGAGATATAATTCACGTAGCATGTAATTTTCTCATTTAAAGTATACAATTCAGTGGCTTTTAATATTTTCAGAGTTTTGCAATCATCCCCATAATTTAGAACATTTGCATCACCTGAAAAAGAAACTATACTCAAGTTAGTCATCATGTTTTAACATACCCTATTCCCTGCCCTAAGCAACCATTAATCTACTTCCTGTCACTATAGATTTGCTCATTCTGGACATTTTATATAAATGGGATCATACAATATGTGGTCCTCTGACTGGCTACTTTCACTTAGCATAATTTTTTAAAGTTTATCCATATCATAGCATGTATCGGTACTTATTCCTTTCTATTGCTGAATAATATTCCACTGTATGGGTATATCACATCATTCATCAGTTGATGGACATTTGGATTGTTTTTTCCTTTTGATTATTCTGCAGTCGTCAAAAGGGAGTACTGAGTAATACTGCAATGAAAATTCATGTACAAGTTTTCTTTTTATTGTGGTAAAATATACAACATAAAATTTACCATTTTAACTGTATAGTTCTATGGCTTTAAGTGCATTCACACTGTTATGCAACTATCAGCAACATCTATTTCCAGAACTTTTTCATCTTCCTCAACTGAAATTCTGTGCCTATTAAACACTAACTTTCCATTTCTCCATCCCCCTAGCCCCTGGCAACCACCAGTCTACTTTCAGTCTCTATGTAATTACCACTAGAGCAGTGGTTCTTAACCTTTTTTGAGGTACCGAACCCACCAGTTTCATATGCGCATTCACCGAACCCTTCTTTAGTGATAAATAAAATATGATTTTTTTTCCCAAATTCAAGACATAGATATTTTTTTTTTTTACTGGTGCACAAAATGAGCCATGAATGAACATCACCTTGCTCAAAGAACAAAACCAACAAAGTGCATGAACTCACAACAGATTACGGTATTACTTTATTCTGGCCTCGGCAGCATAGGCTTCTCCGAGGGTTCGATGGAACCCAGGTTAAGAACCACTGCTCTAGGAACCTTATTGATAGATAAAATGGCTACTCAGTTGCCATCTCGAGAACAGTGCTGGCCAGAAGGAGGAAGAAGGGCTCGAAACAGAACATTCTCATCCCCTACTATAATTCCCAGAGTTCCAGGACCCGGCTGTTCATGGGAAATACCTGACCCCGGCTGTCTTGAAGATTTACCAAGGATACTAGATATGTGTCCACACCAAGACACATGCTGCTTAAGGCAGTGCTACATCAGAAAAACTTGCAGAGGAGGTGTTTCTGCAGCTGAATCCCCCCACCTGTTACTCATAAAGTCAGTGATCAAGGCCATAAACCAAGATATGCTAACCCACCCCTAGCCCCTATGTCTAATGCTCCCTCCCACAGCTTGCGGCTGACACCCTTTGCTGGTCTCAGCCCATGTGCACCTAGGTGTGTTTTTTTTGTTTTGTTTTGTTTTTTTAATTTCTTTTTATTTTACTCATTTTAGAGAGGAGACACACACACACACAGAGGGAGAGAGAGAGAAAGGGAGGAGGAGCTGGAAGCATCAACTCCCATATGTGCCTTGACCAGACCAGTGCAGGGTTTTGAACTGGCGACCTCAGTGTTCCCAGGTCGACGCTTTATCCACTGCGCCACCACAGGTCAGGCCGCACCTAGGTGTTTTTAAACAAACTTTCCTTTGGAACACACTAGTCTCATGTTTTTGGTTCAGTCTGCAGTTTCTGCCTTTCACTTATATGAGTGGAATCATGCCGTGTTTGTCCTTTTGTGATTGGCTTATTTCACTTAGCATACTGTCTTCATGGTTAATCTATTCTATAACTTGTCAAAATTTCCTTTTTAAAAGAATTATCTAAAAACTTCCTTCAGAGATTAAATTTAATGGGATGACATTGGTCCATAGGAACACATAGGTTTCAGGCACACATCTCCAAACATGTAAATTTTTAAAAAATCATTTTATTTTATTTTTTTAAAGTGAGAGGAGGCGAGATAGACTCCGCAGGCATCCTAACTGGATCCACTTGGCAACCCCTATCTGGGCCTGATGCTAAATCAACTGAGCTATACTCAGTGCCGGAGGCTGATGCTCAAATCGATTGAGCCACTATCTGTGAGAGGGGAAGAGAGAGAGAAGGGGGAGAGAGAAGGGAAGAGAAGCAGATGGTTGCTTCTCATGTGTGCCTTGACCAGGGATCAAACCGGGATGTCCGCATGCCAGGCCAACGCTTTATCCACTGACCAACTGGCCAGGGCCTTTTGTTGTTGATGATGATGATGCTTGAGTTTTAGAGACAGAGACAGAGAAATATTGATCCATTGTTCCACTTATTCATGCTTCTTCATTAGTTGATTCTTGTATGTGCCCTGATCGGGGATCTAACTCACAACCTTGGCATGTCAGGAAGATGCTCTAACCAACTGAGGTACTACTCTACCAGGGCCAGGATTTCCTTTTCAAGGCTAGTAATATTCCATTGATTGCATATTTCACATTTTATTTACCTGTTTATTTTTTGATGTACACTTTGTTGGCTTCTACTTTTTGGCTATTGTGAATAATGCTGCTATGAATTTGTGTATGCAAGTACCCATTTAAGTCCCTGCTTTCATTTCTTTTGTGTGTGTACCTAGAAGTAGAATTGCTAAATCATACAGTAATTCTATTTTTAATTTTTTAAGGAACCACCTATATTGTTTTCCACAGTGGTTATTCCACTTACATTTACTGGCTATATACAAGGGTATTGCTTTCTCTACGTCTTCACCAATATGTGCTTGTTTTATAATAGCCATACTAATTGAGTGTGATGTGGTATTATTTCATTATGGTTTTGAGTTGCATTTCTTAGCGATAGTGATGTTGAACATCTTTTCTTGTACTTCTTGGCCATTATTTGGAGAAATGTCTATTCAGGACCATAGCCATTTTTTAATTGGGTGGTTTGATTTTTGTTTCATTTTGGTGTAAAGAGTTCTTTATATATTCTGGATAGCAATCCCTTATTAGATATATTATTTATCACTTATGTGAAATATGTTATCTCACATTTCTAATTTTGTTCTTAGATGCACAAAAGTTTAATTTTTTTTTTTAATTTATTTTTATTTTATTCATTTTAGAGAGGAGACACAGAGAGAGAGAGAGGAGAGAGAGAGAGAGAGAGAGAGAGAGAAAGGGGGGAGGAGCTGGAAGCATCAACTCCCATATGTGCCTTGACCAGACCAGTGCAGGGTTTTGAACTGGCGACCTCAGTGTTCCCAGGTCGACGCTTTATCCACTGCGCCACCACAGGTCAGGCCAAAAGTTTAATTTTGATGAATTATAATTTATCTTTTTCTTTTGCTGCCTATGCTTTTGATATTAGATCTAAGAAACTATTGCCAAACACAATACCCAGTTTTCTTCTAATACTTTTATAGTTTCAACTCTTATTTTAAGTCTTGGATTCATTTTGAGTATATTTTATTTTGTTTTTTTTGCATATGGTGTAATGTAAAGGTTCAACTTTATTTTGTTTTTATGTAAATATGTTTTAATTTCTCTTGTTATATTGCTAGAAATGGAATTCCCAGGTTATATGGTAACTATGTTTGATCTTCTGAGGAACAGCTGAACTGTTTTCTAAAGTGGCTGTGCCATTTTACATTCCTACCAGCAAAGTATGAGGGCTTTCATTTTCCATGGCTCTTCAAATCTAGACCATATTACCTTCTGATTGGCATATTTCAACAATTTTCTTGGCTGTCCTCTTTGGTGATCATCTCACTACTCTGCCTTTCTGCTGTCCCCTTTCACCTATCTATAATGCTGATTATTGTGTCATAAAACTTTACAGCTGAAAGGAACTATAGGTAATGAAGTCAAGCCATTTATTTTTACAACTGATGAAACTTAGAGAAGTTAAGAGATTTGACCCAGTTATACCGTAATAGTCTCAAGACTAGATACTCTCCTATGTGTATAGCTTCTATTTTAAGTCATTTTGTTTGTTTCTTTTATATGTCTAAACTCTTTACTTTATTGTCCTAACCGGTTATCCTTTGCCTCCTTTCCCCTAAAATACAGTTTAAAAACAACGAGTCATTTGCAGGTAATTTGGCAGATGATTTTAGGGAACAAAAGCAAGGGACCAGAGTGAATGAAACAAAAAGAAAAGAAAAGCCAATACCAGAATGAAAGAGTAAAGAGGGACAAATACACAGTGATGGAAAGTGATTTGATTTGACTTTGGGTGACAGGCATATAACACAGTCAACATATCAGATGTTATAGAGATTTTCATCTGAAACTTATGTACTTTTTTTTTTTTTTTTTGTATTTTTCTGAAGTGGGAAGCAGGGGGGGCGGCAGAGAAACAGATTCCTGCATGTGCTGGACCAGGATCCACCCGGCATGCCCACTAGGGGGCGATGCTCTGTTGCAATTGGAGCTATTCTAGTGCCTGAGGCAGAGGCCATGGAGCCATCCTTAGCGCCTGGGGAAACTTTGCTCCAATGGAGCCTTGACTGTGGGAGGGGAAGAGAGAGAGAGAGAGAGAGAGAGAGAGAGAGAGAGAGAGAGAGAAAGGAGGAAGGAAGGGAGGAAAAGCAGATGAGCGTTTCTCCTGTGTGCCCTGACCGAGAATCAAACCCAGGACTTCCACATGCCAGGCCAATGCTCTACCCCTGAGCCAACCAGCCAGGGCCTGAAACTTATGTGTTCTCTTTTTTTTTGTAGTTTTCTGAAGTGAGAAGTGGGAGGCAGAGAGACAGACTCTCGCATGCTCCCGACCGGGATCCACCCTGCATGCCCACTAGGGGGCAATGCTCTGTCACAACTGGAGCCATTCTAGCACCCGAGGCGGAGGCCATGGAGCCATCCTCAGTGCCGGGGCCAACTTTGCTCTAGTGGAGCCTTGGCTGCGGGAGGGGAAGAGAGAGAGAGGAAGGAGAAGGGGGAAAGGTAGAGAAGTGGGCGCTTCTCCTGTGTGCTCTGGCCAGGGATTGAACCTGGGACCTCCACATGCCGGGCCAACGCTCTACTACTGAGCTAGCTGGCCAGGGCGCCTATGTGTTCTTATTGATCAATGTCACCCAATTAAATTTAATTTCTAAGTAAAAAATAAATTTAAAAAGGTATTACCGAGTTACTGCAGTTGCAACTCGGGCTCAATCCAGTGGGAACTTCTGAGGATCTAGATGCTCTCACATTGTCTACACATTGGTGGACTTGAGTAAACCAGTTCATTATTATTGCCTCTTGTTCTCCCATCAGTTGACAATTGCCCCAGGTTTGTATAAAGTTTTTCTCCTTGCCTCTCCCACTTTCGGCTACATTTAAGATCCTGCCATGTGTTGTTCCCAGTGGTATCTCACTTCATTGCCTCAGGAAGTCATAGGGCAGAAAGCAAGAGTCATAGTGAGTAAGTTCTGTGGGGCAAGTAAATCAAACCTACCTGGATCCGTCAGCCCAAGATTACCACTAGAGCAGTGGTTCTTAACCTTTTTTGAGGTACCAAACCCACCAGTTTCATATGCGCATTCACCGAACCCTTCTTTAGTGATAAATAAAATATGATTTTTTTTCCAAACTCAAGACATAGGTATATGTTTTTCTACTGGTGCACAAAATGAGCCGTGCATGAACATCACCTTGCTCAAAGAACAAACCCAACAAAGTGCATGAACTCACAACAAATTACGGTATTACTTTATTCTGGCCTCCACGGCAGAGGCTTCTCTGAACCTCTGAGACCGACTCATCGAACCCCTAGGATTTGATAGAACCCATGTTAAGAACCACTGGACTAGAGGGTAGGCAGAATGATGGTCTCCCAAAGATATCTACATCTGGTCCTTTAAATTTGTGAATAGATAGATTACTTTGCTTGGCCGAAGGGACTTTGGAAGTTTACTGGATTATCGGCTGGCCCAGTGTAATCACAAGGAGTCTTATAAGAGGGAGGTAAGAGTGTAAATCCAAGAAAGAGAATTGACAGTGAAAGTAGAGGGTGTTATATGGCCAGGAGATAATGAATTAGCTGTAGAATGGATTTTCCCCTAGAGCCTCCTGAGGAAATGCGGGTTTTAGCTCTGTAAAACCTGTTTTGACCTTCTTATATCCAGAACTTTAAGATAACAAATTTGTGGTTTTTTAAATTAATTTATTTTCCAATTACAGTCAAATTTGTGTTTTAAGCCGCTAAATTTTTGGCAGTGTTACACTGCAGTAGGAAACTAATACAACTAGAATCAAAGAAGAGGTCAACAGCAAGAGGTAGACTCTAATCAGAAATTTTTTATACTTCATTTTCATGCTGTTTGCCCTCTCCTTTGATTCTAGTTGTATTAATTTCCTACTGCTGTGTAACAAAATACCACAAATTTACCTCTGGCTCTCAGATCTATTTGGACTCTACTAATCTATGATTGAGTCATTTGCAATCTCTTTAGCAGAAATTTAAGAATGAGTAGTGATGTAAGCTAGTGCTATCTGCTATTACAACAGGCATTGAATCAGGAATTAATATTCATCATTTTCTTCTTTCAAAAACACTCTCTAGATTCCTGTTATGCTAAGTCAGCAGTTCAGCTACTCTAGGTTGCTTAATGTCCTCTAGACTTTCATCCTTAAGGAATTTGAGCCCTTAGTTGTCTTGCCTTTTTTAGGCCATGGTTGCTGCAATTTCTTGTTTACTGTAGTCAAAACATGGAAACACCCTGAGTTTCAGTAAGACTACTCTCTACCCACATTGTGTACAACTGAGCAGAGTCAGTTATTACTGCTAGTGTAGTTATTCCTGTCTTTGCCTGTTAGCCTGTCAGCATGAGGAACCCAGAGTAAACAAGTGGTGGTCATAGCTTTTAGGCTCATTGGAACCCTTACTTTCTGTGTCCTCCGGTGGAAGTATTACCCTCAAGACCTTTAAATACAGGAGAGGTTTTAAATTGTTGGGTTGGGAAACCAGCATTCTGCAAATGAGTTACTGGGATTGGTGATGAAAAGAGTCAATTCAGCTTTCCCCTTTGTTTTCTATATTTGTGTATTCTAGATATTAGGGATATAACACCTTAGCCATTGGCTCAGTGCATCCTGGAAGACCAACAGGGTGAATTTTTAGTTGAGTCTTTAATATGCCGTTTCATCATTCTGTTACCGTTTCATCATTCTGTTACCGTGGTGGGCAAACTGCGGCTCGCGAGCCACATGTGGCTCTTTGGCCCCTTGAGTGTGGCTCTTCCACAAAACACCACGTGCGGGCACTACCTCAATAAAGAATGTGCCTACCAAATAGTTTAAGTTTAAAAAATTTGGCTCTCAAAAGAAATTTCAGTCGTAGTACTATTGATATTTGGCTCTGCTGACTTATGAGTTTGCTAGCAGTTATTTGGTGATTTGATCTGTGGAATGCCATAGTCAAATGCTTATTATTACAGGCATGCTTTGTTTTAGTGCACTTCACAGATGTTGCTTGTCCTTTTTTTCTTTTCTTTTACAAAACGAGGCAAGGCAATTTCACCAACAAAAAGGTCATCCTTATTTTATTGCAGTATTTGATTTATTACAGTGATCTGGAACTGAACCTGCAGTATCTCTGAGGTATGCCAATATTTTTCCTTCACCATTAAGTGGGTGCTTTGGATTAAGATGATGTTGGGATGGATCCCATTTTGATAAGGGCAGAGGTGTGGTAAATATTCATGGACACTTTGGGCGCGTAAGGCATTTCCATTTTTAGAGTAAGTGTAAATTCTCCTTCCTCCCATAATGCAAGAGTCCCAACCCCATCTTGCCATCTGTTCAGCACTATGTCTGATAAGCTGCTATTTGTATTCTGTAGTGATCCTGACCTTGCTAGAATTTTGTCTCTTTTAATAAGGTTTTCTTATGATAATTTTCAAATAAATTGATATTTTTGATAATAGGGTGTCTGATGAACAGAAGTTTTACTATAGTCAAGAATATGATTCCAATAAAAAGGAATTCAAGAAAAGGCAAACTATATAGTGACAGGAAACCCCATCAGTAGTTGCCATGGGGAAAGGATTGACTCTGAAGGAGCACAAGGTAACTTTTTGGGGTGATGAAAATTATTTAGATCTTGATTGTGTTGTGGGTTATGTAATATTTTACATTTATCAAAACTCACCTATACTTAAAATCAGTGAGTTTTGTATGTGAGTTGTATTTTATAACTGATTTTAAGGAAAGAAGAGGATTTAATGTACATTTGTCAGTGTTCATTATATTTACGTATTTAAATTTTTCTCTATAATTTGTTTTTTGATTCTTAAGTTTGAGAAACTCCTCTCTTCTTTGTGATTTTTTTTTCTTTTTCTTCTTTTCCAAGTGAGATGAGGGGAGATTGAGGGACTGACTCCCATATGTGCCCCGATGGGGATCCACCTAGCAACACCCCTGCCCTCTGGTCTGGGGCTGATCTGCCCATCTGGGGCCATGCTTGCAACTGAGCTATTTTTAGCACGTGGGGAGGAGGCTCCGTGGAGCCATCCTCAGTGCCTGGGGCTGAAGTGCTTGAACCAACCAAGCCAGGGCTGCAAGAGGGGAAGAGAGAGAAAGGGGAGGAGGAGGGGTTGGAGAAACAGTTGGTAGCTTCTCCTATGTGCCCTGACTGGAAATTGAACATGGGAAATCCACACACCAGGCTGATGCTCTACCACTGAGCCAACTGTCTAGGGCCAGGAAATATATTTCTGTTGTTTTATTTTATTAATTTCTGCTCTTTATTTTCGTTTTTGTCTTGAAATGTACCAAGGATTTTGTTTTAATCAGGTGGAATAAGACACATAGCCACAGAAATGACTTGAATGAAGGAAGAAGGTTTTTTTGTTTGTTTTGTTTTTAATTGAATTTGTTGGGGTGATGAAAGAAGCAGTTTTATCCACAGTTCTCTGGAAACAAGAGGCATAGCATGCCATCCCATGCAGGGCTACATGCAGAAGTACCAAGGTTTGTCAAGAGGTGTAGAAGGAGCAAGGGTAAAGCTTGGGCTAGAACCTTTATTTTGTGGTTTCTGTGGAAGGGAGTGGGTAAGGCAGGATCTACCCTTGAGCAAACTTGAGCAAATTTCTGATTGGACAATTTGAATAATTTGTAGCTCTGGGTGATACAGGTGGGCTGTAGTTGTCTAGTACCTGGCTTTGAGGCAGTTTATGGCAGGGGGGAATATACTTTGGATTGGTTGGTTGTATATCAAAGATGTGCTCTGAGACAAGTTGTTTGCCGTCTCTAGGAATTAACCCTGGAAGTAACAGCCCATCCCTGGGTGCAAAGAGCCCTGCCATGTAAGAGCATCATAAAATATAGAAAATTTTAAAAAATATTAATATACTCATGCTTTCTTTCAGTACTGTATTTTGAATATATCAACCTAGTCTCTGAAGTTTCTTATAAGAAATCCGCTAATAATCATATTGAGGGTCTCATATATGATAATTCATTTCTCTCTTAGTACTGCTTTAAAAATTCTGTATTTGTTTTTCAAAGTTTTTATTGTAATGTGTCATGGGTCTCTTTTGAGTTTATTCTACATGGAATTTATTGAGTTTGGATGTTTTTGTTCATGTCCTTAGTCAAATTTGGGTCGTTTTCA
The DNA here is from genome assembly GCA_037038555.1 of Rhynchonycteris naso. NCBI lineage: Eukaryota > Metazoa > Chordata > Mammalia > Chiroptera > Emballonuridae > Rhynchonycteris > Rhynchonycteris naso. Next base: position 39,081,187 of record CM073004.1, on the reverse strand, counting down.
GCCATTATTTTTAAAATAATCTTTGCTCCTTTAGTCACCCTCTTCTGGCACTCCCACAGTGCATATGTTGGTTCTTTTGCTGGTGTCCCACTGATATCTTATTATGTTTACTGGAGTCTTTTTTCTTTGTGTTCCTCAGGCTTGTTAAATTCAAGTGCCCTGTCTTCATGTTCACTGATTCTTTCTTCTATTTGCTGAAATCTACCTTTGAGCCCCTCTAGTGAATTTTTACTTTTGTTATGTACTTTTTAGCTCCAGAATTTCCTTTTAGTTTCTTTTAAGGTTTTCTGTTTCTAAAGATATTCACATTTTTCATACATTTTTTACTTTATTTTCTCCATATATTTTGGTTATTTTAGCATCTTCAAGATGTTTGTTTAAAGTTTTTGTGTAGTAGGTTTGTTCTCTGGTCTTTCTCTGGGGTAGTTACTGTTCGTTATTTTTTCTTTGTATTCCTTGTGATTTGTTGTTGTTATTGTGAAAACTGGAAACTTGAATCTGATAATATGGTAAATCTGAAAATCAGATTCTTCCTCAGGGTTTGCTAGCATGGGTTTTTTTCTTTATTTTTTATTTGTTTTATTGTTGTAGGATGTGTTTGTGTCAAGGATCACCTTGAAGTATAAGCTCTTGAACCTTAAGCTCTCCTCAGTCTTTTCTGAACTTGATTGAGTCTTGTCCTGGGTATGTGTGGTGACTTCCCAAATTCCCATGTTCCTACTTCTTTAATGTCTGGCACCCAAAGAAGGAAAAAGAAAGATGAAAGGAGAAATGTCAAAAAGGTGCCAGCCCTTTAGCTTCCCTTCAACCTCAGGGAGAGGGACTTATACATTGGAGGTGTATGTGTATGTGCAACAATGATTGCCTGCCCTTCTGTCAGCAGCTCAGTGATCAGAAGCAGCAATCAGCTGTCAGAATGCATATCCCTGATGACAGGATCCTAATTGCCCACCTTGGTTCCTATAAGCTGCTCCTGGAAATAATGCACAAATGCCTGGCATAGGGCTGGGGGGTGGAGGATTGGTTAGTCATTGCCAGGCTAAAAGCTGAACATAATCAAAGTTTACAGACCAAGATTTCTCTAGAAGTTTTCAAGTCTTTGAATAGATTCCATAGTTCTAAAATAGTTATATCAGACCAATTCTGCTAATGCAATTGTTGTCTAGGTGGTGAGAAAGATTCTTGGTACTTCCTACTCTACTATCTTTCTATAATCTTCTCATAACTTTACAAAAAATACATAGTTTCATTATAGTTTAAAAGATTTCTTACCCTTTGTTCTAACTTTAGGACTCCAGAAGAGTAAATTCACTGTGACCGAAAACAAATACATTTGAGACTTTTTATTTAGCTTATAAGTCTAGATACCAAGCATTTAAAGGAGGAACTCAGGTATTTGATACTTTTTCCACCGAAGAATAAACTAAATGCTTCAAACTGGATGATGATGAGACTGGAAACTGAGAGACTACTTAAGGAGGCAAATACCTTTATTAGCAACGAAGGCACCAAGAATGGAGTTAAACGGATTCATTTCCATCCTATGTAGGAGTAAAAAGGATATGACTTGAGATGTGAGGGTTGACTGAGTAGGGTACATTAATCCAGATAACTGGATTGATAATGGTACTATCTACTGAATTATAGAACACAGAAGCAGAAACTGCAGGGAAAGTTAGTTAGGTGTGTGAAGTGCCTACAGAGTAGACAAGCACAGTGCCTTACAATTTAGACAGCATTTTTATACCTAGGAATTTTAAGTAATAGTGTACTGGTTTACTGTACCTCCAATAAGTCCTGTCATGTGCATAGGCCCAAAAGATAATGGGAGGCACAGTAAACTTTAACAGGACTAAGTGGTAAAGTCTTGAAACTTTGTGAATAAAAATTACATAAGCACATGGAGGGCAAGAGGACGAATTATAATTAAGTGTAACAATTAATGTGAAAAATACTCAAATGTTATGATTAATTTCATGTTAAATATGTCTGGGATTTCAGGTGACCCCAAGTTTGGTGTCAGGAGAATATGGTCGCAAACAGTGATGCAATATTCTAAACCCTGTTTATAATGTACAGTATGGGGAAATGGTATTTCACTGTTCACTGTGCTCTATATTCTTTTGGAAATATGCATAACTTGGAGAGACACTTTTAAGAGAGAGAATAGAGTATAAAAGAGTAAGGATTGGAATAGTGGTAACATACAAAGAGGGCAAAAGTAGGTTTACAGTTGTGAGTACATGAAACAGTTTATTCTTATATTATCATTTATTAATTATCATTATATTATTGTATTACAACTGTAAGCCTACTTTTACCCACCCCTGTAATGAAAATATTTAGAATTGCCATACATATCTGGTTTTATATAGTCCAGAAAATTTAAGGGGGAACTTAGATCATAGTTTTGGCACTGAGGGTCCTTTTGATCTTACCTGATTTAGTTCCATTATTTTGTAGATAAGAAAATGGAGTTTCAGGGAGGTTGATAAGACATTCCCTGAGTCCTAGCTAATGGCAGAGAAGTGTCTCATACTGAAGTATGTGGTTAGAAAGGAAATTGAATATATCATAAGCATATTTATTTATAGGAACATTAAGGCAGGGCTGGGACCGTGGTGAAGCAAGCAAGAAGGAGGCATTCACTCTTGCAAGATCCTTATTTATCAAAGTAATGTATGAACATGGTTTTAACATGGTTAAAAATTAGTCAAATAGTGCTAAGGCACTTCTCAGCCCACAGGTTAGGGATAGCTGGAGGAAACTAAATGCAGGTTATAGAGAATTATTTTTTAAGACCTTGCCTTTTGTGTGCAGTATTCTTATAGTTTGTAAAAAACCTGTGGGGCCTGACCTGTGGCAGCATGGACCTGGAACGCTTAGGCCGCTGATTTGAAACCCTGGGTTTGTCTGGGTCAAGGCACATATGGGAGTTGATGCTTCCTGCTCCTCTCCCCAACCTCTACCCTTCTCCCCCGACCCCCACACGCACACATACTCTCTCTCCCCCTCTAAAATGAATAAATGAAATCTTAAAAAGAAAAAAAAACTTGTGGAGTACTGCTTCACTTTATCTAAGAACAATGTGGGATGTTCTCTTTCCAGGCTTAACTGGTTCCTGTTCTTTTTTCCCTTGTGAATCAAATCTCAAAGACTAGACTTTACTTTGTGTTTTTCAAGCTATTTTCACCTACACAGCCCCTTGGGGGTTCTCCAAATCTTGGTTTAAGAATTTAAAAAACTAGGCAATCCTCTCATTTCCTCTACCTTACAGCCCACATACTTAGATATAGAAGCAATTTAGAGATAATAGGAACAGAAATGAAAAATAATGTTAGTTTCTTTCTTTTTTTTAAGTGAGAGACAGACAAGAAGGGAGAGAGATGAGAAGCATTGACCCATAGTTGCATTACTTGAGTTGTTCTTTGATTGTTTCTCATATGTGTCTTGACCTGGGGCTCAAGCCGAGCCAATGACATCTTGCTCAAGCCAACGACCTTTGCGTTCAAGCCAGTGACTGTGGGATCATTTTGATAATCCCACACTCAAGTCAGTGACTCATTCTCTGGACAGGGATTGAACCTGCCACTTCATGTTTTGGAATGACGCTTTATCCACTGACCCATCCAGCCAAGGCCTTCTATTTGGGTTTGAAGTTAGAGTCAGTTCAGCTCCATTCCTCTTAGGTAGAGGATATCTATTTATCTATCTGTCTACCTACCCTCCCTCCTTCCTTCCCTCCCTCCCTCCTTCCCCCCTTCCTTCCTTTTCCCCCTCCCTCCCTCCCTTCCTCCCTCTCTCTCTTTCCTTCCTTGCTTCCTTCCTTCTCTCTCTCTCTCTCTCTCTTCTTTTTTTGTGTGACAAGAGACAGAGAGAGGGACAGATAGGGACAGACATACAGGGAGGGAGAGAGATGAGAAGCATCAGTTCTTCATTGCAGCACCTTAGTTGTTCATTGATTGCTTTCTCATATGTGCCTTGACTGGGGGGCTACAGCAGACTGAGTGACCCTGCGCTCAAGCCAGCGACCTTGGGCTCAAGGTGGTGAAATGTGCTCAAACCAGATGAGCCTGCGCTCAAGCCGGCCACCTCGGGGTTTCGAACCTGGGTTCTCTGTGTCCCAATCTGACACTCTTATACACAGCGCCACTGCCTGGTTGGGTAGGGCATATTTTTTATGAGAGTTCTTCTCCCCAGCATTTACGGGTTAGAGGCAGCCTAGGTTGAGTAAAATCCCTACTACCATGTCTCAGAAGGTAATTTGTATTTCCCAGAACATCCAGGATGGATGACACATGGAGTGGACAAGTTCTCCTCAAAGAATTAGTGGTTCCCTTTTTGGCATTACTGTATGTGGGGAGAATAAAAACAGAATGCACCACCTCTGGCTTAGAACTGATAGGTGTAAACTTATGCTGCTTCTCTGGATCTGGCCTATTTTATACCTAATACCTGGCTTGCCTCCTTAGGACCATTATATATTTTTCATTTTTTGGCATTTGGAGTTAAAGACCAGGCATTTGTTTTTATATTACATTTTTAAAATAGGTGGATTCTGAAAGCTAAGACTTTATATAGTGGACAGGTTTTACTGGTCCAGTCAAAGGTAATTAAGTATATAAACAGCAGCACATTTAATCTAATCAACACATGCAATTAGCATAGTTTGTGATGCTGGTAGGAGCAGAATAGGTTTAAAATAAGTCTGCATCACAAATAAAATAATATTAGCAAAGAAACAACTTTTCCTACTAGCATGCAAGCTGTACTGTGACAGCTTTAGCTTTATGAGGTGGCTAGTTCATACCATGCCTGACATGTAGTGGAACCTCAAAACACAACAACTGGTAAACATGTCTATACGTGAAAACTTGGTAAAATCAATCATTTGGTGATTTTTAAGTCTCACATAATATTCAGTGTTAGCTTACATTAAACCCATCTCAAAGTGTTTAAAACAGCTGTTTTTTTTTTTTTTAACTTTTATTTTAGTCATTTTAGAGAGGAGACAGTGAGAGAGAGAGAGAAAGAGGGGAGGAGCTGGAAGCATCAACTCCCATATGTGCCTTGACCAGCCAGTGCAGGGTTTTGAACTGGCGACCTCAGTGTTCCCAGGTCTACACTTTATCCACTGCGCCACCACAGGTCAGGCTCAAAGTGTTTATACACACACATACATGGTTGTTCAATTTGGAAACGTTTATAGTAGCTAGTATTATGGTTTCCTTAATCTTTATCTAGCTTTTATTATTTATTTATTTACTTTAAGTGAGAGGAGTGGAGATGGAGAGACAGACTCCCACATATGCCCTCACTGGGATCCACCCTGCAGCCTGCATTTGGGGCCGGGCCAGTGCTCAAATCAGCCGGACTATCCTCAGCGCCTGGGGTCAGTGCTCAAAGCAATGGAGTCACTGGCTGCAAGAGGAGAAGAGAAGCAGATGGTCACTTCTCATGTGTGCCCTGACTGGGTATTGAACCCAGGAAATCCTCAGGCCGGGCCAATGCTCTATCCACTGAGTCAACCAGCCAGGGCTCATCTAGTTTTTAATTGTTTTTGTTCATTTTTTTCCTATCTGAAGTTTTCTACAGCCCTACCACCCTGAACGCGCCCGATCTCGTCTGAAGTTTTCTTACAGATTGTTGTTTTCTCCTTTATTTTATTTATTTATTTACTTTTTTTTTACAGAGAGAGTAAGAGAGAGGGATAGATAGGAACAGACAGACAGGAACGGAGAGAGATGAAAAGCATCAGTCATCAGTTTTTCGTTGCCGTTGTGACACCATAGTTGTTCATTGATTGCTTTCTCACATGTGCCTTGACCATGGCCCTTCAGCAGACTGAGTAACCCCTTGCTTGAGCCAGCGACCTTGGGTACAAGCTGGTGAGCTTTTATTTGCTCAAACCAGATGGGCCCCGCGCTCAATCTGGCGACCTCGGGGTCTCTAACCTGGGTCCTCCACATCCCAGTCCAGCGTTCTATCCACTGCGTCACTGCCTGGTCAGGCTGTTTTCTCCTTTAAATTTGATAACATTTTTTTCAGTCAGGTTAGGTGCCTTATATATTGAATTATATGTTTGCTTTTGTTTTAACAGAATGGTAATTTTTGGTTTACAAAATGAAAAATACAGGAATAGATTCTGGATTGAGGATTGATTAGATTTAGGGGCTTGGAAAAAATGGAATCTAATATCTGTTCAACTCAGCTTCATTCTCAGGTTCTATGTGGTAACATTTACCTAGTCTATATGCTTTCGGGTTTAAGTCTGTTGGAAAAAGAGAGAGTGCCTTCTTAGTAACCCCCATAGTTATCCAGGAGTCATATGAATGAACATCTTGATTTTTAGGCCTATTTTTGAACTAATCCCAAGAATTAAAGGAATTTAATATTCTGATTGGCCATGCATGAATTGCATATACTACCCCTGAGTTGGTGAAACTCCACCTGAAGAATGTGGAAGTAGACTTGGTTGGTGGGCATGGAGAGGATAGTTTCTCAGAAGTAAGTTGAGATGCTGATTCAAAAAGAAAAGAGAATTGATGCTGCTACTGCTTCCAAATCAACTATTCAGTATTTTGATCGACCTGATTTTTTATTTTAAAGCAATGATGCCTGACCTGTGGTGGTGCAGTGGATAAAGCGTCGACCTGGGAACACTGAGGTCGACAGTTCAAAACCCTGCACTGGTCTGGTCAAGGCACATATGGGAGTTGATGCTTCCAGCTCCTCCCCCCCTTCTCTCTTTCTCTCTCTCTCTCTCTCTCACCCTGTGTCTCCTCTCTAAAATGAATAAAATAAAAATAAATTAAAAAAAATCTGTTTAAAGCAATTGATAAGGTTTTCTAATTTTTTATGTTATCAAAGTAATATCTGAACATAGTTAAAAATGTTATACAGTTTTATCTGGTATTTTCAGAACCAGCTAAAAAAATTGAAAGTGGCCTGACCAGGCAGTGGCGCAGTGGATAGATAGAGCATGGTCCTGGAACTCAGAGGACCCAGTTTCGAAACCCTGAGGTCACTGACTTGAGCACTGGCTATCCAGCTTGAACATGGCGTGTCTGGCTTGAGCGTGGGATCAGATACATGATCCCATGGTTGCTGGCTTGAGCCCAAGGTCACTGACCTGAGAAGCACAGGAGAAGCACCCATCGGCTTCTCCACTCTTCTCCCTCTCGCTTCTTTCTCTCTTTCTCTTTTCCCCTCCTGCAGTCATGGCTCAAGTTGGCCCCAGGCCCTGAGGATGACTCCATGACCTCTGCCTCAGGCTCTAAGAACTCAGTTGTAACAGAGCAATGCCTCAGATGGGCCGAGAATTGCCTCCTAGTGGGCTTGACAGGTGGATCCTGGTTGGGGCTCATGTGGGAGTCTGTCTCTCTGCCTCCCTTTCTCTGAAATAAAAAAGAGAGAGACAAAAAGGCAATCAATGATAACTAAGGTGCCACAACAAAGAATTGATGCTTCTCGTCTCTCTCCCTTCCTGTCTGTCCCTATCTGTCCCTTCTTCTGTCTCTCTTTTTCTCTCACTTTAAAAAAAAACAGTTGAAAGTGAATACCTGTTGAGGCAAGGGGGTGGGAAAAGCAGAAGCTGTGTTTATATATTATTTTGATAAATAAAAATATCTGTATTATGTCTTGATTCATTTACTTTGCACATTTATCTGTCTTCTATTAAAAAAGAATGAGAACATTCCTTTTTCTTTTTAAATTAAGTGAGAGCAGGGGAGGCAGAAAGATAGACTTCTGCATGTGCCTCCACCAGATGCACCCAGCAAACTTCCTATGGGGTAATGCTTTGTCCATCTGGGGTGTTGTTCTGTTGCTAAGCAATGGAGCTATTTTTACTGCCTGAGGTGAGGCCAGAAAACCATCCTCAGTGTGGCAGAGGGGGGAGCAGAGGAGCAGATGGTCATTTCTCCTGTGTGCCCTGACCAGGAATTGAACTCTGGGAGATTTACACGCCAGGTGATGCTATCTCAGCCTTTTTGTTTTGATAAAATTATATGTTCATTGTCAGTGTTATTTTTAACTATGTACATATTGTTTACAGCTGATCTACCCTAGTGACATTTTACCTTAATTAATCCCTTAAAGACCCTCTCTCCAAATATAGTCACAATTTAGGTACTAGAGGATGGAATTTTAGCATCTGAATTTTGGGAGTGGAGGTAGAATTCAGCCCAGAACAAGTATTTTACCACAATTGGCCTCTTAGTAGTATTTGTCATTTTAATTTAAAGAGAGTAATAAGTAAAGTTTTGTAATGTCTGACAAAGTAATCATATAGGGAGTAACATCTAAGGCTTGAATTAAATAAGTGTTTGAAGAAATAGAATTATAGTTAATATTTTATGAGAGTAGGATTTTTGCCTGATGTGTGCTTTTAGTTATTTTTAGGCCTTAGCTCAGTGTACTCCTAATCTGTAAAAACTATTCAATAAACATTTATTGAATGGATAAGTGAATGAATTTTGGTATGCATAGGACTTTTGCGTTTGTTGTTATGTTGTGCTTTCTCATATTGGGGATGTTTTCAAAAGTGAATAGTATAGGATGGCATTTATTTGATCTACTGTTAGAAATAAAGGCCTTGATTTTAAGTGGGCTTTATTTCAGACTAGCATATAATTTTTAATATCTGTGTGATAGAATTCTTACCCATGTTGTTTTATGAATTAAAATTGTTTAACAATTAAAATTACTTGACAGAATTGTAAGGTTTAATACATTGGCTAGAATAAAATCATATGAATTGCCTTGACTTTCTATGTTACTTACAGCATATTGAAATTACTGTAGTTATTTGGGGTTTTTTTACCCCCTTGTTTACTGAGAGATCTGTAGCCCAACCAAACTTCCGTAGTTAGTCACTTGTGTATTGTCACTCTGCTGATTTTTATCAGAAACAGGAAATAGTCAAGTTATATGTTAAAGTACAGCAGATTGTAAAATTGCATTTGTACTAGCATAGGAGATTTCCCTTCAGAATTTTTTATCACTGCTTGGATCCTTACTTTTTCCTCAGAATATAGCAACTGGTTTACCGAAAATGGTGATAGTTATCATACACAGCAAACAGTGCCCTTCCTTATAGAGCACATATCATATACAATATGCTTGATGAATGATTTGACAAATTTAGTGTCATTAATATATAGATATATCTAATTAATTTATAAGAGGAAGTTGGGGAAGGACATGTTTTTAGGTTTTTGACCTGATTTTATTCTTATATTTAGATTAACAGGTTTTCTAATGTAGACATTTTATGGAGTCTGTAAGGCCAAAACTATTTTCAAACACTAGAATGTTAATTTCCATTTTCACTCTGGAGTATCCAGAGGCTGGCTGCATAAAATGCAATGATACTTTATAAGATGTCAAAATTTGCAAGATCTTCAGACCTTACTAAATGTATATTGCATGATGATACAAAATTATACATGAGCAAAAACAGGTTCCATTTTTTTCTGCTATAAATTTAGTTTAAATACAGTAAGATTCATACTTTTGAGTGTGAATGACATTTGACACAGAGTTATATAATCACTACCACAATCTAAATACAGAACAGTTTCTTTACCCTCTCTCAAGAAAATAAAATTTTTCTCTTGTTTTGTAGTCAAACTCTTCACCCCACCATTAATCTGTGAAAACCGCTAATCTGTTCTCTGTCCCTGTAGTTTTGCCTTATCCTGCCTAGCTCAGTGAGATTGCTGGGTCGTATGGTAAGTGTATGTTGAATTTTACAGGAAATTGCCAAACTATTACCCATAGTGACTGTACTACTTTTGCATTCCCACAAATAGTGCATCAGTGTCAGTTTTTCAGCATCCTCATTGGCACGTGGGTACTTTCTTGTCTTTGTTCCCCTTCCCTTTCCTATCTGAATCTATCGAGATCTGTATTTATATCTCTCCCCCTTTCTTTTTCTTTGCTTTCTTCTCCATCACTCTTCTCTTTGTAAACCATTTAATAGCTATGTAGCGATACCATTTTGTGGTTTTAATTTGCATTCTTGTAATGACTAATGATTTTGAGGATCTTTTCGTGTACTTAAATACCATTTAAATATCTTTTTTTGATGAAATATCTATTCAAATATTTTGTTTGTTTTTCTCTCATGGCTTTGCTGAATGCAGCTTGAGGCAGCTCTCCCAATACTGGGATCATTTACTAGTGTGGTTCTACAGGCCTGGCCCCTACAGCTCTGGGTTGAAACCCAATTGATGACCTCCTCTTTTGAAATGTATGTGCCTGGACCAGGGATCAAACCAGCAGCCTCTGCATATTGGGATGATGCTCTAACCAAGTGAGGTATCCAGCCAGGTCACTTTACATTTCTTTTAGAGCCAGAGTGGCGTAGTTTTTCTTTATCTGAGAATATTTTATTCCTGAAGAATATTTCCACAAACACAGAATTCTGGTTTGTCAATTGTTCTTTCAACATTGTAAGATTTGGTTTATGGTTTCTGATAAGAAATCTGTAGCACATTGGACTGGATAATTCCTTATTGTGGAGGGCTGCCCTGTTCATCCCAGGATCTTCAGTGGTATCTCTGGCCTCTACCCAGGAGCACCTCCTCTTCCCTCTGCTTTCCATCTGTGGCAATAAAAAATGACTCCAGATATTGTCAGAGATTTCCTTGGATGCAAAATAATCCTCAGTATTGCCTTATGTGTAACATGTTGTTTTCCTCTGGCTGCTTTCAAGATTTTGCTTTTATTTTTGCTTTCTAGCAGTTGGATTATAATGTGCCTGGACATGGTCTGAGTTTATCTAAACTACTTAGGGTCTGCTTAGTTTCTTGAATCTGTAAATTTATGTCATTTGCAAACTTTTAGAAAATTTTAACCATTATTTCTTCCAAGTATTTTTTTCTATACTGATTTTATATATATATATATATATATATATATATATATATATATATATATATATATATATATATATATATATATATATATATATATGTTATTTTTAGAGACTCCAGAGATATGAATAGTAGCTCTTTTGATATTGTTCCATTGATCCCTGAAACTTTTTTGTTTTGTTTTTCTGAGAGAGAGGCAGGAAGAGAGAGAGACTGAAACATCAAGCTGCTCCTGTATGTGCCTTGGCAAATGTGGTTGCGGGAATCAAACCAGCAACCTCTGTGCTCTAGGATGCTGCTCCAGCTCACTGAGCTATCTGGGCAGGGCTTAATTTTTATTGCTTTTTAGAGAGAGAGAGGAAAGGAGAGGAAGGGGACGGGAAGCATTCATTTGTTGTTCAACTCATTCATACATTCCTTGGTTGCTTCCCATGTGTACCTTTTTGTTTGTTTATTTATTCATTCATTCGTTATTAAGTGAGAGGCAGGAGGCAGGGAGGCAGAGACAGACTCCTGCATGTACCCCGACCAGGGTGCTGCTCTGTTGCTCGTCAACCAAGCTATTTCTGCACCTGTCTGGAGGCAAGGAGACACCCTCAGCGCCTGAGGCCAATTGTTTGAACAGTTCAAGCCATGGCTGTGGGAGGGGACAAGGAAGAAAGAGAAAAAGAAAAAGAGAAGGGAGAGGATGGAGAAGTAGATGGTCACTTCTCCTGTGTGCCCTGACTGGGAATCGAACCCAGGACTTCCACACACCAGGCAACGCTCTACCACTGAGCCAACCCATGTGTACCTTGACCAAGGATCTAACCAGCAACCTTGTCGTTTAGGGAAGACGCTGTTAACCAACTGACTAATCAGCCTGGGCCTGATTTTTTCTTTTTCAAAGTATTTTCCCCTCTCTCTTCTTTAGACTGGATAATTTTTATTGTCTGTCTTCAGGTTCACACAGTCTTTTTTCTTCTGTTGTAATTTGCTTAATGGCAGCCTCCCCAAAATATCTCCATTTCCTAATACCTGGGCAGTGTGAATACAGTCATGTGCACTAACAATGGGAATACAGTCTGAGAAATAAGTTGTTAGGTGATTTCATAGCTGTATGAACCTACTACATATTTAGGTTATATGGTATCTATTGCTCCTGTGCTATAAACTTTGCTTCTCTCTCTCTCTCTCTCTCTCTCTCTCTTCTTCTCTCTCTTCCCCTCTAACAGCCATGGCTTGATTGGAGCGAATTGGCCCCAGGCACTGAGGATGACTCCATGGTCTCTCCTCAGGGGCTAAGAAGAGCTCGATTGCTGAGCAGCAGAGCCAAGCCCCAGATGGGCAGAGCATCGCCCCCTAGTGGGCTTGCCGGGTGGGTGCCAGACGGGACACGTGCGGGAGTCTGTCTCTCTGCCTCCCCTCCTCTCACTGAATAAAAATAAAAAAGAAAAGAGATGTCTCTCAGGTCATTGAGAAGACAGTGCTAAGTGATAGATTTCTATCTCAAAGGAACAGAGAAGGTATTTATAATGACTGCTGAGAGCGGGGTTTATGGACTTATCATCAACCTATCACCAAGTTTTGGCTAAAAAAAAAATAGCAACCTGACCAGGGGTTGGCGCAACGGAAAAAATGTTGGCCTCGGATGCAAAGGACCCAGGTTCAAAACCCCAAAGTTGCCAGCTTGAGTGTAGGGTCGCTGGCTTGATAATGGGATCATAGGTATGACCCCATGGTTGCTGGCTTGAGCCCAAGGTCACTGGCTTGCCTGCCGTTCCCTGATCAAAGCACATATGAGAAAATAATCAATGAACAACAAAGGTGTGCAACTAAGAATTGATGCTTCTCATCTCTCTTCCTTCCTGTCTGTCCCTATCTGTCCCTTTCGCTAAAAAAGTACACCAAAAAAAATTAAAAATAAGAGCACTGGGATGATGTTCCAACCAACTGAGCTAAAAAAGGCCAGGTCCTTTTCTTTCTTTTTTTTTTTTGAGAGGGAGAGAGCCAGACAGGCAGAAAGGGAGAGAGATGAGAATTATTAACTCATAGTTGTGGCACTTTAGTTGTTTATTGATTGCTTCTTATATGTGCCTTGACTGGGGGACTGCAACAGAGCCAGTGACCTCTTGCTCAAGCCAGAGACTTTGGGCTTCAAGCCAGTGACCTTAGACTCAAGGCATGCTCAAGCTTATTCGCCCATGCTCAAACCTGCAACATTGGTATTTCAAACCTGGGACCTCAGTGTCTCAGGCTGACACTCTTATCTACTGTACCACCACCTAGTCAGACTGGGGCTTATTTTTAAAAAATTACTTATTGATAGAGATAGAGGAAAGGAGAGAGGGAAGAGGGAGTAGGGAAGCATTCATTTGTTGTTCCACTTAGTTGTGCATTCATTGGTTTGCTTCCCATGTATGCCCTGACCAGGGATTGAACCTGCAACCTTGTCATCTTGGGGCAATGCTCTTAACCCTCTGAGCTAACTGGCCAGGGCCAGACCAAGGAATTTCAATATAGTGGTATGAAAAAGTTCATTTAGATTCCACATTAGAAACTATATTTAAGGAATGACCACTTGTCAGGTTTTGATGTAGTACAAAAAAGTAAGATGCAGTTATTTGAAAAAACTCTTAAAATACTTCTCCCTTTTTCTTTTTATCAATACATTAAGTGCAGAAATAAATATGAGAATCCATCTGTCTTCTATTAAGACAGACATTAAAAATATTTGCAAAGATTTAAAATAATGCGATTCTTTTCACTGATGTTTTTGATTTGTAATATACAGTTTTCATAAAAATGTTTAAATGTATTAAATTAAATATGGTTATATTTAATTGAATTTTAAAATACCTTCACTTTTAATTCCTAAGTGGTAAATATTAATAGCTATAACTGACATAAACAGAAGCTCTTTGGGTCTTCAATTTACAAGTTTGTAAAGGGAGTTTTGAGACCAAATAGTTTGAGAATTGTTGATTTAGTAGGTTTTCATGTACTTGTAACACATACACTCCATTTTTGTTCTCTTTCTAGGAAGCAGCATGGTAATCAAAAGTACATGAACTCTGGGGAAGTGAAAAGAACATGTGGTTTGACTTCGATTTGAACTCCCAGTTTCCACCACTTATTTTCCCTGAATGGAAAGCCATTTAACTTAATGTCTGTGTGATACTTGGGAAAGTGAGGGTAATACTTTGGTGCAGTATTGTGAGGGAAATCCTAGGATAATACCTGAATCGTAGGCATTTAGTGAACATTCCTTGGTATAAAATTACAGATTTTTAGCAACTCTTAGCCTTTGTGAGGGTATAAAAACCTCTGATCTTAAGGCTGTCGATATTTTCCAACTTGATCTGCTGATCCCTGAGTGGTATAATTTACTAAGATCCCTATAACAAATTCCATATGGTCCTTAGTGATATATTGAAACGGTTTGAGTTATTTAATTCCAACTTGATCCTATTCTTTTGATGACCAAATGAGGAACAGCCAAGCATATGATCAGTGAGTGTATATAGGTCCAGTTTGGAATGAGATTGGAGGTGAATTAGAAAAACAGAAATCAGGAAATAAGCCCAGGCAGAAAAGGCAAACAGGTTGTGACTAAACTGGGACTAACGTCAAATTCTAAGTCCATAATTTTTGTATAATCAGAGCAGGACAGCATTCAGTGGGAAATAAAATAGTTCACATTCTGTAAAGAAAATCCAATCTTTGATGTCAAGTAGGAATCGGACACTGGTTGATAAGGGTCAGGTACAAGGACACAAAACCAAAATGACAGGAATCCAGTTCCTAAAAGCAAGCATAGGAGTCAGGAGTATCCAAGTGCAAATATGAGTGGAGTTGGAAAAGTGGAGTTGAAGCGATGGCATGAGAATATAGAATATTGACAACCTTTTACAACCAGGCCTCTGGGCTGGATCAAAGTACAGTGAAGTCACTTCATGCAATATTTAATTTATACAGTTTAAACTAACAGTGGCTCAAAGAGAGCCAGTGAAAAATGGGTGTTATACAGTGCAAATGTTTCTACCCATCATTCTACTCTGAGCATCTGCTCCAGAGTAAGCATGAAATGTGAAACGTTACTTTGTTTTCTCAGTTGACCTGAGTTGTCCTTGTAGCATAAGCTGCCGTATCACTTTGTTTCTTGGTTTAAGGACAAATGGTTTTCTCTACTATTGTGCTTTAGTTCAAGTTAGCTCTTTTATTGGGTACTTAACTGAAAAAACGGTCATTTGAGTTAAATTAGAAGTGTTTTTGTTTGTTTTATAAGTTTTAATTGTTTAGGTTCTCGATGTGAGTTGACTGTGAAGCAGATTTCATTTGATACCTGCTTTCTCTTCTCACTTTTTTGTTTTTCTCATACCTTCCCCATGTTTTCTCATCATGTTACCTACTTCATGTTCAGATGGCCAGTTCTATTAGCTAGCTGTCAGCAGCTGGTCTACTCTCTTATATTATAGTACATTAAAACAATTAATTAATTAATATGTACCTATTGTAAAATACTCAAACCACATAGATTTGTGGAGCAGGGAATGAAAGTCTTATCTGCACTAACTGAGGCTATTACTATTTACAGGTTGTTGTATATCCTCTCGGAACTTTTTAATGCATATATTCAGTAGGATTTTTTTTTCAAATAGAATCATAATCAAATGTTTTGGAGTTTTCATTTTTCCTTAATGTTCCTTAGACATTTTACCATAATCAGTAGTTACAATTTAGACACTCGGTATATATTTTATTCCTGACTTTTCACAATTAGTAGTAGTACTACAACAAACACTCTCATACAGATGACTGTACTGGCATCATTTTTTTCTCTAGTATGTGGATTGTTGGTTAGAATAGATGTGCATTTAAAATTTTGACAATTCCATTGCCAAGTTTTAAAAAATTTTGTACTTAAAGAATGCAATAACCAAGTTAAAAAGACATGACAAATTGAAGGTTTTGCCATTTATTTCAAAGAGTAGACTATTCTTACTATATAAAGAATTTGTAAAAACTGAAAAAGGAAAGCCACACTTGAGGAAAATGAACAAAAGATATGAACAAGTAGTCCACACATGAAAACAAATGCAAATATCCCTTAAATTTAGGAAATGATGTTCAGTCTCATTGTAAAACAATGTTCAATCTCATTTCTCTGAAATACCATTTTTTACCTATTCATTGGTTAAAATCCAAAAGATTGACAACGTAGTTTGTTGGTAAGGCTGTGAGGAAAAATCACTCTCATATATTAAGAATATAAAAGGATAACGAGCCTATGGATAGTGAACTTAGCAATATCTCACAATATTATATAAACCTTAAGATTCAAGTCAGCATTCTTACTTCAGTGACTTGAACCCAAAAATACAATAACAAAATAAAAATGAAATATACACGACTATTCATTGCAACATTATTTAATACCAGAAGACTGGGAACAACCCATTATCAGTAAGGTTTAGTTGAGGAAACTGTGATGTTTCTGTAGTGATGAAAATAGTAGTTAGAAATAGTTATATCAGAATTCTCAGATACTGCTATGGAATGATCTTCATGAAGCACTGTTAAACTGAAAAAGCAAGGATCAGACAGTATGCATAATGTACTGTATGTGTATATGTTTTGTTGTGGGGGGCATGAAAATTAGAATTTCCAATTTACCTATATTAAAAAACAAACAGGCCCTGGCTGGCTTCACAGTGGTTAGAATGTAGACCTGGCATATGGATGTACTACCTTGGTTCCCATCAGGGCGCACAGAAGTGACCATCTGCTTCTCGACCCCTCCCCCTTCTCTCCCTTTTACCCTCTGGCAGCCGCTAGGTTGGTTTGAGCATGGCCTCAGGCGCTGATGGTGGCTCCATGCCCCTGCCTCCAGTGCTAAAATAGCTCAGTTGCCAATCAGTGAAGCAGTGACCCCAGATGGGCAGAGCATCATCCCATAGGGGGCTTGCTGGGTGGACCAGTCAGGATGCATGAGGGAGTCTGTCTCTGCCTCCCTGCTTCTTACTTAAAAATGAAAAAGAAAGGAAAAATAAGCCTTGGCTGAATAGCTCAGTTAGAGCTTTGTCCCCATATGCAAAGGTTGCAGTTTCGATCCCTGGTCAGGGCACATACAGGCCCAGACTGATGTTTCTCTCTGTCACTCTCCCTCTTTCCCCCTCCCCCTCCCTCCCTCTCTCCCTCCCCTTTTATCCCCCTTCCTTACCTTCTCTCTCTCCCCCTCCCTCCCTCCCTTCCTGTCTCTAAAGTCAAATAAAATAAAATAAAATTTTTTTTTTAAAAAGGAGAAATAACGGCCTGACCTGTGGTGGCACAGTGGATAAAGTGTCAACCTGGAATGCTGAGGTTGCCGGTTTGAAACCCTGGGCTTGCCCGGTCAAGGCACATATGGGAGTTGAAGCTTTCTGCTCCTCCCCCCCTTCTCTCTCTCTTTCCTCTAAAATGAATAAATAAATAAAAATTAAAAAAGAAATAAAGTGATTTCAAAAAATTAAAACGAACCTAGCTATGTATTCAGTTGGTGTCATAACTGCACAGGAACATATTTTGACTTTGAGACAACATTCTTCTTTCTAGAACAATCACAGTTTCTAAAAGCAGGTGGAATTAGCAGAATTACCATTTTAGAAATACGTAGTAGATTTAGGCAATGATCATCAGTGACTGCTAAAACCATTAGGGTGAAAGTTTCATGGGGAACCTAATAATGGGTGAATCATTTCAATACTACTAAATTCATCTTTCCATTTTGTGTTTTTTTAATTCAGTTAAAGGGGGGGGAGACAGAGAGATTCCCTCATGTTCCCTGACCAGGATCCACCGGGCAAGCCCGCTAGAGGGCGATGCTCTGCCCATCTGGGGCCCTTGTTCTATTGCTCAGCAACTGAGTTCTTAGCTCCTGAGGTGGAGGTCATGGAGTCATCCTCAGCCCCAGGGGGCCAGCTAACTCCAATCGAGCCATGATGCAAGAGGAGAGAGAGAGAAGCAGATGGACACTTCTCCTGTGTGCCCTGACTGGGAATCAAACTCGGGGCATCCACACACTGGGCTGATGCTCTAACACTGAGCCAACCAACCAGGACCTCATTCAATCTTAACATCACTAAAAATGGAACAGCCAGACACTGTGCCTCCTGTTTTATGACAATAATGAACTGACAAGAATTACCTATGAAGTAGTCTTATAGCAACAGCAGCAAAAGAACATACAATGTGTTGTGAGGTGGGGGGGAGTAAAGCCTCTAGATATAATCACCAGTCTTACAGGAGATAGGAGATAAAGGAACGCAATTGTGATGCACATCAATCAACTCCACAATCTGGGAAGTACTACAGGACAATTGAAACCAGGTTCTTCATGGAAAGGGCGGGGAAGGAAAACTGTGTTACAGATTAAAGAGATTTTTAAATCTCCTTAACCATAGTGCAATATATAGACTTAGTTTGGATCCTGGTTCAAATAAGCCAACTATGAAAAGACATTTAAAAAAATATAAAGCAAAAATGGACCATGACTATTAGATGAAATGGAAAAGATTTTTGCAAGCACACTTAACCTTAATAAAGAAGCACTTAAATTTTTAACAGCAAGTTTTAAAAAATATTTTGATAACTGAATTTCAGTGTAATTGTTTTTATTTGCAGTCTTTTTTTAATGCATTTATAGCTTTATTCTGAGTAGAGATTATACGTTTTACTAGACTGCCAAAAGGATTTAGGGAGTTGTTAATTTTTTGTGGGGTATGAATTCTTATCTGTTCGTACTTATGGAAGAAATTATAGGATTCCATCTTCCCCACCAAAAATTGGGTGGAGTAGATGAACCACAAAGGCAGAGTATTGGTAATTGAAGTTGGCTGATAGGTATGGGATTTGTTATACTATTTTCTACTTTTGTTATGTGTTGAAAATTTCCATAATTAAAACATTTAAAGCTGTATGGCAATTCTTATTTATAATACCAATTATGTAGTAGAAAGCCTTTTTTTTTTCTCTTTTTGGTATTTTTCTGGAGTTAGAAGCAGGGAGGCATTCAGACTCCCTCATGTGCCAGACCAGTATCCACCTGGCATGCCCACCATGAGGCAAAGCTCTGCCCATCTTGGGCATTGCTTTGGTGTGGCCAGAGCCATTCTAGCGCCTGAAGCAGAGGCCATGGAGCCCTCCTCAGTGCCTGGCCCAACTTTGCTCCAGTGGAACCTTGGCTGCGGGAGGGGAAGAGAGAGATAGAAAGGAAGGAAAGGGGAAAGGGTGGAGAAGCAGATGGGCACTTCTTTTGTGTGCCCTGACCAGAAATCAAACCCGGGACTTCCACATGCCGGGCTGATGCTCTACTGCTGAGCCAACCGGCCAGGGCCAGAATGCCTATTTTTTGTACATACCAGGGGAGCACTAGATTATATTGCAGGTGTGTGGTTTTTTTAATTGTTTTTTGTGTGTGTGTCACTCTAAAGAATAGTACTTCCATCTTAGTTTTTATTTCTTTAATTATAAGGACATTCAGGATATTTTATAATAGTTTTGACAATTTCTGTTGTCTTTTTCATAATTGCTTTTTCTTAGCCAATTTTTAACTTTTTCATCTTTGTATGAGCTTTTATTGTACAAAGGGTATTAACACTTGAATTTGTATAACAAATATTTTCACCAGCCTTGTTTTTGATGCTGGTGGTAGGTACAATAATAGCTTTCCAAAAATGTATGTGTCCTAATCTCCAGAATCTATTAATATGTTACTTTACATACTTATAAGAGACTTTGAAAATGTAATAAAGTTAAGGATTTTGAGATGGGGAGATTATTTTTGGATTATTTTTATAGCCCAGTGTAAACTATGCGTGTCCTTATGAGAGGGAAGCAGGATTAAAATGAGAAAAGGAGATGCAGTGATGAAACTAAAGGTCAGAGTGATGCAGTCATGAGCCAAGGAATTCTTAGCTTCTAGAAGCTGGAAATGTCAAGGAATGGATCTTCCCCTATAGCCTTCAACAGAAAGAATAGAACTCTGGTGATACTTTAACCCATAAGATCTATTTCAAGCTTCTGACCTCCAGAACTATAAAATAATATATACATTTGTGTTGTTTTAAGTCATTAAGTTTGTGGCAATTTGTTGTAGCAGCAGTAGGCACTAATGGACTTTGCTGTACAGAAGTTTGAAAATTTCTTGCTTGAGGTTTGTCAATTTTATTGATCTTTTCAAAAAACTAGGTGTTTTTTCTCATTGATTTTTCTGTATTTTCAACTTCAGTGACTTCTGCTCTAACCTTTTTCTAGGTTATTGAGGTGGGAGCTGAGATTACTGATTCCAGACTTCTTTTCTAATTACATGCTTTTAATACTATAACTTTTCCTCTCAGCACTGCTTTAGCTGTGTCTCACAAATTTTGATAGGTTGTATTTTCATTATCATTTCAGTATAATACCTGATTTTCCTTGAGACTTGCTCTTTGATTCCATGGATTATTTAGGCATGTTTTAAATATTTGGAGACTTGACCATTATTTTTTTTATTACTGATTTATAGCTTGATTCTGTTGTAGTCAGAGCACACTGTATGACTTAAGTTCTTTTAAATTTGTTGAAGCTCGTTTTATGGCCCAGGATATGATTTGTCTTGGTACTTATTCCATGGCAACTGGAAAAGCGTGTGTATTCTGGTTCTGCTGTTATTCAAAGGAATGTTCTATAAATGTTGGCTAGATCCTGTTGGTTGAATGCGTTGTTGATTTATTTTTTTGCTGATTTTCAGTCTGGTTGATGGGTAGAAGTCCTGGCTGCATAGTTGGTCTTTACCTACAGTACCAGGTAAAGATGTTAGGGTGCCTTATTTTTTAGCCTTTCAAGGGTAGAAGGTCTAGGCTTCCAATTTGGCCTTTGCTGATTTGGGTGGGGCCAGTTGTTTTCTGTAGTATTTGACTGTAGTAGTGTTTTCAGGCATACTTCATTTTATTACACTTCACTCTTGTGCTTCACAGATAATACATTTTTAACAAATCAGTGGGAAGACCTTCCACTGCAAAAAGATAAGTACTCAAACCTGCAGTATATCGAAGTTTGCCTGTATTGTCTAAAAGATTTTTGTCTTGCTAGGTTGTCCATTTGATTGTCTGGAGAGCACAGTATTTTTCTTTTTTTTAAGTGAGAGGAAGGGTGATAGTGAGACAGACTCCTACATGAGCCCCGACCAGGATCCACCCGGCAACCCTGTTTGGGGCTGATGTTCAAATCAGCCAAGCTATTTTTAGCACCTGAGGCTGACATCCTTAGACCAATCGAGCCACTGGCTGCGGGAAGGGAAGAGGAAGACAAGGGGGAGAGCGAGGGGGAGAGAAGCAGATGGTCATTTCTCTTATGTGCCCTGACTGGGAATTGAACCCCAGGACATCCATATGCTGGGTCAACACTCTATTCACTGAGCCACTGGCCAGGGCCCCACAGGGTTTTGTGATGGTGGTGGTGGTGGTAGGAGGGGTATTTGTTTTGTTTGTCAGTGGTGTGTCTAGGTTGTCAATCTTCAGCTTCAAGTCGGTGCTATATCAGGCAAAAATAAAACAGGAAATTTACCATGATGTCTTTCCTTGGTTCTTGAGATGGTTAGCAGATCTGTCATCTTCTCTTTACCTTTCAGAGTTTTCTTTTTTTTTTTTTTGAGAGGGAGAGAGAAGGGAGGAAGGGAGGAGGAGAGAGGAAGGGAGAGTGAGAAGTATCAATTCGTAGTTGCTTGCCTTTAGTTGGGCATTGATTGCTTCTCATAAGTGCCTTTGCTAGGGATCAGACCTCAGGCTCAAGGCAAGCCAGTGACCTCTTGTTAAAGCCAATGACATTTAAGCTCAAGCAAGAACCTTTGGGATTGGATTGATGATCCTGTGCTCAAGCCTACAAGCCCATTCTCAAAGCCAGTGACCTTGGGGTTTTGAACTAGTGACATCAACATTCTAGGTCGATTCTCATCCATTGAGCCACCACCTGTCAGGCTCTAATGTTTGTTTCATGTAATATCTAGCGTTTTTCATTGTACTTAGCTGAAGAAATAGAGAAAAGTATAATCACTTTGTTTTCCTGGAAGTGAAAGTCCTCTGATTTACTTTTGTTTATTTGTTTATTTATTTATTGTATTTTTTTGAAGTGAGAAACGGGGAGGCAGAGAGACAGGCCCTTGCATGCACCTGATCTAGATCCACTTGGAATGCCCACTAGGGCAATGCTCTGCCCATCTGGGGCGTTGCTCTGTTGCAACTGGAGCCATTCTAGTGCCTGAGTCAGACATGGAGCCGTCCTCAGCACCCCAGCCAACTTTGTGCCAGTGGAGCCTTGGCTGCAGGGGGGGAAGAGAGAAAGAGAGAGAAAGAAAGAAAGGAGGAGGGGGGAGGGTAGAGAAGCAGATGGGCACTTCTGTGTGCCCTGGCTGGAAATCGAACCCGGGACATCCACATGGGAGGCTGACACTCTACCAGTGAGCCAAGCAGCCAGGGCCTGATTTACTTTTAGATATAGTGTGAGATAGGACATTGACCATTTTTCCCCCAACTAGATAGCTAGCAGTCCTAGTATCAGTTATTGAATAACTTAATCTTCTGCAGTGACTTGAAATACCACACATTATATATAAAATTCTCATATATTTGCATGTTTTTACACACAGAGTAGAAGCTAACTGACTTGCCTGAATTACTAAACCCCTCCATTTCTGTTACAAAGCATACAACCTGATCCTCTTGACATATTTTTATGCTTACCAAGTGAGCTGAGTCTGTTTATCAAAAGTTAGTACTGTTTTTTTTCAGGTGCACTTCATATTATAATGTTACGTAAACAAAAATAGTGTTAAAAGAAAGTTAATTGCTTTAGAAAGTCTAATTAAAGGAGGTCAGTTTAAAAAATTAGTTTTGAATTATGTTTGGGGGTTAAGTACATAAAAATTCATTTTGTATTAAGTGCTTTGAAGTATTCCATCTCCTAAAACACCTAAATTAGAATACATAGTATATTAGAGAAGGGCTTTAAAGCCACCTCTGTGTGGATATATATCTATTTCTGACCCTTAGCCTGTATTTACTGGTCTGTTTGATTCTGCACCATATAATCATATAATTTTAAATTGCCTTAGCATTTTAGTACACTTTATATCTGATAGGGTGTTGTATGCCTAAAGTGGGAACTTTCTGTTGAAAATAACAGAAAACCCAACTAAAATTGTCTTAATATAA
This sequence comes from Rhynchonycteris naso, assembly GCA_037038555.1. Lineage (NCBI taxonomy): Eukaryota > Metazoa > Chordata > Mammalia > Chiroptera > Emballonuridae > Rhynchonycteris > Rhynchonycteris naso. The sequence continues at coordinate 39,058,101 of CM073004.1, read as the reverse complement.
TAAAGAAATTTATTAGCTCAAGGTAAGGAATCACTGTCAGTGTCCACTATCCCTGAAAATATTTGCTAACTGTTGGCTCAAAAAGTCTATCATTGTAATTTTTTATACCACATACCAGCAATTATTTATACTTTCTCTAACTTTTTATTTGCAAGTAATTTCAAAAAGAAAAATTATAAGAATACAAATTATTTTTTCTGGTTTCTGTTTATCATTATTTCTTGAACACCATATCATTTTTCCTTTCTCTCTCTCTTTAGCATTATTAGTTATTTTTGCTGCTTACATATTTGAGTCATTCTTTCAGAAGAATATGTGAAAGTTTTTGAGGGCTTGTAATGCCCCCTCCCCAAAGCATGTACCTTGCAGGTACAAAAATACCACACTTGAATGCTAGTGAATGTGGAATTCTAGATTAAAATGCATTTCCCCAAGAACGTTAAAGAACTTGCTTCATTGTTGAAAGAAGAGAATCCAATGTCCAAAACTAAAAACTGAATTTATTTGCTTTCGAAGCCAGGAGTTGCTATTTATCTAAAATAATCTCCCTAAAAAAACAGAGTTGATCTAGCTTCAGTAGTGAGTTACGTTTGTAATTTTCTTTGTTCTAAAAGAGTTTGTATAAGTTGGAATTATTCCTTGAATTTTAATAGAACCATCTGGCCCTGGTATTTTTATTATAGGAAGATTTCTTAATGAATGATTTAATTTTACTATTTTTGTTAATTTTACTTTTTTATAAATGTGTCCATTTGAGCCTTTATTCTGTATGTTTATTTTCTGTTTCATTAAATCCTGCTTTTATTTGTATTATACTGCTCACAAAAATTGGCGGATCAGGAAACGTGCAGATACTCCGATACTTTCAGCCTTTTGTGTAGTATATTTTCACCAGTGAAATAAAAGTTGGTTTTGCATCTCATTTGCATAATAAAACAACTTTCTTTGATTTGTGGTTTGCTTTTCTGATGATCTGGTTTAATAATAAAAAAATTAAATGCTTTTTTTTATCACTTCATATTCATTTTAAAATACCCCCTAATTTTTGTGAGCACTTTATTTTATCTACATTTTTATATTGTCTGTTTCTTACTGCTTAAGACAGATGCTCAATTCATTAATTTATTTTTAGCTTTTCCTATTTTTCTGATGTAACTACGTACAACTAAGAATCTCCCTAGTACTGTACTCCTTTTGCTGCCTCGCACAGGTTGGCAGTATAGTCTTTATTATAATTTTACTTTTAAGCTTTTCAAAAATTATTTCGTTTTTGACTCATGAGTTTTTTAGAAATGTCCAAAGATAGATTTTTAAAAAGCAACCTGCTTGTTAGGATTTTCAGAGAATTGGTTGTTGGATCAAGTACATAAAAAAGCTGTTGCGACCTCTTTTATATCCTAGCATTTGCTGCAGTTTTGTTTATATTCCTTGTTTGTAAGTACTATTTTTGTAATTTTATTAGATCAAACTAAATGGTTGTGATGTCAGTTCTGTTCTAACTTTACTTTTTTGTTTCCTTGATTCGTTAATGAGATAAATATGTTAAAAATTGTCCTCTGTGACAATAGATATGTCCGTTTTCCTTGTGGTTCTAGAAATTTATTTTGGAGCTATGCTAATAGATACATATATAGATGTTACAGACATTAAACTTTTTTGTCATTACGTAGTAAACTTCTTTATCACTAGTGATGGTTTGTGTATTATTATAGGTACACCAGTTGTATTTTGATTAGTATTTGCCTGGTGTATATTTTTTATATTTGTACTTTTTTCTGTTTTTTAACCTGTATCTTGGCACTTGAGGATAGAACCGGTTGGAAACTGTAGTGCCAGAGACATGACATTGAGGGGGCCAGCGTCCTTACCCTCTGCCTCCCTACATTACAGGGATTGGGGCCACATACTCGACCCCTGCCAAGAAGATCATTTTTTTACTTTTAACCTTTCAGTGCTTTTAGGGTTTTTAGGTGTATTTCTTTTTTCTTTTTTTCTTTTTTTTTTTTTTTAGGTGTATTTCTTTTTATTAGTGAGAGACAGACAGGAAGGGAGAGAGATGAGAAGTATCAGCTCATAGTTGTGGCACTTTAGTTGTTCATTGATTGCTCTTCACATGTGCCTTGATGGAGGGCTCCATCTGAACCATTGACCCCTTGCTCAAGCCAACAACCTTGGGCTTCAAGCCAGCCACCTTTGTGTTCAAGCCAGCGACCGTGGGATAGTATCTGTGATCCCACACTCAAGCTGCTGTCCTCCAGCGTCCCAAGTCAATGCTCTATCCACTGTGTCACCATCTATCTGGTCAGGCCAGGTGTATTTTTCTTTTTGAAAAGTTTATAGAGTACTACTATTTAAACTTTATAAAAATGTTTTCTATTTTGGTTACAGTGTTGAAACTGGTAAAAGATGGCAGAAGAAGTGGTGGTGGTAGCCAAATTTGATTATGTGGCCCAGCAAGAACAAGAGCTGGACATCAAGAAGAATGAGAGATTATGGCTTCTGGATGATTCTAAGTCTTGGTGGCGTGTTCGAAATTCCATGAATAAAACAGGTTTTGTGCCCTCTAACTATGTGGAAAGGAAAAACAGTGCTCGGAAAGCATCTATTGTAAAAAACCTAAAGGATACATTAGGTAAGTTATTTTTGTATTAAAACAGCAACAATACTTTCTTTTGAGTAGATGTTAGAGCTTGTTTCTTTGTACCGAATTTTGGCAGCAGTGGGCAGAATGGACTAGGAAAGGTCAGGACTGGAATTTCAGCTAGACAAGGCAAGTTTGGCTCATAGCAGGTATGCAAGTCAGGAGACCAGTGAAAGTTGTGTTAGTGGGAATTATCTATCAATCTTTTCTGTTGGTCTGGCCATAGTTTACAGATCAAGCCAGAGTGATGCTAAGGAGCAGAACTGAGTAATAGCAGGGCCTCCTTGAACTATGAGGTAAATTCTGCATCTAATTGAGACAGGGATACATGAGTGAAATGCAGAATTGCCTCCTTGAAATTAAGGCAACTTATTTTCCATGGCATATTTTTGTATTTTAACATCTAATAATGGCTTACATTTTGAACTTCAGTTTTAAAAACAAGCCATCATTTATTCTTATAGTTGATAAAATAATTTTAAATTGTGGATCATTACTATAAATTAACATTATAAGGCTGATCTTTTTCATTTTGTTTCCTCCCATTCTTCCTTCCTCTAACTGTAAATTTTTGTTTTTACTGACCCTCATTAGGCCAGAGATAGTGGAATTTGCTTTACACTTACCTTGGCTGAGCTGACAGGAAGGAAATAGGCCCAATACACGTTTTTTAATTAAACTCTCCTTGGCTGACAGGAAGGAATTGGGAGGGACAGAATTTCATTTTTTTTTATTCAGACAAGCATGCAAACATTCTGTTACTTAATGGTTCTTTGTATATATGTAGAAGAGAAAGTAAAATTTCTCTTTCTTAAGATAGTTTGGGAGTATTGTGGCATGACTAACAAATATGAAGTGTTACTGACTGTTTTATATTAGTTTTTATTTCTTATTTAACATTGTTATTATAGACTAAAGTGTTCTTTCATTCATCAGCAATAGAAGAAAAATCTTTTTTTGTTTTTAAACCATTGTAAAACAGCAAGAATTTATAGTACAGTTCAAAGTAAGATATAAAATATTTTAGAGTATTTGTTTCTGAGCTAAAAACATTTCCAGTATTCTAAATGTAATTGAATAAATGGAGTTATTGCACTGGCTGGATAGCTTATTTGGTTAGTGTGGTCCTGCAGGGCAGAGGTTGCCAGTTTGCTCCCTAGTCAGGACACATACAGGAACAGATCTGTGTGCCTGTCTCTCTCTTCCTCTTCCTCTCTCTCTCAAATCAATTTAAAAATTTTAAATATTTTAAAAAAATAGTTATTAATCTGAATTTTCACTATGATATTTAGCTGCTGTATGTGAAATTGCTTTTTTTTTAAATTTTAAGGTTTGCAAATAAGAAAATTATTTATTAGTTTTTAAATGGAGGACAAATCAGTAAGATTTTCCTTGAATAGTTAAAAGAGATCAGTGTTAGACCAGGAATATTTCATATTTTGTAAATACTGGACATCTATTTAAAGCATGTTGATTAGAAATATTAGGGATAATTAATATAACTTTTATTTTAAAAGAGCCTTATAGTGATGAAGGCACAGAAAGGACAGGACCACATCTAAATAGACATTTTTATTCCTTTTTAAAAGAATGCTGGTATCCAGGAGCTAGAGCAAATGTGACAGTAAATAACAAAAGATAGTGAAAGAACTAATAAATACCACAGAACAAAGAGGGGGAAAATACTCCATTTTTAGATATTATTGCGTAAGTTTTAAAGCCTAATTAGATACATTTTTATTATTTAAGTGATCCGTAGTTGGCTTATATAGTGATGTGAATCCAGCTTTTGCATCAGAAAGCATTCTCTCCTTTTCTCAGGATTTCTGAACCCCTTTTTGGTCACTTAAAAATGTCCCATGTAATTAATGGATTTGTTTCACAGTGATTATGCTGATGGAAAGACATTGTTTGAAAGTTAAGAAAGGAAAAAATGAATATATTTTCAACTGTTGAAAATATATATGCTTTTAAAGCTCCTTCCAAAAATAGTCTGAGTAATAAGGTCACTTTTGTAGCTATCATGATATACTTGTTTTACAAGTTCTGTTTTAGTTCAGGGGGAAAAGTTCTGGAAAGAGAGGAGCCTCAGAAAAACTTTATATTGCCTGGGTGTGAGCCAAGTCACATGGATTGGGTGTGGGAAGTTTCAGTGTTGCAGAACAGACCAGGAAGCTCACTGAAAATTATCCTGAGCTGTAACAAACTGACAAAGAAAACAAGGAATTTTCATTCAAAATGGATTGGTTAAACGTCTTCAAAGATTTTTTCAGTAAGTTAATCTGTTCATTAAATCTGTAGTTTTCTTTTACTTTTCACATTAGATTATTTAACTTTTGTAATTTAAATGAAAACTGTATGGAGAGAACCTGGTAGGATGTATATTAGTCTGGTGCTTTATGTTGTTTCTGAAACATAAGCTAAATGATTGGTCATATATAAAATATTTTTACTTGATAAGTAAAATATTTTAAAATGTTTTAGTATTGCTATTTGGAAAAGAATATAAGTAAATGCTTTGATCTAAATAAATGATTTAAGTTTGATGCAGTTCTAATTTGTTAACTTTGAACTTAGCATAGACATTTGAAGTGAATCAAATAAATAATAAAGATATTAAAAACATGAGGAAAAAGGATTAGATGAGCAAGTTCCCATATTCCTAACATGATTTTAACATAATCTCTAAAATTTAAATTAACACACTAGTCGTAGTACTTTTTACTTAGATTTTAGAGAAACATTATAGAAGATAACATTTGATTAAAGCACCAATAAAGAGAATGTTTTGATTTAATCACTGTAGGATTGCTAGAATTTGCTGTTTTAGTAATAGTTTGATAGTTTGAAATGAGTTCTGAATGCAACTACTTGCAAAAAGATGTAAACATTGAAAGAAAATAGTGAATTCTTTGGTTTGTTTTTGAGTTCAGGTCATAAAGTAGTACTAAAACAAGAGCTGCATTTTTCTATCTTATGATGGCCTTTTTATGATCTCATGATGGTGAAGTTGATGTGGTCTCCGAACATTTACTTGATGAAAATGAACAGAGGAATTGTCATAAAAGTCTCTTAATGTATATGGTGTCTAAGGAGAAAAAAAGTAACCTGTCAAAATTTCTGAGAAAGGGACAGAAGGGAAAAGGAGCAAGAACTTTGTTGAAAAAGAATGTTGTGACTATAATATTAAAACTTTTGTTTATTTAGTTAACTTTAGTGGCCAAGACACTCCTTCTGGAATATATCTCTTTTGTTATGCTCTGGAGAGTTATAAAAGTTTTAGATTTGCTTTTTTGGTTAGTGTTCCTTTTAAAGAGTTTATTCATTAACTTATTTATTTGTATATCAGCATATTTTTATTGAGAACCTGCTGCAAGCCAGGCAAAAATTATAAAATGAAAAACTAATACAGAATTTACATTCTGGTGGGGAGGTAGAGGGTGGTAATATTTTATTTTCTTAGATTATTAATAATACAATAGATTTCATATAAGTGATATTGACTATAAATCAATAAGAAATAGTATAAAAAGAATATATAATCTATACAGTGATTCAATATCTATTATTAGTACAGTGATAAAATTATCATTCTCTATAGTTAATTCTAAATACATTTGTAGGCTCAGGGTCAGGGTTTGAGATTTGTAACCAAAATATTCCTTTCTCACTACCTGCAGCAACCCAAAATTTATATTTATTTTGTTTTTCAGTTTGTCAGAGTTAGAGACAAGCTATTCAACCACCTTATACCCTGAATGGACTTATAAAAAATGAGGAAATAGTATGTGTGTTCCTTGTGTGGTAGTGGGAATACCCTTGAAAACAAAAAATGCACAATATTTTAGATAAAACAGAATAATAAAAAACAATTTATGTTATTTCATGTAGATAAAAATGAACAGATAATACAAAAAATAAAATATAAACCTGTAGTGGAAAAGAACACCATACATTTGTATTTGGAATATCTTAATTCTGCTTCCAGATATACCACTAATAAGTCTTGTGGCCAGGGGTATATATAACTAAGCTTTCCTGATTCCATGTTTGTAATCGGAGAATTGGGCAAGACTATGACACTGGAAAGTCCCGTTGAACTCTGGAAGTCTTATAGTCCTGGTAAACAGCTGATATGTCTTAGATGTGCCATAGCAATCGGGGAAATTCATGAGGGAGAAACTAGTTTTGAAGAAGTGGGAACATAACAGAATTATAGTTCCCTAAAGAAAGAAGAATACTTCCTTTGGCCTCATTCTGTTGAACATTTATAGACTCAGTGATTTAGGCAGAGGGAAAATAACATGCTTAACACGAAGACCTAATGCTGGATGAATAACAAATACATTGGGTTCAGAAATATATTTGAAAGCTAAAAACAGCAGTAGAAACAAGCAAGATGAATAGGAACAGACATTAACATAAAATTGTACATTAAGTTTTTAAAAGAAATTGAAAAAGTTGCTGAGAATCTGGCCTGGCAGCAGTTTACATGAGTAAGCTGCTGTGATAGTTTAGGTGCTACAGGATCTTAACACAGTTCATAATGGTATTGATTTGATTTTGTGGGGTGCTCAGGTGAAGGGATGCGTTAGTTTATGTGTGTACTGGCCAAATAAAATGTGACATAGTTTATCCACTTTTGAGAGACATACTTGAGCAGTAGTATTGAGTAACTCAGATGCTCCAAATCCTGGCACCCAGTAAGTATATCGAGGATATGAAAACGAGGTAACATAAGGACTAGCGCAAGTACAAAGATTTACCTTAGGAAGAAAACAAATATGTGATGATGGAATATTCACAGTGCTTAACCAGATTCTTAAAAACTTGAGGAGTTAACAGTATATTGTTTTAGTCAAGAAATGGTGCTATAGGAAGAGAGAAGTTATACCAGGGGTTAGAAGTGAGAGAAAGATGGAAGGTATACTAATACTTGTTTTTGTTTGTTTCATTTTGTTTTTTTTAAATAAAGCTAGCAATGAAAAGGAGTGCCTCAGAGTTGTACACATTCTCATTGTTTAGGCCTGAGCATTTCCCTCCCAACTCTGGCCAGGTCCAGCTATATAAATGATATAATAAAGGTTTAAGTATTTTTGAAAAAGTAAAAAATGCCAGCACTGGGAGGTAGAAAAATAATAACTACCATTGCTTGCTATGTGCTATGCACTGTGCTGAGTACTTTATGTATAAATGTTTTAAAATTCTTTGCAAAAATTTTATGACACTGGCCGGTTGCTCAGTGGATAGAGCATCGGCCCCTCATATGGACATCTCAGGTTTTGATTCCCAGTCAGGCACACAAGAAAAACGACCATCCGACCATCTGCTTCTCTGCCTACTCCCCCACCCCTCCTGCAGCCAGTGGCTAGATTGGTTCACGTGTGGCCCCAGGCACTGAGGATAGCTTGGTTGGTCTGAGCATTGGCCCTCAAGTGCTAACATAGCTCAGTACTCGAACATCAGCCCCGGATGGGGTTGCCTGGTGGATCCAGGCCGGAGTGTGGCAGGGGTCTGCCTCACTATCTCCCTTCCTCTTACCAAAAAAAAAAAAATAAGAAATTTATGAGGTGGGTAATTAATACACACCATCATTTCACAAGTAAAGGAACAGGAGATTAAAGAAGATTAAATAACATGACCAAGATTAGATTAGTAAATAGTAGAATGAAAATTTAAATTTAGGGTCTCTTTTGCACTCGTTATGACTTAAAGAGTAGAGAAAGGTTCTAGTCAGATAAACAGTGGATTAGAAACGTTTGACATCAGAGGGACTAATTGAGATTAGGAGGATTGTAGCAAATTGTGAAGTTGGAACAATTTAGAAAAAAATACCTGAGGGAGTATGCCTGTAGAGTGATCTAATTCTTACTGATTATAACATAATTTAGAAATTAAGATGTAGTAATACTTTATATTTGTGTACTTTCACTTTCTACTTTTGTTGATAGAAGATTGGAAGGTCCGTTTTTTAGCAATAAAAACAAAGGGCAATAAACAATCTCTTCCCAAGGAATTTATAAAAGCAGGGTGAGAAAGCAAGTTATCGATTATGTATGCATTTGTCTGTCATTCACATGATAAACAGTAGTGGAACACAATATGCATCAGGCACTGGGAATAGATAGGTGATTAAAAACATGGTGTTTGATCTCAAGGAAGCAAATACCGGTTTACAGAATGTTGAACATTATAGTAAAAATATTTACCAAAAATACATAGTATTGGCAAAGAGGGAAAATACATTTACTCTGTTTTGGGGAGAGAGGGAAATATTTAGTGAGAGATGATACCATGACCGAGTCTTGAGGAATGAGAATGGTGAATATTTTAGGGCAGAAAAGCATGTGGAAAGGCTCATATCCTTGAAATAGAATGTTTTTTTTGTAACTGAAGAGCTTGTATCGCTGTAGCCATTAGTTGAACAGATACGAGGTGAAGTCATGCTCACAGGAGAGATCGTAGGCTTTGTGTTGCATAGAAAATGAACATTGTAAGTTTACTTTTTCTGAATTATTTCTGGCCTCTAAGATTAAAATCGGTTGTTTTTTGTTTGTTTTCCCACTTGGGATTTTAATTGTTGGGTCTGTCCGATAGTTTCTTCATTCTTTTTTTGACAATGTATAATTAGATTTAGAGCTTATCTTATTCATAATTTTAAAAATAATCATTTTGGTACTAAAGTTTATTTTCAGGTTTAAAATTTTGTATTTTCTTTTATCAGTATACAACTTTAATCAATTTAACAGACATTTATTGAACATCTGCTATGTACACCATTTTAAAGTACAGGAAATGAAAAAGATCAGTGAGACAGAATACTCTTCTCCGGAAACGTATGCTGTAGTAGAGGGACTTAAAAGACAAACACAGGAAACGCTATCATACAAGGACTTCAGAAATACAAGATACTAGGGTGCTGAGAAAAGAAGAAAGTGTACATGTCACTGAGGGTGAAGGTGGGAAATGAAGGATGTTGAGAAACATGGAGTGAAAAAATGAATTTAATAATAAAGTTGTTGTTTGAAATGGTACTCTTGAAGGGGTAGATTTTTTGAGAGGTAGAAGTTTTAATAAGGTTTGGGGAAGAAAGAAGCAAACAAGGTAAACCAAGTCATGTAGGTGGAAATATTTGGGGGATTGATTTAAGGGGTTCATTTTATTAAAATTTAGGGTAGTTTTAATGCAGGCCATTATAGAAAGATGTTTTTATTTAACATTTACTATATTTATTATAATGTTATATTATTTCATTGAGTTTTCATAACACTTTCATGGTTAGTAGTGTTTTCTCTATTTCTAAGTTCAGAAAAGTAACATGCTCAAGATTCCAGATAATAAGTGGTATAGCTAGAATTTGAACCAAAAGGCTGATTCAAGGTCTATGCCGTTTTTAATAGTCTATAACATAAGCCTGGAAAGGTAGGCTGATGACATTCTAGAAGGTTATAGATTCTAAGCAGAATATTTCTCTTAATGTGAGGGCTGGTGAAGAGCCACTTTTGGCTCTTGAGCAGTAGTAGCATTACGTGATTGTAGCTGTATTTATAAGATTAGTCTGAATGTGTTGAAGGTGGACAGATTGGATTTAGTAAAGAAACTACTAAAGTTTAGAGCAACAGTTTTCTACCTTTTTTATCTAATGACACATAAAAACTACTAAAATTTTGTAGCACTCCAAAAAATAAATTTTTGCCAGTCGAACAACAACAAAAAAATTGATGTAATCCTAATTCATTCACACTGCATGGCTGTTGTGTTGGCTTTTGTCATTTTTTTTATTGGACGATCGAAAGGAAAAGAGGTCAGTGCCCCTGACTAAATAGGCTGGTATTGCATGTTTTAAAAATTCTTGCTGCACACCAGTTGAAAATCTCTGGTTTAGAGAGATGTGAAGGCTCAAGCACAGCATAATAGGCCTGAACTAGCTAGCACATGAATAGTGAGAATGAAAAGTATTGGCAGAGAAGACCTGATGACAGTGCAGGATTTGAATTGGGATTTTTTTTCTTTTTTTAAAATTACAGTTGACATACAAAAAAAAAAATTACAGTTGACGTACAACATGATATTAATCTCAGGTGTACAACCCCATGATTAGACATTTATAAAACTTACAAAGTGATCACCCTGATAAATCTACTACCCATCTGAAACCATATATAGTTACTACAATATTATTGACTATATTCCTTATGCTTTACTTTACATCTCTATGACTATTTTGTGACTACAAGTTTGTACTTTTTTTTTTTTTTTTTCTGAAGTGAGAAGTGGGGAGGCAGAGAAACAGACTCCCGCATGTGCCCAACTGGGATCTACCCAGCAAGCCCACTAGGGAGCAATGCTCTGCCCATCTGGGGCTGTGCTCTGTTGCAACTGGAGCCATTCTAGCGCCTGAAGCGGAGGCCAGGGAGTCATCCTCTGTGCTCACCAACTTTGCTCCAAAGGAGCCTTGGCTGTGGGAGGGGAAGAGAGAGAGAGAGAGAGAGGAAGGAGAGGGGGAAGGGTGGAGAAGCAGATGGGTGCATCTCCTGTGTGCCTTGGCTGGAAATTGAACTCGGGACTTCTACTCGCCAGGCCGACACTCTACCATTGAGTCCACTGGCCAGGGCCCCAATTTGTACTTTTAAATCCCTTTAATTGTTTCACCCGTCCCGCCCCAGCCTCCCTCTCATCTGGCAACCATCAAAATGTTCTCTACATCTATGAATCTGTTTCTATTCTGCCTGTTGGTTTATTTGGTTTTTTAGATTCTGATGTGGGAATCTTTTAAGAAAAATTTTTCTAAAAAAAAAAATTAATGGGATCAAATTTATATAACATAAAATTAATTCTTTTAAGCTGTACAATTTAGTGGTATTTAGTACATTAAAAATGATGTGCAACCATCACATCTGTCTAATTCCAAACCATGTCATCATCCCAAAAGGAAATGCATACCTGTTAAGCTGTCACTCCCTGTTACCCCTTTCCTTTAGTTGTTGGGTTCATATATGTTCGGATATATATGCTTATCAAATATTCTTTCCTAATTCTGTAGGTTGTCATTTCACTTTCATGATAGCGTCCTTTGCACAAATGTTTTTGTGTTTTGTTTTATTTTTTGAAAGAAGGAAAGAGGGAGGGGAAGGAAGAGAAGTATAAATTATCCATTTCACTTAGTTGTTCCTTTTAGTTGTGTACTTATTCATTGCTTCTCATAGATGCCCTGCCCAGGGATTGAACCTACAATCTCCGCACACCAAGATGACACTTTGTCTACTGAGATGCCCGACCAGGGCAATTATTTATTTTAATGAAGTACAATTTATCATTTTTTGTTTGTACTTTTGGTGTCAAATCTTAAGAATTCATTTCTAAATCCAAGCTCATGAAGACTTTACCTTGTTTTCTTCTGAGACTTTTAAAGTTTGAAGTATTATATTGTGTCATTGATCCATTTAAGTAAAATTTTGTATGTGTGGTAGGAGTAGGAGTCCCAGCTTCATTCTTTTGCATGTGGATGTCCTTTTGTCCCAGCCACATTTTTGTTTTTTGTTTTTAGGTGAGAGGAAAGGAGAGTGAAGTGGACTTCCGCAGGCGCCCTGACTGGGATCCACTCGGCAACTCCGCCTGGGCAGATAGATGCTCTAGTACTGAGCTATTTTTAGTTCCTGGGCCTGATGTTCAAAGAACTACAAAGCTATATCCTCAGTGCCTGGGGTCATGCTCGAATTTTGAGTCACTGGCTGCGGGAGGGAGGAGGAAGAGAAGAAAGAGAGGAAAGAAAAGCATACCCTTTGGGGAAGAGAAGCAGATGGTTGCTTCTCCTGTATGCTCTGACTGGGAATCAAAACCGAGGCATCCATATGCCAGGCTTACGCTCTATCCACTGAGCGACCAGTCAGTGTCCCAGCATCATTTGCTGAAGAGACTATTCTTTTACCATTTAAATGGTGTTTGCCTCCTTGTTGAAAAGCTGGTGACCACAGATATATGAGTATATTTCAGAACTCTTGGTTCTATTCCATGGGACTTCAAGTTACTCTTTTTTAAGATTTTTACCAGATTTCAGAGTTTTGCAAAAGTTGATTCTGACAATAGTTGCCAGCTCATTAATTACTTTTTCTTTTTTTTTTTTACAGGGACAGAGAGAGAGTCAGATAGAGGGATAGACACACAGGAACGGAGAGAGATGAGAAGCATCAATCACTAGTTTTTTGTTGCAGTTGCAACACCATAGTTGTCCACTGATTGCTTCCTCACATGTGCCTTGACTGCGGGCCTTCAGCAGACAGAGCCACCCCTGCTGGAGCCAGTGACCCTGGGTCCAAGCTGGCGAGCTTTTGCTCAAGCCAGATGGGCCCGTGCTCAAGCTGGCGACTTCCGGGTCTCGAACTCGGGTCTTCTGCATCCCAGTCCGAAGCTCTATCCACTGCGCCACTGCCTGGTCAGGCATCATTAATGACTGTTTTAAAATTGAATTTATTAGGGTGACATCATTAATTACCATATTTTATTAAATATTTTAACACACCCCACACCATTTGGTTCAGAATTTTATTTTTCTATTTTCCTCCTTAAAACTCTAGGCATGTCTTATGGTCAGGTGCATCTTATGGAGCGAAAAATACAGTACCTTTTTTGGAAAGATGAAGGCCTAGAATTTTCTACTCCATAGAATCCCGAATGTGGGAGTTTTATAGGATGATTTTATAGGGTACCATTAACCAGAGTAAGGAAATTGGGAATGAAGGAGTTGATTTATGGATTATCTTATTTGGACATGGGTGTTTGTATTTGAGGTGCTAATGGTACAGTCTATACATGTCTAGTGACAATTGGAATTTTAGTGCTTAGATTCCAAAATGACTTAGAGCTACAAAGAAACTGTGGAACCTTCTATACAGAAGTTACAGAAAATGAAAGGCTATGCTTTTCTTAAAGTATAGGATAAGTCCAAGCATAGCCTCCTATGAAACTCTTTCAGCTAAGAAATCCTTTACGTGTTCATTTTGCAAATATTCACTTTGTTCTTAACTACTGGGGTAGGTACTGCTGAGCACTGGAGATACAAGATAATAAAATTGCTTTCTGCCTCGGGAAGCTCATTCTCTTATTAAGGAGACAAATAAATAGCATGAAATTTTATAACAAGGTTTAGAGGATCCCAGACAGAGACACACAATATTTAAACAGGCAGTAGAGAAAACAGGAAAAGTTAGAGAAGGAGAAAGCGATGGAGAGAGTAGTCTGTGATCTTGGTTGCTGGATGTAGAGTTTGAAGACTGAAGACTCTAAAATGTACTGATTGGCATTGAGATGACACACTTCATAAGAATGGTTTAAATTGTGTAGTTTCGGTAGAACACTGGAGATATTTTATAAAGAGTGAGTAGTGAAAAAGTTAAAGGAAAAAAGGAATACAATTTTTAAAATAATGTCATAATCTAATGGGAATAACAGAGTTGCAGTACTTTATTTTGGAATAGAAGTCATCTTAATGTTCTTTTTTTAACATTTTAGATTTTTTTTCTTTAATTTATTGATTTCAGAAAGAGAGGAAATGAGAGAGAGAAAGAGAGAAAGAAATATCAATCTGTTCTTATATGTGCCCTGACAATGGAGTGAACCTGCAACCTTGATGTATTGGAACAATGCTCTAACCAACTGTGCTACCTCGGCAGGACAATCTGAGTGTGGTTTTAGACAATAGAAGAGACAACATAGGAAGGAAACAAAGATGACGAGGAGTTATAAAAGAGGCAGTAAACATGATGTCAAGAACCCAGAAGAATCAGTAGTTAGAAACTTGGGTGAAGAAAAGAAGTGAGAATAATGAAAGTTTTGAGAAAGTGAGGATACTTGAGAAATTTTACGTAGAAATGACTTAGTTTTCTTGATTAAAATAGAACACAAAATCATGTGCTAAGAAGAGTGAAAATGCCTGATTGAAGTTGATGTAGCATACATTTGTGATGATAGTAACCTTTGGTGATTTTCTCATATCTTTCAACAAGTATATATTAAGTATCTGTTGTGAAATCCTTGGAATTATATCCATGAGCAAAGTAAACAAAAATCCCTGCCCTTGTGGAGCTTACATGTGAATGGAGTGAGGGGATGTAAACAAATATTATTTTTAAATAAACATATGAAATAAATAGAGCAGCCTGGGTCTTGGAAGTAAGAAAGCAAATGGGAGTATTACCCAGGTATAACTACAGTTTTATATTACACATATCAAGTTGTAAGTTATTTTTTTTAAGTTAATTTTCTAAAGAAAATTAAAAAATGTTATTTTCTTATATAGCTAATTATAAAATCTAGGCTTAAAAATAGGCAAGAAGAAGATGGGTTTGGTGGACCCTTTAGTTACTTAGATTGTAGATATGAGAGAAATAATCTACATTTACATTTAAGAGAAATTTTGTTAATTTTGGACAACTTTATATTATGCAGTTATTCAGGGCTTTTGAGAAAAGAGAAAAGGTAAACTCATAATAACTGCAGCTAAGAATTTGATTATGAAAAGAGAATTGGTAAAAGGTGATCAAAAGGTGCCAATGTCTAGGGAGGGAGAGAAGGAAAAGGAAATAGAGGGAGAGAAAGAGGAACGTACTTAACTTTAAAGGCTTCGCAGAACTAGAGTTGAAGATTTTCCAAAAACAATAAATTGTTTTTTTAGGTTATTGTTTTGTACTCTCTTCTCATTACTTTTATTTATTTTTTAATCTCAACAGGCATTGGAAAAGTGAAAAGAAAACCCAGTGTGCCAGATTCTGCATCTCCTGCTGATGATAGCTTTGTTGACCCAGGGGAGCGTCTCTATGACCTCAACATGCCTGCATACGTGAAATTTAACTACATGGCAGAGAGAGAAGATGAATTATCATTGATAAAAGGGACGAAGGTGATCGTCATGGAGAAATGCAGTGATGGGTGGTGGCGGGGTAGCTACAATGGAAAAGTTGGATGGTTCCCTTCAAACTATGTAACTGAGGAAGGTGACAGCCCTTTGGGTGACCACGTGGGTTCTCTGTCAGAGAAATTAGCAGCAGTTGTTAATAACCTTAATACTGGGCAAGTGTTGCATGTGGTTCAGGCTCTTTACCCATTCAGCTCGTCCAATGATGAAGAACTGAATTTTGAGAAAGGAGATATAATGGATGTTATCGAAAAACCTGAAAATGACCCTGAATGGTGGAAATGCAGGAAGATCAATGGAACAATTGGTCTGGTGCCAAAAAACTATGTTACTATTATGCAGAATAACCCATTAACCTCAGGTTTGGAACCATCACCTCCACAGTGTGATTATATCAGGCCTTCACTCACTGGAAAGTTTGCTGGCAATCCTTGGTATTATGGTAAAGTCACCAGGCATCAAGCAGAAATGGCATTAAATGAAAGGGGGCATGAAGGTGATTTCCTCATTCGTGATAGTGAGTCTTCGGTAAGTTGATTTCAAAGGTAAATGGAAGTAGAACTTTGGGTATTAAAAAAATAATTAGAAAATTGGAACGTGTACATGGCTTCCCCATAAATGTTCTGAAGCTAAAGTCAGTGTTTTTCCCAACTATATTTATTTCAAATAAAATATAACCCATACCAGTGATACTACACAGGGTTACTTGGCCTTGCCTAGTTCTGTTGGTTTTGTGTTCCTGAAATATTTTGTTATATTAAACTGAGAAATAAAGGAAATTTAACATTGACTTCTTTATTAAAAGTAGAACAATGCAGTAGATTAAACTGGGAATACATTCTTTAAATTGCATACTGGATGCATTGTCATCCACATTATAAAGGAAATTCCTAATTTTAAAAATTTGATACTTTAAAAATTGCTTGTTTGGAAGTTGTAAACACTTATTATGTAACTCAAAAACATTTTTAGCAGTCATGATAATGTAAATGCATTTGCAATGAAAGTTAAATTTTATTCTGAATCTAGTAAACAATAAAACTATAAAACCATAAAAATTTAATGAGGAAATAGTCATATGGATTTTTTTAGTACTGTGTAGGATATTAGAAATGACCTTTATTTTTCCTTGATAAAAGATACCATTATGTTTAGATTTTTCAAGTCATGGTTAGTATTGGCTTTGTTTGTGTGTATTAGTTGTACAAAAGCGAATGTGTGGTTATTCAAGATGTTGAAAGAAAGAAGAAAATCTGTCTTAAATGGTACAGCTGTGTGTGTAAGCGAGAATGCAAGGAAAAGAGAGAGGAGAAATAGAGATGAATGGAATTTCCAATCTGAAGGTCAGGAAATGGGGTCTATACATGCATAACCCTCAGGAAGAGCAGGTGGTTGATGATAGGGAAGAGTGGTTAATTTGTTTTTTGTTAGATGCCTGACCTGCCCTGCTTTTCAGGACAAACACAGAACAAAGAGGTTAATGGAAGAGTGAGTGAGTGGTAAAGTAACTATAAGTACAGGATGTTCCCAAAAAGTTCAGTTTGAAACTTTGATAGTAACTGTATAGAAAGAGGTTTCTGGGTTTGATTTTATTCAAGAGTGTTAGGTTAAAATAAAAAGCCTAATTAAAGAAGCTAAGGAAGTAGCTTAATTGTGGAATACTGTGTATTTTCTTGTAGCTAATTGATTATAGATATTAGCCAAAATATACTGAAGCTAAAATCAGT
The DNA here is from genome assembly GCA_037038555.1 of Rhynchonycteris naso. Classification (NCBI taxonomy): domain Eukaryota; kingdom Metazoa; phylum Chordata; class Mammalia; order Chiroptera; family Emballonuridae; genus Rhynchonycteris; species Rhynchonycteris naso. The sequence goes on along the minus strand of CM073004.1, from coordinate 39,040,823 downwards.
TTTAAGGGGTAGAATTTTTGAAGTAGAGATCTTAGGCATATTTTGTTTAACTGCACAATGCTTGCACAATGTTTTGGGTTTTTTTTTTTAACATTTGAATACATTGGCAGTATTTAAGTATTGGTAGGTTATAAAAATACAGATAGTACACTTCCCTTTTAAAATTGGAAGGCATTTCATCATAGAGCCCATATTTCTACTAGTCAACAACCACCTTTAGACTGGGGCCTGTACATACCCCTCAAGAGGAGCAAGTTGTTGATGAAAGGGAAGAATAGCATTATACTTCCCTCTGTCTGTCTACCCTGTCACTTGTTGAACCCCCCCTCTCCCCGCCACCTTGTAGAGATTTGAGTTTATGACCTCTTGTAAGTTTACATTAATTCTCATTTTTTGTGTTCTTCATCTTTGAGAATTCAAAATAGTATCTCACCTACTTGGTAAGAGTAGTAACTAAGTAAACTACTGTTACTAATTGAAAAGGGATGGATGTCTTGAATTTTCTCATGTGGTTTTCTAGTAGTGGTCTGGAGAGAAGAAAACTCTAGATGTGCTTCAGACGTCAAACAACAATTTGCTGTAGTGTTAGGTAGAACACATTAGGTAAGAGCCTTTGGAGTCTGACTGCTTGCGTTTGAATACTGACTGTTGTTAACTAGGTGGATGATCTTGAACAGTTTAGCTTCTCTCAGCCTTTTTCCATCTGTAAAATGAGTTTGTTTTGAGGTATAAATAATTTAACAGTGCTTAATAAGTGTTCACATTTTCGCTGTTATGAGTTTAATGTAAAAATGCTAATAGATGTCTTTTAAAATGTTTACCCTATATGTATTTTCTCTTTTAGCCAAATGATTTCTCAGTATCACTAAAAGCACAAGGGAAAAACAAGCATTTTAAAGTCCAACTAAAAGAGACTGTCTACTGTATTGGGCAGCGTAAATTCAGCACCATGGAAGAACTTGTAGAACATTACAAAAAGGCACCAATTTTTACAAGTGAACAAGGAGAAAAATTATATCTTATCAAGCATTTATCATGATACTGCTGACAAGAAATGACTGCTGCACAGCTCTAAATCGTCATGTAATTGAAGACTGAGAAAATGTCAGTCCAGTCATGCTTGATTGGATATTGCTGTTTCTAACGCTGTATGAGAATTGACTATAATACATAAGTATTTTTATTATAACTCAGTCCATATATATATATATGTGTATATATATATATATATATATATATATATATATATATATATACACACACACACACTATGTATGCAAAGGATCTGCATAGAGCAATTCCTTTCCCTTTGTCTTCTGTTTTATTATTTCCTTTGCTGTTTTTCTCTTTGCTCCTAATATTAAGGTTTTATATTTTGAAAAAATGATGCAGATCAAAAGTCTTTATATGGAAGTATTTCCTTATTGCCTTTCCTTTATTTACTTGTAAGGGCACCATATTAGTCACTTCCTCAATGGTTTCTCTTCATATAAAATTATTATATCAATATATGGTATATGCTAAAATAAATTTCTTGGAGAGTGTTAATCTTTTCTGTGACTAAATAGCAATAATAAATGGAAAATTAGAAATTATTTTCAGGTATTGTATTTATCACAAGCCATTGTAAATATCAAAGAGTATGTTGTGTCTGCCACTATTTTAAAAAATTCATTCATTGTCTTCACTGTAAAGCAAAACAAATGGGACATAGATTTAGAAAACATATCTTGTACAATTTTAATTTACAACTATTGGCAACAAAAATCTCTAAATTTCTAAGAATTTTCTTTTTGGTGCTTCTTTCTCCTCTGGTTACTCAAAGGAACAAAGGTTTTCAAACTGTGAATGGAGGCTCTAGTGTTATTTTCCCCCCTGGTGTTATTTTACCAAAGTATCTTGTTTTGGATATATCTATGCCAATGTAACAGAAGCTATGGCCAAATTTTGGAGAAGTAGGAGGCAGTGAGATACTTGGTCTCCCCTTCTTATCTCTTCCCCACCCCATCCCTAAACATCAGTAATTATCAGACATAGTATTTCTGTTCTTTCCATTTTCTCTTTCCAGCGTTGAGTTTTGTTGACTGGGACACTAAAATTGATGAATACCTGAGGAAAAGATGGGATGTGCTCATGGCTAGAGAAAAGTATTTTTTAAATCTTATTTTTGCTGGTGCTTCTACTATGTTTTTGTTTATGAAGCAGAAGTTTGGGTGCATGGATGAGTGGCTACTATAGTGTATTGAATCTCCTTTTGTAGGTCACAGAACAAAACGTTGTATTTTATGGTCACAGCTTCTCCCTCCTTTCTGTAGATTTAAATTTAAGCAAAGTAACCTTCAGTATTTTAATTGAAAATATTTACTAAAACCAGAAAACTTGCGAAAAGTCTGAACTAATACATATTTTGAAAAATTTCCCAGTGCAGCTGAAGAAAATGAATGTTTTCATTCTTAATATTTTACGAGCAGACATTTAATACACCAGAATTACTAATGTTAAAATTGAAGTCCTCTGATTTATCAAGTTTTGGGTTTTTAAATTTTGCTTTATTTAAATTTGTTTGTTTTTTTTTTGTTTTATTCTTTAAATCTTAAAATAATTTTAAAAGACTTACATTGCCACTGGGTGGCAGGCCTGGCTTCTCCCACTAAGCAGCAGAAGTCAGAAAATAAAATTAAGACATTGATTTTCATTTTTCACCTTTATTATATCTGCTTTTAAAGCCTTTTTAGTTTATATTTCATTATCTTTTTGAATTCCCCCTTTGTTTTTCTTTAAAAAAAACTTTTAATTAAAGTTTGCATCCAATATTATTTTGTATTAGCAAGTGTAAGATAGTGGTTAGACCTCAGCACCCCTTTGGTTAAGATGATTGTTAGTAGATGAGTTTAATGGAAATAAAAGTTGTGTACTTACCTTTTTGCTGTAAAATCACTTGAATATAAATTGAAGAAAACAGTTTTAAAATGGTTTTGAAATGACTAGATAGTAAACATCGTTATTTAATGTTAAACAAACATTGAATGATTTCTTTATCTCTGTTTTTTATCCGGTCTTATTTTAAAAATGAATTCTGTAAAGGAGCAATTAATATTTTATATCACAGACATGAGCTGTTTATAGCAAATCCCACTGAGCTAATAAGGATTTTGAGAAAGTAGGGAGGAATAGAGTAGCGCTAGAAGCAGAATGTGTATTTCTGTGCCATAATTAGATTTATAATAACTAGAGAGTTCCCAGATATATCAGAATTACTACTGTGTGCCAGTAATAGCTACTGTCTGCTCTTAATAAAATATTGAAAACCTCACTAGGAACTACTTAATTTTGTACTTCTAACATTTTATCAATTTTTGAAAGTCTTAAACCAACTCTTATAACAATGGAAACCAATTCTTACACCAATGGCTGGTTTTATAAGCATGAATTTTACTTGAGACAATTTTTATAAGAGCTAGAACAACCTTAGGAAACATCTACATAGCTACCTAGTTGCAGGACTTACATTTATTAGAAATCAGGTCTCCTTATTCCCAACTTGCCTGTTAAACTCATGATACATTGTCTCTGGTGTGCTTGTTTATGACTAGAGAGTCCTGGAAAGGGGCAGTTATTACAGGAGGGGTTTAGCTATCAATTTAAATACACACAGTACACATAACCCTGCCCAGTCCACTTCTGCAAATAACTTCTTCAAATTCTTTGAAGAAGGGTTTCAAAACTTTATATAAGCTCAGTAAGTAAAAAAAACTCAATAAGTAAAAGCTATTGCTGATACATGTTAGTTGGTCATAAAACATCTTTCACATATTACACATCTTTCACTATACATAATTAACACAGGCCCCTGGCACTGTTAAAGACAATGTTTTCCCTGAAGAATAAGGAGCTGACAATACTGGAGATGAATTCCCACAAGTTGACTAACATATAGAACATGGTATGGATGGTCCCCTATTTTACCAATACACATGGGAGGAAAAAAATCAATGTAAAAGTCTTTCCACTCCTACTTCTCATCTCCAAATGCAGTTACTGTTACTCTCTATTTTACCTGTAAATACTTCTACCTGTAGAGTAGAGTTTTGGTTTGTGATCTGGAAACTTATTTACCAGAAACACTTCAATTGCTACATCCAAATCAATAAATTAGGAATATAGCATTATGGCATGCTTTAACTTTTTCACTTTAATGTTTTGCTAAAAGATAAGGTGGCTCTGTAATCTTGTATTTATATAAATCTTTTAACTTTCCGAATGGCTTCACTACTGGAGTCACTTCCTTAAAGAACATTTGATATGTTGGATAGATGACATCCTAGTTTTATGACTGAGCAACATCCAGTAGACTAAAAAATGCCACATTACTGCTTCTGGGGAAAACTATTATTTAATTCTATTGAAAGGTCAGATAGGAAGCTTCTGTCTTCTGATAATCTGGTTCTATTGGTTTAGCTAGTTTATATGACTCAAACCTGTCATCTTCTAAACACTTACAGACCAGCATACTATGCATACAACACACCCTAATTTCTTGCTGTTACATGACCTAAACGAAGTGACTGAGGAACCAAAATATATTTTTCTAGTTTACTAACAAGGTTTGGTGTTTTTTTATCTGAAAATATACACAGTTTGCTAAGACTTGTTTGTTTAAATTAGTAGCGCCAAAACTAGGTTTGGTGAGGTTTTGAAGAGCAGTTTTTCAGTTACTGTATTTTTTACTCCATAAGACACTCTTTATTTCCCCCCAAAAGTGGAGGGGATTATGCCCATTTGTCGAAAAATACAGTATTTTATTAAATATTTTAACAAACCATTTGGTTCAGAATATGTTTTTTCTTACTTTCCTCCTTAAAACCCTAGGTGTGTCTTATAGTCAAGTGTGTCTTATGGAGCGAAAATACGGTATCATTGGCCGTGTTCACAGAGGTAAATGTTTTAGACCAATGTGAATTTTTGAGAATGTGTTTGACAGACAGAGCACTCTTATTATACCAGATATTTCAGAATTGGCCTGGTGACTATAATGGCTTAAAACAAACATTTTAATTTACCTACTGAACTGGCTAATTTTTAATGTTCAAATGTTTCCACTCATATTACTTTTTAAGCTGTATTTTTTTCCCACAGGAAAACTGGTTTCAGTATTTTGGAATAATGTTGCAAATTATATTTGTATTTATAAATACAGAAGACAAAAAGACAAAATACTCATTTTTTCTCTTCATGTTTTCCTGTACCTCATGGAATGATAATGACTCTTCAACAGGAAGACAACAGACAATTGAAAATAGACATCTAAAGTAGTTAAGATAATTACTTGTTTTAAGTACATCTCTGGGCTCATTTATATCTTAGACCATGTAGAAAATTAGCAGATAGCCTTTGGGAAATATGAGGCAGATGGATTTCAGAATGAGAATGAAGTGTTGTCTATTTTAGGCTAAATGCAGGAGGAGTGGCTATTAACTTGATACTTTTTCAATCCTTATAGAAGAAATCAGTAATTTTTGTTGTTGTTGTTGCATTCGGGCAACACTAGAATCTATGTAAACATAATACATTAAAATCAATTAGAAAAAGAAAGAAATCAGTAATTCTTGAATAAGCATATTCTTTTTTTAGGAACAAATAATGTCAAACTAGTTTTGATATGTTTTCTAGATTGTGGGTAAAGGGATGTTACAGAACACAACTGATTTTATCAGGGCATATGCTAATTAATCATTTGGTGTCAAGATGAAAAAATATCTATTATGTCTATGTGTATGATCGTGTATCTTTATTTAAATAGGTTTTTGAGGTATTTGTCCAGCATGGGACCAACTCACCTCCAATACTTGATTGCTTAGGTGCTAGACTCTTTAGCAAAATGATAATGAAGAACTAGGCAAAGTTGTCCAAAAGCTGTCATAAAACTTAAATTTCTAGTGATATAATGCCTAATGGAGAAGAGCTCTGAAGAAAAAATAGAGCAGTTTGAGGGGGTTGGAGAGTGAGAATAAGGGTGTTAATTTATATAAAATGGTCAGAGGAGGCCTCCAGTAAAATTGACCTTTGAGCATATTGTGTGCTCCACATAATAGAATCACTGATGACTAAGAGTAAACCACTAGTTGAGTAAAAATACAGCAACCAAAGTGATTTGAAAATTATGTTAAGATCTTCATTGTTACAGAAAATTATTTCTGATTTGCAAATTTTAAGAGTGAATAAAATGGTACTTGTTTTATTTAATGTGGAACTTTTAACTACAAAGGGTTATTCTGAATAAAGCCGGATTCTCCATAGTACGAAGAGTTGTTGGGGAATACTGTATAGAAAAAAATTAGCTATGGCTATAGGAAGGACAATTTGACAGACTTAGGGGCTTTATTTGATCAACCCTAAGGAAAGAATCGAGGTTAAGGGAGGTTTAATTCTTCCAGACAATAAATTAGGGAGGAGACTGAAAAACTGAAGTATGTTCAAAGGAGGTGTAAATGGGCTGTAAGACCCCTGAAAACTAAAGCTTGACAGTATGTGGAAATTATATCTGAGCAGATTCAGGAATAAAGAGTTAGAAGAATCTAAGACACAGAATTCCACTGCTGAAATACCCCATGTGACAAAAAATAGAGACAGTGGATTGCAACTAAATGTGAGATGTTCTAAAACAGGACATAAAATGGGAACAGGACATATTTAGGAATCTTGGTAAAGGGCCTGGAACTATTCCCTGCTAAGTAGGGCAGGAAGGGTTATTGGAATGGAGTGCCTCAAATTTGCACCCTAGTGTTCCCCTTGCTTTGTTCTTGTCCTGACCCTGTGGGGCGCAGAGGGCTTTGTCTGGCATCAACCTTCTCATCCTTCCCCACTGCCTCTTTTTCTATAAAAATCTTGAATTTTCATACTTTTCCTTTCATAATTTGATATAAAATATTTAAGTGGAAAATAGTATAATAGGGAAACCTACTTCTAGACTGTACCTGCTAATGATAGGAAATAGGTTCATTTCACCAGGATTTCATCTTCAGAATAGATTATCTTTCAGCTCTGGAAGGCAGTGGTAATTAACCTGAGAAGTGCAGAGAGTGTGTTAGAGGATAGTTTGGTTCTGATATGTTGCCTAGACAACTGGAGATCACACAACAAACGAGAAGGTATAGAAAGAACAGTATCTAAAAGAAGAGAAACGAGATCAGCATTGGGGATTCCAGGCAAGGGTACAAGCTAGCAGGTAAGGCACAACCCTCTTAAGTCCTCAGCCAGTGGCATGATCCATGCAGAGGTGGATGGTCTGAGTGCCTTGTCATGAACCAGTCCTGAGGGACTGGCCTCCAAAGCTGTGGAAGGCAGATAGCATTACCTCTCAGTGCCCTTTGAGATGTGCAGAGCCAGAGACTTAACTTGCAGTGACTTGTGAAGAATTGCCAGGCATTACTGCCTAGTCAGCAGTGCCGGGTAGGGGCATTTTGGCAAGGACTCATGTCCAGGTAGAGCTAACCAACTTAAGACCTCAAGGTTTAGTGAACAATGCTTCCCCCACAGCATAACTAAATGAGTCTTGTTCTCCCATTTTCCTTCCCTTCCCCTCCCCTCCTCTCTCCCCATTCCCTTTTCTTCCTTGGTCGGATTCCTTTCAACTTTTCCACCCTTGGTCCTTGCTCATGCCATTCTCCCAGTTGGAAAGCTGAACTGTGACTGCATCCCTCCTACCCAAATCTAAACAGGTACATCCTTGGAATTTCATATCGAGGTCTGTCCTCTAAAGCCTTTGCTAATCTCTTGGATCACTCATTCTGTGCCCCCAGACACACTGTGAACCCTCCTTTGGTGCTAATTGGGAGGCAGTAAGGTGAGTAAAAATAATTTGGAATTAAGCAAACCTTGGCTGGAATTTCTGTCTCTATCCCTGATTACCTCTAATATACAGTAAATCAATTTCTCTGAGCCTTGTGTCTTCAGCTGAAAAGGTGGGAATGAAATCTTACCTGGCAAGCCTGTTATGGAAAATGTGGAAGTGTAAATAATCATGGAAAGTCTTTAGGAAAATTTATGGTATCCAGTACACATTGGCGTTTGTTCTTTTTGTTGTTTGTTTTTTGTATTTTTCCCAAGTTAGAAGCGGGGAGGCAGTCAAGCAGACTCCCGCATGCAACCAATCAGAATACACCCAGCATGTCCACCAGGGGGTGATGCACTGTTGTGGCTGGAGCCATTCTAGCACCTGAGAGGGAGGCCATGGAGCCATCCTCAGAGCCCGGGCCAACCTTGCTCCAATGGAGCCATGGCTGCAGGAGGGGAAGATAGAAGAAGGAGAGGGGGATGGGTGGAGAAGCAGATGGGTGCTTCTCCTGTGTGCCCTGACTGGGAATTGAACCCGGGACTTCCACACGCTGAGCCGATGCTCTACCTCTGAGCAAACCAGCCAGAGCCCACATTGGCTTTTATTGTTAACATTTAATATGTGGCCGCTGAGCAGAAGTGCATTTAGGTAAGAGGAAGCCAGAGCTGGGAGAACAAAAGTAAGATGGGGGCAGATGCTGAGGCCAGCATGTATGAAGCATTCCAATTTTGGGTGTGCCCAGACCCAAAGGCAATGGGGGCCAGGATCAGACACCGGGAGAACAGTGAGAAACTGTACAAGCAGCTGGTGACCAGAGCTCATGGCACAGATGTGGCCACTGACTCACAGTATTGGAATCAAGAAGAGCATGCAGCAAGTATTCTTGAACATGGTGTAATAGATACAGCTAACGTTTACTGTACACTTACTTTGCCAAATCCTGTTTTAAGTGTTCCATTCGTTTAGTTCTCACAACAGCCCTATGAATTACGTGCTATAACTCTCCAATTTATAGATGAGGACACTAAAACATACTGTTTAAATGACTTGCCTAAAAAGCACAACTAGTAAATGTGGCAGAGCCTTGACATCAACCCAGACAACTGCTCCAGAGCCCATGCTTTTAACTGCTGCCCTCCAGTAGGTATCTTTAACTGGAAGCATTTCTTGACTGATCCAGGGGCCACACTGAAAGGCAGCCCACACAATGCCAACCAGTGGGATCAAATTATCCCTAAAGTACTTAGTCATTGCTATAACAAATGGTTGATACAGCATTTGTGAAGTTCTGTGTTCCTGGCACTGTGCTAATGTGCTTTGTCTGCATTCTTTAATTCCTTTAAATATTATGCAAGTCATCATTATATCTATTTTCTAAATGCAAAAAATGAGGCTCTTGGAGTTGCTTTCTTCTCCACATTGAAAGTGCACTACTTTGCCCATCTATTCCTCATCCTACAACTATCTAGCTTCTGATTCAAGTTCTATGCTGAAACTCCTCTTACTGTGATTACAAGTCATCATCCAGGGGACATTTTTCAATGATTAACTCAGTGACTCACTCTTTTGCAGTCCTGCTTGATGACCACTCCATCTTTCATTGTTCCAGGATCGATCACAATTTGTCCCAGGATCACTTCTCCGACCTAGATTTACACCCCATATCTTCCTATTTTTTATTTCTTTTTATGTTTATATTTTTATTTTCTTGTGATAGAGACAGAGTGAGGTAGGGACAGATAGGAAGGGAGGGGTGAGAAGGATCAGTTCTTCATTGTTGCACCTTAGTTGTTCAATAATTGCTTTCGCATATGTGCCTTGACCAGGGGGCTACAGCAGACTAAGTGGCCCCTTGCTCAAGCCAGCAACCTTGGACTCAGGCTGGTGAGCTTTGCTCAAACCAGATGAGCCCGCACTCAAGCAAGCAACCTTGGGGGTTCAAACCGCCTATTTTTTTTTCTTATGCTGATTCTTAAATGTGGGTCTTTTCCAGAAGCACATCCACTGGCCTTAGCCTACATACTCTGGTTAATGATTTCACCCACTTCTTGATCTCAGCTACCATTGAAATACTAAAGGTAGAGGAGATGGTGCCAGATACCGCCAAACTTGAGACAAAGGTTCTTTTTGTATGTGTGTGGTGACAGAGACAGAGTCAGACAGACAGGAAGGGAGAGAGATGAGAAACATCAATTCTTCATTGCAGCTTCTTAGTTGTTCATTGATTGCTTTCTCATATGTGCCTTAACCCGGGGGGTACAGCAGACCGAGTGATCCCTTGCTCAAGCCAGCGACCTTGGGTCCAAGCTGGTGAGCTTTTGCTCACACCAAATGAGCCCGCGCTCAAGCTGGTGATCTCCGGGTCTCGAATCTGGGTCCTTCCCATCTCAGTCCAATGCTCTATCCACTGCGCCACCCCCTGGTCAGGCAAGACAAAGGTTCTTTACATACTGGAGACCCCTGCCTATATTTTAAATTCATGTGTATCAAGCTGAACACATGCAACCTTTTCTGTACCACCTCCAGCCCTGCCTGTCCTGGCCCTACCCCATCCTCTTCCTTTTCATTGTTTTAGTTGAGGTGCTGCCATCTTAAGTCATGTTTGTCTCCTCCTCCACCCTCCCAATTCACTCAGTATTCACGAGCTGTCAATTCTACTTCCATCTTTTGGATTTAGTCATGTCTTTCTATAGGCATGGGAAAACGTAGTGGAGGTCAGCATCTCTCACCTAGTTGACTGGCATAGCTCGCTCCTGGCTCTTCTTCCTCCAGTCTCGCTTCTACTGTTTTCTCCATCCAAGTCAAAACTTTTATTTTTTATTAAATATTTTATTTTATATTAAGCTCAAGTGCAGGGAATGGCATGATCAGATTGGAGCTTTTAACCCCTTCTTTGACTTTCATTGCTTTCCAAGCTTTCTTGCTCTCTAAAGATAAGCTCAAAGCTCCACAACAAAGCATTCAAAGTTCTCTGGAATCCTGTTTCAGTCCACCTTTGGACACCATTTCTTGCCACTACAACCTTGTACTTCAGTTACACCAAACTTCTTGTGTTTTCCTAAACATACCAGGCCTGTCTATTCTTTTTTAGCATTTCAAGTAGCCCAAAAGTCACCTCCTCCAGAAAGCCTTCTCTGATCCCCATCCTGGGTAGGTGTTTCTCCTTAATGCTCCTTACTCCTTTGTGACTATTTCTGTCACTTTTTTCAATACCACTTTATGGTGATCCCTATGTTCACTTTCTCTACTAGTTGGGAAGTTCTTGGTTGAGGGCAGAAATTACTGAATTCACAGGATCTAGCACATAATGGGCCCTTAGTGAATGTTTGTTGAATAAAGAAATAATTCATTTTCCCAAGGGTGCATTGAAAATAAGTTCTTAAATGAACCAAAATCTGTTGTACTCTAAAACCCTTTTGTTTTCATTAATATGTTTGCACATATAAAGTGTTCAAAGTCTTTTAAAGACTGGAATTTCAGGAGGCCAAACTAGCATAAGGTTTTCTTCCAATGTTTAAAATTGATTTTAATTTTTCAATAATACATTAACATGGTTCAGTAATCAAACAGTATAAAAATATAACACCCATACAAATTGAAAGCAGGGTCTCAAAGAGATATTTATACATCCATGTTCATAGCAGTCTTGGTAACAATAGCTAAAATGTGGAAGCAGCCTAACAGTTCATTGGTGAATGAATGGGTAAGCAAAGTATGGTATATACAGCAACAGAATACTATTTAGCCCTAAAAAGAAGGACATTCAGCAATGTGGTACAGCATGGTTGGCTAAGTGAAATTAGCCAGTCACAGAAAGTCAAATACTGTATAATTCCACTTCTTTGAGGTAGTTAGACTAGTCAAGTTCATAGCACAGAAAGCAGAATGGTGGTTGCCAGGAGCTGGGGAAGGAGAGAATGGGGTGTTATTTAATGAGCATAGAGTTTCAGTTGTACAAAATAAAGAGAGCTATGGGGATGAATGGTGGTAATGTTTGCACAATGTGAATGTATTTGATACCATTGAACTATATGCTTAAAAATAGTTAAGATGGTAAATTTTATGTGTATTTTACCACAATAAATTTTTTTAAAACCAAAGCAAACAAAGAAAGACACTGTGAAGAGTCTCATTCCCATTTTTCTCCATCTTCCCAGTTTCTACTCCCTCTGTCCCAAGGTAGCCAATATTATTACTTTCCGTATCTCCTTCAAGGTTTTCATTTTGCAAATGCAAGTGAATGTGAACCTTTATATTCTTCTTCACCTCCTGCCTTTATAAAGGTTTTAAAACATTTTTTTTAACTTTTCTACTTTTTTCTGAGGTGGATATGTATTATTAGCAAAAAGAACTAATCAGTACCCGGCCTGAATGAACTCACAAGGTGGAGATGTGGAAGAGGACAGCTATTTGATGGGAGGGAAGATAGTCCTGCTTGCTCTCAGAGTTTAAAGGACATCCAGAGTCCCCCAGGACAGAGCCTATGGTCCAGGTATCTCCCCCAGGCAGATGCCCAAGCTTCCCAGAGTTACCTTTTCTCTGAAACTCTCCTAGGCCACTCCCCCTGATGCAATATCTGGGTTTGGGCAGAAAGGAGGGTGCTACACAGCCCGCCCCTTCTGAGCTGTCTGAGCTAGCTTCCTCCTTCCAGAACAATTCAGGCTGCACAACAATTCAGATCTCAGGTCCAATATCTGAGTTCTGAAGCAGGAATAACCGGGATGGACGGGATGTTTCACTGTGAAAGGAGACAACGTTCCAAGTCAAGCTGAGCCTGCCAAACACGGACCCTCACGATGATTCTAGAAGAAATCTTGACAAGTCATATGTGGGTTTTCTACACCTTGATTCCTTGTTTGCTCATAGGTAAGTATGAATTAGAATACAGCCAGTAGATTGGGACTTAAATATAGGTTAAGAAGGTGAAAAATACCTTTCCAGAGTTTGGGGTTACATTATATGCATAGAACATCTTAAGTCTGCTTTTAGAAAGGTTTCTTACCTCCTAAACCTCCATCCCCACATACTAAAGAAAGCAAAAGCCTGCATTCTGTTTGGAAACCTCTCTCCTAATGTCCACAGAGCAACCTAGAAAGATAAAACATCAAAACAAGTAGTCTAAAGGTTAGCAGTATTCCATGCATTTTGTTATTTATCTCATTATCTGTTTTTAAAAGGCACAATATAGTTCTCTCAGTCTCTTGTGTGTGCCTCAGAGAGGTTAACAGTAGGGACAAGAAGTAGAATAAAGATTCTGACAAAATACACATGAACTAAAAGACATAATTTTCAACCTTGATATTGGGTACAAGACTTATAAAAGTTGGATATCTCCCCTGGTCACTGCAGAAAAGGTAGCAGTCAGGTAGTACTCCATAACATTAAAGAAAATATTTGGTTTGGAGCATTTTACCTGCCAGTAGAATTACATAATTTTTTCTGCTCCACTCCTGGATGCCTGTTCCTACATGCTATATTGTTCCAAAATCAGAGCTCTGTAGCCTTTGATGTTTCATCATGTTCAATCACATTTAAGGGAAATTTCTAATTTTAATACTCTAAGGTACTGGGTCCTTTGTTGTATTGGTGGGAGCCTTGAGTAGTTTCTTTTTGTTATTTTAACACTGGGAATTAATTATTCTAGTTAGTTTAAACCAGGCAACAAATCAGTGCTAAGGCAATTTGCAAATGTTTAGAAATGGCTTAGACATCACATTTATGGTGTCCCTTCCTAGTTCAAAAACCTTCAAAGCTCCCACTTGCTCAGCACATGGCATTCAGACATGCTGTTTGTTTCATGATCCAGCATATTCAGACCCTGACCCCATTTCTCACTACTTGAGAACAAATATGGACCACAGTAGCTGCTGTCTTCACAGTTGGCATATTACACCCTCATTTCCTCCTCCTGCCCTTTATTGGTATTAATTCCCACCAGAAACACCATCTCTGTTTTCCCCATCCCAAGCCTATCTTCCCATCATCACTCCAGAAGTTTCCCCAGACTTCTCTCTCCTTTGACCTTGACCTCATTTACTCTGACTCAAGACACTGGGAAATGTTCAGTCTGAACCTCAGGGTAGCCAGAAATCTAATTTAACATGGATAGGGATTAGAAAATAAGTCGTAAAAAAAAAAAAAAAAAAAAGAAAATAAGTCGTGCCATGGCTAATTTCACTAAATAAAGAAGCCAAGACATTAGTTTTTATTCATTCTGCATTTCTGAGCACCTCCTCTGCGCATGGTTCTGGGCTAGGTGCTAGTGAGAGATGAAGAAAACAGTCTGTTGTCTTCAGGGAACATAAGAACCTGCTGAGAAACACACTGAAGTGTTTGGCATTTGGGGATTTACCATTCAGTTTAAACTATTCTTTGGCCACAAGAGGTTAGGCTTAGGCTAGTGGTTTCACCATCTCAAATATATATCGGAATTATCTGGAGGAGGCTTTTAAAACTACAAATGCCTGACTGACCTGTGGTGATGCAGTATGGATAAAGCATCAACCCGGAATGCTGAGGTCGCCGGTTCAAAACCCTGGGCTTACCTGGGCAAAGCACATATAGGAGTTGATGCTTCCTGTTCCTCTCCCCTTCTCCCCCCCCCCTCGCCTCTCTCTCTCTCTTCTCTGAAATGAATAAATTAAAAAAAAAAAAAACCTACAAATGCCCGAATTTCATAGCCAGAGTTTCTGACTTAATTCATCTAAGGTATTACTGGGCACTGGGATTTTTCAAAACTTCTTAGGTGGGGTGCCTTAGTGAAGTGGTCTATTCTAGGACTGGGCAGAGAAAATACAAGTCTGGAGCATCTAGTGATAAGTAAGGAAGTGCTCAAAAAAGGATAGAGGCCTAAATGTAACAAGTATCCTAGATTGGATCCTGGATTAGAAATAAAATATGGTGGGAAAATTGGCAAAATTTGAATAAAGTGTGGAGTAATATACGAATGTTGGTTTCTTTTTCTTTTTCTTTTCTGAAGTGAGAAGGCCGGTGGGGGGGGGGGTAGTATTCAGCCAGACTCCTACATGCTCCCAAACAGGATCCACCTGGCATGCCCACTAGGGGGCAATGCTCAGCCCCTCTGGGGTGTTGTTCTGCTGCAATAGGAGCCATTCTAGCGCCTGAGGCGGAGGCCATGCAGCCATCCTCAGCGCCTGGGCCAACTCTGCTCCAATGAAGCCTTGGCTACAGGAGGGGAAGAGAGAGATAGAGAGAAAAGAGAGGGGGAAGGATGGAGAAGCAGATGGGCACTTCTCCTGTGTGCCCTGGCTGGGAATCAAACCCAAGATTTCCACACACCGGGCCAACGCTCTACTGCTGTGCCAACCAGACAGGGCTGAATGTTGTTGGTTTCTTAATTATGACAAATACAGCATGGCTATATCAGATGTTAGTATTAAGGGAAACTGGGTGAAGGGTATACTGGTACTGTGTGTAACTTTTTCTGTATACATGAAATTATTCCAAAAATAAAATCTATAAAGTTTTTGTAAACTTATAAGAGTAAATCAACAGGACACAGGAGCCAATCTGAAAGAGCTTGCAATGGCTAAAGCCATAACAATTTGAGTAACAAAATAAATAACAGTAGACTAAAATAAATTTCCATGGGTTTATACTGATACAAATGAATAATTCACTATGTAAGTGGTGAAGAATTAACAGCTCTCCCTTATAGAATCCCAATTAATAACTACATAATATTAGAACAGCAGAGAAATAATTATTGCAAGTTAAATCCACCAATAGATGGTAAAAATAATGAATGAAAGTTTGGAAAAAAATAGAATATTTTCATAGTTTCAAAGTATCTCCCCTAACTGATTTATTAATTATAAAGGGGGAAATGGTAGCTCTTCTGCCTTAATCAAGTGATCAAGATTAACATCGTCAGTAATAAGACATATTAACATCATGTACTCCCTGTCAGTGCATGCCAAAAATGAGTAACCTCAGTCAAATTATCCAAAACATCAAACCCAAACTGAGGAATATTCTACAAAAAACTGACCAGTACTCTTAAAAAATGTCAAGGTCATAAAAGACTAAGGAAGACTGAGACTGAGAATAGATTGGAAGAGTCTTAACTAGGTAAGACAATTAAGTGTGGAATCCTGGATTGATCCTTGCGGTGGGAGAGAACATTAGGGATAAAACTGGTGAAATTCAAATAAATACTGAAGCTTAATTAATAGTATTGTGCCAATGTAAATATATCAATTTTTGTAATTGTACTATAGTTATATATATATATATATGTATATATATATACATATATATATATATATATATATATATATATATATATATATATATGGAAGGTTGAGTGCAGCGTATATGTGTTATTGAACCTCAGCATGTGAGTCCATCTTGCCATAGGCACTGGCCAAAAGAATTGAACAAGCAGGGGTTTGCAGAGGAAAAAGGAAGTAATTTTGTATTATAAGATTGGCCAATCCAGACTATAGGTGAGTTCCTGCTCTTAGAGACCCAATTCCTCAATGGCATGAAAGTTACAGATTACACAGGACAAAATCACAAGACACTGTGGGTAGTCCTGTTCAGAGCTGATTAGTTGGAGGTGAAGTAAGGGTAATAAATCATTTCTTCATGTCATGGAGACAGCTCTGAGGTCTGCTCCAGTGTCCCTCTGGTTTCATGGAAAAGTAGCCAGGGGTTGTTCTACCTTAGGGCTCAGGAACTGAAACATAACTTATGCCAGTGGTTCTCATAGTGTGTGCAAGGGTGCACTGGTGCACCCTAACAGTGATGGGCAATCTTTTGAGCTTGGTGTGTCAAAATTCTCCTAGGATAACTCGGGTGGTGTGTCACTTTGAGAAAAACGGCCTAACCGGAAGTCCCAGAACTAGACACTCTGTGCAGGAGTTCTGTTGTTTTGGCCTACAGACCTCTGGCACAGAGTGTCTACACTACAGCAAATGTTTTATCCTCGGCTAAATGGTCCCATACTTCTCTGGTATGCGACCGCATGTCATCGAAAATGGCTATGTGTGTCAGTGCTGACATGCGTGTCATAAGTTCGCCATCATGGCCCTAGAAAGGTTCCAGGTGCGCCCTATGGTATTCCAGAGAAATATGTGCCTGTTGGGGACCAAAAAACAACAGGGTTTTGGAGTTTAGATTTTTGGGAGACAGAGGTGTGGGGAATTGTCTGTAAACTGACAATCTGCCCAACCCTCCACCTCACTTGCCTGATTACATTGCAAAAGGCTGTTAAGCTGTGTTGCTGGATTGTTTTCACTACCCCCCATGTTCCCCCCTACCCCAAAGACTGGAGGCAAGTTTCTTCTATCTTTTGTTTGGTGTAAAGTTAAGATGATATGTATGGTGGGGGTTTTCTGCACTCAACACAAGAGTAAAAAGAGAGGAATTCTTCAATGTATTGATGAAGAAATGAGAGTTTGCCTTTCAAATATATGCCCAAATATATGCTAGGACACATCAGGCTCATGTTTCTCATAAACACAAGAATGAAAAAACTTAACACATTTGTGCTGTGACCTGCCGAATTTACTAAATCTTACCAAGAATGTATCTATATATATAAAAAGATAACATTTTTGTCGTTTTTTTATTTTTTAACCCCTTTGTTTATGAATTCTAAAAAGCATAACTCAAAAAATGTAACATAAAAATGTTTTTTAATGTCAGAATAAATTTAGTTTTGTCATATTTATTTTGTTTAATTACCATAAAAGCATGCTTGGACTTTATATTTGTTTCTTTAATCTTTCACTTAATTATTATAACATATTTCTCAAAAATTTGTATATAGTGCACCTACAATTATTTGTAGGATTTTAATTGCACCCTGACTTCAAAAAGTTTGAGAACCACTGACTTATGCCAAGATGTTATCTTTAGCCTACCAGTGATCCAGACCTGACTGTTAGTCAGGGCCAGACTATTGTCTTCTGCTGCTTCAGGGTTAATGATTATCAGGAAGAAGGGCTAGATCTATGAGCTGTGTAGAGACAGAGAGAAAACCCCCCACATATTTCTTAAGCTGTAGTCACAAATCAAATCAAAATCACGAAAACTTTCAATTTCATATGGGAGCTCTCTATACTATTTTTTCAACTCTTTTATTAGTCTAAAATTATTTTATTTTAATGTATTTATTTATTTGTTTGTTTTCAGCAAGCCAGAGGCAGACAGACAGGAAGGGAGAGAGATGAGAAGTATCAACTCGTAGTTGCGGCACTTTAGTTGTTCATTGATTGCTTCTCATACATGTCTGGACTGGGGGGCTCCAGTGGAGCCAGTGACCCCTTGCTCAAGCCAGCTACGTTTGGGCTCTAGTCACCGACCATGGGATCATGTCGATGATCCCAGGTTTAAGCCAGCAATCCTGCGCTCAGGCTAGATGAGCTTGCGCTCAAGCAAGTGATCTCGGGATTTTGAACCCGGGACCTCAGCGTTCCAGGTTGATGCTCTATCTACTGTGCTATCACCTGGTCAGACTATAACTCTAAAATTATTTTAAAATAAAATTTAATAACAGAACAATCTCCCTAGTGATTTCAATGAGCAGCCAAGGATGATGAGAACCAGGATGTAGTCTCTAGACCAGTGCTTCTCAAGTTTTAATATGCATATGAATTACCTGGGGACTTTTATTAAAATGCAGATCCTGGTTGAATAGGATATAAGTTTAACAACCGGTTCTCTGCCCTATTGATCATTTTAAGTACAAAAAAAACAATATACTGAAAGGTAGTTTATTATTTCATGCATTTAATACTTAAACAAGAACAATAAAAAAGGAACACAAAACTAGATTATGTTATAAGAAATTTTTAAAATATTAATAAAAAAATATTAAATAATACCTCACAAAAAACAATAAAACCGTTATTTAAGATATTTCCATATTGCTTCTTGACTGTAATCCTCACTTGCTATTTTTTTTTCATCTATGGGCAGAATAGACATTACTACAGGCACTTAGAATACACTGTTACACAGATGAACATTAAAAAAAGTAAGAAATTTAAATTTGTGATTTCCACATTGGGCGGCTGTCCAGGCGCCCACCTTAGAGAGAACCCTACTTACAAGTGCCATTTTAACAACTGGTTCACTGAACTCAACAAAAAATTAGGTATTGGTTCTGCTGAACTGGTGCGAACTGGCTGAATCCCATCACTGGTGTAGGATACAGCCTCAGAGCCTGATTTCTAATAAACTGCTAGGCCCATGATGGCGAACCTATGACACGCGCATGTCAGCACTGACATGCGTAGCCATTTTCGATGACACATGGCCATGTGCAGCCACATACCAGAGAAGTATGCACGGCCAGGTGCAGTAGCCGAGGATAAAACATTTGCTGTACTGTAGACATTCTGTGCCGGAGGTCTGTAGGCCAAAACAACAGAACTCCGGCACAGAGCGTCTAGTTCTGAGACTTCCGGTTAGGCCATTTTTCTCAAAGTGACACACCACCTGAGTTATCCACCTGAGTTATCCTAGGAGAATTTTGACACACCAAGCTCAAAAGATTGCCCATCACTGTGCTAGGGAATGAGATGCTATTGATCCCCAAACCATGCTTTAAAATCATGAAGTAATCTATCGAGGCATGAATTTGTTTGTATACCTTCTGAAGCTGGGATGTGGCTACTACTATGGTACTCAGGCAGTGAGTGATGCCAACAGCCTACTTAGCAGCCTTGCTCTTTATTCTTCTAGTGAGATGCATTTAATTCTTTTGAAATAATATACTATATTTGAAAGAGAGATTTTTGGGCATAGTGTCAGTTCATAGAGCCAATATCCTCTGCAGTGCAAGGCTCATGTGTTGGGCAGAACAATGGCACCCCAAAGATGAATACACTCTAATCCCATGGAAGATAAAAGGGAGTTTAAGAAGGCTATGATTAATGTTACGGAATTTTGAGATTAAGAGATTATCCTGGATTAGCAGGGTGAGCCCAGGCCAGTTGCATGAGTTCTTAAAAGCTGAGAACCTTCCCCAGATAAACTGAGAGAGAGAAATGGGACGGCAGAAGAGGCAGGAGGAATTTGAAGCATGAATTGTAATCAACCAGCCATTTTGGGCTTTGGGGATGGAGGAAGGGGCCATGAACAAGGAATGCAGGTGGCCACTAGAAACAGAATGGCAAGGAAATGGGAAACAGATTCTTTCCTAGAGTCTCCAGAAGGAACACAGCTCTATCAATACCTTGATTTTAGCCCAATGAGACCAGTGTCAGACTTCTGACCTAAAGAACTGAAAAAGAATGTGTGTTGCTTTCAAATGTCAAATTTGTAGTAATTTGTTATAACAGCAATAGAAAACTAAGGGAGAGATCAGTGTTGTGAATGTGGCTCTGTGCAAAAGATGTTGCCTAGCTAGTTTTGTGTGGCCAAAGTAAGATTCTTTTTTTATTTTTATTTTTTTGCAAGAGAGAGAGATAGAGCGTGAGAGAGAGGGGGACAGACAGATAGGAAGGGAGAGGGAGAGATTAGCATCAACTCATAGTTGCGGCACCTTAGTTGTTCATTGGTTGCTTTCTCATATGTGCCTTGACCGGGGGGCTACAGCAAAGTGAGTGACCCCTTGCTCAAGCCAGTGACCTTGGGTTCAAGCAGGATGAGCCCATACTCACGCTGGCGACCTTGGGGTTTTGAACCTGGATCCTCAGTGTCCCAGGCTGATGATGCTCTATCTATTGTGCCAGAATCTTAATAAACAGGTCACAGTGACACAGTTCAAGTCTCTCCTGGAAATATCACCAAAGAGCCTCCAGCCAGTGGGTCTTTTTGAGATACCTGCTGGAGTGAGAATAGTATAATTTTCTATAGTAACAAAAGCATAAATATTTACAAAAAACAAAAAGTTTATACAGGGGGTTTCAGTATCTGTTCTCTAGCTCTGGTGAGAACTCTCATCCAGTGTGGCTGAGGAAATAATTCTAGATTTTGCATGCTCCTCACTGTGGCCAGTGTCTTTCCTGTCTGCATTTCAAGTTTCCTCCTGCCTTTCCCCTTGAGTGTATTTTTTGTTTTTGTATTTGACATTTATACTGGGTAGTCTTTATTAACTGGCTTCTTTGGAGATACTTTAAAAAATATTTCTTTTATTTTTTAAAATATATTTTTAAATTAAAAATTTTAATTTATTGTGTTAACATGATTCAAGTGTCCCACTCAATAGAACACTCTCACCCCCCCAACAACATGCCCTCCATTGCACCCCCTTTCCACCCCTTCTCCTGACTCCTTCCTCCCCTTCCCTCTGGGATTTGCTGTTTTGTTATCTGTATCTATGTGTTATGTATATATAATTTCACTAATTCCTTCACCTTCTCTGATCCTATCCCCTTTCTTCTAACAGCTGTTCTTCTTCTTCTCCTGACCCTACCTCTGCCCCTATTCCATTCCTCAGTTCACCGTGTTCGTTAGATTCCACTTATTAGTAAGATCATATGATATTTTTCTTTCTCTCTTTGGAGATTTGGCTTCAATTGACATTGCTCCTGGCTGATGGATGACATTTCATGTTAATGAGAATGCTGTGTGGATAACAAAGTTTTCTTCTTCTCTCTTTGTGTTCCCAAGACCACACTCAGCCTTCCCTAACAACTGAAGGGGATTTAAAAAACTTTTTGTAGGTAGAAACAGTCACTTTCAGCTTGGAGTCTGAGCTGAAATACAGTTTTCAACTTGTAGAGTCATTTCCTATTTAGTGTCCTAGCATAAAATGGATGTCTTCTGAGGCAATGCTATGACACTTTCTATATAACCTTGTTAAATGTCTCCTGGCCTCAGTAGTTCATGGGCATTACAGTTTTTCCATCTCACCCCATGTGTGTGTGCTACAAACACGGGCAGAACAATAATGAAGTCTGGAATACTCTATACAGATACCATAAAGATAGGGCTCAGAAAGAAACAGCAGTTTTTATTTTACTACAGGGATGCGACTACTTTGTCCATAATGGAGTTAGTTGGAACTTCCCAGGTAAGGGAAGTGGGTCACACATGCAAATTATTGTGTTAATATACTAGAGCCACTTATAAGTTGGGACATCGCTTGCTTTTTTTTTTTCCTGGTGGACACCCTCATGAAGCAAACCATACCTAGTAATTTAACATCAAAGTGTGTTGCCTGGATACGTGGCCTAAGAGTCAGGTCTCCCTTCCCAAATGGGCCCCCCTCACTGATTTAATTGCCTGGACCTAACTATAGAACTTGATGTTTTACCCAAGTACATTTCATCCTATTTGAATTTAGCCTATCTTTTACAAGATAATAAGAAGTAATACTATATTTTAGGTGTGATGACATTATGGTTGTATTTTTTAATTAAAGTTTTATTGAAGTGATTCGAGATTCACATGCAGTTACAAGAAATAATACAGAGAGCCCAGTTTTCCCCAATGGCATTTTGCCAAACAATGGTATAATCTCACAATCAACACACTGATATTATCAATATCACCTGTCCCTTTTACTCCCATTTTACTCGGATTCATTTGTATGTATATGCGTGTTTGTGTAGGTCTTTGTACTCACCACCGCAGTCGAGATACCAAACAGTTCCAACATTACAACAATACTTGCTGTTGCACTTTTATAAACACAGCCACCTTCCTTCTACTCTGTTTCCCCATTATTCCTAACTCCTGGAACAATCATCTATTATTCATTTCTATAAAAGTTTCATTTCAAAAATGTTTTATATCGCCTGACCAGGCGGTGGCGCAGTGAATAGAGTGTCGGACTGGGATGCGGAAGACCCAGGTTCGAGCCCCCGAGCTCGCCAGCTTGAGTGCAGGCCCATCTGGCTTGAGCAAAAGTTCGTCAGTTTGGACCCAAGGTGGCTGGCTTGAGCAAGGGGTTACTCAGTCTGCTGAAGGCCCGCGGTCAAGACACATGTGAGAAAGCAATCAATGAACAACTAAGGTGTCGCAACAAAAAACTGATGATTGATGCTTCTCATCTCTCTCTGTTCCTGTCTGTCTGTCCCTATCTATTCCTCTCTCTGACTCTCTCTCTGTCCATGTAAAAAAAATAAATAAGTAAAACATTTAAAAAAAATGTTATAGGTCATAGAGTATGTAAATTTTTAGGATTGACTTTTTTCACTCAGCATAATTCCCTGGAGGTTCATCCAAGTTGTTTTGTGTATCAATAGTTTGTTCCTTTTTATTGCTGAGTACTATTTCATGGATGGATGTACCACAGTTTGTTTAACCATTCATCTGTTGAAGGACATCTGGTGTGATTCCAGTTTGCTTATGGACATTTGCATGCTGATCTCATGTGATATAAGTTTGAATTTGGGATAAATGCTGAAGAGTACAATTGCTGGGTTGTACAATAATTACAAGTTTAGCTTTTGAGAAACTGTCAAATTATTTTCCAGAGTGGCTGTGCCGTTTTACATTTCCACCAACCATGTATGAGTGATTCACTCTCTCTGCATCCTCACCAGTATTTTGTTCTATCACTTTTAAAAATTTTAAACATTGTGATACTGTGTAGTGCTATTTTACTGTGGTTTTAATTTGCATTTCTCTAACAGCTAATATTTTTTTGTATGTGCTCTTTGGTGAAATGTCTCTTCATGTCTTTTTCCCATTTTCTAATTGGATTGTTTGCTTTTCTACTGTTGGGTTTGAAAAGTTCTTTATATATTCTAGCTACAAGATTGTTGTGAGACGTAGTTTTCAAATATTTTCTCCCACTTTGTATTTTGTCTTCTCTTAATAGGGTCCTTTGCAGAGCAAAATATTTTAATTTTGATGATGTCCAATTATAAAATTTTCCTTGTATGGATCTTGCTTTGGGTCAAGTCTAAGAACTCTTTTGCTCAATCCTGAAGTCTTTTTACTAAATGTTTTAGAGTTTTACATATCCATTTTGAGTTTGCTTTTGCACCAAGTGTGAAGTTAAGGATGAGGTTCTTTTTTTTTTTTTTGGTTTGCAGATGTCCAATTGCTCTAGTACAGTGGTTCTTAACCTTTTTTGAGGTACTGAACCCACCAGTTTCATATGCGCATTCACCAAACCCTTCTTTAGTGATAAATAAAATATGATTTTTTTTCCAAATTCAAGACATAGGTATATGTTTTTTTACTGGTGCACAAAATGAGCCGTGCATGAACATCACCTTGCTCAAAGAACAAAACCAACAGAGTGCATGAACTCACAACAAATTACAGTATTACTTTATTCTGGCCTCCGCGGCAGAGGCTTCTCCGAACCCCTGAGACTGACTCATCGAACCCCTAGGGTTCGATAGAACCCAGGTTAAGAACCACTGCTCTAGTATTATTAGTTGAAAGGGCTATTCTTCCTCCATGGTATTGCTTTTATACTTTTCCAGAAGTCAGTTGAGGATATTTGTGTAGTTCTATCTTTTCTTTTTTGAGATCTTTATTCTGTTCCATTGATTTGTGTACTTATTGCTTTGCCAATACCACACAATCTTAATTACTGTAAGTGTTGAAATTGGGTAGATTGACCCTGGCCGGATAGCTAGGTTGGCTAGCACTTCTTCCCAATTTGCAAAGGTTGTGGGTTGGATCCCTGGTCAGGGCACATAACTGAACAGGCCAATATTTCTGTCTGTCTGTCTGTCTCTAAAATCAATAGCTAAAAATTTAAAAATTGGGTGGATTGGTTCTTTCTACTTTTTTCTTTTTCAAAATTGTTTTAGTTATTTTAATTTCTTTGCCTTTTCTTATAAATTTTAGAAAATGTTTGTCTATGTATGCACATACACACAAAACCCTTGCTGAACTTTTGATAGAAATTGTGTTAAACCTGTGTATTAATTTGGGGAGAATTACCATTTTGACTATGTTGAATTTTCCAGTCCGTAAACACAGTATGACTCACATTAAAAAAAAAAAAATCTTCTTGGTATCTTCTAATAGCATTGTACAAATCTTAAATAGGTTTTGTTATATTTTCACCAAGTATTTCCTGCCTTCTTTTTTGGAGTAGTTGTAAATACTACAGTTGACCTTCCATATCTATGGTTTCATATCCATTGATTCAACCAACCACAGATCAAAAATATTTTAAAAACATTGTTATTGTTGCTGATGTATATGAGGCAGTTTTAGGCATACCATAGTTGCTTCTGTACTAAACATTTACAGATCTTTTTCTTGTTATTATTCCTTAAATAATACAGTATAACAACTATACCATTTACATTGTAGGTATTATAAGTAATCTAGACTGATGTAAAATTTACTGGAGGATGTGTGTAGGTTATATGCAAATACTAAACCATTTTATATAAGGGACATGAGCATCTGAGGAGTTTTGTATCCATGGGGTGGGGGTTTCCTGGAACCATTCCTGTGCTGATATAAAAGAATGACTGTATTTTTGTTTTTGGTATATAAGTGTTCATTGTTAGTATATAGAAGTACAATTAATTTTTTTTTTTTTACAAGGACAGAGAGAGAGAGTCAGAGAGAGGAATAGATAGGGACTGACAGACAGGAACAGAGAGAGGTGAGAAGCATCAATCATTAGTTTTTTGTTGCCGTTGCAACACCTTAGTTGTTCATTGATTGCTTTCTCACATGTGCCTTGACCATGGGCCTGAGCTACCCCTTGCTGGAGCCAGCGACCTTGGGTCAAGCTGGCAAGCCTTTGCTCAAGCCAGATGGGCCCGCGCTCAAGCTGGTGACCTTGGGGTCTCAAACCTGGGTTTTCCGCATCCCAGTCCGACTCTCTATCCACTGCACCACCGCCTGGTCAGGCATAATTTTTTTATGTTTATCTTGTATCCTGTGAACTTGCTGAACTCATTTATTTGTTTTAGGAGTTTTCTTTTATAGATTTTGTGGGATTTTTTACATAGCCATATAATATCATCTGCAAATAAAAGGAGTTTTATTACTCAACTCCAATCTGTATGCTTTTACTTACTTTGTTTACTTTATTACAGTTGCTAGAACTTCCAGTACTATGGTGATAAAAAGTGGTGAGACTGAAAAGTCTTGCCTTATTCTCGATTTTAAGGTGAAAAGTATTCAGTCTTTCACTATTAAGTAAGATAAAGTCAGCTGTAGATTTTTTTGTAGATGGTCTTAATCAAATTTAGATAACTCCCTGCAGTTCTTAACTTGAGAATTTTTTTTTATCATTAATAGGTATTGAAGTTTGTAAATGCTTTTCATGTGTCAGTTGATATGATTGTATGATTTTTCTTCTTTAGCTTGTTGATATGATAGATTACATTAATTGATTTTCAAATGTTGAATCAGCCTTGCATACCTGGAATAAATCTCACTTGGTCATAGTATATAATCCTTTTAATGTTTCATTGAATTTAGGTAGCTAATATTTTGTTGAGAATTTTTGCATCTAAGTGCATGAGTTTTATTAGTCTTAGTTTTTTTATTTAAAATATATATACTACTATTTTTTTATGATTTGGGTATCAATGTAATACTGGCTTCATTCAGTAAGTTGGAAAGTGTTTTTTCCTATTCTATTTCATGGAAGAGATTGTGTAAAATTTGTACTAATTAAGAAATATTTGGTAGTATTCTTCAGTGAAACCACCTGGGCCTGGAGATTTCAATTTCAGAGCTCTTAAATGATGAATTATCACTTTATATTCCCCACATAAACAACTAGAAAAATGTTTTGTTTCTTTACCAGAGGAAGGATATCAGCAAGGACCATACCCCACCCTCCCGTGCCACTTCACTGCAGCTGGCCCTTTTCTTTACATCCCTTGGGTGATTTCAAGGTTAGGGGTGGGGAGAGCAGGAAACCCCCCTTGTGGGTGCCCCAGGTGTTTCCTCACAGGACAAGCCATGGATGCTGAGCGTGGGAGGGAGGTGCATTACCAGGGTCCTACATTAGAGAAGAAGCAGGGGAACCAGGTGATGTGTCACTGGCAACCTCCATCCTCTCATGATCACAGGGCTTGATAACAACAACAGGTGCCAATCTTGAGATAGACACTGAGATGGAAAGTCCTGAGTGAGAGCCCTAGTCCCTACTGTGCTCTCGATGTTATCATTGTGACTGTAACAGCAAGGAGAGGCAGGTGTTAGGCGTTAAAAGAAGAGTGTTTGAGACTGGGAAGAGGACCATAGCAGAGAAGCTGAACTGCATCCTAGGTTACACCCAGGATGCGCCCCAGGGCTGCCCAAGGTTCTTATGAGTGCACGTTCAGCATCACAGGCCTCTTTCATTCTGTGTGGAAACTGTAGACCCACTGTGTGCATACTTGGGCACACCACACACACCATGCAAGCACGTGCTTCTATCTCAGGCTGGCTCAGGGGTCTACAGTTTGCCTGAAGTAGAGTGTCTGAGCTGGCTTGGTACCTATCTGGATTGGACTCCCTCCAGGGCAGACCATCCTGTATTTTCCAGCTGCAAGCTGATGCCCTATACAGCCTGTTGGGGGGATGAGAAGGCATGTGCTTTGGATGGCAGCAGCAGGAGAGGAAGGTGCTGAGGAGCTGGCAGGAGCCTGCTTGGGTTTGCCATGTAGGGATGGGTGGGTTCAGTTTTGTTCAACTTGCTTAAGGTCACATAGTAAGTGGCAGAGTCAAAGTCTGCATGTAGGTCTATCTGACATAAGACTTATGAACAATGTGCCTCACGTTTGTCATTTGTACAGTGGAGAAACAAATAAAGGAAAGAAATAGTACTTACCTTCCGGCATGGTCATGAGGATGAAGTGAGATAAAATGTAACAATCTAGCACATACTCTAGATCAGGGGTGCCCACACTTTTTCAGCTTGCGAGCTACTTATAAGATGACCAAGTCAAAATGATCCACCTACAATAAAAATGCAAAACATAAATTTATTTCTTCTATATTATCATTATTTAAGTTACTATTATTACTATTTAATACTGTGTACTATTTAATACTATTATTACTATTTAATTCTTCTTTCACCTTTCTCCTTCTCAGCTCTCTTTTTGGAGGAAAGTCAATGTCATAGTTTTTATGAACAGTCCGAAAAAGCCGCTCCACATTTCCCTTCTTTGGAATAGCAATGGCACACAGACAGATGAGGCAAACACACTTAGAATATGACATAGTGAAAAAAATCCCCTCCCATTCTGTATGAAAGTGGTAGGTTTTAGGCTTTTTACTTGGAACAGCTACGGCACTCATTTTTATACCCTTTGTTGTATTTAGTTTAAATAAATTGAAGGCTAACTACGGAGCAATGTAACTGAACAAGTTAGCGCGGTTTAACGCGCATGCGTAGGGTGTCAAAAGTTCAGACGTCAGACTGGCTACGCTGTATGCCAATCAAAAGACAAATGTCTTTTTAATGTCATGCGATGTACCCACACTTCCTTCGCAATCGACCAGTAGATCGCGATCGACGTATTGAGCACCCCTGCTCTAGATAGTACATGGTAAGTGCTCAATAATATTAGCCATTATGATTATTAATATTAATATGCCATTTTATCAACAATGGCAGAATTATAATGATGGTAGAAAAAATTTAGCATGAACACAAGTATGATTAAATTAAGGGTGTTTTGTTAATAGACATATGAAATCTCATTGGAAACTAATCTAAAGCTGTGGCGTTCCACCAATATGAGCCCACCCGTCAGCCTTGCCTGTCTGCCTTGATCTTAGATGGAGTTGCCCATCTGCCCGCCCCTCAGAACCTCTCTGTACAATCAACTAACATGAAGCATCTCTTGACGTGGAGCCCAGTGACCATGGCTGGAGAAGTAATACACTATTCTGTTGAGTACCAGGGGTGAGTTGTTTTTGTTTGTTTGTGTTTCTTTTTTCTTAGTTTTTCTCCTTTAGACAGAGTTGATTGCTGGTGGCACAGCTGTTATTCCAGAGCCCAAGGAGGCTTTGTGAGCCCAGGGACAGATTATCTCCGGTGACCTGCCACCTCTGTCTGCATGGGCATTGGGAGGGTTGAAGGAACAAGGGAAATTGTTCTGTGGGTTTGATAGTGAACCCTCCGGGAACCCATGAACATATTTTAGTTAGCTTCTTTTCAATGTTGAGTGAACTGTCTAATGCTGAAGAAAATCTTAAGAAATGAGTTTGACTCTGACTTCAGGTGGACAGGTCATTGGAGACTCAGTGCCTTTTGTGGGGGGAGAGACTTCAGTTTTCCCATCTATGAACCAAAATGAGTTGTGACCCTAAAGGACAGTTGTCCCTGGGGCCAATCAGGCTGTGCTCTGCAGGTGTTCAGGCTCTTGGAGCTATTGAGAAGCAACAGGGACACAGAGGTGCTCAATATATTTTGTTAACAATAAATACAAACTGAACACCTACATGTGTAGACATTCTTCTGGATATAGGGAGCTTATATTTAGAAGAGGAGGCAGCCAATTAAAAGGTAAAGAAAATAAACACTTAGGTCTGCACTGTCCACTGTGGTAGCCACTAGACACAGAGAGCTATTTAAATTAAATGAAAATGTCTGTTTCCCAGCCACACTAGTTACATTTCGAATTCCCAATAGCCACATGTAGTAGTGGCCGCCATATTGACCAACACCAATATAGAACATTTCCATCATCACAGAAAATTCTGGGCATCACTGCTCTAGTTCATTTCAGATGGTAATCAGTGCTGAGAGGAAGCCAAAAGGCTGATGCAAAGAACAGTTTACTCTGTGGCTCCTTTTCATTATGTGGTCAGGGAAGACCTGTCTGAAGAGTGATGTTTCTGAAGGACAGGAGGAGCCAGCCAAAGTGCACAGCAGAGACAGAGCGCTTGAGACACAGTGAACAGCTAGTCAGAGGTCCTCAGGTAAAAAGAGCTCAGCGAGGAAGCCAGTGTGGAGGATAGAGCATATGTAAGGGTAGAGTGAGAGAGAGGCTGGAGAGTTGTTGCTTTTTTGTTGTTGTTTATTTGTTTTTGTATTTTTACAAAGTGAGAAGTGGGGGAGAGGCAGGCAGGCAGACAGACTCCTGCATGCGCCCAACCGGGATCCACCTGGCATGCCCACCAGGGGACGATGTTCAGCCCCTCTGGGGCGATGCTCTGCCTATCTGGGTGGTTGCTCCACTGCAATTAGAGCCATTCTAGCACCTGAGGCAGAGGCCATGGAGCCATCCTCAATGCCCAGGCCAACTTTGCTCCAATGGAGCCTTGGCTGTAGGAGGGGAAGAGAGAGACAGAGAGAAAGGAGAGGGGGGAGGGTAGAGAAGCAGATGGGTGCTTCTACTGTGTGCCCTGGCCAGGAATCAAACCCGGGACTTCCACATGCCGGGCCAACGCTCTACCGCTGAGCCAACCGAAGAGGGTCGAGGCCAGAGAGTTTTGTAGGCCATGGGAAAGAGTTTAGATTCTATTCCAAATATTTTGGAAGCCATTAAAGACAGAAATGTCATGATTTGCTGAGTGATGAATCGTTTGAAAAATAGTGAGAGTGTAAGCTGGAAAATCAGGAGACCATAGCTAGACAAGGGATGATAGTGGCTGAGATGGGGGTGGTGACAGTGGGGATGGAAAGACCCAGACACATTTGGGTCTATGCCTAGGTTTTCCTTGTTTGGTCATAAAAGGAGTAAGGGAGAATGGAAGGTTGGTCAGGGAGGAGAGTGGAGGAACCAGAGTGTGGAGCAAATGCTTATTTTGTTGACTCATGAAAAGCAGGTGAATGAGGCAGTTACTTGGAAACATCACTGAGCCTGGGTAGAAGGGGCTGGTGTGATGCTGTGCTTTCCTCTCTTGGGCCAGAGAGTATGAGAGCCTGTACATGAGCCACATCTGGATCCCCAGCAGCAGTTGCTCGCCTACTGAAGTTCCTGAGTGTGATGTTACCGATGACATCACTGCCACCGTGCCATACAACCTTCGTGTCAGGGCCACCCTGGGCTCACAGACCTCAGCCTGGAGCACGCTGAAGCCCCCATTTAATCGAAACTCAAGTAAGATACTTCTCTCTTTACATCCCCCTGCCCTGCCCTTCCCCTTCAGGAATCATGTCTTCTGAGTTTTTCAGGATTCTTTTTAGCATCAAATTAGACTTGCAAAGCTAGGCTGTGAATACAAGGAACCCTAACTGATCCATTTAAAAAATTACCAACTGCTTCCCACATGCCCTCTCTTTCATTCTGAAAGAGGCTTTGGAAGTCATTCTTTATCTTCGTCAGGGTCTGCAGGTGGTGGTAGCACTGATGTTGCAAAATTGGAAAAAGAGCTGGTCTAGAAGTGGGCAGAGGGGGCTAGGATTGCTTCTCCACCCTAGTAAGTGCCTCACTAAATCTTCCGGTGACTCCCCTCTGGTGCCGCATCAACCCCATGTTTGTTGCTCATGTGAGGAGCTTTTCTTTGTGCAAGAGGACCCATGCATTTACAGAGCCACCAGAAATAGTTGCCCATCTATGGTCCCTGGGAAATAAATAACTTTTCAATAGCAATAGTACTTGGAAAATGATTGAGAAAGAAATAGGGGGAAATATAGATAGGTGGCCTAATACGGCAGAGCACAAACCATGTATATTTGACTGTGTGTGCATGTTTGGAAGTAGCAGGAGCAAGGACTGAATGGTCAGTGGGTGAGGAAGCAGCGGGTCGTATGGTGAAGGACTTTGATGTGAAGTTGATCAAATCAATTAGGAAAGTCATAGAAAAAGAGAGTGTCTAGGCCAAGTTTGTCTTGTGGAACAATCACTCTGACTACTGTGTGAAAGGGAACTAGAGCAGGACAAGCCTGCAGGGAAGGAAAAGAGTAAGGAGGGGGTTGTAACATTTCTGCTGAGCCAAGATGGGTCTTGGCCCCAGGAGTAGAAGAATGCCTAGGGAGGAGAGGACAGATTTGAGTCATGGCTGACTTAAGACAGAGCTTGGGGACCACCCAGTCACTGGGAGGGACAACAATGGTGTCCGGCTTCCAAATGGGGTTGGAGAGAATGTCATTCAAAACAGAACCCAGGAGGGACAAATAGTCTTGAGAAATAGAAGATACTTCCGGCTTTGGGTTCTTTGAGATAGAGATTCCTACAACATATCATGCCAACATGTCTGATTGGCAGCTAGAAATCAGGTCCTGAGGCTCAGGCAGGTCAAGGCCAGACACATAGCACAGAGTTAATAGCCAGAACTTGGTGGTAGATGAGATTGTTCAGGGACAAGATGTAAGGACAAAGATAACTCAGGACAGAATCTTGGGAAACCTCAGGGTTTAAAAAGTAGGTGGAAGGAAAGACATCAGTAGGTGGCTGGGCAGATAGATGGTCATGGACGGGAGACTAGGCCTGAAGGAGGCCCCCCATGGGTCCTTGAGAAAGCAGCTTCATGAAACAGCAGGGCTGTGCTTGGGCCACTGGGTGAAGGGTTGAGTGGAGGTGGGAAGGAGCAAGCAGACAGATCCTCCTCTGAGAAAGGTGTGGACAATAATGTGACCAGTTTGAAGCTGCAAGAGAGGCAAGGAAAAGGCCTTCGGTTTTCTTTACATGGCAGAAGATCCTCTACTGTGAGTGAAAACAAAGGAAGGTTAGGAGCAGCATGGACACGAATGGGATGAGTCAGAGGTTCCTAAGGATTGCTTGAGATGGTGTAGAAATCAGGAGGGTTTAGAAGTTGCGGGTGAGGGTGGGGAGCCCAAG
Source organism: Rhynchonycteris naso (assembly GCA_037038555.1). Taxonomy (NCBI): domain Eukaryota; kingdom Metazoa; phylum Chordata; class Mammalia; order Chiroptera; family Emballonuridae; genus Rhynchonycteris; species Rhynchonycteris naso. The sequence continues at coordinate 39,008,408 of CM073004.1, read as the reverse complement.
CTGGAAGGGGCTGAGGAAGGGGAAGATAGATTTGAAGGGGCAGTTGGCCCTCTAGAGTCAGATGGATGTGATTCAAATCCCAGCTCAGCCATTGAGAACTGGGTCCCTCCCTGCCTCCCCATCTGTAAGAAAGGTAACAGTTTGCCTCAAAGCACAGTTGTGGGAATTGTATAAGATTGAAATGTGTAATTGCTCAGTGCAGTGCTGTCCTGTTACAGTTCTCAGCTATTGTTAAGTACTATTTTATTATTGCCCTGGGCATGCTCAAGTAGAGAGCTGGAGAGCAGAGGAAGGAAGAGGTGGGGGCAGGAATGGGACCACTGGAATAGGATACCGCTAGGAATTTTGATGCAGAATGTGAGCTCTTCTGCCCGGGCACTGGGAAAACAGAGTGGAAACACTGGGATCCTAGTGCCAAGCACTGGGGGAGGCTGAGGGGCACTGGAGGGTGGTGCAGTTCTGTCTCTGCCAACAGTGCCAAGGTATCACCCAGCACCATCTCCCTCTGGGTCCTGGGAGCATGGGGCTCTAGCCAAGACCATTGCTGGGGGCAGGCAGCTGTTGTTGGAAAGGAAGGCATGGCTCAGAGGGAGATAAGGAAGTGCCTATAAAACTAAGCGGGTGGGGGTTTGTGCAGTAACAACTTGTGCTGAAGAAGGCCATTATAAACAGGAAAGTTTTGCTGCAGGAGGAGCTGAGGAACAGGAGGTTGTACCTGAGCCAGAAGGCGAAAGAGGTGGTCCTGTGTGACCCCTGTGCAGGTGGGGTTAGCTACAGAGCTGGGATGGAATCATGATGCTTATGGGCATTAAGACAGTTAGTTCCTTTGCATCTGAAAAAGGCCACTGTGATTTCTCCCCAAATATATGAGATGTCTTGTTTTAGGGCTGCCCTGAAAAAGAGCTATTCTTACAGGGAAACCTTATTTGAGAGCAGAAGTTCTTAACATTGATTACACATTCAAGTCACAGGGGAGCTTCAGAACTCCTCATGTTAGGTCATCCTTAGAGTCTGATTTAAATAATCTATGTGTATCCTGGTCTCCGGGAGTTTAAAGTTTCACCCCGTTATTCCCATGCACAGCCAGAGCTGAGAGCCACAAGTGCAGAGGCTAAGCAACCCACAAAGCGGAGTCTAGAAACTCGGAAAAGACGTAGGCTCAGAGCCTGGTCACATACTCTGTGCCTTTGGGTAAATCACTTAACCTCTCTGAGCTTCAGTTATGTCATCTGTACATCAGGCATAGTATTTACTTTCTTAAGCTTGCTGTATGGATTAAGTGAGTGTGTCGAGTGCATAGGACAGAGGTTCCTGCTCCAACGCTGTCAAAACATCCTCTAAACTGAAATTTGACTTCAGGGCATTTTTTTCTAATTCTGTTCTCAATGAAAGACGGAGATCAGAGGATCCCATTCTCATCATGTTTGACCAAGTACTGAAGGAGTCACACATCTCTCTTCTACCCGGAGGGGTTGCAGAGGTAGTACCAGCAGTGCTGTATTCTCATACGAAGCCTCTGAACTGGGCATGTTTTACACAGTTGGTCTCTGACTTCCCAAGTCCCCCTGTCCCCTAGCCAGGCAGCTCTTCAAATGCCAGGAAATGCTTTGCTCTCTGAAAACTCCCTGCAGGAAATGACTTTCTTTTGAGTGTCCACTGACCTCAGTGCAGGGGGATTTGGCCCAGAACACTCCACTTTACTTCCCAAGCCCCGGCCAAAGATCAGGGCGCCCTTCTGGTCCTGCAGTGTCCACATCTGAGAGGCAAGTATGGACCCTTCGTCACTGGCCAGGGACTGGAAGCTGCCTGCGTGGGCCCTTCTGTTCTTGGCCTGCCGATGGGAAAGTATCCATGGGGACTGCTGGCCAACCTGTTTGGGATCCAGCAATGTGAAAGATAGTGTTTGTACTCGTGCTAGAGTTGTTTATTGGAATTTGTAAAACCCACCCGTTTTCTGACATCCCTCATTAAGGATATGAGATGAAGAATCTTTGGGTTGAGATTAGAATGGCCAATCCATTCATAGGCTGTTGATTTGCTTGAAAAGTTATATCACTGATCCATGTGAATTGTTGTAATCTTTTTTTTTTTTAACATGCTCATCATTAAAAAAGCATTTACTGAGTACCTGCTAAGTATAGGAGCTTATTGGGGGACATGTTTATGTATGCTGTGAAGCTACATCCAGCCCCTTCCCTTCCCAGGAGCCTGGCATGTTTCCACCAATGTCTTGGTCATGGTTTCCCAGAACAGAAACCAGTCCTGCCGGGAGCTGGCTTTGATTCTCCTCTTGTCTTGCCAACAGCCATTCTAACCCCACCTGGAATGGAGGTCACTAAGGATGGCTTCCACTTGGTTATCAAGCTGGAAGACCTAGGGCCCCAGTTTGAATTCCTCGTGACCTACTGGAAGAGGGAGCCTGGAGCTAAGGTAAGACTTCAGGCCTTGGCCTTTGAGTCAGACTTTGGGGAAAGAGTCACAGACCTCTACGGGGTGGTTGAGAAAAGCCAGCCATGCAGAACTCACTGTCTGCGGTGGCCTGAGGTGAACTGTGGGAAAGGAGAGATAGGAGCAGGCTGACAATCCCAGTGCCTCGTCTTCAAAGAACTGCCTTGGTTTCAACCCGGGCCTTGGCTGGGAGCCTTCTCAGCCCAGGTTTACTGAAGTAGGGGGCTGCCTCCTTGCCCGTAAACTCTAACATAGTTGAATCCACAGTACCTTTTCAATATATTTTTTTTCCCCTTGTCAGCTTATCTTCTCAGCCATTTCCCCTGACACGTTTGGGTACAGCAGACCAGGTGTTCCAGATCGACCAGATGATTTCAAAAGTGTATGAGACTGGCACAAGCCTCTTGAGGGTGTGTGTCTGAGCAAGGTGCAGAAGTCAGGGCAGAAAGCGAGGAGCTGGCTCTTGGATAACCCTGTGTCATTATGAGCCCCTGGATCGTGCAGAATGCCTAGCTGGGGTGCTGTCCCTCCCTGTGGGACAGCTAATGCAGGCTGGGCGGGGTCGGAGGTCAGGTCTCCCGGAGGGAATGGTCAGACAGCAACTGCCACAGCAGCAGAAGGGGCTTATCCTGAGCAGGAACTAGGGGACAGTCAGACCTGTGGAAGCTCTGTCCAAGCTGATATAGTGACAAGACCCACTTCAGTCAGCACAAACAAAAGTAGACTTTATCATAAGGATTAGTGTGGTGTGATGAGGGGCTCGCAGAGAGTCTATAAACAAAGCTGGTCCGAGCCAGGCTGCAGCACAGTGCCCTCCCCAGTGACCCTCACCTGCACAGTCCTGGTTTCCTCTGTATTGTACGCCTGCGGCCTTCTCCCCAGCTCACTCCCAGGCTCTGGTTCCTCCTCACTCCTTCCTATGCATTCCCATGGCTGTGCCTTGCCAGCCCCTCACGGCCTCTCGGCCTGATACCCCCTCACTATGTTCTTTCCCCTTTGTCCCTGTTTCTAGCTCCCGGTATTTCCAAGACCAATTCCCTAGTGACAGGGAGCCTGATTGTTCTTGCTTATCTTATCAGACCAAGTTTAGAGGTCGCAAGTTGCTGGCTGGCCTCAGATGGACACTTCTTGGGTCAGGGATGCTCCTGACCTGATAGCAGTATCTTAGGGAGCATGACACATGCCCCAGCACCCACTCAACAGGGCCTGTAGGTTGGGTAGCTTCCCACTCAACAGGGCCTGTAGGTTGGGTAGGTGGTATAGGCAGGTGGAACAGGCATTAACAATGACTTCCAGTATTTACTCCTGTGGGCTCGGGGCCCAGTGATAAGACATGGTGTTGCCAGCCAGGCAGATAGAAAGGTACAGGGTACAGACCAGGCCCTGGGCAGGAGGGAGCATGCAGCTCCCACAGATTCTTTGAGATGGGGCTCTCTCTCCACCCTTGGGAACTGGGAGGGCCAAGCCTGAGAGAGGCGCATGTCCCCTGAGTCATCTAGGCTTGGTCCAGACAAGCCTACACAGGTTCAGATGTGGAGCACAATCCTCAGGGGGTAGGTAGAGGTGGGAGGATGTACAGATGGATAAACACACATGTGGTTGGATGGCTATATTAAAAGGCACCGCCCCCCTGGTGCCTTTGCTCCTGTGCACTTAGGCCCCTGGCTCAGTCATATTTCTAACCTTCAGTTCTCTGCCCACATGCTGTCCTATCAGAGAGGTCTTCCCCAGCTGTTCTGTTTAGTGATTCCTCATCACTCTACTGTCATACCCTGCTTCCTTTTTCTTATCACCACTTGATTGATATTATATATTATCTGTCTTCTCCCATATAAACTTCATGAGAGCAGGGACTTTGTTTTGTTCAATGCTATGTTCCAGTAACTACAACAGTGGTTGGCACATAGCAGGTGCATAGTAAACAAATATGAATGAATAAATGAATGAATGGGAGGGAACAGTCTGAATGCAACCTGAAAGGAAATATATGCAGCTTTCCTTCCCTGGCTCTTTTCTTCCTTTCTTATCTTGCTTCCCTCAGTGTGTAACTCTTTTCTGGTCTCCTATAGGAACATGTCAAAATAATGAGGAGCAGGGGCATTCCAGTGCACCTGGAAACCATGAAGCCAGGGGCTGTGTACTGTGTGAAGGCCCAGACACTCGTGAAGGCCATCGGGAGGTCCAGCACCTTCAGCCCAACAGAATGTGTCAAGGTGCAAGGTAAGGATGGCCTGTCTGTTTCCTGGAGTCCTGCACAGCTGACAGCCTGCCTGTAGGATACTCGGCTACCTGCTGGGTTTCTTAGGTTCTTAGTCTCCCCTAGTCTCACTGACCTGCTTCCTGAAGTTGGATGGGTTCTTGTGGTCAGACTATGCTTCACTCCAGTTTCCCTTCAGGAGAGAGTGCACCCTGGGACTGGGTGGGGGTCACTTGAGTTGTCTGAAACTTTCCTTCTGAAAAGTCCCTAGACCTGAGGCTAGACATTGCAAGCCTGGTTTATCAGGTGAATCAGAGGAGGTTGCAGAAGAGGCAGGCAGGGGCTTGAGGGTCAGGCCATATGAGGAGGCAGCCCATTGTATGTTATAGCTGCTTTCAGCTTGTAGGACCATGGGAAGTCTAATAAACTCTTCTTGTTTGACTTAACTTTTCCCTTGTAATTTTTTATGGTCTAAAACCCTACAATCTTTAAAAACCCTTTGAAAAGAAACAAAACAAAACCCCACATCCCAGGATTCTACCACTCAAACAATAGTGATATTTTTGTAGATAACTTTTTAGTTTTTAAAAATATATATTTTTAAAAATTACCTGACCCAGGGTGGTGCAATGGGTAAAGCACTGACCTGGAACATTGAGATCGCTGGTTTGAAACCCTGGGCTTGCCTGGTCAGGGCACATAAGGGAAGCAACCATGAGTTAATGCTTCCCGCTATTCCCCCACTTTCTTTCTTACTCTCTCTCAAAAATCAATAAATAAGATCTTTAAAAATTATTATTATTATTTTGGATATTTAGTGCCTTCATAAAGAAAACTCTCTGCCTTTCATTTTAGCACAAATGGTAGCATACTCTATCCACTATTCTGGATCTTGTCTTTTTCACTTTATGTATCATATAGATTTCCCCACTTTTTTTTTTTTTTACAGAGACAGAGAGAGAGAGTCAGAGAGAGGGATAGATAGGGACAGACAGACAGGAACGGAGAGAGGTGAGAAGCATCAATCATCAGTTTTTCATTGCCGTCGCAACACCTTAGTTGTTCATTGATTGCTTTCTCACATGTGCCTTGACCGCGGGCCTTCAGCAGACTGAGCAACCCCTTGCTGAAGCTGGTGACCTTGGGTCCAAGCTGGCGAGCTTTTGCTCAAGCCAGATGGGCCCATGTGGAAGCTGGTGAGCTCGGGGTCTCGAACCTGGGTCTTCCTCATCCCAGTCCGACGCTCTATCCACTGCACCACCGCCTGGTCAGGCAGATTTCCCCACATTTATACAGAACTTCTTCATCTTTCTTTATGGCTAATAGTAGTCCATTTTGTGTATATATAATTGATTCAACTAGTTCCCCATTGATGGGTATTCAATTTTCACCCCAATTTTTTGCTATTGCAGGCAATACTTTAATTAGTTATCCTGTGCATAGATTGTTTTGCTGGTATACTTGATGAATAAATTCCTGGAGGTAGAGCTGCTTGCGACATACATATTTGAATTGACTGTTGCTCCCAAGTTGCCCTGTGAAAGGGTGTCATCCTTCCATCATTGCCCACATGCAGACATACTTTGTAGTTGGATTGCACATATGCTTTGTGCCTGCTTTTTCACAACTATCCATCACATTTCCCATGTAGATTTTCCTTTCTTAAAAATGTTTAAAGATTTTATTTATTGCCTGACCAGTCAGTGGAACAGTGGATAAAATATTGGACTGGGACACAGAGGACGCAGGTTCGAAACCACAAGGTCGCCAGCTTGTGCGTGGGCTCATCTGGTTTGAGCAAGGCTCACCAGCTTGAGCCCAAGGTCACTGGCTTGAGCAAGGGGTCACTCACTTTGCTGTAACCCCCCGGTCAAGGCACATATGAGAGAGCAGTCAATGAACATCTAAGGTGCTGCAACGAAGAATTGATGCTTCTCATCTCTCTCTCTTTCTGTCTATCTGTCCCTATCTGTTCCTCTTTCTGTCTCTGTCTCTGACACACACACACACAAAAAAAAGATTTTATTTATTAATTTTAGAGGAAAGGGTGAGCGTGAGCGGGAAGCATCAACTCATAGTAGTTGCCTCTCGTATGTGCCTTGACCAGGCAAGCCCCAGGATTTTGAACCAGCAACCTCAGCATTCCAAATAGACGCTTTATCCACTGCGCCACCACAGGTCAGGCCCCATGTAGATTTTCTGTTTGCCATTTTATACTACTTACTAAAACCATATAAGTCAAGCTTTATAAAAAATTCAAACAACGTGGGAGTATATAAAGTAAGAGGTACATGTTTTCCACTAAGGTGGTTTATTTTGGCAAGTTTGGCATTTAATCTGCTAGTTATTATATGATACTAGTACTCACAGGCACAAATGGGACTGTCCTATGCTTACTGTTCACTCTCTTGCTTATTTACTAGTATATTGTGATCATCTTTTCATGTCAGTACACATAGGTCTACCTTATTTGAAAAGATGCACAATAAGCCAATATATGTATTTGCCAAAATATATGTAATCATCCATCTGTTAATAGGTATATTCTGTGCCTTTCAGTTTTTTGCCACAACAAACAATGCTGTAGTGAACAAGCTTGTATATATTCTAATTCTCATTTTAATAGCTGAATTCCTAACCTGCCATGCTGATGTCCCATTATAAATTCAGTCATCTCTTATTTGGGGGTATTTAGGTCATTTTCATTTTCTTTTGAAGATGATGGTCATTGATTGATTAACTCATTCATTCACTCAATATTTATCGAGCACTGACTGTACCATGTGCTGGTCTAGTCCGTGGCATACAGCAGAAATGTCCCTGCTCCCATGGAGCTTACCCTTCTAGTTGGAGAGACAGGCTACAGACAAGTAAACACATGTATAGCTTCCCGTGGTGATACGTGCTATGAGGAAAATTCACAGAGCACGTGGAAGTGGCGGGAGGTGTAGGCATGCCACTTTGGGCAGAGAGGGAGACTGGGTATGAGGCTGATGCTCTAGTCCAGATGCTGCTGTAAACTGCTGTATGCATATCATTGTTTCATCTTTTGGAATTATTTTTTTTAGGTGTCTACTCGCAGGAGTGGATGAAAGGGTGTGAACATTTGTGTGTCTCTTGGTGTGTACTGCCAAAATATTTTCCAAAATTGGTGAAACAAAGTATGTACAGTGTCCCTGGTCACATATGTGAGACCACCAGCTTCTCTGCAGCCTCACTAGTCAGCCTCATTCACACTGCAAGCAAGCAGTGCAGCCTGGAGAGGCTAAAGGACTTGCTCGAGCTTATCCATCCTCCTTCTGTATCTCCAGATGCTCCCACTTGGTACTTTCTGATCCACTTACTTAGTAGAGTGACCTGGAGTAAGTCACTTAACCAGAGTAGGGGCTTGATATATCAATAGTTACCTGACTGTTTTCTGAACTCAGTATTTTGCTCCATGAGATGAATCAATGCCAAAAGCAAATTGTGAAACACAGTTTGTTTCAGTTACCACCCAGTTCCCTTCTGCGCTGTTCTTTTCAACACCTCCCCCTCATCCTGCCCGGGCACTCCGCCCTGATCCTGGCACCCCGCCCTCCTCCTGGCAGTGGCTTAACAGTTGATACTCCTCCCGTTTCCCAAGAAAAAGATTTTAATCTTTGGGGCTTTCTGGAAACCAAGCCTTAATCTGGATTCTAGAAAAATGATTTTAATGGTGGTAATTTTAGTCACTAGTGCATACATGAAATCTTAGGATGCTGGCATCTGCTGTCTTAGCCATGTGCAGAGCCAACTCCAGGAAAGTGAAGGAGGCCCAGGATTAGAGATTTCACCTTCACTGTCTCCTAAGCCTGTTCTTATCTCTTCATTTGCAGAAGAGACCCTCCCACTGGCACTGGCCCTGTTTGCATTCATTGGCTTCATGCTGATCCTGGTGGTTGTCCCACTCTCCATCTGGAAGATGGGCCGGCTGCTCCAGTATTCCTGTTGCCCCGCGGTGGTGCTCCCCGACACCTTGGTAAGAGTGCTCTGTTTCCTTTCATTATGATACTGACCAGATGTGGTTTGGGCTCTGGTTGGGCATGGGCACATGTTTCCTGGTTGACCACCATTTGCAAAAGGAGGGCAAAAGAGCATGTGCAGGACTTCACTTCTATCGGGGGTGCTGGGAGAGACCTCCCTTCTTCAGGGTTTGGGGACCTTCCTCAGTCAGGCCACTGCTGCTTGCCCCCAGGACCTGGCACAGCCAAGAGAGCAGGTGTGTTGCCCAGCCATGGATGCTCAGTCATGCAGTCTTACCCTTCCAGACTGGCCTGCCCAGTGTTCCCGGCCCCTCCCCGGGATTAAAGCAGCAGCTACATCAAGTAGCTTGTTCTGACACAGTGTATTCAATTAAGGTGACCAACTTTTTTACAATGAAAAGGACAAAAATAAATTAAAGAAAACATATCGTAAATAAAAGAAACATTTTATTCATTGCAACAATAATACACTATAATATGATAAATGCATAATAAAAACATTTGTAATATTTTATATTATAATTATGCTTACATGCCTATTAATTTTTAATAATTGTAAGAAAAAAGTACTCATTTAGATACAAATACGTCACATCACACACAGTGGATCAACTCTGCATCGATTGAATATGGACATTTACAGATTAGTCTTCTAATATCAAAAAGGAGGACATGTAGGAGGACACTTTTTGAGGGAGGATGGAACTTACAAAAGAAGGACTGTCCTCCCTAAAGAAGGAGGGTTGGACACATTAGTTCAATTCACCTGCCAAGAGCCTCATTGGTTCTCAGGGTGAAGTAAATGGGTGCAATGTGGGAGGCGTAGACTGTGCTTTGCCTTTGGCTGGGAGCAGGGAACAATCTGGACTTGCCCAGTGACTACCAAAGATTAGCGTTCCCATCTGTTTTATCAGCTCCTTGCCAGCTCAGGATTCTTACCTTACTCCTGAGGACACTGCTCAGAGGCTCTCCTAGGGGGGAGGTCCTGTGTGCCCATGCTAGGGTTGGGGAGAAGCAAAAGCAGGTCTTCAGCAACCGCCCCCTCTGTGTCCCATCTGGCTGCCTCCAGCACCCCTCCCCCAACCTCAACACACAGAGCAGTGCAAAATCAAAACAACAACAAACAAAAATCATCCCTTTCTTATCACCTCAGAGATTTCTTATCGCTCTCTCCTGAAGGGAGGGAGTTAGTTGGCAATCAGCTTCTCAGAAGCAATAGAGCTGGGACTGCAGGCCAGCTCTCCATTCCTGTCACTTCTGCATCAGCCTGGAGTCACTCTGGAAGGAGTCACACTTGTGACAGCTGCATGGCCCTGAGAGCAAGGGCCATACACCCCCAACCGAGGAGGAATGATTCACCCTGATCCAGTCTTCAGGATATACTGTGTTTCCCTAAGCCTGCTCTCTTTTTCTCTCTAGTACTTCCAGGTTGTCTTAACTTTAGATGAGACTAGTACAGGGTTAAGCACCAGGCACTATGCTAAGGCTTTATGTAAAGCCAATAGCCACGGCCACCATCACAGCTGCCTGGCCCATGCAGGTTTGCATTTGATTTGGACAGACGGTAATGAAACAATGGAGCCAAGAACTGGTGGGCCTGTTCGGCAGATAAAATATAATATGTTCACTTTGTTAAAGATGGTGCTGCCCACGTGGAAGCCCATCACCCAGGTGATATTATTTGCCCTTATGCTTGTGATGGCTGTGGGGGAAAAGTTGTAATGTAAGCAGGCCGGGGCGTTATAGCTTAAGGCTTTGTTTTAAGAGTAAGCTCTTCTCCACACCCTTGACTGATTGGATGATGTAGGGTGGTGATGTAGGGAGGAATCCCATTATGCCTCAGATGGGTGACTTTGTATCAGAGACTTCCTTGTTTGTATAATTGGATTAAAGGTTTTGAGTCTGCTATAAAGTGGGAGAGAACAGTAGCTTGATCTCTCTCTCTTGGTTCCTGAGTTCCTGAGGTTAGTATGAGAAAGGAGAGCAGATTAAGGCCATGTGGAGGAGAAGTAGCCAAGATGGCAGAGTGCTGAGGAAGAAGCCAGTTTGTTAAGAGTTTGTGCAGGAGGAGATGGGAAACAGAGGTGAATAAGTCTGGTGAGCTAGAAAGCTTTGATTCTAGGAAACTCGGATAAGTCAGTAGCTTTGTGAGCACTGAATGTGTGGGTTTTGGAGCCCAGTGTGTGTTTTTGCTTGCCCGCTGGGTGCAAGCTAGAATTAAAGCTGATGGCTCACCAGTTTTTGGCTCCAGTGTTTCATTACCTACTGTTCGAATCCAATGCGAACCTGCGTGGGTCAGGCTGCTGTGATAGTGGCTGCGACTACTGGCTTTGCATGGGCCATTAGCTTTAATCTTAGCTTGCACCCGGCAGGCAAGAAATACACACATTGGGAAAACACTTCCCTTTCCATTCAGGGCTCCCGAAGCCACTGACTTATCTGAGTTTCCAAGAATCAAAGGTTTCTACCTCACCAGCCTTATTCACCTCTGTTCCCCATCTCCTTCTCTCTGCACAAAATCTACTCTGCACAAACTGGCTTCTCCTTCAGCACTTCTCTCCACGTGGCCTTTCTCTGCTCTCCTCTCTTGCATGGGCTCCTCTGCCCCATTTTATAGTGTAGAAATCAAAACCTTTAATCCAATATACAAACAAAGAAGTCTCTGATACAAAGTCACTTATCTGAGACATAATGGGATTCCTCAAAAGGGTGGGGAAGGCTTAGTCTTAAAACTAAGCCTTAAGCTATAACGACCCTGCCTGCTTACAGCCTGTTCCTCACACCTAATGCAAACTATAAGCGAGCAAACCTTTATATCATATTTACAAACTTATTTGACCAACACTTTACATAGACAATGTTGACTCCTATTATTTCCCCCTTTTACCAGTGTTTCCCCTCCAGGCCACTGAGTGGTTTACTAAATGATTTATTGCTAAGCATGATGACAGTGTGGTGTATTAAACATGGGAGACAGGGCAGGCCTCCTCCCCTTCAGCATGAACCTGAGGGGCTCAGTTCCCTGAAGCATAAAAGAATGTGTATCTGCAGCAGATGGGGTCATGTCTTATAAATATCAATTGGGTCAAAATGTTGGCTAATATTGTTCATATTCTTTGTATAGTCCTATTAGTTATTGAGAGAGAGACAACAAAATCTCTGTGAGTATGGGTATGTTTATTTCTCATTTTATGTCAATTTTTCCTTCATGTATTTTGAAGCATTGTTTTAGAAGCGTACATATTTATGGTCGATATATCTTCCTGAGTAATTGAGCCCTTTATCATCATGAAATGTTCTTCTTTATGTCTGGCAATAGTCCTGTTGGGCAGATAAAATATATTATGCTCACTTGGTTAAAGATGGCGCTGCCCACGTGGAAGCCCATTGCCCAGGTGATATTAGTTGCCCTTATGCTTGAGATGGGCGTGATTATATTAATGTGTGTGGGGGACAGGCTGTAAGCAGACAGAGTTGTTATAGCCCAAGGCTTAAAACTAAGCCTTTCCCACCCTTTTTGATGTAGGGTGGTGCGCTCTCATAAGAAATCCCATTATGCCTCAGATAAGTGACTTTGTATCAGAGACTTCTTTGTTTGTATATTGGATTAAAGGTTTTGAATCTACACTATAAAGTGGGGCAGACAGGGAGCTTGCTCTTGCTCGGTTCCTGAGATTAGCATTAGAGAGGAGAGCAGAGTAAGGCCACGTGGAGACCAGGAGAAGCAGCCAAAATGGCATAGCACTGAAGGAGAAGCCAGTTTGTGCAGAGTTTGTGTAGAGAGAAGGAGATGGGACACAGAGGTGAGTAAGTCTGGTGAGCTAGAGACCTTTGATTCTAGGAAACTCGGATAAGTCAGTAGCTTTGTGAGCACTGAGTGAGTGGGTTTTGGAGCCCAGTGTGTGTTTTTACTTGCCCGCCAGGTGCAAGCTAGGATTAAAGATGATGGCCCACCAGTTCTTGGCTCTGTTGTCTCATTACCAGCTGTCCGAATCTAATGCAAACCTGCATGGGTCAGGCGGCTGTGATGGTGACCCTGTGTGATGGTGGCCATGTGTAAAGCCAGTGGCTAGGGTCCGTTGATATTAATGTGTTTTGGGGGACAGGCTGTGGGCAGGCCGGGTTGTTATAGCCTACGCCTTAGTTTTAAGAGTAAGCTTTTCTCCACACCCTTGACTGATCGGATGATGTAGGGTGGTGCACTCTCATGAGGAATCTCATTGTGCCTCAGATGAGTGACTTTGTATCAGAGACTTTCTTGTTTGTAGATTGGATTAAGGGTTTGGATTTCTATAGTATAAAGTGGGGCAAGCCGGGAGCTTGCTCTTGCTCAGTTCCTGAGGTTAGTATTAGAAAGGAGAGCAGATTAAGGCCACGTGGAGGAGAGGAGGCAGCCAAGATGGCAGAATGCTGAGGAAGAAGCTAGTTTGTGTAGAGAGAAGGAGATGGGAAACAGAGATTGTAAAGCCAGTAGTCGAGGCCACCATCACAGCAGTCTGACCCATGCAGGTTCCCATTTGATTCAGACAGATGGCAATGAAACACCGGAGCCAAAAACTGGTGAGCCATCAGCTTTAATTCTAGCTTGCACCCGGCGGGCAAGCAAAAACACACACTGGGCTTCAAAACCCACACATTCAGTGCTCACAAAGCTACTAACTTATCCGAGTTTCCTAGAATCAAAGGTTTCTAGCTCACCAGACTTATTCACCTCTGTTTCCCATCTCCTCCTGCACAAATTCTTAACAAACTGACTTCTTCCTCAGCACTCTGCCATCTCGGCTACTTCTCCTGGCCTTAATCTGCTCTCTTCTCTAATACCAACCTCAGGAACTCAGGAACCAAGAGAGAGAGACCAAGCTCCCGGACTGCCCCAGTTTATAGCATAGAAAATCCAAACCTTTAATCCAATTATACATAAAGAAAGTCTCTGATACAAAGCCACCCATCTGAGGCATAATGGGATTCCTCAGGAGAGTGCACCACCCTACATCATCCAATCAGTCAAGGGTGTGGGGAAGAGTTTACTCTTAAACTAAGCCTTAGGCTATAATGACCCAGCCTGCTTACATTACAGCTTTTCCCCCACAGCCATCCCAAGAATAAGGGTAAATAATATCACCTGGATGACGGGCTTCCATGTGGGCAGCACCATCTTTAACAAAGTGAGCATATTATATTTTATCTGCCCAACAAAGGTGAATAAGTCTGGTGAGCTAGAAACCTTTTGATTCTAGGAAACTTGGATAAGTCAGTAGCTTTGTGAGCACTGAATGAGTGGGTTTTGGAGCCCAGTGTGTGTTTTTACTTGCCCGCCAGGTGCAAGCTAGGATTAAAGATGATGGCCCACCAGTTCTTGGCTCCGCTGTTTCATTACTGGCTGTCCGAATCTAATGCAAATGTGCATAGGCCAGGTGGCTGTGATGGTGGCTGTGGCTACTGGCTTTACAGTCATGTACCCAAAGCCATCTCAACCTCCTACTACAAGCCATTTTATAAGAGGAAGAACAGGGTAGGTAAGGGTTTTGGGATTTCAAGGGAAAGTTAATTAGATCACAGTCAAAATTAATTGAATCAGAGTCAGCAGGTATTCCATCCTTAGAGCACTAAGGCTTTGCTTGCAGACCCCTGGGGCAGTTCTCTGGGGAACAAAGGTGGATCCCTCTCTGTTCCCTGGAGCACAAAGGTGGATTGCTTGCAGATCTCTTTAAGTCATGTAGGCCAGTGCAGGTATCCAAGTTCCAGAAACAATGGTTTTAGGTTTTACTTGCCTTAACCTATTGATGATAACTAAAGCCACTATTACTCAAGCTAAAATTTTAACTCTTGAGTTCCCCCTGATAGGAGGATTTGTTTGATTGGTGCTCTTCTGCCATGAGTAGACGCAGAGCCCTGCGATGAAAGGCATGCCTGAATCAATCAAAAATGATGATAATGGGAGGGGAGCATTCATGGCTCAGTCAGGTCCACTAGCTCTTCTTTCCAGACACGGTGAAAAGTTCAGTCTTTCTCAGCTGGATTCCATCAAGTAGTGACCCTTTATGGTTTTCCTTTGACTCTGTTGTCCATGCATATCCTCTACTCACAGGCCATTTCATTTCTAATGCTCTCACTCATTCCTCTTTTGGTCCTACATTCGTCAGCCTACCAGAGTTTTTTCCCTGCATCAGGATCAGGGGCACAAGGATGCTTCAGGACCCAGTGTCTCGTTAATGAGCAACAGAGTAAAGGGCCAGGAAAAGAACCATGTAAAGGGTCAGTTTCCTATACAATTTCAGGTGCACATGAAGAGCCCTCAAATGACTTGAACTCCTAGGAATCCTAATGCATTATGAGCCACAACCTACAAATAGCTTTTGGGGAAAACCAAAACTTATATGAGGCCAGAGACAAGGAGAGTCTATGAGTTAATGGCCACTTTCACCCATGCAAGATAGCTATCACTACCCAAACTAATGTTTGCTTCGCTGTTCTTCTGATCATCCTTCCTACATCATTTCAATGTTTGTTCCTACTTGCATTCCTTTCCATAAGGCTTTTAGTTTTTATTCTGTATTTTCTTTTCTTTTTTTACCAAGTGAGAAGAGGGGAGATAGAAAGTCAGATTCCTGCATGTACCCGGACCAGGATCTACCCAGCATTCTGGGGCTGATGCTCTGGGGCCATGCTCACAACTGAGCTATTTTTAGCACCTGAGGTAGAGGTTCCAGTGAGCTATCTTCAGTGCCCTGGGCCAATGAGCTCGAACCAATTGAGCCATGACTGCAGAAGGGAAAGAAAGAAGGGTGGGGAGGGGGAGAGGTGGAGAGGCAGATGGTCGCCTCTCTTGAGTGCCCTGATCAGGAATTGAACCCAGTACATCCACATGCTGGGCTGACACTCTACCACTGAGCCAACTGGCCAGAATTGTAAAAAAATACAATTCTATATTTTTTTAAATAGAAAATTTTTTGCATATACGTATTTCGCATAGTGCTGTGTGAGAAGTAGATCACTAGTGTCCATTAAATCCCAAACAGATTCTGCAGCTGATGATTCACCACTGCCATCTCCCCTTCTCAGTTTGACTAATATAGTCTAACTGCACTTCAGTTTGCATTAGTTATAGATGATCTTGCAAACTATTAAAAAGCAACTTCCAGCCATCTTTGCAAAATCCACACATCTTTCCAGTTGAACCACAGAAAATTACCAAATGGAAATTCTTGACACTCTTTAAAAAGCTCTATTGAGCTGGTGTTTAATTTATCTGCTTGGATTAAATATTTTATGTCCACATCTATAATTTTACAGTTGGTGTTGGTTGCACTCTGAAATGCACCAATAAGAATATCTTTGCATTCAAGTTGGTATCACCAAATAACATTCTAAAGCAGAAATATATATATATATATATACACAAGGAAAATTATATTAAGACTTCTCAGTATATATTCCCTATTTAAAAATATAATTCCTTCTCCCTGTCTTTCATTCATAGCTGCTTCATGGTTATGGAGGCTTTGGTGCTAATGGGTCGTCCTTTCCTTTCCCTGGCTCACTTTATTCTATCTATTCTTGCTGTCACATTCCACTGTAATGTGGGTGGCCTTCATAAAGATGGTCCCAAGTTAGTCATTCTCCCACAGACCATCCCAAGTGTGACTTTGCATGCTTCATAGAAAATGGAGTTTCTGACATCAGATGCCCTGCTGTTACATTCCACTGTAATGTGGGTGGCCTTCATAAAGATGGTCCCAAGTTAGTCATTCTTCTACAGACCATCCCAAGTGTGACTTTGCATGCTTCATAGAAAATGAAGTTTCTGAGATCAGATGCCCTGAGGCCCAGATAGTTAGAAAAAAAAAAAAAGAGTGTGCAATGTAGTAAATGTAATTCAATAAGGCTAGGTGGTGGGGACCAGGGCAAACATGCTCCAGCTAAAGAAAGCAGCTGCTTCTCAGTTCCAGCAGGTTGCTGCCAAGAGGGATGTATGTGAGTCAGAGCTATAAGATCTTCAAGTTTTAAATGAGAAACCAAAAAGAATTCCAGACTCACATGAGAAATCTCCTGATTTATTTTTTATTTTTTATTTTTATAGGGACAGAGAGAGAGTCAGAGAGAGGGATAGATAGGGACAGACAGGCAGGAATGGAGAGAGGTGAGAAGCATCAACCATCAGTTTTTCGTTGCCGTTGGGACACCATAGTTGTTCATTGATTGCTTTCTCACATGTGCCTTGACCGCGGGCCTTCAGCAGACGAGCCACCTCTTGCTGGAGCCAGCAACCTTGGGTCCAAGCTGGCGAGCTTTTGCTCAAGCCAGATGAGCCCGCCCTGTGCTCAAGCTGGCGACCTCGGGGTCTCGAACCAGGGTCTTCCGCATCCCAGTCCGACGCTCTATCCACTGCGCCACCGCCTGGTCAGGCAAATCTCCTGATTTTTAAATATTGAAAACTAATTCAAACTAAAAAAAAATATATCAGCTGAACCTTGCTTGGAAGTTTGTTCTAACCTGTGGAACAAAAGTTTTGCACCTTCTAAAATTCAGAGGTTCTTCTGTTTTACTTTAATGTTCTAGAAGTATACTCTCCAATACAGTAGCCACTCACTATATGCAACTTGAAATGTGGCTAGTCCCAATTGAGATGTGCTGTAAATATAAAATACACAATGGATTTTGAAGACTCATTTCAAAAAGAGAATATAAAACATCTTATTAATGTTCTTGTATTAGTTACATGTTGAAATGATATTTATTTTAATAAAATATAGTATTAAATTTAATTTTACCCACTTCTTTTTACTTTTAAAAATGTGCTACTAGAGAATTTTTAATTGCATCTGTAGTTCACATTATTTTATTTATTTATTTATTTTACAGAGACAGAGAGAGAGAGAGAGAGTCAGAGAGAGGGATAGATAGGGACAGACAGACAGGAACGAAGAGAGGTGAGAAGCATCAGTCATTAGTTTTTTTGTTGCCGTCGCAACACCTTAGTTGCTCATTGATTGCTTTCTCACATGTGCCTTGACTGCGGGCCTTCAGCAGACCGAGCAACCCCTTGCTGGAGCCAGCAACCTTGGGTCCAAGCTGGCGAGCTTTTGCTCAAGCCAGATGGGCCTGCACTCAAGCTGGTGACCTCGGGGTCTTGAACCTGGGTCCTCCGCATCCCAGTTTGACGCTCTATCCACTGCGCCACCGCCTGGTCAGGCTGTAGCTCACATTATATTTCTACTGGACAGTGCTGCTCCAGAAAAAATAATAAAGTATAAGCACTGCAGATTTATTTAGCCAGTGTCCTGAGAATCTAACTGGACTAGCAGCTGTGAACTGGTGGTGGGTTCTACAAAGACGCCTCCACTCCGTGAGCCCTGCTTGTACACTCTCCTTTCCCGTGATTTGCCTGCGGATACCAACGTGAAGATCCCCTGAAGCTGCCTCTTTACAAACAAGCATTAAGGAAAGCTGACTTGATGAAGCTGATATATCCTGGGGTCTGAGCTGGAGGAAACCAGTGTGCCTATTTATCTGTCTGTGCTCGTGTGCCACTCTTTGGAGTGATGGGAGCGGGGATGACTGCAGAAGAACGTAGTGAATTTGGTGCGGGTGAGCAGGCTAGAATTGGCTGGGGGTGGGGAGCCCTCTGGAAAGTTTGTACGTCACCTGCATTTTTACAACCAGTTATGGTTATGTACTGGGGTTACTGGGAGAAGATGTCAGGAACATGAAATATGAGTAGGAAAGGGATTTGTGTTTCAGGAGCACCATCTCTGGACTGGGCATCTTGCTAGATGCTGTATGTAGAGCAGTGGTTCTTAACCTGGGTTCTATCGAACCCTAGGGGTTCGATGAGTCAGTCTCAGGGGTTCGGAGAAACCTCTGCCGTGGAGGCCAGAATAAAGTAATACCGTAATTTGTTGTGAGTTCATGCACTTTGTTGGTTTTGTTCTTTGAGCAAGGTGATGTTCATGCACGGCTCATTCTGTGCACCAGTAAAAAAACATATACCTATGTCTTGAATTTGGAAAAAAAAATCATATTTTATTTATCACTAAATAAGGGTTGGGTGAATGCGCATATGAAACTGGTGGGTTTGGTACCTCAAAAAAGGTTAAGAACCACTGATGTAGTGCATTTCAGACCAGGTAATTATTTTCAGGGCTCTTTGGTAGAATAATGTTAGATTTTTTTGACCAGAATACAGCTGGGTCCCAGAGAGAGGAGCAGTGACGAGCAGGGTCCCAACATATCTGTGGTCAGTGAACTAGAAGGCATCTCAGTCAATGTTGGAAGCCCTGATTTAGGAGTTAGAATTGCTCTGGGGTTCTTTGGCTGCTTGAAATTTAATTAAACAAATAATTGGGATTTTTGTCATAGTCTGTACAATAACTACTACTTTAGTTCTACTATTCATCTAAAAAATATTAATGGAAATTATTTTTCAGAAAGTCACCAGTTCACCCCAGAAGTTAATCAGCTGCAGGAGGGAAGAGGTGGAGGCCTGCGCCATGACTGTGCAGTCCCCTGAGGAGCTCTTCAGGACCTGGATCTAGTAGGCTCAGGGAAGGCCCGGATGAAGCTGAGAAACCTGGTCTGCACGACACAGGAGCTATGAGAGGGAGAGCCCATGCTTCTGTTTTTCTCCAAGGACAAGAGAAGTCAGAAGAGCCTTCTGTGCCCATTTCTAGAAGCAGCTATCAAAGGCAGAGTGGTCTGGCAGAAAAAGCACTGAGTGGGGGCAAGAGATGTACCTATAGAACTGGATCTCTGTCATACACTAGCTGAATGACCCTAGGGAGAGAACTTCGTTGCTCTGGCCCTCAGTTTTCTTATCTATAAAATGGGTGAATTTACTATGCAACTGTTACACTATATATATTCAGCACTGGCAGAGCTGTAGGGAAATTGGTGACACGTTACATTGTGATTGGTTCAGCTATTCTGAAGAGCAGTATATAAAAGTATAACAAGAATGGTCAGAGACTAAACACCAGCTGGCTTGGAGATCCCACTTTCCTACAGGAAACCTTGAGAAGGAAAGGAACGATGGGTACAAAGGTGTTGATTTCACGTTAACCCAAATGGCTATGCATAGGTAGAGGGCTCGGCCTGCTCTGCAATGACTGGGAGGAAGGCACAGACACACTGAAACACGAGTGCTGTGGGTGCACGAAATACTGTGAACGGTAAATAGTGTGTGCACATTGAGGACAGCAGCTAAAATGTATGTGTATGAGATGACAGTGCAGGAGGAAATCAATAAGTATGTTATTTGCTGTAGAGTTTTGTTAAAGTATGGAATTAAAAATAAAAAGGGTCACCTTGGGTAATCTTTTTGGTTTTTTTCTTAAAAAAAAAGTGGTCTTTAGGATTCTAGTTACATAAAAAACCTTGAGTCCAGAGAGGACACTGAAGACAACCTTTGGTTAGGAGGTGTGGGGGAGCAAGCTTAGGTCAGGGATGGAGCAGAGGAAGAAGAAGGGGGCAGCCTCTGGCCACATGAGAACCCTGACTGAGGCAGCTGGCCAAAGCCTCACCTGGGCAGGGTGCTCCTCGGTCTTCCTGGAGGCCTCACTCCACAGGAAATCCCATTGGGGACCTCTTTTCCTTAAGACTACTGACTTAGGGTGTCTTTAGCTCCTTCCAGGACCTACCTCTGTAAGACTTCCTGTTCTTTTCCTCCACCAGGACAGGAAAAGAGGCCGGAGAAAGAATGGAGGTAGAGGTTTTTTGCAGGGTGAAGGGATTGATGGGCAAGGCCTGTGCCTCCCTCCTTAGCTCCTACGCCTCCCAGCTCTGGAGCTTCTGAGCTGGTTTGTTTCCACACCCACTTCCTGGTCACCTTCCAGCCAGCCCAGTGGTGGGGTCAGTCTAACTGCCTCAGCCAGGTGTTTCCCTCTACAAGATAGAGGCCTACAACCCTCTCTCCACCTGGTGGGGTTTCAAGTAGTCAAAGGATGAGTCCCCTTAAGATCTTTTCCTTTGTACCATTTTTTTTCTGCTTTTGTGTTAATTCTTTCATAAAGAGTATTTGTTAATTTTCAATTTGGCCTAAAATGGAAACATATTTTCAATTTGCAAAAGTAAAGACTATATGACTACACTGATCATCCTTCTTCTTCTGTCTTCCCAGGCCCTCCATCCTGGCCCCTGTCTCTAACCTATGCAAACCCAGATCCGAGAAATGACACATGACTACCCTCTGCATGAGTCTCTCTCACAGTCAGTCCCAGTGCCCATACACTCTTGCTGGCATAAATAGTTATATAGAAAGTTCTCTCTCTCTCTCTCTCTTTTTTTAAGACTTTATTTATTCATTGGGGGGGGGCGGGTGGTGGTGGAGCAAAAAGCATCAGCTCCCGGATGTGCCTTGACTGGGCAAACCCAGGGTTTTGAACCAGTGACTTCAGCATTCCAGGTCAACATTTTATCCACTGCTTCACCACAGGTCAGGCAGAAGGTTCTCTTGATCACTCTGTTTTCCTATGTCCTCAACATGCATTCATTGAGGCCCCAACACACCAGACATTAAACTAGTTCCTAGTAAGAGATGGCTGCCTTCTCTGTAGCTGGTTACCTTCTTCTTTCTCCTGGAGCACTAAGTCCTGACACTCCAGACCTCCTCCCCTCCACTCTGGGACACTTTAACAGTAAAAAGGAACACAATTAATAATTACAACAGGTCAACAATGAATACTGACCATGTCTTGCAATCCCTGCTATTACTCAACCCAGTAGATCAAGCCCAGCTTGCTTAGTCCCACCTTCAGGGAACACCTGACAGGGGCCAACAAACAAAAACCCAAAAAAGGAGAATCCAAAAGGAGAATCTTGGCTGACATCAATTGACACAATAAATTTGAAAAGTCATGAGTCCATAAGGAGACACAAAAAGATCAAATGCTAATACAGTGAATTCTCAAAAGGATGACTGGAATGCATTTCTACTTAGTCTTATTATTCAATTATTAAATCGTATTGGGTTTATTAACTCACTGTATCAATGAAGAATGCTAGTAAATGTAAACACACCAATCAGAAGGCGTCTTTGTCCACCACCACCATTTCCTGGCCTGAGCCAGGACCCCCTCCCACATACATGACTCTTCACCAGCTGCTCCACCTGCAATCTTTCGTCATCTAGCTGCCTATCACCTGTCCTGCCAGGAATTCCGTGGCTAAATTAAGATTGTAGATTATCTGCTCCACCTTATTATTATTATTATTTTAGTAAGAGGAGGGGAGACAGAGCGACAGACTCTGGCATGTGCCCCCACCAGGATCCACTTGGCAAGCCCGCTTGGGGGCGACGCACTGCCCATGTGGGGCGGTTGCTCTGTTGCTCAGTGTTGGGCAGATAAAATATATTATGCTCACTTTGTTAAAGATGGCGCTTCCCACACGCAAGTCCGTTGATATTAATGTGTTTTGGGGACAGGTTGTGGGCAGGCCGGGTTGTTATAGCCTACGCCTTAGTTTTAAGAGTAAGCTTTTCTCCACACCCTTGACTGATTGGATGATGTGGGGTGGTGCACTCTTATGAGGAATCCCATTGTGCCTCAGATGAGTGACTTTGTATCAGAGACTTTTTTGTTTGTAGATTGAATTAAGGGTTTGGATTTCTACAGTATAAAGTGGGGCAGGCCAGGAGCTTGCTCTTGCTCGGTTCCTGAGGTATTAGAAAGGAGAGCAGATTAAGGCCACGTGGAGGAGAGGAGGCAGCCAAGATGGCAGAATGCTGAGAAAGAAGCCAGTTTTTGTAGAGAGAAGGAGATGGGAAACAGAGGTGAATAAGCCTGGTGAGCTAGAAACCTTTTGATTCTAGGAAACTCGGATCAGTCAGTAGCTTTGTGAGCACTGAGTGAGTGGGTTTTGGAGCCCAGTGTGTGGTTTTGCTTGCCTGCCAGGTGCAAGCTAGGATTAAAGCTGATGGCTCACCAGTTCTTGGCGCTGTTGTTTCATTACCGACTGTCCAAATCTAATGCGAACCTGCACTGGCCAGGCGGCCCTGTTGGTGGCCTCGACTACTGGCTTTACACTCAGCAACCGAGCCATCCTCAGTTCTCAAGGCCAACTCACTCAAACCAATCGAGCCATGGGTGCTGAAGGGGAAGGGGGGGGGAGGGGGAGAGAGAGAGAGAGAGAGAGAGAGAGAGAGAGAGAGAAGGGGGAGGGATGGAGAAGCGGATGGTGGCTTCTCCTGTGTGCCTTGACTGGGAATGGAACCCGGGACACCTGCCAATGCTCTACCACTGAGCCAACAGGCCAGGGCCACCACATCTCTTAAAAACAACGTTCTCCTTATTTTCTGGGTGCCTTACTTTTCCTTAGGTTAACTTTCTGTGGGTGCAGATCTCTGTTTCCTTTCAATCGGCCTGAGTCACTTCCTTCAGGAAAACGCTCATCAACGTCTGGATCCCACCTGGAGGAATCTCATTACGTCCTCAGGTGTCTGGCGCCACCTTGTGTTGAGTACTGGAAAATGCCTTCTATTCCTACTCGCTGAGAAGGGAGGGGGCCTCTTGGATAGAGAAAGGAAAGCTCAAACTTCCCTGAAGGAAAACTCAGTTACAAAACTTCACGGGAGTGGTTCCTCACAAACCTTCACTTGTCATTAGGGGATTTAGAGTTCAGTGGCCACAGTCTCCTCACTTGTGCTCACATGGTTCTTTCTCCCTGCTGGGCCCTTGGCCTCTGCCCCTTTCTCACGTGCTGCCCTTCCGTATCTCTTAACCCGCTCCTCCGCCCCCGCGTGCCCTTTCTAGCCTATCCCTGGACTAGACTGATTTTCTGAGGTGTATGCCTCAGACCACAAATCAGGACAAAGATTTATGTTAAACCACGGTGGCGTCCAACTTGTGAAATTTGGAAATACCATACAAGAGTAAATTTAAAATTACAGTTTCCTTTTGCTGTCTCATGGCTTCAGGTCCTCAGCACGGAACAACAAAGCCTGGAAAACCCCATCCTTGCCAGGGGAGGGAGCACGCACGTGGGAGCGAGGCTCACAAAGGACAGGCCCAGCCCTTCCTGCCTCCCTCAGGGAGGCTGCAAGCCCTGCAGGGGCTGTATAATCCCATTAAGGACCTTGGAGGGAAAACGGAGCAGGGACCTTCTAGGTACCTGCAACCCCCCCCCCCCCCCAAACAAAAGCACAAACCCTCCTACTGTGGAGGAGGCATATGTCCCAGGTCCCTCTGTTGGACCCCTTTGGGGAAATTTTTAAAAACCACTTTTAAAAACCTGGTTGTTGGAAAAAATGAGTGCCTGTACAAACCACAGGAACTCCCACATTTGCCTCTTATACTTAAACCACTTGTCTACAATGTGGCCACATACCTCCAAATTTCCTTGCGGTGCCTGTAAGGCTTCTACCAAACTGCTGCAGTATAAGATGAAGCCCACAAACATCAACTTGGGTTTCTAGCCTTAGGAGGTCATATCCCAGAACTAGGGCCCTCTGATGCCTTCCCACCTACATTAGCTCCTTTCAGATGAGGCCTGTTTCATTGACATTAACTCACCACTGTCTCACCTTCACTTTTGAGTCTTGAAATTGGAAATAGGTCAAGATAGAATATCCGCTCCCTCCCCAAATTAAGCCCAAATTACAGACAGCCAATGGGGTGGAAATATACATTTTTTACTTTTTTCTTCTTTTTAGAGAGAGAGAGAGAGAGAGAGAGAGAGAGAGAGGTGGGGATGGGAAGAGAGATAGACAGGAAGGGAGAGAGATGAGAAGAATCAATTCATAGTTGAGGCATTTTAGTTGTTCATTGATTACTTCTCATATATGCCTTGACTGGGAGGCTTCAGCTGAGCCAGTGACCCCTTGCTCAAGCCAGTGACTTTGGGGTCAAGCCAGCAACTATGGGATGGGATCACGTCCATGATCCCATGCTCAAGCTGGCAACCCTGCACTAAAGCCGGCGACCTTGGTGTTTTGAACCTGGGATCTCAGTGTCCCAGGTCGATGGTCTATCCACTGTGCCACCACCTGTCATGCAAGACTACTGTGTTTCTATGAAGAGGTTTTAATTTAGCAGATGGCTGCAAGTAGGTTCTGAAGTTTAAACATGTGTAACTGTATGTAAGCAGCTCAGTTTTAATTTAGGAGATAATTTCTTTGTTAGATAAAAGGATTTGTCTCCTTCCTTTTTCTTTCCTTCCTTCAATTATCTTTCCTCCCTCCCTCCCTCCCTCCCTCCCTCCCTTCCTTCCTTATAAAATCTGAGGGAGAAATTTAACTTTGGTTTGCAAAGACAAGCCTCAGGTTGAAGAACTGATAAGAAGCTTGGGTCTGAGGTGTGGTACAGAACATGTTGCCCATATTATAGAATTGTACACTTGAAATCTATATAATTTTATTAACCAATGTCATCCCAATAAATAATAATAAAAAAGAAACATGTTGACTAAAAGCAAAAAGCTAGGTTCTAGAGATGTGTATAGTATTGGTGGTGGTAAGTACATGCAGGAGCTGGGGCTGGACTATCTTTGCCCCAGGGGGTGGTGCACAGACCCCTCTTCTTGCCGTCTTACCGGAATTGGTTGTTGGAGCTTCAAGGCTTGGGCAGATCGGCCCAGGACAGGCTGGGCTAATGGTGCATCCCAGGAGAGAACAGGAGCCCTTTTGAGCCTGATGGAGTAGCAGTCTGCTCTATGTGGTATTAATATCTGTGCCATCAGAAAGTCCTGAGTCCCCTCCAAGGTTCCTTACCGTGAGAGGGAAGGCTTGGCAAGGCTTCTGGCACTCTGGCTCTCTAGGATGTTGATGTTAAATTGTCTGCCCTACGCCAGCTGTCATGGAGAGGCATCTGCTTTCCTGCACAGGACAGGACAGGACAGGACAGGACAGGACAGGACAGGTTGGGATTTCTGTTAAAGCCACTAATCAGCAAGTTCTTCCTATCAATGAGAGAAAGTGTTACCGCTTGGTTTTCCTTAGTGTTTTGTTTAGATTCCTTTCGCTTTGTTCTTTGTATATCTTTTATAAGTCTTTGGTTTGTTATTACCATGAGCTTCGTGTATATCATTCCATTTCGATAGCAGTCTACTGTAAACTGATAAGAGTCAAAGTTCAAATATATTCTATAAGGACTACATTTTTACTCTCCCCTCCATGCTTCATGTTATTGATGTCATGTTTTAGGTCTTTTTGTGTTGTGTATCTTCCAAGTACTTACTGTAGTTTGAGTTCAGTGTGCTACTTTTTTTTTCATTTGACCTTCATGGTGGCTTTTTAAATGTCTCATTTGCTATATTTATTAAATATTTGACTTCACCTGTGAGATTTTTTCCTTTCTCTTATTTTCTCTTTTCTGATTATAGCCTTTGCTTTCATGCTTAAAGAAGATCCCTTAGCCTGACCTCTGGTGGCGCAGTGGATAAAGCGTGGACCTGGAATGCTGAGGTTGCTGGTTCAAAACCCTGGGCTTGTCTGGTCAAGGCACATAGGGAAATTGATGCTTCCTGCTCTTCCCTCCTTCTCTTTCTCTCTTCACTAAAATAAATAAATATTTAAAAAAGATTTTAAAAAAAGCTCCTTTAACATTTCTTGTAAAGCTGATTTAATGGGAATGAACTCCTTGAATTTTTTGCTTGTCTGGGAAACTCTTGTATTTCTCTTTCAGTTCTAAATGAGAACCTTGCTGGGTAAATTATTTTAGGTCCTAGGTTCCTCTTTCAGCACTTTAAAGATATCCTGTCATTTTCTTCTGGACTGTAAAATTGCTGCTGAAAGAAAAATCAGCTGATGATCTTTTGGGTTTCCTTTGTATATAATTGTTTTCTCCTTGCTTCCTTTATCATTAACTTTTGCCATTTTAATTACAAATATATATGTCTTGGTGCGGGTCTCTTGGTATTCATCTTGTTTGTAATTCTCTGTGCTTCCTGGACCTGGATGTTCATTTCCTTTCCCAGGTTAGAAAATTTTCAGCTAATATTTCTTTAA
The DNA here is from genome assembly GCA_037038555.1 of Rhynchonycteris naso. NCBI lineage: Eukaryota > Metazoa > Chordata > Mammalia > Chiroptera > Emballonuridae > Rhynchonycteris > Rhynchonycteris naso. The sequence continues at coordinate 38,981,821 of CM073004.1, read as the reverse complement.
AAAAAAACAAAACAAAACTATTTCTTTTCCATTCCTTTCTCTCTTTCTTCCTCTTCTGGGATTCCTAAATTGTGAATGCTTGAGAGTTTGATGTTATTCCTAGAGGTTCCTTAAACTGTCCTTGTTTTTTTCTTTTTGCTGTTTTGATTGGTTGATTTCTACTAGTCTGTCTTTTAAGTCACTGATGTTTTTCTGTATTAGCTAATCTGTTGATTCCTTCTAATGTATTTTATATTTAAGTTATTGTGTTCTGGAGGTCTGCTTGATTCTTTATTATACTTTCTAACTCTTTGTTAAAGTTCTCCCTAAGTTCCTCTTTTCCACTCTCAAATTTGGTGAGCATTCTTCTGACCATTTCTATGAATGCTTCTTTTGTGTGTGAGTGTGACAGAGACAGAGAGAGATAGAGAGAGAGGCATATAGGGACAGATAGATAGGAAGGGAGAGAGATGAGAAGCATCAATTCTTTGTTGTGGCACCTTACTTGTTCATTGATTGCTTTCTCATATGTGCCTTGACCAGGGGGCTATAGTAGACTGAGTGACCCCTTGCTCAAGCCAGCAACCTTGGGCTCAAGCTGGTGAGCCTTGCTCAAACCAGATGAACCTGTGCACAAGCTGATGACTTCGGAGTTTCAAACCTGGATCCCCCACGTCCCAGTTTGAGGCTCTATCCACTATGCCACCGCTTGGTCAGGCTCTATCAGGCAAATTACTTATCTTTGTCTTCTTATGTTCTTTTTTTAATGGAGATTTTTCTTATTCTTTTATTTGAGAGATATTCTCTGTCCTTTTATTTTGTTTGACTTTCTATATTCATTTATATGAATTAGGCAAAATAGTTATCTTTCCCAGTCTTAGAAAAGTGGCCATATGTAGAAATAGCCTTTGAATAGTGTGGACAACAAAAGGAGTTCTATGGAAAGTAACATCACAGGGTGATTTGATCATAAATCTCTAACTGGGGAGTGGGAGGCTGGTAGTCACACCCTAGGAATATAAATTTTTATAAAAAGGCTTGTTTTTGCCTTGAGCAAACCCTGTCATTGTTTCTGTGCATCTAGGCTAACACATCTTTGAAATGCTCCTTTTAAGACCCTCCTTCCAATACATAATCACCCTTTTGTGCCCCTCCTTCTAAAAGGTGACTACTCTCAAGAGAGCACATAATCGGCCCTGGTCAGTGGTAGATTGCTGGCCTGGCATGTGGAGGTCCTGGGTTTGATTTCTGGTCAGGGCACACAGGGGTTCATTTGCTTCTGGACCCTTCCCCTTCTCCCTTCTCTCTATCTCTCTCTTCTCCTCCCACAGCCATGGCTTGGTTGGAGCATCTTGGCCTTGGGCACTGAGGATGGCTCCGTGACCTGCCTCAGGTGCAAAAATAGCTCAGTTGCCAAGCGACAGATGAACGGCCACAGAAGAGCAGAGCATTGCCCCATAGGGGGTTTGCTGGGTGGGTTCTGGTCAGGGCACAAGTGGGAATCTACCTTTCTGCCTTCCTTCTTTTCACTTAAGAAAAAAAATTAAAAAGAGAGCGCACATAATCCTAACTATCCTGTACTCCCATTCCTGCCTCGCTTCATGTAACCTTCCTTATGTTCCTTCCTCGATCACAAATGTGTAAAAGAAATTGCAAACTGTTGTTCTTCAGAATGTTTGAAATCTTGCTTCCCAATACAGGTATATGTCATCAATTTTGGCTCAAATAAGCTCTTACAAAAATTCTCTACAGGCTTGAACATTTCTTACACCAACAGTAGGCTGTGCATGCTGGTGACCTGGGCAGGCTGGAAGAAGCCAAGCGAGTGCCTAAGGTATTTGAAGAACTGGCCAACAAAACTAAAGCAGCTTCAGGTGGGGAGGCCAGATGAGCGTAGTAACGCCCCGTTGATCCTGCTGGCTTAGTTTGGGCTGGAATGGGCTTGGGCGGTATGTCTGAGAACCAGCGCTGCAGTGACACTGCAGGTAGGTCAGAGCACCTGAATAGAGCCGCCACCCATCCTATGAAGGTGGAGGGGGTTGTAAATAGTGGCGTTCACTGCCATCTTCGACCCTGGAGAATTCCTGCAGTCTCCAATGAGCTTCTACGGCTCCCCAGCCTTTCTTATTCAGATTTTCTCTTGTTTATTGTACAGAAAGTGGTCTTGTGTAAAAGTGACCTCTGTATAGGCTTTCTGTACTGGGTAGTTTTAGGAAGCTGATTGGTGCTTACTGCACCTGGGGCACTGATTGCTGGGTTAGAGTGTCTCCTGGGAGGGAGGCCAGGCACGGGTGGTGATGCTCGCTTGTTCCTGTTTGTTCTCTTTGTTTGAAGGCAACAGGCTCTGGGCAATGTAGCTGTGGTGATCTTGTAGGGAGGCCAAAGCACCTGAATAGAGCTCATGCCCACCCTGCTGAAGTGGAAGGGGATGTAAGCAATGACACTCCCAGGCTCCTGGGCCTGGAAAATTTCTGTGGTATCTGCAGCTTTCCAGCCTTCTCTATTTGTTTTCTTCCTCTTGTTTGTTCAGAAGCTGTTCATTCAGCCCTCAATTGTCTCCCAGGGATAATTGCTCTCTATGTATGTATTTTAGTTTGCTCATGGAAGGGGGTGAGTTCAGCATCCTCCCATGCTGCCGTCCAATTGGACCTTTAAGTGTTGCAACTTTGGAAAGGAGCTTGTTGACTCGATTGAAAGGCTGAGTGAGTTGACCTGGGCTACCAGGGGTCCAGTTCACTGTCCCTCAGACTGTTGGAGGGCCGCCACATACAGTACTCCATACACTGGTCACCAATGAAAGAGGTGCCCCTTCTGGAAGTGTGGCGGGGACCAGATAAACGCCCTCAGGTGGCCGCAATTTGGCCCGCGGGCCGTAGTTTGGGGACCTCTGGTAGACCATGTATCTTGCTTGTTTAGCTCCGTGGTGTCTGAGACATGTCTGAAAGACATCTGATAAGATGACTGAATGAGCACATATGAGACCCTCTTTGTAAATTTCTTCAAACACAAGAATAATAGCTGAAACACACACACACACACACACACACACACACACACACACACACACACACACTATTTATGGACCAATAGTGAAGAATAAACCTTCAGAGTAAGCTAATGACATGTAGCCCCAGGGTAGAGGGAACTGGGCATCTGTAGGTTGAGCTTCAAAGCTCCTGTGGGAATGGAGGTGAGTGTACTCCCAGCTTGGCAGGAGAGTGAACCCATGCTTACCACATGAAGCTGGAATTTGGGCTGGTTGTCTTGTCTACCCAGTGAATGGAGGCTGATGACAATCTAGAAAAGTGCTGCTTGCCCGTGGTGCAGAAAGAAAAAGGGTGTTTTTGTGAAAATTAGGAACTGGGCTGGTCCCACACAAAACTGCAGCATCAGAAATTTTGTTTTCTGAGAGCAAACATATCAAACTCCATAATGTAAGACGTGGTCCAGGATGTGCAAACCGGGAAGAATGTGCTAGGGTAGGTGCAACAGTTCCTACCATGGACAAGCTTGTTCATGAAAAATACTCTCATGGAGAATGAGCTTCTGAAACAAAAATGACAAAGGGCATGATAAAATTCATCATTAGGCATATTTCACAGACTCAACAAATAAAAGAATTTATAACAAAAGAGATAGGAATATTGGATAATTTGAAAATTTACTTACCCTCCCTTAAAATTTACCTAGTAGGGGCATTTTTTCTTCCCATTGATGACTTTTTAAAGTTACTTCTGGGTAATAGAAAGCTCTATAGTCACTTTAACTTAGAGTTTCAATTCATAATTAAAATGGCTTATCCCCAGGTATTTAACAGGTGAGCTTTCTTAGTGCAGGGAAGGTGTGGTCAGTTTCCATCTCTCTTTTTTACTTCCTTCTCTTTCTTCACCTGCTCCCATTGTGGACCCATCTGAGATTGGCATTCAAGAAGGAAGAAGGGGAAAGAGGTCATGAAAGGTCTTTTTCTTTATTAATTTTTTTTTTATTTAGTGAGAGGAGGAGAGGCAGAGACAGATTCCTGCATGTGCCCTGACCGGGATCCACCCAGCAAGCCCACTAGGGGACAATGCTCTGCCCATCTGGGGCCCTTGCTCCATTGCAACTGGAGTCATTTTTATTAGCACCTGAGGTGGAGGCTATGGAGCCATCCTCAGCACCTGGGGCCAACTTGCTCTAATCGAGCCATGGCTGCAGGGGGAGAGAAGAGGAGAGGGAAAGAGAGAGAAAAGCGAGAGGGGTGTGTGTGGAGAAGCAGATGGGTGATTCTCCTGTATGCCCTGACCAGGAATCAAACCAGGGATATCCACACGCTGGGCCAATGCAGGAAAGGTTTTTTTGATTGAACTAGTAGAAAGCTGGTTTCAGGTTCCCTGGGATGGGCTGAGGATTAAAGCTGACTTTTTTCTCCTAAAGGTACTTTTGTGAGTTCTTTGTAAGTTTTCCTGCTAAAACTCTCAGGCTGTAACTCCCATGTGGACAAAAAATTTTATTTTTCCAGCTTGTGATGGTTAACTTTATGTGTCAACTTGACTGGACCATAGGTGCTCAGATATTTGGATAAACTGTATTCTGGGTATGTCATGGAGGATGTTTCTGAGTGAGATTAGCATTTGAATTGGCAGGCTGAGTAATGCAGATTGTCCTCCCAATGTGAGTGAGCCTCATCCAATCCCATAAAGACCTGAGTAAAATGAAAAGGCTGGGTAAGAAAGAACTCTTTCTTCTGTCTGACTGTCTTTGAGCTGGGACATCAGTTCAGACTTGAACTAGAACTTACAGCATCAGCTCTTCAGGTTCTCAGGTCTTCAGGCTTGGAATGGAACTATATCATTGACCTTTTCAGGTCTCCAGTTTGCCAACTGCAGATCTTAGAACTGAAAACACATCAGAAATGTCTCCATAATCACATGAGCCAATTCCTTATAATACATCTCTTTCTCTATTCTGTTTTAGAATATATATGTATCTTCTATATCAATCAGACTCTTACAGATTTAGGTATTGAGAGTGGGTCTAGAGGAACATAATTTTATTTTGAATGGAATATTAAGGATGAATTTTTTGAATTGGTTCTGGAATTTCTGGAATTGGTTCTCTAATCTGATTATATTTAATGATGTTAAATGACTATTTCCTCTAGTAAAGAGAATACTGATAGACTATGGCATGATTTGGCAATAGAGATACACAAAGTATCTCCATTGGATACTCCTAATCAACTACTTATAAGAGCTAGATGACTGTGTATATAAAACTTTCAAACAAATTTGCAAACTAGTGAATATAATGACGTTGGCTGGTTGCTCTTAATGTCACTGGATAAAGTGGCCAAAAAAAGAGATGATAAACTCAGGATTTGAATATTCAGCTCCAATACCACATAAATAACCTTTGTGTGTCCTGAAGGAAACTCTTTTATTTTTTATGTTATTATTATTATTTTATTTTACAGTGAGAGGGAAGTTGGGGAGAAGGAGAGAAATAGAGACAGGAACATCAATCTTCTGTATGTGCCTTGATCGGGGATCAAACTGGAAACCTCTGCACTTTGGGATAAAGCTCTGATCAAGTGAGCTCTCCAGCCAGGGCAAACTCTTATTTTCTGTAGCCACAAGGATGGATGTCCCCAGATGAAATTGGGGAGTTCAGCCCTTAAATTATAATGTGTCTTCTTTGTTAGTGTAAGAGGCCTCTCTACCCCCAGTGGAAGCTTTGGTGGGCTTCTCCACTGAGGGAATTAACCCAGCACTGACTTAGGAAACTGTAATAGCTTCCTCTGTAGCAATTGCCAAGCAAGACAATGCTGATTCTCCTCAGGATTTACCACCCTACTTTGCTTCTAGAGATATAACTAGGCTCAAGTCACAGCAGGTCCCTAAAGATGAGGTACAAAATGTTACCCTTAAGGAGGTATGCTACACCCCTAAAGAACTGCTTGAGTCTTCTAACTTATACAGACAGAAATCAGAGGAACATGTGTGGGAACGAATATTGAGGGTGTGAGATAATGGTAGAAGGAACATAAAGTTGGATCAGGTCAAATTTATTGATAAATTTATTGATAATGCCACCAAGCAGGGATTCAGAATTTATGTTGCAACTCAAGAGTAAGGAAGTGTAGTAACAGTTTGTTTGGTTGATGTAAACATGAACCAAAAAGTGAGCAGATTAAAAATGGCTGACCTACCTTGGCTTAATGTAGAAGAAGAAATTCAAAGGCGTAAGGAGATTGGAATGTTCGAGTGGATTTGTCATTTAAGACCTACCCACCTACATAGGATGGCCCAGAAGACATTCCTTTCACCAATACTTTAAATAATAAATTTGTGAGGGTGGCCCAACATCCTTGAAGAGCTCTGGGATCATTCTTCTCTGCAGGCCAGAACTTAGAGTGGGAGCTGCAGCCATTGAATTTGGAAAGCTAAATACTGCCCTGGCCAGTTGGCTTAGTGGTAGAGTGTCGGTCCCATGTGCGGTGTGTGGATGTGATGGGTTCGATTTCCGGTCAGAGCACACAGGAGAGGCACCCATCTGCTTCTCCACTCCTCCTCCTCTTGCTTCTCTCTCTCTCATTCTCTTTCTCTCTCTCTCTCTCTCTTCTCCTCTTGCAGCATAGCTTGATTGGAGCTAGTTGGCTCTGGGTGCTGGGATGGCTCCATGGCCTCTGCCTCAGGCACCAAGAAGAGCTCGATTGCTGAGCAATGGAGCAACACCCGAGATAGGTAGAGCTTCGCCTCTGAGTGGGCTTACTGGGTGGATCCCAGTCAGGGTGCATGCTGGAATCTGTCTCCACCTCCCCTCCTCTCACTGAATTAAAAAAAAAAAAAAAGAGAGAAACCTAAATGCAACAGGAGCAATTAAATCTGGCAAGCAGGGGACAAGTGGTGACATTCAGCCTCCAAAGGCAAGGTGTGCGTGGTTAGTGTAATGAATAACCAAATCAAAGCAGTGGTCAGGATAGTCTGACTCACACAGACCTATGGCATTGGTTAGTGGGTCATCATGTTCCTAGGAGCCCACTAAATTTTTACTTGATCTGAGTAAGCAGAAAAGTTCTAGATCAATTGAACAAAAGTCTAATCTGAATCATAAAAACAGAGTGTCATGGCCCTTCAATCGATTTCCAGACTTGAGCCAATTTAGAGATCTAGAACCCCTTGCATGAAGGAAGGCTAGGTTCCCTTTAGGAAGAACTCTGTTATGTGTGTTATATGCCATTGAGTCAGCTCCAACTCCTGGAGATCCTATGAATGAGTGATGTCCACAATGTCCTGTCCTCAGCAGCCCTGTCAGCTCCTGTAGACTCATGCTTATGGCTTTATTATGAAGTGTCTCTATCTCATATTTGGTCTGTCTCTTTTCCTGCTGCCTTCTATTCTCCCCAGCATTATTGTCTTTTCCAAAGAACCCTGCCTTCTCATGATGTGCCCAAACTAGGACAGCTTCAGTTTTGTCATTTTTACCTCCAGTGATATTTCAGGCTTAATTTGCTCTAGGATCCACTTGTTCACCTTCCTGGGTCTCTAGTTTGTCAACTGAAGATTTGGGACTTCCTAATCTCTAAAATCATGAGAACCAACTCCTTATACCCTCCCTCTCCAGTAAATATGTCTGGTTCTGTTTCTCTGGAGAGTCCAGACTAGTCCACAGCTGCAGCCTTCCTCCTCTGCCTCTGGTTCCCCAGACCCTGCCCTCTACCCTCTGGCCTTTTCAAAGTGAGCCTGGCACCCATACATTTTGTTCCCCAATAGCATGGAACATGTATCAGACTCTCTGCATGGAATTCTAAGGTTAGGTTCTAGAGATAAACTGACTCCTTCCTACCCTTTCTCTGGGGACAATGAAACTCAGCACTCCAACAGCTCTCTCCAAATACACACTCTTTAAAAATCCTTAGCAATGTTCTACAGCTTATTATTATTATTTTTAATAGGGACAGAGAGAGAGTCGGAGAGAGGGATAGATAGGGACAGACAGACAAGAACGGAGAGAGGTGAGAAGCATCAATCATTAGTTTTTCATTGCCATTGTGACACCATAGTTGTTCATTGATTGCTTTCTCACATGTGCCTTGACTGCGGGCCTTCAGCAGACCGAGCCACCCCTTGCTGGAGCCAGCGACCTTGGGTCCAAGCTGGCGAGCTTTTGCTCAAGTCAGATGGGCCCGCGCTCAAGCTGGCGAGCTCGGGGTCTCGAGCCGGGATCTTCCGCATCCCAGTCCGATGCTCTATCCACTGTGCCACCGCCTGGTCAGGCCAGCTTAATACTTTTTATATCTTCTAAATGAGTGACAATACAATATTTGAATATTATTTTTAGCCTTAACATCATGTTACATGTTGAAGAAGTAAGGAGGGAATAGCATCTTTTCAATGAAACCAGGAAATTATTAAGCATGAATAAGTAGTTATGGAAAACATTGCTATTGGAAATAAATAGACTACAATAAGTAGAATAAACATCAGGCTAGAATAACTGATGAGAGATGAATGAATTAAAAGAGAAAAAGAAATATGTTACAGCACCAAAAGATGAAGAAATGAAAAATATGAGTAAGAAGTTGAGAGTCATGAAGGATAGACTGAGAAATTTCAACATACATCCAAGAGAAATTCCTGAATAAGAAAACTAGCAAGAGCATAAGAGAAGGAATAGCTGAAAATTTTCCATAATTGAAATAAAATTACAGTTCAGAAAAGTGCACTGATTGTGATGAGGGCAAAGTAATAAAAACCAAACAATCCCTTCTGAACAACGCTGCGCCTCACTGGGAACAGAAAAAGGGGTTCTAGGATCTATGAAATTGTGAGCCAATGTCACATATGATCACATTCCTATGAAAAAAAAAAACACCTGGCTCATGAATGTCTCCTGACTTCCCCTAGCTCAGGGTAGGAGGCTAGGGGACATGTGACTGGAGTCTCCACAACTCTCTACTATTTTCTTTTTTAAACAGAGCCCTTTTTTTTTCCATTACAAAGAGCCTTTCTGCTACTTCTAGTCTACATGCAGTTTGTGATGAGCTCTAGGCACCAGAGGCGGATTAAGGTTGGTTGAGGCCTTGGGTGCAGAAGAAAATATTGGGCCCCTTAAAGAAAAGAGAGAGGAAAAATAAAAATACATGTTAACCATATTTTTAAATAAATAAAAAACATTATGTACTATTAATGATAAAATTGTACATATGAAACCAAACTTGATATCATTAGAAAAAAGTGTAAAGTTGGGGTTTTGCAAGGCTCTTCAGAAGTCGGGGCCCAGGGCGTGCACCCGGTGTGCCCGCTGTTAAATCTGCCTCTGCCAGGCACATGTTGTAAGGGCTCAGACACATGGTAGGTACAACGTACACTTAGGACTTCTGGAGTGTTGAAACTTGGCTTTGTGATTGGTTCCTTGCTGACTCAGATCTTCTAGAAGAAACGATGGAAACAGAGTTGGCAAGCATGGAAATAGCAGTACCTCATTTCCTGTGACATGTTCTAATTGCTATTCTATTGCAAGGTTTCCACAGGCAACATTTTCAAAGGCTGTAAAGAAGAGAAAGGGAAATAAGACCAGGCTAGCCTTTCAATCCTTAATCTTTAGATAAATCAAATATCTCCAAAAGGAATATATGCTTATTGTGAAAAGTTCAAGTACCATGGAAGGATATGAAACAAAAACCATATGAAACAAAAAGCTTTTCCCTTCATTCCCTTCCTTCTTCACCCTGAGCATGAGCTTGTTAATTATTGGGATGTGTCCTTCCAGATCTTCCTCTGAGATGGGATAATTTGTGAAGTATCACCAGTTACAGTTCACCCATCCTATACTCCCTTCATTCTGGATCCCTTCTCTGCTCCTGATTTGGGGAGGTGGATGGGAGATACTCATTGCTGTGACAGGAAATCTGTCACAATGGAATCAGAGACAAAATATGACAAATTGTTGAGTTCTCATTACAGAGCTAAAATAGTAAAGACTGAGCAGATATATATTGGTAGTTTGTTCCCCCTCTTCTCAAGCCCAGACTACATCAAGCTGAGGAAGAGGAAGTCATGGAGAGAAAGTCATCTGGGGAGGAAGTCATGAAGAAACCATCAGGGTTTCCAAAAGGAAAGCTCTTGCCCTCCTTTGGGGGACAGCTATGCCACGAGGGTGTCATAAAACTCACCAAATATAGTTTGTGGACTCAACAACAGAGGGGTCAGGTGTAAGCTTCCATTTGGAGATTTCAGGAACAGATACCCCCCCCTTAAAATGTGACCCGTGCTAGGCCTCTGAACCCAAGGGCAGAGGTAAGGAGAGAAAATTTCTTCAATGACTAAGTTTAAATAAATATAAAATGCCTGACTTTATCTAGGATTGACCACGATTACATTTTTTGCCACCAGGAGGAATGGAGACTCCAAGTAAAGATAAAATTGAATTATGTAACAATAGCAAAAGTCATATCACAAACATCTGTATTTTTAGGTTGTTTCCATTTTTTTAATTCCAAATACTGTTGAAATAACTATCTTGCATACTTGTTTGTGCAAGTATGTGTAGGATAGATTCCTAAGTCAGAGGGCACGAGTGTTGTGAAGCGGGATTTCACGTAGGCTTCTTCTTCTTTTTTTTTTTTTTAAAGAGAAAGGCAGGAACGTCTAGCTGTTCCTGTATGTGCCCTGATTGGGAATGGAACCGGGAACCTCTGCGCTCCTGACGAGGCCCACGTAGGCTTTTTTTTTTTTTTTTTTTTTTATGAAGAGAGATGAGAAGCATCAATCATCAGTTTTTTTTGTCGCGACACCTTAGTTGTTCATTGATTGCTTTCTTATATGTGCTTTGACCGTGGGCCTTCAGCAGACCGAGTAACCCCTTGCTCGAGCCAAGGGCCTTGGATCCAAGCTGGTGAGCTTTTGCTCAAACCAGATGAACCTGCGCTCAAGCTGGCGACCTCGGGGTCTCAAACTTGAGTCCTCCGTCCCAATATGATGCTCTATCCAGTGCGCCACCGCCTGGTCAGGCCCACGTAGGCTTTTGATTCTATTTCAATTTGCCTTCTCCACTGTGTGGCTTTATCCTGTAATGGGATGCAAGAGTTTGACTTCAGTTTTTCTCTCTCTGCCTGCCAAATTAAGAGATTTAAATATGAAGTAAGTGTGGGTCTATCACCAAAGAGGTGTTGAAAAGTGAATATTTGTTTCTCACTTTGTTCTTTTCTGAATATTTGTAAATAATTCTCTCCCAGGGATTCTTTCGCTTTTCCAAGTGTTGTTTCCCAAGGAACCCGCCTCGCTACCTGTAGTTTCCAGAGATGCCACTAGGTGTCAGTGTAGGTCTTGGTTGGTGCTAACTCGGAGCTCCCTTTAATTTGGTTCAGTCCCTATCGAGCCTTAGCGTCCTCTCCCACGAAGTAACAAATGTCCATCGTGCGGGGCACTTTCTTAGGAAGGACTCCAGGGAGCTCAGGAGTTTGCATACGAAGCCGAGGGAGCAAGGGGCTTCTGATAATGATATTCAACGTCTAACGCAGTCGCTCACAGGCAGAGTGGGGGTCCCTCCCAGCTTTGATATATGAGATTATTATGGAGCGGTAATGCAGGCCAAGATGCGGTGCGGTAGGCTGTGCATGTGGATTTCTGTGTGAATTGTGAGGCTCTACGCAGCAGAGGTAGTCGCTTTACAGCGACATGAAGGGGAGAGGAGAGGTGCGAAGGGGGCCACCGTGGGCAGAGGACTGCCATGGAGGGCCAGGCACTCTCTCAGTTTGTTCTTAGCGGCAGCGGGTTGGGCCTCTTCCCCGGAATGTAAGGGGAGACCAGAGAAGATGAGCAGCTCTCCCCAGGCCTGAGGTGCCTGAGGTGGGAGGCAGCGCACCCCCAGGCAGGCAGTGCCTTGGAGGGATGGCCAGAGGGGTTGCTGCCCCGTTCTCACTCTAGAGACCAGAATCCTGTCGGAATCAGTGTTAAACTTACATACAGGAGATCTTCAGTCCAGGACTTTATGAGGGTTACAAAAGAGTAAATGGAGGAGTGGGCTGGCACTCTTTAAGTGAGGTCTCAGTAGAGGCTCCTCTACAGTTGACCTTTAAGGACAATGGGGGGTGAGGCTGGCAGGAGGTTCCCTAGGGAGCTGACAGCCCCCTAGACAAGTTACCAATTAAATTATCTTTCTTATATTCTTCCAGCTTGTGCCAAGCCTCTTCCACTGCCCACTCTCTTTAGCTATTTTTTTTTTTTTTTTTTTTTGTGGCAGAAACAGAGAGTCAGAGAGAGGGACAGATAGGGACAGACAGACAGACAGGAAGGGAGAGAGATGCGAAACATCAATTCTTCGTTGCGGCTCTTTAGTTGTTCATTGATTGCTTTCCCATATGTGCCTTGACGGGGGTGGGGGTGTGTGTGGGGGGAAGGGGGATATAGCAGATCTAGTGACCAGAGACCTTGGGCTCAAGCTGGTGAACCTTGCTCAAACCAGATGAGCCTGTGCTGAAGCTGGTGACATCGGGGGCTTGAACCTGGGTCCTCCACATCCCAGTCGGATGCTCTACCCACTGCGTCACCGCCTGGTCAGGCCTGCCCACTCCACTCTCTTTAGACTGCAATGTTGCTTTTTTGTTTTAGAATCTTATGTTTGAGCCACATGACAAGTTTGATGTAGAAATTCTGTGCTCTTGTTTTAATGTTTCTACATACCCTGGTGAGTCCCCACAAGCTCTTCCTAAGGGTGATGAGAATCCCATCTTAAAACTTCCATATCCTACATCCATGCTATTCTAGAACCACAGATGGGCACCAAACTATGGTCATCGACACATGGCAGCCAAAGCCTGGTCCTAGATAGATGGATGCTGGACCTCTTCAGAGTGAGTTATCTCTCTGGCATCGAAGTTACTTACTCTGTTTTTGCTCATCTGTTCAGCTGTTATGCTTGGAGCCCAGCACAGGCCCTGGCCAAGGACTCTGCCAGATCTAATTCTCCCCTAAGAAACCCTCAGACTCCGGACTTCAGACCTTTGGCTAGAGCCTGAGTACCCACCCCAGACCTGTCTACCCTGTCAGCTTTTTTAGCCTCAAGTCTGGATCTTAGACTCTTTATTCCCAGAAAATTCTGGCTCCCACTGCAGACTATCCACCTTTTTTCTGAGGGCTACAGATTTAGTGGTCTCAGGCAGGGTCATGCCATCATAGCCCCTTACAATCCTGTTATGTTCCTCCAGGGCATTAACAATAAGGTAGTATATACCTTATAACCCCATGGGGACTTAGCAACCTCTTTTGAAATATACATAATATTATATAAGGCCTTAATTTGCATAACTAAGAAGGGTCCCCCAAGGGCCCAAAGATGACCTGCTCTCCTTTCCCAATGTACTAAGATAGGCAGCCAGTATAATATTTTTAGTTTTGGGCTCACTTTGGACCTAGTTACTTTGACTCTTGACAGAAGCTCTTCAATTTTGTATATGCAGATAAAATAAATCTGTAAATACTGATTATTTCTTGATTTCTATGGATAGGCACATAGGTGATTGCGCTCTATTTGCAAATGAGTGGATGCAGTGTTCTTGGTTTAGGACTCTGGGAAATGCCTGGTTGCCAGCTTAATGGGATAAGTGGGTGGAGGAGCTGTGTTTGCTTTGTTTGCTCTTATTCTCCTTTCATTCTCCTTCTTTCTCTCATTCCCTGGTTTCTTCTTCCTAAATCTGAGCACTCAGCCTGTTTCTGGAGCCAGGATGTTGGGTTTCCTGCCCTGCTCAGTGTTCTTGGCTGCTACCATCTACAATGGGAGGGCATTTTGAACTAAGTTGGGTAGAAGAGTCTTCCTTTTGGGTCTGGGACAAAACACAGGCACCCTGTCAATTCCTGTGTGACATCTGCCTCCAGGCTGTAGTAGTTGAGGGTAAGAAAGAGGATGTGTGTGTGTGTTGGGCAAAGGTGAGAATTGGGTTCCTGATTTAACCATTTTATGTTCAGGATCATGTAGAATACAACATAAATACAGTTTGCTGTTGGAGCATGGGTTCAGCAAAGAAGTGAGAGGGAGCCTGAGCAGGCGGTCGCACAATAGATGAAGCATTGGACTGGGATGCGGAAGACTTAGGTTCAAAACCCTGAGGTTACTGGCTTGAGTGTGGGCTCATCTGGCTTGAGCATGGGCTCACCTGGCTTGAGTGTGGGATCATGGACATGACCCCATTGACACTGGCTTGAGTGCAGGGGTCACTGGCTTGAAGCCCAAGGTGGCTGACTTGAGCCCAAAATTGCTGGCCTGAACAAGGGGTCACTTGCTCTGCTGTAGCCCCTTGGTTAAGGCACATATGGGAAAGCAATCAATGAACAACTAAGGTGCCACAATGAAGAGTTGATGCTTCTAATCTCTCTCCCTTCCCATCTGTCTGTCCCTATATGTCCCTCTCTCTGTCTCTGTAAAAAAAAAAAAAATGAAGTGAGAGGGATTAGCGAGTGATGGGAATACAAGTTATAAGTAGGAGAGAATTTTGGTGGGTCTGGTTCAAGCTTTGAAAAGTATTTAAGACTCTTTATTAGTATCCAATCTTGTCCAGGACCCATAGACTAATCTGTTTGAAGGGTCTGAATTCCAGAAGTGGGCAAAAGCTCCAGGAGAGGTGGGCACAGAAATGGCAAAAGAGATCCAAGGGAATCTGGGTGGAGTATTGAGTGTCTCCTCTGTAAGTCCTTCCTCAGCCCTTGTGCATGTGGTTTGAAATTGGAACTCTCAACACACGCCTTCTTGGGGCAGGTGACAACAAAATTCTCATCAGCCTTAACTGAGGATTCACATTTCATTTGGAGTCTCCATACCTGTGCTCAGAACCACCTTTCAATGCCTCATGGAGGTTCTATTCCTCTCAGGACCAACTCTAGTCTGGGATCTGGGCTTTTCACAGGGATAGGGGCTTAGCCAGGGCTCAAGTGGGATCCCCAGCCAGCCCCTCAGCTGCTCCCTGATAAGGAAGGAAGCTTGGAAATGTGTAGAGAGGACAGGCTAGCATGTGTAGAATCTGTCTGTTAGGTTGTACACCTACAGTTAGCACGGTGGGCACCACTGGTCGTTTAGTTCACTTCAGGTCTCTCACAGATGGGGACACAGAAGCCCAGAGACACCTAGACTTCTTCATGGGGTCCTAGTCCTGGCCCTGGCTGCCCTGGGCGGTTCCATCACTGGTCATTCAAGTTATGTTTTCCAGGTCCAGAAAAATGTGAAAATATATTCTTTAACTTTCTGGACACCCCAAACAGTTTCTCACAACTCTGAACCCCCCCAGACAGGTGAGTGTCTTCAAAGGCAGGACAGGAGTTAGCCAATAATGCAAATAGAGCTCACTCTGCTGCAGAGTAGGCTTCTAATGGGTCAAACATCAAGTTGGGTTGCCTCAGTTTCCCTAGACTGATCAGTTTCTGAATATTAAAGAAGGAATGGGCCAGGTTCACACAGGGGTGCCCCCCTACTCCATGTTCTCAGCTGAAAGGGTTGATATGCAAATCCTCTTCATTTTTTTAATATATATATTTTATTATTATTAATTCTAATGGGGTGACACCAATAAATCAGGGTACATATGTACAATGAAAACATCTCCAGGTTATCTTATCATTCAATTGTGTTGCATACCCGTCACCAAAAGTCAAATTGTCCTCTGTCACCTTCTATCTGGTTTTCCCCGTGCCCCTCCCCTCCTCCTTATCCCACTCTTCCCTCCCTCCCCCCATCCCGTAACCATCCTCTTCATTTTTTTTAGAGGAGGGAAATACTCCATATATTTTAAAACAGTAAAAATGAAGCAGAATCATAGCTGGCAGTATTTAACAAGTTCATGCAGCCCAGGAAGTACTCTGGAATCACACTAAACTATAGAAAAGTCCATTAGGAGAAAACCCACAAATTTGACTAGTGAATATTTGATGTTCCAGTTTTATTCATTGGGGATTAATATGTGGTATGGGTTGAATCTGTAGCAAGTATTTTTTTCTTTTTTAAGAAATAACAAATGACATCCTGTGGTCTCTTCTCCTTTTCTATTTTATTTTATTTTATTTTTTTACCACAAGTACAATACACACCGATAAAAAAGATGTACGTCGCATGTATCCGTGATAATAGCCATGGCAAAGGCAGTCTGAGGCATATTAACAACAGACTTATCTATGGAGCAGCACCTTATGTAAGATGCATTTTCCTCTAGAGCCAAGCAGCAAAGAATTCACCTATACAAGCAGATAAGTGGCCTCTGGGCCCACGTGCCACCCAGCGCTGGGCCCATGGCAGAGGGAGTTTTCTCACCTACATAATTGACACAATAAAGGTCGGATTTCCATTTAGCCCAACAGATACTAACATGTAAATTAATACTTGATGCTTCACAGTTTGGCTGTACTAATGTCACCTATGAAACCCAAGATAAGTTCAGTGACATCTTTCTTTTCTCTGGGGAGAAGTGTGTTTTCTACCAGTGTCCATCTGACAAGCCCGGATAAACATTTGCATGGCGAGGGGCGACAGTGTATTTAAGCTTTACTTGAGTATAGCCATTCAAGATGTCTTTTATAACCCCCCTCTCCAACAAAAAACATAAAGGGCTAAATAATGATAGAAACTTTGTTGGAGTTGATGGAATAACCTCAGGTCCTTGCCTTCCTGGTGACCAGGGGCCCACTACCCTGGGGGAACCAAAAGGATCATTCAAGAAAGCCAGTCACTTTCATTTGTGTAACTATGAGCCATAGGGTTGTGACATGGTTAGGAATGTGACCCTGTTCATCTCTAGCCTCCACCTCCTGATCACAATGGCCTGCTCTGCCGCCCTGCAGCCTGCATCACACCCAGCAGGCCGGTAGGATTGTGACCATGATTGGCTGCTCATTCTTCCATGCTGCTGTCTATACGCGGCCTCACCCCACTTCAATTCTCCACTCCCCAGGCTTCTCTGGCTGCTCAGCGTTGTCACTTCCCAGAGCCACCATAAAACTGTCCTGTTCATTTTCCAACCCAACTGTCTTTAGTGTTTGTCTTCTTGCTCCTTATCCAGTTCTTGGGTCCTGTTCAAGAAAGTCATGGAAGTTAACACCTAACCTCAGTTAAGAGTCAATACTGGCCTAATCTGTGGTGGTTCACTGGATAAAGCATCGACCTGGAACACTGAGGTCGCTGGTTCGAAACCCTGGGCTTGCCTGGTCAAGGCACATATGGGAGTTGATGCTTCCTGCTCCTTCCTCCTTGCCTTCTCTCTCTCTTTAAAATGAATAAATAAAATCTAAAAAGAAAGAAAGAAAGAAAGAAATAAAAAGAGTCAATACTAAGCCCTGGTGGGATAGCTCGGTTGATTAGAGTTTTGTTCCAAATTGCTGAGGTTGCCGTTTCAACCCCCAGTCAGGGCACATAAATAGATCCATATTCCTGTCTCTTTCTCCTTCCCTTCCTCTTTCTGTAAAATCCATTTTAAAAAATTAATAAAAAAAGAGTCAATGCTAAGAGTCATTATGAACTTTTCCTCTCGGGGTCCCTCACACTGAGGTGCCTTCAAGCCTGGACACCTCAAGATTTGTTCTATTTCTAATTTCCTGTGGCTTAAGGGGCTTTCTTCCTCTCCAACTTTTATACTTCCATGACTCTGTCATTTGCCTGTCATCCTCCATTGGCCTGATTACCCTACAGTCTATAGTCTCCTTACTGGACTCTTCCAAGGAGTGGGCGATATTTCTGCCTCCTTTCCTTTTACCACCTGTACACTTCTAATTTCTTCACATTTAATGTCCACTCTTTCCACTTTGTGAAATGACTTTTTTGAAGAATACAGAAGAGGCTGGGCTTAGACTTAGTGTTTTTTCCTCAGACCAGTGGCAGGATTTGTCCTGTGTGACTGTCACATCTTTCATTTTGTAGACAGAATAATGATCTGCCAAAGATATCCATGTCCTAACCTGTGAATATGTTACCTTATATGGCAAAAAGAACTTTGCAGATCTGATTAAGTTAAGAATCTTGAGATGAGAAGATTATCCTGGATTATCTGGGTGGGCCCAGTTTAATCACAAGGATCCTTTCAGCATAAAGCAGGAGATAGGAGAGTTTGATTCAGGGAAGGAGCTGCGATGATGGAAGCAGAGATCAGATGTGGGGCCATGAGCTGAAGAATGTTGGCAGCCTCTACAGGGGTAGTCAACCTTTTTATATCTACCACCTACTTTTGTATCTCTTTTAGTAGTAAAATTTTACTAACCGCCCACCAGTTCCACAGTAATGTTGATTTATAAAGTAGGGAAGTAACTTTACTTTATAAAATTTATAAAGCAGAGTTACAGCAAGTTAAAGCATATAATAATAATTACTTACCAAGTACTTTATGTCAGATTTTCACTAAGTTTGGCAGAATAAAGCTTTATAAAACAACTTACTATAGTTAAATTTATCTTTTAATTTATACTTTGGTTGCTCCACTACCGCCCACCATGAAAGCTGGATCGCCCACTAGTGGGTGGTAGGGACCAGGTTGACTACCACTGCTCTAGAAGCTGGAAAAGGCAAGGAATGGATTTTCCTGTAGAGCTTTCAAAAGGAATACAGCTCTGCCAATACCTTAATTTTAGTCTCATAAGAATCATTTCAGACTTCTAGGACAGAGAGAATAAATTTACATTTTTGCATTAAGCCATTAATATATGGTCATTTGTGACAGCAGCAATAAAAAACCAATGTACTTCTCAAGACTGTCTTCTCCCTAGAGTGTCACATCCAAAGTTATGGAAACTTCTGCTTCTTCTGGTCCTTTCTATTCTGTTTTCTTCACAATGGGGGGTCTTTAAGTCTCAGTCTTTTCTCTGGCCGTGCATTTTGCATTTCCACAATGAATATTTGTAGACTTGGTCTCTGTCTGTTTTGTAATACCACTGTATTGGCATATTTAGAGATGCCTGCCTCACCCAAACTCGCTCCCTCTACTCACAGCCCCTGCTGCATAGACAACAGGCCACCTGTCCCTGCCTCAGTCATAGCTGACCGGTGCAGGGGTGTGCACCTCATTAAAGGAGGACTCGCTGATAAGCTGGCTGGGTGTAGAAAAAGTTATTTGGGTTGATCAGAGGTGCCCACTCTAGGGAACTTGTGGAAGTGATACCAAGGAAAGTTTCAATTCATGGTAGGCACTTGAAGTTAAGACTATGGTAGAGTTTTGTCTTGGTGGTAATTAATGGCTAGATGAAGTTCAGGAAGAGTGAAAACTGACATATGGCTGATTGGATGATGGTAAGGAAACAAAAGTAGTCATAGAAGCTGAGGAACCACTTAACGGGGAGGAGGTAAGAGTGTCTGTGTTTTGGGGTGGCCTTGGTTTTGCCTTTCCTTAGGAGTGTTTCATATTTCTCTGAGATACTTTGTGTCCTCACAACACTCTGTTTTTACTTGAGCTAATTTGAGTGGGTTTCTGTTCCTTGTAAGCAAAGATGACTAATTGGAACGATCTACATTTGTCCAGTCACTCATGCCAGAAACCTGGGAGGTCAGCTTTGACTTTCTTTGCCTTCTCTGTTGTCCTGGAGCCTGAATACATGAAAAAGAGGACAACCTGGGAGACAGCCTGGGGAATAATAATATTTAGGGAGAGGAAAATAAAATCTTTAGAGGAGAAGGAGAAGTTGGAAAAGTAGGAATAAAACTAGGAATACATATTAAAACATCCCTGAAGTGAAGGGAGGGAGTGGTTATAAGCATGAAATGTCATTAGATCCTAAACCGAGTTGCTTTTGTTTTGACATCAGGAGCAGTTATGGGTAATGAGAAAGAAATGAAGTTTTTGGAAACCTAGTAACTCAAAACCGAAAGCTTCAGGAAGCACATGTGGGTGAGGGAACACATAAATGATCCTCCAGCGGAAGCCAAGGAGACTCATCCATTAACACCAACTACAGACTACATACAGGGACCAGAAATGAATGATGAGTGGTTTCAGCTAGATCTGACTTTGAGCTCCTCAAGGTCAAGGTGTGTGTCTTATTCACTAACCTATTTGCAGTACCGAGCTTAGCTTTTGGCATTCATTTATTCTTTGCACCAATTTCTGTAGCACACGGAGGTGCCAGGAACGTAGTAGGCATTCAGCTGCACAGTTAAGCTGTGTTTACATTATGTTTAGAAAATCATGCATCAAAAGAATTTCAGATTTGCTTCATTGACAAACTGTAGCTCCCAGAATGCATGAGAGGAAGAGACAGTTTGTTTAGGAGTAAAGATATTTTCGACTTGCCAATGAGGAATCCAGATTTTTGAGCAAGTATTGCATTGTGTGATAATGAAATTTTTTTTTTTTTTTTTAAATAACAGATTTTTTTAAAAGTTTTTTTTTTTAATTTTAATTTTATTTATTCATTTTAGAGAGGAGACACAGAGTGAGAGAGAGAGAGAGAGAGAGAGAGAGAGAGAGAAAGGGGGGAGGAGCTAGAAGCATCAACTCCCATATGTGCCTTGACCAGACCAGTGCAGGGTTTTGAACTGGCGACCTCAGTGTTCCCAGGTCGACGCTTTATCCACTGCGCCACCACAGGTCAGGCGATAATGAAAATATTTAATGAAGAAAATTGTTGGATGGATGCATACAAGTAAATTTATTTTTTTAGATTTTTTTATTTATTCATTTTTAGAGAGAGAGAGAAGGGAGAGGGCAGGGCAGGGAGCATCAACTCCCATATGTGCTTTGACCAGGCAAGCCTGGGGTTTCGAACCGGCGACCTCAGCATTCCAGGTGGATACTTTACCCACTGCGCCACCACAGTTCAAGCATACAAGAAAATTGTTAATACAAAGTTATCCATCGCTAAAAATTTTATGAATCAGGGCCTCCCTGACATTGCATCGCACGTGTCTCTGAGAGAAGGTGGTGCCCTGACTATTTCTGGGCACCACTCTGAAGTCACAGTGATTCATACATATCCTTTGTCCCAGCAAATGAGATTCAACATGGACCCTGGACCTCTGACAGTGGAAAATAAACTACTTCTCTCTGTGACTCATGTTGGGAGGGGGGGGGGGAGAAAAGGAATTATATAATATAATGTACCCTTTTAGAGATTCTGGGAGCAGCAGTAAAGAAACCTTGCGGGTAGCATGCTGAAGTTGTGCTGAAAACACGCTGGAGTATTTCTCTGTCCATATGAAGCGCTCCAGGTTGGCCGCCGCTTGGCTTTGAGAGAGCTGATTAGGATGCAAAGGAGTAACACAGGCTTGTTCGAGGAGCTTGTCTCACCTCTGTCCCCTCTACTCTGCCTAGGCCCATTCCTGAGTGTGAAAGTTCCGATTGTTATCTCGGTTACAGAATCCCATTCCTTGTCTGTTTTCTTCTGCCCTTATCCTCACATTTTCTTTGAATGTCCTTTCATGGGACGCCTTGATCTGCTCCCAAAGAAATGCAATTATCAGAAATCAACCTCTCTCACCTATTTCTGCCCTAAGCAGCTTTTGCCCACTGGTGAATTTCACATTGTACTGAGAAAGTCAGCAACTAATACTAATAACAATAAAATATGTTTGTATTTTTTAGATGACTTTTTCCACTGGGGACTCCCTGGTGAGAGCCAGGAGCAGAGCAGAGTGAGTGTGGATATGAGCTGGAAATAGAGAGCGAGAAAGAGACCTGGCCGGCTGAAGCCTTTCCTTGACAGCTAATTTCCATTTTTTGGTATCAAGGGGTTTGTGCCAGTAATTGGCATGCAGATTGTGTCTGATGGGCCTGTTATACAGAATAAAGGAATCTGCTAGTTAGAATAAGCCAACCCCAGGCTGATGGATGGGGCATAAGGAGGTCATTGCAAAAGAGAAATTGTGTGGGTGTGTGTCCCTGTGCGTGCGTGTGTTTCACAAGAATTCCTACCCCCTCCTTTCTCCCTCTTTATCCAGCAAACTCTAATCTTTCATATTGCATTGAGACAAATGTTGCTCCATTTCTCTGCCTCTCTCTGTTTTTTCCCTTGAAGGAATATTTGATAGAACCCACTCCAGGTTTTAATGAAGTGTGGGGGCAAAGGAGAAATTAAAGCAGTGTCATGGTTTGTTAGCAGCCCGGGTCTTCCTGGATGGGCCCAGGCTACAAATTATACTCTGGAATTAATTGGCAGAAGGTAGTTCTGCTGTCCATCATTCTTAATCCAAAGGTGTGGTGGAAGCAGCTCCGGGATATCAACAAGAAAATGAGTGCAGTTTCCCATTTCCCTTTGTCTAAGTCATTGGTCTGATTGGGTAGCTGTTCTCTTGACCCCCACCCCTTGCCTTGATTAGGTAGGAGTTGTGCTATCTGCTGTTACCTCTTGGGTTAGCTGGGTGGTTCCAGTTCAGGTAGATACTAATTGTCATAGGGGTCCACAGCTAAACTTCCCTTAACCATGGAAAGCTGAAAGAGAATTTAGTTTCCTTTTCCAAAGCTCTATTAAAACCCCCAAAACACTACAGAGTTGACTTTTATTAATATTGTATAATACATGTATGTTAGATTGACTACTATGTTTAGGGTAAGATTTAAAGAAACATAAAACATAGGAAGAACCATGTTGTTTCTGCTTACGCATCCCTGGTCCTCCTCCCATATTGGAATAACGATATTGACTCTTGCTGGCCTTGTCAGGGATGTGCCAGAATGCTGGTCCCAGTAGCAGTTAGACAGCTTGGGAGATTTTATGCTCCCTGCTACTTTCCCTGAGGGCCCAGGTTCCTGCTTCTTTGTATAAGGGAGGAAATGACTGTACTCTGTAGTCATGAGCCTGTCTTTCCTGGCACAAAAGGGAAACATTCCTGTATGTCGACCCCAGTAATCCTGAGGACAAACCTTTCCCAATTAGAAATCCTGAGGATAGAGAGGAATAATTTCCTCCTATCTAGCTCCTTTGTTTCTTACTACAAAATTTGAGTGTATCACATTTGTTGGGTGAATTTTTAAACTTCTATTTGTAATATTTATAGCCTTCTTTATAGTTTTCTGGCCTTCTATGTAAGAAGACTTTTCACAGTAAGGTGTGTGAGGCTTTTCAAAAGATGTTTTTCCTATAAGATTCCCTGTCTATATAGCTC
This sequence comes from Rhynchonycteris naso, assembly GCA_037038555.1. Lineage (NCBI taxonomy): Eukaryota > Metazoa > Chordata > Mammalia > Chiroptera > Emballonuridae > Rhynchonycteris > Rhynchonycteris naso. The sequence goes on along the minus strand of CM073004.1, from coordinate 38,958,805 downwards.
ACAAACAAACAAAGCTAGTATTCAGGGTTAAAACAGTTTTACAGAAAGCAAATATTATTACCCGCCTAATGGGCAAATAAAATTTTTTTTTTTAATTCCATAGTAAAATTTACATTTTGGGAGGTACTGTTCTATGAATTTTAACACATGTATACATTCATATAACCAGCAATGTAATCAATATGCAGAACTTTATGTCACCCGAAGAGCTCCCTGAGTTCTCTATGCTGCCCCTGAGCAGTCAACTCCCTCACCCTACCCCAAGCTCTATTAGCCCCGGACCAGTTCTCCATTACTATAATTTTTAAAAAGACTTTTACTGTAAAAACATAGTCAAATAGTGCCTGACCAGGCAGTGGCTCAGTGGATACAGAGTTGGACTGGGATGCAGAAGACTCTGGTTCGAAACCCCGAGGTTGCCTGCTTGAGCATGGGTTCACCAGCTTGAGCGCAGGGTCACTGACTTGAGTGTGGAATCGTAGACATGATCCCATGGTTGCTGGCTTGAGCCCAAAGCTCACTGGCTTGAGCGAGGGGTCACTCGCTCTGCTGTAGCTCCCCCCTCCTTCACAAGGCACATATGAGAAAGCAGTCAATGAACAACTAAGGAGCCGCAACAAAGAATTGATGCTTCTCATCTCTCTCCCTTCCAGTCTTTCTGTCCTTATCTGTTCCTCTCTCTGTCTCTCTCTCTGTCTCTGTCACAAAAACAAAACAAAACAAAAATACCATAGTCAAATAGAACATTATTATATTTTTAAAAAAGTAATAGATGAGTTCCACATAGAAAATGCTTCCTTATTTTTCATTAGATAAACTCAGTTGTGTTTTGAGCAGACATCAGCCATGGTTCCCTACCGCTTGTCTTCTGAAGGGCCCAATGGGGTTATTCCTTTGGGCCATGTTTCCCCCAAAGGCTGCCTCAACAGGTGAATGCAAAAAAACCACACAAACATTTTAGAGGGTCAAGCCATCTTTGATTCAGCCCTACTCTTTTGCTTGTCTCTGTAAGCCAATATTTTTTTATCTCATTAACCTCTAAGGGTGGAGCCAGCATCTCTCATTTTTTTCACCTCTGATAACATGTGGAAGAGTGCTCAGTCCCCAGTAGTATTGGAGTGAAAGAAAACAGGGGGGTGGGGAGGGAGCAGAGGAGAAATAAGGAATTGGAAGCTAAGGAGCAGGAGGGGGAGGCGGGTGAAAACAAAGAGAGAGAACTGGAGAAGGGAAGAGAGGAGAGGTGAGAGCAGAGGGGGATGCTGAAGGCCAGAACCCCCGTCTTGGGAAAGAGACTCTCTGTCCGGGACGAGCCAAGATTTCCATAGTTCTAGCACAGGGGTTCTTAACCTTTTTTGAGGTACCGAATCCACCAGTTTCATATGCACATTCACCAAACCCTTCTTTAGTGATAAATAAAATATGATTTTTTTTCCAAATTCAAGACATAGGTATATGTTTTTTTACTGGTGCACAAAATGAGCCGTGCATGAACATCACCTTGCTCAAAGAACAAAACCAACAAAGTGCATGAACTCACAACAAATTACGGTATTACTTTATTCTGGCCTCCGTGGCAGAGGCTTCTCCGAACCCCTGAGACCGACTCATCGAACCCCTAGGGTTTGATAGAACCCAGGTTAAGAACCACTGCTCTAGCACATAGCAGCTGCGTTCCCTAGAGGCCTGGAGGTCAAATAGGAGCCAGTACATGTCTTTGCCAACTCCACCAATATTTTTTCCTTTAAGTGCACAGCCCCTATGGAGAGCTTCCCCTGTTGAGGAAAGACAGCCCTCCCTTCTGCCAAGTACACCAGAAGGTCTTCTGGTGGTTGCTGATGCATAGACAGCACACTCTGTTTCTCTCTCAGACACATCAGTATCTGGGAATCTTTGCTTTGCAGTTGGAAGAGCATTGAGTATTTCTGGTGGCAGAAGAGGGTAAAGAAGAAGAGGAGGAGATCAGGTGAGTGGTATAGTGTCTGCTCAAGGTTCAGCACAGTGGACTGGGTGTGAAGCCCTGTGGACTAGGGGCGACAAACCCTGGAGGACACAGAGGGTCCCACTGACACCCAGGTGTCTTTGGGTTGCCCAGGCGTGGGGTGGTGAAGAGGTGTTCTAGGGCTTGATGGGGATACTTGGTGAGACTCTGGATGTTGGCAGAGCTACTTTGGGACCTAGGTGATGAGATGAGGCACAGAGATGGGGAGGAGACCAATTCCCTACTTCTGCAGGGGTCCCACCACTGTGAGGGCACCCGAGGATGGTGGTTTTGGGAGCACCCATGGCATGGATGGAGGCATTCTGTATTGGGTGGGAGGTGAGGCTCTGGCAAGTAGCTTCATGGACAGAGAATATAGACAAATGAGACATGGGCTTAAGAAGAAGTAAGGGCTGATGCTTGGTGATAACTGCATAAACCAGGTTAGGAGTACATGGCAGGCTCCCCTTTGAGGATTCCTGAAATAATTGGATATACTTTAGTTTGTTTGGGGTCTGGAATTCTGCTGTTTTTGTAGGGGGATTATTAAACCTATTGGAAGTCAAAGATGACTTTTTAAGTTTCTAGGCTATACCCTTAAATGACAGAAGGGAGAAAAGAAGGCCACAGCTATGGGGAGTAGGTCACCTGTCATATTGTTGGGTCTCCTTCTAACGAGGCATGTGCCAGTAGGACTGCTGTGGGCATTTCTCTCTGCTCCTCCAGAGGACAGGCCCCTCATACTCTGTACTCCAGCCTTGCCTCTGGACAGGGAGCTTCCTCCTTAAAAGTCCCTTCCCCTTGTGTTCTTGGAACATTGCAGATCTTAAACAAAGCTCTTCAGTTTGCAGGTGGGTCTCATTTCATGCTCCATTGCTATTTCTTTGTGTTCCTCTTTATTTTCCTGCCTGCCATGAATTTTGACGTCTCTAGACATGGCTGAGGGTAGCCAATGGGAATTAGAGCAACCTTTGTGTAACGTTTGTGCAAGTTACAAAAAGAAGTGCCCGGCCTGACCTGTGGTGGCGCAGTTGATAAAGCGTCGACCTGGGAACACTGAGGTCACCAGTTCAAAACCCTGCACTGGTCTGGTCAAGGCACATATGGGAGTTGATGCTTCTAGCTCCTCCCACCTCTCTCTCTCTCTCTCTCCTCTCTAAAATGAATAAAATAAAAAGAAATAAAAAAAGTGCCCTTTTCTTGGGAGAGTAGCCCCATGCAGGGTGCATAGTGTGGTGAGTGAAGCACAGGCTAAAACTGAACCCCTATTCACCCTTTGTCCAGGTGTCCTGTTCAAAACAAGCTAGACTGGAGGCTGAGCTTGTCCACATTCTAACTTGTTAAGGGTACCGCTATCATTGTGTGATTCCATGCCTCATTTTTAACATCTTTTTCTCTTTACCTACTGTAAGTTTTGTTAGATTCTACCAAAAATGATCTTCATGTTCTCCTTAAGTATGTATTTTTGAAGCATTGCTCCTTAATGATATGAGTTTATGATGTGTCAGCCAAGAGACCAAATTTTAACTGAGAAAACAAAATCACTTGGTTATTGCAACAGAAGAAACATAATTCAGGAAAGTTTTTGAGCAGGTGATAGCATTTCTGAGAAGACAAACAATGGATGAATATAAACAACCCAGCAATTAGCAAAAGCAGGAAATTGCTTTCTCCCTTAGGGAGGAGGTGGTGTTACTAGGGACAGCCATCTTGCAACTGTGAGGCTGCAAGCCTGAGGATGAGAGGCAGCAAGCCAAAGACAGGAGCACAGAAAGAGAAGCACTCTTGATGCCTTGGTATTGTTAACCTACCAGAACAACCAACCCTAGGAGCACCTTTTTACCATTTTTCTTTTTGTTAGCAAATAATACATGCCTCTCTGTTTGAAATTAGATTTTTTATGACTTAAAACTGAACAGATCTGATGTAATATTTATCCAAGACCCAAATATGTCATATATATGTATATATATATATATATATATATATATATATATATATATATATATGATTTTATTTGTTGACTTGTAGAGAGAGAGGGAGGAAGTGAGATCATAGTTGTTTCACTTTAGTTGTTCATTGATTGCTTCATTGCTTCTCACATGTGCCTTGACTGGGCAAGCCTGGGGCTTTGAACTGGCAATCTCAGCGTTCCAGGTCAGCACTCTTTCCACTGTGCCACCACAGGTCAGGCTATGTCATTTATATTAATAACTGCATTAGATTAAATAAATCTAATCACCCAAGCCTCTGAAGCAATAGCTGTCTGCTTGAGGCCACAATGGCTGCCAGGCCTGGCCTGTGGGCACAGATGCCACACCATACCTGCAGGGGCAAATGGGAGGTGCTGGTCAGTGCTCGGAAGTGGAGCTAGGGAATTCAGGGCTGGGGTCCTCCACTGGATGCTACCATTGCACAGTTCAAGGTTCATTCAGAAAGTCCAGCCTCTGTTTTGGCCGGGGTCCTGGAGGAAGTAATTTCCATTTCCTTCTGGCAAGCAGTGTATGCAGGGCTGTCTGATTGGCCCACACAATATAAACACACATTATAGTATTTATTCTGGAAGCCCCCCTAAGTCTGAAACTTAACAATGTGCCCAAAGATCTCCTTACCTTTCTGTTGGGTCCTGTGATCACAGGGCTGTGAGTTAATGAAAAAAAAGAGATGTCTGGAAGCAAGGCCCCATTTTCTGTCTCTTTCTTGATGATTTTCAGTCTGGGGTGGGTTTTACTTGTTTATCATGAGCAGCAGTGGGAAAGTGTACCTTGTAGTTGTGATAGTACAAACATTTAAGAATTAATAGTGGGTTCATTTGGGTTTACAGTCAACAAATTAGGTTCAAATATTCCATAAATTGGTGAAATTTATATTTTATTTTATTTTTATATTTGAAAGAGTCAGCGAAAGAGAGTGAGACAGGAACACTGAGCTGCTCCTCTACGTGCCCTGACCAGGATGTCAAACCAGCAACCTCTGCTCTCTGGGATGATGCTCCAATACACCAAGTTATCTGACTAGGGCTTAATTTTTATTGATTTTCAGAGAAACAGAAAGAGGAAAGAAGATAGAGGGAAGCACTTGTTCCACTCAGTCATCTATTCCTTGGTTGCTTCCCATGTGTGCCCTGACTGAGGATTGAACCCACACCTTGTTGGTTTAGAACAATGCTCTTAACTGACTGAGCTAACTGGACAAGGCCAAATTGGTGGAAATTATTATCATAATAACTAGGCAGACGTCTTCAAACTTTTCATAAAAACGGCCCACTTTTTTTTTACACAGGGACAGAGAGTCAGAGAGAGGGATAGATAGGGACAGACAGACAGAAACAGAGAGAGGTGAGAAGCACCAATCATTAGTTTTTCGTTGCCGTTGCAGCACCTTAGTTGTTCATTGATTGCTTTCTCACGTGTGCCTTGACCATGGGCCTTCAACAGACTGACCAACCCCTTGCAGGAGCCAGCGACCTTGGGTACAAGCTGGCGAGCTTTTGCTCAAGCCAGATAGGCCCGCGCTCAAGCTGGAGACCTCGGGGTCTCGAACCTGGGTCTTCTGCATCCCAGTCCGATGCTCTCTCCACTGTGCCACCACCTGGTCAGGCAAAAAAACGGCCCACTTTTGCAGTGCTGGTCAACCTGGTTCATACCTCCCACTAGTAAGCGTTCCAGCTTTCAAGATGGGCAGTAGTGGAGCAACCAAACAGCATTGTGATTGGCCCACCATGAAAACTGGAATGCCCACTAGTGGGTGGTAGGGACCAGGTAGACCAGCACTGCAAAATGGGCCATTTTTATAAAAAGTTTGAAGACGTCTGAGAGAGTAAACACTTTTGAGATGAATTTTGTCTTCCAACTTTTGTGCATTATAAAGCTTTTTCTGTTTAGTCTTGTAACCACTTTTATATATTATTATAGGGCAAAAATGTTTTGAAGTTGACAATTTATCATCATCATCATCATAGCAAAAGGAGTATAGGGCTTACTATAAGGCAAGCACTGATCTAAGTAAGCACTTGACAAAAACTAATCATGTTAATCCTCATAACAACCCTTTAGGTAAGAATTAGGGATTGGATTGTATCCCCAGTCCTAACCCACAATACTTCAACATGTGACCTTATTTGGAGATAGGTTCTTTACAGAGATAATCAAGATAAAATGAGGTCATTAAGGTGAGCTCTAATCCAATATGAACTGGTGTCTTGAAAAAAAGGGAAACTTTGGACACCCAGATATGTGTGATACAGGAAAGATGATGCAAAGAGACATAAGGGAAGGGCAACCATCTACATGCCAAGGAAAAAGGCTTTAGGAGAAACTAACGTTGCCAACACCCTGTTTTCAGACTTCTAGCTTCAAGAACTATGAGACAATAAGTTTCTGTAGTTTAAGCCACCCAGTTTGTGGTGCACTGTTCTGCTAGTCCTAGCAAACGAATATAGTAAGTACTATGTCATTAAGAATATATTAGTGATGCTACTTTCAGATGAAGAATCAGTCAGAAAGGATGAACAACTTGCCTGTTTATAAACTAAGTAGAAGGTGTATGCCAAGCCCTTTGGGTAGGAATTATAGTGGGTCGAGCTTGACAGGTACCCAAATGTGCTGGAGGTAGTCAAATGGAGTGGGTATCTTCGGTCCTGATGGGCCAGGTTTTGTTTACCACAGGATTTCCCTCTCCTCCAAATCTTTCATTGATGTGTCAGTGGGCTTTGTGTGGAGGTGAATCTGGTATTTGCTCATTGAGAAATGAGGTTGTGTTTATGGACATTTCACAGTGTCCAGGGCCCAGATGTATACTGGCATGCCTGCATGCTGTGGAGACAGATGCTCAGATGCATCAAGTTATTTCTACCCTTAACCCTTAGTTGAAGGTCTAGCCACAAGTGTGTGTGTGTGTACATGCACACATACTAGTACACACACATCTCACTTATACCCATATTTACTAACAGAAACACACATATCTGGACACAAACACAGGCAAACACACGTGTACTCCAGAATATGCACATACTTATTCTGAAGCAACATACCTGTGCATGTATACTTTTACACCCACATGCCTATTGAATGTGTATGTAGGTATGCGTTCAACTTCAACATGCATGGTTAAGCAGGCTCAGACCAGTAGCCCTGTGTCTCATCAGAGTGTGTGACAGTGTCCTAGGTCACATTGCCCAAGAGCAGATTCTGAGATGGCAGCGAGTGTACAGCTGATTTATTAAGGAGATACTTCCAGGGGAGACTAGTAGGGAGTAGGGCAAGTAGGATAGGGACAAAGAGGAAACCAGATAGGAATGTGATTTTAGGTGAAGTGCAGCCTCAGCCTGATCCTTTGGGGTTCTCTGGAGCACAAAGTGAGTCCCCTCTTTTTGTCTTGCATCATGGCAAGAGAGCTGGCCTTTATACTCCTGCACCAGTCATGCCCTGGCTGCGGGCAGCCAGGGGCATGAACTCCCAGGCACGTCTGCCTATCATCAGGTGAGGGTAGAACCTGCAGCACCCCCGGGGGGTCCTATCATCAGGTGAGGGTAGAACCTGCAGCACCCCCGGGGTGTCCTATCATCAGGTGAGGGTAGAACCTGCAGCACCCCTGGGGGGGGTCCTATCATCAGGTGAGGGTAGAACCTGCAACACCCCCGGGGTGTCCTATCATCAGGTGAGGGTAGAACCTGCAGCACCCCCGGGGTGTCCTGTCATCAGGTGAGGGTAGAACCTGCAGCACCCCCGGGGTATCCTGTCATCAGGTGAGGGTAGAACCTGCAACACCCCTGGGGTGTCCTATGATCAGGTGAGGGTAGAACCTGCAGCACCCCCGGGGTGTCCTTTCATCAGGTGAGGGTAGAACCTGCAGCACCCCCGGGGTGTCCTGTCATCAAGTGAGGGTAGAACCTGCAGCACCCCCGGGGTGTCCTGTCATCAGGTGAGGGTAGAACCTGCAGCACCCCCGGGGGGGGTCCTATCATCAGGTGAGGGTAGAACCTGCAGCACCCCCGGGGGGGTCCTGTCATCAAGTGAGGGTAGAACCTGCAGCACCCCCGGGGTGTCCTGTCATCAAGTGAGGGTAGAACCTGCAGCACCCCCGGGGGGTCCTATCATCAGGTGAGGGTAGAACCTGCAGCACCCCAGGGGTGTCCCGTCATCAGGTGAGGGTAGAACCTGCAGCACCCCCAGGGGGGGTCCTATCATCAGGTGAGGGTAGAACCTGCAGCACCCCCGGGGGGGTCCTATCATCAGGTGAGGGTAGAACCTGCAACACCCCTGGGGGCATCCTCTAAGGATGGTGGAGTGAGAGCCCTCAGAAACAAAGCAAATGGGAAGGCATCTGGGGAATGGCATGTGGCACTCATAAAGGGAACTGAGAGGCTCTGGGGAGGTACAGTGTGTGTGTTGAGGGAAGTGAGGGGAATCTGGGTGTGGGGAGAGTTCTTTCAAGAGGGATGACCCAGAGATATGGGGGGAGCAAGCCTGGGGTTCTGGCCTAAGAAGGCTGACAGAGTAGGGGTGAAAGAGGTAGCTAGGTGGTGCAACCCATTGGGCAGAGCCTGTTTGCCCTCCAGGCAATAGGCTTCCTTGGCCAGGATGTGAGAAAGACCAAGGTCAGCCTTGGAGACAACTGCAACTCTGTGCACCTGCGGGAGAGGCGGATCACAGGGAGGACCTCCCACGTCATCTGGGGGAAGACGCTGCAGCATCCACAGCACAGCCCGGGTGCTACCCACACTTAGTAGCTTCTAGATGGCTGCCGCGGAGAACTGGTTCTGCTGGGGTACCCATTAGGTGTGTGTGTGTGCATGTGCGTGTGTGGGGATGTGGGTTGTCCCCATTGTTCATCATCTCCTTTGTCTGACTGAGGCTCAGTCTGTGTGTATAGGATGACAAAGCACCCTAACCCAAGCTGGGGGGCAAGGGGAGCAAACCAATGTTTTCTTAGCACTTCCTGAGTACTTATCATTTTCCTCATTTGGCAAGTGAGGAAACTGAGTCAGGAGAGGTAAATTGAGTTGCCCAAAGTTACACAGGGATACAGTGGTACAACTGGAGTTCAAACTCACACCTATGCTTCTAATAGGTGGATTGTTTCAGGGCCTAGGGGCCCCTGGGATGGAGGCAGCAATGACAGCAAGGACAGAGCCCCAAGTGTGGGGTTCCAACTGTCCAGGTCCTCTTTCTGCACTGTGAGAAGACCCCCAAACCTGCTGTTTTTCCTGCCGTGGGCTGGGCTAGCCCTCTCCTGGGAATGCACACTGGAGGTAGAAAAATAAAAATATTCTTAAGAATAAGCAATACTTTTCAGAGACTGCACAGTTTAAATTCCAGTTTAAAATAATTTATTTGCAAGGGCACAGTCCTGCTAAAATATAAACTAAGCTTTCATTAGTGAACAGAATATTTAACATCTAAAGCCCTGACTAGTGCTGGGCTGTCCACACAAAAGGGGGTAAGAAATTGCTTTATCTCTGCATGACTGAAAAGGTCTCCACAGAGGCCCTCCAGATGAGAGGGAAGACCTGTCCAAGGACAAATTCCAGCTTAAACTCTAGGATGCAAAACCTACTTGGTTACTAAAATGACAGTTTCTCAGCTTCGAAAATTAAACTGTAGCATGGCAAAAAGCTATTGGCAGCTTTAAAATATTAATTTTCTCTGCTACAAATTGTTTACTTGACAGCTGGAGCCCCACTTTCAAGCAAAATTGCTTGTGGCCCTTAATAAATATTTGAAAATTTGGTTAAAAACTTTAAAACTTTTAAACCTGCCTTTGGTCTTAACATTGCAGTATTTGAAAGCTGACTCCTCAAACACCAGGGGGTGGGGGTAGGGGGCTGAGCATAAAGACAATAGGACCTGGTGGCCCTTGCCCTGAGGGTTGGAATTGATGATCAAGCACAGCCATGCTCCAAGCTTCTGGACTTATGCTGAGAGTCGGGCTGCGAATTTGGAAATTTATACATTGAAAGAAATATCTTACTAAATTTCCAGGCATTTAAGAAATTATTTTTCTTCAATTAAACTCTTTGTTTTGAGGTAATGATAGATTCACATGTGGTTGTGAGAAAGACACGCATTAAAATTGGTGTGTTTGTGTATGTGCATTTTCTTCATCTCATGATGCTTAGGAACTCCTTGTCCTTTGTCTGGTTAGGAAAGAGTTCTCCAGGAGTGTGTGGCACATTGTACTATATAGCGCCTGAACTCCGAGTTGTTCTCTACCAACCTGCCACGCACAGAATGCAGTGGCTGTGTGTTGTACCCTCGGTCAGTGTTATAAGGGAAGAGTTTAGCCACTTATGTCAGAAGTGCAGGCAGTAATAAATTTACCTCAAGTTTGCACTTTACAAATGACCATGAAACAGCCATAAAAAAATCAAAAGAGGATGAAATAGCATATTTATTTCTACAAATGGAGAAATATATTTGCAATATTTAAAGCAAGAGATGATATCATCAGAAACAAAGTGAATCAAATAAATTATAAAAGTTTCAACTTTTGGTAGTGAAGAAAATACTGAAATAAATGAAAAAATTAGAATATTATTTTAATTATTATGAGAAAGGCTTGTGGTTCAAAATAGACACAGACTTCTGCAAATTTATGTTCAAGACTTGGACTGTACTTGACAGTTTATCTAAAGATATGAAGAAATTGTTTACATATAAAGAATGGCAAGTAATATCTTTCATTAGTATTGTTTTTACAGTTTATAATGTTGCCATATCACCATAGTGGATAGATTTGCTCTATCAAAATATCTTTTTTTTTTTTTACGAATAGTAAACTAGTGTGACAATATGTTCAGCCTGGATAATAATTAAAGAAATACAGATCAGAACAGCTATGGAGTGCCAACTAAATTGCTAAAAGTAAATAAGATCAATAAAACCTCTTATATTAGGTTCTGTTTAGAAAACACACACACTTTGCTGGCCACTCTATAATTTGATCCTGTTTTTTGAAGTACAACTTGGCAATTTAAAATAAAATTATGAAAGTACTCACACCTATTAACTTGGTAATCTTACTTTGGGGAATATACCCTGAGGTAATAATCCAAATAAAGAAATAGTCATTTATACAAAGATATTTTGTATAACAGTGTGTTCATAACAGGGCAAGATGGAAGATAGCCAAAATGCCCAGAGAGTGGGAATGGTTAAGAACCATGGTGTATCCGAGTTTTCTGTGACCACTAAAACTGAAATGGATGTGAGCTGTGTTCATATGTAAACCTGTGTTTACACCATAATGCTAAATGCAAGCCAAGCAGAATGCCGAATAGAATAGTCACTCTTTCAACTTCATGTAAATCGTGTCTGTCTCGGAAGAGTCTGGAAAAATAGATGTAAATAGCTGGGAGTTTTAAATTCATGAGATATGTTTCCTATAAAATTATGTATTTAAATATTTGTCAAACATCTACTATTTGACAAAATAATGAAGCGGTGGTTAAAAGTTCATGATACATGTAATTCATGCAGTGAATTCTTTCCTGACATGAAGCATGTTTCTAGTTTCCCTTGGAGAGCTGACCTCTCTATTTCTGTATGATGACTACTGTTGTAGTTGGGTTATTACCTGGGGCAGGACCTGCTGCCTCCCAGGAAGCCATTATAAGAATACGGTGAATATCTGTGGATGGCCTGGAAGAGCGGGGGTCCCTCTTTCTTCTCCATTACCCATATAGTCTTCTTACTTTTCCCTCAAGTTAATACAGCCTCTGAATCTTGAGGAAAATTTAAGTAGTGCCTCCTGGGGACTGAGAGTATGGACCTAAAACAAGATAGAGCCAGGGCTGGTAAGGATCTGACCTTATGCCCACGGTCTAGCAATCTTTGTGCCTTGAATGTACCTTTTAACTATTATGCTCAGGTAACTTGACTGTAAATTCCAGGATATCCTGCCTCAATTCACGCAAAAGATTATTATTCTTTATAACAAGCAGCCCATGAGTAGGGCAGCTCGGGACTGGTTAGTTCCACAGTTCCGGGGTTCTTTCCATTCTTCCATTCTGCCAACCTTGGAATGTCAGCTTTGTCCTCTGCCAGCCCAGATGGTGTTTCCAGCACAGCTGCTGTGGCTCTAGTCCACAGATATGATGCCTAACATCAGAACTGTCTTTTCTTCTCTCTTTTGAAGAACAAAGAAATCTTTATCAAAATCTGCCTTTTGTTCTTGTTCCCAGCAGCCTTCCTTTATTGTTTTTTTCTATTTTTATTTTTGAGAGAGGAAGGTGGGTAGGAAAAGAGAAATAGAAAAGCATCAACTTGTTGTTCTACTTAGTTGTGCACCCACTGATTACTTCTCATATATGCCCTGATTGGGGCTCAAACCAGTGTCCTCAGGGTCGAGCTGGTGCCCTTGGGATGGAGCTGGCAACCCTGGGGTTGAGCCAGCAGCCTTGGTGCTCTGGAATGACACTCTATCCACTGAGCCACAGGCCAGGGCCCAGCAGCCTTCTTTCACTTCTCAGTGGCCAGAGTTGCATTCCATGTCATACCTAAACCAGTCACTGTCAAGGAGAATAAGGCCACTAGGACTTCTCATATGTGCCTTGACCAGGCAAACCCAGGATTTGAACCAGTGACCTCAGCATTCCAGGTCAACACTTTATCCATTGAGCCTCCACAGGTCAAGCTGTAGGGGCTCAGTTCATAATGCCTCAAATCAGAATTAGATGGTTTCTCCTGAAGTCTTTCTTTTCTCATTTGGTATACAGTGCCATGTTTTGGACTATCTTAGAATCTAGGCTCAGAGATACAAAAGGATAAAACCTGAAAACTCACCATTTTTTGGGGGGGTGATTTTTTGAGTTCTGCTTTCCTTCCCCAATCTACCTACCACTTTTCAGTCCTCAGATAGCTGCTCTATGCATTCTGTCCAGGATTTTTAATTGCATTTGGTGAGGGAGAGAGGATGGAGTGTGCAACTGGAAACTTACCCTTTTTTAACTTCCAATATTTGGAAGACAGAGGTGGGTACTACTCTATGAGAAGGAACATTCTTTCAAAACTTGTAGAGTGTGGAAATGATGATATTTTGGACATGATGTCAAAGAAGAGGAAAGAAACAATTCCTCCAAGGTTTGAGCTGGAGATGAAAAGACCAAAGTGGGAATTAATGGGAAGGAAGCACCATCTGAAATTAGAACCATGGCTTTTATTATGTTAAATTTCCTCCATTATATTTAATTTTCTAAAAAATATTTTTCCCCCAAAAGTCATTGGTACCAAACACAGGCAAGTAGCATCCTCCTAGACCTGATTTAATGAATTAGCAACATTAAAGATACTTTGCAAACATATATATTTCTTAGTATGTAAACAGTGTATTCTTTTATTATAGCATTTCTTCACATTTGTCATATTATCTAGGACCATTTTGGTTGCAAGTGACAGAAATTTATCTCAAGCAGAATTTGGCAAGAGGAGGAATTGATTGGCTCATGGACATCAATTAAGATTGAACTATCATACTGTGAAAAGGGAAAGGGAACAGCAGCAGGACTTCAGCAAGCATTTGATCCGTGGTCTTGGACGTGGCCAGTGCTCTTTTCTGCTTCTCTCTGCAGATGGTCTTTCTCCACATGGGTGAGAAATAGCTTCTGAGATCATCTCTATTTTGTTTCTTTAAGTCTGCACTAATGAAAAAGTTCTGAGGATGGTCTCTGACTGGCCCAGATTGTGTTGGATGCCCACCACTAGCTCATTCAGCTGTGCCATGGACAGGTCAATAGAGTTATGGAAGAAAATAACAGCCAATTTAGGAAACCACCTGGATGGGGTGGGGAGTAGGCGCAGTTACCTGAAAGGGATGGTTTTAGCCAGAACCAGTTCAAAAGTTAGAATAAAAGGGAATCTTACTTTTACCCAGCCTTTTAATCATATGGTTCTATTGTTAACTTATATATTTTTCTTCCAGAATCCAAAGTTACCTGTATTATCTGGCCTTCTTTTTTCCCAACCCTCCATCATTAAAAAAACAATCATGTTTTAGATACCTACTGTAATTTTTACCCTTATTTTTTCAAGTTTCTTCCAGTTATTTGCCTCTTCCTCTCAGTTCATTACCACCTCTCTCTCTTTCTTCTTGTTTCTCTCTTTGTGCTCTGTAGACATTCTTTATCTGTGAACAAACTGTAAGTATCAAGTCTTCCAAAGATATTTTGGTCCCTAGTTCATAGGTAACAGAAGAGGGAAGAAAAAGAACATTGATCGAATATTCACTGAGTCTCTGGTCCTGGGACTTATGTAGCTCAGCAATAAATGACCCATTCCCTGTCATCAGGAGCTAAAGATCAGGAGGGGGCAAGAGGCAGGTAAGTAGACAGTCATGATGCAGCTTAGGCTAATGGCAAAAAAAGTCCAGAATCCTGGGGGACAGTTGCATTGATTCTTGATCTAGATTTCCAAAGAAAAAATTAATGCTTGGACAGGCTAAGTAATTTGTCCTGGTTCACATCTCTTGGAAGCGACAGAAGCAGGAAGTATCCTTGGTCTATGGGGCCAAAGTGCGTTTTCTCCCACTCACCACACTGCCTCTGGAGGAGGAGCGCGAGGGAGACAGGGTTCAGATCAGGCTTGGTGTCTCACCACAGATGCCTGGGAGGCCCTAGCTTTTCTTTCTCTGCTGTGGGGTATGACTCTAAGAATGAGATTCATCTCATATGTCTCTTATTACCTCTCTGGGATTTTCGATTGATTGAATAACACATTCTTACAGATACATAGTGGGGAGGGAGCAGCACAGGGCATCAATCTCAGCCTTATGATCTCAGTCAGGGCTGTCTCAAACAGGGTAGCTATAAAAGAGTGTATTAAGAACACACAAAACCTCAGGATATCAATTTGGCATACTAAAAGGAGAGACTTAGAGACACTAATACCAAGGGTCCTCTGACAAACAGCCCAGCCAAATCACCTAGTTGTGAACATGATGCTCTAGGAACTCCACCACACATTTGGGACCTTCAGTTACCTTTTTAAGGTCATACTCTTAGGAGCAAATAGGATAACCATACTATGAAGAAGACTTACATGTAAGAGAGAGAGAGAAACAGACACAAGCATTTTTCAGTCAATTGTCTGCAGGAGGAAAAAGTATGAAAAACAACTACCATTAATATCCTCAGAGAGGCCCCTCTAAATCATTGTGGACAACTCTCAATGTTGTCATGGCTTCTTGATAGTTCTGGAGATAAGGCCAAAGCCTCTGATGTAGCTTAAATGTGTGATAGCAGATGCAGACTGCAAACTTGTCAGTTGGTGGTTGTTGTGGTGACAATGAACTACTCAGAGACCAGATGACATGCTCCAAGGGGCCAAAGGGACGCAACAGCCCTGGTCAGTGGAACGTAGGACTAAAGTCCGATCCCTAGCCTTAGTCAGATATTTATTAGTCAGTACAAATAACTCAAGGAAGCAGACAGCAGAAGATTTCAGGGGGTGAAGTAAAGAACAAGGAGCATGCTGACTTCTAATCTCTGTTCTGAGAGACTAAACATTTACTGTTACTTAATCTTATCCTGCTTTTGTGCTGTTTCCAGCACACACTGTTTCCAGTACAGATCAGAGAGGCCCCTAGACTCTTGTCTGCTCAGGGTTTTCGCCCTAGGACACCTCGCTGTCTCTAATTGTCATCCTAACTCTGCATATTTTCATAGCATATTCCTACAGGATTTGGGCAAGCCTGGTTTGACTTGAGATTTTTATCAAATTAGTGTCACAATAACCAGATGCTAATATTATATGTGGAGATGCTTCTGGTAAATTATAGAGATGGAATGAATAAACAATCAGATTCCTCCACCCAGGCCTATCCACCACTTGAAGTTTTTTTCCAAAATTCTATGTAGACAGTGTTTATTCTTTTCCCAAGCAATGTTCTTTCCACTACAATGACATTACAAGCCATCATGTAATACCATCATGTATGGTACTTGGCACTGTGCAGGGGAGAGTTATGTTATGCAATAGACTTATAGAAGTGTTTTCTTCTCTTTTGACTTGCTCCAACTATATTAATTTTAATAAGTATTTATGGAGGCTAGCTGTCATCGAGTGGTATGGATGACACAAAAAAGCTATAAAATTCCTTTAACTTTCTCCTGAAAAATCTCATTTTCTGCTGCCTAGTAGATCATCTTTTCCTAGAAGGAAGAAATTGATATGTCATGTTTCAGTCCCACCTGAAGGCCTATAATATGAGGAAAGCAGCCTGTTACATGGGTATAAAATTAAGCCCCCCCCCCCCCCCCGATGGTAGAAGGGACTTCTCGACGGAACTTTCTCATTCTGGTCACAGATGTTTTGAATTTGTCCTTTTGTAGTTGGTCTAAAGATTTTTATCTCCTTGTTGAGGTTTTTTCACATAATCTCTCTTTGAATCAAGCTGAAATGAACATGTAGTGTCTGAGCAAACTGTATTATTTATCTAACATTCTTAGCAGAGTGATGGTGGGTATATCTCAAGCTTCATATTGACATGAGAGAAAGAGAGGGTAAGTCAGTGATCTTAAATGATGATGTTTTGAGCAAAGTAACTCAGAGTGTGGTTGGCAAAGGGCAAGCATCAGTTCTTGGGTACCAGAGCCAGAAGCCCATCCTGGACTGTTGTGCAGAAAAGAGATATGGGGACAGGGACTGGGGTACCCACATCTGGAGGTTTTATCTGCCTGGGAAATACAGGTGGGCAGAGGTAGGAGCTTCTCCCAAGATTATAGCATTTGCTCCCTGAATTATTTCTCATTCCCTTGCTGTAGGACCATAGGCATTAGCTTTGGAAAGGGTAGACAATAGCAGAAGACTGTTGGTAACATTTTTTGTGAGTTCTTACTATGTGTCATGACCAGTGTTAGAGAGTTTATCGCTAGAACCTTTAATCACAATAAAAATTATAGGAAGCAGTACAATCGCCATGACTTTTATATTCACAATAGCCTCTGAGACACAGATGAGAAGAAATGAAACTTCAAATTTTTCTGACACTAAACTCAGTTAGCAAATCCCTATTCCTGCTGGAAAAAAGTAGATGTAATCTAGCAATGTTTAAAGTCTTTTCAACCCAATGTATTAATTTTCTGATCACTTCTGGTTTAAAACTTAGCCTTTCAGGGTCTGTGGCTCACCCCACCCCCATACTCATGCATTCAGTTCAGGGAGCCTTCAGGACCCAGTGGCATTGGGTTGATGGGCATCTGGCCTGTGGTTGCCTCACTGATAACGTGTCTGCTGTAGATGCTCCACTTGGTCTCTTTCCCCATATTAGTTTGTGCTTAGTTCTTCCTCTGTTGACAGAAGGGCCCTGAGCTCAGTTGCAGAGAGCTCCCTTTGTTCTGGCTGGGGCATCCTTCCTAGCTTCAGCTATGGGGTCAACTTGCCTTGTGCTATGGTTACCTCCAGGCTGGCTCACATGTGTTTGTTCTCAGCAACTCTTGCTTTCCATTCATATCCATGAAAACTCCTGGGACCCCTATAACTGGCCCCATAGCCTCCTACTGTCATCCCTGCAAGGCTGCTGACTGACTCTCAGAGATCTAAGAGGGGCAGGGTATAACCCCCATCTCTTATAGATCCTTCCTGCCTAGCCTGGGACTGGCTACTCTCTCCCTTCTCCTCCATCATGGAGCTCTTCCATTCGATATGGAGTATAAGGACAAACCTATACTGCTCACAAAAATTAGGTTATATTTCAAAATGAATATGAAGCTCTAAAATATCCCCTAATTTTTGTGAGCAGTATACTTTCTATTGACATCTCCATTTCAAAAATTTCCTGCCTCACACCCAGGATATGTCCTTTGACCTTAAGAGATAAAGAATGTAGCACATTTGTTTCATGAGGTGATTTGCAACATCAATGGATGTCCTTCCCTTTATAGTTGCAGACCATGGGTGGGACAGTGGTTATATAGAAGCACATCAGCTAATGCAGGGGTCCCCAAACTAAGGCCTGTGGGCTGCGTGCGGCCCCCTGAGGCCATTTATCCGGCCCCTGCCGCTCTTCCGGAAGGGGCACCTCTTTCATTAGTGGTCAGTGAGAGGAGCACAGGATGCATCTGCACCCATGGTTCCCATTGAAATACTGGTCAGTTTGTTGATTTAAATTGACTTGTTCTTTATTTTAAATATTGTATTTGTTCCCGTTTCGTTTTTTTATTTTAAAATAAGATATGTGCAGTGTGCATAGGAATTTGTTCATACTTTTTTTTATAGTCCAGCCCTCCATCAGTATGAGGGACAGTGAGCTGGCCCCCTGAGTAAAAAGTTTGGGGACCCCTGAGCTAATGCTTTGAAATGTTATTTCACAATACTAAGGTTGTTTCCATTTCACACATGAAGATATTAAGCCTCAAAGAGGTTGAGTATTTAACCAAGTGAATATGCAAACTGGGGCAAAACCCAGAGTTGACGTAAAGCAGATGCTTCCTGTCTTCCCCAAATTATGCTACTTCCCAGGGAGGCCCATTCTCTTTGCCAGGTTTTTGGTGTGTGCAAGGAAGGGCCCCACAGGATATGACTGGCCTAGGCACACTGTAATTATTGGTTTTGTGTTGCAACAGAGATAAGACTCATCATTGGAAGACTGGCTCTGCTAGGAGGAACTGTGAGAACCATGTTAAGTATATAGATAATAGGCAGGTCTGGCAAACAGGTCCCTTTTGCTTCAACTAAAGCAGGAAGAAGACAGAGGTGGTGAGTGAATTCCCAAGTATTCTGATTGTTCTCTGCATTTCAAGGAATCAGAGAAACCAAGGAGAACCCACAAGTGGGTTTATCCAGTAAGATGGCTGAAGAGACAAAGGAGAAAAAGTTAAGGGCCATTCTTGACTTCTGAGTGCTGATTCATCAGCAGACCTAAAAACAGTATAGGAAGCATTGGAATCCCCAATTTTCCAGGAAGAAGCATTAATTGTAAGAAATGTAATAGAGTACCTCTAGCTCAAGGGGGTGAATTGAGTACATACTCTTACTTTTTTTCCCTTCTTAAACCTCACTGAAATGACAGAAGTAATAACAAGGTATAAACCCACAAGGACAAAGACTACAAGAAAGAACAAACCTCAACATATTGATGTTTGGAGACTCCTATACAAAATGGCTGGGTCACCATGTGATCCCTGCTGTCAAGCCCAGAGCCAACAAGCTCAATCCAAGCACACTGAGCTTTCAATCAGGTTTTTAACACCTCATTTTTAGGTGAAAAACCAAAGGTCATCAGACATTTGTGAGATATTTCTTATAGGAAAAATAGTGACCAAAGCAATCGAACAGGGAAAAGTAACTCCGAAGAAACTCAAATGAGAAAGGGGGAAGAAAGCTTTAAAAAATAGTTCCCTGTAATAAAATATTCTCAGAAAGATAAGAGGTAATATTGTGTGAGGTATCCCCAGAGAGATAAGAAGTGATACAACTTGGGAATGCTTCTGAGAATTTAAAATATGATAAAAGTATATATTTAATAAATGAGTTGGAAGATAGCATTATGGAAGATAATCTCTCAGAAATAAAATTTAAAAATCAAAGAGATGGAAATAGGAAAGAAAATATAAGAAAACTGAAGAATGAATTCAACTGGTCAACATTTGACTAATGAAAGCCCCAAAGAAAATATAGAGACAACAAAGGAAAGGAACCTATCAAAGAAATAACACGAAAAATGTCCAGAACTAAAACAAGATAATTTCCAGGACAGGAACTTTTGGATTTAAGGGCCCTGCACAATGAATGAACAGTATGACTACAAAGAACATCTTATGTAATTTTAGAACACCAGGGATATAAATAAGAGCGTAAAACTTCTAAGGGGAACAAGCAGGTTACATACAACATAATCAAAATGACATGGACTGTATCAATAGAAACCCTAGAAGATGGAGGACAATGAGTGAGTAAATGCTTTTAAAATTCTAGGAAAGATACATTTCGATCTAGAATTCCATATTCTGCCAAACCATTAATCAAGACTGAGGCAGAATGACATTTGCAGACATACAAGTTCTTACAAATGTATCTCCTTTTCATGACATTCAGAAGCAATTGGGTGTATTTTTCATACAATGAGGTTGTAAACCAAGAAAGAAAAGAAATCAAGTCAATGTGGGGAGAGGCACATAGGAGAGAGGACCCAGGTTCAAAATCCTGAGGTTGTTGGCTTTAGCCCGGGCTCACTAGTTTGAGCACAAGGTTGCTGGCTTGAGCGTGGGATCATGGACATGACCCCATGGTCACTATCTTGGGCCCAAGGTCGCTGGCTTGAGCAAGGGGTCACTTGCTCTGCCATAGCCCCCCGGTCAAGGCACATATGTGAAAGCAATCAGTGAACAACTAAGATGCCGCAACGAAGAATTGATGCTTCTCATCTCTCTCCCTTCCTGTCTGTCTGTCCCTCTCTCTGACTCTCTGTCAAAAAAAAAAAAAAAAAAAATAGAAGTGTGAGGGAATCATTAAAAGTAATGCTATATATATATCAGAGTTTATTGGTTTTGTAGCATTGTAAAATCTGGGATTTTTCATCAAGGTAGAAAAAGGAAAACAAAGTAAAATACTGTATATGCACTTTGGTATAACTCAATGGATGAAAGCATTTCAGTTGTATCATCTCTGCCTTTCTTGTGTCTGCAAGGCTGTGTGTGAGTTGTTTTTCATGGCAATGTTGTCTCAATTTTTTTGGCTGTCTAAAATTTCAGCCATGGTTGTAGTTTCTTTCTTTTTTTAAAAAACTTTTTTTTAAAATTTCTTTTTATTTTATTTATTTTAGAGAAGAGACACAGAGAGAGAGAGAGAGAGAGAGAGAGAGAGAGAGAGAGAGAAAGGGGGGAGGAGCTGGAAGCATCAACTCCCATATGTGCCTTGACCAGACCAGTGCAGGGTTTTGAACTGGCGACCTCAGTGTTCCCAGGTCGACACCTTATCCACTGCACCACCACAGGTCAGGCTGTAGTTTCTTTCTTGATAAATTATTTGAAAACCATGCCAAAACATCTGTATCCCTCTTTCTTTTCTTGTCAATCTCTTGATGACTGTGCATCTTAGCTACCTAACTATTTCTATCTCCATGCCTTGATTCCCTTTCTCCCTCACTTGGTTCAGATTTCCTGGGAGAGATTGGACAGGACTCTCACTCTGCTTCAGTGAGGAGAGATGTGGTGATCCATTGTACAGTGTTGTTTCAGGACCTGGACAGCCAGAGACACTTCAACCCTGGGAAATGTTCCCAGATGCTCTGGGTGAGCCCAAGGCAACTAACTGTATGCATGATGTATCCCCTAAGCCACAACTGATTGCGACAGAAATGATACCTTACCTAAGTGGGGCCAATCAGGATTACTTTTCCAGGCATTTGGATTTGAATTCAAGGCACGGCCAGTTACAGGGGGTCTTCGGGTTACTACAGTCTCAACACATAGTGTTTTTAGTTTATGATGCTCACTCCCATAAAAATTAAAAAAAATTGAAACGTGAGTGTTTCGGCTTATGCCGTTAGTGTCATACTTACAGACTATGTAGGTGAACTAGTTTGGTTGCACGCAGCAGAAGAATACACAGTAATCCTGTGAATGAGTGAGGGAGTTGGTGTCTCCCAATATGCTTACCTTTGCCATTTTGGATAATTAGAAGTGCAAGTGTTTCATTTGTGTTGCTTTGTTTGTTGACTTTTTGGCCCTTATCATGGCTCCTAAATGAAAGGCAGAGTCTTCAGATGGCAGTGCTTCGAAGAAGAGGAAAGCCATCACAATGGAAGTGAAATCAGACATTGTAAAGAGATCAGAAAAAGGAGAATCAGTGACAAACATCGGCCACAAACTAGGCTTTAGCCACTCTACTGTAGCAATAATGATCAAGGAGAAAGACCGTATCCTAGAGCAGGTAAAGGGATCAGCCCCTATAAAATCGACTGTGATTACTCAACAGCGAAGTGGCATAATGATTGAGATGGAAAGATGGCTGGTTTTGTGGCTGAAAGAACAGTGTCAGTAGCATTACCAGTTAGGATAGGTAAGTGACTTAGGCTACGGTGTGTTTTGACTTACCCCAAAATTCAGGTTACATCACTGTTGTAGGAATGGAATTGTGTCATAACCCGAAGACCCCCTGTATTTAGTTTCTTTGTAGAGATGCTGCAGGGAGTCTCAGGAGCTGAAGATTCTTGAGGATCAGGAAATACCAGTCCTCAGAGACAGGACAATGAAGCAGATGTGCAGAAAGACTCAAAGATGAGAGATGGAATTGAAATCCTGATGGCTTTCCAGTTCTACCTTCTAGTACTTTCCTGAGAAAGGTTGCATTCTTCCTCTTGCATCCTGTAAGGAAGCTTAGTGGCCTTAAAATGGATAAACTTCTCCTACTTTTCTTTGCTTAAACTATACTGAGTGAGCTTCAGTTACTTGCAACACCAAGAATACTAATGGGGACATGCTAATCTTTGGATTTCTATAATTCAGTGATACATAGAATGCTTATGTTTTCAGGGGGTTGGGAACATGAGAACCAGAAGTCCTGGGAAATGGGGCAGTCAAGGAGGGATTTGGAGGGGTTCTATGTGAGAGCTTTAGTGAATATAATAAGAAAGTCCCCTGCTTCACCAGCACACCTAGGAGGGAACCTCACTAGACTAGCTAAATACTATTTTCCCTCAAGTTTTTATTTTTTCTTTTTTGAGAGAGGAGGAGAGTGAGTGAGCAAGAGAGAGAGAGAGAGAGAGAGAGAGAGAGATAGGGAAGGAGGAAGGGAGGGAGAGAGGAAAAGAGAGAAAGAGAGGGAGGGAGAAGCATCAATTCATTTATTCACTTAATTGTGTACCCATTGATTGCTTCTCATACGTGTCCTGACTGAGTCTCAAATCAGCTCCCCAAGCATGGAACCAGTGACCTGGGCACTCTGGGATGATTCTCTATTCATTGTGCCACTGGCCAAGGTCAATTTCCCCTCAAGTTTTGATGTTAGTATTTGAAGTGCAGCAGATAGTTTAAAACCTAAATAAGCCCAGCCGGTATTTAACTGTTGTAAGGGGAGATGCCTTTTTTTTTTTTTTTTTGATGAAGATTTTTCTTTCTGATCTTCACTCTGTACAGTGTGGAATTCATATTAGGAAGCCCCTTTCTATATTAATTTCTTTTCATGCTCAGTATTTTCCTTCCTTCTGCTTTGTTTGACCTGATATGATGTCATTTGGGCTGTATTAAACATTTTTTTTTTAAAAAAAGGGAACATTATACATTTCATCCAAAAAATGCTATTTCTGGGTCTACAATTCATCTCTGCCATGACATTTTCCCAGTTCCTAAAGGACTTTGGTTCAGACGTACCCTCCCCTCCTCCCTTTCACCTTGGATTCAGCGCTAAAAAAATGTAAAAGGCGTTAATAAGGCAGGAGGTGCTTTATGCCACAGGGTATAAATGATACTGTTGGAAATGAAGAATCTTTCTGAACGTTGTCAATTTGTTACTTTCCTGAGTCCGCTGGTGGCAGCTCAGCGTGGGGCCCTGTTATCTCCCGGCCCAAGCAGCTGGCTTTGGGCATAAGTCTGGACTAGGAGAGATTGCTTCATGGCCCCAGTGCAGGCATTTCACAATTTTCTTTTCCTTGAGAAACTTTAAAAAGCCATGTAGGCTTCAGTACCTGAACTTCTATCATGTGACTCAGTTTAGGAAAGGCGGCAGCCAAATTCCCTGCTGTGGAGAGGGTATAACATGTCACCCTTTGTGGGGCTGGCACCTGGGACACAGTATGCAGTGGGTCAGATAATCAGGCCAGTTTATATGACACTTGCTCCATGTGGACAATTATGCTAGACCTGGGGGTATAGGGGTCAAGAGGAGGTGGTCTGTGTTCTCTAAGAGCTCACAGTTTAGTGATGAAGATAGAAAATAAACAGATAATGCATATGTAATGAGCAAAGTACAGAGAGAGGAGGAAGCATCTAGAGCTGATAGGTCTGGAAGCGTGAGGGATAAAGTGTGGATGGAGGTGGTCATCTGATCTGAGTCTCCAAGAACAAACTAGAGAAGCAGGAGGAAAGTGGAGGAAAAGCACTTGAGGCAGAGGGAACAGCATGAACAGAACATGGACATGTGAAACTGAATGGCCTATTTGGGGGACAAGTAGATTACTGGAGTATTCAAGAGAGTAGGGGGAATACAAAAGACAAGTCTGCAGAGGTAAGTAGGCCCCTGAAGTTGTATGCCATGTGGCAGGGGCGGGGTTGGCCTTTCTCCTGTAGGTGTTGGGGAACCATCAGAGCAAAAGCATGCATTGCACAGACAGAGGGGCTGAGCCTAGAACAGCATGATGGGGGAGGATCAGGCCCAGAAACCCTAGGAAGGATCTGGTGGTAGAGGCAGAACCGAATGGCCCACAGCCAGAGCATTGGGCACTTTTAAGTGCTGAGGATCTGAGGAGAAATAGCAAAATAGGGGACAGCTATGTGGGTAGATGGACAGAGAAGAACTGATGGGGGCACAGGTCTTGAGAGCTCAGGGTCTGAAGTGTGCATTGTAAGGTGAAGCTTAAAAAATGAGGCAGACATTGAGTGTCAGAATAACTTGCATAGATCAGAATTGGTCAGAAGCCAGATGCCAACTCAGCTGCTGGCACAGGACCAATCAGAATTTGTCTCTTCACCACTTGCCCCTAACCACTCCTATTTTGTTGAGCCACTTTTAAGCAAATTACAAATTTCCATTCAAAAGTTCATACCCACTATGCTGGAGATGACAGATAAGAACCATGGCTAGCCATCGGGCTGCTGCTGACTCTTGTCAATAGTTATGGTGGCTCAGGCCAGGTGGTGGTAATGAAGCCAGAGAGAATTGGACAGAGTGAGATGAATTTTGTAGGTGGTACAACAGGATTTGGCTATAGGTTGGATGTTGGGGTGAACAAGAAAGCATTTAAGCCTGATCAGGAGGTGTTGCAATGGATAGAGCATTGGACTGGGACTCGGAAGACCCAGGTTTGAAACCCTGAGGTCACTGGCTTGAGCACAGGCTCACCAGCTTGAGCATGGGATCATAGACATAACCTCATGGTCACTGGCTTGAGCCCAAAGGTTGCTGGCTTGAGCAAGGGGTCACTCACTCTACTGTACCCCTCGCCCCCCATCAAGGAACATACGAGAAAGCAATCAGTGAACAACTAAGGTGCCGCAACGAAGAATTGATGCTTCTCAACTCTCTCCCTTCTTGTCTGTCTGCCCCTATCTGTCTCTGTAAAAAACAAAAGCATTTAAAGGACTGACTCCCAGACTGCTGGCTTTTAGCTACTAGAGGTTGGTGGTACCAAATGTTTATATTAGTTATATTTATTATATTTAGTTATAAATATAGTAGTTAGTTTGCTAAGGCTGCTGTAACAAAGTACCACAGACTGGGTGGTTTAAACAACAGAAATTTATTTTCTACAGTTGTAAAGTCTAAAAGTGCAAGATCAAGGTGTTGGCAAGGTTGGTTTTTTCTGAGGGAAGACTCTGTTCCATGCCTCTCCTTATTTTGTGGATGGCCATACTCTTCCAGTGACTTCATGTCATTTTTCTTTTGTATGTATTGGGTCCAAATTTCTTTTTCTTATAAAGACAGCAATCATACTGGATTAGGGTGCACCCCAATGTCCTCACTTTAACTTAACCACCTTTTTAAAGACCCACTTTCCAACTGTGATCACATTTAAAGGTACCAGGGGTCAGGACTAGAATTTTGAAGAGGACACAGTTAAACCCATAACAATGGGTATTATCATGAGTAGAACAGTTTTGTGAATTAAAAAGTTGAATATATTGATTTTGAGATGCCTATGATATATACAAGTGAAAATGTCAGACAAGCAGTTGTATACACAGAATCTGGAACTCTGAGGTGAGGTCTCCGTTGGAGATACACATATAGGAATTGGCAAATTTAAGTTTTATTTAAAGCCATGGGAATTGGTTTTGTATGTGAGTGGAGAAGGGTACTTAAGGGACAAGGAATCCAAGTTAAATACCGTAGAAGTCTGCAGTAGTTCTTTCTCCCCTCAAGGCCATGGCTTATATCTTCAGGCCTGCTGCATAGTTGATCCTCAAGGTCAGTTACAATGTAGAAATTAGCTCAAAAAGAATTGTAGAGTACCTGTCAAGGAACTTCTCCATTGCAAATAGAGGTTTATATAAAAATAATACTAATATAACATTATAAGCTTATCACATGCTTATTATTTTAAAAATACTGCAAATTAAAATGTATAATAAAGAAAAGTGAAAGAAAAAACAACCCATCCCATATTGGACACTTTATATTTTTGAAGTCTCAGCTCTTATTGCAGAAGCTACTGTGGCAGATGGCTTTGTGCAGGTTTTGATTCCTTCCAACCACAGTACCTTGGCTCAAGCATGCGCTGAGTGTTTCTTGCTACCTACTGACTCTTCTTTGACACTATGGCAGGGAATGTCAGGGTAAGCCTGCTTGGCACTCATCCATGTACAATCTTGAATTGTGGCAACCCTTAGCCAATGGGTATAAAAGCCAGTGGATAAACACGTCTCCAGGTTGATTCTTACAGGGCACAATTCTGAGATACCTCTTATATGTTTTCTCAGGAGAACCTGCTTAGATTGATCATTAGTTGTCCATGGTGATGCCAACTTGATAGCATCTTTATATTGGCATTCCCTTCTTGCCTATTTCACTCTCCTTAGTCTCAAAAAATTACTTCCCAAATAAACTATCTGCTCATCATGCTTGTCTCAGGGAACCTAGGCTACGATACAACACAGACACTCAACCTTGACGTAAACAGTCTCAGGATAAATCCATTCCAGAATCACTCTATGCACATACATAAGACTGGGGAAGGCAGAAATAATTGTATAGAAATAAAATAATTTTTTGCAGTATTATTGGGGTAGATTTGATATATAATATAGTGTAAGTCTAAGGTATCCAACATAATGATTTGATAAACTTGTGCAAAATGATTGTTATAGTAGGATTAGTTAATACCTCCATCACCTTACAGAATTACCATTTCATTTTTGTTGTGAGAATATTTGTGATCTACTGTCTTAGCAATCTTCAAATATATAATATGTTGCCTGACGAGGTCATGGCTCAGTGGATAGAGTGTCACACTAGGACACAGAGGAACCAGGTTCGAAACCCTGAGGTCTCCAGCTTGAATGTGGGCTCACCAGCTTGAGCATGGGGTTGTTGGCTTGAGTGTGGGATCATAGACATGACCCATGGTCGTTGACTTGAGCCCAAAGGTCACTGGCTTGAAGCCCAAAGTCACTGGCTTGAACCCAAGGTTGCTGACTTGAGCAAAGGGTCACTTGCTCTGCTGTAGCCCCCACCACCAATCAAGGCATTATGAGAGAGCAATCAATGAACAACTAAGGTGCCGCAAAGAATTGATGCTTCTCATCTCTCTCCCTTCCTGTCTGTTTGTCTCTATCTGTCCCTCTCTCTGTCACAACCCCCCCAAAACAAATATATAATATGTTTAACTATAGCCACAATGTTGTACAGTAGATCCTCAGAACTTATTCATCTCATAACTAGGAATTTGTACCCTTTGACCAATATCTCTGTTTCCCCTACCTCACAGCCCCTGACAATCACTGTTCTACTTTGTTTCAATGAGATCAGCTTCTTTAGGTTCCACATATAAGTGATATCATACAGTATTTGTCATTCTTTATCTGTCTGACCTATTTTACCTTACATAATGCTTCAAGGTCCATCCATGTTATAGTAAATGGCAGGGTTTCTTTCAGAGTTGAATTATATATAAATATAAATAACTATTCATCTGTAGACAAATATTTAGGTTGTTTATATATCCTGGCTATTGTGAATAATGCTATGATGACCATGGGAATGCAGATAACCTCTTTGTGATACTGACTTCATTCCCTTTGAAAATATACCAGGAAGTGGAATTTCTGGATCATAGGGTAGTTTTACTTTTAATTTTTAAAGGAAGCTTTATACTGTTTCCATAGTAGCTACAACAATTCACATTCACATCACCAGTGCACAGAGGTTTCCTTTTCTCCACATCCTTGCCAACACTTTTCATCTCCCACATATCACTTGTCTTTTTGATGTCAGTCATTTGAACAGGTATGAGTTGATATTTTATTGTGATTATGATTTCCATTTTCCTGATGATTAGTGATATTGAGCATCTTTTCATGTACCTATTGGCCATTTGTATGTGTCCCTTGGAAAAATTTCTTTTCAAATTTTCTGCCAATTTTTAAATTGGATTTCTTGTTTGTTTGTTTTTTTGCTTTTGTTTGCTATTGTGTTATATTAGTTTCTTATTTATTTTTGATATTATTTCTATATCAGATATATGATTTGCAAAATGCATTCTCTCACTCTGTGGGTTGCCTTTTCATTTTGTTAATTGTTTCTTTTGCTGTGCAGAAGCTTTTAGTTTGATGTGATCTCACTTATTTACTTTGATTTTGTTGCTTGTATTTTTAATGTGATAGAAAAATATTTGTTGCCAAGACCAACATGAAGGAGTTTTTTTCCTTCTCTTTTCTTCTAGGAGTTTTATAGTGTCAGGTATCATGTTTAAATCTTTAAACCATTTTGAGTTAATTTTTGTGAGTGGTATAAGCTAGGGGTTGAATTTCATTCTTCTGCCTGTGGGAATCCAGTTTTCCTAACTCCACTTTTGACATAGACTATTTTTTCCTTTTTGTACATTTCTCCCACCCCGATTTCATTGGAACATCTTTTTATGTTTTCTGGTGGCTTATTTATCTTCCTTAAAATAGTTATTTAAATTTTTTTATTGGGTAAATTGCAGATCTTTATCTTTGGGTGTCTATTACTGGGAGATTATTGTAATTCTTTGATATATTTCCTTGATTATTTAATATTCCTTGAAGTCTTGAGTTGCTGTCTTCACATTGGAAATAGCACTTACCTCCTCTTGTCTTTAACTAAATGATTCAGGAGAGCACTTCCTTCTTTAGCCCCACTAAGATATTCAGAGGCTTTCTCAGACCTTCTGAGACCCACCTGCTCCACTCTACTTGCTCCCTCTTGTGGCAGAATTCTTAAACTTGTGTATCTTTTTTTCCATCCTGCAACACACCAATAATATCAAGGACTGACAACCTCTTTTTGTTTTCCAAAGGCGGTATTAAAGCTCAAATTCATGGGCTCTCCCTGGCTGCACATTTGGGCTGCTCGCTAGCCATTTGCTGACACTTACTCTTCCTGTCGTCAACCTTATGCATTAAGAGCTGGCCATGGGGTTGGTGTGTGTGTGGGTGAGGCGCTAGAAATAATGGGGCCACTTGGGAGTATTTGTAGGTTAGGTGTCCCCAGTGGTTATGGGCGGGCTTGACACAGTTAGTAGGATTGCTTCCCTTTAATGCCCTTCTAGATTCCTATCTGCTGCTATCCCACCTTCTTCCTGCTCTACAGTTACAAAACTGATTCAATACTCTGGCTGGAGAGAGAGAGGAATAGGCCTCTTTGGCCACATCCTGCACAGCTAGGGAACTCAGGTGCTCACTCAAATGCTCTTATTCTCCCCTACCCCCATCCTTTGGCAAGTGGTGTGGGATCTCACAGTTTTCACAAAGACATGTCTGTGGATAAATGTCAAATTATTGTTGTTGGTAGGTGGTGAGGGGCATCCACAAATAAGGAACACCTTAGTAATATTAGTAACGTCACTCCAGAAATGAGAAAATTTTATACATCTTCAAATAGTAGTTTTTAGGGTATCAAAAGGAGAATCAGTGGCGTTTCTTGATGACTGTAGTCCAAAATCTTGGTCAGGGACAGGGCATAATGCCGAGAAGGGAAGAAGTTTGGGGGCAGGACATTTCCCTCCTTGTACCATATTATGTGGATAAATAAAGATAGCATGGTCCCAAAGTCTTGAAGAATTTTGGGACTAGATGGACTGGGCTCAAATTCTGCTTCTGTCATGTACTATCTGGGTGGCTGTGGATTCCTACACGAGAATTCATCTGATGGAGAATGGTGGGCAAAGCATGCCACTTTGTTGGGGGGGGGGGAGGCTGTTCCACTGGAGGTCTAGTTAAGGCCCTTACTCATGAGATGGGTGCCCTGGGACAGTGAGAATCACTTCTGTCCTGGGAAATTGGAGGAAAATACAGTAAAAAGGATTACTAAGTGTATCTCAATTCAATAAATAATCATCAAGGACCTTTATGTATAAGACATTGTGCTGAGCTGTAGGGGACACAGGATGAAGGTATAATTAAGATAGTATACACTTTTAAACTCACTTGTGCCTTGTCAGCCTGGTGGTGTGTTCTGTGGAAGTGGTAGGCCATGGAGTTTGTCCCTTATCTGGAGAGGGTTTGGTTGCTGAACTTAAAAATGTTTTCAGAACTGGAGGTGAAGTCGATGTAGGTATGGGGGAGGTCAACTGAAGAATGGAGTCTGAATAGTTCAGCAAAAATGAGAAATGTGAGAGGAAGATGCTGGAGCCAGGGAGACAGATTGTTGGTGGATGAGAGTGGGGTTGGATCAAGAGCACCAATGTGAAGACAGTCTCAGGTAAACACGTGGGAGAGAAGAAGCCACTCTCCAGAGGTGGCTTTTACCTCCCCAGGCTAGAGTGTTCTTGAGGAGGCATACTACAATTTTTGGAGACACAGAAACCCTGAGTTCAGAGGCAGTAGCCTGAAAATTAACAATGTCTTCATTTTCCTACAAGTCAGCATAGTCTGGGCATTCATCATAGCTCTGTCCTCCATTGCTCAAAATCATTTTATTGTTCTTGACTTTGTGACTTGGCTGTGACTGATATCTCTCACTTACATTTACAAATAAACAAGTGCATGAGTTCATATGAGTCCCTCAGTAAATTGTACTCATCTTTCTGTGATATTAAAAATGGTCTTCCTTTACTCATTCTTTCTACATCCTTTCCATTCTTTCCAAGCTCTCTGAAGATAGTCTACTTTGTCTCTACCTTCTCATTTTTCTCTTTTCCTCACACAAACTCAGCCATCTACACTGCTCACAAAAGTTAGGTGATATTTTATAATTTCATATTCATTTTGAAATATCCCCTAATTCTTGTGAGCAGCATAGTTTTCAGCACATTCACCCCACAGACACTTTCTCATCAAAGTCTTCTCTGAATTGCCACATCCTATGGGCTACATTTAGTAATTAACTGAAGACCTCAAGGTATACTGAGCTGTTCAAGATCTACCCCTATAAGAACCAGCTTATTGTGTTGATGTACCTGTAGGATGTCCTGAATTGAAAACCACAGGAAAGGCAGTGGTATGCTATGGAATTCCAGGCAGAGGGGATTCAGCTAAGTATGACTTTCTACCATTAAGAGCTGGCCACAAAGGGATGAATTTCCCTGAAGTGTGAAGCAATCAGGTCTGGAGGTGAACAAACAGGAGCTGAGTGAATGCCTACAGCAGGCAGTTTGAAGGAGGGACTCCTGCACTGAGTGGAGTATTTGTAGAACTTTTCATTTCCTCTCCATGAGAAGGAGAGGAGGAAGGAAAAAGAACTAATATTTGTTAAACACCTATTATGTGCCTGTCATTGTGCCTGGTGCTCTTTATTTATTGGTTTATTTTTACTAACAATTATTCTAAGAAAAAGTACTATTTTTGTCTTTATTGATGAGGACCCTAAACCCCAGAGAGGTGAAGTAATTTTCCCAAGGTCACTCACAAGGTGAATGATAGAGCTGGGTTTATGATACACCCTGGAGTGGTTCTCAGAGTGCATCCCTGACCAGTTGCATCAGCATTACCTGGGATCTTGTTTGAAATGCAGATTCTCAGACCTTATTTAGGACCCTACTGAATCAGAAAGGAGGGGCCTGGTCATGTGTTTTCATAAGCCCTGTAGGTGATTCTGATGCACACTCAAGCTTGAGAATCAGGGCTCCAAAGAATGTTCCATTATATCTGATTATGTGCTTGGGAAAATATTAGGAAGAAAGTTCACTTCAATGTTTTAGAGAATATTGAAAAATAATCCTATTCTTATTTCATAAAGCATCCACATCGGCTGCCTTTGAGTGTGGGGCAGGCAGAGGGACTTCACTGTAGGTCTGAGAATCCACCTTCCAGTAGATTACAAGGTAATTTAGAACTACATTTTCCCCAAGAATAGCTTCTTGTACCTTCTCATATTGTTTCATGTAAGGAATCTGAATATAAATCTGGGTAAAAGAAAAAAAGGGAACCCCCCTGAAACATAACTAAACAAAGAACAATTTCCAATTTAAAATAGGAGGAAGAGACCACAAGTTTTCCAATCTCCCTTTTATAGAATGAGTTCAATAAAAGTAGAGAAATTTTACATTTTTTAAAAAGCCAGATAAAACTGCAGGTTGTATGCTATCATTTATTTTGTTAATTCAGCAACATTTCGAGTGAGACCCAGACACTCTAGCATTTAAAAATAATGCAACCTTGCTTCCTATGCAAGCGGCAAAAGCAAGAGGTCTCCACGGAGCTCTGCTAAAGGGGGAAAAAAAGAAATTAAAAACAGTCCACTAATGTGCCGGCAAGTAATGAAATAAGAATCTGACACTTGGTGCATTGAAATGCAAACAAGATGTCCCTGTGTTACCCTGGCAATTCATCATAAAGGCCGGTGCATTTATGTTTATTATACATGAGGTTCAGTGAATTATTACCAAGCTGGCTTTCCTAACAAACTTTTCAAAGTATGTACATGATAGGGTCAAAAGAGATTTATATATGTGTTTCTGTGTGTGCGTGTATGCACTCATGCTAACATGTGCAAATGTAAGTGCATATTTCTCTGTCTGTGAATACATGAAGCCAATAGCTCTGGATTCCACAGGAGAAATTTAGGTGATGACCCAGGCATTGAAAGTATCCCCTCTCTCTTTCTCTCTCTCTCTCTCCATGTCTGTCTATCTATCTATCTATCTATCTATCTATCTATCTATCTATCTATCTATCTATCTATGTATCATCTATCTATCTATCTATCTATCTATCTATCTATCTATCTATCTATCTATCTTCCCCCTAACTGTATAAACACTGTGCAAGTATAGCCATAGATAAAATGAAACTTAGTTCAGGGAAAAAGAAACTCAAACAGATTTGGGGAAATGTGTTGCCAGCAGAGTTTTGAGAGGCTAAGACCATCCTGAAAACCTTTTGTTGCAGATATGCATCATCGAACCTAAAGAACAGGTTGGAAAAGAAAGGGATAAAATGAGATTTAAAAACAAAAGAAAACAGGCCTTGGCCGGTTGTCCCAATGATAGAGCATTCATCAAGTGTGTGGAAGTTCCGGGTTCAATTCCTGGTCAGGGCACATATGAGAAGTGCCCATCTACTTCTCCACCCCGCCCCTTTTCTCTTCTCCTTCTCTCTCCTCCCCTACTGCTACCATGGCTGAATTGGAGTGAGTTGGCTCCGGGCACTGAGGATGGCTCCATGGCCTCCACCTCAAGTGCTAAAACATGGCTCTGGTTGCAATGGAGCAGTGGCCCCTAGTGAGCTTGTTGGGTGAATCCTGGTCCGGGGGCATGCAGGAGTCTGTCTCACTGCCTCCCCTCCTCTCACTGAATTCAAAATAAACAAACAAACAACAAACAAACAAAAACAAACCTGAGAGATGATCCACTAGCTGCTTGGGCTTTTAGAGGAAATGCTTGGGATATATACATATCTATATAACACCTGTCAACCCATTTTACTTCCTGGTGGAAAGACTCTTTTGTTGTTGTTGAAAGGAAGCTGAAGAAAATAACAAATGCTTTAATTCCTTTGATTATCTTCTATTTTAGTAAAACAAAACTTGAAGCTTTAACATATTTGTGATGTGTGTGTGTATAAGGTTAGGGTTGAGGTTTGAACATGAGTTTGGCATGACTCTCAGTAACATATGATAACAAGAAGATTCTCAGGGAGAGGAGCAGAAGTTAAACTTTTACAGGCGTTACTCATCACAATAATCCTGAAAAGCTGGCATTATTGTTAGCATCATGCCCAGATGGAGAAATTGAGGCTCAGGATGATTAATCCTTGAATAGTACGAATGTTCAAGTACATTATCGTGGCTCCTGACTATCCAGCATATGCTCGATTTATTTTAAAAATGTGTAAGGCAACACTAAAAAAAGAAAAATGTATGTTCTTGTTTCCATAAATTGGTTATCAAACATGATTTTAAGTTAATAAAACTGTAACTGTAACTAATTTCAGTTGTTCTTTTTTAAAAAAACTCACTCCCAGGGGTCAGCGAGCATGAAAAGAACTCACTACTCAAAGGGTTAAGCACCGAACTAGAAAGTGGTGAGACTGATACTTAAACTCAGAATCTGGCTGCCTGGAAAGGCTTTGCAACTCTCAACCAGGAAAGAATTAGAGAAGGCACAATCTTGTGAGCTGTGAAGAAAATGCCGGACTGGTTCCCAGGCAAGTGGGTTGGGTTGAAGGTGCCCCATCCTGCTTGTGGTGGGAGTGATACAGGAGATGGTGGGAGGAAGGGAAACAGGAAGAAGGCTGATGAGAGGAATGCAGTGAGTTCCCTGTGAGAAATTTCCAGACATATCTCCTAAACCAGTTTCATTACAGGATCAGGCATAAGGTTGGCTCATAGAAAATTAAATAAAAAATGAAGATTCACATAGAACACACAGAAAACTACCTAATGATAGTTATTACTGAGAATAAGATTATGAGAAGGGGGAAGCAGGAGGCTTTACTTATTATTCACATGCCTCAAGTTTTATTTTTTAAAACTTTTGGTCAGAAAATTTCAAACATATACAGAAATAGAGAAAAATAAATGATAAAAACAAAAGAGAACACTTGAGCTTGCTCCCAGGTTTAACAATGATCAATGATGAACCAATCTTGTTTCATTTTACCCCACTCCCCTAGCCCCTTCCTCAGCCAGTTAGCTTATTTTGAAGGAACTCTCAGACAACATAACACTCACTAGTAATGTACTGATTTAAAAAGAAAACCATCATGTTCCAATATAAAAGGAAAAGAGAAATTAACTTGGAATCTATGATAATTAAAATAAGGTTGGAGTTTCCATTTATATAGCTCTTTTTATTTTTTCTGCCGTAAAGCAGTGATTCTCATACCTGGTTGACCATTGGAATTTCCTGGGAAGCCTTTTGAACATACAGACCCAATAGCCCACCAGGACCCACAGAACCAGAATCTACATGGTCAGCCCAGGGATCTCTGTGGTTAAAAATTCCACATATGACTGATAATGAGTCAAGTTAGGGAACTGTTGGTCTACTTAAGATAAACTGTTTCAAGTACCTTCAAGCACTTTGGAAAGACTTAATTCCATATAAGCAATTGATACACTAATTATAAATTTGCCTTATCTAGTCATTAAATTAGGTTCCCTAAGGATGTTTCTGAGTTCCTTGGATTAAAGGAGTAGTTGAATCTAGTTAACCTAGTTCTGATTAGTACATGGCTATAGAAGAGAAAAACACATTTTCTTAAAATATTCTGTAATCCATACTTATTATGGATGTAATACTAGTCTTTGCTACAATTGGTGAAAAAATATATTTTATTTTTGTCAGTAGATTTCCCAATTTTAATATGAGAAAATGGAATCTCAAAGCAATTAAGCAAGTTGCTTAAGGATATATAGTTGGTTGATGGCTGATTCAGGACAAATGCAAAGCCTACACTGTGAGAAGTCACTGGTGGGTCAGTGACAAATAATATGGGGTTTCAGTGTTCTAGGACCTTATGTATAGTGAAGGAGACAGACAGGTGTTGTGGAAATGACTTTAATACCACAGACTCAAAGACAAACAGACAAAATAACACCTGCAGCTTAGAGCAGCTGACAATAAAAGTACTGGGTTGGTCTCATTAAACAAACTAGGTGCTTAGAATTGAAAAGCACATTAATTTTCTGTTTTAAGTCTTTATTATGACATCAAATGGACAGTTAATTTCAATCAATGTTAGTAATCTTGGGTCAATTCAGGATTTCTTGCCCCCTCTCCTCTGTGCAGGTGACTGGAGGGCAGCAGAGTGCCAAGTCATTGAGGATGGGGAGATCCTAGTGTTATCTTTCACTTTGGCATTTGCTGAGCGTCTCATTCCATCTGGTTCTTAATGGCTGGTCCGTGTAGATTACAGGTGTCTCTTTATACAACCACAGGCTTTTAAAAGCTTGGATCTTAGCAATTCCCACAATCCTCTTGGTTGTCCCCAGACAGAGAGTTCTGAAAATGGGCTTTGTAAATATTATGAGTTTTGCCAACTACTGAGTTTCACATAAAAACTGAGCACAGATCCTCTTTACTCTTCAATCCACAAATCTGTCTGGGAATTCTACTATGCACACAGCCTCCAAAGGCTTGGCTTGGTGTACGTGTGCATTGGTAAGGAAAGACAGGGAAGAGGTGGGAGAGAGGCGAGAGAGACATGAGTACTACTCTCAGGGACCCACCAGAATCCAAGTTTCTTTCTTCCCAATTAATGACTACAGTACTAATTTTTGATGTCCCAACATTTCTGTAGAGTGTACTTACTTTTCAGTAACATAATGCCAGTGCGTTTCTCTTTGATTTTCTCACTCCATTGTCTCAGTTCTTCAGGTTATGGACTATGCCATCTACTATGGGTGGGAACTGGAAAAGAATCTGTCTTTGAATGATCGTACACATTCTTTCAAATCTTATTTATAGCATAAACAATGCCTTGAACTTCTTCAGAGTTCAGAAGGTCACTGTCCTCTAGCTAAGATCATAGGAACATAGCTGTAGCTGAACACATTTTGTTTATTACTTGGTAGAGTGAAGGAGAGCACATGCCATGAAGAACTGAGGTTTTGCCAGTAAGAGGATGATAGGAAGGGCTTGTTATATAGACTTTGGGTTGGTGTTAAGAGATTTTCAAGGAGTTTAAGGAAATGGGGTTTTGCTCCGGATTTGGATACTGTCAAGAAGAAGGGTAATTCTATGATTGGGTATCTTAATACATTTTATCTAAAAGGAGAGAAGACTAGACAGAAGCTAAAGCTATAATTGGTAAAAAAGCAGCAGTCACTCATACTATCCAGGGGAGAAAGATGTTGGGTAATTTTGGTGGCTTGGGAAAATGTTCATGTTTTGTCTGTGTTCACTATGAATATGGAGGGATCTTGTTTTTGTCTGGATTTTCACTGTGGTTTCACAGTAGCCTTATTTGATACTGATGTTCTGTGAAATTATTTATGTTTAACAGAAGAATATCCAGGCCAATCTGTGGGTACCACAGATAGCTCTTAGTAAAATCAAAGCCAGGCTGATGGTATTAAGCCATCTCCCAAGTGTCAGGAGCTGCTATTTTCTTACTGAGTATATGAAATCCAGGTTTATTTCCCCTAAATAGGTTTTTGAAGCACAGAAGCCAAGAATACATCAATTATGTTTTCCTATGTTCCTCAAGTCTAACCCTTCAAAGAAAAGAGAGCCTCAGGATATCAGGAAATCCTGGGAAAAATGACATCAATTAAAATATTAAGATTTCATCCTGTTAATCTGCACAATAGTAGTTACCAGATGGCTGGTGATAAAATAGAGGTAGCACCATGAAGGGGGAACCTACATAGCCTCTTCCTGGGAGAGGTGACTTTTAAGATGGCTTTTTAAATTTTTTTACCAAAAAACGAGTGAGTAAAGAAAGGGTATTCTGGGCAGAAGGAAAAGCATGCGTTGGCCAAGGTGGTGGAGAGTAGGCGTGCATGAGAGGAGTCAATTATGGTGCTTGCCTTGCTCATGGTTCCTCTAAGTCAGTGGTTCTTAACCTGGGTTCTATAGAACCCTAGGGGTTCAACGAGTTGGTCTCAGGGGTTCGGAGAAGCCTCTGCCGCGGAGGCCAGAATAAAGTAATACCGTAATTTGTTGTGAGTTCATGCACTTTGTTGGTTTTGTTCTTTGAGCAAGGTGATGTCCATGCATGACTCATTTTGTGCACCAGTAAAAAAACATATACCTATGTCTTGAATTTGGAAAAAAAAATCATATTTTATTTATCACTAAAGAAGGGTTCAGTGAATGCGCATATGAAACTGGTGGGTTTGGTACTTCATAAAAGGTTAAGAACCACTGTTCTAAGTAGAAGCAAGAGATTCCACTCCTGTCCACAGCTGATTGGATCAGGTGTGCTTACACAAAGGAAAAGCCACTTGTAGATTGGTCAGCAACCTATGAGGTTACCCTGCACAAAAAGAGGAGTTAGGCCAATTGGATTTTCTCTCTTTCAGGACCATGAACTAGGAAAT
The DNA here is from genome assembly GCA_037038555.1 of Rhynchonycteris naso. Taxonomy (NCBI): domain Eukaryota; kingdom Metazoa; phylum Chordata; class Mammalia; order Chiroptera; family Emballonuridae; genus Rhynchonycteris; species Rhynchonycteris naso. Next base: position 38,920,570 of record CM073004.1, on the reverse strand, counting down.
ACTTAGAGAATGAGGCAGAGGAACCAGGGTTGAAGCTTACGGGTTGGAGCCCTCAGGATGTGTGGGAGTCTGGAGGGGTCATGGAGAATATAATTTCTTCTCAGTTCCTTCCCTTAATGTGCAATTTGCCATCTTATTAGAGGTAGCAATTTAATTTGCATTAAATAAATCTAAATTTCCAATTCCCCATAACATACACGTATATTTGTTTTCTCTCTTCTTTGGTCCTTCTATCTAAGACAACACCACTTATATGCTTTCTGTGTAAGAGCACGCTGTCTTTATAACTGTAAGTCTTGATACTGGGTATACTGATTGTTCCCAATTCTTTTATTCCCAAATAGTTTTAATTATTTTAGTTCCTTTGTCTTTCTATATAAATTTAAAAACAGTCTTGCGTGTATCTGAAAAATTTCTTGCTGGATTTTGATAGGAATTGCATTAAATTTTATATCATTTTGGAGAGGGTTGACAGCTTTACCACGTGGAGTCTTCCAATCCATGATATGGTATATATCTCCATTTATTTAGGTCTTCTTTGATTTCTTTTGTTAGCATTGTGAAATTTTCAATATATCAGTCCTGTACATGAGTCATTAGATTTACACCTATTTTCATTTTTGACAGATTGTAAATGGTATTGTATTTTTAAATTTGGTGTCTGTGTGTTTACTGCTAGTATATAGAACTATGGTTTAAATATTTATGCTTATTTTATACCCTGTGACCTTGCTGAATTCACTTATTTTTGGCCTTATTCCCTTCCTTACTCCTTGGTTGGCTATCTAAAGCCTGGCTAAACTCAATGATCTGTTTACATAAGAGCAGCAGAACACTCTGGAAAAAAGTACATTCTTAGGCTGACTGGTTGCACATAAATTTGTGACCACAGATTTCAAATAGGCACTGGGCATTGTCTGATACCCTGCTGTCCTTCCAATTGTGTTTACTTTTACTTTCTAAGATGATTAAAAAAATTCTTTTTGACAGAGAGAGAGAGAGAGAGAGAGAGAGAGAGAATCAGAGAGAGGGAAAAATAGGGACAGACAGGAAAGGAGAGAGATGAGAAGTATCAATTCTTCGTTGCGGGTCCTTAGTTGTTCTTTGATTGTTTTCTCATATTGGCCTTGACTGGGGGGGGGGGAGCTATAGCAGCGAAAGGGACTCCTTGCTTAAGCCAGCGACCTTGGGGCTCAAGCTAGCGATTATGGGATCATGTCTATGACCCTGTGCTCAAGCTGGAGAGCCAGTGCTCCAGCTGGTGATCTTGGGGTTTCAAACCTGGGTCCTTTGTGTCCCAGTCTGATGCTCTATCCACTATGCCACTGCTTGGTCAGGCCAAGATGACTTTTATTTCTTCCTCTAACCTGGTGTAACATTTTTCTTCCTCTTTTCTTGGTTAGTGAATTCATTGCATTCTTCAAGAACGCACCTATTTCTCCACAATATATTTAAGGTTCTCTGTAATCTCTTACAGAGGAAAATGCATCTTTAAACATGTGACACAATCTTTTCCCCCTCTCATTTTTCTAGGGACTTTGTTTCTGCCTTCACCCTTTATCTCTTCCCTTACTACTGTATCATTCTGGAAAGCCTACAAACACATGCTCAAATATCTCTTGTCTCAAAATCAAGCAAAGCAAAACAAAACTACCTTCCTTGACACAAGTTCCCTCTGTAGTGAACCCTATATGTGCTTCTTTCCTGAGCAAATTTCTTGAGCTGTCTACTCTTGTTGTCTTTATTTTGTTATTTCCTATCTAAAAGTTAATAGTGAAATAAAATAAAAATTAAGTTATAAACAAGTAAATAAATAAACTGAATTTATCCACTTATCTGTCTACAAGCTTTTGCCTCCACTCTGCCACATATACTGTTCTTGTCAAGGTCACCAATAACTACGATACATAATCTAACCTTCATCTATTGAACTTGTTCCTCTATTGATTTCTGTGATCGTCTCCTCTCCTCCTGTTACTTATGTTTCTTGCTTTTCCTACATTAGCTCCTCTAGGTCTACTAGGGTAATGTAGGGGTGCCCCTGAGTTTGGCCCTGCCTTCTTCTCTTTCTGCACTTTCTTAACTACTTCATCTAGTCTTATGGCTTAGATACCCTTATATAATGATAACTTTCTAGTTTATATCTTCAGTCCTGCCGTCTTCCTTGAGCACCAGGCTCAAAAGTTCAGTTGCATGCTTGACATCTTCACTTACATGTCTAATTGACATCTCAGACTTAATAGGTACATTTAATTAAACTGTATTTTTTAAAATCCCTTTTCACTGTCCCTTCCCCCATAATCTTTCCTCTCTAGGTCTTCTGAATCTTCATAAATGTCATTGTCTCAGTTTCTTGAGCTCCAAATCAAGGAGTTACTTCAATTCTTATCTTTTCCTTACCCCCATTCAAACCATTAGCAAATTCGCTAAAATATATCTGGAGCGCATTGATGTCTCTCCATCTTCCACACCTTCACCGTGGTCCAGGGCACCACTGCTCTCTCCTGGACAACTGTTCACTGTCTTCTCTGTGGTCTCTGCTTCTCCTTTTGCTTCTTCATGAAACCAGAGTCTTAGCTTTCACATAGAAAAACACTGAAATCACTGAAAAGTTAAGTACAACAATAACAACCCAATATTTATCACCCTAAATGTACAAATGTTAACATTTGGACTTTTTTTTTTTACTTCAGATTTTATTTTTTATGAGAAATAAAATAATATTGTTAACCTTTTTCATGTACTCCTCTTTTCCTTTTTAAAAAACTCTGTATTTATTCAAAGATGATGATGGAGTAAGTAGGTGGATGTTCCAACTGCCACCTCCCAGGACCAAACTGAATTACAACTTAATTTAAGAATAATTATCTTGAAAAACCAACTTTGGACTAAATGACGAGGGGTCTATTGAAGCCACACTGAGATGGGTAGGAAGGGCAGAGACAAGGAAAGGGCTGCCCTGCTCCCAGGAGTTAGTGGAGCAGAGGGTCCAGAGGGACTCTCACTGTGGGGAGGGTTGTCCTGAGAGGGGAGGGTCCTCAGCCCCAGGCCGTGACCCCATCCTAGAGTGCCAAAACCTAGAAGAGGTACCCACACAGCATGTGGTGGTGAAAAGAGCTGAGGTTTCTATTTTTTTCTTTTATTTAATTAATTGTGTTTACATAGATTCTAGGGTCACCCCAAATGCATCCTCCCTCCCCCACATTCCCCTCAACATCTGCCTTGTCCCCCTCCCAACAGCACCCTCCCCCCTTCCCTTCAGGTTTATCCCATCCTATCATCCCCTTTCCCTCTGTTCTCTTTTCCTCTGGTCTCTTTGATCCCTCCTCTGTCTCAATTCCGTTCCTCAGTTCACATTGTTCATTGGATTCCTCAAATGAGTAAGGTGATATGATATTTTTCTTTTTCTGCCTGGCTTATTTCACTCAACGTAATAGTTTCCAGGTCCATCCATGTTATCACAAAAGGTAAGATTTCCTTCTTTTTCATAGCCCCATAGTATTCCATTGTATATATGTACCACTGCTTTTTAATCCACTCGTCCACTGATGGACACTTGGGCTGTTTCCAGCTCTTCGCTATTGTGAACAATGCTGCCATAAACATGGGGTGCATTTTTTTTTCAGTCAGTGATATGGTGTTTTTGGGATATATTCTTATAAGTGGGATGGCTGGGTCAAAAGACAGATCCATTTTTAATATTTTGAGGAATCTCCATACTGTTTTCCACAGTGGCTGTACCAGTCTGCATTTCCACCAGCAGTGCAGGAAGGTTCCCTTTTCTCCACATCCTCACCAGCACCTATTGTGTGTTGTTTTGTTAATGAGCGCCATTCTGACTGGTGTGAGGTGTTATCTCATTGTGGTTTTAATTTGCATTTCTCTAATAATTAGTGATGTTGAACATTTTTTCATCTGTCTATTGGCCATCTGTCTGTCCTCTTTGGAGAAGTGTCTATTCATTTCTTTTGCCCATTTTTTGATTGGATTGTTTGTCTTCCTGGTGTTGAGTTTTACAAGTTCTTTATAAAGTTTGGTTATTAACCCCTTATCAGACATATTGTTGAATATGTTCCCCCATTGTGTGGTTTGTCTTTTTATTCTGTTCATATTGTCTTTAGCTGTATAAAAGCTTTTTAGTTTGATATAGTCCCATTTGTTTATCCTGTCTTTTATTTCACTTCCCCGTGGAGATAAATCAGCAAATATATTGCTGCGAGAGATGTCGGTGAGCTTACTGCCTATGTTTTCTTCTAGGATGCTTATGGTTTCATGACTTACATTTAAGGCCTTTATCCATTTTGAGTTTATTTTTGTGAATGGTGTAAATTGATGGTCTAGTTTCATTTGTTGCAGGTCGATGTCCAATATTCCCAAAACCATTTGTTAAAGAGGCTGTCTTTACTCCACTGTATGCTCTTACCTCCTTTGTCAAATACCAATTGCCCATAAAGGTATGGTTTTATTTCTGGGTTCTCTGTTCTGTCCCATTGATCTATATGCCTGTTCTTATGCCAGTACCAAGCTGTTTCGAGTACAATGGCCTTGTAGTATAACTTGATATCAGGATGTATGATACCTCCTACTTATTCTTTTTCAAGGTTGCTGAGGCTATTTGTATTCTTTTTTGGTTCCATACAAATTTTTGGAATATGTGTTCTATATCTTTGAAGTATGTCATTGGTATTTTAATTGGTATTGCACTGAGTTTATAAATTGATTTGGGTAATATAGACATTTTAATTATGTTTATTCTTCCTAGCCATGAGCACGGTATATGCTTCCACTTATTTGTATCTTCCTTGATTTCTTTTATTAATGTTTTATAATTTTCTGAATACAAGTCTTTAACCTCCTTGGTTAATTTTACTCCTAGGTACTTTATTTTATTCTTTTGCAATAGTGAAGGGGATTGTTTCCTTAATTTTTCTTTCTGACAGTTCATTGTTGATGTATAAAAATGTCTCTGATTTCTGTGTATTAATTTTATACCCTGCCACTTTGCTGAATTCAGTTATCAGGTCGAGTTGTTTTTTGACTGAGACTTTAGGGCAGCGATGGGCAATCTTTTGAGCTTGGTTTGTCAAAATTTACCAAAAAACCAAGCATAACTCAGGTAGTGTGTTACTTTGAGAAAACGACCTAACCGGAAGTCTCAGAACTAGACGTTCTGTGCTGGAGTTCTGTTGTTTTGGCTTACAGACATCTGGCACAGAGTGTCTATATTATAGCAAATGTTTTATCCTCGGCTACTGCATCTGCCCATGCAGGGGCCAACGATAAAACGTCCTTCTTGGCATGCAGCCCCATACTTCTCTGGTATGCAGCCGCATGTGGCTGTGTCTCATCGAAAATGGGTACACGTGTTAGTGCTGACATGTGTGTCATAGGTTCGCCATCACAGCTTTAGGGTTTTCTATATACAGTATCATTTCATCTGCAAATAATGATAGTTTTACTTCTTCTTTTCCAATTTGGATGCCTTTTATTTCCTCTTCTAGTCTGATTGCTGTACCTAGGATTTCCAGTACTATGTTGAATAAGAGTGGTGAAAGGGGGCACCCCTGTCTTGTTCCTGATCTTAAGGGGATTGCTTTTAATTTTTGCTCATTGATTAAGATGTTGGCAGTGGGTTTGTCATAGATGGCATTTATCATGTTGAGGTATGTTCCCTGTTTTCCCACTTTGCTGAGAGTTTTGATCATAAATGGGTGATGTATTTTATCAAATGCTTTTTCTGCATCCATTGAAATTATCATGTGGTTTTTCTCCTTCTTCTTGTTTATATGATGAATCACATTGAATGATTTACGAATATTATACCATCCTTGCCTCCTCAGAATAAATCCCATGTAATCATGATGTATGATTTTTTTCATGTGTTGCTGGATCCGGTTTGCTAATATTTTGTTGAGGATTTTAGCATCTAAGTTCATCAGGGATATTGGCCTATAATTTTCTTTCTTTGTGTTGTCTTTGCCTGGTTTTGGAATCAGAATTATGCTTGCCTCATAAAAGGAGTCTGGAAGTCTTCCTTACTCTTGAATTTTTTGAAATAGCTTGAGAAGGGTAAGAGTTAGTTCTTCTTTGAATATTTGGTAGAATTTCCCTGTGAAGCCATCCGGCCCAGGGCTTGTGTTTTTTTGGGAGTTGTTTGATAACTGTTTCAATCTCATTTGTTGTAATCGGTCTGTTTAGGCTTTCTGATTCTTCCAGATTGATTTTTGAAAGATTATATGTTTCAAGGAATTTATTCATTTCACCTACATTGTCTAAATTTTTGGCATACAGTTCTCATAATATTTTCTTACAATATTTTGTATTTCTGTTGTGTTGGTTGTTATTTTTCCACTCTTATTTCTAATTTTATTTATTTGAGTGCTCTCTCTTTTTTTCTTGGTGAGTCTGGTTAAAGGTTCATAGATCTTGTTTATCCTTTCAGAGAACCAGCTCTTGGTTTCATTGATCCTCTGTATTGTTTCTTTAGCCTCTATATCATTTATTTACACTCTGATCTTTATCATTTCCTTCCATCTACTACCTTTGGGCTTTACTTGCTGTTCTTTTTCTAGTTATTTTAGATGCAGGGTTAAGTTGTTTATTTGAGCTTTTTCTAGCTTCTTAAAGTATACCTGTAGTGCTATAAACTTCCCTCTCAGGACTGCTTTGGCTGTGTCCCATAAAGTTTGAGTTGTTGTATGCTCATTATCATTTGTTTTTAGGAATTATTTTATTTTTTCTTTGATCTCATTGTTAATCCATTCATTATTTAACAATCTGCTATTTAATTTCTATGTGTTTGAGAATTTTTGAGTTTTTCTGTTGTGGTTGATTTCTGGTTTCATGCCATTGTGATCAGAGAAAATACTTGATATGATTTCAATCTTCTTAAATTCATTGAGACCGCTTTTGTGCCCTAACATGTGGTATATCCTAGAGAATGTACCATGAGCACTTGAAAAGAATGTATAGTCTGCTGCTTCAGGGTGAAAAGTTCTGAAGATATCTATTAAATCCAGTTGATCTAGTGTGTCCTTTAAGTCTGCTGTTTCTTTGTTAATTTTCTTTCTTGAGGATCTATCTAGTGATGTTAAGAGCTGAGGTTTCTGTCTGAAAGAAAGAAATGAAGCTCTTGGAGACACAGGCTCTGTCTTAAATGACCCATACAGAAAATCTCATTCACAGCCACTTACCTGGGGCTCAGGTATAGGGAGGGCTGAGAGGGCTAGAGTTGCAGGAGGAGAGTGTGAAGTTGAAGGCCCAGGGAGAGACACCATGGGGGATGGACACTAGAACCACTGTGCTGAGTCATTCTCCAATACTGCAGTCACCATTTTTATTGGGTGGAGCAGTCCCCTCTGTATGGCATCAGCCTGGGGAAAAGCAACTGCCCCACCCTTGGGAATCCCTCTTGCCCTATGCTATAGATACTGAGCCAATTTGAGAAGCCAGGAAGCAGGGGGAGCATCAGTGATTCAGTTTCCTGGCATTGAGGCTGGAGCTTTCCCCTGCACTCTCAAGTATGTGACTGGTGCTTCTGCCCTACAGGAGACTCAGTAGAAACTGTCTGGACTATGAGAAGACCATGTCTCTGGGTCTCAGAGGCACACCCACTGGACTCCTGGAGGCTATACCCTACTGAGGTCTGTAAAAAAAGTGGACAAACTGACACCAGGGGCTGAGGGGTGGAAGCCACACCCACTACCCTCCCTAATCCCTGAATTGCTGCGGGCTGTAGACCAGGGGTGTCCACACTTTTTCAGCTTGCGAGCTACTTATAAGATGACCAAGTCAAAATGATCTACCTACAATAAAAATGCAAAACAAATTTATTTCTTCTATATTATCATTATTTAAGTTACTATTATTACTATTTAATATTGTGTATTCTTCTTTCACCTTTCTCCTTCTCAGCTCTCTTTTTGGGAGAAAGTCAATGTCATAGTTTTTATGAACAGTCCGAAAAAGCTGTTCCACATTTCCCTTCTTTGGAATAGCAATGGCACGCAGACAGATGAGGCAAATGCACTTAGAATATGACATAGTGAAAAAAATCCCCTCCCATTCTGTATGAAAATGGTAGGTTTTAGGCTTCTTACTCGGACCAGCTATGACACTCATTTTTATACCCTTTGTTGTATTTAGTTTAAATACATTGAAGGCTAACTACGCAGCAATGTAACTGAACAAGTTAGCGTGGTTTAACGTGCATGCATAGGGTGTCAAAAGTTCCGACGTCAGATTGGCTACCCTGTATGCCAATCAAAAGACAAGTGTCTTTTTAATGTCATGTGATCTACCCACACTTCCTTCGCGATCGACCAGTAGATCGCGATCCACGTATTGAGCGCCCCTGCTCTAGACTCTACTAGAGGTTTTATCTCAGTGACCAAGCCCAACAATCAGCCAGCAGACAGAGGCTGTAGGAGGCAGAGTCTCAGTGAACTTGGCCTTTTGCTGACCTTCCCCCAGGGCCAGTGTGTGTAAAAGCTAGCCTAGGTATGGGACTTGGTATTTCCATGTGTACCTGGGCCCAGAAGAGGCAGCCACAAACTCTGGATTGCTTGTAGTTCCAAGAAGGTTGCTGAGGGTCAGTCACAGGTCGTGTCCCCCACTGGTCTGTGCCATAGTCCCTCCAGGGTGACCAGCCTCCAGGGAGATATCCAGAGGCCAGCTGTGGAGAGCATCAGTTCAAGACCTAATGACCCTTGCTGGCAGCATGTTCTAAGGAAGGGCTCATTGGGCACTGGGCCTAGCTGAGGCAAGTTCTGCTTTTTGTGATCAGCACTGGCACAGCAGCTCATGTGCATTGGACAGGGTGGAGCTTCACAGTTAGCAGGCTGGGTTCTGGATATCCTGCCCCACTGGGCTAGGTTCCACAAGGGAAAGGGAGAGAGGCTTGGAGCATAGATATTCAAAGTGTGGGTCCCTGTGAGCCTATTGTTGGATCCAGTTGAGGTTCTTAGCCACTTTCTGGGAGGACACAGTCAGCACCAGGGGAGGACTCTCAGTCTTCCTCCCTGAGACCAGGGGCTTACCAGCTAGAAGAACTTTTGTAGAGGAGACTGTTGGACCCACCCAGTCTGAACCCGTTGCTCAAGTCACAAGGAAGTATCCAGCAGTGTCAGATGGATTAGACTCTGAAGTAGGGGCCACTTTCCCCAAACTAAGCTTTTGACCAAGAGACCTCAGAAGAAGGGGGTTCTATTAACATTGTATTTTCAACCTCAGCTGCCCTAACTCATCAAGCTTGCAATCTAGAGATCGGTTGGAAGGGTGAGGCCAGTCTGAGCCCACATTACAGCCCTTCTACAGAAGACTCTGTGGGAAGATCATGTAGTTGCAAGAGGAGGTGAAGCAGCTTAAAAGTAGAGAAAATATTACAGTTGGGGCTTTTACAGAGCTGCTGTCACCTCTAAGCAGGAGGAAGCTGTTTCTTATATACAGGTTGGCACCTCCCACACTACAAAGGCACAGAAAATGCAGACAGAAACAGCAACCAGAGCATCAGTTCCAGACAGGTAGCCCATGCAAGGTTACAAACATCAGCTAGTGTCAACCCAAGAAGACCCAGAACCAACACAACCAGTAGTGGGTGGCAGACCGCAACAATACTAGACTTAGCTAGCCATACAAACAGCACACCCAAAGGAGGTACCAGACACTGCGGATAATAAATATGCCCAAAAGACAGATACTGCATGGTGTCTAATATATAGAATCAAGGTTGACCTTTAGAACAAGCCAGCCTGAAGGAATAACTGCACCCATGAAAGGACCAACTGCATTCAATACTCACATACAACAGGAAGGCAAATGCTACCCTCAAGAAACTTTCCTAGAATAAGAAACTCAGGTGACCTTGAGGCCAGTATCACTGAGCTCATCTTCCTTATAAAAACATCACAGCAATATTTAAAGTCAGAGCAGAGCTTCCTAATATACAGACAATGGGCAAACAAGGAAATATGAACCAAATGAATCAACAAGAGAAATCCCCAGAGAGAGACCTAAGTGAAATGAAAATAACCAAACTACCAGACACAGAGTTTAAAATAATGATTATTAGGATGTGGGTGGTCACAATGAGAACTTAAAGAGATAGCAAGCATCAAAAAGGATATTGAAATCATAAAAAGAACCAGTCAGAAATGACATATACAATATCAGAAATAAAAATAGCACTAGAAGCCTGACCAGGCAGTGGTGCAGTGGATAGTGTTGGACTGGGATGTGGAGGACCCAGGTTCGAGACCCTGAGGTTGCCAGCTTGAGAGTGGGCTCATCTGGTTTGAGCAAGGCTCACCAGCTTGGACCCAAGGTCACTGGCTTGAGCAAGGAGTCACTCGGTCTGCTGTAACCCCTCAGTCAAGGCACATATGAGAAATCAATCAATGAACAACTAAGAAACCACAACAAAGAATTGATGTTTCTCATCTCTCTCCCTTTCTGTCTGTCTGTCCCTATCTGTTCCTCTCTCTGTCTCTGCAACAAGAACAACAACAACAACAACAAAACCCAAAAAACAAAACAACAATAAAAAAAACCCAGCACTAGAAGGGGTCAACAGCAGGCTAGATGAAGCAGAGGATTGAATCAGTGATTTAGAGGGCAAGATAAAAGTAAGTATAGAAGCCAAACAGCAAAAAGAAAAGAGGCTCAAAAAGACTGAGGAAACTCTTAAGAGACCTCTGTAACAACATGAAGAGAAGCAAAATTCACATCGTAGAGGTTCCTGAAGGAGAAGAGAATAGACAAGAAACAGAGAACATAGGCCCTGGCTGGTTGTCTCAGTGGTAGAGTGTCGGTCCAGTGTATGGAAGTCCTGGGTTTGATTCCCAGCCAGAGCATGCAGGAGAAGTGCCCATCTGCTTCTCCACCCTTCCCCCTCTCTTTTCTCTTTATTTCTTTCTTCCCCTTCTGCAGCCAAGGCTCCATTGGAGCAAAGTTGGCCCAGGCGCTGAGGATGGTTCCATGGCCTCTGCCTCAGGTGCTAGAATGGCTTCAGTTGCAGCTGAGCAATGCCCCAGATAGGCTGAGCACTGCCGCCTGGTGTGCATGCCAAGTGAATCCCCCCACTTCTCAGTTTGGAAAAATACAAAAAAAAGTAAAAAGAAATAGAGAACCTGTTTGAAGAAATCATAGCTGGAAAATTTTCTAAATCGATGAAGGAAAAAGTCACACAAGTTCAAGAAGCATAGAGAGTCCAATTAAAGACAAACCCAAGGAAGACTACACCAAGACACATCATAATTAAAATGCCAAAGCTAAGAGACAAGAAAAAAAAAAGAATACTAAAATCTGCAAGAGAAAAGTAGTTAATTATCTACAGAGGAGCTCCCATAAGGATGACATCTGACTTCTGAACAGAAACACTTGAGGCCAGAAGGAATTGGCAAGAAGTGTTCAAAGTGATACCAAATAAGAACCCACACGAAGACTACTTCATCCAGCAAGGCTATCATTTAAAATTGAAAGAGAAATAAAAAGCTACCCAGGCAAAAAAAGACTCAAGAAATTCATTAAAACTAAGCCAGTACTTCAAGAAATGTTAAGGGGCCTGCTATAAAAGGAAAATAGAAATATAGAGAAAGAGGATTGTAGGTTTATAACCATTTATTTTTATTTTTATTTTTTTACAGGGACAGAGAGTCAGAGAGGGGGATAGATAGGGACAGACAGACAGGAATGGAGAGAGATGAGAAGCATTGAAGTTGCTGTTGCGACACCTTAGTTGTTCATTGATTGCCTTCTCACACGTGCCTTGACCGCGGGCCTTCAGCAGACCGAGCCACCCCTTGCTGGAGCCAGCGACCTTGGGTCCAAGCTGGCGAGCTTTTGCTCAAGCCAGATGGGCCCGCGCTCAAGCTGGTGAGCTTGGGGTCTCGAACCTGGGTCTTCCGCATCCTAGTGCGATGCTCTATCCACTGCGCCACTGCCTGGTCAGGCGGATTGTAGGTTTAAAAAATAAAATGGCAATAAATAAGTACATATCAACAATAACCTTAAATGTAAATGGATTAAATGCTCCAATCAAAAGACATAGGGTAGCTGTATGGGTAAGAAAGCAGAACCTGTATATATGCTGTCTACAAGAGACCCACCTCAGAACAAAAGACACACATAGACTTAAAGTGAAGGGATGGAAAAAAATATTTCATGCAAATGGAAATAAAAAAAAGCTGGGGTAACAATACTTATATCTGACAAAATAGACTTTAAAACAAAGCTATAGTAAGGGACAAAGGAGGTCATTACATAATAATAAAAGGAGCAAACAGGAGGATATAACCATTGTAAATATGTTCCTAATATAGGAGCACCTAAATATATAAAGCAGATTTTGATGGACATTAAGGGTGAGATCAATAGCAATACTATAGTAATAGGGGATTTCAATAACCCACTAACATGAACGGATAGATCCTCCAGACAAAATTGACAGAGAAACAGCAGCCTTAAATGACACACTAGATCAACTGGATTTAATAGATATCTTCAGAATATTTTACCCTAAAGCATCAGAATATACATTCTTTTCAAGTGCTCATGGTTCATTTTCTAGGATAGACCACATGTTAGGGCACAAAAGTGGTCTCAACAAATTTAAGAAGATTGAAATCATATCAAGCATTTTCTCTGACCGCAATGGCATAAAACTAGAAATCAACTACAACAGAAAAACTGAAAAACAGTCAAACACTTGGAGGCTAAATAGCATGTTATTAAATAATAAATAAATTAACAATGATATCAAGGAAGAAATAAAATATTTCCTTGAAACAAATTAGAATGAACATATAATAACCCCAAATCTATAGAACATAGCAAAAGCAGTCCTGGGAGGGAATTTCATAGCATTACAGGCATATCTTAGGATGCAAGAAAAAGCACAAATAAACATCCTAATCCTGTACCTAAGAGAACTAGAAAAAGAACAACAAATAAAGCCCAGGGGAAGTAGAAGGAAGGAAATAATAAAGATCAGAGTGGAAATAAATGACATAGAGGCTAAAAATTATTGATACAAAAGATCATTGAAACCAAGAGCTGGTTCTTTGAAAAGGTTAACAAGACTGATGAACATTTATCCAAACTCATCAAGACAAAAGAGAGAGGACTCAAATAAACAAAATTAGAAGCAAAAGTGGAGAAGTAACAACTGACACTGCAGAAATACAAAGGATTTTAAGAAAATACTATGAAGATCTATATGCCAAAAATATGGACAACCTAAGTAAAGTTGATAAATTTCTAGAAACATACAATCTTCCAAAACACAATCTGGAAGAATCAGAAAACCTTAACAGACCAATTACAGCAAATGAAATTGAAGCACTTATCAAAAAACTCCCAGCATACAAAAGTCCTGGACTGGATGGCCTCATAGGCGAATTTTACCAAACATTCAAAGAAGAACTAACACCTATTCTTCTCAAGCTATTCCATAAAACTCAAGAGGGTGAAAGACTTCCAAGCTCATTTTATGAGGCAAGCATTATCCTCATTCCAAAACCATGTAAAGACACTACAAAGAAAGAAAACTATAGGCCAATATTCCTGATGACCATAGGTGCTAAAATTATCAACAAAATATTAGCAAATTGAATCCAGCAATACAATTAAAAGATCATACATCATGATCAAGTGGGATTTATTCCAGGGACGCAAGGCTGGTACAATATTCACAAATCAATAAATGTGATTCATCACATGAACAAAATGAAGGAGAAAAATCACATGATCATATCAATAGATACAGAAAAAGCACTTGATAAAAACCAGCACCTATTTATGATTAAAACTCGAGTAAGTGGGAATACAGGGAACATACCTCAACATAATAAAGGCCGTAAATGACAAACCAACAGCTAGCATCATACTCAATGGGCGAAAATTAAAAGCAATATGCTTAAGATCAGGAACAAGATGGGGGTGCCCCCTTTCACCATTTTTTACTCCACATAGTTCTGGAAGTCCTAGCCACAGCAATCAGACAAGAAGAAGAAATAAAAAACACCCAAATTGGAAAAAAAGAAGTAAAACTGTCATTATTTGCTATGACATGATACTGTACATAGAAAACCCTAAGGTCTGAATTCGGCAAGGTGGCAATATATAGAATTAATATTCAGAAATCAGTGGCATTTTTATACTGTCAAAAAGAGAAATTAAGGAAACAGCCCCCTTCACTATTGCAACAACAAAAAAATAAAGCACCTTGGAATAAATTTAACCAAGGAGGTGAAAGACTTGTATTCAGAAAATTGTAAGACATTGAAAAAAAAAATCCAGGAAGATACAAACATGTGAAGCATATACCATGTTCATGGATGGAAAGAATTAACACCATTAAAACCTCAATACTACCCAAAGCAATCAATAGATTCAATACAATTCCTATTAAAATACCAATGTCATACTTCACAGATATGGAACAAATATTTCAAAAATTGATATGGAACCAAAAAAGAACCCAAATAGCCTCAGCAATCTTGAAAATGAAGAGCAAAGTGGGAGATATCATGCTTCCTGATATCAAGTTATATACTACAAGAACATTGTAATCAGACAGCTTGGCATTTGCATAAGAACAGGAATACAGATCAATGAAACAGAACAGAGAACCCAGAAGTAAACCCATGTCTTTATGGTCAATTGATATTTGACAAAGGAGGCAAGAGTATACAATGGAGTTAAGACAGTATCCTTAATAAATGGTGTTGGGAAAATTGGACAGATACATGCAAAAAAAAAAAAAAAAATGAAACTAGACCACCAACTTACACCATTCACAAAAATAAACTTAAAATGGATAAAAGACTTAAATGTAAGTCACAAAACCCTAAAAATCTTGGAAGAAAACATAGGCAGTAAATTCTCCTATATCTGTCATAGCATTTTTTTGCTGATATATCTCCATGGGCAAGTGAAATAAAAGACAAAATAAACAAGTGGAACTATATCAAACTAAAAAGCTTTTGCACAGCAAAAGACACCATTAACAAAATAAAGGACCACCCACACAATGGGAGAACATATTTGCTGATATGTCTGATAAGGGGTTAATAACAAAATTTTATAAAGAACTTCTAAAACTCACCAACTGGAAGGTAAACAATTCAATTAAAAATGGGCAAAGGACCTGTAAAGCCAGTAGCCAAGGCCACCATCACAGTCACCTAGACCATACAGGTTCACATTAGATTCGGACAGTCAGTAATGAAACAATGGAGCCAAGAACTGTTGGGCCATTATCTTTAATGCTAGCTTGCACCAAGCGGGCAAGTAAAAACACACACTGGGCTCCAAAACCCACTCATTCAGTGCTCACAAAGCTACTGACTTATCCGAGTTTCCTAGAATCAAAGGTTTGTACCTCACCAGCCTTATTCACCTCTGTTCCCCACCTTCTTCTCCCTGCACAAACTCTGCTCAAACTGGCTTCTCTTTCAGCACCCCACCATATAGGCTGCTTCTCCTCTCCTCCACATGGCCTTAATCTGCTCTCCTTTCTGCTCTCTGCCTAGAATATAATCCCTCTTATCTCGAACAATGTGATATCTCTTCCTTTTAAAACCTTTTGGTGCGAAAGCCCTCCCCCAACACATATTAACATAATTACGCCCATCTCCAGAGCAAGAAGGGCAACCAATATCATCACCTGAGCAAGGGGCTTCCATGTGGGCAGCGCCATCTTTAAAAAGTGAGCATAATGTATTTTATCTGCCCAACAGGACCTGAATAGACACTTCTCCAAAGAGGACATAGACATTGCCAATAGGCATAAGAAAAAATGTTTATCACTAATCATCAATGAAATGAAAATTAAAACCACAATGAGATACTACCTCACACCTTTCAGAATGGCTCTCATTAACAAATAAACACAGAAATGCTGGTGAACATGTGGAGAAAAGGGAACCCTCCTGCACTGCTGGTGGGAATGCAAACTTGTGCAGCCACACTGAAAAACAGTATAGTGTTTCCTCAAAAATTTACAAATGGAACTGCCTTATGACCCAGCTATCTCACTTTTAGGAATATATCCTAAGAATCCCAAAACACTGATTCAAAAGAAGATATGTACCCCCATGTTCATTGCAGCATTGTTTACAATAGCCAAGATCTGGAAACAGCCCAAGTGTCCATCAGTGGATGAGTGAATATTACAGAACAGTGAAAAAGAAGGAACTCTTACCTTTTGCAATGGCATGGGTGGACCTGGAGTTTACTATTCTAAGTGAAATAAGCAAGGAAGAGAAAGACAAATATAATACGATCTCACTTATATGTGGAATTTAAGGAACACAGTGAACTGAGAAATGGAATAGAGGTAGAGGCAAGGTCACAGGGAGCAGAGGAACAGCTGTCAGATGGAAGGGGGATGAGGGGATGGGATTAAAGAAGATGAAGGGATTAGTGAAATTATATATACATAACACAGAGATATAGATAACAGGATAGCAAATTCCAGAGGGAAGCGGGGAAAGGAGTCAGGGGGAGGGGTGCAAAGGGAGTATAGTAGGGGGCACATTGTTGGAGGTAAGGCTGTTATATTGAATGGGGCACTTGTGTTCGGCCGATAAAATATAATATGCTCACTTTGTTAAAGATGGTGCTGCCCACATGGAAGCCCGTCACCCAGGTGATATTATTTGCCCTTATGCTTGTGATGGCTGTGGGGGAAAAGTTGTAAGCAGGCCGGGTCGTTATAGCTTAAGGCTTTGTTTTAAGAGTAAGCTCTTCTCCACACCCTTGACTGATTGGATGATGTAGGGTGGTGATGTAGGGAGTAATCCCATTATGCCTCAGATGGGTGGCTTTGTATCAGAGACTTTCTTGTATGTATAATTGGATTAAAGGTTTGGATTTTCTAGGCTATAAACTGGGGCAGTCTGGGAGCTTGATCGCTCTCTCTTGGTTCCTGAGTTCCTGAGGTTGGTATTAGACAGGAGAGCAGATTAAGGCCATGTGGAGGAGAAGTAGCCAAGATGGCAGAGTGCTGAGGAAGAAGTCAGTTTGTTAAGAGTTTGTGAGCACTGAATGAGTGGGTTTTGGAGCCCAGTGTGTGTTTTTGCTTGCTCGCCGGGTGCAAGCTAGAATTAAAGCTGATGGCTCACCAGTTCTTGGCTCCGGTGTTTCATTGCCATCTGTTCGAATCTAATGTGAACCTGCGTGGGTCAGGCTGCTGTGATGGTGGCCTTGACTACTGGCTTTACAACTTGAATCCATGTTAACACAATAAATAAAAAACTTAATAAAAAACTGTGTTTACTCTTTTTTGAGCTTCATTGAGATGTTGTTATAAAGTACTGCACCCCAGATTCTGAAAGGCACTGTACCTCAATTCATCGAGTTCATGTAGAGACACCCAGTCCAGATGAATTTTAAAGAGTTTTATTAAAGGAGGAGATTTATTAAATATGCTGGCCGCATATGGCTGACACGGGGCAGCAGACACAAATCATGCAGTCCCAAAAATAGTTCAGGGGCTGCTTATATACCCTTGATCACACATGGGCGGAGGAGAGCATGACGTCATGGCACAAGCTGACAATATTTGTTTAGGGGATACACAGAAACATTAAGACTTTCAAGGTAACACAATCAAAGATGTTTACAAATCTTTTAGGGTTCATCTTCCCTCGCTAGCCTAAAGGTATTTTACTCTCAAGATTCCAAGAAGGGGTAGGAACTACAATCAATGTAAGATGGTATGTAAATTCTGCCTCCTATTGAAAGAGAAGAAGTTTCTCAGTTAACCTTTATTTTAGATTTAAAACTAAATGACCCATTGTTCTTTTTTTTTTTTTTTTTTTTACAGGGACAGAGAGAGGGATAGACAGACAGGAACAGAGAGAGATGAGAAGCATCAATCATTAGTTTTTCGTTGCTGTCGCAACACCTTAGTTGTTCATTGATTGCTTTCTCACATGTGCCTTGACCGCGGGCCTTCAGCAGACCGAGCAACACCTTGTTAGAGCCAGCGACCTTGGGTCCAAGCAGACGAGCTTTTGTTCAAGCCAGATGGGCCCCCTGCACTCAAGCTGGTGAGCTCGGGGTCTCAAACCTGGGTCCTTTGCATCCCAGGCCGACGCTCTATCCACTGCGCCAATGCCTGGTCAGGCGATGACCCATTGTTCTTGCAAGCCAGAAACTTCTACATTCTTCTCCCTCTCCTCCCCAAAGGAGGGACGGGACAGGAAAGCCTGATCTTTCTTTCCTCCCAGAATATCAATATTAATTTTCAGCTTTTTGGTACCTTACAACGTCATTGCAACCTTGCAAAGTTTAATTTGTGCCATGTGATGATTTGAATACACATATATGTATATTGCAAAAATAATTAACACAATAAAGTTAGCTAAAACCTCCACCAACTGACATGATTACAGCTTTTATTTTTGGGAAAAGACGTTTAAGATCTACTTTGTTAGCAACTTTTAAATATATAATATAACATTGTTAACTAAAGCCACCATGCTGAATATTAGGTCCCTATAATTTATAACTGAAAATTTGTACCATTTGACCAATAGTTTCTTATTTTCCCCAAACTTCAGCCCCTGGCAGTCACCATTCAACTCTCTGTTTCTGTGAGTTTTGCTTTTTTAGATTACACATGTAACTGAGGTCATACACTATTTGTCATCTGCTGTCTGACTTATTTTATGTAGCATAATGTCTTCCAGGTCCATTCATGTTACCACAAATGGCAGGATTTCTTTTTTATGGCTGAATAACATTATATATATATATATATATAAAATAAAATAGTGTATGTGTATATATATACACACACATATACATATACATATATATACACTATATACTATATATATAATATTTTCTTTATCCATTCATCTGTTGATGGACACTTAGGTTGTTTTCATGTCTTGGCTATTGTGAATAATGCTATAATAAGCATAAGAGTGCAGATATCTCTTCAAAATAGTTATTTCATTTCTTTTGGATAAATAGCCAGAAGTAGAATTTCAGGATCATATAGTAGGTCTATTTTTAATTTTTTGAGGAGCTTCCGTGCTGTTTTCCATAGTGTCTGCCCCAATTTACATTCTCACCAACAGTGCACAAGGGTTCCTTTTTTGTCCACATTCTCACCAACACTTGTTATCCTTGTTTTTTTGGTAATACCCATTTAACAGGTGTGAGGTAGCATCTCATGTGGTTTTTAATTCCATTTCCCTGGTGATAAGTGATGTTGAGCATCTTTTCATGTATCTGTTGGTTATTTGTATGTTTTCTTTGAAAACATGTCTCTTTAGGTCCTCTGTCCATTTGTTAACTGAATGATTTTTATTTTTTTGCTATTGAGTTGTATAAGTTCTTTATATATTTTGGATATTACCACCATTATCTAATATACTGTTTGCAAAAGTTTTCTCCCATTCTGTGGATTGTGTTTTCATTTTGTTGATTGCTTCTTTTTCTATGCAGAAGCTTTTTATTTTGATGTAGTTCCACATATTTATATTTGCTGTTGTTGCTTATTCTTTTAGTATCATATCCAAAACGTAATTGCTTAAACCAGTGTCAACAAGGTTTTTCCCTATGTTTTCTTCTAGGGGTTTTACGGTTTCATGTCTTCCACTTAGGTCTTGAATCCATTCTGAGTTATTTTTTGTGGGGGATTTAAGATAGCAGTCCAATTTTATTTTTCTGCATGTGATTATCCGATTTTCCTAGTATCACTTATTGAATATATTATCCTCTTCCCATTGAGTATTTTTGGTTCCTTTGTTAAATATTAGTTGCTTGCATGTGCATGAGTTTATTTCTGGGCTCTTGATTCCATTCTACTGGTATGTGTTGTATTGGGCTTTATGCTTGTATGATGCTATTTGATTACTATAGCTTTATATCATAGTTTAAAATCAGAAAATGTGATGCATCTAGCTTTGTTCTTTCTTAAGATTGCTTTGGCCATTTGGGATCTTTTGTGGTTGCACATGAATTTTAGGATTGTTTATTCTATTTCTGTAAAAAATGCCATTGGAATTTTGATAGAAGTTGTATTGAATCTATAGATGATTTCGGGTAGTATGGACATTTTAATTTGAATGCTATGTCTTTCTTGTCCATGTTTGTTTACTTTTATTTCTCATATTTGTATCTAATGTCTATCATTGTTATATCTAGCATTGTTTTGCATGTTTTAAAATTTATATAGTAATATGTATTTTTTCTTTGCTTAATCTCTTCCCCTTTTTCACCCAACCTTCATCGCTCTGACAGCTCTCAGTCTGTTCTGGGTATCTATGAATCTGTTTCTATCTTGTTTGTTAGTTTATTTTGTTCATTAGATTTCACATATAAGTGAAATAATATGGTACTTGTCTCTTTCTGACTAGCTTATTTCACTTAATATAATAATATCCACGTCCATCCATAATGTTGCAAAAGGTAATATTTTATTTTTTTTTACAGCTGAGTAGTATTCCATTGTGTAAATTTACCACAGCTTTTTTATTTCTTCATTTACTGATGGGTACTTGGGCTGCAATGAACATAGGGGTGCATATATTCTTTTGAATTAATGTTTTGGGTTTCTTTGGATATATTCCCAGGAGTGGAATTGCTAGGTCATAAATCAGTACCATTTTAAATTTTTTGAGGTAACTCTATACTGCTTTCCATAGTGGCTGTACTAATCTGCATTCCCATTCACAGTGCATGAGGGTTCCCTTTTCTCTACATTTTTGCCAACACTTGTTTGTTGATTTATTATACACAGACAACAGTGTGAGGATTTCAGGGTAAGGGAAAGTAGAGGAGAGCAGAGGGGAATTCCATGGTGATAAAGGGATACTTGACTTGGGGTGGTGAACACACAATACAATATACAAATGATGTAGTATAGAATTGTACATCTGAAAGCTGTATGTATAATTTTATTAACCAATGTCACCCCAATAAATTCAATAAAAATAAAAAATAAAGCACTCAATTAAAATAAAATTTATATGGTGATATAAATAAAAATTTATTTATTTTAATTGCTGAATAGAATTGCATTAGATAGATATACCTCATTTTATTTATTTATCCATCAATAGTTCACTGCCTTTAATCTTTTATTATTACCAGGAATGCTGTTATGTGCAGCCTTGGGATGTTTTTTGTCAAATATTCAAGAAATTATTTGGTAGATACTAGAAATAAGTGGAAGTTCTGGATCATATTGTAATGCATTTCCCATTTTATCTGAAACTGTCACTCTGCTCTCCTAAATGGTAGTACATTCCCACCAGCACCATGAGTGTTCTGAGTTCTCTACATTTTCCATCATTTGATATGGTTTGACTTAAAGAAAATTTGGCAGTCTAAAAGATATGAAATAAGTGATCATTTAAAAAAACATTAGAAGGTTTATGTTACATCACACCACCACTACCCCTAACCCTTCATTGGCGTCCTTAGTTTAGAATAAAAAAAGACATGGCCTATTAAAGCCCTAGATGGTCTGGGCTCTGCTCAGATCTCCATCATCCCCTGGTGCCGTTCTGTGTTTTACTTTAGAAACTGGCCCTTTTCTTTTTTCAAGCCAGCTAAGCTCTGACCCTCTTTGCAGCCTTTATAATTACAGTTCTATCCGTTTGGGCTATTCTGTTCCCAGCTCTTAGCTGAGTTAGTTTATTCTTGAGGCATCAGGATGAGGCAACAATGTTACTTCCTCAGAGAATCCTCCCTGGACTATCCTGCAAAGGTAGCAATTCCAGGCTCACCCATCCCCATTTTTCTCTAATCAGATCACCCCCTTTTGCTTACCACAATCTGTTTATTTATATTTACTAGTCTATTGTATACAGGCAATATAGCTGTGGATTCCTTTCCATATTCCAAATCTCCAGCAAAATATCTCTTGAGGTTCATTCTAATTTAGGACTATACAGGTAAGAGAAATTTTGGAAATGGAGTCCTAGCTTAGCTAGGTTGACACAATACGAGTCTATCACAAACCCATCATTCTACCTATGGGTTTGGAAACAGATTGTTAATTGGATACCTTTTATGGGTCAGGGATCATGGTAGGTGATTTACATTTACTCTCACTCAATTCTTAGGACACCTCTGTGAGGTAGATGGTATTATTCTCATTTTATAGAAGACTGAAGCTCTAAGAAATTAAACAGCCTCCTGAGAGTCATATAATTACTAAATGACATCACTGGTATTTAAATCCACGCCTTTCAATTCTCAAACCCATTTAGTGCATAGTCCCAGGTTTTAAGTTATTAGATAATTTTATTGCTACTTATACCCTTTTTGTAGATTAATTTTATCTTAAAAAGGTAAGCTGTCAGTGACCATTAGCTTTTTATCTGTATAAGTGTTCCTGGTGGAGCTGATTGCTGGGATTGGCCACCTAAGCCAAAATGACTGTCGTGGGCAGAGGGTCTCCATTTTTAAAATTAATTAATTCAAAATATTTTTCTTTCTGAAAATTATTTCATTGATCTCTTATTCACTCTTTAACATTCAATGCAATTGTTGTTGAAGGTGTATAACATAATGATCTTATTTACATGCATTATGAAATGATTACCACAGTAGGTTTAGTTAACATCAGGCCTCAATTATTATTATTATATTTTTATTATTAATTTTAATGGGGTGACATTAACAGAGCAGGGTACATATATTCAAGGAAAACATCTCCAGATTATCTTGGCATTCAATTATGTTGCATACCCATCACCCAGAGTCAAATTGTCCTCTGTCACCTTCAATCTGGTTTTCTTTGTGCCCCTCCCCTCCCCCCTCTCTGTCTCTCTCCTCCCCCTTATCCCCTCCCCCAGTAACCACCACACTCATGTCTATGTCTATTAGTCTCTTTTTTATGTCCCCGTATGTGTGGAATTGTGCCGTTCTTAGATTATTCTGATTTACTTATTTCACTCTGTATAATGTTATAAAAGATCCATCCATTTTGTTTTAAATGATCCGATGTCATCATTTCTTATGGCTGAGTAGTATTCCATGGTATATATGTACCACATCTTCTTTATCCAGTCATTTATTGAAGGGCTTTTTGGTTGTTTCCATGTCTTGGCCACTGTGAACAATGCTGCAATGAACATGGGGCTGCATGTGTCTTTACGTACCAATGTTTCTGAGTTTTGGGGGTATATACCCAGTAGAGGGATTGCTGGGTCATATGGTAGTTCTATTTTTAGTTTTTTGAGGAACCACCATACTTTCTTCCATAATGGTTGTACTACTTTACATTCCCACCAACAGTGGATGAGGGTTCCTTTTTCTCCACAGCCTCTCCAACACTTGTTATTACCTGTCTTGTTGATAATAGCTAATCTAACAGGCATGAGGTGGTATCTCCTTGTAGTTTTGATTTGCATTTCCCTAATAGCTAATGAAGATGAGCATCTTTTCATATATCTGTTGGCCATTTGTATTTCTTCCTGGGAGAAGTGTCTGTTCATGTCCTCTTCCCATTTTTTATTTGGATTGTTTGTTTGTTGTTGAGTTTTGTGAGTACATAGCCTTTCTATATGCCAACAATGAAACATTAGAAAGCGAGCTAAAAAAAAATAGTCCCCTTCATGGTTGCAACAACAAAAAAAATAGAATACCTAGAAATAAACATAACAAAGAATGTAAAGGACCTATATAATGAAAACTACAAAGCATTGTTAAGGGAAATCAAAAAAGATACAATGAAATGGAAAAATATTCCTTGTTCTTGGATAGGAAGAATAAATATAATCAAAACGACCATATTACCCAAAGCAATATACAAGTTTAATGCAATTCCCATGAAAATTCCAATGACATTGTTTAAATAAATGGAACAAAAAATCAGCAGATTTATATGGAACTATAAAAAACCCCGAATAGCCAAAGCAATCCTAAGCAAAAAGAATGAAGCTGGGGGCATTACAATAACTGACTTCAAATTATATTATAGAGCCACAACAATCAAAACAGCATGGTATTGGCAGAAAAATAGACACTCAGACCAATGGAACGTAATAGAAAGTCCAGAAATAAAACCACATATATATGGTCAAATAATTTTTGATAAAGGGGCCAACAACACACAATGTAGAAAAGAAAGCCTCTTCAACAAATGGTGCTGGGAAAAGTGGAAAGCCACATGCAAAAGAATGAAACTCGACTACAGTTTGTCCCCTTGTACTAAAATTAATTCAAAATGGATTAAAGACCTAAATATAAGACTTGAAACAATAAAGTACATAGAAGAAAACATAGGTACTAAACTCATGGACCTTGATTACAAAGAGCACTTTTTGAATTTGACCTCAAAGACAAGGGAAGTGAAGGCAAAGATAAATGAATGGGACCACATCAGACTAAGAAGCTTTTGCACAGCAAGAGAAACTGACAACAAAATAGACAGCCAACTAAATGGGAGATGATATTTTCAAACAACAACTCAGATCTCAGATAAGGGGCTAATATCCAAAATATACAGGCCTCAATTATTAATGGGCATAGGAATCCTCCATAGAATGGGAAGTCCTCACAAATGTTTCTCAAGCTTGCTACCCTGTTGTCTGTATCAATGTGTTATGTATATATAATTTGGCTAATCTCTTCACCTTTCTTGATCCCGTCTTCTCACCCCCGTTCCCTCTGACAGCCATCTATCTGTTCCCTGTGATCCTGCCTCTGTTTCTATTTTACTCCTTAGTTTATTGTGATCATTATATTCCACATATAAGTGAGATCATGTGGCATTTGTCTTTCTCTGCCTGGTTTATTTCACTTAGCCTAATAATCTCCAGGTCCATCCATGCTGTCACAGAATGTAAGATTTCCTTCTTTTTCACTGCTCTGTAGTATTATTCCATTGTATATATGTACCACAGCTTTTTTATCCACTCATCCACTGATGGACACTTGGGCTGTTTCCAGATCTTGGCTATTGCAAACAATGCTGCAATGAACATGGGGGCGCATATCTTCTTTTGAATCAGTGTTTTGGGATTCTTAGGATATATTCCTAGAAGTGGGATAGCTGGGTCAAAAGGCAGTTCCATTTTTAGTTTTTTGAGGAATCTCCATACTGTTTTCACAGTGGCTGCACCAGTCTGCATTCCCACCAGCAGTGCAGAAGGGAAGGGAAACTGGTTTTAAACAAGTACCCAAGCCATTTGTATGATAGGATAAAACTGAGAAACCCAACCTTACTTTCTCCTTCGGGTTTGATGGAAGGGGACGGAAGTGAATGGACCACTAGGTATTTTGAGAGAGAAAACTTTATCCAGGAATTGGTAATAGGGTGTTGGAAGGGCTGGATAAACAAAATAGCAGAAAGTGAGGTTGTACAAAGAATTGTAACTGCAATAAACCAGTAGCACTCTCGGCCTGATGGAGCAAAGGGAAAATGGGCAATCTGGATGGAACCAGAAGACAACTGAGGTTCTTGTTTTGGAGCTTATCTCTGGCTTAGCTCCTCAGAGGCTTAGCCTCTGCTGGGGAGGGAGAGAGAGAGAGTGGGACAGGAGGAGAGAGGGAGTGAGCTGAGACTGAGAGAGGGAAAGAGAGTATAAACAATGACTTCTGCCCTCTTCCTGCTCTTCAGTCTCCTCCAGTATTTTGCAGTGGCTGAACCTGACTGGCATTCATTTGGGAAGTAAGTGTGAAGATTATAGTTTTCAGGTGTCCAGCCTACTTTGACACAGAGCAGAACATAGATGGCTAGGAGTGGAGCTGAGAGCCAATAGGCAATTAACCAGCAGGAAAGTCCAGGTAAAATAGGGTTATGACCTGAGGCAGTCTGTTTATAGGAGATAAAAAGACAAGTCACCTTCACAGTAGGAATTTGTAAGAATTTTTTTTTTTTAAGTAAAAAGAGGGGAGACAGACAGATTCCTGCATGCATTCTGACCGGCATCCACCTGGCAACCCTCATCTAGGGCTGATGCTCGAATCAACCGAGCTATCCTCAGTGCCTGAGGCCAACGGTTGGACCAACTGAGCCATCCTCAGCTTCCAGGGCTGATGCTTGAACCAATTGAGTCACTGGCTGTGGGATAGGAAAAGAGAGAGAAGGGGGAGAAGGTGGGGGTAAGAAGCAGATGGTCACCTCTCATGTGTGCCCTTATCAGGGATCGAAGTGGTAAGAGTTTAGGTTGGTAACAATTATA
This sequence comes from Rhynchonycteris naso, assembly GCA_037038555.1. Classification (NCBI taxonomy): domain Eukaryota; kingdom Metazoa; phylum Chordata; class Mammalia; order Chiroptera; family Emballonuridae; genus Rhynchonycteris; species Rhynchonycteris naso. Next base: position 38,894,414 of record CM073004.1, on the reverse strand, counting down.
TCCATTTTACTTAAAAGAGTTGGTTAACACCCTACATCAGATAGTTTATAATTTAATGAATGGAGAGATAATTTATTATTGTCAGGAGTTGAAATTAGTAGCCCTCGGATGAGACAATTTTGCAAAACTCACACATTTTTTATAAGGTTGAATTGGTGCTGAATATAAAAATTATGGTATTTCACATAAGAATCAAGAATTCAAGCTTCTCTTAAAGAGCCAGAATATCTGGCAACATTGGAATCTCATTTCAACATGGTAAGGAATGGAGTGGCAACCTGATTTAGACAGAGCTTGTGTTCTTCATACATTATGTGCACAATCTCTGTGGGCTTTGAGTTTGTAAAAATGTGAATAAAGAGGTTTATCTGTGCCTGAGGCAATTTACTACTGTTTATGTGCCATATTGAGAAGAAATGTTGACAATGATGATTATGATGATGATGAAGGAACTACTAATCACCAGGTAGAAACACCCAGAGATGAATACTGATTATCTGGGACGATATTAAAATTCCTCTGTAGCCCTGAAAACAGCCCTTTCATGTAATTAGTGTCACATTGGTGGAGCTTTTGTTTGTTTCTAAAAATTTTGGGTCTAGTGTTAAACTTGCTCTGTATACTTAATGTGTGAGTCCCTGCACATCCTTACAGGGAAGAGCAGGGTCACAGATGTGTGTAATCCTTTGTCCTATTCCCTCTGTAAACAAGTAACTATAAAAATACTTAGCAAATAGCTTGGTGACCATCATGAACTCTAAGAAACTTCAAAAATCAACTTGTAGCTGGAGAGCAGCTTTGATTAGAAATTTTCCAAAGATGCTTTCCCTTCCCATCAGCATAAAGTTATTACCTAGGTTTTGCTACAAAGATTTTAAAAACTATCTGAGCATAATTCTACAAATAACAAAGAAATTTATTCAACTGACTCTGAGTTACTTTTTTTTTTTTGTGACAGAGACAGAGATAGACAGAGAGAGGGACAGATAGGGACAAAGAGGAAGGGAGGGAAGGGAGAGAGATGAGAAGCATCAATTCTTTGTTGCAGCACCTTAGTTGTTCATTGATTGCTTTCTCATATGTGCCTTGACCAGGGGGCTACAGCAGACCAAGTGACCACTTGCTCAAGCCAGTGCCCTTGGGCTCAAGGTGGTGAGCCTTGCTCAAACCAGATGAGCCCACACTCAAGCTGGCGACCTCGGGGTTTCGAACCTGGGTCCTCTCTGTGTCCCAGTTCAATGCTCTATCCACTGTGCCACCACCTGGTCAGGCCTGAGTTACTTTCTTGCTTGTACATTTGCATGTGAGTATAATAAAGGAGCTGAAAAGATCAATTGTAATACTTAGGTAAAAATGGACACCAAAGCTTAGAATTTCAAAGTTGTATGACTTAACAAAACTAGGAGGAAAGATGAACAATTACAGGGTGTCCATGGCTTAGGCAGTGGACTCCAAGAAGAGTCCCCATGCCAACCCCACTAGCTGGCATATCTTTGTAGTGATGAAAGGCTTGGAAATTTCAGTTCATGTTGGGAATCTGAAGTGAACAAAGGGAAAAGGGGCTCCCAGGTAAAATCAGCCTTTCTAAATGTCTTCTGTCCTTATCTGAAAAAAATTTTTTTTTTTTGAAAAAAATTTTTTAATGAAAAAGAAGCAGCAGCATTTTATTAGAATACATTGGTATTAAGAAAAGCATAAGACATTATTATAAAATTAATAAAAACAATGAGTCAATTTTCATGCACATATACATTTGAAATCAGGTTCTGGAGTACTCACTGTATCTTTATAACCTCAGAATCTGGCTCATTTCTAAATTTCATTTTTGCTGAAAATGTTGAGAAAATTCCAATCCATACAAATAAGCAATGGCAAAAAGGCAAAATATTTTAAACAGCAGGTTTTTCAATGAAATGGAGATGAGCGAAGATTGTTCTGAATTTTGCACACAAAATAACAGAGGACCATGAGCCAGTGTCAGCAACCTCGCAAATGTGTTCAAATTTGAATCATTTAAAAGGTAAACTTGCCTGACCAGGTGGTGGTGCAGTGGATCGAGTGTTGGACTGAGATGCGTAGGACCCAGGTTCGAAACCCCGAGGTCGCTGGCTTGAGCATGGGCTCACCAGCTTGAGCGTGGGGTTGCTGGCTTGAACCCAAGGTTGCTGGTTTGAGCCCAAGTCACTGGCTTGAGCCCAAGGTCGCTGGCTTGAGCAAGGGGTCACTTGCTTTGCTGTAGCCCCTGGTCAAGGCACATATGAGAAAGCAATCAATGAATAACTAAAGAGCTGCAACGAAGAATTGATGCTTCTCATCTCTCTTCCCCTTCCTGTCTGTCTATCCCTCTCTCTGACTCTTGGTCCCTGACAAAGAAAAAAAAAAAAGATAAACTTAAAAAAATATTTTTAGCCATAGTAATACCTTCACATTTAAAACATTACATAGCATAAAAAACTTAAAAGAAATTTAGAAGTTCCTTTTTCCGGCCCTCTCCACCCCTGCTTCCTACTCACCAAATTCAACTACTTCCAGCCATGTTAGCTGTTTCTTTGAGTGTTTACTTCCGTATCTGTAAACAATCTTGTTCTACTCTTTCTAGACTAACATACTTTGAATATTACCTATCATCTTTTCTTTATGGTGGCTGAGGATTTCACCCTCTTAGTTCCCACTCTCTCCCATCTCTTATATTCTCATTGTCTTTCATTCTCTTACTAGTACAAATTTGCTATAAAATTTAGTGTTTACTTTATAACAACGATGTAAATATTGTTTGCTGCTGTCTAGATAGTCTACAGGATCATTTCTGCTGCAACTTTTATTTTTTCTCGAGTTAATAGTTCCTTTATATTTTTTTCATTTGTTTAGTTTACTATGTTACTATTATAGGCTAAATTATGTCCCACCACCCCTCTAATTTATATGTTGACTCTTGACCTTCAGTACCTCAGAATGTGAATGTATCTGGACATAGAGCCTTCAAAGAGCTAATTAAGTTAAAATGAGGTAATTATGATGAGCCCTAATTCAATATGACAGGCATCCCTATAAAATGAAATTAGGACACAGACACGTAAGAAGGAAGACCATGTAAAAACACAATGAGAAGGTGGTCATCTGCAAGCCGAGGAGACGCCTCAGAAAAATCAACCCTGCTGAAACCTTGATCTTAGACTTCTAATCTTTAGAACTATGAGAAAATACATTTCTATTGTGTTAGCTACTCTGTGGTATTTGTTATGGCAGCCCTAGAACACTAATACATTTGATTAATTTATTTTTCCCAAATGATCCAACAAGTATATCAATAATTTTTCCAAACTCTTAAGTGTTCCAAACATTCTGTCAGTCCCACTCCTCCCCATCTCTCCTACCACAGTTTTCTTCCAAGGATGCCACCAGCTAATATGGAACCTTGGGACACTCAGCCCTCCATCAGAATACCTGACTTGTTGCGCTACGGTTGGGCTGAATTTCTGCCACGTTGATCTTCTGGGAGTGGTGCCGGTGTGCAAGACACAACCTGTACAACCACACTTCATGTCCTACTCACTGTCCTCCTGCTCTCTTCTGTGCTACTTGTTCTGCAGTCCCTAACTAAAATCCTTGGACTTGCCTTCCCACTCTCCTTGTTGGCACCACTCGTTTCCTGAATCCCATGTTACTCTCTCTCTCTCTCTTTTTGTTGTCCACTTCCTCTGCCAGTATATTTCCATATGGGAAGTCACATCCTTAAATATATGAAATTCTTAAATCATTAAATATCTGAAAATGTCTTTTTTTTTTTTAACTGAGACAGAGTCAGAAAGAGGGACAGATAGGGACAGACAGACAGGAACGGAGAGAGATGAGAAGGATCAATTTTTCATTGTGGCACCTTAGTTGTTCAATGATTGCTTTCTCATTGACCGGGGTGGGGGGACTACAGCAGACCAAGTGACCCCTTGCTCAAGCCAGTGACCTTGGGATCAAGCCAGTGGCTTGGGCTCAAACCAGGGACCTTGGGTTCAAGTCAGTGACGTTTGGGCTCAAGCCAGTGACCAGGGGATTATATCTATGATACCACACTCAAGCCAGTGAGCCCTAGTCAAGCTGTTGAGCCCGTGCTCAAGCAGGATAAGCCCGCACTCAAGCTGGCGACCTCGGGGTTTTGAACCTGGATCCTTTGCATCCCAGTCTGATGCTTTATCTACTATGCAGCTGCCTGGTCAGGCTGAAAATGTCTTTATTGTACCCTCACACTTGATCAATAGTTTGATCAAGTATAAATAATTCAAGATTGAAAATAAATTTTCTCTCAGAACTTTGAAGTTTTTGTTCCGTCATATTCTATCATCCAGTGTGGAAAGTCCCAGGAACTCTGACAACCTGATTACCTGTATCAGTATAAATGGTTAGTAATTTTGAGATTCCCAATGGAAACCCACTTTAAAATGGCAGATATGCACCCCCATGTTTATTGCAGCATTGTTTACAATAGCCAAGATCTGGAAACAGCTCAACTGTCCATCAGTGGACGAGTGGATTAAAAAGCTGTGGTACATATATATAATGGAATACTATGTGGCCATGAAAAAGAAGGAAATCTTACCTTTTGCGATGGCATGGATTGACCTGGAGATTATTATGCTAAGTAAAATATGCCAAGCAGAGAAAGACAAATATAATATAATCTCACTTATATGTGGAATCTAATGAACAAAGTGGACTGAGGAATGGAAAGGAGGCAGAGGTGGGGTCAAAGGGAGCAGAGTGACAGCTGTCAGAGGGAAGGGGGATGAGGGAATAGGATCAGAGAAGGTGAAGGGATCAGTGAAACTATATATACATAACACAGAGATACAGATAAATAGGACAGAAGATCCTAGAGGGAAGGGGCGGGAGTTAGGAGGAGGGGGACAAAAGAAGTGTAAATAGGGACACAGGGGTGGGGGTTGAAGGTGTTTTATTCAGTGGGACACTTGAATACATGTTAACACAATAAATTAGAATTAATGAAAGAATAAAAAAATAAAAAAATGGCAGTTTACAATTGTACGTATAAAATAATGCAACAGTAATGCGATTTTACATCATTTAATAATACATGTAAAAGCACTCAGGAAACTGAAGTGTTAGACATGAAAACAATTCTTACCACAATTTTGATCTTGATTGATTAATGATATGGAAGAGAAAGAGCCCTCTGGTGATTTAGAATTCAGTTTACTTTAGGCTGGATTCAAATTTGGGACAGGGAAAACAGTTATTTTAGAAAACATAGAGTAATGGCTTTCTTGTATGACATCAAAGGATGCTTCATTCTGAAATAGGACATAAAGTTACTGTTGGGGGGACATGCATGTTCTGTGGCTACAAGAAAATTACATGGTCCAATATTCATTCACAAATGTTCATTGAACACCTCCATGTGCCAGGCTGGGTGCTTGGTGCTGGGCTTGGAGGAGTGAGCCAGACAGACCTGGCCTCTGCTGCCTGGTGTCTGCTGTGAGTGGTGGAGATAGACATTAACAAAATAGAAGTGATTAAGCAATTACTTAGAGTGAGATGAGTGTTATAACAGATGGAGTGCAGGAAGTAGGTAGTGGGAGCCCCTGGGGGAGGGGTAAAACTCTAATGCAAGCCTCTGGGGGAGGTGATGTTTAGATGAGAGGAAAGAATGGGTGGGATGAGTCATGCAGAGCAGCTAGAAAAGAAGAGAGCTCCAGGCAGAGAATATAGTGTCTGTTGGGCATAGGGGAAAAGTGAGGCTTTAGTAACCTAAACAGTTTCCATGTGGCTGTACCACTCAGGGTGAGAGATGGTGAGACAAAGCTCGGCAGAAGTCTGGCAGAAGCTTAACTGTGGAAGAGTTGGTCTTGATCCAGTCATCGCAAGGCTTTGTAAAGTGGACTGACACGATCAAATTTGTCTTTAAAAAAGAGTAATTTGGATGGGGGAAAGAATGAAGGCAGGAGATGAGCTGGAGTCATCCAGGGGAGAGGTGAGAGGCCTGAATATGTGCTGCTGGGTCAGTAAGCTGTGGGAAGATTCTGGAGTCACTGGGAGACAGACTTGACTCCTGTTCTCCTGAGAGAGAGAGTGCGTTCTGCCGGGGGTTGGAGTGACTGCGGCGTATAGAGGTAGGTAGGATAGGATAGGGCTGGTGGGACAATGAACAAGCAAGGGGTCCCCCAAGTCATAGTTCCTGTAGGTCTCCACTTGGCAAACAGAAGAACCAGGGAATCCTGGCAAAGATCCAGGTTGAGCAAGTTTCTGATATCAGGTAGAAGCAAGGGGGTGAGGGCCAGAGTGTCAGGAAGCCAGTGTCAGTAGTTGGAAGAAAGTTAGCTATTGGCCACCTAGAGACAGGAGGTGGCCTCGATGCTGATTCATTGTTCTGACTTAGCAAGGTTCTCTGTGAGGGTATGAGTGTCCCAGAGTGCCAGCCTCCCAGAGAGGACAAGTGACAGCAGAAAGTCAAGACTCCCATCAGTTCTGCCAGCGCTCTCCTAGCATACAGAGGTGGGCTGGGTATGGCTCCTCAGAGGTGAGTCAGGTGCACAGCATGACAAAAAAGCAATGTTTCCCAAAGTATACTTCTGTGCATTCTATCCGAGAAGGGATATGGTGTGCTCCATTGCCCAAATGTATTTGTTCACAGAACCCTTTTTCCATGCAGCATCTTACAGAATGGGAAATTAATTCTATAGAACTCAGGTTAGGTAATGTGGATTTGGTTAATTGCTACTGTAGAGACATGTATAAATTATGGAGGGACTGTGAGATAAGGTGCAGCCATGCCCATCCTGGAAGGTCAGAGAAGATGGCATTTAAGCTGCAACTTGAAAGGTATGTCAGACTCTACTGGGCAGGTAAACAGCAGCTGGGGCAACTTTGGGGAGGGAAGAATTGTGCCCCAGGTGCCATGTCAGACTCAGAAAGATAGTACATTACATTTGCATGTTTCACAATGTTGAGATTCACTGCTGTGGATGCAAAGACTTTGAGCCCTTGTGGAAGAAAATCTCTAACGCAGGACTAAAGGTGAGTGAGACCTATGGAATGGTGAAGCTAAGATTATTCTATGGGACTCAGACAACAGTTAATAACATGGGATTCTCATGGCCTTAGTACAGCAGGGCGCAAAGGCACATAACTTAAGTTAGAGGAAGATCCCTTGAGCCTGGCTGGGTTAGGGTTTTGTCCTTGATTAGTTGGATGAATGGTTTATTGGCATTCTGTAGGAATAGAATGAACTGAACACTTTAAAACGGCCAAGTTCCTTATTGGGAATTGACTCCTCACTAAAATGCTGCAACATGCTGTTACAATAATAATAAAGTGACCGTAAGAGGGCGCCAAAGACAAGAGTATGTTGCTACGTTTTGGAGGCAGAAATTTAACAGAATACTATCTGAGAATAGAGCATAAAAGAGAAGGAGAGATCTGAAGAAGGGAGGAGAAGAAGAAAGGATGGATTCAGCGGTGGAGGCTTACAGATTCATTTATAATCTTGGTAGCAAAGTAAAGAAATTACAGAACAAAACCAAATCTACCCACTGTTCAATTAGAGTCTGCTTTAGAAGATTTTAGAAAAGGACTTAAACATTTTATTTTTAAGTGGAGTTTGTATTTTGCCTGTAGACCCCTAAAGCTTTTGTGGGTGAATAGGCCCTTGTTTTTGAAGACAATGTCTGTCTTTCTCCGGGAGCTAAGTAAAGAGAAGGCTTTCAGTTGTCACTCAGTCAGGAAGGACTGAAATAGACAGGACATTTCTTCCTGCCGTCTCATCCTCATTGCTTCGGGGGAAAGATGAAATTCTATCTCAATATACTTAAATTGTCCAAGAGCCACTTAAACTGTAATACCTGTTTTTTTTTTTTTCAAATTAATGAAGCACGCCTAGAGCTTCTCTGCTTTTATTTTTGCAATGCTAACTAACATACCCCTGTGTATAAATAATACCCATGAGTTGAATGAGCTTTAAATAAAATCACATAATTTTAAGGCTTTTAAAAATTGTTTCAAAGTGCTTGTTTGGATGGTAAAAAATTAAGTCTATTTGCTCCTCCCTTCCCAATTGTTTATATCGACGAACAGCTAAAATTCTAACCTTCATTAAAATAAAAAAGTATCAAAGAATTTTGTGACCTGTGACAAACCATTTGAAATTTTTATTAAATAACACAGGAATTTATCTTGGAAACATTTTAATCCAGGAGCATAAGTATGAATTGATCTTTAAAGGAAATGGAGCCCTTTCTCTGTGGAGACAAACTTTCCAATGAAAGAGGGGAAATCAGCCTGAAAATAATCATCCATTAGAATGTCTGAGAGGCCTTGAAAACCTTAGGCTGGCCAGTCTTTCTTGAATACCTAGAAAACTTGAAATAGATTCACCAGAGAGTGTAAAATAATTTGTCAGATTGAGATACTGGTTTCTAGTATGAGAGCTTGTGCTTCACTAATCATATTTATATATTTATCTTTCTCTCCCTCTTTTTGGTGAGGGTGTAAAAAAAGTTGTGTGGGTGCGATACTGGTAATTGCTTAAGCTTGAAAAACCCCTACTAAACAATAAATCTCCAATCATTTTTAACATTGAAAGTTGTTTCCATGGAACTGAGTCCAAGTGAAGAACTAAGCATGGACATAGTACATGAATTTAGGGATAAATGGGTACCTCGCGGATAGAGAAGTGCTAAAAGTGGGGACCTTGTGGAATCAGTGTTTTGATGCAACTGTAATAAATGACCGGAAAGAGACAAAGGACAATAAATTCTTCATGTTTGTGGGACACCAAATGCACATGCTTAGAAGGGAGGAAAGGAGGAAGAATGGAGTGGAGAGAGGAAGAGAGAGAGGAAAAGAAGAGAGAATAAGAAAGTACAGACATGTATGGCAGGGTAGGAATGTGCCAAGTTCAAAGTTAAGGACAGAGTTGCAGAATGTGATAAAAACCAGGGCATGGCTGTGTGGTCTGTGAGAAAACCTAACTCATCATTTATCCATTATTGCCAAATTGGGGATACTGCTCAGCCTGGGTTCCAGAGGACTGAAGGTTAACCCTTTTATGTGCTAAAAATTCAGTGTATCACTTTAAAAACAGATTCCTTTAAATAAAAACAAATGCTCTTCTGCCTTGATAGAGTGTATGGAAAACAAGAGAACTTTCTTTTCCACTAGGTTCACAGCTATGAGCATCTCAGAATGCCCTGCAGCATATGCATTTGGAAGGGGTGCAACGAATACTGGCATAACTAGTCAATGTCAAGTGGGTCCCCTGTCTAGGGGAGGTCAATAGAACATGACCCTGAATCTTGTGCTGGGTTGTTCAAACTATATCCTCTCCTTTTCTTCTATTATAGTCATGTGCCTTCTCCTTTTTTCCTCCCTCCCTCTTTTCTTCTTCATGAAATATATCAAAGATACACAAGAATTGAGAATAATTTTTTTTTTTTTTTTGTGGCAGAGACAGAGAGAGAGAGGGACAGACAGAGAGGAAGGGAGAAGAATGATGAGAAACATCAATTCTTTGTTGTGGCTCTTTAGTTGTTCATTGATTGATTTCTCATATGTGCCTTGACTGGGAGGCTAGAGCAGAGTGAGTGACCCCTTGCTCAAGCCAGCGACCCTGGGCTCAAGCTGGTAAGTGTTCCTCAAACCAGATGAGCCTGCACTCACGCTGATAACCTCAAGGTCTCGAACATGGGTCCTCCACATCCCAGTCCAACGCTATATCCACTGTACCACCACCTGGTCAGGCGAATTGAGAATAATTTAATGAGCGTGTTTGTACCCACCATCGAGACTTAACAAAAATCAACATTTTGTTATGTTTGTGCCAGATTCTTTTTAAAAGATAAAACATTACATAGTTATTGGAGAAGTCCTTGTATCTTTCTCAAGACCCTTTTCTCTTTCTCCCTCCCTCCTTTCTTTCCTTCTATTCTTTCCCACTACTAACCACTTTTATAAAGTGATACTAACCACATTTTTAAAGTTAGTACATATTCCTTCTGTCTGAAATTCTGTTTTTACTGCATTATATAGGTTTGTTTCAAAAAGCAATTTCTAAAACTTTACCTAAATGGTACACTATATGTATGAATGTACATATTCCTTCTGTCTGAAATTCTGTTTTTACTGCATTACATAGGTTTGTTTCAAAAAGCAATTTCTGGAGGAGCAAGATGGCGACAGAGTAGGCGGACGTACCAACTTCCAACTCCCAGAACCAAAGTGGATTGTAACTCAATTTTAGGAACCATCATCTGGATAAACAAACTTTGAACTAAACTAAGTGGACTCTTCAACCAAGGAACACAGAAGAAGCCACATTGAGACTGGTAGGAATAGCGAAAACGCGAAGAGGGCTGCCCAGCTCCCTGGAGCAAAAGGTAGCCCGGAGAGACCCACGTGGCGGGAGGAGAGTTTGGCGAAGAGGGAGGGACCTGGGTCCCAGGAACCAAGCCCCAGCCTGTAGTCCCAGAACCTAGAAGAGGCGTTTGGCCAGTATTGAGCTGTGAAACAAGTGAGGGAGCTCCCAGGCCTATAGTCTGGAGTATTAGGGCCCTTCCTACTCTGCTGAGGGTTGCTGAAGGTTATGGTGGCGGCAGGACGCTGAAACGGGGTCCTGTCGGTGTGGGCAGAGGCCAACCTGGTGTGAGCTCGGTCTAGCCCAGCAGGGGCGGAGCAGACGCGCGAAAGCAGACCAGCAACTGCAGGCCCGCCTGTAATCCCAACTGCGGGGACAAAGCGGGATGTCAGGAACGGGCAGAGATCTGCTCTGTGACCCTGAGCAAGCCAGCCCTGACCGCGGGGACGGGGCTAGGACCAGGGACGGGCAGGGGCTCGTGGCTGAGCTCACGCTACCAGCCCCGCCCGGCCGGAGAAACCACGGTTTGCCATCCTAGGTGCATGAGCTGGCTCTGAATGGGGGGGCGGGGTAGACCCCCAGACGAGCGGAAGCTCGCAGCTGAGCCCACGCAACTAGCCCCGCCCGGCCAGAGAAACCGCGGTTTGCCATTCTACGTGTACGAGGGAGCTCCGAACGCGGGGGCGGGGTAGAGGCCAGGACGAGCGGAAGCTTGCAGCTGAGTGGAAGACAGCAAACACGTCGGGCCCAATAAACCTTGGTTTGCAACCCTGCTCAGGAGGGCCCAGGCCTCTAGGGTGGGGCTAAAGCTCTGGACGGGCAAAGGCTCACAGCTGAGAGCACGTCAAAAGCCCCGCCCAACCAGCAAAACTGTGGCAAGCAGACTCTGACTGCGGGTGCTGGGCGGAAGTCCGGAAACAGGCTGGGTCCACAGCTGAGCAAAGGTGCTGACCTCTATGCTAGGTGCTGAGGCTTGTGGCTTGAGTGACAGCCCCTCCCGCGGAGGAGAGGCAGAAATCACAGCAAAAGCCGCAGTGGGTTGGCGCTGGTAATGCCCATACCCAACCGCCCTAGGCAGCGGCAGAGGGGGTGGCGGGCCTGCAGACAGAACACACCTAGAGAACACAAAGGCAACACCTACTGGACTCTGGTGGCCACAACTTGCTTATACACAGACAAAATGGGCAGGCAGAGGAATGCAAACCAAATGAATCAAGAGAAATCCCCAGAGAAGGACCTGAATGAACCAGATATAACCAAATTACCAGAAGCAGAATCTAGAATAATGATAGGATGTTCAAAGAAATTAGAGCAACAATGGATAGTCATTATGAACACCTAAATAAAGAGATAACAAGTATAAAAAACGAAACTGAAATAATAAAAAAGAAACAGACAGAAATGACAAATACAGTATCAGAACTGAAGACACAATGGAAGGAATTAAAAGCAGGATGAATCACGCTGAGGATCAAATCAGCGAGTTAGAAGACACAATAAACAAAGGCAAAGAAGCAGAGAAGAAAAAGGAAAAGACACTCAAATAATGTGAGGAAACTCTAAGGGAGCTCTGTGACAACCTAAAGAGAAACAACATTCGCATCATAGGGGTGCCTGAAGAAGAGGAGAGAGGACAGGAAATGGAAACTTTGTTCAATCAAATCATAGCAGAAAACTTTCCTAAATTAAGGCTGGGAAACACTCCACACGTTCAAGAAGCACACAGAACTCCATTAAAGAGAAACCCAAAAAGATCTACACCAAGACACATCATAGTTAAAATACCAAAGCTAATGGATAAAGAAAAAATCTTAAAAGCTGCTAGGGAAAAAAAGGCTATCACCTACAAAGGGGCCCCCCTAAGGATAATATCGGACTTCTCAATAGAAACACTTGAGGCCAGAAGGGAATGGCAAGATATAATCAAAGTAATACAGAACAAGAACCTACAACCAAGACTAATCTATCCAGCAAGGCTAATGTTTAAAATTGAAGGAGAAATAAAGAGTTTCCCAGAAAAAGAAAGCCTCAAGAAATTCATAGACACCAAACCAATTCTGCAAGAGATACTAAGGGGCCTGTTGTGAACAGTTTAAAGGGAGGAAAGAATATAGCAAAAGAAAAATACAGCTTTAAAGTATAAAATGGCAATAAACAACTACATATCAATAATAACCTTATATGTAAATGGTTTAAATGATCCAATCAAAAGACATAGGGTAGCTGCATGGATAAGAAACAGGACCCATACATATGCTGTCTACAAGAGACACACCTTAAAACAAAAGATGCACATAGACTGAAGGTAAAAGGATGGAAAAAAATGTTTCTTGCAAATGGAAATGAAAAAAAAGCCGGGGTAGCAGTACTTTTATCTGACAAAATGAACTTTAAAACTAAGGCTGTAGTAAGAGATAAAGAAGGATGCTACATAATGATAAAGGGAACAATTCAACAGGAAGATATAACATAAAGCCGACTTTGATGGATATAAAGGGCGAGATTAACAGCAATACTATCATAGTAGGGGATTTCAATACCCCTCTAACAACACTGGATAGATCCTCAAGAAAGAAAATTAATAAAGAAACAGCAGACTTAAAGGATACACTAGATCAACTTGATTTAATAGATATCTTCAGAACTTTTCACCCTAAAGCAGTAGAATATACATTCTTCTCAAGCGCTCATGGTACGTTTTCTAGGATAGAGCACATGTTAGGACACAAAAATGGTCTCAATAAATTTAAGATGATTGATATCATATCAAGCATTTTCTCTGATCACAATGCCATGAAACTAGAAATTAACCACAAAAGAAAAACTGAAAAATACTCAAACACTTGGAAACTAAATAGCATGTTATTAAATAATGAATGGATTAACAATGAGATCAAAGAAGAAATAAAAAAGTTCCTAAAAACAAATGATAATGAGCATACATCAACTCAAAATTTATGGGACACAGCAAAAGCAGTTCTGAGAGGGAAGTTCATTGCACTACAGGCATATCATAAGAAGCTAGAAAAAGCTCAAATAAGCAACCTTCACCTGCATCTAAAAGAACTAGAAAAACAACAACAAATAAAATCCAGGACAAGTAGAAGGAAGGAAATAATAAAGATCAGAGCAGAAATAAATGACATAGAGGCTAAGGAAACAATACAGAGGATCAATGAAACCAGAAGCTGGTTTTTTGAAAAGGTAAACAAGATTGATGAACCTTTAACTAGACTCACCAAGAAAAAAAGAGAGAGGACTCAAATAAATAAAATTAGAAAGGACAGTGGAGAAGTAACAACTGACACAACAGAAATACAAAGCATTGTAAGAAAATACTATGAAGAACTATATGCCAGAAAATTAGACAATCTTGGTGAAATGGACAAATTTCTTGAATCATATAACCTTCCAAAAATCAATCTGGAAGAATCAGAACACCTAAACAGACCAATTACAACAAATGAGATTGAAACAGTTAACAAAAACCTCCCAAAAAAGAAAAGTCCTGGGCCTGATGGCTTCACAAGTGAATTCTATCAAAAATTCAAAGAAGAACTAACTCCTATCTTCCTCAAGCTATTTCAAAAAATTCAAGAGGAAGGAAGACTTCCAAACTCCTTTTATGAGGCGAGCATAATTCTGATCCCAAAACCGGGCAAAGACAACACAAAGAAAGAAAATTATAGGCCTATATCCCTGATGAATTTAGACGCTAAAATTCTCAACAAAATATTAGCCAACCGGATCCAGCAATATATGAAAAAAAATCATACACCATGATCAAGTGGGATTTATTCTGGAGAGGCAAGTCTGGTTCAATATTTGCAAATCAATCAATGTGATTCATCACATAAACAAAAGGAAGGACAAAAATCACATGATAATTTCAATAGATGCAGAAAAGGCATTTGATAAAATCCAGCACCCATTCATGCTCAAAACTCTCAGTAAAGTGGGAATACAGGGAACATTCCTTAACATGATAAAGGCCATCTACGACAAACCCACAGCAAACATCATACTAAATGGACAAAAATTAAAAGCAATCCCCTTAAGATCAGGAACCAGGCAGGGGTGCCCCCTTTCACCACTCTTATTCAACAGAGTTCTGGAAGTCCTAGCTACTGCAATCAGACAAGAAGAAGAAATAAAAGGCATCCAAATTGGAAAAGAAGAAGTAAAACTGTCATTATTTGCAGATGATATGATATTGTATATAAAAAACCCTAAAATCTCAGTCAAAAAACTACTGGACCTTATAAATGAATTCAGCAAGTTGGCAGGATATAAAATTTATACACAGAAATCAGAGGCATTTCTATATACCAACAATGAACTGTCAGCAAAAGAAATTAAGGAAACAATCCCCTTCACTATTGCAGCCAATAAAATGAAGTAACTAGGAGTAAATTTAACCAGGAGGTTAAGGACTTTTACTCGGAAAATTATAAAACATTGATAATAGAAATCAAGGAAGATACAAACAAGTGGAAGCATATACCGTGGTAATGGCTAGGAAGAATAAACATTATTAAAATGTCTATATTACCCAAAGCAATTTATAAATTCAATGCAATACCAATTAAAATACCAATGACATACTTCAAAGATATAGAATACACATTCCAAAAATTTATATGGAACCAAAAAAGAACACGAATAGCCTCAGCAATCTTAAAAAGAAAAAATAAAGCAGGAGGTATCACTCTTCCAGATATCAAGGTTTACTACAAGGCCATTATACTCAAGATAGCCTGGTACTGGCATAAGATCAGGCACATAGATCAATGGAGCAGAACAGAGGACCCAGAAATAAACCCACACCTTTATGGACAACTGATATTTGACAAAGGAGGAAAGAACATACAATGGAGTAAAGACAGCCTCTTTAACAAATGGTGCTGGGAAAATTGGACATCTACCTGCAGAAAAATGAAACTAGACCATCAACTTACACCATTCACAAAAACAAACTCAAAATGGATAAAAGACTTAAACGTAAGCCGTGAAACCATAAGCATCTTAGAAGAAAACATAGGCAGCAAGCTCTCCGACATCTGCCGATTTATCTCTACTGGCAAATAAAATAATAGGCAAGATAAACAAATGGGACTATATCAAACTAAAACGGTTTTGCACAGCTAAGACAATAAAAACAGAATAAAAAGATAAACCACACAATGGGAGAACATATTCGACAGCGCATCTGATAAGGGGTTAATAACTAAAATTTATAAAGAACATAAAACTCAACAACAGGAAGACAAGCAATCCAATCAAAAAATGGGCATAAGAAATGAATAGAAATTTCTCTAAAGAGGACATACAGATGGCCAATATGCATATGAAAAAAATGTTCAACATCACTAATCATTAGAGAAATGCAAATTAAAACCACAATGAGATATTACCTCACACCAGTCAGAACGGCGCTCATCAGCAAAACAACACAGAATAAGTGCTGGCGAGGATGTGGAGAAAAGGGAACCCTTCTGCACTGCTGGTGGGAATGCAGACTGGTGCAGCCGCCGTGGAAAAACAGTTTGGAGGTTCCTCAAAAAATTAAAAATCGAAATGCCTTTTGACCCAGCTATCCCACTTATAGGAATATACCCTAAGAACACCATAGCAGTGTTCGAAAAGAAGAAATGCGCCCCCATGTTCGTGGCAGCATTGTTCACAATAGCGAAGATCTGGAAACAGCCCAAGTGTCCATCAGAAGACGAGTGGATTAAAAAGCCATGGTACATATATACTATGGAATACTACTCAGCCATAAGAAATGATGACATCGGATCATTTATAACAAAATGGATGGACCTTGATAACATTATACGGAATGAAATAAGTAAATCAGAAAAAAAGAAAAACTGAGAACAGCATGATTTCATACATAGGTGGGACATAAAAGTGAGACTATGAGACATGGACAAGAGAGTGGTGGTTACGGGGTGGGGGGAGGGAGGCAAGGGTGGGATAGGGAGGAGGGAAGGGGCACAGGGAAAACCAGATAGAAGGTGAGAGAGGACAAATTGACTTTGGGTGACGGGTATGCAACACAATTGAATGATAAGATAACCTGGAGATGTTTTCATTGTACATATGTACCCTGATTTATTTGTGTCACCCCATTAAAATTAATAATAAATAAATAATAAAAAAGGAATTTCTAAAACTTTACCTAAATGGTACACTATATGTATGAACATGTAGACTGCTTTTATCACTCAGCATTATGTTTTGGAGTAATATCATGGTGATCAATTTAGACTCAATTTATTAATTTTGTTAATTTAATTTTTTTTAGATTTTCTTTGTTGATTTTATGGTGGAGGGAATGGAGTCAGAAGTATCAACTCATAGTTGCTTCACTTTAGTTGTTTATTGATTGTTTGTTGTATATGCGTTGACTGGGCAAGCCTGGGTTTCAAACTGACGACCTCAGCATTCCAGGTGGATGCCTTTTCCACTGTGCCCCCACAGGCCAGGCTCAATTTAGTCATTTTAATTGCTGCTTTGTATTTCATTATTTAATATAATAAAAGTAAATAATTTAGTCATCTTATGATGAACATTTACATTGTTTAAAAATTTTCACTACTGCCTGATCAGGTGGTGGTGCAGTGGATAGAGATTTGGACTGGGATGCAGAGGACCCAGGTTAGAAACCCTGAGGCCACCAGCTAGAGCTTGATGTTTCTGGCTTGAACGTGTGATCACAGACATGACTCCATGGTTGCTGGCTTGAGCCCAAAGGTTGCTGGCTTGAAGCCCAAGGTCACTGGCTTGAGCAATGGGTCACTTACTCTGCTGTAGCCTCTCCCCCACCCCCCGGTCAAGGCACATACGAGAAAGCAATCAATGAACAGCTAAGGTGCCGCAACAAATAATTCATGCTTCTCATTTCTTTCCCTTTCTGTCTGTCTGGCCCTATCTGTCCCTCTCTCTGTCACAAAAAAAATTTATTTTTTTCACTACTTACAAGCAATGTTACAATGAATGTCCTTATATCACTCTCTGTAATTCTCTTGAGCATATGGCTAAGAATTTTCTACCATGTCTTGGCCACTAGCCACATTTGGTTATTGGGCATGTGAACTGTGGCTAGTCCAAATTGAACTGTAAGTGTAAAATACATACTGAATTTTGGAGACCTAATATAAAAAAAATATATATATATATATATATAAATATCAATAATTTAAAAATATTGATTATATGTTAAAATAATATCTTGGGTTAAGCAAAATAAATCATTAAAATTAATTTTCATTTTTAGTATGGCTACTAGGAAATTTAAAATTGCACACGAGGCTTGTGTGTGTGGTTCACATATATCTGTTGGGCAGTGCTACAATTAGCATGATTCTCTAGGATTTGGGTTTTGTGCATTCGGCTCACTCCTGCCCCCCATTTCTTCTTTTTTCCCTTAACGGCACTTTATTTTTAAAGCCAGTGCTTACCTATAAAGGAGCTCCTTTCATTGCAAACCCACCAGTCTTATCCTGCTTTCTGTAACCTTCCCTCTTAGGCTCTCCCTGACTTAAATTTCTTCCTGTGCAGGGTGACTGCTAAGGACACCTGTGTGTTTTCAGATGCTCTAGATGGCTGAGGTTGTTAGATGCTTGACTATTAGATAAGATGGGTGCAACCTCATTATTTATGGAGATTTGGGGGTTATTACAGCCCCCATTATGCCTTCTCAAAATTATTGGCTTGAGATTCTGTTTAAGGACACAGATTTAGCTCTAAGCGATCATGCCTGAACTTAATGGTATCTGTGAGTCAGCTTCTCTACCCAAGAAACTGAATAAATCTCTGAAATGCTAATCCATTTTTAAGGAGCCCAACAGTGAGAGTTTCAAGAGAGAGGTTCCCCTCCCTTTCTCCCCCATGAACCCTGGCCATTATTCTCTCTAAGAAGTCAGGGATTTGAGACACTCTCAATCCTGCTTGAGACAGGGATTGGGTACGCACCATTCTCGCTGCTATCACAGCAGCCTAAAAGATGGCAGCTAAGCCAAGCTGGAAGGAGCTTCTGTTCCCTTTAGTGGTGGCTCCTCCATGTGTGACACGGCTCTGCTGTCTCGGCATCACCATCTCCAATGAGAAAATAAATTGCTTCTGTGCAGTTGCATGCAAAGTAAAGAGCCCTCTTAGCTGGCTGGAGTCAGGAGGTTGATGGAAAGCAGGAGTTTTGCACACCAATTGTTAGTGGGTAGAGTGAGCGATGATTTTTCATTGTCTGCTGAACTCTGAGCCCACCCTCTTGGAATGGGTCTCAAATTTAAAAGCAAATCTTCACAGTGGTTTTCTAACCTCCTTGGTTTTAGAAGGATGGGGCTGTTGTCCAAATCTTTTAAAACCCACAAGGTTGAGTGACACAGCTTACATTTTAGCAGAAATATTTGTACTTGACATTTAATACTCCTATCTACCAAGGTTTTGTCTACCCAAAAGAAAGGACTGTGGTAAAATGTGGGCTTTGTTGTTAGGGAGAGCTTGATTTGAATTGTGATGCATTAGCCTCGTGGGCTTGGACAAGGTATGACTCACTGTAAGTCTAATTTTCCACATCTGTAAAATGGGGACAACAGTAGCACTTACCTCTAGGTTCCTGAGACGATGGCAACTATTATGACAAGTATTAGTACAATGTAAAACAATTTGGAAAGATTCAGTCGAATCAAGCAAGTGTATGCTTTGGGAGCCCATTGGTTGTGTAGATGGTTTTTACCAGTTATTTTCAAGCTAACTCTGAGACATTTGCCTTATGATGGTTAAGTCAATTTTTTTCAGAAAAGTAATTTCAAGTGAATGTTCTGCCTCTACCTCTAGGATGCTATATCAGCATTTTAAGATAATGGCTTGAAGAAAATCACTTTAAAATTTATATTATAGCTTGAAATTATAAAAATAGAACTTTTTATTCCACACTACTAACTGTGGGTCAGAAATGACAAACTCTTGGCTGGTAGGACTATGCAGAATATATATTTTAAGAGTGATCTTCACTGCAAAGAGAGGTATGTATATGTAAGATATTTTAAAATTTATTTTTTAAATTTAGAAATTAAATTTAATGGAATGACATTGATCAGTAAGTGCACATAGGTTTCAGGTGAACATCTCTATAGCATTTGGAATGTTGATTGCATTGTGTGCCCATTACCATAAGTCTAATCATTTTCTGTCACTGGACATATGTCTCTCTTTACGCACGCACGCACGCACGCACGCACGCAGGAGTGCCAAACCACTTCACTTTTACCTGGCTTCTGAGCTGGTTCTGGCTCACCAGTATGCCTGCAGTACTGTTACTTGCCACTAGAGGTGTGAGTGCCATTAAGAATTATAGCCATTAGATCAGGATAATAAATCTATTCCTGGATAATTTGCTTGTTGTTCGTGTTTTGTAAAAAATATAATTTATTATAATCTATTGATTGTGGTTATGAGAAATGCCATCCGAGGAGTACAGAGTAAAAGAGGTGAGTTAAGAGGGGGCCAGATCACACGTTCTCAAAGAACATGGTATCACTCCCAAGGGGGTGAAAATTGGTTCTTGGGAGGCAAAAGAAAAAAAAGAAAAGGAGAGAAAATAAAATAAAAGAAAAAAGTCTACTTTTTTTTTTTTATATATGCAGCACAGATACTGCATACGTTACATAAACAGATACACAGTATATCTGTGGTGTTTAAATCTAATAGGGGAACAATCAGAGAAAAATACCTAGAATGGCTGTTTAGGGGTATAGTAAGTAATAGAAAAAGGCCGAGAAACACTGCCTAGCTTCATCTGGGCTAATTCTGGTTTTTGGTGAAGTGCGGCCTCTTGAGACTCAAGCAATCACTCTCAGCTTTGCTTATGGCACAGAGATCCCAGAATGTCCCTCCCTGCACCCCCCGCCCCGCCCTGCCCCGCCCCACCACCAGGCCTTCTGCTTGGAGAGAAAATTGTCCAGGAGCTTTTATA
This sequence comes from Rhynchonycteris naso, assembly GCA_037038555.1. Taxonomy (NCBI): domain Eukaryota; kingdom Metazoa; phylum Chordata; class Mammalia; order Chiroptera; family Emballonuridae; genus Rhynchonycteris; species Rhynchonycteris naso. Next base: position 38,874,075 of record CM073004.1, on the reverse strand, counting down.
CTCCTATGAACACTTTACCTTAACGAGCTTGCTTATAATAGAGTCCTTACCTTATTTTTTCTTGCTCTTCAACTTGGCCTTCAAAACCTATTCTTTTTGTATTTTTCCTGCTATTGCTATTTACTTCTAAAGTAAGAGTGAAAGCAAAAGTCCCACTGATGGTGATTCTCAGTTTTGCCCCTGACCCTGTGACCCTTAACTTTCAGACAAGCTATAATTAGCTGGGTAGGTGAGTTACTGTATTAATTCATGTTGTAGGTGTTTTCCCCCCATCCATTCGATCAACTCCACACAGGATTTGGGCTCTGCAGGACCGGGAGCAGTTACCAGTTCTGGGGTGCAGGGTGTTCTTTCCCTCAGCGAAGCCAGGCAGAACGGACCCTGTTGTCCTTCCACCTCAGAATTTTATTTAGACCTAATGATTTTGTTCTTATCTTATATTTGTAAATGATGACAAAAATCACACATGGCCCCAAATCTCTATTTCTTGGGCAGAAACATTTTCGTTTCCATGATTTCCTGCATGCTATTTTTTTTAACTAGTAAAATTTCACTAAACTTGAGAAAACCTGTAATTACCAAAAAAATAGAGATAATATAATATAAGATAATAATGAAAAAGACAATGGAGGCCTTTTTTTTATTGTGTGAATACACTGGGTAATATGATGATTTTTAAAAAAAATTTTAGTGAGAGGAGGGGAGACAGAAAAACTCCTGTATGCACCCTGACAGGGATTCAGGAGGTATGCCCCCTAGGGGGCAATGCCTTGCTCATCTGGGGTGTTGCTCCGTTGCAACTGGAGCCATTCTAGCGCCTGAGGCAGAGGCCATGGAGCCATCCTCAGTGCCTAGGGTCGCTCTAACCAAGCCATGGCTGCAGGAGGGAAAGAGAGAGAGAAGTGAGAGGGGTGAGTATGTGGAGAAACAGATGGTTGCTTTTCCTGTGTGCCCTGACCAGGAATCGCACCTGGGACATCCACAGGCTGGGCAGATGCTCTACCACTGAGCCAACCGAATGATTTTATTTTCTCCTGATGCTTTCAACTTTCTTTACCAGTTACTTTCGTCTGTGCTCCGGACATCTGAGGCAATATGGCCTCAGTTCTGTTATGTCAGAGAAGGTCAGCACTGGGGACATGGCACAAGGATCCTCCAAAGGTCTAATGCTCTCAGAATGAGGCCAAGAAGGGGAGCCTTTGCAAGAGGAAGGTAGGAAGTAATTCCATCTGCTGGTCTTGTGTGGTTCTGGCACAACCATGGAGTCTTTTCATCTGACAGGATAATGGATGAATGGTTTGGAACTCACTTATTAATTTAGGAAGAGGTAATCACATCCCAGGAGAAATGGAGACCTCCAGAAGCCTAGGTATGCCTGAGACTGGGAAACCTCTATTTGCTGAGCCACTGGACTTTCCTATGGCTTTGTGTACTAGGGAATGCCAAGGACATAAGTTTTTGTCCATATTTGATGTTTACTTGCAGTAAAACTTTTGCTGCTCTCTTCAGACAGAAACATAGAGTGTAAATGTATTTGCATAGTTTCCATATTATAAAGTATATAGTATTATATACTATATATAATATTACTATATTAGTCATATACAGCAATATGTAATATTATATATTATAAAATATATATATTATTAAATGCATATATTTTATATATTATAAATACATGTAAATAACATATATATTATGTATATATTTTGCACATGCTATTCCTTTTGCCTGAAATGGTCTTCCCTTACTTATTTGACTGATAGTTTGATAATTTGGTGAAATCTGCTGTTTTAATTTGCATTTTATTAATAGTGAAGATATCTTGTGTTTTATATGTTTATTGGCCATTTGAATTTTCTTTTTACTGATAAGACTTTTCGTCTATTTCTATTAGTTAATCTTGTATTTTTCATTGATTTGTTCTATGTCAATATATATTCTTTACATATTCTGATAATTATTTGTTGGTTATAAATAGAACAAACTTTCTCATATATGGTGTGTTAGAAAATTAACATATATTAAGATGAATTATTTTATAATAATTGTTAGTTATATTAATTATATAATTGTGACATGGGATACAATTCTGGCCAATGAAATATTGGTATATATTTAATTTTATAAGAAATTGCCAAACAGCCTTTCCAAGTGGTTTTGCCATTTTTAACTTTCATTAGCAATGTATGTGAATTACAGTTGCTCCACATCCTTGTCAATATTTGGTATTGTTAGTCATTAATTTTAGCTTTTCTGGTGAGTATAAAGTGCTAGTTCACTGTGGTATTAATTTGCATTTCTCTGATGACTAATGATAGTACCTTTTTATATGCTTATTGGCCATTTGGAGAACTTATTTTGTGAAGCAGTTAATAGATTTTAAACTGTTAAAACATCCTTGTGTACTGTAACAAAACTTTAGTCATGACCAATTTTTTTCACACTTTTCTTTATTCACTTTGCTAATGTTTTATTTAATATTTTTTCATCTTTGTTTATAAATGAGCAAGGAGTTTTCCTCCTTGTAATCTCTTTGTCCTGTTTTGGTGTCAAGGTTATACAGATTTCATAAAATGAAATGGGAAACCTTTCCTATTTTTCTATTCTTTGGGACATTTTGATAAGATAGAGGTTATCTGCTTCTTGGAGGCTTGACAAAACTTCACTGTAGAACTGTCAAGACCTGATGCTTTTACTGATCATGGTTCTGCTCCAGTATTCTATTTCCTCTTTATACAATTTTGGCAATTTCTCTTTTTATTTTATCTCAATTTTCAGCTTGATTGGCAGAAAGTTTCCTGTAGCATCTCCTTTTGATTTTTAAACATCTACTGAATTTATAGTTAGGTCCTTTAAAATATTTTTCTAGTATTATTTTTTTGTGTGTGTACTTCTCTCTGTTTCTTCCTTAATAAGTCTTTCCAGAGGTTTTTCTATTTTATTGCTCTTTCTGCTGTTTGTTTTATTACTATTAATTTTATTATTTATTATTTCTGTCCTACTCTTTGATTTTTGTTTTCTTTTTGCTTCTTGTGATGGTTGCTCACTTTACCTTTCCACTTTTCTTCATTTTTAAAATATGCATTCAAGACTACAAATTTTTCTCTAAGTGCTTCTTAAAGTACAGCTTATAAATTTTGATATGTAGCTTTCCCACATTAAATTCTTTTTTTCTTTTTCTTTTTTTTACAGAGACAGAAAGAGTCAGAGAGATGGACAGATAGGGACAGACAGACAGGAAGGCAGAGAGATGAGAAGCATCAATTCTTTGTGCAGCAACTAAGTTGTTCATTGATTGCTTTTTCATATATGCCTTGACCGAGGTGCTACAGCAGATTGAGTGACCCCTTGCTCAAGCCAGCAATCTTGGGCACAAGCCAGTAACCTTGGGCTTCAAGCCAGCGACTCTGTGCTCAAGCTGGTGAGCCTGCTTTCAAGCCAGATGAGCTCGTGCTCAAGCCGGTGACCTTGGGGTTTTGAACCTGGGTCCTCCGCATCCCAATCTGAAGTTCTATCCACTGTGCGACCACCTGATCAGGCTCCACATTCAGTTCTAAATGTTTCATCTTTGTTGTGACTTCTTTGTTCCTTGGATTATTTAGAAATGTCTTTTTTATTTTTTAAGTGAGAGGAGGGGAGATAGTGAAACAGACTCACACATGTGCCCCAACTGGGATCCACCCAGAAACCCCCATCTGGGGCTGATGCTTGAATCAACCAAGCTATTTTAGCACCTGAGGCTGACACATTCGACCAACTGAGCTATCCTCAGTGCTGGGGTGGATGCTCAAACCAATTGAACTATTGGTGTGGGAGGGGAAGAGGGATAAAGGAGAGGGAGGGGAAGAGAAGCAGATGGTCCCTTCTACTGTGTGCCTTGACAGAGAATCAAACCTGGGATGTCCATATGCCAGGCCAATGCTCCATCCACTGAGCAAACTGACCAGGGAAGAAATGTCTTTTATAAATTTCCAGCTTTAGGAGAGAGCTCTGCTGTATCTTCCTCTTCTTATAAGGACACCAAAGTCTATTTAATTGACCTCCCATCCTTATGACCTAATTTAAAATTGATTATGTCTTTAAAGACCCTATCTGCAAATGTAGTCAAATTTAATATATGAGTTTTGGGGAAACACAATGCATGTAGTGAATAACATGCATCACTTACTACCATCACACAAGACTATGAGCTCCTTGAAGACATACACCATATTATTAATCATTGAGACCTCAGTGTTTAGCACAATACTTAACACATAGTAAGTGCTTAATCAATGTTTGCTGATCTGAGTTCTAGACTCTCAGTTTTGCTGTCTACATGGCTATATTTTCCTCATGTTCTTGCTTTGTATGAATGCTGGCATGGACAAATGTCTATCCAGTGTGGTAGTCATTGCTGCTGTTTATCAAATAGCTCTGACTCTACTTCCTGGGCACCTGTTAGGATTGCATTTCTCAGGCCCCTTGTGACTGGATGGGGCCTTGGAGGAATATTGGACAATGAGTTGTGAGTGGAAGTGATAGGAGTCACTTATAAGCCAGAGCACTTAATTGATAGTGTGAGACCTTCTAGAGGTCCCCTGCTCTCTCCCAGGGTAGCCAGAAATGCTCCTCATAGAGGTTGCTTCACAACCTGCATCCTAGAGTGAAAGAGACATGAAGTAGAGTCTTCACCCAACCATGGTGAACATAGGTGACCAAGATATGTATTGTTTTTAAGGTCCTGAAATTTGGGGGTTGTTTGTTGATATAGCATAAACTAGCCCATTTTGATCAATACATTGTTTCCTCCTCTGCAGTCCCTTGTACCATCCAGACAGTACAAGGGCACACTTAGCCAACTTCAGCTGGAATTTTAGTCAAAAGAGAAGGCCTCCCTAATGCACTCTTACAGACTATTAAAATGCTGGTCACTCTTAAACTCAAATTCTTCTTCCATAAAGCATTCCTTTGCCCTACCTAGTTGAAATCTGTTTTCCCCTCTTCAGGATCACACATGACTTTACACTGAAACCTCATTCATACTTGAAGCATAGTAGTTTGTGTAAGAGTCTTTAAAAAAAAATTGTAGTTACAATCTCCATGAGGTAGTGTTCTTGATGTATGTGGCTTTCCTCACAAATGGCAAACTGGATAAATGAAGGTTGAACTGAATTACAGCTTTCCCTCTACATCCACCATTAGGCTTATTGCCTCCAAGAAATGGTAGTGGTGGTGGGTATTCCAGCTTCTTAGACTGGAAAGAACATGGGACTCAGATTCATACAGATATGGGTTTTAATTTTTGGTTCTGCCATGTACTAGCTGTGTACCCTTGAGCTTGTCACTTAGACTTTCTGAGTATTGGTTTCCTCATTTGCGAAATGAGGATGATTCTTACAGGCTGTCTATGAAGATTAGGTGGCATGTACCACACACCCAGTGTCCAGTATGGTACAGGTGCCAGTTAGTGCTTGTTCCTTGTCTTCTTTAATTAGTCTGCTTGGGAAAGCAGAAGTGGAAGCTGAGTGAAAGCCGTCTCTGACAGGTTGTAGAGGAGACATTCTAGAACACCTTATTCCCCTTAGAAGAACATTTGGGATCCTCTACAATCATTTTAAATGTTTTCTCTAATTTTATGTACCCTAAACCTCACACCTGAGCCCATTAGTGAGGAGTAACACACGGCAATAAGATATTTAGGAAGATTGCATTGGACATCTGTAACAGGTGGTTAATTGCCATATTTTTTTCTTTATTTTGCCCCTCCCTTTCCACCATCCCCTCCTGTTCCCTTCCCCTCCCCCTGGTAACCACTGCACTCTTATCTATGTCCATGAGTCTCAATTTTGTATCCCACCTATGTATGGAATCATACAGTTCTTAGTTTTTTCTGATTTACTTATTTCACTCATTATAATGTTATCAAGGTCCATCCACATTGTTGTGAATTATCCTATGTCATCATTTCTTATGGCTGAGTAGTATTCCATAGTATATATGTACCACGTCTTCTTTATCCAATCTTCTATTAAAGGGCTTTTTGGTTGTTTCCATGTCTTGGCCACTGTGAATAGTGCTACGATGAACATGGGGGTGCATGTGTCTTTATGTACCAATGTTTTTGAGTTTGGGGGGTATATACCCAGTAGAGGGATTGCTGGGTCATATGGTAGTTCTATTCTTAATTTTTTGAGGAACCACCATACTTTCTTCCATAATGGTTGTACTACTTTACATTCCCACCAACAGTGAATGAGGGTTCCTTTTTTTCCACAGCTTCTCCAACGCTTGTTGTGACCTGTCTTGTTGATAATAGCTAATCTAACAGATATGAGGTGGTATCTCATTGTAGTTTTTATTTGCTTCTCTCTAATAGCTAGAGAAGATGAGCATCTTTTCATATATGTATTGGCCATTTGTATTTCTTCCTGGGAGAAGTGTCTGTTCATGTTTTCTTACCATTTTTTATTGGATTGTTTGCTTGTTTGTTGTTAAGTTTCGTGAGTTCTTTGTATATTTTGGATATTAGGCTCTTATCTGAGCTGTTGTTTGAAAATAATCATCTCCTATTTAGTTGGCTGTCTGTTTTTTTGGTTGTCAGTTTCTTTTGCTGTGCAAAAGCTTCTTAGTCTGATGTAGTCCCATTCATTTATCTTTGCCTTCACTTCCCTTGCCTTTGGAGTCAAATTCATAAAGTGTTCTTTATGACCAAGGTCCATGAGTTTAGTACATATGTTTTCTTCTATGTATTTTATTGTTTCAGATTTTATATTTAGGTTTTTAATCCATTTTGAATTAATTTTGGTACAAGGAGACAAACTGTAGTCGAGTTTTATTCTTTTGCATGTGGCTCTCCAGTTTTCCCAGCACCATTTGTTGAAGAGGCTTTCTTTTCTCCATTGTGTGTTGTTGACCCCTTTATCAAAGATGATCTGAACATATACATGTGGTTTTATTTCTGGGCTCTCTATTCTGTTTCATTGGTTTGAGTGTCTATTTTTCTGTCAACACCATGGTGTTTTGATTATTGTGGCTCTGTAGTATAATTTGAAGTCAGATATTGTAATACCCCCAGCTTCATTATTTTTTCTTAAGATTACTTTGGCTATTTGGGGGTCTTTTATAGTTCCATATAAACCTGATGATTTTTTGTTCTATTTCTTTAAAAAATGATATTAGAATGTTGATGGGAATTGCATTAAATTTGTATATTGCTTTGGGTAACATGGTCATTTTAACTATATTTATTCTTCCTATCCAAGAACAAGGAATATTTTCCCATTTCATTGTGTCTTTTTTGATTTCCTTTAACAATGCTTTGTAGTTTTCATTACATAGGTCCTTTACATTCTTTGTCATGTTTATTCCTAGGTTTTCTATTTTTTCTTGTTGCAACTGTAAAAGGGATTAGTTTTTTGAGTTCATTTTCTGGAGTTTCATTGTTAGCATATAAGAAAGCCATTGACTTCTGTATGTTAATTTTGTATCCTGCAACCTTACTGTATTGGTTTATTGTTTCTAATAATCTTTCTGTGGAGTCTTTGGGGTTTTCTATATACAGGATTATATCATCTGCAAAAAGTGAAACTTTACTTCTTCTTTCCCAATATTGGTGCCTTAATTTTTTTCTCTTGTCTGATTGCTCTGGCTAGAACTTCCAGCACTATGTTTAATAGGGGTGGAGAAAGTGGGCAACCTTGTCTTGTTCTTGATTTTAGAGGGAAATTTTTCAGTTTTTTGCCATTTAATATGATGTTAGCTGATGGTTTGTCATAAATGGCCTTAATTATGTTGAGATATTTTCCTTCTATACCCTTTTTGTTGAATGTTTTAAACATAAAATGATGTTGTATTTTATCAAATGCCTTTTCTGCATCTATTGATAGGATCATGTGGCTTCTGTTCTTTGTTTTGTTGATATGGTGTATTATGTTAATTGTTCTATGTATGTTGAACCATCCTTGTGATTCAGGGATGAATCCCACTTGATCATGGTGAATTTTTTTTTTAATGTTTTGTTGTATTTAATTGCTAGTATGTATTTTGTTTAGGATTTTTGCACCTGTATTTATTAGAGATATTGGTCTGTAATTTTCATTTTTGTGTTGTCCTTACCAGGTTTTTGTATGAGGGTTATGTTGACCTCATATAATGTGTTTGGTAGTATTGCTTCTTCTTCAATTTTTTAGAAGATTTTGAGTAGGATCAAAACCAAATCTTCTTTGAATGTTTGATAGAATTTACTAGTATAACCTTCTGGCCCTGGACTTTTACTTTTTGGGAGCTTTTTGATAGTTTTTATTTCCTCCCTGCTTATGGGTCTGCTTAGGCTTTCTATTTCTTCATGATTCAGTCTAGGGTGATTATATTGTTCTAGGAACTTATCCATTTCTTCTAGATTGTTAAATTTGGTGGCATAGTTTTTCATAGTATTCTATAAGAATCTTTTGTATATCTATGATATATGTGGTAATTTCTCCTCTTTCATTTTGGATTTTGTTTATATGACTCCTTTCTCTTCTTTCCTTAGTGAGTCTTGCCAAGGGTTTGTCAATTTTTTTGATCTTTTAAAAAAACCAGCTCCTTGTTTTATTGATTCTTTCTATAGTTTTTCTGTTCTCTATTTCATTTATTTCTGCTCTAATTTTTATTATTTCCTTTCTTTTGCTAGTTTTGGGTTGCCTTTTTTCTTCTTTTTCTAGTTCCTTAAGATGTGATGGTAAGTTGTTTACTTGGGCTCTCTCTTGTTTGTTCATATAAGCCTGTAATAATATGAACTTCCCTCTTATTACTACTTTTGCTGCATCCCAGAGATTCTGAAATGTTGTGTTGTCATTTTGTTTGTCTGTATATATCTTTTGATCTCTGCTTTTATTTCTTCTTTGACCCAGTCATTTTTAGAAGTATGTTGTTTAATTTCCACATTTTTTTTGGGTTTACTTCTTTTTTGAAGTTGAATTCTAGTTTCAAAGCTTTATGCCAGAGAATATGCTTGGTATAATTTCAATCTTTCTGAATTTGTTGATCTTATTTTTGTGGCCCAACATATGGCCAATTTTTGAGAATGTACCATGTACACTGGAGAAAAATGTATACTCTGATGTTTTGGGATGAAATGTCCTATAGATGTTTATCATGTCCAATTATTCTAGTGTTTTGTTTAAGGTCAATATTTCTGTATTAATTTTCTGTTTGGAGGAACTATCTAGAGCTATCAGTAGTGTATTGAGGTCTCCAAGTATGAATGTATTTTTGTTGGTTTTTACTTTTAGATCAGTTAGTAGACGTCTTATATACTTTAGTATTCCTTGGTTTGGTGCATATATATTAAGAAGTGTTATATGTTCTTGATCCAATGTCCGTTTTATCATTATGAAATGACCGTCTTTGTCTCTGATTACCTTTGTTGTCTTGTAGTCAGCATTGTTATATATGAGCATAGCTACACCAGTTTTTCTTTGGATATTATTTGCTTAGAAAATCATTTTCCAGCCTTTCACTTTGAGTCTATTTTTATCCTTGTAGCTTAGATGTGTTCCTTGAAGGCAGCATACAACTGGATTTTTTTTGATCCATTCTGCTAATCTGTGTTTTTTTATTGGTGAGTTCAATTTATTTACATTTAATATAATTATTGACACTTGAGAGTTTCCTATTGCCATTTTATATAATGCTTTCCAATAGCTAGATTTCTTGTTTGGTTCTTCTCTTTTGTTTTTCTGTCATTTGTTTTTATTTGGTTGTATTCCATACTTCTTTTCTCCATTTCTTCTTTCCTTTTTTTTTTTTTTTTTTACAGGGACAGAGAGAGAGTCAGAGAGAGGGATAGATAGGGACAGACAGACAGGAACAGAGAGAGATGAGAAGCATCAATTATTAGTTTTTCATTGTCATTGCAACACCATAGTTGTTCATTGATTGCTTTCTCACATGTGCCTTGACCGCAGACCGAGCCACCCCTTGCTGGAGCCAGCGACCTTGGGTCCAAGCTGGCGAGCTCTTTTTGCTCAAGCCTGATGGGCTCGCGCTCATGCTGGCGACCTCGGGGTCTCGAACCTGGGTCCTCCGCATCTCAGTCCAACGCTCTATCCACTGCGCCACCACATGGTCAGGCTCTTCTTTCTTTTAAGGCATGTATTTCAGTAGTGGTTACCATTAGGTAACTAAAAGAATATATATCATATTCATTGTAGTTCATTATCTCATGAGTGCTTCTGCACTCCATCTTCCTTTGTTACTGCTAAGTTTTGTCTTCTCCCCTTTTTTGTTTTTGTTGTCACAGATTATTCTTGTTTTTATTGTGCTCTTTTTGGAGCTTTTACTTGTAATTTAGTTTTGTTTTGTTCTTTGTATCTGGTCAGATAGCCCCCTTTAGTATTTCCTGAAGTGGGCATTTTTTGGTGATAAAATCTCTCATCTTTTCTATTTCTGTGAATGTTTTTATTTCCCCTTCATATTTGAAGGATAGCTTTGATGGATATAGTATTCTTGGCTGGAAGTTCCTCTCTTTCAGTACTTTAAATATTAGGGTCCACTCTCTTCTGGCTTGCAGAGTTTCTGCTCAGAAATCTGATGATAACTTAATGGGCTTTCCTTTAAATGTTGTAGTCTTCTTTTCCCGGGCTGCCTTGAGGATTTTTTCTTTGTCATTGATTTGTGATAATTTCATTATGATATGCCTTGGAGTAGGTCTGTTTGGGTTAAGGTAACTCAGTGTTCTGCTTGCTTCTTGGATTCGAAGCTATAATTTTTTCCACAGGCTTGGGAAATTTTTGATTGTTTGAATATGTTCTCCATTCCTTCTTCTCTCTCTTCTCCTTCTGATATACCTATTATTCTTATATTGCTCTTTCTGATGCAGTCAGACTATTCTCGTAGGGCTTTCTCATTTTCTTTGGATTTGTGAGTCTTCTCTTCTCTCTGTAGTATCTCTAGTTGCCTGTCTTTTGTGTCACTAATTCTCTCTTCTATCTGGCCTGTTCTATTAGCTAAGCTTGTCACCTCATTTTTCAGTTTATGTATTGAGTTTTTCATTTCTGTTTGGTTCTTTTTTATAGTTTCAATTTCCTTGATGAAGTATTCTTTTTGTTCATTAAATTGTTTTTTGAGCTCACCAAATTGACTTTTAGAGCTTTATTGTATTTTATTGAGTATTTTTAGGACTTCAATTTTAAATTCCCTGTCATTTAACTCCAAGGATTCCATGTAATTGACATATTTTTTAAGAGATTTTTCATCATTTATCTGAGCTACATCTCTGTCTTTTGTAGTCATAATATTTGATTTCTTTTTCCTTAATAACATTTGAGAGTGGCATTGTTAATAACACTAATAAGAGATAATTTATAAAGTAAAATAAAAGTTGAAAAAATATAGTGAAAAAATGAAAATTCTATAGTGATAAGTGGAACAAAAACTACAGAGGACAAGGAGTAGGGACTGAGGAGAGATGACAATATGGAGAAAAAATGTAGTCAGAAACAAGCAAAATGTCACAAAGAAAAATATGAGTCTGAAATATAATAATTTGATGATAAGTGATGATATCATGAGAGAAAAAAAGAAAGAAGAAAATATAAATGAGAAGAAGCAAGAAGGGAGAATAAAGAGAAAGAAAAGATAAAAATAGAATACAAAACAAAGAGAAAGGAAAAGAAAAATAAATGGAAGTAAAGGTTTCTGAAATGAAATCCTCACAAAAAACAAGAATGAAAAATGTAACAAGTATGGATAATGTAGTTCAAAAGGAAAATAAAAAAATAAAAAGAAAAAATAAAAAAGAAAGAAGTAAAAGTGACAAAAACGGTTAAAAAAAGTGTAATTTTCCCCCCTGGTTTTGAGAGATAGCTTCTTCCTTTTTCTTCAGCAGGGGGCACTGTGCTATAAGTTTTGTCTCTGCATGGCTCTTGGGCAGAGGTCTGTTGGGGTGTCACTGTGGCAATGACGTAGGTTGGGCCTCAGTCCTGTTAGTAGGTGGGGCTTGTTAGGGCTTTGCAATTATTTGGCTGTAGTAATGGGAGTCTCAGTTTTCCAGGTGCCTCTCTGCACATCCCTTCCACTGGAACTAGCAGCCTGGAGACTTAGCTGTGGGGTCCACCTCAGCTACTGTCCTCGCAGCAAGGGAATCTATGCACAGCCAGGTCCCCCCTCCAACCCTGCTCAAAGCACAATTCTGGGGAAGGCAGTGGGAACCAGAGTTGCCAGCATGAACAGGCAGGGCAGGGCACAGACCAAGGGCCAAGTTCCTTTATGTTACACACAGGCAAAATTTTATGGGCCAGTGGGCTTATCTGGCATGCCTCAGCATGCTGCAGTTTTAATTTCTACAGGGTTTCCCACTTGCGCTGCTTGGTAGCCTGTGACTAGCCACCTGTGTGTCCAGTTTCCACAACTGCACACGGATGGTTGCAGCTGCCATTCAGGCACCCAGCTCGGGCATTCTCAGGCCAAGAGTCTTGGCCCGTGTGTGTATCCGGTGCTGGAGATTGTGGAGCCATTAATGCCCAAAGATGCTGGTGCCCTGAAGGTGACCAGTGCTAGGGATCATGGAGCCGGGAGTGCCCAAAAATGCTGGTGCTCACACAAGTGCCCAGTATTATTAATCTTGGGTAACGTACCTAAGCCCATGAGTGTGCCTGCTCACTCCCTGTGCTGGTGATGCTAGGTGAAGTCACTAGCACTGCTGGGAATAAACAAAGATGCTGGCATTAGCTCATGCGGGCATCCTGTAAAGGTAATTTTAGGTGGATCCCACCACCCATGTGTGCGCCAAGTGTCTGCGATCTCAGGCAGAGCCAGTATTATCTTTTCTTTGTTTAGGTGCCTGTCCTATCTCTGCTCCATCCCTATTAGTTCAGCCTCTCCTCTTCGCCCAACTCCAAACAAAAGTGCCCCTACCTCAGATCAGCGCAGAAAGCGAAATGTCCTGTCCTCTGTCTTATATATTCAGCCACCTTTTCACCCAATCATACCTTTGTCTGGTGTGTGTAAATTTTGGGTGCTCCTAAGTTTTTTTTCTCCTAGGTTTTAGTTGTTAAATTTGTTGAAATTTCAAGGGGAGAATCTCTCACACCACAATATCTCTGATGTCACTCCCGGTTTAAAGCTATTTTAATAGGACATTTCGTCCAGAAAATTCCTGGATGTGGGGTCTTTCTTGTCCTGATATGTTTCTCTCTCCATAGCAGCAGAAAGGCCCTTGTATTTGTCAGCACTATTTCTGTTGTAAGTGGAGGAAACTATAACAAAGTTGGCTTATGCAGACAGGGGAATTTATTGGCCTATTGTACTGTGTGTGTGTGTGGGGGGTCCAGGAGTAGCTCTGGATTCAGGCTTACTTGGATTTAGGTGGCCAATAGCTGTCAACAGACCTTCCTCTGATGCAATTTCTTAGCTTTGCTTCTTTCTTCTCTTGATTACATTATTTTCTTTTTCATAATAGACAGGCCTTCTCCTTTATACCTCTTAGGCAAGGAAGAGGGGTTCTGGAAGTTCTGGTCTTATTTTCTCCCAGCACTATGACCCTCCAGGCAAGAAACATTCTTTCTCACTGGCTCTACCAGACAAGTCCTGGTGAAGAATCTAATTGGTCTGTTCTGTGTCACCCTGAACAAACCACTGTTGTGGAGTTGGGAGGGGAGTGGGAATTCTGACTGACCAGACTGCGTTTTAAGCCCATGCCTGTGTGGTTGGTGGAGGTGAATGAAGTTTCCTATAATTTACAGCTCTTCAAATGCATGTGAACTAGGGAGGGGGTGTCTCCAGGGGAAGAAGTTGGCCAGACAAATAAACATGGTGATTTATTGTACAGAACTGCTGGGTTTCTTTAGTCCTTGCCCTTTATTATTATTTTTCCTCTAGAGGATACTTTCATTAAGTGTCTTCCTCACATGCAATACAGTTTTTTCCACTGTTGTTTTCTACTCAGCACTTAATGATTATTTAATTAGAATTAGAAGGCCCCTTAACCTTTCTCCAATGTGTAAGTTCAAATAGTGAACACTCAATGGATTCCTTGGGAATGTTTCTGTAAGAAAATAATGAATAAGATAATGTCATCTGAACTGTTAGGATGATTAGTTTCTCATTTCCTAAGCATTTTCTCCAGGTTTGTAAATGTATGCTAGGCAAAGCTTTAGCCTTCGCACAGGTGGTAAGGAAGACAAGCTTTGCTTCTGGGAGCTTGTGCAGAGGCTATGACTTTAAAAACATAATATTGTACTTTGGTAACCTAGTGTGAGGACTAAAATAAATTATATATATATATATATATATATATATCCTATTCTATAATATAAACCTGGTGAGGCTCCAGTCTTACAGTTGTTATGGATCAGAGTTTTGTGGTATATGTTGATATTATGACTACAGACCAAGATGTGCCCAAATCCTGCCCTGCTAATCACCTCCTCTGATGGTTAATATTGTATTTCACTTGAGGATACCCAAATTAAAAATTATTTCTGGGTGTGTATGTGAGGATGTTTCTGAATGAGGTTAATTAGCATGTAAACCAATGGATTCAGTAAAGTAGGTTGTCCTACCCAATGTGAATGACCATCATTCAATCCATTGAGGACTTGGGTAGAACAAAAATGTGGAGGAAGGAAGAATCACCCCTTTTTGCTTTCTGGCTAACTGTTTTGGTTATGGCATCTCTTGTCCTCTTCTTTAGCTCTTGGACTGGGATTGAAACCCACCAGCTCTCCAGATTCTCAGGCCTTTGGACTCAAACTGAATTACATCACTGGCTTTCCTGGTTCTTTACCTTGCAAGTGGCAGACTGTGGGATATTTTAGCCTCCATAACTATGTGAATCAATACCTCAAAAGCAATCAATCAATCTCTATCTCGATCTATATATAGATATCTATATCTACATATAGATTTATATATCCATCTTGCTGGTTCTGTTTCTCTGAAGAACCTTGACTAATACCCACTCCAATCAAATCCTCATGCCTCAGGACAGCACAGGTGGCTGATATTGCCGTGGAGGGTTCTCTGGAAAAGGCTAGGTTCAAGCATACTGAATAGACTTGAGACCCAACTGGGTTCTCCCATCTTGTTCAAGAATCAAAATTTTGAAATTTCTACTACCCTTTGGTTGGTCACATGAGCAAATGAAGTGGAAGAGATGCTGAGGGATGGATATGGTCAGAGTTGTAGACCAGGCAGGGACTTAACTTTTTCCTTCAGCTGTGTAAGTGAAGTTGGAAGAGACAAGAGAAGAGATAGGGCTCCTTTGTGACCCTAACAAGATTTCTGATTCTTCTTCATCAAAAGGAGAAGAACCCCGGAAAGTCAGGGCAACCCTTTAAGGCTCAGTGGCCTCAACCATGGTAATTACAGCCCAATCAATGTCTGAGCCCATGACTGATTAGATTGCTACCCCTTCTTTGAAGAGCAGATAACTGAGATTGCACAAAGGCAGAATTAGACCTGGCATGGGAGAGGGATCAGAAATAGTCCTTCCCCAGCATTTCATTTGTTCTATATTTTAGTTTAATGAAAAAATCTGAAAACATTCTCTTATTGGGCATCTCAGACCAGTAAAAATGTAACTACAGAAACTACTCACTACTGTTGTTGATTAGAATATGACATATATACAAAAGATAATGGAGAGCCAACTCAAACATTTTATCGTATACAGACATTTCTATAATGACGTGATACGAGCATTCCTGAAAAACCCCACATTCTACAAAATCACATGCTAGGCATAACAAGGATTGTGGAAAAATAGAGCAAGAAACATCATTCAAAACATTGTCACCAGAACAATGAAAACCAGTTGCAATCCTAGTAAAAATATTAGCACAATAAGAAAAGGACATGTTGAATCCTTGACAGATGAAAAA
Source organism: Rhynchonycteris naso (assembly GCA_037038555.1). Lineage (NCBI taxonomy): Eukaryota > Metazoa > Chordata > Mammalia > Chiroptera > Emballonuridae > Rhynchonycteris > Rhynchonycteris naso. The sequence goes on along the minus strand of CM073004.1, from coordinate 38,858,227 downwards.
TACTTCAATAAATCTGGGCCTTACAAAAAAATTGCTTAATGGTAATAAGGCATTGAGACTGATGAGTTCCAGTGACAATGAGATAATAGAGGCTGGGTAGAAGTATGCAATAGTACACCTGAGATAGAGCAGGAAGTCTAACCAACCTTGAAAGAAGTTTGGATGGATGATAAGCATCGTGCAGGTTACTATATTTTTTTCCAGCTTTCTATCTCTGGTGTGAAACATTGAAATGTCAGCAAAAGCTGTACGTGAACTAACGTGACTTCTGTGTTCAATTAGCACTGTTTCTCTATTTTCCAGTCTTGCATGAATTAATTTGCATCACAGAAACATAAATTGTAGAGGAACATACATTATTTTTCTCAGACACATGCCAACAATCCCTATTTCATAGGAATTTTGAGTTTCAGTTGTAAACTAGGAGTAAGAACATTTGCCTCAGATTTGTTAATTGAAATAGTGCAGGAGAAAACTTAAGTAAATGGCAAATTGTCATGCACATGTTCTGTAATGAGATCTTATAACTTGCTTACCAGTCTTGGGAAAGTTACTTACATGCTCTGTACCCCTGTTTCTCATCTGTAAAATGAGGAAAATATTAATACCTACCCTGCAGAGATGTTAAGGATCAAATGGGATGATATACAAAGTAATTAGAACAACTCTGATATAAATGTTTCTTCTTATTACCAGGTTATTATCATGCCATTGCTGAAAAACAAACATTTAAAGTGGAATTAAGCACCTGTCACTGTGTCCAAAGAAAAACCCAACCTTCAACGAGGTGTCCCTCCACGTCTTCAGAGTTCTGTCAGCAGCACGTGTTATCTTTTGGGGAGTGCTAATCCCACTTCCTTCATCCTTTCTTCATTCTGTAATGTGTAGCTTTTGGGCTCGCTTTTCCTTGTCCCCAAATAATAACTATCTTTTATTGGCTGCAGTGATGTTTCCTCAATATTTATCTATTCAATCTATTCACAGACTTATATTCAGTGTTTACTGGGTGATGGGTACTGTTCTAGGCACAATTACAGACGCATTTAATTCTCTGAGGTAGGTCCATTGTTGTGAGTGAGGGGAGACTGCAGCACAGAGAGGTCAGGAAACCTGCTCAAAGCATCCAGTTTGTGAGTGGCACAGCTGAGGTGGATTGCAGGTCTGCCTGCTGCCGAGATGGTGGACCTTGCCTGATCGTGCTGTGGGGTGGGTTCAGTCAGCACTGCTGATTGATTTGAGTCACCTCTCTGTCCCTGGCATTGTTCTTGAGGTTCTTGGGTAAATGAGCTTGGTTGCTTTGGTCTTCCAGAACCTTCCTCAGGAGACTCTGGGAAACAGTCTGACCTTGTGGGAAAGAAGCACACAGAGAGCCTCTGAATTGTTTCCCCTCACAAAACAACACTTACTTGGGGCCAATGAAATCATTTTTAGGAAACATATTCTCTATTAAGAAGCTATAGCACAATCATTTAATTCGTATCCTATATTTTGTGAAAGGATGAGTCCCATTCCTAGTTTTCTTTTTTTTCTTTTCTATCTTCAAAAATTGGTTTCTTTACTTCCAAAGGAAAAATTTATTATGCATTTCCCTTCATTTAAAAATATTTAACAACTGATTTGTGTGTTGCATGAAAGTTACACATTTCCTAAGATGCATTTGCTATTTTATTTTCTTTCATTCAAAAATGTGTCAGTAATCTTTTTGTTAACATGAAGATAAAGGATTAGTAATGCAAGATGCAGTTTTCTTGTAACCTTTTTGAAAGCAGACTATAGTTTCTTATCTGGCTCCAACATTCATTTTCCTGAATTGAAAAAAAAATGACTTAAAATGAAATAAACCACATTTGATTCCTAAGAGCATCACTAGCAGGAAAATGTATTGAGAAAGGCAGTCTTGGTTGGATTCCAGAAAGCCCCTCTGTTCCCCAAGTGAGAGAGGTGACTAATTTTGCATGTTAAAGTATAATTTTAATGTAGAAAAGAACTGTGACTTGTCTTTAATTAATCACTAATCAGAAGATATGTATGATTTTACTCCCTGAAAATCAGGCCATTAGGAAAAAAGGCAATGAGATATAAATCTTTATGATTTTGATTTAAAATTTTATTTTGTTTATTGAGTGTCTCTTCTGAGCAAGGTGCTAAGCAAGATGATGAGAATATTCAGGGAGAAATAAAAAATGCCACTGTCCTCGTTGGATTATATCCCCCTGACCCTTGATGATGAGAGAGGCACATGTGGTGGAGGAAAATACAGTTGGTTTTCACTCTCAACCACAAAGGTCAGGACAAATCATACATATCTAATTAGAAAGACTCAGTCCCTGCCCATAGGAAGCTCATATTTGGGGAGAAAAGTGAGCACAGAGACAATCACAAGTAGGTGCCTAGATGGAGATAAATCCTGTGTGCAGTGGAAGCAGAAAGAAAAGATATTTATGTCTTTCTATGGACCAATGTCAACCCATTAAATTTAATTTCTTCTTTTTCTTTTCTTTTTAAGTGAGAGGAGGGGAGATAGTGAGACAGACTCCAGCATGTCCCAACTGGGATCCACCTGGCAACCCTGCCTAGGGCCGATGCTCAAATCAACTGAGCTATTTTTAGTGCCTGAGGCTGACATGCTCAGACCAATTGAGCTATCATCAGCACCTGGGGCAATGCTCCGTGCTGGTGGAAAAGCTCTAACCAATCAAGCCAGTAGCTGCAGGAGAGGATGAGGTAGAGAAAGGGGAGAGGGAGGGAAGAGAAGCAGATGGTCACTTCTCATGTGTGCCTTGACTGAGATTCAAAGTTGGGATGTCCATACACCAGGAAATTTCTCTATCCACTGAGCATACAAACCAGGGTCTAAATTTAATTTCTAAATAAAGAAAAAATGAACCAGAAGGCAGTAACAGCTTAAAATATTGATTGGTCTGGGGTAAGAGATCTTCAAACACAAATAACAAAACAGATGAGACCAGGGAGGATCTTAAGGCAGATGGTTCTTGGGAATAATATTTCAAGAAAAGGTAGTGCCTCCTCAGGTAGGTATTCAAAAAAATAGTTATTGAATTAAATTGAATTCAGTTTTGGTGTTGGAGGAGGTGGGGCAGGTTGCAGAGTGTTGGAGAAGATCCTGGCAAGGGTTGTTCTGCAGAAGCCTCAGCACCTTAGGGGTTATTTATTCATGGGCTCCTCCTTTTCCATCACCTTGTCCTTACCAGACTGGGGTTCCCTGAGGCCAATGTCATCTGGCTCATTCTCAGCTCCCTCCAGAATGCAGCTTGGCACCTACAACATACTCGTAAATAAATGCCACACCCACAATAGATTCTCTCTTTTAGAAACTGATTTAAAAACAAGTGGTGAAAAAGAGGAGGCTGGAGATAGAAGGTCCGGCTGGGAGGAGTAGCAGAGAATGACTCTTTGTAACTTGTCCTTAGTGCTGCTAGTCTGAAATACTTCACACTACAGTGAAGTTGCTGCTGTCTGCAGGAGAGTTCTGAGATGCTGAGAGGTACGATTGGTATTCCAAGATTCTGGCCACAACCCCCATGTTGTACCTCATTTCTCTTATTCCCACCCTTCTCTAAGAGACCTCTCTCCTCTATTCTGCACAGTCTGCAACGTTCATTGAAGGGAAGACACAAAAGAACATAGACAAAAGGAACTAATTTTTTTTTTAACCGTAAAAGACTAAGCCCTAAAGGAAGCTGGGTATATGATTCACCATAAACCATTGGTTTTCAACCTCATCAGGTCTAGCAGGTTTCCTTTTCTTTTAATTCAACCTATCTATTACAGAACATCTCAAAAATTTACACCAGCAGAGAGACTAGTAATATGAACCTGATATACCCATCACCCAGTTTCAACAATTGTTTATATGTGATGCATCATTTTTCGTCTCTAGCTCACTGAGTCTACTACCACCCTGCTTTATTTCAAAGCAAACCATAGCATTTAATCTGCAAATGCTTCTGCACTCAGCCTTTTAAAGTAAAAGCCTCCTTTAGAAAACATAACCCCAATATGATTATTACATCTAAAGATAATTAATGATAATTCCCTAATTACTGTGGTTCACATTTCCTTGATTAACTTATACATTTTAAACAATTTGTGTGAAATCCTTTTTTGTAACTGGTACTTTGCAAAGTCCTCATTATTATGAAATGAAAGTGATAGACAAATACGATCTATTTACATAATAACCTCCCCACCCAATATACAGGAGAATTAAAAATGAAAGCAAATGAAAATAAAGCATATATTTTAACATTTAAGTGCTTGGATGCGACTATACTAGAGGATATGATCATGTAGTTCTATGCTTGAAGTTGAATATAGAACCACTGGGAAAGTGATAGCCTTGAACACAGACTGTAGGATATCACATGGTAACTTAATTATTATGAGTTTTATTTTTGAGATAAAACTCCTGAAAGAATTTCTCAAATAGGGTACAGCCTTCTGTTAATTTACAACACTGTGGCTGTTCCTGAAAATTCAACGTATATTCAAAGTGCAAAAATTACTTTGTGTTTAGATGTAAAATGAAATTAGACTTTAGATGCAGATAATTATAAAGTGTTTTTTATTTTATTTATTAAAATTTTTCTTGAACCCTGGCCAGTTGGCTCAGTAGTAGAGCAGCAGCCCTGCAAGTGAATGTCCTGGGTTTGATTCCCAGTCAGGGCACACAGGAGAAGCAACCATCTGCTTATATCCCCTCCCTATCCCCTTTTTTTTTCTCTCTCTCTCTTTCTCTCTCTCTCTCTCTTCCCTCCCACAGCCATGGCTCAATTGGTTCTAGTGCATCATCCCTAGGTACTGAGGATGGTTCCATGAAGCCTCAGCCTCAGGTGCTAAAAATAGCTTGGTTGCAAGCATTGCCTCAGATGGACAGAGCATCAACCCCAGATGGGGTTTGCTGGGTAGATCTCTGTTGGAGTGCATGCAGGAGTCTGTTTCTCTATCTCTCCTCCTTTCACTTGGAAAAGAAGAAAAACTTTTAATTTATACAATGTGTGTGTAAAGTCATGGTGCTCTTTTGACTTTTGACCAGTCAAAAGTGCATCATGACTTTACGAACACACTGTATTTTGTTTATTATTATTATTTGCTTTATAAAAACTACTTTATAGAAGTATGATTGACATACAAAAAGCTATACATATTTAATATATACAACTTGATGCATTTGGGGATAATTATCTACTTCTAAAACTATCATTACAATATATGTCATAAACATATCCATCACCTCCAAAGTTTTAAACTGATATGAATGTCTGGGGAAATATTAAAAAATCATGTGAAAAATACAACAATGCTTTATTGGCAGGACCATCGCATGCATTATGAGATGACCATTATTCTTGCCTCTTTCCCACTAAGTGCCAGAACTATTTTGGATTAAAAGAGATTAAAGAGACTTGACGGCTCACTTCAATGTATAATCCTTAATTGAATCTTGGTAGGAACTAAAATAAACCTGCTATAAAAAAATTATTGGGATAATTGGAAAATTTGCACAATTGTATAATAGCAAACCATATTATTAATGCTCAATTTCTTGATCATTTAGGTAATTATTGTTCTATTCTTGCAACTCTTCCATAGATTTGGAAACTTCTGAAGTAAAATGTTTTTGGGGAAATGCCCTTACACATTTTCAAAATTGTCAGGGGCCAGTACCATTCCCATTGAGAACAAGTGTCCTAAGTGACAAATCCAGAGGAAAGAGATTGAGTTGGGGAAGTTATGGGGTGAATGACAAGGGACACATACAACATACATTATTATTATTATTGAGTGAAACTTAAAATATCTGAATGATTGCTAATTTGAATTTATCTAGATATGACTAAATTATTTGCTCCTCAAATGGGAATGGGGGCTCAAACTGAGTGGAATAACAAAAATTACATTTTTTTAGGGTAGATCTGATTTTATGGCCTGTGACAACTTGAATCTGCTAATTAGATCAGATATGTTGGTGGAATAGAGTAGTATTCACTTTCTAAATTTGACAGGATGCTCTTATTTATGTTATTTTATGTTTTTATGTGCTGTTGTTTCAATTTTCAGAGAAGTAGAATGGCCAGAGTATCACCGTGTATACAGAATGTATCAGAAAGCTGACAAGAAAGTAGACAGAGGATGTGCAAACATGGACATATCTCACTAGAGGCAGAGAGCTGCAGGGGAAAGGACAAGGCTGAAATTGTGAATATGGAAAAGTACCACAAGTCTTGGGAGTCTCTTCCCCAAGAAAAAGAACTTGTTCATTTAGTTAAAAAAAAATCAGTGTGAAAATAACCCATATTCTTAAGTCAGGTCTGTAGAGAATATATGGGTCCCCCATGAACTAAAACTCTGGTGCCTTCAGCCGGCTTCCTTTTTTAAATCATAGAATGCCACAGGAACCAGCAGGGGCAGATGGCTGAGATCCTATCATAGCAGTCCCAGGATTTAGGAATATTAATTTTAAAGGGGGATTAAAGCATAAAAGAACATTTTCAAAACATCATGCATTTGCATAAGCATCTAGGCACGCTCCCTTGCTAGATGTTTATGTAATGGGTCTTTGAAACAGAAGCAAGGGAGCTCTATGTGGGGGGAAAATATCAATATTTATCTTGCTAAAGTATCAGAAGGGGTTCTACTCATGGCCTGAGGGATGTAGGGAGAGTCTGGCATTGTTCCAGCTTGGTGGATCATGGTGGTTCTGGGAATTGAGGCCTCTCTTAAGACATTGGGTCTTCCATGAGGGAGTCCTAGGCATGTAGGAGCAGGGAGGCAGTTCACCCATTCTAGACCAGACTTATGAAATACTTCCCTGCCCTGCACTATAGACTTCAAGGCACTCTGTGTCACAGACTTCAGACCTTTGAGTGCACTCCCCTGGGGATACCTAAAGACTTCCATGTGACACAAAGGCCTACAGAGAGTTTGGATGCCCAGATTCCACATTCTATATTTATCTACCTAGGAACATGCCTGTGGTCTGCAGATTCTCCATTTTCATCTCCTCTTGTTTCTTAATTTAGAAAACAGGCATACCTCTCTCCCGACCATGGTTCTTTGCCTCATGATGGATAAACCTTTAGGGGCAATCAACAAATGGTGTCGGGTTGAGAAAGTGACTGGCTCTGATGACTAGGTCACAAATCCTCTCACTACTCAGTTGGTTTCTGACTCTCGCTTTCCATCACAGTTGATGTCTGTCTCTAGTTCCTGACCTGCTCCTCCTTTTTTACCCAGTGTAGCATTACAGACATAATTATTATGTCCACAAGAGCATTAATTATACCTGAAATTAGGATGTATCTCATAGTCAATGGCATCTTAAAATACCTTCAGTTTGGTCTTAGCTATGAAGTGGTTTTCTTGCCTGATAATTTCAAGTCAGAAAGCTCCAGGATCAAAACTTGCAGAACGGTGTTCATGGCTTGGAAGACAATCCCAGAGACAATAGTGGAACACTCCTGTAACAAATGCCAGTTCAATGTCTGGATGGCACAGAAGATGGATGGTAAGGGGTAGAAAATTGTTATCATTAATGTCTCAGTTAAAAAGTGATTCAGACCTGACCTGTGGTGGCGAAGGGGATAAAGTGTCAACCTAGAATGATGATGTTGCCGGTTCAAAACCCTAAAATCCTGAGACCCTGAAACCCCAAACTTGCCCGGTCAAGGCACATATGAGAAGCAACTACAAGTTAATGCTGCCTGCTCCCCGCACCCTGCCTGTCTCTCTCTCCTTTCTCTAAATCAATAAATAAAATCTTTAAAAAACAAGTAATTTAGAAAGCTGGACTAAGAACATGAAGATGTTGTAGGCATATCATAGCCAATTTATTTCACTTGTATTTTTTATGAGTGTACCAGAATGACATATAATTAAAACCTATGTCTAAAGCCTAAAAGAGCTCTTCTAATGAATCTAAATGGAGGTATTGCATAAGAGTTTAATTGGCAGGACCTTTTTCTCATAGAAGTACATAAAAGAATGTCTTACAATCAGTGATGTATTAGCTTTAGTGAAATACAGTATGTCTAATAGTTATATATCAAAATACATAATATACTTATGTTGCTTCAAGTGTATTATAATAACTGTAGTGATAATGTAGTTCAGAAGAAAATGTTAACAAAGCTGTAAGGGTATAAGAAATAAAAGTATTTCTTTCTCAATATGTACACATAATTTAGTAGTAGTTTTCTACAGTGTCTGACATATGTTCTATAATTTCCTTGAAAATTTGAAATATCCATCATGTTTATTGTAGCACCCTGGGGTGCCTGCACACAATTTGGGAACTGACGTGGAAGATGTATTAAAGATCTTCCCTGCTGCCTTCATGAGATTCAGGATCTTTGTTTTCCCTGATGTGGTTCAGACTCTGGCAGCAGCTCAGGGTAAAAGCTTCATGAAGCTGGACAAAGAAGAGGCCAAAAATGACCTTTGGAGGAAACCTGGACTCAGTGAGAGCCTTTCACTGGGACAGATAGCCATTTGTATATCTGGTTTTGAGAGGCTGCCTATCCTCACTGGTTGCTAAGGATTTTAATGTGTCACTGCAACATGCCCTCTCTCTTCTAATGCAGTCTATGAGATTATAAGCTCCAACATGGTGAAGACCGTATACTCTTCATGATTATATGTGATACCTAAAATTATATATATAATTTTATGCTATGCCCAACACAGTGCCTGCACTTGAGAAGGTACTTATAAATATGTATTGGCCTAAAAATCAATACATTAATCAGTTATAGAAAGAAAAATATATTGTATCTACTATTAAATGTAATTCTTTGAACTTCTTGTGTTGCAGAAACATGGTTAAACATAATATTATACTTTCATAGGACAGATAGTCTTCTACATCAATGGAGGTATCAAATTTAGTAAGAAGAATATTTTAGCCCTTTGAGTAGTAGAAACATTCATGTACATCCTCACTCAAAGTGTTAACAAAAAACTCACTAGTCAAAGGGTTAAGGAGAGCACTAAGCTGTGTAAGGAGAGAATGAGGCCAGCCCACATGCCCTTCTGTCATGGAGATGAATGGTGGGTGATCTTGGGCACCACACCTAACAATTCTAGTTTTTGATTTCTACTTTTTCCTTGCCCAAAGTAAGAAAACACTTATTTTGTCTTGTGAAGAGAGATAAAATACTTTTTTATATGTACAAAAATCTGCTCTTCTACTTACTTAAGAGTTGTTTTAATATGTCAAGCTGCATTACTCCCCCCCACCCCCACACTTTCTTTAAAAATATAATTAGAAGTTTGCTGTCATGACCTCTTTCAGGCCATTTGAGGTTGTGAGTCCCTGAAGTTCTTCTCTGTTTCTGTGACCCTGAAATTTCTGGCTTGAGCTTTACCCACCTGCAGATTGTCTCTACTGGGCCTTCCAGGGATCACACATCCTGCTGTTTGCCCCTGGATTCTTCAGTTCAAGGAGGGGAAAGGGAAGCTGCAGGCACCAGAGATGAAAAACAGAGGCTTTGCACAGATGCTAGAACATAAAACAACGAGACTTCTTTAAAGGGAAAGGGAAGGCCATGGTGAAGTAAAAATGATGAAGAGGTGTTTTTAGTAACAGTTGGTGACCCTGATGACTATTTCAAAGTCAGGTATTCTGAATAGTTTAAGATGTTAACCTTGTCCCAGACCAGCTGCCTTTAGCCACCGGGGCTGAAGGTGTCCAAAGTGAATTATGCAGAAGGCCATTTAGGCTGAGCCTCTTGGCATTCTGAATTGGATGCCATTTTTAAGTTTTATTTTCTCATGGTTGCTGTGTGTGTGTTTGTGTTTGCAAAAGCCGTTTAGGCCCTGGAATTGCAAGCTGTTCTGTTAAGACCAGGACTGCTTTGTTATCTCCTATCTTTGTTCCTCACCTCATTTTGAAGGATTGTTACACATTTGTAAGTACAATGGGATTATTTATTCATTGTGTCTGTCCACTCTTTTCTGTGCCACAAAAGGAGAAATAGCCTGCACTGCGACTTAAGAGCTTTCTGACCGCTCCGAAGTCATGACATTTCCTTTGCTTTTTGATGGCTGGCTTTGAAAAGCGGGGGAAGCTGGGTGACAAACTCTGTTGGCTCCAGGAGGGAGATGACTTGTCGTTGTTGTGAAAAAGCATATTTAGTCACTTTTAAAAAGCAAATTGCGGACTTAATAGAGCCAGACAGTCTTCTTTGGAGATTGCTACAAGGTGGATTGTCTTGATAAAACATTTGAAGCCAGAAATCCATCAAGCGTCAGTGAATATAAGCCCTGACCTGAACCCAAGCAAACAGCATTCTCACCAAACTTCTGAGTTATTTTTTTTTAATAGGAAAAGGATAACTGTCCAGTACCTTTCATTTTGTCTTCTTTGCAATTCTTCCAGTTCCAAATCAAATGAAAGAGTATGATGATGAACTATTTCGAGTCTATCTGAGACCATACGCATTGGTATTTGTAGGCTCAGCTTTTTGGCTTTCTGCAGAAGCTGTGATATGTACTTGAAGCATGGCCAAGGGCAAATCTCTCTGATAAATAGAACAAGTGCCTCCTCAGCATCACCTCTCTCAAGCTCCTTGATCATTATGATGATTACCATCCCTTTTTAGGTGATATTGACTGAGTAACCCAAGTCATGTTGATTTCCTCCTTGGTATTTACCTGTCATTGAGGTAACTGCTACCAGGTGATGGTAGGGTCTTTAGGCACGGTGACACTTTGCCAGATGTAGAAGAGATGGGGCAAAGAGTCAATTGTTTCATTTTTTCTATTAAAGTAATAGCTATATTAAGTAATTATATGAGTGATTGGTTAGCTATATTTAGTGACTAAAACCTCTCCCAAACCATTATTTCATTCTCAGTTTTATCCTCTTAAAGGTAGGTAGCACATTCTTCCTACTTGTGGGCTATAGATGAAATGCCAACTCAATAGACTGTGTTGAGAAAGCTAAAATGCTGAATTTAGAAAGAGATTTTGGCCCTGGCTGTTTGGCTCAGTGGTAGAGTATTGGCCTGGCATGTGGAAGTCCTAGGTTCAATTCCTGGCTAGGGCACACAGGAGAAGTGCCCATTTGCTTCTCCCCCCTTCCCTCTTCCTTTCTATCTCTCTCTTCCTCTCCTGCAGCCAAGGCTCCATTAGAGCAAAGTTGGCCTGGGTGCTGAAGAGGGCTCCATGGTCTCTGCCTCAGGCATTAGAATGGCTCTGGTTGCAATGGACAATGTCCCAGATGGGCAGAGCATCATCTCCTAGTGGGCATGCCAGATGGATCCCAGTCAGGCACATGCGGGAGTCTGTCTCTCTGCCTCCCTGCTTCTCACTTCAGAAAAATACAAAAAAAGAAAAGAAAAAAAAAAGAAAGGAATTTTATAGAAAAAGAAAACATGCACCTTGCAAAATGGCTATGTTCTATTGTAAACCATGAACCGAACAAGATGAAGAGAAAGCTTAGGTTAGGCGGGGGCACCTAGAATGGGCTCATCCTGTCCTGGCTCTTGCTTTCCTGGCGCTTCAGCCTAGAAGCTGTGATTGCAGCATTTGTCTTTCTTTTTTCTTCCTTCCTTCTTTCATTCCGGGGAAAAAGAATACAGGAAAATAGATCAATGTAGGAACAATACTTGTGTATTCACTACCCAGAATTAACTAATGTTAACACTTAGTCATTTTTGCTTTATGTTTATAAAATCATTAAATAGAACCTTACAGATAAAGTTAAAGATGCCATCCATGTTCCTCTTTCCACAGAAAAGGGAACTTTATGATCTTTGTTCTCCCCTGACTCCCCATCCCCCCAAAGCCTACAGTATTTCTAGTATCATTAATTAAAACAAATATGAATGGTATTATAATGTTCATAGTACTCATTGCTTTTTCACTGAACATTTTATCTTCCAAATCTTTCCATGCTGAGATGTGTGTATGTTGTATCATTTAAATTTCTGTATAGTATGTAATTGTATGAATATATAAAATGCTCTTCTTGATAAATTCAAACATATCAGGTATTCTGTCAAAGTCACCTTCTTGAAGAATGGTACCCAGAGGCCCTCTAACTTCCCCTAATCAGAACTGGTTGCCTTCTACACGGGTGGCACGTCTGTTATTCTAAGTATTTTTCTTTGCCTTTCTTTTTTTTATATATATATATTTTATTATTATTAATTCTAATGGGGTGACACCAATAAATCAGGGTACATATGTACAATGAAAACATCTCCAGGTTATCTTATCATTCAATTGTGTTGCATACTCATCACCAAAAGTCAAATTGTCCTCTGTCACCTTCGATCTGGTTTTCCCTGTGTCCCTCCCCTCCTCCCTATCCCACTCTTCCCTCCCTCCCCCCATCCCATAACCACCACTCTCTTGTCCATGTCTCATTCTTTGCCTTTCTTATATTGGATTTCCTCTTTCCTTTATTACCTATCTTCCTTTTTCTTAGTCAACTCTTTTGTTTTGGCAAAGACCACAGTACAGTGGCTTCCTGAAAAGTAATGCATGGAATAGAAACGTTTTGAGAACTTGCATGTCTTATTTCATCCCCATAATAGTTTTCTGGATGTATAATTTTAGGTTAAAAATAATATTTCTTCAGAAAAATTTAAAAGCATTGCTCAAATGTCTTCTACCTTTAGATTGTAGTTTAGGGCTGTGATGCTATTTTGATAATTAGTATTTTTTCAGACACCTATTGCTATTGTTTTTTGTCTTTGGAAGCTTGGAGGTTCTTCTAGTGTTGTAAAATTTTTTTTTTTTTTCGTACTTTTCTTTTTTTTTTAATATATATTTTATTATTATTAATTCTAATGGGGTGACATCAATAAATCAGGGTACATATGTACAATGAAAACATCTCCAGGTTATCTTATCATTCAATTGTGTTGCATACCCATCACCAAAAGTCAAATTGTCCTCTGTCACCTTCAATCTGGTTTTCCCTGCGTCCCTCCCCTCCTCCCTATCCCACTCTTCCCTCCCGCCCCCATCCCATACCCCCACTCTCTTGTCCATGTCTCATACCCTCACTTTCATGTCCCACCTATGTATGTAATCGTGCTGTTCTCAGTTTTTCTTTTTTTCTGATTTACTTATTTCACTCCGTATAATGTTATCAAGGTACATCCATTTTGTTATAAATGATCCGATGTCATCATTTCTTATGGCTGAGTAGTATTCCATAGTATATATGTACCAAAGCTTTTTAATCCACTCGTCTTCTGACGGACACTTGGGCTGGTTCCAGATCTTCGCTATTGTGAACAATGCTGCCACGAACATGGGGGCGCATTTCTTCTTTTCGAACAGTGCTATGTTGTTCTTAGGGTATATTCCTAAAAGTGGGATAGCTGGGTCAAAAGGCAGTTCGATTTTTAATTTTCTGAGGAATCTCCAAACTGTTTTCCACAGTGGCTGCACCAGTCTGCATTCCCACCAGCAGTGCAGGAGGGTTCCCTTTTCTCCACATCCTCGCCAGCACTTATTCTGTGTTGTTTTGCTGATAAGTGCCATTCTGACTGGTGTGAGGTGATATCTCATTGTGGTTTTAATTTGCATTTCTCTAATGATTAGTGATGTTGAGCATTTTTTCATATGCCTATTGGCCATCTGTATGTCCTGTTTGGAGAAATTTCTATTCATTTCTTTTGCCCATTTTTTGATTGGGTTGTTTGTCTTCCTGGTGTTGCGTTTTATAAGTTCTTTATAAATTTTAGTTATTAACCCCTTATCAGATGTGCTGTCGAATATGTTCTCCCATTGTGTGGTTTGTCTTTTTATTCTGTTCCTATTGTCTTTAGCTGTGCAAAAACTTTTTAGTTTGATATAGTCCCATTTGTTTATCTTGCCTTTTACTTCAGTTGCCCATGGAGATAAATCGGCAAATATACTGCTGCTACAGATGTCGGAGAGCCTGCTGCCTATGTTTTCTTCTAAGATGCTTATGGTTTCACGGCTTACATTTAAGTCTTTTATCCATTTTGAGTTTGTTTTTGTGAATGGTGTAAATTGATGGTCTAGTTTCATGGCGTTGTGATCAGAGAAAATGCTTGATATGATTTCAATCTTCTTAAATTTATTGAGACCATTTTTGTGTCCTAACATGTGGTCTATCCTAGAAAACGTACCATGAGCACTTGAGAAGAATGTATATTCTACTGCTTTAGGGTGAAAAGTTCTGAAGATATCTATTAAATCAAGTTGATCTAGTGTATCCTTTAAGTCTGCTGTTTCTTTATTAATTTTCTTTCTTGAGGATCTATCCAGTGTTGTTAGAGGGGTATTGAAATCCCCTACTATGATAGTATTGCTTTTAATCTCGCCCTTTATATCCATCAAAGTCTGCTTTATGTATGTCGGGGCTCCTATATTTGGTGCATAGATATTTACAATAGTTATATCTTCCTGTTGAATTGTTCCCTTTATCATTATGTAGTGTCCTCCTTTTTCTCTTACTACAGCCTTTGTTTTAAAGTCCATTTTGTCTGATATAAGTATTGCTACCCCTGCTTTTTTTTCATATCCATTTGCATGAAATATTTTTTTCAATCCTTTTATCTTCAGTCTATGAGCATCTTTTGTTTTAAGGTGTGTCTCTTGTAGACAGCATATGTATGGGTCCTGTTTCTTTATCCATGCAGCTACCCTATGTCTTTTGATTGGATCATTTAATCCATTTACATTTAAGGTTATTATTGATATGTAGTTGTTTATTGCCATTTTATTCTTTAAAGCTGTATTCTTCTTTTGCTCTATTCATTCCTCCCTTTAAACTGTTCACAAGAGGCCCCTTAGTATCTCTTGCAGAATTGGTTTGGTTTTTATGAATTCCTTCAGGCTTTCTTTTTCTGGGAAGCTCTTTATTTCTCCTTCAATTTTAAACGTTAGCCTTGCTGGATAAAGTAGTCTTGGTTGTAGGTTCTTGTTCTGCATTACTTTGATTATTTCTTGCCATTCCCTTCTGGCCTCAAGTGTTTCTGTTGAGAAGTCCGATGTCATCCTTATGGGGGCTCCTTTGTAGGTGATAGTCTTTTTTTCTCTAGCAGCTTTTAAAATTTTTTCATTATCCATTAGCTTTGGTATTTTAACTATGATGTGTCTTGGTGTAGATTTTTTTGGGTTTCTCCTTAATGGAGTTCTGTGTGCTTCTTGAATGTGTGGAGTGTTTCCCAGTCTTAATTTAGGAAAGTTTTCTGCTATAATTTGATTGAACAAAGTTTCCATTTCCTGTCCTCTCTCCTCTTCTTCAGGCACCCCTATGATGCGAATGTTGTTTCTCTTCATGTTGTCACAAAGCTCCCTTAGAGTTTCCTCACATTTCTTAAGTCTCTTTTCCTTTTTCTTCTCTGCTTCTGTGCCTTTGTTTATTGTGTCCTCTAACTCGCTTATTCGATCCTCAGCGTCATCCATCCTGCTTTTAATTCCTTCCATTGTGGTCTTCAGTTCTAATACTGTATTTGTCATTTCTGTCTGATTCTTTTTTATTATTTCAATTTCATTTTTTATACTTGTTATCTCTTTATTTAGGTGTTCATAATGACTATCCATTGTTGCTCTAATTTCTTTGAACATCCTAACTATCATTGTTCTAAATTCTGCTTCTGGTAATTTGGTTGTATCTGGTTCATTCAGATCCTTCTCTGGGGATTTCTCTTGATTCATTTGGTTTGCATTCCTCTGCCTGCCCATTTTTTCTGTGTATAAGCAAGTTGTGGCCATTGGAGTCCAGTAGGTGTTGCCTTTGTGTTCTCTAGGTGTGGTCTATCTGGAGGCCCCCCACCCCCTCTGCCGGTGCCTAGGGTGGTTGGGTATGAGCGTTGCCAGCGCCGGCCCACTGTGGCTTTTGCTATGATTTCTGCCTCTCCTCCGTGGTAGGGGCTGTGACTGAAGCCACAAGATTAGCACCAAGGGTAGAGGCGAGCACCTTTCCTCAGCTGCGGACCCAGCCTATTTCCGGACTTCCGCCCAGAACCAGCAGTCGGAGCCTGCTCGCTACAGTTCCACGGGTTAGGCGGGACTTTTGACGTGCTCTCAGCTGTACGCTTTTGCCCGTCCGGAACTTTAGCCCCGCCCTCGAGGCCAGGGCCCTTCTGCGCAGGGTCGGAAACCAAGGTTTATTGGGGCGGGCGTGTTTGCTGGCTTCCGCTTAGCTGCGTACTTCCGCTCGTCCTGGCCTCTACCCCGCCCCCGTGTTCGGAGCCCGCTCATGCACGTATGAATGCTATCCGGGGTTTCTCCGGCCAGATGGAAATAGTAGCGTGGGCTCAGCTGCGAGCCTCCACTTGTCTCGGGGTCCACCCCGTTCCCGCGCTTGGAGCCCGCTCGTGCATGTATACTGGCCAACCGCGGTTTCTCCGGCCCGGGATGGGGTGGGGGACTGATAGCGTCAGCTCAGCCACGAGCCCCTGCCCGTCCCTGGTCCTAGTCGGTCCCCGCGGTCAGGGCCGGCTTGCGCAGGGCCTGCCCGTTCCTGGCCTCCCGCTTTGTCCCCGTAAGTGGGATTAAAGGCGGCCCCGCAGCTTCCGGACCGCTTTTGCGGTCCCCTCTGACCCTCTGGGCTAGACCGATCTCCCACCGGCTTGGCCTCTGCCCACGCCGACAGAACCGCCTTTCAGCGTCCTGCCGCCCCAAAACCTTAAGCAGCCCTCAGCAGAGTAGGAAGGGACCTAATACTCCACACTGTAGGTCTGGGAGCTCCCTCACTTGTTTCACAGCTCAATACTGTCCAAACGCCTCTTCTAGGCTCTAGGACTGGAGGCTGGGGCTTGGTTCCTGGGACCCAGGTCCCTCCCTCTCTGCCAAACTCTCCTCCCGCCACACGGGTCTCTCCGGGCTGCCGTTTGCTCCAGGGAGCTGGGCAGCCCTCTTCGCGTTTTTGCTATTCCTACCAGTCTCAATGTGGCTTCTTCTGTGTTCCTTGGTTGAAGAGTCCACTTAGTTTTGTTCAAAGTTGGTTTATTCAGGTGATGGTTCTTAAAATTGAGTTGTAATCCACTTTGGTTCTGGGAGTTGGAAGTTGGTACGTCCGCCTACTCCGTCGCCATCTTGCTCCCTAGTATTGTGAAATTTTATGATTATATGTCCTAATGTAGGTTAATCATCATCCATTGTGCTGGGTAGTTACTGAACTACCTGAAAACATTTTTGGAAAATCTGAACATAAATGTTCTTCAGTTCTGGAAATTTTCTTGAATTTTTTCTCCAATAGTCTTCAAGTTTTTATAGTTTCTCTTTTATTTTCCTTCTCTAGCTTTTTGTTCTACTTTAAGGGACAGTCTTTCAACTTTATCTTTCAATTTCCAAATGAGGTTTTTTAAATTTAGTTATCTTTTTAACAGTGGTCTTGTAAAAAAATATCTTCTTGTTCCTTCTTTTTAAAATGGTGTCTTGTTACTAGTTTATGGAAATACAGTATTTCTCTCATATCTGTAACAATACTAATAATACTTTTAAAAGTTTCTATTTTTCTTTGGAGTATCCTTCAAATTGCCTTTTTAAGTTCTGTCTTTCAACCAGAGGACTTCTTCAAATGCCTAGGTGGTCCTTGGTTGTCCTCTTATACTTGAGTAGGGCACTAAACCAAACTGGGATGTGCTGACTTTAAGCTTCACTGAAGGAAGATCTGGTTGGGCAATTGTGTGTAGAAACTTAAGGGTAACATTTTTCCTTTTTTTTTTCAGGGTAATTTTTATTAGATTGTTTTTTGGGCCTTTTCTCTAGAAAAACTTTTCATGCTCTTGATTCAAACACATGTAAGCCTGGCTGTCAGAATTCTGGGAATCAAATGAAGAAAGAACACTGAGAGTCTGCACCTTCAGAATTAGAACTTTTATACCCCTGTAAGGTACCTTTGCCCTCAACTTGGCTGGCATCCCCCCATTCATAAAACTTCTCTTTTACCCTCTCCAGAGAATGCAGTACAGGGTCAGGAAGGGGAAGTTTCCCTAATGGGCATGCTGAGGAGGGTGATTTGGGGGTCTAAATTCTCCTTAAAGAGACTTTAACCATTTTTCTTGTTTACAACTCCCTTTTACTTTCATGTCCAGTGGTACTGGGTGAGGCAGTTTAAACATTTTTTTCGAGAATTTATCCACTAAATCAGGTTGCTTCTTGATTTCTTCACTGCCAGTTTAGAATTTGGCTCTTTGGCATCTGCTAAGTAAGTTACTGCTCACTTATTTGCTTGTTGGATTGTAAATTTTATTGCTGCTGTTTATTTTTCCAGTTCTCTTGTTTTTGAGGTTTTATGTCTTAGAAATGCATTGATTGTTATTTTACTGGGATTTAAGGAGGAAGTGGAGACTCACATACGCATTCAACTTTCCATCTTCAACTGGAAGTCAATTTTGCTTTATTTTCTGCTATAAAGTTTTGAACTTCACATATGTACTTTTAATTCATCTGGAATTTATTTTTATGTGTAGTGTAAGGTTATTGTTTGTTTTTGTTTCCTAGATAGAAAGGCAAATTTTCTGACATTGTTAACTGAAAATTTTATACTTTGCATTCTACCATGTAAGTTAATTTCTATCATATGCTATATTTATAGGCTTCCTATTGTATCATGACTTTCTTTGTCTGTCTTTTCCCTAATACTGTACTGTTTCAATTACTTTAAAGTTAATGATCTCTTGGTATCTTCCAAAGCTGCTATCCTTGTTCTTTTTAGAATTGTATCGACTCTTCTTGGAACATTACTCTTCCATATGAATTTCAAAATCAATCTGCTAAATTCTACTCTGTCGCTGAGATCAGAATCACATTGATCTTATTGGGAAAAAGAAATCCATCTTTATTCAGCTTTCCATACATGAACAAGGTATATATTATTTACCCAAGATTTATTTTTTTTACTTAGTGAGAGGAGGGGAGGCAGAGACAGACTCCCAAATGCACACTGACTGGATCCACCCAGCAAGCCTGCTATGGAGCAATGCTCTGCCCATCTGGGGCCACTGCTCCGTTGCTCAGCACCCAAGTCATTTTAGCACCTGAGTTGAGGCCATGAAGCCATCCTCAGCTCCTGGGGCCACCTTGCTCAAACCATGGCTCTGGGAGGAGAAGAAAGAGAGGAGAGGAGAGGAGAGGAGAGAGAGAGAGAGAGAGAGAGAGAGAGAGAGAGAGAGAGAGAGAGAGAGAAAGGGGAGGAGTGAAGAAGCTGATGGTCGCTACTTCTGTGTGCCCTGACTGGAAATCAAACCTGGGACTTCCACATGTTGGGCCAACGCTTTACTGCTGGACCTGCTGGCCAAGGCTACCCAAGATTTTTTTTATGTCCTTTTATAACATTTTATAATTCTTTCTTAAAACCTTTTGTTAGATTTATTTCTAGTTTCCTTAAAATTTTTGCTTCTTTTGTGAATTGTATGTGTATACACACCCGTTGCATTTTAAAATTGTTATTGCTAGTGTATAGAAATGTTACTGTTTTAGTATGTTGATTTTGTACTCAGCAAAAACTGTCTTACTGTTTCTAATAGTTTGTCTGTAGATTATTGTTTCTAAAAGTTGGTCCTGAATTTATACCTGGAAAATAACAATTGCAAATAGTAACAATCTAGTGTCTTTCCAAACGTTTTGCTTTTCTCTCCCTTGTCTTACTGCATAGTCTAGCACCTCCAAAATAGTGCTGAACAGTAATGGGGAGCAGGCATCTTTATTCTTTCTGACTTCATTGACAATGTTTCTACCTTTCCATCATTATGTATTATGTTTGCTCTGTGTTTTTGGTGTATCTTTTTTATCATATTAAGAAAATTCCCCTCCTACTTATAATCACTAAGAGCATTTAAAAACAACACCCATTGAGGTTACACCCCCCTTTACCCTTTTACTTCACTAAATGGGAGTTACATTTTAATAAATTTTCTGATAATTTAAAAAATATCCTATTGAATTGATTTGTTATTATTTTAGGACTCTTTCATCTATATTAACAATTAAGATTAACTTATAATTGTCTTTTATTGCACTGTACTTCTGCAGTTGTGTTATTAAAGTTGTTATTAACTTAATAAAATTAGTTGCTGGCTCTCTTTTTTTTCCTTCTTGGAACATTTTCTGTAAGATGAGGAATATCCTTTCCTTGAAGTTTTTTTTTTGTGTGTGTGTGTGTGACAGAGATAGAGACAGAGAGAGGGACAGATAGGGACAGACAGACAGGAAGGGAAAGAGATGAGAAGCATCAATTCTTTGTTGCGGCACCTTAGTTGTTCATTGATTGCTTTCTCATATGTGCCTTGACTGGGGGCGAGGGGATGGCGGCTAGACCAGACTGAGTGACCCTTTGCTAGAGCCAGTGACCTTGGGCTCAAGCTGGTGAGCTTTGCTCAAACCAGATGAACCTGCACTCAAGCTGATGACCTCCAGGCCTCAGACCTGGGTCCTTGTGTCTCAGTCTGGTGCTCTATTCACTGCGCCACCGCCTGGTCAGGCTCCTTGAAGTTTTAATAAAAATTATTTATAAAACAAAACAAACCCTGGTGCCTCTGGTAGGTAAAAATTTTGACCTTTTACTTCATTTCTCATTTCCAGTTTCTGGTGAGACTCTGGAAGGATGGCTATGTGATCTCCCAAGGCTGTTTTACCATCTGAATGGGTAAACAAACTAGAAACAGTTCTATAGCGTGACACTGTGGGGAAGATGCTCTTCACAAGGCAGTCCTGGAGATAGGTTGTCATGTATATCTTTTTCTTCAAATTGGCTCTAGTGGACTAAAAAACAATTATTACTATAAAAAAGGGAAAGAGAAAGATACTAATTAATATCAATGACTTATAATTGACCACAATTGATGCTAGATTTGTCTCTAACTTAAATGTGAATTATTTAAAAAAGAAAACACTGTATATCATTTGGGTAACTACAGTTTTATAACCTTTATGTAAAAAACTGAACACTCTTAAAGGTCCTTTGTGGTCTTGGGAGAAGATTATTCTGTGTCTTGCAAACTAAGTTGATTCCAGAGCTGTGATTGTATAAGAGTATGGTCAGCCTTGGGTCAAAGGGCTGGTTTTGAAAATAATCTCTGGAGAAAAGGAACCACATTTTTCTGGGGTCACTTTTTTTTTTAAATTTGTGAAGTAAAATTTAAAGCATCTCTAAGAACCTTTATTTTTAATTATGCAGTTTCTTCTGTTTAAGTAAAACTTTCAGTTGAAATGAATACAGGCGTATCTTGAGAATTATTTTTCAGATCTTAAAGAACTTAGATAAGCTTTCTGCTTAAATTTGATTCTCTTTTGAAAAGAAGCAAGTAATGACTTTCAAAGTACTTAATGTATTATAAAGGAGTGGCAATGGGAAATAAAATTCTTTTAATATGACCTTTTGTTTTAAAAACACAGGTACAGATCTGACTAAAGAAACGTCTTTTTTGAGTATATCAATTATCTTATCTCAAAACAAGGGTATGCACTTGAAATTGGGTCATAAAAATACAAACTTTATCTCCTGTTGTTAATTCAGTATGCCAGAAACACCTGCTTGATGAAGGGCATCCTTTAGCATCCCATTATTTAATTGCCAAATAAAGCTGTCTTAGTTTGTAATGTTAACTCAGGGAGAACTAATTCTCATAAGCAAATAAGTTAATGCCCTGTTTTTGTTTTTCTCATTGCTCTCAATGTAAACGGACATGATTGGGTTTCTTGGATCCTATTTCGGGAGAAATGGAAGAATTGAACCTTCTGTGAGACAGGCATCACAGTGGCAAAGCAAGGAAAATGGCACTTTGCTATTATCTGGGCTTTGAACCCACATCTTAATATGATTCCTAGAAAATGAGGCTAATCTAATGGGGAAACCACACTAGTGTATACTGGGCAGGCCAAAGAGGCCTCAGAAAAAGCACCCCCCCATAATGATAATGATGTTTTTTGTTCAGATAAATGAATATTCCCACTTGGTGGACTCATTCAGGGAAACCATAAACCTCATGCAGAAGGAAGGGAAATGAGATATTTGCAGTTTGTTGCAAGGGGTTTCAGAGTTCTCGCTTGGACACTTAGCTTTTACAGCTAATGTTAGTGTAATTTGGATCCATGCTCTTTCATGTTCAGCTCTGGGCACATAACTCTTCATCCTTTCCATTAGGATTGATTTTTTAGAATTCAATTATCATGACAGTTTGACAGTTATTTAACTCTCTCTCCTATGTCAGGCTTTTTTTATTTTTAACTTAACTTTTCAGGTGTGCATGTGTGTGCGTGAGTGTGTGTGTGTGTGTGTGTGTGTGTGTGTGTGAAAGAGAGAGAGAAAGTCATAACATCAGATAAATGATGGGTCACTTAGAGGTGTGATGTGATGAAGGATCTTATATTTGGAACGGTGGCGTTGAGAGTCTGGGACATTGATGTAAGCAAGACAGTGTTTACTGAAGACCATTCTGTGGCTTGTCCATCCTGGGAGCTGTAAACCCGACCGAGCCTGCAAAATTGAGCTTATCGTTGTGCACTCGGCTTCCTTTCCTTCTCAATGGTATGACTGTAGTACGTGTACCTAGCTGGTGATCAGTACCTATTTGGTTATTAGTTTACTTTTTTTTTGTATTAAAGATGTCCCAAAAGAAATGTAAAAACTCTAGGTTTCTGCATTTTAGTACAGGTTAGAGGGGAGGCTCTGCCCAATGTTTTTGCACGTGGAGTTTTGTATGTAGGTTGTAATAAGGGGTGCTGCACGAGGATGGAAGGATGCTCATTATTCTGAAGCTGTAAGATGTGTCTACCTGCTTAACAAGCTTCTATTGCCCCATTTTTTAATTTTTTGAGATGCTCCACAGTGGTGCCAAGATAGCCATCATGAAGGAACAAATTCTGTCAATCTTGCAGTTTTTGGGCTTACATTATTCCAACATTAGTTTTGTGACTTCTTCTGTTCCCCCCCTCAGTGGATTGCACAATATTTGAAAAATAAAATTAATGGATGCTTTAGCTTGTTGGAACCATAGACATAGGAGCAGGGAAGGAGAATGAGTCTACCTAGAATAGAGGAGTTGTTTTAAATTTAATTTTCTAGTGTCTAGTGGCTATGGCTAGTCTAGGTAAATGGATGAACAGTGAATAAAAAGAATGAACAGATAAATCAATATTAATGTTTTCCTTTCTGTGCTTCAGAATCAATCATAGGACCATGGCCAGATCCCAATTTTTGACACCAATCAAAATGACAGCCTTGGTTGCTGGGACTATTTCTTGATACATTTGTTTTTGGAGGGCAGAAATAAACTATGGAAAAATAGAATGCTGTATTTTTCTACCAGAGATATTGTGTTGTTCTTGTCCTTCTTTTCTTTTAAGAGGCTAACAAGGCTCTTTGATCTAGAGCTGTGTGCTAATGTTCCCAGATGTATCCTACTTAGTATGTGCTGTGCTTCCTAATTCTGAAGAGTGATGTTTTTCATCAGTTCTAGAAAATCCTAGCCATCTCTCTGCAATATTTCTTTTCTATTCTCTCTGTTCTTTCCTTCTTGTATTATGGGAACATGTTACTCTTTTGTTCACATCTCCTAACTTATGTTTTTATCTTTTCATTTTTCTGTGCTGTAATTGAGATAATTTCTTCAGCTCCATGTTTTTGGTTTTTTTTCTTTTCCAGCTGAGATTAACCTGGCTGTTTAACTCTACCATTAAATTTTAATTTCAACTGTTCTATTTTTATTTCTAAAAATTCTTTTTCCCCTTTAAAAGAACTATTAGGCCTGACTAGGCAGTGGTGCAGTGAATAGAGCATCAAAAAGGGATGCAGAGGCCTAGGTTAGAATCCCTGAGGTTGCCGCCTTGAGCACGGGCTCATCTGACTTGAGTGCAGGCTCAATAGCTTGAGCGCAAGGTCACTGGCTTGAGCATGGGATTATAGAAGTGACTCCATATTCTCTGGTTGAACCCAAAGGTTGTTGGCTTGAAGCCCAAGGTCGCTGGATTGGGCCCAAGGTCACTGACTTGAGCAAGGCGTCACTTGCTCTGCTAGAGCCCCCCGGTCAAGGTACATATGAGAAAGCAGTTAATGAACAAATAAGGTGGCTGCAATGAAGAATCGATGTTTCTCATCTCTCTCCCTTTCTGCCCATTGTCCCTCTCTCTCTTGCTAAAAAAATAACAAAAAATCTATTAGGTGACTTTTGATACTTTTGAGTTATTTGTTCACTTCTGAAATTCTATCTTTTATTTCTTTGACATTTCATAATAGCTATTTTAAATTCTTCTATTGAAAGTATTCACAGTACTTGAGTGTCAATTATGATTTTTGTGTTTCTTCTGATTCTTACTCATACTTGTATGAAATTTGTAATTTTTTATTGTAAGCTTATATTTTGTTGTCTTTAAATTCTGGAACCTTTCCCAATATATGGGAAATTTTTTCCATAAAGATATTTTTGTTTGTATCAGCTGAGATCAGAGAGAATTGTTAAACTGGAAACACTTTAACCCTCTTTGTGTGTCTGGAATAATGCTGGAATACAGGTTCAGCCCTTTAATGGGGACTAGGGCTTAATGTTTCAATAGCAGATCTGATGTTAGTAATGTTAACATTTTCAGTTCAGGGAGAACTTTTTGTATTTACTTACTATCCAAGTTTTCAACACTGAGCTCAACTTGCTGTCTTTCTTTATTTTCTTCTCTTGGAGATTTCCCTCAGTTTCAACAGGATCTAGTCATTAACTAAAAATTATATTTTCAATGGTTTATCTAGGACCTAATTATATTTTAGAATGGGAGCTCTTTGGAGTACTAATGTGCTACATTTCTGGAAATTGAGTCATTTATGTCTCTCATGCATTGCAGTTTATAATGCGTGGTTTTTTTTGTATTTTTCTGAAGTTAGAAGTGAGAGGCAGTCAGACAGACTCCCACATGCTCTTGACCAGGATTCACCTGGCATGCCCACCAGAGGGTGATGCTCTGCCAATCTGGGGCGTTGCTCTATTGTGGCGGGAGCCATCCTCAGCACCTGGGTCAACTTTGCTCCAATGGGGCCTTGGTTGCAGGAGGGGAAGAGAGAGATAGAGAGGAAAGAGAGGGAGAAGGGTGGAGAAGCAGATGTGCACTTCTTCTGTGTGCCCTGGCTGGGAGTCAAACCCGGAACTTCCACACACTGGGCCAATGCTCTACTGCTGAGTCACTGGCCAGGGCCTATAATGCATTTTTACATGTGATCTCTATTTTCATCTTTACAACTTTTAAAATAAAATACTTAATTTCATCCATATTAAAATATATGTATTAGAATATTCTGGCTGTGAAAAGAATATTTAAGGCTCAGAATTATTTTTTTACTAAAATATTCAAAAGGAAGTATGTACATTCCTTAAAGACAGAGACTTTATGGAGCATAGTTAAAATGAATTTGAGCTGGTTGTACGTCATTTTGTTTTCGTATAAGAATCTTCAAAGGAGGTGAAGTGGCCAAATGAGTTAGTGAAGGCAGTTGTGTAAAAATATAGTTGCCAAGTGTTACCTTTAACTCGATTGAAAGAGAGACAAACATGGGTTTTAAGAAGTCAGAAAGAGTGGCAGAGGTTATTTTTCTGCTCTCCTTTCATCTTCTAATCTCTAAAGTCAAAGGAAGGAAACAGATGGTTGCCCTTAGCCAAAAGGTCTCCAGAGAGACTAGAAGACATGGGCTTGCAGTTCCAACTTACAGAGTGATTTAGAATGAAGGGTTATTTTGTCTGAGAATGACAGTTAAAATATAACTGAGAAAAAATACTGTATAAAAAATAATTTGTATTTTTCTGAAGTTTTAAATACCATTTATCTTTTTTGATTTTTCAAATAGCGTCTTTGATGAATAAATTTAAAAAGTTTTATGAGGTACAATTTATCAATATTTTTTGTGATCATTATTTCTTTGTATCTAGTCCAAGGTTGTGAAGACATTTTTCTGTTTTCTTTTTAAACGTTTATAGTTCGAACTTTTATTTTTAGAGCTGTTATCCATTTCTAATTTTTAGGTACGGTGTGAGGTAGGAGTTGGATTCATTTTTACATGAGTACTTTTTGTTTTCTTTTATGTTGAAATGTCAATATCCTATTAGCAGAGCTTGCAATTGGGAAGAGCTGAAACTTAAGACCTACCTACTAAGGGAGAGCAGGTGCTGAGTGAAGACCCATCTGCGTTGGCTAAGAAAGGTCAGTCCAACAGAAAGCATCAGGTATGGTGGATATTGTCCTGATTAGAAGAGCAGGCCAGTAGTGGGGACTGGAGGGGTGAAGGAGGTGTCCACTTAAAGGAATCAGTTCTGAGAGGCATGTGGAAAATGGTGTACCTGCCTGGATGCTTTTAGTTTTAATAGTGGAAAACTCAAACACAACAGACATAAACAGAAATATAAGACAGTCAGTCATGTAACTGGAACTCTAGATGTAGGGCTGGCTTCAGGGTTGGTGCAATTATTTGGCTGCATGTCTGTGTTTTTTTCTTCATTTTGCTTCTCCTGAATGTCAGCCTTATCCTGAGATAGGTGGTAAGTTGACTTACTACTTTGAGTTCATTGTGTTTAGAAATGATAATGTTAGAGGAAGAGGAAGAGTGTCCCTTCAGGATGGTCTCCCAGAAAAGCAAGGAAGCACTTTCCCAAAAGCCTCTAGCAAGTCAATCCTCATCAGACTATTCTCAAACTAATCACTAGCAAAGGAAGATGAGATTTCCTTTGGATTCTCAGGACTTTTATTATTGGGCTTGGGAGAGCTGTCTTTTTCCCCTGAGGCATATTGACTACATGGGCAAGGGGTGTTTTGTTGGGCATGAGGTGGGACATGGATGCTAGGGAGGCTATCTGATTTCCACAAGAAAGAGGAATTTATTTATATATGTTGTGAGAACCAGGGAAGTTTGAGAGCAGCTAGTAAAGTTCTAGGTACCAGAAAAGGACTGGCATTATTAAGAGAACAGAAACTAGGTAAGATACTAAAATCATGGTCCATGACACAGCTAGAAGCCAAGGTAGAAGTATTGGAATTTAAGGTTGGGTCTTGATCAACACAAATG
Organism: Rhynchonycteris naso; assembly: GCA_037038555.1. Lineage (NCBI taxonomy): Eukaryota > Metazoa > Chordata > Mammalia > Chiroptera > Emballonuridae > Rhynchonycteris > Rhynchonycteris naso. Next base: position 38,831,232 of record CM073004.1, on the reverse strand, counting down.
TGAACTGATGGCTGAGGTCAAGATTGGCCTTAGATAATGTGTCTTACAAGTTATAGCTACCTGGGGCCCTAGAGGAAGTGGGAAGTAAAGATGGGGAACATCAATGCATGAATTAGCCAAGAATAAATAAGAGGAAAAAATTGAGTTGATTCAGCAAGGGGAGCTGTTGCCTATATGGCAGACCAAAGGGCAGAACAATCCCCTTGATTGGGACAGAGTTACACAGGAAGAAGAGCAGGCCAGGTGGGGAGAAGTGGTTGGGATGAGGCAAGGGTAGTTAAGAGCTAGAGGGACAGGTAGCTAAAACAGCTATTGAGGAGCAGGGGAGGGTATTACTATGTGCTGCAGCCTCTTTGGTTGTGTGCTGTGTGTAAAACCTGAGAAATTTAATGGTGTGGATATCTTTCTGGATGTAGTTACCACTCAGGTTTCTTAATGAAGTTAAAAAAATCTTTGTGCTGAAAAATCTGTTCTCAGGTCAATGAGAAAGGTGACAGATAATTTGTTACTAGCTTTCCTGTCGATTATCCATTATGTTATGAGGATTGTATGTTGAAACACTGCAGATAAAGTGTCTCAATTAAGGCTTTAATTTAGATTTAATAAGAGTTATTATATGTTAATAAAAGATCAATTAGTAGTGAAATAGCCATTGATCCAGGTACAATAAGTATGTCGGAAAGGCATCAAATTGTCATTGAAATAACTGGAGATTGCATGAGGAACATGTGAGCAATTAGATTCTCAATATAATCAGGCTATAATGAATGTCAATGCATTTAATTGTCATTTAATAAGAAAGCTTAATGTAAAGTCTCATGCATATTAACTCACATACCTGTGCACAGTTCTTCAATAGATTCATTTATTCATTGGTTCATTCAACAACAATTTAATTAAGCACACACCAGTTAAAGTGAGAGAAATATGAGTATTAGGCACATTTGAATCCCTGCCTTCAAAGAACTTAAAATCTAGTACTGAAATAAGACTCACCTATGTGGAAGGTGAAAGGGACAAACTAGATAACAGCACCTTTTCTACATATTTTCTAATTAAGTTCCAATTATCACCACCATCAGCTAAAATTTTTCACATGTTGAGAATCTTTTGCTGTGGGAATTGCTGAGTTTAGGAGCCGTGTGTTAGTACAACATGATGTAGCAAAGTTTACTAATACTACTAATACAGTGAATAGAAGAGAGGATGACTGAGTCAGGTCAGAGATGTGTGTTCTGGTACAACATTGTCATAGGAGAAGCTAACGCTCCACCATCCTGGATATTTGGAAAGGGGCACGTGAAAAATACATTAGTTCTCACTGGGCAAGTGGGCATTGATAAGTGAAAATTACTCTCCGTGTTTCATGCCTAGTCTTCAAGAATCTCAGTTTCTCTAGGACCATAAAAAATCTGGAGGGAAGTAGCCATCAATGTCTGATAAAAGTAGTTAAAATGGTGAATTTTATCTCAATTGAAAAAGGAACATAGATTCATATATTTTTTTTGTCACTGGAATAGACACATTTTGGAGTGCCTATATTGTGCAAGATGTTATTACACTAAGCGTTGTACTTTTCATTCTAAGGAGTGGCCCTGTGGCCATGTTCCAACTAAGTAGCTTGGCTGTCGTGGTCATGTTTCTCTATGAGGCTGGTACTCTTTCCCAGACCCTGCTCTGGAAAGTGAGGCACTGGTCTCTTTTTCTTTCTGGGTTATTTCTCTCTCCAGGTTCTTTTCCCCAGGACCAGGAAGGTTTTTTAATTTTTATTAAAAAAAATCTTGGCCCTGGCCAAGTGGTTCTGTGGATGGAGTATCACCTTGGCGCACCTAGGTTGTGGGTTTGATCCCTGGTCAGGGCACATATGAGAAGTAGCCAATGAATGTACAACTAAATAGAACAACTAGGTAGAACAATGAATTATCCTCTCTCTGTCTCCTTGCCCCCCTTCATCTCTCTTTCTCTCTCAAATCAATGGAACAAATTAAAATAAAATCTTGTCAGGAAGGAAAATGGTTCTTATGTCATTACTGCTTTCTACCCCACTCTTGAATTTATTTTGCAAAAGTATTCAAGTGCTCTAGGCTCTTGATTTTGGAAATCACAATTCCTTTTCCTTCCCATAAAGCTCAGCTCTTTCTAGGGACTTCAGGGTCTTCTTTAATTCCTCAAAAGACAAGCTCTCTCTTTAGCCCTTCCATGAGTACATACTGAGTGCTAGAGATGCCTCAGTGCAGCTCCATGCTCAGTGCTGGGACAGGTATTTGGTCCTGGGAAGCAAAGGAGTGAAAAGTATTTGTATGTGTTGTGACCTAACAGACCGCAAGGCCAAACTTATGTAAGTGTGCTGTAAATACAGGTGTTGGTTAGTGCTTGACTTGGGGAAGTAAAGGACCTGGGTTCCACTTTTAAATTAACTGGAGGCTCAGATAAGAGATGTACTACAGGAGAAGAGAGAGAGAGAAAGAGTGAGAGAGAGAGAGAGAGAGAGAGAGAGTTTGACAGGGGGAAGAAAACGGAGTCAGATGTGGCCAGGAGGACATTATCCTTAGGTATTAGCGGAAAAAGACACTGCTGGATATCCCCCTGATATCAGAAAATAAACCCCAGAAGGTGGGAAATCTGGGGACACCTATGGCGATGATATCTGGATTCCAATTGTAAACAAATAAATAACCAAAGTAACAATCTGCTTGTAAAGTGAAAAACTTAGACAAAGATAATTCAAAAATGGGTTAAAAATTGGTTATAAATTCAACATTCTTTCCCCATCTCAATTTAGATTTAGTTAGGTTAGTTTGTATTGACAGAGTTAAACTTTAGCTTTGAAAACTACCTTTGATTAATTCTATCTTAAGAAATGACTTTCTAGGGTCTGCTGTTTATATCCCTTGACTTTGGCAGCAGGACAAGCTCTCTGCTGTGCAATCACCGTGTGAGGGGGCGCGCTAAAGTGGAGGTGGGCAAAGGTAGGAAAGACAGATGATGGACCTCGAGGGGAGCAAAACCAGGGCTGTGTAGGGGAGGGAGAGAGCATAGGCAGATTATGAAAGGATTGTGAAAGTACGTACAACAACTCAGTGTTGAGCTAAGCCAATGAGGGTTTTATGTCTGATTCTTATTTTATCTGATAACCAAACAGATGAAGGGTCTGCACAGAGTAATTATTTGGCAGTTAAGCTGACTCTCCATTTTGGGCAAGGAGCTGAAAGAGAAAATAAAGGAACAGGGTGATGGGTACTTTGTGCATTTCTTGTCCTTGGATCTTCCCTTCCCCTAGAGGAGCCTGGGCTGGCACACACATGACATCACTGAGTGAATTAATCCTGACCATAGGCGGTTAGGGAAGCTTCCACCAGTGCCCTACCAGTACAAATGATGGGCTTAAAGGAAGTAAAAAGGCGATTTGAATAGCAAGCACTTAAAAAGACTCCCTTGTTCTCCACCTTCAGGTCTAATAGCCCTCCCCAGAGCAGACGGAGAGTGTTCTAAGAGAAATGAAAAAATCCCTGCTAAACACACACAAGCACATAACAAAAGCCAAGTTAAGAAGTTTAGCGACTTAGTTGTCTCAGCAACCTGTCATCAAGTTGAGATGAGCAGGAAACGCAGATAACATGAGGAAGAAGGAAAACATCATAAGCCCACAAAGAGAGAAAAGCCAGGATGCTGAGAAAAAAAAAAAGCGAAGCCTTTTTTCTTGCTGTTTCATTAAGGGGAACTTAAATTTTAAACAGCCTCTCAAAAAAACTAAAATAGAATCTGCTTTTGTGTAACATGTGTACTTGGTGTGTGTTAAGAAATTGTGTTATCAGCATTTTCTGTGTGGCACCATGCTCAAAAGCAAAATTGTTATGGATGTTCATATAATTCCACAGAGAAACAAAATGGTGTCATGTTAAGATGAGATTTGATATATTTTTTATTAGAAATTAGTGGAATGGTATAAACATGCAGAAATAGCCAGATGTAGATTGCTTTGCTTACCTGAGCCAAAACTCATCATAATATTATAGCACTAAATAAGTCAAATGGACATTATAGAGCCAGATTCTTGCTCTCCTCTCAGAAAATTGTATTGTATTCAGAAAATTGCTGACGTTTGGTTCCTAGGAGAGGGGCATTTCTGATTGTAGAAATGCGGGATCTACACTCTCAGGGCTGTAAATCTGTTATTAGAAGAGGAGCATGGGGGTAGGAGTGAATGTGTTTCAATGGTGAGTAAAAAAATCTATGTATAGGCATCTCTCCAAATCCTGTACTGTAGATCTACACAGAACCATTTAGCTTTCTATGGGTCTCTGTAGTTCTTGAGCTATTTGAATGATAGCATGTCTTCCCTTGATCTTTCCTTATCTGGGTCAGGGGTTCTTAAAGTGTGGTCCCCAATCTGCAACATCAGCATCATCTGGGAACTTGTTATAAATGCAAGGGTGTGGGTCCCAGTAATCTCTGCTCCATAAGTCCAGGTGATTATGATTAATGCTCAAGTTTGAGAATCACTACTCTAGGCTAAGAAACCTTTGTTCATTTAATTATTCTACCTCAATTCATTCGCTCATATATTTATTCTTTCATACATTAAATAGTGTGTAGACCTGACACAATATAGACTGGAACTAGAAATAAAGATATAAAAGATAGTTTTCTTTTTAAATAGGAAAAGTATTCATTTTAATTATGCTCCAAGATGTTACAGAGCTGCAAATGAACAAATTTCAGTCAGTATAAAATAGATTTATCATTATTCAGTCACTAATACAACCCAGGTAAATGAAACATCACTTCATACAAGGCTCAGATAACTCTAAAATCTATCTTTACTTCACGCATGCATAATAAAATGATAAATACTTAAAAATTACAATGCAAGGGAAAATATTACAAAATATACAATTGTTATAGATCCTTGTGTGAAAGTTCCTTACTTTTAAAGTTCTGCCTTAGGGAATAATACCATGCTACATATCAGAACCAAAAATAAACTATGTTCCTTAAGGTTACAATGCTCAACCATATATTGGATGTATTCTAAAATACCATGTATGACAACAATCAATAGAGAGCCAAAGAAGGCCTTTAGTGATGTTGAGAGACAGAAAGAGAGAATTGATCAATTTTTATGTGCTTATTTCTGCTGGAATTCCCTTATTAAACACTTTATAGCACTGAAGAAGGGGAAAAGAAGGGGACCAGTTTCACCTCTCTATAAAGGATTTCCAAATCCGCACAAAACTCAGGTGATTCTAAAAGGCACTGTTCCAATGCTTTCCACTGCTCCACCCTTTACACGGATTCCTCATCCTATGTCCATATTTTTTCCTAATCTCTCTGTAAGGGTTCAGCAAACATACTTTCTATTTTCTATCATCCAACATACAAATCAAAAGGCAGTAAGCAAAATTATAGAATCTACCAGCCTGGTTCAGTTCTAAAAATGCCAATTTTGGTTTAGATATTAATCATGAGATTTAGGCATATCCATCCCTCTTCCACGCACACTCCCACTTCCCCTTTCTTATTAACACCATCCTCAATTGTGAGACAACATGAAGTTTTAAGATTTCTTCCCCTACTGAAAGATGTACTTTGTACTTTCTGATGAGAGCTGGTTTCCCTCCCCATCCTGACTGTCCTCTGGTTGACCAATTGGTTATAATTCTTAGATATAATCAATCAGTAGCATGTAGTACAGCAGAACTGCTTCCTCCCTAAATGTAACATTTATTCCCCGTATTATCCACAAGGTGGTTATAAGAGAAACTGTCCAATACTTCATTGGATCTGAGAGATCACTGAGCAAGGATTTAGATAGTGAAATAGGTGTTTGGGAAAGATACATCTAGGAATAGTGATTAGAACTGAATTAGAAGGTATGGTAGATTGCTTTTACTAATTCATCCCCAGTGCATTGCCTTCCCATTAACCATGCTTTTGTGTAATTCCCTACCGCATTTATGATGGGCTTAGTCATATGACTTACGTTGGGTAATGGGGCATCAGCATCCATAAAGCAAACAGAAGCTTGATCAGTGCTTGTGTATTGAAACTTGCTCTCTTAGAATGCTGCCTCCACCTTGTGTGGAAACCAAGTTGGTATAGTCTCCTTGAGGATGAAAGAACACACGAAGAGAGAGGCCAGGAAATCCCAGCTGTCCTGTCGCCGTAGTTGAGTCAAGCTTAAGCAGATTCTACCGCTGAAGGCAGGTACATGAGTTAGTCCAGGTGAGACTGGCAAAGAACTGCTAGCTAATGTACAGGAATATAAAAAATAATATTGTTCTTTAATGGTGTTTTAAGCCACTGTATTCTGGGGTGATGTTGTTGTACATCAATTGATAGCTGATACAAGAAAATACTATTAAAAAATAGGTTTGAGAGGCTAGAACAAACAGTACTGGCTCTCCCTATCTATAGGTTCAATCAATTGCAGATCAAAAACATTTGGAAAAAATGTCCCATTGTTACTGACATGTACTATGTACTTAGAGCCTATATTGGTTGTGTCCATACTGAGTATGTACAGACTTTTTTTCTTGTCACTATTCCCTAAACAACTATAATAATTATTTATATAGCATTTACATTTTATTAGGTATTATAAGTGATTAGAGATAATTTAAAGTATATGAGAGGTTATGCTCAGGTTATATGCAAATACTATGCTATTTTATATATTTTGGTGTCTGTGGGAGTCCTGGAACCAACACCCTATTAATGCTAAGGGATGACTATTTCAGGGGAGCAGGACTGTGGAAACAAGAAAAAGAGGAAACCTTATTGAGAGGCAGTTTCCCTATGAAAGGAGCTTGTCTTTGGATAATAAGTAAAAATGGCTTGAGATTTCAGAAACATAAAAGCATGACAGAGCCTAAGCAAAATATATTTCTAGTCCTGAAAGGTATCTCTATTAGTGCTCTTAAGAGAAAACAAAGGGACCTGACCAGACGGTGGCACAGTGGATAGAGTGTCAGACTGGGATGCGGAAGGACCCAGGTTCAAGACCCCTGAGATCACCAGCTTGAGTGCAGGCTCATCTGATTTGAGCTAAAGCTCGTGGGCTCATCTGACTTGAGCTAAAGCTCACCAGCTTGGACCCAAGGTTACTGACTCGAGCAAGGGGTTACTCGGTCTGCTGAAGGCCCTCGGTCAAGGCACATATGAGAAAGCAATTAATGAACAACTAAGGTGTTGCAACAAAAAACTGATGATTGATGCTTCTCATCTCTCTCTTCATTCCTGTCTGTCTAAATCTCTCTCTGTCTCTGTTAAAAAAAGAAAGAGAGAGAGAGAGAGAGAGAGAGAGAGAACAAATGGTATTTTGGAGGTTACCTTCAATGGTGGGGGCTGTCATTGGGGAGTACAGTAAACCCCTTTGTCAAGATGCTTTATTAGGTCCTGTCAGAGCTGTGATACCAGGTTTACTTGCTGTCTATGGCTACACTACAAATTACCCTCAAACTTAGCACCTTAAAATCACAAATATTTACTTTTTACAGTTTATGTGGGTCATCCTCATGTGGATTTCCTGGGTTCAGGGTCTCTTACAAGGCTGCAATTAAAGCATCAACAAGGACAGCAGTAGTCTCAAGGCTCAATTGGGAAAGGATTCACTTCTAAGGTCAAGGGTTCAGCAGGATTATGTTCTTCATGGCCTATTGGGCTGAGGGACTTCAGCTCCTTGCTTGCTGTTGGCTGGAAGCTTCTCTTAGTTCTTTGCCATATGTGCTTCTCTAGATCATAACATGGCACCTGGTTTCATCTGAGCAAGTGAGAGGAGGCAAACTTAACAGGAAGTCAAAGACTTTTTGTAAACTAATCTTGAAAGTGACATGCCATCACTTTTGTCGTATTTTATTCATAAGAAGAGAGTCAATAGGTTAGCCCACACTCCTGGGGAGAACATTAGGCAAAAGCATGCATACCAGGAAGTGCAAATCACTGGAGCCCCTTTGGATGTTGTCTCTTAATCTGAACCGTGGGGTAAGTAGTACTTGTGATTGCACAACATACAGGTGGCCAGAACCTTGTTAGCCCGGGCCAGATTTTCCATCTACTTGGATGATGAAGGTTGAAAACCACGCTAGCACCACTTCCTATGCTTTATAGTCTCTGAATAGGTCACATAGAGGGACCTTCTGAAATAGGCTCAGTCCTCCTTTGCTGTCAGAAGATCTGGACCATTTGATGGGATGGTACATTTCACTTCAAGACATCAAAATCCTTATATACTTCGGCTTGTCTTTTTCCTTTGTTTAATATCAAGTTCTCTCTCTTCAACAAATCTGGTACCTTAATAAAGTCCTCCCTTGATCCACCTGCTCTTTGTGATTGTCATCCTATTCCTTACCTTTCTATCAGTCCCAAACTTTCTAAATAAACGGTCTTGTATTCATTTTCTTCCTATAACTCCAGTTGTAACTTTTACTATCTGCATCCTTTTCCAGCTTTCTACTAAAATCACTTTCTCCAGAGTAATAAATGACTCCCTTCATTGCATCCACTATCTCTTTGTCAGAGCTCATCCTTTGACTTCTTCACAGCATTTGATAATCTTACCATCCTCTTTCTCGAGCAGTGCTTTCCTTTGCTTTCTTGTGTATGTATAGTGTTCTACACATTGTAGACACTCAATTAACATTTGTGGCTGAATGAATACGCTGCTAATGTCTTCTGTTTTTATGATTATTCCCTATCTGTCTCTATTCTTGGCTCCATTCTCTCTACTTACTCCTATAAATAGAGATTTTCTAGTTGATTCTAAGTAAAGTATTTATCTCATGTTTCAGAGTTCAGCTATTGCCTAGAAGAAGTTTTGCTGGAATGTTTTTCATAATATTGATTGGTAAATGTTAGTGACCTTCATTTTTACTTTCTGGAAGACCTTTCATATTTTGCATACTTAGCATCTGCTAGACACTGTACTCAGGGAAGGTGATCCCCTCCCAGACGTGGGAGGTAAATCATGATGTATAAGCCAATCACTGTGCCCTTATTCTCTGCCAGGGACTGGTTTAAACATGAGTACATGACTCAGACTTGACCATTGGAATTTGTAGTTAAGACTTTTTGTATTTCTTCAATGCCAGTTCCGCGGACTTTAGGAGACAAGGTAGACAAATATGTGTTCAGTCTTCCATTTAAATTGATAGCCCAACTATGTGTTGATACACTAGGCTGATGATAGTGTAGATCAGTTATCTATTGCTATGTAAGAAACCACCCCAAAATTAGCAGCTTGAAACAATAGCTCTTTTATTTTGCTCACAATTTGATGGGACAGCAGTTTGAGTTTGGCTCAGCTGGGCCGCTTTTTGCGGGTCACTCAGTGGCTGCAGTCATCTGGCTACTTTACTGGGGCTAGATGTCTAATATGTCCCCATTCACATATGTGGTGGCTGGTGTTGGTTGTCAGCTGGCTAGATTATGGGGTTTGACTACTCAGTTCTGCTCCATGTGGCCTCTCCTCCTTCAGTAAGTAGCCAGAGCTTTATCACATGGAAGTTTCAGGGAAGTGATCCAGTAAGGTGACAGAAGCTGCAAGGCTTTCTAAAGCTTATGTTCAGAAGCCAGTTGTTATTTCTGCCACGTTCTGTTGAATAGAAGAAGTCAAGTCATAAGGCCAGTTCAGATTCAAAGGACAGGAATACAAATTCTACCCCTTGTTGGTGGAGCTGCAAAGTCATAATGCTAAGGGGCATACACATAGAGATAGGAGGATTTTGTGGCCAATTTTTACAATCTGGATTTGACTTTATTGTTCTTATATAAGTTATATATATATCCTATACATATACACACACATATACAGAATATATATAGTATATATGCATATATACAGAGAGAGTATAAAATATATGTAAAAAAAAGAGAAGTGAACAAAATAGTTCTTCAAACTCTGTTAAGAAGTAACCTAATAACATCAGGTAAACATCATCCCAGGTTGCTCTTTAATTGTGTAAATGGAATGAAAAATATGAAATAATTTTGTAAAGATTGGGTCTTACTATACATTTTTAGAAAAATAAAAAAGCATTAAATTGATTTGTTTCTGTATTTAGCAGAAGAAAAAGAAACCAGAGAAACCAAAGGAATTATAGAACTTCACATAATGTTTTTTTTTCATCACAGAGATATTAGATCCTAAAAGCTCTCCCTAGGGTTGCAAAGAAAGATTATTTAAAAAAATTGAGTTATTTTTAAAGACCCATGTTTAATTTTACACACATTGATGGACTCTCTGCTTTGAAAGATAAGGAAATTAAAACTTTTAATCTTCCTCTCACCTCATTTCCCACTCCCCTCATCTTATGAGCTTTTAGTGACACTACTTAAAAAAAATCAGAGTATAAAGCATTTATATTCTACATTTATAATTCTCTAATTCCCTATTATTATAGTTTAGTCTTGCATATATAATTAAATAAATTTATTGCCACCCACTTGTTCTTATACCAGTGTCTGTTTTTCTGAATTATTTATTTTTAAAAGTTATGATTTATCTTGTAGTTTGCTGGATTTCCTTAAGCCCCGCCCCCCTGCCCCCAAGAACTCAGCACTTGCTCTCTGCGTTCTCTTGCATACTTGAAAATTTCTATTGATAGCCTTCATTGACCTGGCTGGGTATAAAAATTTGAGATCCTAATTTCTTTCCCATAAGACTGTGGGTTTTGTTCCACTGTTTTTGGGTACTGAATTTTTCACTGTTCCCTTTATCACTGCTCCTCCATTTATTCTTGATTGACTGAATTCATTATTAGGTTTTTCAGGAATAAAGTATATTCTTCCGATGCCTTCATGTTGAGAATCTTGGTTACCTTATGTCTGGCACCTGCCTCTTTATAGGTGATTCTATACCTTTATGGAGGGTGCTGGATACCTGAATAATTCTTTCACTGTCTTTGAATCTCAATAATGCAAGAAGGTGATGCTTTGTTAATAATTTCATCTTGGAATTTTCTGGCACATGGTATTAGGTCTTCCATTTTAGGAAGGAATTTTCTTGTGTTATATCTCTACCTATTCTTTTATTCTGTTTAGGTCTCTTTTTTAAGGAGAGTTTTTGTGTTGGATGGCCTCTGTCCTTCATATCTATTATCTTCTAAATGCTTTTAAAAACTCCTTTCTTTTCTAAGACTTATGTTTTATTATCTCATGTCATTCCTCAATCAGTGAGGCTAAATTGTTCATTGATATTTTTAATTTGTTTATTAGTTCTTTAATGATGTGATTTTGCTCTTTAAATTATTTCATTAGCTATGTAATCTCTCTTTTGGTCTCATTCTGCTATTTTATAATTTAGTCTTTATACTCTTGGTTATTGATTTTGTGTTTTTATTAAGTTTCTCTATTAGCCTAAATCAGTTGCAAAAACTTTTTTTTCTTTTGAAATGGATATTTTGTCATTAGCATACTATGTTCTTTTAGATGTGGTATATTTGCATAATTGCCATACCTTTTCTTTTTATGTTGTTCATGTTAATGTGAGCAGCTCTGTTCACCCTTCTGTGTTCTCTGATTGAGTATAGTTAAGTCTTTTTGGCTCCCTTCCTTGTGTAACCGAGATCTGTTTTTCTCCTTAGCTATAGTTTAAAGGCTGAGCTATTGTGGCTTTATTCCTTTTTTTTTTTTTAATTTTACAAGGACATAAGCAGGAGCTGGGGAAGTGAAGTAGAAGTCTTCGGGAACTATAGGTTGGTTTTGTTGCATGACCTGGGCTCTGGGCTGTCTTCTGGGATTTGTTCAATGGCCCTTTCTGAGTTTATACCTCCTGGTCAGGGTGTGTCTGTTTCCTAGGGTGGATACCCACAGGCTTCAGATCATCCTTGCAACTCAGCATGGCACCTTTGGAGGCCATTTTGCTTCAAGATTCCACTGTGAGTGGTAGGGGACTTTTATCTTGAGTGTTTAAATTATGATATTTACTTGGCTTAGCCCTAAGTCTTCTCTCTAGACTGAAGACTGTTGGAAGAAATCTCAGGATTCTGTTGACTCACCTTTTCTTTCCCAGTTTTGTTTCTGCAAACTGAGGCAATGTTAAGACCTTATAGAGCCATTCTCTTTGTGGCTCCCACTTTTTGAAGTTTGTTGATGATTTTTTTTTTTTGCTGGTATTATTATTTTTACTAATTTTGGATGATTTCATCAGATATGTGAGGAAACTATGTTTGGTTTCTTTTTACCCCTTTTATGTTGAAGTCCTGATATATATATATATATATATATATATATATATATATATATATATATATATAATCATACATGTTGATTTCTTACTTTGAAATTTTGAAGTGGTAAAATAAGGCATTTTTTTAAAATGTACTTTTCTAGACAGTGGAGAAAGGCCTTTTTACTTCTTTAGTTCTGACAGTTCCCCAGATACAGTAAAGAATGGTGATAAGCTAAGACTAGAAAAGAAACCACAAATTACCAATAGCTATAAAACAACATTAAACAGAGCAAAACACATCCTACAACTTTTACTGACTCCCACAATTAGACCCAAAGTCAAGATTGTCATGAATGACATTCAGTTTGAAATGAGTAAAATGAGATTCAGAGACTTTAAATCATTTTAACCGTCAAGGTCACACAGCTAATAAACATGATTTTCATGCTTTAAATGCAGGTCTGTTTTTATAGTAATATAATGTTATAGTAATTAAATATATAGAAATATAGAAAAATATAGAAGATATATAGAAATAAGTTAGGATATAATATTAAAAGCCATTAAGGCAAGTGAATAAGACTACATCCTTTGGGTAAGAGCTAATCTAGTGGGTAGAGATATGATAGGCAAGACCATGACCTCTGCGCAGGGCCCAGTTAGTGTGTCTGTGAAATTATATATAGATAAAAAGAGCTACCTGCAAAAAACTCCCCCAAACTGGCTTGATGTGATAAACCTGTAGATTAATACCTGTTAGAAGACATATGCCAGGAAGGGTACTTAAGCTGAGGGGGCCCCAGCTGCAGTCAGTCATCCAGACTCCAAAGTTGAATGTGGATTGTTTCCACACCACTCTGACCAAGGATAGCCGAGAAGAGCACGCCAGTGAGGCCCCATTAAGCTGTACCTAGGCACACCATAGGATCCCTGAGTAATAACTGCCTGTGTGATTCTTGCAACTAACTTTTGTGTTGGTCGTGTCTTTCCTCTGGTGGTGATTGGTCTCAGTACCAATAAGTATAATCCTCATAGCTGCCTCAAGAGTAGTCTGGAAGAGGCTGCCAGCCCTGCCATTAAAAGCAGGAGTGTCCCACTGCATGAGGAAGTTGAATTGAGGACGCCTGATCGAGGTAGAGCTCTGGTTCTACTGGAACATCTGTGTTGCTCTAAACCCAAAGTTTCCTTTCAGTACTTATTATTCAGGAAGGAGCCTAGAAGAATCCTGTGTTTGGTTGGAGGAAATGCAGAAAGGAGCTGAGACAACAGCTTCACCAGACAAAGTGAGGGCAGAGAAACAGCTCTGTTTGTTAGCAAAAGTAGCTCATTCATGATAGTTCCTCAAGGGACAGAGTCCCCTCAAAAATTTAAAGCATGGTCATTGTTCATTTTAGGTTTCCAGAGAAAGGATTACAAGAGTTACAGGTGGGGAGGGACTTAGGGATGTTTGCACTAGTTGTAGAAGACTGTATCAATCACTTCTTGCTGTGTAACAAATCACCCCAAATTCAGTGCTTCAAACAATAATCATTTATTCTCACGCACCTGTGACTAAATAGATTGGAGCTGGGCTAATCTAGGCTAAGTTCTCCTGGGCCCCAAGGTAAAGGCTGAGGTCAGGTTTCCTGCAGCTGTCTTTGACCTTTCTTGTATTAGTGGACTTATGGGAGTATGTTGTTACCATAGTAATGGTAGAAGTGCAAGAGAGTACACCTACACAAACAAGCACGTTACATTTTTGCTTTTGTCATGTTTGCTAACATTCATTGGCCAAAGCAAATTACATGCTTAGTCCAAGGTCAATGTTCTCCAGTGGGAGGAACCACAAAGTCACCTGAAAAAGGGCATAAATAAAGAAGGGATGAAGAATTGGGGTCAATAATTTAATCTTCTACAGGTCACTAGGAAGATTTCCTCTTAAAAGCAGACAAGAAAAACAGCCTAAAATCCCTGAAAATAAAAGGCATTAAATGGAGAAGATTCCATCTTGGCTGGGGAGGTTATCTCTGGGAAAGCATAGTACATGTTCTGAGGGTAACTCAGGAATCCTCCTAGGTGAGACCCAAAGCCAAAGGATGAGAACAGAAATAAATGACCTTGAATACAAGTCAGAAATGACCCATTGTCATCTCATACAGTATCTTTCTAGGCTGCAATCCGCAGGTGGTCAGGGCTTTTCTATCTCTTTCTTTGTGATTTTCCTGGCATTTTGTTCAGTGTTTGGTACATGATAGGTGTCCCACAGTTTTTTATTGAGAGAATGAATAAAATATGGGAGCTAAATTTGGGGTTAATTTTAAGCTATTGTTTTTTTACTTTGGCTTGCATAAAAAATCTGAATAATTGGACAGTAGCAGGTTGGGGCTGACCCAGATTTCAGTATAAACATGGGTTCAAAATATGACTCTACTCTTAGATCAGATACCTCACAATTTGCTGAGCATTCATCAAAATTAACTATGGAGAAAATGTGAGGAAAAGGTGTAGCCTCAAATTGATTCAGAGAACAGTGAGAAAGAGAAAATGGACAACAAACACTTCTCTAGATTAAAGAAAGAACCATCCAGGGATTTTCCTTCACAAACCAGATGGCAGCCTCCAGCTGGCTGCCTTGCAGATGCTGAAATTGGAAGTGCTCATTAGCCAAGCAGATCTACCCTCTCTCAGGTCTGTGGGAGTTCGGGATTCTATGGTTTGTAATTACCTTCCAGCTGAGCCTTTGTGTGGTAACATAGCTGGCAGAACTAAAGTTACTGCAGTGTTTTCTATTTTAATTTGAAATTGATTTATCATATTATTATTATTATTATATTATTATTTAATTTTATTAAAAAATTAACTTTATCAGGGTGACATTGATAAATAAGAGTTAATAGGTTTCAGGTAAATATTTCTATAGCATTTGAACTGTTGATTATTGCATACACATCACCCAAAGTAAAATCATTTTCTGTCACCTTACATTTGTCCATTTTTACACCAATGGTAAAACCCCCTCCCTCACATACCCATCTTCCTGATAACCCCTTTACTTTTATTTATGTCCATGAGTCTCAGTTTTAGATCTCACTTATGTGTGAAAGCATACAGTTCTTAGCTTTTTCTGATTTACTTATTTCACTCAGTATAATGTTCTCAATGTGCATCCATGTTGTTGTGAATGTCACTATGTCATCATTTTTTATGGCTGAGTAGTAGTCCATTGTATATATGTATCACACCTTCTTTATCCAGTCCTCTATCGAGGGACACTTTGGTTGTTTCCATGTCTTGGCCACTATGAATAATGCTGCGAATAACGTGGGGGTACATGTGTCTTTACGTACCAATGTTTTCAAGTTTTTTTGGGTAGATACCCAGTAGAGGGATTGCTGGGTCATAAGATAGTTCTATTCTTAATTTTTTGAGGAACCAGCATACTTTCTTCCATAATGGTTGTACTAATTTGCATTACCACCAGCAGTGAATGAGGGTTCCTTTTTCTCCACAGCCTCTCCAATTACCTGTCTTGTTGATAATAGCTAATCTAACAGGTGTGAGGTGGTATCTCACTATAGTTTTGATTTGCATTTCTCAAATAGCTAGTGAATATGAGCATCTTTTCATATATCTGTTGACTGTTTTTATGTCCTCTTGGGAGAAACATCTGTTCAGGTCCTCTCCTTATTTTTTAATTCGATTGTTTGCTTATTTGTTGTTGAGCTTTGTGAGGTCTTTATATATTTTGGATATTAAGCCCTTAGTGGAGCTTTTGTTTGCAAATGTCATCTCTCATTTAGTTGGCTGCCCATTTGTTTTGTTGTCAGTTCCTTTTGCTGTGCAGAAAGAAGCTTTTTAGTTTGATATAGTCCCATTCATTTATTTTTGCCTTTACTTCCTTTGCCTTTGGGGTCAAATTCATAAATTGTTCTTTACAGCCAAGGTCCATGAGCTTAGTACCTATGTTTTCTTCCATGTAACTTATTGTTTCAGATCTTATATTTAGGTCTTAATGATCCATTTTGACTCACACTACCATAGAGCCATGATAATCAAAACAGCATGGTATTGGCAGAAAAACAGACATACAGACCAATGGAACAGAATCAAGAGCCCAGAAATAAAACCACATATATATGGACAAATCATCTTTGACAAAGGAGCTCAAAACACACAATGGAGAAAAGAGAGCCTCTTCAACAAATGGTGCTGGGAAAATCGGAAAGCCACTTGCAAAAGAATGAAATTTGACTACAGTTTGTCCCCATGCATAAAAGTCATATTATTTTATGGATATAAAGACATAATGCTGGTAAAATCAATATTTAGTGCCTGAGAAAATATTTTGTTTGTTTTTGTTTTTATTTTTGTCACAGGATGGTGGTGGTGGTGGGGTAGAGGCAGGGGAATTAAAACAATATCTCTTACTTTCATTTTCAAATACCATTGATGATACTGTATCTAGCTCACCTTTTAGATGAACAGATTGACAATGATTTTCACAATTTTAAATGTGCACCACCTTGTGCTTTATCAGGGGCCTCCTCAGATCGGCCATGTTAAGGCATCTTGTCCATATCTCAAGAGCAAAGAGAAGCTGTTATAATGCTTTTAAAGAGGCACTGGGTGTTGGGGTAGCTATGATCAGATTTTTAATTTGAAAAGGTACTTATTGAGAGACAATTGCAGAAGTTTAGGTGAGAGAAGATGGTAGTTTGGACTCAAGTGATGATGACAGACATGAGAGGAGAGGTGCATTTAAATAAATTTAAGAAGCAAATTCACTAGAACTTGGTAAATAATTGGATTTGGAGAGATGTCAAAGGGAAAAGGTGTATTAAGGAAGACAGTTTTTATCTGGATGAATGGTAATTCTCTTTCAGTGGATAGGTTTGATTTTGGATTGTGAAATACTATGCAGCCATTAATAAGGATAAGGTAGACCAATCTTTTAAGTTTTCCAGACATAGACAAATGTCTATAACATATTATTGAGTAAGAAAATTAGATTATAAAATAGTAGAAATAACATAATTTTTAAACTTTTATCTATCTATCTATCATCTATCTATCTATCTATCTATCTATCTATCTATCTATCTATCTATCTATCATCTATCTATCTATCATCTATCTACCTATCTATCATCTATCTTATTCACCTATCTATCTACCTACTTACCTACCTACCTACCTACCTACCTGTATATCTACCTATCTATCAGTTTGTAGATGCTTTGAAGAAATTGTAAATACAAGCACCAAGCTAATATCTGTGGTCATCTCTAGGGTGTGGGTGGAATAATAAGGGACTTTTAGTTTCTCTTTAAAATACTTCTATGTCATTTACTATTTCTGTAATAAACATTTTATAACTTGATGACATTCCAGTAGCTGACCAGCAGGGAAGTCAGTAAGGCTGGGGCTGAGGTTCTGTACTTCTGGGGACCTAATGGGGTCTGATAGCCTCAGTTCAGAAACCAGTGTGTAGAGAGGAGCCAGTGAAGGAAGGTCAGCTTTGAAAGAGACCCCTTATGTTTTTAGCTGTGACAACAGACCTGACAGTGTCCCTAGACTGCAGTGCAATAAGAGTGTGTAGATATAATGCTGCAGCCAGTCTACAGGGTGGCAAAGGAAGGAGGAATGGCCATGTTCCTCTGGTGCATGAAAGAGGGAATAAAATGTGGACAGAAATGAGAAACATTTCTGTAGTTTATTTTCCCATTCTATTTTTCTGAAGGTTTACCTGTCTTTACACTGAACCACAAAGCACAGAGTCATCCAGACCCATCAGTGAGACTGATGCTTGTCAAGGATACCTGCAGTCAGCCCAAACGCGAGATGGTTTAATCCTCTAATTACAGATGACTCCAGGAACAACAGGCACTCTCAGCTCCCAGCCAGGATCACAAGAGACACAATCCTGGCTCCTCCAGGTAAATCCTGTGATTACCCAGCAGAGAAAGTAGGTGGGATCTGAAGGGTTCTTTATTGGAAGCCCACATAAGCCTTGGCTTTCTGAAGCCTGGCTTCATAGGCCCCATGTAGTGCCCATCAGCTCAGCCTTCTGTTCCCACACCACCCAGGCCACGCTGTTCAACCTGCTGTCCAATTTGTGGTGTTAGCTGCAGTTAATACTACTCTTAGTTTCAACCCTGAATATTTGATGTAGCATAGCAGAGTGTGGCCTGTTGGGTTTGAATCCAGCTCTACCATTTACCTGGCTCTATTAGTTTTGAAAAGTTTCTCTATGCCTCAGTTTTCCTAACTGCAAAAAGGCAATAACACTAGTATCTACTTCAGACGATTGCTGTGAATACCGAGACTCTTAGGGTTGCACCTCCAAGTGGTAAGCACTTGATAAATGCTAATAATTTTTCAATGTCACATTTCTGACTGAGTAAATCCATTCCACATCAACTGTTGCTTATGTTATCAGTATTTGAGCATACAGTGAGGTCCCTCCATCCCCCGCCCCAGGATTTTGGAAGTAAGGAAAATAGTGTTTTCTTCTGAAGATGAAACAAAAAAAATAAATTCGTAACAAGAAAGCCACCGCAAAGTTACAGAATTGTTCCCAGGCAAGCAGGGCTCCACTGTGAGCACCCATCCTTCATTCATTTATTCATTCATTTTTTCTATTCAGGAAATGACTTCTGGGTGTCTTCCAGGCACCAGGTAGGGTGCTAAATGTAAACTAGGATTTGCTTGTTCCTTTGTGGAGCTTACCAACCAAGGGGGCAAATGGGAACTAAGTGAGAGTAAGCAAATGAGCACATATATCGTAATGAATTGTGCACGGTGTTATAAAGAAAGAGGGCGCTGCTAGAAGGGAGGTTGGCTGTATAGTATTCCATTGTCTGATTATACCACGTATTATACGTACTGTACTTGGTGATTATAAACAATGCTGCTATGAATAGTCTGTGTGTGTCCTGGTGACACGGTTTTGTTTAGTTGTAATTGTTTAGGAATTTGTCCATTTAGTACCAAGATCAGGGTGGTGAGAGCAGTGCATCCGAGATGTATGCAATAAGGGATTTCATTATCTATAGAGAACTTAAAAAAATTTCAGACATTCCATAAAAATGTCCGAAATTCCAAAGTTCTTTCAATCTACAGTTGGTTGTTATTTAAAAAGTGACTGAGACTCCGGTTGCATTTTAATAACGTATATGTAAGATTCAAACTGGCACTTAAAAAAACTTATTCTTTATAAAGGGCTGTATTCTATGTGAGAGTTAATTTGAAGAATTCTCAGTTATAGAGTTGGCTCTTAACAAACTTGGATTCAGCTGCCCGCCTTTGTTTGGAGGGTGAGTTTTCAACAGTTCATAATTATTTGAGTTGACCTTATTTGAGTGCAGGTTATGTCTCCAACCCCCGTGGTATATACAACGTGTTCCTGGGTTTAACAAGCAAGCTTGACTCGAAGGAACTGCTGCGCTAAAGCCAGCCCATGTTCCTGGGTTTAAATAATAGGTTAGAAATGAGCAATGATAGCACAGTGATTCGAGAGACAAAGAAACAACTTGAGTAACATAAATTCTGTCATTCTAGGTGAACACTTGGAATTTGCAAACATCCGTAGGGATGTTTGAAAGCAATTAGGATGGGTCCCAAAGAACAGAGGCACGGGGAGTATTGCAGTTTCTGGAATTTATTATGAAGCAATGCTTTATGAATTGTGGCCAGGATTAACACCATGTTTAAGACTTTTCTTAACTGTTCGTATATCTGTTCCTTCACAGGGAAGATACAAAGTTAAAAATTAATAAAATTTTGTTTTTATTTTTGTCACAGGATGGTGGTAGTGGTGGGGTAGAGGCAGGGGAATTAATTTATTTATAAAAATAAATTCACTCTGAGTGAAGATAGGTTGACAAATCTGGCAAGACTGTCTAGGGATGTGAATATATAAAGATCAATTTTGATGACATCATTGACAAATTTGCAGACGTTTGGACTCAAAACCAGAAATTTTGTATTCATGACTGTGAGAGATCACTATTTAAATATAAGTATTTTTCTTTTAAAACAAACAATTTGAAATTGCTTTTTTATTCTATAATATTTAAAAAGTTTTTGATATGTATGGTATTTGTGTGCTTACTAGCATACGAATTTCAGTGAAAGAAAATTTTACTCTGTGTATCTTTTTGGCTGTATTATAAATGCATATAAACTTAAAATTGTGTTTTCCTCATGAATTTAGACTTTTATTATTGCTATATAAAGTCTTTATCTCTAGGAATAATTTTTGCCTCATTTTCTAAAATGTTTAATATCAATATAGCTACACATTAACATTTTCATGCTACCTTTTTTTTTCATCTTTTTATATTCTTATATTTTATTTCTTTTGAAAATAATATAGTTACTTGGACTTTATGTTTTTCTAATCTCATTTTTGTCCTAATTGAAACATTGTTGGTTTATATTCATCATAATTGCTAATATGTTTGAAATTTTTAATGCTATACATTTTACTTATCATTTTTATGTCTTTCCTGTTTTTTCTATTTTAGTTTTTATGTTTTTTATTCCACTCCTCCTAATTTGAGGTGGTGGTGGTGGTGGTTATCGCATACTCTGTTGATATTCCTTTGGAAGTTACTCTGGAAACTACAAAATGCATATTTAAATTAAAATAGAAAATAGTTGATAAATAACTTCTCTATCTTCCTAGTAACACTTTAGAATATAACATTTTAATTTCATTTACCATACCTTTGACATATATATTACTACTGTCTGGTAATAATGCCTTTACATTTTTTAATTCTATAGGCATTATCGTTATTGATTTATACCATCAATGGTTATTTACGATTCCTCATTTATTTCAATCAGTTTTTACTGCTTGCCTCCTTGAATCTCAGACCTTTAATCTGGAATTACTCTCACAGCATGTCCTTTAGATTGTTTTTCAGTGAAGATCTGTTGCTGAAGAAATTTTTCTGAATATCTTCATTTTATCTTCTCTCTTAAAAGATATTTTTGTTGGATAAAGAATTCTAGCCTGACCAGGCAGTGGCACAGTGGCTAGAGTGTCGGACTGGGACCTGGGACGACAGAAGCTCGAAACTCCAAGGTTGCCAGCTTGAGCACAGGCTCGTCTGGTTTGAGCACAGTTCACCAGCTTGAGCCCAAGGTCACTAGCTTGAGCAAGGGGTCACTTGCTCTGTTTTAGCTCCCTAGTCAAGGCACATATGGGAAAGCAATCAATGAACAACTAAGGTGCTGCAATGAAGAGTTGATACTCCTCCTCTCTCTTCCTTTCTGTCTTTCTGTCCCTATCTGTCTCTCTTTCTGTCTCTGTCACAAAAATATAAAAAATAAATAAAAAGAATTCTAGGTTAGAGTTTCTTTTTCCTTCAGGACTTGGAAAAGACATTAAATTGTCTTTTAGTTTCTATTGTTGTTATACAGAAGTCAGTTGTCATGTTAACTGTCATTTCTATGTGTCTCTATTTTCACATCTGCATTTAAGATTTTTGATTTATCTTTGTTTGCTTTACATTTTCTATAACTTGTCTAAGGAATGAATTAAAAAAAATTATCCTACTTGGGATTCTTTAAGATTCATGAATCTGTGGATTAAAAAATCTTCAATCAGTTTTGAAAATTCTTGGCCATTTTCTCATTACAAGTTAACTCTTCTCTTCTGAGTTTTAATTTTGGTTAAAGTTGTATTTAGTTTTTTCCTTAATGTGCTATACTTTTTATAATATTCTGTTTCCTGCAGATATTATCAAGTTTATAATTTATATTTTAAACATGATAAATAACTATGGTAACTTTCTACATTTTAAAATTTGTGTCTGATAGTTGCAATAGTTGAAGTCTGTGTGGATCTATTTCTGCTTTCTGTGGTTTCTCTTGGTTCTTATAGATATTTATATTATCTTTTATTCTTATATGCTGGTGTTTTATGATTGCTTGTTGGTCATTGCTTGACAAACATAATATGTGGGGGTTCCACAGTTGCTCAAATAAATGTGGTCTCTTGCAAAGAGATTTTGTGTTAACTTCTGCCAGGGGTCTCAGTACACTAGCCTTTGGGACCACCATAATATAAGTGCAAGGATGGAGGGTTTTTTGGCTCACCCAGAAAATGGAGAATTGAAGTCTAAATGTGCATGAAGACTGGTAGCTGACACTGTCGGTACCCTAGTTAAATTCCTTCCAACTCCTTTACTGGTTCTGTGTGTTTATTGCCTAGTGTTTTTATGTTTTGTTGTTAATAGTTGGCACCTGTAACATTCTTCAGAGGATTGTCCTTAAACTGTCAGATCTACCTTGACCATTGAGATAGTTGGAATTTTCTGGGAGTACATTCCCCTTGGAGCTACCTTTAACCAATGACTGATGGTACAGAAATGCCTGAGAGTTTATATCTCCTCAGGAAAGCCTGGAGCTACTGGAGTGCAAAAGCCCAGATCCCTTGCCTGGAGAGAGAAAATCTTTGATGTGTGATTTAGAGCTATAGAATCAGGATAATCTGGACTGAGTGTCCCAAAGACTAATTCAATTTTGACATTAACTACTTCAGATTAGCACAGACTCCAAAGGTTAAGAGCTCAGTTCCACAAGATTGCCCCCGTCTTCAGATACCAATTACAAGTCCAGACCCCAGTACCTCTGACCATGTGGCTATAAAACTGTAGTGTTCCCACACACTCAAGTTTGATAAATTTCTAGAAAAGCTCACAGGACTCAGAAAAGTGCTCTCTGTACTATTATTGGTTTATTATAAAGGATACGATTCATGAGCAACACAATAAAAGGGATTCATAGGGCCAGGTATGGGCAGGGGGCACACACAGCTTCCATGTCCTCTCTGTGCATGTCACCTTCTCAATGCCTCAGTCTGTTCACCAACAACAAGCTCTCCAAGCTCTGCTGTTTTGTTTTTTTAAGGAAGGTTCCCTTTTGTAGGCATGATTGATTAAATCATTGACCATTGATGATTAACTCAATCTCTAGCCATTTCTTTTCCCCAGAGGTCATAGGGTAGAGTTGGAAGTTCTAGCACTCTAATTACTGGATTGATTCCTCTGGTAACTAGCTCTCATCTTGAAGTTATCTAGGGGCTTCATAAGAGTCATTTCATCAGCATAATAAACTCAGATACCATTGAAAGGGGGCTTAGTATGAATAACAAAAGTTACTCCTCTCAGAAAATTCTGAAGGTGTTAGAAGCTCTTGTGCCAGGAACTGAGGATGAAGGCCAAAATATATATATCTTCTTATTACAATATCACAGCAAATCAGATATTTTAAGCTTTAATTAAGTCCAATGTATCAATTATTTATTTTATGGGTAATGTCTTTGGGTTTGTATCTATAAAAGTCATTGCCATACACAGGACATCTAGAGTTTCTTTTATGTTATATTCTAGGAATTTTATAGTTTTACATTTTATACTTCTACAATCCATTTAGAGTTAATTTTTGTTAACTGTTTTGTTAAGTTTTGCATTTTATATTTAGTTCTATAATCCATTTAGAGTTAATTTTTGTAAGTATTAATTTTTTTAAGTTCCTTTATTCATTTTTTACATGTTGATGTCCAATTGTACCAGCACCATTTGTTGAAAAAACTATATTTTCTTCATTTTATCACAATTTATTTTTAATTTCCATGCAGCTATGTCTTTGGCTAAGGGATATAGGTAGTATGAGAATAATGACTCCATAAGGGTCACTTGGGGAGGCAAATATAAATGATCAGCCCAATGATTTTCCTTTAAATGACACTATCCATAATCAAGTCAAGCTTACCCTCCTTTCTCCTTGAGGACTGGAAAGACAACTGAATCCTGATGACATCCTGTTACCCTCAAATCAAGCCAACCTGAAGACTTCAGTGATCTAGAAAGGCAATGTGAGTCCATTTCTAACTATGCTCCACTGTGTTACTTCTCTTGGTTAGGAGAACAAAGACAATGTTCAGGGGAAATAACCTTTGGGGAAAATTATGTAGTTGTAAAGCCCTCAGTCACCCAGATGCATTATCTAGATCACTGGTTCTTAACCTTTTTTGAGGTACTGAACCCACCAGTTTCATATGCGCATTCACCGAACCCTTCTTTAGTGATAAATCAAATATGATATTTTTTTCCAAATTCAAGCATAGGTATATGTTTTTTTACTGGTGCACAAAATGAGCCATGCATGAACATCACCTTGCTCAAAGAACAAAACCAACAAAGTGCATGAACTCACAACAAATTACGGTATTACTTTTTTCTGGCCTCTGCGGCAAAGGTTTCTCCGAACCCCTGAGACCGACTCATCGAACCCCTAGGGTTCGATAGAACCCAGGTTAAGAACCACTGATCTAGATACTGTTGGGCAGTTACATATTTGAATAGATGAACTCTAACCAAATCTTACCAGGTCTTGGTTCTGTTACTTACTGTCTGTGCAGCTGAAGCCAGTTCCTTTTTCTCTAAAGCTCTCAGATTTTTCACCTTCAAAATTGAGTTTCTTGTCATTGTAGGTCCAGGTTCATGATCTCTCTTAAATTGCAAAGCTTTTCTCAATAGCTGCACTGTAAATTTGTCTTGGGAAAGAATTCATAGCTCTCATATGATTCTCAAATTTGGGGTTTATGACTTCAGACTTAAACTCGAGAATATGAACTCTATTCTCTGAAGACATCAACAAATGTTTGGTAGTTTATAGACACTATCAGAGTTCTCCCTTCCCCCTATAAAATGTTGAATATGTCATTTTTAAGAAATATTTTTTTAATTCTTTTAAACTTTTGTTAGTGCTTTGTCTTTTTTGGTAAGCTCTCTGGGGGGAGTGTGTGCTAGGGAAAACCAGAGTGCTCGGGCAGCAGGGCGTGCCCAGCTCTGCTCAGGGTGGGAAAGGCACCTGATTGACCTCTTTCCAGCACGCAGGGAAAATGAGAAGTTGAAATAGCAGATGGTCAAAAAGCCTCAAATTTGCAGAATGTTTGGGAAAGAGTAGGTTTCTTTCTTTCTTTTTTTTTTTTCCAAATTTCAAAAACCTCAGCAAGAGCTCAGATCAATGCTGAGCTCCTCTTTGCCCCTCTGGCACTGGGCAGCCCAGGGTGAACTCTTCTGGGCAAATGCAATCCAGTGTCTTAAAGAGAATGTGCTCTGTGTGATGCAAGCATAGCTGTATTCTCAGCCTCCGATCATGGCTGGGCTGACAGGGGTATCTCATGTGAGGTGTGTTAGGGTTTTGCTGCTGAAATCTTCACCTAGATATGGTGATTCAGCCAACTCTATGGAAGTGGATATCTTATTTGGAATTCTATAACCTTCCAAAAGGGGGTAGATATTTGAAGAATCAGTCTAAATCTTTTTTTCCTCCAGAAGCTCCTCCTTACTACAAGCTATAAGGCTGTGGGGGGGGGGGAGAAAGAGAGAGAGAGAGAGAGAGAGAGAGAGAGAGAACAGGAAAAAGAGCACACTCACTTTTCAAGAGGTTTGGACCATGGCCGATTTGAAATATTACTAACCTTGCATTTTCAAATTTGATGCACAACAACCAAGATGCTAATACTTTCCTTAGTTTAGAAAAAAAAATCCTTTCACCCATCTCTTCTAGCTGAAGATTAGGAAAGAGGCTTTAAGAAGATTTAAAAAAAAAAACCTAACTTCTGAGCAGCAGAAAAAATGGTTTGTGATTCAGGGGCTTCGGGCAATTCATCATGGAAATTGGGTTTCTTAGCAGACATCGTGTGAATCCTTTCGTCCCTGTCAACTTTTTAATACATTACATTGAGAATGTAAATCGTGTTGGTGAGGGGGAGCGAAGAAAAAAAGAGAGCGAGAGAAAAAAGAAAGCTTCCTCATTTTGGATTTAGAAGGGAGAAAGCATGAGGCCTGTAATTCATATTAACTAAATAATAAAAAAAAACCCTGTATAAATGTATAGATATGCAGGTATATCTGGGGAGAAAGTGGGGAAAAGTGAGTGAGACAGAGTAAAATTGAAAATGTTTTATCCTTTTGAAGGGCCTTTTATGGGTGTTTCTTATAATTTATTTTTATTTCCTTTAGGTTTTGTTCTTTTAGGTTTGTTTCTTTAGCTATATGAACCAACTTCCACCATGCTCCCTATCCTCCCAGGAGCAGAGGACAATGACTTGAGTTCAGGGGTTTCATGAATGAGGAAATGAGAAAAAGGGAATAGAATCTTATGCCTCATTAATAGTGAAGATTGTTGAGAGAGCTGGAGCTTTTTCTTATGTCTGTCACCATCCGGATTGGGCAGGATCTTGGCTGGCTTCCTTACTATATAGTGTGTCTAACTTCATTCATTGCTTATTCTGAAGGTGTTTCATTCTCTCTAACTCAACAGTCTACATTCACTCAGGGATACTGGGGATAAGATTAGTAGGTGTATTGTTTGCTGGCTCTGTAGAGTCTTTCGGCCTGTCTTAATCTCAGCCTAATTTGGAGTCATCTTGGCCCGATATGGATTTATCACCTAAGTTCATTGCAGAGATCTTTTTGTGTTTCTAGTTTTTCTAGGCGACAGCATGTTTGTCTGGTCTTTTGGAGCCTGAAGAAGTTTCAGTCGAACGTATTTCTTTTATGGATGCAAGGGTTCAGCAACATTCATCACTGTTGGAGGATGGGGAGGGCTCTCCTAGGGCCACTTTTTCTATTTGCATTCCTGACAGGGGAAAGATAAGGGGGAGAAAATCAAGTTTGATTCTGTGGCTTCTTTTTTCCTTTGCTCCCAGCACCCAGCTCAGTCTCACATTCCAGCTAGCAGTCTACTCTTAAAATGAGGTCGAACACTGGCTTCATATTGATTTTGTTCTGTTTCATTAGGAAGTTGGGGTAGGGGTCTGGCATCTTCATCTTACTTTTACATAAGACCTCACATATTTTCAACTAATATTCCTTTTCCTCTTGCCACTGAAGAAAAGGAAAAAAAAAGAAAGAGAAGGTCTTTCTAGAAACTGCTTAAAAATCCTGTATAGCAACCCATGAGAAAATTATGGCAAAGAAGGACGTTTAGGGATCATAATGAAGATGGTGAATCACTCTTATGCATGTGGAAAATAGACTGATGTTTGAATTTACTTTAAAAAATTAATTTAAAATTTATTTTTATCATGAAATATAGTTATATATTACTAAATACTGGAGATGCAAGTCTCCTGCACATCACTCAATGCTCCGTCTGCTCTTGAAGAGGTGTCTTTGGATATTTTCCTCTGTAGATCTAAATGCTGCGAATATTCTTTTTCTTCACTGACCCATCTTGCATAGTATCTGCTGACTCCAGTTTAGATAGTTGAAGACTTAGCTCTCTTTACTTGCTCCTACATTACCACCCCTCACTCTTCCAAACTGGTTATTACAGTCAATGTTCGTATGGTGGTAAATGTGCAGGTATCCTTTACAGCTGAGCAAAGCAGGGCACCATTACAACCCATTCCTCAGTCCTCCATTGAGCTGCCTCAGGCCTCACTGCTCACAAGGCCGCTAAGGGGGATTGTTCTGGGATGTCCTTGCCCCTTACTTCTGGGCCAGGTCCTGTCTTCTCTGGATTCCCATGTCTTCCTTTTTGGTCTTATTTTTTACTTTCCTCCTGCAATGAACTAAAATATGTCCCTTAGTAGCTTTCCAAGAGAGAGTGTGTAAGTGAAAAAATTTTGAGCTCGGTGTCTAACACTTTTATTTCACCCCTTAGGATTCATTGATAGTTTAGTTATTTATAGAATTCTATGTTAAAAACCTTTTTTCCTTCAGACTTTTGAAAGCATTCCCTCATTGTTCTCTAACATCTAGTTTTGTTGTTGGGAAACAGAATGTCTTTTGAATTTTTATTTTCTTGACTGTTATGTTTTTGTTGTTGTTGTTTTTTAGGATTTTCTATATAACCCAGTTTCTAAAATGTCATGATGAAGTATGCTTTTTATTCCCTCACTCTCCTGGGTACTCAGTGGACTTTTCAAATCTGGAAACTCAAGTCCTTTGGTTGGTTCTTATACATGTTCTCTGAGAATAGCTTCTATTCTTTTTATTTTGTTCTGTCTAGATATCTCAGGTTAATTCTCTAGTTTTTTCTTTAGTTCTCTTTTACTTTAAGCTCTTTATGTTTTTCTCTATTTTCTGGGAAAATATTGATTTTATATCTATTCCTTTTGTTGAGTTTTAAAAATTTGATTGCCATATTTTTTTCTCTCCCCTCCCCCTAACCCCCCAAAAAACCTCACTAGTTTTAGGACTTCTATATCTTTGAAAAAATAATCTTTGAGATTATTTTTTAAAAGTTTTCTTATGTGCCAGTGCTGTTATTGATTTGGTTCTGGAGTTATTCTTTTTTCCTTTCTTTAAAAATTTTTTTCCTTTCTTTATTCTTTTTTTTTTTCCTTGCCCTCCCTCCCTTCCTCTCTCGTTCCCTCTCTTCCTTCCTTCCTCCCTCCCTCCCTTCTTCCCTTTCTTTCTCCCTGTGTCCCTCCTTTCATCCTTCTTTTTGTTCTCCTCACCCCACCGCCTTATTTTAGTATCTCTGTTTTGGATTGGAACAAAGAACTAAGGCTAATTAGAAGCCCTATGCAGGTTGGTGGGGCAGGGTTTCTTCATTGTTTCCTTACTGTGGTGTCCTTAGAGTGTGAGACAGCGACTGTATGGGGGACCCTCCAAATATCAGTAACTGGAACTCTTTCTGGAGAGTGGGTAATTTCCTCCAGATAATAACCTCTATTTCTTGTCAGGACATGTGTGTTCCTGGATGCCTGCTCTTGACAGTGAGGTAGGGAAAGGAGTGGGGGGGGGGTCCCACAATTTCGTGTATAGGCCTCTACCTAATCCCTGACCTATGACCTAAAGCCTCTGCTTTATCTGTCCTGGAGAGTAAACTTCCTGTCTTCTGCAGAGGGGAGGAGAGTTAGATGGTGCCTGGTTGCCTGGGATGGCTGTGGGGGCTTAATAGATCCAAATGCTTCTTATATAGGTTTTCAACAACTTTTGTGGTTTT
This sequence comes from Rhynchonycteris naso, assembly GCA_037038555.1. Lineage (NCBI taxonomy): Eukaryota > Metazoa > Chordata > Mammalia > Chiroptera > Emballonuridae > Rhynchonycteris > Rhynchonycteris naso. The sequence continues at coordinate 38,802,101 of CM073004.1, read as the reverse complement.
CAGCCCCACATCTCACCCCAGCTTCCAAAGTACTTCATACTTCCAAGGCCTATGCCTCTTTATCTGAGTGCAGGACAGAGTGGTTTTCTTTTCACGTGCGTGGATCCTCTACCCCACTAGGGAAGAGATCAGCCATCCATATGCTTTTTGGCCTCCGAAACCTAAATCTTACTCTTCACTGTCCTCTTCCTTTCCACTATACTGGTCATGGTTGGTTGGTACTTGTGAATAGTTTGAGGAGGGGAGGAGTTTGATATGTGTGGTTAATCCACATACTTGACTCATAGCAGAGTCAGCTCTTTCTCTGCTGGATCTATGCTGCATAGTGTGTTTCTGATCAGGCTGGTGGGTGAGAACCCTGATGGTTAGAACTAGGCAGGCTTCAGTTTCAGGGCCTGTCCCAATGCTCTGAGCCAAAGAAAGCATCCAGGAGGGGGTCCTCAGAGCAAGTCTGGCTCCTTCACCAACCAGCCTTTTCTCCTGCTTCTGAGACCTTGGTGCCCACAGCTCAGGCCAGGACCACCTGGCAAAATATCTGCAGGTGGTGCTGAATAGCTTGAGAGAAGCTATTTCAGGGCTTGTTTTCCTTCCCATTGCTTGGATTTCTCCGCAATCCAAGCCCTGCTTAGAACTGTGATTATAAACAAAACAACAACGAACCCTGACATTGGAGACTTTTGTATTCTCTACAAATTGTTCAGGCTTCACCTGAAAAACTTAAAAACGATCCCAGGAGGTTTCCAGGCCTTAAACATTTTACACACCCCTCTTCCCTTCCACTTTAACTGGGAAAATGAGAAGGGAAGGGAGGGAGCGCATGAAGGAAAAAATACGGCAAGACAGGACGGTGGCAGCTCCCAGCAGCAGTCATCCAGAGTAGCATCTTGATTTCATAAGCACCATTTTAGCATAAGTTATCTCATTTTTAGCTTGTCAATTTGGATAATCTTGGCCCCAGAATGGATTCAGGGGGACTTAAATGATCTGGTTTGGCTGTTCACGGAGTCTGAATTTGCAGATAATTGCCAGAGCTCTTTTGGCTGGGTAAATTTGTTATCAAGTGCCTTTTAAAAAGTCAGCACTAAAATAATCATCCCCGTGAGCAAAACCCATTACAAACCTTAACTTTGGGAGCATAAACACATTTCCGTGCTGGGGAACAAATGTGTAAGATTTCATCATTGCTACATCTGGAAGGGCTTTGAGAAGTCGGAGATGCATTAGGAGAGTCTCTGACTAAGCCTCAGACCTGAGCTGGGGATCACCCTGTCAGGGGGCCACATCTGGAAGTAATTGAACTTCTTTGAATCACTCTTGATGAAGCTCTACCTGTGCAGTGAGACTCATCTTTGCACATTGTCACATCAGTCCCCCAAACACAATCTTACTCTGAAAGCCTGGTTGAAAAGTATAACTTTTACAAGAGATTTCACAGGGAGAGGAGGAGATGGTTCCATCACACCTAGTTGAGCAAATCTTCCTAAAAAGCTCCTGTGAATACCTAGCTGTGTCCCTACATCCCGCTTTACACCTGTCGCAGGCTGCCTAAAATCTCCTTTAAGCAAACAAAAGCTGATTTAGAAACCAGAGTTCAAGAGTAGCTGCTTTCGCACCTCCTCAGTCCCCCCACACCCGCTGCAGAGAGGCATGTTTCTGTATATTACAAATCTAATCAGGTTAAAAAATGCTTTGCTAGCTTTCTGCCCTCCAGATAAAGACTGACGTTAGCCTGGCCCAGGAGTTCCTGTCTACCCTGCCCTGCCCTAGCCATAGAATGCTGCCTGGCAACCTATGAGCTGCGGATATTTTGGGGTGATATGTTTTGACAGGCAAAATGGTCTTAAAATATTGACTTGTGATTGTGAAATAATATGTATTATGCTTGTCATTTTATTATCCATATAATAGGAAGCAAAACCAAGAGCCAGCATCCAGAAAATGTTAGGACTAAATTGGCTTTTTCCCCCCTATAATTTTGATCTTTTAAAATTAACACTTGTAAACTCTGGAAATATTGTTGGTGCAGAACAGGTTAGGTCACAGACATTTCTGGGTAAACGTTCTTCCAATAAGTTGCAAAATGTGGAAACCAATGAAAATTCAGAAAGTGAAAAATTGCTGGTTACCCTGAAGACCTTTGTATTCTAGAGAGGAAATTCTTGGTACACCATGATTCTTAATAGCCTCTCTGCAGATTTCTTGTCTCCCAAGTTATTTGTGATTTAGTTTCCTCCTTACATCTTCCTTAATTCCTTATCCTCACTCAGGATCAGCTATATAATTGGTGGGGCACTGTGAGAGTGAGAGTGTGCAACCCTTATTCAAAAATTATTAAGAATCTCGAGACATGCACGGCAGAGCATTAAACCAAGTGTGGTGCTGTTCTGAGCACAAAGGCCCAATGCACCTCCCTGAGTTGCACGGTCATGGAGCCAGTCCTGCCCTCTGTTATTTCACACATTTTCTGAAAGGATTGTATATGCCAGGCTCTGGTTTCAGCTCTGAAGATTGAATAGGAATAAGATATGGTCCTGCTCTTTAATAAGAATAACAATTAATATAGTGATGATAATGACCATGAGGAAAAATGAGCAAACTCTTATTGGGCACTTATGTGCCGGGTGCTCTGCTAAGTTCTTTGCATGACTCACCTCCATTATTCTTTGCTCTGTTTTACAGATGTGGGAACTGGCCCACAGAGGCTAAATTAACTGTTCACTGTTACTGGTGGAGTTGGGGCTTAAACCCAGATTTATCTCTTTTAAGCTTTTTGCCTTTTTTTCTTACGTCTGCCTTCACTCAAACTATTACCCTCACTATAACTATCTGGGTTTCTCTGGAGGATTCTGGATATTTTTCTTTAAGGCTGTCCCCTCTTTTATAGCCCATGAGAAACCTTTCTTAGCCCCTTGAGCCTACCTTGTCTGAGATCATGACTTTCTTTGCTCAGCACAGGAGTCCTGCCACAGAGAACATCTGGTCTAGTTGACATCTGCACGCTACAATCACCAGCGAGGGTCCCATGCTTTGTCTTTTTTCAGATCCTGGATGCCTTGTAATTAGTGGCTTTACCAGGTTGAGTCTGCGAGGAGCAGCTGCCTCATCCACACCATTCACTTCATCTCAGGCCTCGCTTTTTAAGCCATGCACAAACATTTTATTTTATTTATTATTAAGTTAGAGGCAGGGAGGCAGGTAGACAGACTCCTGCATGTGCCCTGACCGGGATCCACCCAGCAAGTTCCCTATGGGGGGTGTGCCCTTGCCCTGCCCATATGGGGCTGTTGCTCCATTGCTTGGCAACCCAGCTATTTTAACACCTGAGGCAAAGTCATGGTGCCATCCTCAGTGCCCAGGGCCAACTTGAATGAGCCATGACTGCAGGGGGGGGGTGGGGAGGAGGAAAGAGAAAGAAGAGGGAGAGAGGGGGGTGGAAAAGCAGATAATTGCTTCTTCTGTGTGCCCTGACCGGGAATTGAACCTGGGACTTCCACATGTCAGGCTGATGCTCTACCACTGAGCCAACCGGCCAGGACCCATGCACAAACTTTTTAAAGACCTCTCTCTATCTGCGTTTAAGGAGAGGTGGAGCCCAGCTGGCGTATACTCCCAGATCTGTGCCTTCTAATCCTTAGGATCACCCCCAGCTCTTCCTTGCCCATCCAAGGATGCACCCCTGTAAGGGGATCATTTTACATTTATACTGCAAAATTCATATTTAAATGTGGGGACAAAATATTCCATGACAAGAGATATAGATGCTTTATAAAAGGCTTTCTGAAACAGTTTATGTCAGAAACAGCTTAAAATGTGCAGGTTGCATGGATGGCAAAGAATGTAAATTTCAAATAATACTTAGCCAGCAGCTACTGCTGAAAACACCTAACTGGAGGGAGATGTCTCTAGGAGTTGAGAAGAAAACTACTTTTCATTGAAGAATACTATGAGTCATGAAATTGTCACACTTAAGTGGCATGATTTTTTTTTTCTTTCTTTGCTTCTGCCAAATGAAAGAAAAAACAGAAGAGTGACAGAGAACTGGAGAGCAGATACTTCTTCATCCTTCTTATGGTTCCTTCTGATGGCGGAGAAAGAAGCCTGGAGTACAGAGAAGTCACCAACAACCGTAGGAGCTGGCTCAGAGGCACACTTCATGTCATGCTGTTCTGAACCCTCAGTGGTGTTTCTCAGGCCTTGATGGGACTTGATTAAAATAAAGGGTGAAATAAAAAGGGGCTATGACAATATATCTTCTGCAGTCATGACTGCATTACTCCTTCCTCAGGTGCAGCCACTTACCTGGTTGTACCTGAGGACCCTGTGCTGCTAATACCCTGGGCTGGGTCCACTTCCAGTAAGAGGTATATAAGAATCCTCCGGGAAGTTCAGAAATTCTTTTTATGAGCTTGTGGCCTGTGCTTTATATTGCTTTGTCTGACTGCCCATGATCCTTATTTGTCAGCTCTGATTTCTGACTTGTGCTTGTTCATCAGTCCCTGTTGGGCACACCTGGATCTCCACCTGCTCTGACCTCTAGTCTTTCTCAAATAAGTGCCAAGGGTCAGTCTCTGCTGTAGTCACTGGCAAAGATGACCCAGAAACGCATTGAAAGTGATATCTTAGATATCTTAATCAAGGATCATGCCATTCATATGTGGCATATTTAGCTCTTTAATATGTTTATAAAGGAGAAGAATAGAAAATCTGTAGTTAATTCTCAATTTCAGTAAGTTTTGTAATCAAGGCACCCTATGGGGGGATGTAAAGAGGCCATAGCCCAACCTTTTGAATAATTCCTTATATACTAATGTTTGGAGATATGGTTGACATTATTTCCACCTCCTGCTCATATATGCACTTACTACACATATCCTCTCTAGCCAGAGGAAGCTTTCCTTCCTGTTCTTCGTGTCTTCAGTCTCTCCTCTCTTGTTTACTCATAAATCAGACTTTCTAAAATTGCAGTCGCCCCACTCCCATTACCCCTCATCAATGTCAGCTTATGCCGGCATTCCTGCCTAAGAGAGGCAGCTGAGCTCTCAAGGCTGCAGCCAGACCTGTTGTGTGTCCAAACCAACTACATCTATTTCTGGTATGGAAACCCTCCTCCTAAGAGCTTCAAATAACCTCCGGATTTCAACAGGCCATGCTGTTTGTCCTTAGGCATCTGTGGGCTCTAAGTATTTTTTTTTTTTCCAGAGTTGAATGAAGTCCCGGAGATTGAATGACTTGTTTTGTTGAGAGAAATAAAGTGTGTGAGGACCGGAGTTTCTCTCCAAAGGGAGTTCAGTGCTCACTCATCACGCATTCATAGTTACTCTGGTGGCTGTGGTTTCCTGCAGTCAGTGCCCTGGAACTCTGTCTCTTGCAAGGCTGTCAGCAGGTGGCAGGGGTCCTGCTTGTCTTGACATCTATCTCCAAGCATTAGGAATAGCCTGAGGTGTCAGGTTTCTTCATCAGCTTTTCTTTCTCAGATCTATTGAACCCCTTTGAGCCACTGCTCATCTGGCCCATTGTCATTAGCTTCCATAACCTATAAAACCCACCACTCCTGCCTCCCTGTATTGGTTGTATTATTACCCTTTATGGTCTGATGGTCTGTTCCCAACTCAGCAAATTCAGATCTCACAGGTCTGGGTCATGTTGTGCCTGGGAGTGTCTCCCGACCAGTTTAGGCCACACTGCTTACTCTTGGCTCCAAACTGCTTTATCAGATCAGTCTGTCCCATCAGATCAGTGTTGGGTGAGAGGGCTCTGTGGGGCAAAGGAAAGGGCCGTTAGCTTCCTAATGCTGCTGCTGTAACAAAGCACCACAAGCTTTGAGGCTAAAACAACACAGATTTATTCTTGTAGAGTTCTGGAGATCAGAAGTCTACAATCAAAGTCCTGGCAGGGCTGTGCTCATTTTGGAGACTTCAGGGGAGAATCTATTTTCTGTTTATAGAGGCCACCTACAGAGGGAGTCCTGACTTTAATAAATCCCCCACCCCAAAGAGTTGAGTTTTAAATTAAAAGTCACTGGGAACTTCAGTTGACAGATATAATTTTCCCTTACTGAGCATTAAGAGAGGCTCAGGCACTAGGTTAAAATACAGATAAATGAAGAAGGGTATAGCATATATACCTGATTTCCTTTACTGTCGTGACTTTTCTTAAAAAGTTGCTACATGCATACTTCTAAACTGCCCTTCAGAAATATTGTATTTTTTTGTAGTTTAAGTGCCTCTTACTTTTAGACGCTTGCCGACAATAATCACTATTTTTTTTTGTTATTTTTGGCAATTTAATAGGGGAAAGTAAGACTTCATTATTACTATAAGCTGCATTTATTAAACTATGAGTTAAATGTTTCTTTCACAGATATTTAAAATATTTTTTGAGTATGATAGGCACCTTTTAGTTTTTCTTCTGTTTCTAGGAAATTTTGTGTGTCGTTGTTATTGTCAGAGATGGTCAGCTTTTCTCCAGATGCTGCTCTCTCTCCCTTAGCAGTAGGGACTGTAGCACAGCATGTGGATGCTCAGGGGCACTGCATTTCCCAGATTCCTCATGGCGGTAAATATGGACACAGGGTTGAATTCTCTCCAATGGATGTTAGAGAAAGTGTGTGTGCCACTTCCAGGTCTGTCTCATTATACCTCCCATGAAATAACAACCAGAGTGTCAGGGTAGCCATGTACTGAACATGGCGGACTCCCTTGTCAGTGTAACGGAAGACCATTTGTCCTGGACTGTTGCGTGAGCTAGATGTAGTTTCTTTTCTGTTTAAGCCACTGCAGTTTACTTTACCTTACACACTTCTGACACATTTATATCTTTATTTATTTTTAATGAAGTTCTTCTCCCTTATTATTGAACGGTGAGTAGAGTCTTTGGTCATCTCTGTAGCCCTCTGGCACAGAATAGGTTTTTGATAAACATAATTAAATGAATGAATAAAAAGAGTTGCATGTCTACTTGAAAAAACTCATGCTGCTTGTCCTAGTTTAGCTCTCAGAGACGCTGTTCTCATTATTAGGAAAAAAGGGGAATCATAGATATGAATTACATGTTAGCCCTCAAGCCAACTTTAAGACATATTTTCATTTATAAAACTGATCTGTTTTCTTACCTGGCAAGTCAAAGATCAGAAGGTACTGACTGTACAGTCCCCTGACCTCCCAGGTGATGAGAAGTAAAATTGCTCTGGATGATTGTTTATTGTGCTGTGACCATTACCGCTTCAAACAGAATTCATGTGAAACTTCAGGCCTCCTGCCTGGAGAAGAGTAACTTTTTATCCCACACTCGAAGTTAAATGGGCCCAGTGAGATCCGAAGAGCTTAACAAATCCTCTGCTTTGTCACAGGGAAGACCTTTGCCTAATGCAAGGTCTTATCCTGCAGTTTGCTTGGGGCCAGGAGATAGCCTGGTTAATCTAAGCTGCTCCTACTTCCCTGCAGTGTTCACTGAACTGGGTTTTTTGGTCTGTGAATAAAATGGACCAGATTTGGGTTGGTTGCCATGGTGACTGTATCAGGAGCCTCTAGGCTCTCTATCTTTCTCTGCTGGCAGCTCCTGTGCAATGAACCCCCCATGGGGTATGGGTGCCTCCATCCACAACCTTATGGAATCACCTTCCCAAGAAGGTAAAGTTTGTTATGAAAAGATGAGCCTGTTTGTCAGGATAATCGTTTCCTGCTTACCTCTCTGATTGAATGCAGCTAACCTAGATTATGATCTTAGGAACCCCCATTAATTAGCTTTCCAACCCAAATCTCTCTGGACGAGGAATGGTGCCCTCTAACTTCCTCATCTCTTTCAGAACCAGTTAAAGCTTTCTGAGTTTGGAATTTGTCGTTCCGTAGTAGGTTAGAATGATAAGTCCAGTCATATAGACACAAATTCCTTCCTTTCAGGCTCAAGGGCCACATCTCTGTAGCTATCCCAGGGTAAGAGATGTGGCTTGGTTCCTTGGCTTCTTCCCAGGATACTCTGAAGGGGCCTCCAGGGCTCTTGGCTCAACCTTCTTGTACTCATGAATGGCCTTGCCTAAAAGGATGGTCCTAGGAAAGTGCAATTGGCACTGCTGATCAGGGTGAAGTGTCAAAAAAGATCTTTAGTCTTTGCTTTGTAGTAGCCTTGTTTCTATATGCCTGAATATCTATGTTACATTAATACATAGTAATCATTTACGTGTCATGTGCTATCTCAAATTTAATTCTCTTTATACTTGGCACCTCAAATTCTGTATGTTCAAACCAAATTTAGTCACATCTGGTCTGGATGACTTTAGTAACAGCCTAGCTGTTCCATCCACATCCACTTTTTAAAAAATTGATTTGAGAGAGAGAGAAAAAAAGAGAGAGATTTATTGTTCCACTTATTTATGCATTCAATGGATGATTCCTAGATGTGCATTGACCGGGAATCAAACCTGCAACCTTGGCATATTGGAATAATATTCTAACCAAATGAGCTACCTGGCCAGTGGCCCATCCATATCTACTTTTATCTCTCCAATCCATTCTACAGCAGCCAGAAGGGCTTCTTTAAATTCATGTCTGAGCACGCCACAGGTTGAGGGCCTCCTAGGAACTTTGCCCTACTCTTGGGATAAGGATGTGGATGTAGGCCCCTGGCTCCCTTTTAAATTTGTGTTACTCTCTCTCACTCTTGTTCTGTGCTCCAGCCACAATGGCCAGCTTTTGGTTAATCTCTGTACTGGGTTCACTTCTGCCACAGGGCCTTTGCCCAGGCTTCCTCATGCCTGGTTTCTCTTGAATCTTTCTTCATCTAGTTTGTATTTAGACAGCTCTCAGATCTGAGCCTGGGTTACTTTTTCAGAGATGCCTTCCCTGACCCCCTACACTAGGCCAGGTTTCCCTATTAGATGCCCTTATTGCATTTAGGGGTATCTGTTTCCTTCATGGGACACATCTCTGTAGATAATTGCTCACAGATTTGTGTGATTATTTCTTCAATATCCATTTCCATTCCTAGACGGTGAGGCTCACATACTAGGGTCTCACATAACGGAGTCTGGGTGTGTGATTGTTCATCATTGTATCTCTGTACCTAGCACCATGCCTAGAATACAGTAAGCGCTCAATAAGTGTGTATTTAATGAATACATGAATCTTCACAATCATCAACTAAGTATAAATTATTATATTTATTTTATAGATGAACATGTTTAGGGCAAAGTCTCTCAATCACCATTGACTGCTGAGTAAAAGTTCCAAAAAGTTTTAAATATGATGTTAAATCCTGAGAGCTAATATTCAATAATTGCTGTGTCCATTCTGTTCATGATATTCAACTTGGTTCAGAGGAATTTAGACACCTTTAGAGGCAGTCACATTTTGAAATGTGCAGAGAGAGATCATCAGAGGTTACAGAGATCTCACTTTGTGCTCTGGGAAAGCGCAAGTTTTCAACCTGCCTCCTCTGCCTAATCTAGCACCTCTTTGTGTAAAACACATCTCTCTCATTCATCTGCATCTCCCACTCTTGCATCCCAACAATTTCCACTGAGGGAAGGTACCCGTCCTCTGAGCTCCCATGATGCCCTGTGGTTATTGCTGTCCAAAGACTTCATGGTGTATTCATTACAATTACTTTTTCATGATGTTTTTTTATTACTATTGCTTTTACGATTCTCCTACTAGTCTTCAAACTTTCCTTCTCACACCCAGCTCCTGGCACACAGTGTCTGGCATGGGTTTTAGTGATTCTTTACCCTAAATACACATGAGGTTCACATGGGTGATTGTTAATGTACCCCAGTGCCTGGGCGCTGAGTCAATTGGTTTGGGGTGGGGCCCAGATTTTCAAATATCTCAGATAATTGTGATGTGCAGCCAAGTTTATGAATCTTTGGGCTAGATGCTCAATAAACATTTATTAAAGTGAACTAACTGGAGTCATCTTTGTGTGTGTGTGCACGCCCGTGCACATCTGTGTGCAGGTTCATATGGGTAGCATTGGGTCTAGGGAAAAACTGGCCTTGGCATTGGCAAACTCCTGTGCTGTTCCTTCTCTCCTAATGAACTTTGTGGATTCTGAAGATCAGAATATACTTGGAGGGCTTGGAGGACTGCCAGGGACAAAACTGAGGGATGTCATGGTTGCTCACAGAGACCAATTCCCCAGCTCTAACTCGAGACTGAGCACAAGGGCAGCAAGTCAGCAATTTATCTGCTTTCAACTGCCAAAAACAGTAACAGGGACATTTTTCCTGATTCTGCACACTATTTGAGGTCCAAATCAATTAATTTTTCTTGGGCTTTGCAGATGGAGCATTGATTTTTATTCACTTATTAATGCATTTACTCCCTCAATAAGTATTGATTGATTATGGGTATAGCATAATGCCATCTCTGAGGGTGACATGAAGGAAATGTGATACAGGTACCTTGAAGAGCATAAAATGTGGATAGACAGTATATGCACATTAGACAGCGCAGCTGTGTATTTTGCCGCTTAGAGGGTCAGCATTTGAGCCAGACAACCTGGTTGATTGTCTGGTTCACTATTTATTAGCCATGGACCCTGAGAAAGTTACTTTGCCTCTATAAGCCCTAGTTGCCTCATATGAATATTTCTCTTTTGTGAATGATAATAAAAATTATAGCCTGACCAGGCGGTGGCATAGTAGATAGAGTGTCAGACTGGGATATGGAGGACCCAGGTTTGAGACCCCGAGGTCACCAGCTTGAGTGTGGGCTCATCTGGCTTGAGCCAAAAAAAAGCTCACCAGCTATGACCCAAGGTCACTGGCTCAAGCAAGGGGTCACTCGGTCTGCTGAAGGCCCATGGTCAAGAAACATGTGAGAAAGCAATCAATGAACAACTAAGGTATTGCAACAAAAAACTGATGATTGATGCTTCTCATCTCTCTCCATTCCTGTCTGTCTCTATCTATCCCTCTCTCTGACTCTCTCTCTGTCTCTGTAAAAAATAGATTACATCATAGGGCTGCTGTGAGGATTAAATGAGGTCATTCCTGTAAAGCATTTAGCATGGTGTCTGGTACATAGTAAAAATTCAAGTATGTGTTAGCTGTTATTTTAGGAGAGATAGCAACCTGAATTAGCAAGAGAATGGGATTGAGAGTGAAGGATATAGAGGACTTTAGAGAAGGTAGAGATTGATGTGGTCATGGGAAAGAGAGCCTCAAAAGGTAGAAATTAAGCTGATTTTGGGGATGGGAATAATCTGGAAAAGTGGTGAGTGGCAAAGAAGTGTCGGGTGTATGAGGTTGTAGGGAGGGTGAGAGGTCTGGCTAGGGGGGAGTGCACTTGCTGTTTGATATTCAGCAAAACAGTTCATTATTGGCTTCCAGGCTGCTCAGGGGGCTGTTACATTAATTGGTTATGTCCTCTAGTCCCCTTCTAACCCTGTGTTCAGCAAGTGTGATGATTTATCGTTATGGAACAAACATTCCAAAATGCCAGTTGCAGAGCTGGGAAGGCTAAATTTAGCATGAGAGTCCTGGGCATTTAGAACTTCAAGTAAAATTCTAGATTCTTAGATCAAGCTAAGACCACTTTGGCCCTTTAACTACAGTTAACATTTTCCTTGAAAAAAGTCCAATCTTTAAAAGCCTCTATTTGACAACTAGCTTGCCAATATTGATGTTCTGCTCTATTAGCATCACCAGGGCTGACTCTCCACTTTCACTTTTAAAGGTATGTATTTGGATGGAAGAAATAATTGCTGTTTGCTCATTTCACATGCTCATACAACTACACACACACACACACACACACACACACACACACACACACACACACACACACTGCTCCCAGTCTATATGTACACGGGGTTGAGCCCACTGGAAATGTTGTCCTGAATGATGTCTTCCCTGTGTTTGAATTCATCTGTCTTTATTGTTTGAAAGTCTTTCTTATTCAGGTATGAGCCTTCTAGAGAACTGAAAGGCAATATACTATGATATAATGTTTGATTCCAGGGCTCATTATTTTAAGTACCATTTGCTTTGATAAGATCCCTAATAAGTATATCATGGATGTTAGGGGTTAGGTCTGCTAGTATTGCCTTGTACCTCAAAGACATGAACATGGATTTTAAGGACTCTGAAGGAAGAACAAAAACTTCATTAAATTTTTAAAAAATGTATTTAAACTAAGAAAAAGTACTTTATTTTAACATAGTTTCCTGGAATGTTGATTAAAAATGTCCACTTTATTATGACTACACACCAAACATGAATTTGGGTATGCTTCCACTAGTGTAGACCCTATCAGAAAACACAAATTTAACTAGGTCAGTGATTCTTTCTTCTTTTTAGGGGTATGTGTGAATGGTTGCGTAGTCTTTAAGAATCTAATGAGAGCTACAGATGCCTTCTTCAGAAAAATGCTATGAACACATTATATGCATTTCCTCCATACATTTTTTTTGGTGCATTGCAAATGTATCTTTCACAAAATTAGAATAATAAAACAATACTTAAAAAAGACTTATAATTCTCTTACTATCATTTTGCATGCAAAAATTAATAGCCACTTCCAAATAAACCTTAGTAAGTCAAAACCCTCAAATAGTAGTAAAACAAAATTTAGTTAAAAATAACTTTCATAAGAAGATTGCAATATTTGGTTAGAACAAGAGATTGAAATTATACATTTCTTTTTCTTTTTCTTTCTTTTTTTTTACAGGGACACAGAGAGAGTGAGTCAGAGAGAGTCAGAGATAGGGACAGACAGACAGGAACGAAGAGAGGTGAGAAGCACCAATCATTAGTTTTTTGTTGCCGTTGCGACACCATATTTGTTCATTGATTGCTTTCTCACATGTGCCTTGACTGCAGACCTTCAGCAGACTGAGCAACCCCTTGCTGGAGCCAGCGACCTTGGGTCCAAGCTGACGAGCTTTTGCTCAAGCCAGATGGGCCCGCGCTCAAGCTGGCGAGCTCAGGGTTTCAAACCTGGGTCTTCCGCATCCGAGCCCGACGCTCTATCCACTGCGCCACCGCCTGGTCAGGCACATTGCTTTTTCTTTTTACATAATATTGCAAGTATCTTTCACATCCAATTAGTTTAGACTTTTTATTTTGGTGGTAACAAGAATAGCAAATTCTTGTAAATAGAGAATGGTATTTGCTAGAAAAGAGAGTTTTTACAGGTTATTCTGATAGATGAGGGTAGGCTGAGTCAAAGAATACAGAATTCTCTAAAACATTTTGAGTTGAATTCATGTAAGATTATTTCTTTGTCTTCAATTTAATGAGGTCAACTTTGTTAATGTCTGAATCATAAATGTTGTCTTTGTCATTAAAGAATCAGTACTATATATACATTTCAGTTTATGGCCATGCAACAGAAGTATTCTTCGAGGGTTTCTTTGTCCATTTGTACCAGCACTCAAAAGCCAGGAAAACGTTTTCACTCTTGGCTCTGGCCTCCAGGTGCCCTTTCTCTAATAATACTAGAAGCACATAGCTGTCTTTCTCTACATACTTCTTCCATAATGGTAGCCTGGTCAGGGAACTTTACATTTTTTTAGCAGCATCCATAATGGGATCTGCTGGACCTTGAGTCAAGCACAGGACTCATTCACGTGGCCAAAGATGTCAGTCAAGTCACTCATGTCATGAATGAAGTCTTTGTGAAATTTTCCGAGTATGGGCTTTGCTAGTCACTTAAGAAAGGTAAAGCTTTATTCCTGAAGTTAATCAATTGCTTTAAAACTTGTACTTTAGAAAGCCAGTGAACTTCAGCGTTTATTTCTTGACAAATCCTATTGATAAAGCATGATTCAAGGTCCTGACTTTGCTAAGTTAAAGTGGACATGACTTCTTAGAATTGCTGTCCACATCACGTGGCTGTAGAAAACAAGAAGTCAGTCTGATGTGTGGAATTTATTTTTCAGCAATGTGTTAAAGCTGGAGGCTTTGTGGAAGAGCAGTGTGCTCCATTTGTATCCGTGGCACCAATATTTTTCTTCCTAGATTTTGCTTGGCAAAGAATTCTTTCATTATTGCAAAGCTTCCAAAGCAGACTCACCAGATGGGCATCTGCATGTATGTAACAGAAAATGAGACCTGGATATACCATCAGTGCATTTACTTAATTGCACACTGAAGGGCACTCGTCTGACTCGGATTCCCTTGAGACCTTCAAACAGAGGAAAAGCTGGTGACTTTGGATAGCATAACACTTCTTGACAGAGGTGCTACTTCAGTTTTTTCTCTTAGACTACAGGCCATTGATGGCTTTAAGGCAAATGGCTCCAAGTTCTACCCAGACACAAGGTTTCTTTGGCTTGGCCATGTGATAAGCTAAGTTCAGGCTGTTGAGTTGGTGTAAATTTCTCTCTCTCCCTCTCTGTTTCAAGTGAACTTATCTTCTCATGGAAATAATCCGTTCTGAACTAGACAATCCACAATAATCAGGTTCCAGTTGTTCCTTTGACTTTGCTGGCTTTATGTTTCCACCGAGCAAGAAACTGGCTGCATAAGAGGGACCACGCTTTTGATGTCCATCACATTTGGGAAGACCTGAAGAAAATACATTTCCTTCTATTTTATTTTCTTTTATATCTTTCAACCCAATCTAGGCCATGAACTAAAGGTTAATGCTCATAATTGTAATGAAAGCTTACATCTAAAAATACTTAGCAACAGGAGAGCATGTTGGTGGTGATGACTGTTTGCGACCTGATGAAGTACAGTGATAGCCCATGGCACTCTACACTGTGCACTATGAAACAATTACTTAAAACATCATTTGACAAAAATTAATTTTTTTCCACAGAAATAATTTTTAACCTCTTTGGAAGAAGCTTAAATATAACATATCTCTCACCCACTTCATTGATTTTTTATTATTTTTTATTTTTAGGAGGGGAGATAGTGAGGCAAACTTGCATGCATCCCAACTGGGATCCACCTGTCAACCCTGTCTGGGGCTGAGGCTTGAGTACTGAGCTATTTTTAGCGCCTGATGCTGATGCACTCCAATGGAGCTATCCTCAGCACTCAGGACCATGCTTGAACCAATCGAGCCACTGGCTGTGGGATGGGAGGAGGGAGAGAAGCGGGGTCAGGGGGAGAGAATCAGATACTCACTTCTTCTGTGTGCCCTGACCTGGGATTGAACCTGGGGATGTCCATACACTGGGCTGATGCTCTATCCACTGAACCACAGGGCAGGGCACTGATTTCTTGAAATCACCGATTTCTTGAAATCCATTTGAAGACCCATGAATTCTTTTTTCTTTTGGTGTGTGTCTATGTGTGTGTGTGTGTGTGTGTGTGTGTGTGTGTGTGTGTGTGTGTGTAAGACACATGAACTCTTAATCTAGGGAAATAACTATTTTGCTGAGAAAGTTCTGAAAAGGCTGAAACTAAAACAAGAGAGAAAAGTATATTGTTTCTATTATTGGAATAAAACCCAGGAATTCGCTTAGAGTCCTCCCAAGTCAGTAAATTAGTCCATCTTTGGCCATTCTGCTCCTAATAAGGCCCCCATGGAAGTGGATATATACCTCTAAAAAGCATTTTATAGGTTCTGTTGAATTTTCAGCCACTTCAAGACTGGCTTGGGAGCTCCTTGAGGACAGGAACAAAAGTTTACCATACTTTGGGATTGACATTTTGCATGGTACTTGGCACATAGTGAGCTTCTGTAAATGCTAGAGGAGTAAGTAACCATCAAATATTCTTTTTTGTTTGTTTGTTTTCTTCACTGTATTTTCATTCTGATTGTTCTTTTCACTTTTTAAATTTAATTAATTGTGTTTACATAGATTCTAGGGTAAACCCGACTTCATCCCCACCCCCCCATATTCTCCTCTACATCTCCCTCACCCTCCTCCTTATAGCTCCCTCCCCCCTTCCCTTTTCAGGTTTATCCCATCCTATCATCCCCTTTCCCTCTGTCCTCTTTTCCTCTAGTCCCTTTGATCCCTCCTCTGTCTCAATTCTGTTCCTCAGTTCTCAGTGTTCCTTGGATTCTTCAAATGAGTGAGGTCATATAATATTTTTCTTTTTCTGCCTGGCTTATTTCACTCAACATAATAGTTTCCAGGTCTCTCCATATTATTGCAAAAGGTAATATTTCCTTCTTTTCATGGTGCCATAGTATTCCATTATATATATGTACCACCGCTTTTTAATCCACTCATCCACTGACTGACACTTGGGCTGTTTCCAGATCTTCACTATTGTAAACAATGCTGCCATAAACATGGGGGTGCATTTCTTTTTTTCAGTCGGTGATATGGTGTCCTTGGGATATATTCCTATAAGTGGGATAGCTGGGTCAAAGGGATGTTCCATTACTAATTTTTTGAGGAATCTCCATACTGTTTTCCACAGTGGCTGCACCAGTCTCATTCCCACCAGCAGTGCAGGAGGGTTCCCCTTTCTCCACATCGTCGACAGCACTTGTTCTGTGTTGTTTTGTTTATGAGTGCCATTCTGACTGGTGTGAGGTGGTATCTCATTGTGGTTTTAATTTGCAATTCTCTAATGATTAGTGATGTTGAGCACTTTTTCATATGCCTATTGGCCATCTGTATGTCCTCTTTGGAGAAGTGTCTATTCATTTCTTTTGCCCATATTTTGACTGGATTGTTTGTCTTCCTGGTGTGGAGTTTTACAAGTTCTTTATAAATTTTGATTATTAATCCTTTATCAGATGTGTTGTCAAATATGTTCTCCCATTGTGTTGTTTGTCTTTTTATTCTGTTCTTATTGTCTTTAGCTGTGCAAAAGCTTTTTAGTTTGATATAGTCCCATTTGTTTATCCTGTCTTTTATTTCATTTGCATGTGGAGATAAATCAGCAAATGTATTGCTTTGATAGATGTCGGAGAGTTTACTGCCTATGTTTTCTAGAATGCTTATAGTTTCATGGCTTACATTTAAGTCCTTTATCCATTTTGAGTTTATTTTTGTGCATGGTGTAAGTTGGTGGTCTGGTTTATATTTTTGCAGGTAGCTGTCCAGTTTTCTCAACACCATTTGTTAAAGAGACTGTCTTTATTCCACTGTATGCTCTTACCTCCTTTGTCAAATATCAATTGTCCATAAGATGTGGGTTTATTTCTGGGTTCTCTGTTCTGTTCCATTGATCTATATGCCTGTTCTTATGCCAGTACCAGGCTGTTTTGAGTGCAATGGCCTTGTAGTATAACTTGATATCAGGAAGTGTCATACCTCCCACTTTATTCTTCTTTTTCAAGATTGCTGAGGCTGTTCGTGTTTTTTTTTTCATTCCATATAAATATTTTGGAATATGTGTTCTATATCTTTGAAGTATGTCATTGGTATTTTAATTGGTATTGCATTGAATTTATAAATTGCTTTGGGTAATATAGACATTTTAATGATGTTTATTCTTCCTATCAATGAACACAATATATGCTTCCACTTGTTTGTGTCTTCCTTGATTTTTTTTATCAATGTTTTATAATTTTCTGAGTACAAGTCTTTAACCTTCTTGGTTAATTTTACTCCTATGTACTTTATTTTTTTGTTGTTGCAATAGTGAAGGGGATTGTTTCCTTAATTTGTATTTCTGACATTTTATTGTTTCTCTATAGAAATGCCTCTGATTTCTGTTTATTAATATTATATCCTATCACCTTGCTGAATTCATTTATCAGGTTTAGTAGTTTTTTGACTGGAACTTTAGGATTTTCTATATACAGTATCATATCATCTGCAAATAATGATACTTGTACTTCTTCTTTTCCAATTTGGATGCCTTTTATTTCTTTTTCTTGTCTGATTGCTGTAGCTAGGGCTTCCAGTACTATGTTGAATAAGAATGGTGAAAGGGGACACCCCTGCCTTGTTTCTGATTTTAGGGGAATTGCTTTTAATTTTTGTGCATTGACTATGATGTTGGTTGTGGGTTTGTCATAGATGGCCTTTATCATGTTGTGATATGTTCCCTGTATTCCCACGTTGCTAAGAGTTTTGATCATAAATGGGTGCTGGATTTTATCAAATGCTTTTTCTGCATCTATTGAAATTATCATGTGGTTTTTCTCCTTCCTTTTGTTTATGTGGTGAATCACATTAGTTGATTTAAAATGTTGTACCATTGTTGCCTCCCCAGAATAAATCCCACCTGATCATGATGTATGATATTTTTCATGTATAGCTGGATCTGGTTTGCTAAAATTTGTTGAGGATTTTAGCTTCTAAATTCATCAGGAATATTGGCCTATAATTTTCTTTCTTTGTCTTTGCCTGGTTTTGGAATCAGAATTATGCTCACCTCATAAAAGGAACTTGGTAGTGTTCCTTCCTTTTGAATTTTTTGAAATAGATTGAGAAGGATAGGAGTTAGTTCTTCTTTGAATATTTGGTAGAATTCACCGATGAAGCCATCGGGCCCAGGGGTTTTGTTTTTTGGGAGCTTTTTGATAACTGTTTCAATCTCTTTTGTTGTAATAGGTCTGTTTAGGTTTTCTGATTCTTCCAGATTGATTTTTAGAAGATTATATGTTTCAAGGAATTTGTCAACTTCACCTATTTTGTTTAATTTTTTGGCATACAGTTCTTCATAGTATTTTCTTACAATATTTTGTATTTCTGTTCTGTCGGTTGTTATTTCTTCAATCTCATTTCTAATTTTATTTGAGTCCTCTCTTTTCTTTTCTTGGTGAGTCTCGTTAAAAGTTCATTGATCTTGTTTACCCTTTCAAAAAACCAGCTTTT
Organism: Rhynchonycteris naso; assembly: GCA_037038555.1. NCBI lineage: Eukaryota > Metazoa > Chordata > Mammalia > Chiroptera > Emballonuridae > Rhynchonycteris > Rhynchonycteris naso. The sequence goes on along the minus strand of CM073004.1, from coordinate 38,783,420 downwards.
GGTTTCTTTGATCCTCTGTATTGTTTCTTGAGCCTCTGTGTCATTTATTTTTGCTCTGATATTTATTATTTCCTTCCTTCTACTACCTCTGAACCTTACTTGCTGTTCTTTTTCAAGTTCTTTTAGATGAAGGGTTAGGTTGTTTATTTGAGCTTTTTCATCCTTTTTAAGGAATGCCTATAGTGCTATGAACTTCCCTCTCAGGACTGCTTTAGCTGTGTCCCATAAATTTTGAGTTGTTGTATGTTCATTATCATTCATTGCTAGAAATTCTTTTATTTTTCTTTGATTTCATTGTTAACCCATTTGTTATTTAATACCATGCTATATAGTTTCCATGTGTTTGAGTATTTTTCAGTATTTTTTTGTAATTGATTTCTAGTTTCATGCCATTGTGATCAGAGAAAATGCTTGATATGATTTCAATCTTCTTAAATTTGTTGAGACTGCTTTTGTGTCCTAACATGTGGTCTATCCTAGAGAATGTACCATGAGCACTTGAAAAGATTGTATATTCTGCAGCTTTAGCGTGAAAGGTTCTGAAGATATCTATTAAATCGAGTTGATCTAGTGTGTTCTTTAAGTCTGCTGTTTCTTTGTTAATTTTCTTTCTTGAGGATCTATCTAGTGATGTACATGGTATATTAAAATCTGCTACTATTATAGTATTGCTTTTGATCTTGCCCTTTATATCCATAAAGTCTGCTTTATATACTTAGGAGCTCCTATGTTAGGTGCGTAGATATTTATGATGGTTATATATTCATGTTGAATTCCTCCCTTTATCATTATGTAATGATTTTCTTTATCTCTTGGTTTTAAAGTTCATTTTGTCTGATATAAGTATTGCTACCCCAGCTTTTTTTCATTTTCATTTGTATGAAATATTTTTTTCCATCCTTTTACCTTCAGTCTATGTGCATCTTTTGTTTTAAGGTGTGTCTCTTGTAGAGAGCATATGTACGGGTCCTGTTTTTTATCCATGCAGCTACCCTATGTCTATTGATTGGATTATTTAATCCATTTACATTTAAGGTTATTATTGATATGTAGTTGTTTATTGCCATTTTATATTTTAAAGGTGTATTCCTCTTTTCTATATTCTTTTCCCACTTTGATCTGTTTACAAAAGGCCCTTAACATTTCCTGCAACTTTTTTTTTTGTTGTTGTAATGAATTCCTTCATTTTTTTTTTTTTTTTTTGGTCTGGGAAGCTTTTTATTTCTTCAATTTTAAATTACAGCCTTGCTGGATAAAGTAATCTTGGTTGTAGGTCTTGTTCTGGATTACTTTGAATATTTCTTGCCATTTCCTTCTAGCCTCAAGTATTTCTGTTGAGAAGTCCGATGTCATCCTTATGGGTGCTCCTTTGTAGGTGATAGCCTTTTTTCTCTAGAAGCTTTTAATATTTTCTCTTTATCACTTAGCTTTGGTATTTTAATTATAATGTGTCTTGGTGTATGTTTCTTTGGGTTTCTCTTTAATGGAGATCTCTGTGCTTCTTGAACTTGTGAGACCCTTCCTTGCATCAATGTAGGAAAGTTTTCATATATGATCTGATTGAATAAAGTTTCTATCCCTTGTTCTTTCTCTTCTTCTTTAGGAACACCTATGATGCGGATGTTATTTCTCTTCATGTTGTCACAGATCTCTCTTAGAGTTTCCTCAGACTTTTTGAGTCTCTTTTCTTTTTTCTGCTCTGATTTCATGCCTTTGTTCATCTTGTCTTCCAACTGGCTGATTCGATCCTCAGCTTCATTCATCCTGCTTTTAATTTTTTTCATTGTGGTCTTTATTTCTGATATTGTATTTGTCATCTCTGATGGATTATTTTTTAATATTTCAATGTCCTTTTTTATACTTGCTATCTCTTTATTTAGGTATTCATAATGACCATTTATTGTTCTAAGATCCCTAAGCATCCTAACAATCATTATTCTAAACTTTGCATCTGGAAGTTTGGTTATTTCCATATTGCTCTGTTCATTTTCTGGAGGATTCTCTTGTGGTTTCATTTGGATTGCACTTCTCTGTCTTCTCATTATGTCTGTGTGTTTGGGTGTGTTGTTTGTAGAGCTGGTTGAGTCTAGGTTTGGTGTTGTCTGCCTCCAATTTTCAGTTGTGTTATTTCTACATCTTCTTGGGTTGGCTTCAGCTGTTGTTTGTAATCCACTGTGGAATTTGGCTTTTCTAATAGAGCCCCTTTGAAGTCTTGATTTGTTTGTTTTCTTTTCAGTTTTTTTAACTGGGTGATAGTCTTGTTTACTGATCTCAGTAGCGGGCTTATTTAAAACTGTATCCAGGAATGTGGTTTGGTTTAACCTGAGACTCTGAAGACCTGATCTGCCAGTTACTCTCTCTGGGGGCAGGTGCTTTCTCCTCTTTAGTAGGCAGAGGTATATCTCAGATCTCCATGGAGACCTGAGTTACTGCCCCTCCTCCCCATTTCTTGTTTTCAGCTGTGTCTTTTTGTGCTGATTGGAGTTGGAGAGATATCTTGAGATGGTAGACCCGGAACCACTTTCATCTTCTGTTATGTGGAAGGATCAACCCCTCCCCCAGCTATTGCCGCCTCCAGCACCTCCCCCAGGTATGCCTGCCTCCAGCACTGGATTAGTTCGCTGCTCAGGTCCTTCCATGCATTCCTGTTTGTCACTGGCTGTCTCTCTCTTCCCCTTTCCTTTTGGAAAGCCAGCTTTCAATATACCTTGTTTCCCGGTCCTCAGGCAAGTGGCTGTGAGTGATATTTTCTACTGTTTTCCTTGGATTCAGAGCCTTTCTGAGCTCTCAGCCTCACCCACCCCCCTTTGTTCCTGTAAGGAGGGGAGGCTCAGTGCTCCTGTGTGCTCCCAACCAGGCTCGATGTGGCTTCTTTGCTTCTTGGTTTTTGAGAGCAGTTCTTATAATCCAGAGTTGTTCTTTTACACTGGTTGTTCCTAAATTAATTTGTAATCCAGTTTGGTGGTATAAGCTGGGAGCCTGTGCAACTGCCTTTTCCGCTGCCATCTTGTGTCTTTCAAATATTCTTATGTAGTGCCTCATAGGGAGATAGTTGTTCAATGTGTAAGTATTTCTGCCAGACTGCAGAGGCTAAAGTGGAAGGTGTCCTGTCCAGTCCTGAATATACAAGAAGGGTCTTTTCTCATCAGTGCTCTGATTGCTACGGAACATTCATTGTCCAATCCCATGTGACTCCTTGAAGGCAGGCACCTTTGCTGCTCTGGTGCCACACTCAGTGAGGGTGCTCTCCATAGAAATGCTTCAGACCTGGCCTGACCAGGTGGTGGCGCAGTGGATAGAGCATCAGACTGGGATGCAGAAAACCCAGGTTCGAGACCCTGAGCTCACCAGCTTGAGCGCAGGCCCATCTGGCTTGAGCAAAAAGCTCATCAGCTTAGACCCAAGGTCGCTGGCTCCAGCAAGGGGTTGGTTGGTCTGCTGAAGGCCCATGGTCAAGGCACATGTGAGAAAGCAATCAATGAACAACTAAGGTGTTGCGACGGCAACAAAAAATTAATGATTGATGCTTCTCACCTCTCTCCATTCCTGTCTGTCTGTCCCTATCTATTCCTCTCTCTGACTCTCTCTCTGTCCCTGTAAAAAAAAAAAAAGAAAAAATAAAAGAAATGCTTCAGACCTGTTTCAGCTCTGCCCAGAGGCAAGGCCAATTCCCAACCCCAAGGGCAGGCACCTGGGCTGAAGCTCTCTGAAACCCTACGAACACCCCGCATATGCCTCTGTGCTGAGGTCTGTGGGGAGAGTGATCCTGCAAACTGGAAGTGCTCGACCCTTAGACTACCTGCTCCCCACGTCTGACCTTTAATGTTTTTATTGCCTAATTCATGAGTTTATCACAATACCTCTTCATCACTTTGTTAACAACAATCATATACCCCTAAAGAAAAATTTTGAAAAGACAGGACTTTTTCGAGAAGGTGCTTGGGGAGCACCCAGTCCCTATCATCTCTAGTGGGTGCTCTGGCTGGTCCCTATTGCTACCCTCAACGTCAGCACTTCTTTCTCATTGTGCCATGGGGAGACAGCATGATCTCTTCAAAGAGTTTTGGCTTTCAGGAGGAGCAAGATGGCAATGAAGTAGGCAGATGTACCAGCTTCCAACTCCCAGAACCAAAGTGGATTATAACTCAACTTTAAGAACCATCATCTGGATAAACCAACTTTGAACTAGACTAAGTGGACTCTTCAACCAGGGAACACAGAAGAAGCCACATTGAGACTGGTAGGAATAGCGAAAACGTGAAGAGGGCTGCCCAGCTCCCTGGAGCAAATGGCAGACCGGAGAGACTCGCGTGGTGGGAGGAGAGTTTGGCGGAGAGGGAGGGACCTGGGTCCCAGGAACAAAGCCCCAGCCTGCAGTCCCAGAGCCTAGAAGAGGCGTTTGGACAGTATTGAGCTGTGAAACAAGTGAGGATACTGTTATTGAGAAAGAGACAGTTTTCTCAGACCCAAGATTCTTAAAGGGACAGCACAGAAAACCTCTCTCACAGCCACTCACCCGGGGTTCCAGGGAATGGGGACAGAGTAGAGGACCAGAGCAGCGGGAAGGGAGTGTAAACTGGAAGCCACAGGGAGAAACACTCTGAGGGACAGCCACCCTAACCCCTGGGCTAAGTCACTTCCCTAATAAAAAACGAATATTTCCCCTGGAACTAGCAATACCAGCAAAGGGAGACAGGACACCAGCCAAACAAGCTCTCCCACGGCACTTAGAGCAGAGCTGCTTAGATGGAGGGAGCTTCCAGGTCTACAGTATGGAGGGTTAGGGTCTGAGCTGCAGTTCCCCTTCCCACACTGCTGAGGGTTGCTGGAGGGACGGTGGCAGTGGGACGCTGAAACGCAGTTCTGTTGGCAGGGGTGGAGGCCTAGCCAGTGTGAGCTCGGTCTAGACCAGCAGGGGTGGAGGGGACTCGCAAAAGCAGTCAGGCAGCTGTGGGTCTGCCTGCAGCCCCACCTGCGGTGGAAAATCAGAGGCCAGGAACGGACAGAGATCTGCTCTGTGACACTGCACAAGCCAGCCCTGACCATGGGGATGGGGCTAGGGCTAGGGATGGGAGGAGACTCGTGGCTGAGCTCACGCCAGCAGCCCCAACTGGCCCAAGAAACCGCGGTTTGCCATCTTCCATGCGTGAGTTGACTCAGAATGTGGGGCGGGTCTAGAGCCCCGGATGAGTGGAAGCTCACAGCTGAGTGCATGCCAGCAGCCCCGCCTGGCTGGAGAAAGCATGGTTTGCCTCCTGCATGCATGAGTTGGCTCTGAACATGGGGGTGGGGCAAGAGCCCGGGATGAGCAGAAGATCGTAGCTGAGTGTACACCAGCAGCCATGCCTGGCCCAATAAACTGCGGTTTGTGATCCTCCGCAGGTGGGCCTTGGTCTCGAGGGCAGGGCTAAAGCTCCGGACGGGTGGAGGCTCACAGCTGAGAGCACGTCAGCAGCCCTGTCCAACCTGAGAAACTGGTGAACAGGTTCTGACTTGGGGGCTGGGCGGAAGCCTGGGAAAAGGCTGGGTCCACAGCTGAGCAAAGGTGCTCACCTCTACCCTTGGTACTGAGGCTTGTGGCTTGAGTGCAGTGTGCAACCTAATCTGTGTGGGTGAGGTGAAGGCCCAGGCAGGCAAAGGCTTGTAGAGCCAGGCAACAGAACACAATCTCTGCCATGAAGGAGAGGCAGAAATCACAGCAACTGCCGCAGTGGGCCGGCACTGGTAATGCCCATACCCAACCACCCCAGGCAGCGGTAGAGGGAGTGGTGGGCCTGCAGACAGACCACACCTAGAGAACACAAAGGCAACATCCACTGGACTCCAGTGGCCACAAGCTTTTTATACACAGACAAAATGGGCAGGCAGAGAAAGGCAAACCAAATGAATCAAGAGAAATCCCCAGAGAAGGACCTGAATGAACCAGATATAACCAAATTACCAGATGCAGAATTTAGAATAATGATAGTTAAAATGTTCAAAGAAATTAGAGCAACAATGGATAGTCATTATGAACACCTAAATAAAGAGATAACAAGTATAAAATATGAAATTGAAATAATAAAAACGAATCAGACAGAAATGACAAATACAGTATCAGAACTGAAAATCACAATGGAAGGAATTAAAAGAAGGATGAATGACACCGAGATCGAATCAGCGAGTTAGAGGACACAATAAACAAAGGCACAGAAGCAGAGCAGAAAAAAGAAAAGAGACTCAAAAAATGTGAGGAAACTCTAAGGGAGCTCTGTGACAACATGAAGAGAAATAACATTCACATCATAGGGGTTCCTGAAGAAGAGGAGAGAGAACAAGAAATAGAAACTTTGTTCAATCAAATCATAGCTGAAAACTTCCCTAAATTAAGGTTGGGAAACATTCCACACGTACAAGAAGCACACGGAACTCCATTAAAGAGAAACCCAAAGAAATCTACACCAAGATACATCATAGTTAAAATACCAAAGCTAATGAATAAAGAAAAAATTTTAAAAGCTGCTAGGGAAAGAAAGGCTATCACCTACAAAGGAGCCCCCATAAGGATGACATCAGACTTCTCAACAGAAACACTTGAGACCAGATTAGAATGGCAAGATATATTCAAAGTAATGCAGAACAAGAACCTACAACCAAGACTACTCTATCCAGCAAGGCTAACATTTAAAATTGAAGATGAAATAAAGAGCTTCCCAGACAAAAAAAGCCTGAAGGAATTAATAAAAACCAAACCAATTCTGCAAGAGATAATAAGGGGCCTGTTGTGAGCAGGTCAAAGGGAGGAAAAAATATAGCAAAAGAGGAATACAGCTTTAAAGAATAAAATGGCAATAAACAACTACATATCAATAATAACCTTAAATGTAAATGGATTAAATAATCCAATCAATAGACATAGGGTAGCTGCATGGATGAAGAAACAGGACCCATACATATGCTGTCCACAAGAGACACACCTTAAAACAAAAGATGCACATAGACTGAAGGTGAAGGATGGAAAAAAATATTTCATGCAAATGGAAATGAAAGAAAAGCCAGGGTAGAAGTACTTATATCTGACAAAATGGACTTTAAAACAAAGGCTCTAGTAAGAGATAAAGAAGGACACTACATAATGATAAAGGCAACAATTCAACAAAAAGATATAACTATTATAAATATATACGCACCAAATATAGGAGCCCTGACATACATAAAGCAGACTTTAATAGATATAAAGAGCAAGATTAACAGCAATACTATCATAGTAGGGGATTTCAATACCCCACTAACATCACTGGATAGATCCTCAAGAAAGAAAATTAATAAAGAGACAGCAGACTTAAAGAATACACTAGATCAACTTGATTTAATAGATATTTTCAGAACTTTTCACCCTAAAGCAGTAGAATATACATTCTTCTCAGGAGCTCATGGTACATTTTCTAGGATAGACCACATGTTAGGACACAAAAATGGTCTCAATAAATTTAAGAAGATTGAAATCATATCCAGCATTTTCTCTGATCATAATGCCATGAAACTAGAAATTAACCACAAAAGAAAAATGGAAAAATACTCAAAAACTTGGAAACTAAATAGCATGTTATTAAATAATGAATGGATTAACAATGAGATCAAAGAAGAAATACAAAAGGTTCTAGAAATGAATGATAATGAGCATATAGCAACTCAAAATTTATGGGACACGGCAAAAGCAGTTCTGAGAGGAAAGTTTATTGCACTACAGGCGTACCAAAAGAAGCTAGAAAAAGCTCAAATAAGCAACCTGATCCTGTATCTAAAAGAACTAGAAAAACAACAGCAAATGAAGCCCAGGACCTATAGAAGGAAGGAAATAATAAAGATCAGAGCAGAAATAAATGACATAGAGGCTAAGGAAACAATACAGAGGATCAATGAAACCAAGAGCTGGTTCTTTGAAAAGGTAAACAGGATTGATGAACCTTTAACTAGACTCACCAAGAAGAAAAGAGAGAAGACCCAAATAAATAAAATTAGAAATGAGAGTGGAGAAATAACAACTGACACAACAGAAATACAAAGCATTGTAAGAAAATACTATGAAGAACTCTATGCCAAAAAATTAGACAATCTTGGTGAAATGGACAAATTTCTTGAATCATATAACCTTCCAAAAATCAATCTGGAAGAATCAGAACACCCAAACAGACTAATTACAACAAATGAGATCGAAACAGTTATCAAAAACCTCCCAAAAAAGAAAAGTCCTGGGCCTGATGGCTTCACAAGTGAATTCTACCAAAAATTCAAAGAAGAACTAACTCCTATTCTCCTCAAGCTATTTCAAAAAATTCAAGAGTAAGGAAGACTTCCAAACTCCTTTTATTAGGTGAGCATGATTCTGATCCCAAAACCGGGCGAAGACAACACAAAGAAAGAAAATTATAGGCCTATATCCCTGATGAATTTAGACACTAAAATTCTCAACAAAATATTAGCCAATCGGATCCAGCAATATATGAAAAAAATCATACACCAGGATCAAGTGGGATTTATTCTGGAGAGGCAAGGCTGGTTCAATATTCGCAAATCAATCAATGTGATTCATCACATAAACAAAAGGAAGGACAAAAATCACATGATAATTTCAATAGATGCAGAAAAGGCATTTGATAAAATTCAGCACCCATTCATGCTCAAAACTCTCAGTAAAGTGGGAATTCAGGGAACATTCCTTAAAATGATAAAGGCCATCTACGACAAACCCACAGCAAACATCATACTAAATGGACAAAAATTAAAAGCAATCCCCTTAAGATCAGGACCAAGGCAGGGGTGCTCCCTTTTATCATTCTTATTCAACATAGTACTGGAAGTCGTAGCTATAGCAATGAGACAAGAAGAAGAAATAAAAGGCATCCAAATTGGAAAAGAAGAAGTAAAACTGTCACTATTTGCAGATGATATGATATTGTATATAGAAAACCCTAAAGTCTCAGTCAAAAAACTACTGGACCTGATAAATGAATTCAGCAGGGTGTCGGGATATAAAATTAATACTCAGAAATCAGAGGCATTTCTATAAACCAACAATGAACTGTCAGCAAAAGAAATTAAGGAAACAATCCCCTTCACTATTGCAGCCAAAAAAATAAAGTACCTAGCAGTAAATTTAACCAAGGAGGTTAAGGACTTGTACTCGGAAAATTATAAAACATTGATAAAAGAAATCAAGGAAGACACAAACAAGTGAACGCATATACCGTGTTCACGGTTAGGAAGAATAAACATTATTCAAATGTCTATATTACCCAAAGCAATTTATAAATTCAGTGCAATACCAATTAAAATACCAATGACATACTTCAAAGATATAGAACACATATTCCAAAAATTTATATGGAACCAAAAAAGAACACGAATAGCCTCAGCAATCTTAAAAAGAAAAAGTAAAGCTGGAGGTATCACTCTTCCGGATATCAAGGTTTACTACAAGGCCATTATACTCAAGACAGCCTGGTACTGGCATAAGAACAGGCACATAGATCAATGGAACAGAACAGAGAACCCAGAAATAAACCCACAGCTTTATGGACAACTGATATTTGACAAAGGAGGAAAGAACATACAATGGAGTAAAGACAGCCTCTTTAACAAATGGTGTTGGGAAAATTGGACATCTACCTGCAGAAAAATAAAACTAGACCATCAACTTACACCATTCACAAAAACAAACTCAAAATGGATATCAAATGCTGGCGAGGATGTGGAGAAAAGGGAACCCTCCTGCACTGCTGGTGGGAATGCAGACTGGTGCAGCCAGTGTGGAATACAGTATGAAGATTCCTCAAAAAATTAAAAATCGAACTGCCTTTTGACCTAGCTATCCCACTTATGGGAATATACCTTAAGAACACCATAGCACTGTTCGAAAAGAAGAAATGGGCCCCCATGTTCGTGGCAGCATTGTTCACAATAGCGAAGATCTGGAAACAGCCCAAGTGTCCGTCAGAGGACGAGTGGATTAAAAAGCCATGGTACATATATACTATGGAATACTACTCAGCCATAAGAAATGATGACATCGGATCATTTACAACAAAATGGATGGACCTTGATAACATTATACGGAGTGAAATAAGTAAATCAGAAAAAGAAAACTGAGAACAGCATGATTTCATACATAGGTGGGACATAAAAGCGAGACTGTGAGACATGGACATGAGTGTGGTGGTTAGGGGATAGAGGGAGGGAGGAGAGAGTGGGGTAGGGATGAAGGGAGGGACACAGGGAAAACCAGATACAAGGTGACAGAGGACAATTTGACTTTGGGTGACGGGTATGCAACATAATTGTATGATAAGATAAACTGGAGATATTTTCTTTGAACATATGTACCCTGATTTATTGGTGTCACCTCATTAAAATTAATAAAAAAAAAAGAGTTTTGGCTTTCAGAATGTGAGCTAGGAGGAGGGGCCTTTCAGTTGACTTCAGCTTTCTGCCCTGTAACACAAACACCCTTTAGACAAGAGAACACAAAAATAGCCTTCTCTGTGGAATCAGGAGGGAAAGATACAATGAGAACAAGTCACAGATTAATGACTCAATTTTCCTGTCACATACACTTGTTGAATATCCTTAATAATATCAGAGAGTCCCCAAAATCTAGGATCTCTGGAGCCACTCAGTGATAGAGCCATACCATGTATCTTCATCATTAGGGCTCTTAGTAAGACCTTTTATTCTCCTACAGTTTAAATATGTTTGGATTAAATGTTAGAATGAATTTCTCTTCTATTTGAAATGTTACTGCTAAAGAAAAAGATAATGAAAAACATCAATGAGAAGGCAGATGCTAACTTTTAAAAAATGTAATTTCCAGATTCCTGCCTGACTTATTCCAATTTGGTTATTAAAAAATGGACAATATTCTGGATCATAATCCTAAATTCACATTCAAAGTGTAATCAGAGATTCCATTCTTTTTAAAAAGTAATTTAAATTGCTTATATCCAGACCAGAATTACAGTGAAGTAGTTAAAAGATACACATTTCTCTCCAATTTCCATGCATTCCTGTGGGGTTGGACTCTCTCAACTCTCAGAAGCCAGAGGTTCACCAATGGCAAAATGTATCTCCTGGGATTATTGCTTTTATTTCAGCAGGAATGCTGTTTGCCTGATGATAGAGCATAGAGACGGCAAAGGTGAGCCCACCTGGAAAGGAAAGAACCGCTGTAGGAACAGAAGACAGGATTGTTTGAGCTAAGAGCAGGTCACTCCAGAGTGTGGTCTTAGCACCTCCCACATCTCTGTCAGACCATTATGAGGATGGGCACACACATTTCATGGGTATCTGAGTGATGTATTTTAAATAGTGTAACATAGAAAATTAATTTTCACTTTTTGGGTAACATTTAAGCAATGTAATTGGCTCCAAATACTATTCAACCCCAACCCCAAACACTCCTGAGGGGCTGGAGTTTTAGCAGCTGCCACATGGCGGCACCACCTGAGCTGAAATCCGGAGTCAGCTTTTTCTTGGCCCTTCTGTCATTTACACGTGCCTGAACTTCCATGAATGATTTTTGGTGGCTATTTTCCTGTTATTTTAACATTCAATTGTTGTAATTTAGTGAAGTCATCCAAGCATTCGTTAGGTGATGTTTGTACTCAGCAGTGATAAAAACACATCCGAAAGATCGATAACTTTGGAATAGAAGTTAGAAGTGATAAAATACTCGGCGGAGGCCTGTGCAGCTGTCATGATATGCTATTACTGTAAGAACAAGCCCTCAGCAAAGTATTAGAGCCGTGATAAGAAAATAAAAAGTAGCATTAGACCACATTATTCTACAAAGTTTGTAGATTTATGTACCCCTAAAATGCATTTCCCATTTCACATCTATTTCTAAAAGGAATTAGTCTTGAATTATCTGAGGTCTTTAGGACCTCATCTCCGGCATCAACCTGACAGCCTGTGTTTGTTTACTGCCCCAAGCAGGGGTTTGGTTAAGGTTTGTGGGACAAATGAGAAAGAACTAACATGTGTGGGGCATTTTTTAAATGTCCAGAAACTGGTTAGAACTTTTCATGTATTATCTTCATTAATGTTCATACAACCCTAAGAAATAAGCATTATCATCCATGGTTTTAGAGATGGGGAAACCAGGCTCAGAGAAATCAAATAATGTGGCACACAGCAAGTGATAGGTAGAGCCAGCTCCGAACCAGTCAGACTAACTTATACTACCTCTCAGATGAATTGGAGGGGAAAATGATGATGGTTGAAACCATAATAGACTTCTACTGCAGAAGTGATTTCTGGATGCTATGAGGCATCCTTTGGACAGTTAAATGGGTGGACATTCTTTTCTGATTGGTAGACCTGGGGACAAATTTGAAAAATAAGGACTGGAGAGAAGCACAATCTACGTGTGGTTCCCCAGTGTGGTCCCCAGACTGTCCTCATCAGCGTCACTTGGGAACCTGCTTGAAATACAACTCCTCAGGCCCTATTCTCGACTGGGTAAATCAGAAATTCTGGAATGAGGCTTAGCCGTTTGTGTTTTGCAAGCTCTCCAGTTGGTTCTGATACATGGTCAAGTTTGAGAGCTCCTGACCTACACAACAGAAAGGAAAGTACCAGGGTTGCAAATAAAATACCTGGGCACAATTTGGGAGAAAGGTGATGATGAGGAGAAAATGTTGAAGGTAATAGGGGAGAGAGAGCAGTCTGAATCTGGAGAGATTCAAGTATAACTATCTGTCTATGGGGAGGTGGCCAGATTGTGTGGCTGTAAGGAATGAGATGGAATAGGACTGTCTGAAATGGAATTTCTAGTTCTGCCATATAAATCACCTTATTTTGTTCAAATACCAGACCAAGACTTACGTGATTTTGTGTTTTTTTTGTAAACATCAGAAAGATCTAGGTGCTGGCCCTGCCATTTGTTTACCCTTCATGATAGACGAGTATATATCAGTCTGCTGATTGGTAGCACACTCCATATTGGAAATATGGTCAACAGATTTCATGTGCTTCCCTAGTGTTGTGTTGAGAAGGATTCTGAGGCTCAGTTCTGGCTTTGTGCTAAAATTCTGTTATTTGTGAGTGGTGTCTACCACAGGTCAGGGAAGCAGAAGTGGGGACATACATGCTGCTGTGTGTTACTCCCAAATGTAACAAACAGCTTTGCTTTTCAGCTCTCCTTTCTCCAAACAAAATGAGCTCCAGGTCCTTCTACCTTTCACCCAGAAATCTCTCTAGCCTTTGGGGTTATTTTTCTCATATATTCTCATATCAGATTGACATGAAGATCTGCATGTCAACATACTTATAAGCAAGAATGACATGCTCATCTGTTTCTAGGGGGAAAGGGCTACCTAAGTGAAGACATGGGAAGCCCCTCCCCCTTGTTGTCTGCCCATCATAGCAGCCCTCACCATTACTGGGCTCACTGTCCAGCCTTTTCCCCGACTTCTGAAGAATCTACTTCAGAACCTCTTTATTTCTTAAAGTCCATTGACACCAATTTGCTGACAATTTTAAAGAATCTTTCAAAATCCTTTACAGTGGCTGGAAATACCTGGGGGTGTTGCAAATTCAGAGTTGGGGATTATTGTGGAAAAGCTAAAGCTGTGGCTGTGTCCATAACAACCAGTGGAAAAGTGCCGTTTTGGTTGTTTTGTCTGTTGAATAGCTGATGGTGGTTATTTTTGCATCAGACAGAGTAAGTGGATCAGACAGAGAGCATGCAAACAGACAGATGGTGCTTGTGTTTACATGACACCAAAATATTTGTCTTAAAGACAGCATCCTGAAACAAGAGAATTGAGCCTGACTGGTTTTATGTGTTTCCCTGATTTAACTTCTCAGCTCAGACAGATAGCTCAGAGTGATGGGGAGAACATGGGTTTGGTAACAGACAGAATGGGATTGGAAACTTGGTTCTGTTCCTTGTGAGCCCTGTGACTTGGTGTCCTTGTTTGAAAGGTGAAATTCATACATGATGATATCCATTCTCACTTTGAATGTGTATGTGTGAATGTGAGGGTTAAGAGGGAAAATGTATGTGAAACCATGTCCTGGATACTCACTAAAGGCTAGTTCTCCTGTTTTCTCCCTCCCCCCCCCCCCACCCCTCTGGTCATCACTAGCAAATATTCCTTTGTATTTACTTGACAAAAGGCAGAATGTTATGTCATTTATTCAACAAACATATATTGAGCCACTGCTGTGTGCTGGATTCTATATAAAGAAGCATAGGCTGTAGTCCTGTCTCTCAAAGAGCCCCCCATCGGGCTCCCTCTCCTCTTTGTCTATGTTAAATAGATTGTTCTTCAGGGTCCACACTATCACTTCAGCTCTTTCTGAGCCTTCTCCTCAGAACTGTGGTGGCCATTTTGTTTTCCACAGTGACTAGGAATGCTCACCGCTATTTTATGGATACAAAACAGTGCTGGTAGAACAGAATTTATCTTTTTTTTTTTGGTCCCTCAGTAAGAGAGATATGGTTAAAAGTTGCCAGCAAGTTTGTTTCGAGTCATCAATTTATCAATGGAGTAGACTTTGTTCATTTAAGAAAAATCTCTAGAATGAGTCTTTTAATTACACGAATGCAAGGAAGCAGGCCACTTTGCCAAGTTTTCTACATTTACTTATTTGTCTTTTAAACTTATTTTGATAATTATTTTAAAATATATTTAATGAATATGAAATGTTTTCTTGAATAGAGTTAATAAACATTTGCAGTGTTTTTCTTGACTATCTTTAATTGATATTGTTTTTCTGAATTGTCCACCTAACTGCCATTTCAGATTTTCTTTTCCTTCTATGCATTTTCTTTCATTTTATCATTATAACTCATTAACATATCGAGTTTTTATTATGGTTATTATCCCATGAAGGCAAGAGTGCTTTGTTAATTAGTGTTTCCCAAGTTCCTAATATAGGGCCTAGATCATAAAAGTTACCTAATAATATTGTTGATTAAATGCGTATATATATTTTTCTGAATATAACTAAAATGTAAGCATTGCATATAAAATTTTCTTAGGTTATACTTATTGTATATATATTATAGATAAATGACATATATTTGATATACATATAGGTAATTTCCCCCTGTTGATAGCATTTTAATATTTATAGATTGTTTTACAAGTTTTATCAAATGACGAATTTGCTAAATTTACCAAATGACAAATATACTGATTTATAAAGACTTTTTTACCATGTATGAGGACTGGTCAGGACCCCTGTGGCAGATTTGTAATAGCAAGCCCCAGGGCTACCTCCTGTGATAGCCATGGGGAAACCTGTGTCCCTGTGTAGATGAAATTAGGACAAAGGGAGTTGAGATGGGTGAAGAAGCCACCAAGTAGGTGTTGTGAGGAACGTACAGAGTTGAAGAACACCAGCAGTTCAAAGCAATGTCATCTGTCAGAGGCAACAGAGCATAGAGACAGATCTAGGGGACACATGAGTCCTCCTTGGGGCTCAGGGCAGCCTAGTTAAATGAAGATGTCCCAGAATCTGCAGAATGGACACTCAGAGTCATTGTAATGAGAAGGGAACAACAACAGTGGCCTTACTTTTGTGTCACAGGCTGGTGATGCCTGAGGACAGATCAGTGACTCCTGCATCTGTCAGAGGCTTCCAGCTCAACTTGGAGTTCCCAAGGAGTAGGAGTCAGCCCAGGGCAGTGCATGATTTTCTTTTCTTTTCTAGAACTTGCCTTTTGCCAGTCGCACCTTTATTGTATTTTCCAGACTCCCTTCCTGGGCTCCCATAAGAGATTGTGTGAGAGCCCCAGACACTTAGGTTGATCCGGCCTCCCAAAGGGCAGCCCAGTGGGGAAGGAATTGAAGGAACACTGGAAGGGTTGGCTGGGTCTCTCCTGGGAGACTAAAACTTCTGCTTCTGGGGCTGAGCCTGATTCCTGACATGAACCTGGGCATGTGCTGGCCCTTTCTCCTCTGGGGAACATTTGAAGTGCTGTGAACCCTGATGGTGGTGTTCTGGCTCTCTAGATGCAAGACTAGGTGAATTCAGAGCAACTCTACTGAAAGTAGGAAAGACCTGTGATCAGAGGGCAGAGCCTGTTCTTCTGTGAGTGGTGATGGAGTCATGGCAAATAGGTGGTCAAGAGGGAAAGACAAAGATGGGATTTGGAACAAAATCTTCCAGGTATTAAACCACATTAATTAGGTGTTGGGTCATTCAAGGAACATAATAAAACAACTTTATTTTTTACTCTGAAATGTAACATAGTGTTCAGTGGTCATATGGATGACCTCAACAGAACATTGTCTGTTCTTTCTGGAACATCCTTTATACACGTCTCATTGCAGAGTTTCACTGTAACAGATAATGGAGGGGTTCTTTAATACCAGGGTGAGGAGTTCCTTTATTGCAACATTTTCCTTAATCTTTTAATTCTTGTAGAGAAGTCATGAGAATCACACCAGAGGGTATTATAATATCAATTTACAGATGAAAAAACTGAGGATGAGTGAAGTTCAGTAACTTCATTCATTCATTCATTCATTAAGTCAACTAGCAAAAACTTAACATTTTCTGACTCCCAGCCAGGAATGTTCTGGCCTCTGACTGTATACCTGTGAACCAATGCAGAAGCTCAGCCTTTTTTTTTTTTTTTTAGAAAATTAAATTTAACAGGGTGACATTGATCAACGAGAGTATATAGATTTCAGGTGAACATCTCCATCTCATTTGAACAGTCATTTATGTTGTATAGCCATCAAGCAAAGTCAAATCATCTTCAGTAACCTTATATTTGTCCCTCTTTAAACCCTTTTCCCAAACCCACCCCCTCTCTGATGTCCCCCTTTCCCTGGTAACCAATGCACTCTTATCTATGTCCATGAATCTCAATTTTGTATTCCACCTATGTGTGAAACCATATGGTTTTTAGCTTTTTCTGATTTACTTATTTCACTCAGTATAATGTTCTCAAGGTCCATTCATGTTGTCGTAAATGTCACTATGTCATCATTTCTTAGGTCTGAGTAGTATTCCATTATATATATGTACCATATCTTCTTTATCCAATTTTCTATCAAGGGACACTTGAGTTGTTTCCATGTCTTGGCCACTGTGAATAATGCTGCAATGAACATGGGGGTGTATGTATCTTTATGTACCAATGTTTACGAGTTTTGGGGGTAGATACCCAGTAGAGGGATTGCTGGGTCATATGGCAATTCTATTCTTAAATTTTTGAGGAACTATCATACTTTTTTTCTTAATGGTTATACTAATTTGCCTTCCCATCAGAAGTGAATGAGGGTTTCTTTATTTCCACAGCCTCTTTAATACTTGTTATTACCTGTCTTGTTGATAATAGTCAATCTAACAGGTGTGAGGTGGTATCTCATTGTAGTTTTAATTTGCATTTCTCAAATAGCTAGTGGAAATGAGCATCTTTCATATATCTGTTGGCCATTTGTATGTCCTCTTGGGAGCAGCATCTGTTCAGGTGTTTTCCCCATTTTTAAATTGGATTGTTCGCTTATTTGTTGCTGAGCTTTGTGAGTTCTTTATATATTTTGGATATTAAGCCCTTAGTGGAGCTCTTGTTTGCAAATATCATCTCTCATTTAGTTGGCTGCCCATTTGTTTTGTTGTCAGTTTCTTTTGCTGTGCAGGAGCTTTTTAGTTTGATATAGTTCCATTCATTTATTTTTGCCTTTAATTCCTTTGCCTTTGTAGTCAAATTCATAAATTATTCTTTATGGCCAAGATCCATGAGCTTAATACTTGTGTTTTCTTCTATGTAATTTATTGTTTTGGATCTTATATTCAGGTCTTTGATACATTTTTGAATTAATTTTTGTTCAAGAGAACAATCTGTAGTCAAGTTTCATTATTTTGTGTGTGGCTTTCCAATTTTCCCAGCACCATTTGTTGAAGAGGCTCCCTCTTCTCCATTGTGGTTTTTGGCTCCTTTGTCAAAGAAGATTTGCCCATAGATATGTGGTTTTATTTCTGGACTCTTGATTCTGTTCCATTGGTCTGTGTGTCTATTTTTCTGCCAATACCATGCTGTTTCGATTATCATGGCTCTGTAGTATTATTTGAAGCCAGCTATTGTATTGCCTCTTACTTCATTCATTTTTTGCAGGATTACTTTAGCTATTCAGGTTTTCTCATGGTACCATACAAACCCAGTAGTGTAGTGAGGGAGTGGGAAAGGGGTCTATCATGCCTTGGGTGCCACTTGCAGAGGGGCACCAAATGGTCTCCAAGACAAACAAGAAAAGCATACTACGCCCTCAGGGGGGCGCCAATAAAGTGTTGTGCCTCAGGCACCAGTTATGTTTGCTATGCCACTGTATAAACCTGGTGATTTTTTGTTTCATTTCTTTGACACTGGAATATTGATGGGAATTGCATTAAATTTGTATATTGTTTGGGGTAATATGGTCATTTTAACTATGTTGATTCTTCTAATCCAAGAACATGGGATATTTTTCAGTTCACTGTGTCTTTTTCAATGTCCTTTAATAATGCTTTTTAGTTTTCAGGATATAGATTCTTTACATTCTTTGTTATGTTTATTCCTAGGTATTCGATATGTTTTGGTGCAACTCTGAAAGGGATTATTTTTTTTAGTGCATTTTTTAAAGTTTCATTGTTGGCATATATGAAAGCAATAGACTTCTGTACATTGATTTTGTATCCTGTAACTTTACTGTATTGGTTTGTTGTTTCTAATAGTCTTTCTTTGGAGTCTTTAAGGTTTTCTATATGCAGGATCATGTCATCTGCACAAAGCGGTAACTTTATTTCCTCTTTTCTTATGTGAATGCCTTTTATTTCTTTCTCTTGCCTGATTGCTCTGGCTAAACTTCCAGCACTATGTTGAATAGGAATGAAGAGAGTGGGCAACCTTGTCTTGTTCCTGATTTGAGAGAAAGAGCTTTCAGTTTTTCACCATTTAGTATGATATTATCTGATGGTCTGTCATATATGGACTTTATTTTGTTGAGGTACTTTCCTTCTATTTTGATTTTATTGAGTGTTTTAAACATAAAGTGATGTTGTATCTTATTGAATGCCTTTTCTGCATCTATTGATAGGATCACATGATTTTTGTCCTTTGTTTTGTTGATATGGTGTTTTACGTTAATCGATTTCCATATGTTGAGCAATCATTGTGTTCCTGGGATGAATTCCACTTGATCGTGATGTATTATTTTTTAGTGTGCTGTTGTATTTGATTTGTTAGTATTTTGTTTAGGAATTTTGTATCTGTATATTAATACATTAAAGATACTGGTCTGTAGTTTTCTTTTTTTGTATTGTTTTTGCTAGGTTTTGGTATGAGAGTTATGTTGGCCTCATAAAATCTGTTTGGAAGTATTGCTTCTAATTCAATATTTTGGGAGACTTTGAGAAGGACAGGAACCAAATTTTCTGTGAATGTTTGGTAGAATTCACTTGTGTAGCCATCTGGTCTTGTTTTTTTATTTTGGGGGAGTTTTTTAATAGTTGTTTCTATTTTCTTCCTGCTTATGGGTTGATTTAGGCTTTCCACTTCTTTGTGACTTAGTCTAGGAAGATTGTATAATTCTAGGAATTTACCTATTTCTTCTAGATTGTTAAATTTGGTGGCATGTAGTTTTTCAGAGTATTCTACAGTGATCCTTTGTATATCTGTAATATCTGCTCATTTTTCCTCTTTCATTTCAGATTTTGTTTATATGAGTCCTTCCTCTTTTTTCCTTAGTGAGTCTAGCAAGTGGTTTGTCCATTTTATTGATGTTGTCAAAGAACCAGCTCTTTGTTGTATTGTGTTTTCTATAGTTTTTCTGTTCTCTATTTCATTTAGTTTTGCTCTAATTTTACTATTTCCTTTCATCTGCTGATTTGGGGTTGCCTTTGTTCTTCTTATACTAGTTCCTTAAGAGGTGATGTCAAGTCGTTTACTTGGTATCTCTCTTGTTTCTTAATATAAGCCTGTAATGATATAAACCTCCCTCTTATTATTGCTTTTGCTACATCCCAGAAATTTTGATATGTTATGTTGTCATTTTCATTTGTCTGAATATATCTTTTGATCTCTGCTTTTATATCTTCTTTGACCCAATCATTTTTTAGAAGTATGTTGTTTAATTTTCACATTTTTATGGGTTTATTTACTTCCTCTCTTTGCAGTTGAATTCTAATTTCAAAGCCATATGATCAGAAAATATGCTTGGTATAATTTCAATCTTCCTGAATTTGTTGATGTTAGTTTTGTGTCCCAACATATGGTCTATTCTTGAGAATGTTCCATGTACACCCGGAGAAAAATGTTTAGTCTGAAGTCCTGGGATAAAATGTTCTGTAGATGTATTTTATGTCCATTTGGTCTAGTGTGTCATTTAAAGCCAATATTTCTGTATTGATTTTCTGTTTGGGTGAATGATCTAGAACCGTCAATGGTGTGTTGAAATCTTCAAGTATGATATTGTTTTTGTCTGTTTCTATTTTTAGGTCAGTTAGTAGATGTCTTACATATTTTGGTTCTTCCTGGTTTGGTGCACATATATGACCAAGCATTATGTCTTCTTGATACAATTTCCCCTTTATCATTATAAAATGTACATCTTTGTTTCAGGTTACCTTTGTTGTCTTGAAGTCAGCATTGTCAGATATGAGTATGGCTACACCTGGCTTTCTTTGGATATTATTTGCTTGGGGAATCATTTTTCAACTCTTCACTTTTAACCTACTTGTATCCTTGTAGCTTAGATGTGTCTTTTGAAGGCAACATATGATTGGGTTTTGCTTTTTGATCCAATCTGCTACTCTGTGTCTCTTTATCGGTGAGTTCAGTCCATTTACATTTTGGGTAATTATTGAAACTTGAAGACTTCCTATAGCCATTTTATATTCTAAATGGATTATATTATAAATCCATTATATTATATTTTATATTTTTGTTCATTTTATATATTGCTTTCTGATAGCTCTGCGTCTTGTTTGGTTCCATATGCTCATGAGTGCTTCTGCCCTCCATCCTCCTTTGCTACTGCAGATGATTACCCTCTTCCCTTTTATGTTACTGTTGTCACAGATTATTCTTGTTTTTTATTGTCATCTTGTGGGAGCTTTTACTTGTAGTTTTAGTGTGTTTTGTTTTTTGTATCTGGTTGGATAACCTCCTTTCCTGCAGTGGGAGTTTTCTGGTGATAAATCCCCTCAGCTTCTGTATGTCTTTAAAGTTTTTATTTCTCCTTTATATTTGAAGAATAGCTTTGATAGATATAATATTCTTGGCTGGTAATTCTTCTCTTTCAGTACTTTGAATGTTTGGGTCCACTATCCTCTGGCTGTAGAGTTTCTGCTGAGGAATCTCATGATAACCTAATGGGCCTTCTTTTATATGTTATATTCTTCTTTTTCTTCGCTGCCTTGAGGATTTTTTCTTTATCATTGATTTTTGACAATGTTATCACAATATGCATTAGAGTAGGTCTATTTGGGTTGCAGTAAACTGGCATTCTATTTGCTTCTTGGGTTTGAGGCTCTCACTCTTTCCACAGGCTTCAGAAGTTCTCATCAATTATCTGTTTAAATAGGCTTTCCATTCCCTTTTCCCTCTCTTCTTCTTTTATTGCTTTTTCTGATGGAGTCAGACAATTCTTGTAGGGCTCCCTCATTTTTTTTTATTTTGTGAGTCTCTCCTTCTCTTTGTAGTATCTCCAGTTGCCTGTCTTCAATGTTACTGATTCTCTCCCCTGTCTCACCTGTTCTATTAGCTAAACTTGCTACCTCATTTTTCAGTTCATGTATTGAGTTATTCATCTCTGTTTGGTTCCTTTTATTGTTTCAATCTTCTTGGTGAAGTACTCTTTTTGTTCATTAATTTGTATTTTGAGCTCATTTAATTGCCTATAAATGTTTTTTTGTAACTCATTAAGTATTTTTAGAACTTCAGTTTTGAATTCTCTGTCATTTAAATCCAAGGTTTCCATGTAATTGAGATTTTTTATTATCTATCTGAACTACATCTGTGTCTTGTATATCCATGATATTTGATTTTTTTCTTCCTTGATGGCATTTGAGAGTGGTATTAAAATCTCTAAGAAGAGATAACTAAAAAATGAAAAATAAAAGTTGAAATATAAATGCTTCACAAATTTGTGTGTCATCCTGTTCCCTAGAATGAAAGGGGCCATGCTAATATTCTCTGTATTATTTCAATTTTAGTATATGTGCTACTAAAGTGAGCACACAGCCTTTAAGAGCATATAGTACAGAGCACTTTATAGACAGGAAGGTACTTTATAGTCAGGAGTGCCCATCAGAATCCCCTGGGAGCTTTTAAAAATCCTGTGTTCTAGGCTATAATTTAGACCTTTTGAATCAGATGCTCTGGGGTAAACAATATTAAAAATAAAAATTCCCTAGCTCATTTTGAGGCTACTTTGTTTAGTAACTGCAGGTCCAGTGGGTAAGATGGACACACAGTTACACTGGGTGTGTGATTGATGGTGAATGCTACCCTGGGGATGAGTGCAGGGTGTTCCAGGTTCCCAAGCAGTGAGCTGAACCTGTGTTGAGGAACTGGGAAAGGCTTCCAGGAGTGAGGGGCCATTCCCAGGTGAGAAGCCATGGGTAGGTGGAGATAGTGTGATGATGAAGATGGGGAAGAAACTCTGTTGGAAGTAGGAACAACCTGCATAGATTTAGCGATCCACCAGGGCCTGAAGATTAAGGAGCCAGTGAGTGGTTTAGGAGTACTTGGATTTAGTGGCCTGAGATGGGTAATGTCAGCTGAGACTGAAGAGGCATCTTGTCTTAATATGACAGTCCAGTTAGTAATGTGACTGGGAAGAGGATTCAAGATGGACTCCAAGGTTTATGTCGTAACTGATCTATTACTGTACTAGACAATCTGTTTTAAAAAATTAAACATACAGAGATGAAGTTATGATAAGTAGCGTGAGTCTGTGGTGGCTTCCTTGCACTTGACCATGTAATCCCAGAGAGACAATGTGTGAAGGGGAGCACTAGACTCCTGGACTCAAATACCGACTCCATCACTCACTAAGCTTCGCTTTGCTCATCTGTGCTCATCCTAGTGTTGTTGTGAAGATGAAATGAATCAGGCCACATAAAGTTCTTGGAGCAGTGCCTGTTCCCTAGAAAACCTCAGTGCATATTAGCCATTATTACTGTTTTTCCTTGTGCCAACCAGTGGTAGTTTTGAAAACAAGCGACTTCAACAATACATATTTTATTAACTCATCATGGAAGCCTATGGAATAGAATGAAAGAAATGAGAGAAACCCATTCAAATCCACTTTCTTTTGGGGAGCATTCAATAAACTTCTTCTATACCCCCAGCAGTATTAATAACCCCTTCTTGGACCCACAAGAATCTGTGAGTCTTCTGTCAGATTTAGAGACCTGTTCTCATAAACATCCACTTCTCTGCCAAACTGGGATATCTGAGGACTTTTACAGGACCTGAGACAGACCGTATTAATTTTATATTATCCCCAGCATCTATCTCAAGTTTTATTATATTTATTTAGTGAACATATAAATAAGCAGGCTTTTTAACTTGTATCCCTGATTAAGATCATATTATAGCAGAGAGAAGAGAAGAATTAACCATGCTTTTTCAAATCTCATCCAAAGTCTTATCTGTTCTTTCTGAATGTCTAGCTAAATTTTCCTTACAAAGCCTTACCGTGTACCATTCCTCTAGTTTTAAAGAACTGCTCTCCTGAAGGCTGACTTGGAAGGCCCAGGCTGATTCCCCAACCTGTAATAAAGTGTATGTATAAAGATAGCAGTGTTGTTATACAATTTAATTAGTACATCATTCAGGCATTTGGACCAATGCCTGGCTCTTTTTTTGTGTGTTCATTTAGCTTTTAGTCTAACTCCCACATGAAATAAACAAAAAGGCTAATTGCTTTTGGATTTTAGCACTGGGTGAAATACCTGGATTCATTATGTGAATCATATTTTATAGGTGGCTTAAGGGTTTTATTGGTAAATGAAAAATTCCAAGATGACAGCTGTAATACTGAAAGCAAGGCAGTTGAAAGGTTTGGGCTCCCAAAGGTAGCATATGACTCCATCTGACATGTTCCTAGTTCTCATAGTAGCATAAAATGTTTGCACACTGATGAGAATATGACGGTAAGAGTTTATATCTCATTACTCTAGAACAGTGATGGGCTGGTAAATGTTTTTCTTACATTTTATTTTTAAATTTTATTTAGAAAATTAACTTTAACACAATGACATTGACCAATAAGGATACATAGGTTTCAGATAAACATTTCTATAGCATTTGAACTGTTTGATTCTGTTTGTATGCCCATCACCCAAAGTCAAATAATTTTCTGTCACCTTATATTTGTCCCTCTTTACACCCTTCTACTCACCTCTTTCTTATCCCCGTCCCTTCACCCTGCTAACCACTTCACTTAAAAAAAATATTTTTATTTAATTAATTGTGTTTACATAGATTCTAGGGTCACCCCGAATGCATTCCCCCTCCCGCATATTTCCCTCAACATCTCCCTTGCCCTCCTCCCTACGGCGCCCTCCCCCCTTCCCTTCAGGTTTATCCATCCTATCATCCCCTTTCCCTCTGTCCTCTTTTCCTCTGGTCCCTTTGATCCCTCCTCGGTCCTAATTCCGTTCCTCAGTTCTCAATGTTCATTGGATTACTCAAATGAGTGAAGTCATATGATAATTATCTTTCTCTGCCTGGTTTACTTCACTCAACATAATATTTTCCAGGTCCCTCCATATTGTTGCAAAAGGTAATATTTCCTTCTTTTTCATAGTCCCGTAGTATTCCATTGTGTATATGTACCACTGCTTTTTAATCCACTCATCCACTGACGGACAATTGGGCTGTTTCCAGATCTTTGCTATTGTGAACAATGCTGCCATAAACATGGGGGTGCATTTCTTTTTTACAGTCGGTGATATGGTGTCCTTGGGATATATTCCTATAAGTGGGATGGCTGGGTCAAAGGGCAGTTCCATTTCTAATATTTTGAGGAATCTCCATATTGTTTTCCACAGTGGCTGCACTAGTCTGCATTCCCACCAGCAGTGCAGGAGGGTTCCCCTTTCTCCACATCCTTGCCAGCACCTATAATGTGTTGTTTTGTTAATGAGTGCCATTCTGACTGGTGTGAGGTGATATCTCATTGTGGTTTTAATTTGCATTTCTCTAATGATTAGTGATGTTAAACATTTTTTCATCTGTCTATTGGCCATCTGTATGTCCTCTTTGGAGAAGTGTCTATTCATTTCTTGTGCCCATTTTTTGATTGGATTGTTTGTCTTCCTGGTATGGAGTTTTAAAAGTTCTTTATAAATTTTGGTTATTTACCCCTTATCAGATGTATTGTCGAATATGTTCTCCCATTGTGTGGTTTGTCTTTTTATTCTGTTCTTATTGTCTTTAGCTGTGCAAAAGCTTTTTAGTTTGATATAGTCCCATTTGTTTATCCTGTCTTATTTCATTTGCCCATGGAGATAAATCAGCAAATATATTGCTGCAATAGATGTTGGTGAGCTTATTGCCTATGTTTTCTTCTAAGATGCTTATGGTTTCATGACTTACATTTAAGTCCTTTATTCATTTTGAGTTTATTTTTGTGCATGGTGTAAGTTGGTGGTCTAGTTTCATTTTTTTGCAGGTAGTTGTCCAGTTTTCCCAACACCATTTGTTAAAGAGACTGTCTTTATTCCACTCTATGCTCTTACCTCCTTTGTCAAATACCAATTGTCCATAAAGATGTGGGTTTATTTCTGGGTTCTCTATTCTGTTCCATTGATCTATATGCCTGTTCTTATGCCAGTACCAAGCTGTTTTGAGTACAATGGCCTTGTAGTATAACTTGATATCAGGAAGTGTCATACATCCTGATTTATTCTTCTTTTTCAAGATTGCTGAGGCTGTTCGTGTTTTTTTTTTCATTCCATATAAATATTTTGGAATATGTGTTCTATATCTTTGAAGTATGTCATTGGTATTTTAATTGGTATTGCATTGAATTTATAAATTGCTTTGGGTAATATAGACATTTTAATGATGTTTATTCTTCCTATCAATGAACACAATATATGCTTCCACTTGTTTGTGTCTTCCTTGATTTTTTTTTATCAATGTTTTATAATTTTCTGGGTACAAGTCTTTAACCTCCTTGGTTAAGTTTACTCCTAGCTACTTTTTTTGTTGTTGTTGCAATATTGAAGGGAATTGTTTCCTTAATTTCTCTTTCTGACATTTTATTGTTCATGTATAAAAATGCCTCTGATTTCTGTGTGTTAATTTTATATCCTGTCATCTTGCTGAATTCATTTATTAGGTTCTGTAGTTTCTTGACTGAGACGTTAAGGTTTTCTATATACAGTATATCATCTGCAAATAATGATAGTTTTACTTCTTTTTTAATTTGGATGCCTTTTATTTCTTCTTCTTGTCTGATTGCTGTAGCTAGGACTTCCAGTACTATGTTGAATAAAAGTGGTAAAAGGGGCCACCCCTGCCTTGTTTCTGATTTTAGGGAAATTGCTTTTAATTTTGGTCCATTAATTATGATGTTGGCTGTGGGTTTGTCATATATGGCCTTTATCATGTTGAGGTATGTTCCCTGTATTCCCACATTGCTGAGAGGTTTGATCATAAATGGGTGCTGGATTTTATCAAATGCTTTTTCTGCATCTATTGAAATTATCATGTGGTTTTTCTCCTTCCTTTTGTTTATGTGGTGAATCACATTGATTGATTTAAAATGTTGTACCATTGTTGCCTCCCCAGAATAAATCCCACCTGATCATGATGTATGATTTTTTTCATGTATTGCTAGATTCGGTTTGCTAATATTTTGTTGAGAATTTTAGCATCTAAATTCATAAGGGATGTTGGCCTATAATTTTCTTTCTTTGTGTTGTCTTTGGCTGGTTTTGGAATCAGAATTATGTTTGCCTCATAAAAGGAACCTGGTAGTGTTCCTTCCTCTTGAATTTTTTGAAATAGCTTGAGAAGGATAGGAGTTAGTTCTTCTTTGAATATTTGGTAGAATTCACCAGTGAATCCATTGGGCCTAGGGATTTTGTTTTTTGGGAGCTTTTTGATAACTGTTTCAATCTCTTTTGTTGTAATCAGTCTGTTTAGGTTTTCTGATTCTTCCTGATGGAATTTTGGAAGATTATATGTTCAAGGAATTTGTCCATTTCACCTAGGTTGTCTAATTTTTTGGCATACAGTTCTTCATAGTATTTTCTTATAATATTTTGTATTTCTGTTGTGTTGGTTGTTATTTCTCCACTCTCATTCCTAATTTTTTTTTTTTTTTTTTTTAAATATATATATATTTTATTATTATTAATTCTAATGGGGTGACATCAATAAATCAGGGTACATATGTACAATGAAAACATCTCCAGGTTATCCTATCATTCAATTGTGTTGCATACCCATCACCAAAAGTCAAATTGTCCTCTGTCACCTTCAATCTGGTTTTCCCTGTGCCCCTACCCTTCTCTCTATCCCACCCTCCCCTCCCTCCTCCCACCCCGTAACCACCACTCTCTTGTCCATGTCTCATAGTCTCACTTTCATGTCCCACCTATGTATGAAATCATGCTGTTCTCAGTTTTTCTTTTTTTCTGATTTACTTATTTCACTCCGTATAATGTTATCAAGGTACATCCATTTTGTTATAAATGATCCGATGTCATCGTTTCTTATGGCTGAGTAGTATTCCATAGTATATATGTACCATAGCTTTTTAATCCACTCGTCTTCTGAGGGACACTTGGGCTGTTTCCAGATCTTCGCTATTGTGAACAATGCTGCCACGAACATGGGGGCGCATTTCTTCTTTTCGAACAGTGCTATGGTGTTCTTAGGGTATATTCCTAAAAGTGGGATAGCTGGGTCAAAAGGCAGTTCGATTTTTAATTTTCTGAGGAATCTCCAAACTGTTTTCCACAGTGGCTGCACCAGTCTGCATTCCCACCAGCAGTGCAGAAGGGTTCCCTTTTCTCCACATCCTCGCCAGCACTTATTCTGTGTTGTTTTGCTGATAAGTGCCATTCTGACTGGTGTAAGGTGATATCTCATTATGGTTTTAATTTGCATTTCTCTAATGATTAGTGATGTTGAGCATTTTTTCATATGCCTATTGGCCATCTGTATGTCCTCTTTGGAGAAATTTCTATTCATTTCTTTTGCCCATTTTTTGATTGGGTTGTTTGTCTTCCTGGTGTTGCGTTTTATAAGTTCTTTATAAATTTTAGTTATTAACCCCTTATCAGATGTGCTGTCGAATATGTTCTCCCATTGTGTGGTTTGTCTTTTTATTCTGTTCCTATTGTCTTTAGCTGTGCAAAAACTTTTTAGTTTGATATAGTCCCATTTGTTTATCTTGCCTTTTATTTCAGTTGCCCATGAAGATAAATCGGCAAATATACCGCTGCTACAGATGTCGGAGAGCTTGCTGCCTATGTTTTCTTCTAAGATGCTTATGGTTTCACGGCTTACATTTAAGTCTTTTATCCATTTTGAGTTTGTTTTTGTGAATGGTGTAAGTTGATGGTCTAGTTTCATTTTTTTGCAGGTAGATGTCCAATTTTCCCAACACCATTTGTTAAAGAGGCTGTCTTTACTCCATTGTATGTTTTTTCCTCCTTTGTCAAATATCAGTTGTCCATAAAGCTGTGGGTTTATTTCTGGGTCCTCTGTTCTGTTCCATTGATCTATGTGCCTGTTCTTATGCCAGTACCAGGCTGTCTTGAGTACAATGGCCTTGTAGTAAACCTTGATATCAGGAAGAGTGATACCTCCTGCTTTATTTTTTCTTTTTAAGATTGCTGAGGCTATTCGTGTTCTTTTTTGGTTCCATATAAATTTTTGGAATATGTGTTCTATATCTTTGAAGTATGTCATTGGTATTTTAATTGGTATTGCATTGAATTTATAAATTGCTTTGGGTAATATAGACATTTTAATGATGTTTATTCTTCCTAGCCATGAGCACGGTATGTGCTTCCACTTGTTTGTATCTTCCTTGATTTCTTTTATCAATGTTCTATAATTTTCCGAGTACAAGTCCTTAACGTCCTTGGTTAAATTTACTCCTAGGTACTTTATTTTTTTGGCTGCAATAGTGAAGGGGATTGTTTCCTTAATTTCTTTTGCTGATATTTCCTTGTTGGTGTATAGAAATGCCTCTGATTTCTGAGTATTAATTTTATATCCTGCCACCTTGCTGAAATCATTTATAAGGTCCAGTAGTTTTTTGACTGAGACTTTAGGGTTTTCAATATACAATATCATATCATCTGCAAATAATGACAGTTTTACTTCTTCTTTTCCAATTTGTATGCCTTTTATTTCTTCTTCTTGTCTGATTGCTGTAGCTAGTACTTCCAGAACTATGTTGAATAAGAGTGGTGAAAGTGGGCAACCCTGCCTGGTTCCTGATCTTAAGGGGATTGCTTTTAATCTTTGTCCATTTAGTATGATGTTTGCTGTCGGTTTATCGTAGATGGCCTTTATCATGTTAAGGAATGATCCCTGTATTCCCACTTTACTGAGAGTTTTGAGCATGAATGGGTGTTGGATTTTATCAAATGCCTTTTCTGCATCTATTGAAATTATCATGTGATTTTTGTCCTTCCTTTTGTTTATGTGGTGAATCACATTGATTGATTTGCGAATATTGAACCAGCCTTGCCTCTCCAGAATAAATCCCACTTGATCGTGGTGTATGATTTTTTTCATATATTGCTGGATCCGGTTGGCTAATATTTTGTTGAGAATTTTAGCGTCTAAATTCATCAGGGATATAGGCCTATAATTTTCTTTCTTTGTGTTGTCTTTGCCCGGTTTTGGGATCAGAATTATGCTTGCCTCATAAAAGGAGTTAGGAAGTCTTCCTTCCTCTTGAATTTTTTGAAATAGCTTGAGGAGAATAGGAGTTAGTTCTTCTTTGAATTTTTGATAGAATTCACTTGTGAAGCCATCAGGCCCAGGACTTTTCTTTTTTGGGAGTTTTTTGATAACTGTTTCGATCTCATTTGCTGTAATTGGTCTGTTTAGGTGTTCTGATTCTTCCAGATTGATTTTTGGAAGGTTATATGATTCAAGAAATTTGTCCATTTCACCAAGATTGTCTAATTTTTTGGCATATAGTTCTTCATAGTATTTTCTTACAATGCTTTGTATTTCTGTTGTGTCAGTTGTTATTTCTCCCCTGTCCTTTCTAATTTTATTTATTTCAGTCCTCTCTCTTTTTTTCTTGGTGAGTCTAGTTAAAGGTTCATCAATCTTGTTTACCTTTTCAAAGAACCAGCTTCTTGTTTCATTGATCCTCTGTATTGTTTCCTTAGCGTCTATGTCATTTATTTCTGCTCTGACCTTTATTATTTCCTTCCTTCTGCTTGTCTGGGGTTTTATTTGTTGTTGTTTTTCTAGTTCTTTTAGATGCAGGGTCAGGTTGCTTATTTGAGCTTTTTCTAGCTTCTTATGATATGCCTGTAGTGCAATAAACTTCCCTCTCAGAACTGCTTTTGCTGTGTCCCATAAATTTTGAGCTGATGTATGCTCATTATCATTTGTTTCTAGAAACTTTTTTATTTCTTCTTTGATCTCATTGTTAATCCATTCATTATTTAATAACATGCTATTTAGTTTCCAAGTGTTTGAGTATTTTTCATTTTTTCTTTTGTGGTTAATTTCTAGTTTCATGGCATTGTGATCAGAGAAAATGCTTGATATGATTTCAATCTTCTTAAATTTATTGAGACCATTTTTGTGTCCTAACATGTGGTCTATCCTAGAAAACGTACCATGAGCGCTTGAGAAGAATGTATATTCTACTGCTTTAGGGTGAAAAGTTCTGAAGATATCTATTAAATCAAGTTGATCTAGTGTATCCTTTAAGTCTGCTGTTTCTTTATTAATTTTCTTTCTTGAGGATCTATCCAGTGTTGTTAGAGGGGTATTGAAATCCCCTACTATGATAGTATTGCTGTTAATCTCGCCCTTTATATCCATCAAAGTCTGCTTTATGTATGTCGGGGCTCCTATATTTGGTGCATAGATATTTACAATAGTTATATCTTCCTGTTGAATTGTTCCCTTTATCATTATGTAGT
Organism: Rhynchonycteris naso; assembly: GCA_037038555.1. Classification (NCBI taxonomy): domain Eukaryota; kingdom Metazoa; phylum Chordata; class Mammalia; order Chiroptera; family Emballonuridae; genus Rhynchonycteris; species Rhynchonycteris naso. Next base: position 38,752,289 of record CM073004.1, on the reverse strand, counting down.
GTCCTTCTTTATCTCTTACTACAGCCTTTGTTTTAAAGTCCATTTTGTCTGATATAAGTATTGCTACCCCTGCTTTTTTTTCATTTCCATTTGCATGAAATATTTTTTTCCATCCTTTTACCTTCAGTCTATGAGCATCTTTTGTTTTAAGGTGTGTCTCTTGTAGACAGCATATGTATGGGTCCTGTTTCTTTATCCATGCAGCTACCCTATGTCTTTTGATTGGATCATTTAATCCATTTACATTTAAGGTTATTATTGATATGTAGTTGGTTATTGCCATTTTATCCTTTAAAGCTGTATTCTTCTTTTGCTCTATTCATTCCTCCCTTTAAACTGTTCACAAGAGGCCCCTTAGTATCTCTTGCAGAATTGGTTTGGTTTTTATGAATTCCTTGAGGCTTTCTTTTTCTGGGAAGCTCTTTATTTCTCCTTCAATTTTAAACGTTAGCCTTGCTGGATAAAGTAGTCTTGGTTGTAGATTCTTGTTCTGCATTACTTTGATTATTTCTTGCCATTCCCTTCTGGCCTCAAGTGTTTCTGTTGAGAAGTCCGATGTCATCCTTATGGGGGCTCCTTTGTAGGTGATAGTCTTTTTTTCTCTAGCAGCTTTTAAAATTTTTTCTTTATCCATTAGCTTTGGTATTTTAACTATGATGTGTCTTGGTGTAGATTTTTTTGGGTTTCTCCTTAATGGAGTTCTGTGTGCTTCTTGAATGTGTGGAGTGTTTCCCAGCCTTAATTTAGGAAAGTTTTCTGCTATGATTTGATTGAACAAAGTTTCCATTTCCTGTCCTCTCTCCTCTTCTTCAGGCACCCCTATGATGCGAATGTTGTTTCTCTTCATGTTGTCACAAAGCTCCCTTAGAGTTTCCTCACATTTTTTAAGTCTCTTTTCCTTTTTCTTCTCTGCTTCTGTGCCTTTGTTTATTGTGTCCTCTAACTCGCTTATTCGATCCTCAGCGTCATCCATCCTGCTTTTAATTCCTTCCATTGTGGTCTTCAGTTCTGATACTGTATTTGTCATTTCTGTCTGATTCTTTTTTATTATTTCAATTTCATTTTTTATACTTGTTATCTCTTTGTTTAGCTGTTCATAATGACTATCCATTGTTGCTCTAATTTCTTTGAGCATCCTAACTATCATTATTCTAAATTCTGCTTCTGGTAATTTGGTTATATCTGGTTCATTCAGGTCCTTCTCTGGGGATTTCTCTTGGTTCATTTGGTTTGCATTCCTCTGCCTGCCCATTTTTTCTGTGTATAAGCAAGTTGTGGCCACTGGCGTCCAGTAGGTGTTGCCTTTGTGATCTCTAGGTGTGGTCTATCTGCAGGCCCCCCGCCCCCTCTGCTGGTGCCTAGGGTGTTTGGGTATGAGCGTTGCCAGCGCCGGCCCACTGTGGCTTTTGCTATGATTTCTGCCTCTCCTCCGTGAGAGGGGCTGTGACTGAAGCCATAAGATTAGCACCAAGGGTAGAGGTGAGCACCTTTCCTCAGCTGCGGACCCAGCCTATTTCCGGACTTCCGCCCAGAACCAGCAGTCGGAGCCTGCTCGCTACAGTTCCGCGGGTTAGGCGGGGCTTTTGACGTGCTCTCAGCTATAAGCTTTTGCTCGTCCGGAGCTTTAGCCCCGCCCTCGAGGCCATGGCCCTTCTGCGCAGGGTCGGAAACCAAGGTTTATTGGGGCGGGCGTGTTTGCTGGCTTCCGCCGAGCTGCGTACTTCCGCTCGTCCCGGACTCTACCCCGCCCCCGCGTTCGGAGCCCGCTCGTGCACGTATGAATTTTATCTGGGGTTTCTCCGGCCGGATGGGGATAATAGCATGGGCTCAGCTGCGAGCCTCCACTTGTCTCAGGGTCCACCCCGTTCCCGCGCTCGGAGTCCGCTCGCGCACGTATACTGGCCAACCGCGGTTTCTCCGGCCCGGGTGGGGAGTGGGGGACTGTTAGCGTCAGCTCAGCCACAGCCCCTGCCCGTCCCTGGTCCTAGCCTGGTCCCCGCGGTCAGGGCCGGCTTGCGCAGGGCCTGCCCGTTCCTGGCCTCCCGCTTTGTCCCCGTAAGTGGGATTAAAGGCGGGCCCGCAGCTTCCGGACCGCTCTGGCGCTTCCCCTCCGACCCTCTGGGCTAGACCGATCTCCCACCGGCTTGGCCTCTGCCCACGCCGACAGAACCGCCTTTCAGCGTCCTGCCGCCCCAAAACCCCAAGCAGCCCTCAGCAGAGTAGGAAGGGACCTAATACTCCACACTGTAGGCCTGGGAGCTCCCTCACTTGTTTCACAGCTCAATACTGTCCAAGTGCCTCTTCTAGGCTCTGGGACTGCAGGCTGGGGCTTGGTTCCTGGGACCCAGGTCCCTCCCTCTCCGCCAAACTCTCCTCCCGCCACACGGGTCTCTCTGGGCTGCCGTTTGCTCCGGGGAGCTGGGCAGCCCTCTTCGCGTTTTCGCTATTCCTACCAGTCTCAATGTGGCTTCTTCTGTGTTCCTTGGTTGGAGAGTCCACTTAGTTTTGTTCAAAGTTGGTTTATCTCGGTGATGGTTCTTAAAATTGAGTTGTAATCCACTTTGGTTCTGGGAGTTGGAAGCTGGTACGTCCGCCTACTCCGTCGCCATCTTGCTCCCCCCCCTCATTCCTAATTTTATTTATTTGAGTCCCATCTCTTCTTTTTTTGGTGAGTCTCGTTAAAGGTTCATCAATCTTGTTTACCCTTTCAAAGAACCAGCTCTTGGTTTCATTGATCCTCTGCATTGTTTACTTAGCCTCTATGTCACTTATTTTTGCTCTGATATTTATTATTGCCTTCTACTACCTCTAAGCCTTACTTGCTGTTCTTTTTCTAGTTCTTTTAGATGAAGGGTTAGGTTGTTTACTTGAGGTTTTACAAGCTTCTTAAGGAATGCCTATAGTGCTATGAACTCTCCTCTCAGGACTGCTTTTGTTGTGTTCCATAAATTTTGAGTTGTTGTATGTTCATTATCATTTGTTCCTAGAAATATTTTTATTTCTTCTTTGATTTCATTGTTAACCCATTTGTTATTTAATAACAAGCTATTTAGTTTCCATGTTTTTTAGTATTTTTCAGTTTTTCTGTTCTGGTTGATTTCTAGTTTCATGCCATTCTGATCAGAGAAAATGCTTGATATAATTTCAATCTTCTTAAATTTGTTGAGACTGCTTTTGTGTCCTAACATGTGGTCTATTCTAGAGAATGTACCATGAGCACTTGAAAAGAATGTATATTCTGCTGCTTTAGGGTGAAAGGTTCTGAAGATATCTATTAAATCGAGTTGATCTAGTGTGTCCTTTAGCCTGCTGTTTCTTTGTTAATTTTCTTTCTTGAGGATCTATCTAGTGATGTTATTGGGGTATTGAAATCTCCTACTATTATAGTATTGCTGTTGATCTCGCCCTTTATATTATTCAAAGTTTGCTTTATATATTGAGGTGCTCCTATATTAGGTGTGTAAATATTTATGATGGTTATATCTTCCTGTTGGATTGCTCCCTTTATCATTATAGTGACCCTCTTTATCTCTTACTATAGCCTTGGTTTTAAAGTCCATTTTGTCTGATATAAGTATTGCTACCCCAGCTTTTTTCATTTTCATTTGCATGAAGTATATTTTTCCAACCTTTTACCTTCATCTATGTGCATCTTTTGTTTTAAGGTGTGTCTCTTGTAGAGAGCATATGTACGGGTCCTGTTTTTTATCCATGCAGCTACCCTATGTCTTTTGATTGGATCATTTAATCCATTTACATTTAAGGTTATTATTGATATGTAGTTGTTTATTGCCATTTTATTCTTTAAAGCTGTATTCCTCTTTTGCTATATTCTTTTTCCACTTTGATCTGTTTATATTAGGTCCTTAACATTTCCTGCAGCATTGGTTAGATTGTAATGAATTCCTTGAGTTTTTTTTTTGTCTGGGAAGCTTTTTATTTCTCTTTTAATTTTAATGATAGCCTTGCTGGATAAAGTAGTCTTGGTTGTAGGTCTTGTTCTGCATTACTTTAAGTATTTCTTGCCATTTCCTTCTAGCCTCAAGTATTTCTGTTGAGAAGTCAGATGTCATCCTTATGGGTGCTCCTTTGTAGGGAATAGCCTTTTTTTCTCTAGCAGCTTTTAATATTTTCTCTTTATCACTTAGCTTTGGTATTTTAATTATAATGTGTCTTGGTGTAGGTTTCTTTGGGTTTCTCTTTAATGGAGTTCTCTATGCTTCTGGAACTTGTGAGAGCCTTCCCTGCATAATTTAGGAATGTTTTCATCTATGATTTGATTGAATAAGTTTTCTATCCCTTGTTCTTTCTCTTCTTCTTCAGGAACCCCTATTATGCGAATGTTATTTCTCTTCATGTTGTCACAGATCTCTCTTAGAGTTTCCTCAGACTTTTTGAGTCTCTTTTCTTTTTTCTGCTCTGCTTCAATGCCTTCGTTCATCTTGTCCTCCAACTCGCTGATTCGATCCTCAGCTTCATCCATCCTGCTTTTAATTCCTTCCACTGTGTTCTTCATTTCTGATATTGTATTTGTCATCTCTGACGTATTCTTTTTTAATATTTTAATATCCTTTTTTATACTTGCTATCTCTTTATTTAGGTGTTCATGATGACCATCTATTGTTGTTTTAAGATACCTAAGCTTCCTATCAATCATTATTTTAAACTCTGCATCTGGTAGTTTGGTTATTTCCATATCACTCAGTTCATTTTCTGATGGTTTCTCTTATGGTTTCATTTGGATTGCACTTCTCTGTCTTCTCATTATGTCTGTGTGTTTGGGTGTGTTATTTATAGAGCTGGTGGAGTCTAGGCTTGGTGTTGTCTGCATCCAATTTTCAGTTGTGTTATTTCCAGGTCTTTTGGGTTGGCATCAGCTGTTGTTTGTAATCCACTGTCGGATTTGGCTTTTCTAGTAGAGCCACTTTGAAGTCCTGATTTGTTTGTTTTCTTCTCAGTTTTCTTAACTTGGTGGTAGTCTTGTTTACTGATCTCAGTAGGAGGCTTATTTAAAACTGTATCCAGGAAAGTGGTGGTTGTAACCTGAGACTCCGAAGGTTTGATCTGCTAGTTATTCTCTCCAGGGAGGGGTGCTTTCACTGCTTCAGTAGGGGAAGGTGTATCTCTTTTGAATTTAATTTTCTTTTTATTTTATTTTAGTTTATTAATTTTAATGGGGTGACATTAATAAATCAGGGTACATATGTTCAAAGAAAACATCGCCAGGTTATCTTGTCATTCAATTATGTTGTATACCCATCACCCAAAGTCAAATTGTCCTCTGTCACCTTCTATCTGGTTTTCTTTGTGCCCCTCCCCTTCCCCCTCTCCCTCCCTCTCTTCCCTCCCACCCCTCCTCCCCAGTAACCACCACACTCATGTCTATGTCTCTTAGTCTTTTTTTTATGTCCCACCTATGTATAGAATCATGCAGTTCTTAGTTTTTTTCTGATTTACTTATTTCACTCCATATAATATTATCAAAATTCATCTATTTTGTTGTAAATGATCCAATGTCATCATTTCTTATGGCTGAATAGTATTCCATGGTATATATGTACCACATCTTCTTTCTCCAGTCATCTATTAAAGGACTTTTTGGTTGTTTCCATGTCTTGGCCACTGTGAACTATGCTACAATGAACATTGGGCTGCAGGTGTCTTTTTGTATCTCAGATGTCCATGGATTCCTGAGTTACTGCCCCTCCTCCCCACTTCTTGTTTTCAGCTGTGTCTTGTTGCGCTGATTGGAGCTGGAGAGATATCTTGAGATGGGTGACCTGGAACCACTTTAGTCTTGTGTTTTGTAGAAAGATCAACCCCTCCCCCAGATATGGCCACCCCAAGCACTGGATGAGTCAGCTTCTCAGGTCATCCCAAGCATTCCTCTGTCCATCACCATCTGTCTCTCTCTCCCCCCTTTTCTTTTGGAGGACAAATCAACTCTTTCAACACACCTTGTTCACAGGTCCCCAGCCAAGTGGCTGTGAGCGATATTTCTACTCTTTTCCTTGGAATGAGAGCCCTTCTGGGCTCTTATCGTCTCTGCCCCTATGTTCCTGTAAGCAGGGGAGACCCACTGCTCCTCAGTGCTCCCTACCAGGCTCAGAGTGGCTTCTTCTTTGCTCCTTGATTTCTGAGAGCTGTTTTTGTAGTCCAGAGTTGGCTTTTCACAGTGGTTGTTCCTTAATTACTTTGTAATCTAGTTTGGTGGTGTGAGCTGGGAGTCTATGCATCTGCCTACTCCACTGCCATCTTCCTCATCCCACTTCACTTTTTATCTATATTCATGAGAATCAGTTTTATGTATTACCTATGTGTGAACAGTTCTTAAAATTTTCTGATTTACTTATTTCAGTCAGTATTTATTTCCTTCCTTCTACTAGTCCTGGGCTTTATTTGCTGTTGTTTTTCAAGTTCTTTTAGTTGCAGGATCAAGTTGCTTATTTGAGCTTTTTCTAGCTTCTACTGGTATTCCTGTAGTGCTATGAACTTCCCTCTCAGTACTGCTTTTGCTGTGTCCCATAAATTTTGAGTTGATGTATGCTCATTATCATTGGTTTCTAGAAACCTTTTTATTTTTTCTTTGATCTCATTGTTAATCCATTTGTTATTTAATAACATGCTATTTTGTTTCCAAGTGTTTGAGTATTTTTTCATTTTTCTTTTGTGGTTAATTTCTAGTTTCATGGCATTTTGATCAGAGAAAATGCTGGATATCATTTCAATTTTCTTAAATTTTTTGAGACCATTTTTTTGTCCTAGCATGTGGTCTATCCTGGAGAATGTACCATGGGTGCTTGAAAAGAATGTATATTCTATTGCTTTAGGGTGAAAAGTTCTGAAGATATCTATTAAGTCAAGTTGATCTAGTGTATCATTTAAGTCTGCTGTTTCTTTGTTAATTTTTTTTCTTGAGGATCTATCCAGTGATGTTAGTGGAGTATTGAAATCCTCTATTATTATAGTATTGCTGTTAATCTCGCCCTTTATAACCATTAAAGTCTGCTTTATGTATGTCGGGGCTTTTATGTTTTGTGTGTAGATATTTATAATGTTTATATCTACCTGTTGAATTGCTCTCTTTATCATTATGTAGTGTCCTTCTTTGTCTCTTACTACAGCCTTTGTTTTAAAGTCCATTTTGTCAGATATAGGAATTGCTACCCTGGCTTTTTTTTTCATTTTCATTTGCTTGAAATATTTCTTTCCATTCTTTTACCTTCAGTCTATGAGCATCTTTTGTTTTAAATTGTGTTTCTTGTAGACAGCATATGTATGGGTCCTGTCTCTTTATCCACTCAGCTACCCTATGTCTTTTGATTGCATCATTTAATCCATTTGCATTTAAGGTTATTATTGATATGTAGTTGTTTATTGCCATTTTATTCTTTAAAGCTGTATTCTTCTTTTGCTATATTCTTTTCCCCCTTTGATCTGTTCACAACAGGCCCCTTAGCAACTCTTGCAGAATTGGTTTGGTTTTATGAATTCCTTCAGGTTTTTTTTGTCTGGGAAACTCTTTATTTCTCCTTCAATTTTAAACTTTAGCCTTGCTGGATAAAGTAGTCTTGGTTGTAGGTTCTTGTTCTGTATTACTTTGAATATATCTTGCCATTCCCTTCTGGCCTTAAGTGTTTCTGTTGAGAAGTCAGATGTCATCCTTATGGGGCTTCTTTGTAGGTGATAGCCTCTTTTTCTCTAGCAGCTTTTTAAATTTTCTCTTTATCACTTAGCTTTGGTGTTTTAACTATGATGTGTCTTTGGGTTTCTCTTTAATGGAGTTTTCTGTGCCTCTTAAAGATGTGAAATGTTTTCCAGCCTTAATTTAGGGAAGTTTTCAGCTATGATTTGATAGAACAAAATTTCTATCCCTTGTTCTTTCTCTTCTTCTTTAGGAACCCCTATGATGCAGATGTTATTTTTCTTCATGTTGTCACAGAGCTCCCTTAGAGTTTACTCAGAATTTTTGAGTCTCTTTTCTTTTTTCTGCTCTGCTTCCATGCCTTTGTCCTCTAACTCGCTGATTCAATCCTCAGCTTCATTCATCTTGCTTTTAATTCCTTCCATTGTGGTCTTCAATTCTGATACTGTATTTATCATTTCTGTCTGATTCTTTTTTATTAATTCAATTTTCTTTTTTATACTTGCTATCTCTTTATTTAGGTGTTTGTAATTACTATCCATTGTTGCTCTAGGCTCTTTGAACATCCTAACTATCATTATTTTAAACTCTGCATCAGGTAGTTTGGTTATATCTTATTCATTCAGGGCCTTCTCTGGGGATTTCTTTTGATTCATTTTTGTTGCTTTTCTCTGCTTGCCCATTTTGTCTGTGTATAAGAAGGGTTTGGCTACTGGAGTCCAATGAGTGTTGCCTCTGTGTTTCCTAGGTGTGGTCTGTCAGCAGGGCCACTACCCCCTCTGTCGCTGCCTAGGGCAGTTGGGTATGAGTGTTGCCAGCGCCAGGTGCTGTGGCCATTGCTGCGGTTTTTGCCTCACCTCCATGGGTGGGGCTATGTTCTCGTGCCAGGCTCTATAAGCCTCAGCCGGTCTCGGCCTTCGCCCCTCTCTCACGGGTGGGATTGCGCACCACACTTGGGCCACATGCCTGGGCCCAAGGGAAGGGGTTAGCATGTTTGCTCAGCTGTGGTCTCTGTCAGCTGGTTCCTCCGTCCGGGAGGGGCTGCTGGTGCATGTTCAGCCTGGAGCCGGCTTCCGCCCAGTCCCCACCAACCTTGGCTCCTCTGCCAGGAGGGGCTTCTGGTGCATGCTCAACTGCGAGCCTGGGCTTCTGCCCCACCTCCGTGGGCAAAGCCAGTTTGTGCAGGGCTTCAAGCCTCGGAGGCCGGGTGAGGCTGTGTGCCAGCTCGCCCCCGCTCAGCGGCGGATCTCTGCCCATTCTGGGCTGACGCTTTTCCCCCACAGGTGGGGTCGCAGGCGGACCCACAGCCGCTGGACCACTTTCGCGCATCACCTTTGCCCCCGCTGGGCTAGACTGAGCTCATGCCAGCCGGCTTGGCCTCTGCCCCCACCGACGGAACCATGCTTCCACATCCCACTGCCACCCGCCCTCTAGCAAGCCCTCAGCAGTGTGGGTGCGGGTGCCGCAGCTCAGACTGTAACACTTCATACTGTAGTCCTGAAAGCTCCTTCCTTCTAAGCGACTGTGCTCTAATTGCTGCAGGGGAGCCTATTTGGTTGGTGTCCTCCTTTCCCTTGCTGTTTCCAGGGGCAATATTGTTTCAGATTTGTGGAGTGACTCAGCCCAGGGTTTAGGGTGGTTGTCCCTCAAAGCTTTTCTCCCTGTGCCTTCTAGACCACACCCTCTTCCTGCTGCTCAGGTCCTCTCCTCTCTCCCTGTCTCCCGGAGTCCCAAGTGAGTGGTTGTGAGAGAGGTTTTCTGTGCCATCCATTTAAGAAGAAACGTGGGTCTGAGACAACTGTCTCTTTCTCACAAAGAATATCCTAACCTGTTTCACAGTTAAATACTGTCCATACACCTCTTCTAGGCTCTGGGGCTGCAGGCTGGGGCTTTGTTCCTGGGACCCAGGTCCCTACCCTTACACTAGCCTCTCTTTCTGCCACATGAGTCTCTCTCTGGGCTGCCTTTTGCTCCAGGGAGCTGGGCAGCCTTTTCTGCATTTTTGCTTTTCCTACCAGTCTCAATGTTGCTTCTTCAGTGTTCCTCAGTTGAAGAGTCCTCTCAGTCCAGTTCAACATTGGTTTATCCAGAGGATGGTTCTTAAAATCAAGTTATAATCTACTTTGGTTCTGGTAGTTGGAAATTGGTACGTCCGCCTACTCCATTGCCACCTTGCCCTCTTCTTTGTCATTGATTTTTGACAATTTTATTATGATGTGCATTGGAGTAGGTCTGTTTGGGTTGTGCTAACTTGGCATTCTGTTTTCTTTTTGGATTCAAGGATCTAATTCTTTCCATAGGCTTGGGGAATTCTCATTAATTATTTGTTTAAATAGGCTCTTCATTTCTTTCTTCCTTTCTTCTTCTTCTGATATACCTATTATTCTTATATTGCTCTTTCTGATGGAGTCAGACAATTTCTGTAGAGCTCTGTCACTTTTTTAAATTTGTGAATCTCTGTCATTTTCTCTTTGTAGCATCTTTAGTTGCCTGTCTTTGATGTTACCTATTTTTCCTCTATCAGGCTTGTTCTATTAGCTAAACTTGCTACCTCAGTCTTCAATTCATGTATTGAATTCTTCATCTTTGTTTTTAGAATTTTAATCTCCTTGGTGAGATATTTGTTTTGTTCATTAATTTGTTTTCTGAGCTTATTATTTTGCCTATTGGTGTCTTCTTTCACCTTATCAAGTATTTTTAGAACTTCGATTTTTAATTCTCTATAATTTAGCTTCAAGATTTACATGTGGCCTGACCAGGCGGTGGCGCAGTGTATAGAGTGTCGAACTGAGATGCGGAAGACCCAGGTTCAAGACCCTGAGCTCGCCAGCTTGAGTGCAGGCCCATCTGTCTTGAGCAAAAGTGTGCCAGCTTGGACCCAAGGTCGCTGGCTCCAGCAGGGGGTTGCTTGGTCTGCTGAAGGCCTGTGGTCAAGGCACATGTGAGAAAGCAATCAATGAACAACTATGGTATTGCAACGGCAATGAAAAACTAATGATTGATGTTTCTCATCTTTCTCTGTTCCTGTCCATCTGTCCCTGTCTATCCCTCTCTCTGACTCTCTCTCTGTCCCTGTAAAAAAAAAAAAAGAAAGATTTACATGTGATTGAAATATTTTTCTAGAGATTTTTCATTTTCTTTCTGTGCTACGTCTCTGTCAGCCATGATATTTGATTTATTCTTTCTTCATGGCATTTGAGAGTAATATTGTTAATAATCCTAAGAAACAACTAAAAAAATTAAAATAAAATGATACAATTAAAATACAAAAATTTTAAAAATTATTATCAGAAAAACCTCATAAAGGCAATCAAAAGCAAACATAAAAATCAAAAACAAACAGCACAAATATAAGATTAAAAAATATAAAATTTAAGAAATATGAAATCCAAAAGAGAAAAAGAAAAAAAAAGAATAAGAAGAAAAAAAGGGAAAAATGTAAAATAAATTTTAGTTTTGAGCTGTTTCTCACAATAGGCATTGCTGTATTACAGCTTTTAGCTCTGTGAAGTTCCTGGGCTGCCCATCACTGAGATAATGCTGTTGCAATGATGTAGCAGGAACACAGTTGCATTGGTGGGTCGGGTGTGTTGTGAAGGATTTATGGCTCCAGATTTCTGACATTATGGCTCCAGCAATGGTGGTCTTAGGCTTATGGGCACTTCATTTCACGTCTCAGCACACCTGGAGACCGGGTATGGAGCACCCCTTTTCTTCAGGGGAGAGAGTAGTTCTGGAGAGCTAGCTGTGCGTTTTGTCTTGCTACTCTCAGTACCATGAAGTGAGGGAGGTGAAATCTGGGATCTGGGTTGCACTTTAGCTTTCTCTGTCTCGGTCAAGTGTGGGCTGCAGGCAGACCAGAGAACACTAGTTGTGACCCAAGCTCCAGCTGCTTTGGTTTATCTTCCTCTCTATCCCTCTGTCTCACTGCTCCTCTTGGCAGAAGAAGACCAAATTAATTTGAGTTTCCCTCTACATTTTCCTCAGATAAAATCCAAACAGCCTGAGTTTCCCTCCTCCCAATAGTCCAGCAAAAAAGAAAAACCCAGTCCCTCCAGGTTTGTCTCCTCTCCTTTTTAAAGCCCACTGCAAATGCATTTTATCTTCTGCCCTACTTTTTACCCCATACCACCTTTACTCCATTTGGTGTGTGAAACTTTCAAGCATGCCTGTGAGTCCAGCTGGGGTTCCTTTGCTGTGATACAGTTGTTCAACTTGTTGAAATTTTAAGGGGAAAGATCAAGAATATCTCTCACACCACCATTACCCTGATGTCATAAGTCTAGAATCTCAGTAAATGTTTAAGAACAGCTTTCCAGCAAAAAAAGAAGTCCTGTTTTGTGGTGTTCAACAATTTCCATGGTATAAATAGTTCCACAATGACTAATTTTATACTAATGAAGAGATGGAAGAGCAGGCTCCCATCAGAGCCACTTTCTTGACTGTGGTACAAGGTGGAAGTTAGCCAGGCTCAGAGCCTAGAGTGGGTCTTTTAGTAGTTTTTGTAAGGCTTCTATTGTGATGGGGAGAGTTGGCTTCCTTATCCTGAGCATATCTGGGGCCAGAAAAAGGGAATGTACCTTTTCAACTCCTTTGAGAGTGAAGGAGACAGGTGAAAGAAACTTTATTCCATATTCCTTCTTCATGTGTGCTTGAGAGAGTTTAGTGTACACCATGTGCATGGCTTTTGTTGTCAAATAGACTTCTAGTGACCACCTGTTTTCCACATCTATATAATGAAGAACTGGCTGGAGAACTGAGAATGCATAACTGGTTTTGAAAGCACTTGGCACAGTGCGTGGCACTCAGTAAATGGCAGTTGTTATTATCTGGGGACAGGGATAATGCCAACAATAGGACAGAAGATGGGACTTACATTGGTCCAATGCTCATTGCATCTTTTGTATGCTGAGTGTTCTGCTTGGTGCTGGATTATAAGAAAATGTCAGGTCTGGGCACCGCTGCTGGAGGAGATCTCTGTGGACTGTGGCTTGGATTAGTCACAGAATCTGCCTCTCTCTCTCTTTCTTATTTCCCATGATGGTGGCTGTGTAATTATGACACTCCAATCAGAGTTTGGCTCCAGATGCCTGGCAGCAGATGCTCAGACCACCGGAGCAAACAAGAATGTTCCTGGTGGTCCTCCAGGCATGGCAGGTCCTCCAGGGGGCTAGAAAGTTCATCTCTTAGCTTCTCTAACAAATGATTGCAGCATATACGTGAAGAAAGAAGTTGGAGCCCCACATAATGCTTCAAAGGGAATTGTGAACATGACAAAAGCTAGTATGGCTTATCTCTTATCCTCTGCCAGGCACTGTACTGAGCACTTCACAGCCATCATTCATTTGGTCCTCATGATACTTCTATAGAGGCAAGCTTCTTGCTCAAGGTCATGCTGTGAAGTCAGTGCTAGAGTGCAAATTCAAATGTTTGACTACCAAACCCAAGCTGCATACTCCTCTCTTTTTACTATCTCTGTCTCTTAACTGGGAAAATGAATATTATGACTCGTATTCCTGATGAGCACTGTACAGAAACAAACCACGCATGTCTTTAAGTCCTTGATACAGCTCACCTACTCATTGTTTCCAGAGTTCCTGGCACTAAAAGTGCCTCTCCTGGCCCTGCTCAGTGGGGGAATTTACATCACTCTACCTCATCTGACATGTTCTGGCAAGTCGGTGAAGTTCCCTGAGCTCACCCCACTCCCACATTATGTCTTATACCAGTTTCCCAAAGGGGGTCATGAATTTGGAGTTCAAAACCTTCAAGATACCAGTGCCACTTGCAATGTAAGTAGCTCAAGTTTCAATTGAACGATAACCTTGCCAAACATCCAGTCAAGTTAGTGAGCATTTATAAATATCATTGTGACAGAGAAAACACCTACAGCTTCCCGGGATAAGAAGGACCAGTGTATATTTTGCATGTGGGAGAAGGTCATAAATCATTGGGGGCCACAGGATAGACTATGGTATATGGCTTCTACAATGTTCCCCAATGACCTCAAGTCCTGGTATTTCTGCCCTTCTAAAATCTTTCTTTGAGTGTGAGCTGAAACATCTGACTCACTTCTAATCAATATAATCCAGTAAAATGATGGGATCTCACAAAAAGCAGACTCCCAGCTGTCTGGTGCTGTCTTGTGCTCTCTTTCAGAGTTCTCACTGAAGGTGGCAAGTTGCCACATTGTGAGTAGCCCTATGGAGAGGCCTATGTAGAAAGGAACTAATTTACCCAACTGTCAGTCAGCAAGGAAGGACACAAGTCCTGTCTACAGCCACAGGAGTGAGCTTTGAAGCAGATCTTCCCCAAGTTGAGCATTGAGCTCACTATGGCCCCAGCCAACACCTGACTGCAGGTGGAATGCCCATAGCATAGAGAAGCCAAGGAGAGGAAGAGCAAGGGGACAGCTGATCAGATCTAGGTTGCAGGCAGCACTCTTGCAGCTAGCAGGAAGAACAGAATCCCACCTGCTTTTCATTTTAGGACAATTGACTGTTGCCATCTGTTATACACACAAGTGCCTAGGGCAGGCTTTTCTGCAGGGCAATGATCAGCACCTTGGGAACTGCCTGCAGGGACTGGGCTGCCTGACTGGCCAACAAGAACTTTTTCCTTATTCAAATTGCTTAGGATGACACAGGTATATGATACTTGCCAGATAAGAACCATAAAATCTCCTTCCCTGAAAATCACAAGCTTTTACTTATAAGTTAAGGAAACTTTCTATAATTTAAGGAAACTTTCTATAATTAGTAACTATTGCAAACCAAGGACTCAAAAATTGAATTTTCTTTCAAAGTTCCTTTAATAATACTAAGTTATTGAGGCTGGACACGACCTACAACTGGGACCTCCTTAGAGCTAAGTTTTTAATAGGTACTGGAACTCAGAAAGCACTACAATTAAACTTTTGAAAATATATGCATTCTAGAATCCAGGCTCATCACAGAGTCTGCATGGCTGTATGATTAATTAATCAAATGATCAGTTTCACTGAGTAGAATTCAATTTTGCAATAGTCATTCCTTCCAAATTATTGTTATTGCTCTTTGTCAAAGCTAATATTAAAAGTTATTTTCAAACATTTCACACCCCCTGGCTGATGGGCTCACTGACATTTGCTTCGTGTCATTAGAGAGAGTGGGTCTGGGAGTGGTGTGTGTGTGGCATGGTGAGTGGAGTAGAAAAATGTTGTTAATGAGATAACGGAGAAATTTAGGCTTGGGTTGGGGAAAGAGCAATACTAAAACTTATGTGCAATAAGAGATTCTCAGCTGAACTTCTGTAATCCTCTCTTGCCACTGAAAACTTTCTGGTTGCTTGTGGCAAAAGGATTTTGTGAATCCTTTGTTTATGCAGACTGAAAGTTGCCTTTCCTGATGCTGCTGTGAAATTCTGATGGCTATGACCTGGGGAGCTTTGGTAGATGTGTTAGTCCTAGTTTTCAGATACCAAGATGGGAGTACAATGTGCAAAGATTTTATGAGAGAGAGCTTTTGCATGAGAGGGAGTTGGGAAAGTCTAGGAGAACCATGAGATCACAAAGCAAGTTCATGCTGAGTGCAGGAGAGAGGGATGAAAAGTTGAGGGCAGGCATCCTAGGGTGCTATGCAGTATAAGTTTAGCAAGGCTGGCATGGAGTCTTGGAGCTCAGGTTGGCTATTGGAGGATCTAGGGTGTGGGTCTGCCTTAATATCTCTGCTACACTCAGGCATTGTTTAGAAATAGCCAGTGGGAAGTGAGGCCTCAGCCCTGTAGTTGAAAGTCTTGAAGGTGCATCCCTCTATCCTCCACAGTGGGTTTGATGGGACCAGATCACCTGAGACTAAGTGAGAGGATGCGTCCTGTCCTAGTACCTTTCATATGCAGGTCACTTCCCCATAGTGCTTAATTTGTGCTGTCAGCACCCAGCCCATAACCACAGAAACAAGCTTGATCTGTGGAGAGCAGGCCAGGAGAGCAGGGTTGTTTACACCCCTGGAAATAGACTCCAACCAATGTTTATTGAGAGTTGGTGATAAATATCTTAGTTCCTTGCTCATTGGGCAGGGCATCTTTGAAGTGTGTTATAATTGCTTCTACAAACCACCCTGCAAAATTCAGATCCAGTGCCTAGTCTTGTAACTTTTGCACAAACACACATGTATTGACTTCTTTCCCCTTGCAGTTCTGCTTCTCCACTTCTCTACCTATCTACTTCCTGGGATCCTTCCCAAATAAACTCTTACCTAGCACACACACACAAAAAGCCTTTGCGTGCCTGCCTCTGGGAAACTCAACCTATGACAACATTTAATGCTGTCCATGGTCCTGACTCTCAGTAGTAACTTTAAGAGCTTACTATATACCAAGCAGTATGCAAACAATTTACTGAAGTGTTGCCCGCTTTCCTAACTGTCTGGTTTTGCTGCTGCTTTAGCTCAGAGGTATTGGTAGGAAAGCAGAGATGTTTAGTCCACCACTGCTGCCTTAGAATGAAGGTTATCAGGAGAGTTCACCCCTGCCTCCAGCTACAGGTCAGATCCTAATCTTTCTCATGGGGAATGAACAGCCCTTGAAGCCTGAGATGCCACCTGCAAGAATACAGTGCAAAGGACAAAGCTTCACACTTGGAATTGAGAGATGGTTTTGTGATCCTGCCCGTGATATTTACCAGTCATTAAAACTCTGTGAGAACTGGTTTCCTCATCTAGAAAGTGTAAGAGCTAAGTAAGGCCAACTTTTCTCAAAATGTGTTCTATAGAAACAGTGTCTTCTCTACACATATTCTAAAATAATATCCTTTGCTTAAATGAATGTAGGAAATGTTTTCTGTTAATGTGTCCCCTTATAGATTTACCACACACATATACATAGTAAGGACTAGAAGTTTTGTGCTAAATAAATCTTTTTAATGTTGTTTTACCCAGTGTTTTTCATATTCGTTCTGACTACAGAATTTATTTTAGGCACAGCACCTATTCATATCTTGCATAATTACTGTTTCAAAGAATGTGGATGCCTAGATTGCTAGCCAGAGAAGTTTCCAGGCCTGGTGTTTGAGTGACTGAAATACTTGTAAACAGAGGTATAAGAGGAGTGTGCGGTAGTATAGTGTGAGTAGGGTTAGACTTTGTGAAAAACCAGTTACTGAAAGAGACTGAAAATAAAATTTTCAAGGATCAGCATGTCAGGCAAGCTGACCCCATGACACTCAGTGATGGGACTTCTTTTTTTTTTAATGATTTGTCAGTCCCCAGGCTAGAGATGCTATTGCTGCTCATGGGAAAGATCAGCCAAAGGGAGAAGTCAACACAGAGGGAAGAGGAGTAGAGGGAGGGGCTGAGCCCAATACATGGGCCAATAACATGTTTAGCCAATCAAAATTTGTTTTTAACGGAAATCTTAGAGACGTTAAGAAAAGGGTAGGACGAGTATAAGGGCTTTTGCTTTTTGATAAAAATTGGTCTCTGGCTCAATGAGGTGTAACCATGAGGCAACTTCTCAGATTTTTCTCAAGTACTATGAAGTTTTTACTGTTGTTAGGGCTTAGTGAGAATATCCAAATTAAAAGAGAGAACAAGAGAAAAAGGGAGAAGCGACTTCCCATGGGAAAGCTTACCACTGTGCAGGATATTAAGTCCTGAAATTTAGCACTTTTACTCTTTTTAGTAACTGTCTTAGTTTGAACTGCTATAACAAAGTATTTATAGGCTGGTTGGCTTATAAACAACAGAAATTTATTCTCATATTTTTGGAAGCTAAAAGTCCAGGATCAAGGTGCTGGCATGGTCAGTTTTTTCTCAGGACCCTCTTCCGAGATGCAGAAGGCCAACTTCTAATATCCTTATGTGGTAGAGAGAGAGGGAGCTGGCTTTCTGGGCTTTTTTATAAGGGCACTAATCCCATTCATGAGGGCCTCACAGCCATGACCTAATCACCTCCCAAAGGCATCATCCCCAAATACTATCACATTAGGAATTTTAGAGGAACCCAAATATTAAGTCTATAACACTAACTCTTCTTTTTGGCAGTTTAAGCAAGATAGTTACATTTGGTTTATAAAACTTAAGCTGTGTTAAAAGGCAGAAAAAAATTGACTTATCTTTTTCTGAATTTGTTTTTTCTCTCTATTTCTCATTACACCCCTCTCTCCTCTTTTTCATTCACTCCTTTGCCCTTGTTTTTGTTGATGTTGTTTACTCTGTAACTTGCACCTTGAATCGTTATCATAAATTGAATCCATCGGGAGTTTAAAAGGCACCTCTGTCAATGGAGAGACCCTGTTTATTTTGTTTGTTTTAAACCAGTAATGTTCAGCCCTAGCTGGTTGACTCAGTGGTAGAGCATTGACCTGACATGTAGAAGTCCTGTGTTTAATTCCTGGTCAGGGCACACAGGGGAAGTGACCATCTGCTACCTCTTCCTTCCCTCTTTTATCTCTCTTTCATTTCTCCCCCACAGTCATGGCTCAATTGATTTGAGCTCATTGGCCCTGGGTGCTGAGGATGGCTCTGTGGAGCTTCCACCCCAGGCACTAAAAACAGCTCAGTTGCAAGCATGGGCTTCAAAAAGACAGAGCGTTGGCACCATATGGGGGGTTGCCAGGTGGATCCTGGTTGGGGTACATGCAGAAATCTGTCTTTCTATCTCCCTTCCCCTCACTTAAATAAACATTTTAAAAATCCAGTAATGATCTATATTTTATAGCTACAGATTTAATATTCCACTGTAGATTTTTCTACTTCTCATACAATAGCACAATTATTTCCCATTCTGTTGAAAAAGAATTTGACACTTTGCCCTAGATTGTTTCACACTTCTTAGGGGGACATTAGCATACAAGAAAGCTCAGCCTTGATTACAACAGGTTGTAAGTCTGTGTGTGCACAGGCACACACAAACCTGTGTTTCTGTGACCACTTAATTTTCTCTCAGTGTAAACAAAAGTGATTGAACTGTTTCAGCTATATGACTTATCTCTTGAGTAGAGTCTGACAAGACACTTCACACTTTAACCAAGTTGTTCCATGACCATTATTAGGTGATTGTAACTGGCTACTTTAAAAAATTATCTGTTGTAATTCAGTTTTCCCAGCTCAACTCGCCATTTCTGCTTAGTTCACGGGGCTCTCGTGCTGTGAGTGGGAGAAGAGCTGGAGGGCAGGCTGCCTCCAGGGCTCCTCTCCCAGGTTTGACAGTTCAGGGGTGCCATGTTCTGTGTGGCAGCCAGCTGAAGCCTCCATTGCCCTTGGAGTCCAACGGCCTGGATTATGAACTTTCCATAATTTAAAACTTAATCCCAAAATGTTTGCCTGTCCCCAGGGTCTCCATTTATTTCCTTTCTTCATCTCTCATAAAGTCAAAGCGATGTGAACTTTACCCAGGTCACCTTGGCTTAGGTATTCAACGGGAGTCCTTTTCAGCTCCCATCTCATTCTGGATAACAGCTAAACCCCTTCTCAGGACATTCACAGCCCTCCTGGCCCTGGCTCTTGCAGTGTCTCCAGCCTCGCCCATCCCACTCATCCTGTATCTCAGCGTGCCAGACTCTGTGAAGGCTTGTGGGCTATGGCTGCTTTGTACTCTTATCTCCAGACATCTGGGAACTTCTTTGTCATATTTCAAAATGCCCAGTGTGAAACCCTTCTTGAGTCCACCTCAGGGTCATTGACTGGCCTCTCCTCTGTGTGAACAGATTTCATAACAAATTATGACTATTAAATTAATTAGCTAATTAGTTCTAATACAGGCCTCTCTTTCCCTAAACTGTCAGCTACTGTGGAAGGCTATGTCTCATTTCCCTCTCTATCTCTAACATCTAGCACAACATCTGAACTATGTAGGAGCTCAGAAAATACTTGTATAAATGCATGGAGTGGAGAAATAGCAGTCCTGATAGTTATGTTAGTAAAGAAATCACCATGATTATGTTCCATGTCGTGACAGGGTTTTTCCTTTTATAGGCATTTACACTAGTCAAACTTCATGGAATAGTATACTTAAAATTCAGACAATTTACTCCATGAAAATTTTATCTAGAAAAATAAGTGTTGTAAATAAACCCTGAACTCTAGTTAAAGTTAAGTGTCATGAAGTGTTTAGGAGTGTAGTATACTGATGCCTGCAACTTATTTTGAAATACACCAAACAAAGGATGGGTTGGTGAGTAGATAGAAGGGTAGATGAATGAATAGCAAATATCACAAGCTCTTCATTGTGGAGTCTAGATGCTGGGTGTATGGAATGTACACTGCACAATTCTATCAGATTTTCTCTATGTTTGAAAACATACACTATAAAATGTTGAAAATAAAGAAATCAGCAAAGGATGTGATTTCTTTATTATTGCATTAAGAGCCAAGATAACCAGAGTTTAGTGCTGGAGCGATATTGCATCTGAGGACAGATCAGACCCTCACAGGTTCACCAACTACTTGGCCCAACAGAATTCTTTTAAAATTCCCTGTGCACGCCTATTCCTAAGCACTGAAAACTCCCAGCAGCCTCTGTCTCCTATCTCCAAATCTTGTTCTCTATCATTTCTGGTGTCCTGTCCTGCCATCTTGGTCCGTCATTCTTGCCTTATGTGTAAGGAGCAGCTTCATGGGAATAACTTATGGGTTATACCCTGTTTTTCTACTGAGACAGCTTCTTCTTTGCTTTTTTTCTTGAAACTATATTCAGATGGCTCTTGTTTTTCTGTCTTAGAGAATGAAGGAGGGGAAAGAAGCTAAGTACAATGCATTCAAAATTCTGGACTGGAGTTACAAAAGGAAAAGCTGGGAGATACCCACGTGAAAAATATTTACTAGAGGGGATTTATTATTGGCAGAAAATGCCATTATAAAAAATAGAAAGCACTGATACTTCTTTCCCTGAAAACACATGAAATACATGCATTTGGCTGTTTCTGGGCAGCAATATTTTGGAAGAAAATTAGGTGGCATGAGAATGCATTCTTTTCATCTTTATATTCCTCCAGTAAGCACTCTTTCAGCTTCCAGGTAGTATTTAATCAGCATACCATAACTCCTATGGGACTGAAATAAAGTGCTCTGAGACATTAAATTTCCAGTATTGCTGTAAACTCTAGTCATCCGAGTTTGATTGACATATGGTGGCTCCATCCACTGTGATGATGAAGATGATGATGATTGTTGGTATTGATCATCTGAGAAGACACAGAAACATACACACCACCATAGCCTCCATCTGCTTTAGCATATTGGACAGGGAGTAGGTAGCAAGGATGAATCACATATCTATCAAAAACAAGCATAATTTGCATGAATTTCAAGATAACATCAGTATATCGAGAAACTTGTATTTGAAAGTAACACATGAGCTTAAGTAATATAGAACAGTTATTAATTCGTGTAACTGAAAAGCCCAGATTGAAATAAGGTCTAATTTAGAGGTTTATAATATCATTGGGCCCTGGTTTTGTTTCTTTGCAATTCTCTATATTTTGGTTTCAACATCAAGCTGGTTTGCTTTGAGGTAACAAATGGCTGGAGAAGTTTTAGATTTACTATTTCCAGAAGAGGAAAGAGAGCCCTTGACCCAGAAATTCCAACAAAAGTCCTGAAATTTATTTTGACTGGGCTTTCTGAGGTCATATGACTCTCCAGGTTATTAGTCACTATAGCCAGGTAGATGAAACATGTCAATTTGCTTGTCCTAATTCATGTGCTCCACCCCTGGAACCAGAGAGTAGAGTTAGCTTCGTTGGAACTACATAGATCCTCATATGGATCCCCAGATAAAATAAGGCAGAAAAAAGTAGGGACAGAGGTTGAGGAAGTTAACACAAATATCCACTGCATTTAGTCAATTTTCTCCCCATGACTTCATTGCAGTCAAATTTTCTTTTTTTTTAAGGTGCAAGGAGGGAAGATAGTGAGGTAGACTTTGGCATGTGCCCTGACTGGGATCTACCCAGCAACCCCATCTGGGGCTGATGCTTGAGTACCAAGCTATTTTAGCATCTGAGGCTGACTTGCTTGGACCAACTGAGCTGTCCTTAGAATGTTGGACCAGACCAACCAATTGAGCCACTGGCTACAGGAGGGGAAGAGGGAGAGAAGGAGGAGAGGGAAGGGAGGAGAAGCAGTTGGTCACTACTACTGTGTGCCCTGACCAGGGATTGAACCTGGAATATCCATACACCAGGCTGATGCTCTATCAACTGAACCACTGGCCAGCCAGGGCTGCAGTCAAATTTCTACAGTGAAAATCAAATGATGAAGAGCAGACAGACATCAATATCCTTGGCTGTGTAAACACAAGTGTCAAACATGCTGAAGACATGAAAAGACTTACTGGAAACAGGGAGTGCCTTTTGATACTCCAATTCAACAGACTGGTACATTTTTTATTTCTATTTTTCTTATCAGAATGACACTGATATGTATCTATTATTCCTCTGCTGGTTCATTAGGCAGAGTTCGCAGGTCAACATATGTAGAAAGGTATAAGTACAGGAATGAGGGGCAGAGAAGCAGGGAGAAGAGTATTTAATGTGTGTCAGAATGTGTAGGGGAGCGAGCTAACATTTACTGAGTTATGGCAGCAGGCCAGCTAGGCATTTATTGTTGCCTTTTTCTTTTTCCTTTTAACAGAAAAAATACTGAAAATGAAGGTTTGAAAATGGACGAGAAAGAAATGTGCTACAAAGGGTAAAAATGTTCAGGAGAAAGATAAGGGAAGGGAAAGCCTCTGACCCAGGAATAGGTGGAGATAGGGTTAGACCAGGACTCAAAAAATACGTGCTTAATTTGTTCTCTGCCGTTAACGGTGGGCTTTCCATGGTGTAAACTGCCTGAAGACCCGCAATGTTGTGAAAAAGATCACTGGGCTGGGAAACCGGGAGACCTGAGTCAACCCTGTCTGGATCGCTGTCCCAACGTGAGACCCTCAGCAGGCTGCTTAACCTCTTTGCCTTGAAAACAATATTCCTTCTCTGTGATTGTGAATTCCTGATGTGGGAAAGCTTAACCTGAAAGGAAGATGAAAACTGAGTAAGAAAAGAGTTTGCTGCTTGGAAGACTGTGAGCACTCAGTGAAGAAATTTTGCTGAATAAGTGACCAATGAGTTTGAAATTTCCTTTGATCTCTTAATATCTATCTATCTATCTATCTATCTATCTATCTACCTACCTATCTATCTATCTGTCATCTATCTAGTTAGCTCTCAATGGATCATTTATATTCTGTATTAAATTTTGCAAGAGTTGAGAATGCAGATAGAAACCCATAAAATAAAATAATAAAATATAAATAAAAATGTTTGAATGAAGAATATATAAATCAGAAATATGATGTAGATATGTGGACCAAAAGACACAACCCAGTTCTCATAACTGGGCTGTAAGTTTGCTCTGAGCTTTTTGACAGATAAAGGGAAAAAGAGAAAATCACCTTGTTTATAATTTTCAGTATCTATGAGCATTATGAAAACTAGTTCCCTAGTGGGGAAACTGAAGTTTTTGTAGAAATAATTTCTAAAAGGGAATTCCTCATGTGGAGTATGGTGAAGAGGAAGGGAAGACTGTTGAGTGGGAAAACTTTGCAGCTCAACACAATGAAAGGAAAGAACTGAAGAGCAGTGTAAACACTGTGTTTTTACAAAGTTTAGCTCAGGTTAGTACAGAAAGTAGGAGCACTTTAAAGAGACAGTAACATGAAACAACAATGGGCAGACGTTGACAGGAAATAAGTCTTTCTGGAAAGAATTCCCAAGTTGGAGAAATGGTTTGGGTTTTGGAAGAGCCTGTAATGCAGTAAATTGTGAAATGAGAAGTGCTGCTTGCTGCTGATAAGTGTGACTGAGTGTTTGTCCTGTCTAAATGTCTAAATGGACAAGGCTGGGAGGACACGCTTCAGCTCCAGCCCTCCTCTTTGTACTTAAAATTCCATTTGTCACAAGCAGTCCCGTGTGCCTGGCCTGGGGTGAGTCTAAGTTGGCCCATTGGTCACTGCCAGACTGGACTTGGAGAGTGGGGTTTGTGGGAGGCTATTTGGCCTAGAATTGATCTTCCTGTTGGTATAGCTACTGGAATTGGGCAACTGTTCCTTGAGAAACCTGTCACTTTGGGGAGTCCTGGGGAGCAGCAGTGGCAACAAGGATGAGAAATTATCCTCATATGCTTTCTTGTGTTTGGGCTCACACTGTCCCCACTAAGAATGAATGAGAAAGTGGCTTCTTTCAGGGGTGCTGAGGGACCCAAGAAAAGACTTCTAGGTTATGTTTTGAGCCACAGTATTGAAGGAGCAGCACTTCTAGACAAGCACAGTGATGGCAGAGGTGGTTAGCCACCTCCCCAATGGGAAGGAAGGTACATCTCAACAGACATAAAGGGACTGGGAAGCACAGCCTGAGATTCTACCCCAAGTATCAGTTTTGGACAACTGAGGGGTCGACTTATTAAGGGAGCCAGCAGGATCTCTCATAGCAGCTTTCATTGGTCTCTGCATAAGTGAGTTGACTCTGGTACTGAGGGTAAGTTTAGAGGAGACATTACAACACATATTCTGTATTTTAAGGCATGGCAATCTTTAAAAATATTAAACTGTGAATGAGGAATGCCCTGGGCTATGACCAGTAGATTACCAGCTCCATTCTATTGCAAGAATCCTAAGAAGGAAGTACAAAGATGTAATCTAACATTAAAAAGGAGGATAAAAGTTTTTCTCTTTCTACAGAAATATCTACAACTTAATGATCTGATTTTTATTCAGATGCATTATGTTCCGAAGAAACTGCCACAATCTAACATATCTACTAATGTTCCCCTTTTGTGTATGGGTAGAGTGAGGGAATAAGAAAAAAAAAGAGAAAACTCATTATAAAACCTAGGAAGTAGTAGGATAGTTACATGTTTTAAATTTCTTATAGCAGTAGAGCTATAAGCGGAGTAATTCTGACATATATTCACATGAGACATAGGCTGCCATCGGAGCTTTTGCTTGAATTTAACTTTCTCAGACTGAAAGTTTGTTGAGGACAGGGACTGTGTATTTGGCAGAATAGAAATTTAGATTTAAAGATAAAGTTAGATTTCATTATTTTCTAAAGTTATTCCAGTATCTCCATAGACAGATGTTATACACAATTGAACCTCAATTATTCTATTTGTTAAATGGATTTTCAATAATGTTACCTTCCTTTTGTTGATTTCATCTTAATATTAATTTTATTAATATTAAGCTTGCAAATAATAATAACCACTGGTTTATCCTTTCAGAAATATATGAATATATTAATGTTATATGTTATATAGTTATTACTGTTTGGGAAAACTAAAGTCATCACAATCTTTTGTTCATTGGTAGAAAGAACAAATTGAAAATAAATACAACCATGCCTTGATTAACAAATAGATTAGGACCGGGGCATCTTTATAAAAATCAATCATGTAGAAAGATTTTTATAGTGATCAGTTCCTATTTTTTACTAAGTAGCAGGCACTTTATATGTACCATCTTATTTAATACAACATTTTTTATAGAATGTAATAGAATTGTTGTTTTAAAATATGAAAATTTTATGTTGGCTTGTGTTAAAATTCAGGTCTGGTTCTAAGAACCAACCTTTCCCAAAGTATCACACCACCTCCCATTTAAACTATAAGAAGGCACATGGGACTGTTCATGGCAGCTGCCCTCAATGTTCCAGGCCCTTGAATCAGTCAGAATAGGCCAGGTTTTATTGTGCTACATTGTAGTGTCAGTCCTCCCCCAAATCTCATTGGCTTAAAACAACTCAGCACCATTTCTTGCTCATGTTATATGTCAGTTCTGCCTCACATTGTCCTTTTTCTGGGATCAAGCCGACAGGGCCATCTTTCTCTGGAGGACAGCCAATCTTTAAGCAGAAGGCAAAGAAGAGCATGAGAATGCATCCTTGGCTCTTAAAGTTTTCAGCTGGAAGTGTTACATCATCTCAGTCACATGTCATTGGCTAAATCAAATCATTTGGCCATATCAGACTCCATGGTTCTAGGGAAGGGCAGTTCTACCAGAGTCCCAAATACAGTAGTCTCCCCTTTTCCATGCGCTTGATTCCCATAGTTTCATTTACCTATGGTCAACTGTGGTCTGAAAATATCAAATGAAAAATTCCAGGAATAAACAATTCATAAGTTTTTAATTTATTTTATTACTTAAAAATTTCTCAATTACAGCTGACATGAAATATATTAATTTCAGGTATTCAACATAATGATTAGACATTTACATAACTTATGGAGTGATCACTCCCCTAAGCCTAGTACCCATCTGACACCATTTATAGTTATTACAATATTAATTGCATGCTGTTCTGAGTAGCACGATGAAATCTTATGGCATTCCACTCTGTCCCATGAATCACCCCTTTGTCCAATGTATCCATCCACATTGTATATACCACCTGGGTGTTAGTCACTTAGTAGCCATCTTGCTTATCAGACCAACTATCATGGTATTGCACTACTTGTGTTCAAGTTACCCTTATTTTACTTAATAATGGCCCCCAAGCTCAAGAATAGTGATGCTAGCAATTTGAATATGCCAAAGAGAAGCAATAAAGTGTATGTATGCATAGGAAAAAGCATAGTGTATATAGGGGTCACTATTATCTGTGGTTTCAGGCATCCATCTACTGGGGTCTTGAAATGTATTTCTAGGAATAAGGGGGTAGGGGGTTACTGTATCTCTCCCCCTTTCCTCAGTTGCCTTATGAATGAAATATACATGCACAATCAAACCTCTAGTGACCTTGGGCAGCATATATAGCTGTATAGCTTCGGGCAAGTTATTTAATAATTCTACATAATGACAACACAAGGTTGTTGTGAAGATTATATGAGAAAACTGTCTTTCTTTTTTTCTATGTACACTTTTCAAAAACAGAATTGAGGACACACTGTACATATAATTTCACATTCTGCCTTTAAAGTTAACATTATTTCATAAACATTTCACCAAGTTATTATAAACTTCTTGTAGGAATCTTTATTATATTAGAATAATATTGCAGGACACATTCTAAAGTAAGATAATATATTTCTATATAAAAGGACATTTTGCATTTGTAAGATGTTCCTAATTTTCAGTGGCTCCTTATCATTCAAATAGCTGCCACTTCATTAAATAAAGAAGTGGAAGCCCAGGCTGGAATTGCCCGTAACCGTTCCCCGGTGAGATGAATCAGACTTCCCACCAAGAACGACAGGTGCCTGCACACACACATTTCTCCAAATAAAGGCTGGGGAGGACTTCTCCCCGAAGAACACAGACTGGACAGTGCTGCTTTGTAGGTCAAGGAGAAAACCCTAAGTTATATATTTTATAAAAATGCAGTAACCAAAGAAAGGAAAAATTGAGACTGCTGCCCAGAAAACACTTGGCCACTGCAGCTTAACTGTTAGAGACCTAGTAAGGAATGGAGAGATCATTCACTTTCCTCAAACAAGTGAGAGAAAACACTCGCACCCCTCACTTTTTTGGCCTTGCTCTGTGCCTGGAGTTGTCTATTTGTTAGCTTATAAGAGCTGGGCTCTTAAAAGAAAAACAAAACTTTTTATCGATGCTACATTTTACAAGTATATTTCGTTGGCCTTAATAGCAACACAATGTCTCCCCTTCTCTGATGTAATAGCATAAGAAATAGAGGAGTAGTTAAGAGCCAGATGAGATGTAAACAACTTTCATTTATTCAGGTAAATGTTTCATTCATTCACACACCGACTCACTCATTTTGGAAGCATTGGTGACAAGTCCTGTGCTGGGGGAGATAGAGGTGACTCAGACACAGTCCCTGGCCTCTGTTATTCATTATCTAGAAGGGAAGTCATGTAAGCAACTGACATTCACCACAAAATGATTAATCTCGTTACTAGGCACTGTGGGAACACAGAAAATGGACACCTTGACTGAGTCAGAGAAGGCTTTCAGAGAGGTGACGGTCAGGCTAAGACTTGAAGAATAAGTAGCAATGGGGAGCATTCCCCTAGAGAGCACCTTGGCCATTTGTCAACTTAAAGGGGACCCCTAACTTTTCTGGCTCCCTACTTGGGAAGGGAATCTCATATCTGAGTTTAGGTGAGGTGAACTAAATGCACTAGAACAACTTGAGCTAGAATGGGGTGAGGGGCTGGGCTGGGGAGCAGGGAGTTGTAACCTTAGGCTCTATTGACACCATGTTTAGGGCCAATGGTGTTTTCAAGGGTCTTCTGGAATGTTTGAGATGTCCCCAGTTTGAGATTAAAACAAAAAACCTGCATAATCAAAGTTAATATATGCTTAATTTATACATTTGATACCTAATTATACATTTACATATAATTTATAGAAAACTAGACATTTATACAATGCATCATTACATTACCCCATCTATTTTACGTGCTGAGTGGAGTGATAAAACTGTGACATAGCTTCATTGTGGACCCCAAACCTGCCACTCAAAAGCCAAAAGCAGGCTCTGGCCAGTTGGCTAAGTGGTAGAGCATTGGCCCAGTGTGTGGAAGTCCCAGGTTTAATTCCCAGTCAGGGTACACAGGAGAAGTGCCCATCTGATCTCCAACCTTCCCCCCTCCTTTCTCTCTATCTCTCTCTTCCCCTCCCGCAGCCAAGGCTCCATTGGAGCAAAGGTGGCCTGGGCATTGAGGATGGCTCCATGACCTCTACCTCAGATGCTAGAATTGCTCCAGCTGCAATGGAGCAATGCCCCAGATGGGCAGAGCAGGTCGGGCGTAACTGGGAGTCTGTCTGACTGCCTCCCCACTTCTAACTTCGAAAAAATACAAACAAACAAACAAATGCCAAAAGCAGCAGTGGATCAGGAGGCCCCTGAGCCCAGCTCACTCAGTAAGTATGTGACTTTGGGAAGTTTTCTCACCTCTCTGAAAACTCAGTTTTTTCTTTTGACCAGCAGGGATAAAGCTGTTTGCCTCCCTGCCTCATAAGGTGGTTGCAAAGCAACTAGATAACAAATGTCGATGTGCTTTGTAAGCTGTGAAGTCCCATACAAATGCGAGCCATCTTACCTGGCCCAGACCGCAACCCTGACTCGGGAGACAGGTGGTTCCACTCACAACAGACCTCTGATGGATGCCCAGACTTCCCTGTCCACAGTTTCATCTCCCCTAATGTGGAGGAAGCAACATGGGGGACGGTTATTCTGGACTCAATCCTGACTGATGACGGAGAATGGGTTGGGCTTTCCAGTTAACAAAGCATTTCACATGCATCATTTTACCTGGTTCTCCCAACAACCCAAAGAGAAAATGGAGGCTTGCTTATAATCTTACATCCATGAGCTGAGGAGCCACGACTCTAACATAGGCTTCCCAAATCTGCATCCTGTGCTTGTTCCCAAGTGGCATTGCTCCCTGGGTGTTCATAAAAGGGAAGCAAATATCCAAACAAGGTCATGGATTGAGGAAAGCCATTCATCAACATGCAGGTCCAGGGACTGATAGGTTATTTTTGATGGGGGCATGGGAAGGGAAGAATGAGGGGATGGATGTTGATGATAAAGCTAAGTAAGGGAAAGGGGCCTCTTCTGGGGAATAAGAGAAGGAGGAACCCAAAGACTAGAACCTGAAATGTTATTTTTTTAGCCAGGAATGAACAGGAAGTTGATAGCCTTTGGAGTCAGGCTTTCCTGAGTTCAAATCTTGCTGCTCTCATGATTGCATGTCTTGGGCAAGTCACATAATTTTTTGAAGTTTTGGTTTTCAGCTATAAAATAGAAGTTAAAATAGTTTTGCCATGAGAAATGAATAAGATAATACCTGTCAAGCTGCTAGCCCAGTGCCTGGCACATAATTGATGCTCAGTAACAGAAAACTACTATTCATATGTCAGCTCTACTGAGTCCAGCAGAGACCCTGCCTAGAATAGTACAAGAATCCGAGTTGTAGCAGAGCAGCGGTGCTGCAAAACGTGTGCTGACTGTGGTCCTGTGACACCACACGCGTCTTACCTCCTGGCTCCTGTCTTTGCAATCTCTGAACATTTTCTGAGATGCAGTCTTTATATTTCTATCCCAGAACATAAACTCTATGCACAGTGACTCATGCCTGCTCTTGCTTCTCAAAGCTGTCACTGCCTCCACAGTCAAGGTCCCCATTCCCATGGCAGTTTATAATGTAGAGGTTAGCCTCCTGGG